>OZ022510.1:26887798-29653849 GCA_963989385.1 Ctena decussata
TTTCGTGAAGTCCAGTGAGTGCAGCAGGGAGGAATTTGGATTCCCTCAACTTAAAAGCACTTTCTTTCACTGAATTGTGTATCCGAACATGTTGTCGGAATGGGTCAGCTTAGTGTGGATTGGAGGCAGCTGTCGATGTTCATGGTCTCGAAGGTGTGCCTCTAGCCTTCCAGCCTTCTAGCCCTCTATCTCTCCCCAACCGGCCCCACCCCTTTCCCCGCCCCTCCTTGTCTTAACAATACAACAAAATAGAAAAATAGTAGCTATTTGACGGTTTGAATATCGGCAAACTCGCAATGCTTTAATGGTTATGTGCTATTTATGTTGCCATACACCCATATCCTAACAGTATTAAGTAATATTTATTTCTTTTTTCAGAATTGAGCCGCGACACGACTAAATCAACAATGTGGTTGTGCGCCCAGTGCAGTCTCAGATCAGCCTGGGAATCCGCCCAGTCTGATCAGTGTCTTCGCTGTCCGCATGGAGGTAGCATAGTCCCTTAGCTACCCTTTAAACATTTAGCGAAGAGTCTGATCGGACAGGGCGGATGCCCAGGCTGGTCTGAGTCTGCACTGGGCGAACAACCACTTTGTTGGTTTTCTCGTGTCGCGGCTCAGATCTGTACAAAGTACATGTATGTGATATTTCTTGTTGTGATTGATATTACTTTAATGAGTTAATAGTTTTAAGTTTCTGATCTGTCAGTAAAACAGTTTAAATGTCTAATGTTGACCTACAGCCAGGTTGTTCAGAATATCAGCAGTCTTTTGGTCAGTCTTTGATAGTTCACTCGATGAGTTGGTTAGGTTAGCTACTGCCGATTTTGTCTGGGTCTTTGACCTAACATAATTCCAGAAGAATTTATTATCTGTTTTAATTTTTGCAATGAGGTTTTTCTCATATATGTATTTGGCTTTCCTAAGCTCTGCTGTAACTATATTTCTGAAAGTTTTGTAAATGTTGTAATTATCCTGTGATCGATATACAGTACTTATATTTCAACCATTTTCTGTGTTCGTTTCTCGCTGCATCGAGGTAGCTTCTGTTCGCATAGTCAGTTGTTGTTCTTGCATCCTTCATCCCTTATCTTGCTTACCGATATGATTTTTTTTTATTAATTGAATAACTGTTTCAGCAAGATAAGACCACGAATGAGTCAAGTGAAGTTCTTGTAACTCTTTCTTCCAGTCTAGTTGTTGGACATTTAAAAAATGAGTTTCTTGAAAGCATAATAATATTGTTTTCTTGAGCTCTATGTAACAGCTAAAAACAAATATGAGTCCTAGGTAGGTGGTCGCTCTTACCCAGACCGGAATTGTAGTCTATGTTGTCTATCATTTTCTCCTCATTTTTATAATAAGATCTATTAACGACGGCTCATTGTTTTCTCTAACTCTAGTTGGTTCTTTCACATGTTGGGTTATAATAAGAACAATAATCTTTATTTATAGTCGCTCATTTCTATTAACAACTAACATAAGCTCTGTAGAGCTTTTATTTCGACTGAATAAAACTATATACATATATACAAGCTGAGCTGTGGATATGTGACTTGCTCAAGGTCAGAACGCTAGGGCCCTGGTGGGATTCTAACTCGGGACCCTTCGATCATGAGTCGGGCACAGTACCACTGTGCTCCACTGCGTTAAGAAACAATCGGTATACATTCCAGGAATATGGTAGCTATATGCTCTTCCCCTACTATTGTTGTATGATTTTTCCAGTCAATTTCTGTAAGGTTGAAATCTCCCATAAACAATAGGTGCGAATATCGCAAAGTGCTAACATTCCTAACCAGTTCAACTACATTGTTAAAGTTATCTCTTAAATTATTCGGACTTCTGTACATACTATACATCCTATCAACATTTCGTCATTATCTTTCAAATTAATCCTACATAACACAATTCTTGAAAATTACTTTCAATTTTCAAAGGTAATGCTGAATATTTCCTCTTAAGGTAGCGATAATCATTGATTTGGGACAAAGACAAAAATCTGCATAAAATACTCAAAATAACACTGATCTTTCTGAAACTTAGCAGATGCCTTCTTTATGTTGTTTCTCATAATTTAGAATCTCAAAATGCAGCATTTGTTAATGTTAAAAAGTGTTTTCATAAGAGAAAATCAAAGGGTAATTTTCTGCGAATAAATCTGAAAAAATTATATCATTATTGAAAATATACTGGTTACCCGCTTAGGAGGTCTAAGCCTGCCCAGGAATAGTGTGGTTAGGTTAACTGACCGTCCCGACATGACCATAGCTGTTTACCGTGGACGTTAAGCATCAAATCAATCAATCAAAACTTTGTACATGGTTGAACATTTGAGAAAAAGCTACCGTTTTCATCTGGTCTACATTACAATTTGAGAAAGAGTTGGAATAAATAATTGCTAGGACGCTCTTCATTATGCAATAATGCACCTTCAGCACTACGTAAATTTTCAATAACGATATTATTTTTTTCAGATTTATTCGCAGAAAATTACCCTTTGATCTTTCCTTATAAAAACACTTTTTTAAGCAGCATGTACATCTATTTTGTATTCTAAACTGTAAGAACAACAAAAAAATAAGAATTCTGCTAACTTTCAGGGAGATACGTTACTTTTTTATGGTTTTATGCAGATTTTTACATTTACCATAAATCACCACCTTAATGTAAATTGCAACTCCTCTGCCTTCCTCTATAAAGCTTAAAACCAAATCATACGTAGTCACCGAAAAGGAATAGTGTTTCATCTAAGTCAAGGAGATGCCTTTTCGGAAGAACTTCTGAAATACCAAATATATCTGGTGACTTGATTTAACGATATTTCTAGTTCTGTTCTTTTGGTCTGAGTAAAGCAGTCAACATTAGTATAAAACACTTCATTTCATTTTGTTTAAAAACTTCTGTAAAACTGCTGTCAGTATGAACAACATTATCTACACCTTTCAAACAAGCATCCTAAAAGTCGCGATAAATTAGTGAGGCTGGTTATCAGTCTCAGTTATACTGTTACCAACAATTAAGATGCGCCCCCCCCCTACAATGCATGCCATTTCATTTAACTTAAACAGTAACTTGCATTGACACAGTGGACTTTATCTTAAGTATGTGGATATCATCAAAATTGGCGGTTCTCCCGATAGAGGAGGTAGTATTAGCAACAAGACAACAAGAAGCAGCAAGCGCTCGATTGACCTTGTTTTGACCGACGACCGGAAGTTTACGTGTGAAATAAACCTTTAGGAAAATGGATATAGAAAAGTATTTGCCAGAGTTTATTAAACAAATTCCAACGCACATGGTAATTTGTATTACTGCCTTTAAATCTATATACTATTGTAATGATAACTTTCCCCAGTCAAAAGTTCTTGGGTCCCCATATTGGTTGACTTTCGAGCTATGTATCCGCATGGGTCATAAATTCGTATATGTTTTTATGTTTGTAAATTCAGTAAAATGGTTACAGGTATTGTTAAAGCACTATGAATTTCATGTTTCAACATTTTAGATGCGTACATATATACACTCATTTGACCTATTCCGGTGGATTCACCTATTCCGGTGTATCCTGTTTCTTTCTCTGCAACGAAACAAGCTTGAAGCGAAATGATTTTTAGATAATTACTTTCAATATTTATTTGTCAGACCCACATATAGTAAGGATCTCATTAATCAATCAAAGATAGCTGGTAATGCAAGTGGCTGGTAATGCATATTTAACAAGAAAAATGACAGGTGTTTTCAGGCCAACTGTGAAAATAGGGTCGGACAATATTTGTGTAAACAAATATGTCGTAAACCTATATGTCTGTCGATTGCTCATTTTATTAGCTATCTAAACCGATAGATATCAAAATGAAATAAAATCAGTTACTTAGGTTTATTGAAATTTTAATTTATTAGCCCATTTAGCCTATTCCGGCGGATAGTGATTTTTTTCTCTGTATAAGTGGTGCCCATAAAAGGCACCATCCCAATTCAAAATAGTATCTTTTTTTCCCAAATGCAAGATGAAAAATTCCCAATCGCATGAAGAATTTTTCTAGGAACATTCTTACAAGCATAAATCTACTTGTTTGCTTAAAGACAGGGATGGGACTATAAAAGGAGGATTAACGACTAAAGTGTCATTTTGTCTCTTGAGCTCATAGTGTCAACACCTCCAGTCAGCCAATAAAATTATCATATTTGGTAATTCTGGTTCGCTGATTGGTTGAATCAATTTTCACACCTTTACCTGTACAGGTATCATAGCTATGTGAAGGGAACCAGACCCCCCGGCAGAGAAGTCCTGTCTTTAAAGAACTGGCAGATATATAGGTTTTATTGAATGTAAATATTATATATTCAGTATCATGACTCCTATCCCACCACTTGAGGCTAAATGAAGGTGTTTCTGAAATTCCAAATTTCAGGAGAATAGGACGCGATTTTTCCCAATTCCGTGGGCACCGGCAACATTCCCAGAATACTGAAAAAAATCACTGGGACAGTATATTTCGAGGGCTTAGTGCAAGACTAGTCTAACTCCATATTTTGAAACTTTTCAGGAGAAGCAAAAAACTGATTATTATAGTACATAAACAAAATATTAATATCAAATTTGACACATTTACATAAAATATGGGAAGAAATGCTTACATTATTCAATTTTATTAATCTATTTTTGTTAAATTAGGTTTTTGTGACTTAGACCACTTTTGCGCTGAAAAGTTTAGTGCAAGACTAGTCTAACAGAGGGGTGCCGTAGTCGAGTGGTTAGAGTGGCTCGGCTATTGTGCAGGAAGTCACCGTAACGTCGTGAGTTCGCGGCTCACTGTCGCCATACGATGCAAGGATCATTTTCTGGCGCGATTTCGCGATATTCTCGCATTTTTTTACACGAAATCGCAAAAAAGTTTGCTGATTGAGAAAAAAAATCACACCGAGAAATTCTTTTAATTCGCACCGTGTTTTTCTGTTTTCGCACATGCGGACCATTTCGGTACATTCGGCTTGTTTTGTAGGCTTTGGTTTCCGGAAATGTTTGGCGCCAAACGACTTGCATTACATTTGCGGGTAACCAGCATCGTCTATGTCACTGCAAAGCTTCTTGCGAAAATCTGCTATCAGTGTTTCATATTTTGCAAGCGCTTTTGTAGTTCATTGCAAAATGGAGTCTTCAAAGGCAGAAACGAAGAAAAGAAAACTGATATCCGCCCAAACGAGCCGAGAGGGCATTTTGAGATAGTTTTACTCCACTGTAGAGACCTCGGCGACCCCATTATCTGCCTTCCAAGACTCCGCGACCGAGAAAGTGGATAAACAAGCCGAAAACCCGGGGGAGGGGGGGGGGGGGGACGAAAATAATAACAGCAAGGCTCCTGTCAAATCACACTTCTGATTATCAACCAGTCAGATTTCTTGATGTAATTTATTCTTACAATTTCAGAAACTGAATGACAAAGAGTGAAGATCCAGATCAGATAGCTTCTTCAGAAGCCATCTGATCTCAATCTGCACTGTTTGCAAAGATGGGGCATATCCAGGTTCAGCATGACAAGGGTTAATTACTGTAATGTTCCTAAATTTTTTGACAGCTCAAAAAAAATTGCTGTAAACCTAAAGTTCAAACAAAGACTTGAGGTTCTACCTACCATACAGTAATGCCTACGAAAGATGCAGGTGGAATGGCTAACAGTGAAGACCCTAATCTAGGAGTAGTCTGGTCTGGGTCTGCACTGTTTGCCCAGACGTATCTGTCAAAAAAACTTGGGATCATTACGGTTATACGGTATGAGATAAACTGTTTGAAAGTTGATATTTGATCATTTTAATGAAATTACTTTCCTTAATAAATTGTTGGAAATAAAGAAAAACAAAACCTAATTTCTTCATATTAACCATTATGATTTATATTTCATGCAATGAAAAGAATCAACAGGAACTGAAATTTTCTCACTAACTTTGACCCAGCGAGAGAAAAAATCTCATCAGATTTGAAAATTTCTCATTAATTTTGACCCAATGGGATTTTTTATCTCACAAAAATCTTGGGCCAGAATAATCCCTGCGATGACTGGAAAACTCTCTGTCAACCCAGCAGTAAATGGGTACCTTTTTCGAATCAGGGAAGGATAAGGCAGCGGAAGGAGAGGAATGGGCTCCGCCTTTCATCAGCTGTGCCCAAGAAACAGTGGGTCTCTAACCCCCACTGCCCCTACGGCTATTAGGCTATGGGAAATCTTTACCTTTAGCAGTGCTGGAAACTCGCAAAATTAATGTGGTGGCCCAAAAGCTTAACAGGCCTAACTTTCAGTGGCCCAAATTATCTACTACCTACAGTTTCCATTCATTTAGTATTGCCAGAAAGATAAATTTGGGCCACTAAAGGTCATATTTTGGAGATTTATGGTGGCCCGAAACGAAACTTAGGAGCATTTGGCCACCGGGCCACTGGCCGTTTCCAGCACTGCCTTTAGTCTAACTTGAGATAGACTTTTTTTTTCAAATGCAAAATATAAGTACATTATAAAACAAATTTTAACAATTTTTACAGTTTGAAGGCAAAATCTCAATAAGCATGAGCTGTGAAATTTATAGCTATTTAACAACTTTAATCATTTAAAAAGGACAATTTATATAACTTTTTTTTTGTTAGTGCAAAACTAGTCTAACTTCAAAAAATCCACTTTTTCTTAGCGCAATACTAGTCTATCTCAAGATAGACTAGTCTTGCACTAAGAAAAATGAGGAAATATTTTGAAATGAAAAGATTCCATGTTTTACTACCAAAAAACTGTTTACTAAAGTGTTAAGAACACACTGTACCTATACCTACAAACAGTTAAAGACTATAACAACTTGTATCTAAATTTATAAAACTGAAAACTAAGACTTTTATCCAAAGTATGCTCTTTAAAATCAAATTCGTCTCATTGTAGTTAGACTAGTCTTGCGCTAAAGATTTGGCTCATTTGGCTCCTAGACTATTTTTAAATTAGGAATAAAAGCATTTTTTGCAAAAACATGAATCTTAATATTTTCAAAGAATGTGTATTTGACCATCAAGTTTTCAAAACTGCAAAAAAGTGAATTTGTGAAAAATAGTGAGTTAGACCTGTCTTGCACTGAGCCCTCGATTTGTCGAATGTCTCTGAGTTCTAAAATCCATATTATGCTGCATTCTCGTCATGCAATTTATATATGAAAGTAAAACTCAATAAGGCTTTATTTTGAATTGTCATTTATCATAGAATCCTGGATAAAAATATCAAGCATTGTACTTACGGGCACTGAATCACCGAAATAATTTTCCAGTAAAGCCGTGTGCATAATCAGATGTTTTAAATAATCAATTATGTCAAATAAACATATGTTTGCATAAAAACATCTTTCATCGAGCTAGTAATAATCCGACAGTTTACTTTTGGGGCGCCCCTCGGTGGTTCTTTCGATGTATTGTAAAAAATTTACAGATCCACCGGAATAAAAGAAGGTGCGTCGAAATAGGATAAAAGACAACATCTGGTTGTCGTCAGATTTCCCTATCTTCCTCAAATAGTTTGTGAACCCAAACAAAGTGCCTTAAACAAGAGGCTTTTATTTATTTACTGACACAAATAAATTTAAAAATGACAGTGTATTTAGACTGTAGCGCACGATCGACTAAAACGTGCGTCGGAATAGGTCAAATGACTGTATTTCACTCACGTGTTATTTGCTGTTTACACAGTGAGTGCTGACAGATTTGTTTTGTTGAGCCACCTGGCTTATAATGCAGGGCTGTGGAAATGTATTCTTGTCCTACTTGTCCCACTTCAATCTGGACAGGTGAGAAATTTCATTTTACTTGTCCTGGGACAAGTATTCAAAGTGTCATCACTGGAAGTATTTCAGGATAATTCTGAGATATTTTTCATATTTTCTCAAGAAAACATAATGATGTGGGTTCCTGTTAGAATTGCCTCATTGAGGCAATACTAACAGGTGCCCATAACATAAATTTTAACTCGAAACTTTGTGACAGCCAAAAACTGTCATCAAGTTTATCTCTTCCTCTGTTCATTATCTATTAATCTTTCCTTATTTCATGATGTGTACCTTTTTTCTGGGCAAGTAAATATTTGTTTGGGCAAGTTAAGGGCGCGTTTACACGACCAAAGTTTCTATGACAAAGTAGGTTTGTCACAGAAAAATTTGCTCGTGTAAATTCCAATATATGACAATGTTTCTTTAACAAATATATATGGTAAAGTTACTTCGATAAATTAAATTTGTCCGTGTAAGCGGAGAACTTTGCTAAAGATTATGTAACAAAGAACATTGCTACAAGCGTGGAAAATGTGACAAAGATTTTGTTTCATCGCTTCAGGTAACTTTGACGAATAATATTTGGTCGTGTGAACACTGCAGCAAATATTTCATTGCCAAAGTTTATGTGACAAAGATTCTATGGCACATTTTCTTTAACAAATAATTTGCTCCGTGTAAACGCAAAATGTTTGTCATACTTTCTTTGTTAAAGTTTCTGTGACATAGAAACTTTGCTCGTGTAAACGCGCCCTTATTTTGTCTATTTACTGGACCATGGACAAGTAGAAAATTTTGGTATTTCCACAGCCCTGGATTATGGATATGAAAATTGGACAAAAATACACATGTACGTTTCAGGTGAGAAATAAAAAAACTTAGCCCATGGTTACCTTCAAAACGGAATCATTTCGAGCTCCCTTTAAAGCTTAAGCTGCATTTAGGGCCAAGTATTTTGGTGTCATCATTTGTTAAGACCTGCAATGAAAGACCCACACTGATAATATCACTGATAAGGCCTCTAGAACAGTTGGTAGTCTGCGGCATAACCTGTACAACTGCACCAAAGATTTACATGAAGCCACCTACGTGGAAGTGATTCCATAGTTCGTCCCAACCATGAATATGCATCAGCATCCTGGGACCCTTATCAGAGCTCGGACATAAATTGACTGGAGCAGGTTCAGAGGAAAGCAGCAAGATTTTTACTCTGCAATTAGTGGAACAGGACTCCAGGCTGTGTACCGAGAATGGTGAACGAACTTGGCTGGCAGCCACTGGTTTACCCATAGACTCATCATGCTGTACCAGATTCAACGTGGATTGGTACATGTAGATGTAAATCCAGGATCCATACTCTGCTCTAACGATCAGCATACAAGCTGAATATGCATAAGCATCCAGGGACCCTTACCGAACCTCGGACATAAATAAAATTGACTGGAGCAGGTTCAGAGGAAAGCAGCAAGATTTGTACGCTGCAGTTAGTGGATTAGGACTCCAGGCTGTGTACCCAGAATGGTGAACAAACTTGGCTGGCAACCACTGACTGATAGGCGAGTACTTATAGTAGAGTAAGACATACATGTGATGTCTCCAGGATCATCCGGGAGTCTCCCGGAAATGAAGCCCAGCTCCCGCACACCCGGAAAGTCTTCAGAATCTCACGAATGCTGATTTTTCCTATCAAATTTTTTTCTGATAGTCTCTTTTCCAACGCCATGCCCTTTTTCCCCCGCCAGAATAGAGATATCAGCATGTGTATTCACAGCATCAAATATTGTTTTGACTGTGCAATAAACAAACACATCATGTCGGTTGACATTAATCCCATTATTCAGGTCAGTAATAAACTCACTGACCCGTGTGTTCAAAGACTTACGGACGAAATGTGTTAGGAAGTTATGTCACGTGTAAAGGAGCCGATAGCCTTGTTTCACAACTACACAAATAAACGTGCGCAATACAGTCAGAGACCTTAGTTTCATTGCTTAGATTCCCGTACTTAGACTCATAGACAGTAGATACTAAACTCTGTTTAGACTGCACAGAGATGCACGCTGATCAGTGTCTTCACTTGTCGCTCACTCCAGGGCCTGACAAATCAAAATTTGGTCTACTTGTCAGGTAGACAGCTTCTGCCCGAAAAAGCTGACATACACAGGTTTCCCCTATATATCTAATACATTTTTCTGGGCAAGTAAGAAAAATTTTTACTTGCCCAGCAAACAATTTTACTTGTCCTCGACAGCTGGACAATGGATTTGTCAGGCCCTGCTCACTCGGTAAGGTACTTTTTCCCCTTATAAGTTTATATTATATCTACGTATTACATAACTTTGACAATTTATGGTATAAAAGTCACGAATGAAAGTATTGATATTTCTGTCTTGTGCATGGGTATAATTTTGTGTCAAAAACAGAATTTGAACAATGGTATATACATTTTTAAAAGGTTTAACAGCTCTGAGTACCTTTAAACAAAACTTATTTGGTTATGAAAGAAGATAAGCAGAGAACTAAAATAGAAATTTCAAGGGAGACAAATCTGTATGACAGCTCAAGTATAAGCTTTTTTGCAAAAGCTAGACTCTGTGCCAGACAGATACCAAAATAATGATAAAAATAGCAGTAATATATTATTAAATAAATAAATATAATAATTAAAGAAAGGAGGTCTTGGGGGGAGGGGGTGGGGTAACTCAAAAGTAAACTAAACAAACTTTACTATAGTTCATGTTTTATTTTAAAATAAGAAAAAAAAATACAGTAAAGTATCTGAAACAATGCGGTCAAAGTTGCTGTCAAAAAGTCTCCCTGATGGAGAACTCAATCTCCCTGAAGTGAAATCCATATCTCCCACATAGTCATCAGGACCTCATCACATGTATGCATAGACTCATCATGCTGTACCAGATTAAACGTGGATTGGCTCTAACGATCAGCGTACAAGAGATGGGCACCACATATACCAACCAACAACTACCCAGCAGGTCTATAAGTACTCGTTCTACCCAAGAACCATACAGGACTGGAACAGACTACCAGCCTGTACAAGACAGCCCAACTCTAGAGGAGTTCACAGCTGCCATGCAACATAATGTAGCAGCTATCTTCGCCTTTCCGTAAACAGCCGGTCTTCATGTTTTTAACCTGTACATACAAACTTGTAACTGTTTTTATCTGGAAGAAGAAGACTGTCCCATCCTCCTTATCAGGTCAACCTTATAGTCTAAAGAAGAGTTCTGACCTTATCCCGGAAGACAAAGACAATTACCCTATTTATTTGGTTACAACAAGGGCTTCCCCTCCAAAAATTGAAAATGACCCAAATATTGTAAATCAGCCTATCAATCCTTTTGTAATTTATCTATAAAATAGGGTTTTCTCTCCCAGAACAGTCCCAAAAACTTAGATCCGTCTTACTAGACTGATCTAGGCTTTTGGGGCTGTTTTTAAGGGGAAAACTGTTATCTTTAAACAGAATGATAAATATGGTATTTTTTTTATTTATTTTAGGATTTTGAAGGACAGAAGAAAGCTGAGAGAACTTTTCAAGCCATTATCATAATTTTCGCAGTAAGTTGGCATTCACTTTCCAACAAACTTGTCTTTCTTAATTATTTATCTTCTATGGTAGTTGAGGTGTACCACTGCACCGTTGTTTCCTTGTGTGTGTTTTTATGCCCCTGAAGGAACTTTGTGTGGCATGTTAAAATCGCACCGTCCATGCATCCGTCCGTCCGTCGGTTACAAAATATTGTGTCCGCCATAACTTGAAACCGGCTGAAGGGAATTTAATCAAACTTCACAGAAAGGTAGACCAAATTGAGAAGGTGTGTCGCGCACAAAGTTTAGGCCTCCATAACCAAGGTCAAGGTCACAAGCAAAGGTCATAGGTTCAACCCTTACAAATTGTGTGTCCGCCTTAACTTAAAAAACCCTGAAGTGAATTGAATCAAATTTCACAGAAAGGTAAACCATAATGAGAAGGTGTGTCGTGCACAAAAGTTAGGTTCCCACGACCAAGGGCAAGGTCACAATCAAAGATCATAGGTTTGACCCTTACAAATCATGTGTCAGCAATAACTCAAACCCTGAAGTGAATTGAATCAAATTTAATAGAAAGGCAGACCAAAATGAGAAGGTGTGTCGCACACAAAATTTAGGCTCCCATGACCAAGGTCAAGGTCACAATCAAAGGTCATAGGTTTGTCTCGTTTGTCCATAATAACTCAAAAAACCCTGAAGTGAAATGAATCAAATTTCACAGAAAGATAGACCAAAATGACAAGGTGTGTCACACACAAAATTTAGGTTCCCATGACCAAGGTCAAGGTCACAATCAAAGGTCATAAATTTGTCTTGTGTGTCCGCAATAACTCAAAAATCCCTGAAGTGAAGTGAACCAAATTTCACAGAAAGGTAGACCAAAATGAGAAGGTGTATCACGCTCAAAATTTAGGTTCCCATGACCAAGGTCAAGGTCACAATCAAAGGTCATAAGTTTGTCTCCCTCACATCTTCTATCCAAGATATCTCAGAAACTGCTGAAGCAAATTGAATCAAATTTTTCAGAAAGGTAAACCAAAATGAGAAGTTGTGTCATGCACAAAATTTAGGTTCTCACAACCAAGGTCAAGGTCACAGTCAAAGGTCATAAGTTTGTCTTATACAAATCTTGTGTCCAAGATATCTCAAAACTGCTGAAGCGAATTTAATCAAATTTTCCAGAAAGGTAAATCAAAACGATAAGTTGTGTCATGCACCAAATTTAGGTTCCCATAACCAAGGTCAAGTTCACAGTCAAAAGTCAGGGGCCAAATGCCAGGTGTTGGGGGCCTTCGGGGGCATTTGTTACACATTGAGACATTTCTTGTTCGCACTGGAATGATCCAGAATTCTTCAATAAGTCTTATAACTTTCTGTTTTGAGATATGTTTTAGCTGTATGTGAAGGCTTTGCCAATATGTAGCCAGATAGAAGGGGCAACAGGAATAATGCAGGAATAAATTTTCCTTATTTTTCCTTTAAAACATACACTGAGACCCCTCATTAGAACTTCTCACCAAGACAGTTGTCTTTGAGAAATGAGAAAGAACTATCTTTGAATTATCCTCAGAAACTCACTTGAACTAAAGTCTGTGTATCTTGGATAACCTTTTTCACGAGAAGTTTTAATCTAAATAAGTTACCTTACTCATAAACAGCAGGGTGAAAAAGGTAATAATGATTTTGTCTCACTTGGGACTAGCAGGAGCAAGACATGGGTTTTACATTTCCAATAATGTCTTTAACACTGGAAACTGTTTTACACATTAGAACTGAAAAAATCCTTCTAATTGGGGTCACCATCAGGTTCTTCTATTGCAATAAATCTGTAAATTGTAATGTAATGTTTCTAATTATTTAGAAATGAAACAAGGTTGCAAATAGAAAATACTATGTACTTGACTTTATTTCTCATAAGTAATAATTGGTTGCTTGACTGACATATATGAATGCCCGGCTTTTGTGCATATACACAGTGTAGTAAGGATATGCACAGCTGGCACATGCCACAAAACTAGTTTTACAATCCGACCTATTTGGGGTGTACAGACCCACATAGTTAACAACATCTTTAAAAGAGATCCTTTTTACTACCATTTTGCTTCCACAGACAAGAAAACCTTCATTAAAAGGGTCTACTCTTAAAGAAAAGAATTCTTTCCTTTAAGAGTTGACTTCTATTAAGAATGGTGGCAAAATTTGAAATTTGCATAGTTGCTTCCCCTGAAAGTGTACCCATTCACCTTAATATTCTTTTACAGGTAGTAGGATTTATATGGGGATTCATCTGTCAACAGTTCTCACAGACCATGTACATACTTATTGCAGGATTTGCTCTTTCTTGTTTGGTAAGATTTTAACTTTTTCTGAACTCCATGTAAGGAGAATTTTTTAAAGATCATTCTTGGATTTAGTGTTTATTTTTTCTCTTCTACTGAACTCATGGCTCTTTTTTAGTGCAAGAAAAAAGGCGGTTAGATTACTGAAGATACGTATAGCCCGTGGGTCATACAAATGCAACTAAATTAAATCTAGCATATTTGAATGATTATACTCTAGGAGCCAAGTCAGCTAAAAATTGAAAAAGGTGGCACCCTCTGCTATCCTTGGTTTGACTACGTTTTCTATTAGCCATAACCTTCTGAAAGGAGGTTTGATTGTTCTGCTCTCAAAATTTTATTGTCATGATGCTTTAATTCACATGTGTTCCTTGGTACCCTATGGCTGAAATCAACACCATTAAGGCATGTATTGTTACATTGTTGTACTTCAGCGGAAGTCATGTTTTGCAGCAATGCCATTCTTTTCCTTCTCTAGAAATATCTTTTCAATACAGGTGTTACTAATTAGAGCCATAATGCATCAAAACGACTTTCCGCTTTATTTTTTGAGCATTTTTCTATATGAATTTACCCCACCCACTTGAGAAACAGGTAGGCTAAATTGTTCAATGAGATAGCCATCAATAATTTCGTCCATTAAACGGCATAGTGGTAGATTTAAATGTCCAAGAAACTAACAAAATATGTTCCGCACTCAAAAGTGACTGGCATGGTATTGTATATATATATACAACGATTCATGCTACCCCATGCAGAAAAAAGTCCAAAGAAATATAATATTTAAATGAAACATGTAAACAAACACCATTTTAGGTCAAACGCCTAGTCTTTGCCCTAATAATACTAACATGTAATTGTGGTCTGCAGGTAATCAGTTATGATACATCAACACAGACTTTGGGCTGCAAGTTTATTTTACTACCCCGTAGTAACGTCTTACTACTTGTCTTATAACTTTACCTTTACGGTGCTATTTCCAGTTTGGTATCGCGTGTTGGTTGTTGCACGGATAGAATCAATTCCTAAGCATTGCCTTTTTCACTGTTTTATCTACTCTGACCCTTTCCTTTAAAAACTTTATATGAAATCGAAGATTAATATAAATATTTTGCCTTATCGCATTTATTTACACCAAAGTAACGTATATAACAGGTTAAAAAGTAAGAGTTATTCTACTCTACTGCCACAAGTGTAAAGAGACGCGTGGCTAGAACGAAAAGCTCTCTCTCTCTCTTACTTCATCATGATGAAAATCATGTTTAAGATCATTTGGGCTCATTCTGAATCAGTTTGGAATAAAGGAACTTAGCTCGAGCTGTTGCTAGGGGACATTGGCAGTGTAGCAACATTAAATTACCGACCACACACTCAGCCAAACCGAGATTAATGTAGTGTTTTCTCTGATGCATAACTTGCTTCCGGAGAACCTTCCTTTTTGGAATTAAGTTAAGCTTTTATCATTCCACCAGACTTTCAGGACATGCTTGACGATAATCTGAAAGCAAAGGCCACCTGCGATAAAGAACAAAGCAGATTTAGTTTCATTGATTCTGTTCTTGAAAGTGCAGACGATATTGTCCAGCCATGGGTAATATGGTTATGGCACATTGTCATTACTTTCAGTTCATTATGAAAATGGCTTTTGAATCAAGTCAATGAAAAATCACTTATTTAAACTCCTGGTTTGGTAGTCAAAAATGGTAACGTATACAACATTCAACAATAAAAGGGTTATCAGATTACCCTTTTACTGTTAAGAAGTTTTTATATTCATGCTTGAGTAATCTGGAGCAGAAAGTAACAGGTCCTGAAGTAATCATCAAATGTTGAAAGCGAACATAAGGCTTCTTAATGTTAACATTACAGAAGTCATAATAACTATAACTCTCTGAAGAGATTTGAATATTTGATGTACCCATTTCATTGCTTCAAATTTCAATTGTTACTAACAAAACGTGTAACAGTAGCATAAGTACAGTTCTATACAGTGCCTAATTTGCATTGGTATTATGCCTGTTTTAGATGTTTTGCTTAAAACCGGTTATTTTCTGCACCTGGTAACCCGAGCATTAATATGAGAAGCAAATGATAGGCAATGATCAGGAATTGATACAATCAGATCCCATATCCCTCCCTTAAACCAAAGGGAAAAAAGCACACACATAAATAGACAAAAAGTTCACGAAAGACATGCACGGTAAACTAAATGAACAGCTCTTTCTCAAACAGGTGGTCATTCAGCAGCCCCAACTGAAAACAGCCAGAACATATATTTTTACCAACTTTATATTTGATATTACAAAACAAAACAGAAAGCAAAACGGACAGCTATTCAGGTGACCATATTGCTAGATGATGGTAAACAAGCCAACTTCTTAACAATAAAAGGGTTCCTTCCGAGAACTGAGGAACCTTCAATGCTTCATCTTATTGAATTTGCAAACAGAATATACCAATATCATTAAACACCATAATACCTAATCTGACAACTCGTTTGCATTTAAATGTTGTATTTGTTACCTTTTTATTATCATACAAATGAAAAAGTAAGTGAATTATCATTGACTCGATTAATATAAGATCATTTTGATAATGTCATAATCATATCATCCTTGCCCAGACAATATCGTGTGCACTTGCCAGGAATCTGCCATGTTCTTTCTCACGTGTGTTCCTTATTTCTAAATGATCTCCAAACATGTCAAGGAAATAATAGTGAATAAATGTTAATGGACACACCTCAATGTTTTACTGCAGTTTGTTAGAATGGAAACGATATTTTCGACCTCCTATTTGCTTCTGTGGCTTATTTAACCTTCTTAAGATAAGGTTTACTTTTAACAGAAACACTTTTCTCCTAAAGAAGCAAATTCTTTCTTTTAACAGTTTACTCCCATTAAGAAAGGAAGGTAAGGTAAACGTGGCAGTTATCTCAGCGTTATATTGTATCCATTCACTTAGAATTCTTGAAACGATAGGAGCTTACCTAAATTCTGAATGAGAATTCTCTGGGAGCAAAGATGCATCACAGGAAACAAAGACATCAACCTCGGTGTCTTGGAATAGAATGTTATAATGCTGCCAATGCCCCCTAGCACCAGCTTTGGCTGATTTTTTTTAAATCTGACTCTGAATGAGCCCAAATGATCCCTTACGACCCAAAAACACATATTTTTTTTCAATTAAATGAAGTACAGGGAAGCATTTTGCCGTAGATACATGGCACTTTACAATAGCTGCAATGGAGTAAAAATAACACTTACTTTTTAACCTGTTACATACGTTACTTTGGTTTGAATATATGCTAAACAGCCAAAATATTTTTAACCATGGTTTTAATATTGTTTTTAAAAGAAAAGGTCAAAACAGATAAATTAGTGTAAACGGGCAGCAATCAGGAATGGGTTAAATCGGTGTCACAGACCTCCCATGACACCAAACTAGAAATAGTAATATAAAGTAAAAAGACAAGTACTCAAATAATACTAGAAGTAGCAAAAGAAACATGCAGCCCATTCCATGCAAATAACCTCCAAACTAGCCTTACACCAACAAAGCGTCTACTTTCAACAGGATAATGACGAATTAAAATACAAAATAAACCAGTGTTGTAAAGACAATAGAAAAGTGGACAGCACAAACTGTAACATCATAACATCACAATGAATGGACTGCCTTAGAAATATCACTGATAAATTACATACGGTAGGTTTAAACAGATTTCACATGCATGTAAAAATAACTCAAACTAATAAGGCCTTGGCGTATTTGGAATTTGCAACATTTAACCTCAAGAAATATTTTCAAATAAAAGTTACAAATGTTCCTTTCTGAGTTCAAAAAGTAATTTATTAAAACTAAGTTTGTATTGTGTGATTCTTAAAAATCATTTAGATATTAATGAATATAAATAGATTTAGTACTTTTCCATGTACAGAATAATTCATGAGCGCTTCTTTTTTTATTTATTTACTTTTTTTTTTGTGTGTGTGTGTGGGGGGGGGGCACAATTTCAATTTTCTTGTCATGTAAACAACACTGTTTGCTGTCTGAGTAGGCGACTAAACAATGCAAAAATTAATATTTTGGTAAATAATAAATATATTTAGCTCAACTGTTTTGTTTAATAGGCAAATTTTCTAAAGAGTGTATTCCTGGATGAATGATAGTCTTTTTACGCAAACATGTTAATCTGATAATTACGTTACTTTGCTGAAGATATGTGTTGTAAGGTCAAAACTGATTTAAACTGTTGTGTTGTATCATGTTTAGTATAATCTAAATGACACAGGTCAAATTTTTCAGTTTTAAATAGCTTATTAGCTATGTTTTATCAAACAATTGCGTGAAAAATGACTTTGAAGCCACTAACAATGAATAGGTGTGCCTTTGTTCAACAGTTCATGGTTGACCAAGTATAAAGGCTACGAATCTCAAATTTTTTTGTTAGAAAGTTATTGAAAAGAGCCAGTTAGACAAATTGAAAATTCAATCTTGGGGTCAATTTATCACAGTCTTTGTAAAAATAAAATAATAATAATGAAAAAAAAACTTAAATTATGTTTTAAATTTTCAAGGGGTACATGAATTGTTATAACGAAAATAACAGACCCGAGGTTCTTAATTGTTTTCTGTGTAGCTTAATTTATGGCATATTAGCTATTCTTACAGAAAATATTGACATTTGATACAGTTGAATCGTTACAGCATATGTCTCGTCAATTCTTATTTCATATACTTAAAATTTAATAAGGTAACGTATATTACTGCCCATTACAGAGTTATGCAAGGTTTGCCAAGGTGGCAAACGCTGAATCTGATCACTACAGATCAAGACAATTATTTTATTATATAAAAACTAATGGTACACCACGTGGACCACTATCTCTCTTTTCTATGCCACTCATGGAATCATATTTGCTCTACTATAGGTAGTCATATCCATCGCTTAATTTGACTATTTTGACAATAAAATTTGGCGAGCAGAACAATCAAACCTAGTTTCTGAAGGTTTAGACTATTCAAAAATACATTCAAACTAAGTATAGCAGAGGGTGCCACCTCCGATTTTGGCTCCTAGAGTATTATGTGAGGCATTGAACACGGCTTTAATTCTTAAAGTTGTTCTTGTACACTCCAATTATTGACTGGTACTCCACCATAGCTGAGTGTTTACCTGTTGATGGCTATTAAAGTCCTGGATTTGAAAAGTTTTATGTTTATGTTAAACAAGACATCAGCCATTGAAAAGTGTTGTTTTGTAATGACGCCAACTTGCACATGTAGAATATCACAAAATATACTAATGAAAATTTCTGACATTATCCAATCAGCTGTCACATTATATTTATAAGTGTATTAGAAGTTTAAAGGTAGGTTCCTGTACTTTGGAATGCATCATAATTTTGATGATCGTTCATCCAGGTTGTTGGAATGCACTTATAAAAGGGAATGAATAAGTTTCACTAAAAAGTGTAAATCAAAAAAATATTAGAAAAGTTGTTTTGCAAGGGATTTCCTAACTCTGCTTCGCACACCAGTTAGTGCTATTTTTAGTTCGCGCCAAAAATAGATAATGTGGCTGACGTCAAGCTGCATTGCATTTTGGGATAGCTTTAACCCATCCGCCATGTCAGGACCTCTAGAAGAGCTCACGCCAAGGAAAAATTGACCTTTGGAGAATGGCATCAGAAATCGCCCACTTAAAGACATAATAAACATAGTTATTTTTAGAACTGGAATTCCAACGAAAGAAAATAAACCAAAAGGGAAAATGACTATTTTCTTCAACATCTGACGAGTTTCTCAGTAGCAACAAATTCAGAAAAATAAGAGAATTCAATACTGCTTAGAAAAAGACGAAATTATTTTGTGGACATAATTGTTATCGCTAGTCCAGGAACCTACCTTTAAGGCTGATGTGTCTGAATAATTCCTTTAAATTATTTACTATATTTGTTTTTCAGCTAACATTACCACCTTGGGGAATTTATAGAAAGTCACCTTTAAATTGGCAGAAAGCACGACCACAAGCGGAAGATATAGGAAGTACAACAGCTCAACAGCCCTCATCAGCAACTAAATCAAAGAAAAAGAAATAGATCTCTAGTCTTTTATTATGTTATTGAATTGTTTTGCAATGTGTATGGGCACATCTCCAGATTGTTTCATCATTTTTACAAAGGGGATCAACTTTTGTGAGTTCTTTTTTGCTTGTTTGGGTGACAAGCACTTTCTAAACTAAGGTCTACTCTTAAAGAAAAGAACTTGCTCCTAAAGGAGTACTCTTAAAAGAATTTGCTCCTTTCCTTTTAGAGTTGACCTCTATTAAGAAAGGAGGCAAAAATGAAATGGCAGAGTTGCTTCCCCTGAAAGTGTACCCATTTATCTAAAGCCGTATTGTGCAGGGTGGGACAGAGGGTGGGGCAGAACTGTTGATTAGGCAATTGGTTAATGATAATTATGGGATAGTTTTGTTAATTCTCCATAAAAACATACATTGTGCCCCTCAGTAGAAATGGCTCAGTCTCAGTGAGGCAGTCAAATGTTGGCCAACACAATTTTATGGAGAAATGAGACAATTATACCAGAACTATCTGCAGATAATACCCCTGGTGGAGGTGTAGTAGACTGTTTTAACAAATTTGTTTAGTTATAAGAATTTTCCCCCTTAAAAACAACCCCCAAAATCTATTTGGGAGAGAAAAATATATTTTAAAACTGCATTAGTACAAAGACTTAAATATTTGGAATCAAATTGGGGGAAGGCAGACCCCTGTCTTATAGCTGATGATAATTTTTTCTTTTTAAAGATTTTGTCCATTACCTATTTATTCAGCTATAAAACAGGATTTCCCCTCTCTGGAATGACCCCAAGTATCTAAATCAGTCCTATGAATTTCTGCTATAAGATGGGGTTTTCCCCTCTTCTAAGATGGATCTAGATTTCTGGGATTGTTTTGGAAGGGAAAAACTTCTGTCTTATAAGTGAAGGATATCATATGTCAGTGTCTTTTGATATCAAGTTTATCAGGCAAGACCAGAAACAGATTAGGAATAGCGAGGCTTGCCAAGCCATTTCTACATGTTTCTGGAGGAGCCTGATAAACTTGATATTATAAGACACTAACATGGTTGAATATTTATAATGCATCATTAGAAGATTTTAAGGCATAAAGAGCATCAAACAAATGAAAAGCAACACAATTTTGTCCGCACTAAGTCTTGCTGACCTCTCAAATGCACGATAACTTAAATCATTGATGTAATTTAACCAGTTGAGCCTTATCATTGCCGACATCAGTACATGTACATAGCCAATCACAGAGATCACTGTTAAAGGCACTTCTGATATTATTGGCATATGTGCAGTTCTAAAGTGACATGATATTATGTTATACCCCTGTTTGCAGCAGATGCATGACAGATGATTTTAGGATGCTGAAATTGCTTGCTTTGCCTGCATAGTAGTAAACATTGAAAGATGAAAATGTAATTAAATGCATTTAAATGGGGATAAATATAGTAAAAATTGTCATTTGGGGAGGTATATCCTCAGTTTTATGATTGTAAATTGCATTTGCAGCCCAAGTAAATCCTCAGTATTAGGTTGCAGATTGCATTTACAGCATGGCTGTCAGTCATAAAATGAAATTTGCAACCATAAAATTGGCAATTTACCTCCCCAGATAAAAATATTGTGTACAGTTATCCCCTAAATGACTAGGTTAGAATTTGGTGTCATGTTTTGATTAGGCAAGTGCATGTACATGTAGGTCTGTTTAGACAGATCTTGTCTTCATTTATTTAATGTTTTCACCTGAGTATGTCATTTTATGTCATCTACATGTACCGTAAAGGGAATTAGGAAAGTGTGTGCTGGTATTTATCAAATGTTGTTAAATTTACATGTTGGTATATAATAATGCTTAGTTATTAGTGCATAAACATTATGATGCCAGCATAAACATTATGATGCCAGCCAGGACAGTGTTATGGTATCTGTTAAAATAAGATAAACTTTTAAGGTGATGAAACACCATTTAAAACTGTCAAATGATAAACAGAATCTTAGCTCATGGAACCTCAGTAGCTCATGGAACCTCAGTAGCTCAGTGGGTTAAGGGCTGGCCTGCTGAGCTAGTGGCCCAGGTTTGGTTTTAGCTAGAGACAGAACTCTTTCCAACCATAAACTGGGTTCCGTTGTACACAGTCTTTCATTATCACCCTTTCACATACTGTTGAAAAGGACGTAAATTTCCAAGTCACCCATGTGACCATTTTACGCTGATGATCACTTCATTTGAACCTAAGTTTGGTATTCTTTGTATTACGATAAAAAAAGAATGATGTGTTTGGAGTAGCCGCCTGTTTGAATGTTCATGGTAAACTGTATGTGTTTGTTAGGTTAAATGGCAAAAGAATGTTCGTCAAGAAGGCTTGTTAGGATATCTATTTGGTTATAAGACATTCAGTTGTAAGACAAAATTTTTATTTCCAAAATATCCTGATTTGCCTTAGTAACCATTATGTCCCAAATGGAAAATTAATGGTTTTTAGGTGTCTCAATATTTAAGCACAATAGGGTAAACATTCAGTTGTAAGACAATTTTTTTTTTCTTCCTAAACAAGTTAACCCCAAAATTCTAAATCCATCAAATAAGATGGATACAGATTTTGGAACTGTTTTTGAAGTGAAAACCCATCTTTCAGCAGAATTAGGCAAAGCTGATAAAGATTTTTTTTCTAGAACTGGAAAACCTCTGGCTTATAACCCAACAGATGTTGTTCTTTGTTAAGAATAATTATGACCAAAATATTAAAGAAACTAAAATGTGAATAAATGGTGCAATGGTAATGAATTTGTTGTTGAATTGTCTCTCCCCTGGAGCAGTCCAGATCTGTCTTTCCCAGTATTCAGAATACATATTTAGGCAGAAGTCTTTTCCTGATGGAGTAGTCCAGTCTGGGTCTGCACTGTTTGTTGAGATCTGTCTGTCGCAATATTTCTTTTACACGCCTACCAATCGCTCTCATGCGAAACCGCGGTTCAGAACGCCAATCCATGAGAGGAGTTTTCGGTTTTGCATTAGGGGAGCCAAAAAGGTAAACAAATTTGACATCGGTACAAGGTTTGAGTTATTTATTATCTCTGAAAACTATTTATGCAAAATATGAGAATGCTATTTTGTCACATATAGATTGCTTCATCCACATATTAAAGGATTATACATTTGGTCTTGCATTTGTCGAGGTATTCATTTAGTACAGCAAAGCATGTGTTCAAAGTCAATCTCGGCGATATAAACATGTAGGGAAAAGTCACATTCTGTTGCTTGATTTTGAGTTTCTGACCTTGTCAGTCATAAAAAGTGAACAGAACTTCTGTACGCGTAAATCCAAACGTTGAAAGTAAGCTCTCCGTGTTGGAAAGATTAGCCTATAGAAAAAATATGCAAAAACTTGGCATCGTCAGCCCGGTTCCGCATGAGATCATAGAAAATATATGGAGTTTTATGAGAAACAAAACAGTTTCTGGACAATAATTGAATCCAAACTAACATGGACTCTGTGATAAATTATTATTTTATACATTGCAAATGACTACTTTTAGGCTGTTTTTATTCCCCGTTTGTCTTTTTAGGCCCTTTGCAAACCCTCTTTCAAACCGTCTTGCATGCCTCAAAAAACAGACAAACGGGAATTAAAACAGCCATCAGGTCATCTGCAATGTACAAAATAATGATATACCACAGAGTTCATGTTAGTTTTAATCCAATTATTGTTCAGAAGCAGTTTTTGTGTTTGATAGAAATTTCTTAAATTTTCATATATCTCATGCGGAACCGGGCTGACGACGCCACGTTTTTGCGTATTTTTTCAAAAAACTTATCTGTCCAACGCAAAAAGCTTACTTTAAACGTTTGGATTCACGCATACAGTAGTTCTGTTCACTTCTTCGCGACTGACAAGGTCAGAGACTCAAATCAAGAAAGAGAATGAGACTTTTCTCTACATGTATATATCGCCGAGATTGACTTTGAACACATGCTCCGCCGTGCTAAATGCATATCTGGAAAAATGCAAGACCATGTGCCTAATCCTTTCGTGTGCCGAAGAAACAATCTATATGCGACAAAATAGCATTCTTACATTTTGCATAAATAGTTTTCAGAGAAAATAAATACCTCAAACCTTGTGCCGATGTCAAATTTGTTTACGATTTTGGCTCCCCTAATGCAAAACCGGAAACTCCTCTCATGGATTGGCGTTCTGAACCGCGGTTTCGCATGAGAGCGATTGGTAGGCGTGTTTTAATGAATGCCTCAACCCTTTTTTCTATGTAAACGAGGAAAAAAAAAAAGAAGAAAAATTACAACCATAACCAAAATTTACTAAAATTGCGTTTGGACCACCAAATTTGTCATTTATTGCTCCAATTTAGTTTTCAAGATGCCATTTTTTGGACTTGTGAGTGGCAATTCACCTGGCATTTATTAAAGAAATTATAGTGTACATTTCATCACATGAAACCGGAATAACATGGGGAAAAGAGCTAGATCCTTGAGGTGAAGGCAAAACCAGCATGGATACCATATTGGAGCCTCAACACGACAAAACTAACGAAGTTACATGTGTACTCAGAGAAGTCTCGGATCAGCCCATTCTAATCAGATGCTTTGTTGTCCGCATGGAGGTAATTTAGACCCTTAGCTATCCTTTAAGCACCCAATGAAGACTTTGATCTTACTGTGCTGTTGCCCATGGAGGTAGTTTAGACCCTTTAAGCACTCAGCAAAGACTGATCAGACTGGGCCGCTGCCCAGGCTGATCTAAGTCTTCGCTAGGGGCACATGCCACTTTGTTGGTTTTGTAGTGTCGCTGCTCATTTCCTCTAGACCCATGCACCTTAAGCTTCATGCTTTGGCTGCCATTTTATGAAGCTTTGTTATGGTGAATGGGTTAGCATCTTTTTGCCGTTTTACAAAGGGAAACAACTATTGCTTCCCTGAGCGATGTAGGTCTTCCAAAATGGGGTCTACTTTAAAAGGATAAAGCGCCATAGGCCAGGCGCCACCCTATGTTTGAAAACAGCCTTTTATTCACTTCCTGAGTACTTGCATGGCCTAATTACTACAGAACCTGGTTGGAAAATAATAGAATACATATACCCAATACTGGCCGTCTATGAAGTTACAAAACACTTAAGTTTAGAAAGGGACATAATTCTGTATGAAATATATAAATGAAATATGAAACTTCAGGCTGTACAGAATGCCCAAAATATCAAGGCGGTATACCCAATAAAAAATAACAAAGGCCACAATCCTGTTAATATGAATCTGATGAAAAATGAACAATGCATTTATGAAAATTCAGTCGACTTATATGAATACTTAGGGAGTTATCCGTTTAGGGAATGCCTATTATCTACGAAAGGGGAATAACTCTTTCAGTAATCGATTTAGCACATCCTAACCATCATCAGAATACCATATATTAATTGTAGACCAACATTCAGCTCTGAGACTGAACTGAACTGAAAATCAGCACTGAACTTTCGGTAGAATTGAACTGAACTGAACTGACTCTCGGCAGAATTGAACTGAACTGAACTGAAATCAGCTCTGAGACTCTCGGTCAAACGGTTGCAAAAAATGCCAAAAGTGACCAAGTGTCATCATCAGAATAATCAATATGAGCCGCGACACGAGAAAACCAACAATGTGGTCGTCCGCCCAGCGCAGACTCGGATCAGCCTGGGCATTCACCCAGTCTGATCAGACTCTTTGCTAAGCGCTTAAACGGTAGCTGAGGGACTAAGTTACCTTCATGCGGAAAGTGAAGACTCTGATCAGACTGGGCGGATGCCCAGGCTGATCTGAGTCTGCGCTGGACGCACAACCACATTGTTGGTTTTGTCGTGTCGCGGCTCATATACATTGTACCATATATTCTAACACAAAGCGCATATAGAAGCAATGGAAAGTTTCTGTGTTTTATTCTGCAACAATAGACTGTTTCGGAAAGCGTGAGTCTAATTGCTTACGTTACTGGCAAAACTGATGTAATTTTGTGGCATTTTGAGAGGTTAGACGGTGTAACGTCTCTTTTTCTTTCTAAAATCGCCATAAAACGTACATTTATCACAGAGACAGTTAAGAATATTTGCGGGGGCATGAACGCGCTGGCAGAAAGGTTGGGAGAATTTGAACGAAAAAAATACTTTTTCAGCGTTTTTGAGTGTTAGAATCGAATTAGTTGAGCTCTAGCATTGAATTGTTGAGTAATAACTCACTGTTTGTTAGTCAGTTATAAGTAGATATATCACTCGCGCTCCGCGCTCGTGATATGATTTACTTTACAACAAACCTCCAAACAGTGAATTATTACAATTCACTGCAACAGCTGATCTATTTCTTAATTAATTGCAGAGCAAAATTCAGCTCTCTCGGTCAGACGGTTGAAAAAAAATGCCACAAGTGACGAAGTGCCTTATCTTCGTAAAAAATAAGACAACTGAAAATCCAAAATCACATGCTCATCTTCAGATCATGATGAAACAGGGAATACAAGAAAATCGTACCTGTATTAAGCAAGCACCTAGGTTAAGCAAGCAGATTATCCCATACGTGTTTACAAGTGCTTAAAGATTTACTGCCTTGATAATAATAACAAAAAACGATTTGATGAACTATTTCATGCAATACCTCCGACTTGGTCTAACTATACATTTGAAATAGGGTTTAGATAATAATATTTGATAAAAGTGACTTTAAGCAAAAAATAAGTTAAATTTTTAAACGATGGCGGACCGCGGTCGAAATCGCTTTATTGGACAAAAATAATTTATTCATACGTCACAATCACGTGCGCGAATAAGAAAAATACCTGTACATGATCACATGACACACGTGGTCAAAATTGATATTCTTACAGGCCGTGAGGAAACAGGTTAATTTGCATTTTAATTTGAAGGTTATTTTTCATTCCATATTTATCGAAAAAACATGTATTTTCTCAAAACTTGTTTGATTAATTATGACACTATTACATATTGTCTAACGAAATTTTGTTAAAATATTTGTTTTTGAAAACATGAAATAAACGAGGGAGACAATCTTTAATACAAGTTGGATTGTACATGCGCATTCGTTCTTCCCAATTTGCTCATGGATCTTACTTATTCCAGCATCTCTAGACATTGGTCCAGGATGAAAAGGTTTGATTAAACTGATTATTTATTCACTGAATATTACTTTAAATGGTCTATGGAATTCAGTGCTAATTATGAAAGTCAGAGTCGAATGACCCCAAAAGCGATATTCCAAGCCTTGTGCTTCAATAGTCAACAGAAGCGGCGACTGGTGCGTTTCCTTTACTGATAAAAATCTCGGCAATGACTTACATGGGTTGACAACTTGAGTGAAATACAGGTCTTCAAAAGCGCACCTCAAAATTGCATTTTCAAAGTTTGACCCTTCATTAAATCAAGCTGAATTATAGACATTTATTTCGCAGTTTTTGTTGTGATAGTCATTTTCTGAATTTTAAATAATCTTTTTTCTCAGTTATGAGTAAAACAAATTTGCAAAGTATCATTTACTTCAAAGACCACGCGCAGTGAATGTACATGTACCGTTTCATTTTGATTCAGTGTAAGTAGAATGTAGAAAGCTCCGGTTAAACGCTGACCTGCTGATCTAGCGACCCTGCGTTTGAATCCGACTGGAGGCAGAATTTGTCCAACAGTAAACAGGGCTCCATTGCGCACAGCCTTTCATTATCATCCACCCCAGTCTTGATACGACTGAAATACTGTTAAAAAAAGGGCGTAAAATCGAAAGTCATCCAGCCATCTATAAAAAGAATAAAAACGCATTATATGATAGTAACGTTAAGTTTTATAACAAAATAAAATACGATAAATATCTAATACGTTTAATAAATGTCAAACAAGTCGACTTAGATCAAATGTACCCTTATCAGTGAACACACATGTTGCCGCCGGACCCTCTGGCCCTTATTTATCATTGACCCGTGTTCCTTGTACCTACAAACTGCTTGCAGTCATCACTAATGCATACTTGGCCTGTCCAGTGTTTTAGTGTATCAAGGCCATTAGGTCTTTAATGACAGTGACTAAGTCCAGAATGAATCGGGATTTTTGGAGTTTTTCATGATTTTTAAGGAATATGAAAAAGCCAGGATCGCTAGAATACCGGTTTAAGGTAGATGGGTACACTTACAGGGGAAACAACTCTGCTATTTCCATGTTTGCTTCCCTTCTCAAATGAGGTCAACTCTTAAAGGAAAGAATTTGCTCCTCTAGGAGCAAATTCTTTCCTTTAAGAGTAGACCCCATATCGAAAGACCTGCATATAGGGACGCCAATAGGAAGTCACAAAAGTTTTTTCCCTTTCTAAAAATGGCGGCGATATACCCATTTACCTTAATATTGCATATGTGCTTTAGGCTGGATACCACTGTCATGTGCGTGTTTCTGTGCGTATGTAGCAAGGCTGAAGAATAGAATTTTTATCTTATGGCCTGGCCGGATGAAACTGAAATAGAGAAATGATGCTATTTGGAATCGTTGTAGGTTTATTATTTTCTTGTGTACAGTGTAGACCAAGAGGAAATGATGACAAATATACACTATCTACAGGTAATTATTGTTAAATAGCTTCATCTCACCGGCTTCTTTTTATTTTGTTTCGTCAAATTTTCATAACTATGTTCCCAAAGAAATTCAAAAGAACAAATTCATGACTAACATAGAATTAAATTATTTGAGAATGAATTAAACGTCTGAGAAAATCACACTTTTCCATGGTATGAATTTCATGTATCATCTCACTTATAATTCGAGAGGATCATGGCATACACTGTATGCCATGCTCCTCTCGAATTATTCGTGACATGATGCCTTCGATTTGTCATCATAGCAACTATGGAATTACTAATTGTTGTGCTTAGTATCTTGGCAGAATGTCGTCTGGATGACGTCCTTTAGGCATCAAGAGGAATTCTTAGTTGCTATATTAACATATATCACTTCATTGGATCCGGGAGTATATGCCATGCTCTGCCAGTTTTTCAATAACAATTACACACTGAAATACTTTCAACAAAAACGTCAGATTTTCTCAAACAAATGATTATTTTCAAGTCATTTGATTCTGTGTTAACTGGCCCCTCCTGCCACCGAGTCTGTCGCAGATTCGAAGAGGAAAATTGATGATCCGCTTAACCCACCGTCTTCATTCCTGGCCTTGGCGAGAACCCATGGCCCTGCCTATATGTGTGCTTTCACAGAAAAATAATATCTAAAAATGAGGTGAATAATTCAAAGAAGACCGAAAACAGTAAATAAAATATTTCTAGCTTCTTATCCTCGAGATTTATGTCCTGTGCCAAACGGGGTGGCAGGTTAGGGCGAAGATGTCATGAAACTTTCGGTCGCCGAAATGATTGAGGTGTCCGACTATTGGACTCTAAGTATTGCAAGGGCCTACTTTGCTTGCTGTAGGTGTGGGTGTGGCCATTAGGATATTTTTTTTCTGTTTTTCCTGTCTCTCTGTTCTATCTCCCTTTCTCTGGGAGACGGCTCGATAAAGACTGAAATAGTGTCTTAAAGGGCCGTTTAGGCTAAAACAACCACCCAACCAATGGTTTGCCTGAAGATGTTAACGTTGTTTCTCAATGAAATAGGAATATCTTTTTATTTAATTTTTTTTCTTTTTAAGTTGAAACTTCTGTTTATATCTCAAGGAAAACTTTTTTTTGTTTAACTTTGATATTGTAGAATATGTAGACATTGAAAAACTGTCAGGAACAGGGCGCCGCTACAAAAGATCGTCAGCACTTTTGTTCCCCGACAGGATGGCATTCCGATTCAATATAGAAGCCGGAGAGGTGACATTTAATCTAGAAAAGGCTGAACATTTTCCAAAACCGTCGCCGTCCCCTTTTTATACGATTGAAGAGTCGGGAATAAAGCTTAGGAACCGCACGACCAAAGTAAGTATATAACCAAACCCGTCTTATAGGCCGCCTCAATCGCGTATTAAGCAAACACCTGTCTTAAGAGCCCCCCCCCCCCCTGCACACACACACCCTGCCTCATATCCCAAAGTAGTGCTTTTGGTGTGAATTGACTTGTATTAAGCAAGCACCCGCCTTAAAGCAAGAGTTTCTCCTCTTTTCACTGTTTAGGGATACATTGCCGTTTCTCAAATCACTGTAAGGTATTGTTTTTACTCTAAATGAACACCCTGCCCAATACAGACACAAACGACTGCAAACCAAGCCCCCAAGCACGTCTTATCAGAATCACGCCTGGCTAATGAACAATTCTATTCCCACGTGCAAACTGAAAAATTAAGCTTCTCCAAAATATTACCCGAAATATTACAGTGCAATTCGACGAGTATGTATAAAAGTATATTAGGGAGCAGCATTTGCTGTGACGTTGAAAAACTGGGTTCGAGGTTATAAAACTTGAGAATAATCTCAAACTCAAAATAAAGCACACTGATTGGCTGCTTCCGAGCTTGTGCTCGGAAGCAGCCAATCAGTGTGCTTTATTTTGAGTTTGAGAATGTACTCAAGTTTTCTAACCTCCGGGCCTGGTGGGGTTTCACAAAGCTCCTGACAGTGGCCAAACCGAAATTCGGTTTGGCCACCTACAGGAGTTTGTGATAACACCACCAGTTTGTCGTTGACAAAGCTGACATTTGGTACTTATGTGCTTCACATATACACACAAGCTGAACTGCACTGTTTTAATCTGGTTTTTGCAAAAGCTTGAATTCTTAATTTCCGAGTGGAAATGGAATTTCGCGCGTTTACCATGGCCGTGTTCGATTGGGCTGTGCGTACAGTCGGGATTTTTTAGAACATCAATCGAGTGATCTGGAACTGTGTTCTGGAATGGTGCGCACTGTTCCAAAAGAGAAGGTGGTGTGGACAAAACAAATAGTCAAAACAAAATGGCAGACAAGCAGACGACACAGAAAAATGTATAAAGAAGGTATAGCCCTAAGCTTGCATGATGAAATTTGGACTGTTTTCCCTTAAAATTTAGATTGCATCATCCAAAATGTGGCCAAACAGAAGAGAATGTGTGTTTCTCAAAACGCCATCATATGATGATTTTTCAATAGCCGTGCAGTCGCCCTTTTCCTGTACGTTTGGTATGCTCGATGTCGGTATTCTAATCGAATAGCTGTTCTGTCACAGTGCGCACAGCCCAATCAAGCACAGCCCAGGTGCGAGGATACGCATTTTGACATGCCGTGTATTTTCTTATAAAATGTTTCAGTCACTGAGACAGTGAAGGGCCCAAAGTAAGTGCAAGAGACTGTTCCTGTTCACTATTCAAAATTGCCTACAATATTCTTCACATTTGCTGAGACAATAATAAACTGTCTATTTTTGCCAAAGAAGTCGGACTACTAGAATGAATGTTGCTGTATTTAAGAAACAACCATTATCAGGGGATGGGGTTGATGGAGGGATTTTGGTGGAGTCTGTATTTTAAAATGGAGGCGGGAGGCCAGAAGAAAGAACCTTAAGGATCAGTCAAACAAAAGCATGCATACTTCCTAAAAGTTACCCCCGTCCCCTCCCCCCACCCTACCCAAACCACATCTGATTCATATTGACGTTCGCTTACATGGAGCATTTTTTAAGGATTTCTAAGACTTGCAGACGTAGTTTCGAAGTACTGTTAGTTACATTGTACTGGACTGGCATTATCACACACAAGTTTAAAAGTTGCATGCAAGATAATGTAGTTCGCAAACAAACAGAAAAGTAACATTCTCGTGAACAATTTCTTGCTTTACAGTATATGCCATTGAATCTGTGCGCCATTACATACACTCCAGCATTATTAACCTGTTCGATATGACTGTATTGTTTTCAGGAAAACTTTGCACTGTACCAAGACCCTGGACTAGGCGCTTCTGTATTGGTGAAATATCCCAACAATCAACTCAGTAACTGGGAAATGGTGAGTTAAGTTTTGCCTCACACTTACACAAAAAGACTGCATAAAATGCAAGAATCTGAGTCGGGTGCACAGGACATTTGAAAACAAAAAAGACTCAAACCCAGTCGCGCCGTGCATTTTGAATAGCCTATTTTCATTATAGGCACACTTTGAAGGGAAGCAATTCTTGACTTTTTGTTTTCATTTTATCTCCCTTCTCAGTAGGATTCAACTCCTGAAGAAAAAAATTGCGTCTCTAGGCAGCCAATTCTTTCATTTAAGGCAACATGCACGTTGTAAAGAGCTTCATTATGAACATCCTTTTGTAAAATGGCGGAAAGAAAAAGAGGTATATCCTTACAACTTGATACATAGTAGTGTCAGTGTATGACTATGCAGAAGTTAGAATTATATGTTTAGTTTTTGCCAGTATGCCTAATCTCACTGCACATAATGTGTCTCTGCGTTTTCTACAGATGGGAGCATTTAATTATAAAGGGAGCCATTATCAAATTACGCCACATGGCGATCAGTTACGACAACGACGTGATACGACGGACTTTTCGACACACAGAGTGCAGAGGCAGGCAGTCCCTGACGGAGACTTCAACGGCGATGAAATGATACCACCTCGTAAGACATTTTATTTTCAATTCGTACGTGAAGGGGATCATTATTTAGGCTAGTAGTCAATAGTTTGACTACATTACTCGTTTGTATAAGGAGCTGCTTAGAGAGAGAGAGAGAGAGAGAGAGAGAGAGAGAGAGAGAGGAGAGAGAGAGAGAGAGAGAGAGAGATAGTTAAATTTGCAAACAGAATATGTTGCCTCATCTGGGTCTACATTTGCAAACAGAATATGTTGCCTCATCTGGGTCTACACCGTTTGACCTTTACTCTTTAAATTCTCAATATGATGTAGCTTTGACAAAGCATTTATTGAAATCTTGCATCTTGACATAAAATTGTCGTCTGCTACTTTGGCGCTTCGAGCGTTAATGATGTTTCATTTCTTTGCAGCGAGAGGATCACTCAATCTGCCACGTAACGAGCCTCCATTTACAGCAAAAATCTTGCGTAACGACACTAAACCAGCTTTGCTGGCACTCCAAGTATGTCAAAGTTACTCATCTGGACAACCGTCACACTTTTATAATACTATAAGTCATGAATGCTTCACGAAAGAGTGTAATTTTGTCATAATGATATTTTCGAAATACACCGGTGGACCCGTATATTTACGGGTCGACCCGTATGTAAGATACGGGTAGACCCGTAAAATACGGGTCGACCAGTAATTTACGGATCGACGCGTAAGTACAAGTAGTGGTAGACCCTTGAAATACGGGTCGACCCGCAAATTTACGGATCGACCCGTATCTGAAATATGGGTCGACCCGTAAAATACGGGTCGACCCGTATTTCAAAATACGGGTTGACCCGTATCGGTGCTTTTGACCCTCTTGGTACACCATAGATATTACATGTTTTTCGGCGCAGCTTATGATAAGCAACCATTTACTGTTTGGAATAATTATTTTGAGTATGTCACTTGAATCTCCACAATCACAACCACAATTACAACACGTACGTAGAGAAGAAAGTGATCAGATTACGCAAATTTCGATTAGAGGTTATACATTCCTTTGATTATAGCCGCGTCATATATGAAAAACATAATTATTCACAATATTGTTTTAATTTCATTGTGAGGAAAAAAATGGTTGACTTATAAAACTCTTGAGAGTGGCCACTATAATATTTTATTATATACTAAGTAAACCAATCGAAATATATCAGACTTCAAACATATTTGTGATACTCAACAAACGTTGTACCAAATTTTGTATGCATGTATATAATACTAAAGGGCGTTTGCAAACAAAAGGCAAATTCATTTAACGTCACACTACAGTGGTTACTGTACAGTCCTACTCCAAATGTACTAACCCCTTACTGCAAAACTTCACAGACCATTAAAATGGAGTTTGAAGCCCAATTTTGCATGTAATCCCAAAACGCAGACTTCTTGATCAGACAAATGCCTCTAACAACAGTCTGATGCAAACTGTTATGCTTTGGATCAAGGTTAAACTAAGAAACGTCTAGGGTAATGAGCAGGAGTAGTCTTGATTGCACAACTTTGTACATTTGTTTAATGCAAATATTGAGTCATTCACATTTTAGGTGTATGTTGGGCTTCTAACAGTGTACAATTCAACTCCATAAAACGTGTTTTAGCAACACTATGGCGATTAGTGTGCATGTTTGTGAATTTGTATTCTGGGGGTTATGACATTTGGAGCGGTACTGTACTGTAACCACTTAAGCGTGACTTTTATTAGACATACTCTACAATTGTAAATACCCAATACTATTAAATGCATGCTTATTAAAATTTGTAAATATTTTGTTAAAGTAAGAAAATACCATAGAATTTTAATATTCTTCAATTGTTTTACTAAGTATATTAAACTCCTGGGAAAGGCCACTATAGGTATATCCACTATAATATTACATTGAGCAGCGTTATAGTATGGATTTGCATACTTTCGGTATATGTAATTCACTGCTCAAAATTTCTAGTAAACGCCATGAGATCATATTTTGAAATCATCCTGCACTTTATCAGACGTTTATTCAGGACTGAATGAAGAAAACATTAACATGTAGTCAAGAAAAAAAAATCGAATTTATGCTTTTTCTTTTTTGTAATGAAAAAATTACAGGCTTATGGAATTTTAAAGACGCAATTTATTTCGTTGTATCTGATATTCAGTTCTTCGGGCAAGTTTTCGTTTTTTCATTTCGTTTTATGTCACTATAAAATATTTCTTAAAGTCATACGAACCATTAATTTTTGCGCCGCCCCGCCCAACACCTTTCTGTTGCGGAGATTTTAAGATTACTTTTGCAGGAGCGCATACCTAGCGGCGGAGGAGTAAACATTTACCCATCGACGGTCAAATATTCAGATGACAGCGATTACATGTTGCCACGTAAGTTTCGTTTTCTTCCTCTACGTATTCCTGATTTTATAAATGCAGAAACATTTTTAGCGTTCTTGCGAGGATCTTTTTTTTCTGATAGAGTAGCTCTTTCGTATTAGATGTGTTTGTTGCACAAACGTTTACTAGGTATTTACATTTAAAGCCCCAAAGATGAAAATAGTTGAGTTTTTCAAGTTGCATAAATCCAGATGGGCTGCCCCTGTGTATATAAACTGTATGCCCTCTGTTCTTTCAATTCTCGATACAATATTGCTATTTCTTCAAAAGAACGATATGACATAGAGGATCTTACATGAGTGCTCATGTATTATTGAATATATTAAACGAGTTGGGGAAAATGATAAGATGCGAGGCTGTGCCGAGCATCTTATCGTTTTCACCAACGAGTTTAATAATTTCAATAATACAGGAGCACGAATGCAAGATTCTATTTAAAATCGCATTTCATTAGCAAATTTTGCACTAAAACGTCACGATTTTGCCATTAGAGAACGCGACGTATTATGGACGTCAACGCATAACGTTACGACGTAATTTGCATATTTAATCCGCTAGTGGATTATCGTTTTTGATGCATGGCTTTATAACACTCTCAGATGCGACGTCATGTGATAAACTATTGTCTATAACATGATGGGTCGTGCTCAGACAAAAAAAAAGTTTCAAACGAGCAGACTGATTAAAGTCAACAATCCTGGACGAACCGTGTCGATTAAGTCGCGTGTAAAAGGACATTTAGCAGAGTGCATGACGTAAAAACTCCCATCAGCCTGCGCTTTTGCTCAGACAGAAGCAGAGTCTTCACTCTTCACATTTTAACCCATTGCATTCTGGGTATTTTTTGTCGTCTGCTAAAATTGTTGTCTGCATCAAAAACAAGAATATTTTGACAATATTGGTCTAACCAACTCTTGTAGAAATGATGTCTTGGCAGCAAACAGTTTGGATCTCAGATCAGGCCCCACGTTTGTGGGGCCTGATCTGGATCCAAACTGTTTGCCCAGACACCCCTAAAGGGGTATCCCGCATGGAATGGGTTAAATGCATCAGAGATCGTAGATTGTATATGCTAATAGGGAAGATTTTGATCAGACTATGAATGCATCAGAGTTCGTAGATTATATATGCTAACAGGGAAGATTTTGACAACTGTGTGAATGCACAGGCTGACGTGAATGCTATCTTTTCTCACACTCTATAAGGCCCCATTTCATGCAACGCCAGCCTTATACCGATCAGATTTGGTCGATTATTGGCGCGGCTCAAGGGTATACAAATAGTAGAGCTCTAGACAAGAGGGAGTATTTGATGATAATTGAGGGATAATTTTTCTCATTTCTCATTGAAACCATATGTTGTCAAGACGGTTCAGATGAGGGGTCACAACATAATTTTTATGCAGAAACAACAAAAATTATCCTTAATTATCACCAAATACTCCCTCTTATCTAGAGCTCTGAATAGTATTTCCTCATTATTTTTAGCGGAGATGGACATGCCACCATCACCATCCGATCGACGTAAAAGGGATTCGGATACGGTTTATGTGGAATATTTGGTTGTGTGTGATTATGGTAATACTGACAAGTAAGTCTAATAATGTAATAAAGTACAGGCAGGAACAAGAATATAATAAGTAAAATGTAATAATGTATTACATTAGGTAAAAAAAGAAACAAAGTATGTAAAATAATGTAATAAAGGATTTATTATTTAAAATCTCATAATGTAAAAGTGGTAAGATGTAAGAATACTAGTGTAATAAAGTAACCTTATGCAGTAAAAGTAATAAGGTAATTAAAGGTAGGTTCCTGTACTAACGATAACAAGTATGTCTAAAAAATAATTTCGTCTTTTTCTGAGCATTATTGAATTCTCTTATTTTTCTGAATTTGTTGCTACTGAAAAACTCGTCAGATGTTGAAGAAAATAGTCGTTTTCCCTTTTGGTTTATTTTCTTTCGTTGGAATTCTAGTTCTAAAAATAACTACGTTTATTATGTCTATAAGTGCGCGATTTCTGATGCCATTCTCCAAAGGTCAATTTTCCCTTGTTGTGAGGTCTCCTAGAGGTCCTGGCATGGTCGATGGGTTAAAACTATCCCAAAATGCAATGCAGCATGACCTCAGCTGCGTCATCTATTTTGGCGCGAACTAAAAATAGCGCTAACTGGTGTGCGAAGCAGAGTTAGGAAATCCCTTGCAAAACAACTTTTCTAATATCTTTTGGATTTACACTTTTTAGTGAAACTTATAAATTCCCTTTTATAAGTGCTTTCCAACAACTTGGATGAAAGATCATCAAAATTATGATGCATTCCAAAGTACAGGAACCTACCTTTAAATAAGCATTGTCATAAAATAAAGTTATTGTAGTAGCATAATATGGTACAAATGATAAGGCATTACAGTAAGTATATTATGCAATAATTGCGTTAGACCTAGAGAGCAAGCGTTGCAAGTATAGGTTACGCGTCACGTCTTCACTCGGGAAGTCAAATTCATTGCGGCGTGGCTGCAGAGACGTTGCAACTATGCTGTAACCACTTGATTATATATATTTTTCAGCTGGAAAGCCAAAGTGGGAGGGGATACTGATGAGGAGAGACTTAATAACGCCTTTGATGCCATGTATGAATATTACCTGTTTGTTGTAAATGGTGTAAGTTTCCTCTTTAATGCTGTGTATCCTCTCTGGGGAAGGATATTTATGAAGAACTATATCCCATCATTTCTCTCTTGTTTATATGAAACCTTGTACGCAGATAATTATGATTAATCTTAAAAGCGCCTAAAAGGCAGACCACAACATTTACCACAAAATTTACATCTGCAAAATTAAAAAAAAATAGTTTCGTCAAAGCTATTTCAATCTGTGAATGCAAAGATTAGAGGGTAAACAGTGTTGATCCAGATGTGGTATGAGCCGCCACATCTGAATCTGTGCTGTTTGCAGGCAAATTCATCTAGTTTCATAGGGTTAAACCAAGTAAAGATCAGGGTTCGGGTTAAAGAAGGAATTTGGTTGAAAAATATCAAGGGGAGAGCACCTATTTGCGTAAGCATTTAATTTTATGTTCCTTGCATGGCTGGGGAGTCTAGTTTTCGGATATGTTGTTACATGAGTAGGTGGATTGAGGGCTCAACTCTTTCGGCGCCAAAGTCGCAAAAATGCGACTTTGCAAACAGCGTATATCCAGATCAGCCGGCTCTTAAAAGAGCCGTCTGATCAGGATCTACACTGTTTGCCATACAAATATGAACTTAAAAAGCCTGATTTTATGAAAAATGTCTTTAGATTGTTAAAATTTCCAATTACAAATCTGTCGTCTGATGATTTGAGCAGACGAAAATTTGTCGTCTGAAAAATTTGGCGCCGAAAGAGTTAAATGAAGATCTTTACAGCTAGGTGAGAACCTATTACATTTGATTATACGGTGTTGATACTTGTCAGATGGTGTATCTGAATAAGTTAAGCGGCTGTACAGCAGAAAAAGGAATTTCATGTGGGATTTCATTGTATAAAAAGATTCCTGAGCATTGCCCATCATTTTACTTTTCATGGCTTAATTACTTGGGTTCGTGACACCATACTTAAGGTTAAGGTTGTTTTGCTCTTAATGATACTTTTGAGGCATAAGGTTGATAATTGGTAGATAGCAATATTCCTATAAGTCTTGCAGCAAATGACAGATACCTGAATATAATTAAACTGTTCCAATCAAACTTTGTTTAATTAATACTTTACTGTTGAATTATCTTTCCAGATAGATGTTCGGTTTCGTACAGCCACTGCGTCTGGACCTAAGATTCGTGTTGTGATGGCTGCCCTCATTGTTTCAACGGTAATACAGTCAACACTCGATATTTCGAAAACTGATATCTCAAAGTACCCGCTTATATCAAAGAAATATAGTTTGGTATAATTTTCTATTTTCATATTTCAGCTCATGCTATCTGAAACTATTGATACCTCAAAGTAAATTTTCTGGGACCAGAAAATTTACTTTTAGTTATCTATAGTTTGGGTGGAACTTTGACTTTGACATATTGAGGGTTGGCTCTGTTTATTCTTAGTCTGGTCCAACTTGACCCTTAATGCACCATTTCCCTTGGCCTACTTTTGTTGTTTCCATAGCACCACCATGTACATGTCATGAGAAATATGACTTCTTGCAAGGCGAATAGCGGAGACTCAGATTAGTCTGAAAATCAGCGCAGTCTGATCTGAATTTTCGACCTTGTTTTGGACACACCTGCAGACAGCCATGACAGGCTACGTTCATTCCTGATAAGATCCATATTTGACCTGAGCATACTGGAACTTAGGTGAGCGTTGTCTGCAAGCAACTTACTGCTTTTATGGCAGCGAAAAATGACAGATTGGTTACTGTATTAAGGTAACTGAGAACTCTTTAGAGCAGGTAATTCTTACCATTTATAGTTGTCTCCCATTTTACTAGGGGCTTGTCTTAAATGATAAAAAATGCTTGCTCGCTTTAAGAGTAAATCTTTCCTTTATGTAAGGGTTTTGCTAACCAGGCACGCAAACGGGAAGTCGCAAAAGTTGATTCCCGTTGTGAAAACTGGCCGCTAAAACTTCAAGCTTGCATCTGAGTATTGTCATTACCTTGCTACAACCGAGTAGGCACATGACATCTTAATGCTATCAGAGTGATATCAATGCAACATAAGTAAAACGTCATTTCGACGTTGTGTGTCTGCTGGGTTACTACGGCTGGGTACTCTTTAAGGGTATGCAACTCTGCCAATTTCATTTTCGCCGGGGTTTACTCTTGAAGGAAAAAGAACTTGCTGCTCTTGGAGCAAATTCTTTTCTTTAAGAGTAGACCCCATTTTGGAAGAACAACGTGGTCCAGAGAAGCAAACAAACGGTTACAAAAGTTGTTCTTCAGGATAAATAATATCATGTCAAACCTGTCTTAGAAGATCACTTTAGGGGACACTCTAAAACTGACTGCTTACGACAGGTGGCCCCTAATTCATTTGCAATGCATTTTGGTTCAAGGGACAACTCCAAAATGGTTGCTGTTACAGGCAGATGACCCTTAAATACGGTGACCCCTTAAGACAGGTTTAACTCTATATTCTTAATGTCATTCAATTTCAGTCGGCCAGTACGTCACCCTGGATAACACAGAACAAGCTTAGTTCTAACACAGTGGATGATGTAGAAGTTCTGTTAGACTTTGCCATCTGGAGATATTCCTCAAACTATCTGTTGCCTAGGCACGACCACGCCGCCCTGTTCACTGGGTTTGTATTTTCTTCCAAGCTCGCCTTGATTTCAACAATATTTTATTCAGCTCTTGTTTACACACACAACTAATATTATGGAGAATAAATTGGATCTGACAGTAAACATAACGTTTACATGTATATATAGGTCATTTTCTGAGCCCGCCTTTTTCATAATTTCAAAAAAGAATTCTTTTGGGCATATTATGAGCATCTGCCAAGACTGCCATTCTCGTCATTATCTGACAGACCATCTGAGCGCTGTGGGCTGACTGGTCAGTGCTTATTGTATATTGTAGGACTATAATTCCAACTCATCATTCTAATGCTAATTTAATGCAACTTGATTGGTCGAGAGCGAGCGGAAATAAACGGCGTTAATACATCAACTAATCCCCTGAACCAGAATCTTGGAACTATTTTCTTTGCGGCGATTTCTAAGATACGCTAAAAAAGAAGCAGTTTTCAGATGTAGATGACCGAGTTGGAATTACAAGAATTGAAAGTTGATTTTATGGAATATATCAATGTATAAACGCTCGCGAATTCTCACAAACTTAAAATAAAGCCCTTTGGGTTTTATCAGTTTGTGAGTGATTTGCCAGAGTTAACACATGACCTTGGGTTGTCCTTGACCTTTTCATTCCAAGGTCAAATTTGCTTTCTGCTGCTTTTATATAGGAAAATGCTTAAATATAGGAGAAGATTTTTAGTGCAAACGTTGACAAATACAAATAACTAAATGATTTCATGAATATTTTGGAGTAACTGATGTTAAGGACATTTTAACCTTTAACCAATGTCTCATATTTTGACAGTTTCAAACTATCAGGGTTTTTTAAATGATTGCCAGTTTGACCTTTGCCCTTTTTACTCAGGTGAGAGATTTTGGGCGTCACGGCCCTCTTGTTCCGGATCACATACACTGTTTTCCCTTGGAAATGTGTCTGTTTACCTGAAACGTTACATGTATTTACAGGTTTGATTTGGCGACTCGGAGCTCGACCAGCACACTAGGTAAGTTCTTATGTATTATCTTATTATTATTATTATCATTACTGTAGCCCGTTTTGAAAAAGTGAGGCTATGCTGAATTTGAATTTGATATAACCGTACGCTGTCAACTAGCAATGACTGCTGATAAGAGGTAAATGTCCGTGACATCCCTCTGCTAAGTAGATTCTCTTCGTAAAATTCTAAAAATTGGAACACCTAAGTGTCCTTAAAGGCCCTATTTCTCTATTAGCGTAAACATTTATCGCGAGGTATCGCCAAAGTCTCGCCACAGTTTCGTCACTATAAATGACCGTAAATAGCCAGCTTTAATAAACATATAAAAGCTCCTTGAGTCTCACATAAAACAGGTCTGTAAAATGAAATGGGTCATTTTAGTTGCCAACTAAAATTTTTAGTTGCCAACTAAAAAGACCTACTTTCGATAAAATAAAGATGAATAAATGGTAAAAGAACAATGTACAAGAGTGGGTCCTATTCAGTATGCCGCGTTTCTTTATATTCCATCGCTCGACGGAGAACCGGACAAGGAAAATGGTATTTTGTGAAGCGTTTTGCGTTTTTCAAAAACATGTTCCTACTACTTTTTGCCAGTTATATATGGCTCAGTTTATGCACACCAACCGGCATTTAATCACCTAAAGTGAAGGTTGAAGCCCCTTTCAAAAAGATTTGTGTTTGCACATTTTTACCACTCGTAGGCATAAAGAGACTTAGGCCCGATTACACGTCGCAGTTACTACTCAGATTAACAAGTCCGTGGTCTGTTCTATCGTAAGGCGCAATGTAAAATTTTGGTGTTCCGAATGCTAATCCGTGTATAAAGTGCGACGTGAAATTGGGCCAAGTAGTGTTTCTAAAGACACAAATGGAAGAAAAAAAAGTTTAGACCCTTATCAGAATGCTTCTGATCTGGGTCTGCACTGTTTGCTCAGACCTATCGGTCCCAATATTTAGAAATTGTACGGTATACAGTATCAGCCAATCATATCTAATTACAGGGATGGCGTATCTGAACTCAGTTTGTACCGAGTGGGCGGTGTCAGAGAACGAGGAAACATACAATGCTCTAGTAATACATATAGCTGGTCATGAGCTCGGCCACAAGTAAGTAGAAGGAGTCCAGAGAATGCATGACGTTATAATGACATCGTATTGACGTCAATTTACGGAACGTCGATCAGTGCATTAATCTTAACTGAGCCGTAGGCTCTGAGGGACCTTACATAGATAAGCATTGCCCAGCGTTCCTCTGTCCATACGTCCAGCGTGATTTGTCTGTCCGTCTTCCAGAAACATCTCTTAATGCACTTGCCGGTTTTATACATACACGCTTTGATTTTTGTTTTACTGAAATAGTAAAGAATAGAACAAAACTGATACTGAAAATAATAATAAATGATAATGATAAGTAATAAAATTCTTCCCAGAGGTCGTTCTGGCATGCATGTTAAGATCATGTAAAAAGAATCAGGGAACAAAAGTTGTAAAATGTAATATTACATATATTACAGAATTTAGTAACAAATACCTTGGATACGCGGTCCAATATGGCTCGTGGTTGCTTTCCCCATATTCGCCCGCTCGTGCAGAGCCATATTGGCCCACTCGTGCAGCCATATTTGTCCTCTCGTGCAGCCATATCGGCCAGCTGGTGCCTAAGTTCTCTTATACAAAATGAAAATGGCGGAACGCAAACTGGAAAATTTGAAAATATATGGCTATAGCGATTGTATTCATTGAAGTGGGAGAGAAAAGGCAGACAGGCAACTGCAACGCAGCTGAGACAGTTTAGAGAAATCGAAAAGCCAAAACGGAATCACAAACACTATCTGACACCCTTTATAGACTCGGGCGGTGGGAACAATCCTTCTAAATGAAATTGCAAGGCAGGCATATTGAATTTTTTGTTCTTTCTCTCTCTCTAAGAATTTGCTTTTTGTGAAACCTACTTTTTAGTCTTTGTGTTTCTAATCTTGTTTGAGAACGGTTGCATAATGACTTCATGTCTATTAGATGAACGTCAGCACAGCGGCTATATGTGCGTGCGAACTTTTCAACATTACATAACGCCATAAATATCCAGTTGACGTATCCTCAAAAACAGTTTCAGTTGTATTAAGGATAATGATTTAGGATAAGTGCAGAATACATGTAATAAAATGGTTACAACATGTCCAGGCATATCGGCCCGCCAGCTCCACATTGGCCCTAGTATGTTTCTACTCTAGGGAACGTAGATATTTCATCGACGCACACAGGGAAGACTCTAGCCAGACTGCATGAATACTGAGTCTTCTGAGCTTGTAGCCATGGTAACGGCTGTTGGATATCATATTCAGGCGATTTATTGCACTATATCCACTTTCTGTTGGTAATAAGAGTCTGTTAAAGTCAGAAATAAGAGGACGTGTTTGGCGTCACTCGATGATAACTTTCATCCTGTCTGTGGACAAAAACAAGAATTTAAATTATTCTTGCAGTCGTGTCGTGGGAAAGGCAAAACATTTGGTGTAGGGAGCCAGTTCTTGAGCTGCGACACTATAAAACAACAAAGTGGCATGTGCGCCACGCTTAGACTCAAGTCAGCCTGGGCATCCGCCAAGTCTGATCAGAGTATTCGCTTGCGCTAAAAGGGTAGTTAAGGGTCTAAGCTACCTCCTTGCCGATAGCGAAGATTCTGATCAGACTGGACGGATGCCCAGTCTGGTCTGAGTCTTCGCGTGGTGCACATGCCACTTGGTTGGTTTTGTCGTGTCGCGGCTTTCTGTGATTTTTGCCATGTTTACAAAAAGAGACAGCTTTTGTAACCTGTTTATTCCTCTGAACGTCAAAGCTCTTAGCCGGGCCGCGTAGCGCAATCGGTAGGGCACCCAGTGACTCATAAGTCAGAGGTCCTGGGTTCGAAACCCGGTCTGGCCACATACTTTCGTTTCTCCTTCCGCTGATTCACGAAGGGCAGTTGTCAGTTACTGGCGAAAGTATGTGCACTTAGTACTGGTTAACCGCTTAGGAGTTCTAAGCCTTCCCAGGAATAGTGTGGTTAGGTTAACTGACCGTCCCAACATGACCTTAGCTGTTTACCGTGGACGTTAAGCATCAAATCAACCAACCAAGTCAAAGCTCTTCAACAAAGAGGTATACTCTGAAAGGCAAGCGTTTGCCCTGGCATGGTAGCAATGTTTGCCTGTTAGAGTTGACCACAATAGTAAAAGAAGGCCTATATAGCATCAGCAGAGTAACACCTACTGGACTGAGTTTAACAAGCATGTCCACACCATCAACATCATCCTAACGTAACGTACCTTCGCAATAAATATTTCCTACGTTCTGCTTAAGCTGTGCTTATCATCATGGACAAGACAGCAGGTCTGAAAAATTAACAGTTCGCCTATGACCGAAGATTTTAGCTGATCCCGGGTTACCGTTAAATTCTAAATACTAGAAAAGGTAGGTCTTAGCAAACAGTGCAGCTTCAGATCGGAGCAGTCTGATCTTGGCTACACTGTTTGCCATCCCTTCCGCATATTTTGGTTTCATTACTGTATTGTAAAAAACAATTTTGGAAAATTTCAGTAATTATTTCCGGAGTCCCAATTTTTAGAATGTTTACGGTGTAACGTGTGGATGACCTTTCACGGACTTAACATTTACCTGACATTTGAGCCGCGACACGAGAAAACCAACAACGTGGTTGTGCGCCGAGCGCAGACTCGGATTAGTCTGGCCATCCGCCAAGTCAGATCAGACTCTTCGCTAAGCGCTTTAAGGGTATCTAAGGGTCTAAGCTACTTCCGTGCGGACAGCGAAGACTCTGATCAGACTGGGCGGATGCCCAGGCTGTTCTGAGTATGCGCTGGGCGCACAACCACATTGTTGGTTTTCTCGTGTCGCGGCTCATTTGAGATTGTTCTATTTTTATTTCCATGGTGACAGTAACTACAGGAAGTCAGATCAGATCCGCGCATCTACGTCCACAGAATATAATGTATCAGCACCCTAGGTGTTATTTTAATCGTAGCATTTCCTCTAAGTAAAACGATTGGTTTTAAGCCTTTGTCATGCGATTCTATTTTCCCACCATAAAAGGGCTAAAAGGACGAGTTTGAAAATAAACACGAATTCTGCGAATCGCTGTTCTCGTTTGTCCGTGGGGTCACAAAATAATCTTATGCAAGAAAAGCCGATATACGATATTGGCGCCCACGGAGAAAAAAATCATGCCATATTGTTTTCTGCTTGTCGCAGACGAGACAAATAGGGAAAACTATGTTAGAGTCTTTTAATATCAAGTTTATCAGGCGAGACCAGAAACAGCGTAGGAATGGCGAGGCTTGGCGAGCCAGTCCGACGTGTTTCTGATCGAGCCTGATAAACTTGATATCAAAAGACACTTACTTACATGGTTTTCTATTTATCATTGCTCATTAGAAGATTTTACGGCGTAAACAGCGGCAAACAAATGATAAGCAAACGCAGTTTTGTACAAACTTGCTGACGTCGCGAATGAGTTATGACGTAAGTCGGTGACGTCAATTAACCAACCGAACGTTATATCACGGCCAAATTCAATATGTAGCCAATTGTCTTCAGAGATCGCTTCTATAGGCTTCGCCTGATAACATTGGCGCAAGCGCAGTTCTAAAGTGACATGATATCACATCATGTTATCATACCCCAGATGTTAGGTGGATTTTCAGCAGATGCATGACAAAAATGAAATTCGTAATGCTGTATAATTTTAAGGTGAATGTGAATACCTCCATGTCTCCCCGCCTTTTTTGGCAAAGGGACGCAACTTTTGTGAGGTCTGGTTTGCTTTGTTGGGCGAGGAAGTCCTTCCAAATGGGATTTACTCTTGAAAGACTTTAACTACTCTCGGAGCGAATCACGTCCTTTGAGAGTTGACCCGAATCAAAAGGAGAAGGCAATAAATAATAAATAACATAAGAAATAAGAATAAATAAATAAATAATAAAAAAAAATCGGAAGAAAGTGAGCCCATTCATCTTTTAAATCAAAGACTTACGATTATGTTTTTATCCTTCTTTGTTGTTTTTTGTTTTGTCTTATTTTTCCTTGTTGTTTTTTATTTTGTCTTATTTCAGTATTTTTTTATTTCTTTTTTATTTCGTCTTATTTCAGTATTGGCTCTAGACATGATGGCAGCGGTAACAGCTGTAGGTCGTCCGCCCTATACCTGATGGCTGCCCGTCTTCCAGTGATCTATGATTCAGCCATTGCTAGGAACCCATGGACGTTCTCTTCTTGTTCCCAGTCATCTATACAGTCGTTTGTTGCTGGGCTTGGCGAGTAAGTAGTGGATTGCTGGGTGTTTGGTTTTAACCCGTTTAGCGCCAAAATGCAGACGACAAAATGTACATCAGCAAAATTTCAAAAAACTGTTTCGTCCAAGCTATATGAAATTGAGCAGTCAAAGACTAGACGCAAACAGTGTAGCTGTAAATGAAACGGCTCATTATGAGCCGTCTCATCAAGATCTACGCCATCCGCAAATTTAGCTATTTTTGTCTCTGACGCTTTAAAAAAGTATAAACTCGCTCAAGAGGCCCTGTATAGTACCGCTTTACATACCGCTTTGCACCATCCTGCTGATATCGGACCCTACCTTTTGATACTGAATTCCATGTAAAAACATCTAAAATTCAGTTGTAAATATTTGATTAGACGTAACGGAGATTCGAACCCGCGTCCGGGCTGCCACAGGCTAAAGAGGCGCTCTATCTACTGGGTTTTAGTCGCAGTTAATTGGATTTAAGTACTGCAACTAACGGCTCTGGTGTCAATTAAAATAGAAAAACGACACTGTTTCTTCTGACTTGTTATAAAAGTAACTACCGACATAAAGAAAACTTTAAAAATAACGCAGCTATAAGCAACAAAACAAAAATAATATTGAAAAGAAGAAGAAAAAATCTGCAAGTTCTTCATTTATCTGCAGACTAAGATAGTTTGTTTCTCCAACATACACACTCTAGAACAGGGTGGGACCACGTTGCTTTTGTTTTTAGACGCTTTGGGGAAAATAGCGATGGCGTGGTGATCTTGGTTTATGTCTGTTTTTTATCCCTCTTTCAAATACCGGTATTTACACTCTTCGGACTGTACGTCACTTTCCAGTTCATATATTTCCCGGTCTGACGACACAAAAATTTGTACTGTGGACAGGGACTCTGACATAAAATTTAACTAACGTTCTTGCAGATTACGCCAACTAAGTTTCGATAAGGCCTGAATAAAATTTGTGGCAGTCCTTGTCCAAAGTGTGAATTTGAGATTCTAACAGAGTATCGTCAGAAAAATGTGGATCAGAAAGTGATGCCTAAACCAAACAGTGTAAAAATAGTAAAAGAGAAGGAAGACGAGTTAGCCATTTAGCTTGACGATTCAGTCACATTTAAATTAGTATAAAATCATGAAAATAGAAGAAAGCAAATTGATTTGCAGTCCTGGTGTATTACGTACCCAGAACTTGTAACTGTTATACCTAAGCAATGATTTGAATACTTAGACTAGAGGCTTTCTTAAGTAAAACGGGTTTTTGTAGAGAATTACATGTTAGCAGCCATTGCGCTAGACAAACTGTTTCCGAAATTCCGTTTTACTGAAGAAGGCATTTGGCCCAAATATTTAAATGGAGTGGAATAAGACATTATCATTTAGTCGTTTACAAAGCGTTTTTTGGTGAACTTGCTAAAATCATCCTACTTATTGTAGATCCAGCTGTTTAAAGAATGTTCCTGAATCTCAAAGAATTGACGCCATTGCAGGCCTTGTCTATAGTGCTGACGAACAGTGTAAAATGACTTATGGAAACGATGCTGTTCTTTGCCGGGTAAGTTCATCAAATGGGCAAAGTTAGGCGGTAACCCAGCAGGAACAGAATGGGCACATAATTAGGTATCGTCAAGAGTAATATCAAGGTATTCCTCGGGCTACTTAGAAGATATATCAAACTTTTGCAATATATGTAGCCCGAGGAATGCCTAATTCATCTCTTCGAGGTAGTCAAAAGAAAACTTGGGTGTTGCTCGGGTGTACCCAAGTAATTTTGCCGAACGTGCTCAATGTTGTCAAAGCGTTGCATCATTGCTGTTCACACGAGGCGATAGAAATAATTATGGACGAAAGAATTTTCTGAAATATCTGTAAAAATATTTTCAAGATCAGAAGAAAGTTGTCATAAAGTAGTATTTCGCATCTCATGTGTTGACTCGAGGAAATTCACGGTAAGTTTCTTAATTTGTATGGATACACCTGCGTGTTTTCCTTCATTTTACAAAGGGGGACTTTCTGTCTGCTTTCTTCAATGATGAAGCCCTTCCAAAATGAGTTTTAATTTCATAAGAAGGGAACCTTGGGCCGTATATACAAAACAACTTGAAAATTGATATACTTTCAAGAGAAGCAATTTTGTCATATTCTTTTTGGCCTCCCATCTCAGTGGTGGTCAAGTCTTCGGAAAGAATAAGGGGTCGTATTTATAAAACAACTTAAGTGGTTGCTATGCTGTTGCTAAGGCTTAATTTCTATGAAGGAGATTCCCTACAACTATGAAATTTGCTCTGGAGGATCAGTATGAAAAAGACTGGTCCTCCAGAGCAAATTTTATAGTTGTAGGGAATCTAGAAATTTAGCATAAGCAACAGCATAGCAACCACTTTTAAGTTGTTTTATAAATACGACCCCTTATTCTTTCCGAAGACTTGACCACCACTGAGATGGGAGGCCAAAAAGAATATAACAAAATTGCTTCTCTTGAAAGTATATCAATTTTATCGAACTAAAATACATTAATGAGCCGCGTCGCGAGAAAACCAACAATGTGGATGTTTGCGCAGTGCACACTAAGATCAGCCTGGGCATCCGCTCAGTCTGATCAGACTTTTCGCTAAGCGCTTAAACGGTAGCTAAGGGTCTAAGCTAACTCCATGCGGACAGCGAAGACTCTGATCAGACTGGGCGGATGCCCAGGCTGATATGAGTCTGCACTGGGCGCACAACCACTTTGTTGGTTTTGTCGTGTCGCGGCTTATAAAAGATAAAAACAACATTAACATTGTATTAATGTTTTAGCATGTCTCGTCAACAGATCCTTATTAGTCAGAACAACAGAACTGATTCGGAACTGTATGCCTTGCACACCAGTAATGACAGTAAATGGTAACAGGAAAATATATTTATCAAAAGTTAGATAATTTTCTCAGATAATCAAGATGAGTGGGTTCATTTTCAGGGGAAGCAACTGCATATTTTTTTTTATTTTTGCCTCCCTTCGCATAGGATGTCCGTTCTAAAAGGATACAATTTTTTATCTTAAAAGAGTTGATTCCCCTTTATAATGTTCCCGTTGCCACGGACGGAAAGCAAACTAGAAGTCACAAAAACTTGACTCCTTTTCTGAAAATGGGGGGAAACAAGGAGGTAAACATCCTAAATTAATTGTTGTAGGAGAACCTGTACTACCAGTGGGACTCAGTATGTTACGCCATGCAGTGTAAGCGGAAGGGCCAGTCATCGTGTGTTGGAAGAATTTTTCCCTTTGAAGGCACACCATGTGGAAACAAAAGGGTATGCTTATTTTTGTGGAACTTAAACATTCTCTTTCCTTATAGAACTAAACTTAGTTTTTAAGTGATATGCAGCGTACATTAAAGCCAAACAGCCCGATATATTACAAAACATTGCGTAAATGACCCTGATTCATTCAATTTAGTCATCTTGCGGGCAAAAGTAGGTAGGAAAATTCTCAGGAACTGACACAATTCAATCCCAGATCCCACCCAAGACACCATGTGGGAAAAGACAACACAATATTAGACACCACCAAAGACTTTGCCAGCGGCAGCCGGGTAAACATCCATTTCCCATGTAGGTTGTCATCGGGCTAGCCTTAACACCACAAACACAATATCAATAACAAACAAAACAAAACATAAAACAACCAAGAAGAACTAAAACAGAAGTGCCGCCCGTGTTCGGCACTTCTCGTATAGGCTGAAATAATTAAAATATAATATGTAAATAAACTAAATGAATATTCTTACAAATATTTTGAGCTCCTGCATGACCTGGCTATTTGTTAGTCTACTTATATCATAGGGCAGTCACTTTTCTTAACATCAATTATTATTTAATGTACATATTACCTAGTACTGACGCTCCCCGCAAATGATTGCCCCCATATTGACATGGGACACTGCCCAAACTGATAAAGGCTTGTCTTTGTCGGACAGAACAATCTGCAGATAAAGGCCTAGTACACACATTCATATTCTTATTTTAATTCTTATCTTAATATTAACTTTAGCACCATCTTTCTTCAGTTTAGTTTAATTAGTGTTCGTCTTTCTTCATACACTGTATATAGTTGAGAAATAAAGAAGTACACAATGGGCGGCCATGATTCGAACCCACGCCGACAACGACAACTGCGCCTAGCAATTTAGAGACACTAGCATAACCATATGCGCCACTACGGTCCTTAAAAAGAGTTTTATGGCACAATGTTAAGCTTGATTTCTCGGACTGACCTGTCGGATAGGGCTACTCGATTAAGTTGCCTTCAGTAACTTACTGTTGTGCGCTCCAAATATTGTTGTAATGGCCGCGGTGGGGCGGAAGTGTCGGTCGATCATAACTCTTTGTCCTTCATCGGACTTACCTGTCGGACTCTCTTTTACGCCACGCTTTTTTCTGTACAACAATAACAGAATTACCAATACATGAACATTTGCATTTCACTTTCTGTAACTCTGGTAGCCGTTTCACGTAACATCTTAAGCCTAAGATTTTCGTAAGTTCCATACAAAATGTATGAAAATTACGAAAATCTGAGGCTTAAGATAGTTAGGGAAACGTCAACCTATTCTTTTTATGTTGCAGTGGTGCCACGGTGGACAATGCGTTTATTCGGAGGATGCACCCTCAAAACATGGTTAGTTTAAGAATCATTTTTTTCCAACAGTGGTACATACTTTCTATCCCGTAAGGAGTAGCAAGCCTTGCAATTAATAAAGAACATCGCTCTTTCCCAAAGTGTACAGATTTATTATTATCATTCATAGTAGCATCCTTTCTCTTAGCAGTTTATATTTTCTAGAGCATTGAACTCAATGAATTTGGAATCAGTTTCAAACGGGATTTCTGCTTAAGTCGGTGCTTCCACTTTGTATTACTGGTGATGGACAGGTTCAATCAAATCGAACTGCTATCCTCATTTCCTTGAGGTGTACCTGATTTAACTTCTTACAATCTTTACCCCACTACTATTTATTACAGTGACTGTTAGATTCTCAAATTTAACAACACATTTATGCAAAAAAGTTGTTCCCATGGTGGCTGTCTTAGTACCGTGATGTTTTAATCTTGGATGACTAAAGAGTTTCAAATGATTTCTGTTAATTAAACATGTACATCGAAAAGAGGTATCACCGAAAGCGAGACACGGAGGACTTTACTATTTTACAGAAATTATTTTTCCTTTTCAGATACTTGCGTTTTTGGTGATGACCCAAATTTAGCATGTAACAAAACCACATCATGTGACGACAAGAACTACTTTAGCAAATACGTTACCTGCTGCGAAACTTGTTTGACACCGCAAACCACGACTCAACTGCCGTCAACATCAGATGCCACAACAACAATGTCATCTGTCGTCACGGACCAACAATCTTCATTGATGACGCAGTCTTCTTCCTCTCCTTCCGAAACGGCAAACACTCCAGACATTTCAACGTATTCACCATCCTCCACAGTTCCGTCAGAATCTACTTCACAAATGGCAACATCAAACAATAGAAGTGTATCTACGTCTCAGTCTACTCATTATCAAACTCCTTCCATCTCAGCATCACAAAGACCATTTACACAAACAAAACATACGCCAGCATCAACTGTATCGTCAACCGCGGAAACCCCGTCAAAATCAAGTTCTCAAACGCTTACATATATTTCAAAATCATCAACAGTTACAGATGTAAAAACAACAGTCTCAAATGCCTCCACGGTTTCGAAACAGACGTTTCCAGCTACAGTTACACAGACGTCAGATCCGTCTCAAATGACAGCCAACACAAGTTTTTTATCTATATCTACCACATCTGTGTCGGATTCGGGTGATCAAACGACATCGAGAAAGACGACAAATGAGAAACAGAGGACGTCAAGACAAACGACAAATTCAGCTACGTTTACACAGACAACCTACACTACAGCAATACAATCAACAGTTCAAAATCGTACTACAACTGAACAAACATCAAACACAAGTATTTTACCAATTTCTACGACAGCGTTGTCTGCTTCAGCGACACAGTCAACACTTAATTACCATACGACAACAAAACAAACATCTAACACAAATTCTCTACCTGTTTCTACAACGATAGAACCGGACTCAACAACACAGTCGATTCCCGAATACTACACCACAACTGAACATAGTTATACAGCCAAGACAAGTTCACCGCCCATATCTACCTCGAGTTCATCAGCTTCAAAAACACAAACGACCTCTGAACACCGGACAACATATGGACCAGTTACTTCACCTAGACAATCGACCATTACACTTATTCCTACGCCGACGATGACAACTCCGCATCAAGAAACAACTAAACAAACGACAACGATTCAGACAGCAACTACATACAAAACAACAAATGAAGAACAGACAAACTCGAGACAAACGACGGTTACAGCTATGCCAACACAGAAGACGACGACTCAGAAAACACGCGCGCCAACTGGTCGCGGGACCAAAACAGATGATCATACTACAACTAGCCAAAAATCTACAAAGCCTTTATCTACGACACAGCCTACGCAAACATCTACAAGTATTAAAACTACTAAACAAACTACGCAAACGTCTACAAGTACAAAAACTACTTCACAAACTACGCAAACGTCTACCAGTACAAAAACTACTACTAATAAAGAAATGCTTGAATTATCTTACGAACTTCAAACGATGATATCATTATTTATTACAGCCGCTATGGTTATATAAGTTAAGCTTGGAAAGTCCTTAAAGATTAAAAAAGTTTCTCTATTTTAAGAGGTTTTCTTTGTTCATCAATTCCAGGCCCTTTAATTCTTCAAACTAAACTCACCTGATCATAGAAATTAACGGATGATGTGCATATAAAATATACCCTTTGCAATTTGCAGAGTCTTTTATTATTTCGGATATATCGTTCTATATTATTTGTCGTAACTGAACGCTCAAAACAACCACTGTTTAGTATTTGGAATTGCTTTTAGCACAATCACAAAGTCCCTGAAAGAAGCCAAACCGTGGTTCTATTTCATTCATGTATGCCCACAACTGTAGTAAACAATGAGTTGAAGCTGTTGCATACCAAACTTATTTTGGCTATTCTATCAAGCATACGACACCTTTCAGTGAAACCGCCCGTTTCTTGCATTTCTGGTAATGGATTTGTTTACCATAGCATCCTAAATTTCGGATTTTTCGTATTCTATTCAGTATTGTAATTAGAATTACACGGACATCAAAACATTTAATAGAGGTTTCGTTGTTTTGGAGAAAATAAGCAAAACCCTATTTGTACTTGTACTTGTACTTGGGAGCTAACGAACTATAATACTAACTTTATTAGCCGATTGTACGTATTCTGTCCTATGTTCCTTCTTTTGAATGTGTTCTCTGCTCTTGATGGAACTCTTTAAGATTTTAAATTTACATACATTTAGGTCGAGTAGCATTGTTGTATTTTGCTTTTTCTTCTGTTGGTTCTGTCTACTAGTAGTATGATTATCACCTCTCTAGGACAAGACCGAACTGACGTATGCTCAATTACGTAAGTGCTTGCTTGGCGTTCGACGTACTGGTACCAGGTTGTACAGAATTATGTACATTCTGGTTTAAAGGGCAATTACAAAGGTGCTTTTTTATTACAGAAATGAAAGCTGTTTTCTCTATGCAACTGAGGATCGAAAACCGCATCAAATTATCAGAAATAGTTTTCGAGATATAAAGAGTTGAATTTGTTAGTTTTATGCCATCTGACAATTATTTTTAGCTGCCTCATTAATATTCATAAGGCCTTCGACGACGTTATCGTTGAACACTGAAATTTTAAATTTATTTAAAGTTTTTAAATTGTCAAATATTTCCTTGTTCAACATTCCAAAATGGTTAAAATTGCATTGTAGTATTAGAAACATTAATAGCAAATGCCCAAATTTAAAATATTGCTTATATTTGCAGTTTAAGCAGTTAAATTTTCAAATTTAAATATTTAATTAAAATGTGTTGAATTTCAATTTACATGCTTGTCAGTATATAGAAATGAGCATAGTAGTTTTAGATCTGTTAAATATGTCTCTGACAATGACTTATTTTGCACCGAGGTAAAAAAATTCTTTAAAATCTGTTTTTAAAACTTTTAAAATATAATTTAAATTTTAAATGAAATTTAAATCTGTGTATGAACCTTCCCAATAGATTAACCAGCTTATAAATAAAGATTAAAATAATCAAAAATATAAGATAACAATCATTTACTCTTTAGAAAAAAGGTTCTTAACTAATTTTAAAATTCATTTTGAAAATTAAAATCATCAATGACATCACAGAATAGTGCATTGTGGTTAGAAGTACATGTACTTTAAAAAAGTAAGGAGACAAGTCATGTAGGAAAAAGAGCTGTTGAATTTTTAAACTGGAATAACTTTTGAATGGATAGGAATTTTTCTATGCTGTTTGTAGCATTTTAATCCTCTGTCTCTGCCCACTATCAAACTGCTCAAAATTAAGCATTTGTACAATTTCTTCGTAAGAGCCCTTTAACAGAATTTTGTACAACCTGGTATAAGTATACCAAGCATCCAACAAACGTCAGATCTAGATACTTGTGTCTGAACGTTCCATGGTTTTAAGGTTTTATTACTCTTCTACTTTACGCCAGTGGAGGACTAAGATCTTTGACAGTGGCACCCGTTGCATATTGTTTCATTGTTTCTTTAACTTCTCATGGGGCACGTTCAGCATAATTACTTTAGGAAACCTAGGCAATAGGCAGGTATTCCTCTATGTATTATATATTTTCGAGAAATATTGCTCGAGTTTACCCAAGTCATAGTCCCGAACTTGCCCATAGTAAGCTGGGAAATCTTCCACTATCCTCGGCTGTTTCAAAATACCCTTGAAATGTTCAGACATAATTAGGTGGAAGTAAAAAGACTGTTATCATATACAGGATACTAAATCCTTTATGCCAAGTGAGCGTGTCATGCCCATTTGGATGCCTTGCTTCGTTATACATATATTTGTATTTTGAAATGATATCGAAGAAAGCAACAAACAACATTGCTAGCTTGTACTTACACCTTTATTTTCTGTTTTGTTATTATCAATTTAATAAAAATAAATGTTGAAATTTACAACTATCGTAATTTCCGTTTCAGCGAGCTCAGGACTCCTAGAATTTTAATTTTGGTGTTGTATATTAGTAATCGCCTTGCTAGGGCAAGACCGAGGTGAGGTATATTCAATAACATGAGTGCTTGGTTGGTGTTCGACGAACTTGTACTAGGTTGCACAGAATTTTATACAACCTGGTACAAGTATATCAATGGCATAATATACCTCTGATAGTTTCTGTATTTTTTAGCATCTGGTGTTCATAATATTAAATAAAGCTATTTATGCCCGGTATTCACCCACGGGATGTAAGAGTATTTAAACCCTAAAATACTGTATATATAGAGTGACAGGTTCGTACAGGTTTGCATGTAATTTAAAGGGCTACTGTACTGTTTTTCAACATGCATTGGAATCACTGGAAATAACTGGTTTTGTTTTGTCTGAAAGAATGTCGAAAACTACAAGGAAAAATTCCAAATGGTTTAAAAGTTATAAGCAATTTAAATTTTAAATAGCTGAAAATATGCAAGGACTCTTATGACGTCATTTGAGTCATTCATATAATTTAAATTTTTTAAAAAATATATTAAAAAAAATTACACTTTTTTCCCTAAAATAGATTTAGTGAGACAAGTTACATCATCTCATGAAAAAAGTTTGAATATTTTGCGTCAGAATATGGTAATATTAACTGGAATCCAAATCACATTATGCAAGTAAAGCTGTAGAAAAGAAAAAGTGGGCGGGGCCTAAAATCTAATTTGCATAAACTTTAATTGTCAATAATTACAGTTTGGGTAGGAATTTTTTGATGGGGTTTTCAGCATTCTGTTTCTCTCATAAATATCTGTTAATTGGGAATATTTCTGTAAATAGTGAGGAAACAGTGCAGTAGCCCTTAAACTGTAATTTTCATTACGCATGAGAATTACTTTTTTGTATGTCAGTGTCAAGCTAAAACACATTGTTTATTTTGAAAAGCTAAATTAAGATCCTGTTTTTGGTACCCAGCTTGAAAGCTTTCATTAGTCTGTTGTCGGAAAAGAAGTGCTATTTACATGACATATTTTGCATCACTTTTAGATTTTTATTAGCAATGGCAATTAGTCAGAGTGTGCACAGTTTTACCTTCGACTGAAGCAGGCCAGAAAGCCAAGTCCGCCAAGGTGGAGTTTTGGCCAGAAGTTGAGGGGACCCAGACGTTGCATGCATATAGGTGGGAAATTCAAACAACACATCGGTTTGAGAAATGATGACATGGGCATAGATATCACCATGTTACATTCCATACAGCAGTGACTGACACAGCCAGTGGGATATTTGAAAAAAAAACGTCGTAGATAAAAAGCCCTGGGTCACAAATGATGTTTTTGACCTAAATGATTAGAGGATGGATTTGGAGGAGTGGTACGAAACATAAAAAGCTTTAGAATGCAGGGAAGCTAACAAAAGTATTCAGTAGGTCCTGAAGAAAGCAAGAGAGAACTGGATTAGTTGTTTAGAGCCAGGATTTGAAAACTGTTCTCAATAGAAACTACAGCAAAAGAGTATACTAACTGGTGAGGGATCAAACGTCAGAGAAACAGGGTCGCTCCATAATTGTCAAGGACAAGTCTGGAAAATGTCTAAAAGGAGGACAAAAGATTATTAGCAGATGGATATAAAATTGTTAAGAACTATTCAGTCATGAGAGTTGTAGCCTGCAATTCGCTCCCAGATGATCTACATCCGATCCTTTGTGCAGAAACTGAGATAACAATAGAAGCACTGAAACACGTGAAGTTCCGTCTGAGTTGATAATACACCAGGGGTCGTATTCATAAAACAATTTAAGTCGTTGCTATGGTGTTCCTAAGGCTGAATTTCTATGAAAGAGATTTCATACAACTATGAAACTTGCTCTAGAGGAACGTTCCTCCAGAACAATTTTCATAGTTGTAGGGAATCTGCTTGATAGAAATCTAGCCTTAGAAACAGCATAGCAACCACTTAAGTCGTTTTATAAATATAGCCCCAGCACAACTACTTCTTCCAGGCGGAGAGACCCTGACTATCTTTTGACAAAAATCTGTCGCAAGATCTGGAGAGCAATAGATGGACATGACATTGCTAATAACTATAGAGACATGGGAGTTGTAGACTGCAGTTTACTCCCAGACGATCTATATCCGATCCTTCATACGGAAGCTGAGATTACAATAGCAGCACTGAAACACGGGAAGTTAATACACCACAATAACTTCTTCATCCAGGCAGGGATACCCTGACTGTTCTTTTGCCAAAGATCTTTTGCAAGGTCTGGAGAGCAAAAGAAAGGCCGATTCCATGGGCCAAAGCGCTAATTAGTTCCTTTCGACAATCGGAAATCACCAGTCATGCAAGAAATACACAACCATCAGCCTCATCAGTCATCCAAGCGAAGTGATCCTGAAAGACATCTTCAACAGGCTTAAACCCTAAAGTGAAGAGATAATCGCCGAAATACAGGCTAAGTTGAGGTTCGGAAGAGGCAATGCAGAACTTACCCTCAGCCTCAGAACTGTATATACGGATAAAAGTCGCCATATTTAGAAAAGGTTTCAGGAAGCAAATTTTAACTTTCTGTAAAAAGATCAAAGGATAACTTAGGACCATCACATTTTATTGTGACACTTGGGTTCAAAATGTTGTATACCAAGTTTCAAATTCACTAGCTTTTTGATTCTGGAGAAGAAGAATTAATTGGTTTTAACCCTGTCACGACTGGAACCCGGGGTTTTTTCCCCAAAAAGTCAAATCAACACAGGTCCATCGTTTAACTCTTAAAGCGCCAAAAATTAAAATTGTTGAATTGGCAAACAGTGTTCGAATTCTCAATATGATATCGCTTAGACGAAACACTTTTTGAAATTCTGCAGACGTAAATTTTGTCGTCTGCTGTTTGGCACATTAAGGGTTAAACAAAGTTGACATTACTTAAGTGCCCAATGCTATAGACAAAAATTAAAGGTCATCTGTAATTTTGTTCTGGAGGTGAAGATTTGAAATATTTTACCATGTATGGACGTGACGTCCTAACCTTTAGAGGCTTCATATAAATTTTTGTTAAAATCGACGAAGCCTTCGACTCAGGTGAGCTAAGTGACCCCAATTCGCAATTTTCTGGTCCCAGCCACCATTCACCTATTTGTCACTATTTCCTCCGTATATTTCATAACGTGACCGAGATTTTGTTATCCGATTAAGAGAATTGACAAACATTCTCCTGTACAATGATACAACGTTTCTGTTGAACAGAAAAGACGCCATTAGGAATACACCTTGTCCTGCATTCAGTATGATAAAGATATAGCCAAGAAACGATAGCCCTGTCAGCTCGTATAAGAATCCAAAGGTCCAATAAATTCCAGTGATGGATGCAAATTTGAGAAAAATGACAGCTTGGCCACGACTTTTCCCGGTATCAGCTTTGTAATTTTGGGGCCTGACGTTCTTGATATCATATAAGACAATACCAAAGAGGATGAAATTCACCAGTACAATTACACCCACAGGTAGTGCGAATACCAGACCTCTCATTAAAGTTGAACTTATGTAGCAGAAACGGCCACCATACCCAACTGACTGGTGATTGGTCATTATGTAAGATACTATTACATTGATTAGAATAAATACGAACGGGCAGGAATATGAATATAGGGCAAACTTCAAAACCGCCACATTTGCATGTTTTTGTGTGAAAACAGCTGACCTGGAACTTGTTTGTAACGGACAATGAAAGTGACTGAACATAAGCCAGATGCATGAATTCATTGAAAAGGCAACGGCTAGCCAAAAATAGTGTATAGTTATGCCAAGAAATACACAAAGGCATCCCGACCCACCGACACCTAAACCAAACTCAAAAAAGCCCTGGGCGATCAAAAGATTTATACATAACATTATGAACAACTTTCCAGGCAGGAACCTCAGTTCTTCAAAAAGAGCAAAAGTTATTAAAACAGCAAGTATGCAAGTCATGGACAAAACAGTGCATACGGCAGAAACAATCGCGATAGCGGGTGTATATGGTTGACTGTCCACCGTCTTGTACATCTCAGACCGAAACTTTATTTCGTAATCAGTGACGCATACCTCAACGGAATCAGATTTAAGATTGCTTAGACTATCGAGATGAAAATCCCTCATTTCCCCAAAGACTTCAGATTTAATTGCTTCATTGTATTCTTGAATAGTGAGTACGATTCGAGGACAGTAGAAGAAGCGATCGAGCTGAACAAAATTTGGAACCGAGCCATTGACAAGTGTCAGGATGACACTATATTCTTCAGGAAATTTTAAATGACTCATTCCGATCTCGTATTTGTACCTTTCTTGTTTAACTTTAAAAGGGTTTCCAGCGTCCATATCTATGAATGTTAAGATTTTCAATAAATCCCTTAAGCGACATTCTTTAGTAGTTGTTACCATAATTTTCACAAACATATCATGAGTTATTGCAGATGAGTTTGTCCTAGCTGCAACATTGGTGGTTCTAATTTCACACCTTCCGAAAATCCTTTGCGTCAACGTTGCATTTAGTGACTGAAAAAACACATCGTCCTTTGACAGTCCATTGATCTCATTCAGGGGCGGATCTATAATATGTACACGTAGATTTGCTGCAACTGTGAGGTGATCAACTTGACTGGCTTTTGGAATGCAGATTCCTTCAAAGGCATATTTGTCGATAGGACAACGTAGCTCGCGACAAACATGCTGAAACGAAAATGAAGCATTAAGGTGTGTGGATATACATCTATTGTTCTCCGCGCTCCTTATAAGGGGAACAATTTCCCTGAATTCCTGTTTGCTTCCCTGGACGATGTAGCGTTTTCCAAACGGGGCCTGGCCACGAGGTTATAAAACTTTCTTCATGCTCAAATCAGCTGAGCATGAAATTTTTACCTGCTAAGGAATAGCAAATTATTGATAAGTACAGTTGTTTTCTTGCTTAGTTTAGCGGAGTATGAAATTTTCTCTGCTTATGAAAAGGAATTTGAAAATGCCAACTAATTTTAACTGATTATGAAATTTTCTCTGCTTATGAATAGAGATATGAAAATGCCATCTAATTTTACCTGAGTATGAAATTCTCTCTGCTTATAAATAGAAAAATGCCAACATTTGGCATTTTCATATTTATCAGCAGAGAAAATTTCATTCTCAGCTGAGTTGAGCACGAAATAAAAGTTTTATAACCCCTGGGCCTGCTCTTAATAGTCCTACGTGTGATGAATGTCCCGTCATCACGCTAAAATTACGAAAGGAATACAAAGCATGTTATTACTTATATATGGGAATGTGTATATGGGATCTGACTGTATTCATATATAATATTAAGCCAAGTAAATCAGAAGCTGATACAGGCAGATCCCATACCTTGCCCTCAAAACCAAAAGGGAAAGACGCATATATATAAACTGATAGCGGTTCGCGAAAAACACGCATGGAAACCGATCGAACAGCTCTTTCCCAGACAGGTTTTTAATCGGAAATGTGGACCACAAGAACTGTTATTTTTGAAAATGTTTAAAGCATTTTGTCATAGCGACAAGAATTCTAGCTGAGTTTGGTTTCCATTCTTTTGAGTTGTTTTGGCTTTTTGCGGGTTCTTGCTGCATCGGACATCTCTTTCCTGATGCCCTTGTCTGTCGCTTTTCTCGAGACACAGGGTTGAGGTGGCTCGATGGGGGACGCCTGCGCTCGCGGGTTAATATACGTAGGCGTCTCTTGCTTAATGTCTGCAGCTAATGTCTCCCGCGGAATGCGACAGTAAGTGTGGCTCGGAGAGGGATGCTCGTTGCCTGCCGAGATCTGCCCATCATCTCTTTTCTTTCAAACTTTTGGGGTTTAGCGACACTGAAGAAGTTACATACAGAAACGCGCGTCTGTCGCACAACAATTGGTATGGATACGTTTATATTAGTTAGTTGCTCGGCCCGCGGTAAGATTTTTTATACGCCATCAATGAATCACCACTTAAAAGAAAGAAATCATGGAAAAAAGCTATGATAAAGCAAATATGAGTACTCAACAGAAACATCGTGTTGCGACTCCCGGAGGTCCCTTGGGGTGTTAAACAACAACACTGAAATGCTAGAACAAACGAAAATTGGTCGGCCAATCTGGTTCTGATAAGCTTGACGGATGAGTAGTTTAAGTCCGAAATTGAATTTTAAAAAAGTAAACTAACAAGTTTATGTTTTTTTTGTAAAGTATCATATCTGAAGTGAAGATTAGAATTAAATGTTTTGAAAGAGCAGTAAAACAACTACAGTCAACTCCCAATATCTCGAACACTGATATCTGAAAGTATCTTCTTAAACTTTTCAACTCCTGTTATCTCAAACTACTGATATATCAAAGTAAATTTTCTGGTACCAGTAAATTTACTTTGAGATATCAGTAGTTTGGGCTGAAGTTCGACTTCGAGATATTGAGTGTTGACTATATTATATATATTGCAGAAAGGTGGAAACTGTTTTTCATCTTTGTGAAATAAACGATTACCTTATATGGATCTAAATATCGTCCGAGCCCACAATAGCGAGGAGTTTCATCAGTCTGTTCTTGTTTGTCATCATGGACGTCATCTGTTATCTCAGTGTATACAAAGCTATCCATGGGTATTATTGTCTTAAATGATGGAATCTGCTTATCCGGCATGATACCTCCCAGCATTTCAGGTTTGACTGCTTTGATACACGTTAAGTTTTGCAGGATATTTTCTTTGACATTGCAAAGAAAGCAAAATGGGTTTTTGTAAATCAGTTTTTCATTTTTTTCTTTTGTTCCCACTGCGGATGGTGAATCAGCGAAGAAAAAAGAAATATAAGATTCAGACATGCACTTTTTAAACACTAATTCATCATAATTTTTCCAGTCACCTGTCTGATTACAAGATGAAATAACAGAACTATAATTATCAGTTCTGCATCTTTGCAATTCAGTATAGGGGCTAAATGGTGGTTTCAGTCGAAGATTACACGACTGGGCCATCGCTCGCAGTTTGTCCATTGATTCTGGAGGGCTGTCTAGTAGGTAGAGATCAAGACAGTTTGATTCCAACTGCCAAGCAACCAAATCGGTGACATTGTGACATAAGGCGCAGTGATAATTTTTGTAAACTCTGGTTGTACTCAAGCTCACGACTGGAATGTAATCAACCACGCGTGACGAAAACTGGCTGTAGCATCCATCCCTATGTATACTGTTGACATGGTTGTTCAAATAATGTTTAGGACATGACTGAATGGTTAGGAAATGATCTGTTAAAACTGAAGTTCTGTTCAGGTCGAATTCGGACGACAAACTGTCTCCAAGCGGTAAACATTTGTATTCGATGCCTTTATCCGTATCTTTGCTTTCTGCCTCCAATTCCGCCACATCCGGACAGCAGTCACGTGATATTTTGCATCGTGGCTCGCAAGAGCACGATGAACAGCAGGACGAATTATTTTTGTTTTCCTGTTGTAATATTTGAGTAGTTTCTGTATGACATATTTGAGTGGATGGACAAAGCTTCTGAAAGTCTGTGGTTAAGTTGAAAGCTCCAAAACACTCATGGAGATTGAAAGTCAAAATCAATAGCGCCAGTTCAATTCCATGCCTGTTCATTTTTCTGCCTGTAGGATGTCAACAATCTGAAAAACAATAATTAAAATGAAATACAACTAACAAACATTTACTGATTCTTCCTAAGAAGAAACCTGAAATTTATAAAAATAAATAAATAAAAAAAAGTTCGGATCGTATTAAATGAATAAAAAAAGTGAAAAATTAGAACCATTAATTGATCGCGGGAGTCCAAAAATCGAATTATTTAGAAACGAAAACCGTAGTCTAGTACACAAGATAAAGGTGGTAAACATAGTAGACAAAACATTTAAAATACAAAATGTACGACGCTGACAATCTCTAATAGATGTAATGTAGTATCACATAGCAGCAAAGAACTGCAACAGGAATCAGAGCTTCAGATAAGGTAGGTTTTCACGAAATTCTAAGATAATTATTCTTATTTCTCAATAAAGGCATATGTTGTGACCTCCATTTGAACCGTCTCGCCGAGACGGTTCTAATGAGGGGTCACAACATATGGTTTTATGGTCAGATATGAAAAATCAGCCCAGCATTTTTTTTCTTTTACTCCTTATTTGGAGCAAAGTGCTACAGTACAGTTCTAAGCAAATAAATTACAACACCACTTGTTACCAAATTTTCATGGACTCTAATAAGAACATCATCAGTTATGAAGCATCCTTAATTTAGCCGATAATACTTTCTAAGCTTCTGACAACGCTACTATGAGGTTTAATTGGAACCGTTCAGTTTACAGTGAACGTCAATGAAAGTGCGTCGAGATTTCTATGGAAACATATGACAGCTCTGTAAGGCGTGATTTCCTTGTCTAGGGTTACAAACATGTAAATGTGTGAAAAGAATTTTAAAACTTGTCCCCAGCTTACTATATAATTATGGCCTCTAGCTTTATATTGTTGTCTCAGTAGAAGCTTCAGTCAGTTTTCAATTGGCCGTCTTCAAACCTACACAATATTGATATGCATCAGCCATGCCCCCCTCCCCCACCCCACCTCCCCTCCCTCCACAAAGCGTCATCTTGCTCTACCCTCTCTCATCATAGCAGTAGATAGCTGGAGAATTTGATAGTATGTGAAACTTATGTCATTTCTGCAATCGAGGAAATGCAATTGAGGATACTTCTGACAAATACTCTGACAGTCTGTAAATTGCCTTACAAGTATAGTAGGAGGAGAAAAATCTGTTAAGAAAATTTCGTCGAGCGCCCCGATTGGGGATCAATTTCACGACCCAAAGCTTATAAAGCGAGCACAGGACCACCTGGCTAATAGTTCCGGACCAGTTATACTGGTCAGTTGTGAAGAACATATCTTGCAATATGAAGGTAACTTGTGTTGTTGCATAGACCTATGCCTATTCTACGGTACTTTTCGTAATTGCATGAACAGCGCTACTTAACAATCTCTGCATATCAGGTTGCGTGATATATAGATAATATGATTTTTCATGCATTATCATTATGAACCGACACTCGGCGCCAGGTGTGCGCAACTATGTTTACGTACCGCTGAGTTACTAGGGGAACGTCGCACAGAACAGAACAGAATGTAAATATAATTTTGCCTGGTCCCTAAGAGGTATGTTTTTAACTCGAGGCGATTACGCCGAATGTCCAAACATCTTTCGAGGAACCCGGCAAATGTTAATGCAATGATACAAAAAATATATGATCGCATTTCACAGTATAATTTCATTTTAAAAACTCATAAAAGATGCCCGACAATTCATAAAAAATCGCCACACACGTTCACAGTTCCTTGTGCATCGTGTGGTCATTTCCCCAACGTTTGACGTTGCAGCGTCCATTTTCAGAGGCAGCTGCTTGTGCTGCAGGAGTCAGCAGGTTAGAATGGGATCAAATACAAGCAGTTGGGAGACACTTATAAAAGGAGTACTCAGGGCTTTGTTATAGGCCCACTGCTTATCGATGTTTTTATCAATGACTTATTTTACATAGCTGATAAATGTTCACATTATACGGTAATTATGTTGATGAGAATGCATATACATTGTATTTCAGTTATCAAAATTTTAATGTTTTAAAGAAAGTTTCAGAAGAAGAGAGTCTGTTTCTAATTCAGTGGTTAACCTCAAATTTCAAGAAGGCTAATCCTGATAAATTTCAGGAACTGTGTGTAAGTAGATGAACTCAGGAAGCCATAAAATATATACAGTATTCAGCGTTTTAGCACTTTTATTGAATGTGACAATCAATTTGTTAGGTGAATATCGAGGTATTAGAGCCACAAGGTCGTATAAATGATTAAAATGCACTAGGCGATACAACTTTGTGGCTCTAATACCTCGATATATAGATTTCCAATTAAATTTCAATGATCACATATCTGAAATCTGTAAAAACAAGCAAATTCGACGAATTTATGTCCCCCGCCTTAGAAACTCCCGGCCTTGGAAACTAAGTCTCCACTGTATATACACATAGTGTTTGAGCTGGAAAAGCGGCTAAGTTAAAAATGTGAAAAAAGTAATAAAAAAAATAATGTGAGGATTATATCCAAGCCATATGCATATCTTCAGACCATGATCAAAACACCTGTGAAGTTTCAAAGGAATGGGCATAAAACTGTAGGAGGAGTTGAACACACAAGGTACCCACTATCTATTCACTTTGTCAGTAAAAATGTATGAAAAATGGCTAAGTTCAATTTGCGAAAAAAGTAATAGAAAATAAAGTGAGGATTATATCCAAACCACATGCATATCTTCAGACCATGACCAAAATACCTGTGAAGTTTCAAAGGAATCGGCATAAAACTGAAGGAGGAGTTGTGCACACAAGGTACCCACTATCTAGTCACTATGATAGTAAAAACGCCTAAAAAATGACTAAGTTCAACTTGTGGAAAAAGTAACAAAAAATGAAGTGAGGATTATATCCAAACCACATGCATATCTTCAGACCATGACCAAAACACCTGTGAAGTTTCAAAGGCATCGGCATAAAACTGTAGGAGAAGTTGCGCACACAAGGTACCCACTATCTAGCCACTATGATAGTAAAAACGGCTTAAAAATGACTAAGTTCAACTTGTGGAAAAAGTGACAAAAAACAATCTCAGGATTACATCCAAACCACATGCGTATTTTCAGACCATGACAAAAACATCTGTAAAGTTTCGAAAGAATCGGCATAAAACTGTAGGAGGAGTTGCGCACACAAGGTACCTACTACTTTAGGGGGACGGAAAGACGGAAGGACGGACGGACGGAAGGACGGACGGAAGGACGGAATGCCGAAAACTATGTCCCTCCGCTTTTCTTCGAAAAGGCGGGGGACAAAAAGTATCTCAGCAACTACATGTGCTTACACGGTTAAGAAAAAACAAACTTCCGATTTATAAGTCTTTCATTACGTCTTACTTTAATATACTGCCCTATTGCGTGATATTTTTGTAGCCAAACTAATACAAACAAGCAAATTTAACGAATTTATGTCCCCCGCCTTGGAAACTATGTCTCCACTGTATATACACTAAGCGTTTGAGCTGGAAAAGCGGCTAAGTTAAAAATGTGAAAAAAGTAATAAAAAAAAAATAATGTGAGGATTATATCCAAACCACATGCATATCTTCAGACCATGATCAAAACACCTGTGAAGTTTCAAAGGAATGGGCATAAAACTGTAGGAGGAGTTGAACACACAAGGTACCCACTATCTATTCACTTTGTCAGTAAAAATGTATGTAAAAAATGGCTAAGTTCAATTTGCGAAAAAAGTAATAAAAAATAATGTGAGGATTATATCCAAACCACATGCATATCTTCAGATCATGACCAAAATACCTGTGAAGTTTCAAAGGAATCGGCATAAAACTGTAGGAGGAGTTGCGCACACAAGGTACCCACTATCTAGTCACTATGATAGAAAAAACGCCTAAAAATGACTAAGTTCAACTTGTGGAAAAAGTAACAAAAAATAATGTGAGGATTATATCCAAACCACATGCATATCTTCAGACCATGACCAAAACACCTGTGAAGTTTCAAAGGCATCGGCATAAAACTGTAGGAGGAGTTGCGCACACAAGGTACCCACTACCTAGTCACTTTGATAGTAAAAACGCCTAAAAAATGGTTAAGTTCAACTTGTGAAAAAAGTGACAAAAAATAATCTCAGGATTACATCCAAACCACATGCGTATTTTCAGACCATGACAAAAACATCTGTAAAGTTTCGAAAGAATCGGCATAAAACTGTAGGAGGAGTTGCGCACACAAGGTACCTACTACTTTAGGGGGACGGAAAGACGGAAGGACGGACGGACGGACGGAAGGACGGAAGGACGGAAAGCCGAAAACTATGTTCCTCCGCTTTTCTTCGAAAAGGCGGGGGACAATAAGCTGGAAAAGATCCAGGAGAGGACACTAAGATCCATCAGTGATGACTCTGAGTCAGTCTCCTCTGCAGGATCTTTTACGAAATAATAACATCTCATTCCTACATATTGGCAGAAGGAAACTCACAGCTAGAGAGGGCTTTAAAATAGTAAACAATTTAGCACCATCTTACATGTATTTGCAGCATTTGTATAAAAGTTCCAAAATATAATTTCAGGAAAGAAAACCAGGCAGACATTTCAAGAGTGAATAGTACCAGATACAGCCTAAGGTTGCCATTCACAGTTTTGCATTTGTGACAGTGGTCAAAAATGCTAATATTTGGGGGTAGGCTTGTATCTTGGGCTATAAATTCTTTTTGCCTCCTTATATGCAAGAAACTTTTTCCTCCCTTTGAGTGAGCCTGTGTCAGGAAAGAAAAAACTGATTTTATTTCCAACTCGAAAACCATCCATTCACTGCGCGGCACGGATGCGAAACTATGGCTGCACTGATAAAGCAGGAAATACAAATTGTCAAAATGATGGTGCTCATTTTCAATCAAGAATAGCAGATAATCTAAACGGCTGGCAGGTATTCAGTTGCAGCTGACAGTGATCATCTGTAAGCCCTCTAGGCAAATCTGTAAGCTTTAGGTGACAACAATTGTGCTGGTCTTGTGTAAAGCATGGATAATTATGCCATTTTTGAAGAAAATTTCTGGTCTCAAAAAGTGGGTGGGTGTCATTTTCTCTGCAACCTTCTCTTAATGGTTAGTTTAATTTTTATTTATGATTTTCTAGTCTTTTATTATTATTATTATTTGTTCAACTCTTGATTTTAGTTCTTCTTAGTCTCTGTGCTTCTTTTTATGTTGCCTTGTGAATGTTGTTCACGTTTATATACATGTATGCTGATCTGTTATGTTGCAGCTAATGGAATCTTATTTATCTTTTATTCAGTGTGCTATCGCTTTCATTTAGTTCTTGAATTGTTTTGCAAATTTTAATGTATGCTTGCCATAATCATCCCTTATGCTTCCTTTAAAGAGCGTTCGTACCTTTCACAAGAAGCTCGCTCGTAAGGTTTATAACCTTGCAAGAGCCCTGGCCCCTTATTTTGACCTCCTTTCTAATGCTTCGTGTTTGTCGAAATGCAAGCTCTACAGGGCTTATGTTTATAATATCGTTCCACATATTCGACAAAAAAAAAATAAATATTTTATGTCTGTGTCTGTCTACTCTAATCAGACGGCTCCTTAGGAACACTCATGTTTGTCCCAGTAAAAAAGTCTCTTCTAAGCTTACATCCGATTTGATGGCCAATGCCAAAATATAGTTATTGGACTTTCAACTTCACTGACCATTCCCTCAGATACATATACATCGAGGGTGTATTATACTTATAGACAGGTGATGCTTACTGCTCAAAAGAATGTGTCAACTGTTTAAGAATTCGGGCATATAAATTTGGTACATTTACCACTTTTACATGCCGCCAGTATGATGTTCGTTCTGTGGATAGACGGAAATCACATCTAGCAGTCTCGGGTCAGTTTTACAGTTTGAGAAGAATCCTGACCTCCAATCTACATCTACCAATTTACTAACGGAAAGAAGAAGCATGTTAATAAAGAATGATAGCAGACGAAAAATAATGACATTTACTCACGAGTGTACATGTTTTGATATGCTTTAATATTACTGATATGGTTAATGGGTATATACGTATATAAAATGGGTGGCAAAATGTTTATATATATATAAATGGACATCTGTCAAAACTGTTTTGTTTACACTACGCGAGACAGGAAACAATAACAACTCAAAGAAGGAATAAATATTCAGAGATATCACGCTTCTAATAATGGTGCAAGCCTTTCTAATAATGGTGCAAGCTTTTTGGTCAAAATGATATTAAAGGAGCAATCTTATCAAGGCCTATACTGTCTATCTATGTGTCAAACTATGGAAATTGATATGGTAAAACTTGCTATATACTTTCAATATCTTCCATTGGAGGTAGGTACAAGCTAACAGACTAAAACGGACTTAATTCTTTGCACATTTTGATCATAATCGAACGTGTAATGAACAGTTGTCGTAGCCACGTAGTTGTAAGGTTTTCAAATGATGAGAGGCCGAGACAAAATTTGGTGCTGGCATTCTTGCAACGTCGTTGCACAGAATTACATGTGTACAAAGAGGCGGTACAGTATTTTTTAATCTTATTTTATTTTATTTTTTTAAGTCAAAACTTTTTCTGTAAATGTTGAACATAACAAATTTCAGAGCCCTGAAATAGTCAATATTTCAAATGTCTTCCTCGATTTGTTTTGCTCTTTTTGGCTTGCCCGCTTCGGCGGGCAAGCCTATGCATTCAGATGGATTAGCACTTCCTGCCATGCGCACTCGAGCGGAAGACGCTGATTTGTTCCCAGCTTCGAGGGTGATGCATTATTGAGAGTGGAGAACCAATATATATGGAGAGTGTCTACGGGGCGTAACTTTGTTCGACTGTTTCTTTTTGCTGGTAGCACTTAAATTGTACCTAATCACCGTAAAATAACGACTCGCCACAATCTAGCAAATAATCGAACATGTGTAGCATCTTTTGCCTTGATAAAAACTCAAGCTACTTTTTTTACTTATCCGGTGTATTTGAATGTTTCTTTATTGTCCACTGTCAAATAACGACATGCGCGATTCGCGGGCATTATGTAAAACATGGACTGGACTTGGAATTTGGACTCTGGACTTCGGAGAGTGTAAAACCTGGACTCTGGACTTAAGACTACGTGAAACCTGGACTTTGGACTCTGGACTAAAACATTTCAGCAATAGTTGTTATGCCTGCGCAAAAAGTGAAGATCCAAATTAGACTACTGGTTGGAACAGTCTGATCAGGGTCTGTGCCAACAGTTTTTTTAAATGCATTTACTGGTTTTACAGACAAGGTGTTTGGTGGTATTTACTAGATACTATTTCTTATTTTTTCATAAACGTACACTGAAATTTAGTTTTATGAAAACGTCTTATTGAAAAAAAATCAATTGAGGAAACACAACATGTGTGATATGGAAAAATATCAGTATCTTACAATTGTCATCAAACCATTCTTTTCTAGGTCTATGCAATTTTAACAGTTACCTTCCTTTTTGAATGAAACTAACTAAAATATAGAAGACTTATTTTTTCTTTTGCATTAAATCCCTATATAATGACCAAATATATGATTATCAAGCCGGACAACACACAAGATTCCAAAAAGAAACATCCTTTGGAAGCAAAATACATGTACACTAATTCCTTCATTGACTTCATCACCAATTACCAGTTATACTTTACACGACAAGCTTGCCGGGCCGCATAGTGCAGTCGGTGGCCCGTCTGGCTAAAAATCAGAGGTCCCGGATTCAATACATGGTCCGGACACTTACTTGCCTTTCCCCTTTCACTGATTCAAGAAGGGCAATTGTCATTTACTGGCGAAAGTAAGTGCACATAAAGTACTCGTTGACCGCTTAGGATGGCTATGGCTGCCCACTTGACATGAACATACATGAAGCTGTTTACCGTGGACGTGAAACAATAACACAAAAACAACAACATACCACAGGCTTAACCAATACTTATAACTGAACTCAATGTTGACAAAATTCGAAAAACATTAAGCTGAATATTTGCAGACGGTCTATGGCAAATGTTTGGGAAGGAACTATCATTTTCATAATAATGGTCAGCTTTAAGTCTGCTCCAACAGAAACAAGGAGGCAAACAGTCGCAAAAATTGTTTCCCCTTGTAATAATAGTCATTGCTGCGAACAGTAAGATTTATTTTCTACTAAGCTGTCACAAATGAGGCTAGTAGGACGAACTACTTCCACTATTTTCTTCTCATATAATAAGTCAAGAACTATATATCATCATGTAAGGAACGTGTAAAAGTCATTTTCCAATGTAAGATGTATTTTTCTCAACATCAAGACATGATGATCTGAAAATAAACATAACTTTGTCCCGAACCGAATGATTCAGGGAATATAGCAATCGAATTCCGGCCCACCTGGCTCTGTCCGTATGCTAGTACGTACATTAACATTCCCTTGTCCACTCTGTAGCTTAATTACCCTTTGGGTTATTTCCATTACACTTCACTAGTTATGTGTAGTCCATTTGCTCCAAGGTGCAAACACAGTTCTTCTGCTTATCCCCCCCCCCCCCCACCACCACCACAAAAAAAAAGATAAGTAAATAAATGCAAAACTCTCAGTAAATCATCTGGTGTCCTAAAATTTCTTATAACAATACATAACGGAATACGAAAAATCTATATTTTTAAATGCTTTTATGAAATATTTTTCATATGAGGTAATGCAAATATTGACCTTTTCACTGAAGGAACTTGACTTTTGCATCGAAGGAAATCAAGGCTGCTGCATATAAAACTCTGGTCCGGCCCAAATTAGAATATGCAGCGCCAGTTTGAATGCCCCATCACCAAGCAATAGAAAAAGTACAGAGGACTGTTGCCCGTGGGACCTGTAGGCGCTGGCGCAGTCAAAGCCATGTGGGAGAAATGCTAGAAGAACTCCAATGGTCAGACCTGCAGAAAAAACGACAGCAGGCTTCTCTGTCTTTGTTCTACAAAATCCACAATAATCTTGCTATTGTAGATAAGAATAGGTACCTGTCTGAGGTCGGTGGAAGGGGCAGGAGAACTGGGTCCCACCCATTCCAATATCACCGTCCTAACGCTTATACAGACGGTTTTAAGAATTCATTTTCCCCCTGGATTATTGCATCTTGGAATGGCCTTACAACTGAAGCTGTCTCTTCGGAGACAGTTGATGAGTTTAAGTCCAAAATATAATAACCGAGCCTTTCCTTTTAAAAGGAAACTTTATGTACTTTTAGATAAGCCTGTAATGTCTCTGACCATTGCGGAAGTAGTAGTAGTAGTAGTATATAAATTCTGCCACTTGAGGCACACCTCCAAACTGGAGTCTTCTTGAGTTTCTCTCACAGGGACTATATACAGGGGCTAAGATGATGGTGGTCTCATCACTCTATTTACACTTTAAGACTGCTATTCTAAAACTTTAAATATTATAAAACATTCTCGAGGCACTGTGTACTGCGATCATCTTTTCCGCCTTGGAATTGAGGACAGTCTCTTATATCTTTCTACATGCAGGGAATGGCAAAGACTAATGGATTGTCTCTCCAAAGCATGGAGTACTGTTTCATAACTTTCACTGCTAGTGCAGTCGAAGATGCCACTGCAGTCCAGGATCAGTTGTACAACTGTATCAGAATCTATATGCGTGTTTAATAACCTTGTAGCAAGTCCCATTAGCCGATCCAGCATGGGTCTTCTAGCTTCTGCCAGGGAATCACATGACAGTAAGAAATGTTCCGTTGTTTCGTCATTGCTGTGACACATCATGCAGGTGCGGACGACTTGGTTTTGATTGAAACATGCCCTGTTTACTTGTAGGGTATAGGATCCCGTCACAAGTTTCAACTTTGTTTTCAACCGAGTCACATCCCTCACATCCCGGGTATGTTGTATCAGCCAATGCTTCTTGCCTGGGCTATAATCTTGGAAGTTGAGATACTGCAGAGATGGATAAAGGGAAGCCCTTTCCTTGGTTCTTGTACACCAGTAACCATTGACGCCCCTATTCACCGTGGCCTTCCATTTAGACTTTGTAGGGGGATCATTCAGTAGGGTCCAGGAATCAGGTAGATTATATTTTATAAGGAGCCTTCGGATGGCTATGTACCAGCTGCTACTGTCCATACCTTTTACAGAGAGCTGACGCCTAGCGAGTCGCTTCTCTACTGTAGACTCCTCTAGCCTGCAAATGTTCCCAAACAATGATAAGGCCCTCTTGTGAACAACTGCCTCAACAGGTATGGTGCCAGAAATGATATAGACTGCCGGGTCTGCTACAGTTTCAGGGAGTGATAACACCTGCTTTAGGAACTTCTTATATACCCTTTCCAGTTTGTCGATCAGAGTTTTGTTGGGAAGGATCACTTCCAGACCATATACAAGGACAGGTAAGACATAGGTATGGACTAGGTGAATTGACGTTTCAGGATCTAAGCCGTTCTCACCATGGAGGCCAGCAGCCATGAGTCCATAGATTGTTCGACGTGCTTTCTTTATGTTTTCTTCAACCGCCGTGTCTTGGCTATTTGCAGATCTCATTATACCCATATGCATGGTCTCCTGCACCACCGGCATAGTCTGCCCTTTCATGGTAATGGGCGCGTCTTCCGGGTCTTTGGCCTTGAGGTTCAGGAGAATCTCGAGTATCACACTCTTCACAGGCTGCAAGAGGTAATGCTCCAAGCAGCTATAATCGACAGCAATATTGATCAGTGACTGCAAATCGTCTCGTCTGTCTGAGGCTAGAACCATATCATCTGCACATGTCGGTGCAACACAGGGTATTTCCCCAACATGAGCTCCTATACCAGGTATAATAAGTCGATCAAGTAGGCTGTTCTCATAGAGTTTGTAAAGGTCTGTACTAAGTATACCCCCTTGGCGGACTCCCTGCTGGACTTTAAAGGCATCTGAATATGCACCCTTCCACTTGATTACTGACTCTGCGTCTTGATGTAAGGAATGAAGCAAGGTCCATGTAGCTCCCTCTACCCCTATGTGGAATAATTTTCGAAGTAAGCTTGCATGGGAGACCATATCAAACGCCGCCTTTACATCTAAAAAGGCTATATATAGAGGTTTTCGGTGATCCCTGTATTCTCTAATAACTTCCTCGAGTATTAGTGAGCAGTTCATAGGAGATGAATGGCGGGTAAATCCACGTTGGAGGTTATTCTGTTTGTCTTCAATAATCGGTTGTATTCGTTTTCTCAATAGGACTTCAACAATTTTTGTAATAGTTGGAAGAATTATTATACCTCTGTAGTTCTTCGCATCACCACTAGATCCTTTGTTTTTGAAAATGGGATTGAGGACTCCAATTTTGAGGGCATCAGTTATCTTTCCCTGCTCGAAAACATGATTGATCAACACGGTCAGATACTGCATAACCTCTTCACCACCATAGAGCAAATGCTCTGCCTGTACACCATGGTAATCTGGGGCCTTCCCTTTATTGAGAGAGGCAACAGCTTCTTTCACCTGGTCAACTGTGATGGACTCAATCTCACTCTGCTCTGGGCAAATACTGCATATATCCATGATTTCATCCATTTCACGATGAATCTGCAGGCGATATTTTTCATCAAAGTCTGGTTCATGTGAGGGAGTAGCAAGAGTAGCTAAATGCCGTCTCCATCCCTGAAGTATGTCCACATCCGTCTTAAATACCTCACCATTCACTGACAACTCATTAACACAGTACTTCAGTACTTCAGCTTCCCTCTTTGCTTGTTTATAAGTTGATGGAACAGCTGTGTATTACTTGTTCTTGCATCCAAGATAGTCTGTCTTGCCTCCTCTCTTAGCTTTGCTGACTCAATCCTACATAGCTTCCTGAGATAACTGGTTGTTAACTTTCTATTTATAACCAAAATATTCTCTGGACTGACTGGTCGATCACCTTTTTTCCACTCGTAGAATGCTTTCTTCTTATTTGCAAGACTGACATATCGGGTTTTATGGCTATACCGCTATCAACAACACGCTCTAACGTACAACAGACAGGGTAGTGATCAGACACATTAGTATGCTCCTCTGTCAGGGTCTCAATTTGTAGGACTTTATCTCTCAGGTTCTGACTGTAGAAGATATAATCTATTGTACTAACTTCCGCCCCCCTTGGACCTATGTATGTTTTCCCTGTGGGTAGGGTATCCAGTCTATTATCTGATAAAAATTGCTCAAGGCTCAAGTTTGTCGTACTTCAAGTATTCTGTGTTTAGTATGACCAATTTTTGTTACCTTGTTGAGCAGTTTCGGTTTGTCAACTTGAGTAACTCGAGTAACCAGAGTTACTGACCGAACAACACGAGTAACCGCAATACGCATGCGCAGTACTGCGCACATATTCGTATTTACTCGACTACCGTAACCCCCACCTCACCTCGGGTAGCCTGGATTAAAGATGGCGGAAAGTGAACTTCCGCTGCAAAAGAAGTCAATTATTTGGTTTTGCCTTCATTGTCACATTGTCACGGCAATGATTTACCCTTTTTCTGTTTAATAATAGTGAGAATGGGATAAGAATGTTCATCATACTGGTGATTATAATTATTCTGCTTGTGCTTTTGCCATATTGTTGTTGTTGTTGACATAAGTTCTCCCAGTGTTGGGACACCTCGTTGACGAGTTGAACAAATCGTTGTAGTTGATATAGCTGTCTGTCGCGTAATATTATTATTCTAAAATGATGAACTCTCCCATCACCCTATTTACAGTTTATGAATATGTACAGTTCTCTCACAGAGTAGGTATTAAAAAGGACGTAAGAGTCTCTGGCTATCAGTCTCTAAAACTTCTTATAAAAACTAATCATTAGACCAACCCTGCTAGGATATGCCACGGAGCTACCTCTTAGGTTTCACCATTCTGTTACGTCGGGGTATCAATGCCAGCCTCTTAAACCGTTCACAGTCCAGAGCAAAGCACAATCTTCGTGTTTGAAATTCAATGTTTGACAGTTCATAGTTGTGATTGTTAGTGTCTATTAGCGCACTACAGTCTATAACTAGCTTCAGCAGGGTATTAATGTCACAGGCAGGATTACATAAGCCACTACAAGCTTCGATTATACAGTTCATAATAGGGTTTCGTACCGGGGAGAGCACAGTACAGTCAAGCAGGAAATGCTGTAGGGATTCTTCGCCTTCCTTGCACAACATACACGTTGGGTCTACCTTATTCTGGTTAAATGACGCCCTGTTTGTCTGCAATATGTAGGTCCCTGTAGCAACCTTGAGTTTTGTATGTATACGATGGATCTCTCTAGCACTCCCAGAAGACTTCAACAAATGATGTACTTTCCCGTATGCGTAGTTATCCACTACTAGAAACTTCAGGCTGGGATAAAGACTGGCACGATCTTTAATAAGGTTAGTCCAGTACACGTTTATCTGTTTGTTTACTCTGCGCTTCCACGAATACTTAGTAGGGGGATGTTCCAGCAGTTCCAGTGGATCCGGAAGCTCGTATTTCACCAGGAGTTTCTTAAGGGCAATAAACCAGCTACGACTAGCGTGGCTCTTGACTGTCAATTGCCTTATCGCCAGCTGCCGCTCTGTAGAACTCTCTTCTAGCCGACAAACGTTGCCGAACAGGGAAAGGGCACGCTTATGGATCACTCCTTCAATGGGTATAGTCCCAGTTAGAATATATACTGCTGAATCCGCTGTTGTATTCGGAAGACTCAGAATATGCTTAAGAAACTTTTTATTCATACGTTCTAACATATCCACCAGTTTCTGTTCTGGAAGGACAACTTCTAGACCGTAGACTAATATTCAGCAGGGTCTACAGCGGGGCCAGTAACGACTTCAGAATTGTAATTTCCCATTATAATTTGGCCGAGGATATCGGCACGACCGTCGTGCCGATAAGAATCCTTATCGGCAAGACGGTCGTGCGGATAAGAATCCTTATCGGCAAGACGGTCGTGCGGATAAGAATTCTTATCCGCACGACGGCGATCAGATACTCCATTACAGATGCTATGGTCTTTCTTACAATGGTTTCATACAACACCGTGTCAGCAATTCATATGGAGGATGTTAAAAATGGTATAAAAACATCTTATGGTCATCTTTAAAGTTGTTAAAACGTCTGAGAACCGGCACCCAGCTTTACCGCTAACGGGGGCAATCTTATTTTGGGCATATTCCAGTTTGATGTGCACTGGTTGTATCGTTTATACATATGTATGTTAAAACGTATTCAGTCAGAGTGACAGTGTGAGTTAGCACTGAAAAATTGGTTTAATTACCATTTTTTAATTTAAAGAAATTTTATTTGTTCTGCTTATGTACAAATCCTGAGATTTCAAAAAATAAATAAATAAACAACAACTAATAAGTGCAACCCAACAATTGTTATATCTGACAATATTTATCAGACAAGTCAGAACTGACTTTGACCGACAAGTTATTAAAAGAAAGTTAGGCATGATTTATCAGACTAACTGTCTTTAACTTGTCGGTCAAGGTCAAAGATATATTTCACTTGTTGGACAAGGGCAAAGATTTTTTGACTCATTTTATATCAGTTAAGTCTGCTACAATAAATTTGATTTTGCTTGATAATACATTTACATTATGTAATGCTATTTATTAATAGGTTTAGATATTTTCCTAAAAGGATTTATTAGTCTAGATTTCTTTCAGTAATTTGTCAGTCAAAATCAAAGATTAGTTTCTATTGCTAATTCAAATTAATGGTTTATTTCAACAATTTTTATATTGGTAACACATATAATAAATTGATAAATTTAAAATGATTGGAATGAGACGGAATTAGGCCGTAAACACAATATTGACAAAAACTTTGCTGGGAAAAAAAGTCTGACATAAGCAGGTCACAATAAAATATTTTCCTGATTCAGCTTGTCTGTCAAGGTCAAAGATTTGTTTGAAATACGTTAATGTCAGTAAACAAAATAAACTATTAATTGGCAAATGTTTTATGCGACAAATGAGTTTTTTGTTTAAATAAAAAAAAAATAAATAATAAAAAAAAATACTACGTGGAGTCTTGAACCCGGGGCGCAGATTTACAAGGCCGCGTACATTGCCACTGCGCTACGGCCGCTGATTGTCCAATCATTGATTGTTTTAGACCTATAATCTAAATTACTTAATATCAAATGTTCAATATACAGCTGTTGTCATACCCACATCGGACTGTGTATTATTGTAATAAACTTGTTTTAAACGTTAACCTGATCATCTGACCCGATAAAAAGCATTCAGCAACTGATGTTGAAATATATAATTCGCATTTTCGCAATTATTCGCCGGCTCTATGTTCAGTGACCTATAAATACATATTTAGGTCACTGCTTATGTTCGACAGTCAAAAGGCTTCCATGATGAAATATAAGAAAAATAAGTGAAATTTACATTGTGTGTTGTGACTCAAATACTTAAGAACAATTATTTACACACAGAAATGAAATAATATTATTATACCATAATAATAATTCTCAGAATGATTGCAACTTTGTCTATAGAATATCTGACCGCCGTCGTGCGGATAAGGATTCTTATCGGCACGACCGTCTTGCGGATAAGAATTCTTATCGGCAAGACCGTCGTGCCGATAAGGATTCTTATCCGCAAGACGGTCGTGCCGATAGTCACTCCCTTATAATTTAAAAAAATTCTGAGTCCTGACTCCTGTGAATATTAAACACCTGAGTTTTAAAAGAAAATTGCGAGAATAGGACTCTGGACTTAAAGGTAAAAAGATCGATGGTCGTCGCCATTTTGTTCTCGGCACGGCAGTACTCGAGTTCCTTTGTACGCATGCGCCAAATTTCAACCCGAGTAATACGAGTTGGCAACTCGAAAATGCTCGTTGTGATTGGTCAAAAAGTCGCGAATGTAAACAGTGACAGTTCCCGGATATTTTTTTACTGTTTTGATTCGACGCTCAGCCTCACGGTGGTAAGAATTATAACTAGTATTGACCACTCTTTATAGCGTATGTTATATAGTTGCATAGACCTAAACCTTTCTCATAAAATATTTTAGCAATCAAGACTATTTTAGATCGCACATTGCCTTTTCTGGCCGGGTAACATTTTATATAGACTGGCACTCCCTATTCTCACGGTACTTAGGATACAAGCAAGCCTGACCAAATAAGGAGGACCAACAATTCAACATACTATATGTAGTTAAGCCCTCTAGTATTTCATCTAAACCTCAAGGCTTTTTTGTGTTTTCAACCTTTTGGTGAGTGTCATATTTTTATGTGCACACGGTACTACCCCAAAGTGGTTAGGCAGAAATACCGACTCCATATTCTCACGGTATATGGATATTTGCCTCAACATAAGCAAATTAAATGCAAGCAAAAATATTTCCTTATTTAAAATGTTGAGTATAACCATACTTAGATCGAACAAAGCAAGAAATAACATGATTGGACAATTATTTTCTATTTTATCCTCACTTTTATCATCCTGGTGTGTTCCTTGTTACCACCGTTGGTAATTTTTCACTACTGTGGCTTTCAGAAGTCACAGAATCTTCAAAATGAGACAGAACTGAAATCTTATGTGTTTTTATACTTTGTATTCCTGAAGCCTGAAAGACAATATAAAAATAAGGAGACATGTGTGCCTGAGGGCTTTTATATATCACTACCGCGAGAATATGATTGCCGCGAGAATATGGAGTTGGAGTATACGGCCTATTCGGCCATTGACGGTTCGGCCATTTGTTCGTTCATCATTCTTTTATTTTTCGAGACACATAAGTATTGGAACCAATGTTATCTTGAGATCTGGTTACATCAACTTCAACACTCTACGAGTGTTGGCTCGACTTGAGATTGATGACCTCGACATCATCCTGAGGGAGAAACGGCTTCGCTGGTTTGGACATGTTGAATGTTCGAGTGGAGCAATTTAGACAGTTTCCAACATGCAGATAGATGGAAAGCGTGGGCCAGGGTGGCCCAAGATGACTTGGAGGTCACTTGCAGAGAGAGACCGTAGTGAGTGGAAACTCATCGAGGTTGATCCTTGTGCTAGGGATTTGTGGAAATCTAGTGTGAGATCTGCCATGCGTGCAGCCAGCCACAGACACTTGGGGTCAGTAGGTGCATTTGGTCGAAAATTGATCTCCTGCAGCTTTTTCTCACTTATTTTTACAATTTAATATACCTGAACACCTCCTTAACTGAGATAAATGGTTTGGTCATGTATAGAAAACGTTTGCAATTATCGATATTTGCTCCCTTAGCTTGAAAAAACACAAGATATTAAGCTCTGTGCTCATCAATCTTGACCCCTCTCTCGGTAAACAGTGCTGCGCCTTCCGAATTCAACGGAATCATCTAAGATACTTACTTCCCTCAGTTCGCCAGACATTGGCCTTTACGTGGACACCGGCATCATTTCAAACTTCTCTCAAATTCTTGCTATTTCTCACCGAATTTGTAGAAAAATAAGGACAAAAATCTTGATTAGCAGCTTCGGGGACAATGGTTCCATGCCCTAATATCTAGTCACAAATATTGATAGGACAACTTGGGACCAGTTTATGAACCGCAGTTGCGCATGACAGGAGACTGGTTCTCTTTCGAGTTACTATACGAGAACTACCGAATGCCTACGGAATTTGAAATTCAGTCTACCTGTCGCGCGCATATGTGTAAACATTGTCCCCGAAGCTGCTAATCAAGATTTTTGTCCTTATTTTTCTACAAAGTTGGTGAGAAATAGCAAGAATTTGAGAGAAGTTTGAAATGATGCCGGTGTCCACGTAAAGGCCAATGTCTGGCGAACTGAGGGACGTAAGTATCTTAGATGATTCCGTTAAATTCGGAAGGCGCAGCACTGTTTACCGAGAGAGGGGTCAAGATTGATGAGCACAGAGTTCAATATCTTGTGTTTTTTCAAGCCAAGGGAGCAAATATCGATAATTGCAAACGTTTTCTAAACATGACCAAACCATTTATCTCAGTTAAGGAGGTGTTCAGGTATATTAAATTGTAAAAATAAGTGAGAAAAAAGCTGCAGGAGATCAATTTTCCAGCAAATGCACCTACTGACCCCAAGTGTCTGTGCAGCCAGCCAGTTACCTGGAAGGGAGTCCACTTCGTGAATTTACCATCGGCTCAATGCCGACCATGCTCCCTGCATCTGCACGATAATCAAAATGCTGGTGATGATGATGATGTTACTTATTTGTTAATTATTTATAGACCTAAACCTTTCTCATAAAATATTTCTCATAATAATAATAATAACATTAATAATAATGATAATCCCCCAAAATCATTGTGTTTGGTCCTGTCCCATTTTAAGTCAAAATCACTTTAGTGGCTGCCTTAATCGTTAGAGTCATTCCATCTAAGACAACGGAGGAACATTTCTATATCGTAGTTCTAAACAATAATCAGGATAATTAAACCAAGATTCTGTCAAACCTTGTAATTAATGTACCTCTAGCCTGGCCTATTGGGAAATGCTAGGGATGCGGAACCGTATCCCTAGCCTGCCAGGCTAGGGGTACGGATCCGTATCTCTAGCCTCGCAGGCTAGAGGTACGGATCCGTACCCCTAGCCACTAGTAGCCACTGCCTTGTTAAAATTGTGTTAACCAGTGCTGGAAACTCGCAAGTTTAATGTGGTGGCCCAAAAGCTTAGCAGGCTTAACTTTCAGTGGCCCAAATTATCCACTAGCTAAAGTTTCCATTCATTTAGTATTGCCAGAAAGATAAATTTGGGCCACTAAAGGCCATATTCTTAAGATTTCTGGTGGCCGGAAACAAAAATTAGGAGCATTTGGCCACCAAGCCACTGGCCGTTTCCAGCACTGTTAACATGTACATATTGACCTATACTCTTGCTAGGAGTCCTGGTCATTGAATGAAACCTTCAAACAGTGCAACGTGATAAACTGGTAAAAGACAATAATAGTTAAAGCACAAAAAATTGTGTACTGTGACATGGTAGCTCAGTGAGTCAGTTGGTATTGAGGTTTGTAATGTATCTGTATCTGCCAGGTACTCCAAACACCTCTAAAAGAGTATTACACGGAGTGCGTGCGCGAATGGCCGGAATCACAACAAGAAAGATAATAATAAAAAAAAAATAAAGTAATTGATATTGTTGTTTTATTAGATTTAGGTTCAATTTAGAACTATGTGAGTATTATCAGCTGTGAAATCTGCAAAAACATTGATTTGGTAGTCTGATGATAATTATGATTTATGAGGGATGATATGATGAATAATGAGAATAATGAAGTATGATTGAAAATGATCAAAATGAGGTTTTCAGAAGCCCTGCTCGGAATGATCCGAGGTCTGGGCTAGAGCGTATGTCAGGAGGAAGGTTGTTCCAGAAGGAAGGTTGTTCCAGAGGCAGTGCTAGCCAGCAGCAATATGGATGGCCTCAAGTCCACGCTTACAGCCCAGTACATGTGGTATCGGGAAGTTTCCCGCCAGGGACTTTTCGTCCCAGGACATTTTGTCCCTGGACCCAAAAAGGGCCAAAAGCCCAGGATGATTCGTCCCAGGATGTTTCGTCCCATTATCATTTTGTACAAGATGTGACGAACTTTAAGGGTTACCCTCAAGTGCAAAAAGGACTCCTTTTCGCAAAAGGACTTCCCTGTTACGAAAACGACTCATTCTGCTAGTTATATGGGGGATATGATGATTATTTTTGCTATAGCTGATCGGAAAACTATTTTGGTATCTTTTAAGACCAGTTTTCGACAAAAAAGATGATTGATTTAGTAGAATGTTTGGAATTTTTGCAGCAAAATTTATCTAAATTAATTTCCAAAAGGGCTATTTCCATAGTGAAAAGAACCAAAGTCTGGTAAATTATCATCATATTTGAATAAAAATAATTTGGGGAAAGGTCAAAAATAGTATTTAGACTAGAAATTGCTAAACTGCATGATTACTTTTCATAACTTCTTAAAAGTTCCACTCTGATGCTTATTTAACAGAGAATCTACCATGCAGGGCATACAGAATAAAACATAAAATATCAAAAGTGTTGTATGTTCTTAATAATTGTTTGAAGTAGATGCACGGGGGGTCACTTCCATTATAAAGCAGGGTATATATGTGCCGCTGGAATAGCCCTACTTTTTTTTATCTGCCAGATACATCAATAGGTATGATTCTACAGACTAATATATATACAAGAATAGGTCTGGTTTCTTCAAGCTCTGTATATAAAAGCCAGCTTATCTGATTTTTGTTATCAAAAAGAAACAAATATCAATTACAAAGACAACAAATGTTCTCAGCATACTGATTTCTTGAATTTTCTTCAGGGCTTAACGACAAAATGCATGAGCTAATCTAAGCACCTTTTCTCCAGTATACATGAATAGGGTCCAAATTTGATACAAATTACATGAATAGGTATATATTTTGGCATGTGTGTTATACATGAATAGGGTTGGTTATCAGAGTTCCAGCGGCACATCTGTACCCCTTTAAAGACCAAGTGACCCCCCCCCCCCCCCCCACCCCCATGAGGAGATGCAATGGATAAATTTATGACCAGATGCAGCAAAAATAATCCCTATGATCCCCATATGATTAATATTTTGAGTCCTTTTCGTAACATGAGAGTCCTTTTCGCATAAAGGAGTCCTTTTTGCACTTTAGGGTAACCAGAATTTTAACATGTATTTGTCGCAGATGAATTTTGTGGTTTATAAACGATGCTAATTACCATCTTTTTCCCTTCACTATTAACTACCTCTACCCAGACAGAGTTAGTATAGTCCTTGCTATTTTGTGGAAAGAACTAAAATATCTATAGTGCTCTTTATTAAATGGACTCCGCCATACCTCTACCATCTTTTATGACTGTAGTTTTATATTTAAAGTACAACTGCTACAGAAACGTTTAGGCTTCAAGAAAATATGGGACGAAACGTCCCAAGAGAGAAAATATGGATGAAATGTCTTGGACAAAACGTCCTGGAATGAAACGTCTCTGGCGCGAAACGTCTCGGAGCCGTTCATGTAGCGTTGAGGCTACCTGTACATATAGCTAGCCAATACTATGAAAAAGGGTGTGGTTTGGCTAGCAATGCAGCTATTTCTTTAGATAAAAGCCTAATTTGTAATGGCAATATGTTCAATAAATTACTACCTCAACTAGATTTTTTGTTTTTGAGATATTTGTTTACAAATTTAAAGGCCAAGAGTGACATAAATAATGAGAGGCAGAAGGTTGCGGGTTTGAATCCTAGTTTGTCCAGCAGGTGATCAAAAAGCTCTGTGTCAATCCAATGTTCAAGAAATGAGCATCTTTTTTGAATCAGAGAATGATCATGAAGGCAGTGAAAAGATAGGGCTGGGCTCTGCCTTAAATATCTTATGCTGTGCTCAAGATGTATGAAACGCGACATGACAACACCAGCAAAGTGGTAGCGCGCCCAGCGCAGACTCAGATCAGCCTGGGCATCCGCCCAGTCTGATCAGAGTCTTTGCTGTCCGCACGGAGGTAGCTGAGACCCTTAGGTATCCTTAAAGTGCTTAGCAAAGTGTCTGATCAGACTTGGTGGCTGCACAGGCTGATCTGTGTCTGCACTTGGTGCACAACCACTTTGTTGGTTTTCTTGTGACATGGCTCATATGTACCGTGGGACTCTAAGCCCCACTGCCAATTCAAGGTTGGCAAATGACCGGTCAATATGAGTATTGACCAGACCGGTGGTCATTACTGGTTATAACCGGTTATTACTGGTCGATTGGTGGTCGATTGGTCGATTGAAATAACCATGGTCAGTTGGAAGATACTTAGCATTTGTTATCCCATTTTTACTGGAGTCTATAAACAGAGTTAAAATAGTTTCAATACAAGATAATACAGGCTTAATTGAAAATGTGTTTTATGAGTTGCTGTTGCCTAGAACTGTATTTAAGAGGCCGTAAAACGTACAAAATCTGAATGTTAATAATTTCAGATCTTCAGTCTCAATCAGACTGAATCATTACCACCCAACTTTCAGTTCAGACTAGAGACCTATAACTTATTTTTTGTAACCATTAATAAAAAATGAATAGGAAAGCAAATGCAAGTAATAAAAATTAATAATTTTAAAAGTAGCTTTTTCATATTCACTAAAAATATTTAGCTCAGTAACTAATTTAACTGAAGCAGTTAACTGAATGAAAGTACAAAAAAAAAGAAACAATTTACTTCAAAGAGATCATCTTGTTCAGATTAGTGATGCTCTCTTTGCTAAAATGCAAATTGGTCTGGCTTCTTACATAAGAAGACAAAAGTGTGAAAATTATAATGAAAACACTTACTGTTAAACAAGGGATAATTCTAACTTTAACTGCCCCAGAACAAACAAAACTGTCAAAATTCTGGGCCTGTCTCTCAAACTGAAGAAGGTGTGTCCAGTTTGCGAGAATTATCCAATCACTGGGCTTAAAATGCACAGGGTAATTTTGTGACACCTGTGTTTATTTAGATGTGTGAAAGAGTGGCCATTCTGTTATCTGCTGTTATCAGTGACGTTAATAATTAAAGTTAATCAAAGTGTCATAATAGTGTCAAAATGAAGCCCAAAAACCCTATATGGAACTTCTATTCTGCCCTTGATTATGAAAAAAAGACTGTTGTTAAGTGCCTGGACTGTAATGCAGAAGTCAGTGCTAAGGTCTTGAGACTGAAATCACACATGATGAGTACCCTTGGCAGGGACGAAACAGTTCATTTTTTTTATATACAGAACATATTAAAACCTGACCAAATATATCAGTCCACCATTAAAACACAAAGAACCACTTAAAATTTCCAATCGACCATTCTGACTAGTATTGACCAGTATTGACCACTTTGGGGAGTATTGACCAGGGCGGTTATAACCGGTTAAAACCACTGGTTAAAACCAGGGGTGGTTTCGACCACCCAACCTTGACTGCCATAGCTGCCTTTAGGCTACAGGAAACCTTTACCTTTTTAGAGGTGACAGAAATTGAATCTCTTAAGTATTTTGAAAAGTTGAAAATTCTAGACAAGTCTGCTTATTGTTGTTTGTTTATTTGTTTTCAGATTGTTGTTCTTAGAAAATGGCCCAACAGCCATATGGTCAGCAACCTGGTCCTCCTCCCCAGCAGTATGGTAAGACAATTTGTTGTACCTGTGATAAGAAGGGATATCAGGGATAATTTAGGGATAATATTCCCTCACGGGGGAGGCAGCAATCAAAAACGCTCTTAACAATCGATTAACGCAGATCAAAAACAGCGTTTAAGAAGGCAAAATAGTGTGTTTGATTGCAAATTGTCACCAGTTTGCAATGGAAAACGCTGTTTCTAACTGTTTTTGATCCACATTCGTCGACTGCATGAGCGTTTTTGATTGCTGCCAATCCGGTGTGATTCCATATTTCTCCACAAAGAATATATTGAGATCCATGCTGACCCCTCATTAGAGGGTCACAACATACATTTCAGCTGAGAATTTCAAATAAGAAAAATTATCTCAGAATTATCCTCAAAATCCCACTTTATCTAGAGCTCTGGATTTTTGGACTAAGTCAGATTATCCAAATCAGACTTGTCAGGGTAGTGTCATAGGAGCTGGCATTTTTTCCATTTTCAGCTGAAACAGAGCTCTAGATAAGGGAGTATTAGATGATAATTAAGAATAATTTTTCTTGTTTCTCATTGTAACCATATGTTGTGACCCCTCATCTGAACCGTCTCGTTGAGACGGTTCAGATGAGGGTCCACAACATATGTTTTTATGCAGAATTAACAAAAATTATCCCTAATTATCACCAAATACCCCTTCTTATCTAGAGCTCTGTGAAACATGGGTACATTCCATGGGCAGCAAATTGTCCATTGTCAGCTAAAAAATTGGTACTCTTTCATGGGAAGCCAATTGTCCATTTTCAGTTTTGCTTCTCTTCTTAAGAATGGGGTCAACTCACTAAGGAAAGAATTTGCTCCTGTAGGAGAAATTCTTCCCTTTAAGAGTAGGCTCCAGTTCGGAAGGGCTTTCTTGGACAGGGAAGCAAACAGGAAGTCAAAGAAGTGGTTCCCCTTTGTAAAAATTGCAGGAAAACTTGCACCTTAAGATGTTTGAATATTTAGGGTAATATATGGGTATCTTAGGTGGCCCAGTTAGGTTACATAATATCGCAGCGTATTAATTTCTCACCATTTTAAGGTAACACCTTGACAGGTATACACAGTATGATGAAAGCTTAAGAATTTTTGTATACGCAAGCCACTATCAATTATCACATGAGGTTTGTCCGATACTCTATATATAGTCTTGCTTACCTGTTACTATTTGTTTGGTTTACATTACGTGAGCAGGAAACAGTACCTTAAGGGGCATTCATATTGTTAACAGTCATATCAGCATGGGCATTTGTGCAAAATTTTCCAATCTCTCACTTTCCATTACATTCAGAGATAGTGTCTGCGAGCAAAGAAGACTAAGTTGAGATCACTCTTAAAGACTGCACAGACTGAAAGTTGCAGGCTGATCTGAGTCATCTTTTTTCACAGATGCCATAAGTAAGATTTTCACATGGAACCGCTCAAATAAATATCAAAATAGACGGAAGGTATTGGACTTTTTGCTGACACTTTTTAACATTCTTTAAAATTTATTTAAAACACAAGGAACAAAAACATTGATTGTTAAAAGCAGGAGTGGAATATTTATTGTTGTTGAAATAATTCTTTTTCATAATTTTAAAGATACTGCTTTGATAAGTTTTGGAAACTGTCAGGAGCATGAGTCAAGGTAATTATGTTTTTGGTTTTCCATTGCTTAATTATGATAAAAACTTAGGTGACCACCACCTTAACCCCACCTTATCCTTAGCCGCCAAACATAGTGGTCTTTTTTGAAATCAGTCATTAGTGTTTTTGGAGTATGCAGCTTTTGGTAATTTGATAGTTGCTACATGGGCATACCTTCTTTTCACTTTTGTGCAAAACTTATTGTTAATTTTGTTAATATCAGTCATCAGACAGTAGTGGGACTGGTAATTTGTGAACTTCCTTAAAAAGTACCACCAGGGTCAATACAGGAGCAATATCTGGTGCATATATATATAAATTGATTTACCGTAATGTGTGTATATATTAGGACACCCAAAAATAATGAATTTTCCATTTGGGACAAATGGAAAATTTATTATTTTAGGTGTCACAATACTAAGGCACATTAGGGTAGATAGTGGTAACACTGAATATATAATAATTCTACCGTATAATAAACTAAATGATTTCTAAAATTGGGACACCCAAAACAGTTGCCACAATTATGCTAAAGATGGAACAGTCTGATTTTACATTGCAATAATTTATCTAAAGGGCAAACATTAATTGTAGACCCTGGTCAGACCAGACTGCTACCTCACTGGGTCTTCACGGTTTGCTCATGGGTATCTGTTCCAATATTAAGAATTTTTATGGTATTTGATTTGATATTGATGCTCATTACACTGTTATTGTTCCATGGGGCATCGTACATGTGCTGCCAGAATTATGGGCTTATATGACTGAACTTATAATTTGACCAATCCTTGAACAGTTTGAAACTGGCCTAATAATATAACAGATGACTTGTGTTCCTTAATTAAGTGACCTGCTGCCAAGTTTAATATTGTTCAAGAATTTTTAGCTTGGCTCTACACTGCATGGGTCCATAGCAAATTAACCTAAGTTAATTAATAACCTAATTTTGTTCATTGAAGCTCCTGAAGTTGTTTTGCTAACCTTTTGGCTATCTTTTCTACCCTTCTGCTATCTTCACCATGCCTGACCAAACTGTTATAGATACATGTTCATGGAGTAATATAGATATAGATATCCATTCTTTAAAAACTGGGGCAGTTGTCTCACATTGGGGCAAATTTTTCTCAGAATGATGGCTGCAAACCTGAGTTCCTCTTTAGGATTGCAAGCGACAGTAAGCTCGAATAAAGCTAAAGCGAATTTGGAGAGTCTTAACATGTCTCTTAGATCAGGTGAAACTGACGTGCTCCCTTGTCATATCTTTCTGTTTGTCAGAAAATTGGACCTTGACAGCAGAGTTAGAGAAAAGACAGCTACATGTAGTGTTTACAACGAGATGCTACCAAAGGCTACTGATGGATTATATGTTTACAGAAAGATTCCTAGCCATCGGAGAACATGATTAAATCTTGACTATGTTTCAGAAATAGAAACTAAGCTGGTTTGGTCACATCTGAAGGTCCTATGGCTTAACAAATACAAGGAGCTCTGGTAGCTCGGTAGGCTAAGGGCTGGCCTACTGATCCTGGGTTCGAGACCCGCTGATGGTGGGAATCTTTTCAATCATAAACAAGGCTCCATTGCACACAGCCTTTCATTATCACCCACCTATTATCCTGATATGACTGAAATACTGTTAAAAAGGAAGTAAAATCGCAAGTCATCCATCCATCTTAACAAATACAATAGTACAGCCAGGACAATGAAAAGGAAAAAAGAAGAGGTAGATAGACAAAGAGGGGACAGTATTAAAGATTTGACAAGGCTGGACTTTGCCAGACTGGTACAGCTATAGGCAGCTGAAAACAGAACTAGTTGGAAAGAGATTGCTGTGGTGCCCTAATGAATTGCAAGGTTATGGAATAGAATGGAAGGACAAAATAGATACAATGTGGTTTTCAGAATCACAATAGAACAGAGTACCTTGAAAATGAAAATGTGCCATTGATTATTGGAAAACCAGGTAGTATGACAGTGAGGTGGCTTTATTTGCAGAAAGAATAGATTCTTGCCCATGACTAAACCATTGTTATTTGCCATATCAACTCTTCACATTCAGACACATCAGCTATAGCAAATAAATTGAGAGACAGTTCAGTTTATCCTGTGAAGGGGTATTGTATAAAACTGTTGATGAAAATTGGAGAAGTGATCAGGCTGCTCCATGGAATTTTGGAGCAGATTGATCTGGGTCTTCTACACTGCTTGTTCAAGTGTGTGTGTCCAATATTTTGTGTACATGTGGTAGAAGGTGATACAATATAATGGCTCTGAACATATAATTTATGATAAAGATGGCTGGACACTCGGGTTCAGGTGTGTGCAACTGTGGTTACGTACCGCTGAGCCACTGGGGAACGTCATTATGAGAATTGAAACTGAACAGCACAGAATTTGTGATAAAGACTTTCAAAGGAAGCAACTGTGCTGTTTCTAATATAGCCTCCCTTTTCATTAGGGTCAACTCTTAAAGGAAAAAAATTGCTCCCATAGGAGCAAATTCTTTCCTTTAAGAGTAGACCTCCTTTTGGAAAGGCTTCATTTGTCCATGGAAGCAAACAGAAAGTCACAAAAAGTTGTTTCCCTTTGAAGAATATTTGGACAACTTGGAGGTGTATACCTTCATAGAGCTGTGAAAGCCATGTCACAAGCAAAGGTGTCCTGTTTTAGTGATTCCCCTACAGAGGTTTAGAAGGGTGCTGCACCCTTCTGCCCTTTGGTCTTACCCTTCTGCCTTTTGGTCTTACCCTTCTGCCCTCCATTTGTGGAAGGTAATTTCATTCATATTATTAATGCTATATTTTCAGCTCTCTGTGTAAAACAGACTTTTTATCATGCAAATACTTGCATCTCCATGCTAAAAGAAGGTGTTTATCTTGTTAGAAAGTACCCTTTGTTAAATTTTCTTAGAAAAAAAAAAGCTTCAGAAAATTGCCCTCCAGGGAGCGTGTCACGCGCTAAAAGTGCCCTTTTTCTGGCCAGTACCCTGCCTTTTTTCAGGCTGGGGGAAACACTATGTTTATATGCAAACACCTGAAGACTCAGATCAGTACCCACTGAGACTGTTCAGAGTCATCTGTACTTTTCGTTTACAGATGACTCAGAATCTTAGCATATTGCAAGGATGATTGTGATCAGACAATGAATTCCAGGGTGATCTGATTTGATACTGTTTATGGGTATTATAAGTAGCCTTTTGCATGGCGCAAACTAAAAATTGTAATATGGTCAATAAATACAGGTTTGTCTATGTCACTTTAATGGCTACAGTAAATTAAATCGTCAAATGGCCTATAGGTGAGGTCATGTTAATTTTACTGATTAAAACTGTGCTTCAGGCTTTGAGGTATTTTAAGTAGGTGTGACTATTGTCCTTTCTATTGTGTGCACAGTGCTAGCTCAGTTAATGAATGAATCTCCTGACAAGAGCCTGACACAGTTGAGCCGCGACACAACCAACCCAACAAAGTGGTGTGCGAGCCCAGCAAAGATTCAGATCGGCCTGGGCATCCATCCAGTCTGATCAGTTTCATGGAAGTCGGCATGGAGATAACATAGACCCTAAGCTACCCAGTAAGTGTACAGCAAAGACTCTGATCGGACTAGGCAGCTGCCCAGGCTGATCTGAGTCTTTGCGTAGTCCACATGCCACTTCGTTGGTTTAGATCTTGTCAAGGCTCATTTATAATTGAGAGTCTCATATGTTGAATCCTGTCTTTTGTTCACTATGGCAGATTTATAACTTCTCATTTTACAGCTCCATTCCCACCTAGAAATTAATAATTCAAGCTTTTGCAAATAGCCAAAATATGGTGAGTGAGTGAAATTGGGTTTAACGTCCCATCAACAACTATGGAGACGGGACGTTGGTTTTAAAGTCTCATCCAAAAGACTGAGAAAGCTGGGGATCAATCTTGTGACCCCTGGAGTGGAGCTAGTATATAACAGTTAGTATAACAATTCTTCAAATATTCAACTTGTATGTTTGAAAAGCATAATGGTGCTTAATATTTTGCTTTGAAGCAGAAATACTAGTAGTTAGTATCACAAAACTCCTGAAAGTGGATCAACTAATTTCTTAGAATTTTTTATAGTATTTAGGCAGCAGGTCCAATAGGAGCTGTTAGTTGGCCGAAAATAAAACAAAAGATGTTACATTATAGGGGTACCTCAGTATAGTGCACCAGGACAGCCTGGCTATGGACAGCCTGGGTATGGACAACCTGCATATGGACAGCCACAATACCAGGCACAACCAGGCTATGGACAACCACAGTATGGACAGCAGCAATATGGACAGCCACCTCCACCACCAGGTATGATGTTTTATGATTAGAACTTCCAAGAAAGATCATTCTGGCGTTAATTTTTCCGTCTTCTCAAAGGAGTGTGAAAGTTACCCACCCCCAAGCCTGGTATTGTCTTATTTTGGTTGCAAGTTTCGTTTTAGCATTTGTATTAATGCATATGAGGATGGTGGGAGGGCAGGGATCATGCAAGCGGTCTGAATAAAGGAGACATTTTTCTGATGTTGGGGAGAGGTTTCAGCCTAGAGCTTTCATCTTTGCAAATATTCTGTACATCCACTCAAAACAGGGAGAAGTTTGATCCTGTAAGGATACTGTAAAAAGGCTAAATATTTATATTTGTATTATAAAATTTGGGTGATGGAAAATAAATATTTTTTTTTTCCATCTAATGTTGAAGATCAATAAAAAAGAGTATTATAATATATGTACCCACCCACAAAATGACTCCTAGTTGGAATATTTTCTGGTTGTAATTTCTATGCATCTCTTCATCCACAAGTTAGTGTACGCGAAAATTTAAAACATCAGCAAAAGTAACCTGCCACATGCATATGGTATGTAATGATTATTCTATTACATAAACACTCATATAATGGCACTTATGAGGGTTACACTGTAACTCTCATAAGTGCCATTATATAAGTGTTTCTGTAACTTACAGGCCTCAATACAGTATCTAATTTGGTAATACATTTCTGTTATCTTCTTTTTTTTAGGTATGCCCATGACAGGGCAGCCTGGGGGTCCAGCTCCACAAGCCCAGTGGATGGCCCGACCCCAGGGGATTCCTGGATGTCCCCCTGGGTTGGAGTATCTGGCACAGATTGACCAGCTGTTGGTGAAGCAACAAGTTGAATTGTTAGAAGGTAAGTTAGTTGTCTGTATCATAGTTATTCTTTCATTGGAACCACCTACAGTCATGCAGTAAAAAATTTAAAATTAGGACACCTAAAAAATACTGTAATTGTCCTGAAAAGGGTCAGTTTGATTTTACAGTGCAATAATGCATCCAAAAGATGTTGATGAAATGACAGTGACAACCCTGATCAGACTGATCAGGGTTGTTACTGTCATTTCATCAGCAAGTCTGATCAGGGTTGTCACTGTCATTTCATCAGCATCTTTTGGATGCAAATATTATGCGCCTTTAGGAGCAGTCTGATCTGGGTCTGCACTGTTTGCTTGGATATATCTGTCACATTACTCAGAGTTCTTATGTTTTTGACTGAATGGTTAATGGTTACACACTTGACTTTTAATCACTTGAGAGATCCCAAGTTTCTCAGAAGTCATAAGTCAGCAAGTTCGAAGCAGTTCCAGGTTGTGATTTATTTCTGGCCACTGAATTCTTTCTTTTTCCATCATCATCTGACCTATTCCCTCATAGTCTGAAACTTGAAAAATGGATTGTTATCGCTATCTGCTGGGACTCTTTGATGCCTGCTAAATGTACAATTCCATTCCTATCTAGAAATTAAAATTTAAAACTCCTATAAATAGCTCCCCAAAATGCACTGCTCAAAACATTTGAAGGAATGCCAAATATTTTTCCGTAGACAACAGTGCAACGCATTCCCACTTTGAGGGCCATTTACAATTTTTTCCATGTTTTTGCCAGTTTTCTTAAAGAGGGTCGAGGCTACTGACAGCACAAGTTTTGATCCAATATTTGCCCTGCCCTGCTTATGCCCATGGACTGTTTTTTGTACAAATAAAATTTTGGTAAAAAATTGCATTATTTCAGAACAGGGGAAGAGCATGAAAATTACAACCAAAATCAACACAAGTAGTTTGCCTATGAAGCTGAATGTCTTACAAGGTGACCTGTTTGAAAGGATCACTTTGAACTCAAGTTTATGAGATTTTATAGACTTCCAGAAAAATGCCTCATTTTCAGAAAAATCGAAAAATGCAAAATCTGTTCCATGGAAATGATCTGGGTATCAGTGGTATTGAAATTCTTGTTGTCTAAAACTGTGATTGTTCTTGCAACCCCTGCAAAGGAATGGTGAATTCTTGGGCTTTAGCGATCAAATTTATGGGCCGTGGAACTGGGTATATGTTGTAGTAATGTCAATGGGAAAATATCAGCTGTTCCTTTAAATATTTTGAGCAGTGTATAACAATGCAATTCGACTCATACGCTTTGTTGTGTACAATTTTATCTATTATATATACAATGAAAGAACTGGAGAACTTAATACAAAACTCCTAAAAGCTATTATGGCCAATTAATCCTGTAGAAGGTGGAGGTTTTTTTAACGGTCAACAGAGCTCCATTGCACACAGCCTTTCTTTATCAGCCTTCCATAAGCTTGGTATAACTGAAATACTGTTGAAAGGGCCATAAAACTGGAATTGCTTATATAAACAGTTCTAGTTTTATGGCTAGTGCGACTAGTTTGTCCACTTATGATTTTTCTACTCTTTATACCACATTACCCCATAATTTAATAAAGGAAAAACTTGTTGATTTGATTGAGAGGGCCTTCAAAAAGTTCTCCAAAAATGAAGATACCCTTTATATTGCCTGTAACGATAAGAAAGCGTTTTTCACTTCTACTGACCGTAAAATATATAGAGGATATAGTCTTTGGTCATGTCAGAATGTATGTGACGCCTTATCATATCTCTTAGATAATATTTACATCAGATTTGGTAATAAGTTATACAGACAAATTGTTGGTATTCCGATGGGTACAAATTGTGCTCCTCTTGTGGCCGATTTGTTTTTATTTTGTTATGAAAGAGATTTCATGACTTCTCTTTCGGTTGATAATCAAGCTGATATCATTGAGGCATTTAACTTTACCTCTAGATATTTAGACGATCTTCTGAATATTGATAATCCTTATTTTGAAAGCATGGTTAACCAAATTTACCCACCTGAACTTAAATTGAATAAAGCTAATACTTCAGATACCGAGGCCCCCTTTTTGGATTTACATCTATCTATTTCTAACGGTTTTGTATCTTCTAAAATTTATGATAAACGTGATGACTTTGACTTTGATATAGTTAATTTTCCATTTTTGGATGGTGACGTTCCACGTCGTCCCTCTTATGGAGTGTATATTTATCAACTTATAAGATTTGCTAGAGTGTGTAGTCATGTAGATGACTTTAATGCTCGTAATAAATGTTTAACTGCTAAACTTCTTCAACAGGGCTATCGGTATCATAAGCTTAGAAAGGCTTTTTCTAAATTCTATCGCAGACACCATGAATTGGTTTCAAAATTTGATGTCGGATTAAAATTTCTTTTACACCAAGGCCTATCGGAACCAGAATTTTATGGTGACTTAGTATACAAATTCAAAAAGATTAAGGGTAGGACTGATTTTTCTGATCAATTCCGAAAAATAATAATACGTCACAAACGTATTGGCTATAATTTAAATGTTATGCGACAGTCTGCATGCTTAGTGATTAACCCAATCACGGTTGATAACTTTGCTGCACTCTTTAATTGCACACCGGGGGATCGGTCGTCTGACTCTATGATGGCCCCGACCTAAAGCTATATATTTTAGTTGGTTGGGACCGGAGCCTTTTTGTCTGTTGCTTGGTCCACCGGGGCTCAACTGGTGACCTTCTTTTGCTTCAGATTTCCAGTGGGGTCGTTTGGCAGGACAGGGATCTCCACCTGTCAGACGGCCCGTTATATCTGTTGAGTCCTCGTCTTTGCTTCTTCATGGTGTTGAAATTTGATTTATGTGTTTACCGTGATGATTCATTGACGAGTTAGAGGGTTATCATGCGAACCGAACTACCAACTAAATGTTTTGTACCACTTCAGAAACTGAGGGTGAGGTTGGGCCTGTAAAATCGATTTAAGCCCCCCAGTAATTCATTACTGACCGTTCCAAGGCGGTAGTTCTGTTGTGGTTCTCTGTTGCCTGTTTTTGGTGTCAGAGTTTCTGTGATGTTTTACCTTATGTATGTTTTTATTATTTTTGGTTTGGTTTGGGTTGCTGAGTGGCCACCTTTTGGGAACAAGCTGCTCACTCGGTTGGCCATATGTTCTCTGTATCTTGATTATTTGTAATCTTAGTTGTTTCCAACTATGGTTTGAGGGCTGGATTTGGATTTTGATTGTTTCAGTCCTGGTCTTTGCATACTTTTTACTTTTATGGCCCTTTCAACAGTATTTCATTATAAATTAGGTATTTTATTGTCTTACTTGTGACTGATAGATTAAAAGAAGCAGACTTTTTTGGCATCAATGGCATTAAACTTGTCGAGTTTCCTGGTTTAGCTCTGTTTAATGTCAGTGCACAGACAAGTGAGAATTTTTAGGGCCCCGCCAGACGAAGTCTGCGGAGGCCTTATAGTAATCACCTTGTCCGTCCGTCTGTCCATCCGTCCGTCATCATTTCGTGTCCGCTCAATAACTCTGAAACCGATTAAGATATTTTCACGACACTTGGTACAAATGTAAAGCATCATCAGACGATGTGCAGAGAACAAGAACCATAACTCTACCTACAATTTTTACTGAATTATGCCCCTTTGAAATTTTGAGTACAAAAATCGTGTCCGCTCCATAACTCTGAAACAGTTAAAGATATTTTCACGAGACTTGGTATAAATGTAAAGCATTATCAGACGATGTGCAGAGAGCAAGAACTATAACTCTGCCTACAGAATTAACTGAATTATGCCCCTTTGTAATTTTGAGTACAGAAATCGTGTCCGCTCCATAAGTCTGAAACCCTTAAAGATATTTTCACGAGACTTGGTACAAATGTAAAGCATTATCAGACGATGTGCAGAGAACAAGAACCATAACTCTGCCTACAGTATTTACTGAATTATGCCCCTTTGAAATTTTGAGTACAGAAATCGTGTCCGCTCCATTACTCTGAAACCGTTAAAGATATTTTCACGAGACTTGGTACAAATGTAAAGCATCATCAGACGATGTGCAGAGAACAAGAACCATAACTCTGCCTACAGTATTAAATGAATTATGCCCCTTTGTAATTTTGAGTACAGAAATCGTGTTTGCTCCTGACTCTGAAACAGATAAAGATATTTTCACGAGACTTGGTACAAATGTAAAGCATCATCAGATGATGTGCAGAGAACAAGAACCATAACTCTGCCTACATTGTTTACTGAATGATGCCCCTTTGAAATTTTGAGTGCAGAAATTGTGTCTGCTCTATAACTCTGAAACCAATAAAGATATTTTCTCAAGACTTGGTACAAATGTAAAGCATTGTCAGACGATGTGCAGAGAACAAGAACCATAACTCTGCCTACATTATTTACTGATTTATACCCCTTTGAAATTTTGAGTACAGAAATCTTGTCAGCTCTTTAACTCTGAAACCATTAGAGATATTTTCACAAGACTTGGTACAAGTGTAAAGCATCATCAGGTGATGTGCAGAGAACAAGAATCCAAACTCTGCCTACATTTTTTTACTGAATTATGCCCCTTTGTAATTTTAAATATAGAAATCATGTCCGCTCTATAGCTTTAAAACCATCAAAGATATTTTTATAAAACTTGTACATAAAATAAAGCATCATCAGACAGTGAGCAGAGAATAAGAACTGTAACTTCATCTAAATTTCCCCATGGTAGTTTACAGTCTAGAAAACATGTTTGCTCTCTAACTTTAAAACTGTTTAAGATATTTTCACAAAACTTGGTACAAATATAAACATCATCAGACAATGTGCAGAGAAAAGGAACCATAACTACACCTTCCCTCTGTTATTTTAGGCATCTGGCAGAATATTCGTACTTCGTCATCTAGGTTATTGAGTTTCATCTTGGACAGGTAGATCTCCAGAGATCTTTCGGTTGATCTCCGAATTTTAACGACAGTATGCGATAATCGCAGGTGTCAAGGTATTTCCTCGGGCTAATATTCTTATCTCGATCATGATAAAATATCGATCTTTATGACTTTAATTGAATATTGAATACATTTCACTTAGACTCATGCATAAAATAATCATGGTAAAGTTATTAAACCTTTTGGATTTCCTTTGCATTATGCTGTCAGAACACATGATAATGATATCTTATTATAATAATAATAATAATAATAATAAATATTATTATTAAAGATGTTTGGTTCTTAAAAGGAATTGTCATGCTCCAGAAATCCAAAATGATTTTGGCAGCCAATAAGGGGGAAAAAGAGGTGCTATATTGGTTAAATTTACTAACAGTTCATGTCATTTAGTCTCATAATGCAATGATAATCAAAATTTTACGTGACTAAATTCTCTCTCTCTCTCTTAAACATTATATAAGACACAATGTATGTTTGATTCAAACATAGAATTTAAGTTCAACATTATCAAGAACAATAAATAAATAAATAAATAAATGAATTGTATGTCACACAATTGTATAATTGAGGGTTTTGTGAGAACAGTCAAGCAAAAATATGATTGATTGCACAAAATTTTGATTCAAAAATAATAATAATAAAAACAAAGTCTTGTGAAAATAAGTTTAGTTAAAATTTCATGATGATAAAAACCTAGAATTTAATGAGTGAGTAAACAAAATGCATTTATTTTATCGTTAAAGAAATAATTTTTTTCCACGACACGACAAAACGAACACAGCCGAATGTATGCCCTGTAAAGACTCAGATCAGCCTCGGCATCCACTCAATCTAACCAGTCTTCGCTGTCCGCAAAGGGATAGTTAAGACCTATGCTATATTGTAAGCGCATGTCCAGGCTGATCTTAGTCTTCGCTGTCAGCATGGAGAGGACTTAGACTCTCAGCTCCCTTTACGCGAAAAGGGGAGACTCTGCTCGGACTGCTGAATCTACGCGAAGTGCACATGCCACCTTGTTAGTTTTGGCGAGTCGCGGCATATTACGTTTGGTTAATCCAGTCGAACCGCGATACGACAAAACCCACAAAGTGTCATATGTACTACGTGAAGACTCAGATCAGCCTGGGCATATGGCAAGTCTGATCAGAGTCTTCGCTGTGTACTTTAATGGTAGCTAAGCTATCTCCATGCCACCAGCAAAGACTTTGATCAGACTTGGCGAACGCCTAGGCTGATCTTAGTCATTGCTAGGCGCACATGCCACAGTCTTGACTTTTTTCGTGTCGCGACTCAATTAAATATTGCCACACAGTTATACGCGTGCCGTGTCAGTAATAGTGTATATTCACACATTGATTAAATTGACACTGAGTAATAAAATGAAATTGATGAAACTGGATCAAAATAAGATTATAAATTTTAAAATAATAATAAACATGAGCGATCAAACTTGATACAATAAGAACATTTTCGTTGGAATTACGGATTTGTATAATGCATTTTATAGAAGAATGACACAAATGAATAAAAAAAAAACATGCATATAGACCGTCTTTGTAAATTAAGTAATTTACTTTCTTTAAGATATAAAAAAATCAACAAATAAACATAACTTAAATGCTGTAGAAAAATAAAGTGTTCTGTTTCCTACTAACAAAATTATATTAAATCGCTAGAGACCGCCAAAGTTTTATCTACGAGGTGACCCTGTAGCTCAGTAGGCTCAACGCTGACCCGCTGATCTAGCGGTCCCAAGTTCGATTTCCGAAGGCGGAAACCTTCTCAGACGTAAACGGTTTCCATTACAAAACCTGTCATTATCGTCCTTCTATCCTTGGCAGATAGAATTTTCTTCTTTAGTGTCCGGAATTCACCCTCATTCAGTAATTTGTAATCTATTTTTTGTTTGGGTCTTAGAGTCAACTGCATAACGATTATGCAGATAGTGTGGCTTTTTGCCTCACATTAATAATTACATATATGAGCAACAATTGAACAAACGCTTAATTTCTAAACATACCGACTTTACAAATTGGCATTATACAATCATAAGATAATTTATATCGTGTCTTTCGATTCGGCACCAGTGATACCAATTATTTCGCCAATTAAAGAAGTTAGCCGACCTATGCTCTTCATATGATTGCTAATAAGACCAAAGAATATCGGCATCAATTATAATGATTATAATAGTATTTCACTAGCACGGTTTCGTTTCTATTCTAACACCAGAAACCGAAAACGTTCTCTAGTGCAGCTCTGGACCAGAAAAGTAAAATAAAAACTAAATAAATTTACTTTTATCTTTCAGTTCAAGCAAAATTTAGACACAGTACAGGATAAATCTACATTTTGAGTAATTCATTCACTTTAACAACTTTCTATCATATCTTATCGTGGTAATCTCCGCCTGGAGCTATTACCTGAAAGCCGAAGTCGTGTCCTAGCGTCGCATTTTACGGAAACGCACGGAAACAACCGGCAAAAAAATAATCAACTAAAATTTTAACAAATATTGAAAAAAGACCATTTTATCATATAGCTAGACAAATAAAATTTATACCAGATGAAAATATACTCTTTCTTCTAATCTGATCTATTTGTGATGCATAACATTTTGTATTAATTTGATTCGAAATTAGTCGTTAAATTCATGTGCCCTACTGGTTTTACGGAGATTTTGTTATTTGTTTTAATTAATTATGTACCTCTAGAAAATCACCCCAAAAAAGACCATTTTGTACTTGTGCTAGAATCAAAATTAAAACACAATATTTAAGATGAAGAATTTAACTTTCTGATACCGTTTGTGATGTAAAAATATGTTAAGAAAAAAAGAAGTTATTAAGTGATAATGAAACTTTCCCTTATTACTCGTATATGTCAAATTGGCTCACACCTGTAGAAGTGCTAGTACGCAGTTTCTTCACTATGTATGAAGATCTTGTCCGCTGTATAACTTTAAAGCCTTTGAAGATATTTTTTATAAAACTTGGTACAAATATGAAGCATCATTAGATGATCTGAAGGTGTGCAGAATGCAAGAATGGTAACATCAGTTTCCTGCTTCACAGAGTTGTTGCCCATGTTTTAATCAATCATGATTGTGAATTTTGCCCATATCTTAATGACACTACCAGAGGCTTAATTTCAAACAACATATTGAATATGAAGGAACAACATGATAATAGAAAGCTGGTATTGTTGTTTCTGGTTGGGCACATACGACTTAAATGTCATCAACAGTTTCATAAAGGCGGGGCCCTATTAGTTACCATGTTTCTAGTTTTTTTGGCAGACATCTTGTTAGGTTGCCAAAAACTTATGTTAAAGTTGTCTTTCTTGTAAAATATTTGTAAAATTAGTAGCCGACCTTACGAGTTCATCTGTATACTCTTTAATAAGATTGTTTTTTCTTTTTTCACAGCATTCACAGGCTGGGAGACAGCCAACAAGTATAAAATCAAAAACAGCATGGGACAGCAAGTCTACTTTGCAGCAGAAGGTAAGGATTAATTTTCAGCCACCAGTGCTCCAGATAAGAAGGGGTAACAGAGATAATTTAGGGATAATTATCCATATTTCTCCATGAAAACATATTTTGTGACCCATCATTATAACCGTCTCATTGAGACGGTTCTAATGAGGGGTCACAATATATGTTTTCGATGAGAAATAAGAAAAATTATCTTTGAATTATCCTCGATACCCCCACTTACCTGGAGCTCTGGCCACTTTGTGACAAAACTTACCATCACCATGGTTAGTTCCCTTTCTTATACGCAGGGTTGGTTGGTTGGTTGATTTTAATTCTTAACGTCCACGGTAACCAACTAAGGTCATGTCGGGACGGTCAGTTAACCTAACCACACTATTCCTGGGCAGGCTTAGACCTCCTAAGCGATTAACCAGTACTAAGTGCACATACTTTCGCCAGTAACTGACAACTGCCCTATACGCAGGGTATAGCCTGTTAATCAGGAGTTTGTATGCACTCTTGGTTGTAAATTGACGACTTCATTGATTTTGTATACACATGTGATTCAGCTAATTATGTGATATAGTTGGTTTCCAGGTGGTGCTTAAGGTGTGGACTGTGAACACTCTCCCATATTCCTCATAACATGGGTAGTATAAAGATGAGCTCTCTATCAAGCACTGTAGAAAAATTTTCTTCTTTCACAAGATGCTGGACCTAGGATCTGAGAACATTTCGTTAGTGGGCTTTGTGTTATAATTGTGTCACTGTTGAGTAACACTTGCAACTGCAATTAGTCGGGGAAATGATCCCAATTTTGAGGTGAAAAATTGGCCCATCGTTCGAAAGAAATTTGTTGACTGATTTGTAAGCAGGAAATACTGAAGTTTATGATTCCGGGTGTTGTCGCTCTCCAAAGTGGTGCCAAAGTGAATTTTTGGGGCAAAATATTTAATTTATGAATAAAATCGTGGATTTCTGGAATTTCTATGGAAACTCCATAAAATCTATTAAAACTCTTCGAAATGTGAATGATACTTATGCGTAACATAGCAAAACCTTTGATACATGTATAAGTTCATACGCGAAAAAAAAATAGAAAATTGCTGTTACTATGGTTACAGAATAAGAATTTATGAGGCTAGAATGCATTTTTGGGGGCTTTTTTTATGAAAGGGGGTCATTTCTTCACAAGTATTTTATTTAAAACAGATAATTTCGTCATAGTATATCCTTTGTAGTGTTTATTATGAGCTTTTAAACTGAAAAAGTACGCTTACGAAAGTTATAATTAAAAATGCTTGTTTTATCGAAAAATTATTTGTACCGTATATATACGTACCTAAAGTAGTATTTTAAGTCGATTGTCGGCTGTTTGAGTTTAATAGAGAACCCATCGCTAAAAATAAATCTGATTTCTAACAGGACAAATGGAAGGTTATGCTTAAGGATGAAGAACAGTACCGAAGTCAATTTTTTGGTGAAAAGGGGGCGGAGGGTAGGGGTGACGCGAGGGGGAGGAGAAGGGCGTGTGGGGCCGGGGATGGGGTGGGGGTATAAGATTTACAAGTTAACCAAAATGGCTGATTGCTGTTAAATCTGTCTTAAATTAAGAAAGCCATTTGCATGGTATGGTGTACATACGTTGTACGCATGTCAAAAATATCTTTTTTGTTAAAAATAGGTTGTTTTATAATAGTTTAAGAGAGATATCACAAGTACTTTATGATTAATGTCGAAACAATTTGACTTAGAAAAAAAACACGAACTATTAGATATTGCTCGTATCATTTTTGCCATAATAAAAAGGGAACAAAAATGCAAAGTTTACATAGAAATACTTCTTGTGTCTTAATTTAATATCTATTCCAGTTTAAAAGCATTTAGCATGTTTATTTCTGTAGTCATTCTTCTTGATTTGTAGTCAAATACGTTACTTAACGGAAACATGCGAAAGAAATTGTCTATAAGCTGAAATGTAGAAATGTGCTTAAACGCGTGAATTTATTTTTGTATGCCATAACTTCTAATATTTAACAATGCATGTTTATCTCCAACAAAATTTTATACATTTACAGCTTCACGTGAAACCTTTTGTTTCAAAGAATTAACATTTAACACTGCTTGTTGTCTTTAGATTTTTATCTAAAACCGTTGCACTCTACAATTATTAATGTGCAAGATTGCATCTGTAATGATTCTTTCTACTTGGATTATCAAACGGATAATCTAAACTTAAATATTTGCAAAGGGGTTTTCTTGTTGAGCTCCAATGACTGGCTCAGTGAAGGTACCGTAACGTATTTTACAGCATCAGACGTAAAACACCGAAATAACAAGTCGGAAGAAGAATTTCAAGTTTGGAAAAATCTTAAAAATATTAAAGCAATGTTAAACTGAATTAACGGGCTATTCAGGAAGCTACTTGTCTTACAATCATTTATTTATTTGGATTACATTGCTGTTTGTTAACAATCAACAGAAATAAGAATTATTTTTTTTAACTGAGCTGCTACAAATTTTTATTTGCTTAACAGAACCATAGTAAAGGGTATCCATCCTTTACGAAATAAGCAATTAAAAATATTTTATAAAATCGGGAATGTTACGGAAGAAACCGAGTCAAATGGGAGAATTTAAAATGCTCGACTAATCAAAATCAAAATCTTAGAAAGTTCCTTCAAGGGCAGAGAACCCATTGTTTCAATCATGAACAAATGACAGAAGACCGGGACATTTATCAGGAGACTACACATGAGTTTGACGTTATTATTTTGTCTTAGCGTATATTACTGTACAAAATTGTAACTTGTAACGTTGTTTCCAAAGGATATAAATGCTTTTACAACATGCAAATGCAGCCTGCAAAGGGAGAAAAAAAGTAACGTAAAATCTATATTTTAGTATATTATATCAGTGACATGCACGGTCGAGTGGTTAGAGACGCTCGGCTATGGTGCAGGAGATCGTGGGTTTGATCCACGGCCTGGCCGGTCAGCAACTGAAAAATCTATCAACTCAACAGTAAATGGATAGGTACCTTCTTTTGAAGGAAAATGCAGCGAAAAGAGAGGCGGATGAGCTAGATGAGTTGTGCCTCTTACACCTACAGCCCCTATGGCCATTAGGCTGTGAGAAACTTTTGCCTTCTTTTAGTCAGTGACATTTTTCTGAAATGTATTCTTTTTCTGGACTTCTCATGTATCTTACGTACTTTTATTTTTAATTTTTAAAGGACTTTAATTGGAATATATTACATACGGTACTTGAAAAACCGTGTGTGAAGCCTACCAACAGATACAATCCTTTCTTGCAGCACAGCTTGATATTTGGAGTACTCTTTTGTTTTTCTTTTTTTTTTTTACAAAACGAACTCTTTGTCTATCATTGAGAATTATGCAAACAAGTACTGACTATTTATACACGGCGTCTTCTTTTTCTATCAGACCTATGGATTGTTGTGCGTTTTCTGTGTTGTCTACGCTACCATTTTCATAAGAAACACCTATGTAATTACTCTATATGTTGTTTGTATCACAAATAACTGTAGGGAAAAAAGTAAACTAAGAAATACCTTTTTTGTAACGATTATTTAAAAGGATTTAGAAAAAACAATAAACCATCCTCAATTTCCTCTTTTTACTTTAACACTCTAGGATGTAACTGTAACAGTTACATATTGATTTTGTTTTTGTCAAATAAGAAGTTGTTCTCTTGTTTGACGAAAGATTGAAACTTTCTTATAATTTTAGCCGCTTTTTTTTTTTTGAAAAAAAACACAAAAAAAAACTTCCTCTTAAGTGACGAAAGATACTCTTAAAATAGTAATCACATTTTCAATATCGGGACTCTACCAAAAAGGTAATGCTTACGAGAAACTATAATACAAAACTGTCATCAGTCGAAGCATAATAACAAAATTGTTATTATCGATAAAAATAAGCGTTTTGTTACATATTGATATGCAAGCAAACGGCTTATAATATCAGGATGCTTCAGAAATGTCAAATCTCAATATATCTCCACGCAAGTCACTATTTTGGTTATTTACAATACTATGGTAAATATTTGATGTTGCATTATGGAAGCATTGCTGTAACAATTTCATTTGAAAGAACCATTCAATAATTGTGAAGCGGCTTAACTCTGTCCAACAGTTACATTATTTTTAATCTACAGGATTGCTGCGGTGTTTGATACTGAGTTTTGAAGGGTGGGGGGGGGGGGGGGGGGGGGGGGAGGGGATTCTTTTATTTTTTTCGGTTAATTATTCTGTAATTGACATGGCAACTTTTAAAATTACACACTTGTCCAAACATGATGACTTTATATAATATAAGGTAAAATTCTAGTAATAACAATAAGTGTTAAGTAATGGGACTGAAATTTTGTATGTCATTAGAAACGACGACTAAGACATGAACCCTAAAAAGTCTTAATATCTCTAATTCTATTCTATTATCTTATTTTATTTTTATTTTTCTAATTAGAACTAGTTAAGTGTCTCCTTCTTACAGACGCAACTGGGAAAACTGATAAAATCTGATAACTGACAGTGCAATGCAGACTCACCTATGAGTTTCCAGCCAATGTATGTAATTTCTCTGCCTACGGAAGAGACATTTGTGTGTGAATGATAGTGGTCAAGGTACCCAAATCATAAGTCCGAACTGATAAAACACTCCAGATATGGTAGATAACGTATGTAACTTTTAGAAAGATACATGCTTATAACCCTATTGTATCGTTGCAGACAAAATCATATCTTGGGCCTGTAAATAACGGCATTGGTAACCACATTTTATCTTTGGCCTATAAATATACGCATGTACGCCAATTTTAACTGACATTTTTACCCAGTGTTTTTACATCTACCTACATCTTCTAAATAAGTGGCAATTTAAAATGCAAAATATTAGAGAGACACACACACAGAGAACAGAGAGAGAGAGAGAGCTCTGGAGTTATACCGGGAAGACTTCATGCTAACAAAAATTATACAGAAACTCTACATTTAACAACGTGAAAGGTGATGGAAAATAATACAACAAAGGTTAGACAATTGACTCATGGCTACAATAACTGAGAATAAGAAACAATAAAGGTAACGTATAAATTAATGCAAATATTGCTTCAGTTCTAGACTAAATGAGACTTTGGCCCATGGATTAGTATAACAGTAACTGTGCGTCTGTTCTAACAGACTCAAAATTATAAGATGATCTTCATGAAATGAAAACAATTCTGCATTACTTAAATGAATTTAAGTAACACTTAATATTTTATATACGTTACCATTGTGAAACGTTTGACAAGTTGCTTCGTGTAATAGTTATATAATCTTCTACGTATTGGCGCTCAATATTGCATTGCTGCAGACAGGTGTTAAAATGACTTCAAAATGGTTTGAACTACAATAGCGACAGATCATACATTCACGAAGAACATGTATAATTTAAAAATATTAGATAATTTTCAGTTTATGATTTCGTCAGTTATTTTGACATTAAAAACTGATCAGACTGAACAGTAAAAAGATAAGCAATTATCAGGAATTAATACAATCAAATCCTACATACCCTCTTAAAACCGAAAGGAATAGAAGCACACACACCAGGCTAAAGTATGATCGAAAACCTAACTTTAGACTGTCTACGCCCAGGCGCGTAGATACGTATTAGTGGCGCTTCCTTATCATATCTGTAATAGGAACAAGCTGTAAACAATATTTAATTATGTTTGGAACGGAATAATGCTTTTTATACATCTGTAACTAAATAGTTCTTATGCATTCTTTTCTTCTATATATTCGATTAAGTAAATTTTATTGTAAGCAAATGTAACGCAATTGCTGAAATTTATATCTATTATTACTTGAACGATTACTCTTTTTTAATAATCTGCATTGTACTTACGACGGTTATCAAACTTACATATTTGAAGTGCTTTCCTTTTCAAAATTTGCCAAAAAATAAGTAATTGGGACATTATAAAGGTTTTCTTTTGGTCACGTAATGTATTTGTGTCAGAACACCCTCAATTTTTGCTCGAAGAGATCATATTTAAAAAAGCAAATGTTAATTGTTTTAATTGCACAGTATTAAGAGTTCATACAATGTAAACATAAAGTGTTTAATTATGATGCAAGCTTTCTTATGCAGTTTCTAGACGACAGTGGTGGTTTAAAAATCTTTTTGTTTGAACTCTAGGGTACAGAGTTATCTCCCCACTTTCTGACTTACGGCACCACTTGCAAAGGCGACAACACCTTGGAGATTAAAGCAGAGACAATAAGCTTTCAAATGATACCAAATTTGTCCTTTCGAACGATGGGCCAATTTTTTTCACTTTCTAGACGCCTTTTTGCGTTTCATTTCCCCGACTAAATTCCCAATTAAGAGAATATATCCTGCATTATTTGGGTTAAAACATACTTAAAAAGTGTTACTGTACCATAGGCAAAAATATTGATCTTCAGTGCAGGTATTTCTTTGCAAGAAAAGCAAACATGCAAAGGCACATATTCACACAGTTTCTATTTGTTTAGTGTTACACCCCTTTCAGTTTCACCTCTTAATTCACAACTATTTCTCCAGTAATATCTATATAATGTTAATCTCTTATAGAGTCTGACATGTGTACAAGACAGTGCTGTGGTCCCCAGAGAGGTTTCACAATCCACATCACAGATAATGCTAATCAGGTGAGACTTGCAAACTTACATTTTATTTTTCTATTGGATTTTTTCCTGTCCAAAACAACTGTAAAATGTAGATCCATGTTTTAGTAATTATAGATATGCCATGGCCTGATTATAAATTTATCACCAAGGATTTTCAGTCAGAGGCTGCAGAATAATTTGCGTAGAGTTATAATAAAACATGTCAAAGAATTAAGTTTAAAACCCGAGTTCTGGGCCTGTGTGTTCAAAGCATCATAAGTTTAACAAAGTCACTAGTTGGGATTGGTTAAGTCCTTTAGTACATTTAAAATCAAGTGTCCTATTTTTTTGCTGAAATAAATGTGAGGATCTTTTGCAGTGCAAAAGCTCCTCACCTTTTTCAGCAAAAAATGGCAGTGTTTTTGCATACAATACATTGGAAAATATTTCATCAAGTGAAATAACAATGTCATTAGTTTTGAACAGTCAGGTCGTGAGAGTCATTCTTTTCCTATTTTGTCTCTTGCATAGGAAGTTATTAGAGTGACCAGAGAGTTCAAGTGCTGTGCAGGGTGCCCATGGTGTGCCTCTATTGATGCTTGTGCACATGAAATACAGGTTGAAGCCCCTGTGGGACAGGTTGTGGGATATGTCAAACAGCAGTGAGTTTTTTGTAGCGTCAGTTTCTTATCTCTCCTGCAACTAGTAGACGGGAGACAAAGGTACAGTCAATTCTCGATATCTCAAAGTCAAAGTTCATCCAAAACTACTGATATCTCAAAGTAAATTTTCTGGTCCCAAAAAATTTACTTTGAGACATCAGTAGTTTGATATTACTAGATAACTAGTGTTGAAATGTGATGAAAAATCCGAAATATGTCCAGTCTATTTCTGTATTTCTTTAACATAAGAGGGTACTTTGAGATATCAGTAGTCGAGATATCGAGAGCTGACAGTATTACTTTTCTGGTATCAACAATCTTGTTGGTGTAGACTTTTCATCAAGTTTTCTGATTTAGCTCATTTTTGTGACAATAGGTAAAGAGATGAGATACAGCATTTTGCAGAATTCCAGTTGTGTCAGTTTTCCATTTTCGTTTATAGAGTATTTGAACAAAAACAGAAGAGGAGGTGTAGGATGGCAGTGCTATTTGATAAGGTAGAATGCACATACCGTGGAAGGATTATACTTTTGTACTTTTATATATATATAAAAAAAAAAAAAAAAATAGGGAAAAAAACTGTTGTCATCTTGGCAGCAACATCTGGATATCATTATTTAGATATTATGAATTAAGGTTTTCTATAAAGTGATAAACATGCTGTGCTGTCCTTAGACAGATTTCTTAAGACTTTTAAAATCATGATAAGTGTGAAGAAGGAACATCTGCTATAAGCAGTAATCAGAGCCCTAGATAAGAGGGGCATTTGATGATAATTGGGGGATAATTTTCTTTATTTCTCATTGAAACCATATGTTGTGACCCCTCATCTGAACCACCATATGTTGTGACTCCTCATCTGAACTGTCTCATCGAGACAGTTCAGATGAGGGGTCACAGCATGTTTTTATGTGGAAATAACAAAAATTATCCTTAATTATCACCAAATACTCCCTCTTATCTAGGGCTCTGGCAGTTACTGTCTCAGATTGCCTATCTGCATCAAAAGTTTATAGATACTAGGAAGTCTGTGTACTGGACAGTAAAGACTAATAAGCATCAATGAATTTGAAGGCTGATCAGGCCCGGAGGTTATAAAACTTGAGTACATTCTCAAACTCAAAATAAAGCACACTGATTGGCTGCTTCCGAGCACATGCTCGGAAGCAGCCAATCAGTGTGCTTTATTTTGAGTTTGAGACTCTTCTCAAGTTTTATAACCTCGAACCCTGGATCTCTGCTCTTCTTGCCATAGTAAGCCTCAGTTTCTGTTTGTAATTACTCTCTTCTAGTTGCAGGCACTATAAGCCTCAGTCGCCTTTTTCCTGCAGCTAGCAGAGTCTTAAGACAAAGCTATTACTTTCCAGTCCTCATCGGCTTATACTGGGTCAAGTTTTCTGGTTTAGCTCAGTTTTGTGACAATGGGCTGATAGGCGAGACTACACCTTATGCAGAATTCTACTTCATTTTATACCTTAGACAATGTGACTGCCAACAATGTGGCAATTTTATCATGTGATATTCAGATCATCAGTCTCCTCTATACAGGGTAATCAGAGACCTCACTTTGGCTCCATGGCTTGGGACACATCAATAGATGGCTGATGTGACAAGCAAAGGCTCTGATCAGACTGCACACAGGTGCAGTCTGATCAAAGCCTTTGCTTGTCGCCAATGCCACATTGTTGAAAATCACATTGATGCGGCTAAAAAATTTTGTTTGCTTACAGGCAGAGTTGTATTGAACCAAAGTACTCAATTATGAACGCAGAACATGACGAAGTATTAAACATAACAGGACCAATGTGTATTTGTTCTGGACCATGTTGTACCTGGGACCAAGAATTTAATGTAAGTTCATTAAAAATGTAGTAATTTTATTTTCATGTACCCACCATAAAATACCCTTCAGGATGCTTATTGTGTTATTTATGCTACACTTGAGCCACGACACAACAAAACCAACAAAGTGGTTGTGCGCCCAGTGCAGACTCAGATCAGCCTGGGCATCCGCCAGTCTGATCAGAGTCTTCACTGTCCACATGAAGGTAGCTAAGATCCTTAGCTACCCTTTAAGCGCTTAGTGAAGAGTCTGATCAGACTGGACAAATGTCCAGGCTGATCTGAGTCTGCACTGGGCACACAACCACTTTGTTGGCTTTCTCGTGTCCCGGCTGACTTAATGGAGGGGAAAGGACCCATCCTTGGCTTGTTATTGACAAAATGAGGGGTCACAATCTAAATTTTTATGTCAGATGAACAGACCCTTCCTAGTTATCATCAAACTCCAACGTACTTGGACTAATGCATGTGATAGGATAAGTTTTTTCTTGGCAGAGCTCGTTTACACCATTAAATTGGCCAGTTGTGTAAAACTATCAATGTCATAAGTAAATGAGATATTAAATTTCAGATGCATTATACTGCCATTTTTTACTGAATAAGTTTGAGGAGGGAGATCACTCATATTCCTACAAAGTCAAACAACTCCAGAGCCACTGGGCTGATTGAAGCTTAATTTCATATAAAAACTAATACAGTCGACTCTCGATATCTCAAAGTCAAATTTCAGCCCAAACTACTGATATCTCAAAAGTAAATTTTCTGGTACCAGACAATTTACTTTGAGAGATCAGTAGTTTGGGATAACAGGAGTTCAAATGTAAATAAAAATAGAAAATATATTCTTTGATACAAGAAGATATTTTGAGATATCAGTGTTCGAGATATCGAGAGTTGACTATATATAGTTTTAGGGGTCCAGTGGTTGTGGTTATATGACCAAGATACACCATGCCCATAGGTGGAATAAAACTTTTAAAATGATCTTGTCCAGGACCAAGTAGCTGATGACATCGAATCTTTCTATGCTGCATCTAGGACTCCTGTGCTATTGAATATTATTCAAATGATGACCTTAAGTTGACCTTTGACCTTTTTTTTTTTTTAGAAAGTGCTTTTATGTGGAAATATACTAAACCATTATATTTCTCTGAAACTGTTCAAGCTTAAAATTTGATATATACAGTCCACCAAATATTTTAGTTCCAATCGAGAAGTCAATGTCATTACTTATTTTAATGACTTTTTGCTCAACAGGTATTTTCTAAAGACGGGCAGCATGAGGTTGGTAAAATCAGCAAGCAATGGAGCGGCCTAGTCAGAGAATATTTCACAGACGCAGACAACTTCGGAGTGTCTTGTAAGTAAAGTAGGACATGGTTGCAATGGTCAGAGAAAAACATCTGCAAAATGAATTTTTTCCAGGTCAGGAAAAAGTACCAATTTTGTGATTGGTCAGCGAAATTTGGAAAGGACTTAAGACATGCTAAACGCACTGTCTGAGAAAAGTGTATCCGATTAGGGAAAAAATCAGGGAAAAGTAAGGGAAATTGGAAGTGGAGGATGAGTGGCTACCCTAGTGGGATAATTTAAAGGATTTCAGAAGAAAGGTAGATGAGTGCTGTGAAGAGTATTTGGAGATCAATCAGGTCAATTCGTTTCTCAATAAAAAATCTTTTTAGCTCGCCTGAACGAAAGTTCAGGAAGAGCTATTGTTGTCACCACGGCGTCCGCGTCCGCGTCAGCGTCGGCGTCCGGATTGGATGTTTTGGTTAAAGTTTTTTAAAGACCTATATCTCCCTAACCCATGGATGGATTCTTTTGATACTTGCACTGTAGTTAGATATTGGTCCAAAGTTTAACATGGTACCACCCCCACCCCACTCCTTGTCCTTGATGTCAAGGTCATGGACTTAGAAAATTGGGAGTTTTTTGGGACTGGATGTTTTGGTTAAAGTTTTCTAAAGCCCAGTATCTCCTTAAACCATGGATGGATTCCTTTGATATTTGCACTGTAGTTTGATATTGGTCCGAAGTTTTCCAAGGTACTACCCCCACCCCCCTCAGTGACCTTGATGTCAAGGTCATGGACTTAGAAAATTGTCTTTTTATTGATTGGATGCTTTGGTTAAAGTTTTTTAATGACACATATCTCCTGAACCAATAAATGAATTCTTTTTATATTTGCACTGTAGTTAGATATTAGTCCAAAGTTTTACAGGGTACTACCCCAGCCCTGCTCGGTGACCTTGATGTCAAGGTCAGGGACTTAGGAAATTTGGTCTTTATTAAAGTTTTCTAATTGCATACTGATTTATAATGCTTGACAGAGATTTAGTTTACACTTGAACTGATGTTAGACACATTTTTGAGTTTTTACAAAACACTATATACTTACCCGACTGGATGACCTTGATGTCAAGGTCATGGACTTTGAGTTTTGTCTTAAAGATTTTGATTAGTTTTATATTAATGAAGACATAATTTCACAGTGCCACAATGGACTCAGTTGATTCTAATACTTGGACTGATGTTAGATAACGGTTAAAGGCTTTGATACATCCTAGCCCTGCCCTCCTCCCCCCTACCCCTTAGTTCTTTGACCATAAGCTCATGGACTTTGAAATTTCATGTGGATTTTTTTTTTATTTTAAGACAGTTCTGAGATAGCTTTTGTTTATAAATGTGTTGTCATTATGGACATGCTTGCCTGAAGTTTTATACATAGCAGTCCACACCACCATAGCGACTGCGTGATGGGCAAGCACCTATTCAGGCGAGCTATGCTGTCAGGCGACAGCTCTTGTTTGTTTTTAAAAGTATTCAAACTGCTTCATTGAGGGGCCATAGCATGTGGCTTCCATGAGATAACTGCAAATGTTGATCATTGAAAGCGTAGGCTTCTTTAAAAAGATAACTAGAACTCTCTATAAGGCTAAAATTGTACATTTTAAGAGGGCCTTTGTTACAACTTAAGGTTGTAAATAGAAAGGTATGCAAGAAAAAGTATCTATCATGAGTGTGAGGTATGGATAGAAAAATAATTTGTCACTCAGGATCACTGTTTGGCATCATTCGGCAAGCCTCATGCCAAACAGTGATCCTCATGACAGATTTTTCTATCCGCACCTCACACGTAGGGCTGGGAGGAGTACCCGGTCGGGTCCGGTAAAGCAATTACCCGGGTACAAATTTACTACCCGTTACCCGAATGCATATTATGTGGTGTATAATAATTCCATTCAATAAAATTCAAAGCAAATAGAGCAAGGTATGGTGTGACCCCCTTGTATAAACTGCAGTTTAGTTATATAATGCCAAACCTTTTTTGGTGTATTATATGAGACATTTCTATATTTTCATTCTCTTCCCATGCACATGTGTGCAAATGTCAGATATCTAACTTATTATTTGCTCTAAACGTATACTTCCTACTGTTATGTTAATATGTTATGGTAATGGGTAACTGGGTACCCGCGGGTAATAGGGACTCTGGTACCCGGGTACTAAATCTCTACCTGTTCCAGCCCTACTCACACCCATGAAAGATACTTATAGACTTAGTACAGGTAGAGTCCCATTTTTCAATTTAAAACAGAGTAAAAGCGGGACACACCTAAAACTGAAATTAGGTCTTCATATTCTAGATCTTTGTGAATATTGTTGTTGCTTCAACACTGAGGGAGGATTAAACACAAAACTGTCTAAATTATCAGTAAAAAAGTGCCCTGAGCTTTCATTCTCTGCATTGTATTCTTTTACAATGCCTTTCACTTGAGAAAACTTGTAACAACTCCAAAAATCTAGATCTTTCATACACAACAGATCTAGATTATTTGGCTTGTCTTGGAAGGGAAGCCCCCCCCCCCCCCCACCCCCATCTAGTAGCAGAATAACACAAGACTGATTTAGGTATTTGGGGTCATTCTGGAGAGGATATCCCCTGTCTTATAGCGGGGTTGTTAGGGTACCATAAAATGGTTTAAAAACTTTCTGTTGTATAGTCGAACCTGTCATTAGGGTCAACTAAGGGGAACACAAAAACTGGCCGCTGAAACAGGTGACCTCTTTAAGAGTGACCTTTTAACACGGCAGAGAATTATGTGACTAACTTTGGTTATTTTGTACCTGTATTCAAACAGAATGGGTAAGAAAATTATTATTTTCCTTACACTCAATGAATTTTCATGTGTTAAAGTGCAAAATACCTTGTCTTTATTTGCAGCAATAGACTATGTAAGAGCTTTATGCTATGTGCTGTATTTTTCCACACAAGCTTGAGCAAAGTCCTTCATACTTTGCTTGAGGTTGTGTGGAAAGTATGGCATGCTTGAAAACTTCTCTCATATAATGGGTTGCTGCTAAAGTGACGAGGTATTTGCACTTTACCACATGAAAAGTCATTGAGTATTATAGAAAAAGTGATCAATTTTCTCACCTGTTCTTTCCAAATATAGGTACAAAATCTGACGTGATTCCCCACTCTGTTTTAAGACAGGTTGTTTATTCACTTTTTCAGTCCCCATGGATCTGGATGTGAAAATGAAAGCTGTGATGATTGGGGCTGTGTTTCTTATTGTAAGTATGATCAAGTTATTTTCATAAAGGTGGAGCTATATTTATGTCCTGAATGCTTTTGCTGATGTGATAATTATTTTATTGATTGATAGAAAGCTTTTATACAAATTTTATTCATGGGTTGCAAATCATTAGGAAAGGATCCTAAACAAAGAAAACAAAATATAACATTTTGGATTTCATTAGAAATGGGCCTGGGGAGCTAGAAGTTATATATATTGGCATGTGTACTTGTCATATTAAGGTGAATGTGTATACAGTCAAACTTTGGTAGTTAGGACATCAATGCTTCGAATCCATCAGAAACTTCGAATACATCGAATGTCCCGAATTGTTTGCAGTGCATTCTATACAAATTCGCCTCGGTAACTTCGAACGTTGATAGTTCGAAAAATAGGATTTTTCAAAAGAAAAATTCAGTCCCACACTGCAATTTCCATTAGAAATACCTCTTAAAATTTGAAGTCGCAATTATTGCCACAAGCTATCGTCAGCCATGCTGAAAGATCACACACAAACCTGATGGCGCGTGACGACGCTGACCATGTTTCAATAGCAGTTAATCTTTTGTTAACGAGGTATACCAACATATCGTACAGGTAAATGCTCTCAAGTAGAAGATGTCGTTAATCTTTTATCTGTGTTTGAAGTGTGTGTGTGTGTGTGTGTGGGGGGTGATCAAAGATACGGCGCAGCAAGATTGTGACCTTGCAGTGACATTGCTGCGAACATCTGGCAATTTACTGTTTTTTAGGGAAATGCATAAAAGTTTTTTTTTCTATTTATTTTTCGGTATCAACTGCCTATTTTCGGTGATGCTCATTGCTCTAAATATGATCCTTGTTTTACATGCAACCATGTTTTGTTGAAAATAGAATGTTCTGTTGCTGATGTAAATAAATGAAGAATACAGGTTATTTTCTTTCATTTTTGTCATTAACAGTCCGATTTCTGAAGGCATAAGGGAAGATGACAGACAAATTATCTGTTTACATCTTCCTTCACGCCTTACAGAAGAGGTAATTACCACAATACAGGTGTGTTTCACACATTCGACGCGATCACAAGGTCACGGTAGAGTTTGGATATTTCCGTTATTTACGGAAATAGCCAACTCGGTAAATTCAAAATTCGGATAGTTCGAAGTAAAATGGGGAGTCCCTTGCCCTTCGAACTAATGAAGTTCGACTGTACTTTTAAGAGAAGCAACTTTTGCCTCCCTACTCAGTGGGGTCAACTCTTAAAGGAAAGAATTGGCTCCCTCATGAGCAAATTCTTCGCTTTAAGAGTAGACTAAGGTAGCAGATTCTTAACTTTAAGAGTTGATCCTTTTTTTGAAGGATTTCATTATCCAGGGAAACAAACAGGAATATGCAAAACCTATCTTCCATCGAAAAAAAAAAAAAAAAAAAGGCAGAAGAAAATGGAACTACCCACAGCTCTTAAGCTGATAGCAAGCATCGCGAGCAGGCCCAAAGGGCCCGCTAGCCTGAAGGACATTAGTCAAAAGAAAATGTAGATGAACTTGCATATGTTGCTTCAGAAAACCGTTCAATTTCTCGACCGAAATTATCTCCATGTGGGGGCTGCCATTATGATTAAACAGGAAGATTGATCAATTTCAACAAACTGTCTCTCTGTTTCGTAGACACAAAGATAAACACATTCTTATTCACAAAACCTGATATGTGTATTTAAATGATTTTAACGTTCGACCGGAAGCTGAAAAATAAGCTGTGATGCAATCGTAACACTTCGGTCAATTCCATAGGCGAGGATGTCCGACTGCTGCAACGTTGACGGGTTACCGTAAAAAAAAATCCTGCATCGACATATAACAGAATAGAATATATGGCCCGTCATAAGGGCTACAGCGATGCTCACCAATAGACAGTGCCTATTTTCATATTATCTCTTAATGATATCATCTGGTCTATATCTGTTTCAGGATTTGATATTTTTTGAAAAGCAAAAGCAAGAATACAATCAAGTGCCTTTGACCTGATATCAGGCAGTTTATAATGTAGATATATACTATCTATAATCTTTGCATGTGGTGTCTTGCTTACTGATATATAAGCACCTATAGGCTCCAGATAAGTGATAGATGGATGAGTGTGCAGGGGCCAAGGAGGGTGTGGGGAGAGGGATATAGCTTTCATTATGACATGGCAATAACTCGGCACTTCTTCTCTGGAGCTCTGATTAAGGTGTATGGGTACACTTCTATATTTATCTCCCATTTATACAAGAAAAGACAACTTCAGTGATTTCCTGTTTGCTTCCTGGGATGATAGTTCCTTTCAACTTGGTGCTCAACTCTTAAAGGAAAGAATTTGCTCCTGTGGAGCAAATTCTTTCCTTTAAGAGTTGACCCCAAACGAGAAGGGAGGCAAAACTGAAAATGACAGAGTTGCCTCCCCTGAGACTGTGCCCATTCATCTTTAAGCACAAACAAAATATACTATTTCATTATACAGAGCTTTGGTTCTTAATTGGCTTCTGAAATTTAGGAATTGTGCCATCTTGAAATTATGTCATATTGATAACTTTAATTATCATCCTACACATTTCTTGTTGTATTCTATGAGAGCACAACCACCGTAAAATTAAGGGAGAATAACAGCATGTCAGTTAAGTAATAAGTGTATACTAGCATTGTGGTGGTGTGGTTAATCACCATTTATCATATGACGTCGCATCTGAGAGTGTAATAAAGCCATGTATTAAATGCGATAATCCACTAGTGGATTAAATATGCAAATTACGTCGTAACGTCATACGTTGACGTCCATAAAATGTCGCATTTTCTAATGGCGAAATCGTGACGTTTTAGTGCGAATTCTGCTGATAAAATGCAATTTTAGTGTCATATGATAAATAGAATCTTGCATTCATGCTCCTGTATTACTGAATTTATTAAACTCGTTGGGTAAAACCGATAAGATGCTCGCATCTTATCTTTTTCCCCAACTCGTTTAATAAATTCAGTAATACATGAGCACTCATGTAAGATCCTCTATTTTTATGCTGCTTTTGCAAATGAGACAGAACTGCTAATGCTGTTGGGATGCGTATAAGTAGTGAAGTAAAGGTAGCAAAAATATTCACATGATTCAAATTTTCTTTCACGTATTTCTGTATGTCTGTATGTTTGTTTAAGGAATGAACTTCATATTTGTGCAAAATGAATGAACCCCCAAGGGGTTCATGTAAACTTTGCTAGTGACCCAATGCAGTTTACACTTCTATAAATCTCAGAAAAATTATGTTCATTGCTTATATTTACATTCATTTCAATCAAAACCTCAATGAAAAATCATATATAAGCGCTAAAATTGAAACAGTAAAACATGTACACGCAGTTTTTATGCTAGCAGCGGAACAACGTGAATGAGGTCATGACGTCGTTGATGTCCAATCAGGCTGTAGAGAGTCATTGTTTATTTTGACATCATTGACGTCGCGTGGCTCAGTGTAATTATTGGAATGTAAACTACATTAGGTTCCAATGGTTTACTAGAGGGCTTTTCAGTAAATATTCTTCAATAGGCATATCATTCTGTGAAAACTCATTGTGTTGTATTAAAGGAATATTAATTAAAAAGCCTCTGACTCTTTTTGTGTAACATAGATCAGTGAAGTGAAGACACTTTATGACTAGAGATCAGTAACTAGCAAAGTTATGACTCATAGTTAATTGAGCCGCGACACGACAAAACCAACAATGTGGTTGTGCGCCCAGCGCAGACTCAGATCAGCCTGGGCATCCGCCCAGTCTGATCAGAGCCTTCACTGTCCGCATGGCAGTAGCTTAGACCCTTAGCTACCATGTGAGCACTTAACAAAGAGTCTGGTCTGGGTGGATGCCCAGGCTGATTTGAGTCTGCCCTGGGCGCACAACCTCATTGTTGGTTTTCTCGTGTCGCGGCTCAATTATGTCTTCCATCCTCTGGGAAGAGAGACTTTGTTTTTCCAGTAATTGTCTGTCTGTCTGTCCATCCATCTGTGTGTCCATCACATATTGTGTCAGATCCATAACTCAAAACTGGTCGAAGATATCTACAGCATCATCAGACAACATGGAGTAGCACATATCCTTTCAATGAATTTTGGAATAGTTACTGGCTTACTGTCCCTTAATGAATTGAACATAGTCAAGCATTTCCAGATAACTCCTAAAGCTTACATCAAGTTGAGCTAAGACGTGTTAGATAGTAAGAATACGATGTATAGTGGGGCATATCATTCAAGGTACACCCCATTAAGCTTTAGTAGAGGTACAGCCCCAAGTTAAATTAGAATAGTTAATAATATACATATTTCTGGATACTCTTATGGTTCAAATCCACCTGTGCATGGTAAAACTATGATGTAGAGTGCCTATATCAGTTTGAGGGTAGGCACCATTGATTATACACCAAACTGGAAGTCAGACGTAGCCTCAGTTTAAGAGATAGTGATACAGATTCAGAAAATGCAAGTATATTGATCCAGCTTTCTGTTACAGTATTAGCTGACCAGAATATAGACAGTTCAAAGGATGTATCATTGAAAGGTATATAACAAAAATTCTTTCCTGTCTTTTTCAGGATTTCATGTTCTTTGAAACCCAGCAACAGAACCAGAATAACAACAGAGGATACATGTAAGCCAAGGAAGAGACAGACAGACAGACAATCAGTGACACAAAGAGGATGAAAGATCAAGGAGTAAGGGGACAAATGCAGTTCTTCAGATAAAAAGAAGTAACAGGAATAATTAAGGGATAATTTTCCATATTTCTCCATAAAAACGTATGTTGTGACCCTTCATTGGAACTATCTCTTTGAGACGGTTCTAATGAGGGGTCACAACTTATGTTTTCATTGAGAAGTAAAAAACGTGTCTCATAATTGTCCTCAATACCTCTCCTTATATGGAGCACTGAGTAGAAGGAAAAATGTCTTGGGCTTGTGCAAATAGTAAAGACTGACGTCACTCTCCACATCTTTGCAGACTGAAAATTGTATGATATTCACCATAAACAGTGAAACCTTGATGACTAGAACTCTGATACTCAAGTACCATGATTTATTAGAACTGATCTTAGAGTTTACACATGGGGGTGGGGGATCTATACAGAATTCTACCCTTGATAATAACAACTGTGTTTATTGAACTAATTTTTAATGTTCCAAGAGTGCTCCAGTTTCTTTAAGGGGATAACAATACTCAAAAATCAAAACATAGGAATTAATAGACAGAATAAACTACCAACAACAGACTTTAATGGACTCATATGGGGATGTAAATTGTCGGCCTTACTGATGCCCATGCTGATCTGAGTCTTCGCTGGGCGCACATGCCACTTTGTTGATTTTGTCATGTCGCGGCTCACATATTCAGAACAGTAGATGTGACAGACGGTTACAATTGCATTCACAGAGTGATCAGCCTTTTCAGTAGCCCAGCTCTGGGCCGGAAAATGCCAAGAAACAAGTTTCAATTTTCACGGCCCAGGCCTCACCTATTCCGCTACTGCTGGGTTTTTGCCGGTAAATGCTACCGGGGAATTTCTATACACTGATAAAATCATTATTTTTGAATCACTTAGGAAAAAACATTAGCGGTTGTGTTGTTTGGCCATTTTGGATCATGACTGCCACCAGTTTTTACTTTTCTAAGAGACATTGAGCTGGCCTTGAAGCATTTTCCTCAAGAGGGGTGAAAAGAAATTGCGTTTCAACGGACATGTTGACAGGATATGTAAATGAGCTCGTGGAGGTCACGTGATGACGCCATCTGTTAAATGATAAAATCCAGTACCAGAATTGCAAAGATAGGCGTACTTCAGACAACCCAAATTAAGCGACTAAGTTCTGGGTTTAAACGATAACAGAATATTTATACGACGACTGTTTGCGCCTTACAGACATCTTTGAATCTTGTTAAACATGAAACGTGTGTTGTTATTCCAGTTTCCAGTGCTGTTTGTATCAAAATGAGCATCCCCTGTCCGAGTGGTCGGAAAACTTAATTTTATAGCTCCACTGCAGAAACGCTTTTTAATTACAAATTACATCGGAGGGGAAGGAGGGGGGGGGGGGGGGGGGGAGAAAGTAAGGAAGTGTCATATTCTAGGAAGTGTAATATCCTTATAATCGGCGGTTCTTAGATATTTTCTGTCTTCCCCCCCCCCACCCCCCCCACCCCCCCGATACGCTTTACGCCTTCCTGACTGTGATTTTTGTTTTGTTTGTTTATTTTGTACATTCTTCTTTTCTTTCTTTGTGTGTGTGTGTGGCGGAGAGGGGGAGGGGGGGGTCGGTTGTTTGATATCTGCTCTCCCAGTTACGCCTTACGTCTGCCTGACTATATTTCTAGTTTTTTTTTTTTTTTTTTTGCGTAGAATAACAGTACATAGGAAATTTACCGATCAATGGTATGCTCCGACGTATCGATCAAAGAGAAAACTAGCAAGAACATTTACGTTGCCAAAAGAATGTGGTGATGTCGAGGTTATTTTCTGCCACATATACCTACTTACCCAAACTTTCACAACTGTTCCGACGCATTAAATGTTTTTATATTAATTTCAGTGAACCAAGAAATTATAAGATTTTTATTACCAGCTCGCTAACAGTAGTATTGCCTCGTCCGTCATCGGTATTTGAAACGGATTCGAAGAAAGTCAGTGGCTTCGGCGAAGTTTTATTTTCCATAGTTTCAATTGTTGAAATTATGTGAAATATACGCAGAAATAATCGCGCCATAGCAAAACACGTCTAACTGCAGGCCCAGACCAGTAAAATATTGGTTCTATAGTAGGTCCTGTCCTTTGCAAAGAAAATGCGTATTTTCCCAAGAAATATTATATTTTTATATGCAGCTAATTTTAGAATCATACAGATAGTTTTAAGAATTTGAAAGAAGTACCGCATTTGTACATAATCACGGCTCCGATCGCAACACCTTAAGAAACGTCCTCGCAGTTTGAAAATATCGCTGTTAACGCTTGAGATCTTAAAAGATTCTTATTACGTAAGTTGTGCGGATATAAAATATTGTGATCGTTCTTTTGCAGTCTGATTACAGCATTTGTCTGAAGACTTTTTGCAAAGTGTTTAAGCATAACAGCACGTGATTTCTTTTAATCGCGTCCTCTCTCATGATAGTTGAAAGTATACAGGTCTGTCGGCGACTTCAAACACACAAAAGTTGTTTCATATGTTGTGAAGTGTTTAGGTTTACTTTTTTACCAATGTTACGTTTTGACATGGACTAGATCTATTATAAAATTGATAGCTTAATTAAACAGCATTCCCTTTGTTTCTTGTGTGCGCGAACATTTATTAAAAGTGAAATTGTGTTCGGACATTCGGTGTCCGCATTGTAATTGAATATTCATTATGGTTGATTTTATTGCAGTACTTAGTTAAATCTAAAAAAGTGCTCAGCCTTGTCACAGAAGCACACTTACGCGTGCTTAAATGAAATTTGGACACCAGGCATAAAATAAATGCATATATAGGTATTGCAAACAATATTCACAGACGTATGTAATTGCGACACTCATATCTCCTAAGGTACTGGGTTTTATACAATACAATACAATACAATACAATGTTTATTTCTCCAATTAAGGACCCTTTCGGGTAAACAAGCAATCACATAAAAAACATTTAGAAGATGATTTGGTGATTAGAAAAAGATTAATAATAATAATAATAATATATCCTTGCCATTTTTATCACCCAATGACGTCATCCGGTAACTGGGAAAATCCCAAGCAAACATGGCGGTCTTCGTAAACATTCTCACAGCTACGAAGGAAAAATTGCCAGTAAATATTAAATAAGACACATTGGGAAGGTCAGAAGAAGAAAAAGGCTGTTATTTATCAAAAAGAAAACATAATATATTGATTAATGCGTAGTTTACAATGTGCCAAAATGATTTTATCGGCATCTGAAATACCCACACTGAGGAAGACTTACAGGTGCTGGACCTAAATTAGAAACTCTGTTTCTGAAATAATTTCGGTCCGGAGCTGGACTACCTTTTCAGAAACATTCCATCAGACAGCCAGACAAGAAGGGTATTATGTGGGTACATGCCATGTTTTTCCACCATTTTTGCAAAGGGTAACAACAATGTGGGGTCAACTCTTTAATCGGTTCGAAGCCCGCTTGAGGCATAAATCATTCCTATCGTAAATGGGGTTCCATTGCACACAGCCTTTCATTATCACGACATAACTGAAATACTGTTGAAAAGGACATAAAATCGCAAGTCATCTATCTATACATCAAATCTTAATGGAAAGAACTTGCTCCTATACATTCTTTCCATTATGAGTAGACCCAATTTCAAGGGTTTCTGTGCCCAGAGAAGCAAATAAGTAGTCACAAAAGTTATCCTCCTTTGTAAAAATGGCAGAAAAATGTAGAGGTACACCGTTTTGCTTTATCCCTCATGAGGAAATGGTCTATTGTGATAAATTATGCTGAAGTATTTGAAAGCTGATGTGATAACATTACGTATTAGAAGGTCCCTGTTACTGTACGTGGCTATTTTTGTGGGTTCAAATTTTCGCGGTTCAGGGTCAAAAACATAAACAGTAATTTTTGCGATTTTTAATTTTCGTGGTTAGCAACATGTGCGAAAATTAAGATTTCTTTTTCACTTGAGCCGTTTTGTTATTAACATTCGGCAGTTTTCACTTGAGCCATTTCTTTCATTGACCTGCGGCAGTGCCGCCACAGGTTAATGAAAGAACTGTCTCAAGTGAAAAATACATGCACCAGCAATTACCAAAGCAAATAGAAACAAATATATGGACACTGTGCCTGCAGAAGATACTTTGTAAGTAACAGGAAATTTTTTCGCGATTTTAAAGGGCTACTGTACTGTTTTTCAACATGCACTGAAATCACTGGAAATAACTGGTATTGTTTTGTCTAAAAGAATGTCGAAAACTGCAAGGAAAAATTCCAAATGGTTAAAAAGTTATGAGCAATTTAAATTTTAATTAGCTGAAAAATATGCAAAGACTCTTATGATGTCATTTGAGTCATTCATTTAATTCAAATTTAAAAAAATATAGATTTTGAAAAAAAAATTCACACTTTTTTCCCTTAACATAAATTTAGTGAGACAAGTTACATCATCTCATGAAAAAACTATGAATATTTTGCATCAGAATATGGTAATAAAAACTGGAATCCAAATCACATTATGCAAGTTAAGCTGTAGGAAAGAAAAAGTGGGTGGGGCTTAAAATCTAATTTGCATAAACTTTAATTGTCAATAAATACAGTTTGGGTAGGAATTTTTCGATGGGGTTTTCAGCAATCTGTTTCTCTCATAAATATCTGTTAATTGGGAATATTTCTGGAAATAGTGAAAAAAACAGTACAGTAGCCCTTTAATATTCACGGTTTCTAAGTGAGCACGAAATCCATGAAAAATGGAACACTGCAAAAATTATCATGTATACGGTACTTGAATGTGACTGTAAAGACTGGCAGACTAGCAAATAGTGTACAGTTCTAGTTGAAAAGTGTTTTATCAGCATACAAATTCCCTTTAACTTGCGTGCATTTCCAAGTTTACGCGTTAATTTTTTGTGAGTTAAGAAATGAAGTTGTTTTGATGAAACTTATATTAACATCAAACAAAGTAAATTTGACATTGATTTCAATTGATCAAACTGGATGCAGTATAATTTAATTAGAATATAGCTGTTTAAAAAGTGTTTAACTCTTTTGGTGCCATCTTTGCCTAAGTCTTTTAATGCCACCAGCACAGTCAGGTTAATGACCAAATGACCTTGACCTTAATCACGAATTTATATTTTTTTTAGAACATGTTATAGATAACCATCATGCTAAATTTCAATATTAAGGATGAACTACCATGAAAGATAGGGTTAGGGTTGGGCCAAGATAACAGAAACACCCAATATGTAGTTTTCTTGTAGAATAAATTTGGCATTTGTATGTGCATTTCGTTATCAACTTGGCACCAGAAGAGTTAAACAAAAAACAAAACTTCTTTTGAATTTATGTTTGTGGCCATGTTGCCAAAATTTATTCCAAAAATAACAAGTTCTATGTCAGCCTGTGAAAACATGGCTGTGCTAATTTCCTTTTACCCAGTATATTTCTCTTTTAAATTGGATAAACAGAACGGGAGTAATATAGTATTTTTGCACACTGAAAAACTCTGCAATGGACTCTTCTATTTTGGTTGAGTCCATTAAGGTGAATAGATACACTTTCAGGGGAAGCAACTGTATTAGGAATTTTTCGGCCCACTTTTTCATTGGGGTCAACTCCTAAAGGAAAGAATTTGCTCCGATAGGAGCAAATTCTTTGCCTTAAGAGTAGACTCTATTTTGAAATGGCTTTGCATTCCAGGAATGCAAACAGAATGGCACAAAAAATGTTCCCCATAGTGAAAATGGTGGAAAAACACAGAGATATACCCATTAGTCTTTAAACCTGTTATGAAATTTTGAAAAAAAAAAAATGTTTGTAACATGCATACATTGATCACGTTGCTTCTAAGGAGCAGTATTACCTTCGTTTCCTCCATTTACATGTAACCTGGCATTTTATGTTAAATATCATGAGTGTTCACATTTCATTATATTTGGTTACATTAGGTGACAGAAAATATACATAGAAATATACATGTTTAAAATCCATGGCATGACTTTAGTTCTGTTAAATATCATAAATGTTCACAAAATATACATGGCATTTTATGTAAAATATCATCAGTGTCCACATTGCAATATATTTGGTTATTTTAGGCGACAGAAGATAGATATACATGGAAATGTATATGTATAAAATCCATGGCATGACTTCAGTTTTGTTAAATATTGTGAATGTTCACATTTCATTATATTTGGTTACATTTGCTGACAGAAAATATACATGGAAATATATATGTATAAAATCCTTGGCATGACTTTGTTCTTGTTGTTTGTTAATTATGCTTTATTGTCTTTTGTAATATTTTGTCCACTATTTTGATTTTTAGCATTCTTGTAGGTGATAGTATTAATGTATGAAAATATATACATCTAAAATTTTCGTCTCTTCACAAGAAGTTGTTGCATGAATATTTAAACTTTAAGTTTGAGATAGAGACAAGTTGTGATAATAGTTCTGAGATATTTTATCACGTCTTTTCCATAAAAGTGAATGCTGTGGTCTCTTCTTTCATATTTGTTAGATAGGTGTTTCTGTTAAAGAGCCTCACAGCATTTTGAAAGGTAAATTGATACACTTTCAGGGGAAAAAACTCTGTCAATTTCAATTCTGGATACCTTCTCAGAGGAGTCGACTCTTAAAGGAAAGAATTTGCTCCAGTAAGAGCAAATTTTTTTTAAGAGAAGACCCTATTTTTAGCTTGTCTGAACAGAGTTCAGGAAGAGCTGTTGCACTACCCCCCGGCGTTGGCGTGGGTGTCAGCGGCGTTGGCGTCAGCATTACCCAAATGTTAAAGTTCTTATGTTAAAGTTTTTAAGATCTCATAGTTTCTAAACCCTTTGATCGCTTTGAATTGTTTTTGGTAATGATAATAGATATTGGTCCAAAATTTTATTCAACAACATCTCTCCCCCTCCCCCCCCCCCACTAGGTCAAGGTCACGGACTTAGAAATTTCATGTTTACCCCCCCCCCCCCCGCTAGGTCAAGGTCACGGACTTAGAAATTTCATGTTTAAGTTTTACTTTAAAGTTTTTAAGATGTTATATTTTCTAAACCCTTAGATCAGTTTGAATTATATTTGGTATGATGATAGATATTCGTCTGAAATTTTATTCTACAGCATCCTGACCCCTGCACATGACCTATAGGTCAAGGTCATGGACTTAGACATTTCATGTTAAAGTTTTTAAGTTAAAGTTTTACGTTAAAGTTTTTAAGATCTCAGAATTTCTATACACTTTAATCGATTTGAATTATATTTGGTATGATGATAGGTATTGGTCGAAAATTTTGTTCAACTACATCCCCACCCCTGCATATGACCTATAGGTCAAGGTTACGGACTCTGCGATATTATGTTAAAGTTTTCTGAAGATGTCATAGTTTTTAAACCATTTGGTCTTTTTGAATTATATTTGGTTTGATGATAGATATTAGTTGGATATTTTATCAACCACATCCCCACCCCTGGGACCTACAGGTCAAGGTCAGGGACTTAGCAATTTTATGTTAAAGTTTTACAATATAGTTTTTAAGATCTCATAGTTTCTAAACCCTTTTATCGATTTGATTTATATTTGTTTTGATAATAGAAATTGGTTAGCAATTTTATTCAACTGCATCCCCACTCCTGGACATGACCTATAGGTAAAGGTCACAGACTTAGAGAAATTTTATGTTACAGTTTTACATCAAAGTCTTTGAAGTCTTACAGCTTTTAAACCCTTGGATAGATTTGAATTATACTTCGTATGATGATAGATATAAGTCAGAAAATTTATTAAGCACAAATCCCCACCTGTAAGAAACAAATACTAGTTATTAAAGATTGACAAGCGCAGGTTCAGGCGAGCTATCCTGTCTGGCGACAGGTCTTGTTGAAGGGTTGTGTCAATCAGGGGAGGAAAACAGGAAGTCACAACTGTTACCCCTATTTATAAAAATGTGGATAAACCTGGAGGTGTACCCATTTACCTTAATTTGTTTGAATAGAAATTGACGTAAAATTAGGGGATAACTGTATTGAAAATTGTCATTTGGGGAGGTAAATTGTCGGTTTTATGGTCGGAAATTTCGTTTTACGGCGACGCGCCAGCGGAGCCATAAAATGCAATTTGCGACCATAAAACCGACGATTTACCTCCCCAAATGAAAATTTTGAATACAGTTATCCCCATTCTAATGTACTTTTCCACATTTTAACCTTTAATAATGTACTAGTTTGCAACCATTACAAGCGCTGTTAGCAACATAAAACCAAACGTCATCCAATGAGAAGCGGCGTTACTTAATGACGTCGGGTTTGCGACAGTATATCGCAGAATATACTGTCGCAAATTTTTGACGTTATCCAATCAGAAGTCGCATTATATTTGTAAGTGCATTAGAATTACATGTACATGTTTCATCAAAACCTTTTGTTGCCTGAGCAGTGCTGGAAACTCCTAGAATTAATGTGTTGACCCATAAGCTACTGGCTGTTTCCAACACTGCCTGGACCTCAGTTGTTCCAACATTTTGTAAATTGCAATACTTTGATTTTGGTATTTTGGATTTATGTTATTGTTTTTTTTATCAGTTGGATGTTTGTCATTAAATGTCATTTGTGCTTGAATAAAATAATTACAGATGCTGTAGAATTGATGAATTTTATTTCAAGAAAGAGTATTGAATTTGACAATCAATTACAGTCTGCATAACTGAGTGGCCAGCAGTCTCCACTTTGGACCACCAGGTCATGGGTTTGAGTCTCTCTAAAGATGAAACTCTGTCTGAAATTAAATGGCACCCTATTGCACAGAGCACTTCATAATCACTGTCCCATTATGCTGATATACCTGTTGAAATGGAAGTAAGCCTGCCAAGTCATCCATCCATACACACACTGTGGAATATAAGAAGCTAAACAAACCAAAAAAAAAAAGATTTTTTGAGAATTGAACCTCATTTTAAACTGAATTGGACCAATTCCAAATAAGGTTAGGTAGTAGTGGCAGATTAATGAATCATTAAAATGTTAGTTGTTTTGCTAAAACCCCTGGCAGAGCAATTAGGGTATTGTACTTACTCCACTGTAAGACAGTTTTTAGCTCACCTGAGCCGAAGGCTCACAAGTGAGCTTATAGTATAGGCAGGCATCCGTCGTACGTAGTATGCGTCCGTCCGTCCGTCCGTCAACATTTTCAAACGACATCTCCTCTGAAACTACAAGGCCCATTGTTACCAAATTTCATATATAGCATCTATAGGCAGGGGGAACCAATAATACTGTTTTTTATCCAAATCGCTTCAGAACTTTGGTTGCTATGGCAACTTAAAGTTTCCATTGACTTGTATGGGAAAAATTGAAAATTTGCATTTATTGCTATTTCTCTGCAGATAATTTGATAAATCTTTTACAGAAATGTTCCTTGAGTAGTTCTCTATCAGCCACATGAAATTTATGTTAATTGCACAATTTGGCTGGTTGCCATGGCAACCGAATGGTTAAAAATAGAAAAAATATTCAAAAATCATCTCCTCAGAAACTATGCAACCAATAAAGCTCAAACTTCACAGAAAGGATCTTGGTACTACCCTCTATAAAAATACTGTTTTTCTTGGCAATTGCTCCAGCAGTTTGGTTGCTATGGCAACTTAAAGTTGCCATTGACTTATAATGGGAAAATGGAAAATTTGCATTTATTGCTATGTCACTGCGGATATTTTGACAAAACTTTTATACAAATGTTCCTTGAGTAGTCCCCAACCAGCCATATCAAATTTATGCAAATTGAGCTATTTGGCTGCTTGCCATTGCAACCGAATGGTTAAAAATAGAAAATTTTTAAAATATCTATGTGGCCAGTACAGCTCAAACTTTACAGAAACGATCTTAGTACTAGCCTCTATGAAAATACAGTTTTTCTTGGCAATTACCCCATCAGTTTGGTTGCTATGGAAACTTAAAGTTGCCATTGACTTATAATGGGAAAATGGAAAATTTGCATTTATTGCTATGTCACTGCAGATATTTTGACAAAACTTTTATAGAAATGTTCATTGAGTAGCCATATCAAATTAATGCAAATTGAGCTATTTAGCTGATTGTCATTGCAACCGAATGGTTAAAAATAGAAAAATTTTAAAATATCATTTTTGCAGAAACTGTGGCCGGTAAAGCTCAAACTTTACAGAAACGATCTTAGTACTAGCCTCTATAGAATTGCTGTTTTTCATGGCAATTGCTTCAGCAGTTAGGTTGCTATGGAAACTTATAGTTTCCATTGACCTACAATGGGAAAAATGGAAATCCTCAATTTTTGCTATCTCTCTGCAGTTATTTGGATTTTTTTCCTACAGAAATGTTTCTTGAGTAGTCCTCTATGATTCATATTCATATTAATTTTGTCCAAATCACACACCGGGTAGGCGGCAATCCTGAACACTCGCGGCAATCCAGAACGCGGATCAAATATTTACGCGATGAGTTAGGGTAACTCAGTTTAACATGTTTTATTTCATTTAATCGAACGGTTTTGGGTAAAACACTTATTACTGGTCTGAAGCAGCATGTCTGAAGATTTCCCTGAAGAAAAATTTCTTCACAAAGTCTTTACTAAATGTCGCACTGCCTACTTACATTTTGACCATGAAATTTTAGACTGGCAAATTCAGATTTCTGGCTTATATTCCAAATTATTCAAGGTCAAATTAAGTAAAACACAGTCTTCTGATAAACTTGAATGTCTTTCCTAAACACCTGTAAAAGTTCTAGGTTCTACGTTTAATTTTCACCGTACTTGGATGGGGATGAAAATGCAAGGGTAAAAACTTCTGGCAATCGAAAACGCTGTTTTCTAAAATCGGTTGCAATCGACTAACACAGGGCATGGCAATCGATGACGAAGAAGCTGTATAACAAACTGTTTCTAGATAAAGCTATGCTGCATTTGTTTTTCATTTAATGACATGCGCCTTCAAGATTGAGTGTTTCTGTTAACAGACACGAGATAGCACTGAAATCTATGTATGTCTTGAGGATGATTTATGCCTGGAAACGTTCAAATATATTCTATAGGGGTATAGGTCGTTTGCGAAAAAGTGGAGGGCAAAAAATCGATTTTTATTTCTTTACTACTGAATAAATTTCCACAAAACTTTGCAGACCGTAATCTATTACCCATACGAACTTATGCAAGGAATTTTAGATATTTTTGACAGTTAAATAAAAAATTGTCAGATCAACTACATGTACATGTTAAAATCTGTCCCTAAACTTTGAAGTTTTACGCTTGGTTGGTGCAGTTTTTGGAAGAGCCAGTGTTGTACACAATATATTATGTGCATCCCTTATATGGACATTTACTTATACATAGGGGAATCACACAAGAAAATCCTTTTTAAATGATTGGCCAATTGTTTACTCAGTAGTGAGTGAACACATTTCAGACCACATGGTAATTTGTGAATGAATAATAGTATTAGTGTAGTAACCATAGAACAACAATGGCTGTTGTACCATTATGGTTACCTCCTGTGTAAGGATGGCATTAAACTGAGAAGAAAAATGGTAATGATTAATAGAGAAACTTTTTATTCAAAGGTAAAAAAATTCTACATTTCCTAGCATGAGGTCGTATAGGTAACAGATTATGGTATGCAAAGTTTCATGAAAATCTATTCAGTATTAAAGAAATTAAATCGATTTTTTGCCCTCCACGTTTTTGCAAACGCCCTATAAAAGCCTTTTGAGTGTTTTTGTAGCTGAAATTGTTGTTTTTGTTATTGATTTGTTGTTGAGAATGTTGTAACTATTGTTGTCGTTGTTTCAGGTCATTTTCTAAATCAGACTCTCGAGAAACACAACGAAGCGCAGTACATGTATTATTGCTCTAAATACCCATCGTTCCCAAATATAACACAGAGCCAACTATATATGGTTGCTGTAGTGATTATTGTTATTGCTGTTGTCAGGCTCCACGTAGATCAATATACGAATTCCATGACTCAGTTTGCTAGCATAAGATTTGCCATTTATCAACGAATACCTTGGCAGGTATTCCAATCCCATGCATGGTATTGTCCAGCTTGGTATCGGGTACATGTACCCTAAGGTTCGCCATTCAACATGGTATCTGAATCTTATGCATTATGTTGCTCACCATGGTATTGTGTAGCATTGGATTTGCCATTCGTTGGATATCATGAATGGTATTCAAATCCCATTCATGAAATTGCACAGCATGATGTCGACTAGCATGGGGTTCATTATGTATGTATTCGAAATTCATACATAGTATTGCCCAGCATGGTATTGGATACATGGAGTTCACCATTCGACGAATCCCCTGCATGGTATTTTGCTCAGTATGTGTTATTGGCTAATATGGGGTTTGCCAGTTGATTAAACCTCATGCACACCAGTATTGAAATCACATGCATGCTATTACTCAGCAAGGTATTGGCTAACTTTAGATTCGTCATTCGATAAAATCCTTACATGGAATTTGAATGCACAGCAAGGCACTGGGTTGAATGTTTGCTTTTTGGCATTTGATGATGTCAAATTTGTTGATGGTGTGCAGAAACAATTCGTACAAGCTCCAGCTAATCAACATCTGTTTTACTAATATAAGAAATAAAAAGTTTTACAATGTTCCAAATCGACGTTGCCATGGTAATAGAAGCACCAAATGTCATTTTCAAAGCAAATTATCTACCTTCAGCAAAGGTGCACATTAACAATCCATACAAATTATAGATAACCCATATCTGGTCTACCAATGCTTAAAACAAGAAGTAATACTTTGTTCCAAATGTACGTTACCATGGCAACCAAAATGTCAAACTGTAAGCAACCGTACATAAAAATAGCAGTTTAGTAGTATATTATTTCTCTTTAGCAGAGGTGTATATCAGTATTCCTACAGAATCAAAATAACTCATATTTGCTTTTCTCAAATTGGAAATAAAAAGTTTTACAATTTTCCTAATTTGCGTTACCATGGCAACAGAAACATCAAACCATCAGTGAATTAACCTTAAAACACCATTTTTTTTTTAAAAAAAGCTATCTATCTTCAGCAAAGGTGTATTCTAACAATTCATACAAATTCTAGATAACAAAAAACTTGAGCTATTCCCACAGAATCTAATGACACAAATTTGATTTTCATATATTGAAAAATATTTTTTAAAATATTCCTAATTTATGTTACCATGACAACAGAAATATCGAACAGTCAGCGAATTTACTTAAAAATTTCATTCTAAAAACAAATTATCTGCTATACCTTCAGCAAAGGTGGATACAAACAATTCATAGAAATTCAAGATATCCAAAATTTGCTTTACCAATGCTAAAAACAAAAAGCAATACTGTGTTACAAATTGCCATTACCATGGCAACCCAGATGTCAAACTGTCAGCAATCATTCATAAAAACAAAAAAAAAAAATGTGTATTATTTCTCTTCAACAAAGGTGTATATAAGCTTTTACTACAAAATCAAGAAATCACACATTTTCTTTTCTCATATTGAAAATTAAAAGTTTTACAATGTTACTAATTTACGTTACCATGGCAACAGAAACATCGAACAGTCAGTGAATTAACCTTAATAACAACATTTTCAAGACAAAGCATCTACCTACAGCAAAGGTGCATACTAACAAATCATACAAATTCTAGATATCCCATATCTGGTATTTCTCTTCAGCAAAGATGTATATGCGCAATTCCTACAGAACCTATATAGAACACATTTGATTTTAACATACTGAAAATAAAAAAAGTTTTACAATGTTTCAAATTGTTGTTACCATGGCAACAGAAACATTGAATCATCAGTGAATTTACCTAAAACTTTCTTTTTCATATCAAATTAGCTATCTTCAGCAAAAGTGCATACTAACAATTGCTTCAAATTCTAGATAACCCATATCTGATCTACTAATGCTAAAACAAAAACAGGGCCGCCGTCGGCTTTTGAAAAGTGGTACGGCCATGGAACGCCCCGAGTGCGAAAGGGACGAGTTGGGGAAAGCATGAGAGGGTTATCCCCCTCTTGTAAGGGGGTTCGGGGGACCATCCCCGAGAAAATGTTTGAATTCAGGACGACTCTAGAAGCGATTTTAATGCATTTTAAGACCAATTTCGCTTGTGAAACTCAATTGATTTTATGAGTATTTACCTCCCATGAGAAAATTTTTGAATTCAGGACATCTTTAGAAGGGATTTTAATGCATTTTGTGACCATTTTGCTTGTGAATCTCAATTTATTTTATGAGCATTTGTTGTATATTCAGATGCTTACCCCAGTTTTTAAAACTGCCAAAGGTGTTCTCCGAGAACCGAAGGCACGAGTGGGGGAGTGCACGAGAGGGGGTGTCCTTACTCTCGTAAGTGGGGTTCGGGGGACTTCCCCGAGAAAACTTTTAATTCAGGACGTCTCTAGGAGCGATTTTAATGCATTTTGAGACCAAGGCAAAGAAGGAATAACGGAAAAGAGTGGTTCGGCTTATACCATATTCGGCCGAATGAAAAAAGTGGTATGGCCAATACCATATGCGGCCGAAAAAGTGGTCCGGCCATGGTCGGACCGACCGGACCGCCCACGACGGCCTTGAAAAAGTAATACTATGTAACAAATTGACGTTACCATGACAACTCAAATGTCAAACTGTCAGCTGAAGAGAAATGATACGCTTTTATTATGCTGTTTTTTATGTATGATAGCTGAAGTTTGATATAGGTAAAAGAAATGTTTGTTATTTAAACTTTATGGGAACTTCACATACACCTTTGCTGAAGAGAAATGATATGCTGAAATGTGCTGTTTTATGCAAGATTGGTGACATGTTGCCATTTGGGTTGCCATGGTAACGTAAATTTACAACATTCAATAACTTCTTATTTTTAATATGGGGGGAAAAGTAAGTGTGTTATCTAAACTTTTAAGGTTTTGCTTATATATATATCATTGATGAACAGAAAAAAATGTGATTTTTGTGTAACTTTGGTGACAGTTTGCTGTTTTAGTTGCTTTGATAATGAAAATTTTGAACATTCTTTAACTTTAAAGTGTTTGTTTGGGTTAAAGAACTGCGTATTATTTCAGTTGTTTTTAGAACTGCACATCAGATAACCTCTTTAAAAAGGAATAAATGTGTTTGAAAATGCTGTTTATATAAGATTAAAAACAGTTTGATATATGGGTTGCCATGGTTAGAAAAATTTAGTACAGTGCATAACTTTTTATTATAGGTATGAATGAAAAAAATGTTACTTAATTTTTATATGATTTGGCCATCAGAGGCACATTTGCTGAAGAAATATAATATGCTTGTTTTTATATAAAATTGGTAAATAAGTTGACATTTTGGTTGCTATGATAACGTAAATTTGGATCATTGTATATTCATTTTTTATTTTTGATAAGAAAGGAAGAAACGTCTTTTAAATTTTATGGAAAATTCATATTAACACCGTTGCTAAAAAGAAGAAAATATGGTTTCATTGTGCTCCTTTTATGTAACATTGGTGAAAGTTTTAACATTTTGGTTGCTATGGTAACGTTTACCATGCACAGGATTCGCCAAATGGCCAACCACATAATAGCCGGTACCATACTGGACAATAACGTACATGAAATTCAAATGCAATGCACGATATTCTTCAGAATTTAATGGCGAACCCTATGCTATCCAATATTAAGCACTCAAACATGCCTGCATGCACACACGCTCGTCAACATACACCACAGGTAGTCCATACTTTTTATGCCATTTTTACTGTCTTACTGTCTACTGTGTTCTGTTAACTGTCACTGCATCCTGTCTATTTTAGGTCTACTGCAAGATCGAATTTGTGCATATGCAAGAACATGGGCAAAAGCTATGGATGTTTTTGCGTACTAATGCACATCACATGCACAAAATTTATGTGGTTGTAGGAAGAAGAAGGTAAACAGTTGACAGGACGCAGTAGAAAGTAGACAGTGAACAGCACACAGCAGAGAGTGAGAAATACGGAAAAGACAGCATATGTGCATGCTCTTGCAAATGTACAAATTTCTATCGCAGTACAGTGGACAGGAAACAGCAACGTTTTTCATTTGGACATATTCATAAACGACAACCGATGACTGAATCATAGCGTCTCTACTGGTGCCTGATACGCCTCTCTTAAGTTTGAATTTCAAACTTAAAACAAACAGTACATTACATTATTGACTACTCCTCGTTTTCCTTCCTATAACGTACATAGAAAGTAGAGGTTTGTAAGACTGAACATTGGTTTCCATAATTTCTGCTTAAAGCATACATGTATATGGTTGGTTCTCATTAAATTTTCTCAATGGGGCAATTATAATGAGCACCACAGTTTATGTTTTAAGAGAACGTTCTTACAAAGGACATTTATCATATAACAAGAGTATTAGCGAAATGAGTCAAAATATCGATGTTGAATAAGTTTGTTTTATTCTGTTGATTCCAGAAGTTAATCAGTTTTGGAAAGAGCATGCTCCACAATAGTAAGATTTATCCCAAGTGTACATGTGTTGCACGTTTAATGCCTGGCGCCATTTGTAGCACTAAATAGATTAATAAAAAAGAACATTCTACAGGTTCTTGGCTAAATCTGAATTAAAAATCGGCAGAAGCTATAAATGTTCATCGATTGCCTTTCAAACATTTGTTTGACGTTAGGCGATTGCCATGAACACCGTTTTCGATTGCCACCGTTCTCTACCATATTGTTTTCAAATCGATGTAACTTCGTTTATAAACAAGACAGAGTCAAATGAATACGCACAGTCTGTCTAGAATACATTAAATTTTATCTGTATATCATGGAAATGATCAAAATGTGTAGCAAACTTGAACATTTTGGTCTATTTTTTTGTTTTAGGGGTTTAAAAGTCACAGATTTTGCGTTTACGCCTAAACTACAGGCAACTTAATAAGAATTCAACAACTAAAATTTGTTAGGCATATCTTTGAACATATCTAAAAGTCGTGACATAGTTACCTTTATTTGTTAACTGATTCTTCCTGCTGAAAAAAGAAGTTTTGTCGACTAATCCTAAACAGTCACGTAAATTTTTGACCTGCGTTCGTGATTGCCGCGAGTGTTCAGGATTGCCGCCTACCCGGTGTGAATCACCGAATTTGATTAGTTGCCATGATGGCAACATAAAGGAAATTTTTTTGGAAAAAATATTCAAAAATCTTTCCTCAAAAACTGTATATTGGGATGAAGCTGATTCTTTGCATACATGTTCATGACATTAGCCACTACATAAATATTGTTTTCTATTCTTGTTGCCCACGTGGTTTCAATGCTATGGCATTTTAAAGTTTCCATAGACTAACAACTCAGTCAAAGTTGAAATTAGGCCACATTGTACAATTTACTTTATAGAGTTACCTACCCTTGAGTGCTGAGGATGAATGGACTCAGGTGAGCTACAGGACCAATGGTCCTCTGGTTTTTTGCCCCTTCCAAAACAGTCCAAAAATCTAGATTCATCTTACAAGCTGGATCTAGATAAATGTGCCGCGACACGATAAAACCAACAATGTGGTTGTGCGCCCAGCGCAGACTCAGATCAGCCTGGGCATCCGCCCAGTCTGATCAGAGTCTTCGCTGTCTGCATTGAGGTAGCTTAGACTTAGCTACCCTTTGAGCACTTAACAAAGAGTCTGGTCAAACAGGACGGATGCCCAGGCTGATCTGAGTCTACGCTGGGCACACGACCACATTGTTGGATTTCTCGCGTCACGGATAAAATATTATAGATTGTTTTGGATGGAAAAGAAAAATATCAGATAGTGGATTTAATACAGCTTTAATATTTACATATTTAGAGTCCTTTTGGAGGGGGAAAGCCCACCACACACTGTCCGTCATATTTGGCTTCCGCGGAGACTGTCCGCAAACTCTTGCTTCCTGCAGAGACTACTGTCCTCGAGAAATGGCTTCCTGCCGAGACTGTCCGCGTGACTCTGCTTCCTGCCGAGAGACTTGGCAGGAAGCAGAATTACGCGGACAGTCTCTGCAGGAAGCCATTTCTCGAGGACAGATTCTCGGCAGGAAGCAAGAGTTCGCGGACAGTCTCGGCGGAAGCCAGATATGATGTACAGTCTCTGCAGGAAGCGAAAATTGGCGGAATCGATTATACCCTGTGCACCAGCTTATAGCCAGAAAAGTAAATATGAGCCGCGACACGACAAAACCAACAATGTGGTTGTGCGGCCAGCGCAGACTCAGTTCAGCCTGGGCATCTGCCCAGTCTGATCAGAGTCTTCGCTGTCCGCATGGAGGTAGCTCAGTTCCTTAGCTACCCTTTGAGCACTTAACAAAGTCTAGTCAAACTAGGTGGGAGCCCAGGCTGATCTGAGTCTACACTGGGCGCACAACCACTTTGTTGGTTTTGTCGTGTCGCGGCTCATATATCTAAGATAACTAGAAATTTTTAGAAAGTATTCTAAGAATGTATATTTTGGAATTTGTAGAGAGTATACTGAGGACATATATTTATTATATTGGAGGAAATATGTATACAGCTACAGATATTTAAATTGAGATTTTTTTTATACAAGATGACCTAACATAGTGTTTTTCATAGAATAAACAAAAGTTATAATGAATGCTTAACACAGTGCCTGTTTAACCGAATATGCAGTTTCTTTTAATATAATTTGTTACTGTTAAACCTCCAGAAATGGAGATGACAAAATATATGTCTGCAAAATTTCAAACTGTTTTTGTTCAAAATCTACCATATTGAGAATTCAAAGAATAAAGGTCTACGCTGCTTACACAAGGATGCCTACATTAATATAAAGTGTCAGTATTTTAACTTTTTTTTTGACTTTGTATATATAATCAAGCAGTGATAATCCTTCCCGAGACTTGCAAAATGTACTTAAATATTTTTAAACTTATGATCTTGTGGCAAATATGTGATACACTGATATTCCACAAACTTTTTTTCATATTTTTTGTATGTCTATCACCTTGATTGTTTTATTTGACTATTATTAAAGGTTTTCATTTCCAAAGTCTAGAGTAATTTTCATGTGGAAAACTGATTAATGTGTTATCAAGTTTTTTGTCTTAAGGTGGATGGATACACTTTCAGGGGAAGCAAACCTGCCCTTTTCATTTTTATCTCCCTTCTTAATGGGGAGCCGGGCCGGGTAGCGCAATCAGTAGGGCACCTGACTCGTACGTCAGAGGTCCTGGGTTCGAATCTCGGTCTGGCCACATACTTTCGTTTCTCCTTCCGCTGATTCAAGAAGGGCAGTTGTCAGTTACTGGCGAAAGTATGTGCACTTAGTACTGGTTAACCGCTTAGGAGGTCTAAGCCTGCCCAGGAATAGTGTGGTTAGGTTAACTGACCGTCCCGACATGACCTTAGTTGTTTACCGTGGACGTTAAGCATCAAATCAACCAACCAACCATCTTAATGGGGGCCAACTTATAAACTTTATAAGTTGGCCCCCATTAAGAAGGGAGATAAAAATGAAAAGGGCTATCTCCCTTCTTAATGGGGGCAAACTTAAAACTTTATAAGTTGGCCCCCATTAAGAAGGGAGATAAAAATGAAAAGGGCAGGAGCAAATTCTTTGCTTGAAAATTAGACCCTATTTGGCAGAACTTTTCCCTCCAGGGAAGCAAATAGGAATTCACAAAAGTTGGTTTCCCTTTCTAAAAATCCAAAAAACATAGAAGTATACCCGTACACCTTAAATACATTGATTTCAGTTGCATTTACTGGGTAAGCTTGAGCTTTAAACTGATACATCTGACATTAAGAAATCTTTTCATGTTACGCAATTTACTGTTTTGATTTCATTTGTCATATTGGAAATAAAATCTGATGTATGTACTTAATTCTGTTCTTAAATTTAATAAAATACAAGATAACAGTATTGTCGTTATTTACCAATCCACTCCATACCATTTGGGAGCCCTGGTAGCTCCGTAAGTTAAGCTCCTACTGTTCTAGTGGTTCTGGGTTTTGTACCCTGCTGGAAGCTGAAATCTGTTTAACCATAAACAGAGTTCCATTCCTTACAGCATTTCATGATCAACTGCCTAAAATTCCTGATATGACCGAATACTGTTGAAAATTGCAAGTCATCAACCCATCCATCTATACCAGTTTGATGAAATAAAATTGTGATGTACACACAGCATAAACAGTCAAGATCAGAAAACAGGATAACATCTTAATCCATAATGTAAAGCCAAAATATCTGCGTTGGACGGACACACGGCGCCAAGTGTGTGCAACTATTGTTACGTACCGTTGAGCCACTTGGGTAACGTCGATAAGTGAATTGAACTGAACTGAACTGAACAAAATATCTGCGATATCAAAGCTGTGCGGTTTAATGAAAATGATAATTAGCACAGATTAATTTTGATGGTCATGTTATACAATGACAATAGCTCCAAGTAACAAAGAAGATATAACATTTTTTCTTACTTTTCTATTTAAAAAAAACAACTATACATCGAGGTATGCTATTAAAATCACCTTGTCGATCACCTCGACAAGGTGATTTTAATAGCATGCCACAATGTATAGTTTAAATGAGAATGGTATAGAAATTATGTCTTGAAAACTTATCAGGTACATTTCTTACAATCTCTAGCTATTATACTGTGCATATCACACCTAGTTAACTATGTTTCCAAGGCTGTTAGGAAACCAAAAAGAGTCATAGTTCCAAAACTACTTGGTCATTGTGGCTAAACAAATTTATTTAGCTATGATAACTAGGTCGTTTGGAAACTAGGACTCTTTTTTTTTTGTTTAGTAACAGCTGTGGTATATACATAGTTAATCAGGGGTGCATAAGTCAGTAAAATCCTTTATTAAGACACATTTCAGACTGCCTAAAAGCTGATGTATTAGTGAGGTGGTCTTAATATCGAATATAAAATCATAAGAAAAGGTAAATACCGGCCTTAAAGGTAGGTTCCTGTACTAGCGATAACAATTATGTCCATAAAATAATTTCGTCTTTTTCTGAGCAGTATTGAATTCTCTTATTTTTCTGAGTTTGTTGCTACTGAGAAACTCGTCAGATGTTAAAGAAAATAGTCGATTTCCCTTTTGGTTTATTTTCTTGCGTTGGAATTCCAGTTCTAAAAATAACTATGTTTATTATGTCTATAAGTGCGGGATTTCTGATGCCATTCTCCAAAGGTCAATTTGCCCTTGTCGTGAGCTCTCCTAGAGGTCCTGGCATGGTGGATGGGTTAAAACTATCCCAAACTGCAATGCAGCATGACCTCAGCTGCGTTATCTATTTTTGGCGCGAACTAAAAATAGCGCTAACTGGTGTGCGAAGCAGAGTTAGGAAATCCCTTGCAAAACAACTTTTCTAATATTTTTTTGATTTACACTTTTTAGTGAAACTTATTCATTCCCTTTTATAAGTGCTTTCCAACAACTTGGACGAAAGATCATCAAAATTATGATGCATTCCAAAGTACAGGAACCTACCTTTAATAACAAAGTGGTCTTAATTTTAAGTGGCTTAATAGCGAGATTTTACTTGGTAAATGTATTTAAAATAAAAAATTGGCTGACTCATATTTTAGGGCTCTTTGCCTTAGCAGTCAATGTAACTGCCAAATATAATTTTTACAGTATAATGTACAATGAATGGAAAGAACACTAGCAGTTAGTACTTTGCAGTCATACGAGTAGGACGAATCTGCCTGTACAGAAAAAGTAAGTGGTGAGTGATCTTGGTAGCTTCTGTGTGCAGGTACATATGTCTGGGCGGCTGTAACATTAGTTTAAACAATATTTATTCCACAATACTGTACATGTACAACAAATAGAATTACATTAAATAACACACAGTACAATGAATGGGATACAGAAGAAAGTCAGTGACTTTTTTAAAATCTGTTTCCCAGAAACAAGTATGTCAATAATTTTGCATACTTTGAAATAACGTAAGCTTTAAATGCAGTACAAAGTTCATAGATATTGTGAAAGTATACTAAACTAATGCTCATAATGGTTGTACAGTGATAAACTATAATAACATAAGAGAGAGTAATACAAATGACAAAAAATGTCAGAGAGAGAGAGAGAGAGAAAGAGTTTATGACACGGTATCAGTATGAAAAAAGTATAAAATCATGATAGTGCATATCCGAATAGCATGTCCTGAACACCTTTGACACTAATAAAAAAGTCTTGAAATAGAAAAATGATAATTTAAGAAAAGCGTTTCGTTCTAATTATATAATCCTGCACTGTGTGAAATATCTCGACATTTTGTTGAAAACTCATGTTGACGTCCCCGTACAGTAGAATATCTAAGGACAAATTACATATGCCGATAAGTCTATTAATCAACACTTGTCTTTGTATATGAAATCTAGGACATTCGAAAAAGAAGTGATTGGTGTCCTCTCTATAACCACAAACACAAAATTCATCATTTATTATATTCTTGCGAAATAAGTGGTAATTTAATGAACTACAACCAGTTCTTAATCTTGTATGCAAAATCTGACCTTTACGATTACCAGAGAAATAATATTTAGGAATTTCACGAGTGGTCCTTATGCTTCTTTTAAAACAATTTAAAGACTGAGATGAACACACAGAATCTTCAAGTGAATTCCACTCACGCACTGATGACGGCAAAAATGAATTAAAATACAATTGAGATTTACAGTCTATAGTTTGGTAGTTTTCTTGATTTCTTAAATTGTACCTTGATATATTACCAACTTGTGAAGGAAGAAGAGAATAGAGATAGCTTGGTGTGAGATTATTTACCATTTTATAAAACAGAGTTAGCTTATGTTGTCTCCTTCTTGACTTAAGAGATTCCCACCCAGTTTCTATCTATAACTTGTCATAACATTAACATGACAACATTAGCTGTAACATTAGTTTAGCTAACATTCTTTGCCAATGAGAAAAAAGGGGAAAATTGTTAAAGCAGACTCAAAGTAGCTAGATTTTGCATTTAACTTAAAACAACCTCGCAGCACTTGGTTTAAGAAAATCTGAAGTTTTTGTCAAAAGAATTTCAGTTTCTAATTTCATTGAAATGCTAGGTCAGGTAATGTTTTGTATTTAAGATCGTGTTTCTTTTTTTTTTCTTTGTTTAAAGTAAACTACTCAGTGTGCTGCAGCCTCTTTTGGTTTGTCACTTCTTCAATCTATTTTACATTAATTCATGATTTCATAAACATTAAAACATGTTCTAAAAGTTTGCCCAGCGACATTTTTTTTCACCCTCATCTAATTTGCTTTAAAATGAATCATTGCAAAAATAAGAAAATAAAAAAAAAATCTAGAAAAAAAAAGAAAAAAAAGAATAAAAAAGCAAAACACTTCTGAATCTTCTTACATCCTCAAACATGTTAAAGCATGCTTATCATCACACACTTCATTTTGTAGTGTGAGAAAGTGGCCAAATTACGTACCGCTTATGCGTTTGTCCTCTTAGGACACTCCAACTGCCACTTGTCCTTTTAGATCATCAAGTGTAGTGTGAAAGGGTCGCATCTCCTAATGACTAAGACACGGAAGAGGGACTGGACTACTCTTCAGTAAAAGTACCAAAATTTAAGTGCCAAACATAAAAATACTTGAATTTGCAAACAGCATAGATCCAGATGAGGCGGCTCATAATGAGCCGCCTTATCTTGATCAACACTGTTTGCTATCTAGTATTTGAATTCTTTTTTCAAATTTTGCAGAGGTAAGTTTTTTTGTATGATCTTTAGCTCAGTCGAGCGCAGTGCTCATGGTGAGCTTTTAGTATAGGCCAGCACTCCAGCCTCACATGTCGTCCGATGTCGTAAGTTAGCTAATTTTCGACATCTCCTAAAGCGCTTGGCCAACAGAATTTCACAGGAATGGTCCTTGGATGGTAATGACTGAAAGTTGTTCAAAAATTTGAAATCCAGTCATAACTCTGGTTGCCATGGAATAATATAACTTCAGGGCTATGAAATTTTATTTACTACAAATAGTTTACAGGTCATGGTTTTCAAGTGTATTTAATCCATGATATTTCTCAAAAACGCCTCTACCTCATATGAGCGACTTAGGTCCATCTTGGCCCGCTTGTTTGCGCTTTAAGGGTAAATTATCCATGAGTCATGCCACGAGAATAGGGGAAAATAATAGCACGAATGACCAACAGCACATCTACGCAGTCAGGTCAAAATTCTGGCTATGTGTTGATTCCTACAGGTTTTTGTTTGTGCACACGGAATAGACCCAGATCGGTCTCGGTGAGTGCACAGTCTGAGCACAGTCCCTGTTTTTCACATGGAATAACGCATCTGTCTTATGAAGCAGCTCATTAGAACAATATAATATGTCTGCAACCAAAATACTTTTAAGGTGGTGATTTATAGTAAATGTAAAAATCTGCATAAAACCATAAAAAAGTAAGGGATCTCCCTGAAAGTTAGCAGACTTCTTATTTTTGTTGTTCTTTACAGTTTAGAATACAAAATCGACGAACATGCTGCTTAAAAAAGTGTTTTTATAAGGAAAGATCAAAGGGTAGTTTTCTGCGCAATAATAAAAAAATTAACATCGTTATTTAAAATTTACATAGTGCTGAAGGTGCATTATTGCAAAATGAAGAGCGTCCTAGCAATTATTTATTCCAACTCTTTCTCAAATTGTAATGTAGACCAGATGAAAACGGTAGCGTTTTCTCAAATGTTCACCCATGTACAAGGTAATGTACACTGGATGAATTTATTAAATATAGGGTAGGCAAGCATACCTATGTAACACCTACAGTATAAATAATACATTACTTACATGATCACTGGTGTGTAGATGAAATTGTCCAACCTTGTTAAAATAGTCTCACCTGTCTCACCTGTGTGTTTTGACAAAAAAAAATGGACATAGACAGCATCGTTTTTCATCTGCTCATCCTGATAATGTGTGAAAGAGTTTGAAAAAATAATTGCTAGCTCGCTCTCCATTATGCAACAAGGAACTCTCAGCACTAAGTATATTTTCAATAACAATATTGTTTTTTCAGATTATTGCGCACAAAATTACCCTATGATCTTTCCTTATTAAAACACTTTTTAACATTAACAAAATGCTGCATTTTGGGAGTCTGAATTTTCAGAAACAACATAAAGAAGGCATATGCTAAGTTTTGGAAAGATCAGTGGTATTTTGAGTGTTTTATGCAGATTTTTGTCTTTGCACCAAATTAGTGATTATCACCACCTTAAGTACTGTAAACAGTTAATAATATCTGCGATATCAAAATTTCGCGGTTTAAATAAAATGACATATTGGCACATGCTAATTTTGGCGGTCATGATACACCACGGCTCTATATAATAAAAAAAAATAATATTAATTTGTGAAAAAAAATCTGGTTTCCATTAAACTATACATTGTGGCATCTATCAGAATCGCCTCATCGAGGCGATTCAAATAGGCTGCCTTAATGTATAGTTAAATGGAAAAATATAAAAACATAAAATACTCGTCGAATACTCTTTTTATTTAAAACCCAAATTATGTATTAAATCTATGTAATATTGGCGAACTTATATTTTAGCACTCTTTGCTTTAACCATGTTAACCGCCAATATCGCCAAAATTCAGTAACCGCCAAAAATAAGTGTTTTACATACATCCAGGAGAAACAACTCTGCCATTTTTGTTTGGCCTCCCTTGTCAAATGGGGTCAGTTCTTAAAGGAAAGAATTTGCTCCTTTAGGGAGGATGGCCATGCTGATCTGAGTGTGCGCCCGTAAATTTCCTTTGTCGCGGCTCGTATGTACATGTATATTCTACTTTCCTTTTAGGTTTTGAGATCAAGGACCTGATTGTAGTAGTTCCTGATCATTGCCTATTTTTTACTTCACTTTTTAAGCAATTATGACTTGAAAGACAGTCATTACGCATCAGTTTCAACTTGAATGGCTTTTTAACCATATGAGTGCTTACACTAGGTAGTCGGGCCCACGTTCCTTCTTCTGAATGTACTCTTTGCTCTTGAAGGAACTATTTAAGATTTTAATTTTACTTCGCTGCAGCTGGTGTTGTGCCGTGTGGCGGTCGTAAATCGTCTCCCCGTACATCATCCATAGTACAGATTTGATATTTTTTTCCTCAGTTGAGTTGAGATCAGAGGATATACTCTGAGAAATCTGAAATTTTAGATCGATTTAGACTCTTATTCTAGATCATCGTCTTTTATATTCTTTAGACCCTTTTTGATAGTTTTTGAATCGATTGCCCAATCAAAAGTTAAGAAATTTCAGTATGATTTTCTATGGTTTCGTCACCAGATATTGTCAGGGTCACTGATGACGCTTTATTAGCCGAAACTAGGTAGTCTGGCCCATATTTCTTCTTCTGAATGTATTCTTTGCTCTTGAAGGAACTCTTTAAGATTTTAATTACAATGCAGACTCAATGGAAAAGAATAATGACATTGTCAAATCTGCGTAGTCTAGACATTAAGGCAGGACAATTAACATTCCGATCGGTTCATCGAATAGATCGGAATATTTGTCTTGTCGTTACAAGCTATAAAGATTATACATAGTGGACCTGTTCAGGTAGTCTGATTATACGGTGTGATTTCGTGAGTATGTATTTGTACATGCTTTTTGTGGTCAGTTTCTAGACGGCTTTCGTACAGTGAGCATCACACAAAATTTTGTATAGATTCGTACATAAGTTAATGTCAGTTTTTGTTCTTACTTGATCTTTGGTGATGATTTGCCACCTCCCCATTGAGATATACTGCACTGCAGCAAATCACAGCTATTTTTTTATCCAGACTAAAAAAAAAAAAAAAAAAAAGGTTTGGATTTTTCTGGGCTGGGCGGCTGGTATCTCCATAATGGGAATGGATCAGGTGGTAATAGTTGCTGACATTTATATGTAGTCATGTAATTTTTGCATATGTATGTACGCCTGTGAGCGAGTCTTCTCTGTCAGAATTGTATCTGAATATTCAGGATATATTGAAGCAAAGTGTATCTTGCCGTAACATTAGCTATGCTTCTGTGTACTGTTTGTGTCACGCTCACTAGGATCCCAATAAAGCGCGTCAACTTGCATTAAGTCGTTAATGTTGTCTTTGTTAGCAGTTAAGACGAGACTATATAATGCAGTTTTCATTTGTGTAAATACATTGTTTTCATATATTTTACCTGGTTTCGTTAGTACCGCGAATTTACATTAAGCCAGCCTAAATGTAAATTCGCGGTGCCAGTAGTCTTATTTAATTTTGAACAAAACAGTTATATACAGTTAAAATATTGTGTAGTTCCCCTCTCTCAAGCAAATATAAATTTTAAAGTGGAAGGCAAAATGCATGCTTAAGGCAAGTACTTATTTAATACGGGTCAATTTACACTTAAAGCGTTAGTTTAGCCACGAGGGTTTGGCTTCATAACAAGGACGTAACTGCCTATACGCAAATACGCAGGTGCGTATTGAAACTTTGTCAATTTGACAAAATTTCAATGCGCACCTGCATATTTGATGCTGCTGACATTTTGTAAATTGGACAATATTTCAATAATAACTGCAAACAGACACGACTACATGAAATATCTTTGGGGCTAAATGAACTCTTATTCTTGTCCTCAAGGAGTATAAAACATAATTTGCGTAACGTGTAATTGCCCCTAGTTACGATCCTGTACAAGAAAGGCCGTTACTTAATACACAGTCTTGACTACGTACTCTTATCTATACTGTGACACATGTTAACTATGTTTAGAGCTATACTCTATCCTCTTTTTCTGCTGTATCAGAGCTTGGATCTTTCAGAGGGCCCCTTTCACTTTTAGAATCACTCGTGCTACTGCCACCAAGTTTCTTTAACATCGTTCCAGATTTTCCTGTTACGAAACTGTCGGCTGTCCTAGGACCACTGAAAGATGTTGATGTGGTCGAGAATTTTCTGGATGGCTTCCCAATGAATCTGCATACAGAGTTTAGAACTTCTCTGAATATTTTCTTTAATTCTGACCGAAAACGTTTGTTGAGTACAGTATATATCCAGAAATTGGCGTGAAAGGACAGAACTAGTAAAATTTCATATCCTGCATGGAACGCTCGGTTTACATTCAACGGCATTATCTCCTCTTTGGAATGAACTTGAATTACCGTAAAAAGCAGAAATATTCCGTATGGTATTTCCGGTATGAGGAACACAATGACGATTGTGCTGACGATAAGAGTCATTCGTCTGTTCCAGTCATGTCGACGATCAACCATTGACTTGCTGCTTTCCTTTCTTGTCACCTGTGACGTGGAGCTGCGCAGACGACAGATCATTAAGGCGGTAAGCACGACAAGTAACATACACGGAATCAGATGCATGAGTAATAGTGTAGCCCAGAGGTAAACAAGGGCCCAGTCGTTTTCCAAAGTCCAATGGCAGAAACCTAATTGGGTGTCTGCTTTTAGGTAAATCAGGTGGTAAATGTGTAGAACCGGTGACAAGATAGATATAATTCCAATGAAAATCAAGGTGTTCTGCATAGTGAACAGCCTCTGTGTTTTAAAGGGAAATATGACAGACGCAAACCTTTGGGCGCCAAGAAAAAGCGTCAGCCATATTGAAATGTTGTGAAACCACTTGGAAAGGAAGAACTTGGAAATCATGAAGGCGTTACACCAGTGTTTATCCAGCTCGTAAGCATCAAGAGAACCATTTTCCCCTTCATCGTATTGTGAGTACGTGTAAATGTATGTTGGTAAGGTGACCACTCCTGTCATTGAATCTGAGATTGCTATGGCAACTAGAACCATGTGAATAACGTTGCGCATTTTCTTGCGCAGCAGTACGATTATGACAACCACGTTAAACAGTGTTGTGAAAATGACGAGAATTTCCCATATGAACAGATAAATAGGTCTCTCAAAGTCAAATGCTTGATATAAAAAGATTTTGTGTTCATATTCTGAGTAAGCATGGTAAGTGTCGTTATAACTATAGTTGTCGTCATAACAGGGATAATAATATGAATATCCACCCACACAGTCATTCTGATGGTCATTTGTCTCTGATCCGTTTCCGGTAGAATTCCCTGTCAACTCGGGTCCCGGATAATCATACACGCCATTGTAATCATTCATACTGCCAAAACAAGGATTCTGGCAGATTTTGTCAGGCTTTCAAATATAGTATCCAAAGTTCTTCTGCTTACTGCCTGTGTTGCTTTCCGTGTATTCGTCTAGGAACCCTGTTTTGAAGAAATGAGGGAAACATCGGGAATATGGAATAAAAGAGTATCATATTTTTCAGTTATAAGACTGGTGCTTTCGCTGCCGAAACAATTCCGGAAATCTATATCCATCTTATAATTCTTATAAGACAGATCTAGATTTTTGAATTGTTTTGAAATAATTCCGAAAATCTAGATCCGTCTTATGAGACAGATCTAGATTTTTGAATTGTTTTGAAATAATTCCGAAAATCTAGATCCGTCTTATAAGTCTTATAAGACGGATCTAGTTTTTTGGATTGTTTTGAAAGAGGAAACCCTATCTAACAGCCGAACTACAACTGATTAACGTATTTTAAGTACTTTTTGGGGGAAAATCCTGTCTTATAGCTGAATACAACGGTAAGTAGGGTGGGGTCGGGTAACTTCGGACAGCGGGTAAATTCGGACATACCATTGCAAACAGTGAAAATCCAGATGAGACGGCTCATTATGAGCCGTCTCATCAGGATTTTCACTGTTTGCCCAGTTAATTTTGTTTTAATTCCAAACGACTGACATATAAAGGAAACAATGTCACTTAATTTACCCGACTTTACCCTAATTAACTTGACGCTTCTAGAAATGAGGCTGAATGGCGACTTCGTGTATTTATAAGATGTATAAAGTGTTTGTATTTCACACTCACAATAGCATATTTGTTGTGTTTCAAAGATGTTTATTCCGTTTATATCTTTATTATTCAATTCATTTGAACCCTACAAACTTGACTGATTCATAAAATGCGCAATTCCTTTGTCAAAATGATCGTACATTCGGATATATTAAGCTTCGTTCACACGAACAAAGTTTCTTTGTCACAGAGACTTTAGCAAAGAAAGTTTGCAAAACATTGTGCGTTCACACGAAGCAAATTATTTGTCACAGAAATATGTAACAAAGAATCTTTGCCAAATAAACTTTGGGTAATGAAATATTTGCTGCAGTGGTCACACGAACAAAGATTTCTCGTCATAGTTACCTGGACAAATGAATCCTACCCGTGTGAACGGCCAACCATGCCACATTGTCTTTGTTAAATACACTTTGTTCAAAATCAAAACTGATTTGAATATGAGCAAAGTTTTCTCTCCATAGCTAATTTTTTTGTTCTATCGGAAAATTTTTCTGTTCAAACGGACAGATAAACTTTACCATATAAATTGGCAATGAAAATGTGGCTAAGTCTTCATTCACAAGAAAAAAGTTTTCCATGCAAAATCTACTTTGTCACAGAAACTTTGCCCGTGTGAACTAGGCTTTAGGCAAACAGTCAAAAAGTCTTATATGTTCTCTTCAGCTTGGAGAAGACAGGGGCAGATCCGGTGCAAGATGCAAGTTATGGATTCATTCCCTCCTGAGGAACATTGCTATGAGAACTGAAAAAAAACCAACACAAATACAACAAGAGGGCCATGAGGCCCTGAATCGCTCACCTGTGTATGGTGGCCATGTAGGTCATGTGACCTAGACCGCTTGATAAATTTTTGTTCCATCAGACCCTAGAGGCTGTGTATGATATTTGGTTACAATTGGTCCTGTGGCTTTTGAGGAGACGTCTTAAATTGTCAAAATATAAGAGACATGGGTCAGAGGTCAAAGGATGACCTTGACCTCTTGTACCCGCAAATGTTCCATGTACTAACTAAGACGACTGTATATACCAATTTTTAGGCCAAAATCTTCTAAACTTGCCATGAACTCTTATGTTCTACCATTTTCCCATACTTGACCTTGCCTTGTAAAAGGTCAAGTCAGCCCAAGGTCATCATTTGAACAATCTTGATAGTACTCAAGTACCTGATGCTATATACCAAGTTTCAAGGCATCGATCACTTGGTTCTTGAGAAGGAGATTTGTAAAGGTTTTTGCCATATATGGGCATGGCGGCCATGTTGGTCATGTGACCAAGACTGTTTGAGCAAATTTTCTTTCCCTCAGCCCCTAGAGGCTCTGTATGAAATTTGGTTACAATTGGCCCAGTGGCTTTTGGGCAGATGTGTGAAATTGTCAAAATATGAGAGACCAGCGTCTAAGGTCAAAGAATGACCTTGACCTCTTGTACATATAAATTTTCATGTACTCATTCAGATGACTGTATATGCCAATTTTCAGGTTTAAATCTTCAATAGTTTCCAAGAAATCTTATGTTCTAGCATTTTCCCATATAAAAGCTAAAAAAAGCAAATTTTACCTTACCGTAAAAAAAGGTCAAGGTCAACCCAAGGTCATAATTTGAACAATCTTGGTAGTACTCCGGTACTTGATGCTACATACCAAGTTTCAAGGCCATTGGCCAATTGGTTCTGGAGAAGAAGATTTTTAAAGGCTTTTACCATATATGGGCATGGCGGCCATGTTGGTCATGTGACCCGGTCCGTTTGAACAAATTTTCGTTCCCCTGCCCCCAAGAGGCTCTGTATGAAATTTGGTTACAATTGGCCTAATGGCTTTTGAGGAGATGTGTGAAATTGTCAAAATATGAGAGACCAGGGTCAAAGGTCAAACAATGACCTTGACCTTTTGTATGCATTAATTTTCATGTACTCATTCAGATGACTGTATATACCAATTTTCAGGTCTAAATCTTCAACAGTTTCCAAGAAATCTTATGTTCTAGCATTTTCCCATATAAAAGCTACACAATGCAAATTTGACCTTACCGTAAAAAAGGTCAAGGTCAACCCAAGGTCATAATTTGAACAATCTTGGTAGTACTCGCGTACCCAATGCTACATACCAAGTTTCAAGGCCATCGGCCTATTGGTTCTGGAGAAGAAGATTTTTTTAAGTTTTTACCATATATGGGCGTGGCGGCCATGTTGGTCATGTGACCAGGACCGTTTGAACAACTTTTCGTTCCTAAGTCCCCTAGAGGCTACATATGAAATTTGGTTACAATTGGCCCAGTGGTTTCAGAGAAGAAGTCGTTTGAAATTGTTGACGGACGGACGGACGGACGGACGGACGACGGACGGACGACGGACGACGGACGCCGGAGCCTTGCCATCCTATAAGCTCCCCCGGAGCCGCTGGCTCAGGTGAGCTAAAAATGTGATAAATAAAATAAAAAATTGCGGCACGCACGCAAATGAGAGAATCGTCCAATAGTTGTTTAGAGGGTATTGAGTATGTTTGGTGTTAGGGATGCGGTCAACAGTGTATTTAGATACTTTTTGTTACACTTAGCCAATCAATTCAAGATGTCAAACCACAGCAGTTGAAATGACACCGGTACTGATGTACCTGGGAAAAACTGATAATTCTTTCTCTTCTGCAAAGTACTTTTACCGTTGACCCGCCACAAAATCATAGTAATCCTTCTTTAGTTATTTTCTATCAACGTAGTAAGTGATATTCAGACTCGTAAAACTTCTGCTGTGGTTTTTCATGTAATTATTAGGCCTCTCGACCTACAAGCCAAGTACAACCTCATCGTTGATTGGCTTCCTATTATTGTTATTATCATCATTATCTTTATTATTATTATTAGTTGTACTATATTAGTTCTCAATACCTTTACCTGTCTTTCCTAGCTATTTTTTCCCCTGGCTCAACTTTTTTTTCTCTTTTTCTTTTCATTTTTCTTTTCTTTAGTTTCTTTATTTTTTTTTTCTCATTTGCTCAGTTAAGGATCACTATCTATATTTTTGCTAAGTCCCAGCGGGCGTGCGGCGTCGGAAGACGTCGCATCGGCGTCGAGGCAACATTATGACGTCACATCATGAAGTTGCATCGACGGTGATGTGTCGTCATCATGACGCTGCATGCCTGCTGGAACACACACTGGATTTTCTTACAGTTATTTGTATGCATACCTGGCCTATTATTTAATCTGCCATTCTCATATATTACTTCATTAGATGTTCATCAGGAGATGATTTATATAAGCTTTAAGCTTCCTATCAGATCCTGTACCATATAATCATGTGTATACGTGTAAATGTATATGTTGTATACGAAGATTTATCAATAAATATTGTTTAAACCAAAATAAAAAAAAAATGAAGAAAATGATAAAAAATAATAAATAAACAATAGCAAAAATAAATAAAAGAAAAAGAAAAAAATAAGTAGATAAATGAATATCAAGCAGACCTAGATCAGGCTCTCAGATCTATTTCATATTATCAATTTACAAATTAAAAGTGCCTTTCAAATTTGAAAAATGAAAAAAGTACACAACAAAAAATGGATGGAAATGGCTTTAAGAGTCCCAATAAACCGGAGATCCAATTACTTACTTGAATCATTTTTATTTCAATTATGAAATCAGTAGCCACAAACATCTATCACTAACTGTTAGGTCAGCGTGTATCTCCAAAGTGGATCTAAGACAAAGAACAACGCCCGGACATCTTCAATAAGATCTTATTTCCGCTTATATAAGTGTCCAAGCAACAGAAGAACCGTAAAAATCGTAAAAATCAAAGTATTTGGACAGAAAGATGTGAGCAAAAAGTGCAGGCCGGAATCAAAATCATGTTTCACGCTGTTTTCCATTCCATCTACATCTGAGCCGCGACACGAGAAAAACAACAAAGTGGTTGTGCGCCCAGCGCAGACTCAGATCAGCCTGAGCATCAGCCCAGTCTAACAAGATACTTTGCTAAGCGCTTAAAATGTAGCTAAGGGTCTAAGCTACATCCATGTCGACAGCGAAGACTCCGATCAGACTGGGCGGATGCCCAGGCTGATCTGAGTCTGCGCTGGGCGCACAACCACTTTGTTGTTTTTCTCGTGTCGCGGCTCAATTATTTTGTTGGACGCATTACTGAATTATAAAGACAAACTGTTCCATTTTAGGGCAGTTACGGTACTTATTTTAGGTGTCCCAATTTTTGGAATCTATATTATACTATAGTCAAGAGACATATTATGACAATCATCATGGACTGCCGTAAGTAGGTTAACATGGAGTCCTATTTTTACTTTCTTTTCTATTATTTAATGATATCACAGACTCGGTTTTATGGTATGGCTAATTCGGATGTTTGATATGCTATGGTATTATATAAAAATTCATGCCTCTTTTGTTATATTACAAGTTGACGGAATCACCGTTTCTCCATATCTGCTGGCCGGGCCGCGTAGCGCAATCGGTAGGGCGCCTGACTTATAAGCCAGAGGTCCTGGGTTCGATACCCGGTCCGGCCACTTACTTTTATTTCTCCTTCCGCTGATTCAAGAAGGGCAGTTGTCAGTTACTGGTTAAAGTAAGTGCACTTAGTACTGGTAAACCGCTTGGGAGGAATAGTGTGGTTAGATTGACTGACTGCCCCGACATGACCATAGCTGTTTACCGTGGACGTTCAAGAGTAACACTATCAATCAAATCCATATCTGCTATATTCATTTTTGTCATGCGTGTCTGTTATGTATGTTTTATTAGAGTCTCAGGGAAGATTGACTTTGCCAACTGAGCCACCCACACAAGATAAAGTCTACTTACTTATATCAACTAAGGGTGATAGAGCACAAAATTGCTTCTGAGATATCACAAAGTAAACCTGATTTTCATAATATAGAAATAGCTAATATTTGCTGTCCTTCTTTCCTTTAAGCGTAGGCCCCATTTTGGAAGGCTTCTTTATCTTGGGAAGCAGACAGGTACACTGTAAAAATCGCGCTTAGCGTGGTTACATGTTTAGGTGTAAACATGTGTAGGAATATGTTATATAGCTAAACATGTATGCCATTTCTATTATTTTCCCGGACAAAGTCTGCTAAACACGTTTTATTCTGTTACGCGTTTCGGAATAATCCATTCTCTCTTTTCCCCGTTGAAGAACGAAAAAAAAAAAAAAGAGACGAAAATGTTGACAGAGGAAATTTTCAAAATAAAAGGTAAATATAACCAGTTTTGTACATGTTTAATTTCTAAACATAAAGTAAACATGTTGCAAATTGAACATGTTACGATTTAAACCCATAAAAAATCGGACTGCATTTTTTGCACTGATTCTAAACACATTTTTACAGTGTAGTTACAAAACGTGGTTCCCTTTGAAAAATGGCAGAAAAAAACCCATAAAGGTGTACCCATACACCTCATAAACAGGAGCGTAGTTCTCCAGCTAGTGGTATAGTGTCATTCACCGTCCACTTGCCATAAATTGGATGTTGCAATCCGTATCACAATGAGATCAAAGCTATCGGAAGTCAAATGAGCCGCGACACGAGAAAACCAACAAAGTGGCATGTGCGCCAAGCCAAGACTCAGATCAGCCTGGGCATCCGCCCAGTCTGATCAGAGTCTTCGCTGTGCGCATGGATCTAGCTTAGGCCCTTAGCTACCATTTAAGTGCTAAGCGAAGACTTTTATCAGTCTGGGTAAATGCCCAGGCTGACCTGTCTTTGTGTGGTGCACATGCCATTTTGTTGGTTGTGTCATGTCGCGGCTCAATTATTATTTAATTGTTGTATCATGTTGTTTGACGTCCCAACGGAAAAGTGCTTTTTCCTTGGCTACTGATGAAATACTCGCTCGTGGTTCAAACTTTTTTTCGGCGATAAATAAAAAAAATATTACTAAATCAAAATTCCAATACATCTTGAAGAGGTGCATAAACCTGGTAAAGCATAATTTAGTGTAAAGCTGAAGTATACCCATGCCTTCCCCAGAAATATAGTCTAATGTAAAATTGTCCGAGGTTTATAGTTTTCTTTAATGTAGCGAAATCCGTAGAGGACACACCCACGGTGTACTGGGGCCCGGGGGGGGGGGGGGGAGCAGGGTGTGTGGGAGGGGGGGGGGGGGGGCGTAGCAGTGATGTTCTCTAAGCTGTGGCCAGAAAGAAATGGTTTTCAAGGAAGAAGTTGCCGGCTACTCCCAGGTTGACGAATGATTGACGAAGGACAATCGCGGTGCCCTGGAGCGCAGCCATGGTTTAATACCGCTGAACTCCTGGTGGTCGTACTAATACCGCAAGGTAGCACAAGGTACCGCAAGGTAGCGCAAGGTCCCGCTAGGTAGGCACAAGGTACCGCTAGGTAGCACAAAGCGGTAAGATGGTACTGGGATGATAGAACAAGATTGTTAAACACAGGGTATAATCGATTCCGCCAATTTTCGCTTCCTGCAGAGACTGTACGTCATATTTGGCTTTCGCCGAGACTGTCCGCGAACTCTTGCTTCCTGCAGAGACTACTGTCCTCGTTAAATGGCTTCCTGCCGAGACTGTCCGCGTGATTCTGCTTCCTGCCGAGAGCCTAGGCAGGAAGCAGAATCACGCGGACAGTCTCTGTAGGAAGCCATTTATCACGTACAGAAGTCTCGGCAGGAAGCAAGAGTTCGCGGACAGTCTCGGCGGAAGCCAAATATGATGTACAGTCTCTGCAGGAAGCGAAAATTAGCGGAATCGATTATACCCTGTGTTTAACAATCTTGTTCTATCATCCCAGTACCATCTTATGCCTGCCTTGTGCTACGTTGTGCCACATTTAGCCTACCTTACGTTACCTATTGCCTACCTTGCGGTACCTTGTGCTACCTTGTCGTCCCCAACAATTCTCCTCACCTCGATATAGCCACGCACGGTACTGAAAATTCAGTTTTTGGATGTAGGGTAGTATTAAGTTTGTAAAAAAATGTCCGCACTAATATTTCTTTGATTTTCCTATAAAATATATCAAAAGATTTGTAAGATAGTGTAGAAGGAGGGAAATACTAGGATAACACAACATGTTTGACTTTATATCCGTGCTTTAAGAAAAACGAAGAAAACTGAATAACTTTTTGCTCATTTTCTTTTATTTCCCTATATACTATTAGGAAATGATGGCCATGCTAATCAGAGCAAAAATGACCGCATTAAATGTAGACTGAAAAGTTTGAAACAAAAATCTATGTGCAGCCAAAAAAGTGCACTATATTGACCTAACACAACATTTTTCATTTTTTATTCAAGGAAGACAAAAAAAAAAAGAGTAAAAAATGTTAATGTCCTTAATAATTTAATGCTATTTCAAGCTCACGCGATATCGTCGTTTACAGGTAGATTATACGGGGCTGAGGAAAAAAGTTGCCCATGGCTACCTTGCGGTACCTTGTGGTATTTAGTATTATCCTTATCAGGTACCAACATCGTTACGAGAATTGGATAAAAATAATATTCGTAGATTGTTTTTCTTTTTCAGTCTTTGTGTCCATACTTCCTGGCAGATTTGGCAAAAAGAGAAGATAATTCAGATTGAAAGTTGAGTAACATGATGACTGAATTTGTGTTTCCATGAGTTTCTATGAATATGAATTCCCGCTGAGATGTTTCCGTTGGTTGGATCACAGGTTTGATATTCTTGACACAAGATATGTCGGTCTTGCTGGGATGAACAAGCATACCGCTATTATGTGTTTTATTCTTCATTACACATATAAAAAATATTACTTGAACTTTCAAAATTTAATAAAAGCATCGCAAACGACTGCGTAATACCCCGCCACATAACCCTGTAGCAGGGGCAAATAACCCTTGGGGACAAAACAGGTAGCTATTATCACACTGAAAATTGTTGCAAGTTCCAGGAAAATTACTTTCAAGTCCGATGTTAATATATAGATTTTTTCATTATTTAATACATGTATAGAGTCTCATGCAGGGGCAGATAACCCTGGTGGACTAAATTTTGCATTTAACAGGAATGTTATGATATTGCAATGATTTCTGAGAAGTTTCATTAAGATATACCAAGTGTTTGATTTTATATAGATTTTTTCATGATTTCATAAATGTATATAGCTCTGAATCAGCTAGGGGTAGATTAAAATCTTAAAAAGTTCCTTTAAGAGCAGAGAATACATACAGAAGTAGGAACATGGGAAATTTTTGACCATGACAGGAACTTATATAACTTTGAACATTTGTTGCAAATTTCAGAAAAATCTTTTCAACTCTCATTTTGTACAGATTTTTTCCTGATTTTATACATGTATGCAGCCCCGAGAGAGGGACAGACAACTCAAGTGGACAAAATTCTGAAAACAGAAAACTAGACTAGTATCATTGCAATCATTTCTGTGAAATTTCATCAAAATATTTGAAAGTGTAGAGGAACTACGGACCACAAACCACTTCTTAAGACACTGACAAGGGCAATTACTCTGTTATGAAATATCGAAATCCGCCCAGTAATAATCCCAACTGAGATATTCCTCTCACAAATGCACATGTCATGTTTGAAGAAAATCCGTTAACAAATACTTAAGCTATCGAGCAAAAACGAAGTGCTCACGGACGGACAGACAGACGGTCGTACGTACAACGGACGGATTGACACGGACAGCCAGCAGGAAAACATAATAACCTGCCACTAACGTGTGGCAGGGTATAAAAAACAAACTTAAACTCTCAATCGGTAGAAAATGCAGAACAAAGCCCATAAACACTAGACGGTTTACTCAAGAAATAGCTCATTAAAGGCCTAGATTCTGTATCCACCGACAGAGGATTTACTACTTCTTTGAGTCTTAAAGTGGGCGGGACTACTGTCTTACTGATGAAACTTCATCCCAATCAGTTGTATTATTGATATATATTAACCCCAGTAAGCTGTCAATCATCTCCCAGGTAAATTCCTCTACACAACCTACAGGCAACCATTTTAGTTATTGGCGTTAGATTTTTACGCTTTGGTGCTTAGAGAATACTAAGATAACCTTCAGTTCAGTTCAACTGCTTTGGTGTTTAGAGAATACTAAGATAACCTTCAGTTCAGTTCAGTTGAACTGAACTGAAGGTTATCTTAGTAGTCTGTAAACACCAAAGCGCAAACATGTAACGCCAATATCTAAAATGGTTATATAAGTCTGCCTTTTATAGTCCACCTAAGGCTTTAAAGATTTTAAACGAATATGCAGTCATTTTTTTCATGCGAATTATGATAATTACAATGGCTGTCTGTTCTGAGCTGCAATAATTAAAATGAGAGGCTTGTTCAACTGGTCACATGTACAGTGCTTTACTTTTCCTAATTGCATCACGCCACGACAACAAAATGCCTTAAACACGACATACGCGAACAATATATACTCGGATCAAGGTACGATTCTGCGCGGAGTGACTACAGAAATTTTGATACCCCAGGATCCACGGACTGTTGGTGAGATCAGAGAAAACTCTGATTAGAATACGTGAAAGCCCAGCCTGATCTAAATGAATTCTGTTCGCATACTAAATACACTTTTTCGATGCGTTCGTTCACTTTTCGAAAACTAAATACAATGTACAATTTCTCGATGCGTAACTCAATTAAACTTTGAACCCAGAAAAACTATGTTATAAGCTAAGTGGCCCATCAACTACTACTCAGGATGTTATGACTTTCCTCAAAATAAAGGGGACCGAAAAAGGAGCCTTAAGTCATGCGCGCCCAGAGATTGATCACACTTGGACAATGGGTTCTATGAAATTCCCCTTTCGCAGAGATCGGTTCAAATGGTTCTAAAGACCATAATAAAATAGACTCTGCTCTAGAGCTGAAATGCCAAGTCTGATCAAAGCCTTCGCTGTCCGCATTGTTGTGGCTTAGACCCTTTAAGCGCCTAGCGAAGAGTCTGATCGGACTGGGTGGATTCCCAGGCTGATCTGATGCTTCGATGGGCTAACAACCACTTTGTTGGTTTTCTCGTGTCGCGGCTCATATCTGTCTGATATCTCACTGACTTATTTGTGTTTGACAGTGTGTATGAAATGGAATTCCCTTTCTGCCTTTTTGTTTCGATTCAAATGAAAATAGGGTCAAGTCGGGTAAATTCGGACAGGAGGTCAATTCAGACAGTGACATCGTTTCCTTTATGTCAGTTGTTTGGAAAGAAAACAAAATATAACTGGACAAAGAGTGAAAGCCCTGGTCTTGACTTTCTGTATGTCCGAATTTACCCGCTGTCCCAAGTTACCCTACTTGACCCTAGCATTGATCGAAAACTAAATGATAATTGTACGGGGTTTTTAATTACACACGATGGGTTAACTCTTTAGAGGCAACCCAATGCTACATAAACGAAACCCTTACTGGGGCTTCCAATCCTGACTTAGGAGCGGAAAATGTGCTGTCACTTCTCCACCAAATAATCGGAAATGCTGAACCCTGACCCGGAACAACTGTTTCCAGAGCAGCTATTTTGTTTCGACTTTCTTCCCGTCTAGAAATGCCATTGACAACCACATTTGAGCCGCGACGCGAGAAAACCAACAATGTGGTTGTGCGCCCAGCGAAGACTCAGATCAGCCTGGGCAGCTACCCAGCTTGATCAGACTCTTTCTGAAGTGCTCAAACGGTAGCTAAGGGTCTAAGCTATCTTCATGCGGACAGTGAAGACTCTGATCAGACTGGGCGGATGCCCAGGCTGATCTGAGTCTGCGCTGGGCGCACAACCACATTGTTGGTTTTGTCACGTCGCGGCTCATTTCTCTATTTTCAATGTTTGGCAATTTTAACCAACATAGAGCAAACAAATTGTACATGTATCAATTTCATTTTGCAGAAATAATTATCACATATAGGGTTGTGAAACTTCTTACTACATGTACTACCCTGAGATCATTTTTGACTAGCATTGACTGTAAAAGAACTGAACCGTTCGAGCAATGCCATTATTGCGCATGTGATAGCCAAATATCGCATGTGTTCTTACTAAGAACTTTTGTTCTCCGGCTCATGACGATTTTGAATGAGAAAGTCATAGTCAGGTGGCGGATTCGAGAAAAGTGCTCTAGAAAATGAGTTTGTGGGCACTTTCGCGGCATGATGGGCAACCATGCTAAAAATACTTACCGATATGCCGTCGTTTATTTTTTGCCGGTTGCCAAGCCTGGCTGCCCATTGTGTACCGAATAAACGAGGTCAAAGGTCATTAAGTGCAAAATCACGAACGACTGCTTAGAAAATGATTATTGTACATTTGAGGTATACATATCACTGCAGTTTAATGCTGAACATATTGTAAACCTCATTCGGCAATAGTAAAGCATACTTGAATAGTTTCTGTTCAATCAAACTGTGTATGTGTCCGTCCGTACACCTGTTTTTCTGAATGTACATGCATTCATAGAGCTAATTTTAATATTTCATAGATCGAGGACTGCACGGAATAAATATATGACCAAGATGTTTCAATTTAGTTAATTATATATTTTTAAGCAAGCTATCGTATATTTCTAGCTCAACATTTAGATTACAAATAGTTGGATTCATTAGCATGTGTTGTTTACAATACATAACTTGTTTACAGTTGTCATCTGAAATCTAATGCAGAAAAATAGCCATAAAATCATTTATAACGGTGTTTAAACATAAAGATGCAAAAACTTTAAAAGTGTGAGCTATGAAGCAGATAAAATTCAATGTAGATAAATCAATCTCATGTAGTTTACGTTACCAAATTGGTATATTAGTCATTTAAATTACTTTTAAGATTCAATTAAATAGAAAAGCATAGTATCATTTATGTTTGGTGATTATAGATGTTTTCTTGTTTATAAAGTTGACAATAATTCATTTTGCAAACTACTTTTAGACATAAAATACACATAAGCATGGTGTCAAGAATAAGTTTTCAGATACACATGAGTATTTATAAATACAATCCAGAATATCGAGACTTGTCGACCGACATTTTGAAACTCATCGCCTTATGCTTTTGATTTTAAAGGGTATTGCTGATATACAAGCAAACTTGTGCAACTACTGTAACATATACGTTTTTGTATAAGTGTTACAGCATCGCATGTAATTTACGTTAAGACAGACAGGTCTGTGGGAATGAATAAATTAATTCGAATCTAAATATTGTTATTGCCCACATGACATTATGTTGGTCCTCGTCTGAATCGTTTTTCTAGACATTCCTCATGGGACTGATGGCCATATAACTAGCGTGGAAAAAGTATGAGAAACTACCTATTATAAAAATCAAATGATTTCATTTATAAGTACCCTGTCGTTAAGCGGCTTTGTAGAGGCTGCTAAGATGGCTCCCATAACTTCATTACAGTATTGTTTTAGTTAGTTTAATTCAGTGGCTACAGAGCTTATAGAGGCTATCTGAAATAATGACTCAGCTGCTCCAGGTTGCATGAGGCGTGTTGTACACTTTTCAGAATTTCTCAGGAAAACATTAAATCAAACCTAGTTTGCTGTATTCAAACCTTGTGTGTCATTTTTTCTTGAAGTTTCATATTACATGTATTCTGATTAATGCATTCGAAGCTGATACATTTGCTCCTCTTAACTAAGTCATCATATGTTTTGTTTTGCTTAGCCATTTAGTGGACTAAAACTGACTTCGTTAGCCTGTGTAGTTTACGTTATAGGAAGTGTTTAAATTTCGTACCTTAAATCTATTAAACTGTTAAAAAGGGCATACCACTGGCTTGAAACTGTGTCTGCACAGTCTAGTACATAACATTTCTGAAACTGTTGTTCAAGCTCTCGCAACAACAAGACCTTTACTGTAGTGCAAGCTTCATACATCAAATGGCCTACTGTTACACCAGCTCAGGTAACTCGTCTGAATAGGTTGTGATAACAGCCAAAGCATTTAGTGAAAACAGCAAATGCGACTGTAGTGCGAGAGTACAGATCACGTTTGCCACTGCTATGCTGGCTAAGAACATTACAAGACATCTGTGTTTTAACACCTCAGGCTTCTATAAGCCATCTTGTGTGATTAGCATGCCAGTTCTGGCCACCAAATGTCCACTGCCAGTATGCTAAAATACCACTGTAGTGGCAGCCATAAACGCACACCCTATAATGCTTATATCCACGTGTGGTAATACTTACTTCGTAACGTACGTGACAGTGCAGATAAGGCTTTACAAAGACGTCTATACATAAAAGGGTACCATCTTAATCTACCAGACATGTCTGTAAGCACTGTGATGTCAGGTCAGGCTATTAAAGACATCATCATATATCATGGTACCTGCCAATGCCGCTGCAAAACCTGTGCATCGACTATGGCACCTGCTCAATTTACTGAAATACCCTAGAGGTATGGTTATGGCAGTTGTTTCGTTTATATAAATATGGGCAGAATTCAGTGCCAGACAGTGTATTGCCTGACATCTATAAAGTCTGTGGTACCAGCACAGGGTAAGAAAAAAGGATATATTGACATGGTTTTAGAAATTCAGGCTACAACAAAGTCTCTTGAGAGTCATTGCTCTCTGTTATGTAATTACATATCATATTCTGCCTGCATCTTTATCTTGTTCGACTACCTAAAAACCACAACTATAGAGACAGTTATATCTGTTCTTCAACTAAGTTTGCTCTCTGTCAACACTCCAGAACAAGTTCAAATTCTCTCGACAAATTGTCACTTTCAATTATGTAGTGCCAGCTGACTGACTAAAATACTTCAGAAGAGGCAAATATACTGCCCCAGGCATCTACAAAATTGCCTAGCAGGTCATTGTTCAGGCTCTAATAACCAAACATAATATTTAGAACATTGCATCGCCTCATCTGTTAAAGATCAACGTAGACCTTTGTAGTGCCAGCCCGTAAGATGTTGTTTGTAATATCAATGGTCATGATTCTGGTTTATGATTTTTTATTAGATATGCCCGGTAACGTATGTAACGGTGTAATTGTCTGCATAGTTTGATACACTTACATGTTTCCTTTTATTTGCATTAAGGTAAAATGTAAATGTTAGCTTGTTTCAGTAAAATGGTTAATTTATCCGAAATATGTTTGTTCATTAAATGGAGAAAAAACTCGGTAACGTAGGCAACATTTATGCTCTATACGAGATAGCTTATATGATTGTATAGAGAAACAGCACGATACTTTTTCTCAACAGCAAGATTCATATACTTCTCAATATTCATTTGAATAAGAGTTATTGTAATATACGAATTCAGCAACTTGATATGGTAACGTATTTAAATTGGCGATAACTGTCAAACGCACCGACTATGATGTCAGAGAGCAGAGAATGGTATCATGTAATCTTGTGATATATTTTTGGAAAAACAAAAAGTGTATAAGGCCTCTCATTCAGATCGATGGGGCAGGCCTATGGGCTATTGGTAACTCAAAAGACTGCTTTTAGATTAAATGATATAGTAAGCCACTGTACAAAAGTGTATCTACTGACCTTTATGATTGAATATGATGTCGGCAATATGGCAAAAACTTTTTGGTATGTTTACTTACTTCCTTTGCCATAGTTGCCTCTTATTTCGCGAAAGTCTCTATTAATTCAATAATTCACTCACAAACTGGTATATAGAAATGCACCAAATGACCTTTGACCCAATTTTGACCTTATATGACGTCTGTTGAGCTGGCAACCGGGCAAAATAGTTTTAGGTAGGTCTAATGACTTCAATGAGCCCGGTTGCCCGTCATGCCGCGAAAGTGCCCACAAATCCAAAATTTCACTCTTAAACCACCGGACTATCATGTGAATACTGAGTTATCGTTATATGCTTGCTGAAATGCATAACTGAGCCACGTTCCCGTAGAAAAACTTTTCAATCTAACTAGGCGCGTAACTAGGGATACATACATGTTACGGACAATTACGTTTTACATCCCTTGAGTGCAAGAATAAGAGCTTAACTCTTTCGGCGCCAAATTTTTCAGACGACAAATTTTCGTCTGCTCAAATCATCAGACGACAGATTTGTAATTGGAAATTTTAACAATCTAACGACATTTTTCATAAAATCAGGTTTTTTAAGTTCATATTTGAATGGCAAACAGTGTAGATCCTGATCAGACGGCTCTTTTAAGAGCCGGCTGATCTGGATATACGCTGTTTGCAAAGTCGCATTTTTTACGACTTTGGCGCCGAAAGAGTTAACCCCAAAGATATTTTATGTTATTGCGTCTGTTTCAAAATATAAGCATCACCAAATATGCAGGTGCGTGTTGAAATTTTGTCAGTTTGACAAAATTTCAACACGCACCAGCGTATTTGCAAATAGGCCCTTGCTATCTGCAAGAAGCGAAGACTCCAACCAGTTTGTTTATCAGTGCAACTTAGCTAAGGACCCTTCTTTTGTGCCTGTAGATTCATTAGTCTTTACTGTGCACATTTACTGCCCAAAGACGCAGGGAACATAAACTGCAAGGCATCTTTGACTGCTGTTCGCATAAATGTCGTGAGAAGTCATACGAAATACCGCAAAACTGCATTGTGTATCACAAGGTAGCACAATGCTCTGCAGGGTAGAGATGAATGAACCGCTTGTGGTTTTATGGCCTTCGATAGTGAAAGTGAAGTGATATCAAAACTATCACCTTACCTGTAAGCGTGCTTAAAATCCGCCAATGGAGATTTTAGTGTCGGCCTTTGAGATATAAGCAAAACTTTAATCCAGATTTTTGTGAACGTAAGGGTTTGCTTAGCGGAGACCAAGCTTTCTGTGAACGCTATACTTGTAGGGCTATGCAGCGACTCTAGTGAATATACTCTGCATTCGATGCAATGAAATGACACTTTCCGGGCAACTCTCGTCATATTTATTCACAAGTTCACATACAAGCAACTATACATTTAAAATAATCAAAATAATATGGAATCCATTTCAAAAGAATTTAAATGAGCAGGAAACTAGCTTAAAATAGCTTTAATCACTAAATGAGTGTTCGGTGTTGGACATAGTAAAAGCAAATTTAGCTGTTACCGGACAAATGGGTAGGACAGTCTGTTAGAGTACCAAAGAATGTGGTTGAACATCGTTGCTATCTTCGTATAGCATAATATACTTTAAGCACTGGCCTACTGATCTAGCGGTCCTTGGTTCGAGCCCCGCTGGAGGCCGAACTCTTTCTAACGATAAACGAGGTTCCATTGCACACAGCCTTTCATGATCAGTCTCCCATCGTCCTGAATAACTGAAATTAGTTTCGAAGAAAAGGACGTAAAATTGCAAGTCATCTATCCATCCTACTACCAATTTTAAAGCCCATGGGTACACCATCAGGGGAAGCGGAAGCAACTTTGCATTTCCGTAGTTGCCTTCCTACTCGAAAGGGGCCAACTCTTAAAGGAAAGAATTGCTCCGCCAGAGAAAAAATTCTTTTCTATGAGAGAAGACCTAATTTTTGAAGGACTTCAAAGTCTAGAGAAGCAAATAAAGAAATAATAAAAAAAATAATAATTTCCCTTTCAGAAAATAGAGAGAAAACAATTGGTATACCCATACGCTTAAATACGCACCATCCATTTTGGTATGATAAGGTGCAAAACAGCCTTGCAGGATTTTTCCTTATTTTTATTCGAATATTATTTGATAAGTAACTCAAATTCAGGAACACGCACGCATCCTTCAAGGAAAAAAACAAGATGATTGAATTGGCAATCGCAAGCATCAAGTTAACTTGAACAATTTTCTCAATGCAGACAATTCCTGTTTCACAGTATTCGAACGCACTGTACCATCTCTTCATAGCGTTGAATCGAGAGTACAAGCATTCGCTTATAACCAGTAGTCGGAAATCATTATGTTTTGAGATTTTGTCCGGAATCGGCTGCGTCATTTATAATTATTCAGCTTTGAAAATGTAAAGAGGTAATTTTAATGTAATTTGCTTTTCGGTCTTTTACCTTATTGCCCGGTACAATGTCGTGTATGGGTGGATAGTAATTGGTACAGTATTCAAATCGCCCTTGGCATGATTCTGAAACCATTTTGAGCCTTTTATTGCATCTTTTTATAAAAAAATCTTTAAAATAAACGGAAGGCGTGATCAATCTACAGTTTATTACATGTAGTTTTGTTAGTAGGATGATAGCTAGGTTTTGCACGACACAAACTCCTGTTAAATTAGCTGTTCGGAACAAAATTTCTGTGACGGCCATGAGGTTCTCATCGTACAGGGCAATAAAGTAAAAGACCGAAGAGCAAATTATATTAAACTTACCTCCTTACATTTTCCAAGCTGAATAACTATAAATGGCGCGACAGATTCCGGACAAAATCTCAATACATAATGATTTCCGACTACTGGTTATAAGCGAATTTTGTACTCTCGATTCAACGCTATGAAAACCGGAAGAGATGGTACAGTGCGTTCGGACACTGTACGTGTGTTTGCTAGACTGCGTGGAGTACTGTTATGTCTCGTCGCTCATGAATCGGAACTCCTCTCGGCCAATTCCGTTTACAGTCAGATTCACAGAATTGCCCTAGCGGTGTTCCGATCTGTCGCTGGTGTTTCTTTCTTTCTTTCTGTCTTCCTTTTTTTCTTCTTCTTCCTGTGTTTTAGGCTGGTCTTTTTGACTGTGGCCTTTACTTGGTTTCATCATCAACGAGTCGCGACACAAAAAAGCCAACAAAACGGCATGTGCGCCCAGCGAAGATTCAGATCAGCCTGGGCATCCGCCAAGTCTTATCAGAGTCTTGGCTGTCGGCATGTATGCAGCTTAGAGCCTTAGCTACCCTTTGAGCGCAAAGCGAAGACTCTGATTAGTCTGGGCGGATGCCCAGTCTGGTCTGAGTCTCCGCTGGGCGTACATACCAATGTGTTGGTTTTGTTGTACGTAGCTCATTAACATGTATATTTTTGTTTACTTTGTATTTGACCAGGTTGATGTAGAAGAATGATGAAGAACGATATCAGACAAACCGAATGGTTAATCTAAAGAATACAGGCGCGGAGTCGAATGAAACATTGCTTTCAAAGAGAAGACACTCCAGTGACAGTGATGAGAATTGTTCGGATTTCGATGCATTATTACTTGACATGTTAGCAGATACCACAAGAGATTGTCGCTGCATTATCAAGGGATTTAAATTGAGTCAAAATATTGTGTGCAAACAGCACTTGATGAAGCAAATGATACACTGATAAGAAAACATTTGGAAATGTTCAGAGGGGAAAAGCCTGCACCTATTACACCTTTGGCCTTACGGTGAAAAGAATTCCGCTTCCAGCAGGGTCCAAACCTGGACCGCTAGCTCACAGATCAGCGCCAATCCCGTTGAACTACCGGGGGTTTCCGAATTGTGAATAATAATTCAGCCAACAGCCAACTTTTTTGTTCTGACACCGAAGAAGTAACAGATGATAAGATATTTCCTGAGGTGAAGACGCGGGCTGACAAATAGACATAACAGCCGCGACACAACAAAACCAACAATGTGGCATGTGCGCCTATAAAAGACTCAAATCAGTCTTCCGCCCAGTCTGACCAGAGTCTTCGATGTGAGCTTAAAGGGTAGCTAAGAGTCTAAGCTACCTCCATGCCGACAGCAGAGACTCCGATCAGACTGGGCAACTGCCCTGGCTGATCTGAGTCTTCGCTCGGGCGCATATGCTACTATATTCGTTTTGTCGCGTCGCGGCTCAAATTTTGATGTGCAAAACATAGATAAATACTGGTATGACATTATGAATACAGACGGGTTTGAACTACATTCGCAGTTCATTCTCCGCTGTTTCTGAACTTTGATCTTTCAGAGAGTCTCTTTCACTCTTAGAATCACTCGAACTGCTTCTACCAAGACATTTTAGCTTCTTTCCAGATTTTCCATCTCCGAAACTGCCGGCTGTTCTATCACCGCTAAAGGATGTTGAACTGATCGAAAATTTTCTTGACGGCTTCCCAACAAATCTGCATACAAAATTGAAAACTTCCTTAAATGTGTTCTTTAATTCAGACCTAAACCGTTTGTTGAGTATCGTATATATCCAGAAATTGGCATGAAAGGAGAGAACCAGTAAAATTTCATATCCTGCATGGAACGCTCTATTGACGTACAACGACATCATCGTATTTTTGGAATGTTTTTGAATTACCGTAAAGAGCAGAAATATTCCGTATGGTATTTCCGGTATGAGGAGTACGATGACGATTGTGCTGACGATAATTGACATTCGCTTGTTCCAGGCACGGCGACGATTAACCATCGATCTACTGCTTCCTTCTCTCATCACCTGTGACGCGGAGGTGCGCAGATGACAGATCATCAGGGTAGTGAGAACGACTAGTAAAATACATGGGATCAGATGCATGAATAACAGTGAAGCCCAGACGTGAAAAAGAGACCAGCCGTTTTCCAATGTCCAGAGGCAATAGCCCGATTTAACGTCTGCTTTTTGGTAAATCAGGTGGTATATGTGAAGAATCGGTGACAAAACAGATACAATTCCAATGAAAATGAAGGTGTTCTTTATGGTGAAAATCGTTTGTGATTTAAAGGGAAATCTGACCGACGCAAATCTTTGTACGCCAAGAAATACGGTCAGCCATATTGAAATGTTATGAAACGACCTGGAAAGGAAGTACTTTGAAACCATAAAGGCGTTGCACCAATGCTTTTCAAGCTCGTAAACATCCATCGAAGTCATTTCCGCTTCGCCGTACTGAGGCACTGTTTCATATTCGTATTGAGAATAATTGTTTTCCGTATTCCCTTCGTCGTATTGAGGGTACGAGCTAACCATCATTCCTGCGCCGTGCTTGGGATACGATGAATACGTATAAATATACGTGGGTAGGGTGACCATTCCTGTCATGGAATCAGTGATTGCTATGACAACTAGAACAATGTGAAGGACGTTGCGCATTTTCTTGCGCAAAAGAACAATTATGACAAGCAAGTTAAACAGTGTTGTGAAAATGACAAGTATTTCCCATATAAACAGATAAATAGGTCTTTCAAAGTCAAACGCTTCGTACATAAAGTTTTTAAATTCATAATCTGAATAGTCAGCGAAGTTACTGAGACTGTCCTGAGTGCCATTTATCAAGGTATTTTCTCCAGTAGTGTTCACTATCAACGCAGGCTCGGTACTATTACACAAACTACTGTTACCATCCATAATGTCAGCGTACTTCTCTTGAAACATACTTCAGCGGCCGTTTCTTTCTCCCAGAAAAGCCAATTTTGATACACTTCTTAATGTGATGTCCGAAGAGGAGATGATTCTTTCTGCATTGCTGTTCTTGGGATCGTCTAGTTACCCTGTTCATAGAAAGGATTAACCCATTAATGCCCAGTGGACTCTTCTATCTATATATATTGGATGAGACCATTTGTCATCCAGGGGATGTCATATTTGTTTTTTTTATTTACTTTTAGGAGAGATACTCATTTGTCTTGGGCAAAAAGTGTAGACTCTGATCAGATGCCGCATTTTGCGGCGTCTTATCTGGGTCTGCACTGTTTGCCTATGTCGCATTTTGGGGAGGCTAGGTATTAATGGGTTAATTATTTTTGTTTTAATTCCAAACAACTGACATAAAAAAGAAATAATATCACTGTCCAAATTACCTGCTGTCCGAATTCACCAGACTTCACCCCACCTCAGTGTGTGTTGTGTTTGCATAACTCTTATTTAGTTTTCCAAGCAAAAAGTGTGTTTAGCAAAGGATCTGATAGTTGTACATGTAATGTAAATTTGCCTATAAAATTGGTCAAAAATGAACTTTTGGTCTACTTCAAAATTTCCACGGAAATGTTTTCATTTGCAACTCCCTATAATCAATTGACACAAAAACAATTTTTCGGTTATTAAACACGTAGACAGATGATTTTTGGTGGAAAAAGCAAGTTTTTATAATTAAATGTATGGAAAATAGGAAAAGTTTAATAAAGATACTTCTCCCCCCCCCCCATGCCTCAGCTAGCCTCTTTGCATGTATGTGTGTACTGTCAATATACACATTATATGTGAGTGGCAAGCTGAGGCACGGGGGGGAATGATAGTCTATAGCTGAAAAATGGAAAAGTGGGTGGGGTAATTAGACCCATTGCATCTCAAAATCAGGCTAGCATACTTTTTATTTATATAATATTGCATGCTATATTCAGTTGTATTGTTTACTTTTATTTTAAGCATGTTTAACAAAATAAAATGCTGTAAATAAGATAAAAATTGAAAATTTGATGTATTTTGGATGACTGAAAATTCCACTTACCCCTCTTGAGAAAGTCAGTAAAAGTTAGTCTGCAGACGTGATAATTTTTCAAAATCAATACGAAAACTTCTTTATAATGCATAAGTCTACATTTGAATGCTAAAATCATCAACATGAAGCTGCAGTAATTTATCGAAACAATAAGCAAATTTGCATTGAAACTGTCAGAGGTCCTTTGATGAAACAAAACGTAGAAAAGTTTGTTTGGAATAAAACATTAATTTATCATGCATATTTTTTATTAAAAAGATAGTAAATGTTGGTCACATGCTGTATTACGTTAAGGGAAACGGGAGATCCAACAGCCATGATTTACTCCTTCGTAATTCAGGAGATAAAAGTGACATAGTTTAGGTCCTATTTTGTATAGAACCTTTCTTATGCAAAGCCTCCCAATTTTGAAAAAAATATGATTTAGTTATGTATAGGATGAAAATTAAGAAAGAGCGATAAAAAACCCTGGTATCTCTCACCAATTTTGAGAAAATATTGGGAATCACGTTTTCATTTGGCAGTAAAGGGACTATACGGTATTCCAAGCCTATATACCTGATTGCGTTCACACAACTTTATCGAGTGGCACTATCCAACGGGCCATTCAGAGTAATCAAGCTAAACATTGTTGAATGAAACTTCATTATTAGGGAGCCTAGTGGTGGGGGTGGTTGGCCAGGTGTCTCGAATCCTGACCACCCAGTGGGGTACTTTCTTTTTTCTCAACTATACATTTTTTCGACTGTACCTGCATCAATAAAAAGATCCCGGACCGGATTATCTGTTGCAGTTTATTAAATCTTAAATTGAAAGTATAATATTTCCAAGCGTCGGTATCGCTTGATCCTGATATTCCAAATCTATACCTGATTGTGTTCACACAACTTTATCGAGCAGCCCTATCCGACGCGTTTTTCAGAGTCATCGAAACACCTTTATTAGAGAGCTTAGTGGCACGACAAGTAAAATACACGGAACGAGATGCATGAAAAATAGTGCAGCCCAGGGGTAAACAAGGGCCCATACGTTTTCCAATTTCCAGACACACAAATCTAATTGTGTGTCTGCTCTGGGGTAAATTAGGTGGTAGATGTGTAGAACTGGTGACACCAATGAAAATGAGCGTATTCTTTATTGTGAACAGCCTTCGTGTTTTAAAGGGAAATGTGACAGATGCAAATCTTCGGACACCAAGGAAAAGCGTCAGCCATATTGAGATGTTGTGAAACAATTTGGAAAGGAAGAACTTGGAAATCATGAAGGCAACTAGAACCATGTGAATGACGTTCCGCATTTTCTTGCGCAGCAGTACAATTATGATAACCACGTTAAAAAGTGTTGTGAAAGTGACGAGAATTTCCCATAAAACAGATAAATAGGTCTCTCAAAGTCAAATATTATCTACCGGTATAACAAGTTCCGCAAATGTGCCATTATAAGTGTTGTTGTAGTCGTAGTAAGGATAGTATGCGTCATCATGATATGGGTAATCACCCTCACAGTTGTTCTGATGGTCATTTATTGTAGTTCCATTTCTGGTAGAATTCCCTATCAAATGATAATTATTCATGCTACTGTGACATGTATCATTCATATTTCAAACGTCCTAAGTGGTAGCTACGCTTAATGAGGCTTCTAAATATAATATTAAAAGTGCTTTTCCGTACTGTCTGTATCGTTTTTCGAGGATCCATCTAGGAACCCTGTTGACAGAAATGAGAGAAGCATCTGGAATCAGAAATAAGAGAATGAGTGATAAACCGGACAATTTTAGAGAGATTTTGTGTAGTTACAAGTCGTACAAAAGCATTTGGTTTTCACCATCATTTAAAATGGCATTTTTGTTCCGTTTTAAAGATAATTATTCCGTCCATATCTTCATTTCTTTTTATTTGAATCATATATAACTTTGACCGATTCATCTAAACTGCCTTGCCAAATGAATATACATGTCAGAGGTTATATATTAGGCTTAGAGTTAAAAAACTACTCTCCTCTTAAAGTTGGAGAGGACATGGACAGCTCGGTGCTAGGAGGTGCAAGTTATTGATCTTCAGAGGAACATTGTTATGAGAACTTGAAAAAATATCAAGCATTGAAGTCGACTTTCGAAAAAATACATGGGACTAATTCAGACATTGAAATTAAATGTCAGCGGTTCAAATACGGGAAGTTACCTCTTTACTTTTAAAATATAAAACATGACTGTAAACCACTACATACTAAGACAGAATTATCACAGGAAACCGTTTAGACCTAGACCCGTAGGTCAAAAATTATTTCGATAAATTATAGTATTTGTTTTCATAGAACTGAGGGTAATTGTATATTTACAAGAAAATTAATTTTGACAGTTTTCCTAGAGCAAACATAAAAGAATTATCATGGTTTAAAATCAAATCTCAACGAAAAACAAGTCCCATTGACGTCAATCCGTGGAAACGGCACGAAGAAAGTGATAAACAAGCTGAAGTAACTGATCATGCTGTTCAGATTTAGAGCTAACAACTAAGTGAACAAAAATAAATACTGCTTGCATTTTTATTTACACTTCTATCGGTACAAAAACAATTGCAATACGTTTGACACAAGTTCCAAAAATTATTTCCAGAAAACATGAAATTGCATTATAGTCTATGGGAAAAATAAATAAGTGGAATTACATTTGGCCCTTTGCTGTAGATAGACTGCTCCTTAAGGGGCAGCCTTCTCTGAACCTGCACTGTTTCCTTATCTCATTAAACAAATTACTAAGTAAGAAACTAAAGTACTTAGCTTAAATTCGAAAATGAAAAAGTGCACAGCAAACAATAGTAGGAAATGGCTTTAACACTTTAAGCGCCAGAGACGAAAATAGCAAAATTTGCAAATAGTGTAGATCTTGATGTAGCGGCCGCTTCATCCAGATCTTCACTGTTTGCTCTCCAGTCTTTGGACCTCACTTTGACTTATCTTGGACAAGGCATTTTTTTCCAATTCTGCAGACATGAATTGTGTCGCCTGCTGTTTGGCGCTTAAAGCGTTAAGAGTCCCAATAAAACAGAGATACCATTACTTACATGGACTTGTTCGTTTATCATAAAACACCACTCACTAACTGTTACATGTAAGTCAGCCTGTATTTTCAAACTGGATTTGGGATGGGAATGTCTCATATATAAACACTTGGCTATAGCTGTCAGATCCTGAACCATTACATATTGAATCTACATTGTGTATTGTATTTGCATTTTCTATGAATAAAATATTGTTTAAAACAAGCTGGATCGGAGACTAAAGAACAACGATTGCACATATTCAGTAAGAACTAATTTCCGATTATCTAAGTATGCAGGCAACGGCTGTTAAGTTTTGGTTATATAGGATGGATGGATGACTTGGGGTTTTACGTCCTTATTAACAGTATTTCAAGGGCAACAACCTACGTCATTCGACGCGTCTCTAATTGATCAAATAACACCTATTCGGACAATCAACTATTCGGAAAAGACCAATAAATCCCTTTATCTTGACAACTTTTCGAGAAATGACTGCATGCACCATTACATTCTAAAAAGGGCAATATTTCAATATGAAAGGGACTCCATAAAAATATCGCAAATACTTTGACTAAATACATCACAATATAAGTTGAAGCATATTATGTCAAACAGTTTGCAAAATCAACTGAATGTCTTTTATATTATTTGGTCCCTTTTGAAATTAATCAGTCTTTGAATCGACTACCAAATTAAAAATTAGAAATTACAGTATGCTTTTTTCTGGTTTCGTCACCAGATATTGTCAGGGTCACTGACGAGGCTTTATTAGTCGAAACTACGTAGTCTGGCCCATGTTCAAACTTCTGTATGTATTCTCTGCTCTTGAAGGTACTTTTTAAGATTTTAATTGTACCTCACTGCAGCTGGTGTTGTGCCGTGTGGCGGCCGTAAAACGTCTCCCCGTTCATCATCCATAGTGCAGATTGTATTTTATTTACATCCTTTGAGATCAGAGGATAGATTCTGAGAAATCTAAAATTTGAGATCGATTTAGACTATTATTCTAGATCATCGTCTTTTATATTATTTGGTCCCTTTTGAAATTAATCAGTCTTTGAATCGACTGCCCAATTAAACATTAGAAATTACAGTATGCTTTTTTCTGGTTTCGTCACCAGATATTGTCAGGGTCACTGACGAGGATTTATTAGTCGAAACTACGTAGTCTGGCCCATGTTCAAACTTCTGTATGTATTCTCTGCTCTTGAAGGTACTTTTTAAGATTTTAATTCCACTTAGTAAGATTGACCTTTCATTGCCGTATTTGGTGTACCCAGTGGTGGGTAAAAAGGTTTGATTGATCTGCTCTCAAAGTTTTATTGTCATGATACTATAATTCACATTTCTTCCTTGGTACCCTATGGCTCAAAACAACGCCAATAAGGCATATGTATCTAAGCTGCATTAAAATTCCACTTCATTCTGCAGAGATCCACAAACCAGGTAAAGCACAATTCTAATGCACTTACAAATATAACGCGACATCTGATTGGATAACGTTAAAAATTTGAAATTTATGAAAGGTGAATGTGGAAAAGTGCATTAGAATGGGGATACATGTAACTGTATTGAAAATTGTCATTTGGGGAGGTAAATCATCGGCTTTATGGTCGCAAACTGCGTTTTACGGCTCCGCTGGCGCGTCGCCGTAAAAAACAATTTCCGACCATAAAATAAGTATTATATACTGTTCACAAAATGTAGGGGATATTAAGATATTAAAAATGGTATAAATTAGAAAAAATATCAAATTCATCTGAAACGGCAAGTGTCCACCAGACAAATATTCGATAAGACATTTTGCATTACAATGCAGGTGGTATATCCTGACACGTGATCTGCGTGTAATTCGTTTTAGACAGGGTGTCGACACCCAAATTTCACACGAATCTGCTGTAAAAACAAATCCTTTTCAGATTACAAACTTTACACAGAAACACTCGTTTTGACTCATTTAACAAGCTGAAAATAGCTTTTACACACTGTTCCATCAAAATAAAGATTGCAAGCCATAAACGTCTAAATTTTTCGGTGACTCGATGCACCTGTGCGATTTTTGTTTTCTGGTATTCTTGTCAAAACGACCGTTTTGAATAAAAAAAATACAGAAATGTTGATCCCATAGGATCCATGGACTGTCACTGAGATCGGGTAAGACGCTGATAAGACTGCTCGACAGCTCAGCCTGATCTGAGTTTATTCTCTTCGCATACTAAATACACCTTCTCGATGCATAACTCATTAAACTTTGAACCCAGAAAAGCCGTATTATAAATAAGCTAAGTGGCCCATCAACTTTTACTGATGATGTTATGATTTTCCTCAAAGTTAGTAGGATGCTTGATTGTGTGTAAGACCGAAAAAGAAGACTTAAGTTGGACCATTCCCTTTCGCAGTGATCGGTACTATGACCAGCAAATAATAAAACAAACTCTGCTCAAATGGTGAAATGCCCAAACTGATCGATTTTTTACCAATGACGTCGCCAAAGGTATCGAACTACGTTAAGCCGCGACACGACAAAACAAAGAAAGTGGATCCGCCCAGTCTGATCAAAGTCTGTTGTGCACTGAAAGAGTAGTTAAGTGTCTAAGCAACCTCGATGCGGACAGAGAAGGTTTTGATCAGACTGGGCGGATGCCCATGCTGATGTGAAGATTCGCTGGGTGCACATGCCACTTTGTTGACTTTCTCGTGTCGTGGTTCAAAATTGTATTTATTAAGAGTATTTTTTCTTCCGTATTTTGAACGTTAAGTGGGGCATATTTACAACAAATGCGAAACACTACAGAATGTGGGAAATAGTCTTCGGGTAGGGACATGTACGTCTCTTCGTCTGTCTGGCTGTCTGTTCATCTGTCTGTCCGTGATTCCGTTTCAATCACCGTAAAGAGGCTGAGTAGATTTTACGGTAAAATAATTTTCAACCAGCTGCCAGTCCATTTCCCGTTATTTGTACGTGTGCTTGTAAACAGGAATCATCACGCAGAGTAGGGTAGACTTAATCATATAGCCCTTCAACACTATAAAGGTATTTTCGAGTGCCTTCAGTTAACCAAACCCTACCAAATCGTGATTTTCATAGATGTTACATGTATACACGCAAACGCCCGTAAAAACAACGGTAATTGAACTGGTGGCAAGATGCCAGGTATTTTACCGTAAAATCTACGGAATCATTTTACACTGACAACTATACAATATCTACAGTGATATGCCAAAAGTGAATGACATCTGTCTAATATCTCACTGACTGACCTAAGTTTGACAGTGTACATGAAATGCAATTCCTTTTCTGCCCTCTTTTTTATTTTCGATTCAAAAGAAAATACAATTGATCGAACATTAATTGACTGACTATCACATGCGAATAATTTATGCATGTACTGTAATAGTGCATGTGACAGTCAAATCATCGCATGTGATAGAAAGAACTTTCATCCATTTTTGTCCAATTCTCAAAACGATGTTCCCCAGGATTAATTGGTTGGTTGGTTTGGGTTTAACGGCCCTTTTGAGACAGTGTTTCAGTCTATATCGGGCCGTCTCCCAAAGAGAATGAGAAAGAAAAGAGAAATGGTATACTAGAGAAAACTGAAATTTCCAAACAACCCCCGCCCGCACCTTCTGCAAGCACAGTAGGCCCTTGACCCACTTTTATCAAAATAAGTAGGACGCCCCGGCATTGGAAGTTATAACAAGCACCATCGCCCGACCACCACCCCCTATCCTCCAGGAAGCTAAGCGGAACGAATCCATATTTGCACACTCCTGGCGTCGAGTCTGTCCGTCCCCTCTCCAACTCGAAGAAGAGTGTGATCCTCCGGCCCATGGAGATTTTGTATGGGAAAGTCAAGTGAAGAATAATTTGACGTCATGCTGAGATACATAACTCTGCCGCTTTCTGCAGAAAGCCTGTGATAGCCTATCTGCAAGCAGTGAAGACTACCCACCATGAGTGTCCAAGTTGGATAGGGAAATCTCACCCGAGGGGTCGGAATTTCAACCAGGGACGAGGCTTGGGGAGTCCGTGGTTGAAATTCCGACCCCGAGGGTGAGATTTTCCTATCCTACATGGACTGGCTCATGATGGATTATTTTTCTCCCACTGTTAGCGGATTTTAAACCTAAAGTCGGATTAGGCTTCAGAACAGGAACACTCTAACTTTTTAACTAATGATCTGAAGTAAACTTTGAGTAGCCCAGTGTGTTTATTGGGTCCTAAAATGGGTGTAAATCCGGTTTGCACCTCAAAATTAGACGGAAAACTCGATGTGCGGACTATTTCATCTTCTAGAGGGCGAAAACAAAATGCAACTTAGGCTCTCACGTCACACGCGTCAAGTTTGCTAGCGACGTTTTTAACCGGTTTTATCATATGACGTCGCATCTGAGAGTGTAATAAAGCCATGCATTAAAAACGATAATCCACTAGTGGATTAAATATGCAAATTACGTCGTAACGATATACGCTGACGTCCATTAAAACGTCGCGTTTTCTAATGGCGAAATCTTGATGTTTAAGTGCAAAATTTGCTAATAAAATGCGATTTAAGTGTCATATGATAAATAGAATCTTGCATTCGTGCTCCTGTATTATTGAATTTATTAAACTCTTTGGGGAAAACCGATAAGATGCTCGGCAAAGCCTTGCATCTTATCTTTTTCCCCAACTCGTTTAATAAATTCAATAATACATGAGCACTCATGTAAGATCCTCTATTTAGTGAAGACGTGAAAATTGAGTGACGTGACAAACCCATGATCTGCTATCAAACGTCATCCGACATGCTTGCGTGTCCATTTTGTTCATTTAAAATTAAAATATTAGTCAAAAAATGAAAAAGTATGGTTGCTAATATAAGAAAGATGTTGCCAGGTATAAGATAGAAATTTCTTATATGAGCTGAGAGCCTATCTTATATAGGCAAAGGTGGGAGAAAGAAGTTTCTTATATGAGCTGAGAGCCTATCTTATATAGGCAAAGGTGGGAGAAAGAAGTTTCTTATATGAGCTGAGAGCCTATCTTATATAGGCAAAGGTGGGAGAATCAGATATCTGCAAGCAGTGAAGACTCAGATGAGTCGGTTTATGCATACAACCTAGCTAGGCCCTTCATTTTCCTGTAGACACCCTATGAGTTGTTAATAAGGCGTGAGACAACAAAAGCTCTGATCAGACTGTGCAGGTGCGTAGGCTGATATAAGTATTTACCATGCGCACAAGGGCTATGAATCATTATATAAATTCGCAGAACATTCGATGCAATGCAACACGCCGGGTACCACGTACTCGCCATAAACAACCATTTGTTTAAAATGATACACAATACGGCATTTGATTTAAAAGACTTTAGATCAGCGAAAAATAGACTAACACAATTATACTGATCAAAAGAAGTTTTGCATCGCCTTACTTTGTATGCCCCTAACTTCGAAGAAGTTGAGGGGCATATTGCTTCTGGCTTGTCCGTCCGTCCTTCTGTCCGTCCGTCCTTCCGTCCGTTCATCCGTTCGTCACGCAGACCATATCTTAAGAACCGTGCAACCTAGGGTTTTGAAATTTCACATGTGGATTCATCAGGATGAAAAAGCTGACCCGTATTTTTTTTTTCTTGTCCGAATTGTCTCCATTTTTGGAGTTATGCCCCTTTGGAAAGAATCATGATGAAATCTTGTCAGCCAGCTATCTCAAAAAGTATTTAAGACGTGGGCTTGAAACTGCGCCAGCCGATTAGGAATGATAAGTAGATGTACTGATTAACTTTTGAACGAACTCTGTCAATTATTTTTGGAGTTATGGCCCTTGGAAAATTTCAGAATTTTAACATTGCCAGCAAGATATTTCGAATAGTATTTAAGCTATGGGCTTGAAACTTTGCAAGCTTATCTAGAATGACAAGAAGATGAAGTGAATAACTTTTCACGTAATTCCGTTGAATATTTTTGGAGTTATGGCCCCTTGAAAATATCAGCGTTTTAACCATGTCAGCAAGATATCTTGAAGAGTATTTGAGCTAAAGGTTTGAAACCTTGCCAGCTTATTAGGAATGATGAGTAGATACACTGACTCACTATTGAACGAATTCCGTCGTCACTTTTGGAGTTATGGCACTTTGAAAATTTCAGCATATTAACCTTGTCAGCAATATATCTCGAAAAGTATTTAAGAGATGGGCTTGAAACTTTGCCAGCTAATTAGGAATGATGAGTAAATGAACTTTTAAACGAATTCCGTCAGTCCGTTTTGGAGTTATGGCCCTTTCAAAATGTCAGCGTTTTTACCTTGTAAGCAAAATATCTCGAAAAGTATTTGAGTTATGGGCTTGAAACTTTGCAAGCTTATTAGGAATGTTGAGTAGATGAACTATTAACTTTTGAAGTAATTCCGTGATTTTTGGTGGAGTTAAGGTCCCTTGAAAATTTCAGCATTTCAACCTTGTCAGCAAGATATCTTGAAAAGTATTTGAGCTAGGGACTTGAAACTTAGTCAGCTGATTGGAGATGATGAGTTAATTAACTGATTAACTTTTGAATGAATTCCATCATTTTTACTTGAGTTATGGCCCTTTGAAATTTTCAGCATCTAAACTTAACAGCAAGATATCTCATAAAGTATTTGAGCAAGAGACTTTAAACTTGGTCGGCTGATTGCAGATGATAAATGGACTGACTGATTAACTTTTGAACGATTTCCGTTAATGATATAAGTATCACACCGGGTAGGCGGCAACCCTGAACATCGCGGCATTCCAGAACGCGGTTCAAAAAACTTACGCGGCTGTTAAGGGTAGGGTGACGAAACCTCTCTTTTCAGCTGGATGAATGTGTTACAAATTAAGGCAACTATTTCATGATATTTAGATATGTTCAAAGATATGCCTCGCGAATTTTGGTCGTTGAATTTGTTTTAAGTTGCCTGTAGTTAAGGCGTAAATGCAAAATCTTTTAATTTTTAACCCTCCAAAACACAGAATAGGCCAAAATGTTCAGGTTTGTCACGTATTGTGATCGTTTCTGCGATAGACAGATAAAAATGAAATTAATGTATTCTAGACAGACTGTGCGTATTCAATTGACTCTGCCGTGTGCACAAATGAAGTTACATGAATTTGAAAATGACAGGGTAGAGAACGGTGGCAATCGAAAACGGTTTTCATGGCAATCGCCTAAGGTCAAAAATTAGTTGACAGGCACTCGATGAGCATTTATACCTTCAGCAGTTTTGGTTCGTTTGTTCATTCAAATATAAACGAAGAATCAATTGAAAGAGTATTTTTTATGTCTAAATTTATTCATTTTTTTACAAATTCTTAGGAAAACTTCACATGTTTCTGCTATGAGGCAGGCACAGGCCAACTTCATGTATACAGGCTGTGATTACAAACGTTTTAAGCTACACGCGCTCTTCATTTTCTGCTGTTTCTGAGCTTCGCTCTTTCAGAGATCCTCTTTCACTCTTAGAATCACTCGAACTGCTTCTACCAAGACGTTTTAGCTTCTTTCCAGATTTTCCAGCTACGAAACTGTCGGTTGTTCTACCACCGCTAAAGGATGTTGACGTGATCGAAAATTTTCTTGATGGCTTCCCAACAAATCTGCATACAAAATTGAAAACTTCCTTAAATGTGCTCTTTAATTCAGACCGAAACCGTTTGTTGAGTATCGTATATATCCAGTAATTTGCATGAAAGGAGAGAACCAGTAAGATTTCATATCCTGCATGGAACGCTCGGTTTACGTTCAACGGCATTATCTCCTCTTTGGAATGAACTTGAATTACCGTAAAAAGCAGAAATATTCCGTATGGTATTTCCGGTATGAGGAGCACTATGACGATTGTGCTGACGATAATTGACATTCGCTTGTTCCAAGCACGGCGACGATCAACCATCGATCTACTGCTTCCTTCTCTCATCACATGTGACGCGGAGGTGCGCAGATGACAGATCATCAGGGTAGTGAGAACGACTAGTAAAATACATGGGATCAGATGCATGAATAACAGTGAAGACCAGACGTGAAAGAGAGACCAGCCGTTTTCCAATGTCCAGTGGCAAAAGCCCGATTTAACGTCTGCTTTTAGGTAAATCAGGTGGTATATGTGAAGAATCGGTGACAAAACAGATACAATTCCAATGAAAATGAATGCGTTCTTTACGGTGAAAATCCTTTGTGATTTAAATGGAAATCTGACCGACGCAAATCTTTGTACGCCTAGAAATACGGTCAGCCATATTGAAATGTTATGAAACGACCTGGAAAGGAAGTACTTTGAAACCATAAAGGCATTGCACCAATGCTTATCAAGCTCGTAAACATCCATCGAAGTCATTTTAACTTCGTCGTACTGAGGCACTGTTTCGTATTCGTACTGGGAATAATTGTTTTCCGTTTTCCCTTTATCGTATTGAGGCACTGTTTCGTATTTGTATTGATAATAATTGTTTTCCGTTTTCCCTTCGTCGTATTGAGGCACTGTTTCGTATTTGTATTGATAATAATTGTTTTCCGTTTTCCCTTCGTCGTATTGAGGCACTGTTTCGTATTTGTATTGATAATAATTGTTTTCCGTTTTCCCTTCGTCGTATTGAGGCACTGTTTCGTATTTGTATTGATAATAATTGTTTTCCGTTTTCCCTTCGTCGTATTGAGGCACTGTTTCGTATTTGTATTGATAATAATTGTTTTCCGTTTTCCCTTCGTCGTATTGAGGATACGAGCTACCAATAATACCTCCGCCGTACTCGGGATACGATGAATACGTGTAAATATACGTGGGTAGGGTGACCATCCCTGTCATGGAATCAGTGATTGCTATGACAACAAGAACAGTGTGAATGACGTTGCGCATTTTCTTGCGCAAAAGAACAATTATGACAAGCACGTTAAACAGTGTTGTGAAAATGATAAGTATTTCCCATATAAACAGATAAATAGGTCTTTCAAAGTCAAACGCTTCGTATAAGAATATTTTAAATTCATAATCTGAATAGTAAGCGAAGTTACTGAGATCGTCCTGTTTGTCATTTATCGCCGTACTTTCTCCAGTTACGTTGATTGTCAACACAGGACCCGGTTCAGTTCTATTATACAAACTACTGTTACCATCCATATTGTCAGCGTGCTTCTCTTGAAACAATGTTCAGCGGCCGTTTCTTTCTCCCAGAAAAAAAAACCAGTTTTGATACACTTCTTATTGTGGTGTCCGAAGAATAGTTAATTCTCTCTGCATTGCTTTTCTTTGGATTGTCTAGTAACCCTGTTGAAGAAAGGATTAACACTTAAATCGCTAAAACTAGCAAACAACGTAGATCCAGATCAGGCGGCTCATGATGAGCCGCCTCATCCGGATCTACTCTGTTTACCCTCTGGTCATTTGGAATTCGCAATATAAAGTAAGCAACTGAAGCACGTTTTACATACAAAATAAGGGAAACAAGCAAATGACTACTTCGAATAAAAATAATAATAGACGAAAGATATAATTAATTTGAACACTAGCAACTTTCCCAGAAATAAACTCCGTTTTTGAAACTAATTTTCAGAACTCGAAAGCATCGCTGCTACTCTTAAGGTTGGTGCACATGTGTACCGAAATGACATAACTCTAAAATCCTATTAATCGGACAAAAGTGCCGGCGCAAATGGTGTAGACACATATCAGACTGCTGCGTTGAACAGTCTGATCTGGGTCTACACTATTTGCCATTATTAAAGTAAATTTAACGGACTGTCACCATTGAAAGGGACAGAAACTCGAATATGGTTTTAGTATTTAATTCCTTTCAAGACCCCAGGGGTCGCAAGATCGATCCCCCGCTTCTCCGGTCTTTCGGATGAGACTTTAAACCGAGGTCCCGTCTCCATATGATCTCGTTGTTGGTGGGACGTTAAACCCGAGTTCACTCACTCACTCACCTTTCCAGACTATCCCATAACCTGTACATAGTCTTTTGAGGCTTACTGAATATCATTACCAGTCCTTGCCCAGCAGAGCTTAATTACATGTTCTTTTCGAAGATGCAAGCCCTTTACTTGGAAAAAGCACAAGAGCCTTTCATGGTTGTTCTGTGGTGATGTATTTGCAACAACCCCGATCCACCTTGTTCTGTTTTCAATTGCTCCTAGTTGTGCTGGTGCAGTCAATTCTTGTCCGCTCTTTCTAATAGGTATGTCGTCACATCTCTTCTTTTGTCTACCTCTTCTTTGTCTTTCATTGTATCTTTAGATTTGTTTTTATAGCTACATAATTTTACTTACTTCAGTTAATCCGTTGACACCAGCCTCACAAATTTCATTGATTATTTTAACTGCTGCCAAACATCATTCTGGCTGATGGATGACACTCTCTAAGTAAAAATGATACAGAACAACGCCCGGTCATCTAAATTATTATCTTCTTTCCGCCAATTTAAGTATTTGAGCAACTGTTTCTCCATAGATTAAATTGTGCTTATGCGTATGAAAAACATGTATAACTGATGCTATCAAACTAATGGGATGGAAAGGAAATCATTGAATACAGCCAATACAAATTAAGAAACTTATAAAGATAATTCTTTATTTCGCGAAAATTGATCTCAAAAGGATAGTCTAAATAGCTATCAGTTTTAATGCATTTTTCCTTAATACCATTTTTAAATGCTTCAGTAGTATTAACCTCTATTGGTTACCAGGACAGAGAACACAAAAACCCATTCTAATGCACGTAGGTATGTAACGCTACGTCTGATTGGATAATGTAAAAAAATGCGACAGAATATCCTGCGTCTGGCTTTACGACGCTGAAAGCTTTTGTTATGGGTGTAAAGTAGCACATTTTTACTGGTCAGTTTGTAAAAAGTGCATTAGAATGGAGATAACTGGTTTTGGGAGGTAAATCGTCGGTTTTATGGTAGCAAATTGCCTTTTATGGCTCCGCGCCACGTAAAACGAAAACGAAATTTCCGACCATAAAACGAAGACTTACCTCCCCATATGACAATTTTGAGTACAGTTATACCTTAATTGAACGTCGTCATTTTGTGATGCTGGATGAAAATTCTTTTCGAAATGGGTTTACAAGGGGCGTTCAGAGAATTCTGTAACTGATGTAATGGTTTGATAACTACATGTTCCATAAAGGCAGACCTTCTGATAGCGAATCTATAATACTAAATAAACGAAGTAACGCATAAACTGCAAAATTGGTGGCATTTTCAAGCGTAATTTCTATACTGGTTCTTTCGCATATTGCTATCATTGATAATTTCGGTTAGCGTGTGTTTTAGTTTCACGTAGATTTAAAGAATTTGGGAATTAAATTCGTCTTTCTTTTAAAATTCTCCCAAGTATTTTTCTAGAAACTTCGACTATTGGTCGAATTTTTTTTTGTCAACAATGGGTGCGTTTGAGTGAAATTATCGTGTACTCGAATACACGTTTTAAATTAATCCGGTCGTTTCGGTTCTGCGTCGTTATATCGGCGCGCTGCTCAGCAAGTCCAAATTTAGCAGGTTCTAATGCAAAACTCCGACCCATGAACGTACGTCATTCCCCATAAATAACGATTTATTTTTGTATTTTTCCTCATATGTCTAAACGGATGAAGAACTAAATGGTCATAGTCCCGACGGGCCTGGCTCGAAACGACCCATTTTCTTCCAGAACGATAGTCAATACGAGTAGCCAATCGAACTCGCCCATTGAAGAATAAAGCTCAACGCACATGGTCTTTCGAAAAGTTGGACGGACACACGGCGCCAAGTGTGTGCGGCTATGGTTACGTATCGCTGAGCCACTTGGGGAACGTCGTTAGGAGAATTCAAACTGAACTGAACTTTCGGAAAGACAAAAATTAAAAATGTCTAAGGTTAACACACATACGCCAGGTAAGAAAGGGCATTTTTTCCAGCGAAGCAGACAAATCAATCTCAATGATTCAACGAAGCTAAATAAGCCTTTAGTCTTCAGAGGGCTTGAAAATTTTCCCCCAAAACGTTCCAGGACCCAATTTTTCCAGAAAAACAAATACCCAGGACAGGTCACATAACCAAGATGGCAAACATTTATTATGGTAAAAAATTTCAAAAATCTTCTCCCCCAGAACCACGCCGGGCCGCGTAGCGCAATCGGTAGGGCACCTGACTCATAAGTCAGAGGTCCTGGGTTCGAATCCCGGTCTGGCCACATACTTTCGTTTCTCCTTCCGCTGATTCAAGAAGGGCAGTTGTCAGTTACTGGCGAAAGTATGTGCACTTAGTACTGGTTAACCGCTTAGGAGGTCTAAGCCTGCCCAGGAATAGTGTGGTTAGGTTAACTGACCGTCCCGACATGACCTTAGCTGTTTACCGTGAACGTTAAGCATCAAATCAACCAATTCTCCCCCAGAACCACAAATCCTATGATCTTGAAACTTAGCATGTCGCATCAAGGACTCAAAAGCTCAACAAAATTTACATAAATTATGACCCTGGGATGACCTTGGTCTGTTTTACGGCAAGGTCAACTTTTGAGTCATTTCGATTTTTCTATAGGAAAAAGTGAAAAAAGTTGATTTTTTTAGAAACAATGCAGTCTGCTACCTGAAAGTTTGTACATGCAGACAACTAATTAGGTAAATGAAGCTTTAGTGAGTATTCATGGTAAAGGTCATATCTTCACCTGGGCCTAAGGCCATTTACATTGAAAAATTATAACTCGCTTTTTTATATAAACTTGACCATCATGAAATATTTCCACGCTTGCGCGGGCTCTTTTCTAGTATATATATATATAAAGGTATGATATGCCTTGTAAACTCTGCAAACACGGTGTACATTTCGTGAAGCACACTATTGAGAACTTTCGTGAAAGTGGTATAACCTAATGGCACTACAGAGTTTTAGTTTCGAAGATCATTATTCCTATACGAGCAGTCTTTGATATTTTATCATTGCTGGCTAAAGACAATCCGCAAGCAAAGATGTCATATAAATATCACAGGAATTATATTAAATGTAGGTTCCATACGGTCCCGTTACTTTGGATTATCCGCATTTTATGCAGTAGCAACTTCCCCTTTTTCTACTAAAGTTAATGTTTTTGTAACGAAAAAAGTGTCTTAGCATTCGAAATCTTATCGGTGTCTGTAAGAGCTTTTGCATGGGCCAATTCGAACCTGTCAAAAATAAAAAAATAAATAAAATACATAAATAAATAGAACATAAAACAAATGCGCCCTCCCCTTCCTCCCCAACTAAAATGACATTTGTGTCGATTTCAATAACGTCATCAGAATTGTGCATTGCGCTGCAAGGAATAAATCGATAACATTTGCCAGCCTTCATACGTTTGAATTGATATTGTAGGCAACGATGAACAAAAAACAACATGCAAATATTTATTTTGTGTTTTAAAAGGATTTGTGAATGGCTCATACTGAAAAAGATTCACTTGTGAAAATAGTTCAGTGGTATGGCTGGAGCCTAACAAAATGCTTTAGCTCAATTAGGAAAAGTATCTTTGTGTAGTGTGCAGTATCATTGTACAGGCAAAATATAGTGCTTGCAATACGTGCATAACATTTATCCCCACACTGCCGCGAAAAAAGTCATTATGCGAAATGCAGAACTTCTGAACATCCCTCGTACTACTAGAGTTGAGGTTGGAAGAGTTTACTCTCAAAAAAGGGCAGACGTGAGAATGGGGTTGTTTTTCTAGTGCACAAAGACATGGTGAGTGCTGTCCTGAGTTGTCAGCCAGTCTCCAGCAGACTAATTTCAGTCCGCTTGAGAGCAGCTCCTTTCAATGTCACCATCATACAGGTTTATGCTTCAACTTCTGGACATTAGGATAACGAGGTCGACAGCTTCTACCAGCAACTCCGGGAAATCATAGACCAACACCTCAGAAGGACACTCTGGTGGTACAAGGGGGTTGGAATGCTAAAGTTGGAAAGGATGCACAGGCAGACTGGGGAAACGTATTTGGACCCTTCTATAGTGCGGAGACAAATGAGAGAGGTTTCAGACTCCTAGAATTTGCAACCTTTTTATCAACTTAGTACTGACAAACACCCTGGGCCCCCACAAACCATCTAGCGGGTGGACATGGCACAGCACTGATTGGAAGCATCACAATCAGATTGACTACATTTTGGTGAGGAAGCAGTTCCAATTAGGATATAGCATCCATAGGACAAGAGGCTTTGCTGGAGCAGACATACGAAGTGACCCTGACTTGGTGATGACCACCTTCAGAGTTCGTCTCATCCAAGACTAGGTTTGACCATGAGAAGTTAAATACCTAGATATGGCAGGCACATTCCCAGCAACAATAGGTGTGAAATTTGCACCACTCATCAATTTGAGGGATGATGAAATAGACGTAGAGAGCATGATTACCAGCTACAATACAGCAGTGACTGACACAGCCAGTGAGATACCTGGGAAGGAACGTCGCAAGAAAAAGCCCTTTGTCACCAGAGATGTTCTTGACCTCTATGATTAGAGGGAAGAAGAGGCGGTATGCAGCAGAAGTAGAGATAGAATACAGAAACGCTAACAAGAAGGCTCAAAAGGTAATAAAGAAAGCAAAGGAAGACTGGATAGGCACACAGTGCGAGGAGACCAAAACTTGCCTAAACAAAAACAACAGCAAGAAAGAATATCAGCTGGTGAAGGAACTAACTTCAGAGAAGCAGGGTAGATTCACAACTATCCAAGACAAGCCTGGAAAATGACTAACGGAAGAACAAGAGATATTTTCAGCAGATGGACAGAATATTGCTCGGAGCTGTACAACCATGGGAGTTATGGTGACAATAGAGTTCTGGACTGCAATCAGCACCCAGAAAAAGATCTACAACCGATCCGTTGGAAGGAAGTTGAGATTGCTATAAAATAACGGCACTGAAAACAGGGAAGACCGCTGAATGTGATAATATACCAGCAGAACTTGTTCTAGCAGGTGGGTAGACAATGACTGACGTTGTGACAAAGATCTGTAACAAGATCTTTAGAACAGGAGAATGGCCAATCCCACGGACTCAGTCGCTGAATATTACACTCCCTAAAAAGGGCAAACTACAGCTCTTCCAGGACTAAAGAACCATAACCCTCATCAGTCATCCGAGTAAAGTCATGTTGAAAGTCATCTTGAACAGACTGAAACCCCAAGCTTAAGAGATTATCGCTGAATAACAGGCTGGGTTCACAGCTGGAAGAACAGATCTTCAACCTCAGAATCATGTGCGAAAAGTACCTTCAACATCAGTAAAATCCGTACCATGTCTTCGTAGATTTCAAACAAAGCATTTGACAGGGTATGACATGCAGCCTTATGGGACACCATGCGGAAGTACAATATCAATGCAAATCTAGTTCGCGCCATTTAGCACCTCTATTACAAGGCTATAAGTGCAATTCAGATAAATGGCAGCACAAGCGAATGGTTCAGAACAACAGCTGAAGTAAAGCAAGGACGTCTTCTCTCACCCAGCCTCTTCAACATTTTTCTCAAAAGGATCGACATGATGGAAATGTTAGCATAGGTGGCAGAAATATTACTAATCTGCGTTTTGCCGATGATCTTGATGATCTTGCTGAGGAAGAGCAGGACTTAGAAGCCCTAGTCGAAAGTCCTGACAAAACCTGCACAAGGTATAAAATGGAAATAAGTGCTGAGATGACGAAGCTAATAACAAGCGGCATTCAGAAGGATATCAATGTTAAAGGAGAGAAGTTTCGAACAGTTAAAGCTTTAAGTACCTTGGAGCGATTGTCTCAGATGAAGGCTCAAAACCGGAGGTTTTCTCAAGGATTGCGCAAGCCACTGCACCTATTCCAAAGCTGAAGCCAATAAGGAGAGATAGCAACATATCTCTTGGATAAAAGGTAAAGCTCCCTTGTCATATCCATTTTTCTGTATGCCTGTGATTCATGGACCTTGACTAAAGAGGTAGAGAAAAAAACGCAGGCCTTTGTGATGAGATGCTACCGAAGATAGCTGAACATTTCGTAAAAGGACCATATAACCAATGAGGAGAAAGATCCAAGCAGCTATTGGAAAATATGACGAACCCCTGACCTTGGTCAAGAAACGAAAACCGAGATGGTTTGGCCACGTCTCAATGTCTTCTGATTTAGTAAAGATAATTCTGCAGAGCACAGTGAAAGGAAAGAAAATGAGAGGTAGACAGAAGACGAGTTGGGAAAACAATATTAAGGAGTGGGCAAGGATAGATTTTGCTAGCTCAGCTACGGCAGTTGAAGACAGAACTAGGTGGAAAGGGATTGTTGAAAAGTCATCTGTTGAGCCCCAACGACCTCACAAGGTTATGGGATAGACTAGACAAGACTCTCAAAAGAAAAATGACAGTGTTGCTTCCAATGAAAATACACTCTTTACCTTAATACGAGATACTTCATTAGCTATGACCCCTCCCTCTGCCCGCCCTCTTAGATAGACATTGGTTTTCTATAGTTGTCTGTCTGTATGTCCGACTGTCTGTACGTCTGTCTGTCCGTCACAAATCGTGTTCGCTGCATAACTCTGAAACCGTTCAAAATATTTTCATGAGGCTTGATACAAAGATAAAGCATCAGAAGACGATCTGCCGAGATTAAGCACCATAACTCTACTTGCATTTTTACAGAATTATACCCCTTTTTAGCTCAGCTGATCCATAGGCTCAGGTTGAGCTATTGTGACCAGTCAGTGTCTGCCGTCGTGCGTCGTCAACAATTTGCTTTGAATGACATTGTCTCTGGAACCACCAGGCCTAAAGCTTTGATATTAGGTATGAAGCATTGTCCAGTAAACCTCTACAAAGTTTGTTCAAAAAGTGGCCATGCGGTCCAAAATGGCCCTGCGGCGTGGGGTCTTGGGTTCGAAATTAAGACATTCTTAAAAATCTTCTTCTCCAGAACCACTTGGTGCAGATGCTTGAAATTTGGTCTGTAGCATTGCCTAGTGGTCTTTTACCAAGTTAGTTCAAATGATGGCCCCAAGGGCCAAAATTGCCTCGCCCAAGGGGGTCCTGGGTTCAAACAATAGAAATACATAGAAAATATTCAAAAATCCTCTTCTTCAGAACCACTTGGCTCAGATGCTTAAAATTTAGCATGTAGCATTTCCTAGTGGTTTTTATTAAGTTTATTCAAATGATGTTCCTAGGGTCCAAAATGGCCCCGCCTAAAAGGGTCCTGGATGTGAACCATAGAAAAATATAGAAAAATATTCAAAAATTTTCTTCTTCAGAACCACAAGGCTCAGATGCTTGAAATTTGATACGTAGCATTGCCTAGTAGTCCCTTTATAAGAAACAAAATAACACATGTTAGCCTTCTTTACGTTGGGGCGTTAACGTATAACGTCAACGTCAGTTACACTACCCAAATTTACATATTCACGTTATAATAGAAAATACGCATTGTTATACACATGTTAGTATTTGCCCTAAATAATGTTGGGTTTTGTCTGCTAGTACGTAAATTGCTGTTTCAAGGTAATTGACATTGTCAAGGAGAAGTTGACTAACCCGTATCATGTAGTTTACTTTGTATCTGACGTTTTTTCCATTTAGTGTCTAAATACATGTAATATAAGGAGCTAATTGCAAGAGCTGAAGTGGAGAGAAAAGTTAATTATATGACTGTTTCAATATTCTTGTTTAAAAAACAAACAAACTTAGGTCTTACAAAACTCGTTAGCAGTCACGATAAATATGTAACGTATATAACCACAACAAAAATACTGAACCCCCCCCCCCCCCCACCAGAATGAGACTAAATCGCTGAATTGGTGGGCTGAAGTTTACACGTACTCCATGAATCAAAGAAGATTCATGCCTAGCTTAGATAAGTTAGGCAGCAGTTAGCAGTGAATATATTAAATGGTGACAGAAACTAACTTATGTTTGAAGAATTTAACCTGCAAAATGACGAGGAAAGCTAAGAAAGCCAACATCAGTTGCGTTTTAACTTTCAATGTTATCTGTATTATGTCTTAAGTGGACACTGTTGTATATGTGAATATGAAGAAACGCGAAAGATATGTGTCCTCACACTATAAAAAACATCGGAAAGCAATCTAACAGTTACATTACGTTACATAATTGTAATATGTCAGGGGATGAGATTTGTGAGTCATCTGTTATCAAAATTTTAGTTCCCGGGCAGCATAAATATTCAATGCTGTAGTATCAGCTTACCACTGGTAGTCAGATAGCAAATTTAGCTCTTTGAAATACATAAGAACTCAGCAAGAGGCATATAGATTGTTACAGCTTAAGCAGTTCGACCTTGCCTTCAATTCAGTCTCACTTAAAAGTGACTTCATAATAATGTTATTTTAGTTTTATGCACGGAATGAATTAAGTATAAGTTGCTATCTGCTGCAACTGATTAATATTTAGGTTCTCGCCATGATGGGGATAAAACCAATTTCGCTACTTGTGTTGTTGGCGGAGCCATTCAATTACCCTAAATACAAATATGCAACTGCGACTGCCAGCCAAGGCAATCAAAAGCAGTACCAACTCTGCCGACAGGCATTAAAACCATTTTTGCTATGCTGTCAGTCGAATCGTAAGTCACGAGCCTCTTTGCACAGTAACTTCTTTAAATAGATAGGTTAGCAAATATATGTGGCTCCCGTGATCATAACTTACATGTTCATTTGTGATCTACGTGATCTATTTATGCAGCAACCGGCCATCAAATACATTACAAAATATTGACAATGTGAAAATTTAAGGATTATAGAAAGTGACATACTTTAAAACGCATACAACATTCTGTCATCAGCCTGTTCAGGAGTTCTATTTTTCATTATGGTGTTACAAATATTTAACTGGTCAGGTAATTTTGCAAACTCGATGGTATTTTTCTCACTTGTTATTACTGTAAAGGACTAAAGGCGTTACGAAATACAAATTTCAGTCAGACAATTTTCAATATGTAAGCAACTAAAATCGTTGTTTGGATATTGCCAAAATGCTGTATTCTTTATCAGTATTTAACATATTTGAACAAGGATGATTTGATAAGCAGTAAAATATTATAAATAAGCCGTTTACAACCATATTTATTGTTAAAAAGTAAACAGTATGGTAATACAAGGTCACAGAGATCAAATGCAGTAAGTTATTTAGGTTAGCCCTTCCTTGGCATGTATAGGTATGCACTATTTATATTGTTGGATTATTTGCTTTTCAGAAATACTGTATTACTACATGTGGATATCGGAAATGAAGAATCCATAAACCTTCAATGAGTACGTTGTTTACGTTACCTGTTCGATCTTTCTTTTCTTTTTTTATTCTTCTCGATATTATGCTGCAAAGCATAACTACAGTGTAGGCGAATACATTCTGAAGGAGAACAACTAAGATTTGTTCATAAATATCTGAACAGCGATGACCAACATTAATATATTCTGTCATTTTCATTTGCCATTTCATTATGTGTGCAAAGCTACTGAAACACTGTCCCTGGAAAAAATGTCCAACTAAACGTATCCTTATGTTCTTTCGTGAACAGATTCTTTAAAAGATGATTGAATATAGTTAGTTCTTTAAGAGATGACTGAATGTAGTTAGACTTTAAAGAGCAAGAATCATCTTAAACATAACATTTATAGATTGCTACAGTATATTGGTAAACTGCCAGTGCCTTTTTTCTGTATTAAATGTTTCTGATACTATTCTCCCGAACTCCTGGTTGACACATTATTGTTAGTTACATAAATGAACTAAAAAGCAATGATTTGACACTATCTTTAATTATTTAAAAAAATGTTTGTTTCTTAACTGTAAAGCAGCAATTTTGTTTCTCTTGGTAACGTTAAATATACGATAGTCTTATAAAAGTTAGTATACACTGCCAGCAAATATCTACATTAGATTTGATGCAGAACTGTATTTGGATAAAGTCTTCAAACTTCAGGTTTATTGTTCTGCTTTATAGTTTTCCAGTATGCACGTAAAAACTGTACCAAATCCTGTCAATAAACAAGGTGGTACTCCATTTTGCGTTGTTGATTACTGATTATTTTATAGTTTTATACTACACATGTCAAAACAGCTTAGCTTTTTTATTATCAAACTGATTGTATATCATTTTATTCGAGCCCTATATGCAAAATCAATGCTGCATTAAATCGCTACTTTTAATAGCAACAGCTTTATCTTTTCTGAAGTTGTATTATTATTATCATTGTCATTTTGTATTTCAGCTTTATATAACAAAATTTCACGTATATTACTGTCTTTAGATCTCAAATGTACAAATTGTAAAAGAAACAAACTGGGCAATGCCATTATGAAATACTTTTTTTTATATAATAACAAAGTAAACAGCAAAACCCGTTTTACATGTGCAGAATATGTCATTGCCCTTAACATTACAATTTGACGTATGCTGTGTTTAATCACGTATAAAACACACCTCATGAATCCCTTAAAGTAATAATTGAGAAAAGTGTCGATAGTTCCAAGTACACAAAAAATCATAAAACGCCCAGACTTATATGTGTTATTGTTTTTTATGTGACAGTAGAAAAACCCTGATTAAAGGTATTAATAATGGAATATTTTAAATGTGAATGTTATTTACGTCACTACTAGTAATAGCTTATCATAGAAAATAACTCAAAATGCATTTTTTCTCTTATATTTAAAGATTCTTTAAATAATAATAATAATAATAGTCTTTATTTACAGAGGGTAACACATTTAGTTACAAACTAATCTTCCGTGAGGCCCTCTTCTACACTCTAAACACATAGTGACATGACACAAAGAACAATAGTATCTGTACATATTAGAAAAAAAAAAAAAAAAAAAAAAAAACGATCTCTGAATAAATATACATTGTCATCCGGAGAACTCCCTCTTCAACTGTGTGAGTCCCACCAGCAACCGTTCCGGCAATGGTAAGCTCAGAACAATGCCATCAGCATGCGCAACACACCCCGACACAAAAGGTGGATGCCATGGTGATGTAATCTATGTCTGAAACACCATACTATAAAAACTTGAAAGGACATGCTGTACACACACACCAGCTGGTAAACAAAATTGCACAATCATAAAATTAAACCTAAATTAGACTTCATCGGCTCTAAAAGCATCCAAGTTATTGACAACTACACTATTTACACAAAATGGCAGTATAATTCTTTCTGTTCTGCAATGTCTCTCTGTCTGTAGACAATGCAGAGCAGGAAGTATTAAGAGTACAAAAACACTAAGTTCTGTTTGCAAATTCATACACACATCTTATTTAGAGCTTACACTGAAATAGCATACTATATATAATACATGATATAAACAAACATAAGGTACAGTGAAAGAGGTTACTTTTTGACCTTTCATCCATTTAATAAAATTGCAATGAAATGAATAAAGAGTACCACAGGATTTTAAGCTTTCTGGTAGGCTGTTCCAAATAATGGGTCCTGAATATGCAAAATTTTGCTAAAATATTTCTTTATTTGGCCTAGGAGGAATAAAATTTCGTGATGTTGAGGATCTTAATAATGGTAAATTTTCCTGTGCTGTTCTTTGTTGAAACATTATTAATGTAGCTTGGCATTGCTGAATTGGCAATGCTATACATAAATTTTGCTTTCCTCAGGTAAAGTCTTTCAAACACAGTTAGTATTTTTAATTTTTTGCATTTTTTGAAATATTTTCTACATTATAGTCTATTATTATTTTGCATGCGCGTTTTTGCAGACGAAAAATTCTGTTCAGATTCAACTGAGTGGTGCCGCCCCAAACAATGTTACAATAATCTATGTGAGGTTGAATGCATGTTTTATAGAAAATAGTTCTGTTCTCAATAGACAAAAATACTTTGATATTTGACATCAGCCATAAATTTGCTGATATTTTGTGCACATTTTGTCAATATGGGTAGACCAAGGGAGATTATTGTCAACGAAAATGCCAAGTATTTTGTCACTGGTAATTGTATTTAAATCATCATTATTGTAATGCAGAACTAAATTTTCAGAAGTTAGACTTGATCTGTTTTGATAAGTGGTAATCAGCATTACTTTTGTCTTTGAGGTATTCAAAAGCATACCATTGTACATACACCAGGTAGATAAGCTGTTAAGTGCGGTTTGGAGATTTCTTTCAATTACTGATTTAGACTCTCCATTTACATATAAGTTAGTGTCATCTGCATACATATCTGTGTTTACAGAATTTGTGTACAGGGGCAAGTCATTAATAAACATTATAAATAGCAGGGGCCCAAGAATTGAGCCCTGTGGTACCCCATCTAGCATATAGGCATCATCTGATGCAGTATTATTAATTGAAACTTTTTGTTTCCTGTTGAATAGGTATGAAGAAAACCATGAAAGTGAATCATCAAATAGTTTGTAATGTTTCATTTTCTTTAATAGAACTTTATGATCAACAAGATCATTTTTTTAAATCAACCATTACAACTCCAATCATCGTTCCACTGTTAATAGCTTCCAGCCAACTGTTTATCATTCCTAAAAGAGCTGTTTCACAAGAACGGTTTTGCCTAAATCCAGACTGAGTTTTATGCAAAAGTTCAAAATGTTTTATGAAGAAACTGCTACCAAAGAAACTAAATTGATTCTATCTTCAGCTTATATAATTTTAACAAAAATATCTCAAGGAAACGTATATAATCGATCATTATGGCCAATTAAAATGCGTTCAAAATATTGTGGGGGTACTGTGTTCAACATCCTATTTCTCCCAAAGTATACAAGATAAGATAATATTTTTTGCAGATCTGAACCCCCCCCCCCCCCCCCCAATAAATTGCCTTTAATACAGTAACAAATATAAGGTCTAATATTAAAGGAATATTTTTAAAAAAGAATGTATTTTGGATGGAAATCGCAATGTTAATGGAGTGTAAAGACAAATGTCAGGTATATTACACCATGTAGGCTAAAATGACCTTTCAAACATCATAACTTTTAGCTACTGCATTGTTCTATAAAACTCTTCATAGTTTTAAACATAGGAAAGTGACTTCTATCTTTTTTTATGATTTTTGATTGTTTTTATTTTATGTTTATTTTTTTGATGGATAACATTGGTAACAGGCTCTTACAGCTTAATGCCCCACTCGCCAGAGGGCTAACATGCTGCAAAATACTTCTAAGATGCTGCACTTTAAGAAAAGTATGATCTACAAAACTCCCCCTGGGGGTGGGGGGAGGTAAACCATATCTGGGTCATGGCCTATTTACCAAGTTTATTCAAATATTGGCCCCAGGGTTCAAAATGGCCCCATGGCAGGGAGTCAGAAATACATAGAACCTCAGAAATACATAGAAAATATTCAAAAATCTTTTTCTTCAGAACCACTTGGCTCAGATTTTTGAAATTTAGTATGTAGCATTGCCTAATAGTCCTTTACCAAGTTTGTTCAAATGTGGCCCGAGGGTTCAAAATTGCCCCGCGGCAGGGAGTCTTAAGTTTCAATCATACTGGGCTCAGATGCTTGAGATTTGGTATGTAGCATTGCCTAATCTCTTGTTGAGGCACTCAAGCAAGTGTTTTTTTTCGAAGTTTATACTTAAAGGATACAGAAACAGCAAATTCCACTTACATGGATCAATTTACTACCATTTCTCGTAGTCAGATTTGTCCAGTAGAGTTTTTGAAATTCATTGGCATGCTCTTAAGCTTGGAAAGTAATCTCTTGCAATGTATTTTTTTCAGTTTCAAAATGGAGGCCTCAAGATAACCATTATTGCTGTAGGGGTGGCATGTTTCAAGCACATTCTTGAAAATTATCATTTCATATAAAATTAACATGAAATCAGTTCAGAAGAATTTATTCTTATATCTTATAGCAGTTATTTTCGTAAGTAATTAAAATCTAAAAAAGTTCCTTCAAGAGCAGAGAATACATACAGAAGTAGGAACATGGGCCCAAAATATCTTTTTGGAAAACAATAAGATGCATAAGTGTAGCTGACACTCCAAGCAACCCTTTGCTGAAATGATCATATTCCAAAACAGATCAGGTGATTAGTGATGACATCATTTCTGTTGTGATGTCATAATGGGTGGTTCCCAGCTTAATTAAAATTAAAATGAACCTCATCAAAGGCTGGAAACCGTAAGGAATATTTTTACTATTGGAAAACCCACCTCCAATCTAAAAATGATAAAAAAAGACACAAGAGGTCATGCAATATGCTGCAAGTTAGTATTTAGCTACGAGAAATGGTTTTAGGTATGCTAAACCAAAAATTTTGATATGTAAGCTTCTTTAAAGAAAAAACTTCCACTAAAAACCACTTGCTGGAGTGCCTCAACAAGAGAGTAGTAGTCCTTTACCAAGTTTGTTCAAATGATGGCCCCAGGGTCTAAAATGTCTCCATCCCAGAGTGTCCTGGGTTTGATCCATAGAAATACATAGCAAAATATTCAAAAATCTTTTTCTTCAGAACCACTTGGCTCAGATGTTTGAAATTTGGTGTGTAGCATTGCCTTATAGACCTTTATCAAGATTTTTAAATGATGGCCACAGGGTCCAAAATGGCCCTGCGGCAGCGAGTCCTGGGTTTGAACCATAGAAATACATAGAAAAATATTCAAAAGTTTTCTTCTTCAGAACCACTTGGCTCAGATGCTTGGAATCAGGTATGATGCATTGCCTGTTGGACTTCTACTAAGTTTGTGTAAATGGTGGACCTGGAATCCAGAATCGCCCTGCGGCGGGGTGTCTTGGATTCGAAATTAAAATATACTTAAAAATCTTCTGCTTCAGAACCCCTTTGTGCAGATGCTTGAAATTTGGTATGATGCATTTCCTAGTCACGCCTGGTAAACTATCACAGGTACCTCCGCGGAGGTACCGATAAAAAGTTGTGACAAGCATCCGGAGCAACCTGTGATGGTCAAAAAATAAATAAAAAAGGATAGGTATTCGTCTTTTTTGATAAAATACATTTTAATCATGGAGTTTATTAAAAATCAAAGAATGCTATTCGACCCTTATATACATTAAGTTTTGTCACACAATAGATCCCCGGGAACTTTACATATATACGGAAGATATGACTTTTGAGGTGGCTTTAAGGTCAGTCGAGAGTGACTCGAAACATGAACAAATCGGTTGTTTTAGGTCCTACATGTAAATGCACTTTTCTTGCATAAGAATCTGTTGATATGGACACACTGGCGTAAAGTAAACCTCCTTAACCAAATATAAATGCCGATAAACTCCAAATAAGGCTGGATCTGTAAAACAACAACTGGAGGTGCCTGTGACGGAATGGAGATGCCTGTGATGTAAGAAAATATAGCGAAAATCTGAAGGTTTATTGCGGCTGCAAATATTGATATTCTTCATCTCTAGACCACTGCCTTGAAAGAATGGTTCATTTAACGTCGCAATAATCTATCTTAATGCGAATATCAAGTATATTTTTGTTAAAACGACAGACAATGATCATGAACTTATACAATCAGATTCTACATCCTGCTCTCAAAACCAAGATGGAAGTAAGTACACATTGACACTAGTTCATAAAAGACACGCATGGTAAAACGAATAAAGAGCTCTTTCCCAGACAGGTGGTCATTCACCTACCCCAAATGAAAACAACGCTAACTTCTGTTTTACCTATTTTATATTCTAAATTACAAAACAAACCAGAAAGCAAAGTGGGCAGCTGTACAGAAGACCTTATTGCCAGAAGACTACAGACAAGCGGACATAAGAACGCGTAACATTGATGCTTCACAACAGAAATCCAAAATCCAAAGCATATCATCTCAAATAGTTATTGCCCGTTTTGTTTCCATATCTGTTAGTCAAAAACATTGACGAGTTGTACGTAGCTGTTGAAAATTTACTGCCTAATTCAGTGTTAGACTAGTTATGAAATGCGCTTAAATAAGAGGCAACGTTTTGTGAATGGTGATGACTGCCTGTTAGTCATACCTAATCGCTAGAAACTGTCGAGGTCACACGCCATGCTAGCTACTCGAAACGTTTGCAAAAATGGCAATGTTTCGGAAGATGACTTTTATATAGTAAAAGTGCTCTTTTGTTACCAAATTTGATGCTGTGGCTATTCGGAGACTTTGAATTACACATAATTTACAGCAATATTCCGATCACTTCAACATACTAAAATGTGTAATGTTGAGAATATGTCACCTGCCGATGATGTATTTGGATTTTAGCGCCAACAATTCAAAACTAGCCAGACTGAATCAGTTGTAGCACCTATCACTCCTGTTACCACAAAGTTAACACAGTCATATCAGGATGATGGGCAGATGATAATACGTAGCAGATGATAACCAGCGGTCGCGGGTTCGAGCCCCGCTGGGAGCGGAGTTCTTTTCATCGTAAACGGGGTTCCATTGCACACAGCCTTCCATTATCATCCATCCATCGTCCTGATATGACTGAAATACTGTTGAAAAGGACGTAAAATTATAAGTCATCCATCCAACATCATCATACAGCGAGCGTCATACGACACATGCGAGCGACACGCATATGAGGTACCAAAAGGATCAACACTATAGATACCTGTACGTGTATGCCTGTTGACGGGTATCGGCAGTTTTGACCCATTTGACACACCATACGTGTAGTTGGCATAACGTGTGACCTCGACAATTCTAACGTGTTGGAATGACCCACAGCCAGCACCTCCCGATCACAGTCATCACCATTCACAAAAGTGTTGACTCTTATTTAAGCGCACACTTCACAACGATTCTAACACTGAATTAGGCAGTTAATTTTCAGCAACTATGTGAAATTCGTCAATGTTTGACTAACACAAGCGGAAACAAAATGGGCAATAACTCTTTCAGATGGTGTTTTAGGAACTTTAACATGGAATTTCATGATATACGCATTATGATAGCTTAATGGGACGTTGAATGAATTATTTTTTCCAGGCAGTGGTTTAGAGAAGATGTCAATATTTTCAGCTGCAATAACTATTCAGATTTCACTATATTTGCTTACATCACAGGCACCTCGACACCATTGCAGGTACCTCCAGCTGTTTTTTTAGAAAAATCAAGCCTTATTTGTAGTCAATCGACATTTTTACTTGGGCAAGGAGGCTACTTTAACATCAGTGTGCCGAGATAAACAGATTCGTATGCAAGATCATTGAATTTAAGACCCAAAACGGCCGAATTCTTTATGTTTTGAGTATTGTGGGCTGACATCAAAGCCACTTTAAAAGTCGTATCTTTGGTTAATATGGAAAGTTCTGGGGGATATGATGTGTGACAAAACTTTATGTCTATAAGGGTCGAATAGCACTTTTTGATTTTTAATAAACTCCCTGGTTATTTTATATTTTGTCAAAAAAGAGGAATACCTACCGTTTGTTGTCATTTTTTGACAGTCACAGGCAGCTCCAGATGCCTGTCACAACTTTTTATTGGTACCTCCGACGGAGGTACCTGTGATAGTTTACCAGGCGTGCTAGTGGTCCTTTATCATGTCTGTTCAAATGATGACCCCAGGGATTAAAATGGCTCCGCCCCAGGGGTCCTGTGTTTGAATCATAGAAATACATAGAAAAATATTTATAAAACGTTCTTCTTAAGAACCACTTGGCTCATATGCTTTAAATTTAGTATGTTGCATTGCCTAGTGGTCCTTTACCAAGTTTATTCAAATGATGGGCCCAGGACGTCCGTTTGATTATCATAACGATGTTCCCCATTACTGAAAATGCTCGCGGCCGAATTTTAGATGATAGCCACGTTGTATAGAGTCGGTTCGGTCGACAGCACAGTTAAGTTCAATTCAGTTCAATTCTCCTATCGACGTTCCCCAAGTGGCTCGACAGCACAGGTAAGCAAATAGGTAATATGTATTACCCACGTGAGGTCACTATAGAATTAACCAAACATTGTTGAGTCGGGTTTTGTTTGACAAAAGTGCTTACCTGACTATTGAACTGTCTTGTTTACAATGTTAAAATATCAGCTTGTCACGAGAATATAGGCTTAATGGCTATTTCTAACGATTAAGACAAGTCTGTACATGCACAAAACAATCAGAGTTTTGGTTGCACAATATATATATATACATGTAGACTTCTTTAGGTTGCATATTATCTTAATGCTAACAACAAGCTGATCTGTGTCTTCGCAGTTCGTACAAGCTGTTTGGTACTGTTTCAAACGGCACGTCTCATTAATTGATTTTGAGTTTCTAATTCATATGTCAAATATTCAAGGATTAACACAGAGCCTTGGAACTATATTTATGTGATATTTTTTTGTGCCTTATAGTTTTCTTGGATAATTTTCAGCATGACCGCGGGTAAGTGTTTCACTTTATAACACGTGTGATCACTTCCCTGAGCGGTAGGGATGGTAAGATGGGTGGAGTCGTGATGAAACTTTCGGTATTGGGGCGCCCTACTTTTAATAGCTTAAAGTAGAACAAAGACCTGCTGTGCTTGCAGTAGGTACGGGATAGAATGGTTTTCGATTTTTCTAGTCTTTCCTTTCATTCTACCTCTCTGGGAGACGGCTAGACGTAACCCCAAATACTGTACTGTCTCAAAGGGTCGTAAAACCCAAAACAACCAGCCGGCCAACCAGCCTGCCAACTGAGGCTGACTATAACGTGCGTCATGGTTACTTGAATAGGACGGGGAATAGGACGATAAATCTCTTATTTTGAAAAGAGATAGGGGATCTTACTCGAGTGGTCATTTCATATGAAATTTATGAAACGGGCCTTCTGTGAGTTTCATAAATTTCATTTGAAATGACCACGAGTGTAGGACACTGTTTATCATATGACCCTTCCTCCTTTAATATGGGATTTTAACGCCTTCAAACTTAACATTATTTCAATAAGAAAACCCAGTGTTAACATGGACGTTGTCGATGCCGTTAGGTATACGCGCCAAAGTGTTATTGCACGTGTGGTCATACGATTTTTATCACATGACGTTATACACTGAATAACAGCGACGTCATATAAATAAAATAATTTTGAAACCGGGCAAGAAAGTGCGTTTTATCTCTGTCCTTTAAGAGGCCTTTGTCTTTAGCAATGTTATCGTTTTATGGAATCTAGCTAGGTACGGGACACCTCGAAAAGTGGGCTAATACCCAACAGTCACATGAGGTCGTATTGACGTCGATGTGACGTAAGTGCGAAGTCATTTCGACGTTACATGACGTCGTACTGACGTGTCGACGACATATCGACGTCATTTGCCCGTTAGGTAGTGAGCTAGTAGCTGGCGTCATTTCATAAAATTTGTAACTTCCAGCCTTTTATGCCTGGTGGACACTTCTTTCATTATATAGAGGATCTTACATGAGTGCTCATGTATTACTGAATTTATTAAACGAGTTGGGGGAAAAGATAAGATGCGAGGCTATGCCGAGCATCTTATCGATTTTCTCCAACGAGTTTAATAAATTCAGTAATACAGGAGCACGAATTCAAGATTCTATTTATCATATGACACTATAATCTCATTTTATTAGCAAATGTTGCACTGAAACGTCACGATTTTGCCATAAGAGAACGCGACGTTCCTATGTACGTCAAGGCATAACGTTACGACGTAATTTGCATATTTAATCCACTAGTTGATTATCGTTTTTAATGCATGGCTTTATTACACTCTCAGATGCGACGTCATATGATAAACATTGTTATTGAGCCGCGTCACGACAACACCAACAAAGTGGTTGTGCCCCATGTGCAGACTCAGATTAGTCCGGGCATCCGCCCAGTCTGATCAGAGTCTTCGCCGTCGGCATGGAGGTAGCTTAGATCCTTCGCTACCCTTTAAGCGGTTAACAAAGATTCTGGTTAGACTGGGCAGATGCCCAGGCTGATCTGAGTAGGCGCACAGCCACTTTGTTGGTCTGCTCGTGTCGCCGCTCAAATTGAATGAGCCCATTTGCCAGTTAAGGGGTGTCTGGTTTAGCTAGTTTTTCTATCATCCTTTATTGTGAGGCGACATATCCATTTGTATTATGCAAAATGAGTGAAAACTCTGATCAGACGCAGCGTTTGTGGCGTCTGATCTAGGTTCTTACTGTTTGCCAAAGTCGCTTCACTGCCTGTAGAACATATTTTGAAGCCATGATATGGCAAGAGTTATTTTAACTGACCGCACTCGAAAATACCTTTATAGTGTTGAAGGGCTATAGGACCAAAACAATATCTGTTTTATTTTTCCCTTCTCTGCGTGTTTTTCCCTTGCCAGTGTTTGCGGGCGCCCGTAAAAATAACGGGAAATGGACCTGCAGCTGGTTGCCAAGTATTCTTCCGTAAACTCTACGGATTTTTTGGCCTTTAGCCGTTAAACCTACATTTTAAGTATTTCATTGGCCAATATTAATAATGTAAGTAGCTTACATTCACTTTCTCTTTCAACTTTCAGTTTCATTTGACTTTTGGCCTATAAACCGTATCGAATTAATCTAGATATTTCGGTCCAAGTCGCTTTTTGCCAACACTAACTTGACACAGAAATCGAAGACGAATTTAAGTAATTGTTGCTGGCTTAGTTAGTTGTTGTTGTGTTGAAACAGCGACACTTTTAAGGTTCTATGTGGGGCGGTCAGCCAACCAATCATCATTGTTATGTGCAACACAGACATTCAACAGCATTTCTGAAATCGAAACCCCAACACGAAAAACAAATATGCCATATCAACATGCGCATCCGTACAATCTGATCAGAACATTCGATATCTTACATGTCCCTAACTCGTACATATTACAATACACACTTCTATTTAATCTTAGCCGATTACCTTTTTAAAAGATATTTCTTGTTTTTAGTGTCAGTTCTATGAGACGCTAGGCATAATTTGGCTAATGCTTCTAAATAGGCGAGAATTGAAATGTATGGTGGCTGGTTTGTGCCATTTCGTCTTTTCGTCGCGAAAAGACTCCACGCGAGAAGACGAAAAGACGCCATGCGAAAAGACGAAAAAACGCCAGACGAAAAGACGAAATAACGCCACGCGAAAAGACGAAATTTCAGCGCGAAAAGACGAAAAAACGCCATGCGAAAAGACACCATTTGAAACGTAATTTGTCGTCTTTTCGCGTGGCGTTTTTCGTCTTTTCGTCTTTTCGCATGGCGTTATTTCGTCTTTTCGTCTTTTCGCGTGGCGTTATTTCTCTTTTCGTCCTTTCGCGTGGCGTTATTTCGTCTTTTCGTCTTTTTGCATGGCGTCTTTTCGTCTTTTCGCATCGCATGTTTTGCATTTAGATGAATCAATTTATCCTATTTTAAATGCAGTTAATACTTTGAATACTTAGACAGGTTTTTCTTTTGTTTTTTTTTAAACTGTGTAGACCCTGATCAGAATGCACTCTGTAAAGAATTGTACTAATCACGGTTTGCAATTTTTGCCGCTAAACTGTTCTTTTAAAAGCATTACCAAAATATGAGGAAAGAAGTCATTATGGTATTTCTACTGAACGGGCTGAAAAGAAAATGAGCCGTCCTAATGTTTTTGAGTAAAATACTCCAAACAAGTTTCATCCTATCTTAATTTTGATCTTAAACTGCCTATAAGATTAACCACTTGTTGACCATGTAAACTCTCTCAAACTATGGAAGACGAAGGTGTCTATACAAACATCGAAACATTGTTGCACTTCGCTGTAAGTGTTATGATATGAAAAAATAATGATACAGTATTTTCCCTAATTTGACATACATTTAACTGCAGCTAACCCAAAATTTGAACAAGTTTATAGTTTTTTAAAGACGTTCCAATCGCAAACAGAGCAGAGCCTGATTAGACTTCTCTTTGGCTTACGCATATGTGTCCCAATATTTAAGAAAATTATGGTATCATTGAGTTGCAAATCAAGCCATAATACTTTCTTATAGGAAGTATTTTTAATCTGAATGCACCTCTGTGAGAGATCCATTTTATATTGAAAATGTGCCCCTCCGCCATTTTCACAAAGGGGCACAACTACTGTTACTTCCTCTTCAAATCTTTTTTAAACGACAGGGATGCATTTTGCTAGCTCAACTAGGGCAACTGAAGACTAAGTATTAGGAATCAATACAGTTATCAATAAATGGGTATTTGTGTGTCGTTATTTCGTCTTTTCGCCTGGCGTCTTTTCGTCTTTTCGCATGTCGTTATTTTGTCTTTTCGCGTGGCGTTATTTCGTCTTTTCGCATGGCGTTATTTCGTCTTTTCGCGCTGAAAAGACGAAAAACGCCATGCGAAAAGACGAACAGACGAAATAACGTCACTCGAAAAGACGAAATAACGCCACGCGAAAAGACGAAATAACGCCGCGCGAAAAGACAAAATAACGCCATGCGAAAAGACGAAATAACGCCACGCGAAAAGTCGAAAAGACGCCAGGCGAAAAGACGAAAAGATGCCACGCGAAAAAACGACAAATTAAGAGTTTCAAATGGTATCTTTTCGCATGGCGTTTTTTCGTCTTCGCGCTGAAATTTCGTTTTTTTCGCGTGGTGGGTTTCGTCATACGAAAAATTAAGAGTTTCAAACGGTGTCTTTTCGCATGGCGTTTTTTTTTGTCTTTTCTAGCTGAAATTCCGTCTTTTCGCGTGGTGGGTTTCGTCTTTTAGTCTTTTCGCATGGCGTTATTTCGTCTTTTCGCCTGGCGTTTTTTCGTCTTTTCGTCTTTTCACATGGCGTCTTTTCGCGGCGAAAAGACGAAAAGACGAAATGGCACAAATCAGCCACCATAGAAATAACTAAATTCAAAGACGGAATGATATAGCAAAGGTCGAGGAGACCGAATCTTTTAAACTTGATGATAGGATACGCTCTAAGGGGAAGCAACTCTACTTTTTTTCCTTATTTGTCAGCTTTCTCAATGGGGGTAAACTCTTAATTAAAAGAATTTACTGCCCTTGGAGAAAAATATATTCTTTAGATGTAAGGATAGATTCTGTTTAGGCAGGGATGTTGTCCAAGCCAGCAAACAAGAAGTCACAAAAATGTCCCCCTTTGTAACATTGGCGGAAAAGTATGAGGAAATAACAATTCACCTTTGACGTTAATGTTTTTAAAATTCAATGCCCTTATCTTGAAAATGTAATATGAGATTACAGAAGGTTAATAAAATTATATGTTTCGACCTACGCTAAAGGTTCATGACAAAAGCACTGTTGAAGGGACCTTTGGTGATTAATTACTTTGTTAATTAATTATTTCGAACCTTAACGCTCTATTTATCAGAAGCAGCAAATAATCTCATACTATAACTCGACGCCTGACTGAACATCATCAAACTTACTGTCGGAAACCCGGCCGAAACGTTTTGTCCTATGCAAACAGCGAAGACCTCAATCAGACGTTGCGTTTTGCGGCGTCTGAGCTGGGTTCTCATTATTTGCCAATGTTCCTTTTCTGCGCTGTAAAAAATCCGTAGATTTTACAGTAACCTAGCAACCGGCTAGTCCAATTCCCGTTATTTTTACGGGCGCCCGTAAACATTGGCGGAATCATCACGCAGAGTAGGGTAGAATAAGACAGGTATTGTTTTCGTCATATAGCCCTTCAACACTATAACGCTGACGAGTGCCTTGTAGCTTTCAACTGTTCTTTCCGTATTTCTTACTGCTTTTAATTCTATCTCAATTTAATTACCACATGAGAATTTTAAATGGTTTTCGCACAGTCACAGCCTGAGTTGATAACACATGTTCAAAATATTTTGATCAGAAATTCAGATCAGTTTGGTTTGTGCAGAAACACGGGTAAGGTTATGTACAAACTCAAATTCAACTAAAGTTGACAAATTATTAACTGAATTATAAACTCAGACCAGTGTTTTGCAAGTGCATAAGCTGGTCTGAGTCAGTTGGCATACATAATTAATTCCATAAATTGACTATTGTAGCTTTATATTTTTGCATTTATATTTGTTCAAGTCATGATGACTTTAACAAACTTTAACGGTTTGACAATTTAATACGAAAACAGTTTAGAGGTAATATCGGATTTTATGATCGATAATCGATTAATCCTCGTGTAATTATAAGTATGTTAATTGTACTGTATATTGTCAACAAATTCCGATCAGCTTGCAGAAATTGATCAGACACTGTTCAGTCTTAACAGTTTGCACATATCAGAGGCTGATAAGTGTCCGCAGATGCACAGGTTTATTATCGTAAGTACTCATATTATAGCAAAAATACAAAAAAATAGCACAAAAATATCTTTCAATATTCCTTGCTAGCCTCACTAAAACAGTCATAAAATTAAAGTGACAAACTGCCAGCCAATAATACAATTCTATGGATTCCAAGATTCTACCCTGGGATACACAAAACATATTTCGGTTTCTTTGATAAAAACGCCCCACCACACTCAAATAAATTTCAATCAAAAATGTTGGAACAAACATTAACAATTATGATAATGATTAATAGACTGATCGAACATTACCAAAAAATATGTAATTGGTTTGCAAAGTTTTTTTTTTAGCTTATAAAGGGATTTTTAAAACTACAAGTATTCGATTAACTGTCGGTTCATTTTTGATGGTCACGTGTAGGAGTTACGTGACTTCTTTCTCTTTTTTCCTTTCTTGTGTTCATTCGTTTATTCTTTCTTTCATTCTTTCTTTCTTAATAAGACAATATAAATATTCTTCCTATCTTAGTTAGATCATAAAAGCACATATATAAATACATAAACAAAACACGAATACCAAGAAATGAAGTAGTAAGCCTAGGAGCAATATAGGCGGATTTGGACTTAAACTATTTGAAACTATTATGAGCGAGGTTGTTTCGAAACGCGATTTTCTGTATGTTTAGAGATCGATGGAAGAAACTTATAGTATACTTATTTTATAATGAATTACATCAATGTAAACCGTCTAAAAATCTCTCAGTGGCGATAACTTAAAATAGTTTTATAGAAAATCCGATCATTTTCAAATTTTAGGCTGAACATAGCTTCTTAGGCATTTTCGACATTATTCTTATATAATTTCATATAACTGAAGCTTCAAACTTCAAAAGCCGATGGAAGTATCAAAACATGAAGTTAATTTGTATATTTTTATACCATATTGACGGACAAAGACTGAAGTTTATGATCATAACTTATAAAAAAATGTCGTTATATCATATATTTATTTAATTTCACATTTTATATTATATTCCTATGTAATTGCATATAACACTCGACATTATTTGAACAGGTAAACTCTCGGATAAACCCGTAAGTCGCTATCGGTAGTTTCCGCCATATTGAAGCATTAAGTTCCCTATGGGTATTTTCGAGTGCGGTCAGATAGCATAGATTTTCCATATCGAAATTTTTCTATAAATGTTTTACAGGCAGACGGGAAAAGGGCTGGCAGCTGTTTGCCAGTTAGTCTACCGTAAAATCTACGGATTTTTTTTTACAGTGTAGAGTAGTTTAATACCACAGCTGCTTATGCAGTTATTCTGGACATTATACTCAGAATAGCCCTGGTATTGGTTTGACGGTATCGAAATGCAAATTAACATCAATTGCATCCACATTAATGCGTCCTATCGTCCGGACCATCGTCGACCAAGCTTTTGGTGGGAGGACGGCAGCCCAGTGGATTAAGCGCTGTCCTGCTGACCTCACGGTCTCGCTTTCGATGCCCGCTGGAAGGGGAAATCTTTATAACTGTAAACAGGGTTCCATTGCACAGAGCTTTTCATTTTCACACCCCTCCCCTCCCTTCCATCGTCCTTATATCGCTGAAATATTGTTGAAAAGTACGTAAAGTCGAAAATCGTCCTTCTAAGCTTTTCGTACATGTAAAAAACGATACTCGAATACTGTAAAACACGCATTTTCGCAAGCTAAGGGTACCAGGTCCACTTTGTTCCTTTCGTAACAAAGTGGACTTAGTACCCTTGGCTTATACCCATTTTTGCAATCTAAAGGTACCAAGTCCACTTTGTTCCTTACGTTACAAAGTGGACTTAGTACCCTTGGCTTATACCCATTTTTGCAATCTAAAGGTACCAAGTCCACTTTGTTCCTTACGTTACAAAGTGGACTTAGTACCCTTGGCTTGCATCGACATGAAACACAAAGCTTAAAGCATAAATGGTACCTTTAAATAATATTTTTCAGTTGCACCCGCTGGGGATCAGATGTACAAACAGCAGCAAGCTGGATATGGTCAGCCACCACCGCCCGGACCACCCGCATACGGTCAGCCACAAGCAGGATACGGGCAAACACAGTATGGCATGCAAGGTAAAAAATACAATACAACACTTCTTCGACTAGTTCGAAGTTGAGACTTGCACGCATTGTAATAGTGCTATCACTTATTCATCAGTCTTTGATATGCTATTGTTTTACGCCTACGGTAAACAGCTATGGTCATGTCGGGACGGTCAGTTAACCTAACCACACTACTCCTGGGCAGGCTAAGACCTCCTAAGCGGTTAACTAGTACTAAGTGCACTTACTTTCGCCAGTAACTGACAACTGTCCTTCTTGAATCAGCGGAAGGAAACACGAAAGTACATGTAAGTGGCCGGACCAGGTATCGAACCCGGGACCTCTGTCTCCTGGGTCCGGATATTTTCCGATATGTCAACGAGTTTTCTCTTTGACGTTATAAGATATAGTCGAGGGAGTAAAATGATAATTTGGGTCAGTTAGAGCTTTTTTTTCATATATTAAATTGTTGTTTGGGCAGAATAGGTGACACACAACTGTTTTCAGCGTTCAAAAGAAAACGTATCCTTAAATTTCATCTTGTTGACACATCACAGTTATCCATTCTTTTCCAAATATACGCTATGAAAAAAAAAAAGTTATTTTTATCATTATAGTGGTTTTAAGGAACACATTTCACCAATTTTATGACACATTATATGAGTATAAAGGCAACAATTAGATGGATTTTTAAAACATCGTGTGTCCCAGTTTTTCCTACATGTACAAGTCCCGGATTTGCTCCTACAAAAGATTTTGGGCGACTCAAGCAAGTAAACAAGAGGTCACAAAATCAGTTTCCTTTTAAAAATGTCGGGAGAAAAGAAGAGCTTAAAGCAAACGTCTGAGTTTATACGATGTACACATGTAACGTCGACTCAACATTATGAACGTCATTGGGCGTTGGCTGGTTAGTTATTATCACTGTTTGAACAGCGCGTATTCCGCTGAGTACAAGCGTCTATCCCTCTGGGCACAGACACTTCGTTTATTTACATGAGAATGCCTTAACATTTTCCATTATATTCAGGCACACCCATGACACACCAGCCCGGGGCACCACCACCACCTGTGCCCGGGCAACCACAGCAAGTGGTATGGATGCAGAGACCACAGTTAATCCCAGGCTGTCCACCGGGGTTGGAGTATCTTACACAGATAGATCAGTTATTGGTTAAACAGCAAATGGAAGTACTTGAAAGTTTGTATTATTGATATTTTTACAGAGGATCTTACATGAGTACTAGTGCTCATGTATAATTGAACTTATTAAATGAGTTGGGGAATGGAATAAGACACGAGACTATGCCGAGCATCTTACCGGTTTCCCCCAAGGAGTTTAATAATTTCAATAATACAGGAGCACAAGTGCAAAATTCTATTTATCATATGACACTTAAATCGCATTTTGCTAGCAAATTTACACTAAAACGTCATATTTTGCTATTAGAAAACGCGACGTTTATTATGGACGTCAAGGGATAAGGTTACGACATTATTTGCTTTTCCACCATTTTCATTAAGGGCGACAATTTTTGTGACTTCCTGTCTGCAACCCTAGACAACAAGACCTGTACAAAATGACATTGAATCGTTATGGAAAGAACAACACAACCTATATAAAATGACGTTTAATCTTAATGGAAAGAACCTGCTCCAAGAGGAGAAAAGTCTTTCCCTTAAAGATTTACTCCCTTTATAATAATAACAAAAATGATTTGATGTAATATTTCATGCAATACATCCGACATTGTCTAACTATACATTTGGATTAGAGTTTAGATAATAATATTTGATAAAAGTGACTTTAAAGAAAAAATAAGATAAATTTTTATACAATCGCGGACCGCGGTTGAAATCGCATTATTGGACAAAAATAATAGACCGTTTTCACATTGTTTCTGCGCATGCGTATACCGCGATATTTCCCGATAATCGGCTAGACTTTATACGTATGGGGCAGTTGGATTTTAAAGCATTGAGACTTCCTATGTTATCAATGAAAATTAATTGTTTTAATCATTTCTATCCGATCTCTTTTCGTCTTGACGATTGCTTATTTCATAATTTTATTTTCCGTAATCTTATCGAACAAAGGTTAAGGGCTTGTCACAAATATTATGTACTTGCAAGTACGATTGTTAATGCAATACTAATAATGGAAATGAAAATAATGATAATTTTCACTATTCTTAATAACAATATTATTATTAAGATTATAGACACATTTAAAAGCTACTAGTTTCACGTTTTCAGACAGTAGATGTCATAATGGCAGGAATGAAAATAATATAAATAAAATAAAAATAATAATTTTTCACTAATATATCATGATTATTATTACTATTTCAAATGCAAAGGACACACCGAAAAGAATTTAATTTTCGCATTTCGAAAAATCGAAAAGTAAAACTGGCTGCTAGCTTCATCTTCACATACTTTCGTTTCTCCTTCCGCTGATTCAAGAAGGGCAGTTGTCAGCTACTAGCGAAAGTATGTGCACTTAGTACTGGTTAACCGCTTTGGAGGCCTTAGCCTGCCCAGGAATAGTGTGGTTAGGTTAACTGACCGTCCCGACATGACCTTATCTGTTTACCGTGGACGTTAAGCAACAAATCAATCAATCAATCATCTTCAGAAAATCGAAATCTGCAGAAATTATTTCCTAAAAACTAATTTGATTTCAGTATAAATAAATAAATCAATTAAATAAAAAATATACATGCATATGCAAAAATCCATTTAATATTCATTACGAATTCATAACTGTTGTGATCATAACGAAATGCTTAGCTGTATTATGAAAAATACTAGAATTTTCTTTGCGTAAAATATTAGTAAGAAAATTACTTCTGGAATTAAATGTGTAAGAAAGCAGAAGATTATATAAAAATAAAACTAAGAATAAATATCAAAACATGTAAGAAAATTTGAGGAAAAGAAAGAAAGCTAGAAATAATAGATCACAGATATGTAAAATGATTACCGATGCATGACACGCTGATTGGAACATCAATTTTTTGTGCATTTCAAATATTTTCTATGTTATTGTTGCTGTTATTTTTTTTTTTCAAGTTAGATTTGGAAATCAAAATGTAGTAATTATAAATAAATCCCCTTTCTAATTATTTAATTCATATATTATTATATTATTCGATTATTATCAAAAAAGCCTATTGATATGTATTGCTGTATCGAAGGGTGCCCCACGCGTGTGAAGTAACGCTAAATCTCGCCAAATCATGGGCCGCGGGACCAGGGGAGATAACAATGTGAAAAAGGTCTATGTATTCACACGTCACAATCACGTGCACAAATAAGGAAAATACCTCTGCATGATCACATGACACACGTGGACAAAATCGATATTCTTACAGGCAGTGAGGAAATAGGTCATTTGCATTTTAATTTGAAGATTATTTTTCATTCCACACTTATAAAAAACATGCATTTTCTCAAAACTTTTACGGCTAATTATGAGACTATTACATATTGTCTAACGAAATTTTGTTAAAATATTTGTTTCTGAAAACATGAAATAAACGAGGGAGACAATCCTTAATAGTTGATCCCTTTTGAGAGAGGACTGAAATTGAAAATGACAGAGTAGCTTGCGCTGAAAATGAATCCGTTCACCTTAACTCATGAAGTTTTTGTTTTGTGTTTCAGTGTTAACTGGCTGGGAAACTAAGAACAAGTATAAGATCAAAAATAGTGTGGGGCAGCAAGTCTACTTTGCTGCTGAAGGTAATATTTGAACCGGGACATGAGAAAACCAACAAAGTGGTTGTGCGCCCAGCGCATACTCCGATCAGTTTGATCAGACTCTTTGTTAAGCGCTAAAAGGCTAGCTAAAGGTCTAAGCTACCTCCATGCGGATAGTGGCGACTGTGTTCAGATTGTGCAGATACCCAGGCTGATCTGAGTCTGCGCTGGGTGTACAACCACTTTGTTTGTTTTCTTGTATCGCGGCTCATTTTCATGGTACATGTGCTAACCGGTTAGTAAGACATTTTTTTCTGCAAAAGAAAGTCTTTGATGTGAGGAATTTTACTTCCCGTCCATCAGTTTTTGCGTCAGGATTAGACACTTTCTAAGCTGCAAAAATAAACAATCTGAAAACGGTAGAAGTCATTCATCGAAACGGTTATTTGACTGCTAACCAGCCACTGCACCCAGTTGAGACTAGATATACTCATTTGAAAATATGGTTATCTAAATGAAAACATGAAGACATAAGGTCACTCTTTGACTTTCGGTTTCAAGGTCTCTGAGTTTTAAAATTGAAATATGTACTCCTAAAGCCAAGGGTTAAAATTTTCTAACAAATGAGCAAAGTAAATAGTGGTGTCTGTTGACACTAAGGTCTCAGGTGAGCTACAGGGCCATATTGGTCTAAGTTTCAAAGAGACTGAGAAATATCATTTAAATCCATTTCTAAATTAACATGGGCAATAAAAATCATCTAAAAATGGGGGATTCTCTTTTAGGGAAAACTTGCACCTATAAAAGCATATTATTTTCTTTAATACTTAAACAAAACTGAGAAGAAGTTGATGTGGGATGGGGTGTGTGTGTGGGGTGTGTGGGTAAGGGGAAGGGGTAAACATAAAGAGTTGATGTGGGATGGGGGGGATGTCAGAATTGCTTCACCCAAAAGTGTTCCAACGAATCTCAAAATTGGGACCGCGAGATGAGCAGGCCACGTTTAACCTATACTTCGCTACCGTGTCTCCAAAATAATTCTTATGTGATTGTGTTGCAGAGTCTGATATGTGTATGAGACAGTGCTGCGGCCCATCAAGAGGTTTCACCATGCACATAACAGATAACATGGGACAGGTTAGTATCATTAATTCATTTTACATGTTTTCAACTTTGAATCCGCTGACTGTGTTGAAGGTGAATGGATACACATGCAGGGGAAATAACTCTGCTATTTTTATTTTTGCTTTCCTTCTCAGTTAGGGTCAACTCTGAAAATGAAGAATTTGCTCCTGTAGGAGCAAATTCTTTCCCTTAAGAATTGATCCCTTTTTGGAAGGGATCCTCTAACCGGAGAAGTAAACTGTGTGTCAAAAAAGTTATCTCCCCTTGCAGCCAAAAAAAGTTATCTCCCCTTGAAAAAATTCATTCACCTTAATGGAACTCCAGATGGATGGGTGGATGACTTGCTATTTTACGTTCCTTTCAACAGTATTTCAGTTATATCAGGAAAATTGGAGGTAGCTAATAAAAAGCTTTGTGCAATGGAACCCGTTTACGATTGAAAAGATTCTCGCCTCAAGAGGGATCAGACCCAGGACCTCTAGATCAGCAGGTTTGCGCTTAACCTGTTGAGATACCGGGCTCTCGATGGAACTCCAGTAGTTGCATGATAAACATGTCAAAATGGTGTGTTACGGAGCTTCAGGTACGTATCTAAGGACATGAATTACGTTTAAAGAAGCACACTCTTTCCATTAAGAGTTGTCCGAATTTGGGAAGGGAAGCAAATCAGGAAATGGTAGCCTGTGTGTGTGTGCCCATTCACCCTGAAGATGTAGTAGCTTACTTTAATAAGGAAAACGACATGCTGTCTCTGCTAATTCTTTCTTCTAAGAGAGCCCCCCATCCCCACGTCCCATTTCCGCCCGCCCTTGGAATAAGAATTCCCTTCACAGATAAGCAAACACTAGACTGTTCACACTCTCTCTCTATGAACATAGGAGCCAACCCGGAGGTTTTGTCAGACACTATAAAGTTATTGCATGTTTTTATATGGTGGCGGATTTGTGCCATTTCGTCTCTTTTTCGCAAGGAAAAGCCAAAAAAAAAAAAAAAAAAAAAAAAAACGACATGTGAAAAGACGAAAAACCGCCATGCGAAAAGACGATAACGTCTTTTCGCATGGCGTCTTTTCGTCTTTCTGCGTGGAGTATTTTCGCCGCAAAAAGACGAAAAGACGAAATAGCACTTACCGGACACCATATTTTTATCATAATTTTTATTTCAGGAGGTCATCAGAGTAAACCGAGAATTCAAATTTTGTGGGGGTGGGCAGTGGTGTGCTTGTGTTGACTGCTGTGCCTATGAAATATCTGTAGAAGCCCCAGTGGGAACAACAGTTGGATACGTAAGACAAATGTAAGCGAGCCACTTAAAGATTGTCTCCCTCGTTTATTTCATGTTTTCAGAAACAAATATTTTAACAAAATTTCGTTAGATAATATGTAATAGTCTCATAATTAGCCGTAAACGTTATGAGAAAATGCATGTTTATTCGATGAATGTTGAACGAAAAATAATCTTCGAATTAAAATGCAAATTACCTATTTCCTCACGGCCTGTAAGAATATCGATTTTGACCACGTGTGTCATGTAGTCATGTAGAGGCATTTTTCTTATTCGTGCACGTGATTGTGACGTATGAATTAATTATTTTTGTCCAATAATGCGATTTCAACCGCGGTCCGCGATTGTATAAAAAATTACCTTATTTTTTTGTTTAAAGTCACTTTTATCAAATATTTTTATCTAAACTCTAATTCAAATGTATAGTTAGACCATGTCCGAGGTATTGCATGAAATATTTCATCAAATCATTTTTGTTATTATTATAATGGGAGTAAATCTTTAAGAATTGAAATGTAATTTGTGACGTTCATCGGTTGATAAAACAAGTGTGTGTGTGTGTGTGTGGGGGGGGGGGGGAAACTAGATTTTCATGAAGTGCTGTTATATAGGGCTACCTTCGAATACAGCTGAATATCTGAGCCGCGACACGAGAAATCCAACCGTTGCAATGTGGTTGTGCGCCCAGCGCAGATTCAGATTGGCTTGGGCATCCGCCCAGTCTGATCAGAATCCTCGCTTTGCGCTTAAAGGGTAGCTAAGGGTCCGAGCTACCTCCATGCAGACAGCGAAGACTCTGATCAGACTGTGCGGATGCCCAAGCTGACCTGAGTCTGCGCTAGGCGCACAACCACATTGTTGGTTTTCTCGTGTCGCGGCTCATTTGTAGTTGTTGTTGAGTTGTGGTTTATTGTACCAGTAGTTATTGTTTCAGTCATGTATTAGGACTTTTAACCAGCCTGAGATAAATGACACACAGGTCCTGCTACAGCTACTGGCAGCTTGCTATGGAGGCACCAGGCAGCCCCAAGGGCGTAGCTACCTATACGGCAAATACCCAGGTGCGTATTGAAATTTTGTCAAAATTGACAAAATTTCGAAACGCACCTGCATATTTGCTTGCTGAAAAATTTATAAATTAGACCAGATTTCAATATCAATTGCCAAAGTGGCTGATATACTAGCTTTCTCTTCAAGAAGTAGAGAATAAAACATGGTTGTGCGTATAATGAAATTACCTCTAGTTACGCCCCAGAGCCCATCTACTTTGCAGCCTCCGATGGGCTGGGGCCGCTAACCGAATAACCGCATTCGAAAGTACCTCTATACGGTACAACAAAGCGCAAAATTTTATGGAAAATTTTAGCAATAACTACTGGCTCCATCACCCAGTAAATGTTAAAAATTAAAATTTATTTAAGCATTAATAGTTACACTTAGTCCCCGACTTTCTCTTATGCCATATTTCGTTCTTACTTGTATTTCAACCGTAAATCGAAAAATATGCAAACTTGTTATATCGTTGAACCAAAAAGACAATAGCTGGACGTCAGTCGAAAAGTATGACGTCCAATAAAATCCCTATTATTTCGACAAGAATTTGACGTTTGGACACGCAGCAACTGGTCTTCAATGACAGGTTAAGGCAGTCGCTCTAAACTTTGTTTTCGTTTTTACAACTATGAAAACTCTGAACAGGAAGTTCCCAAATCGACGGCCCAATTGAAGCAGCGTCAGATTAGCGTCGGTGCACATCATGGCGTAACGACGTTGGAACGATGTTACTTAATACAGATCATTTTACAAACATTATATTAACTGCGGTGCACTGTCATGGCATATCGAGCCTTGCCATCATGAAATGAACGCAACGGTGTAGTTTTTTAGAATAACAAGCGGAATTTCAAATCGATATAAACAGCACAATCGTGTCGTCCAGTTTGCTGTACATGAGAAACGCGTAACGTCTACATGTACACTTGTTGTTTCAATTAGTAATTTTGCTATTACCACCTTGGAACACTTTGGGTAAAAAAAAATCCAGGAGAATTTAAGACCTGCGCAGTGAAAATAAGCATTCAAAACTGGGTGTCTACTTTCTTTTACCTTTGAGAATATTTATCTCTTTAATTTTGCCTGCTTCTATATTTTTTTCTCTGACAAGGGTAGAAAAAAATGGGGTTTAAAATGACGACCTTTTAGTTTTCACGACTTCAAAGTCATGCAAATTATTGGCTCACTTGTAAGTCCCGTCAGATTTTGTATATATACTATATTGAAGATGTTCAAAATGATAGATATTCCCGATTAATTAATTTTTTTTTCGGAGTGGCTATTGCCAGTCGACTGGCAATAGCGATTTTACGTTAAAATCGCTATTGCCAATCGACTGGTAAATTAAATAGCGATTTTATGTAAAATTGCTATTGCCATTCGACTGGTAATAGCGATTTTAACGTAAAATGGCTATTGCCAGTCGACTGGCACTAGACCTTTCCTTTTTTTTACTTTTATAGGCCAAGTTATTGTGCTCCAAAATACTCTATCATGAACGCAGATCGTCAGGAGATATTGAATGTTGAAGGACCTGTGTGTATCTGTCAGGGAATATGCTGTACCTGGGACCAAGAGTTTATTGTAAGCAATTATATAGACAGACGATTTTAGGTTTTACGGCTCGGCTTATTAACAGTGTGTGTTATTATTACTATTTTTTTTTTCATGTCGGGCCGACTGTGGAATGGTAAAATTGAGATTAGAATGAAATAACTTTCATTCACAATCAGTATACCTGACCACAGCGGCCGCAAGACTCAAGGCAGGGTGACATACAAAGTTCCGAACCACTCCCAGAATGCCACTCAAAAGTCACCTGATAGTGTAAACTGGCCAATGCAACGACAACTTTGCACGTGACATAGTCTAATAAACACAACCGCATGTGTTCAATGTCTCACATAAGTCCGTGTTTTTACCTTACATTTTATGAAGTGATGTAAATCTGTTAAGAGAAGGCCTGATTTTCGGAACTGTAAATGGATGTTGTGGTTGGAGGTTGAGCAAAAAATGTCACAACAAGGGTCTCTCTTCTCTTGGACCCATTCCTGCTTAGATGGGCCAAAGACAATGAAAAGCAAAAAAAAAATAAATAAATAATAAAAAATAAAGATAAAATGAAATAAAATAACTAAATAGATAGATAAATTAAAATAAATAAAATAAAATAGAGTGGGCCAGACCGAGAGAACCCACTTACGATCGACTATTGACAGACGGGGCTGATGGGTTTCAGTGTCTGATACGTGTACGTATCCAGAGAGATCCCTCACTGATTCCCTCACTGACGGCATGCGACACACACACACACACACACACACACACACACACACACACACACACACACAGCGCCTCCGAACGAACTGCAACGCCTCCGGGGGCGTTTTATTAGAAGAAAATGGTAATGTGCACAAATTGCGTGTACTTCTCTTGCATTGTCGACGGAAGTAAAAAATATCAATGAAAAGATATATTTTTGCCTGATGTTTGAATTCTTTCTCACTGAAGGCTACTATGGTGTATGGGTACACATCCTCCCTCACCCCCCCCCCCCCCCTCCCCCCGCCCCCCTTTTTACGTAGGGAAACAATTTTGTGACTTCCTATTTCTGAAGTCTCCTACGATTTTGAAGATTTTGATGAAATTTGTCTTCTTTCTCGCATACCCTTGCTTTACAATTACATTCTTTTATAGGTCAGGTCACCCGACAAACAGCATGAAGTGGGTAAAATAAGCAAACAGTGGAGCGGCTTGGTGCGAGAGATGTTTACAGACTCAGACAACTTTGGCGTTTCCTGTAAGTAGGCAGTGCAGAATCAAAATTACAATCAGAGTTATCTCCAATTAACATTTTTTAAAAAATAATACGAAAGCTTTTTATTCGCAACTCAGTTTTGTCTTAAGAAATGATGAAGCCTTAGGGATGAATCTGAGTTATACGTCCCTTTTACAGTATTTCAGTCATATCGAAACGATGATATGTGATAAAAGCGGATGGCTACATGTAAGGTCCAATGCAATGTAACAATGTCTACAGTATGTAGAATTGCATTGCTGACAGGGCTCTAACCCAATATTTCTTTATAACATATCTGGCAGTCATATGACTGCAGTAAAATTATTAATGAGCCGCGACACGACAAAACCAACAATGTGGTTGTGCGCCCAGCACAGACTCAGATCAGCCTGGGCATCCGCCCAGTCTGATCAGAGTCTTCGCTGTCTGCATGAAGATAGCTTAGTACCTTAGCTACCCTTTAAGCGCTTAGCGAAGAGTCTGATCAGCTTGGGTGGATGCCCAGGCTGATCTGAGTCTGCGTTGGGCGCACAACCACATAGTTGGTTTTGTCGTGTCGCGGCTCAAATTGTGTCGTACGCAGCTGTGATCATTCCACTACGCAATGTAACTCAGACATTGTGACAGTACACTATCAAATCATTGCACTATGAAACCTCGGTTGATGATTATATCTGCACATTTTCAATTAGCGATCAATGAAAATTTTATATTGAAGGTTTATACAGTGTATAACTGCTACGTATAAAATGTAAAAGTTGCCATAGCGTAACTTGACCGTAGAGGCATTAGAGTTAGAGGCCTATCGAATCATTGGCGCAGCCCATCCTCTCCTTTTGCTGCTTAATCTGTCTCTGATTCGAAAAAGGTAAATTTGTTGCTAGTTTGACAAAGAAAGATTTTAAGTCGCCGGCTGGCCGAATGCATATGTGACGGTGTCTGACATTTTGAGGCTTGTGGGAGGTGCCATGTTGATGTCACGAAACATGAAATGAAAGTGATGTCATAAAATTGGAAGGTAAAGTTAATTGGATTTCAGCGCACCGCGTCACCTGAAAAGAGTGATTCCATATTTCTGACGGCGTCTTTAATTTTCTTCATCTACGCTCTTTTAAGACTGTCCTCTCTTTAGATCTTTTGAAAGCAATTCCACGAACCAGAGTTATACAAGTTAATCCAGCTAGTATGTAAATTTTATCCAATCAGTGCAATAAAAACCAAAAAAAAAAAAAAAAAAAAAAAAAAAAAAGGTTGGTGTGAATTGTGTTGCTTTTGCAGTAATCCTTGGCGCTATTTCTATTTGCTTCACGAAATCTCGTCTGGAAGCACTAATAAATATGAAAATATTTAAAATAGAATTTCCGATTTTCGGCTCAATAAGGCAAAACATTTCAGAGCATGTCACATATTTCAAGCCACAGCCTTCTGATCTCTAACCACCAACCTTCCAGGAACAAATACAGGGTTCAAGGTTATAAAACTTTAGAATAATCTCAAACTCAAAATAAAGCACACTGATTGGCTGCTTCCGAGCATGTGCTCGGACTCAGGTAATCAGTGTTCTTTATTTTGAGTTTGAGAATGTACTCAAGTTTTATAACCTCTGGGTCTGAACTGTTACCACATGATTGATGGGGTTTTAGTAGCCAAAACTTCGAAGCATCCTTTGAATGTGTTCTCTGCTCATGAAGGAACTCTTTTTTTTAAGATTTCAATCTATCAATGATCTATCAATATTGTCTTGTTCCTGGAAGTACAGCTAAGCACTGGTGATCAATTTCTTCAATTAACATTAGATAATAAACTCAGTTATGTATAAAACTCAGTTTTGTTAAATGCCGTTTGCTTGAGGAATTTTAGGTCCCATTCATTCAAGGCAGTTATACGTCAAGATCACGTGGTACATGTAATAATAAATATCTTATGGTTCAAAGAAAAACATCTCAAACCAGGTGATAAAGTAAGATATATCTCAGATCTTACAAGGCTGATTTTAATGCCATAAAAAGCAGTTACCCCGTAATATTTACATTCTTGGTGTATTTACTGAAAAGCCCTATAGTAAACCATTGGAACGTAATGTAGTTTACATTCCAATAATTACATTGAGACACGCGACCTCAATGACGTCAAAATAAACAATGGCTCTCTACAACCTGATTGGACGTTAGCAACGTCATGACGTCATGCATGTCGTTCTGCTGATAGCTCAAAACCTGCGTGTACATGTTTTTTTTTTCTTCAATTATATAAGATTTTTCATTTAAGATTTGATTGAAACGAATGTAAATATAAGCAATGAACTTAATTTTCCTGATGTTTATCGAAGTGTAAACTACATTGGGTCACTAGCAAAGTTTACATGAACCCCTTCGGGATTCATTCACTTTGCACGTGACCCAATGTAGTTTACACTTCGATAAACCTCAGAAAAAATGAAATTCATTCCTTAACTAATGCCATTTGTCTGAAGCAACTGTCATTGTTTTATGACACTTGGTCATTTACATGTACCGAGACATTTTGATAAACTGATCTCATAGCAAAGTGAAGGGAAATCTCTGTTTTTTAAGCGTCGTGGTTCATTTCATTTCATAAAGCGACGACATTTGGTAAGACAAAGCTTATAAGTACGGGCAAACTGCACTTTATGGCATTAAAATCGTATCTTTCGAACCGAATATACATATGTAGCCGATTTTCTTATTCGGTTAGAGATTATTTTCTAAGAAAATAATCTCGAACCGAATATATAGCTGATTTTCTTATTCGGTTCGAGATTATTTTTTAAGAAAATAATCTCGAACCGAATAAGAAAAACAGGCATCAGTTTGAAATATGAAATAGCTACCGTTAAAAGCACGTGGTGGGCACATGTGTTGGTCACCTTGTGATTGTTGAGTTTTGGGTTTTTCAGTCCCTATGGATCTTGATGTCAAAATGAAGGCTGTGATGATCGGAGCTGTTTTCCTCATTGTAAGTCATGGACCCTCAGATGGCTAGAAAGATGATTTGCGATTTTATGTCCTTTTCAACAGTATTTCAGTCATGTCATCACGTGGGTGATAATGAAATTCTGCGTGCAATGTACCCTGTTTACGGCTGAAATAATTTCCGCCTTCAGCGGGAATCGAACCAGGGATCGATGGCTCAGCGAGCCAGCTCTTACATGTAATCCACTGCGCTGCTGGCCGCCTCATAAACTCTCAAAGTTTAGCAGTTTGACATCAAAGTAAAGCTCCGTGATTTCAGCAATTTTTTAGGGGAGACAACTATTATATGACTTCCTATTTCAAACCCCGGGCGCAGAAAATTTTCCAAAATAGATCTATTTAGAAAGGAAAAAAATGGACCTGATCTAAAAGGGACGCACAATTAAAAAAGGGCAGAGTTGCTTCCCCAGAAAGTGTACACTTTCACCTTAAATGCAAAGTACAAGATGGATCAATGGATGACTTGCGATTTTATTACGTCCATTTCAATAGTACTTCAGCCATATCAGGACGATGTGATTGTGATAATGAAAGGCTGTGTGCGGTGGATCCCCGTTTACAGTTGGAAACATTTCTGTCCCCAGCGGGTCTCGAAAGCGGGACCGCTGGATCAGCTGGCCGGTGCTTAACCAATTGACCTACCGGATATCCTGCAAAGTACAGAACTGAACACCTTTGTTGTTAAGATTTTTAATTCAGAGAAGGATTTTGAGTTCCATGAGTGCTAAGTGTAACTAAATATAACTAGAGGCTAGCACCTTTTTATACATATGAGACGAAATCTTAATTTTATAAACTTTCAGTGACTATAATCATGATAATACCATCTTGGTTACTTTATAATAATAAAAAAGTCTGATCTAATTTCATAATTTGGTGTAATGGCTTGATGGATGTCTTGCGATTTACGTCCTTTTAAACAGTATTTCAGTCACATCAGGACGACGGGTTGGTGATAATGTAAGGCTGTGTGCAGTGGTACCCCGTTTACGATTGAAAAGATATCTTCCAGGAGCGTGCTGGAACCCAGAACCGCTAGTTCAGCAGGCCAGCGCTAACCTACCGAGCCACCGAGGCTCCTAATTTTTGTGTGACAAAATAGTATAAAAACAAATTATAATCTGATTTCGTTGATTGTATATCTTTTATTATCCAATCTCTGTATTTTCAGGATTTCATGTTCTTTGAACATCAACAAAACCAACAGAATCAAATGTATTACTAGACGACTCAGCAAATTTAAATTCAAACTTCTAGAGAAGATTATTTTAATTTTCCTCTTTCTTATACCGTTACAATACTTGTGTTCTGTAGATCTACAAAGTTCCAAGATTTCTCAAAACAGGAATTATCGCGTAAACCAGTGCTGCAGATAAGTGGGGGTAACAGGGATAATTTTCCATATTTCTTCGTTAAAACATATGTTATAACCACTAATTGGAACCGACACAGCGAGACGGTTCTAACAAGGGGTCACAACATACATGTATGTTTTCATCGAGAAATAAGAAAAAATATCTCAAAATTTTCATCGAAATCCCATCGTATCTGGAGTAACTGTTCTGATTTGTTTCACAGAGTATGAATTCTTGCACACCGGATAGAAAATTCCATTCTTTTTCATCTGGGATAAAAAAAACTTATCTTATCCAGGTGTTCTTACTCAGGACCGGATAAAAATCACAAGCATTCAACATGTTCAATGCATTGGTTGTATTGGAGGTCACATATCTGCGTCGTCAAGTGACGGTGGCGTTTTAGATGATGACGTCACGAAGACGGCAAAATGACGTCAGTTTATGCTGGCCAGACACTGACGTAAAGAACCGAATGTCAATCGTTGAATGCGGCGCCTTCTTTCAAAATATTTGAAACCTCTCAAGCACTAGAATAACGCATTTTAACAAGTTATTAAGTTAAAACAAAACATGATGTGCAAGATAAAGTATCTATCATAGGTCCGTAACTCGGGATCACTGTTCGGCATCACTCGGCAGGCTCGTGATGCCGAACAGTGACCCTCGTGACAGATTTTCTATCCCCACCTCACACCCATGAAAGATACTTATATTCTTAGTAGTCTCAGGGCAAAGTGTGTTTATATTACACAGTTGCTGAAAAAGTTGCTCAAAGTATGGTTTGGAGATAAAGAAAACTATTTTAACATATTCATTCTCTTGGGGTATTTTTGGATGTCTTGATTTCAAAGGCTAGGATTTAAAGTTGCTCAAAGTAAGAAACCTATATCAGAATAGTAATACTATCAGGTGTATTTGCGTACGTGTTATTTCAAAGACTAGGATTTGTTGCTGTTTTTGTGTTGGGGTTTGTCTATCCATTACCGTCATTTGCGTCGTCTCCTGGAGGGAGAGAATGTAGGAATAGATAAAAGAAAAGGAGGAGACGATAGAAAGAAAGAAAAGTGATTGCCATTGGAGAAACAGAACAAAATTGAGCGTTGTGCGTTGTGCGTCCAACGCTGACTCATATCAGCCTGGGCATCCGCCCAGTCTGATCAGAGTCTTCGCTGTCCGCATGGAGGTAGCTTAGACCCTTAGCCACCTTTTAAGCACTTAATGAAGGGTCTGATCAAATTGGGCAAATACCCAGGCTGATCTGAGTCTGCACAGGGCACACAACCACATTGTTGGTTTTGTCGTGTCGCGGCTCAAATGAAAAACATGATATTTTGTGACGGTTTGGGATTGTCATCTCGACCTTTGATAGGACCTCAACAAGGAAGTGTTCATATCTTCATCATTTTTCCTTGTAAGTGTCGACTGGTAATCCGAGATAACTGGGGAAACGATTAATCGGCTATGAGACAGGTTACCCCACTCCAAAACAATCCCCCGAAAACAGACGGGTCTAGTTTTTGAGATTGTTTGAAGGAAAAAAATCTTATAGCAGAATTGATATGGTTGACTGATATATTTGGCAGGGGCGTAACTAGGCGCAATTTCATAATACGCACAACCATTTTTTATTCTCTACTTCTTGAAGGGAAAGCTAGTATTTCAGCCACTTTGGTAATTGGTATTGAAATCTTGTCTAATTTATAAATTATCAGCATGCAAATATGCAGGTGCGTTTTGAAATTTTGTCAATTTTGACAAAACTTCAATACGCACTTGCGTATTTGCCGTATAGGTAGCTACGCCCTTGTTTGGGATAATATTGAACTGGGAAAAAGCCGCGTCTTATAGTCGAATCAAAAGGTAAGACAGTCAGTAATCTACGAATTGCATGGATAGTACATGTAAATCTGATTCGAAGTGCGCATGTTCAGACAAGCCTGCATATACTCACGCCTACCAATCGCTCTCATGCGAAACCACGGTTCAGAACGCCAATCCATGAGAGGAGTTCCCGGTTTTGCAGGAGAGGAGCCAAAAACGTAAACAAATTTGACATCGGCACAAGGTTTGAGGTATTTTTTTTCTCTGAAAACTATTTATGCAAAATATAAGAATGCTATTTTGTCACATATAGATTGTTTCTTCCGCACATGAAAGGATTAGGCACATTGTCTTGCATTTTTCCAGATATACATTTAGTACGGCGGAGCATATGTTCAAGGTCAGTCTCGGCGATATATACATGTAGGGAAAACTCGCATTTTCTTGCTTGATTTTGAGTCTCTGACCTTGGCAGTCGCAAAGAAGTGAACAGAACTACTGTATACGTGAATCCAAACGTTGGAATTAAGTTTTCCGTGATGGACAGTTTAGAATTTAGAAATATACGCAAAACCTTGGCATCGTCAGCCCGGTTCCGCATGAGATGTTAGAAAATATAAGGAATTTTTATCAAACACAAAAACAGTTTCTAAACAATAGTTGGATCAAATCTAATATGAACTCTGTGATAAATCATTATTTTATACATTGCAGATGACTTTCTGGCTGCTTTTCTTCCCAATTTGTCTGTTTCTGAGGCATGCAAGAGGGTTTGGAAGAGGGTTTGCAAAAGGCCTTAAAAGACAAACGGGGAATAAAAACAGCCAGAAAGTCATATGCAATGTATAAAATAATGATTTATCACAGAGTTCATATTAGATTTGATCCAATTATTGTTGAGAAGCTGTTTTTGTGTTTGATAAAAATTCCTTATATTTTCTATTATCTCATGCGGAACCGGGCTTACGATGCCAAGTTTTTGCGTATATTTTCTAAATTCTAAACTGTTCATCACGGAAAGCTTACTTCCAACATTTGGATTCACCCATACAGTAGTTCTGTTCTCTTCTTTGCGACTGCCAAGGTCAGAGACTCAAAATCAAGCAAGAAAATGCGACTTTTCCCTACATGTATATATCGCCGAGACTGATCTTGAACATATGCTCCGCCGTACTAAATGTATATCTGGAAAAATGCAAGACAATGTGCCTAATCCTTTCATGTGCGGAAGAAACAATTTATATGTGACAAAATAGCATTCTTATACTTTGCATAAATAGTTTTCAGAGAAAATAAATACCTCAAACCTTGTGCCGATGTCAAATTTGTTTACGATTTTGGCTCCTCTCCTGCAAAACCGGGAACTCCTCTCATGGATTGGCGTTCTGAACCGTGGTTTCGCATGAGAGCGATTGGTAGGCGTGATACTTGTATGCAATCTGTTCACGGCAAGAACATTTCGTCCTGTAAATTATAAAAACCTTGTGGATTAAAAAAAATGCTTATGTAGCTTGGTACATGTGTAGTGTGCATCAGGTTTGTTACGATGCAGCAGGTACGGTCGTGACACCTAGACTTACCATAAGAAATCTAAAAGTATAATTATTATTATCGTAATTGTCCGAAATATGGACATTTTGTTTTACAGTGCAGTAATGCGTCCGAAAGATGTAAATACATGTAGGCTGGCAAACAATGTAGACCCTGATTAAGCTGCTCCTTTAGGAGCAGCCTGACCTGGGTCTGCACTGCTATCTCTAGTTTTTCTGTCCCCATATTTAGAATGTTTACGATACCAAAATTGTATTCAATATTGCCTAATAGTGGTTGACTCATTAGTTTCGACCACAAAAACTGAATTCGCGATGAGGACAATATTTAATAAATTCTGCAACAGCCTGATAATTTTGACTAGAATCTTATCGATATCATTAATCGATAATTTTATCGATATCGGTACTGAGTATCAACCCAGGCCCCGAGGTTATAAATTTTTTTCATGCTCAACTCAGCTGAGCATGAAATTTCACTTGCTAATTAATGGCAAATTATTGATAAATACAGTTGTATTCTTGCTTAGTTTAGCTGAGTACAAACTTTTCTCTGCTTATGAATATGAAAATGCCAACATTAGTTGGCATTTTCATATTTATCAGCAGAGAAAATTTTATGCTCAGCTGAGTTGAGCACGAAAAAAGTTTATAACCTCGGGGCCTGGTATCAGCACTTTATTTTAATTCGTGTCTAGGAAACTCTGTCTATCCGTTCTGTGTTCACTGTCTAGGAAACTCTGTCTATCTGTTCTGTGTTCACTAAAGTAAAATTACTAATTCAAAAGTACTAACCAGAGGCCAAAACATATGTTTTACGGATAAAATTAAATCCCATAATAATCATCAAACCCATTCGTGAGCATTGTTTATACATATACATTCGATATCTCGATGTGGAACTTCTTCTCAAACTATTGATATATCAAAGTAAATTTTCTGGTACCAGAAAATTTACTTTGAGATATCAGTAGTTTAAATTAACAGAAGCTGATATGAAATAAAATTAGTAAACAATTCCATTTTTATACCCCGCCACACGTTAGTGGCGGGGTATAACGTGTGGCGGGGTATTATGTTTTCCCGCGGGCTGTCCGTGTGTCTGTCCGTCCATCGTACGTACGTCTGTCTGTCTGTCCATCTGTCCGTCCGTCCGTGAGCACTTCGTTTCCGTTCGATAACTTGTGTATTTATGAACGGATTTTCTTCAAACTTGGCTTATGAATTGGTCTTTGGAATATCTCAGTTGGGATTGTTAATGGGCAAATTTCGATATCCTGTGACAGAGTTATTGCCCTTGTCAGTGTCGCAAATTGGTTTTTGGTCTGTTATTCCTTTACACTTCGAAATATCTTAATGAAATTTCACAGAATTGATTGAAATAATATATTTTTTTCTGCTGTTAGCAGAATTTTGTCCACCAGGGTTATCTGGCCCTGCCCCGGGGCTATATACATGTATAAAATCAAGAAAAATTCTGTACAAAATCAGGGTTGAAAGTGATTTTCCTGAAACTTGCTACAGCTCATCGAAACAATATAAGCTTTCTGTCATGATTAAAATTTTGCCCCCAGGGGTTATCTGCCCCTGGCAAAGGGCTATATACATGTATAAAATCATGAAAAAATCCATATAAAATCAGTGTTTTTGGTATATCTTTATGAAGTTCACAGAAATGATATAAGTAACATTAGCTTTATTTTACAACCAGAATTTAGTCCATTGTGGTTATCTGCCCCTGCCACGGGCATATATACATGTACAAAATCATAAAATTGGAACTGAAAGGAGTTTTTATGAAACATGTAACAAATGATCAAAGCAATAATAGCTTATAGTGATGGTTAAAATTTTATCAGAATGAGGCTAATTATCTGCACTAGTCCTGGAGCTATATACAAGTATAAAATCACGAAAAAAAGCTATGAAAGGTTTGCAGTGGCGGGGTATTACGCAGTCGTTTACGATGCTGTTATTATATAAGAAGTTACTTTGGAATATCAGTGTTCGAGAGATCGAGAGCTGACTGAAGTTCCTGCAAAAACTTAGAAGTATTTCTGTGATATTCTTTCGTTTATTTTCTAAAAGTATTTCTGTGATATTCTTTCGTTTATTTTCTTTTTATTCTGTATTAAGTATATTTAATACATTTTTTCAATTATTGTTTTTCAAGTTTTCTCTTAATACCACACCTCAAAAAATTTTGCATGGAATACCCAAAAGATATAAGGTCTACACTGGTTATGGTGATATTAACTAGTTAAGGCATAATTTGATTGCTTCTCCGGAAGACAATCCACCCTCTAACACCCAAGAATTGTCTCCTGTACAGACGGACAAGCCATGCTAAACCATACATGCTGTTGGCCAATGCATCCCGATACCATACTTACATAAGGCATACCAGAAGAAAACATATTTTCGCACAATCCGAAAAGAGTTTTTTTTTTTTTTTTTTTTTTTTTTTTTTTTACCACCACTGTACACTCTTTTCATTCCATTTTATCATATGACGTCGCATCTGAGAGTGTAATAAACCCATGCATTAAAATCGATAATCCACTAATGGATTAAATATGCAAATTACATCGTAGCGTTATGCGTTGACGTCCATAAAAACGTCGCTTTTTCTAACGGGAAAATCATGACGTTTTAGTGCAAATTTTGCTAATAAAATACGATTTTGGTGTCATGTGATAAACAGAATCTTGCATTCGTGCTCCTGTATTATTGAATTTATTAAACTCGTTGGGGAAAACCGATAAGATGCTCGGCACAGCCTCGCATCTTATCTTTTTCCCCAACTTGTTTAGTAAATTCAATAATACATGAACACTTATGTAAGATCCTCTATGTAAACAGATCCGATCTTCACCAGTCATAAAGCAGTTCATGTCAGTCCATTTTATCAGTAAAACGTTGAAGAAAATGCCTAAAACTAACCACTGCATTGGCGTAGCTACCTATACGGCAAATACGCAAGTGCGTATTGAAATTTTGTCAAAATTGACAAAATTTCAAAACGCACCTGCATATTTGCATGCTGAAAATTTATAAATTAGACAAGATTTCAATACCAATTACCAAAGTGGCTGAAATACTAGCTTTCCCTTCAAGAAGTAGAGAATAAAACATGGTTGTGCGTATTATGAAATTGCCCCTAGTTACGCCCCTGCACTGCATTGTAATGGATCGTTGACGTTTTCAAGTATTCGTGTGCGACAGACCCCGAGACTGCATGGCCGATACCAGACACCAAGACATTGTAATGTTTTCTATGCAGTAATAGTGATTCAGTGGGTCATGTGGGTGTTCTGTTGCAGTTACATCTACTTAGCCCCTCGGGAGGTATCGAAACCCTCGTCTTTGAGGCTCGGGTTTTCAACGCCTCCCTCGGGGGAGGGGGGGGGGGGGGAGAGGGGGGGGGGGGGGAGGGCGGTGACATAGTAGCTGTTAGAACATAGAAACTCCTATTTGATCCCAATATTGGTGAGATCTATCACATATGGTGGCTGGTTTGTGCCATTTCGTCCCTTCGCATTGGCGTGTATTAGTCTTTTCGCTGAGAAAAGACGAAAGGACGACATGGCACAAACCAGCCACCATAATCACAGGATGATCTATGGATCCTAATAGGAATCTAGTTAGACTTGTATTGGTCTACATTATTTGCCGAGGACTGCGCAGGCTAACTTCTACAGCTTTTTGGATTGAATGGGATTTTACGGCCTTTTCAACAGTAGTTAAGTCAAATTAGCTAAAAAGAGCCACGAAAAGGGTTATGGACGCATTTGCGAACGACTAAGGCCCAGACCATCCTGTGCATCCGCACAGACTGATTAGAGCCTTTGCTGTTCGTTCGCAAAATGTATGGATCGTGAGGAAATCTATCAAGGTGCCCTAAAGGCTCCAGCGAGACTTTACGTATTCACAGCCAGGTTTGAGGCTAAGCTGTTCGCAGAAACGTTAAGCCACTTTTACTTGACTCGGATCAAACGCTGATGAAGGTATGAAAATGTACAATGGTCAAAGAGGAACCACAGCCTAAGCCGGACTAGCCAGCGCCATCAGAACTATAAGCCGCGAACCGTTACAGCGCAATACGCCCGATATTATACCTATAACGATGGTCTCCAGGCGGAACACCTCTTGGCACCAAGACTGTCCTCTTCAGTCAATGAAACAGACGTTTCATTAATGACGAAAAAATAAATACCATCTATATATGAGCCACGACACGAGAAAACCAACAATGTGGCTGTGCGCCCAGCGCAGACTCAGATCAGCCTGGGCATCCGCCCAGTCTGATCAGAGTCTTCGCTGTCCGCATAAAGGTAACTTAGACCCTTAGCTACCCTTTAAGCGCTAAGCGAAGAGTCTGATCAGACTGGGTGGATGCCCAGGCTGATCTGAGTCTGCGCTAGGCGCACAACCACATTGTTGGTTTTCTCATGTCGCGGCTCATATGTTGATGATGAGCATGACACCACTAAACGGTGGTACAATTAGTGCGCTTGTATGAGGTGTGCCTCTTCGAATAACCGCATATCACACGCATGAGACACATTTGCCCCCAAACTCTTGATTCCCGTTATAGGCCTGCTCTGTTCAGTTTGTCCTATATATCAACTTACTGTGAGCTAAACAGCTAGCAAAGCGTACAGCTAGCAAAGCGTACAGACACTGGCCAGACCGCCTCTTTCAACGTCTGATCTGGGTCTACATTGGTTGCTCAGTTACTTTGTCTCAACATCTGTATGCTTTAACTTGTGAATGAGTAACACTTTACTGAACTGCTCGATGTGACCCGTGAGTAGTAAGGACAGACACTATGGGGACCGATTTTCCCATGTATTTTTACATAGACTTTTGGCCTGAAAAAACTAAGTCCGCACGGCCGCCTAGTGTAAAAATACATGGTGGTCCCCATAGATGTCAATCCATGAGTTAACTTCCTCAGGCTAGTGAGCCTCGGGGCTCAAAACTATATGCTCTACAAAGTTACTTGTCCCTGTTATTAGTCTAACTGAGGCATATAGCTCTGCAGTGCCTTGATACTGTATAGTAGCAGGTTTTTGATATCAGACTCTCGGCCTCATAGGACCTCACTGTACCAGAGACGTGACTTGACAGTATTCTTATATGCTCTACACAGTAGCATGCCTCTCAGAGGCATGGCCATGCAGTGCCCTTATACTGTACAGTAGCAGGTGTCTGTTAGCAGACTCTCGGTCTCATATGACCTCACCGTAACAGAGACGTGTCTCTACAGCATCCGCATATGGCCCTGTATAGCAACAGGCCTCTGTTGTATGACTCTTGTCCTAGCAGAGGCGTGACTCTACAGTGCCCGACAACTAGCCCTCGTTAACTTACTACTACATTTCGAAAGAAGAACAGACAACTTGTTTAACTCAACACAACTTTATTTGTCCCGCTAACTGATGACGATGAACAGAGGATTAGGACCGTCCCTCTGCCCTCGTTTACAATGAACATATTTACAACAACATGTACATGGGATATTTCTTTGACAAACAATGAGTATATCTTAAACATTTACAACTTTGAATTCTATGTCTGAAATAAGTCTTTGGGGGCAATATGCCTCTGAACACAGATGAATAAAGTCTGCCGTAATTCAGGCTAAACCACATTTCTATGTCTCTGTCGTTCTGATACAGATCTTCTCCAGTTCCCATCAGGTGTTCGTGTATGGCTGTCTTTAAGTCTAGTCCTCTGCTGAGCTGATGAAGAATGTAAATGCAGTACATGCCACACACTTTACTCCACGGACTCTGCAACATCTCCGTATTTTCTATCCAAGATTCGGCATTCCCCCGAATGAAAGGGAGTATATACTCTTCTAATGGCGATTGTCCATAAGAATCGAAGTAAATGGCCTTGCCGTCTCTGAAATATAAGGCCACCCAATGTTCTCCTGGCTGGTCCGAGTCGTCTGTATTAATGATGTATGCTTTCACATCCAACGGCTTCTTCTCTGGCAGGAGATCCTTCGAGACTACCTTGGCGTTCAAATGCATAAGTTGAGACGCCTTGGTCAGAAGGGCCGTCAATTCTAGCGTATTCATCTCTGTTGTAGGAGTCTATAATTCTCAGTGCCCAGTAGTTTTTCCAGTCTTCATTCATTGGCGAAGCGAATGTGTTTTTCTTCAAAAACAGCCAGTTTTTATAGGCTTCCACAGCTTCTTCTGGCGTGAGATGACTCATGCCTCTTGCATCTCCAGTGTCTTTCAAGCCAAACATTAGACACAGTTCGTGATTCCAGTCTTTGATAACATCGTAGATGTTGAGACATTCTAATGCCGGTTCGTGATAGTGTAAGTCTCTTATCCAATCATCTCCGGCTCCTAGACAGCGCATGTGATATTTCTGACTGGGATGATCTAATCTGCAACCTTCACACTCGTGCTGAGCATATTCTCTGACGGCTATTCTCAGGTTCTTTAGCATCGCAAATATCAAAGCAGTCATGTCCTTGCCAATAAATATTTTGGGTGGTGGCACATCAAATTCTTCCAGCAGTTCTCCATTTTCGTCACACTTAGATCTGATCTTTGGACGTAACACCTGTTCGATTTCGTCCTCCAAGGAGCCAATGTCATCAGAGTAGGATCCATGTAGTTGTTCGTAACATTCCACTCTAAATTTCAGCTCTTGTTCTACAAAGTATCCTTTATTCATGGTCTCAGTAGTCTGTGATGACTTCTCTCAAACCGTTGATTTCTATCAGGCTGTCAAATTCTGCATACACAATCACGTTGATCGTCTCTTCGAGTTTCGATGCAAACTGAAACTCCAGTCTCAAGTTGCCCGTTTTTATAGGATGCAAGTGGCTCTGATCAGCTCCTTGGTCAGGCGTGAGATCGTAACCCCAGAAACAGTAGCCGCCTTTGTAATCTTCGTAATCGATATTACAGGTCTGAAGTTGATTTTGACTTCCCAAAGCTTGATACAGAGACATGTAAGATCTGAGATATTGATTCATGTCAAATTTTGGCTCAAACGCTTTGCCGTAGACGCTGTGGCCATCGTAACTCACGTCAAGTTTGCTGAGATTGAAATGTTGAAAGAAAAATGGATTGGTTTCAAACGATCCGTTGAAAGCTTCGTTGTTCACCATGCCAATGAATAAACGTTTTGGAAGTTGTCCCTGAAACAGATGATCTTCGACTTTTGATCTCATGTCCTTGCCGATAGTAAACGTCTTCACTTCAACACGTCTGATGGGATACTTGGCACTGTGATGTGCTATAGACTGATTGAGATCGTTAGCTATGGCTGGCAACAGTTGAATATTGCGAACAGACAATATGGCCGTATCTATCTTGACTTTACAAGGATAAGAATCAGCCATGAGACTGAATCTCGGAGAAGAACGATTCAAACGCAGTTTGATTTCCATTCCATTTGGCAAATATTTCTCTTGCATGGCCAAGTCTAAATGTAGTCGTCCCTGAAGTTCCACTGCCTTACTCAGTTTAACTGCTGATATTCGAGCTTTGATATTTCTGGAGGATAAATCTTCGAATTTTGCGGCATTATCTTCGTACCAAAATTCTGACGCTTTCAACTGATTTTCTTTCGCGTCAGATCCAAACGAAAACAAGTTTTCGATGTAAGCTCTGTACGGATAAGTATCCATGCTGTTTGATACCAGTTTATTATTGAGATACAGATCTATTCCACTGAACATACTGTGCAAAAAGTTGTTTATGGGTCCGACTTTGGCATCTGTTTCGACATTAGAGCCGTCTTCTTTCAGAATTCTAAATTTCAAGTATAGCCAAGTCTGTGACAGATCTGTGTAGTATTCCGTGTGGCCAGGTATGACAAATTCGATAGGAGCTTGGAAACTGTCCAGAGAAGCTATGGGATGATAGTCCACCCATTGAGAATCTTGCATCGTAGTCATGGTAGGTGGCATCGCTTTCAAGTCCAGCTCGGACTTACTGCATTCGCAAGAATCTATTTGCATCATTTTTTTTCTCAATCGAAGATATCTTTTTCGAATTTCAAATGAGAATATTTTCTGTTTGTTGGTCTTCGCTTCTTGATGTGCACAGTTTGACGTCTAGATGACAAATGAGACTTCTTTGGTTTATGTTGTCTTATATTCTTTTCTCTGGGTACAAGGTGATCCAAAGCCGACTGTCCAAAGTTTTTCAATGCTTCTTTTCCGCGAGTTTTCAATATCGCTTTGACATTATTTCCTTCCATCAGGTCACGGAGGGCACCAACGCCTTGTTCTTTAGCCACTTGTTTTGCACTTTGTAGTCCTGCTTTGGCAAGAGGCTTTAGAATAGGAATGACTGTTCGCATGGCCGTCTTGAAAATGGAACCTAAGCCATAGCCGTATTGTCTCGACACACCTCTGTAGACTGGAAAATCTACTCCAGATCCGTACTGATAAGTCACTCCACGTGATGGCGGATACATATTTATTTCTCTCTGAGTCTGAAATGTAACTTGACCAGCGTCTTTCCAGTTATGAAGGGGATATCTTCTCCCGTGTCGCCTTTTATACTTATGTGAACCTGGTCGATGAAAGATCTGGCGACTGGAACGTAGTGCAAGTTGACAAATTCTTGATGAGAGTGCTGCGAGCGTTTTGAAGTTTCAAATGGCAGAACTCTCAAAATAGGCGCAGTCACGTCTCCTACGTAAGTGTAACTGGCAACGTCCGAGTAGACGTAAAGTCGATTATGCGTGGTGTTCAAGTCCACATGATATCTGAAAGCATGTCTTTCGTTTCCAATAGCTTTTCCTATCATTCTTGGATTCACGCCTAATTTTTCAGCCAGTAGCTTTGGGAATATCAGTCTGACGACTTTTGGATTGTTGTAAAACAGTTTGACACGTTTACTGTTGTTTCCAAAGGTCATTTCTATCGAAGCATTAACACGTTTCAAAGCAATTCCGAAACGTGTATCGATGATGCCTTGTATTTCTTCCACCAAATGTTGTGGACTGCTGTAGTTGCCTTGTGGAATTTTCAGCACGTATTCTGCGCAGGTGTTGTCTTCCGTACAGTTCTCGCTCATATTTTCTACTCCGAATTCTTGAGCTAAGACTTTATCGTAAAATCTCACAAAGAAAAAATTGTCGACATCCGAAATGTTCATGACTTCAGATGGCGTGATCATTTCCACTAAAGCCACTTCCCACTTTTCCTTATCAATATTGATGGGATGATCTAGTCTGACAGTAAATGAACTCTGTGTGTTGTTTGGAAACGTACTCATCGAACTGTCACTCAGAAGAGTCAAGTAGAAATCCCTCATAGTTTGAGTTTTGAATCGCTGTCGTCCGTACTAAGGCGTTTTCTGAATTTCAATCCGGGAGATGGCAGAATGTAACCGACAGAGCTGCTCAGTAAAATCAGCCACAGTTCTTTATCGGGACTTCGAAGACTGATTTGAACTAAAGATGTGATGATGATGGCGTACACTACAATAATCTGAGCAAAAAATATCAGTCTGTTCTTTGGCAGCTTTTCTTCACAGCCTGGCTGAGTTTGACTCGCTTCTTGAAGCATCGTTCTTTTATATAAGATCAGATCGGAGAATCCAACTGTCAAACTTGGAAGGATATCCTGTCCAGTGAACTTTAACTTCTTCCACCCACTTTTTGCCGATCTTGCGACGTCTCCGATCCAATATAGAGTCTATATCGTAAATCTGATCCTTGTCTACACGTTGTAACTCTTGCGTATAGAAAGTGCCTTTGACAGGTTCGCCAGCGAGATCTTCTATTTTATACGTCACTGGATACTGACTCTTGACGATGTGCGTCACTTTAAACAATTCTCTGGTCCAGTTCGGTAGATATCCTTTTTCGAAGGTACGTTTGGTCTTGTTGATACGCACAAAGTCACCAACGTTTAATTTGTGCTGAACTGATTTGGATCTCTTGCCGTACAGATTCTCCGAGACTTGCACTTCGTTCTTGATATTGACAGTTGCAGGTGCACGCTTGATGCTGCGATGATAAGCATGATTGTATCCATGCACCAATTTAGGAAGTATGTCAATGTATCTCTTAGTGCGATGGTGAGTAAAGTATTTCCACATACGACTTTTCAACGTTCTTTGAAATCTTTCGACAATACTAGCTTTGGTTTCTGGATTTTCTGTCGTGAAAAAATGAATGTTTTCTGATTTCAAGAACGCCTGAAACTGTCTATTTTTAAACTCTGTGCCTTTGTCTGTCTGTAAACTTTTTGGACGACGACCTTCCTTCAAGACGGACTTAAATGCTTTAATCAAGGTCTGACCCGTCTTGTCTTTGATTGGCACGACCCAGGCATATTTTGAAAATACGTCTATCAAACACAGCAAGTAGCGGTTGTTGTCGTTGACGTCTGCTATACTCGACACGTCTGCCAAATCGCCCTGCCATTGATAATCGATTCCTGCAGCCACCGTCTTACGACGCAAGAATTTTCTCTTGATGGGCTTGTGCAACGTATAAGTCTGTTGTTTACTCAGCCAATCTTTCACGTCCCTCAATTTGACTTTCTTTGCTATCTTTTTGGCCGCTTTGTATAAAGCCTGTATGCCGGTATAGCCTGCATGGCAGTTCGGGTCGTAAAACAATTTTGCAAAAAGACTGTTCATTGTTCATCGTAGGATAACCACTTTCTTGGCGATTCAAACAATTCTTCTTTTATAGGTTTTTTAGTGCGTGGTGCAAACAATTCGTCCTGGATGTGTTTTCTCGTGGCAGACAGACTTCGAGACAAGTCTTGTTTGATATGTTTTCTGACTGAAGCAGAAACGGGACTTGCTCGTTTTCTTACTGTAGGCATGCGCCGTTGTTTCGTTTTAGGAGTCACATACTCCTCGTCCTCTTCATGGGGAGTGGGAGATGACGTTCGTTTGTGCATCCATTCCCATCGTTTCTTATTTCCCACGAAGTCTTGAGGCACATTCATTTCTCTCAGTGTTTCTGCAAATGGCTGCCAACCGGTAGGTTCTATTCCTTTTCTCTGTCTCAGCACGTCATTGACAAGATCGACAATATTAGATCCAGGAATAGGTTTTCCATACATTTTAACCGATCCGTCTTCGTCCCACGACAAGTTTGGATGATCTTGTAACCACGAGATCAATAGTTTGGCTTTCTTCCGCATGGTCGTAGGAACACTTTCCAAGATGCGTTGATCGATCTTCGATTCAGAATCGCTAGAAAGAACCGGTTTTGTCTCTTTCAATGCCTTCTGATGAGCCGTCTTAAATTTATACAACGTTTGTCCATACAACTGAGATTTTTCTGCTTCTGACAATTCGTCGTTGGCCATGACCGAAGATAAGTCTCTTTGCAAACTAGCCGTGGCAGATACTTTTGGATCTGGAGGCAGTCTAGGTTTTTGAATCTGTTCCTCTTTCCAACGTTTCATCTCTTCCCACAATTTAAAAGGCACGATGGCCATCTTACGTCCGGTTGCCATATTCAACCGAGAATCGAGCCTAAGACCGAGCCAAGCAGAGGTTTTAAAAGTAATCCCAGTAAAGCTCCGCCTTTCTGATTGATGATTTTCTTTTTCTCTGTGATAGGCACTTGTTTCTTGGACAGCAAACGAATGTGAGTTTTCCTCGAGTTTAAATGCTGTTTCTGAGCTTTAGTCAGTCGAACATTGCCTTTTATAATATTCAAACAACATTCACCGATGCAGTCGATGACTTCTTTCGGTGCTTCATTTATCATTTTCTGGCGGTATCGATGTGGAACTTGACTGAGTCCTTCTAGCAAAGCCAGATATTTTCTAATCAATGGCGTTTGTCTTTTCTTGGGTGCCATCTCTGATGTCTGAACAGTAAATGACGACGTCCAAACAGACAGTCCGTAAATAAATACTTTTCTTTGGGTAACACTACAGATCTAGTCTACGTTTTGCCAACATCTGTTTCATGGCAGCTTCAAATCCATGTTGTCTGGCAGTACGAAGATATTCGTTTGCAGGAGAAGAACTCCTTCCAGGAGAAGCCCTTAGAGGAGAAAATCTAGAAATTTCTAGAGAAGGTGTTTTTGCAGGAGTGAGTCTTTCACCTATTTTTCTCAGACTCGAACTTGGAGTCGAAAATCGAGTAGAAAATGGACTTGGAGTTCTTAGACTCGAGTTTGGAGTAGATGTAGAAAATGGGCTCGGAGTTCTTGCAGTTGACGGCCCTGCAACGGGAGATGGAGGTTTTCTAGGTTTCTTGATTCTGACAGTCACATGCCTATCGTCCAGTTTTATTTTTCTCCTAGATTTGGTTTTTGGCGACTTTTTCTTTGAAGGCCTTTTCTTCGGAGATTTTTTCTTTGAAGCCTTTTTCTTCGGAGGTTTTCTCGTTGGTGCCTTTTTCTTCTTTGGCTTCTTCTTAGGCTTGGGCTCTTTAGCCTTGTTAAATTTTCTAAGTAATTTGTTTCCGTCCCAACGAATGAGACTTCTGATAATCACTCCGCCTAGAAATCCTCCACCACCTGGTTTCAGTATGATCTCACGTTTCGTTTCTGGATCAACGATGGCACTTGCTAATTTTCTCACATCTTCTTTATGTCTGTCCATAAATTTCTGAGTCTGTTTGGGCAATATCATCTTACGTTCTATAATTTTACGAGCAGCCAGAGAAAACCACTTGATCATCTCGACGAGCCCTGCATTCAAAAGAGTTTGTCTCCGTGTGGTATCACGCTCTCTACTCAAATTGTAGAGAGCGCGAATCAGGTTGGCAGAATCTTTACGCATCATGATGAATACTGATCGAGTTTGCTCGACTTCACTTCTATTTATACTATTGATTGGGGAAAATAGGCCACAGGTCCTTGCTGATCCGATTTCGTGAACCAGTGTTTGAAAATGTCTGTTCTGAACCTCAAATGATCGGGCGTGTCTGGTTTCAAATCGACCAGTAGATATCCGTGAGGTCTCGAAGTGGCATCGTCGAAGGCAAAACCCAGGTGAGGCGCCTGAAGTTGTTGTCCCAAGACTTTAATCTGCATCTTGTCCCTCGGACTTTGAAACAATATCAAGTAATGTGCATTCAAACTGATGGTGCGTGTCGCTTTGTTCTGTTGAAATAAATTTTGAGTGATGTACACGACACTGGAGTTTCTGTGATGGCCTTTTCTCGTGAACCAAAGTTTGATGACTTCTTCGTCTTTGTCACCTAACATATCGTCAAACACGATCAAATGTGTCAGACTTGCATCACTGACGATGTCCTCATCCTCGCGAGGAATGCCTTGAACAAACTTTATGCTTGACCCTTCTCTTTCTTGCAGTATGTTGTAGGCAGGTTGCCATTCTTTGTAACACCAGACAATGCGCTGGGGCACGATATCAAATAGATCTTCTTTGTATTCGATCAACTTTTTTACGAACTCAGTTTTGCCTGATCCGCTAGGCCCCGAGATAAAAATATTGGCAGGATGTTTGAAAAACAAATTGCGGATATCTTCTACCAGAGCCATATCTTGTCGATGAAACTGTAGGAATGAGACAGAACGACACAGAGCTATTCTATTTATAATAAATTACTGGTATCCATACGGCACGGTCGTGCCGTTCATTTGAATGACTCGCTTATTGTACACAAATCTGTAAGTCTTATGTTGAGTTTCACTGGACACAGTTCTATTCTTGTTCTTTTTGATCCTGTGCTTGTATTCCACGATGATACTGAACGTGTCTCTTTCTTTGTCTAACCATTGCTTCATCGTGTCAAAGTTTACAATCCTAGATGTGTTGTAATCTAACGTCAGTCCTTTGACTTTACATGTAGATTTTCTCTTGCCACTGACATGCTCGACATATTCGTATCCGTAGTTCTTTGGTCCCATGCCCACGAATTTAGTGATCTTGGCATCAGGTTTCTCGTCCGTCCATTCTCCAAGTCTGTTATTGACGATCGTGGGATTCCATTGGTCCGGTTTGTGCACGTATATGCAAGAATCTGTGTCGAAATATAGAACACGTTCTCCCAGAGGTTCAAGCACGCTGTATAATTTCAGCCTGGCCTGGGCGGTGACGAAGGCAGCCACAATGACGTTACTACATTGATGTGGCTCGACCAGACTGTCTGATTCCTCCCAGTTTACCAGTATGAACTCCTCGCCATACGGTTCCACATGTTTCACGAGTTTGTTTGGATCAGTGATGAGTTCAAAGTATTGACTGGGATTGGAAATATACTCTGTCTTGGTCAGATTGTCTCTTTGAGCCAATTTGCCCCATAAGCTATTCAAGACGATCTTGCTAAAAGATCGTTTTCCCTCGTTTCTTTCTACGTTTTCCAATCTTATGCCTTCAGCTTCGTAATAGTCCTGTTTAAACTTTTCACAGTCTTCTTCTGTCTGACACCAGGACGGATACCCACTGGCTTCTTGTTTGATTTTCAAGAAGTTGTTGATGTAGCCTGCAAAGAAGCCATCTTCATTTTTCTCCCTATCGTACTGACAAGTTTCTGGAAAGTGCCAGATTTCGTACACTTCCACGAGGCGATAACCTCTGTCCAGAGCAGCAATTAGTTCGGTGCTGACCCAGGTTCCCACCAGTGCTCTTTGCTCATCGCTATGATGACATGCATCTTTATTCAGCGTGTCGGCACACGTCCGACAGAGTGGAAACAATAACTTGTTGTTACACTTGTACGGCAGAACGGGGTGATAGAGTTGTGTTGGCGGCAGAACTTTACACTTGAGAACGCCAGTGTATTGTCTTATATTGGTCATGTCAATATTTTCTTGAGTGTAAATTTCGGGATGACCAACTGGAAACAGTCCATACTTGCACACGTACGGATACAGTGAACAGATGTCGATGTACTTGATTTCTTCGTCTCCTTCTATTTCGTGAGATAATTTGATGGCGTTCGTCCGGCCACCAAAGAGAGCATCTCTTGGCTTCAGAGGGTCTCTGTGAGGCCACAGACTGTCGATCGCAGTCTTGAACTCCACGTTTTCTTTACACAGTTTGTCAAAATCGTGTTCCCACAGTTCCACTACCGTAAAGCCAGCATTTTTCAAGGTTCTGATCTTGGTCTCTGTCATCTCATACAGTGAATGCATTCTCTGACGATTAAACGGATTGATGAAATCTCTGTCTGTATAGCAAGTGGGACAGCCGTGCCACAGACAACCTTGGAATTCGTACACGGTATTGGTTTGGGGATCAAAACCATCCACATACATGCCCTGAATTTGCTTTTCTCCGCCGTTGAGCGCATGGTGAATGAACTTAGATTCTGTCAGAGCAACGCTCTGAATCCATCGAACGGCCTTGATGGAATATTTTTTCTCGTTGGGATATCCTTGAGGTGGAATCAGTCCCACGGAGTTCACCGGCATGTAATCTTTTCTCCATACTTGGCTGCATGCCTGAGCAATGGTGATGGCATTCATCAGTGGATCCAAACCACTGTATGACTTAAAGATGTCTCGGAAGCGTCCACAGGATCTTCTCAGTATGTCTACATCACTCCTACAATATTCTTCTATTTCTTGCCTGAAGCTAAACACGGCTTGTGATGCAATTTTCTCGTCGTGCCAGGCCATAAACGTCTCTCGATCTTTCTCTGACATGCTGTCTGGACTGTAGTATTTGGCATCGAGATAGGGTCCCGTGTAATTCCAAAACTGGTCTGTATTTGCCATGTGTGGGAAATAGCCTTTCTTAAGTTCCGTCAGACCGAACGTGGCTGGAAATTTGGCCAGTTTCATATTGAGAAAATGTAACGAGTCGATGAATCTCACTCCTCTGGCATTCATGGTGATAATATTATTACCAGTCATGGCCAATTCCGGCTTGTCCGTTCCGTGCTCGATCACGTGACGTAGGATGAACTGTCCATCGTATCCACCAAAGTTATGAGCAATGGCCGTCACCCCACGGTTGACGGGATCAAACAACCAAGTACAGAAATCGTTAAGCGTACTGTCACCTTGAAATGTTCTTTCTCTTCCTCCCTCAAACTGACTGCAATTCGGGCAATGAGCTTCGATGGGCAAATCTATGCAAAAATCACAGGCTCTGTGAGCCACGCAGAAATTAGGTACGTGCTCTCCAGTATCTTGTTTGGCTTCGAAATCGAAGAAGATGAAACGAGTTTCGTTCTCCTCTGTCTCTTCTTTGGGTGTGTAAGGCTGAATAAAACACTTGTGTTCGGCCTCGACGATAGTCTTACAGCTCTTACACTTCTTCATGCCAGGACAAGCATGGTCACTCTTCTTTCTTTCCACGATCCTTTGATGACATTTCTCACAGTTCTTGACCAGAGAGCAAATGGATTTTTTCTGACCGTCCCGTACTCGCTTGTGATTCTGAAAGCATATCTGACTTTTAAACGTTCTTCTGCATTGTCCACAATATTGCTTTATATCTGGCTCACACGGTTCGGGTTCGAAGCATCCAACACATCCATGTGGACAACAATGGTCTCCTCTACAAGCATATCCAACATCACAAAATTCACAGTAATAGCCACAGCCTAAAAACCCTTTGATGTTTGTGATCGTATCGTAGTGATTTTGATTGTAATAAACATGAATCACTTTGGACTGGCGTGTCACTGGCAAACACTCAAACATCAATTCATCTTTAGCATGTTGAGAAAAAACTTTTATGATATATTCTGGAGCCAGTACTGCCTGAATCTTCTTGTACTCGTCAATACTGCAAGACTTGGTTTTGGGCACTCGTGCTCTCTCTAGCAAACGTGAGGCTTCGCTGGTCTGATAAGATTTGTGTGATTTTCGGATATGATCCCAAGTCCTTTTCCACGTGTCAGAATCGTCTCTGTCGGCATGACATTTCCCTACGACAATGGCTCTTGCCAAACACATGGAGTCCCGGGCATTTTCTATCTGAACTATAGACCTCTTCATTTTTCTCATATTTAGACTATCGAAATACAGGCCATGATGTAATGCTTTTCTGCCCGATCCTGAGGGAATTCTCGTATGAGTTACTTCCATAGACATTTGGCCATCGTCAATCCTGAATTCGTCATTAGACTGAATGACCTTTTCTATCTCTTGAAGTAGAGAACCACCTTTCAATGTAGCGACATCCGAAAATGGCACGTGAACGCCCATTTTTAAGCCTGGATGATAGATGGAGAGTCGCATACGATCGTTACCTTGAGCTTGGCTTTTGTCTTTGATATCATCCACCATCCTGTTAAACAAACGTGAGACAAACACCAGCGGCTGTTCGTCTTCGGGGAACTTCTTGACATTAATGTTGTAGACCGAAGCTTTAGTCCTGAATCGCCGAGAAGGTCTCTGTCTGACTTGCTGCAAGTCGTAATATTGCTGTAAATCATCCTCATCTTCGCTGTCTGATTCTATCACGTTGGTTCTGTGTCTCCTGTGTGGGGGCTGAATCTCATCATCATCCTCTTCATTGTCATTCTCTTTTATTCTCTTCCACTTGCTTGGCATGTTGACTGTTAGGTTGTCAAATCTTAAGTGACGCTGAGAGCTCTGGCTCTTGGTTATTTATGGGCTCAGCTGAAGTATCACCTGAAACGAGAAAAATAATAGTCATGATCAATTACAGGTCAGGACACATGGTAATGCTCGGTGAGCGTCTATATAAAGAGGCAGACACGGCGCTTCGAGGACAGTTTTTGAGCACCATTGGGCAAAGATGTTGTGCGACTTCAACTTAAACATTTTACCGGCTGAAATAAGAGACATGATTTATAAGTATTTGGTTCGCATGTCAGTGAAAGACTTAAAGAAAGATCTTCACAAAGGATGGTTCAACGTGAGTTATAGACGTGTAGAAAATGCAATGGCTACATTATCTCAAGATGAATATCGCAGAGAAATGACACGATTATTTGAAGACATTGATGCCTTGCCAGACCTGGAGGAAGACATAAGATTAGATTTCCATAAGCGTTTAGTTAATCCATCCTTTGAACACGAGTCACGCCGATCAAGCCGATGGGTATTTGGCATACACAATTGCACTGAGGACGATCTGACATACATTACCACGCATATAGGACATCATTATGCAAAAGGAAGTATAGACGAACATGGATTTTTATTTGGATATATTCTCTTGATGTCAGAGTGTGATGACATGGAAGTAGAGTACATGCTCGGACCATCTTCCGATGCGAGACCTATTCTTAGTCTACGGATAAAAGGCTATGACGAACACATGAATGAGATGGCTGGCCAACAAGTATGGTTTGGCAATCAACAGCTGAGAGATGACATTAGACAAAGAGAAGATGATAAGTTAGAGTTGCGGTACAGGACTAAATATTCTGACTTCATGATTTTATAATTGGTACTGGATCCAATTAGTAACCTTAGTGCAAAAAGTTCACCAGCTATAGGCTATAAAACAGAGTGTGCCGACTCCTTGATTTAGTTCAGCTCTGACACTTGAACAGTAAAGATGGATCCAAGAACAAATAACTTCAACAATGCCAAGAGCATCTACTATCACTGTACGGCACTGAAGAAACTCTTGAATGAAAAGGACAAAGAATTATTTCAGCCATTGGAGTCTTCACTGAAAGAACAGAACATCTTGAAGCCACCCTTTGGAAGTTGTTACCGCTGCTCCTCAACTCTACACTGGATATCTGAATGTCCACAGGCAGAGGCCAAAGCAGAGGACAAGCAGGAAGAATCCAGAGGGACAAAGAGGAAATATCCATTTCGGGACACATCGGAGGTTCCAAGCAAACGAAGAAAGACGGACAGAGTCTGTTTCTTTTGTAAATCTAAGGATCATAGATCTAAAGACTGTGAACGAAAGCTGAAACAGTGAACCCACAGTGATGATACTAACAATGTGAGTTATTATTACTACCAGTGATTGTGAAAGACTCCTAGTGTTAAATGAACAATGTGAGAGACTTTCAGTATTATTATTACTACTAATGTGAGTTATTAAAGACGCTTAGTGTTAAATAAACAATGCGAGTTATGAGAGACTTTCAGTATCATTACTACTACAGAGTTATGAGAGACTTTTTTGTTGTTTAGAAGTTATGATAGTACTGTCATGTTTCTACATAGTTATTCAATAAATTATTTTAAATGAATTAAGTGTTGTTTTCAATCATAAGGTTTTTCAATCGAAAGAGTTGAGTAGCCCTGAAAAGGGCTGTTTGGGCGTTCTAAGTCTTCACTTACTGTGAAGACTTTAACACAGGTTTTACGATCCCTACAACAGGATTAGTCTTGGACAGATTTACACCCCTTCTCCTCATGAAAACTTCAAACCCCATCTTATTCTGTTGCCTTTCAACTTCTTTCCAATCTTTCTTCTTGAACGCCTTGCACAGTCGGCTCAGGTCAAAGGGAATATACTTTGACAAACCCATATTTGAGAATGAAGTTGTTAAAGGCAGTTGAATATATATATTGACTCATGGCGGACGTGAAAGACAGCATGCTTTCTTAACCAATCAAAACTATGCGAATTAGTTATGGGGTTTTATGCAACTATCAACACAGTATTTCTTTCTGAATAAGTTGTGGTGGCCCTGAAAAGGGCCGTTTTGTGAGGCAGTGCTCAAAAGATCTTATGTGCAAGGACAACGGCTTGGCCTTCCGCCGCAGGCTGGACATCTAACACTCCACTGGTGGTAAGAAATTGTCCCCTGTTGCTGATAATAGAAGGGGGGAGCGTCAGCTTCCCTGTCCCAGTCCTCAGCCATGGGACTTTCTCTTTCCTGCCGTCGGTAGTTGGCTGGTGGCGGCTCGCGGTCCTCTGGCTTCATCTCTGTCCATTCTTCTTTTACTGGAACTCTCTGTTCCTCCTCTCTTCTTCTTTCTATGGCCCTCCGCGTAATCTCAAAGATGTGCTTCAGCACCTCCACTGCCCTCTGCACAGAGTCCAACTGCGCCTCCAATTGTCTCAAACAGGTTTCTTCGAAGTCAGCCATCGTAACAATGTGCCAGTGGATCAATGCGCAAGCTATTTATGTAGTCAGCGCGGACCTGATAGAAAGCAAATAAGTAAGTAGGTCAATCCGACTGAGAAGTATATAAGGACATACTGGAGTGCTTTGCAGTAATGTCAATATGGATAATGCGTTCACTTTGGACGATATTGTAAAAGATCTGAGAGGATCGGATATCTTAGCGACTGCAGTCAATTCTATCATGGACGACGGTCAACAACAACAAACGTATGTTCAGCCGACGACGTACTACCAACCAGTACAGACTAGGACGACGCAGCAAGGCATGGGCGCTCTAGCGAACATCATCAAAGAATTAAATGACCTGAAGACCAGAATTCAAAGATTAGAAGAACAACAACAGCAGCCCAGCATGCTAGAATTCAGCGTCAAGCCTATCAAAATACCCCTGACTATTGATGTGACCACTTCGGAAGAACACACAGAATCAAGATGTGGCGTAGGTTCACACTGCAAGGACATAGAGAATCCTAGAAAAAAGAAAACGAGATAGACAAAAAAGCCGCTATAACAAACAAACAGTCCTTTTCAGGACTACCCAATTCTTTAAGAGAGAGTACCCCATACGAGTTGTTGCATTCTGCACACAAACCTCATGACTGACTGCATTTAAACAATATACACATCTACATCTTAACTTTAATAACAATTCCAGCATAATTTCAAAACTTTACAAACCTTAAATACGCTATTTTCCCTTGAAAATACACTAAGCGCAGCTTCTATGGCGGCCAACGTCTTGTTTACTTTGGCTAGAAATAACTGACGTCATAAACGTACAAACATAACGTCACAACTGGCCAAAGACGTCGCGTGATCCCGCAAAGAATTCTTGTGGGATTCTACAGTTCCTACAGACTTCCTACAACGTCCCGCAAAGTTGCGTGCATGATCCCACGGCTATTTCTTGTGGGAAAATGGCGCTGAATCGTCCTAAGAACAGCTCTGAGAGCCTAGGAACATGACTTCTACGGCTTTAAAAGGGCCTAACAGAGACTTACTAGCCTGAGGAAGTTAACTCATGGATTGACATCTATGGGGACCACCATGTATTTTTACACTAGGCGGCCGTGCGGACTTAGTTTTTTCAGGCCAAAAGTCTATGTAAAAATACATGGGAAAATCGGTCCCCATAGTGTCTGTCCTTACTACTCCCGTGTCCCAGCTGGGTCGTAATTTCCGAATTGCTGCTTCAACACAATTTATTAGACTGAGAACGGGACAAACTTAAATGGTGTCTGAACGAGCCAGCCGTTGACACGCTCCCATACCTATTTATATCGCCATTGATATGTCCGCAACTATTGTCACCTTCGTGGTCAGGCGAAAGCAGGTTCGAATGCTCAGATCCCTTCCGCTTTTTACAACACAGAAACTGTTTCAGTTTCGTGCGCACAGTCTTATCAAGCAAACAAAATAGAAAGAAATTACAGAAGGCCTGTCCAGGGTCGCCAAAAGCCTGCAGCCGAAGAAGAGCTTTCATGTACCATTCTTTCTGTGAGGGACTTCGGAACACATACAGAAAGAAACGTATTGTTCCCCACATGCGGAGAATGTACAGAAGAAACCAAACGTATAAGAAATTTTTGTCCTCATCTCTTAGGCTAATGTGGATCTGATGGAATTTCTTTCGTCTGTGATGTAGAATCTGAAAGACAAAAACAATAACATAACTGAGCCGCGACACAATAAAACCAACAATGTGGTTGTGCGCCCAGCGCAGACTCAAATCAGCCTGGGCAACCGCCCAGTTTGATCAGACTATTCGTTAAGCGCTCAATGGGTAGTGAAGGAACTATGCTACCTCCATGCGGACAGAGATGACCCTGATCGGATGCCCAGACAGATCTAAGTATGCACTGGGCGCACAACCACATTGTTGGTTTTGTCGTGTCACGGCTCAAATATAAGAAATGAACAAGATAAAGGTGATTATCCGGAAGGTATCTTAAAGCAACTTTCAAGAGTTCATTTTTTTGTCCTTTTTTTTTTTACCTTTTTCATTCTTTGCTTTCGTCTCAGTAACAGATCTGCCTATTTCAGAACCTGTCTTACTTTAAGAAACGGTGGTTTCGGATATAATATGTTCGGTCTGAACGATTGATGGCTGAATTATTTGCCTAAAAGTAATGACCATGCGCAAAATTTGTAAAAGTTCTCCAGTTTTCCCTTTTAATTAGATTAATTCAACCATATATTACTTAGGAAATCATAAATAATGACGTATGTGTGCACTGTTTGGGAATCAGCCTACGGGTTAATCGTTTGCATATGAGCAAATGATATGAACGTTATCAAAAGCTTATCACCTAGAGAGCACCTCATAACTCTAGAGTAACATCGATAGTTTCAATACGAAGATAGAACAGTCTCAGGCCGGAAAAGATAAACATGACTAAGCTTCCCGGCGCGTATGCTTTGCATCAATGCTGTCCTGTTACTATAGTCATTAATTTTCGGCCATACCTTTTATATATCTTTCTATATCTAATTTTTCGAACATAACCCAGTTTCTTCCTTTTTTATGTCTTACCAAATATACTTTGAGAAGAACATAGAGGGACACAGTTATAAGATAGCAGGCGATCTCCCATCCTTTTCCCGCCATTACCATCCACATTACTTGATGGTCCGCGTCAGTTGAAATCCAGCACCAGGGCCCCGTACCGCCTGTTCTTGTTTCGTCACTTCCTAAAACGTCCTTTGCAAGAGCACTGGCAGCTAAAGAGGCTGTAAAACATTAGGGTTGTTTTTAGGATCCGTATTAGTGGTAGTGTTGTATTTCGCCGCTACATTGTATTTACTTCATGACAAAAAGCGTTTTATCTTTGAAGTTAAAACGAAAATAGATCAGCTCTAACAGTGATTTAATAAGAAAATGAATAATTCACTTTTTGGAGGTTAGTTGTAAAGTGGATCATATAACGAGCGCGGAGAGTTTACTCCCTTCTAGAATGGAGACAAAACTGAGTAGAAAACATGTAATTTAAGACAGTTTTGTTTCTTGAATAAATCATGTAAGAAAGAAAGACCTGTACACATACCTGGAATTATCCAGCTGATGAGGTTGAAAATTACGAGCCAAGCCGTGGTTCCAAGGCGATCAATTTCATTTATGACAGTGTCAAAGATATATATTGCAATTATAGACGTCAAAAAGAAAGACACAATGCTGGAGTACGTAGTGCAAAAACTTTGAATCTTGCATAGAATGTATTCTTCTGTGACGTCCACTATTCCCACGTGTATGTTCACATATCTTATCACAGATACCAGATACGCAGCTGCGGATATGATGTCAGCCACTGTTAAACAGACAACTAGCTTCCGGGCAAAGTTTCGTATTTTCGGAATTGCTATAAATGTAGCAATAATTACTATGCCTCCTAGTATTGATAAACTACAACTTGTGGCAGAAATAATGAGAACATCCACAGCATACGAGTTGTTGTAGGCATTATCAGTAATGTTGGTGAATGGGATACGGGGTTTCCGTGTAACATCCATGCTGCTACATCACTGCATCACTGTCTGTCTGCAAAGCAATAAATGAGCCACGACACAACAAACCCAACAAATTGGTGTGTGCGCCCACACTGCAAAAATAAACGGTAGATTTTACGGTAAAATAACTGGCAACCAGCTGCCAGTCCTTTTACCGTTATTTTTACGGGCGCCCGTAAAAATTGCCGGAATCATCAAGCAGAGTGGGACAGAAAAGAGCAGATGTCGTTTTGGTTAGATAGCCCTTCAACAATACAAAATTATTTTCGAGTGCGCCAAGTTAACATTAAACTTCCATTCCGTGATTTCCAGCAATGTCTTACAGGCAAAAGCCCGTAAAAATAACGGGAAAAGGACTGGCAGCTGGTTCCAGTTATTCTACCGTAAAATCTACAGAATATTTTTTACACTGCAGTTAGGTTTCAGATTAGCCTTGGCAGCCACACAGTCTCATCAGAGTCTTTGCTTGTCCTTAAAGAGTAGCTAAGGGTCTAAGCTAGCTCTATGCGGACAGCGAAGACTGATCACACTGGGCGGATGCCCAAGCTGATCTGAGTCTTCGCTGTGCGCACATATCACTTTGCTGGTTATGTCGTGTCGCGGATCAAATAAGATGAAAAGACAGTTAAGCAGAGAAAGAAAAACTTTGTAAATCTGGTACACATATATGCAAATTGCCACTCTTAAGCTCACATAGGTTTCTTTCTTATAAACTAAATTTACCACGCTTCAAGCCTGATAGATATACACAGGGTATAATCGATTCCGCTAATTTTCGCTTCCTGCAGAGGCTGTACATCATATTTGGCTTCCGCCGAGACTGTCCGCGATCCCTTGCTTCCTGCCGAAACTTCTGTACATGATAAATGGCTTCCTGCAGAGAATGTCCGCAAAATTCTGCTTCATGCGGACAGTCTTGGCAGGAATCCATTTTTTGAGGACAGTAGTCCCTGCAGGAAGCAAGAGTTCGCGGACAGTCTCGGCGGTAGCCAAATATGACGGACAGTCTCTGCAGGAAGCGAAAATTGGCGGACTGGTTTATACCCTGTGATATACCTTCTTTCAGCGTACCCTCGCCTTGTTTCATTAATGGTTCCTATAACAGCACCTGATATAAGGGTTCCCAAACATACTTCTAGTTGCATTAATAAGTTTTATGCCATGGAAAAAAAGAGCAAAGCCAAGATTTTCGAGTCTCTTAATGAACACCAATGTAATACAAAATGTTCGCGCCCATCTCCTAACACCTGCGTAAAAGACTAATACCAGAATGAGGCCAAAAGGAATTAATCTACAAAACCATACGACACGTGACACCTGCTGTTGTGAAAGCAAATAAGCCTCACTGTATCCGAACCCACTGTACCAGCTCTTCCGGTTTTCATAGCGTTGAATCCAGAGTACAAACATTTGCTTATAACCCGTAGTCGGAAATCATTGTGTTTTGAGATTTTATCCGGAATCTCCTGCGTCATTTATAGTTATTCAGCTTCGAAAAGGTAAAGAGGTAAGTTTAATATAATTTGCTCTTCGGTCTTTTACTTTATTGCCCTGTACAATGTCGTGTATGGGTGGATAGCAAGTATTCAAATCGCCCTTAGCATGATTCTAAAACCATTCAAATATATGAGCCGCGACACGAAAAAACGTACAAAATGGCATGTGCGACCAGCGAAGACTCAGATCAGCCTGGGCATCCGCTCAGTCTAATCAGAGTCTTAGCTGTCTGCATGGCGCTAATTTAGACCCTTAGTTCCCTTTACGCGCACAGAGAAAACTCTGATCAGCCTGGGCGGATCTGTCTTCGCTGGGCGTACATACCCCTTTGTTAGTTTTGTTTTGTTGCGGCTCATATGGTGCATCTATTTGGCGTTAAATAATTTATTAACCCATTTACGCCTAGTGGATTCTCTTATCCTTGTAAATTAGATAGTCCATTCACAAGTTTAGTGGTGTTTGGTGTATTTATATTTTATCATTTGTATATTTTATGCGTATAGTGTAGACCCTGATCAGACACCACGTTCTGCGGCGTCTGATCTGGGTTTGCACTGTTTGTCATTGTCCTTTTATGGCTTGCTAAGCATAAATGGGTTAAAACAAACCTTCTTTAAGATCCACTGTATCATAATCATATGATTCAAACTTATTTCTATATCTATTTTCAGTTAAAAATTACCCTAGGTTATCCATATCTAATCTTAGTTTAAAAATACTACATTGTATGAAAATGTATGTCACTGATAGGGCGGATGTTTTTTTAACTTCCTGATCATTTTAACCTTCTACAGCGATTTATCAGCTGATTGTTTCACAAATGTTAAGGTGCAGAGATACACTGTCATGATTTTCAACCATTTTCACCAAGGGAAACAATTATTGTGACTTCTTGTTTGCTTCCTTGTACACACTACCCTTCTTAAATGAGATCTGCTCTGAAAGGAGACAATTTGTTTCTAGGGGACCAATTTGTCTTCTTAAAGGGTGGACCTAATTTTGGAAGGAGGGGAGGGGGGGCAAAGATGAAAATAGCAGAGTTACTTCCCTAAAAGTGTATCCATTCGTCTTAAAGGTATCATGAGGAAGAGATGTATCTGACTTGAAACACAAAATAGTGATCAGACCGTGCATCCGTGCAGTCTAATCAGAGGCTTCCCTATTGGCTACATACATTGCAAAAGATCTAATGGTTTTGTTATACCGTCACGTTTTTTCGCCATGTTTACAAAAGGAAGTAGCATTTATGACTTCCTGTAGGCTTCCTTTGACGGCGTTACCCTTCCACAGTTGGGTCTACTCTTAAATGAAACAATTTGCTCCCAGGGGAGCAAATTGTTTCCTTTAAGAATAGACGGGGGGATTCTTTCCTTTAAGAGTACACCACTACTATTAAAGGAAAGAATTTACTCACAGGGAGCAAATTCTTTCCTTTAAGAGTAGACCGGGGGCAAATTCTTTCGTTTAAGAGTAGACCAAGTGAGCAAATTATTTTCTGAAAGAGTTGAACTCAAATGCAAAGAGTTGCTTTCCTTGACAGTTAACATATACCCAAAACGATGAGGGTAGACTCAGACTGCGCAGCTGAACCCTCACAGTACGTGCCATAAGAGCCATTTTAAAAGGAGCAATTTATAGTTCAAAATTATTCATTACCAAAATTATTCTAAAAACTGAAAACCCTAAAACACTTACTGTGAATATCCTAAAAATGCAACAGTGCTGAAAAGCGCCCTAAAGATGCAGATGGAATAGCACACAGTGCATACCCTGATCAGCTGCTCCTTTAGGAGCAGTCTAACCTGGGTCTGAGAGCTTTGCTCAGACTGTCTGTCCCAATATTCAGATATTTTACAGAAATGAAATGGCATTTATAGCTGCACAAACTTGACCGTCATAAAAAATTGCCATGAAAACCAAACAATTAATTAATTAATCAAATAAATAAATTAATATTAAATAGATAAAATATGATAAATAAATGCAAATAAAAAATACAAATGGAAGAATATATTACAGAAATTAGCAGTGTTACTTATACAGTATCCAAATGCAAAGTGCTTGTAAAGTAATATTATATGCAAAAAAGTTTAAAAAACAAACAAACTGCATGCTAGTTTTACTTGCATGCGGTATTGTTTTAAGATAAACTGATACACTTCAAGGGAAGAAACTTTGCCATTTTAGTTTTTAATTCCCTTCTCAGTGAGGATCAACTCATAAAAGAAAAGAATTTGCAAATTCTTTCTTTTTGGAGTAGACGCCATTAAGAAGGACAGCGTTGATCAGGGAAAGCAAACAGGAAGTCACAAAAATTGCTTCCCCTTGTAAATATGGTGGAAAAACATGAAGATGAGTCCATACACCTTAATTGTAATGAAGCATCTAGACTAGCCAGTCTAGCCAATCCACATTGGCAAGGAAATTTAAAAACTTGGATTTCGTAATGTTTTGGGATATAAAACATATGCGGAAGGAATTAGAAAGAACAATGAAGCGAGAAGTTGAATTAAACCAACCATTGATAATGCTTTGATCACGGAAGCATGGGCAGTTTCACTCCCCTAAAATCTAATATACTGAACCTCTGAACGGGCATGTAAACACTTTTGGTTGGTTGATTGTTTTGGGTTTAACGGCCTTTTCAGACAGCGCATGTATTTCAGTCTATATCGGGCCGTCTCCCAAACAGAGGAAGAAAGAAGAGAGAAATGATAAACGAGAGCAAAATGTCCAAACAATGCTTACCCGCACCTATTGCAAGCACAGTAGGCCCTTGCCTTACTATTGCCAAAATCCGTAGGACGCCCTGGCACTGGAAGTTCTACCAAGCACCATCGCAACACCCTAACATCCCCGGATGAAAATAAAATCATGTGGTAAACTAAACTGGCATATTTATATCAGAGTGGTGAACTGAGTTTGCATAAAGCAGAACCAAGTGATTCTGAGCTTTATTACTGTTTACTTCACTGTCGCCTAAATAAGTGAATGCAGGAGCTGGATGCATGGAGCTGCAGCGACTTATAGAAATCATAATTAGTCATTCCAACACAGTTGTAAGGTTAATTGTTAAATATTTCGACGCAGAATACTGATACATATATTGGCTGCACTTCTTGGGGCCATCAAAAGGTGAAGCTGTTAAAAACTTAAAAAAAAGTCTTCTTCTTTTAAAACATGAACGCATTGATCGGCTACTACATGTATGTAAATGCTCTGTCGTGATAGAAAAAAATGCGGATCTGATATACCATAAGACACCGCATTTGTTGATATTATCTGCTTTACCATATGCTGGCTACACAGTGTATATCCTATGACTTTGAACATTCTTGTGAGCAGGCTCGAATATAAACGGAGGTCGAAATAAATAAAATAATAATAATAATGATAATGATAATAAAACACCATAAAATTGATTTTGGTTGGTCGGTTGTTTTGGGTTTAACGGCCCTTTGAGAGAGTATTTCGGTCTATATCGGGCCGTCTCCAAAAGAGAGGGAGAAAGAAGAGAGAAATGATAGACGAGAGAAAAAATGTCCAAACGATCAGTTCAGTTTGATTTTGAACAAAGTATATTTAATAATGAACGGTGGCACAGCTGACCGTTCACACGAGCAAAGTTTGTTTGTTCAGGTAACTTTGACGAGAATTCTTTGTTCGTGTAAACACGGCAGCAAATAGTTCATTACCAAAGTCAATCTGACAAAGATTCTGTGCCACATTTGTCAATATTTACATTCGTGGTGTATTTACTGAAAAGCCCTATAGTAAACCATTGGAACGTAATGTAGTTTACATTCCAATAATTACATTGAGACACGCGACGTCAATGACGTCAAAATAAACAATGGCTCTCTACGATCTGATTGGACGTCAGCGACGGCATGACGTCATGCATGCTGTTCTGCTGTTAGCAGTAAAACTGCGTCTACATGTTTTATTGCTTCAATCTTAGCGCTTATATAAGATTTTTCATAAAAGATTTGATTGAAACAAATCTAGATATAAGCAATGAACTTAATTTTTCTGTTGTTCATCGAAGTGTAAAGTACATTGGGTCACTAGCAAAGTTTACATGAACCCCTTCGGGGTTCATTTACTTTGCACGTGACCCGATGTAGTTTACACGTCGATAAATCTCAGAAAAATGAAATTCATTTAAGGAATGAATGTTATTTTTTCATCGTTTACTGAAGTATAAACTACATCGGGTCACGAGCAAAGTAAGTGAACCCCGAAGGGGTTTACGTAAACTTTGCTCGTGACCCGATGTAGTTTATACTTCAGTAAACGTTTAAAAAATAACATTCATTCCTTATATTTATATTATTAAACGATGCTTTTGATCAATAAAAAGGTTAACAAAAATAAGAAATACATATATAAGAATCGTTTTAAAAACATTGCCGGTCGAATTTTGCAAAAGTTTGGAACAGCCGCATTGTCACTGCCTACCAGTAAATTCCACCTCCTGCTGTAGATTTCACGTGCAAGTAGGCGTAGCGAGCTGTCACTCAATGTTTACCAGCCATTCAAGTACATGGCATGTTGTAGATTTCACGTGCTAATTAGTGAGATGAGCTGTCACTTTAAAGCGCGTGACACAATGTAATTATTGACTTGTAAACAAAAATGACTCCCGCATCACTTAATTGGGTTAACAGAGAGCTCTGCACTGAAAATGTAAATATTCCTTAATTAACAAATACTTTGCTCCGTGTAAACGCAAAATGTTTGCCAAACTTTTTTTGTTACAGTTTCTGTGACAAAGTAACTTTGGTCGTGTGAACGAGGCTTTAACGTTAGGTTGTGCAGCGCAAACAAGGCCGCGTTCACACGAACAAATTTTCTATGTCACATAAACTTTAACAAACAAAGTATGCCAAACAATTTGCGTTTACACGGAGCAAACTACTTGTTAAAGAAAATGTGACAGAGATATAATCTTTTTAAGGAATGAATGTTATTTTTTTAACGTTTACTGAAGTATAAACTACATCGGGTCACGAGCAAAGTAAGTGAACCCCGAAGGGGTTTACGTAAACTTTGCTCGTGACCCGATGTAGTTTATACTTCAGTAAACGTTTAAAAAATAACATTCATTCCTTATATTTATATTATTAAACGATGCTTTTGATCAATAAAAAGATAAACAAAATTAAGAAATACATATATAAAGATTTAAAAAAACATTACCGGCCGAATTTAGCAATAGTTTGGAACAGCCGCATTGTCACTGCCTACCAGTAAATTCCACCTCCTGCTGTAGATTTCGCGTGCAAGTAGGCGTAGCGAGCTGTCACTCAATGTTTACTAGCCATTCAAGTACATGGAATGTTGTAGATTTCACGTGCTAGTTAGTGAGATGAGCTGTCACTCTGAAGCGCGTGATACAATGTAATTATTGACTTTTAAACAACATTGACGCCCGCATCACTTAATTGGGTTAACAGAGAACTCTACATTGATAATGTAAATATTGTCAAATAAACGTTGGCAATGAAATAATTGCTGCAGTGTTCACACGACCAAATATTATTCGTCAAAGTTACCTGCAGCAATGAAACAAAATCTTTGTCACATTTTCCAAGCTAATAGCAAACTAGTTCTTTGTTACATAATTTTAGCAAAGTTCTCAGTTAACACGGACAAGTAACGAGGGACCAGGCAAGTGTCAAGTGATAACGCAATGAAAAAAAAAAAAAAAAAAAAAAAAAACATGTTTGATCGTTATTATTGCACGAACCATAGTGCTATAAAAATAAAGAAACTATTTGGGCACTATTTTTCTGCCTCATCGCCATTACCTTGCTCCTACACGCATTATGCATTTCTGTAAACATCCTCGTTTCAGGCCATGGTCAGCTATTGGCATTTTTTGTCAAACCTTTAGCAGCAGCTCAAAAGTCAAAATCATTTTCAATTAATTTGTCGTTTAATGTCGCCTGCTCTTCCATTTTTACAATATCTGAATGTGTATAACACTTGCAAACAAGTCTTTTATCGATAGCTACGGCTGCAAGCTTGCCGCTTGTTTCTGTACTGGCGGGGTATTGCCCTGCAACTTGCATGCTAAAAGTCGCAATGGCGGTCGTTATAGCATCTGAATCGCCTTTTTATACATGGTTATGTGTTTTTTTAAACATGCCTGTTAATACTTGTGGCATCGATATCTATGCAATAATATATAATAAAAACAGCTTGTCTGTAAAGTTTCATTCGTAAAGAGATCAGTACAGTATCACAGGTAGCTTGAACTGGTTTGGTAGACCTGTAAGCTGGAAAACTGTATGCCAGTCCTGAAAGGATGCCGTTGTTGGTCAGTACAAAGTCACTTGTTGCCAGTGCCAGTCGTAGTGTTACCAGCTATGAAAGCACAATGTCAATTATGCTCAAAATTTGATGAAGCATGATGTAAAATAGCTGGTCCATCCTGGACCTGGTTACTTCATAATCATATCGGAAGCTCTCTAATCATCAGTTGATACGTGGGACCACGTATCATTTTATGATTGGAGCGTTTCCGATATGCATATTCATAAAGGAAGTGCTCTGAACTACAGGCGCTACGTTGGTTTACGTATCGACTGATCACTGAAGTGTTTCCGACACGATGCCATGATTATGAAGTTGATTTAGTTATCAATCAACTATTTTGTGACACACCATTTATTTCTTCTCCTATTAATGGTTGTCTCTCGCCAGACCTGTACCGACAGATACAGCACCACATTTCTCTTCGTACAGTTCTATCACAGATACAGAATAGGATTGAATTGCAGAACGCCTGCAATGGGTCACCAATCGCTTGCATATATAACAAGGCTTTCATGAAAGGCTTGTCGTAGCTGGGTTGCACTGTGAAATAAAGCAGACATCGTATAGTACCCCAGACTCTAATAACATAGAGGACAAACCAAACATATAGAAAGTTTTGATCCTCATCCCGCAAACTGGTGACCATATGGCTGAATTTTCTTCTTCGATGATGTAAGTACTGCAAAAGTTGAAAAAAAAAAATAAATATGCGGCGACACGAGAAATTCAACAAACTGGTTATGTGCCAAGCGCAAGCTCAGATCAGCCTGGGCGTGCGCACAGGCTGATCAGACTCCTTGATAAGCGTTTAAAGAGAGGCTAAAAGTCTAAGCTACCTCCATGCGGACAGCGAAGACTCTGATCAGACTGGGAGGATGCCCAAGCTGATCTGTGTCTGCGCTGGGCGCACATGCCACATTGTTGTTGTTTCTCTTGTCGCGGCTCAAATAGATTGCATTCCATATTTTGTATCAAATGGACTTGACGTCTCGCATACATGTCACTGGTTTATTTATTGACATGATATATGGGTATCTCCATATACTGCCCCAATGTTTTCAAATGTTACAACATTTGCGACTTTCTGTTCCCTGTCCTTGACAACAGAGATCGTGAAAATTGAGATGAATTTTTTAAGGAAAACGTCTGCTTCTAGAATGTAGTGGTGGTGGTGATGGGGGTAGGGGGGGAGTGATTCAATTTTTTAAATGTTTTGATCTTTATTGAAATGGGAGGTATAAATAAAAATGGAGTTTTGCGTTTTAATCTAAACTTATCCATGGCGCTACAGCGTTATTGGACGCTTGTCGTGGCTCATTTTAATAAATTGTAGAAAACATATTGCAAAAGGACGATTTAATATTGCTTCACGAGTTCTGAAGACTTGAAATTTTATTCCAGGAACATACCCAATACTCAAATAATAAGATGGATGGATAAGTTTCGATTTTACAGCATTTTCAAGAGTATGACGACGGGAAGACTTTGGGAAATGGAAAGCCAATTACGGTTGAAAAAAATCCGCTCCAAGCAGAAATCGAACTTAGACCGCTAGCATAGCAGGCCAGTGCTTAACGCACACTATCTATCGGGGTTCCTGTGTGAGTAGGACAAAGCATGCTCGATATCACAGGGTGTCGATCGATTCCGCTAATTGTCGCTTCCTGCAGAGACTGTACATTATATTTGGCTTCCGCCGAGACTGTCCACGATCTCTTGCTTCCTGCCGAGACTTTTGTACATGATAAATGGCTTCCTGCAGAGTCTGTCCGCACGATTCTGCTTCCTGCCGAGGCTCTCGGCAGGAAGCAGAGTCACGCTGACAGTCTCGGCAGCAAGCCAATGTTCGAGGACAGTAGTCTCTGCAAGAAGCAAGAGTTGGCGGACAGTCTCGGAGGAAGCCAAATATGATGTACAGTCTCTGCAGGAAGCGAAAATTAGCGGAATCGATTATACCCTGTGGATATTTAGGCCTTGAGAGAAAATCTGATTTACGCACATGTAAATAAATAAAATAGCTCTTATCTTTGCAGTTCAAATTCGATCATCTTTTGCGAACTGTAAATTTATCTCGTTTATCTTTATATTATGTAATCAATGCTTCCGCATTCGTGGTCTAAGCTTGATATTGCGATGAAGATTAGCAATTAAACTGGGTTACTAGCTAAGGGACTCTACCAAAATGCATCTCTGGTCATCAGACCCGGAATGACAGCTATCCCTTGTCATAGTAACTTTAAGGGAGATAATTTTGTGTCATGATAAATAGCATCTAGCGTGGATCTGTTTACATAGTATTATGTTTAATCGACTTAGTTCCGCATGACTTCACTGGTTAAAGTGTCATACTTAAAAGCATTGTACAAGTATAAAGCACGACCTGGAAATTCAAGACATTGAAGTTAAGGTGGCCTTTACTTTATGGAATGATTTTAGTCTAGGGCCCCGGGGCCAGTTTCATGAACATATCTTAGATTTGTGCTTAAGTTACAACTTAAGTTATAGCTTAAGTAAAAAAGTAAGAATGACTTAAGTTCGTACTTTAGCCGTTTCACAAATTCATCTAAGCAAAAACTTAATTTGTTTTGACTTAAGTCTTGTCTATTTTTAGGAGTCTATTTTTAGCTGTGTTAAAAGTCTGCAATATACTTTTATGTACCAAACAACATCTTCACGTATCTGAGGCGGTGGTGTGGTGGATAGCATTTTGCGCTCTAGCACAGACAATTTCGGGTTCAAATCTCCACTTTTCCCTTTCATTTTTTGTCAGTTTGTTTTATTTTATTTCTTTTTTTTAATTTATTTACGGTACTTTAATTTAATATCGTTGAATGTGTTCCTTAATTTTTATGCATTCTGAAGTTAAACGGAGTATAAAAGTTCCCTGACACGTTTGTCGTTATCGAAAACTATGTTTCAAGCTTCTCCAACCTTTTGGGTATGGCCGTGGTCGGAAGATGATGCTGGGGTAACTTTCAGTGCTGGGGCGTCCTACTATTATGGATAATAGTGTGGCAAGGGCCAACTGTGTTTGCAGTAGGTGCGGGCGAGCATTGTTTGGACATTATCCTATCACTTTTCCTTCTCCGTCTCTCTGAGAGACGGTTCGATATAGACTTAAATACGGTCTCACCAAACACGACCAACCAACTAAATCTCCAACCGTTTATGCCCCAACACAGTAAGTGCGGAAGTGATAGAGTCGTCTGGTCAAAAACTTGATCAATAGAAAAGAAATGTTTAGAACTGCTGAGATATGTAGCCGTTATCAGCAGTGTCTACAATGGTCATTGCCAAAATGTAGGGTCTCTCTTTCAGTTCATCAGATAAGAAGGGGAAGCACGGATAATTTAGGGATAATTTTTAATATTTCTCCATAATAAAAAACATACGTTTTGACCTAGACTGATATTTAGTCTCATATTCAGCAATATGCCTCTCTGATCCCGTTTTAAGGGCAGCTGAATACTTCGAGCCAATCTATAGCTGGAGCTTGATAAAGATTGAAAATATTCAGAAAAGTAAAATATGCTTTAAGTAGGAGACTTGTATAAGTCTAGTTTTGACTCATCATTAGAACCGTGTTACCGAGACGGTTCTAATAAGGGTCACAGCATATGTTTTCTTTCATAGATAATGAAAATTATCTCAGAATTATCCCTGTTACCCCATCTTATCTGGAACACTGCTCTTGCTTCCTAAATAAAAGTCGACTATATAGTGAATATATCTACATCGGATAGGCACTTCCTCACTTTACCTAACTCTTGTATTCCACCGAAACATGGCTACAGGAGAATTTTGTGGGACTTTGGCATTTCCCACTCTCATCATAGCTGAATTCCTCGATCTAAAATATGCACCTTTATGTAGGCACGCACGTACAAATACACTTACGCACGAATGATCATGCAGACCATCCACAAACTCGCACATTAGTATGACAAAGATACCACGAAACTTTCAACATTTTGACGTCCCAAGCTAGAGCAAGGACCTGCTACGTGTAGGCGTCACTCTACATGGAACCTGCATGCAGGTTTAGTTTATAATTTCTTCGTATCGCTAGAAAGAGGGACAGGCATACAGAAGAGACACACACAAATTTGAACAAGCCTTACTTTTGACTGGAAATATGAATATAAAACATTAACTTTTCGGTGGAAATTCTCCCTTTCGCCATAGCTAGTATTTATGCAATTTCAAACGCACACACAAAGATACATGAAAATTTGCACATACATACATTGCGTGCGCGCGTGCACTGAACATGCACATACACGCAAATGCACGCTTGTCGGAATACAAACTTTACACACACACACACAGACACACACGAGCGCATGCGCATACCGACACACACACATTGCATGACTGACATGCGCAGAAAGACGGAGATAATATTTCGATAGCTGTTTTCCCCATGAGCAAAAATAAAACATACGGACACACACTTTCTTTCATCGCTCCATTTTTTCTCTCTAATTTATTTAACTATGTAACTTGAGAGTCTAGTGTTTCCCGATTGTCTCCAGGTGTAATGAATATAGAAAAAGGGACTATGATGTAGTACAACACATGATATAGTTATTTTTATTCGCTGACGCTTGTACGCTACCAACATCCCCAAACCACACCCCTTCCAGAGAGAGAGAGAGAGAGAGAGAGAGAGAGAGATGATGATGATGATGATGTATTTCAATTAATTATTTTATAAAAAGAGACACACATCAGTGTGTACATACGAATGGGTTCGTATAAGGTTTTCATAAACTTATCGGCCGTGTCGTGAGAAAACGTCCTGAATGTACAGGCCTGGGCTGCCGTATACATACCGTTTTACCTGGTAAGCACTCAGTGTCGCAGGGAATGGGTCCTGTCCGAGCCCTGTCTTCACCACCTTAAGAAGTACTCGTCTATATGACTCATGTAAACAGTTTATGTAGCTTTGGTTCAGCTGTGGCAGAGCTGTGAATTTACCCAGAAATGGCCACAATCACAGAACATAGGGTTTTCGGAGCACGAACAGTAGAAGACTGAAGGAGGACGAAATCAAACCCTATCATGTACAGTGTCTACTAAATGTACAAAGAGGAATCGGAACAGAAACCACATATTAGACGTGCGGTAGCAAAATTGCTTGTGTTCCGATTATAGGTTTAAATACAACATACTGTAAAATACATGTTAGAATTCGAGGCGAATAATGAATGAACAAAACAGCCTTCATTTATAAACGCATTTTGTGGTATATCCTGAATTATGACAGCCTATCATCAGCATATCCACCTTACACATTTTAAGTTAGAACTTAAGTCACCTCGCTGGTTGACTTAAGTTTATAGCAAAATCTAAGCAAAGAGTTTCAACTAAGATTTTTTGTGAAACCACATAAGTATACACTTTTGACTTAAGTTATAACTTAAGCCAAAAGTTATTGCTTAGATCGTTTGTGAAACTGGCCCCTGGTCTCGGCAAAGTCTGAATAAAGTTCATTCACTACCTTGCCCCATCAGTGACAAATCGATTATTACGAGCTGTGTTCCAAAATTAATGTCAGTGTAGTTTTATTTCGTGCAAATCGTGCAACGTGGGCTAAATACCACCTCGTGTCGAAAGAGTGATCACTTGAGGGTAACATAATTAGAAATCTCGCTCACGACTTACTGACCTTTGAACAGTGTACATTTCTTCATAGCGTATTCCTTAAACTATACACAAAATAACTGAAAATAAAGCTAACAACGTACTTGAAATTAGGGGCTAAATACAAGGTAGGTCGCAACTTGTTATAATATGTAGACATTCACCGTAAAGCCCCAGTCACACACACACATTACGGGTAGGGCGGATAGTTGCGGATAAAATCCTCAGTTTATCCGCAGAATTTGTGGGCGTGGCCTAATTTTATTTAATGAATTTACGGATATAGTTACCAATAGATGCGTATGGATACGGATAGGTACGAACTACTAACCTTCCGTTACCTTCTGTAAACTTTAGATGCGGATAAATACCTTCAGATGCGGACTGTTGCGCATGACTAGCGGATAGAAAAATAGAAAAGATTAACTGCGACGTCCACATCTGTGTCTACTCCTTGTATGCTCCAGTCACACACACACGTACGGATTGTGCGGATACTACGGATGGCCCCTCCGTATCTATCCGTTTTATCCGTAATGGATCCGTATCAGATCCTCAGAGTCCGTAACTGTCCGTATCATATCCGCAGAGTCCGCAGGATCCGCGTCGAAATTTTGAAAAGTTTCAAAATTCGGGCGCGGATGAGTAAACCGTAAAGGTGCGTTACTAAACGCATATATCCGCATCTATCCGTTTCTAATCCGTGTCGCATACGTATCTATTCCGTATCTTATCCGTTATTGAACCTATCATTCCGCAGTCCCACTCCAAGTTGAGGACCGATACGGTTTCAAGCGGATCGTTACCTTTAGTTACGGAAGTTACGGGTCTCGTTCGGCGTACTGTAACGGACTGTTTCTACAGTAACGTTTCAATACAAAAAGGTTGCGTTCCAATACTGACAGATACCTACAGGATGGTTTGAAGAGGCGGCTGTACGGCAACAACACCAGTAGAAGGACAAAGAGACAGAGACTGTATCTCAAGGACTACTATGACAGAGAGGCCGTGTCGGTGCAATGGCAGTGACGTATGGTGCAGTTATGGTGCGATGTTATGTTTCTTATTTGTAACAGTGGGCTCATCTTTTCGTGAACTTGCCAATGGCAAAAGTAGAGCCATCATTTCATAAACTTATTTGACTTTTATCAATAAGAATTACTTTGTCCAATATTGGACAAAGTAATTCTTTTATTAATTCCAATTAGTTGTCCAATATAGGACAAAGTGTAATGGTGAAGTGAAGCAAGAAATATCAACTGGTCATGCTTGAGTAGCCGAAACTTCGAAGATAGGCCGTGTACCTACTTTCGAATGTGTTCTGTGCTCTTGAATGAACTCTTTTAGATATCTATTTTACTTCAGTGCCACTGGTGTCGTGCCGTGCGGCGACCGTAAAACGTCTCCCCGTACGTCATCTATTGTGCAGATTATATATAATTTTTCCTTTGAGGTAAATAAAATATTCTGAGAAATCAGAAATTTTTGATTGGTTTAGATTTATAGTCTAGATTATTGTTTTTTTTCCTTTTAGATCTTTTATGGTACAAATCAGTCTTTGAATTTACTGCCTTATCAAAATTAAGAAATTACATTATGCTTTCTCTGGTTTTCGTGACCAAATCATATCGGGGTCACTGATGCGGTTTGAGTAGCCGCATTCTCGAAGTATGGTCTTAGAATATGTGCTGTGTTCTTGAAGGATTAGAATAGTATCTACTTTATCAACTGCCGACTGAATATCTATGTCAACCAAGCAGTAAATGGGTACCTTTTTCAAATCAGGGAAGGACAAGGCAGCGAAAGGAAAGAGATGGGCTTCGCCTTTCATATGCTATGCCCAAGATAGATTGACCCTAACCACCTACCCCCATCCTCCTCCTCCCCCAAGCCACCGCCCCTACGGTCATTAGGCTATAGGAAACTTTTACGCAATTTATAGTTTGGATCAAGGTATACAAATTTAAATAAAAATCTAATCCTTCATGAGCACAGCACACTAAACACATTCGAGAGAAGGCGCATGGGCCATACTTCGAGGTTACGATTACTAGAGCCTCATCAATGACCCTGACATGATCCATAACATCCGTAACTAAAGGTAAAGATCCGTATGAAACCGTATCAGTCTTCAACTTGGGACTGCGGAATGATGGGTTCAGTTACGGATAAGATACGGAATAGATACCGATGAGACACGGATTAGAGACGGATAGATGCAGATAAATGCGTCCAGTTACGGACTTTTACGGTTTACTCATCCGCGCCTGAATTTTGAACCTTTTCAAATTTTCGACACGGATCCTTCGGACCCTGCGGATATGATACGGACAGTAATGGACTCTGTGGATGCGATACGGATCCATTACGGATTAAATGGATAGATACGAATAGATACGGACGGGCCATCCGTAGCATCCGCAGAATCCGTATATGTGTGTGTGACTGGGGCATAAGGTATGCAAGATATATGGGGAGGACCAAGTGTCTAGCAGAACGAATGGCAGCTGTGTAGCTAACTTTAGAAGCGGACAGCGACAACTTAAAGATGCTGCTCACAGAAGTCGCCCTGTAACAACAACTAAAAGTAACATCAAAAAGGTCCGCAATATCCTAAGAAAAAGATGCCCGATTCACAGAGAGGCAATTTAGCCCGGTTGGCAAACTTGTCGTTAGAACGAGTTCATGGTATTTTGAAGAAGCATTTACAACTTAAGAAAATAAATGTAAGATGGACACCCCATTTGTTGACAGATAAACAAAAGAGAACTCAATAGCAAAAAAAAAAAAAAAAAAAAAAAAAAAAAAAAAAATCTAAAAATGTACCCAACATATAGCAAAACGGCTTAAACAATTTAGTCACTGGTGATGAGACCTGGGTTCACTAGTATGAACCAAAGCGTAAGTGTTCCAACTAAATATGGGCCAACAAAAATGCGAGACGTCCAAGTATTACCAAACGAACACAAACGGTAAAGAAGGTTTTGTATGTCCTTTCCTTCGATAATAAGGGTCCAGTCCTAATTCCAGTGCCAACAAGCAAAACAGTCACAGCAAAGTTCTATAAAATGTTGTACTAAGAAAATTGAAGAAGTACTTCTAAATCCGCCGCCTAAAAACTGGACTAAAGGACCTCAGACTCTTGCATGATAATGCTCCCGCTCACAAGGCACTCCTTGTGACCGAGTTTTTGGAGTCAGAAAAAGGTCACCTGTCTACCAAGTCCTCCATTTTTCTCAGTCTAGGCACCCTGCGGCTATTTTCTGTTTCCAATACTCAAAATCATATATCTGAAGAGAGATACAATTCGAGAAATGCCATTGCATCTGCGTGTTATCAGTATCTGATGAGTGTCCCCATTGAAGAGTATGAAAACTGCTTCCAAAAGTGGAGTGACCGGCTAAAAAGGTGTATTCAGGTAGATGGAAAGTATTCTAAAGGGCACAGCAAGTCAAAATGATTAGAACGTATGCAGTTAAGGAGAAACATTGCAAGTAACATTAATTTTGGAACACCACTCGTAGTAACGATCAGCCAGCCAATCAAAATGCGTTACTCAGTTCCTGTTACTGCCGATGAGTAAACCTTTACCATGGAGGTAAGGAATTCATAGAAATAATAATAAATTAATGCAATGAGATCAACTGGACATCTTTTCGTTTCATCACCAAAACGGACGCGGTATCATTTAATTTCTATAATACCCTGAAGTATAATACAGAATATCAAATTGTCATTCAGGTTGATTAAAATTCATTACGGCAAGGTTTGATCCTCCGTGGGCCAAGCTATTATCCGGTAAGCATACGTCATTAAAGTTGATACGATATTTATCCATGATGTATGTCAATTTGGTGTAAACAACAAAATGCATAGAATGTCAGAGTCATTTGAACATTTGCAGCAAAATGAGCCCATAAGTTATAGAGGATCTTACATGAGTGCTCATGTATTATTGAATTTATGAAACGAGTTGGGAAAAAAGATAAGATGCGAGGCTTTGCCGAGCATCTTATCGTTTTTCTCAACGAGTTTAATAAATTCAATAATGCAGGAGCACGAATGCAAGATTCTGTTTATCATATGACACTAAAATTGCATTTTATTAGCAAATTTTGCACTAAAACGGCACGATTTCCTCATTAGGAAACGCAACGTTTTATGGACGTCAACACATAACGTTACGACGTAAGTTGCATATTTAATCCACTAGTGGATTATCGTTTTTATTGCATGGCTTTATTACACCTTCAGATGCGACGTCATATGATAAATCAAGTTATCAGACAGCAAACTGCCAATGGTATTCTAGTCTTTCGTGTACGATTGCAATTATACGGTGTAATAGTCATAAATAGTCTGTTTGCTCCCAAATGCAAATGGCATTCCCAATATTTTCTCAAAATTGGTGAGAGGTAGAAGATTTTCGAATTGCTCTTTCTTAATTTATATCTTATACATAACATAATCATGATTTTATAGAAATGTTAGGCATTGCATAAAAAAGTTTCTTTTAAAAAAATAAAACAGGACCTAAATGTGTCATTTTCGGCTCTTAATAACTGGAGAGTAAAAGTGTATATTGGAATTCCCGTTTGGTCTTACGTATTATGGCATGTGACCAATAAGTGCAAGCCTTGGATCGAAATTTGCATAATTAGTTAAAACTTTATTCTAAATCCATGTTTAAGTTATCAGACAGCAGCCTGTCAATGGTATTCTATAAGTAGAGGCATTTCCCAGCCTTTCGTGTACGATTGCAATTATACGGTGTAATAATCATATATAGTCCGTTTGCTCCCAAATGCAAATGGCATTCCCAATATTGACTCAAAATTGGTGAGAGGTAGAAGATTTTCGAATTGCTCTTTCTTAATTTATATCTTATACATAACATAATCATAATTTTGTAGAAATGTTCGGCATTGCATAAAAAGTTTCTTTTAAAAAAATAAAACAGGACCTAAATGTGTCATTTTCGGCTCTTAATAACAGGAGAGTAAAAGTGGCTATTGGAATTCCCGTTTGGTCTTACGTATTATGGCATGTGACCAATAAGTGCAAGCCTTGGATCGAAATTTGCATAATTAGTTAAAACTTTATTCTAAATCCATGTTTAAGTTATCAGACAGCAACCTGTCAATGGTATTCTATAAGTAGAGGCATTTCCCAGCCTTTCGTGTACGATTGCAATTATACGGTGTAATAATCATATATAGTCCGTTTGCTCCCAAATGCAAATGGCATTCCCAATATTTTCTCAAAATTGGTGAGAGGTAGAAGATTTTCGAATTGCTCTTTCTTAATTTATATCTTATACATAACATAATCATGATTTTATAGAAATGTTAGGCATTGCATAAAAAAGTTTCTTTTAAAAAAATAAAACAGGAGCTAAATGTGTCATTTTCGGCTCTTTAATAACAGGAGAGTAAAAGTGGCTATTGGAATTCCCGTTTGGTCTTACGTATTATGGCATGTGACCAATAATTGCAAGCCTTGGATCGAAATTTGCATAATAAGTTAAAACTTTATTCTAAATCCATTTTTTCTACTTTTTTGTTTCAACCACATATTTTCAATTTCTAAACATGCAATTTTTACTCGCAAAACTGTATAAGGGTTTAATGTTTATATACAACATAGTATCACCTAACCAGTGGCACCATTCGCTACGTGTGCGGACAGGTGAATATGTTTTACTATTTAATTCATTTACACCCACGCCTGTAGTAAACAACGACTATACGCTATTGCCGATCAACAATATTTTGGCTGTTCTAACAACCATACGACGCCCTTCAGTCAAACTGTTCAGTTTCTACATCACTGTTAATGGAAAATATTTTACGAAAAGCATCAAAAATGTTTGATTTTTTTATATTATGTTATGTATAGTTATAAGAATCATTAGGACATTAGAACATTTAATGAAACTTAAATCGTTTTCTAGGAAATAAGCAAAACCCCGTTTGCACCGGGGATCAAACGGGCTATACCAATATGTCTCTCGACCTTCGGCGGTTTATAAGCATCCTCAAACATAATACACTGTTAGCAGAGCAAATACGGATACACTTTCTAGGTAAATTGTATGTTTCAGCTTATTACGGTTAATCTTCATCCGTAATGAACTTACCAAATAGACTTTCAGCAAGACGTATAGGGACGTTGTTATCAGGTAACAAGCTATTTCCCAGCCTTTACCAGCAATTGTCATCCAAAATAAATCATGGTCGTAATTGTCCGTCTTAATCCAACACCAAGGACCAGTTATATTAGAGGCATCAGTACCAATTGCTTTGTTTTCCACGGCCAAAGACGTTATCCAAGCTGTAAATATTAGAATGTTATTTTTACAGTGTTTTCATAGAGGCTCTTTTATTTGTCCAAGACCTACAAGAGCCAAAAATGTGGATTCAGGTTATGTATGCTTAGGACTGATGAAACCTTAAGACCCTTTTGTAAAAGAAAGTACAATACAAATTCGTGCATAAACGTCAACGCGCATAGCTGTTTAATGTTATGGTATAATGGAACAAAATCACAGAATTCCGGTTCTGTAGTTTTTAAACATCGTTTAGAGATTACTTATTAAGATTTTGGGCCGAAACTGGTCTGCATAGCTCTATCTGACGTTACGTTGTCGCCCTGAATTTACATGTTATAAGCGTCAAAGCCATTCTTTTGTTTTTGCGGAATGACGTCACGATACATAATGCACTGTTAACATCGAGTTTTATGTTGAGTGTTTCTATGTATCATCGGTGCAATTTAAATGGAATCATACTATAAAATGCAAGAATAGCAAGCGTACATGTTTGTTTTATTAGAAGTCTATTGGAACGAACTAAAAGACACGGCTAATGCCTAGTTGCTAATGGCTTCCTCGGGATGCGGCAAACTATTCGTGCATGGAAATGGTGTATGATTCTATATATTATCAGAGATAAGTTACTTGTAAACAAAGTACTTTACCTGGGAGACCCCAGCCTATCATATTCACCACTAGTAACCACGAATTCATCCCTATTCTGTCTCTTTGATGAATCACAGTATCGAAAAGGTACATTGCAATTATTGACGTCAAAATGAAAGAGGCCAAACTAGAAAACGTTGTCAGTGTTCCTTGTATAGTACATAGAGTATCTGTTTCATTATTTGCCGTGAAATTATTATTAAAATTCCGAATTACAGACACAGAATATCCCGTCGCAGACAATAAATCCGCCACAGTTAGACAAACCATGAGTTTACGCGTAAAGTTACGAATCTCTGGAATGGCTAAAAAAGTAGCGATTATCAGTAGTCCTCCTGTAACTGATAAAGTACAGCTTGTAGCTGAAAGAATAAGAGCTGTTTGAAAGTTCTCTGTTTCATTTGTGACCATCTTAAAGATCTCAAAATATCTCAAAGCACTAGCATACAACTTACTCTGGACGAATGCTACTCACAAATATGAACAAAACTTTCAACGTTTGATACGTTATTAGACAATGTTTAAGGATAGAAATAAAACATACATAGTATAGCGAATAGTTTAGCTAGATTGTAGCATGAGATACTTTAGCTTAACAATGTAGTGATACGTTTATTTTTTATTATTTAATCATAATGAACGGATGGACCTTGTCATCCAGGAAGAAAAATGTATGTGTTTCGATTGTCAGCTTATGCAGTGCCTGATAAGATTATGCATAACAATTAAATAAATATTAGCTTATCTGATATTGTACAGTTTGCCATTCAAGCAGCGGGTTTGATGTGATGTCGACTAGATAATAACATTACAGTAACCAAGCTTGGGAGACATATGTATTCTGTGGGTGACATAAACATCATATCCTATGCCTGAGTGCCCAACAGCTGTGTTAGTCTAAAATTCGTCCATAAACATATACATATTCACAATTAAAAAGTACGCTTTCCCCGGCTACACTAAATTGTCTACACATACATAAAGTTATTCACGGAAAACAAAGTCTACTCTCAACAGATATGCATCCCTCCATTAATTGTAAGCAGGTAAATGGATTATATGGGACAATGATCACGTGTGATTTTGTTTGTGAGACTATGTCACGTGCTAAGTTGTCGTTGCACTGGCCAGTTTACACTATCAGGTGACTTTTGACTGACATTTTGGTAGTGGCTTGGAACTGTATATTCTTTTTCAGTATATTTAGTTTATATACTGGTGGTGGCAGGACCATGCAAGAAGGGTTTGCTGCTATGTGACTCATGTTGTACTTTTCAAAAAATTCCACAGACAGAAAAAATAATTCCGAGATAAGCAGTTTCCTAGTGCTAGATGACTTATGTTGTACTTTTCAAAAAAATCCACAGACAGAAAACTTTAAGATAATTCCGAGATTAGCAGTTTCATAGTTTGCCTAACTTTTTACTTTGTTAATGCCAAAGGAATCTCTGATTTATAGGGTTGCTTTGGTATTACCAAATTCAAAACTAGCAGAGTCGGTTTTCTACTGAAACGACAAGAAAAACAACATTTTCTGACTACATATTTTCACAGAAATATCTAATACCCCCATTCCACTGGACGGCGCTTCCACTGCGCTCCGAAATTTTGGACAAAGCGCCATGAGTCGTAGCAGAAGCGGCAGCAGCGCAGGAGAAGCTTCTAGGTCGCAGTAAAAGCGTATCAGAAGCGGCATGATCGCCAAGTCACGGCGCTTGTTTTGACTCCGCTCAAAATTTACGTAGCGGAAGCGCCGTGGACTCAAAGCACAACGAAAGCGTAGTAAGAACGTAGCTCGAAATTCATGAACGCAGCAGCAGCGGGAGAAACGCAGCACCAGCGCAGCGGGATCGTGCCGACAGCGCCGTGAGATTCGTCTGCGACCCAGCTACACTTCTACTACGCTCTTTGCGCTCCCGTTGCGCTCTATTACTTATGAATAGCGCAACCACGACGCTTCCGCTGCGCTCTTGGCGCTTTGTGTGCGTTTCCTCTGCTCTTATGGCGATATGGGCGTGAAAACGCCGCGTTTCCACGTTGTTTCATAACTCGATTCTCACGTTTCATTCAAGATGCCTTGAGCAGGAGTTGGAATACCCTCTCCTGCGGTACAGGCTGCGTGAAAATAGTCTCCTGACCAGGCCTGGGTGTGGATTTCGCCATCTGCTTTTGATAGGGGGGTCATGCTCTTGCTCTCTAAAGATAGGCGCCCTTCAGAACGCCGAGCAGAGGCCCCAGTTGAGCATGAACAGAAGAAGAACAAGACGAGTTGTTCGAAGTCACTAGTTCATGATTGCTAGCTGGATCATAGCCACTGGAATTGTTATATTATTAATATTTTTGAAGGCTGGTGGCTTTAACTTCTGCTGAACCCGATTCTCCTCTGATTTACATAGAAGCGGTTGCAAAGCGCACACAAGCGCAGCATGAGCGCAGCTCCGGCACTTAGGTCGTAGCACGATCGCAAATGCATCGTAATAAGCGTAGATTAAGCGTAGCTTGAAATCCTTTGCCGTAGTGGCAGTGTATTAGAAGCGCCTTCGAAGTCCGTTAAGCGTGGCAGAAGCGCAGCTAAATCGCGGCAACATCGTGACTAGCGTGGCGAGATCGTATTAGAAGAGTACTGGCAGCGTACTGGAAGCGCACAAGTGTCAAGTTTTGGCAAATGCCTACGCTTCTGTGGCGATTTCGAAAATTGTGAAGAAGCGCCACGATCGCCAAGAGCGCAGTCAAAGCGTCATCCAGTGGAATGGGGGTATAACGTAAGCGTCATCCAGTGGAATGGGGGTATAACGTTTATAATACCTTGTTTCGACAGCTGAATTATTATACACAGAAGTAGGAGCAGTTTTGTGATGTTCCTGAAATGTCTCCTCAAGTATTATGATATTCTTATTGTCCTCATACCCAGTAACCGAGTTTACCATACTGATCATTCCAATGGCGCCCATGTTTGGATCAACTGTTACGTCGTATTTGCTTTGTTTGTTTTACTCTACTGTTTTGTCTTGAAGACTTTGGTGGTTATGTTGAGACTAGGTTGGTGCCGTTTAACCACGTAAGCACCTGTTCTTGTTCCCTTTCTCTCTCGCTCGATATGATGTCTTATACTAGTGTTGTCGCGCGTGCGTGCTGTTGCTAATTTTTCGACTTGGTGTTGTATATGGGATTGGGTGTTTGATAGCATTAGTTTATGAATATGTTTACTTTGCATATTACACATCCTTCATAGGCAGACTTGTTTTTACAAACATGTGTATTTATTCAACAATTGAAGATACATATATATTTTGTAGAAACAGTAGTTTAATGAAAACGGTATACAAATTCACGGAAAAGGACACACAACCATAGATATCGCTCGAATTACATCGTTTCGATAAGCGAAAGGTAGAAACATTGTGAAATCAAATTTCTCTCTTCAGATAGGTAAAGGTAAAGGTAAAGGTTTCCCATAGCCTAATAGCCGTAGGGGCAGTGGAGGTTAGAGACCCACTGTATCTTGGGCACAGCTGATGAAAGGCGGAGCCCATCCCTCTCCTTTCGCTGCCTTATCCTTCCCTGATTCGAAAAAGGTACCCATTTACTGCTGGGTTGACAGAGAGAGTTTTCCAGTCATCGTACGGCGACAGTGAGCCGCGAACTCACGACCTTACGGTGACTTTCTGCACAATAGCCGAGCCACTCTAACCACTCGACTACCGCGCCTCTCCTCTTCAGATAGCTCAGTTGATAAAAAGGATGTTATCGAAGAAAGTTATCAGTAATTTGAAATACAATGCATGACAAAATGACCTAAGATTGTTAGAAGTAAACGGAAGAAGGTTAATGCGAATGTGCAATGTTCAAAGACCATTTAAGGGGCATTCAATATATGACAGAGAAGCACAAATCAAGCGACGAATTTTCAAAGGAAGCGGGTTTAAAATTTACAAAATTACGGTATGTTTTCCTGTGGCTTTTGATGCCATGCCATTACAGGGTTACTGTTGTTGCTTTATTAATCGAAACTACGTAGTCTAACCCACATTTTTCTTATGACCTTTTGCGTTGTTCTTAAAGGAACTCGTTTATACTTTTTTTGTGTAAATTGCTTGATCTGCCACTAAATCATAAGCTTCTGTCAACTAAAGAAAATCTGACGTTAATCCATTAATGCATGGCGTCCCTTTTGATATAGGGATCAAACATGGTTTTTCATGCATTAACGTTTGCCAGATCCCGAGGGAGATGTTGGAAACCGAGGCCGAAGTGACCCTGGCAAATGTTAATGCATTGGAAACAAACGTTTGATCGCTGTTATTGCATAAATTCAATGAATTATTCATTAAAATTTAAAAAAAAAACCTTGGCACTCTATTTTGTCACCGTTTGACAGCCAATGCGCTAGTGCATCTTTTTACTGATATTCGTCTTCCGGGCCTGAGAGCATTCATTCTATTCAAAATGGCTGGTATCATCCTATTCAACCTCAATATTTCGGAAAAGTGTCCAATCTGGTCGTTGTAGTTGATGCAAAATAGATGGCAAATTAATCAACAAAAAGCAGATACCTTGAGCAATATTTTCCATGCAGAACAAGCCTGATCCATTCATATACCATCCTGCAGTTCTTGATTGCGGTAAGCTAGAGATGCATGATTTCTTAAACACTTATTTACTGTCCATTTGGCATCGTAAGAATGTAAACAACATCGCTTTTAACCTGAGTCACGACAATGACGTCAGATTACAAAGGCATGATGACGTATTTTAGGCATAAATAGGTAGCGCACCACCAGTTTTTATAATTCGTCCAAAACGGGAGAGACAAAGTTGCATGGCGGATTTAGTGGCCCGGTACAAGCATAATGAAAGTTCTGTCATCGTGCATCAACAGCGCGTGAAAACCTTTGTTGAAACACGGCTTTTTGCCCGTTGATGCACAGCTGTTAATACCTCTCGGTACTGCTTTTTATGCGATAACATAGAATGACATTAGCAAACAGTGTAGACCCAGATCAGACGTCGTAATATGCGGCGTCTGATTTGGTTCTACTCCGTTTGCATTATATACAGGAATTTCTCAAAACAAAAATTGATTAAAAACCATACTGGTACCGCTTACTTTGCAAATAAACCGGTTCATAGCACAGGCGGTTGTTTTAAGATAGGACATCAGAGGGCAGTACATCTATATAGTAGAAAGGTCTCTTGCTATCCGCCACCCAAAAACTGTTGACTGGTCCACTTGCTAGGAATAAAAGCCAATGCCAAGCTTGGATAAAAGTCAGTACTAGTACCAAGAAGGTGAAAGTGTTTATCTGGGCTAGATATAATCTTTTTGGGGATTGAGTCTTGTAACTCGGTTTCATGTAGTATGGCATTATTTATAACGTGGTTCATCTTTGTCATATTGCGTCCATATGGAGGTGAGCCTATCAATAGCGGGAAGTATAAACAAAAGAATAAGAAACAGAATAAGAAACGTTAACCAGTTTATCAACTTCCGTGACTGATATTGCCTGGAATGGGGTGCCTTTCATATATTATGACTTCAAGTGTCTTTTTGCTTCTTTGCAAACAGCGATGTATGATTATTTTAACACGTCAGAGAGAGGAAACCATGTGCTTATGGTTCGTAGTGTATTGAAAATAACCCAATTTGCTTATTGGATCGAACCAACACTATATCGCTGACAATAACAGTGAAATACTTATACATATGTGTTGTTAGACCGATGAATTTTCGTCTCTGAAGGATCAAATGAATCTAAACGTACACTCATCACTCATGCCTGCTTGAATATTTTCTGCACCCGCCCCCCCCCCCCCACCCCCCACCCTAGTAATTTCATTACTGGCTATCTCAAGGCGGCAGTTCTGATTTGGTTTGTTTTGTGTGTTGCTGTTGCTATGTGTGTTACATTGTATTCTTATATCGTTTGTGAGGATATCCCGGTGATCACCTATATGGGGAAGAGATGTTTACATGTCTGCCTCTGGTGATGTTTTTACCACATGGTGTCTTGGGTGGGATACGGTTTTGAATTGCATCAGTTCCTGAGAATTTTCCTACTTACTTTTACAAATTATAGCTTCAGCAGATGTTTCAACTGGGACCTTTCATCCAGGTAGGAATGAATTTGTATTTATATGTATGTGAAAATTGACTGTCGGTTTGGAAGGAAGATCAAATTGCAAACAGTAGTTTGCGTCCTGTAGAATCTTATTTAACCCAGTAATCAATTATCAGATGATTCGTTGATGAGATCCGACACCCTCGTCCAAAGAAGTATAAAGAAGCAGATTATTGCAGCTGCTGTTTTGTTGGTGGGTTCTTTGATTTCCTGTACTTCAAACTTGATATTAACCGACTTTACTACCCTGGGTTGTGTAAACATTGCAATGAAAAGTGTAGGAAAGCAAGCAAGGAAGTTAGGGATTTAATTTGAAAAAAAAAAAGGAAAAGAAAAAAAAAAAAAAAAAAAAAAAAAGAAATGGCAAGTGTGGTCGCAGACAGTTGAATCTAGGAATTTATTAAAAAGCCCTCAAATTAATTGAGTTAAGTAAAGGATTGCCACTTTGTGCATCATAAGATCGGTTAAATAGTATGACGAATTAAGGCTCTTCTCTCGAGAATCTGGAACAACGGCTTTATTTCAATAGTAACTATCGATTGGAAAGCACACATGGCTGGTGACACTTATGGTTCAGATGTTGTTATTTTATCAATCGTTAGTTGTGTATTGTCTATTATAGGGGGACTTGGCATATTACTCACTTTCGGAATTCTACCAGAGATACGGAACTTTACTCGAAAGCTTATTGTGTGTTTGACTGTGGCTGACCTTTTATCGTCTTTTGGGTATCTTCTTTCAACATCTAACTATCTTAGTCATGTCAGTGATTTGAACACCGACCGAGATGTTTGCCGAATTCAAAGTACAATTACTACTTATTCCAGCATTGTGTCGTTTTTCCTGACGTCTATCATAGCCATTTATCTTTTTGATACAACAACTCATAGAGACTGTCGATTAGGAACTCGCAACTGGTTTATATTCTTCAATGTCTTCAGCTGGGGCCTGCCAGGTATGTAACATTCCTCAGTCTTCATAATTGAGCCGCGACACGAGAAAACCAACAATGGGGTATGTTCGCCCAGTCAGACTCAGATCAGCCTGGGCATCCTCCCAGTTTGACCAGACTCTTCGTTAAGTACTAAAAGGGTAGCTAAGTGTCTAAGCTACCTTCATGCGGACAGCGAAGACTCTGATCAGACTGGGCGGATGCCCAGGCTGATCTGAGTCTGCGCTGGGCGCACAACCACATTGTTGGTTTTCTCGTGTCGCGGCTCATATTTGCTATTATAGTTTAAAAGGAAATTTCAACTAAAATCATGTCCATACAATTATCAATTTCTAACTTAACCATTATGGCGTCAACAAAAGACATCTTGTCACTTTGAATAAGGGAGGAAACCTTTAACATATATATTTTTGATAGGATAAACTGGCAAAAAGTATCGTTAGAACCTGTGTGTTAAGTGCATGGTTTGAAACCTTATGTTGTTATGTAAAAACATATCATCAACTCATGGACACGAACTGATTTTTTTTTCAATATACATGCACGAGATTCAGAAGTTGGTCATTCAACGTTTTTTAATCTGAACAGTTACTTCTTCTTTGTTGTAACTTTCTCTGTGTCTAGCTGCTTTTGTTTTAGCTTTTTATATAAATGTCTTAATGTGCTAATGCGTGTGCTAAAATCTTTATTATTATCATTTTTAATACCTTATATAATGCTGTTGAGTTTGACTTGTAAACCGTCATTGCTTTTATATTCTTAAGCTGCAGGATGATATTTATTGTAGGATATTTCTAATTGTAGTTTCTTAATATACAATGAAGTTGATGTGATGTTGAAATGTATTGTGATACACATGTGTATAGTTGTCTTAGGTCGGTCAATAGCTATTCATAGCTAATGTTATCTATGTTTGTACCAAACCGACTGAAAATAAAATTTGTATTCTGTATTCTGTTTCTTATCATATGTGTTTGAAGCCATCTTGGTTGGTGTGGGTTGGTCGCAACATGTGCTTGGAGAAGACAAGACAACGACCGGTGGCACAGGTCCGTGGTGTTGGATAAAGATTGACAGCAGAACAACAGAAAAGACTGAGGTTCTTTGGATGCTAGTTGAGGGAAAGTTTTGGGAAATATTGTGTTACTTCATCACGATGGGTTTATTCCTTTGGATGAAAATAAGAATGGTAATAACCAGGGTTCGAGGTTATAAAACCTGATAATAATCTCAAACGCATAATAAAGCACACCGATTGGCTGCTTCCGAGCATGAGCTCGGAAGCATCCAATCAGTGTGCTTTATTTTGAGTTTGAGAATGTACTCAAGTTTTATAACCTCTGGGCCAATTTTATAAAGATTTGTTAATTAACGTTGAAAATTAAGGCACATTAACTGCAGCCACTATAGTTTATCGCGCAGTAGAATACCGGTACAACATAATTACGTGAATCAAAAGATATTATAAATTGATAAGAGAGTAATTTTGTATGATCTAAAAACAACAAAAATTGCATTTGATAAGGAAAAATACCTAAAATCAATAAATAATAAATGCCAGGCATACTCTAAAAAATTACCGTTTTATAACCCTGCATTATGATAGTGGATATGTAAATCCTTCTAAGAAGAAACTGCGATTACGTAACATGGCATTTTCAGTTTTCTGTTGGCTTGAAATTCAGTGCGTTTAATCAGTCTCGCTTGATAAAGTAGAAAATGTCGCTCAAGACAGGAAAACATTTATTTCGAAATACAAATGAAGTTAACTAGTGACAAAATACCATATCATATATTTCTGATGTTGCCAAGAAGAAAAGGCTATAAAAAATATTAAAAAACACTTTATATCTGCAGTATCAAAATTTCAAAGTTTATTAAAATGACCTATGAATGGCGCAGATTAAGTTTGACGTTCATGATATACCAAATTATAAAGAAAGGGGGAGTCTCCATAAGGGCCATTTTCTGGTTACAAATGGATTTGCACCAAACCTCACCAATCTCTACTTGTAAGTGATGGCTTTCATATACTGAAATACTGATCTCATCGAAAGAGCATTTGGAGTGGAGCGCAGTGTCAAAGTGGGTGGGGTAATTCCACCCATACCTTACCATGTATCATTTTTTTCAATTATCTCAATAAGTAATAATGACAGATTTATTATTATGATTAGAAATAATACAGGCATATATGCTAATTAACTGGGTTATATAACTTACCATTGTTTGCTTATTCAATACCAACATATGAGCTTATAAGTGGTAACAGGAATTTTACTTATTTTTGCTTCTCCAACTTTACGAAAAACCATAATTTTTCTTTATTTGTCCAGATATATACAGGAAATTTTGTAATTATATTAACAAGATAGTAGGCATTGCAGAATTATGAGAAAACTATCCTAGGCTTATAAATACCTGAATTGTCTGCCCTTGATTCAAGAAAATATAAGTAATTAAACTTAAAAAGAAAGATCGAAATTCCACACTGGTAGGTATATTTTGATGACTCCTTTGCTCATGTTTCTAATATTATACTGATTGTTAAGCTTGAAATTCTATATAGTGGCCATGATATTACACAAGGACTGTAACTGGACAGCAGAGATCATCCTATTAGGAGCTTATATATGGTAACAGGAATTTAACTTATTTTTGCTTCTCCAACTTTATGAAAAACCTCAAATTTTCATTATTTGTCCAGATATATAAAAGAAACCTTGTAATTATATTGATATGATAGTGTGCATTGCAGAAAACTATCGTTGACATATCAAACCATGAATTATTTGCCCTTGATGCAAGAAAAAATAAGTAATTAAATTGAAAATGTAAGACCGAAATTCTACACTGGAAGGTATATTTTTTATGACATTTTTTCTCATGTTTCTAATATTATGCTGATTGTTGAGCTTTCAATTCCATACAGTGCCCATGATATTACATAAGAACTGTATCTGAACAGCAGAGCTCGTCCTTGTTTATGCCACTTAATTACATAACATTCAAGATGTTATTTTCTGATCCAAAGTTTGATTTATGGATTTTAGTTACTGATATATCAAATGTTGTTGAATACCTTAGTAATTTACAAGTCTCACTGAAAACTAACGACAGAGACAGTGTACTAGACCCTCCTGCTTAACACACCCAATATTTTTTATATATCTGACAGTGATCATCCTAATGTTTCACATAAACTCTCTGAGGACACTCCTAAAACTCAGGTGGCAAGACAGGATAAGAAAGTCCTGAAAAGAGGCAGGGATGCAAAGCATATATACCCTTTTGAAACTGGCTCAGCTAAGATAGGCTGGCCATGTAACCAGAACAAATGCAGAGATGAAAGACATTCACAGACGCTGTTGGAGATATGTTTACCAAAGAAAATATTCCGAGGAGAGCTTTAGTGTGAAAATGTTCATAAAGTTGCCAGAAGAAATGATACAAGAACATCCTTAAAGAAGAGAATCTGTGAAGTTAAGCAAAGGCATAACAAGAGTTTCGCAAGCGGTGAATAGTACACCCGTTAAGTTGAGAAATGCCAAAGCAAAACAAGGGAGATAGTTCATAAACTAAGTAAACTAAAGTTACCATTCTTGGTCCTCATATAAACCCTTGACAATATACACTACAGCATTAAATTGTTTCAAAACATTTTGAACTATTAAGGAGTTACAGAATAAACAGGAAATGTATGCAATGGCACATAATTTAGGGATTAAGTAAGCCAGAGTTGTGGTCGTTGCTCAGGATAAATTGCCTCATTATATACATATTCCTAGAAAGTTTGAATACAATATTTCAAAAGGATAAGGAGTTATGGAGTACATGGGAATAGAGTAAACAACTAATCAAAGGGAAGTTACTCCAAAATTAAGTAAGGGGGAGAAATCATTCTTATGTGCGACGTATAGTCTTGTTATCACGCAGACCACTATAAAGTTTTATCAAAATATCAAACGGTTGCCAAGCTATGATATGCACAAGGTGAGTATACACAAAAATAGCCTAAAATACTAATCAAAGGGAAGCAACTCTTAAATAAAGTAAGGAAAATTTAAATTTCGAAGTATGTATTCAATAACATTCGATATATCTGTAACTAAAATCCGTAAAATCCATAAATCAAACTTTGGGTCGGAAAATGATATCTTGCATATGATGTAATTAAGTGGCATGTAGCAGGATGAGCTATGGTGTTCAGTTACAGTTCTTCTGTAATATCACGGGCACCACATGGATCTGAAAGCTCAACAATCAGTATAATATTAGAAAATGAGCAAGAGAGTCATCAGAAATATACCTTCCAGTGTAGAATCTCGATCTTACATTTTCAATTTAATAACTTATATTTTCTTGAATCAAGGGCAGATAATTCAGGTTTTGATAAGCCTAGCCTAGTTTTCTCATAATTCTGCAATGCATACTATCATATAAATATAATTACAAAATTTTCTGTATATATCTGGTCAAATAAAGAAAAATTGTGGTTTTTCGTAAAGTTGGAGAAGCAAAAATAAGTAAAATTCCTGTTACCATTTATAAGCTCATATATTGGTATTGAATAAGCAAACAATGGTAAGTTATATAACCCAGTTAATTAGCATATATGCCTATATTATTTCAAATCATAATAGTAAATCTGTCATTATTACTTATTGAGATAATTGAAAAAAATTATACATGGTAAGGTATGGGGTGGAATTACCCCACCTACTTTGACACTGCGCTCCACTCAAAATGCGCTTTCGATGAGAACAGTATTTCAGTATATGAAAGCCATCACTTACAAGTAGAGATTGGTGAGGTTTGGTGCAAATCCATTTGTAGCCAGAAAATGGCCCTTATGGAGACCCCCCCCCCCACCTTTTCATGTTTATTTGTGACATCGTTTTTTACTTTTCTATTTAACTATACCACTGTTGTCTAACCGACCCGTATGTGCTCTGATTAGTCATGTAGGCCCCGTATGCAATCGTGATTGGTTCGAGTTTCAAAATGGCGGCGAACAACACACCACGAGATGCCAACAGGTAATTTTTAGCTTTTTTACCATTTCTTTTCATCATCGGAAGTAATTGCAGTTTGCAACATTAAACTCTATTGTTTATTACATGCATTTCGGAATCCTTAGGCAGGACTGTTCACCATATGAATTGCAATCCTTCATCATTTGTGTGCTCATTAGGACATAAATATGTTGAATCGAGTGACGATTGTAAAAATTTGAGTTTTTGCATCTTTGGACCATCAAATTGTGCTTTGAATGGTGTTAAATCAGTTGTTTGGTCAATTCTTTCAATATCCCACAAAGCATGGGATCCAACACATTTGCCTTTCAAATATATTTAAGAATACACAAAATGGTCATAACACGGATTAGTCTTGTGTAGTTTATGGTCAGACCACGGATTAGTTGAGCGAGGAGTGCGGATTAGTAAGTAAAGACAACGGATTGGTTTCACATTTAAGGATCAATTATCCAAGTATAAAATAGTTTTTTTTACTATCATTCATAGTGTGGTAAGACTTGAGAGTGTAATGAAGTCACGCCAGATTCTCACAAGCTCATCTTAAGTGTCATATATGATTGAACCTTTGGTTTAAACAATATTTATTCATCAAAGGTAACATGTTAGAAACAGCATTTAACACAATTATAATGACAGGATTTGAAAACAAGCAAAATGCTTATATCAAATCCTGTCATTTCAATTGTGTTTGAATTGAACCTTTCTATGCAGAAATAATGTGAACGTCCTAAACACGTTTTAACTTACCTAAGCCGAACACTCATCTAGGCGAGTTTTTAGTAGATCAAGCCATCCGCTCATAATCGCTCGATCATCTCACGCTGTGGCCGGCGTGGGTTCGAGCTCTGCACGGTTTACATGTGAGACAAGCCAAGTTCTGCTTGCGGGTGTGCCAGGTGATTTTTCCTGGGGTACTCCCGTTTTCGCCCAATCTACTGATTGGCTCGTCTCAATATGAGTGAAATAATCTTGAAAGGGACGTAAAACTGAATCAGAAAAAATCCAGCCAGCGTCCGTCGTCCGTCTGTCATCTCAACTTTTTTTCATATATACATGTATCACATATAGAATTTATAGTTAGGGGAAATGAATGATTATGTTTTTGTGCCAGTCTAATAAGAAGTCTGGTTGCTTTGGATCCGGAGAGGTTAAATTTTTATTTTAGCAATTGCTGTACATTACGATAACAAGCCTGTGCAATATACTGCCTTTTTTACAGCTGTAAAATTGGTAATTTTCAGATGAAAAATTATGATGTTTTTCCTAATTTTGCTCAAAAGATAAATTGTGGGTACATGTCAGGCGGTTCTAACGAGGGTCCATAATCTACTATGTTTTAGAGCAAAATAAGAACACAATGAATACCCTTGTCGGAGTAAACCCCAGTTTTACTAATAGTATATACATGTGGGGTGTCAGTTTCACTGGCGTGTTAGCATGATGATATTCAGGTGAGACTTGTGGCCATTAGCCTCTGTTTTTTTCTCTTTAAGAGATATGGTTACTGAGACGATGATGTACGAGCAAACGTATTGGGTGAGGAAAAGAATTAAACGCTTTATTAAAGCTCATTGTTCTGTAGCCTAGAATGCCATTATCGCAGTCTAGCTCTTGGCGTTTGATTTTGAGAGTTTGATCACTATGTAGCTGACTGGTGTGGGCGATACACATCGCAATTCGCTGGTCTGGAAAGGACAGTAGTAACTGTCAGAGAGTAGCTTTTCCCCCCTAGTAGTCTTCCCCCCCGGAAATATGACTACGATTTTTCCATAGTAGAATTTCCCACCGGAAAAATGGCTATATAGTAGAATTTCCCCCCGGAAATATGACTATATAGCCAATTTTCCTCGGGGAAAATCTACTATACGTGTTTTTGCATAGCCGTTTTCCCCTCTATAGTGGATTTTCTCCCTGGTAATATGATCACAGGAAAACAAGCTACATAGTGGAATTTGCTCCTTCTCCAATTATAATAGTGAGGTTCATAACTGAAACAGGAATATGAGTATATGTCCGTAAAATATCGATTGATAACGGATGCTAGAAACGCATGCATGTGTCCATCAGTCTGTTTTGTTTTCGTTTTGGGGAAAACAGGTAGGCATTTTTGTTTTTCCATGTTAGCTGTAAAAACAGATATGAATTTACGAAGTTGTGTGCATAAATTTGTATAATTTTGTGTTTGTACAAGCGTTCATCTGGGGATGCGCGCAACAGAGTGCCTGGAATAGTGTTCGCCTTTCATGCAGGAGTCATGGGCTCGACTCCCATTGGGACACACGTCCGATTATGATTTTTATGTAATAAACTCCCTAAAACAAACATGACTAGACAAAACACCCGTTCGTACATCTTCCTGTAGCTTGCACGCGTATGCGTAAGCGTACAAATATCTGCGATGAGAAGAAATCACAATTGCCTCGTTTCTAAAATTAGTAATTATTGATTATTATAAAAATATGGTTGCTAAATTTGCATATTGATATTTTTGGAATTTATCACGTTTATTACCTCCCTTGAAATACTTAATACATTTCTGATGCGATTAATACCGTAAAATGTCTCTTTTCCATACCGTTCCGTTTCGTTTCGTTCCGCAAAATACCAATAGCCATACCAAATTCTTTAGTAGCCAATTTCCCGGTGGGGAAAAAAAGGACTATGGGGGAAAAGTGGCTCTATGAGGTCCGGACAGTCCACTATATAGCCGTCCTTCCTATAGCCATTTTTACGGGGGGAAAGGGGGAAAAACCACTCTCTGACAGTAACATCTTAAGTCCATCTCTGTTTAGTCTATGTGTTCGAATTTAATCTGAAAAAATAAATCTCATATTAAGGGCACGCCGGCCTCAAAAGCTCTTACTTGTATGACACTTCCTGCTTTCATTCCGTTTGTGTCATTGTGGCATGCTGGGTAAATTTTAGATAAAAATGTTGACATGAACAAAAACTACAGTTATCCAACTGCAATGTATGAAAGTACTTTGGTTCACATGTATGTATTTCTGGTATTATTTACAATGTTTGCTTTTTACCATGCAAACTATTTTAAGCAAAAATTGGAGAAAAAAATTCTACCAGAAATATGTACATTTGGGCTAAAATACTTTCATACATTGTAGTCGGATAACTGTAGTTATGTTAATGTAAATGTTTTTCTCTGAAATACACCCAGCGTTTCACAGTGACGCAAATGGAATCAAACCAGGGAGTAACCAAAATGACTGATAAGCACGCTGCTGAGTACTCAAAAACTGTATTTTGGGACGTAAAGTAATCTGTGTGACATATATAAATTGCTCATACAATAATATAGCCAGAAATATCAGTCTCCTTGACAAAATGACCATTTTTGTTTGCACAGGTAAATTTTCATACAAGTAAGAGCTTTTGAGATCGGCATCCCCTTAATGATGAGTTATTTGCATCAAAATAATCTGATATGATTGTGTATGATTATTAACTAGTCTACAAAAAAAACTCTTCAAGAGCAATTCTGGTTCTGAAAGTTACCTTGCTATAAGGTCTACAGCGTAATTATTGTATTAAATGCTCAAATGAATAAAAAAAACTTCAAAAACTGTATCAGAATAATGATGACTAATCCGTGCTCTTTGTTAGAAAAGCTCATTCCAATCCGATTTCTGTAGGATACTAATCCGTAGTACACCAGTTTCTAATCCGGGGCAAACACAGGTGTGTAGAAAACTATAAAAATCATTTATTTCCACATCAAAATACAAAAACAAACAAAGTAAAAGCATAAGCGACAGTAGCAATCACTTTTTGAAGACTTCCACGTAAAAACAGAGTACAACTGCTAAATGCGAGTAAATACCAGCCACATTTTCATGGATGTTGTTCGATTCGAATATTTTTGTTTTCCATGAGCACAACTTTATGGATCAATATCTCGTTTTTGGGTATCGTTTTGCTGAAATTTGCATAAGGGTCAAATAGATATTTGTTTGGATAAATTACTTCGTGAAATAAAATAAATTAGCTTACCTAACTAATGTGTATCGCTTCCTTTCCTAAATGTGCACACAAATGTGTTGCGGCTCGCCGCCATCTTGAAACTCGAACCAATCACGATTGCATACGGGGCCTACATGACTAATCAGAGCACATACGGGTCGGTTAGACAACAGTGTATACACTGCGGCAGAGATTAGAATTGTCTCATGCAGGCGATTCTAATGCGATGCCACAATGTATATAAGGGAATGGTATGGAGAGTATCTCAACTACTCATCAGATCTCCCCTTTTCTGAAATTATGACTGAGCCGCGACACGAGAAAAAAAGAAAGTGGTTATGCGCCCAGCGCACACTTTGATCAGCCTGGGCATCCGCCCAGTCTGATAAGCCTCTTTGCTAAGCGTTTATAGGGTAGCTAAGGGTCTAAGCTAACTCCATACGGACAGGTGAAGACTCTGATCAGAATGGGCTGATCTGAGTCTGCGCTTGGCACACAACCACTGTTATGTTGTGTGTATGTATATGTACTGAAAGTAATTTTTGCGGACTTTTCAAGCGCTCTTTTCTTTTAGCGCCAATATTGCCAAAAAATCAGTGTCCCCAAATATAAGTGTTTAACGGTAAGACACGAACATTGCACACAAAAATGAAATAATGCAGAGCAAATTAACGAGCTCTGTCTCTTCCAGTGAGATAACACAGGGTATAATCGATTCCGCTAATTTTCGCTTCCTGCAGAGACTGTACATCATATTTGGCTTCCGCCGAGACTGTCCGCGAACTCTTGCTTCCTGCCGAGACTTCTGTACATGATAAATGGCTTCCTGCAGAGACTGTCCGCGTGATTCTGCTTCCTGCCGAGACTCTCGGCAGAAAGCAGAATCACGCGGACAGTCTCGGCAGGAAGCCATTTCTCGAGAACAGTAGTCTCGGCAGGAAGCAAGAGTTCGTGGACAGTCTCGGCGGAAGCCAAATATGACGGACAGTCTCTGCAGGAAGCGAAAATTGGCGGAATCGATTATACCCTGTGGATAATCACTTTGGTAGATATAACTCGATAGTGAAAACAAATTTTGCCAGATTTTAATACGAAGAACAAACATCTCAGACTGGCCGGGTCGAGTAGCGCAGTGAGGTAGCGCGTCTGACTGAGGAGCAAAAGGTACCAGGTTCGAAACCCGTTTCTCTTTCTGCTGATTAAATATGTGCAGTTGTCAGTTACTGGCGAAAGTATGTGCGCTTAGTACTTGTGAACCGCTTAGGAGGTCTAAGCTTGTCCGGGAATAGTGTGTATAGGTTTACACATCGTCCCGAACATGACCATCGCTGTTCAATGTGGACGTAAAGCAACAAAACAACAACAACTCAGACTGACTTGTAGTGAACAGCAAGGAGTTTAAATCGATTTTGTAGATGGAAATCCGTCATCATAGGTTCCAATGTAGTTAGAAAGACACTCACATAAAGGCAAGTTGACCTTACTCAGTCAGTGAGAAATCACAAAATATGTCAAATTATATAACTGTATATGAGCCGCGACGCGAGAAAACCAACAAAGTGGTTGTGCGCCCAGCGCAGACTCAGATCAGCCTGGGCATCCGCCCAGTCTGATCAGAGTCTTCGCTGTCCGCATGGAGGTAGCTTAGTTCCTTAGCTACCCTTTAAGCGCTTAGCAAAGAGTCTGACCAGACCGGGCAGATGCCCAGGCTGATCTGAGTCTGCGCAGGGCGCACAACCACATTGTTGGTTTTCTCGTGTCGCGGCTCATATGTATAACTGGGATAAAACAGAACTCAGTTTTTGAATATATTCCTTTCTCTTTTGGTTTTGAGGGTGGAATGTGGGATCTGATTGCATCAATTCCTGGGGCCATAGTCATAAAGCCACTTAAGTCGTTGCTATGCGGTTGCTAAGGCTAAATATCTATAAAGGAGATTCCCTACAGCTATGAAATTTGGTCTGGAGGAACAGTCTTTGTAAGACTGTTCCTCCAGAGCAAATTGCATAGTTGTAGGGAATCTCCTTCAAAGAAATTTAGCCTTAGCAACAGCATAGCAACCACTTAAGTCGTTTTATGAATACGGCCCCTGATCATTGCCTATCTTTTGGTTCATTGAAAAGTCTTCAACACTGACTGCTAGCCACAATGATTTACTTATTATGAGCCTTGGCAAGTTTTATGAAACAAAGCATTTTATCAATTTCAGAGGAATCGCTACAGAAATTTGACATTTCACCAGGTACATAACAGTCTGAGGGAAGAGGACCATAATTTTCTCTATGTATGGCTACTGTTATTGATGGTCCGGATTTGGGGAACAACTAGATTTATCATTTATGTCATTTCGCAGCCAGACAGCTCTGTGCTATACATGAAAATCCTTTTACACCTGCAAGCTTTGGGTGATCCGGCTCAGGCATTCTGCAACTTTATTCTTTTCTGTATCTTGGACAGAACCATTCGAAAGAAAATATTTCCATTCACCTGCACATGCGAAAGGCTGGACACTTTAGAAGATCATCTTATTGACGAAGAAATCAGCAGACATGACAGTTTGAATGCTGACGACATAAACTGATTGCATGAAAGGGCTTCATTCGTCGACCAACAAAGGTTTCATCTAAGTCATTTGATCGTTTCACACTGGACCTTTCTTTGTTAAAATGGAAGCATACATTTATGTTTTAGACTGTGCTTATATCTCTCATTTTCATTTTTGTAAGGCTTTAAATGAAACACTAAACGGTCTTGCAGAAAATTTACTGAAAGCAATATCTCCGTTTTCTGATTTGGGTGAGCATTATTTGCAAATGGTTTGCGAAAACTTTATGAGTTCGTTGGTTAATGTGTTTATATAATTGATGTCGAACAAGAAAGAAAGAAAGAAAGAAAAAAATCGGGTTTATGCTAGTGCTTAGGAAGTAGATGAAATATTGACTAAGTATGAAGATTCCCATGAGAAAGATTGTTTGTTGAGTATACTGCAATCAAATATGTGAACATACCAGAATATTCTTTCAAAACTCTTGCCGACGTGAGATATGTATGTCTAAAGCCACCAAACGGAAGCATTTGGCTCACCATCTTAGATTAATTATTTTCAATTAACGATTATGAGGCAAGAGGAAAAGGCCCAACAAGTTTGCAATTTTACGAGGGTCGTTCATTTAATTGTCACTAATGACCCACCATACCGCGTGGCTGTAAGGAGCACGTGGAAACTGCGGCGATTTCACGGGGGAGTTGTTTTCTATAATAGGATGAAATTTCGGTCTAATCCGTGCAGTCTTTCAAAAGTCATTGAAAGTTCAATTTGGATATTCATATACACTCAACCCTTACTGTATGTAAAATGAAAAACAAAAGCTTTGAAATTAGGGCCTACATTAAAGGTCGCGTTATTCTGATTGTTTCAGTTTCGCAGATATATAGTGAACTGTGTCAGATACATGGGACTTCTGTTATCTTTTAGAGCTCAGTTTTCAGGTGCCATAAACAATTTAAAGGTGGTAAAACTTACCTGAAATATGACACTGTTCCGGCCAGTCAAAAAGCAAGGTCGGTCATTGCCAAGAGAATTAAAACTGCGGCAAAAATTTTGTAAGGTAGTTTTTGATTGCGATGGACCCATTGTTCAAATTCCCGTACCAAATGGCAAGACAATCACAGGTACATTTTATAACAATGGTGTGTTGTCAAAAGTAAAGGCACACAATGAAAAACGTAGACCTGCAACCGGCTCAAGAGGTCTGTGTCTTATCCAGGACAACGCACCTGCTCACAAGTGTGTTCTTGTCCAAGACTTCTTGAAAAATGAAAAGGTAGTTCAGCTCTCTGCTCCACCTTATTCGTCAGATCTTAGTCCCTGCGATTTTTTCCCTGTTTCGTTAACTAAAGAAAACCCTCTCTGGTCGTCGTTATGAATCCCGAAGTGCACTTGGGAATGAAATTTACAAGTGTCTTCAGGGTATATCTAAAAAAGTCTATGTCTCTGGCTTTACAGAATGGATCTTATTACTTAAAAGGAGTGTTTCTGTCAAGGGAAAATACTTCGAAGGGTTGAAATAAACGAAATGTGAATGGGATTAATAACGCGCCCTGTAGAACCCCAATGACAACATTAAATGAACGCCCCTCGTAGAGTTTAACCTTTTATACACCAGCACCCCGTTTTAGGAACATATGCAAACAGTGCAAATCCGGTTCAGACGCCGCAAATCGCGGCATCTGAACAGAGTCTACACTGTTTGCCTACAGGAATTTCTATGCAAAATACAATAAAATTAAAAAAAAATCAACAGAACTCCTTAAAACTACATATCCAAATGAAATGGATGGACATGTCCATTAGTCCATAAGGGTTCAACTTCTTTATCTATTTGTACTCTTGTGGTGGAATGGATAACGTGAACATGAAAAACTAATTGAATAAATGCAAAATAAGTAAACAAAAAAACAACAAAAACAACAACAACAAATAAATAAAAATAAAAATGATATCAAATTGGAAAAAAATCACCAAGCAAGAGACAGTTCCAGCCATGAGTTATACTTTTTATGCTTTGTGTTTTTTGTCTTTCATGGATAACGTCATGAATATGTTATGTTTAAGTTAGGATGGCTTTCTTGAGAGAGGCAGTGTTTTAAAAATCACAGATTTCGTTTATGTTATCAATAATTAACTTGAAATGATAATTTTCTTAGGGTTTAGTGGATTAGTATGTTTGAGCTACGCATACAGTGTATTTGAGCCACGCACTATGGTAGTATGGAAATCCATGAGCACTGAAGCACATCCTTGGCCATAGACACAGCTGAACAAAGCAGAAACGTTTTGTATTAATATTTTTTTGTATAAAATGACACAAAATTGATTTTGCGATTTTAGGCTCGCTGCTTCTATTAGTAAAATATAAGCCTTGAAACGACAAAACCAACAAAGTGGTTGTGCGCCCAGCGCAGTCTTAGATCAGCCTGGACCTCCGCCAATTTGATTAGACTCTTTTCTGAGCGCTTAAAGGGTAGCTAAGGGTCTAAGTTACCTCAATTAAGACTCTGATCAGACTGTGCGGATGGCACTTTGTTGGTTTTGTCGTGTCGCAGCTCATATATTTTTTTTTTTGTAAATTCAGTAACTCACCTCCTAGGAAATGGCTGTGACATAGGTACAACCTATATTTAGTCAGATCCTGTATCATATTCCTAATGAATACATATGCATGTGATTTAAGAGTTGAATAAAATATTGTTTAAAATGACTCTCTTATACCTTCCTGACCTATGCATGTAGTAATACATTTTCTATCTATTCATATTTTTTTCTTTCCGTAACTTAGCAGCTTATCTCTCAGTTTGTGACAAGCAGATTCTTTCAACATAGCCGAATATTAGAAATCAACATAAAACAAACATGAGGAATCACAGAAATAGCAATACTGAAATTCCGGAGCAGAAGAAACATACATGTACCAGTTAAACCACGGTCAGCCCGACCCAAGAAGTCCTGGAACGGGTGTCACAGTGTTACTATTATGTTAGGTTTCCATAAAGTAATCTACCGTTTACGGAGGACTTTGCTCCTACAGGAGTAACTTCTTTTGTATCAGAGTGAACCCATTGAGAAACGAGGCAAAAATGAAAATGCAAGTTGCTTTCGCTGAAAATGTAAGCAGTCATTTTAAGCGATGCCGGTGTTTTATGATACCAGATTAACTTTACTTGAAATCATGGTAATTCAGTGGGCTTCAAACCGCGGATATACTGAATTACGATCTATGAATGTGTCACCCTCTCCTAATTATTCAATAATCCCGGCAACAGTTTGAGCAGACTCTGTTTTCTGAATTAGTCTGAATAGAATCAGTGACCCAAAACATGAGAAAATAGGAGATTAGGGAAATACACACCGTCAAACATAGCACAAACAGCAGCGGAACTAATGATAGAATGATCTTTTCCGACTGTAAGTTTACTCAAAAAATATTCTTGCAAACCGAATAGAAAATGCCATTGTTTTCACCTGGGATAGAAAAGCTTATCTTACCCAGATGTTCCTACCCAGGACCGGATAAAAATCACGAGCTGTCAATGCATTGGTTATATAGGAACTCACGTACCTGCGTCGTCAAGTGACGTTTGCATTTTAGATGATGACGTCACGAAGACGCAAAAAATGACGTCAGTTTATGCACTCCAGCCGTTGACGTAAAGAGCCGAATGGCGTTCATGGAAAGCGGCGCCTTCTTTCAAAATCAAACTGAAACCTTTCAAGCACTAGTATTATGCATTTCAACAAGTGCTGAAGTTAAAACAAACCGTGGTGTGCAAGAAAAAGTATCTTTCATGGATGTGAGGTGTGGACAGAAAAAATCCGTCACTAGGGATCAGTGTTCGGCATCACTCGGCAAGCCTCGTGATGCCGAACAGTGACCTTCGTGACGGATTTTTCTGACCTCACCTCATACCCATGATAGATACTTATATTCTTTAAGCGAAGTGTGCAATGCTCTAATAAAATTCTGCATGTGTACTGTCTGAAAATGGCACTTTGTAATTCGCTATTGGATAACATAACTCATTAAATACGACGTCAACGTTTTCCCGACTGAGCGTATAGAAAGCTGCGTAGTGTGAAAAATTATTATAAACCACGTTTCTAACGTGGCATTGTGCTAATTCGCACCTTGATGACGTCGGATGTACACATGTGCTTTTTTCGACATCCGCCTCAAAAAAGTCCTTAGAAAAACTTCATAATAGTCTTGCATTTTCATTTTTTACAGTGTTAAAATCACAATATTTTCCCCGACGGTAAATCATCGCTGATTCTAACATGATGTTAACGCTTTTCTCATTGGACGCATATGAAGCTGCGTAGAGTGAAAATTTGAGATAATTCACGTTGCTAACTTCGAGGCATGCCAATTTTGCGCCTTGATGACGTCGAACGTGACCATTTGCTTATATGTCTAAGTCCGTCGTGAATTCATATTTCGTGATCTGCCCTCGAACAGCATATGTTAATCGATGATAATTCACTGGAAATTAAAACAATCTTTACTCATATGAATTAGTTATGCTTGAACTTACGTTTTTCAAGCTCTGTCGCGTAACTTGTAGCTAGAGAGCTGTCTATAATTTGGATGGACTACCTTGCCTGGTCTGTAAACAGGGTATTTCTTATGATAACATAACCTTGGCTACCAAGTACCACAAACATGTAAAAGGTATTCTTACACAACAGCGAAAACCTTTCCGTGGTTTAAGAAAGATGCTGACGGTTATCTTATGCCCCTTATCCAGTATAATGGATAGATAAAATAGGAAACAATGCATTGGTAATAAAGGGAGTCACGTTTCTGCGTCGCCAGGCCCTGGACCGTAAAGAAGACGACAAAAAGAAGTCAATTTATGCTACGTCGGTCGGCAACGTTGATGACATCGCTTTTTCAAAATTATAAAGATAAGTAAAAGGAATTCATTTCAGTGAGTTCTACATTCAAAACCGAACGTTTTAAATTAAACATATGCAAGAAAAATAAACTAGTATCACAGGTATCATGTGCGCATAGAATCCGCCATTCAGGAACATTGGTTGCTTTGTGATGCAGAACAGTGATTCTCTGGGCGGACTTTATTTTTATCCGAACCTTTCACCCATGATGATAAATACTAATATTGCATATTTGGACCAGACAGGTACATAAACTTTTTGTTTTTTTTTTGTTACGTGCGATAATAGACAACACAACTGATAATAATTAATCGGCTGCAATCAAAAATGCTTTATCTGTGAATTTATCATACAATCGTATCATTATGACCTTAGACAACAAAACTGAAAAAAATACACAAGTAGGAAATAAAGAGGCAAGATAAAGTGCAACTGTATACAAAAATATCATCAGAGATGACCAGAGTATAATAGTATAGAATAGTTTAGATATTTAATGAATCATACAAGCAAATAAAACAACAAGAAAATGGCAGTTGATGCGTATGATTCGGATGTTGTTATTTTGTCAGTTATAAGTTGTGTATTATCTATTGTTGGGGGCTTTGTCATAGTTATTACTTATGTGATTCTACCAGAGATACGGAACTTCACTCGGAAGCTTATTCTGTGTTTAACAGTGGCTGATTTGTTGACGTCGTCAGGATATTTACTGTCTACTACAAACTATCTCAGTAAACTCAGTGATTCCGACACAGACCGATATGTTTGTCTCATACAGAGTTCAATAACGACATACTCAAGCCTGGTATCGTTTTTTCTAACGTCCATCATAGCCATATATCTTTTTGATACAATTACTCATAGACAGTGTCGATTAGGAACCAGAAATTGGCTGTTATTCTTCAACGTTTTAAGCTGGGGTATTCCAGGTATGTACCGGTATGGAATCGGCTGTCATCCTTTACATATTCCAAAACAATATATAAATTCACACATTTGAGTCTTGTAATCTGCGGATTAGGTTTATAAGATCGCTTCTATAATTACCCTGCAAAACAGAGTACAAAAATAGTGATCAGGGTATTTAAAAGTGAAAACCAGTGGGGGTGAAGGGGGGGGGGGGTGGGGGAGGAGGAGGCTGTCTGAGTGCTAGACAATGAGCAGCTATCATGTTTGCGTCATTAGCCCAAAGACATATACAATGTCAGACAGCTTTCTTTTATTTGAAAACTATTAATGCTTATAATATATTCGGTTACTGTTGCAATGCATCCTAGTTAAATTTGCTATCTACAGTTCAAAAGATATAGGACAACTGCTTAGCTCCATTCATGTTGAAAATTGAGTTCCTGTGTAAAGTCTTCACCATCTTAAGAAAAGCTGATTTCACTCCTGCATTGGTATAATTGATCAATTTTTTTGAATGTGTATCTACCTTCTAAACTACACAGCTCAAAATATTTAAAGGGGCAGCAGGTATTTTCCCATAGATCTTACAACAACATATACCCAGTTTAATGGCCCATAAATTTGACCGTCATAGTGCAAGAATTTCCATCTGTTTGCAGCACTTGTAAGAAGAATCGAAGTTTAAGACAATCAGAATTTCAACACAACAGATGCCCTCTTCATTTCCTTGGTAAAAGTTTTGCAATTTTCTAATTTTCTGAAATTGAGTTATTTTGCTGAAGTCTACAAAATCTCATAAACTTCAGTACAAAGTGATCTTCTCAATAAGGGTCATCTTGAAAGACATTTATTTTCCAAAACAAAATGGTCCTTCCGATTTTGTTTGAAATTTGCCCGCTTTTCGCCTGTTCTGAAAAATTGCAAACTTTTAGCAAAATTTCAGTTCTACTTAAATCTGGCCATGGTCAAGGGCAGAACAAATATAGGATCAAACATTGTGCAGTCAGTAACCTCGCCCCTCTTTAAAACATCGGCTAAAAATGTAAATTCCGTGTCTTTATGGATCGAAATTATATAACCTCTAAGTGGGGATGCGTTGCACTGTCGTCTCTGGAAAAATATGTGGTATTTCTTTAAATAGTTTGAGCAGTGTATATTATAAGCATTTAACGCTATTTTTACCACAATTCATCGCTGCGCACTAAGCCTTTATGATGCAGTATCAAATCTTTATAAAAGGGTTCGCTTCTGTACGTCGTCGAAACCAGTTGCTAAAAGGAGATGCATTTACTAATTTATGTTCTGACATTATCAATGTAAGCTGCAGAGATTTTGATCATCTTATACGTCAAAGCTGTCCAAATTATATTCATTTAGATACTTAATTCATTTTGATATATATCTGATAAAATTTCTAAATTATTCTAAAACTAAGACTGACTTGTCATAGTGACGTGAATCTTAGCGGAGTTTTGCTTCCATTCTTTTGAGTTGTTTTGGCTCTTTGCGGGTTTGTGCTGCATCGGACATTTCTTTTTTGATGCCCTTGTCTGTCGCCTTTCTCGAGACGCAGGAGTTGAAGTGGCTCGGTGGGGGGGGGGGGGGGGGGACGCCTGCGCCAGCGGATTAATACGTAGGCGTCTCTTACCTGATGTCTGCAGCTAATGTGTCCCGCGAATTGCGACAGCAAGTGTGGCTCGTTGCCTGCCGAGACCTGAAATCATATCTTGTCTTTCAAACTTTTGGGTTTTAGCGACTCTGAAGGAGTTAGATACAGAAACGCGCGTCTGTTGCACCAAATTAGGTAAGAATACGTTTATATTTATATGTAAATGTATAAAAATGTAGACATTCTGAAAACGTTAGTCATTATTTTACCGGCTTGTCTTTGATGTATTTAGGTATCATAATTGCTGCGGGGTGGTCCAGAGATGTATTTGGAGAAGATAAGACCACTACAGGTGGTACAGGCCCGTGGTGTTGGATAAAGATTGATAGCAGTTCAACTGATAACAGTGAGGTGTTTTGGATGGTTTTAACAGGAAAGGGCTGGGAAATATTTTGCTATATCATCACGACGAGTCTGTACATTCTCCTGAAAATACGGCTGGTAGGAACTTATTTAATGCTATTTATTTTGTTTGTTTGCCTTTTGCAAGACGGAATAATGCAGGACACATCTAGTACTACTAAAAGTACTCTCATTACATCAGAGAAATGAAAAATAAGTGATTTCTTTCTATCAGCATGAACTAGGCTTTCTATGATATTGGAATTTTCAGGGTTATTTTTTTCATCCTACCGTCCTACTCTAGCAAAACATGAATAAGTCAACATTTCACACGACTAAATTCTTATTAACAATTAGAAAATTTTAATTTTAATTCATCGGCTTAGCCCCACATTTTTTACAAGCAACAGAGCCATGCGAATACCTTCTTTCTAATGGGCATGGTTGTAATAATCTTGCTAACTGCTACTGTGTGTAAAGGTTTTGAAAATATTTACTTCAGTTTATACAAAATATGTTTATCAGAAAAAGCATGTGATATACCCTCTGTTATTGCATGTCTACTGTATACAGAAGACCCATTTTCCAACCTGCACCCAACCCTTTTTTGATTGGCTATAGAAAATGAGTCAGAAAGACAGCAAAATATCAAATTGAATCGAAAACTAATTTTACAGCAGAGGTCCAAAATTGAGGTCTTATTATTGTTTGCCTCTGGTGTAGGAGTGTATGCTAAAATATGACAATAGGAGCATGGATTGCATGACTTGTCTAGAAATTCAATCGTTTAATTTTATGATAAACACCATAAAATATTTATCGAACTACTCTACTGTAACAGTGGTTTGTTAAAACTATGTGAAAAGGCTGCATATGTTCGCAGTTCTATAAAAATCCCACACATAAGTTTTTTTCTGTTGATCGCGTAGAGAACAAAGTCAAAAGATAGACAATGATCAGGAACAAATACAGTTAGATCCGATATCCCACCCTCGAAACCAAAAGGGTTGGTTTGTTGGTTGTTTTGGATTTAACGGCTCTTTGAGACAGTATTTCATTTTATATCAAGACCTATCCCACAGTGAGGGTGAAAGAAAAGAAATATGATATGGAGGAGAGAAAATGTCTAAACAAACCCGCCGCACCTACTGCAAGCACAGTAAGCATTTACCCTACTATCATCCAGATTTGTAATACGCACCGGCACTGAACTGAAAGTTACGCAGCACCATATCCCCGCCACATTAAACAAAGTCATAAATTGGCAAAATTTTACGAACGACACGCACGGAAAACCGAATGAACAGCGCTTTCTCAAACAGATGGTCGCCATTCAGCTGCCCAAAAGTGGAAATAGCAGTAACATCTGTTTGTAACTCTTTTCTACAATTTAAATTACAAAACAAAACACAACAGAATTAAAATCTTAAAATGTTCCTTCAAGAGCAGAGAATACATACAGAAATGGACAGTTAAACAGGTAACCACGTTGCTAGAAGAACACAGACAGGCAAACATAGGAACATGAAACATTAAGGAACCATAAAAGAAGTACCGCCTGGTTACGGCCAGTAATAGATTAATGTGGGATTGAAATAAATGTTTATGGATCCAAACCCTCACGCTTTGCTGACGCAGTGGCTCGGAACATTTAGTTAGCTCTTTGGCCCGCTTGACACACTCATCAAAGGAATCATCACACGAACAATAAAATCTCGGCTAAGACCTATGATGAATCAAATGTTAGGACTTTACAGAAAAAATATGTGTGGTAGCACTGGAGATCCCTTGATTGTCAAATACCACCACTAAAATACTGGAACAAAAGAAAACCACATGTTGTACCTCAGGTAAACAACTATTTTAATGTTACAGCCTCGGAACTCCTTCATTTCATTTAAACGGCTAACCAATCTCTCAGTTTTTCCTTCAGTAAAGTTTGCAGTCATTCCAACTGCACAACTATAAAATATTTTTCGAACACTGGCAAACTAAAGGGTTACTGGCCTGGATATGTCACTATTCCAGAAACATCCTAAATTAATACGCATTTATGAGAGCTACAGAGAGCTGTAGTAATTCAAAGGGTTATTATCCGTCTACTTTTGCTTTTCTACAGCTTCATTTGCATAATGTATGTTTGCTGCTTTACATACATTTTATTATAATGAAAAATACATGGAAAATTTGCATTTAGTTTAGATTTTAAAACTTGTCAATCTTTATTTCCTGCAGGGAAAAATAAATAAAATAAATTCATGACAAAGATAAGAAAAGGAATATGTAGAATTGTAAAAGTCGTGATTTTATTTATCACTTTTATGGCGTCATAGAGAATTGCATTTTTAACTAATAAGAGTTTGGAAAAAATATTAATTCTTTATTGCCGATACCCGCCAAGCAGCTGTTTAGCGAAAAGAACTAATAAGCGCCCAGATTTCGTTCTAATCCCAGGCCTGTATTGTATACATTGTTGTTTATTGTTTATTGATTTGGTGCTTAACGTCCACGGTCAACAACTATGGTCATGTCGGGACGGTCAGTTAACCTAACCACACTATTTCTGGGCAGGCTTAGACCTCCTAAGCGGTTAACCAGTACTAAGTGCACATACTTTCGCCAGTAACTGACAACTGCCCTTCTTGAATCAGTGGAAGGAGAAACGAAAGTACGTGGCCAGACCGGGTTTCGAACCCAGGACCTCTGACTTACGAGTCAGGTGCCCTACCGATTGCGCTACGCGGCCCGGCTATTGTATGTTACAATTTCTAAAAAGAATAAAATATATTTTAACCAATCACCTTTTTCTTTCAAATTTTTAGGGTTTAGCGACATTGAAGAAGTTAATGACAGAAACGCAAGTCTGTTGCACCAAATTTGGAATAGTTACGTTTGTATTACATGTATATCTTTTTAAACCCTCAGAATCTACTCCACAAATCTTATAAATTGTTACACTACTTTCAGTGGATGCGCTACAGATTAATGAGGTTCCACCAGATACATGTCAGCCTCAGAAGAGAGGACCGTAATTTCCTCCTTGTACCATTACTGTTGTATTTAATCCGGCTTTGGGGAACAACTAGATTTCTGATTTATGTCATCTCGCAGCCTAGCAGCTCTGAGACATATATGAAGATCCTTTTACACTTGCAAGCTTTAGGAGATCCGGCTCAGGCATTCTGCAACTTTATTCTATTCTGTGTCTGTGACAGAACCATTCGAAGGAAAATATGTCCTTATGTCTGCAAATGCACAAAGTTGGACTCTTCAGAGCACCATCTTCTTGGGGGAGAAGAAATAAACAATCCTTCTTCATACAACAGTATTAGCACATGAATCTATGACTTGTATCTTTAATGCTATTAGCACATATGACATGAACACTTGTAAAGACGAAATGATTTCATAAATGGTGAGAGCCCTCATTTGGCACTGCAGCAGGGACTTTTTTTTTAATTTTCCGAAGTTTTAATTTAGTGTTTGATTTTCCTTTGCGATCATTGCAGCATTTCATGTAACTTTGAAAATCTATTACCGCCAAAGCCAGCATGTAATAGCGTGTGTAGTCTTGCCAACCTGCTTTCAGACAACGGTTCCCGTGAAACCGAGACTCCGATTCCTGTATTTTTGTGTGCTCTTTATTTACAAGAACACGCTTTAATGTTTTATTTTATAGAGAATAGTTTACTTTTTAGGTAAATGTCAAATATATTTTATCGAATGTGTTGAAATTTTTGGTATTACCGAAAAAAAAAGTAAATTTTTTTATATCTATTTATTTTTTTATTTTATTTATTTATTTATTTATTTTGTTCAGGAGAATAACGGAAATCAGACTGCTTCAAAAGGAACTTATTTCGAGTCATGTCTGATTAACTTTGCCTTTAGCTGGTAAATTATTGGGTGTTAACATACTTTGCACCTAGGAAATGGTTTTTAATGTAATTCTAATGAATCACTAAACAGAAACAGCATATTTTGACATATATTCCAACGCTATTTAATTGATTTGCATCATACTTCCAAAATGTTTCACCCTGGCTTTGTGAATGATTCATTCTAGTTGTAGATCACTGTGCCCTATATGTCATTGCTGAGTGATTTTGCTTTACTTCATGGGAACTTCTCCTAGCAATGCATACTACTTTGGATTTTGCCTTTGTGGTGTGTTCACCTGTCATTGTGTTGTTACTGTATACAAATTTCTTTTCATTGTGTCGGTTCATCACTGGGTGCAACTGACATTTTGTTATGTACACACACCATTATATTATGGACATATGTCTATGTTTGGTACACATGTCATTGCGTATATTATTTTTTTGTATTTATATTTTTGTGTGTGTGTCGATAAGTCATTTTATTCTGCCCAAATGTGTTTATTTTGGGCGTAATTATTATTAATTATATTAGTAGTCACACACCATTACGTGGGTTCAGATATTTTTATGACATGTAAACAAACCATTAATTTTTTCCGCTGTGTTTTATGCCCATAACGAAGAAGTTGAAAACGTCATGAACGTTAGCAGCAGTCCTTGCAGGATGTGTGAAATAACTTATAAGGTCAGGAAATTCTGCGCTCATTAAGAAGTAATGTCCCCTTATAATTATTGTGCGGCTACTGGGTTCAAGAACCGTTGAAAGTAGGCTTCTGAAAATTCATTTTTAAAAGCAATAAATCAAGTAAAAAAGCGGACACATATTTTTTCTCTGTCGGACTTGTACTTTCAGAGTTACGTCTCCTTTGTCGTAAATAAAGTGAAATCTAGTTATCACAATATCTCAAAAAGTATAAGAGCAAGGATGATGATATTTAGTACATAGGCTGGTTGTGAAATGTAGTACAAGAATTGATAAACTTTCAAATTCCGCCCAGCTCCACCCCCCCACCCCCGACCTAAAAAAAGAAAAACAAACAAAAAACGTACCGTGTTTGAATTTGGCATTTTCCAATTTCTGATTCTCATAAGAATTACATAAATGAAAATAATATGATATCTTACCATGATTTTTCAAGAATTATGTTAGCTTGGGTGATGATATGTAGACTACATGTCAGTGGTAAGACGTATGAGGGTCATTCATTTAATTGTGTCACTAATGGCCCACCATACCGCCTGGCTGTAAGGAGCACGTGGAAACTGCGGTGATGTCACGGGGGTGTGATTTTCTATGATAGGATGAAATTTCGGTCTAATCCGTTCAGTCTGTCAAAAGTTATTGAATGTCCAAGTTGGTTCATTCATATACACTCAACCCTTACTGTATGCAAAATGAAAAAGAAAACAAGCTTTGAAATTAGGGCCTACATTAAAGGTCGCGTTGGTCTGAATGTTTCAGTTTCACAGCTATATATTAAACTGTGCCAGATACATTAAACATCTGTTGTCTCTAAAAGGTCAGTTTTCAGGTGGCATAAAAATTTAAAGGTGGTAAAAATGACCTGAAAGATGAGCCTCGTCCCGGCTAACCAAGGAGCAAGGCCGGTCATTGCCAAAAAGAATTGAAAACGCGGCAAAATTTTTATATGCGGTATTTTTCAATTGCGATGGACATATTGTTGAAATTCCCATACCAAAGGACAAGACAGTCACAGGAAAATTTTATAAGAATGGTGCGTTGTCCAGAGTAAAGGCACACTATGAAAACTATAGACCTGCAACCGCTTTGGAAGGTTTGTGTCTTATCCATGAAAACGCACCTGCTCACACGTGTGTTCTTGTCCAAAACTTCTTGAAAGAGGAAAGGGTAGTTCAGCTCTCTCAGCCACCTTATTCACCAGACCTTAGTGCCTGCGACTTTTTCTTGTTCCTTTACTAAAGAACACCTCACTGGTCGTCGTCAAGGGAGGATACTTCGAGGGGCTGCAGAAAACGAAAATGTAAATGGGATTAATAACGCGCCCTGTAGAGCCCCAAAGACAACATTAAATGAACGTCCCTCGTAATAGAACTGATTAACTCTTGGTAAAAAAGGTAAAAGTAAAGGATTCCCATAGCCTGGTATATTGCCAGTATATTGCGTTAAAATGACTATTATGCACATTGCTTGAATTTCAGTATTTTTTCAGCGACTACACATTACTATAATAGGTTTTGCTAGGTATACGCTGCGCGTATAAAAAGCCAGTTTTGAATAGAATTTTCCAACTTGAATGCAGCAGGGCCACATATGTATACAGCCGTATCTAATACGAATTCATTACGTTTTACAACGTACATTTATTTTGCCGTTTTGTTACGATATACATGTAAGTGATGCGGGAGTCAATGTTGCTTACAAGTCAATAATTACATTGTGCAACGTGCTTCAGAGTGACAGCTCATCTCACTAACTAGCACGTGAAATCTACAACATGTCATGTACTTAAATGGCTAGTAAACATTGAGTGACAGCTCGCTACGCCTACTTGCGCGTGAAATCTACAGCAGGAGGTGGAATTTAATGGTATGCAGTGACAATGCGGCTGTTCCAAACTATTGCAAAATTCGACCGGTAATGTTTTTTTAAATGATTCTTATATAATGTATTTCTTATTTTTGTTTATCTTTTTATTGATCAAAAGCATTGTTTAATAATGTCGATATAAGGAATGAATGCTATTTTTTAAAAACGTTAACTGAAGTTCGGGGTTAACATAAACTTTGCTCGTGACCCGATGTATTTTATACTTCAGTAATTATAGTTAAAACTGTCATTCCTTCCTTAAAATTATACTTGTATAACGGCCTTTTTGTCAACTGGCAATCAGATTGTCATTCTGTAGGCAAAATTAAGCCAAGAAATCACTTGTCACCGACTACTCATTTCCATAAGAGTTTTTTTCTCTTCAACACATTAAATTCAATAGGAAACAGAAAATAAACGTCGCCAGGGTTCCCATTTGCTATATTTAAGATGTTGCTGCACTGAATGAAATAAGTGCGTTTTTTAGTAAAAACCGATGACTTAAGTTTAGTTTAATCAATATTTTATTCAAATACATGTGAATCAATACAAATATAGTAACACAATAAACATACTGCGGGATTAGATAAAAAGCTTTGCAACTCATAGACATTCTCTCCCGGGAGAAGAAACGGTGACTTTTTACAAGTCGTTAATATTTGCAGTGAAAATGAAACTATTTACCTTGCCTCGTACAAATTCAAGTAGAAAGCAAATAAAGTAGGCATATAAAGCTATTGTATTGAAAACTCACTTCTTCCACTTTTGCTTTTGACAGGTTTTCGATTTATAGCTAAACAACTTCTATCTGCCTTTCGAGCGTCTACATGAAACCTCATTCAGAATGTAAATAAAGAAAACCCAGAATTCAATATAGAATGTTGAAAAAGGCGTAAAATTCCTCTGTATCTTTTACTAATCATAAGAACATAATAATTATAAGAAAATATGGCACTTCAGAGTTTGATGATAGAATGCCTTTGGATTGTTGCAGTCCTCATGCAAGGTAAGCCTTACATCTTTGTTTTATTTTACTGGTATTTGAGTCATTGCCACTTTAACAGTCTAATTATTTTTTTTCCAAATAGTCCCAACCACTTTATGACGTCAGATTATTCACGCAAACAGTTATACTTTCCGTAGACTGACAGAAATCAACACCGCATTTAGATAGCCAGATACGCCATATATTTCCACTCGGCAAATAAATTAAATAATACATACTCTCTGGTTTATGAAGTCAAATATGCCATCAAACTCATTTCATTCACACAAAATCATAATCTTTCGCTATGAAATGAATTTGCCGACAGGGCAAAATGTAGCTCTTTTCCGTGTTTAAAATGGTTCGACGTTTTAGTACAATTTTGTTATTAGAGACGAAAAGTTCCGACTTATCGGTTTCATTGCTGCGAAAATCCAGTTTATCATATGACGTCGCTGTTATCCAGTGGATAACGTCGTGTCATAAAACTCGTATGACCACACATGTTATTACACTTTCACGCGTACAAGTAACGTCATGACAACGTTCGTGTCACCTATGCGTTTTCTTATTGAAATAATAATTATTTTGAAGGCGATAAAATCCCATTTTAAAGGGTCATATGACAAACAGAATGTTACACTCGTTCTCATTTCGTATGACATTTATGAAACTTGCCGAAGGCTCGTTTCATAAATTTCATATGAAATGACCACTCGTGTAAGATCCGCTGTATCTGTGTTTCTGTTGAACCCTTATCTTAGTATTGTCTTAGTGCCATGTCATGATTATATATAAACTGTCATGATTCATTTATGAGCAAAGGACGACCTGTGCACCAAAGTGACTGTAACATGAACCACAGTGTAAGCTAGTACGAGGAATTGAGTCTCACATAACCACTTAAAGCTTGCAGTAGTTTATCACAAGACGTTCCATAGACTAGTTCAACCAGGCTCCCATCATGCCTGTCGGCAAATATTTGCCAGGAAACCAAATGTCATGCAACGTTTAAACCGCCGACAAAGACGCCGGAAAAGTAATACCTATGGGGAAAAGTGATACATTTTGGGTTCTGCATGGGATTAACGGTTACCGATTAATAACCTTAATTTTTAGTGATTAGAGATGAAAGGCCTAATTGTTTAGTGATAAGCGATTTCTGGGCTTCTAATGTAATAATCAACCCAATAAATTCTGATATACTATTTTTGTGAAAATGGCTTTAAAGATTACAAATTTAAGATCTAAAATTTTAATGATTAGCGATTTTTGGTACCCCCGTCTTAACCCTCAACTTGTCTTGCTTGTGAGACAAAATGATTTTCTATCAATCCTTCACACATTGGCTGCAAACAATATATAGCTGTTTCTGCACAAAAAATCGACTTTTCAGTTAGCATTAAGGTATTATACCCTTTGACGTAAAGCACAAAAGACGAATACAAATGCTTATTGCGAAAGCATACACCTTTGAGTAAAAAGCGGGCCTTAAAACGGTTCTTTAGTAAGAATTAAACTGCGACATTTATGTGGTTGGTGTAGCAGCGTACTGTACGACAAGTCCTCTAATTAGGCTGCATGTTTAGTTGGAATAAGTTTCTATCGCTGTATCATTTCCCGAAAAAAAAAACAGAACGACAAAAAATAATACAAAAAAATAAATAAAAAAGATATTGCTTATCGGCCAGTAAGATACATATTAGGGAGATACACATTACAAGGGAGAAGAACTCTATAAGCGTCCAGCTTTCATTCTAATCCCAAGCCTGTATTGTATACTATATATGTATGTATGTTACAATTTTTAAAATGAATAAAATATGTTTAAACCAAGATACATATTGAAACCAGAAGCTATTTTTGTATAGTTCATAGGGGTTGATTTTTTAAATTGGCTCTAATAGGGCAAGTTCGTACCATAACAAAAGGATAGGTTCAACTGCAACACAACATTATGTTTATATTTACTAATAGGCGGAATAGTATGAATGATCTGGTTTAAAAGTCTGAAATGCGTCCTTATCGGATATAATTTTCGAGAAGCCTAATTCGGATCATAAAATTTCAAGAAAGGGAAAGGTGATATGGCAGACTTATTTAGAAAGCGCAAACATTTAAGAATAATATAACAACAAAAATTTAGAGGTAAATGATATTGTTATAATACAGTTGGCTTCCATTAATATATTATCTTCGACAATATTTTCCGGTATCAGGCTTGAAAGGTCTTCCAAAACGCGACTGCCAGGATATCAAAGACGACGGATTTAATACGTCTGGTGTATACCACGTTACACCACTAGGTACCTGCACCGGGTTTGATGTTTACTGTGACTTGACAACGGACGGCGGTGGCTGGTTGGTACGTATCTTTGTTTTTATTTAGTGTACACCATTTTTTTTATAAAGAATAATTCAAAACCACAAGTGGTATGTGCTGTCTGAACTTAACCTATGACAAATATATGTTTTCAATGGGCAAAGAAAAGGCTAGCTAAGGGCACTAAATGCACTTTTTCCTTACGTATCATTGACCGATGGCCCATTTGCAAATCGGATTTCCCGCAGCGCCACCTCTTTGGCTGCAGCGAGTTGTTCTACTTAGCGTGTGTTATTTTTAGACCAATCAGAAAATACGTTGCAAAACACATTTGTCCCACAACTTCAGTGAGACACAGACCATCTACAGGTAAATAAAAAAAAGTCGTAAGAAAACGACTACTGAATTCTGTATGTAATCGTGTACATACATGTCCCCGTTGGCCAGAGGGTAAAAGATTTACACCCTCAATATTTCTATTAAGTTTTAAATTTCTCACAAAACATTATACCCTAGGCATTATGATGATTGTTATTAAAAGTATATCTATCCGCCAAATTTATGATTTGTATTGGTTACTTAAAATAGGAGAATTTAAGAAAATACATAAAAAGAGCGGGAAAAGAGGACCGCCATTCCCACCAAACATGAAGATTGGGTGCGCCCTGCAATCATAGTTAAACAGGTTAAAGTTATATCATGAAAATTTTTAAGCCCTTCTTTAATCGACTTCAGACAGTTATCGGCTGAAAATAACTCACGTGCACTGATTAGAGGTTAACGCTTTTGTAAAGATATTTACTCCACCAAACATAAATTCAAAACACGCTTGCGGAAAGGCCTGTGGGAGTCAATCAATTTATGGCGACCAAATATTTGTGAATATTCAAGAAGGGTATGCATTGATATTTCGTCTCTGCCTTCATAACAAAGATGTTTTTGCTGAAGATTTTCTGAGCAAATCTTAATTGTATTGCATACAACTAACCAGTTTCATAATTTTGTGATTATTTGTATAGAAATACGAGGGAGCATACCTTTAAGTGGATGAATAAATATTCTGTATGCCAAATATTATCAACTTGACAATCTTTTATTTTTTATTTATATTTTTTATAAACACAGTTAATTTAATAGCCTTAGGTGTATTGTAAATAAACGTTTTAAATACTATTATTGGACATTAAAAGTTTACCTAGGCTGACATTCTACATTTGAGATCGGACGTTCTAGGTAAGGGGGCATTTCAAACGTATACATCGCATCGATTGTGGTGCCGAATTGCGTCGCACGAACAGGGAGTTTAGGACATTAGCGACGAGCAAAGACTCAGTCCAATTTAGTCTTTACATATGCATCAAACCAGGAAGACTCATCAGTTTGCGCCGGTGCGCAAGCTGATCCGAGTCTTTCTTAAAGGCACGCACCGTAAGGTAAAATTTTACACGACGCCATTTGCAGGATTGAATTAAAACCGTATCTACATCGTTGCAACATCATATTTACATCATGACGTTGCATCAGCGTCGATTTGACGCTGACAACTTTTTAGCGACATTAGGACATCTAGGCAAAAAGACGATGTATGTCGTTCTTTCTCGTCTGGAAAGCATAAATAAACGTGGTGTTATTTATATTTTCGTTTTGCTGATACTGAATTAGCTATTTGTTCAACGCCAATACCCCGCCAGGGAATTTTTTTTCTTCCATTTTGATCGGTTGAAGACAGCTTGTGATAGCGCCACTCAAACTAAATCGTCAGCCCATAATGTAGGGCAGAATAGCGCAAAGCGGGATCTAGCCGTGTAAACGTCTCCGTCATGATGGAAAATTACTCGTGATGTCAGCATTTGTCATTGGAAGTGCGCTCTTATCTGACGTTAAGGGTTGCTTTACCAGTGTATGGCACACAATTTGACTCGGCTATTTTGTACTACTGAATGAATATAGTATCAATATACCAGGTTGGTCCAGGATTGTGTTCTGACCCGGAGTTCGGAATAAAGACTCGGAGTTCGGACTAAAGACCGAGCCCAACCTAGGTTCGGCAGACTCGGAGTTCGGACTAAAGACCGAGTCCAACCTAGGTTCGGCAGACTCGGAGTTCGGACTAAAGACCGAGCCCAACCTAGGTTCGGAAGACTCGGAGTTCGGACTAAAGACCGAGTCCAACTTGGGTTCGGCAGACTCGGAGTTCGGACTAAAGATTGGGTCCAACATGAGTTCGGCAGACTCGGAGTTCGGACTAAAGACCGAGTCCAACCTAGGTTCGGCAGACTCGGAGTTCGGACTAAGGACCGAGTCCAACTTAGGTTCGGCAGACTCGGAGTTCGGACTCAGGACCGAGTCAAACTTAGGTTCGGCAGACTCGGAGTTCGGACTTAAGATTGGGTCCAACATGAGTTCGGCAGACTCGGAGTTCGGACTAAAGACCGAGTCCAACCTAGGTTCGGCAGACTCGGAGTTCGGACTAAAGACCGAGTCCAACTTAGGTTCGGCAGACTCGGAGTTCGGACTAAGGACCGAGTCAAACTTAGGTTCGGCAGACTCGGAGTTCGGACTTAAAATTGGGTCCAGCATGAGTTCGGCATGAGTCCTGTCAGCCCTCTTGAATCTGCATTTGAAAATTGGCAAAATAAAGGTGTAAATTGCATCTCTCACTTCTTTAACACAACAAATGCATATTGACAGCATTGTTGCCCTAAAATCATATATGGAAATCTTTAAAAACCATCATTCTTGACCCTAAATGCAGTCGATAAATGCTAGTGTACGGTAGTTGAATAACAAGACTGTCAGCGGGACAGGAAAGCTCGGCTGACAATGCCTTGCCCATTACACACAAAACTTTAATGTAAAACTTTAACATTTCACTAACGGCGGCGACGCCGCTGGGGGTAGTGCAATCGCTCTTCCTTAACTTTCGTTCAGACGAGCTAAAAAGAACCAAAACTAGCACATTTTCCCGGTTCTGCCTATGTCTGGCAATTCTTCTCCGGCCAGAAAAGATTTCTGTGGTGTTTTGTCACAGTCACTCGTGTCGAAACTTTTTTCTGTAAACATCTGTCAAGAAAACAGCCTCGTTTCTCTAATTTCTTTAACTTTCTTGTGATTGTTGTACTGGGAAATTAAAGACGAGACTCAAAGGATATCTGCAACTGCAACTCTCACATCACAGGTCCAGCGGAATACCGGAGAGTTTTCCTCGGTGCTAGAACTGAGCATTCATTTTTATACACATAAGTACATGATAAAAAGATCATTACACGGTTGTTTTGATCCCAGCTCAGATCTCAGCCCTCTGACTGTATCAGCGGCAGAGAACAATATTGTGTTGTTTGTCATGTCTTGTCTTATAAATATGTTTATAAATGTGCAGTTGCAGTGATAGTTGATTTAGTGCGTTCAGAGTTACGTTTGCCAATTTTCTCTCTCTCTCTCTCTGTATTGGCGGATTTCATAACATTGTCGATACAGTTTTCCGGCAATAAATACATTTCACCAATCAACTTGTCATTAATCGCTGTTGCTGCTTATTGGCGCAGTCCTCCCCCTTCGGGCTCGGGCCAATCTGGTCAACTCGGGCTGAGATCAGGGCTGGGATCAAAACAACCGTGTAATAATCACTAAAGGGTCAGCAGTCTCAGAGTTTGGACTAAAGACCAGGTGAAACTTGGTTTGGCAAACCTGGAGTCTGAACTTAAGATTGGTTCCAACTTGAGTTCCGAACACGGTAAACCCTGCACACCGGGAATTTGGACTTAAGATTGGGACCAACATGAGTTCAGTAGACTTGGAGTTCGGACTAAGGACCAAGTCCGACCTGGGATTGGCAAACGTGGAGTTTGGACTAAAGACTGGGAACAATATAGGTCAACTCGGGACTACGACCCATCCAAAATATGAAAAGTGCCCCATGCCCCACAATCATTGCAAGTCCGAACTCCGAACCTGCTGAAACCCAACATGGATCCATTGTTAGTCTGAACTCCGACCTTATCAAACCCATTAAGGGCTCATTTTTAGTCCGAACTCCGAACCTGCCGAACCCAATGTGGACCCACAGTTAGTCAGAACTCCGAACATGCCGAACCCAACATGGACCCACAGTTAGTTCGAACTCCGAACCTGCCGAACCCAACATGGACCCAAAGTAAGTCCGAACTCCGAACCTACCGAACCGACACACAACCCATTCTTAGTCCGAACTCCGAACCTGCCGAACTCATAATGGACCCACCTTTTTGTCCGAACTCCGAACCTGCCGAACTCAACATGGACCCACAGTTAGTCCGAACTGAACCAACAAACAACCCATTCTTAGTCCGAACTCCGAACCTGCCGAATTCATGAAAGACCCGTTTCTTTATTCCGAACTCCGAATCTTTACGCCGAACTCTGGGTCAAAACACAATCCTGGACCATCTTGTGCAATATACAGGGTTTCAGTACCAGTCTGTTGGGAGCCCCATAAGGGCTGTCCTGATAAGCTAGCAGTCCATGTTCGAATCTTCTGGAGGAGGAAAGCTTAAACTACAAACGGGATTCTTGCACATTGTGTGAACATTATGCCAAAACTGAAACAGCATAAATTTGCATGCAGCATGCTTATGTGTATACATGCAACGTATGTATATGTGTCAGTGATATCTGTTGGAAACAAAAAAGAAGTCGTATCAGGCTGACTGCACAGACGCGCAGATAGGTCTGAGTCGTCATTGGTCGCATATGTACAGCAGATCCTGTTAAACGTCGACGCAGTGGCACGCTGATTTTACAGACGAACATCTATGATCCGATCAAGGCCTGCCAGTAAATTAAATATCAATCAAAATTTTGGATGATTACAAGTTGTCATAATATGTAGAGTAATTAACTCTTTTTAGACTGGTATCCCGTTTTGGCGACATATGCGAACAGTGTAGACCCAGTTCAGCGGCGTCTGGTCAGGATGAACGGAATATTTATACAAAATACAATAAAAGTGGAAACATGCACCAGAAACCCCTAAAACACAGAAATGGAGTCATCCAAATCCATGTAACAGACTTTCAAAGAAAAAGGGGATTGGGGAGACTTGGGAGCGGGGGGGGGGGGGGGGGGCTGGGGCGGGCTTAGATAACCCACAATTTAATGGGCTAACAAAAGCAAATGTACTACCCCAGCCTTTCCCGGTGTACATGTATACATGTGCAGTCTGGCCAGGGCATGTGCATTTAGTCCACATAATTGATTCGGCATTACGGCTCGTTCCCAACAGCTGAAAACGCCGTGGCAATATAGCATTTGATAGGTTCTGTGCACGCTGCAAATAATTTGCTATACAAAACGTTTGAAGCTTATCAAAGTTGATACGCCAGCGAGCGACACGCTGTTTTAAAGTTACCTGATCCTTGGTTAAGCTAAGTGATGAACTTTGGGTACATTCAGGGTTCTGCCAGTGGTGTCATTGGCGATTTGGTAACCGTAAACCCTGAACAGGTGACCTTTGGCAGCCAACTATTGGTAGAGCCAATGGCGCCATTGACACTATTGCAGAGCCATTTTTCTCTGTAATTAGAAAATTTTAGTTTTTCTAATTTGCTTTCATCACTGTCGGGAACAATTATTCTCCTGTCACAACTCGAGCGTTTATGATGGATTCACTAAATCGCCATATTGAATGACGCAATTTTCCGGCGTTTGTAATGTTACCCACGCCCTTTGTTGTCTGCAGTACTGGCAGCCAATGGTCGGCAATATTGGTACCTTTGGTACCGACGGTAGAATCAGTGGTGCCAATGTTGAAACTCTGAACGGCATTGACATATCTATGCTGGCATTGGCAGAGCCCCAAACGCACCCTTTGTTAACGTATACTTAGTATATTCTTGAGAGTGACAAAACACTGAAATGGCGAATGGACGTTGCGTTGATGACGTTGCAAGGACATTGATTCGACGACTTCCTTTGTAGCAATGCATACCAGACAGTCTGCACTCGTTTTGAAATGAAGTCGCTAAATCTGCCTCGACGTTTATGCGACTCTGTTTGTTTTCTGCGTGAGTTTCAGTTTCCTAACATTTTACATGTACCTTAACCTTGTTTGCAGAGTTAATACAACGGTTCAAACGTTGTAGTTATGTCGACATTGCATCGACGTTGATTCGACACTTGCCCGCTTGGTTCCTTCAGAAAAGGCTTCCAACACTTACATCTCAAACCAGCCATGTAGATTATCCAGCCAAAAATCCTAAATGCATACAGCTCTGTTCAATATATAAGGAACAGCGAGTATCGTGATCAGACTGCACTTATGTGCATGTCTTAACAAGGGCAAAATACATAAATACATGTTTTTGTACCGAGCAAGGGCGCACTAGCGGAAATCACACTGAGCGTGTTGGAATTTTGTCAGTGTGACAAAAATTCAATACGCACCTGTGTATTTGCATACAGGTAGCTACGCTTTTGCCGACATTAGAATCCAGTGTCTGCTCATCGTACACGTTATAGACACACGATCGAAATCGAAAGTAAACACGTCCTTCTCGCAATACAGATAAACCTGTTGTTTTGGTATTTTATTGTTCAGCCATATATTAGTACAAAATTAAGTCATCTAATTTGAATCAGCGCTCAGTTCATCTAAAAGATCCATCCATCCATCCATCCATCCATCTAGTCACCTACCTACCTAACATTCTTACCTGCCTACGTCCCTACCCTCTGAATGTATGTATGTCTGTATGTCTGTCTCTCCGTTCACCTACCTACTTACCTACCTACCCTACCCTATCCTACCCTACTTACCCTGAGAGGCCGTCTGCCTGTATCTGTCTGACAGACCGTCTGTCTGTCTGTAGCCTTATGCATTATTTATAAGACACCAATATGTTCAGACAGAATGGATGGATGAATTACTTGCGAATTAACGTCCATATCAGGACGCTGGGTGGGTGATAATGAAAGCGATGTAGCCAGTCTATGATTAAAATGATCTCCGCCTCCGGTGGGGCTAGAACCCCAGACCGCTAGATCAGCAGGCCAGCGCTTAACATGCTGAGGCTCCATTTTTATACAGTACGAATAGTCTGATTAAATAAAGACAGAAGACCCAGATCGGCCTAATGGTAAAAAAAAAAAAAAAAACATCACCAACAACAAAAAAACAACAACAACACTTCAACTTGTGCTTGTAAGATTCCTGAAGATCCGAGCATAATGTGCGAACAGCAAAGACTCTGACCTGACTGCCTGCATGCACGGGTACACTTTCAGGGGAAGCAAGTCTGCCATTTGTATCTTTTGCCTCGCTTTTTACTTAAGGGTCAAACCATAAGGGAGCCGGGCCGCGTAGCGCAATCGGTAGGGCACCTGACTCATAAGTCAGAGGTCCTGGGTTCGAAACCCGGTCTGGCCACATACTTTCGTTTCTCCTTCCGCTGGTTTAAGAAGAGCAGTTGTCAGTTACTGGCGAAAGTATGTGCACTTAGTACTGGTTAACCGCTTAGGAGGTCTAAGCCTGCCCAGGAATAGTGTGGTTAGGTTAACTGGCCGTCCCGACATGACCTTAGATGTTTACCGTGGACGTTAAGCAATAAATCAATCAATCAATCAAACCATAAGGGGAAAAAGCTACCTCTGGAGGTTCGAATTTTTTCCTCAAAGCATTGTTTCAGTTTGAAAGGGCAACGTTTTGCCGAGAATAAAACAGGAAGTCACAAAAAGCATGATAGCCCAGCAGACACATGACGTTGAAATGACGTCGTACTGACGTCGATGCGACATGGTGACGTCGCATCGACGTCAATATGACGTAATTTTGACGTCATGTGCCCGTTGGGAGTGAACCAATTCATAAGACAGGTTTGCCTACAGCTTGATACTTGACACATGTTATGAGAAAACGTTTTAAAGCTCGTGCGAACAGCGAAGACGATAATAAGCCTGCACTTCTGCACAGATGGATGGATGGCTAGGCCGATCGATGGATCGATCGATCGATCAATAGGTAGATATATAAATAAATACATGTAGATGGATGGGTGGGTGGATGGATGGATGAATTGCGACTTTACGTCCTTTCTAACAGTATGTTAGTCATATCAGGACAATGGGTGGATGATAATGAAAGGCTATGTCCATGGAACTCCGTTTACGATTGAAAAGATTCCCGCCAACAGCGGGGCTCGAACTCGGGATCGCTAGATCAGCGGGCCACTGCTTAAGCTACTAAGCTACCGGAGCTTCTTGATAGACAGATAGACACCAGGAGGCACATGACGTCGTATTGACGTCGGTTCTACGAAATGACGTCGCACCGAAGTCATCACGACGTCATTTTGACGATACGTATCCGCTGGGCCAGATTAGGGAGGTAGGTAACATGGAGGAGGAATGGAAAGACAGATAAAATGATGGATAAATGGATGGTTGGATGGTAGGTTGGGTTATGGTTGAATAGGTAGAGAGAGAGAGAGAGAGAGAGAGAGAGAGAGAGAGAGAGAGAGAGAGAAGAATGTGGTCGAGAGAAAAGAAAACAAAAATGAGGAAAATCAATTAATCTCGAGGGTAATACCAGTTTCCCAACCTGGTTTTCGACCTAGCCAATCAGTTACCGCACATGCAAAAGTGGTTGTCGACTGGGACAATCGACACCAATACCAGCCCGGTCGACGCCCATTTACAATAGTATCACTTACCGTGACTGGTATAGCTTTCGACCGAATTATCGGTCGACTTAGTACAGTTACTTTGCACAGTACCGGATAGGTCCACTGTTGGTTGGTATTATCGGCTGTCATCCTATATTTCAACCATGACAAATTAAGTTAGTCGCCCCTGATTTATGTTGCGTGATTTTTCCATTCCATGTTAGGGGTGGTCGGTTTGGGCGATGGTGCTGCTGAACATTCAATGCCGTGGCGTTCTTCTAATTTGGCTAATAGTAGGGCAAGGGCCGGTCGGCCTGCAGCAGGTGCGGGATGGGGTTTGTTTGGATTATTCTAGTCTCATCTATCCTATCTATACCTTTTCTTTCTTGCTCTCTCTGGAAGCAGCTCGAAGAGACTGGAATACTATCTAAAAAAGCCGTAAAACCCAAACGCCAACCACCACCACCATCCAGTCCGTGCTAGTACAAACTTATGAGATAACAAGGATCGTTTGTTCAGAGCGCTTGGCTTGCGTTTGAAGACGACAGGTTTCTTACTTGCTGACAAACTCCCTCAGTCGTAGTCCGTACCTGATACTCTTGAATCAATAATAACAGGCAGCGAAACGACATGACTGGACCATAATATACGCTATGACGATAGAATGGAAATCTAACAGCCCACAAACAATATGCCCAAATGACATATGTATCATTATATCTCTGTATGATGATCCACATCAGTAGGTTCAGCGCTTGCCTGCCGATCTAACGGACCCGGGTTAGAGATGCGCGAGAAGCGAAATCTTTCCGATTGTAAATGGGGCTACATTGCACCCAGACTTTCACTATCAATGTCCCATCGTCCTGATACGAAAATACTGTTCTAAAGGACGTAAAACTGCAAAACATGATGGCAATTAGTATCGGCAAATTTCATAGCCATCCGTCCATTTCTTCTCACGTTGTGATTTAAGGAGCACCTTGGACATCCCTATACACCGGCGTGGCATTCATTACAGGCTTGCACGAAGGCGCAGGTTGATCTGTCTTTCCGCTATAGTATGCATCAATTGTGACTAGGATTCTTTTAAATTTGAGATGACCCCCAAGTAGTTTGTCAGCCTCGAATATATAAACTCAGCGTATGGTCAAAGTTTTAATGTCCATTAATCATTGTTCAGGTATTTCAGCGCCGACGTGATGGCTCTGTAGATTTCTATAGAAATTGGAATGAATATGTGCGAGGATTTGGTAACAAGACAGGCGAACATTGGCTCGGTATACAGTTTTCTTCATATTTCTTAAAAGTCAAAGTTTGTTTTTAGAATCAGTCTTATGACATCCTCAAGCAGTGTTGCAGAAATCCTGGAATTTTATTTTGAATAACTATCAAGTTGAATGGTTTAAGTGTTAGTTTCAGGGAAAGCAACTGTCATTTTTGTTTTTGTCTCCCTTCAGTCCCAGTTGCTGTCAACTGTTAAACAGTTAAAGGGAAAACATGACTCCTGAGGAGCAATTTTTTCCTTTAAGAGTTGACCTCATTTGAAAGGAAAACCATATGCATCAGTGTATCTTATGCATCATATGCATTAGATTTATTGATATTTATAATAGCGGTCACTTATTAAACGCCATTTAAACGTCGATTTGTGGATGACAGCTTGATAAAGACGACCAAAATTACGTCAATTTACGCTTTAGATGTCAAATTAGGAAACCGAAAAGCAGTTGTCAATGATGTTGGCTTATTACAAGGTTCTTAGACGCTCAAATTACGCATTTTTACATGACTTACATGTACGTTTATAAAAAAAGTTTTTTTAAATAAAAATAAGTTAAAGAAAAATAGTAATGGGTTTGGATGACAAATAAAAAAATCTGTTGCTCGAGATGACTGTTTAGCAAGCCTCTTGGGGCCGAAGTGAATAGCGGAAGTATCACAACTTTGAACGAACAAATGAGAGCAGGCTAATAACAAACTAACCTAACTACTTTAACTAACTGGCTAGTACTACCCTTGGGTGGAGCTAATTTTCGTGGCCTCAAGCCTGTTCGAGCCAATAAAGTTCAACTGTATTTACTACTATCATTGTTTTAGTATTTTTGCTGTTGGTATTGTTTTATTATGAGCAAAACATGTCGCTGAGTTAAAATTTCTGTTTAAGTAGTGAATTCTGCATACATTAATCGTATTAGGCATTTATATTTGAACACTGTAGGTAACCTCGCCCTACACGCAATAACGTCCCATGGATTTTACGAAATGCGTGTTCACCTAGCAGATTGGGAGGGCAATACCAGATATGCAATGTACAGGACGTTCAGAGTAGAACATACAGAACGTGCATATAGACTGATAATTGCCGGATATAGTGGTGATGCAGGTAATGATTTTTCTCTTATTTCATTGAATTTTGTAAAGCAAAAGTGACTCTCGGCCATTTCATTTTATGTACCATGTAGTATATTGACAAGGGTTATTGAACTACAATCTCCTCGTTCTGGTTTCTATGTTTTTGAGGTTTTGGTTACTTACAAAATAAGCGCACCAGCTAAATATTTTCCTATGTTCAATGATCCGTGAAATATAGGTAACGACCTAATGTGCGTCGCTTCCTTCAGTAGATCTTAACCAGATGTATCTATGGAGCAAGTTTGATGAATATTTGTTTTGCTAAATGCTTAGACATTGAGCTAAACGGAACAGGTATTTTTTTTTCTATATTCAGTGAATCGTAAAATTTAGGTCATGGCCCAATACGCATCGCTGCTTTCAGTAGATGTTCCCCAGACGTATCTGTAAAGCAAGTTTGAAGACTCTATCCATTTGGGTTGCTTAGAAACTAAGCTAAACCAACAGGTGAATATTTTACTAACCCGCACAAAGGCCCACGCACACACACACATGGACACACACGCACACAATGCCGCACATGGACGCAAACGAAGTGTGCAAAGTCTAGCTAATTTATTGAGGTTACTCTGTTAAGAAAACGTATATTAGCTTTGCTTTTATTTGAAACATAAAATGTGCACCAAAGACATCATAAGCGACAGCCATGTGAACTGCCATTTCACTATGTATGTGGTCACCGGATTAGCCTTACCATCACAAACAATATATCAATAACAGACATAGAAACTATCAACACATAAAACAACGAAGAATAACCAAAACATTCGTGCCGCCTTGGGACGGCCAGTGGCGAAATTACTAGGAGACTTAACCGGTTTGCTGTTTTCGACCGACCCTCGCCCTTGGTTCAGCTTTGGTTCGTTAGACACTTAGTTGTTCGTTTTGCGTGGAAGATTTCTAGCTCACAAGTGTAATATCTCAGAAACAAAGAAAACTAAATTAAAACTGAGATAAAATAAACACGAGGACTCACACAAAGAGCAACACTGAAATTTCGAAGCAGGCGAAACCTACCAGTGAAACCACGGTGGGCTCGATCAAAGACGTCCCAGTATGGGTCGTACGGGAGTTCACCAGTGAAGAACTCATTGCTAACACAGATAAACACAATTATTGCGAAAAGCATGAACAGACAAACAGATTGCTCTACAATATGGTAACATTATCTTATATATCAGTTAAGCAATACAAGCATTATAAGTAAGCATTCGTTTTGTAAGAAAATTGTGAACATGATCAGGTAAATTTAATCACGTGATATGGTTTTGCTGTATGGACACCATGAAAAACATAGGAGCAGTCCTGGGTGATTTTTTATATACATCCGTTGTCCAGAAAGTATATATTCAAAACAAAGGGACATGGGCAGCTTGAATTCTAATAAAAGCAGACACTATATTCAATATGCTGTATGGATGCAAATAATCACGGCTTATCGATACTTGCCTTTCATGTTTTACCACATAGAAGAGATAACCCGCTTGGTCTGTTGTACACTGAAGAAAAGGAATCACATACTTTTTCATCACAGAGACCATTGACCATTTTGCCATTGGAAAAATAACGAAAGAATAAAAGGGATTTACTGTAAAAATGTCATTTCTAATATCCAGACCCTTCAGACATGCTGTCATGTATTAGTGGCCTCCTTCCCTTTTGGTGTTGAGGGCGGTATATGAGATCTGATTGTAGGAGGTCCCTAAAGTATCTCTATTATTCCAAAGCACGTGAAGCCAGTCTTTCTGTAATATATAGAGCCGTTGTTGAATATGAAACAGCAATTAGACATCCCGAAATCATTAAAATTATTTCTGAAAGACCTGTTTCATTAATTACGAACTAGTACACCAGGAACCGGTTGGAATGCTTAGTTACGAGAGGTGTTCATTAAGTAATGGAAACAGCTTTGTAGATCATTAAATAAGTATACTGCCTGTAACACCAAATAATCTCTTTTGAGCTTTCAAATTCATGTTTGAAATTGGCATTTCAACCTGTTACCATAGCAACATATGACGTCACATTCATGATGGGTACGGCGTGTGAATTTTTGACGTCATTTTGTTAAAGAGATGTTCGTATTATGCTTATTATATAAGATATTTAAAGAGATAATGAAAATTTAGAAACAGTTTCTGTTAAAGTTATGCCTTGGCTTTTCAAACACACATAAAATGGTCATTTATGAAAATATTCTGAGATCTAGTATGAATGAAAGTAAGAACACTTGTTAAAATATTTGATTTTGGGGTATTTTGAAGTTGTATTCCGTATTGTTCAGTATTATGCTGAAATTAATTGACCGGTGGTCAAGTGCATGATAATTTTGGTTTGTTCTGCTATATAATTATCACATGACTTTCCCTGTTAAAATGCAATGACGTCACATTTTGGTCCCTCATGCTTAAAATCAGCGAAACACGTCACATTCTGCTAGATTGGAAGTCTTTCACGGTCTGCTTTTGTACAAGGTTTGTGAGCAAGTCATGAATAACTATATATTTCTTTAAGTATCTGAGACGCTTATCAGGTCACCACACCATGACAAACTTTTATCTATTCGTTGTTGCTCATCAGCAGCATATGTGCATGGAAATTTGACAAAAAATTTAGAGGCTAAAACCCTCTAAGTTTAAGGCATCGTTGCCATGGCAACGTTATTTCTAAACAGTACTTTGGAACTGAATTATATAACATTTGCTTGCCAATTAGATATGATATATCACTAATACTGTTCTAACACATAGCTAATGAAATATATGCGAGTTTCCATTGTTTAATGAACACCCCTCGTAAAAGCATGCCAGCAGAAATAATGAGATTATAATTATTTATTTCTAGGAGATTCGTTGACTCACCATAATGGACAAACTTTTACAACAAAGGATAGAGACAATGACAGAGACGAACAAGGGAATTGTGCTGCTCTGTACCAGGGAGGGTGGTGGTATACCAGATGTCATTTGTCAAATCTAAATGGAGTTTATTTAAGTGGAGTGCATAGAAGCTATGCAAATGGGATAAACTGGCGGACCTGGAGAGGCCTTCATTACTCCCTAAAGGAGACTGAAATGAAAATAAGAAGAATATGACTTGACTAAATAATTTTCAAAATGTACACTGACAGTCTGTCCTGATGCTCAAAACATTGGTTATTCAGCCTCTGTATAGCCACTGTCTCGGTACATGTAGTTAAAAACTGAATGGAAATAGAGGCGGGGCATTCAAACCATTATACTAGCTAAACAATCCAAAGAGCTATAAAACATTTGGATAAGAAAGAAAAAAAAATCACCGTTTGTTGTCCTAGAAAACAATATTTTGTATTTCTACATACTTGTTTTACACATTCATCATTTAAATTAATATCTCTAGCACATAAATGCACTTTCATTTCCGCAAATCATATAATCTATAATACAGAATATCTGAAACAAACTGGTAAAACAAAATAGTTGTTATTATGATTATAGGTATTTTTTTGCCTTTTTTTAAAAAATGCAAGAAAATTGAATTTCAAGAAAAACGTCATTAAAATATATTTTACCGATTGGGCAAGCTTATGCATATTATTTTATTAAAACTTACATTCAATTTGTATGTTACAGAATAAAACAAATACAACAAAAAACAACATTTCACCGTTTCGTTTCCTAGAAAAACAATGTTTAAGTTAAAACAATCACGAAAACAGACTGCATAAATTCTGCACCTGCTGCAAGCACAGCCTGTCCTTGCCCTATTACTTATTTTCCAGTTGCTTCGGTTCTACCATGGAGTAATGCCTACAAAACTGCACAAATAGAATGGAAACTGTGGAGACCTTGATCATTCTGGTTCCTAAGGAACAGTCTGATCTCGGTTTCCACTATTTGTACAGATCTATCTGCCCGAAAACTAAGGATCTATACGGTAAACATTGTTAAAGTGTGTTACATATAAGTGTTTATTATATGACCAAGATGTAACACGCAATTTCATTGGCAGTTTTGACGTCACGTGGCCGGTCAATATTTCGTGATATTCACCGGCCTGTCAGTGAATATTACTTTTACGCTGACGTCATTGTATTTTCGTGACGTAACGTCTGCTTTACGTTATGTTAATGGCGTAACGTCGCGAGATAATACCATGTAGTACCATCCTAAATATCTAAAGAAACAGAATTTAGAATTATCATAAATTAAAACAATTGTTGACCTTTATTTCGGTGAAAATGCAGTCGCGTCGGTCAATATGATGTTTGCAGGTCAATAAAACTGCATATTCACCTCAACAAAGGTCAATAATTGTATAATATACTCTAAGGCTGAACGCTTTTACTAGAAGAATTACTCCCTTTTGCTTAAAAAATAAGAAAACACAGTTATTCATTATATAGCTACCTTGTTGTAAAGAATAAATTTTACAAATGAAGTGTCTGTGTCACATTATTTGAAAACATTATTTCTGCAAAGGCAACAAGTCTTCCTTGTCTCAGACTACGACTTTGGCCAGGGCCAGGCCCACCAGGCCAACATTCCTGTAACACAACGATAATGTAAGCGAGCCAAGGAAGACAGCTTGATTAGTCTGTGCACCATTCACGCTCTTATTCAGTTGTACACAAAGACTGGCATAAGTGATATATAGTGCAAGTTATTTAAAACGTCTCATTAGTTCTTCCCGTGGTAAAACGCCTAAACACAAATCATTATATTTACACTCGTCGGCAATTTCCGTAGATGAACTGGGCTGACAATGCTCATATATCCATGAACAACTCTCATCCACGTTACATGTATGTTATGGGTAAGCGACGTTGATTGGCCGACGAAATGTTCGATATACGTCAAGTTATAGTGACGACTGAAGAACGTCATAACCAAACACGTTGATTAATAACTATTCTTATTCTTCGTCCTTTTTTTGGCATTTATTAAGTCAAAACTTCACGAATAAATAACTAATTGATGTGAAAACATTGTGGTATTATATAAGATAAATTTTATGTTTCGGAAGTTCTGGGAACTTTCCAAGTAAGAATGCAATGGTTCCGTGCAAAGTTTAAAAGACAGCCATCAGGCGTCACTTACTTTGCACGTTACCCGTTGCATCCATACTTCCATGAACATCTGAAAAATGGCATTTGTTTCTTAAATGAAAAGCGTTTCGAGCTTCACGGTAAGTTATTCAATGTGGGTCATTGTGCATATTATGAGTCATATAATTGGCAAAATGTTGGGGAAACATGTTTTTGTCAATGGACGGAACAATTTATCAATTCTGGTTTCCCGTCGAGCAATGGAATATAAGCAACAGCGAGACAATAAACGGGGACCCTCGCCTGCTCATTGTTTTTTATCCATTATATCGAAAGTATTTTAGTTGCCATTTAAAACAATCCAAATCATATTAAAACATTTTAGGATACAGATTATTGCTGAAAGCTGGCTAATCATTAACAATGACGATCATGCAGCGATCCCCACGATAAAATATTTTGTGCTGATAGAGCAAAAGACCTTTAATGCCATGATTATTCATCCTTTTGGTACACCCGTCCAAGACAGGTCCTATGATGTCGTGGCATCCGTCCGTCCGTCTGTCCGTCCATCCGTCAATACGTCTGTCCGTCTGTTAATTTCTCGTGTTCGCTCTATATCTACGTAACCCCTTGAAAGATTTTTGAAACTTGGGTCAAATGTTTACCTCATCGAGACGATGTGCAGAACTCATATTTTAGGGATGTTCGACAAAGGTCTACGTCACACTTAGAGGTCAAAGGTCAAAAGGTAACGTTTCGTGTCCGCTCCAAAACTCGAAAACTTTTAAATTTTCTTCATGAAAATTCGTACAAATATAAAGCACCATCAGACGATGTATAGAGAAAAAGAACCATAACCTTACTTACAATTTTGATGAAAGTATGTTCCTTTGTATTTTTCATATAGTAATTTCATATAAGCGTTGTTTCCGCTCCATATCTTGAAAACCGTTTTAGATTTCTTCATGAAAGTTTGAATAAATATAAAGCATCATAAGATAATGTGCAGAGAAAAAGAACCAAAACCTTACTTTCAATTTTAACAAAATTACATCCCTTTGTAGTTTACATTTTGTAATTTTGTAAAAAATTCGTGCCCGCTCCATATATGCCTAGTCCTTTGGAAGATATTTTTGAAACTTATGTCAAATATTCATCTTATCGAGGTTTGGGATCTGATTTAGTGAGTTCCTGAAGTGTAGTTACTCTTTAAATTTGTAGAAATATCAGAGGATTTGCAGAGAAAAAGAACCGTAACCCTACTTTCAGTTCTGAGGGAATTATGCCCTTTTGTAAGTTTTGTCTAGGAATTTCATATCAGCTTCGTTCGTTTTGTAAGTTTATATCTGCCTTATTATTGAAGATTTAAGCTACTGACAAAGTTCTGTCATCTCTTCTTTTCTTTCCAACTTAAAGCCGCGAGGGGCGTATATTGCCTCTCTCAGCGGAGCTCTTGTTATATTATATATCAGAGTATCTTTTGTAAAGCTGCCAATGCTTATGGTGAGTAAGTGTTAGAGAAGAAAGTCATCTAACCTAGGTTTTGTTTGAAACAGAGTCTTATGGGATGTTACAAAAGAACATGTGTTTTCCGTTCGAAAAAGTGTATTATATTTTCTATTGCATAGTTGTAGTTACTAGTCATGTTTATGGATAGTACTGTATAATTAAATATTCTTAAACCAGATTTAACCAGGGTTTTTGAATTTGCAATTCTCGTAATTGTTATTTGGACTGATGACAGACCTAAGCGTTTTGCTAATGTTTTCTTCCCTCTAAATTTATATTCGGGAACGCGTCGTTTCGCAAACATAAAACTTATGCCGATATTTGCCGATTTACAGTAGTCTTAACACGTGTTGCCCTTATGTTTTTAGGTTGTCATGTAGTTATGTTACATACTAATTAACTTATAGAGTATTATAATCTATCTCACTGCTGTGTTACCTTTGTTCACTATTATACCTTGGTTATAGCAGTCGGTGTAAAAGCTCGCCCAGAGCTTATGGTGATTAGTTGTAAACTTGCCGACTTTGAAAAAAACCTTTCTTATATTTTTCTTAGCCTAGTTTGCCTGCAAAGAATGTATGGGCAGCGTGTACTAATTGTTTCTCCCATAGACTTCTGTAGTGACCCCTACTGCCTTTGGCAGTGTGCCGCCCTCTATACAATGTTGTTTCACTGTCATGATTTACCTTAATTTCAAGCTAAAATGCATATAAAAAGATAAATAGGGAAAACACCACCTTAGCCTGTACCTAGTAGCCCTTGCAGGATGTTGATTTACATCGACACGATCCCACAGAAAATGTGCCACAGATTTGCTAAAAATCACCAATCATCAATTTTGGCTCCACAGACTCTCCCCCCCCCCCCCCCCCCCCCCCCACACACACACAAAAGGGGGAAGTTTGAAGACAATACTTTTCTTAAAGTCTAGCATCTAAGAAGTATTTTGCAGCATGTTGGCTCTCTTGCGAATGGGGCATTAAGCTGTAACGGCCTGTTAAATACGTTACCCATTTGAATAATGAAAATAAAATAAATATTATCAAACATTATAAATTAGAAATCACTTTCCTATGTTTAAAGTTATAGTAAAGTCTAATAAGACAATGCAGTAGCTGAAAGTTCTGATGTTTGAAAGGTCATTTTAGCCTACATGGTGTAATATACGTGACGTTTTTCTTTACACTCCATTAAAATTGATATTTCCATCCAAAATACATTCTGTTTGTAAGTTATAGACAAAATGTTTGGTACTGTATTTAAGAAAATGTATAGGTCTTTTCAGATCTGCAAAATTTATTATCCTATCTTGTATACTTTGGGAGAAATAGGATGTTGAACACAGTACCCCCTTATAAATGTTCCAAATCACAATTATCACTTTCCAAATACTTCAAGTGCTTGAACTACACTGTTGAAGTGAAAACAACAGTAAAAGGTAACATTGAATATGCCAGCCTATTTAAATAGCAAGGAACAGTTCAACAATATTTTGAAAGCATTGTAGTTGGCCACAATGATCGATTATATACGTTACCTAGGGCTATTTTTGTTAAAAACATATAATTTGAAGATAGAATCATTTTACTGTCTTTGGTAGCAGCTTCTTCATAAAAGAATCTTTTAATATAAGAAAAAAAGCATTCTGGTTTATTTTCTGTGATAAGTTATTAATAATATGAAATAGGTGCTACCTAAAATGCAACCAACCAATAATACAAGAGTTGTCCCGAGCAAAACGTCTGCAGAAATCACGGAATAGAAGAACGGAGTAAAACCGTATTCTTTGCAGCAATATTTTTGCCTTATCTTTATTTTATGTTGAAATAAATAAATTTACTAATGTTTTTTAATGAATTGCTTCTGTGAAGCAGGTAATACGCAAGAAGAGGCATTTTTCAGGACAGAAGTGGTGTAGACTAAGGCCTACAGCGTCTATTCACCGAGGGATGCTCTACTGAAATTTTAAGCAATGTTCTGTTACCTATGATCGTCATACTACATAGAACAGCTAAAAATGGATGGATAAATGACTTTGAATTCATGTCCTTTTTAACAGTATTTCAGTCATATCAGGACGATCGGGGAATGTGGTTGGGGGGATGGTGGGAAGTGTGTGTGTGGATGTGTGTTTGTGTGTGTATGTGTGTGTGTGGGGGGGGGGGGGATGAGTATGAAAAGCAGTGCAGTGGAGCCAAATTTGCGGTTGGAAAGATTAATGCATCAAGCAGATCTTGAACTCTGAACCACTTGATCAGCAGACCAGGCCTTAACCTACTGTGCTACCCGGGGCTTCTAGAATAGCCAAGAAGGTCGTGCAATTTAGGTAATCCTGATAGGGGTGCCATCTTAAGTATACGAGTACTCATGAGTGATTTATTCATCCCATCTAATTTCATCCACTTTTCTGTAGCTTAGCGAGGGAAGCGCCTGCCTGCTAAGCTAGCAGTCCTTGTTCGAATCTCTTTTTTTCAATCACGGGGTGCCATTGCACACAGTCTTTAAAAATCACCCATGCCTTGTTGTATGACCTAAGTACTGCTGAAAGGGCCATAAAACTACAAACCTGTCATTAACTATCTTCGTTTTCCAGTCTGCCATTTAAATGTTAATTTGTGGTGCCATAAAAATGTTTGAAATGTCCATTTTGTTATGAACTAATTATTGATTAAGCGTGTGATTTTTCGGCTTGTTTCTTACACTTAGCTTTTCTGAACTCACTCCGGCTTCGCCGTCGAGATATAAACTACGATTCGCGCTCAACACCATGTATACATCAGCGACAATTCACTGGTAAGAAAAAAAAATGTTCTTAATCGTGTAGTTCTCTATCACGTATTTTTTCACATTTGTACACACTTTCTCTTCAGAAAACGGTGATATTGCTATTGCATATACAGTGGGTGGGGTATCTAAGCAGCAACTTTAAATCTGTTTATTAGAAATAAAATGAAAACCATTAGAGATACGGAAACCAAGTACCATATCGATTCTACTACAAATTAATAGTTGTATATTAGTTACATGGGTTTAGGTCGTTTTGAACTGATGTAACACATTTTTATGCATCGTAACCATAGAAACAATATCAAACACTACATTTCTACGCCGTTATTTGCAAAGATGGGATAAAAATGCGACTCTTTATTTGTTTAATAAGCAATTCAAACTGAAAGTGTGGAAATTAGGGTAAAGAAATCTAAAAAACTGTTGTTTCTGTAAAATTGTAAATGCGACAGGGACACCCTTTGCACGTGCATTTATTCTGTAGTCAGTGAAAGTTTACAACTAATTGCTTTTGCTATGTACCGTACTTATGTTGCTGTTTGAAGACATGTTAATGATATATTCAGGTCAGGCTGCCATTTTCAATAACCTCGATTTGAAAAAGAGCTATTTTCACAAATTTTATTTTTTCTCCGACTATATGTACTACCAGTTGCCATGGTTTCAACAACGTGCAGTAGCCAGTGCTCTGAAGGTGCAGAAACTGACGATTACATTTAGTCCTAAACACCATACCAGTTAACTATTTGATACTTGCGTCAGGACAGACACGTTTTCCCTTTGAAATTCATGAAAATATGTAAAATTTGAGCGGCCTAAAATGGTTGCCATGGCAACAGTAATTGCTTAGATATCTCGAGAACCGTTTGACATATTTCACTATTTTTTTCACTAATCTTCATCTTTCGTCGAGAGCTTTAAACTATGACATTTTTAGCAAAATACAAAATTTTGAGTTTCCATCCTATGCTCGATCCTTACTGTCCAGTGGGAACGCGTATCCATGGCGGAGTGATATTTTTATACAGATAGCAACGAAAAAACGTTCGAAATTCCTCAGATTCAGATTCAATCGACGAACGGGTCGCAGTTTCAGTGCTGCTTTGTCGGCGAATCAAACTACACACAGCCGAAAATAATACACGGTTTTATTCCTTACATCTTAGTTTAATTTCCTAGTTCTCTGAGATCCGAACTGAACACCGAGATACTCGGCATTCGAGCAGTTGACACGATCGTCGAAAGACGACTTTTTAAGTCAACTTCAAAAGTAATTTTCAAAACAATTCGACTTTCTCCCGCCGGCGGACATATGCCATGAAAAACCATGGTATTCGCCCTTTCCCTGTGACAAAAATCAAGTAATTCGGTGTTTGGGACAATTTTCTTTGCAAAATAATCTTCGGGTACTCTACGCAATTTGTTGTTGTTGTTTTCAACAAAATGGCGGACAACAGTGTTTACATCACTGGCCCGGCTATGCATTTCAACGTTTGCGACAAAATCGAGAGAATCATTATTCCATGTATTGCTAGAATACCAAGCGCGATTAAATTAAATATGTTTATTAAAAATACAATGCATGACAGAAGTCTATCTTTATATTTTATTCACAAATAACCACAATTCCATACCCACCCGCAGAGTTTGTAAACAAGGAAGCTAGCTCAAAAGTGCTGGTTACGTCATGAAATTGTGACGTAAACAGTAAATTGATTGTATTACTGATATTAACTTGTGAGTCGGCTGACAGCCAGTGTGCCAATATTTCAAATGCTATATCGCGCGACCCTGTTTGAAAAATTAAAGCAAGACAAATATCGCTACACCACTAAACAACTATTCAATTAAGACAGCACGTGAAATTTCACTTTGGGAGAGAAAATTTAACGGGTCCTACATCTGAAGGATCAAATGGAATGGTTGTGCAGGCCCGTACACATACTTTTGCCAAGGGATTAGGGGCGGAGGGTAAGAAGGTGTGGCTGGAACGAATTTCAGTGTGAGTGGGAGGTGGCGGGAGGGGAGGGGTGCCCTAGGGTGGTGGGGGGTTGGGGTGGGTTGAAGGGGGTAAGAAAGTTAAGAAAATCCAGATTTTAAGGACACTTTTAGAGCTTTAGTTTAGGGGTGTAAACTCGCTTTCTGGCAGAAAACTGCATGTTGCTCGGTTATGGGAGGTGCACCCTCCGCTCTCCGTCGTACAGGCCCGGTGTGCTGGTTGGTGAGAGGAACGGGGAGGCGGAGTGTGGGGGGGGGGGGGGGGGGTTAGGGGGAATCGACTCTGTCGCCTGGCTGCTTTGACAAGTCTGCACCTTTTCTCAGGTCAAATGTAAAACAAATATCGAAAAGTATGTGTATGTGTGTTTTTGGTGTGATGTCATCAGCGACAACACGCGGAACAGACACGATTACAAAGATCTACAAATTTGTAATTTCCTCATTCTAGAAATCGTATGAAAACCCAAACCATTCTAGAGTCTGAATCTAGAAACCAAACATTGTTTGCAACTCTTATTCGGCTCATACCGACTCCCACAGTCCAAAGAGTCTCGGTAGCGCAGCTGCCAAGTGGAGTCTCGCCGGTAAAATTTACTTGATCAGTCGACTTTCTCTTTAATAAATGTCGACTCAAAATAGGTTAGGCCCTATAGCATTCATGGGGTGATAGCCAATGGACTGACATGGAATACAGAAGTATTAAAGGCCCAGCAGACATTCAATGCTGAATCAATGTTGGGAGTCAGTGTTGAATCAATGTTGAATTAATCATTGAATTGAACTGAAGCCTCATTACTCCATTAACTAATTCGCAAAAGTTTTAGCCTATTTCTAGCGTTTTCGTGAGTACATTTGCACTTTCGATACAAAGTAATATGATATAGAGACAAACACTTCAGATCTTGGTCGGACTGATCCCGAAGCAGGATCTACGCTGTTTGTCATTCCATCTGCATCTTTAGACGCATTACTGCAGTGAAAAACCAAACAACAGTTTTAAGAAAGTTATGCTTAATTCCAATCTTTAGACTTCGGACTACCCATCCAGGGGTCGCAAGATCGATCCCCCGCTTCTCTTGTCTTTCGTATACTTTAAACCGAGGTCCCGTCTCCATATGACCTCGTTGTTGGTGGGACGTTCAACCTGAGTTCACTCACTCCAATCTTTAGAGACTTTATGGTACGTCAGCCAGTTCAATATAAGGGAAGTTACTTCTCAAATCACTATTATAATTCTTTCTGCACGAGTTTCTTCCCATGTGTTGCCAAACACGGTCTCCTTTTTTCTCTTACTGAAGAGATTGAAAGTGGGGGCTGAAGAGATATACAGCATACTGTATAAGTGAAATTTTCACATATGTAGACTAAATCCTCCGACGACCTTGAAAATAAGGTCAACGTGATCAAAATCTATTATGCTCTTATGTTTGTCCTAATGATATATCCATGCAAGTTTGGTGAAATTGGTTCAAGAAATATTGTGGGTACAAGAAATTGTCATGCTGACGCAGACCACAGAAGGTCAAGTCTAAGGCCTCTTGTGACCTTGAAAATGGGGTCAAAGTCACCAAATCCTAATCAACTTTTTAGACATCTTTACAAACCAAGGGTACTAAGACCACTATGCAATCCAAGGGTACTAAGACCACTTTGTTCCATACATACATAAGAAACAAAGTGGCTTTAGTACCCTTGACTTGCAAAGATGCTATTTGGCTTGTCCAAACGATATATCCATGGAAGTTTGGTAAAATTTGACCCACTTATTCAAAAATATGGCAGATACTTACTGCCTTGTGCACAGAAACTGACTTCCCTTGGGTAAACCTGTTATAGCAAAATGTTGAGAGTCAGTGTTGAATCAATGTTAAATTATACATTGAATTGAAATGAATTGAATTGAAGCCTCCATATTCCTTCAAGTAAAATTACCGAATTTGATGAAAAAAGTGCTTAAAGTGCGATGAAAGTGCGATAGATCCCGAAGCCGGATCTACGCAGTTTGTCATTACAACTGCATCTTTTAGAAGACAACTTGTCCCACTTTCAGAAGACAACTCGCCCCATATTCTCAGACACTCACCTTACTAGAATATCTACGTTCTTGCCCCCGATGCAGAACACAACTCGCCCCCTCCCCCCACCCCTGTGCCCCCCCCCCAAAAAAAAAAAAAAGGAAGAGCTTCGCCGTGACCCTGGTTGTGAATGGGTGGACCTTGGTAAATACATTAAATACACGAAGCACTTCAACGATAACCTGGTACACCCAGGGGCTGAGCAGCGAGGTTTTGAGGGTTCTGCAGCTGCAGAGTAATTATCAAACTGTGGCTGGGAGGCATGCTAAAATCATGCATTTATGCTTATTAGTATTTGTTGTCCCCTTTAGGGACCGATCATAAGAATAAGGGCATGGGTTAGCTTGCATTTGCAAACCAGTGCCTGGAGCATGTTACCCTGTTCATCTATGGTACAGATGCAAACATCCCTGTATGCTTTTATTCGCACTTTTGAAAGTTTGATAAATACCAAGAGCCTATCACACAAGTGTGATGTGCTACTTGTAAATACTTATTGATAGAGTCACATTATAAATGAATGCAAGTTAATAAATGGCTAAAAGTTCTTTGCTAAGAAGTTAACAAAGGAGGTCTAGGGGGCAACGCCCCCCCCCAGAAGCCAAAGCAATTTCCCAATTTTAATGGCAATTTTAAGACTGGAAAAAATAGAGCAAAACTAGGAATGATGATAAAAGAAATAAAGGGTTGTTGTTGTTTTTTTAGGAAGTTTGCCTCCTTTTAGAGTGTTTTTTTTTGCCATAATGGCTTTGTGTCCCACAAGCTAGTGACTCTTTTGCAATTCAGTTTTATTTAGTAGAAACATTTACTTCGTAATGTGGCTGATCAATAATACATGTATGTGAATGTTGTATAGGATTTTTTTTGGTAAAATGTATGAACATATGATATGTGTATGGGGGGGGGGGGGGGGGGGGGTGCTGCTGCTGGTGTAAAAAATAAATTGTAGATATTAAAACATTACTAAATATGGGGAGTCTGCGACCCCAGAAGCCAGTGACATTTTAAAAACTCAATTCAAATGGAATTATCTGCAGACTTTTCTTAAGAAACTTTGGGTGGAGCCAGGTTTTTTTTTTCATTGTTTTTCGATGTCTGATTTTTTTTTAAATCCCCTTATGAGCTAATTTATTTTTTTTTCTTGCATATCCAAAGCCCCCCTCCGCCCCCCCCCCCCCCCCCCCACACACACAGAATATCAAATGGTCGGTTCCTTAGCGCCTAACGGGACAGGGTTTTGACAGATTTATGAGTAAGAGCAAGCTGTCTCTTGTATTTTTGTGGGATGCCTTCTGAAAGGGTACGTGTGTGTTGGGGGAGGGGGGAGGGGCGGGGGGCGTCGTCCAGGACAGAATTCTTTAGAAGGGCGAGTGGTCTCAGAATGTGGGGCGCGTTGTCTTAGGGGAAGTTGTCTGGGGGAGTTGTCTCAGAATGTGGGGCGAGTTGTCACCTGAAGGAGGGGCGACTTGTCTTGGGGCGAGATTTTTGTGGGGCGAGTTGTCTTGGGGCGAGTTGTCCGTAATTCGACTAAAGCATGTAGGTTTCACTTGAAATATTTATTATCATTCCGCTTGCTCTTTCTTGTTCCACTATTAAAAAAACAGCCGGTCAATCACTCAATGTTTTTCGTTTGTCAAACTTTGTGGTTTACTCGAGTACCAGTGTGTTTGTCTTGCTTTCTCTCGTTCGTTCTCGGCGTGTAGCCTAAATTCAGAAGCCCAAAAAATCACAGGCAGGCAGACTTACGCAAAATCTTAATAAATGCACAGTATGCTAAATGATTACAATGAAGAAACAGTTGGTCTCCTCAACTGGCTCAAGTCGATCCAGCAGAAAAATGTCCGTGTGTTGACAAACGCACGTGCTGTAAAAGTGACCAACTTCATTATCGATTTTCAACGTAAATAGACTTTCTCCCGTAGATATACGTCGCTGAAAGACGGTCGAATGTATGAACTACGGCTCAGTTATAATGGCATCTAATTTGGTTTTTGGGACAATTTTCTTTGCAAAATAACTTTGGGGTACTGTCTTAGGGTTTTAATTTTCTGAAAAACGGTTGTCAAATTGTGATCGTTTTTTTGGGTGTGCAAACTGCATGGAGGTACCGATATGTATCTGATTTCAATAATAAAACATAAAATTTCATTGTGATCTGGTCCGTCAGAAAACCACGACTGCATATCTTTTCAAATGAGCATTATTTTGGGGCTGTTTCTGACAAAAATTTCCCGCCATTTTTCTCCGGCGAAAAAAGGGATTACTTTTTTGTGCGTAGACGACCATTCAGAAAATGAATTACTCAAATGTGATGAGTCTGCGTTCCCACTGGTCAGCTTCTCTTAATTGTTAAGGGATTCACTTCACTTATTCACATATTTTCTTTGAAATGTTAAAATATAGTTCAAACAGAGGAAGCAACGGATAACACCCCAAATTATGCTATTTCTGCTGTTGTGTTGTTTGTGATGTTCAGGCTAGCCCGACGACTACCTACGTGGGAAGGCTGTTCATATGGCTGGTGTTGTCTTTGGTGATGTCTGTTTTTGTTTTGTATCTTTCCCACATGATCTCTTGGGACTAATCTAGAATTAAATTGTGTCACTTCTGAGACTTTTTCTCCTTACTTTTTCAAGCTATACTCTACTGGTCGTGTGAAGTAAGCATTACCTCTGAAGTTATACCGGCGGCACCTAAACTGATTATGTTTGCAACCAAAGTCTATATTTCAATGTTGACCCATTGAACTATACATACCTTGCCTGGATATGGTAAATGTGGAAGTCGAAATAATGTAATTATGAGTTGTTGTAAAAATAATCACGGTTTGGCGTAAAGCTGGTAAAATATATAAGAAAATACCCGGGGAAGGCCAGTAAACAGTGCACAACGCGTCCAGTCACCGACAGAACAGAAGCATAGCTCCCATTCGACAACAGGCCCCGAGGTTATAAAACTTTTTTCGTGCTCAACTCAGCTGAGCATGAAATTTTCTCTGCTGATAAATAGGAAAATGCCAACTTATGTTGGCATTTTCATATTCATAAGCAGAGAAAATTTGATACTCAGCTAAACTGAGCAAGAAAACAACTGTACTTATCAGTAATTTGCTACTTATTTGCAGGTAAAATTTCATGCTCAGCTGAGTTGAGCATGAAAAATAGTTTTATAACCTCGGGGCCAGATGTTGTTATTTTATCGTCCTGTGGATCCGAGAACCAGTGGCGTTTTTACGCTGAACTTTCACACACTGGTCTGGCATTCAAGACAGGCAACGAAGGCAACGTACTGATAAACTTGGTTATTTTTGCATATCTCTTAGATTAATTTCAAACTATTATTTTGAAGATTTTGAAGAAATTCCGTCTGGTATAAATGCAGTGCTTAAATAAGTTTCTTTACCGATTCGTTGCATAGACGTTGTAGTCCAAAAATTGTTTTCAAGCATTTCTTGAATATGCATATGAATAATTCAGTAAAACGTTTAATTCCTATTTCAAGAGCCGGGGATTGGATGGTCCGTGAGACTATACTTCTAAAACAAACTTATCTTGATGAGCGGAACGAGCAAGATTACCGTACGTTGTCTTCGTTGCCTGTGTTGAATGCCAGACCAGTATGTTCATAGCATCAAATCTTTATGCGAGTGTAAATGACATGTGAATAATGAGGCGGCAACATGCACCTGGATTTGATGTATCGTAATGTCTAATGGCGAAATTCTACTGTTAGTTTAAACAGTATAAACATACACAATCAGTTCGTACATGAATAATATAAAGGATTCGATAACAAGCTAACTAGCTTATAGACAGTTAGCTTGTTATCGAATCCTTTATATTATTCATGTACGAACTGATTAAATTCTACTGTTAAGCAACGCGATATGATAGTTTGCTGAATTATAAAATAAATGTTGCTATTAAGTCTTTAGACATGATGTGATGTCGACCAGAGAATACCATGTCGGGTCGGTCAATATTAGAGCTGCGACAGGAGAAAACCAACAAAGTGTTTATGTGCCCAGCGCACACTCAGATCAGCCTGGACATCCGTCCATTTTGATCAGAGTGTTCGCTCTCCGCATGGAGCCAGCTTAGACCCTTGACTATCCTTTAAGCCCGATCAGATTTAGCGGATGTCCAGGCTGATCTGAGCTTGGCGCACAACCACATTTTGGTTTTGTCGTGTCGCGGCCCATTGGTATAGTCTGATTAACTAAACAATTATTATGTCCCCCACCAAAGGTGAGGGGGGACATATCGTTTTCAGTGCGGATCCCGATGCGTCGGTGTCGGCGTGACAGATTCTTGTATGCGCGATATCTCTTGAACCAATGGATGGAATTTCTTCAAACTTGCATGGATATATCATTGGGACAAGCTTAAGAGCTGATAAGATTTTGGTGACCTTGACCACATTTTACAAGGTCACTGGAGGACTTAGATGACAATTTCTTGTATGCGCAATATCTCTTGAACCAAGAGATTGAATTTCACCATTTTTGCATGGATACATCATGAGACAAGTTTAAGAGCTGATTAGATTTATGTGACCTTGTCCTTATTTTCAAGGTCACTAGTGGAGGACTTAGATTACAATTTCTTGTACCTACTATATGTCCTGAACCAATGGATGGAATTTCACAAATCTTGCATGGATACATCATTTGGACAAGTTTAAAAGCTAATTAGATTTTGGAGACCTTGACCTCATTTTCAAGGTCACTAGAGGAGGACTTAGATTACAATTTCTTGTACCCACGATATCAATTGAACCGATCGATGGTCAGCAAACTTGCATGGATACATCATCGGAACAAGTTTAAAAACTGATTAGATTTTGGTGACCTTGACCTCATTTTCAAGGTCACTGGAGGACTGAGATGACAATTTTCTATTACCACAACATCTCATGAATCAATATATGGAATTTCACTAAACTTGCTTGGATACATTACTGGGATCAGCTAAATAGCTGGCTAGGGTTTGGTTACCTTGGCCTCATATTCGAGGTCACTGGAGGACTTATATTGCAATTTCTTGTACCCATAATATCTCATGAATCAATAGATGGAATTTCACTAAACTAGCATGGATACATCACTGGGACTAGCTTAAGAGCTGATCAGATTTTGGTACCTTGACTCAATTTCAAAGGTCACAGGAGGACTTAGATATTGAAAATTTCACAGAAGATGATATATCTTATTAGCCTATGGCTTGATTTTCACTTTACTTTCATAGATATACTTTTGGGCCAGTCTCAAGAGCTTACTTAGTTTTGATTAACTTGACCCCATTTCAAGGTCAAAAGCTAACTTAAAAATGCTTATTTTTTCTCATTAAATTATATATCTTGGTCCAGTTGACAGATATTCATCAGACTTGCATGAATATATCGTTGTGATAGGTTTAAGACATGTTAAGTATTTGGTGATCTTGACCCTTTTTTAAAGGACATAGTCATCTGTATAGGATATCTTTAGAATCAGTGCATGATTTTCTCCAAACTTGCCTAGATATTTTACTTGTACAGACTTTTTATTCATTAATGAGAATGGGAAATGGGCTGGTGAAAAAAACATTTCTAGTTTACATTGTAAATGCCTTTGTCGGCAATATTCAAATTTATTGCCACGAGCTAATGTGGACGACTCGATGGTCTATCGCAAGGGCCGCTAGGTTGAGGGTGATAGGGTGGTGGGTCGTCCGCAGCAGCGAAGGACGATTATTGCATGATTTTTACATATAAATATAGAAACAAATATCTTGGTGTGCGGCCCAATATGACTAGTGAATTCTTTCCCCATATAAAACTCCTCGGGCAGAACCATATTGGCCCACTCGTGCAGCCATATCGTCCTGTTTGTGCATTTATTCTATGATTCAAAATCAAGATGGCGGAACCCAAACTGGAAAATCTGTAATGGCTTCTTTGACTGGATTTATATATTTGGGGGAGAAAAGATCGACAAGCAGCTGCATAACGACTCAAAGTTTGTAGGAAAATCGAAAATCCAAATAAAGTCAATAACACAATCAAGAAAACATCTTTAGACTCACAAAGTTAGGACAATCCTTCTAATTGAAATCAAAACGCATAATGTAAGTTTTCATTTATTCATTTATTTAATTTTATTTTTTACCTCTCATTATAAGAATTTGCTTCCTGTGGAATCTTCTTTTGGTTCTAGAATTTCTTACACTTTGTTTGAGAACGGTTACTTAATGACGTTATGTTCTTAATATAATACCTTGCATGATCTTTTTTTTCTGAAATTTTGCAGACGTAAATTCTATCGTCTTTTTAAGCGCTTTCAGGATTAAACTAGTTTTAATGACAAAACAAAATTATTATAAAAGTAGTCATTTATGACTTAATCTTCAGACTTAATGTAAACAATAATAATCCTGTAAAGGTAATGCTGATATTCAGAAATGCAACTGTAGCAAAACCTTTTGTGGCTGAAAATAATCTTCCTTTCACAGGTATACCACTTAACCTGAAACAAAAATAAAAAATACAATTGTTACTGTGGGATTTCAGGTGACATTTTGTGTCTGTATTATGGCGGTACCCATTTTCGAGCAAAGTTGGAAACATTTTGATCAAGGTTATGTGGAAATGAATATAGCGCATAGCATAAGAACGCTTAAATAGTCTTGTACCGTGAATAAAGACGATGAATAGCCACTTTACCACATGAAAATTCATTAAGTACTACCCTAAAGGAAATAATGACTATTTGTTTTTACCCTTTCTTTCCGAATACAGGTCCAGAAGTAGTCACGTTATTCTCCACAATTATTATTATTTATTTATTTTTTTATTTATTGTTTTTCACTGTGAATCGTGTTTAATTATACCGCCGGTATACGAAGTATATAGGGGGTATATAGTTTTTGGTCTTTCCGTTAATATGTTTGTGTGTGTGTGTGTTAACATTTTTTCTGTCACATATTTCTCAGGAACCACTAAAGCTAGGACTTTGAAATTTGGTACAAACGTTAGGTAGGACTTGTTGCACCGTGTAAGAGAGAATCAGCCTTCTCCTGCTCATCAGTCCCTTTGTTAATCCATTTTTTCTTTCTCTCCAATTAATTTTTGTCACAGATTTCTCAAGAACCGCTATAGCTAGGACTTTGAAATGTGGTACAAACATTGGGTATGACTAGTTGTACCGTGTAAGAGAGAATCAGCCTTCTCCTGCTTATCAATCCCTTTGTTTGTCCATTTTTTCTTTCTCTCCAATTAAATTTCTGTCACAGATTTCTCAGGAACCACTAAAGCTAGGACTTTGAAATGTGGTATAAAGGTTGGGTATGACTAGTTGTACTGTGTAAGAGAGAATCAGCCTTCTCCTCTGTTTGTCCATTTTTTCTTTCTCTCCAATTAAATTTTTGTCACAGATTTCTCAGGAACCTCTATAGCCAGGACTTTCAAATTTGGTATAAACCTTGGGTATGACTAGTTGTACTGTGTAAGAGAGAATCAGCCTTCTCCTGCTTATCAGTCCCTTTGTTTGTCCAGTTTTTCTTTCTCTCCAATTAATTTTTGCCACAGACTTCTCAGGAACCACTAAAGCTAGGACTTTGAAATTTGGTACAAACGTTGGGTATGACTAATTGTACCATGTAAGAGAGAAGCAGCCTCTTCCTACTTATCAGTCCATTTGTTTGTCCATTTTTTCTTTCTCTCCAATTAAATTTTTGTCACAGATTTCTCAGGAACCACTAAAGCTAGGACTTTGAAATTCGGTACAAATGTTGGGTGTGACTAGTTGTACTGTGTAAGAGAGAATCAGCCTCTTACTCCCATCATTCCCATTATTTGTCCATTTTTTCTTTCTCTCCAATTAAATTATTGTCACATCTTTCTCAGGAACTACTACAGCTAGGATTTTGATATCTTGTACAAACATTGGGTATGACTACATGTAATTGTATCATGTAAGAGAGAATCAGCCTCTTGCTGCTTATCATTCTCTTTGTTTGTCCATTTTTTCTTTCTTTCCAGTAAAATTTCTGTCAAAGATTTCTTAGGAACTACTTTAGCTAGGATTTTGAAATTTGGTTAAACGTTGTGTATGACTAGTTGTACTGTGTAAGAGAGAATCAGCGTCCTCCTGCTTATCATTCCCTTTGTTTGTCCATTTTTTCTTTCTCTCCAATTAAATTTTTGTCACAGATTTCTCTGTTCTCATGAGAGCCACAGTCTTCAAATTTTGTATACATCTTGAGAATGGCCATATATATTGTTGGGAAAAAAATCAAGATGTTAAGATTTCTTTTGGTCTTCTTTTTCTTTTGGTCTTCTTTTTCCCATCTCTCACTCCAATGCAATAAATGGGAAAATGTATGGAAAAAAATTCTCAGATTGCTATGTTATTAGGTTTACATCTAGCTTTAAACTGATTAGTTGACATCATTGGGATGCTGCTGCTGACTTTAGGTCAAGGTCGCAGACATAGAAGTTTATGTATACTTACGTTGAAATTTTGTGTTAAATTTGTATATTTTTTTGATAACATAATTTGCATTTATTTTAATGGAAACTTTTGGTGTTTGTTTTTAGGCCTTTCACTGGATTTGTAATAGATTGTCCATCTGTCTGTCTGTTAGTTAACATTTGCTTGTATTAAATGTGTTTTTATTTTGCGGTGGCGCTGGCCTGGGGTATACGTGAGCCCCTGCTCACATGCTGTAGTTTAATCCAGTGGTGCCTAGTGAACATTCTTATCCATTTAAACTGGATTAGTCCATTTGTCACTTAAGGGTTGTATGATTTATTTATTTGTTATCAATTCACAGAAATCGCTTTAAATTGAATGTTGTGCAAAGAGTGTAGACCCTGAACAGACATCGCGTTCTGATCTGGGTCTGCACTGTTTGTATTTGTCCTTTTTGTGGGACGTTAGGCACTTATGGAATAACAGCTGAAAGTGAGAAGCAAATACATTATAATAAGCTGCGACACGAGAAAACCAACAAAGTGGTTGTGCGGCAAGCGCAGACTTAGATCAGCCTGGACAACCACCCAGTCTGATCAGACTCTTTGCTAAGCACTTAAAGGGTAGCTGAGAGTCTAAGCTAACTCCATGCGGACAGCGAATACTCTGATCAGACTGGGCGGATGCCCAGGCTGATCTGAGTCTGCGCTGGGCGCACAACCTTTTTGTTGGTTTTCTCGAGTCGCGGGTCAATTATTACTATACGACGACGAATCCATGGAGAAGGAATCTACTCATCCGTCCGACAAACTGAAGTGTTAATCAAGAAAGGCATTTCTTATTCCAGCGGTTGTATTTTGGGAGCTTACGGACTTTCAATAACTATAACACACAAGACATTGGTTCCTTAAGTAACATTTTGAGGGGATCACGTTTTAAGCTCACCAGAGCACGTAATGGCCACAAATTTCAATTTTCACATCGCAAGACACATTTTCATTAACGTAAAATATATTGACGTTGAAATTGTAGGAGTAAGCCTCATCTAAGCAGGCACAAAGCCGCTGTTCGGGGGTTACATTTTGATACTGTAGATGTTGTGCTTGCCTGATCATCTGTAAATTTGGCTCTAGTAATAAGTTTGTTTGAGACTTGCAGGCTGCCGTTTACTTGTTGATAATTTTGTACCTTCAAGTGCTTCACGTATTGTCCGACAACTAATTAATAGATGAGTATTTTTATGAATATCAAACGTTTTCTGTATTATTTGGTTCATATATCGAGACGTATGGAATTACTTCTTCGTCCTTTCTAGTGGGTTAATTTAGTAGTTCATATAGTGGTATAGCTATGCCTCTCTGGATAACTTCTTAAATAAGTGATTGTAGATTTTTTGATTTTTTTTGTAAGGCAATGCGTAGTTCTGATAAAGTTTCTTCCTATTGTTGATTTTTGAAACTATAGTGGAAATTCTTCTGGTTAAGTTATATGGGATACTCTTCTTCGTGTGTTTGGGATGACACGACTGAAAATCAGTAAGGTACAGCTTTGAATATGTTTCTTTAAAGTATATATCTGTACTAATGTTATTGTTAGTGTTTATCAATAAAACGTCTAAAAAAGAGTTTTCTTCACTATACTCTATTGTAAAGTTTAGATCGTATATATATGAACTGCATATGAGTCGCGACACGAGAAAACCAACAATGTGGTTGTGCGCCCAGCGCAGACTCAGATCAGCCTGGGCATCCGCCCAGTCTGATCAGAGTCCTCGCTGTCCGCATGGCGGTAGCTTAGACCCTTAGCTACCCTTTGAGCTCTTAACGAAGAGTCTGATCAGACTGGGCAGATGTCCAAGCTGATCTGAGTCTGCGCTGGGAGCACAACCACATTGTTGGTTTTCTCGTGTTGCGGCTCATAAATACTTTAGATCATATATATACGAGTTTCATAGTACACTACCATAACCATGATTACATGTATATGCATACTAATAATAGTGAATTGCACAGTTTCATAACTATTTTTGTCTTCGATGCATATACGTGTATTTACCAAATGTACCAAGTGAATGATACCTAACCCATTGTACTGCATAATGTAAGCAAGGTACAAACATACGTTAATCATAATAACTGAGTTTCACACAAACGATTTCCGTAACTGGGGTACTTTAAGTGAAGAGGAACCCCGTCTTAAAGCCGAAAAAATACGGTACCGTCTAAATTGAGGGACTATCCACAATCGTTTGTAATACAATGTACCATATGAAAGTGTAATACTTACATTTAGGAACAGAACAGTATGCCCAACGTAGTAAAGGGCTTACAGTGTAGCACCACAGAAGACCTGAGCTTCTACCGAATCGTCGACAAAAGTTGCTGGCTGCAAGAATGGATCCGTCGTTTGGAAAACTTGAGTCTTCCGTGAATCTTGCGTGTTTATGCGGTGTTTGTTCAGACCAAGCCTGGCAAAGGGTGCCGTCCTCCGTCTTTGACACCTTGCCTATGTACTGCTGAGGATTCTTCGGGTAATAGCAGTCGATGTTGCCTTAAATATTAATCAATTAACCAATTTGTGATTAGTTTTCCAGAAAAAAGATAGGCTTTCGACAGCCGTTGCGTATTTTTACGTAATTGCTGAAAATGACATTTTGAACAAACCTCTCATATATTCAGACATCTTATTAAGTTTGATTCTCTGTATATGCCAGAAACAGGGCCTTGCAAGCTCTTAGTTTCATTCCAAAAATACAAACTGGGAGGACACTATCCGCTTTCAAATGCCAAACAAATCTTGAAAAATTCACTTCTGAAGTTCGACTTTTACCTCGACTTTTTGTAACCGCCCTACTGACATTACCAAACAAGCAGGCCAAGAAGAAAAATATGGGATAAATGCGCAATAAAAAGGAAAATGAGAGGTAAAAGTGGGTAAGATCTGTAGCAAAATAAAAACAAACAAACAAAAAACACAAGTTCATGTGCATGTTTCTTGGTGATATGGTACCTGAAACACTTCAGATTTAGAAAATCCGAGGAAGGGCAGCTGGGTGGACTACCATTGACTACTATACAAGGTTAAGCATATTTACATAGATATTGTAATACATTGCCAGTTCCTCAAGTAGAATCCGCAAGACAAGCAGATGCTTTTAGAATTGCCACTAATTTTAGTAAATTTAAGTCTCTTTTACAACAATGGTATTGGAAAAAATTGCAAATGCTCCGCTCGTGACGAAGTTGCGTTAACACTGATGGGACGTTGCCTTTACGTTATATTGATGAAAAATTTAACCTTCGGTAGTATCTGTTTTAAAGATATTTTTTGTTCCCTATCTCTAGACAATAAATATTAACAGTCATTTAAAATGATAACTTTAGAAGCATTCATATATAAAGTCTGAATTCCTTACCGATTATGGTTCATTATAAGCAAACAGATTTTTCACTTTTTTGCCCAACTCAAAAGCAGGAATTTATGATCCTTGCTAAAACGAAGCTAGCTTTGGTAGCAATAAATGTAATATTATAAAAGTGGTTGGTATACAGTTGTTGCACACAGTTAGAGCCTGATTAGGACCTACACACTTTGCCGTTTCATTTACTTATTTGGACAGATAACATCATTTTAAAACCATAATGTCACAGTTTTAAAACCATTACGGAAAATAAAAATAGAAATTTTATGGTATGTGCCACATTTCAAACGTCGAGAGCAGTATGGCCAATGACCATTATATTGGTTGGTTGATTGCTTGGTTACTTTGGGGTTAACGGCCCTTTGAGACAGAATTTCAATCTATATCGGGCCGTCTCTCAGAGAGAGGGCCATTATATTGGAAACCAACCTAAAGTAACTGTAGGGTCACGTAAAAACAGTTCGTTAGGCATTAGAGCTCGGTTAAGAGAATAATTCTCATATACTTTTTCTTACTTTCCGATCAATCAAAACACAAGTTGAGTCCTCTCATAAGAACATGTTTTTTTTTCTTTTATTTTTTCTTTTCTTTTTTCAATCGAGAAATATTTAAAATTATCCCTAAGTTGTCCCTATAATCCGGTCTTATCTGGGGCACTGGACTCTCTAGGCTTTTATGGGTTAAAAATCAAACTGACTGTTATATACATGACTTACAAATCGGCACTACACAGTATTCCCAGCGGACATCCTTATTATTCGTATAACACCAAGGCGCCCCTTTTTCATCCGGGTCACGACACTTGTTCTCGGCCTCAGCAACCGAGCCATCTGCAGGGAACATACTGTCTTCGTTATGTGTATGTTGGTGTGGTTCTTGGGATGACCAGTTTTGGCAAAAACGCCCGTTATTAGTCCATCTCACGCCTCCTGAATATTGCTTTGAATCCGTTCCATCCCAGCAGCCCAAAAGGTATTCTGTCATAAAAATACCATACTATGTGTGGATGTTTCAAAAGAAAACAAGCAATGGCTAGCTGATCTAGCATTCCCGCATAAGATTTCCGCTTTGTGCGCATTTTTTCCAACGGTATACCATGTTCTTTTGCGCAAAATCTTTCATTATTACCTTCCCATCGTCCTGATATGACTGGAATACTGTTGAAAAGGACGTAAAAAGGATCGCAACTCATTTATCCATACACGGTCAATTCTCGATATCTCAAATATTGATATCACAAAGTATCTTCCTATATCAAAGAATATAGTTTGGACACATTTCCAGTTTTTATATACATTTCAACTACTTTCATCTTAAACTACCATTATATCAGAGTTAATTTTCTGGTTCTAGAAAATTTACTTTAAGATATCAGTAGTTTGGAATGAATTTTGACTTTGAGGTATCGAGAGTTGACTGTATTTAAAAGAAACAGCAAAGACCCAACACCAATCTGTGTATACACGCACACTCATCAACTGTCCCTGTTTACACGAAACCTAGCCCTGGATCGATCATGAAAAAATACTTTGCAAAGAGCGCTGGCCTGCATGCATTAGGCGAATAGGCACATTTTCAGGCGAAGCAACTCTGCTCTTTTGGTTTTGCCTCTTTCTTCACGGGAATTTCTTAAGGCCAGGCCCAGAGGTTATAAAATTCTCAAAATCAAAATAAATCAAACTGACTGGCTGCTTCCGAGCACATGCTCGGCAGTAGCCAATCAGTGTGCATTATTTTGAGTTTGATATTATTCTCAAGTTTTATAACCTCGAACCCAGTCTTCAGTATGAAAGGGCAGGCTCCGCTTGCCAAAATGTCAATTAGTATAATTTTGACATGTTGCACTTCAAGATATAAAAACAGTGTTCCTACCTTCCACAACACATAATTGTCTTATAAAACAAATTTAGAAGTTTGATTGATTGGTTTAATGTTTAACGTCAACAGTAAACAGCTATAGTTATATCGGGACGGTCAGTTAACCTAACCACACTATTCATGGGCAGGCTTAGACCTGCTAAGCGGTTAACCAGTACTAAGTGCACATACTATCGAACCCAGGACCTCTGACTTATGAGTCAGGTGCCCTACTCATTGCGCTTCGCGGCCCGGCCAAATTTAGAAGTGAATAAATATGCCCTGAACACATCCAGAAGAACAGATTATAATAATTGCCCCAAAATCCTGTATTAAATCAGTTGATTTTCAGAATATTCAACAATTTGCTGAAAAATGACAGTTTGTTTGAAATTTCAACTCTGATCCCAGTCGCCTGATCACAATAAGCTCAAGATAAAACAAAAACACATGGCGTTAGTTTGCATAGTTTGTCATAGAGATTTTTTATCCATAAATAGAGGATCTTACATGAGTGCTCATGTATTATTGATTTTATTAAACGAGTTGGGGAAAAAGATAAGATACGAGGCTATTAAACGAGTTAGGGAAAAAGATAAGATGCGAGGCTATGCCGAGCATCTTATCGGTTTTCCCCAACGAGTTAAATAAATTCAATAATACAGAAGCATGAATGCAAGATTCTATTTATCATTTGACACTAAAATCGCGTTTTATTAGCAAATATCGCACTAAAATGTCACGATTTCTCCATTAGAAAACGCGACGTTTTATGAACGTCAATGCATAACGTTACGACGTAATTTGCATATTTAACCCACTAGTGGATTATCGTTTTTAATGCATGGCTTCATTACAGTCTCAGATACGACGTCATATGATAAAAAAATATTTATCTGACATGTTTTTAATTATTATGTACAAAATAAGAAATGAAAATGCCACTTCCTCAGAAAAAAGTCATCATTCGTTTCTGAGATATAAAGGAAAATAACTGATTTTATAGACAGCGAAAAGACCATAAATATATGATACCAATTGATTTTAGATCAATTACCGCTTTTGTAATAGAATAACACTGCGAATTTTAATATCTGACAGGGTAAGATTTAATGGAAGACAGGAAATAGCGCAGATTGTGAGAAATCTATATTTCTCTGGCGCTTTTGTCTCAGCAATTTGCTTATTTACCAGGGGAAGTAGCTAGGAGGCAATTACACGATACGTGCAATCATAATTCATTCTCTTTAATGGGACATCTAGGGAAAAAGACCCTAAGATAGTTCATTTTGTTATGAGTGTTGGCAGCTGGTAACAGTATCTTGTCCAATTAACAAATTTCCGTATATAAATTCGCAGTACGTGTTGAAATTTTGTACGGAAATACGCATATGCATGTTGAAACTTTGGAAATTGCTAAAATTTCTACATGTATATGCGTATGCATATGCGTATTTGCGTACAAAATTTTGTCAATTTCAACATGCATATTCGTATTTCCGTACTAAATTTTGACAAAATTTCAACATACATATGCGTATTTCCGTACAGGTTTATGTAGCTACGCTGTTGGTTAAATGAATAAAAGTCATAGTTACCCTCTGCAGATATTTTGCAGCCTGTGATCAAGCATACACAAACAACTGAAACAAGTCTGGGTCCCATTGTGGCAACAGTAATCGTGCAGATGTGCGTGATGTGGTACACAGTAAAAGTATAAATAATGTAGAGTTATCCAGGTTTTATACCATTTATACTTTTCGTGAAATGACACATAAAAATGGAAGGTTAATATCCCATTTCAAAGTATTGCTAAATGTCAGTAAGCTAATATTTGCAATAATTACTACCTTAACATTTATTTACTGAAACACGAAAGGGGCGCGTTAGGTATATCTAAGACTTACGTCAGCCGTTCCCACGAGTCGGGAGTTATAACAGCACTCCAATAGTCGAGGAAATGCAATGCATGTATTTGCTGATCAAATCAGACACCTGGTCATACTTTCGAGACAAATTTAGGTCGAATCTGACCATCGGAGCCGAAAAACTACAGTATTTGACTTTTTGCATATTATCGAAAGTAGCTTTGTGGTCATCTGGGTTTGTATTTATAAAACTACTTTAGTGGTTGCTATGCTGTTGCTAAGGCTAAGTTTCTTTCAAGGAGATTCCCTGCAACTTTGAAATTTGCTCTGGAGGAACAGTCTTAAAAATTTCATATGTGTAGGAAATCTCCTTTATAGAAATTAAGCCTTAGCAACAGCATAGCAACGACTTAAATGCTTTTATAAATACGACCCCTGCTTACCTTTCGGCATTTCGCTTGTCTTGATTTGCTTTGTGTGTTGTCTTAAAGTTTCTTTCTGTCTTTTCTCTTTTAATATTTTTTGGTGTGTGTGTGTGTGGGGGGGGAGATGTATGTGGATGTGGTTAGCAATATTTTGAACCAAGTAATGATTAAACAAGAGCTGCCGCCTGACAGCTTTGCTCGCCTGAATTGGTGCTTGCCCATGGCGCAGTCACTTTCAGCGTGAGACTTGCACAGCATAGACTTCAGGCAAGTCTTAAGTTAAAAAAAATAATGATAAAGAAGTCACACAGAAGTTCAAAATGGTGACCTTTTGCTCAAGTTACTGAGAGGCAGGAGGGGTAGGCGGAGGCTGGCTTTATCGAAACCCTTGACCAATATCTAACATCAGTTCAAGTATTAGTGTCAACTTAATCCATCTTAGCTCTGTAAATCTATATCTTAATGAAATTTTAACCAAAATCAAGACGAAATTCTAAACTTTCAACAAAGATTTCAAGAAAATTAAAGTATAAGTCGATGATCTAAACCTCAAGGTCTCCCAGTGGGGTTGGTGCAGTATTAATGTATCTAACATCATTTCAAATGTAAATTAAATCTATGACAAGCATTGTGTATCTGTTTGCAATCAGAAAACTTCAAAAAACTCCTTAAGATTTTAATTTAAGAAAGCCAAAATCCCCTAAGTCCATGACCTTGACTTTAAGGTCATTAAGGTCACTGATCAGGGTGGAGGTATTCCTCTGTAAAACGTTTTTCAAATATCTACCTACAGAGCAAGTATCAAAAGAATCCAACCTTGGTTTTGGGAGATATGGGTCTATATAAAAAATAACCAAAACATCCAATCCGACATGATATCAAGTTCACTGAGTGATTTGGAATGTGTACCCTTTACCTCTTTAAGACCAATTTCTAAACAGTACGAGTATTAAAATAATACACTCATGGATTACGGACATACGGATTTTTAACCAAAACAGCCTATCGGGACGCCTACGCTGACGCCAACGCCGACGCCAGGGTGACAACAATAGCTCTTTCTGAACTTTTGCTCAGGCGAGTTTCAAATCAGTAACAATATTTATAAAATGAAATCTAAAACGAGCTAAGACTATCCAGTTAAGGCTAGGGAACCTGTAGCACCAACTCGGGCTACAACAAATTATCTAAGATTTATAACACATGCTAACGCACTTGTTATACTCTACGCAACAGGCACATGACGTCGTAAATACTTTGTGCTTACATTGATGCGACGCAATAACGTGGCATCAACGTCAGTACAAAGTAATTTCGACATCATATGCCCGCTAAGTAAATAAACTTAAATAATGACATAGCCTCTTCTACAAAGTTAAAGTTGTTAAAAAAACTCTGAAGGGTGGTTCTTTTAAATAAGGCCACGCATCAGGGCAAAAAATCAAAACAAAACAACAAAAAAAAACACACGAAAATAGGAGACTCAGTTTAATTGTTCATGTGCTGTCATATAAATGGCAACACTGCCAAAGCCCTCAGCACCCAAGGAAATCTATTTTCACACTGACACCAGAAACGAATTCAGTGATCCCAAAAGACTACGAAAAGTATGATTTGCGCTGTGACGAAGTGTTCATTCAGACCTAAAACGGCCGCCACACGCCACCTTACATAAGCTGCAATGAAGATAAAATATGTCTGAAGGAAAACAAGTAACACATGAGAGAAACGGAATATTATTAAGCTGATTCTGTTTAAGTATGTTCATGTGCAGTAATGTAAATTGGCAAAGCATTTCCAGTAGCACCAGCTTCAGCGGATCTCTGTTTTCAAACTGACTCAGAGTAGCTTCAATGATACGTTGTTGTTGCAGTCTTTGTAACGACGTTCCCAAAGTGGCTCAGCGGTACGAAGCCATAATTGCACACACCTGCCGCTGAGTGTTCGACTGTATTAGTGATACAAAAGTGGCCAGAATATGGCACTTTTCCACAGCTGCAGTGAAGATCAAATAACCATTTTCATCCATTTTTCGAATATCCTGCGTTACCCTATTGCTCTTCCGTAGTTTCATTTAATTATTGCTGTGGGATAACACCGGAAGTAACGAAAGAAAAATAAGTAAAATATTAGGTTATCTATGGTGTAACTGCTGAATATTTATGAGAAATTTGCTGAAATAATGACAATATCTTATCCTGTTCATTAATACGATATAGTAATATAGTTTTATATAATTAATGCCTGATATGCAAATCTAGCCAACTGTGTGGGAATGTTACATTTTATTAGTCAAGCAAGTCTTAAATAGGGCTCAGCAAATCTGTGAAGACATGGACTCAGACTAGCCTGTACACAAACAATGTACGAAGATTGGGGACTATACAGTACAGTGAAGGCATAGAACAGACTTCACACCTAAGCAGGCTGATTAAGAATTGGAGTGGACGTTGTATACCGGGGACAGCTTATGCTTGCTACGGCTAAGCTTCTGACATTTGGGACATAGGTGGAAGCAGATACTGAATTACTCTGGTGATTACCGAAAGCGTTTTAAATATTGGGACATTTCAACCATTTATTACAAATATATCAAACAAATTCCATGAATCTATGTTCGTCGCCTTCGGAAAAAGAGGTCGGGATGAATATTCCCAAAATATACAATGTACAGAATACATATGAGGAGCTTCACACGCAAGGTACCTATTGTGTATCTATTTTATAGTATTTGAGCTTGAAAATCATCTAAGTTCAAACAGCCATAAGGAGGTTTTAAAAAAAAATCATTAAAATCATCAGACTCTATCAAAACCACATGCAAAGTTTCATGATGATTCGGTACAAATCTCTGAGGAGTTGTACATACAAGGTGTCTGTTGTCTATACACTTTGTTAGAATTTGAGCTTAAAAATAAATAAGTTCGAAATGCATGAAGAGTGGCAAAAATCATCTGAAGATACTACAAAATAACAAGAAAATGTTCAGGTCATGTTAAAGATATTTCAAAATGACAAAATCATAATTAAACCCTATGAGGTAGCCACTGTCTAAACATTTTAAAAGTATTTGGGTCAAAGGCGACACATAAAAAGTGATAAAACTTACAAGACATATATTAAAGCCACAGGCACGTCTTATGGCAATGAAAAAGAATGAAAATCTTAAAGAGTTCCTTCAAGAGCAGAAAACATATTCAGAAGAAGGAACATGGGCCAGACTAAACAATAAAGCAAGATCAATGGCACTAACAATATTTAGTGACGATACCAGAGAAAACCATACTATAATTTCTTAATTTTAATTTGTCAGTCGATTCAAAGACTGATTAGTATCATAAAGGGTCCAAAAAATATAAAAAAAACACGATGATCTAGAATAAGATTCTAAGCGAATCTAAAATTTCAGGTGTCTCAGAATATATCATCTGATCTCAAATGACGAAAATAAAAATAATAATAATCTGCACTATGGACGATGTACGGGGAAACGTTTTACAACCACCACACTGTACAACATCAGCTACAGTGAAGTAAAATTAAAACCTTTAAAATTCCTTTAAGAGCAAAGAACACATTCAGAGACACATTCAGAAGAGGGAACATGGGCCAGACTATCTAGTCTCCGCTAATAACGCCGATCAGTGAGCCTGACAATATTTGGTGACGAAACCAGAGAAAAGCATACTGTAATTTCAATTGGGCAGTGGATTCAAAGACTGATTAGACTCAAAAGGTCCAAATAATACCAAAGCGATGATCCAGAATAAGGGTCAAAACCAATCTAATATTTCAGATGTCTCAGAATATATCATATGATATCAAAGGATGAAAATAAAATATAATCTGCACTATGGGTAATGTGCGGGAAGATGTTTCACGGCCGCCATACGACACAACACTAGCTGCAGTGAAGTAAAATAAAACTCTTTAAGACACATTCAGAAGAAGAAACATGGGCCAGGCTACGTAGTTTCAGCTAATAAAGCCTAATCAGTGACTCTGACAATATTTGGTGACGAAACCAAAGTAAAAGCATACTGTAGTTTCTTGATTGAGCAATTGATTCAAAGATTGATTAGTATCAAAAAGGGTTCATATAATACAAAAGCCAATGATCTAGAATAAGAGTCTAAACAAATCTGAAATTTCAGATGTCTCAGAATATAGCTTATGATCTCAAAGGACGAAAGTAAAATATATAATCTGCACTATGGATGAAGTATGTTGAGACGCTTTTCGGCCCCCACACTGCACAAACAATGCATATTGTTAAGTTACCTAAGGTTGCGCGTCGCACGCCATAACGTCACATTGACGTCTGGTATATGCTAGTTCTCAATATGCGAAGATGGTTAGAGCCACTATAGAAATAATGTAATTATTTTAAAAGGAAGTTTTGTATTTTTCTGCAAAAAACCGAGACGGACACTCTAAACTTATCATCATTTGAAAATAAAAGCTGTAGTTGAGACAAAACATCGTCTTATGGACAGTCCGTCCTTTTCCCGGCGTGACAGACAATCGTATTTGCGGCCGTTTGGTGTAAAATTGCATACTTAACCTATCTAGCCCTCTCGTTGCCTCAAACCAAGGTAGAAAAAGCCTTCATATGTACCAACAGTCGCGTTTCTTTTTGTATATTACGCGCTTTGAGTTTATCTGAATAATATCATGCTGGATAGCTAGTATGTATTTACAAAGTTAACAGGAAAAGTCAAATTAGATCTGATTCTTCATCAGTCGCGGTTTTATCTATACAGTATAATGCACTCGTTACTGTATAAATTGATACACTGAAAGAACAACAAAAAATGAGAAATCAAGTTACAGATTCATCACAATATCATATCGTGCAAATAATATCCCAAAGAGTATTCCCTGATTTGATATGAGTTTTGGGTAGGCATTTAGCTGCGCCATTACCTTGAAATAGTCATCGATGCAAATATCTACGCTGGGATTTGCGTCTACCTGATCAAACTCTGAAAAGAATGAATCGACGAAATTTTTGCTTCCAAGCCACATTGGTGACATTTCGACTTGATAATTTAGTCGTATGGTAGGGCAAACAAATTGTCTGTTCAGTCGATATGACGCCACACAACCCCCTGCTCGTGGTGAGAAAGAAAACAGCCATTCTGATTCTCTAATTGTTTGATCGAAATCTAGCGTTTCAAGTTGAGGTATATACTTCAAATTCTCTGTGGTGCTCAAGCTTAATATATCTTTCTTTCCAAGAACTTTAGATACTTGGGTGTAAAAACATTCCATCAGACAATCCTATGACGTTTTATGTTGATCCATACAGTAAAATTCAGCTCAAATACACAATATTTCAACAGGGCATGTGCAGCGGGAATGGTGTCTATAGTGGTGTCTAAACCCATTAATCTACAAATATGTTCAAAACAATTTTTCCAGCTTTGCTAGTCCATTCTATGGAAAATTGCGTTCTGTAAATTTAATCCAAATTCGATACAAATGCCTTCGACCTCTTCCCATGACAGTTCACACTTCCCAGCAAAAGGTGCATAGCCAAGACGGCAGGCCAGTAGACGGCAACTGTTCTGAAAAGAAAGCGATACTGTAACATTAAATCTGAAAGCTGAAAAAAGACAGAAAATAAAATATATGGAAAGCTATTTGTGACACGCATTTAACGAGTTCTGTCATGTCTTGCCTTACAAATACAGCCCTTCTACTTTTTAGTTATCTGTTATGCAAAATTTATACCAGTCTCCGTCGTAAATAAATTGTTTGGTAAAAGGGCCACCAAAGTACGCATATATGAATTTTAGTTAAAAAAAAGAGATGACGGGTTCACTGGGTATAATCGATTCCGCTAATTTTCGCTTCCTGCAGAGACTGTCCGTCATATTTGGCTTCCGCCGAGACTGTCCGCGAAGTCTTGCTTCCTGCAGAGACTACTGTCCTCGAAAAATGGCTTCCTGCCGAGACTGTCCGCGTGATTCTGCTTCCTGCCGAGAGCCTCGGCAGGAAGCAGAATCACGCGGACAGTCTCTGCAGGAAGCCATTTATCATGTACAGAAGTCTCGGCAAGAAGCAAGAGTTCGCGGACAGTCTCGGCGGAAGCCAAATATGATGTACAGTCTCTGCAGGAAGCGAAAATTAGCGGAATCGATTATACCCTGTGGGGTTGAATTTGGTAGTCAACGGGCCTTTATCCAAGGACAAATAAGAGAAGCAATACGCGAGACAGAAGAGGCAACGACATCCGTTAAGCTATGCCTACACATGAGAACCAAAGAGAGGAGAGGTGTCCTCAACTGAATGACTTCAAACTTTACGACCGACGTGGGCGTCGTATTCTGGAGATGTCTGACGCTTCGGGCACCAGGGAGCATATGTCTGAGGTAGTGAAGCTGCATCGGGCCAAAACAATTAAATAGAACAAAAAAAAAAAATAGATAAATAAAAAATGGAAGCCAATCTTCGCTAAATGGGATGTCTATGTATGAAACTTTAGAGTGTAAAGTTTACATTGTCGGTTATAAGTTTATATGGTTGCATTAAATCAGTACTTAAATACTGACCACTATTATGCTTTTGTACAGAAATCGGCTCAGAAGCACTGATATCTTGGTTGATGATAACCTCGGGGATAATTTGTCAACCACCACTGATATCGGTACAGTTGTTTAAATAATAAATGTACATGAAGCTTTACGTTTACTAGTATGAAAGATGCGTATTTCTGTATTCAAGGTGCTGATCACTGATTTGCGGTAAACACTGCAAACTAAAAATTGAGCTGCGATACGAGATAACCAATAATTTTAAAAGTGGTTGTGAGCTAAGCGCACACTCAGATCAGCCTGGGTATCCACCCAGTCTGACCAGACTCTTAGCTAAGCGCTTAAAAGGTAGCTAAGGGTCTAAGCTACCTCCATGCGAACATCAAACGTTTTCCTGCTTCAACTGTAGCCCCTATCGCAAATTTGTGGTAAAAATAGATACTGTAAATATAAGCAATGAACTTATTTTTTCTGGTGTTTATCGACGTATAAACTACACTGGGTCGCTAGCAAAGTTTACATGAACACCTTTAAGGTTCATTTACTTTGCACGTGACCTAATGTAGTTTATACTTCGATAAACATCGGAAAAATGAAATCCATTCCTTAAAAACTACATCGGTTCACGCGACGGTACATAACGTTAAGTGACGTCAAAAGAAACCATAGTTCTCCAATCTGATTGGCGACGTTATGACATAGTTTTTACATCGTTGACGCTGTTCCGCTTTTAGTAGAAAAACTTCGTTTTTGAAAATAAGCTTCTTAATTTTGAAGTAACAACGTCGCACCAAAAATAATTTTCAACAATAACGGTTTTTTTTAGAAAAAATAAATAAAGAAAAATATAAATAAATATACGTAATGGACAGGGCTCAGCCCTAACGAACGTTCCTCTAGGAACATAGAGAATAATGCAATTAGCGAGAAATAACGGCCCAAGTGCATACGCCAGAGAACAAAAGACGGCACAGGACTGGTGTCAACCACACACCATATCAGGCGATACGTAACGATCTAAAAAGATGACAGCCACCTGTATCAAAAATTAGATGTCCAATATTACTCAGAATTGCAGCACTAGTATTATAATATAATATTTGGGGCGTCCCTTCACTTATATTTATATACTTACATTATCCGTGAATTTATTAAAAAGCCCTATGGTAAACCATTAATATAGTTTATATTTCAATATTTACATTATCCGTGCATTTATTAAAATAAACCATTAGAATGTAATATAGTGTAAACTTCAATAAACTACATCAGTTCGCGCGACGTTAAGTAATGTCAAAATAAACCACAGTTCTCCAATCTGATTGGATGTATGTGACGTTATGACGTCGTTGTGACGTCGTTGACGCTGTTCTGCTTTCCTTAGAAAAACTACACATAAACGTTTTTTTCTGCTTCAACAGTATCCCCTATCGCTAATTTCTGGTCAAAAAGTAGATAGAAAAGAAGGTAAATATAAGCAATATAGTTAACTTTTTCTCGTGTTTATCGACGTATAAACTACATTGGGTCGCTAGCAATGTTTACATGAACCCCTTTGGGGTTCACTTACTTTGCACGTGACCCAATGTAGTTAATACTTCGATAAACACCAGAAAAATGAAATTCATTCCTTAAAGACAGGACTTCTCTGCCGGGGGGTCTGGTCCCCTGCACATAGCTATGATACCTGTACAGGTAAAGGTGTGAAAATTGATTCAACCAATCAGTGAACCAGAATCATCAAATATGATAATTTTATTGGCTGACTGGAGGTGTTGACACTATGAGCTCAAGAGACAAAATGACACTTTAGTAGTTAATCCTCCTTTTATAGTCCCATCCCTGTCTTTAAATATCTACATCGGTTAACGCGACGGCAGGCCCGTCGCCATGTAGTGAAAACTGATCCGGCGGAGGAAAGTAGCGAGTGCCGAAGGCACGAGAGGGGGGAGAGCACGAGAGGGGGATTTCCCCCCTCTCGGAATGGGCGTCTCTATGTGCGTTTTTAATGCATTTTTGGACGCGTTTGGGGCCAAATTTTAGTCGTTTTGGTCACGAAGTTTTGCTAGTTAAATACGAAAAAGAACAAACGTAAGACTCAAGATCTTTAACAACTATTTCGACCCTTCTGCGAGTCTCATCAGGCGCTGGCATCAATTTCAGCGTTCAAGAAAAATTAAGCCTGATACAGATATAATCCCCACTATATTTATATTATTTTTGTTTTTTTTTTATTTATTATTGGCTTTTTCTTCTAAACAACTATTTCGACCCCTCTGCGAGTCTCGTCAGGCGGTGGCATCAAGTTTAAGGTCCGCATTAACGCAAAGATTTAACCTGATACAGATAGGCCAACATACAGAGATGACAAAATGCGAGATATTTTGCTGTATCATAATGAAGCCACGGCCTAATGTCAAACCACGACCGCTGAAAACTTTTCTGCTCCGGCTTTTTTTACACCAAATGTACGTTGTGGGAACCGAAAAGTCTTGGGCTGATTTAGAACAGGCGGCACTTGTATATCCATAATGGAATAACAACATTGACATGGAACTATCGGTACAGTCTCAGGACTTAGAATGCTCATGCATGGCATGACATGATCGGTTTTTAACGTTACCAGACACCAAAGGCACATGGAGGCAACGCCGGTGAAACCGGATTAGCTTTTAGCTCACTGATAACCATGCATGAAGCCTAAATCAAATTCTCATACATGTAAATTCAAAATGTTTTATACATACTTTGCCGCCCGACATGTCCTTTGATTTAGAATAATTAGAAAAAAAACATTGAGGGGATTAAATTTTTTTTCTGTTGCGCCGAGAAAAACATGCCGCTGTATTTCGTTTTCATACTATTGTTGGCATACAAAAATCAAAACGAAGAAGTTCTTTAATACATTCTGGATCAAAGAGATTATCATGTCTTTGATTAATCGTCCGCTGAAAATAATCCTTTATGAAATTAATCCAGCAGGTGTCATTATAATAACTGCATCGTTTTGCACGGTGTGTGACTGCATGTTTTCACACCTTGGCCAGGTTTATTGATGACACGAGCAACGAGCGTCATTGATAATTTCATCGATAAATTGCGGCACTTTTGATGATGCGATTCAATAAAATCACAGGTAAGCACTTAAGAAAAATCGGCTGAAAGGAAAAAAAGTGGTACGGCAGATAGCATACTAAGCACAAAGAGTGGTCCGGCGCTCGCCGGACCTGCCGGACCGGCGACGACGGCCTTGGACGGTACATAACGCGAAGTGACGTCAAAATAAACCATAGTTTTCCAATCTGATTGGACGTTGGCGGCGTTATGACTCCTTTTTAACGTCGTTGACGCTGTTCCGCTTTTTATAGCTTTTAGTTGAAAAACTTCGTATAAATGTTTCTTCTGCTTTAACTGTAGCCCTTCGGGGTTCATGCACTTTGTACGCTACCCAAATGTTGTTTGCACTTCGGCAAACCTCAGGAAAATGAAACCATTCTTTAAATATATAATATTTGCGGCGTCCCTCCAGTTAAAAGAATAATTGATAATACCCCACTTTAGAATGATTTACCGAGGTGTGCTGTCGATATTCCATGCAAACACAGACTGGATTATTTCATACTGTCGAACAAACCATGAGTTATCTTCCACAAAAGCCATAAGTTACTTCCTGGAATAATGTCATACGTCAACTAATCCCTTATTTATTCGGAGGCGCTATTATTTATCAAATATTGTCGCATTGTATCAGAAACAGGAATCAGCATCTCTACAAGGCAGTTATTATCTTCTTATGAAATAACGTATTTTTATATGGAGACATATATGTATGACAAGAATATATTGTAATCAGTGAATAAAAAATTAAAATAAGATGGAAAAGAAAGAAAAAAGAAAATATATAGAAATAAATATTATAATAATTTGCAGCGCTTTAAAGGTAGGTTCCTGGGCTAGCGATGTCAATTGTGTCCACAAAATATTTTCGTCTTTTTCTGAGCAGTATTGAATTCTCTTATTTTTCTGAATTTGTTGCTACTGAGAAACTCGTCAGATGTTGAAGAAAATAGTCGTTTTCCCTTTTAGTTTATTTTCTTTCGTTCGAATTCCAGTTCTAAAAATAACTATGTTTGTTATGTCTATAAGTGCGCAATTTCTGATGCCATTCTCCAAAGGTCAATTTTCCCTTGACGTGAGCTCTCCTAGAGGTCCTGGCATGGCGGATGGGTTAAAACTATCCCAAAATGCAATGCAGCATGACATCAGCTGCGTTATCTATTTTTGGCGCGAACTAAAAATAGCGCTAACTGGTGTGCGAAGCAGAGTTAGGAAATCCCTTGCAAGACAACTTTTCTAATATTTTTTTGATTTACATTTTTAAGTGAAACTTATTAATTCCCTTTTATAAGTGCTTTCCAACAACTTGGATAAAAGTTCATCAAAATTATGATGCATTCCAAAGTACAGGAACCTACCTTTAATCGTTCAAAACAAGGGATTGAAATAACTTACTGTATACTTATCCATTATTTCATCAGAAGCGCATTGGAATCTGTTATAGAATCTTCATCTACATGCAGAGTTTCATACCTCAAAAGCACACTGAAATCTGTACTGCCTCTTATTCCATCAGATGAGCATGTTGTAGGATAATTCCAATTCATATTTCTGTTACACACTTCACAAAAGACATTTTTAGCAGACGTACCAAAGGAAGAACTCTACGGCCAGGTACTTGGTAAACAAGTTTCTTCTACATTCGGGTCGTACAGTTCCCATAACCCAGTTTCATTACAGTTCGTGTGTACATGTACATAACTGTGAAAGTAAAAACACTCATATATTTCGGATATGTCTTTTATCTCTGCTGGAACGAGGTTGACAATGGTGCATCCATCCAAAATGTCTTCCCAATTACCAAAATCAATTTTCAAAGCACTGAGGCACTCAGTTTGGAATAGCCACGTGATAAAGTCGGTTATTCCATGACATATTGCGCAATATTTGTTCTCAAGCATTTTTCCCCTAATTTTGTCCGTCACCCAAAGAAAGTCTTCAAGCTTTTCTCTATTGACTCCTGCACACTTTTGTCGGTTTGTTTGGTTTCTGTAAGAATCCGGACAGCTGTTTATTACTCTGTACTTCTTTTCCCTCGATGGTGGTTTATTATGGGCCTGGTACATGTATTTGACCATGAAATCGACGCAGGGCCAGATTATTGGTTGCTTAGTTAATGTTCCTCATCCGGGCAACAGTTATCCAAATCCCCAACATTTATCGTCACAATAGCATGGCGAACAAAAGATATGTGGTCATCAAAAAGTACTTGTGTTGCATTTTTGTAGCAAAAATTGTTATATGGGCATAAAATTGACGCGAAAGTACGAACCAGCTGCCTTCCATCAAAAGCTAAATTTCCAATGCAGAACAAAAGTAGCCAATAAAAATACTGTTCATTAGATAGTACATATCGAAGCCTTTTCAATACTGCGACAATAATTCTCGTTAAGAACTGTTTCCTGCAATTTAAAAAGCATATACGAGCCGCGACACGAGAAAACCAACAATGTGGCAAGAGATGTCTCTCAATTCATGGACTGCCAATGCAAACTCACTGAATAGCTGAAAAGAATAGCTACACTCACGGATTGGCAAACGGATCTGTGACACCCCTTTTACAGCCAGACAAAAAAGTCAATTTCTACAGCTGGCTGTCTAGAGTCTAGAATCCTCCCATGGTATATATCCTAATGACTTCAGGTTCAATTGAAAACTCGTTCTAATGGTACATGTAACTTCGTTGAAATATTTATCATATTAGTACCGTGATAGCATTAAGTTGTATCATCCTTTCATATTAAGATGTCGCACTACATGACATTAGTATCGTGACAACATGGAGTTGTATCCGTTCATATTAAGATGTCGCAATACATGGCATTAGTACCGTGACAACATTAAGATGTCGCAATACATGACATTAGTACCGTTATCCGTTCATATTAAGATGTCGCAATACATAATATTAGTACCGTCACGGTACTAATGTTATGTGGCGCGAAATTTTAATATGAACGGATATACGTCAATGTTTTGTTCCGCCATATTATTAAAACTTTTAGGATTACATATTATGGCAATTGCTTTTTTTAATCAGTTGTTTATTTGAGCTAAAACAATAATGTATCATAAGTCTAAACTAATGTTGTGAATAGGAAAATCGGAATTGTAATAACAAGATTGTTTAAAGGCAAAACTGTGATATGTGGAGAAATGTAAGATACTATTTCTTGTAAAGAAAAAAATAATAATATGAGTAAGTTTTTTTAGCACAAACGTTTTCAGTTAAAACAAAATATAACAATACGAAAGTACATCATTTTATTGCTGAAGTGCCCTATTGAGTGTACGTCTACTTCAATGAACAGGATTTGGTCAAAAGCTGATTATAACTGACTGCCTTATTAATATTAAAGAATAACAGTATGCTTTTGTTTTGCTTTCGTCGATAGATATTATCAGGGCCACTGATAAGGCTTGAACAGCCGGAACTTCAAAGTATACCAATGTTCCTTCTTTTCAATCTGTACTCTGCTCTTGGAGGAACTCTTTAAGAGTTTGACGTTACTTCAATGCAGCTGGTGCTTTGCCGTGTGGAGGTAATAAAACGTCTCCCCGTACAACATCCATTGTGCATATTATATTTCATTTTTATTATTTTAGATATAGGGATTTATTCTGAGAAATTTAAAATTATGGGTTGATTTAGACTCTTACTCTAAATTATCGCTTTTTAATTATTTGAACCATTTTGACACTAAGTAGTCTTTACATCGACTGCCTACTTAAAATAAAAAAAAAATACAGTATGCCTTTCTCTGGCTTTCGTCGCCACATATTTTCAGGGTGATTGATGAGGCTTGATTAGCCGAAACATCGAAGTGTGGCCCATGTTCCATCTTCTTTTGAATACGTTCTCTATTCTTGGAGAAACTCTTCAATTAGTTTATGTTACTGTCTGCCAAGTACATGGCTGTATCATCCTTGACCCAAGATATCAAAAGTAGATAGGAAATTCTCAAGAACTGACAAAATTCAATCCCAGACACCACTTTGGGAAAAAGACAACACAAAATTAGTGACCACCAAAGACATCGTCATCGGCAGCCATCTGAACAGCCATTTCTCATGTACGAGGGATGTTCAAGAATTAATGTCACTTGCATTGTTTCTCCTTTACTGCAATGGTTCTAATAATTTTACTTGTTCTTTCCTTCAAAATACTCTACTTCTACCTGAATAATCCTTTTTAGCCGATTAATCCACTTTTGGAAGCAGATTTCATGCCCTTCAGCTGGAACACTCTTCAGATGCTAATAAACCGCAGACCCAAGGGCAGCGTGGCTATAGTTATATGAACCGCGACACGAGAAAACAAACACAGTGGTTGTGCACCCAGCACAGACACAGATCACCCTGGGCACCTGTCCAGTCCGATCAGACTTTCCGCCTAGCATTTTAAAGGGTATCTAAGGGTCTAAGCTACCTCCATCCGGACAGCAAAGACTCTGATCAGACTAGGTGGATGCCCAGGCTGATCTGAGTCATCGCTAGGCGAAGAACCACTTTGTTTGTTTCTCGTGTCGCGGCTCATATATATTTAGATGCTAAAGTCTGAAAGTGGCTCTTTTTTATTCTTATGGCCAACCATTTAGCTTGGTGTAATATGGCTTAGGCTGAAAAGCCATTTATCTGAGCAACAGGTATGTCTTCAGTACAAGTGCTATAAATACCATAAAACCATTTTTTCCAATTTGATATGGGTCATTATAATTGAGAGGCACCGTAGTCGAGTGGTTAGAGCGGCTCGGTTATTGTGCAGAAAGTCATGGAAAGGTCGTGAGTTCGCGGCTCACCGTCGCTATCCGACGACTGGAAAACTCTCTCTGTCGAGCCAGCAGTAAATGGGTACCGTTTCCGAATCAGGGAAGGATAAGGCAGCGACAGGAGGGAGATTGGCTCCGCCTCTGCCCAAGATACAGTGTGTCTCTAACCTCCACTGCCCCTACGGCTATAAGGCTATGGGAAACCTTTATCTTTTTATGCCCCCTCAACTATGCCCCCAACTTCAGAGAAGTTGAGGGGGCATATTGGTTTGGACATGTCCGTCCGTCTGTCTGTCCGTCCATCCGTCCGTCTGTCCGTAACGCTTTTTGGCAGCTGGGAAACTCAAGAACCGCTTAGATCTTAATGCTAGGATCTTGAAATTTTATATGTGGCATGTTCATGCAAAAAAAGCAGACCCATATTTTTTCTTTTTGTCGCTGGTCACGTATTTCCAGAGTTATGCCCCTTTATGGACTTAGTCTATGGAACCTTGTGAACAAAATATCTCAAGAACCCCTGATGCTAGGATCACGATTTTTTGCAGGATGACATTGCCCAAGGTGTAGATGACCTGATTATCTTTTGAAAAAATCATGAATTTTTCATTGAGTTATTTGGACCCATTTTGATACTAATCAGTCTTTGAATCGACTGTCCAATTTATATTAAGAAAATACAGTATGCTTTTCTCTGGTTTCGTCACCAGATATTGTCAGGGTCACTGAAGAGGCTTTATTAGCCGAAACTACGTAGTCTGGCCCATGTTCCTTCTTGTGAACTCTTTAAGATTTTAATTGAATTAGACATTGATGCGAATTGTGGGATCTTGTTATACCGTTCCTTTCAACAAAGGGAATTGACATATTCGTACGATTGATTGTTTGCTTTGTATAACCGATATGAAAGTCGCTTTTCTCTTAACGGTATCACCACACTGCAAACAGCCTGAGTATTGGCGTTAACCCCTGTTTAGTTACATTCCGCGTCTTCTGTTCGGATTCCACATTCTATTAATAATTTCCAAATTCTATTACCTTCACTGAAATTGCAACCTTTGAATTAAGCTCGGCGTCGTCTGTCAATCTTCATGGTTTATCTAATATTAATATTTTTTTCAGAATAATCTACGGGTGAGATTATCCCCTCTAAAATCGCCTATTCTACGCAAGTAGTCGTATCCGTTCAGAAGACATGGAATGTATCCTAGTATTTCGAAGTGCAAAGTAAGGAGGTGTAACTGTTGTAAACATTTATGTATTAAGTCTACGGTCACTTCATCTGTCAATGGTAGAAAATTTTCAGTCGTAAATAATTCGGAATTAGACTGAAAATTTATGGACCTGATATATGTTTTGACCTGAAATACAATCAATTCTAACATGCATTATCATTTTGGCGCAATTAAGTTAGCTTGTAATTAGCAGGTATTTACAATTTCATCAGGGTGTCACTGTTTTGCTTTATTAATGGTCACTTGTACCTGATTATGCAAGGCCAATTGAATTACTTTTAATTGGCTGAGTTTTGTTTACTTTTATCCTGGACAATAGCTATTCTATCAATAGCTTGCATATTTCAGTTGACTGTTTCTGTGCACTAAACATTGATTTGTACAAATGTCTATCTTATGTCTTTTTTGTATGAAAAAAGAATGGGTATCCTCTCAAACTCAAAAGGAGCTGATTCTATCTAAACAAATGTGTTCATAGCAAAGTGATGACATTTTCTTTACGTTTCTGTCTCCTTGTTAATCATCATGTTTTGGCGACAAATCCGCGAAAATTTGGCGACGCGAAAATTTTCAATTAAACGGTATTTAACTTTCCATTTTTGAGCAATAATTTCTCTTCGGCACCTGCATACAGAGTTTATGTTTCTCAGGTAGTCCGCTAGGCTAGAGCCTGTTACAAATATCATGCCTTTGGTGAAGGAGGGAAGCTGCTCACCCGTAAATTGTTGACACAGTGTTATTAGAAAGTAAAGCTTGTGTCGACAGTTAAAAAGTTTTATGGGAGACACCATTACCTCGTTGATCCCTACAATGTGGCCGTTTCTAAACTAATCTCCGATTTGATGGTCTCAGCCGAAGCTTAGTTAAGCTTTCAAATACCGGACTTTCTTTTTCACTGACTTTTCCTACTGATGCGTAGATATGGCGGGTGTATTATAATAGTCAGGTGATGCTTACTACTCGAGAGCACCTGATCACACCTCAATTTCGGTGTCCATATCTGTGTATGCTAAATATTCCGGAGTTGTGAATGTTAAAAAGACTTACGAGTGCGGACTTATGATTTTGGTACTGTGACCACATTCATTTAAACAAGACTTTAGATTTTTGTATATCATTATTTATTCTCAAAAGATAGAGACATTCATGTAATACCAAAAATTTACAATATCTATATATATCTGAAGAAATAACAATTGCATTTTGTAAATATGTGTGCGTGGTGCATGTGGTCATGGTTGTGTAAAAAGGTATACTGAATTCAAACCATTTCGTCGGTCAGAAATGTCTTTTGTAGTTAAATGAGACCACATCCAACTGTGCATAACAGTCCAAGAGAGAATGAGATTTTACTTTGAGAAAAAAAAGAAATAACACCAAAACCAAAATGCCTGTAAGCTTTTCTTTATCAATTCAGCTTTGTATTTCTTATAGCTCTACAAGAAAGTGAAGCCATATCTCCATTACCAAAGCGAAAAGGAGGTTGAGGCTTGGAGCTTATTTGGTACTTGTGCCTGTATAGTAAATAGGGCCACCACAAATTTTCCGTCATGTTTTAAGGGGAAACAGTTTTTGTGCCTTCGTGTTTGCTTACATTAAGGAGAAGGGCTGAAGAACTTGTAGCCCGATCCCGTTGCTTGTTTGAAAGGCATATAGGAAATATTATTAAATTAAATTCTCTTGAGGACACAGCCCTTTAAAAATGGTTCATTCAAAGAAAATACTTTTTCCAGAGAAAAAGTATTTTCCTTACTTTTTTATTTTCCGTACTTTTTCCTTAAGCTTTTATCCCTATTATGAAAGTTGTTTCCCTATTGTGAAGGAAGGCAAATTTTAAATGGCATATATTTCCCTTACGTACAAACCATCTCCTACAAGTCGTTGCTTGAAGAACAAACTTGAACCTTCTTGAAGCTAGGGTAGCGAACCTTCTCTGCTCAAAACATTAAGAACACTATAACTTCCATTAGTCTCCATAGACATCGCTTCATCATCAAAGCTGATAAATTAAATAGGTAACAGTTTCTACGAGTAGACACTGCTGCCTAAGTTGTAGACATTGATGCCAAACCTATTTTGTTTTTATGATGAAAAGTTTTATATGAAGACGTATGGAAATTATAAAGTGCACCGTTATTTTTCTCAGGCAGAGTTTGTTCATTTTAACGTCAACATCGGTATAAAAGAACATGTAATGACACTTTGAAACATAAACTGGTAGCAAAAATGACCTTTTATATATGCAAAATAATCTACCTTCAAACATTAAAATAAATCTCTCTCTTTCTCTCCGTCTCTCACTCTCTCTCCCAGAGAGAGAGAGAGAGAGAGAGAGAGAGAGAGGGAGAGAGAGAAAATGAAGAAAATCTCTGTAATTGTTTTATATCTTTGGATTTGTAAAGACACAGCATGTTTGTTCTTCTATAACTTAGTCGCTATATGAGCGCCTGCTGCATTCGTATCATTTTCGTCTGAAGCACTGAATGCTAGATTTGTATGGCTGTTTTCACTGTCAACACTCAGTTTAATGTCAGTGGACTGTACATAAAACTGCCTGTCTCTGGCGCCAGTGCTAGCAGCTTCCTTGTCCATGTACTTGGAGGTTTCTGAAAAATGGTATTGATTAATATTACTAGATAAACGAAGAACGTGAAAAATGCCACTGTACATATACAATTTTGGTCCGACGTTATAAAACTTGAGTACATTCCCAAACGCAAAATAAAGCACACTGACTGGCTGCTTCGGAAGCAGCCAATCAGTGTGCTTTATTTTGAGTTTGAGAGTATACTCAAGTTTTATAACCTTGAACCCTGATGTCTACAGGGTTCCGCTTCTTAAGCCAGTTTTCTGGCATATATTCCGAGTTGAGGTCCGCAATATCTAGCACTAGCATTTTATCCGTTTCTGAGCCCAATAATAACCCAGTGATGTTGTTGACGATTTAAGCTATGAAAACTTGACGTCTCATGAAAGTTTGGGACGTTTTTTCAAACATCGTGGACGAAATGATATACCTTAGGGTATGGTGGCCAATTTCTATTGCTCATATATATGTAGGTGATGATAAGTTGTAATTTCAAATTTTCTAATTACAGTGTCAACCGATAAGGTAATAAATAGAATACGATAATCACAAGATGACAATAGTGACGGATGCCGATGTTTTATTCTCTGTCTGACTGATATAATGCACCGCATCATGCACCACGCCCCGGGTGAACAGTAATGCGATGTTCAAGTACCATATTGCATCAAACCTTTTTGGTGTAAAGTTTAAGAAGATATGATGCAAAAATATTCATTTTTGCATACAGTATTTTATAAGTTGCGGACCTGTGCATGTAAATAAAATGACCACGTATGTTGTGTTTTACTCACCTGAAAGACTCTCCACTTCACTTCCTGAGTCCAGCAGACTATCTGTGTCCCCTTCTCTACCACTACTAGTTGAGAAACTTTGGAAAGCGCTGTCAAGTCTTTGGAACAGTCCTGACAGTCCACCAGAGTCGTAGTGCGCGGGTGGCCATCTTGAATTTGTAGATACTTCTTTTGAAACTATTTCGTATCTGCAATATAAATAAAACAATAAGAGCAGTTTGTAATGATTGTGCTAGTTTTCCGAAAATATTAAGTTTGCTTCAAAATGTTCAGCTTTGGGATGGTGACGTCTTTATTAGTTTTATAAATGACCCTGTTATGTCATAACCTATGTGAGACGGACTATTTCCTTAGCTGAAATAGAAGTGTCACTGGACTGTTGCAAAATAGTATTATGACACCCAATAAACAAGAATATACCAAGTTCGGTAGCATTTGCTACTGAACCTAACCAAAATGTTGTCTCATTGTATTGCTGTCCCGAATATTTATTTTGGTATCAAGTGATATTAGGAATTTCTTGTATTTTTTTCTGGATATATTTTCTTTTTGATTACAGTACACGGTCATGATGTCGCATTCACGTTCGTCTGAATTTCAGAATTAGACTTTAATATTGAAACAGTAAGGAGATTATTTAAACAACAAACACCAGCCGTGACTTCAAACACTTTTGTATATAAGGTAAATGGGTACACTTTGACGGGGTTGTTGTTGGTAGTGGTGACAATAGTGGAGGATGTGGGGTCGTAAAGATTCCATTTCAGGTTTCTCAATGTAAAGCAACTCTAAAAGTAAAACTACTTCCCTAGAATACTGTCAGCTTTCGATACCTCAAACACTGATATCACAAAGTCGCCTCTTTATCTACGCCTTAGAATATAGTTTGGACATATTTCTTATTTTTATTTACATTTCAAGTCCTCTTATATCAAACTACTGTTATCTCAAAATAAATATTTGGAACCAAAAAACTTACTTTTAGACTTCAATAGTTTTGAGTGATCATCAACTGAGAGATATCGAGAGTTAACAGAAATGTCTACCATTTTAGATAATATCGCATTTCTAAAGGTTTTTTTTTCGTCCAGGGAATCAAACAGGAAGTGACAAGTTGTTCCCGTTTGTAAAAATGGCGGTCAAACATGAAGGTGTTCCCATTCACTAAGCAAAGATGAAAGTATCTTTTATAGGCGCGAGGTGTGGATAGAAAAATCCGTCACGAGGGTCACTGTTCGGCATCACGAGGCTTGCCGAGTGATGCCGAACAGTGATCCCTCGTGACGGACTTTAATATCTGCGCCTAACAACGATGAAAGATACTTTTTCTTGCACTATTGTTTTAACTTTAGAACCTGTCAAAATGCGTAATTTTAGTACTTGAGAGGTTTCTATTTGTAATTGAAAGAAGACGCCGCTTTCAAAGATAGCCCTTCGGTTCTTTACGTCAATGTCTGATATGCATAAACTGACGTCATTTTTGCCGTCTTCGTGACGTCATTATCTAAAACGCAAACGTCAATTGACGACGTGAACTCCAATACAACAATGCATTGAATGCTCAAGATTTTTATGTGGTAAGAGCACTTGGGTAAGATAAGATTTTCTATCCCAGGTGAAAAGAATGGCATTTTCTATCCGGTGTGCAAGAATGCATGCTCTTACCGGATGACACTTGTACATGTTTAAGCATATTTTGGTGGAATACGCAAAACACATTATGTTTTAAGTTTGCTGATACAGGTATGCTTAAATACACCATTTCGTCTATACTTTGATTAACTTACTCTGGTATGGAATGTGGTAAACACTGATCTACTTTCTGCTGACATCTGACAGATACCAATCGACTATCAAGTACAACCATCTTGAAAACAAAGAAACAATGATAAGCAATAGTACATTTGAGCCGCGCCACGAGAAAACCAACAAAGTGGTTGTGCACCAAGCGCAGACTCAGATCAGCCTGGGTATCCGCCAAGTTTGATCAGAATCTTCGCTAAGCGCTTAAAGGGTAGCTAAGGGTCTAAGCTACCTCCATGCGGACAGCGAAGACTATGATCAGACTGGGCGGATGCCCAGGCTGATCTGAGTCTGCGCTGGGCGCACGACCACATTGTTGGTTTTGTCTTGTCGCGGCTCATTTCTCATCATTAGAGTTAAAAAGAACACATGAACTGACTCTTGAATATCCATCTACAAAGGAATTAATACTGACATGTATTAAAGCTCCCTGATTAGTATATCTTTAATCAGCAGATGTGTGTTGTTTATTCTGAAAGGGGAATATCTATTGTTTATGTACTGGAAAACAGTCTTAATGTATTTGGATATACAAGTTGGGGTCAACTCATAGAGGAAAGAGTTTGCTCCCCAGGAAGATTTTTCTCATTTTGGAAAAGAGCTCATTTATGAAAGAACCAATGTCCAGGGAAACAACCTAAAGTAGTCGATATAGTGCGCCTTTTTGAATTGCTCTATGTAAAGTAAGGCATCAATTAGGCGTGCAGTATTGTCTTCTAATACTTATTGTTCATGGTGATTAATATCAGAGAATTAAATTATTTGCGAATGAATAATAAGTTTCAAAAACTACATTTCCACGATCTGCTTTTCATGTAGCATCTCACTTGTAATACGAGGGGATCATGGCATACACTGTTTACCATGCTTTGATACAAAAGACCTCACAGATCTTTTAACATAGCAATTATGGAATTCTCGACTGTTGTACTTAGTATCTTGGTAGAATGACGACACGATGACTTCACTTTGACATCAATATGAATTCTTAGTTGCTTTGGTAACAGTTCCATGACGTTCAGTGCATGACATGCTCCGTCATTTTTTAAATGACATTATAAACTGAAATTGTTTTCACAGAAAATTGCCTAAAACAAATAACTATTCTCAAGTCATTTAATTCCACGTTTAATATGACTTTTTACGGGAACGATGTTACACAGTTGTATCTCCCCAAAGGTCAGATCAAAAACTACCCTTATCCTATTTTCATTTACATTATAGCTATTACACTGTTTGGATTGAGATCCGGAACATCCGTTTTAGGAAACGGAACAGATCACTAAAGATGGCACTCCGTTTTACACATGCTGGGTAAGCGCTTCGTTTTATCGAATATTCTGATTATATATCTTATTCATCATTCAAACGAGCTATATCAGCGAACAGAGAATATATGTCTCCATGTAAAACAGGAAGCAATGTTGCGAAAAAGATGCACATGAGCTTGTACCGGCATATTTTCAAGTTTGTTAGAGTAACTGTGCAGTTTCAAGTTTTAGTGGTGACACAAATATTTCGAGATGTTCCGTTGCCATTTGGTGTTGAACCAGCGAGTATGTTCCGGTGACATATGCAAATTACACGGCTATTTTAAATGAATATTTATCAAAAACAAGTCAATAGATTTAAACACGGTTTACAGGGTCTGTGTCCGACTTGAACTTACCATAGTATTCTATAAAAGTGATAAGATAATATAAATGACATTTCATAGGAAAGTCAAAAAAATATTTCGGTCACCACTAAAAAATTAAACTGCACAATAACAGACTCGAAATGATGCCGATATAAGCGAATTTGGTATATTTTTCGCTACATCACTGCCTGTTTTATATGGAGATATGTATTCTACGTTCGGTAATATGGCTCGTTTGACCGATGCGTACGATATATAGTCAGCAAGTTTGATAGAAAAAGGCACCTACCTCGCGTATGTAAACTGGTCCGCCATCTTTGATGGTCTGTTCCGTTTCCTTAAACGGATGTGCCGGATCTCGATCCAGACAGTGTATGAGCTACAACTTACCTCAAGAAACAGACACAATATTAAATTGATCGCAGCACCCGCTAAGAATATCAATCTGTATGGCACATCAGGTGGGGGCTTCAACTATGACAGAGAAGAGAAAAGAATACTAAATAAATAAACTCATTTTGAAAGCCCTATCGTGTTTGTTTTAGAAATTCGAATTCTTAACAGGATTTCCCTTTATGCCAAAATAATGAAAATGATATAACAACTTTCAGACATAATATACTTTTCATAATGTTGAAAAGGCAGTAATCAATTCAATTTTGGGTGAATTTGGCAATTTGCTATGCAATAAATTTTAAACTTAAGATTATACACTCAAGCTATGCACACGAGAACCATTTAAGTGCTTCCCGTTGGTGACTCCTAATGGTTTCTGAAAAAAAAATATGCTACCTCAAGAAATTCTGACAATCCATCGGATGGGTAAACGTTTATCCATATAGTCAGTCCAAAACACACTATGATATTGCCGAGAAACCATACTGAAACGATAACAGAAATGCATTTGCACCTATGAATTAAGATGTGTGGGTCATTGTTTCTCCGCCATGATTTGCTAAAAAAAACAATATCTTTGCTGTTAGCTTCCCTTGACAATGTATGTCTTCTCTAAAGATTTGTAATTCTAGAATAATTAAAGAAGTTGCTCCGCTTCTGATGGAAAAAATTGTTGGTTCATTCTAAAGGGGACAAATAAGTAAATGAAAGAATCGTTGCACTCAAAATATACTCATGCACCTTAAATGGTGACCGACTATAACCAGCCTATGCCTTTTAGCTGCTATTGAAGCGAGTATTGTTTGAACTTGTCGACTAGAACTGAAAGTTAAATAGTAACATTAAGATGAAAGTGATTACGTTTAGTGCTATACTATTAAGACGACTAATGTCATTTTCATTTTGGTTTCCCATTTCAATGGGAATAAACCTTATAAACAAGAAATTTGCTCCTAGAGAAGCAAATTTGTTCCGTCAGCAAAAGTCCCCAATTTGGAATGTCATCTTTTTATAGGAGAACCAACAGACAGACTTTGTCACAAGTGTTATTTCCCTGTGCAAGCTGACAGAGAACACAAATTTCAACCATATACCTTTAACTGTGTGTATCAAAGACTGAAGTTTTCGCAAGCAAATAAAACGTTTCTAAAAACAAAATAGATATTCATTTGATAAAAATATTCTCAAACGCTTCACTTTATATAGAAGAAGGCCACAAGCTTATAGAACCAGAGGACCATTGGTCCTGTAGCTCACCTGAGTCCATTTATCCTTAGCACTCAAGAGTAAGAAACACCGAAGTAAGTTGTACAATTCGGCCTAATTTCAACTTTGACCGAGTTGTTATGCTTGTCCTAGTAAATATTAGCAAGTTTGATGAAGTTACAATAAAAAAACAAAAACATGTTTGTAAAACTTTTTGCCTAAATATTGCAGTAACACAGAAATAAATGCCAATTTGCACTTTTCCCAATACAAGTCTATGGAAACTTTAAAATGCCATAGTAATGAAACCATGTGGGCAACAATAATAAAAACAATATTTACGTGGTGGCTAATGTCATGAGCATGTATGCAAAGAATCAGCTTCATCCCCCTATATGGTTTTTGAGGAAAAGATTTTTAAATATTTTTTTCAAAAATATTTCCTGAATATTGCCATGGCAACAAATCGAATTCGGCAATTTGGTCAAAATTAATAGGAATCATAGAGGACTACTCAAGCAACATTTCTGCAGATAAAAAATCCAAAAATAACTGCAGGGAGATAGCAAAAACTGCAGCTTTCCATTTTTCCCATTATATTTCAATGGAAACTATAAGTTGTCATACCAACCTATCCGCTGAAGCAATTGCCATAAAAAACTGTAATTCTATAGAGGCTTGTACAAAGTTCCGTTCTGTAAAGTTTGAGCTTTATCGGCCACATAGATTCTGCAAAAATGATATTTTTAATTTTTCTCTATTTTTAACCATTCGGTTGCAATGGCAATCAGTCAAATTGTGCAATTTATATAAATTTCATGTCGTTGATAGAGGACTACTCAAGGAACATTTCTGTAAAAGTTTTGTCAAAATATCTGCAGTCACATAGCAATAAATGCAAATTTTCAATTGTCCCATTATAAGTCAATGGCAACTTTAAGTTGCCATAGCAACCAAACTGCTGGAGCAATTGCCAAGAAAAACAGCATTTTGATAGACGGTAGTACCTAAATCATTTCTGTGAAGTTTGAGCTTTATTGGTTGTATAGTTTCTGAGGAAATGATTTTTGAATATATTTTCTATTTTTAACCATTCGGTTGCCATGGCAACAAACCTTATTGTGCAATTTACATAAATTTCATGTGGTTGATAGAGGACTACTCAAGAAACATTTCTGTAAAAGTTTTGTCAAAATATCTGCAGTCACATAGCAATAAATGCAAATTTTCAATTTTCCCATTTTAAGTCAATGGCAACTTTAAGTTGCCATAGCAACCAAACTGCTGGAGCAATTGCCAAGAAAAACAGTATTTTTATAGACGGTAGTACCTAGATCCTTTCTGTGAAGTTTGAGCTTTATTGGTTGTATAATTTCTGAGGAGATGATTTTTGAATATATTTTCTATTTTTAACCATTCGGTTGCCATGGCAACAAACCTAATTGTGCAATTTACATAAATTTCATGTGGTTGATAGAGGACTACTCAAGGAACATTTCTGTAAAAGTTTTGCCAAATATCTGCAGTCACATAGCAATAAATGCAAATTTTCAATTTTCCCATTATAAGTCAATGGCAACTTTAAGTTGCCATAGCAACCAAACTGCTGGAGCAATTGCCAAGAAAAACAGTATTTTAATAGACGGTAGTACCTAAATACTTTCTGTGAAGCTTGAGCTTTATTGGTTGTATAGTTTCTGAGGAGATGATTTTTGAATATCTTTTCTATTTTTAACCTTTCGGTTGCCATGGCAACCAGCCTAATTGTGCAATTTACATAAATTTCATGAGGTTGATAGAGGACTACTAAAGGAACATTTCTGAAAAAGTTTTGTCAAAATATCTGCAGTGAAATAGCAATAAATGCAAATTTTCAATTTTTCCCATACAAGTCAATGGAAAATTTAAGTTGCCATAGCGACCAAAGTTCTGAAGCGATTTGGATAAAAAAAACAGTATTATTGGTTTCCCCTGCCTATAGATGCTATATATGAAATTTGGTAACAATGGGCTTTGTAGTTTCAGAGGAGATGTCTTTTGAAAATATTGACGGACGACGGACGACGGACGGACGGACGACGGACGACGGACGACGGATGCCTGCCTATACTATAAGCTCACCTGTGAGCCTTCGGCTCATGTGAGCTAAAAAGGCCATAAGCTAAACTATTTGAAAGGACTAGGTATGATTTGGGCCATATTTGGCCCCCTCTCAAAATTTATTCAAATATTGTTTTTTTCATTAGTCACCTTGTCAACAATATAAATCTAGAAAATGGAGATGTTACGGCTTGAACAAGGAAAGTTACAGCCATTCGTTTGTTCATGCAATTCTTCCCTGATTTTTAGCAAAATTTAGGGGGTAGGGATACCTTTTGCCGTATAAAACAAAGAAAGGAATTTAAAAGTAAATGGTAAGTATCAGATCTTATAACGTATGTAATATTAATACTAAATCTCTTTGACATTTACTGGTCTGCATCTTATCCCGAGCATGAAGGGTGACAACTCCTGATAGATCACTGAAATTGTTGGATTACAGAAACGCTACATTAAACTGTTTTTCAATCGAACATTTACGTTTTAGGGGCATACCACAATTGCAGTATTTTGTCTTTCAAGGGAAATTAGATAAACCATTCGTTTCAAGATCAGCTCATGTGCAGCAGTCCCTTTTTTTCGGAATAGAACGTATTAGTCTGAAAGAAATCGGATGAAAAAATATATTTAAAAATATGGGGGGTATGGATAAACTTTGCATTATTCTTGCGAGTTGGTAAGTTGAAAATAATAAGAAATTAATACAAAAACAACAAAGATATAAAGCTAATAAAAATATTTTGCATTCAAAGTAAACATTTATCTCTAAGAAAGGAAAAAGGGAGATAACTTATGATTTACATTGAAACTGCATAGCAGTTAATGGTAATGAACACATTTCTTTTTATAACTGCTGACTCGGTTTTGCAAACACAGGCCAGATTTTTTATGCGCTTCCTTTTATATACGTTGTTATAGAAACAAAAACATAAAAGTAAACTACTTACCCTTACCGTTTCCATGGCAACGATTTTCAAAAAAAAAAAAAAAAAAAAAAGTTGAGCGAAACAAGAAATTAGATATCTTTCATACATGTACTTGTTTTTATACTTGTTTTTATCGTGTGGCTCATTATTTTCACACGATTTTTAAGCTATTAATATATCAAATCATATATGTTATACAAACTCTTAATGAAGCTAATCAGCAGAATGATCAGAATGATAGTCGTGTATTTCATGTATGAGAGTGGGTGGGGTAACTAAGAGTTATTCATACCGTAATACTGGGTAACGGGGTAATTCACAATCTCTGTCCTATTATATAAACAGCCGTAGGTATTGAAAACGAAGTGCAATGAATGTTTTGATTAAACTATGCATTGCTCATACTTTGTCATACTTAAGCTGTTACAATGGTACTATTATCAACTTCGGTGGACTTTAGAGCTACTACTGCAATCTTAACTTCCTCACAAAGGAACGCTTTTAGATCTTCGTTTTGACGCTGAGTGCAGTCCAGAACTGCATTGTCGCCATAACACTCATGATTGTATAGGTCAGAGCAATGTTGTATCCATCTGCTGAGAGTCTATCATTCTTTTGTTAGACATGTCCAAGACTTGTTCTGGATAGTTAGGATCTATCCTGTTCTCTGAATTTTAATCTACACCAGCTGATGTGCTCACTTGCAGTTATGTTATTTTAGGTATTAAGTTCTAGTCTCCTTGCACCGAGAATCCATACTTAATCAACCCCCCTCCCCCCTTTGCTCTCTTCAGGGCATCTGAACCCTTTTGTAAGCCTTCTTGTATTCTCTCGCTCCTTCTGCTTCATACCGCCTCCTTTTCAAATCCCCCCTCGCATCGCAGAGGTCGAGAACATCCAGTGCCCAGTGCATGTACCTGCGATGTTCGTTCCCAAGTTTTTCTTTTCCTGTATCAGTAACTGCTGTATTGTAGGGCGCAGAAAAATGCACGGAAGTCGCACTAGTTTAAATCGTCCCGTACGTGCACGATTTCGAACACGGTATAATTTGTTTTTACTTTTTTGCGATTGGACACTTCAACAGAATATCTGTCGGTAAAGTATATCCAGCAGATATATTGAAAAACGGGCGTGACCCCGTCATTTCTCAGTCAGACATTACCCAAACTGATGTCACTTGGTTTTATTTATGAAATGGGAGGAAGTCTAACATACAATTTTCAGAGAATCTTACAAGCGATATGCATAAAAAATATTGTTTGATGATTTGAGGTCTGAAGCATGTTGTTGCAACCCGCCTCCTGCAACCCCCCCCCCCCCCCCCCCCACTCCCAACCCCACACTGAGAAACACACACCTATCTCCCATCACCACCAACACCAATTAATGGATTCATGAGTACAAGTATCGTACTACTACTACTTACTATTACTATTTCAATTCTCCTAACGGCGTTCCCCAAGTGGCTCAGCGGTAGTACAAGTACTGTCTTTCGGTCCTGTCTTTTATTCGCTGCCCCGAGTGCAACAAAATTGCAGTTGCATGTATCCTTCAGAATCAGGAGTTGTTTCTGACAATAAGTCAAGCGTCGTCATGAATGAAGAAGCGAAAAACTATGTTTTGCATCATATATTCTGATATTACTTATCAAAAAGAAGGTAAAGCGGTCTGTTTTGGTTTTTTATTTAGTAAAATTTCTTGAAGATCCGTAGATTGTCTACCTTCACTGCCAAAAGAGTTCCTATCGCACGCGCGTCCTTGTAAGGCAACCGTTGTCTATGACGTTATTTTATTTAGAAAAGTTTAAAATTAGGTGTCAGTTCAGGCAAGTGCACAGCTGAATTTTTCACACATTGTTGATGTTCTTAAAATTCATTATTATGCAAAAATTCAGCTGTGCACTTGCCTGCGCTCAGGTAGGTTTCGGCCCAAATGCAAGCCAAAAATGGCCGAAATTGACAAAATCAGCTAAGGAGGGGTACATTTAGAGGCTCAGAAGAAGTTAAATATCATTAGAGTATAGATTATTTTAGTCAGAATTGATGGATAAAGGTTTAAACTCATACATTACACGAAATGATGTTAAAAGTAAAAAGTATGCAAAGACCAGGAACTGAAACAATCAAAATCCAAATCCAGCCCTCAAACCATAGTTGGAAACAACTAAGATTACAAATAATCAAGATACAGAGAACATATGGCCAACCGAGTGAGCAGCTTGTTCCCAAAAGGTGGCCACTCAGCAACCCAAACCGAACCAAAAATAATAATAACATACATAAGGTAAAACATCACAGAAACTCTGACACCAAAAACAGGCAACAAAGAACCACAACAGAACTACCGCCTTGGAACGGTCAGTAATGAATTACTGGGGGGCTTAAATCGATTTTACAGGCCCAACCTCACCCTCAGTTTCTGAAGTGGTACAAAACATTTAGTTGGTAGTTCGGTTCGCATGATAAAGAATGCAATTTTGAAAATTCATAAATGAGGGGGCCAAATATGGCGCAAATCATACCTGGTCCTTTAATTAAATTATTATTGTGATTATATTTATGGGCGTCATTGTATACGAGGGTCGCTCAGAAAATTCTGATCCTTGCCGCATAACTTTGTTTAGCGGCATGCTGGGGACAAATGCTATGCATGTATTGAAAGCACTATAATTATATCCATCTTATCGATACCTAACACTATACAAAGATATCTTTTCTTATTGGGTTAGGGACGAGTCATTTATTATCAGGTGGGGGGGTCGGGTACATTTTCATTCGAGTCCCCAAAATTTTTCCGACAGGTTGATAAATCATGCAGGTTAATGGTCTTTAAATTTTGTCAGCATATCTTGCACTTTTCTTCCTACATATGGCCATCCAGAGATCTGTTGTTGAATGTTCAATACAACTGTTAATAATAGTTATGGAGGGGGGTCTGGGGGCGCAGCCCCCAGAAGCCACAATAGCTTTGCTCATGACAAGGCAACTGGAGAGCTGATATCACAAATGCATTCAATAAAATTTAATCCAGAACAAAATCATCTGCTCAACATGATTTTATAGACAATTGCATACTGTCTTACTAGCAAATTTATGATATATATGTTTTTCGGATATGAAGTGCCAAAGTTGTGCGTGTCATTTTTATAAATGTCTTTAAACTTGAGTTTAAGCTTACAAGAATATAAGTAATGGGGGGTCTGGGGGGCTTTGCCCCCCAGAAGCTGAGAGATTTTTTAAAAAAAGAAGACTGATGGAAGAATTCTGACCCCCCCCCCAATATGCTGAATAAAATATATGACCCCACCCTGCTCCATGGCTTTTTTATTTCTGCCCCCCCCAGTACATCACCCAAAAAAAATCCGCCCCCCCCCCACCTGGCAATAAATGACTCGTCCCTTAAAACGCATGTTATTAGGCCCCAGTCATACCACTGGGTTAATTGCATATGTGAATTTATTTTCAGTGTGTCATCCAAGCAGAAATTCATTGTAAATACAATATAAATTTTTGTCAGCTTCTTATCATTCGTTGCTTTTAACAGTTAGAAGGGGCAGCAAAAGTTATCAATTTAGTTCTTGCAAAGTAATGCGCAGTTGTTATGGCGTTATGGAAATGACCTCAACGTCATTTTTGAAATCTCGTAGCGGCTTCATTGCTTATATCAATTTTGATTTTTTGACGTTTCAAATTGGCCCATGCAAAGACTCTTCTTAACAAGATCTTTTTTTCATTACAAAATTATTATACATTTAGTAGACAGGAAGAGTTTTCTACTGCATAAATTGCTTAATAATCTAAATAGAAGGGACAGTATAAAACCCAGATTAGATATATTTTCCGCGATATTTACAGGTCACAAGTGCCTGAGGACTAAGTTTAAGTAACAATGATGAAAAATTCAAGGACTATGTTTTTCTTAGGTGAAAATCTGCAGTGGTTGTAGGGTATACCTCTTGCAAAAACGTTCAAAAATATGTCTTTTAGAAAATATACACGTCACCACGTTTGCAGAGTTGTCCGAACATATCATACCTTTATATATTTTGGCTCTCCGAAATTCTGTTTTTATGATGGTTACCAAAATAAGACGTCACGAACTGAAATTTCTGATCATCCCTCGTGACTACGAAAGTCACAAGCAAACTATTTAAACGAGCAAACAATTCAACCGTACGTCCGTCTTGCACTTTGCTAAAGCAGGTGTGACAAAAAGTGTACAACTTACGGTTTGTATAAATGGGTTTCCTGTAAGGCTTTCCTTTCGACAGAACAATGGCCAGTATTATGTACTGGTAAGCTGAACAGTAGAAGATTGCTGTGTTGGTGTGACTTTTATAATTATCGTCTGGATTGTCTACATAAGGTTCGAACCTAGAACATGTATACAAAAAACAGTCTTTCATGCTGTTTAATATGCCGTGCAGATGAGAATGTAGATGGACCTGGGTTCGAGGTTATAAAACTTGAGAATAAACTCAAACTTAAAATTAAGTACACTGATTGGCTGCTTCCGAGCATGTGCTCGGAAGCAGCCAATCAGTGTGCTTTATTTTGAGTTTGAGAATGTACTCACGTTTTATAACCTCGGGGCCCGGCTACATATATTCGGTAGAACAGGCCTGGGTATGTGGTCGCCTGTAATTTTAACTAATAACAATAATAATAATCATTATCGATAATAATAACATTATATTTATTACATAAATTATACTTTTATTATTATTATTATTCCTATTCATAAAAAAGATCACCTGCTCTTTCAAGATACAAATGTTCTAAATATGATACTAAATTAGAGGGTAAATGGATCTGTTGTATGAATTATCTATTGAATGCTTCCCTTAACATTTCACCTTTTTGATGTGTTATGATTTCTAAAATATCATTTAGGGAAATGTGATAATCCATTGCACTTCTATATGGTACGTACGCCCGATTAACGTAGAGCTTATCTAGTTCTATAATATAATTGGCCAGAAGAGAGAAATCGTAGGAAAGCAAAGCTGCTTGTTGGAGTCCAGCTCGTATGGAGTTTACATCAAAACAACTTACTGCCTAGGCCACGCGTTTGCAAACTTATGAACGTACAATCAAAGGGAATCAAAACCGAGATTGTCTTATACAGTCATTCCGACAAACTATAACCATTATGCCATGAAGATATAACGTCATTTCTTTAAAAATTCATGAAGCAATAAACGGAAGTGTCAGTTGTTTTACAGTTTCTTAAAGTCTCCATAGTCCTGTCAAAGGTAAAAACCGTCAAAATACAAATCATAAAAAATGTACAGCCTTCAGAATTAATGAAAATATGGCGGTTGATGTGCGTTTTTGTAGCATATAACTGGCAAAAAAGAAGGAACAAGGTATTTTGAAAAAATGATAAGTCTCTCCATAAAAATACGGGTTTCGTCTCTGGTTCCCCGTTAAGCAATGCAATAATGCAATAGCGGCCCAATCAATGGCATACATTGTATTTTTATCACCTGTACCTTATATTTTTACCGCCTGTACGTTGTATTTTTATCATGAAATAAAGCTTACGAAATCGAAAGTAGGTCATTTTGGTTGGCAACTAAAATGACCTAGTTATTTTGTTCAAATCTATTTTATGGTAAACTCAAGGACGTTTTGATTTTTCAAAGCCGGCCAATCACGATAATAATTAATGGCGAAACTTTTGTGAGAAGTTTGCAGCGATACCTCACGATAAAATATTTCATGCTGATAGAGCAATGGGGCCTTTAAAGCGTTCTAATCGGAAAGACGGAACGACTATTTCATTGTCTTACAATGCACAAATATCTAATTTTACAGCCATGATCTTATTGTATGGCCTTATTTATTATTATTTCTCTACCTCCTTTGATTAATGAAACAGCTGAGTATCTTATCGTTTCCTCCAATGACTTAAATAGGATACTCAAAAGGATCCTCAGTGAGAATTATGATGTACACACCATAACATGATATACTTTACTTACCAGGAAGCTTGTTCTATAAAGAAGAAGAAGAAAACTTGCACAGCTAACATGATGGTCATTTGTAGAACCAGAGACATTATAGGGGCTACACTGATGAGACTCACTAAAGGGGGCTGCTTCGACAGCTTGTGGTATGCTGCAGTTCTTCCGACTAAAAGAAATAAACTAAACACTTGTACATCTTTAGACATGAACGTTTTTGTGTATGTGTGTGTCAACACGAGGTACATCCATACTCCGGTTGTGGCTTCATGTCAGATTATCGAGGAGTGTATTAGTAAATACATGTAGCTGGTGTGCTTTCGTAGAAAAATGTAAATTCAATGCAGACTGTGCATTTATTATCAACTTTGAAAATATACCGGCAAGTGTGTGACAATACAATTATACATAAGTACAAAAGTTCTGCAAGGATGTTAAAGGAACAACCGTGCAGAATTTTTGGCCTTAAGGTGATGATAATCACTGATTTGGGACAAAAATCTGCATGAATTACTTAAAATAACACTGATCTTTCCAAAACTTAGCAGATGCCTTCTTTAAGTTGTTTCTCATAATTCAGAATCCCAAAATGCAGCATTTGTAAAGTTAAAAAGTGTTTTCATAAGAGAAGATCAGCGGGTAATTTTCCGCGAATAGATCTGAAAAAAAATAATATCATTATTGAAAATATACTTAGTGCTTTGAGTACCTTGTTGCATAATGGAGAGCATCCTAGCAATTATTTTTTCAAACTCTTTCACACATTATCAGGCTGAGCAGATGAAAAAAGACGCAGTCTGTGTCCAAATGTTTTTGTCAAAACACACAGGTGAGACAGGTGATACTATTTTAACAAGGTTGAACAATTTCATCTACATACCACTGATCATGTCAGTAATGTATTATTTATATTGTAGGTGTTAACATAGGTATGCTTGCCTACCCTATATTTAATAAATGCGTCCAGTGTACATTTACTTTGTACACGGTTGAACATTTGAGAAAAAGCTACCGTTTTCATCTGGTCTACATTAAAATTTGAGAAAGAGTTGGAATAAATAATTGCTAGGACGCTCTTAATTATGCAGTAATGCACCTTCAGCACTACGCAAATTTTCAATATCGTTATTTTTTTTTTCAGATTTATTCGCAAGAAATTACCCTTCGATCTTTCCTTATAAAAACACTTTTTAAGCAGCATGTACGTCTCTTTTTGTATTCTAAACTGTAATGAACAAGAAAAATAGGAAGTCTGCTAACTTTCAGAGAGAAACGTTACTTTTTTATGGTTTTATGCAGATTTTTACATTTACCATAAATCACCACCTTAAGTATATACAGTACCGGCAGCGCAAAACCGTACAATTATCGCGTTTTGAACGCGTGTGCAATGCGTTTTTCGTGCGTGTGTATGAAACGCGTTTTGAAACGCGTTGATTCGCGTTTTTCGCGTTTATCTCGTTTTCCAAATATCCAATTAAATCTCTTCCCGAGAAACCCATGCGAAACGCGTGTTATCCGCGACTTTCGCGTAGCATTAATTAACCAATCAGAAAAGTTTATTTGCGTTTCTCTGTGACGTAGATAACGCGAAAATCGCGATTCATAATAAGCCAATCAAAACGCTCCTAGCAAAACGCGTGCGAAGCAGCCATAATATGGTCGTACGCGCATCACAATTTATCAGTATTTTTGCAGCGTTTTAAAGTGAATTATCAATTGGATTTATAAATAGAGTCATAATGTTTCATACATTTTGGCATTGGGAATCGAGCCGAATATCGGCCCCAAATATCGGTGATTGAGAGCCCTGTTAATTATCCATAATGCCTGAATATGACGCCAACTGTACTAATTTTGAGTCTCTTGGTTCCTTCCTAGCAGGAGCTAAAAATTTCTAGTACGGATTTAGGTACAGAGTATGAAAGTATGGGTGTATTTTTCATATCCGACCTTAAAAATTTTAACATAAAAAAAAGTTTTAAGATTTTTTTTTTTGTGTGTGTATGTGTGTGTGTGTGTGTGTGTTTGTGTGTGTGTGTGTGTGTCGGGAAGTGGGGAGAGGGGAGGGGGTCCTAGAAGTATGATGTTGCCTTCCTGTTAAATATTTTTGGAGGGGAGGGTCTCTGGTTCTGGCTGCCACACACACCAACCGTCCGACTTTTCATGCAAATTTTATGACTTATGACTAGGATCGTTTTCCCGTTTCCATTGTAACTTGCGGCATCCGTTGACGCTGAAAAAGTTTATTCTCTCTAGCTTTTACAATAATTTTGGGGGAATTGGAGAGTCACAAAGGGCTTAAATTTAAATAATTTCAAGTTCTAGAAAAATGTATTGTTTTCAGCCCTGAACCTGGCACCGGGATTTCATTATAATTTCCATAGATCTAATTTTCTTTATATACTTCGTCGAAAATAATTGGGAAAAAGGCAAACCCTACTTTTAGTACTTACCAAATTTAGTTGGTTCTCAGTTTTTCAATAGCATTGTCAATGAAGGTAGGAACCAGTCTATACGAGACTGAAACACGTTCGGCAAACGTAATTTTCATTGGTCTAAACACCAAACGCGTGCGCACGCGAAGTAACGAAAAACGCGAACTGGAATCGCAGTTCTGATTGGCTAAAACGAATTTCGCGTACAAACGCGATTATTCGCGATTTTATGCAGCAATTTGATAGGTTCTTTCACAAACGCGTTTCTAAATCGCAAAACGCGTTTGAAAAATACGCGTTTCGAACTAATTAATGATTGCATAATGTCCAACTGCTGGCAAATTTTATAAATAAAAAAAGTATATTCCTGAGTATAGTATGTAATAAATTACCTAATGAACACAAAATCGATTAATATTTAGAAACGCGATGGTATGACTTTGTTCATCATACACCGATATAGTTAAAGACTTACATGTTACGCTGAGGGTGGTGAGTAAGATCAGATCCAGATAGAGAAATTCGAAGTCTGTTATATTTGCCCCTTGCTGCAAAGCACAAGAAGACATGTAAAGACCCTTCAGGTAGCCTTAAAAGATAAATCTGCGTTGTTCGTAAACAGTAAAGTGTAATACTACATGCTTACATTTTACTCAACTGCCTAGTTGTTGGTCAGATTATTCGTAATACTTGTCAAATTCTGAGGCGCTAACTAAAAGATCAGGCCCCGAGGTTAAAAAACAGTTTTCGTGCTCAACTCAGCTGAGCATGATATTTTCTCTGCTGATAAATAAAAATTGCCAACTAATGTTGGCATTTTCATATTCAGATGCAGAGATAATTTCAGACTCAGCGAACCTGAGCATGAAAACAACTGTACTTTTCAGTAATTTGCTTTTTATTAGCAGGTAAAATTCCATGCTTAGTTGAGTTGAGCATGAAAGAAAGTTTTTTAACCTCGGGGCCAGGTTTCGCACACTATATTACATATAAAGTTTGCTTATGCTGATATTGCTTAAGACAATTGCCGGTGATAATTGCGTTTTTTAAGGGGACGAATCTTATATCTGTGTGAACGGAAGGGACCTTCTGTGACATTCCGGCAAATGACTCTGGCATATTTGTTTTCTTGTCATAAAATATCCATTCACTTTTACTTCATTTTCCTATCATATGTATATTTTGGGCAAACAATTCCTGGACCAGTCGTTTGCAACAACAATGATTATATATTATGACTCTACGATATTTCAAGAGTTTTTTTTTATTTCTTTCTATTTATCGTTTAATTGTCTTGCCCTATAATAAGTCTAAACATTTTTGTCCGGCGAAGCGCTTTTAGATTAATGTAACATGCGTTGTCCCTTTGGTATGCTACATCAATGCAATACAATATGTTTTCATCTTTCGAAATTCAGTGTATCTTTTTCTGTGAACGAATATATAGGGAACTTGAAAACGCTTCAAAAAGAAAGTAAATAGCATACCCAGTATAATAACAAGACAGAAATAAATTGTGTCAGGCTGTAACAGGCCATATATTTGAATATTCCAAATGATGTCACCAACGCTGCTCTTCCTTCCCTGCAATAAAAATATGCATTTCAGGGAACATTTGGTTATACTTTGGGACAATTTCTACTAACCCATTTATGCCCACTGGACTGTTCTATTATTATCAAATGGACGAGTCCGTTTGTCAATTAAGGGGAGTCTGTTTTAACTTGATATTTTTATACTATTTTATTTCTCTAATGCAAATAGTGCAGACCCAGATCACACGCCGACTTTTGTAGGGTCTGATCTTAGTCTGCACTGTTTGCTTAGGCCTTTCTTATGGGACGCCAAGCGTTAATGGTTTAAATATGCACGATACATATACTGTAAGATACTCATCGAGGTGATTCGGGTGAGTTCATTGAGAAATAAGAAAAAAAAACGTATCTCCGAATAATCTTTGTTTTTTTTTCTGGAGCGCTGAATTCGGTTGAAGTTACCAGTATGATGCTTCGATGCCTCATTTGAAAGAGACAACTGGAACAGCTGAAAAACGTATGACTAAATTTTCGACGAATGTTTTTTTATATAAATTCCAACTGTAATAAAACATTTTCATCATGCGTTTCGTTCAACCATAAAGATGCGTTTTTTACTCAAATAAAAAGGGTCATCAAATTCTTTAACAATTCCTAAGTGAACAATTCAGTGTAAAAAAATCAAGAAAACATATGTCTGGTTAAATGGTATTTGATTTATTTTATTGCTCTTAATAATATAGTAACGGGTCGGGCCACAAGTCCTCACAACATTAGTAATGACCCGCCTCCATACAGTGCAAAATGTACAGCATTTACAACATACCTGTGTTAAATAACGAAAAAGAAAACGACGACTCATAAAGAATTTACAGATCTAATTCTAGTGTTTGATAATTTAACAAACAGTTATGCTTTCAGTTATTAGCTGATAAAAAATCGAGGAATGCGACTGAAAAACGGTTGACAAGGTTAGCTGACTGGACTAGTTATTGTAATAAAGAGTGAGTATGTGTACCATAATACAAAATAAGGGTTCAGAAATGGTGTGCCTGTTCATGCAGCCCTTATCCATTGGTAGCACAGTCGGTTCAGCACTGGCTTCCTCACGGGCTAGCGGTACTGGATTCGAATCCAACCAGAGGCGGAATTCTTCACATCGCAAACGAAGTTTCATTTCCCGCAACCTTTCATTTATCGCCCTAGCAAGGTTTTGATATGACCGAAAGATGTTGAAAGGAGCATAAATCTGAATTTCATATCATCAACATCTTACCTTATGACTGTTGGCACGCAGGAAATGTTGGGGGTTTTTGAAGTAAAAGGGGAAGCCACTGAAGCCTCAGCCTCTGACAAAGAAATGCCAGCATGTGCAGTCTTGAGAGCACCACAGTCATTAGCGCCATCTCCACACATACCAACATAGTAGCTATTATAACATAGAAAATTCGAATAAGGATCAAGATGGAAAAAATAAAATCTAAAATAGTTCCTTCAAGAGCAGAGAGTACATTCTGAAGAAAGAACATGGGCCAGACTACGTAGTTTCGGTTAATATAGCCTCGTCAAATCTACGTCACATGCAGCAAAACAAAGGCAACCGGATTCTGTTCTTTCAATCTCATATTCAACTAAAGATTTTACGTACAGCGAATATCTTGTTATTATTTATCAGTTTCCTATGAAAACATGAAATGTTTTAGCAAAGTGGAGTGAGAGACAGAAATAGTAAATTCTACTGACCTATCAGGATCCTTAAAGGACTTGGTCAATTTGTTCCTTATTTAGGTAAAAGGGGTACATTTTTATGGCAGCAGAATCTATAATTTTCGATATGGTTCAACTCATAAAGGGAGGAAAAGAAAATTCTTTCTTTTAAGAATAGATCAGTTTTCATCCATAAGGGAGCCAAACAGAAAATCAAAAAGTTGTATATCTTTTCTAAAAAAGGGCAAAAAAAAATGCATGGAGATTAACCTATTTATTGTAACTGACCGTGAATGAGTCAGCAAACAATATATTCTGTTATGTTGTTAGTTGTGTCGCCATTTACATGTACCTATTTCGGTGTCTTTCTCGATTATAGTCTATTCTGGGCAGAGCTATTTACACCACTGGTGCTAGAATAGCCTATCTTGAATATGGTTCAAGAATGAATATAGCATGACATATATCATTCTTTTTGTAACCTTAAACTATCTTTAGTCATGTATTATTGGAAATGGAAGCAAAGAGATAAACTCGCTGCTTTACCCCTTGATTGAACAATTAACAGAAATGCAGTTTGTAATCAAACGGTTTGTAGATATCTTTACAATTGCGCGTGTAGCTTTACCAAGAGGCACAAAACCTACCCAATGTCCTGCAGGGCCTCTATAAGTTGAGCTTTCTGGTCTGGTGACATACGTGCAAACACCGTCCCTTTCACAACTATCTGTAATTACAATACATAGCTATAACATATAATACAGCTATTGATAATTTTAAGAGTAACTACACTTCAGGAACTGACTGAATCAGATCCCAAACCCAGACATGAGATAACCATCTCGTGTATATCATTTTCAAACATTGAGGTCTTATTTTGGCTCATTTTGTTTCATCGTATGTTTTATATCTCTGATTCTGTCAAAACCATATGTAAATACCAATCAAAGCACCGAACACTCTTTTAATTTATTACAGTGTTACTACTTGCGGGTTCGATTCCCCGCTCCTCTGCTCTTTCGGAGGAGACTTTAAACCAAAGTCCAAATTCCATATGATCTATTATTTGTTCGGACGTTAAACCCGGGTTCACTCATTCCCTCACTACAGTCTTACTCTCTACGAAATAGGATATTTCCCTTATATCTGAATCAGTTTGTAAGTATTTGCTCTGATAAACAAATATGATTCTATGGTTTGTAAAATGTTGGATTTAACTGCAACAGTGTTTTGTCGTCAGAGTCTGTTCTGACATCAGTGATTGCGATGCTGTTGATCCACTTAAATTTCTGAATTTTTGTTTCTTTAAAACTTAACTTCATGTAAAAAGAGGCACGAATGGAAATTGAACAAATACTTTAGGCCTGACCGCAAGGCATATTCAAGTAGGACGCACCCAGACCAAACGTCTCTTGTCAATTATTATTAAATTTTGTAAAATTAAAATCTTAAAAAGTTCCTTCAAGAGCAGAGTAAGTAGGTGTTGCTTTGGGGACGTGACAATTCCTGGGTCTAGTTAGGTTTAAGTTAAAGTTTGAATATTTTTGTAAACCCTTTTAGACAATGTCAGTCCTGCATGTGCTTAAATACTGTGCTAATTCAGATAACAACGCAAGGAAGCATATTACTGTATACCACGAACCAATACGTAAAGAACAAATATCACTATTACTTTACTTATTGTTAAGATGATGCTCATACCTTTGATACAACATCGGGAAAGTACTGTCTTAAAACACTCCAAGACTTCCCTCCAACAGCGAAATGATATGCGTCTGACGCCTCTGTTGGCATAGTAAGAACGGTGTCAGCCTGATAACAGACATGAATTATTAGTTATTTACAAAGATATGACGGTCTTCTTTAATGCAGATTCATGCTATAATGCTGTCTAATGAAAACAGAACGATGTGGTGAAACTATGTGTTCCCCTTTATTGCTTGAAGATTGTTCTGCTCTGATTTACACGACCTAGTTTCCTTACTTTCTCATATTGCATTGTATAATAATCTCAGTTGTTTCTAACTAGCGTTAAATTACTGTCGCGTCAGTGCATACATGTACAAAGGTACCCGCATGTTTGCTTAAACTGGACGATAATGACATTCAGATAGTCTTCTAACTTATTTTTTTCTGAACTTGAACAGCAAATAAGCATACTCTTGAAGCTATATTACAGGAATAAATACCTAGAAGATTGTACGCAGGTTCAGTATTGCCCCTGTTCCTTTTCTGAAAGAAACCCTTTACGATTTTAATTAGGACACGCTGTTGTGCCCCTCTGACCCCGCCAACTCGGCACCGGGATCAGCCTGGACCTTTTAGGCCATCTGCATGAACACAACAGGTTTATATTGAAGGCCCTTTCATTGCTAGCAATCGCGTGTACGGCGACGTTTTACTTACATTGAAAGATTTGGAGATCGTTGTTTTATTGTCCGCAGTTTGGTCGGTGTAAACATATTCTAAATGCGGTGCTTTTATTGGGTCTCCGTTCTTGTCTGTCTGTGGAGGGAAGGCCTGAACCAGAATTATTTTATCGTCTTCTCCTACCATGTGACATTCTCTTGCAACGCTTAACGCTGTGAGCATATTATCACCTGAAACGGACGGCCGTTATACTAACATTTTCATTTGCAACGCAGTATCAATAAAATCGTTTAAATGACATAAGCGAACTCAGGACTACTACATTCCTAATTATTCATTATCTGAATTACACCACATACCATATTTCCCATTTGTTATCGAACGCATTACCTCTAACATAAACCTTGGGCTGTGTGACCCGTTTATACAATAGCTAAGTCAGTATATGGCACAGCCTGTAGACATCGTGTAGATACCGTCACTCCGAAAAATGCATTTAAGGAATGGAAATCTCCAGGGTTGGTAATTTATATCTTAGCAATTCCAACGGGATGGCTTCAAAGGAGAAGAAACGCTCTACTCTTAGACTAGAGGAAATTCTTTCCTATAAGAGTAGCCCCCATTTGTGAAGTCAAAAAAAACGTTAAGCCATAAAAGTAGTTTTCTCTAAACGAACGCAGAAAATCATTAGGTGAATTCATTTACCCTTTTTGTTATTATAGAAGGTGACACCTAACTCTGCAAGGTACCCTACCTACCTGTAACCATTATTGTTCTGATGTTTGCCTCATTGAGAGTCTGTATGATTGGAGTTGTTTCAGGTTTGAGTCTGTTTTCCATTACAATCAATCCAAGGAACGTAAGACCCTTTTCAACTTGCTCTCTAAAAATACAATGTAAAAAGGACAATGACCAGAAACTAATACAGTTAGGTCTCATAGCTCTTTCCCAGCAGGTGGTTATTCAGCTACCCAAACTAAAACACACTCAAACAACAGGTCAACGAGAGCACTGAGAAGAGTAAACAGTAAGGACCCAAAACATACATAAAAGGTGTGAGGTATTGCTACGATTTCAATGTAACACTGCTACCTCATGGGATAAAACACTGCAACTTCATGAATGTATATAAAGATAGTACTTTCTGAAATTTCCTGAAAATACCATACTGTAATTTTATGCATTTTTTTTTTGAAAACTTAAAGAATTATTTACAAGCGTGAGTTACTGTTACATATGCAAATATAGCCAACATGTTTGTCGCAGCTGATGGTGCTAAATGTTTGAGGGATTTCCTTTGATTTTTAAAACCCATCATCTTTTAAATCATAATACACTATATAACAATGTTGCTCAAGCCCTATGAAAGTGACATTTGATCAAATAGACTGGAAATCATTTAACATACTCACCAATATTATAGTAATTGCCGCTTGGAATGCTACCTATTTTAATTCAACACTTGTCTTCAGACGTAATATCGCAGACATTACTGTGTAGCTGATGAAAACGATAAACTCTTTACACGAATGCAGTTTTGTCTTGTGACTCACCACCATCCGTCATGACCTTTACACAGACGGATTTGGTGTAAAAATGATTCGTTATCAACTGTAACACAAGTTGGAATTTGACTGCATATAAAGTAGCATACCTTTGAATCCGCTGGAGTCTCGTATATTTCAGTTTTTCTGGTAACGGTCTGTATGCTAGAGCGAGCACCCTGTATCCGTGCTTGGTATAGCTCATCAAAACTTCGTGAAAATCATCAGGTACTAAAACGGTAAAACGGTCAAGAACAAGAACTGCACTTATATCTTTTAATACCACCCTAAAGTGCTTACGTTTTGGGACACCAAAAAGCATTGATATTTCATTAGTCTCAAATGGGAAATTCATGGTTTTCAGGTGTGCCAATATTTAAATACATTAGGGTACGTATTTAGGCTGAATTGCTTAGCAAACTAACACAGAAAATATAAATATGACATACAGGATTTTCAAACTTTAGCGGCACAAGCCAGAGGGTATTGACTATTTAGACTTAATTGTCAAAGGAATACTCGGCATACAATTACGCGGAAAACAGTGACAGTTGAAATACTGTGTTTCGCATGTAGCAACCAGTATCCAAAACTTCCGAGGCTTGTTTGACTTCCCCACATAGCTCGGTCACAGCATTGCACTGAGCACCTGTTTCATGCGTTTCTCTGTGTGTGTGTGTGTGTGTGTGTGTGTGTTATATGAATCAGCACATCATTCAAAAATAAATTCTTACAATTAGGTTTAAAACTTTAAATTTTGGCGTGGAAATTATAGCTCTAGATTTATCCTCTACGATCCTAGGTTTCCAGTTTGAAATATCTATTTTTGTAAACCAAAGCTTAAAACTCTCAGTCCTAAGTTTCAAACTTAGCATGCACTGAAAGTTAACAAACTCAGACTGAAGTGTTCAGATCTTAGTTTGAGGATCCATTATACATTTAACCGATAACAGCGCATTCCGTCTGGTTGTGTTACTAATATATGGTGAATATTATTACCACGTGCGTTTTCGTTGTAATTTTCTCTCATCTCAAGATGTATGGACACACCTCCATAGAGCTAAACTTCAAGTTAGAAAAGAAATAAATTTAAACTTGTATTTGTACCCCTTGTGGAAGCATTCCATGTGAAATAATTCCCTCGTTTTTACATGTATAATTTTTACTCTTACCGGTGTTTGCATTACAAAGAGAGGCAATCATTTCCGGCGCTCCTTTCGTGTATAAGTCAAAGTTATTAACTCCGAGTTTTCTGATCACGACAGACATCCTTTGAATGCTTGAGGAAAACGTAAACTGTCGAACAATGCCTATTTCATCAGAGGTTGGCTGAAATGATGACAAAATATAATATAAAGGTTAAATCTTTCATCAAACAGTTGCACAGCGTTTTCTTAAAGGCCTAGGGTTGATAAGCATCAATTTCGGCCTCAAAATTTCATAGAAAATAAAATTTGAATATTGGCCTTAAAATGTTTTATATGAATATGTTATGGTACGTTATTTTTAAATCAAATGTCTATTTTTAAGTTCTGTTCATGACGTTGCCATGGTAACGCTCCAAAAATGCTACATTTTCGCTTTTTTGCACTGTTTAGCCAATTCTAATGTATTCAGACAAATAGTCTAATGCCTCCACATTCGACAAACAACTTCATACTTTAGCAAACGATTTTGTTACCAAAAAGGAACTTTGACAAAAAATTTCTTGTTGTTTGTTGCATGTGGAGGGGTTTTTAAAGATACAATATGTCCTCTAGCCACGTGCGCCTTGCAACCTTGATAATGTATCTAAGGCTGGCAAAAGACGTTTTGAACTTGACATAACTCAGAGAGTTCGATGAAGTAAGACAGTATGTAATTAGATTTATGTGAGTCACTCCTATAATAAAGTTCGTTTCCATTGTAACAGTAATTGTGCCGTTGTCATGGTAACCATGATCATTCCACTTGTGTTTAGGCAATCAGTTTAATTTACATGTAAAACATTCAAAAACGGCCTTTTTGAATCTTTTTATTTGTTTCTTGTCGTTGGAGAACTGAGGATTGAAAAATCAAATAGCAAAGCGTAGTCCTCTTGCACTAATGTCGTTGGCATGGAAACCAAGGACAAATCCTCGTTTCTTGGTCAGCAAAAATCAATGAAACACCTTTGAGTATGGCTACTTCTCAAGGTTTTATGTTGTTTCTTCTTGCTCCTTAATTGAAACAAATAACATGGATCCACTTCTATTGCTTTTATGCTGTTTCCATGGTAACCAAGAGAAATTTATCGCCTTTTTTTGACCAATATTGTCAGTTATAAACTTTCAATGTGTATTTTTAGCTTTCTCATGTTCTTTCTTCTTGCTCGAGACCTGAGGGTTAATATCATCATCTGTCTTCTTTTGCATACATTTTCTCACTGGTAAAAGTATTATTCTTTCGGGGCTCCACCATAATTTAATAAATCGAAAGTATACATATTTCACTTAAAAGAATGAGCAGAGAGAGGCTTATGATGCTTAATTGTCAACATGAACCATTTTCTTACCTCTCGTGTATGATGTAAACATTTGATCTTTCTGTCGTAAGCGTGCATGTATTTTGTACACGTTGAGAGAGAGAGAGAGAGAATTGATGAATGACTTGTTTGCAAATTTACGTCCTTTTCAACAGCATTTCAGTCACCGTCATACCAGGACTATGGGAGAGTGATAATGAAAGGCAGTGGTGTGCAATGTATTACCGTTTACAGTTTAAAAGATTCGCTTCCAGCCTCCATCATTAGTCGAACCCGGGACAGGTAGATCAGCAAGCTAGCGCTTAACCCAATGAGCTATCGACCAGAGAGAGAGAGAGAGAGAGAGAGAGAGAGAGAGAGAGAGAGATGAACACATTTTCGCTTATACGTACTGCAGCAACTTCAGTGCTAATCGTTTCAAATGATTATTCTGTACCCAAACTTTATTCTTCCGCTAGTATCGCAAGAAAACCTCTTTTTCTAGAGCCAAGTATTATTAAGGCGGTGGTAATCACTGATCCGTGGTGAGAATCTTCCAGCGATACCTCGCGATAAAATATTTGATGCATTTATACCACTGATAGAGCAGTGGAACTTTAAAGGCAGGATTTCTGAACCCCCCGGTAGAGGATTAGCTACCTGTATGAGGAATAGAGGGTGTGGCTTAGCTACTGTGCAAATTAGACCACTGTCCTGTTTTAGCCAATAAGAGCTGCCAATACTTTCACAGGTAAATACCCCAGCAAATCAATAGCTAATCAAATAAGAGATAGATCTACAGGGGCTACTGTAGATGTTTACCCTTTGGTGGCTATTGGAAAACTGAGAATAGGTAGCTAATTTTGCCTTTTATAGTCCACTCCTGCCTTTAAGCCAATACCTGTAGAATGTCCCAAAACCGAACGTTTCGTGGCATCCTAGCGTATCCAACCACCACCAACTGAAGTTTAACGCATGTCTTCTTCAGAACTGGTTGTCATTGCAACGCTAATTGCGTATTGCATATTAAGTTAGGAATTCGTACTCGATTATTGTACGCCGTTTCCTTTTGCTAAAATAGGGTCCCACTATTTCCCGGTACTTCTACATTTGGCGCACCCTGCTTCAAGATTCTCGCCAGCATCGCTAATTCATGATCTTTATAGCTTATCTTGAACACTTTATTTCACTCTATACAAGCAATTACCCGAGAGCAAAGAGTTGTCACTTAAGAGTACAGATCAATTACAAAGTGTACTCGATTATGCGCCGTTTCGTATCGCTAAATGCGGGTCCCACTATTTTCCGGTATTTACTCCCATATTTTGGCGCACCTAACTGCAGGGCCCCTCCCAGCATCGCAAAGGCATGAGCTATAAAACTTGTCCTGACACTTCATCTCACATACTACAAGCATCTCACCTAATACAAGCGATAACCAGAAAGTATATTCCACTTAGGAAGAGTTGTCACTAAACAGTACAGGTCACCTAACAAAAGTTGATAACACTAAAGCTCATCTGTTACAAGCAATCACTAGACAAAAGTCTATCAAACTCGCCCCTTACATGTATCTACAGGTTCAACAAAGTCCAAGAATACAATAAAACTAACTTGTATTGCTGTCAATTTTCTACTTTACCACTTGTATCCTATAGATTCGTTGCTAAGGGATAACCTCTCAAGCTTTTTCAAAAGCTAAACTTGTGTTGTATTATGATGGCACTATTAATATTATTCTTATCTTTAATCACGATTTTTAAATGATTTTGTTAACCCCTCCCGGGCTTGACATTAAAGTGTAAGTTCGCTAGTATTCTTTTCTATTTCTGCCAGCTTACATTACCCTTCCGTCATTATGGTTGGTTGGCTGTTTTGGGTTTAACGGCCCTTTGAAACAGTATTTCAGTCTATGCCGTCTCCCAAAGAGAGGGAGAAAGAAGAATGAAATATGTCCAAACAACCCCCACCCGCACTTACTGCAAGCACAGTATGCCCTTGCTCTACTATAGTATATTATCCAAATGAGTAGGGCGCCCGGGCACTGGAAGTTATACCCCGCACCACTGCACCACCCAACCACCCCTTCGTCATTATGAATGAAGCTTTAACACAAAATAGAAACTATTGCCTGATAAAAAGCGTTAAAAAATTACCTGAATATTTTCTGTTGGAAAACTCATGCCCAATTATTATAAACTTTAATATATAGTATAAATACAATGTACAGGACGAGGATCCCGCTCCTTGTTTCGCTTTTGTTTATATTTTGGTATTCGATGGAAAACCAGACGAAAATCTTTTTTTTAGGACATATTTGTCAGGTTTCAAACATTCTGACCACCTCCCCTCACCCCCCCCCCTCTCCCCATTCAAGAACCAGAAAAAAAAAATCGTTTTTTGAGGACAGATTTTCCAGGTTTCAAAGATTTTGACCACCTGCCCTGCTCCCCCCCCCCTCCCCCCATTCAAACACATATACACAACACACAAGCGTGTTTTATTGTATGTATATTAGCCAATATACAGGCTTTGCAAAGAAAATTACCATGCTTTTCGTCGTTTATGATGATATATTTTCACGGGATTTACACCACTCGTGGTGGATCGTTGTATGATTAGTTTTGCAGTTTTTATTTGACTTTAACGTGCGCTAGCCTTATATACTGAGGGCAACTGATGAATGTCGTATTTGTTTCTTCAAGGATGCTAAATACAGAATGAACAGTTGGTGTTTCATTTAAAAAGTAAAAGTAAAAGCAATAAAAATGATTCAAAATAGTCATTTGAATAAAAGATAAATATAGATTGTTTGCAAACTAGTATGAGCAAGCTAGTGTAATTTTCTCTCTGTGATATGGGCGGTTGTGTGACAGATTTGGTCAGACAAGCTCGATCCGAGGTTCGTGCAAACCTAAGCTTCTATGAGAACATTCTTACGCATTGTCTTTCTTCCTTTGACGTCGATGACGTCAGCAATCAACCTTGTTCGCCTACATGACGTCACAGAGATTTTTATTCACAAACGTTATAAAAAGGGCAAATTTTGAAATAAAATAAGGATTTGTTTGAGTCAGCTGAATCGTGACGGTATTATATTTGCAATTATTTCTATTTTTTTCCAAACCTAAACAAACCTAAGGGTAAAAGGATAGAAAAGGGAAAAAAACCAACTAAACCAACTTTTCAGATCGTTGCTAAGGATGTCCACGTGTTACTAAGGAGCGATAATTACCGTTCGCCGCTTTATAATGTCGATCAACCATAATACAGTGATATGCAACTGAAATCACTTCAAGCAAATCAAAAGACGGTTTCATGTAATCACAACGGTAGACAACCGTATAAAAATGAAGGAAGTAGCCTATGCTCTTTTAAAACTCGTTGCCATGGCAACGTGCCTAAGATAACAAAACAATGCCCGTAATAGTAATCCCAAATGACTATACAATAACTTTACAGCGTAAAACTTATTTTGGACATGGGGCCAAAAACACCCCTTATCGACCCTAGGCCTTTGGTGTTACACATTCAAGCAAATTACGAAATCAATGGCAACGGGTTTATACCGTCAACATGTTGCTCTTACGGGTTTGCTGGTTTTGCAAGATAACGAAAACATCATTTCAAGTATAAAACCTAATGTAGTGCTATAAATACAGCAATGTATCTCACTTAAAAAGAATTGGTCTCCACATTTAAATTACGACAGTAGCTTTGGCTCCTTCGCTAGTACATGGTCGCGTTATCATATATCGCAGTTTATCCTTTTTTTTTTAATGGTACGAACAATTAATTCTTGTTTAAATCGCTTCCCTTAGTTTCTCAGTATACCTCCAATAAAAGCGCAGTAGGCAGTATGCATATAGTCACGAAGTGTACGATTGATAAGAGATTTTACAAAAAATAAAGAAACAAAACAATAAAGGTTTGTTGTTACTACCTTTTCTCCAGACATAAATTGAGATGATGATGTCAAAGTAGATGATTTCGGTCGAACAACTGTTGGACATAACATATCAAATCTGCTTGATTCCTCCGGACCCGGTTCTTCCAGTTCCTGTCAAAATTAAATAAAATGTATAAAATTTGAGTGGTTACACGACAAACCAACAAAGTGGCATGTGCGCCAAATGAAGACTCAGATCAGCCTGGTTATCCACCAAGTCTGATCAGAGTCTTCGTTTTGCGCTTCCAGGGTAGCTAAGGGACAAAGCTTAATCCAAGCGAACAGCGAAAAATCTGAACAGACTGGGCGGATGCACAGGCTGATCTGAGTCTTCGCTGGGCGCACATGCCACGTTTTTGGTTTTTGTCGTGTCGCGGCTCATATGAAAACACGTGACAGCAATCCGTCAAATAAAAATTTGAAAACGGTGCCAGCAGCCAAAAAGTTTTGAAACCACACATATTGCACTAAAGCACAATTACCACACTTTGTTAATGCTTCTTTTGTTTACATAATATATTTAATCACAAAGAGAAAAGAAGGAATTTGATGTGAATGACACAGAGAACGAAACTAAAAGCAAATATAAAGCGTTATTAACCTTATGTTCCTTGTTAATGGAGGCGGGGGTCTATGATAAACCCTAAAAATGTTCGATAGAGGGCATAGTCTTTCCTTTAATAGCAGGGAAGAGTTACTTTACCCACTGAAGCAATTAGAAAGTAATAAAAGTTGCCCCTTTTCGTAAAGGTGGCGGCAACATTTGGAGATGTACCGATCGCTATTCTATGAAAATTTCAAATGGAGAGACAAAGTGGTTTGACGTCAAGTTTTATAAATCTCGACTATCAGATCGTGCAAGTGTGGGAATGATAGATTTTGCTAAAATTCCATTCTCGTAACCAAGCAAATGAGCCGCGACGTGACAAAACCAACAATATGGTCGTGCGTCCAACGCAGACTCAGATCAGCCTGGGCGTCCGCCCAGTCTGATCAGAGTCTTCACTGTCCGCTTAGAGACAGCTTAGACCCTAGGCTATCCTTTAAGCGCAAAGCGAAGACTCTGATCAGGCTGGGCGGATGCCCAGGGTGATCTGAGTCAGAGCTGGACGCACAACCACATTGTTGGTTTTCTCGTGTCGCGGCTCAAATTACTTTTAATTTAACTTACCCAGCCAATAGCGTCAAACATGATTAATTCTAATGGATCTCCACTGAGCTCACCATCTATAATGGTCAACGAATGACAGGTTGCCATGCCAACCATGAAGTGACCTTTCGGCACTAAATTCATATTACGGATTTCTGATTCGAACCTGGAAAAAGGAATGTAGAATGAATGTTTTAAGAAAATTGTTAATTTTTACTTTTTACACTAGTAATAATGCAGCTGATTCTGATTCACTCACTATATATCGGGTTCCGCTCGTGATTTTTATATGACTAAATGTTTTCAATAGACTTTATGGTCTTAACTAGACTCAAATTTCTAAAATAAATAAATTTTATGATCATCTGTTTTCGTTTAATTAAAACGTCATCATACGTGACAGTGCCTGCGATTTTGAGCCTTATGGAGGTGCGACGTTGACGTCACGAAACGTGAAACGAAAGTGACGTCACGAAATTCGCACGTTCAGTTAATTAGATTGCCGCGCACTGACTAATCAATTTCAAAGCGTCACCTGAAAAGAGCGATTAAACGTTTCTATCGGCATCTTTAAGTTTCTTCATCTACACTCTTTTTAAGAATGTTCACATCACAGGTCTTTGAAAAGCGATGTCACAAACCAGAATTATAAACGTTTATCCAGCTAGTATGTAAATTGTATCCAATCAGTGAAACGAAAACAAAAAATCGGGTGGGTGTGAATTTCGTTTGCTTTTGCAGTAAACATTAGCGCTGTTGCTTTGTGCTTCTCGACATCTCATCTGAAAGCACTAATAAATATGAAAATGTTAAAAACAAAATTTCCAAATTCGGCTCCATAAGGCTCAAAATGCCAGACACTGACACATAAATTTTTATTAATTTGAATTAATTTAACACATTTAATTATTAAATGCTCTATTCAACAGAACTTACAGTTTCCCTTTTCAAAATCTATTAGTATTTCGCACTTAAACAAAAGATGTCGAGAAAATGCGAAATTTATGCCTATGTTAGCTTTTGCTACTATCAGCCTGGTAGGAATATGCAGTATAACAGAATGATAACTCTTCGGAATGTACATGATAGTGAATAAACGTAACCTGAAGTGAATAAGCTTAACCTGAAAAGCATTGGCAAATCATAATACCTGTGATGAAGAGAAACGTATCTGTCCATTAATAACTTCTCAATTACAAGCCCGTCATTCTGTCTGAAGGACTAAACGGATGTCTGGATTTGAGTTATACCCAGTTCTTTTCCGTCCTCGTCGTCATTCAGCCATTACAATATCAGCTCAAGCTGCCGGAATAACAATTATGAGGATTTTGAAACGCAAGCTAATCAAACCATCTATCACATAGCTTGGACTTGACACTGATAGCTTGAATGGAGTGTGGTGGCTTACGTGCTAAGTATTGGTGATAGGCTACTTTAAAGACAGTTTCTACTTACTTCCCATTTCTTGCTGGGGCTATACCCTGCATGTCTAAACCATCTTCTGTTAAAGTTCCCGTCTGCAAGAATAAGTTTCAAAGACATTTTAATTCAGATTTTCTTGGGAAACGACAGATAAAACTACAAATTTTAGTTTTAATTTTACAAACATGTGAAAATGAGAGCCAGTACAATCGATTCATCCCTCCCTAGTGCTTTCTGTCCAAGTAGTAATAACACTGAACATTCTGAGGTTGTTCGTTATTCACATGACTTTATGGCCTCTCGCTTCAGGGTTGTCACAATATTTTGTATCCGGTGCCTTGATGTAATGTCCAGCACTTAGATAACCTCATCTGATGAGAGGGTGCTGGTTGCTTGGCTTTCCGCTTATTTATTTCGTATGTACTGTGTACCACTTCGCTTACCCTTGATGTCAATGAAAGGCTACTTGAGCCGCTCATGACAAAAACTATCAAATTTTCATGTACGGCCAGCGAAGAATTAAATCAGTGTGAGCATCTGCCAAATCAGATCAGAGACTTTGCTGTCCACAGGGAGCTAGTTTGGTTCCTTAAATACCTAAAGGCGCAGAGCGAACACTCTGATCAGACTGGGAAGTTGTCATTGCTGATCTGAGTCTTCGGTAGACGCACATGACATTTGTTTTTGGTTCTGTCATGCCGCTACTCAGTTGTATCAGTGATTGTAGCACTCCTTGAGTTTCTTCATTAATTTAGTGTTTTGCAATGAAAATCTTCAAGAAGAAATCATGGTAAACTCTTAGGGAAACAACACTGCCTTTTTTATTTTTGCTCCGTTCAGTGTGTCTCACCTGTTGAATAAATAATTTGCTCCACTTGCAGCAAATTCTTTTCTTTGATAATAGATCACACTTTAGAAGGGTTTGTTTATCCTGGAAATCATACAGGAAGTCACAAAGTTGCCCCTTGAAATAATGGTGGAAATCATGGAGATGTACCCATATACTTTAAATTCATTGTGTTGAGTTTTCACAACAAGTGCTCCGATGTCATACTGTGATTAAGGAGGCGTTTGAGGTGATAGAATGCCAAAACGTATTGGACAGTTTACATTTGATTAAAAGTTCGCGAAGACACATGTAGGTTCACATGTACCACATTATGTAGAATGGATACCACACCGGATGATTGCATTAACCTACTCACCTTATCGAAACAGACAGTATTTATACTTCCGCAGACATTGATACTCCGCGGACTAATACAGTAGATCTTTGACGTCTTCAGCCTACTCTGGGCAAACACAATGCCGACGGTAAGAGCGGCCGGTAGTGCTGGTGGAACAGCTATGGTAATTAGATCTAAGGAGCGCTTGATTATGTCACCTGCTTCGTCACCATTTCGAACCTGCGATAAAAAGGGTATGTCTCTACAACTGGCAATGATAATCACGGAATAGGATAAACAAACTGCAATTCTAAGGGAAACTTATCCCTCTATCTAGACCGTCGAAAATGTTTTAACATATTCACTGACAAGCGTCGCAATAGTTTGCACTGTTATGGCGACTTTTATGGCAGCATATTGTTTCAAACACTCACGTAGTCTATTTGAAAAAGGATAATCATGCTGCTATCAATTTCACACAAATGCTCCTCTGAATAATCTGAGTTCCGACTTGACATTTGTTTTGTAACTTCGTAGATCGTTAATGGATATGCGATCGCAATACATTTAACCTGTATTTGCATCTTTTCTCACCTTTAGGTGGTTAAAAGATTTAGTCCTTGTAGTTTCTACTCCACGGAAATAATGCCATTTCGCTTACCTGTGCTGCCGATCGAAAATTCGGTGTAATTAATGCTAATAACGGCACATGATACTATTTTGAACTACTATCGACAAAGCAGATACTGCTGTCGATTGTCTTGGTCGACAGCAATGATAAGAACATTGCTCGATAGGGAAGTGGGTATAACCCCCCGTGCACTCTAGCTTTCAATAACTGATGGGAGCCCGAGTAGCTCCGTGGGTCAACTGTTGCCTTCTAGCGATGAGGGTCCGAATCCTGTTTGAAACGGGAATATTTTTAAAACATACTAGGGTTTGCATTGCACACCACCTTTCATTACCACCCTTTCAATGATTCGATATGTCTGAAATACTGTTGAAAGGATCGTAAAATCCATCAATGCATCAAAAATTGGTTATGTAGCAAATAAAGCATAAAGTCATGTATTTGATGTTGGGGATATGGTTTGGATCTGATTCAGTCGGTTCCTGAAGTGTAGTTACTCTTTAAATTTGCAGGTGTACAGTACGCAGCAAGTGATATAAAATCGCGTTGCTCATGGTGGTTTTGTCTTTCTAGCTAAGGTTGTGATAGTCCTCAAAACTTGTATCATCTCTCCCGTCTTCAATTGTCCCGATATAACACCAATATTTTTTAAATTATTAAAAATGGTCGACCAAACCCATATAAAACAATAACAATGCATACCATAAACCTACCATAAGGATAATTGTATATACAAAGCCCATCAGAGCAATGCTAGCTAGAACACTGATGAACTTGTACGTGTCCTTGTTGAACTTAAAATCCACAGGCTTCGGGAACAGGATCGAACGCACAAGTTCGCCTTTCGCTGTCGAAAACCCTAAAATGTGAAACGAAGTATCTTATCGTTGTATCAAAACTGTTCTTTGTCTTTGTTTATAAAGACAAGAAGAAAACAATCGGCTATTTAACACTGGTTTGTCTCATTCGGTTCTTATTCCTAAAATGCAGCAAATTAGTTTACTGTGAGGAGCATACAGGTGGAAGATGTTGCCGATGGCGTACATATGTCTTGGTTTTAACGTTGCTTTGAACAATATTTCAAACCATATCGCCGTCTTGAACTAATGCTTGCAGTACTATACTACTTCACCGTTATTATGTGCTCCAGGAATAGTGAAATGAATGTTTCGGCAGTTGCAGTCATAGTATTCTGAAAAGAAGCCGATCAATATTATTAGCACACCTTTCTTGTATTGAGCCAGTAGGGAATACGATTCCTTCGTAAAGTGCAGTTGACTTTCATTGCCTATGCCTAGAATGTGCTGTTTTGGGGTTCTTCCGGTGCAGACATCTAGCATTTAATATTATCATATGTGCCAAATAAATTGTTATTCTAGTTTAATCTCATGTTTATTAAAATACTGAAAATGTCTTTATACCAGCAGTTTATACCTGTTCGAAACACCACCGCTCTCACTTTTAGCCCACCATAGAATCTAGTTTGTATAACTCGTGTGCCACAAAACAGTACATGTCGAGAATGGTCTTTGATGTTGAAATAGATGGCACTTTCTTCTCGTGTAAACTGAGGATTCGGAATTGGCGTTTTAGTCACTGGAACACTTTCTCCTATAACACAGACGTACATGTAGAAAAGAAACGGTGAATGCACTGCCTCACATATTATTTATGAATATGCCCTTTCCTAATGCCAGTTCATGCAGTCACATAGGAAAGGTTCATACAAAGTACATGTACATGTACATGCTAAGATAGCCGATTAACTAGCTAACAAAGAATTAATTAAAAGCTAAAGCGAAGAGCAACTTGAAGATATACATGATATTATTATTATATTCTCTTTCTGATGTTTTTCTTTTAATTTTGTTCTCTATTCTTATAATTAATTCAGTTTATTATCGACAACGCAAAGAGTCAAGGGTGTAAACAATGCTAATACCGTATTCCGCAAATGCAACATTAACTCCTCGATTTTAAAAATAACATAAATATGGACAGGCTAGTTGTTTGATTAAAATGAATATTTGCAGTTATACAAGAACCAAGAACGAAAACTAGCAAACTAGTGAATATTGATCAGACTGTTGCTTGGGAAAATCTCAACAACACCAGCAGGTAAAACATTACGTTAAATGGGTACATTTCCATCATTTTTGCCTCCCTTTACAATTGAGATCGACTCTTATATGAAAGAATTTTCTCATTTAGGAGTAAATTCTTCAATCTAAGAATCGATCCCGTTTAGGAAGGGATACTTCGCCCAGAGAAGCAAACAGGAAGACTCTTTCGTCAAATCATAAAAGTGTCGGAAAAATTGAATCCTACCCTTGCACATTAAATGATAACTTGCATTAAAAATTTACAATCTTTACCTGTTAGCATGCTTTCGTTGACAATACAATTACCAGTGATCAGCACTGCATCACACTGCATTATACAGCCTCCTCTTGGAATTTCTATCACATCTCCGGGAACCAAGTCTTCTGATGGGATCTCGTCGTACACTGAAATATATACATTATAGCCAAAGTATGTCAGAGAAAACACAATGAACTTGCACACAAAACATTCAAAAGTCATGATTTACATATTTCTGTTAAAACACAAGAAGCGATTAATACACTCAATCGTATGTCATGAAAAATAAATATGCATGCATATTGCACCGCCCGTCGATGTCGGTAGGCAGAACATATGGTTGCTGACTTGATATGTGCATTATAGTCACCCAGCCCGTCTATTCGTCGGTTCTTGGTAATTCCTAAGTCATTTATAGGCCAATAAGTGAACAAAACGATGACATTGCCGCTCTGAACGTCATATCTATACGACCTACATGTGTACTTAAGGATCGGCCCAAAATGTAGCGGTGGATCCAAATATTGTACTAGCCTTCTGACAATCAAACAGTCTGAGCCTCGTTAGCATATACGCCATACTACAATAAAAGATGTTTAAATGGGCTTAAAGGAATGAAGATATTGGCTTTGTTACGTACCATCGCCACCTCGACATACAGTTACCACAGTTGATGATTCTATAGTGTTTCTTAGTGCCCTCTGCATCTGAAATTAATCCGAGCAAGAATGGAATGCAACCGATACTCGTATAAGTTGCAAAGTAATACAGCTTTACTTGTGTAATCATATGCATAAACTAATGAGTCTTTAACTGTTTAAAAACTGTTAAGTAACGGTTACCGCAGTCGTTATTTAGCCGTGTTGAGAGATACGTGTGTAGTGTTTCTGCTTATTCCTATGACCTGCCTAACATACATTGTGTCTGGCAAAATGAATTAGAGGTACACTTTAAAATGTGATAAAAATACAAAATGTATTACTGTGTTTTTTTATCTCCAGCGGTACTGTTCGCGTAGGATTTTACCCGGACACTTGTTGATTTCATTAATCGCTTAAAGGCACCTCCCAATCTCAGTGGTATAAATTTATGTTATATGTTATTTTGTGATGTCGCTGCTAGCTTCTTACTAGCGTTTCTTTCGTTATTGTAAATGACCAACATTGGACATTTTTACAATTTAAACGTACTCGAGCTTCTCATTAAACGCACTGAAAAATGGTTTAGTTCAGTTAAGTTTGCAACCTAAATGACATTCATTCGATACCATTAACTTGAAGAAAAAAAAATACTTAAAATACAAATATCATTCGCGTGACCTCATTCATTGTTTCGTTTGTGTTAATATTGCATTTCTCGACGGGGGGACCAAGCAAAGAAATAATACTTTGTTCAACGATTTATTATCGTTATAAATCATGTTCCTTCCATATTTTTGCCTGTTATATGCGCACACTATAGACACGTCAGTGCATATTTAGCCAGCAATTGTGGAGGTTGAGCAGCTTTCAATAGCAATATATTGTAGACGATGTTACCCCTGTGAGGATTATGGTGACTTTTTGGTGTGTTTTTTATTTTTTTTTTGCATCGCGGCGGCTATCGTCTTGATCAGGACATTTAAGAACATTCGCGTAAAGGAACTCATGAAGAGAAATACCAGCAGCGTATGGTCAATATATCTATGTAATAAGTTATCGAAACCTACCTTTCTTGTCTGATAAATGGTAACAATGATTGAGACAATGGAGATAAGGACAATAGTCCCGGCGTAGTAATAGTATTCATCCGCAAACCAGAGAGTACAGCTGAACACTTGAAATATGTAGAAAGGCGACAAAACCTATGGGAGAAAAAATAATGGCAAGTAAGTACTGCATTCGTCCGATATTTAGATAAAATTCGTCAACAGGATCAATGATTTTATTTCAAAATTAAATTATTTGAGTCAGGATGTGCGAGTTTGACGTTACAGTACCGTTTCACCATCAACAGTCACCAGAAAATTTTTGCCAAACCAGTTTTTGGCAAACTCACCTTGTAATTTTACTTGACTAAGAGACCTCATATGACTTGTGTTATATGAAATAGAGGTTTCTAAGTAAATCCTGTACCTTCTGGTCCAAAAATAATAAGAGGTCTAAATAAAATTTAGCAAAAAAGGTCAAAATCCCCATGGGGTTTTTGAAAACCCCGTGGGGAAAAAAATCCCCATGGGGAATTATGACTCTCCCCACGGGGAATATTCCCCATATTTTTTCAAGGGGAAAAATTCCCCATGGGTAAATGTAATGAAGAAATATTTATTTAATATTCACACTTAGAGTATCAACAAAGACAAATATTAAACCTGCTACCCAATATTAGCCACCCAACCAAACCTTGATATTTTCCCCATGGGGTTTTGTCCCCGCGGGAAAATTTTGGACAAAATTCCCCATGGGGTTTTTCAAGAAATTTAAATCCACAAATTTGTCAAATTTTAAATTTGACATGGATTTTTTATCTTAAATAATTCGTTATGGATTGATTTCTGATTATTTTGTTAAAATCAAAATTTTCCCGCAGCACTGTCTTTAACTGTCAGAAATAAGAAACGATGAGGACAAATGTTTCAAGCTCCACTGATTCGCTACAGAGGCTCACAATGTCGCAGCCAGTTTGCAGCTGTAGCTATAGCTTTGTCAGAGTATCTAGGGTGGAGTGTAGCTACAGCTTTGCCGGAGTTATCTACGGTGGAGTGTAGCTATAGCTTTGCCGGAGTTATTTACGGCGAATCTATGATTTATCAAAATTGTTTCTGCTAAAGTTCTAAGCCCGTTCTAAGTGAAACCAAAAGTTCAAGCTGTATATGTTCGAGAGCAGAAAAAAGTCGAAACGCTTTTTTCAGAGTGATATTCAATGTGAATGAACACACTGGTTTTGAGTGAGTGAGTGAACTCGGGTTTAACGTCCCACCAACAACGAGGTCATATGGAGACGGGACCTCGGTTTCAAGTCTCATCCGAAAGACCGGAGAAGCGGGGGTTCACTGGTTTTGAAAGGGCGACTAGTTCATGAAAAAGACGGTGCTTTTATTGAATTTGAATCCTTTCCCAATTACAACAGAGGGCAAGGGTTTGGATCCAGAAAAGAACAGTAGGTCCCCGACCCCTCACCCCCAGTAATCTTTTACTAACCCTTCCATGGCGGTACTTCTGTTGTGGTTCCTCAATTTTATATGCCGTTATGTCCGCTTGTCTATGGTCATCTAGCAACATGGTCACCTGAATAGCTGCACATTTTGCTTTCTGTTTTGTTTTGTAATTCAAAATGATAGATGTTGCTGCTGTTTAAAGTTAGGGTAGCTAAGTGACCACCTGTTTCGGAAAGAGGTGTTCAATCCGTAAGTGTATAATTGCAACACGCAACAGATCGCTACTGGGCACATACACAGGTTTGCACGTTTAGTCACTACTGGGAACGTTACAGCTGCAACTATAGTTATCATTGTAAGAGTTATCCATCTTATATAGTTGGACTATGTGACTGTCGCTTGTTGCTATCCTTTCGCGAAATAATTTTTTGGGTTGTTTAATTGATTTAAGACTTGGCAAATATTGTAGTAATGGGTCTGCTGCAGATCCAGAAATTCAACATTATGGCCAGGCATCTTGTGTCCGTAGCTGGCCCGTGGAGAAATGTTCTCAAATGTGAACCTTTAGTGGCATTACCCGGCGCTGCGTATTTGCATATTAAAACCTCTTACCTTGGCATACAGTACATAGCCCCAGAGGGGTAACCATGCCTTCCCTCGCCCCGACCTCTTAGATCCTCCGACTCGCCATTTGGACGGTTATTCAGTTTTCTCATTCGTAAATCAAACAACCGAAATTCAAAAGTTAGGTCATTAATACAGGCCTATTATTAATAATAAAGACTTTTTTTTCAGTGGGTGACACATTCAGCTACACACTACTCTTCCTTAAGGCCCACTTAACAAAACATATACAAGTCAGAAACATATATCAAATAGAAAAAATACAACAGGCCTGATCACCATCACTCCCTCTCTCAAGAAAAGAAAAGACATTAGTAGCAATCAGTACTACCATAAGATTTTAAATATTGCGGCACCCAAAATAATCACCGTAGTTGTCTCAAACATGGAACAGTCTGGTTTTACAATGCGGTAACCAAAAGATGCAGATGGAATAACAAACAGTCTACACCCTGATCAGACTGCTCATCTAGGAACAGCCTAATCCGAGTCTGTACTGTCCGCCCATACCTATCTGCCCCAATACCTAGAATGTTATGGTATAACGGAATTTAAATATGGAAGCCCAGTCCTGTAGCCTGCCTTTACCGAAAACGAAATTCATGAACGCGCCTCGATTTCTGGGTGATCATGAAAAAGAAAATCGGGTCCCTTTAAATGTACATAAAAATAACCATCAGAGGAGAATGCAAATCCCCCGACAAAAGACCCCCATGGGCCTTGGTAAAAAGGGTGCACTTCAAAACACATATAAGTAATATATTGTCATTCTTTAATGCTTCTGATTGGCATTATCTGTTTAACAGATGCATGATTATCTAAAACAGTATGCCAGATTGCCAAAAAGAGGAAAAGAGGTAATATCTCAAACAGCCACCATGTACACAAATGTTTAGCATATGATACACTCAACTTTCAAAATGTGCGAATAACTTCTAAAGGACAAACCCTACAAATCTAATTTTGAGCTCTCTAGTAAGTGAATTTGGACAAAGAATCCAAATCTTGAAAAAAAAAAAATTGTTGTGTGTGTGATGGGGAGGGGGCGGGGTCAGAGAGAGTTAGGAGCACTGACTGATAAGATATCACAGTATGATCAGCAATATTTAAAAAGGTATAAGGTTATTAAAATTGTGGAGCGGGCCAGGGTTATACAGATATGGAGCAGAGACTCAAACAGCAGCTCAAACTACCAAAGAGAAATAACTCACAAAGTATAATTGCAAGAGTTGTCATCCATGTATGAGACAAATCGACATGACCTGTTCTGCATATCTGTGAAGTATCATGAAAATATTTTAAAATATATTCAAGTTATGGAGCGGACACCTAAAATCATGAAAGGGAAATAACTAAAAAAGGAAGCAAGAGTTGTCATTCTTGTTCACGACACATCGTCATGACCTGTTCTACATATCTGTGAAGTATCATGAAAATATTTCAAAAGGTATTCAACTTATACAGCACACATCATACCTTAAAACAATCAAGGGGAAATAACTCAAAAAGTAAAAACATCAAGAGTTGTCATTCTTGTTCGCGGGACATCGTCATGACCTGTTTTACATATCTGTGAAGTATCATGAAAAGGTATTCAAGTTATAGAGCGGACATGAAATCACACCTAAAATGATCAAGGGGAAATAACTCAAAAAGTAAGAAAGCAAGAGTTGTGATTCTTGTTCGCAACACATCGCCATGACCTGTTCAACATATCTGTGAAGTATCATGAAAATATTCTAAAGGGTATTCAAGTTACAGAGCGGACAGGAATCTGCCAAAAAAATCACACCTAAAATAATCAAGGGGAAATAACTCAAAAAGTAAGAAAGCAAGAGTTGTCATTCTTGTACGCGACACATCGTCATGGCCTGTTCTCCATATCTGTGAAGTAACATGAGAATATCCCAAAGGGTTTTCAAGTTACAGAGCAGACACGAATCTGCCACAAATCACTAAAGGGGAGATAACTCAAAAAGTACAATAGCAAGAGTTACCACTATTATACGTGACGCATCGTCATGGCCTGTTCTACACAACTGTGAAGTATTATGAAAATATTCTAAAGGGTATTCAAGATATAGAGCAGACAAGAAAATGTTTACGGACGGATGGACAGACGGACGGACGGACGCCAGGCTCATCGCTATTATTCCCCGAACCTTTCGGTCGGGGGATAAAAATAAGTCGAACATATGCCTGTCCGCTCAAAATACTCACACGAAATATGAATTTACATTTTTTCAATGAAAACAAATAAGAATGGACAAATATACTGAACTCTCTCAATGGAGACACGCAGTAGTTAAGGACGAGACTTTATTATCGTGCGAGGGGGTACATTTATGGGGGGCGATTTTTTGGTGATGTACTGTGGGGGCGGGGGTCGGAAATCAATATTTCTTGGAGCAGAGGAAGCAGAGGAAGCGGGGAGTCATATATTTTATTAGGCATATTGGGCGGAAAGTGCCTTCCATCAGTCCTCATTTTCTTTTAAATGTCTCAGCTTCCCCCCCACCCCCCATTACTCCTAAAATTTCACACTCTGCTCTTTCAAACTCAAACTTACAAACATTTATAGAAATGACACAAAAGATTTGGGCCGCTTCATATTCAAAAACAGATATTTTCATCGATTTTCTGTATAGTAGGACAGTATACAATTTACTATAACATCATGTCGTGCAGATGATTTTGTTCTCAGTCAAATTAAATGATTGCTGATGACTCCTCAGGTGCCTTGTCATCAGCAAAACTACCGTGGCTTCTGGGGATACAGCCCCTATACCTCCTCCCCATTAATATTATTAACATTTTTATTGAGCATTCAACAATTGAATTCAGGATAACCATAAGCAGTTCTAAGAAAAGTGCAAGAAAAAGCAGACAAATTTTAAACAGACCATTAATTTGCATGATTAATTAACCTGTCAGAATAAGGAGAATAAGGAAATTTTTCATGCAGGTTTTGAATGAGGTCAGCTTGACATAAAATAGGTAATATGGTGTTTGTGTGCAGGGTAGCTGGGATGTGTGTGATTGTTAGTCGCGGTGGGGGGGGTCGTAATTTTTTTTCTCATCTATCGAGGGGGGTCGTGTGTGTGGGGGGGGGGGGGGGGTGGGGGGGGTCAAAAACCGTTTTGTCACCTATCGGGGGGGGGGAGGGGGGGGGAGAGAATAAACTTCTGGCGAGACTGGGTGGGGGTCGGCGGAATCATTCGATGAATAGTGCAAAAATGTACCTCCCCCCACCTCCCCATCTGATAATAAATGACTGGTCCCTTACATATATCATCCCGGAGCCTTAGATATTTCCTTCGGTGGGGGGATAAAAATGACTAACAACAAAAAGGGACATCACTCGTCAATCACATTAACGGAAGTAAAATAAAGTACAATGCACTTATATCAATGCCCATTCCATATGAGCCGCAACACGAGAAAACTAACAAAGTGGTTGTGCGCCTAGCGAAGACTCAGATCAGCCTGGGCATCCACCCAGTCCGATCAGACTCTTTGCTTAGTGCTTAAAGGGTAGTTGAGGGTCTAAGCTACATCCATGCGGACAGCATAGACTCTGATCAGACTGGGCGGATTCCCAGGCTGATCTGAGTCTTATTTGGGCGCACAACCACTTTGTTGGTTTTCTCGTGTCGTGGCGGCGCCGTGATCGACTGGCTAAAGCGACTCGTTTATGGTGCAGAAGGACGGTGCAGGTCGCCGGTTTGGGTCAGCTGGCGCCTTAAAACTCTCTGCCTAGTAAACACGTCGAAATGACATCATATCGACGACGCATCGACGTCGGTACGCTGTCATTTCGACTTAGTGTGCCCGATTGGTGTCGACCCCGCAGTAAATAGGTAACTTTTCCGAATCTAGGAATAAAAAGGATGCGACAGAAGAGGCATGGGTTCCTCCTTGCATGTGTTCTGCCCAAGACACATTGGGGCTCTACCCCCTTTATCCCAACGGCCACAAGGTAATAGGAGTTATGAGAAACCTTTACCTTTATGTACATTAAACTTCAAGATTCTACCTAAAACCATTATTGAGTGCTACAGCCGCTAAATGCATAAAGGTTAGACAAACAAACAAACAGACGTACAGACAAATGCGAACAGACGGTACCAAATCAATATGCCCCTCAACTTTGAACTCGGCTACTTTGCAGTTGAAGGTATAAGAAATACAAAAATAAAACTAACTCTGACTATTTTATAGCTGCAACTGTAACATTCCCAGTAGCGATCAAAATGTGCCCAGCAGTGATTAAAGTGGTCCCAGTAGCGGTCAAAGTTTTTTGCAATTAAACCCCACTCGTTCAATCGGTTTAAAACTGTGCATGCCTTTCGTAAACTTTTGCCAGTTTGTGCGTGTGCTTCATTCCCTTTAGGTTTTGACGGCAGGGTGTGGGATCTGATTGTATTCATTCTTTATAAAATGGAAAAATATGGGATATCTTTTAATGTGATAAAAATATCAGCCATTTCACGAGTGCGTGGCACAAGTGAAATCGCTGATATTTGCAACATATGAGACGAAACATTTTGGTATTTAAAGATATTTTGATATTTACCGAAAAAATGTAAATTTTCTGTTAAGGAGAATAGCGAAAAAAAGACCGCTTCATAAGTAGCTTTTATCCTAATCATTTCTAGTTAATTCTGCTTGTTCAGCGCGTTTAGTGGGTATAATATATGTTTGCACCTACATAATGGTTTGTGATGTCATTTTAATGAACGAATAAAAATAAATCGGCGATTTAAGAAAGCCACTTGCATCTGCCGTCAGATTGACGTCGCCTGCAAGTAAGCGATACTCCAGCTCGAAAAGTTGCAGCAACGTGTGACGTCAGCTACTTTATTTGACGTGCTAACATAATGTCAGACAAGTACTCCACATTTCAGATCATTTCGGAAAGAAGTTAAGCCCAAAACTGTCAAAATCAGCCTTGGTTTGCTACATTGAAAAAACTATAAATCGTATCAGTCACAGGTAAATTAATACATTTTTTTCACTGCAGGCGATATCACTTCTATTTGTTCTAGATATGCGTTGAATTCAATATTAAGTATAAATTAAACATTATATTCTCCAAGAACATTCTTTCTCACTAGAATAGCAGAGCCAAATCATTTATACAACATTATACGTTCCGCTGAGGTGTAATTAAATCACTTATATATCTTTCTGTAACAAGTCAAGTCAAGTCAAGTCAATTTTATTTAGTTAAATCCTTAAAAAATTAGGATTGTTACCAAGACAAACACAATCATGTAAAATAACTAACTACACATTAGTGATTAAATTTTTTTGGAGGGGTGACGGGGGCAGCTAAAACCAAATTGACACAGCCGCTCGTAGTACCGTAAATCCCTTCAAGTTGTGTGTCATGAACGGTTATTTTGTCACTGCATATACATGAAGTCAGCGCCATTTCAGCGCCATTTCAAAAATTAAAAAGCAACATACTCATGATAAATCTGGGCCGATTTTTTTTATACTTGATACGAGTTGACTTTTGACAAGTTTATGAAATGGGAGAAGTTGACTTGTGGTAACTTAAAAAAGTATGGGGTGGGTTGTCTTTGGCCGAGATTTTTGTTTTGATTTTTGACCTGGGTCAAGTTTCAACATTGAGAATTGACGCGTGGGGTCATGTTTTCACGGGGTCAAAATTTAATGTTATCCGGCTCAAGAACCTCGGGGCGAATACCCCATCATTTAAAGTTTACATTGTAGTATACAAATCAGTTTTCCCGATTCAATATGATTTATATTTGATGTGACGCAAAGGATATAAATTTTTATCAGCTTTGGCAACGTCGAAATCTACAGTCACATTGGACGCTTCAATGGATATATATATATAGCCGTTCACTATTCTAAACAGTGAGTTTAGTCTTTAGTCAATAGCCGATAGCAGCATTAGTTGTACTAGTCCAGTAGGGATGTTTAACCTGCATTGGGGGCCTCCAGTTAACGTACCGATCCGAAGGACGGCATACTTATGACTTGCGAGTTTACGTCCGTTTCAACAGTAATCCAGTTATATCAGGACAATGCGACGGTGATAATGAAAGGCTGTGTCAAAATGGAACCCCGTTTACGATGGGAACGTTCTCGCCTCAAGCGAGGCTCGAACCCGATCTGCTAGATCAGTAGACCTGCGCTTAACCAACTGAGCTATCGGGACTCCTCGGACATAGGAAGACTTTGTCCTGGGCGGGGATCGAAGCCACGACCCTATGGCTTCACAGACAAGTTCACTAACCACTGAGCCACCGCGCTGCAAAACATTAAGACTAAGCCGCGACACGAGAAAATCAACGAAGTGGTTGTGCGCCCAGCGCAGACTCAGATCAGCCTGGGCATCCGCCTAGTCTTAGCAGAGTATTTCCTAAGCGTTTAAAGGGTAGATAACGGTCTTGGCTACCTTCATGCGAACAGCAAAGATGCCCAGGCTGATCGGAGTCAGCGCTGGGCTTACACACACGCACCCAATGCACTTGGCCACTTGCTTTACCTGTGAATCGAAACGGGAAAGAAATTTGAAGTACAATAATTGTAACTCTTATCAAACAGAGTATAGCCGCAACTGTAATTTCAGCGTCATTGCGGGTTGTTACGGTGCGAAAGGAAACTTTTTTTCTGCATTTTTTTCAACAAAGGAATGCTCCTTTTGCGAAAATAAGATTTAGATTTAGAAAGGAAGGTATTTATTTTGGCTGTTTTAGCCTTTATTTATCCATACAGCGTCCATTAGTCTCAAATTACCCTGACAGAAAGTTTCAAAAAAAAAAAAAAAAAAAAAAAAAAAAAAACGATACAAGAAAAAAAAATATAAATGAAATACTCCAACCCAAATGCTTTTATTAAATCATTTTATTTTCAGAATTTGTAAGGCTTTGGTAAGAAACGACAATTAGTTTAATTTTTCACATTTGGTTCCATTCACATTGACCACAAAAAACGCTGCAGTTGGAAAAGTTGAATGGTATGCCTAAACGGTATTTAGTTCATTATCCCCCGCCGAAGGCGGAGGAATATAGCTTTCCCCATGTCCGTTTGTCTGTCGGACCGTCCGTCCTTCCCTCCATCCTCCCGTCCGTATGGTCGTCCGGAGCCATAACAAATTAACCACTAAACAGAATTTCGTGAAACTTAAAATAATTATATATCACTATAACCTGCTGATGCACGTGAAGTCTCATCAGACTGGCCTCAGTAGTGCATGAGTTATTGCTCTGAATTGACTTTAAATCAATAAAACAAGCCATAAGTAAGTAACCAATTACACCTTCTACACAAGTCAGAACTCTGAAAGTAGGTTTCTTGTGGCGGGGCTCAAATATTACATAATTATGCTGTAGTCACATTTAGTAACTACACCACACCTACAGGGAAAGTCACAAGGAACAGCAGGGATGATGACTTCCACTCTTAGGTGGTAGGCTTGTACAGCCAACTATAGAATGCTGAAGATCCCCGAAAGCCAATTTTATACAAAAGAAAAAATTGGGTTGCAGAGACATTGTTTATTTTTCAACATAATTTCTACTTCAAAAATATGCTGGGAACTCGTGGAGTCAGTTCCAATGAGCGCTAGCAACACAATTTAGAAAATTATACATCTTCAGGACAAACTCTTAGGACTTGGGGAACCAATGGGAAAATTTACCCGCGGGAACAATGCCCCATGAGAAAAAAATCCCCACGGCCTAAAATCCCCATGGGGAAAATCTCAATTTTTGTTATGTTATTTTTTTACGTTTAAACTTAATATACATAAGAATAACATCACACATAATTTTCAGGACAAACATTTTTGAGCAAAGACAGGAATATTCACCAAAATCTTTAGGAACCCATGGGAAATTTTACTCATGGGAAAAAATTCCCCATGAGGAAAAAAAACCCATGCCCAAAAATCCCCATGGGGATAATGTCAATTTGTTTTGATTTTTATTTTTTTTTTACTTTTAAACTTAATACAGATATATTCAAACTGAACTGTTTCATTCATTTATTAATTAACTGTAAAACTTATATTTTTTCAGAATACCATTGAATTTTTCCCCATGGGAAAATATTGAACATACTTTTTTTCCCCATGGGGAGATTTCCCTGCGGGAAAATTTAGATTTTAACAAAATAATCAGAAATCAATCCATAACGAATTATTTAAGATAAAAAATCCATGTCAAATTTAAAATTTGACAAATTTGTGGATTTAAATTTCTTGAAAAAACCCATGGGGAATTTTGTCCAAAATTTTGCCGCGGGGACAAAACCCCATGGGGAAAATGTCAAGGTTTGGTTGGGTGGCTAATATTGGGTAGCAGGTTTAATATTTGTCTTTGTTGATATTCTAAGTGTGAATATTAAATAAATATTTCTTCATTACATTTACCCATGGGGAATTTTGCCCTTGAAAAAATATGGGGAATATTCCCCATGGGGAGGGTCATAATTCCCCATGGGGATTTTTTCCCCACGGGGTTTTCAAAAACCCCATGGGGATTTTGACCTTTTTTTCTAAATAATTTTTAGACCTCTTATTATTTTTGGACCAGAAGGTACTGGATTTACTTAGAAACCTCTATTTCATATAACACAAGTCATATGAGGTCTCTTAGTCAAGTAAAATTACAAGGTGAGTTTGCCAAAAACTGGTTTGGCAAAAATTTTCTGGTGACTGTTCATCGCAGCGACATACTTAGCTTACCCTAAGACTTGTCGACTTAGTTTTTGCCATAACACCTTCACTATAGCAACTTGGAGTTCATAACTGGCCTTTGGCAACTTTGTAGATGGTGTCGAAGTTGCAAACTTAAAGCCTCGATCGATTAGTATAAGTATAGTATATAGTAATACATCTATATTATAATGAAATAAACGCTTGTTGATCAAAAGCAAATTAAAGTAAAATTTAGTATGAAAGTGGTTTATTACATTTATTACATAATAATCTTACAAAACTTAAAATTGTCTCTCTCAAAAAAATTAATTCAATATCTAAAATGGTTACAATAATTTAATTTGCTACCAGATAACGAAAAAGAGAGAAAAAATGATCTAAGGAACAGTCAAGTCCGTCCTCATCAACCTAAGTCGCCTGGCATTAATGGGTTAAAACCTTATAAATAATGACATCCTGAATAAAACAGTACATGGAATCTAGCTACTGCTTTCATATTGCGCACGCATAGTTGAGCCGTGACAGGACAAAACTTATAAAGTAGCATGTGCACAAAGTGAAGGTTCAGCTCAGCCTGGACATCCGCCCAGTCTGATCTGAGCCTCCGCTGTTTGCATGGAGCTCGCTTAGACCCTTAGCTGCCCTTTTACCGCATAGGGTCTTCGCTGGGCACACGTGCCAGTTTGCTGTTTATTTTTTTCATGTCGCGGCTCATTTTTGTCTGTATATCTTACAGAAAAAGACTGCACCAGTCGGCACAGGTTCGAATATGCACTCAGCCTTATTATCTTGCCTTGATACTATAGATAGTAGTATCTGAACGGAGAAGGAAACAATACCTGTTTGAACAAGAGATGGATGATAGGTGTGACATGGACTTGGATTGAGTTGACTCCATATAAGACTCTCCTGAAAGACATATACGTAAAACGAACTTAACTTTTCGTAAATCTCATAATACATGCGCATAAAAATGTGGCAAAATGTAAAACTAGTGAAACTGAGATAGCAGAGAATAGAATTTAAGTGTGCAATGAAGGTAAAGAAAGACAATGTCAAAATTTGACCAAAGAACCTTGGTTCAAAAAGGCTTTACCGAGAGATAATTTTGCACTATCTTTGGGTTTTATTATTTTCTTTTTTTTATTTCATTGATACGATTCCGTGGGGGTGGGGGGTGGGGTGGGGGTGGGGTGGTGGCGATTAAAGTCTATGAATTCGATACAAATCGTCGCTGATTCTAACTTCACCGTGCCAACGACTGGAAAACTCTGTCGAGCAAGCAGTGAATGACTGACAGATTAGACCATTGGACCCCGCCTTTCATATATTGTACATAAGGTAAAGTGAACTTCTAAACCCCACTGCTCCAATGGCAACGACAGATTTTGATCTGTTTAGAATTTAGAGTGCATGCTGCATGATACATTTGTATTACGCTGTGTTTCAATACATGTGGTAAAATTTCCGGATAGAAAACCCGGATCGGCATTTTTTTAGAAAAAGTGATGAAATTTTTTTGACACTTATATTTGGGTATAGACGCCAGCATCTAGATCCCTGCATAAATGATAAAATGCGAATAGTAGTACAACCTTTTCACTTGCTCTCCGATAGACAATCCCTGTAACTGGTGAAAGTATGTGCAAGATACACCATCCTCAAGGCCCCTGAAAAAGAACAAAAAATAACAGATAAAAACTACATGTAGTGTTTCAGCATCTAAACATATCGAATTAGAATAATGTTTTTTAAACCCCTTGTATAGAACATTTTGTAAGTATTAAAGAAAGTATATAAAAGATGTCTAACTGCGGCAGGATTGTTGCATCTGTAGACTGTGCTAACTCCTTGTTCAGTCCGGTGCAAATAAACATGATAATCGTGATGTCAAGAATTAGCAGAGAATGGGCGTTTATCAGAGACACGGTGTGTTGCGCACAGTCCATCGCTGTGTGTGTTTTCTTTTTGTAAATGGAACAAAAAAAAAACAAAAACAAGATAATTGTAAGAGGTACTAACAGGAATGTACTCGCGTCTCCAGATAATTTGAACCTTTTTCTCCCGATGGTGTTATGACCCTGGCAAACGCGACTTAAACCTGTATTGTTGTATTAATTTGATAAAATTCTGTTACACGCAGCAGGAATTAGATTAAAATAAATCTCTGATATCCAATAATGTAAAGCATCTAAATAAATTGAGCAGAGTCATGGCATAACTTTGAGCGAAATCTTAAGTCTGTTGTACAGTTCTGCTCACGCCAGTGCTGGACAGCATGACAGCGTTGCTTATGCCATTACTGGTCATGAACAGACTCAATTAAATCTTGTGTGTGTGTGTGTGTTCTTTGCTTTCAAAGGATCGCACTTTTCAGAACTTACTTATTTTCATTACGGCTGCTTTTAAAAATCATGTGAAGGCCGTAAACGTCCCCCGTATTTACCATGTTTACTATAGGAATGAGTTTCATTTTTCTGAGGTTTATCGAAGTGTAAACTACATTGGGTCACGTGCAAAGTGAATGGACCCCGAAGGGGTTCATGTAAACTTTGCTAGTGACCCAATGTAGTTTACAGTTCTATAAATCTCAGAAAAATTAAGTTCATTGCTTATATTTACATTCATTTTAATCAAAACCTCGATGAAAAACTCATATGAGCCGGCGCCGTTCTCTGTGAAAACCGGGCTTAATGACATTACGTAATGATTACGTTGTGAACGAATGAAAAAGGTAAAAAAAATCTATGATTTTTCGGACCTCTATTTATTTCCATGAAAATACCATTGGCGTTGAGATATAACAGAAAGCCCATGAATTCAGACAAAGTCCAGTCATAAATATGACATATGTTGCCATGACAACGCTTATTCCACGGTAACCCCAAAGCCTTGAAAACAGATGGTATACCATCATAAAGACATATCATCTGAGAAATAATGTTAAGTCGTGCAAATTGTCAAGTGTGTAATATGAAATACACATTGAAAATGAGCAAACTCACTTTTTGTCCAAGTTAATTTGTGTAACAAGCACAGAAAGTGCGTTCAAACAAACGTAGTGACGTTGACGTCAAAACATACATGCATGACGTTAATAACGTCACATAAAGAAACTGCACTACCTGTTAGCTTTTAAAGTCTATATCTCAGTAATAAATAATGGTAACCATCTCAAATTTTCAGGAAATGTTTAGAAAAGTTAATACTTTTCAGTGGTGCAGTTAGTTAATTTTTTGTAATTATGTCATTAAGCCCGGTTTTCACAGAGACTGGCTCATATATAAGCGCTAAAATTGAAACAGTAAAACATGTACACGCAGTTTTGCTGCTAGCAGCGGCACAGGGTGAATGACGTCATGACGTCGCCGATGTTCAATTTGACTGTGGACAGTCATTGTTTATTTTGGCGTCACTGACGTCGCGTGGCTCAATGTAATTATTGGAATGTAAACTGCATTAGGTTTCAATGGTTTACTATAGGACTTTTCAGTAAATACACCAAGAATGTAAATATTATAATGTAAATAATATTTACTGGTCTTTTACAATCATTCAGTTCATTTAGAGTCAAAAAAATGGTTGAACAGTGTTGCAAATTCCATTTAAGTTCATAAACAAACTCAGTAAAACTGGGACTCTTGTCTTCGATTCTTTGTTCTGTACTTTGGTTTTAAAGGAATTAGCATTTCAGAATTTGTTTAGCTCGTATACAATCTGCATATGTCATGGCATGTGCACTTCATATTTGATAAGATTTGTCAAAACGCGTCCTGAATATAGAACCGCAGTTTTAAGGAGAATGGGTATACTTAAAGGGGAAGCAACGCTACCATTTTTTTTTTTGCTTTCTGTTGCAAGAAGAGTCAACTCTTATAGGACAATAAATTGCCCCGCTAGAAGCGAATTCCTTCCTTTAAGTCATGATCTCCATTGGGAGGGCCTTTATTTCCAGGGAAGCAGATAGTAAGCCATGAAAGGTATTCCCCTTTTTAAAATTGGCGGTAAAACATTTTGGTGTATCCATACTTACTTGACTTTCAAAAATTCTCCAGTTTCCTTGTCCCATGTGTATTTAACCTTCTTCGTTATGAAGTAACGATACGTGGTATTGGAATGCTGCAAGACAAAGTATGCAATTTATCAATGATACAAGACATATATTGGCATGTTATAGATTTAATTTTACCGTACTTATGTAATTAACCTTCTTGGTTATAGAGAGATGATATATGATGGAAAACAAATTAAGCATATTTGACATACATTGGCATGTACAGGTTTAATCTTATGAAGTATGATATGTGTTAAAAATACGAACATAAACAGGGTGGAAGGATGGCTGGATAACTTGCGATTTTACGTCCTTATCAACCATAATTCAGTCACATCCGGACGATGGATGGGTGATAATGAAAGGCGGTGTGCAATGGAACCCTGTTTATGATTGAACAGATTCCCGCCTCCATCGAGTCTCGAACCCGGAACCGCCAGATTAGCAGGCCGGCGCTTGACTTACTTAGCTACCAGGGCTCGCCTACATAAATAGGCATGAAGGGTTTATAGTACGGCAGATAGGCAGCCTATGAGAAGGTGCTACTGGTAAGGTTCTGCAAACATCTTGGGTTATATATCAGATTAATCGTCAGAATCTCTAGTTTACAAAACCGGCTGATGACACCTCTTATTCTGAGTACTAAGCGAGTTATCTCCCCTTGAATTACCCCACCCATTTAATTGGGTAAAATGATACTTAAATGGAAAAGAGTAAAAAATTCATTTATGAGATGGTACTTTGTACGATTTTTCATTTGTATTCAGTAGGTAGCTTATTTACCGTATATGCAGTACTTATTATTAACTTTAGTTTTCACTTTGTGGCGTTGTGATATCGCGTTTACGTTGAAATTTGTTTTAAAAACAATTTTATAAATTTAAGGTTTACAATTTTTAATGTTGACTCCATCAGTCAAGATTTTGAAACAATATTTGCAATAGAATAGCAAGTCTAGAACCTTTGCTTTATGTATAGATTATCAGAACTCAAGATGTCAGTACAGAGACAAAGAAACTCTGAGAAACATTATTGAGTAAATACCCCACCCATCTAAATATGCATTGCAAAACTGGAAATCTTTCAGGCTCTTGCGTTTCAAAAAAGTAAGGTTAGGTCATATTGTAACATAATATACGTGACATTATAGGGCTGCACATCTATGCTAGTGCAAATAAAATTACTTCTAGCCATCCTTCGTGCTTCAGTGAGCAAGGATTAATTTACTTGAGACAGTATAATACAGACAGTACTACAAACCTACTTACACAGAGGACATGTTCACAATATTTTATTACATATCATTTTTTGAAACACATCTAACTAGCAATGGAAATGCAAAATATATATCCAGATGTTGTAAATAAGTGATTGTTTACCGTATAACTTATTTATTTGTCATTTACATTTCAAGTGACCATACTGTATGCAACACTTTGTTACTTTGTTATTTTTCTTCGCAAGCGTATACATATTCATTGATGTTTTGATGAACTAGTTTTGACATCTTCAAGATTCAAGACATTGCAAAAGGACAGTTTGTCTTAAAACAGAATAAAAAGAAAAATTACCCACTCACTCAAATGCATTAGAACCTGTGTCCTAGTTATACCAGCCGCTAAATAAATGTAGGCCAGGCCAGTAGGATGTTGCCAGGCCACCCGACGAAGTTGTGTGGACCTCATTTTTCTAAGTGTCCTATATATGCAGAACGTATGCCTCTTTCTTGCTGCCTACTTAGTGGGGCGCTTGAGAGTTCGGACTGTTAAATACGTTACCAATAGAAAGTTAACAAAAATTACTATTTTTTAAATAAAAAACGAAAGTCAGTAATCTATCTATAAATCGATATAAATTATTTATTTTTATATTAAGTGATGTAAAATCATTTTTAAATTTTAAACTTTAATTATTATGCTTAATTATTCTACAGTTTATAAGGCTGTAATCTATGTTACCATTAGATATGAATTTAAGACAAATAAAACTATACAAGACAAAATTAAAATTGATAAATTTCATTAGTATTAGTACATTACTATTTAGGTCTAGGGACAAGCTTTATAGTGGAAAAAGTGGTTTCATTAAATTTTGTAGTTTACCATACAGAAACTGTTTAATGCGTATAATATAATTTTTGATGCAATATTCAAAAACACTATAAGGATTTGAAATGGCGCTTACATGTTGAGATTCAAAAAATTTTCAAGGTATGACACTCTAAAGGTATCTTACGGAATTGATATTAATCAAATTGTTGTAACTAACGTAAATAGTAACACAGCTTATGAGACTGTGATTTATGTTATCATGAAGAACAAGATTTACAGCACATGAAAAAATAACCAAGTCAGAATTGGAAAATAAAATATACTTTCAACCCTTTTAGGGTATAATTCTAGCACAGCTTTAATAAAGAAAAGGTAGGTTTGATTTATCTTGTGTAGACTACGAGACAGAAACTTTTCAGAGTTGTTGCATGAATTCTAGTGCAGTTTCGTAGTCACCTTAATGTGTAAAATAATATTGACACATAAATAGGGAAATAAGTTAAAATAATGACAAAAAACATTAAACAGAAAACAGATTACTCAGGTGTATCTAGTTTGCTCACTTATGCTGAGATTACTCAGATTTATTCAGTTTGCTCACTAAAGCTGTATATGCGCCCTAGATTATATTCACTGTTACATTTATAGAAAAAATAGTATCATTTGATAACCATACAACCTAAATGTTTATGATAATATTTTACTCTAGCGTTTTTTATAATGTAGAATAAACTGGAGATAATGACAAGATTATGACATCAACACTTTTAAAATGTGTTTCACACATAAAATATTTATGAGCATGCTGTGAGTTACTTTTCTTGTTTCTACTTGTAATATTAAATCTATACACTCAAGTCATGAAACTGAAAACTGTCTGGCGACAGTTTTAAGTAACTGATGTGCCTTTGACTCAAAAATGGCATTGGTCTAATTCAGAGTTCAAACACGACAGTAACACATTATATATTATCAGTCTTACAATATTTGATGTAATATACGTTAAGCGAGACTAGTATAGGAGAGAGCATTGGGTAACGAATTCTGAAAATAGTTATCCTGATTGCCCATAAAAACTGGGAGGCCGTTCTAATGTACATTCACAGTATATCATTTTATGGAGAACTGAGAGAGAGCAAAATCCCAAAATTATCCTTAAATTATCTTCTACCCCTTCATCCATATATAAAACAGTGTACACACACTTTAAAAGTCTTCTGATCAGTAGCTTCTTGTGTGACAGTGATGCAGTTTTAGACTACTCCAAAGCCTCTAGGCAACCATTCAATGACTTTATTGATAATAAAGTTCCACCATAAAATGCTAAAAAACGTCTTTAGCAATAACAGTTTCTGTAGCTCAAAATACCATTTTGGATGCATTTCATTGTTACTCATATTCTGTAACGTATATGACAGTGCAAAGTTTTGCAAGTTTGATAGCATTTGTTTTTTATTTAACGATATATAAATGCATTAGTGTTCTTCCTTGATTGTACTTACATGCTCATTCTAATCAGATTAAGTAGTTTGTCCATTCTTGGTAACGTAGACAACAGTACGGTTTCTAATGCTTCAGAAGACAATATTGGTTTAATTCAGAAGCTTCCTAGCATATTTTCTACAAAACTAAGATCTATGTCTGTTATTGTGTTTATGTGGATGAGAATATGCAAATGTCATTAAAATGATACGGTCACGTATATAACATGGGAGAAACAGCCAAACTGCCCAATACTCAGACAGCAGAAAGCAGGGAAATACTTTGTAGACGTTGGGCTTTCAGAAAAAAAGAACATGTTGAAAAAGTTTCTCATAAAAGGAGAGTGATATATTGGAGCTTAAAAATCTACTAGCTTTTATTAATGTATCATTCGATCAATTTCAACCGACAGATGGACCGACGGAGGAACAAATGGATGAACTGACAAGGACAGACGGCCCGAAGACAATCTTAAAAAACCGGATTGGACTGAAAATGACACCAGAGTATGCAACTACAACGCTTGTATAATCAGCGGCTAGTTTTGACCACTGCTAAGCTTGTCATTTTTGAGAAGTTGACTGCCAAAACAGTGGTCAACACATGGTATTGACAAACCGACGTACGGACGGATGGAAAAATAAATGTATAGAGCACATATTATCTAAATTAGTGCGAGGTAATAGAAGTTACACATATATACTGTTTTCCAAGCATTTAGCCCATTTAGCTGGTCTTAAAGTAGTAATTTAAGTAGATTTTCATCATTTATGTACGTTTTCTGTTTGACCGTGACCTTGACCTTTTGTACATGTTGAAATATATCTAGATAGTTAATTCAACAATGAAATACCTTGTAAATTAGTTTCTGCATAAGACTTGGCATAGTTATTGTCGTGGTAATAAAACAGACAAATTCTAATATTGATGTCGAAAATTGTCAACCTTTGGTAATCAACGGTAATTAACAAACAGACGCACGGACAAACACTGTTCAATAAGCCATATTCTTTAAAAGCTTCTATGTTTAGTTCATTCCATTTGTTTGCCGTACGTACTACCGGAAAATGACAAACACTTGTCTTTTGTTGAAATAAATGGACATTTTTGACGTGCACCGACAAAAATTGTGTAATTTTGCTGTTTATGGGTACGTAAGTTTCAAGGGCCATAACTCTGTTAGTACTCAGCTGCAGCGATGTCATCAGCCGGATCCATACACTAGACATGCTGACAAAGAATGTGGTATATAACACTTGATGTTTGCAGAACCTTACTAGTAAAGTCCTTAAGGAGAGCACTTTTGGGGCTCCGTCTGCTCTACTATTAGTTTTACGGTACAAGTTCTAAAACTTGGGGTACCACAAATATTTACCTCAATTGTCCTAAAATGGAACGGTATAAATTTACAAGCAAGAATGCGTCCAAAAGACAAAGATGGAATGACAGTCAGTGTAGACCCTGATCAGAAAGATGAATGACAGTCAGCGTAGACCCTGGTCAAACTGATACGAAATGTGTCTCCATAGTTTATTCGGACATATCCGTTCCTATGCTTAGATCTTTACAATGCCCTGGTGTATTTAACCGGGCACGGATCCAGACCACCACGTACTGGTGGGGCTCTGGATAACTGGTGGGGCTCTGAATAACTGGTGGGGCTGGGAGGTTACGAGATATGTGAGGGGGGAGAGGGCGGGGGGATTTGGGCTTGAAAATATATGACATAATAAGTGATCAATTTCATAAGAAGTTTTGCTAATGTCTTTTTTGCCTTGAAATATATGTTGTGATATCTGATTAGAATCGCCTCGCGGAGGCGATTCTAATGAGATGTCACAATATATATTATAATCTAACCAGGTCCAGGGGGCGGGGCTCAAGCCCCGAAAACCACCCCTGGATCCGGTGCTGTAATAACCTTCTTTATTATAAAGAAATGATGTTAAGTATTGGAATCCTGGAAGACAAATATACAATATACCGTAAAGTTCTAAATATAAGGACATATAGTCTGAGCAAACAGTGCAGACTCAGATCTGACTATTCCTGATCAGGGTCTACAATGATTTCCAATTTAGCTGCATCTGTAAGACGCGTTTCTGCATTGAAATACCAGTTTGAAACTGTTCCATTTTTAAGACTCAGGAATTCTATTCTGGTGTTAGAATGTTATTAATCGAGTTCGCATCTATGAAATTATTTGATACCCCCATTTTCCTGTATCAAAAGACATTTGTCGTGCCTCAACTTATTTTAAGATGTGTAGCGTTTCATAAAACAGTCGTAACCCATTAATGCCGAGCTTCATTTACAAATAGTATAGACACAGATCGGACGCCACAAGACCCGAAGTAGGCCCAGGGCTTACACTGTTTGCACTATATCTAGGTTGGTTGGTTGGTTGATTTGATGCTTAACGTCCACGGTAAACAACTAAGGTCATGTCGGGACGGTCAGTTAACCTAACCACACTATTCCTGGGCAGGCTTAGACCTTCTAAGCGGTTAACCAGTACTAAGTCAACATACTTTCGCCAGTAACTGACAACTGCCCTTCTTAAATCAGCGGAAGGAGAAACGAAAGTATGTGGCCAGACCGGGATTCGAACCCAGGACCTCTGACTTACGAGTCAGGTGCCCTACCGATTGCGCTTCCCGGCCCGGCACTATATCTAGGACTTTCACGCAAACGCACACGCACGCAACCTCTTTATTAATAACTGCAATTTTGCAAATATGGAAATATATTTTTATATACATATACATAGCAAATATCCTCGAAAACAGAAAAGTCAGCATAACAACTAAGCCACTGCCTTGACCCAGTTTAATCAGCAAAACGTCTTTAATGCTTTATATTTGAAAGCCTTTTGTTTAAATAAGGTATAATGCTGCGTGGTAAATGAATCACGTTTTCTTTTTAATTTTATACATATGCTTTAATATCGTGTTTTAATTTTTGTTTAAGTAAACAGAGGAACATCTTGCTATGTTTGCGCAACATTTGACCTACTTGTAAGGTTAGCTATATTTTTTCATTGAAAATAGCCACAATTTCATACTTCATACCGTACCAAATTAATATAATTTCTGTCCGCACATCCAGAGACAAGAAGGCAAATATTGCTTATTTTTGTAACATCAATAAAATAAGTAAGTTTAAGATGGCGAAGCAAGTGAGCAAATACATTTGAAAATGAGAAAGGAAAAAAAATGTCTTTAAAGTAAATGCGACGTTTGCGGACTAAGCCCTTCTTGCACACATGTCTGGCTAGATAATATGTGAACACAACTTTTAAAGAGCGAAATATGGACAGACTCGGTGCCTTGAGATACACCTATAGAATCTGATACGTTCCGCTGAGCCTCTTGGTGAGCCTCGTTATGAGAATTAGAACAGCAACAGTAAACCACACATTTGTCCATGCTGATATACGCATGCGCAGTTTGCATAAGCACTCAAACTTCACTCTGTAAAGGGGCCACCTGTTTTACATGTAGCAACCACATTTCGGAGTCTCTTCAACAGAATCTTTATTAAACTTTATTAAGGGGTCACCTGTCTTACGCAGCCAAGTAATGACCGTACCCTGGGTGAGATCTTAAGATATGTTTGACTTTATTTTAGGTCAAGGACTCACGACTCGCCGATCCAATGCAAAACAGGTTAAATAATAATAATAAAACATCTGAGACATACATAATGGGCAAATATAAATGTTTTACACGCGTGACTGACTGCTTACATATGCAGGTAGTATAAAATAATTATGCAAGCAAGGAAAACATAAATAGCATAACAAAAGACAGTTAGGAGGAGATGTATTGTCCTTGCTGTCCTTGCAGTCAAATAAAGAGCGATTTAAAGAAATAAACTGGCCAAAAGTAGTTAGGCCGCGTTTACACGAACAAAGTTTCTATGACACAGTAGGTTTGCCACAGAAAAATTTGCTTGTGTAAATGCCAAAATATGACAATGTTTCTTTGACAAATATATATGGTAAAGTTACTTCGATAAACTAAATCTGTCCGTGTAAACGGAGAACTTTGCTAAAGATTATGTAACAAACAACTCTTTGCTATTAGTGTGGAAAATGTGACAAGATTTTGTTTAATTGCTGCAGGCAACTTTGACGAATAGTATTTGGTCGTTTGAACACTGCAACAAATATTTCATTGCCAAAGTTTGTGACAAAGATTCTATGGCACATTTTCTTTAACAAATAATTTGCTCCGTGTAAACGCAACATATTTGTCATACCTTCTTTGTTAACGTTTCTGTGACATAGAAACTTTGCTCGTGTAAACGCGGCCTTAGGCCTCACTTGCCTTTTACCCCTTAGGCTTAATGCAAATATCACGTATATTTGATATAATGTACATGTAACCTTAAAATGAAGTGACACTTTCGAAGGAAACTTTCCATGATGAAGAAGCAGAACATATCACCTCGAAACATACCGTGTTTCACCTTATAATAACATGATGTCGATTTATTTTCTGTTGAGATACAGAAACTTTCTGAAAGTCGTGATAGTGCCCTATCATTTCTATTGTGAAATTCTTGGAAAACGGGTTCTCCTACAAACTTTTGCGCATGTCAACAGATACTGGAATCGAATGGTTGAAATTTTGTAAAATTACTGTTGAGATACCGTTGTAAACATTAAAACCGCGGTTTGGATTTCAGTTGTCGTTTCCCATTTGGTAATACAAAGTTTGATCTACAATTTAGCATTTTGGCTTCACTTACATGTATTTTGTCCAATTTATTGATTTTCATTTTCAATTCAAGTGCTAGAGATGGAGGCTTCAGAAATAAGACAAAATTAAGCCTTGTCCCAACACAATACGCAAAGATTTTGCTTGAAGCTTATGCGACCAGCAAAGGCTCATACCAGCCTGAGTATCCTAAGAACCTCGTCAGAGCTTTCCTGTTTTCATACATCATGTATCGAACTTAACAGAGTCTACAGAAATAAAAAACGCTTGTTTGAGTCTGGGCAGTTCAAAATACGTTTTGCACGTTTTGCCTGACGTGGCGCATATGAACTATATAGTAAGCACAAACAGCAAAGATGCATAATAGCGCGTGCGTTCTGATAAGAGAGTCATTCCTTTTTGCATTTCTGTTTCCATCAATAAGGAAAACTGAAGTGATTTATCAGTGCACACGCTGAATGGCGGCCGAATGATGGTAACACAATTTTTTCTTGACGCCTCTCGAGTATGTGAATAGGCATGCTTTTTACTTTTGTGGAGTTTATCGATGTGTAACCCACAAGCTGAATAGAGCCATAATGCATTTTGGTAAGTTTGTGGGTTATTCACCGATGTTTATACATCCCTAAATTCACAAAATAAAATTCATTTCTTATTATTCCAACTCAATCAATTTTATCTAAAAATTGTCAGGTACGCCGAGTATTCTAGAAACTGCCCCCCCCCCCCCCCCCCCACACACACACACAAAAAAAAAAGTTCCCGATTTCCCGTTCAGAGGATTTATCGAAGTATTAACGCCGTTTTATGTACGCTCTTAAAGAATCAAATTGTGCTAAATTAGCAGAAGAAAGATTAGGCGACATTACTTGCACAAGAAGATACACCATGCAGTACGAAGTACATATTTGCCGTAGTAGTAAAAGCAATGGCAAAGAAAGAATCAGAAAACGCAGTTATAGCACAGAATAGCGCGCTAATTCAGCATTTTATACCTCACTATCTTGTCGAAACGCTTTTGATGCGCTTTCTTTAGAACCATTCGCCAGTGAAAAGTTGGGAGCGTCATCGTGACTGCAAAATATCCAAGCACTAGTGTAGACATCAACAAAATGGTATGGAAAAAGTTAACAGTTGAGCCGCGACACAAGAAAACCAACAAAGTGGTTGTGCGCTCAGCGCAGACTCAGATCAGCCTGGGCATCCGCCCAGTCTGATCAGAGTCTTCGCTGTCCGCATGAAGGTAGCTTAGACCCTTAGCTACCCTTTGAGTACCTAACAAAGAGTCTGATCAAACTTGGCGGATGCCCAGGCTGGTCTGAGTCTGCGCTTTGCGCTCAACCACATTGTTGGTTTTCTCGTGTCGCGGCTCAGTTGTGCAGGTAAACAGCACCTTTATAGCATCCGTTTATATTAAGGAATGCGGTAATGAAGACTTCCAGTATGGGAAGCAGGGTAAGGTTAGGGGCAATGATACATGTGTTTGACAAATAGTTTCTGCGAATTTCAGACAACCATATTCTGTATGCAATACTACGTAAATAAAAGTTGAAAGTGAATATTTACATTTACATAAAGAGATTAATATTAGAGTTTTCATTACATCAATTTGAACATGATTTTGTGGTTATTCTATTTATTGATTTATTTCATTTTAGTCTCATTTTTTGGGAAATGTTGATTCATGCAAATGATAATAGGTGTGGGAATCATGCAGGTATGAAATTAAATCACATGGACTTAAGCTACTGTATGAGCCTCATCTTGACAAGAAACCGACGTATGGCTTATAAGAACAGCACTACAGTATGTTCAAAACATTTGTAAGACGTCAAAGGAACACATAACGTCAAAAAAATGCACAAATTCAATCTCCTCCTTAGAAGTCTAAAGCTTCTGCAAAATATAAATGAGCCGCGACACGAGAAAACATACAATGTGGTTGTACGCCCAGCACAGACTCAGATCAGCTTGGGCATCCGCCCAGTCTGATCAGAGTCTTCCCTAAGCGATTAAAAGGTAGCTAAGTATCTAAGCTACCTTCATGCGGGCAGCGAAGACTCTGATCAGACTGGGCGGATGCCCAGGCTGATCTGCGTCTGCGCTGGGCACACAACCACATTGTTGGTTTTCTCGTGTCGCGGCTCAAATGTTGTTCGACTCATTTGTACATAAAGCACATTTTTGTGCACTTTTTGCGTGGAAGTAAATACAAGTCGCATTACCAAAGAATTCCTGAAAGAGACCAAACCAAAATTTTGGTTTGACAATTCTCTTGGGAGTTTTATGAGAACGGCTCCAGTTTATCATTTTTCAAAGGCTGAATTTTTGTACAAATAATTTTACATACAATTGATCCGCGGCATGACAAACAAACAACGTTGCATGTGCGCCCAGTCTGATCAGAGTCTTGGCTGTCCGCTGTTTTGTTTTGTTTTCTGGATAACTAGATCTATTTGTTAAAGCTTAAATCTTAATTTCCAGGTATTGTTTTTGTTTAACGTCAACGGTAAACAGCTATGGTCATGTCGGGATGGTCAGTTAACCTAACCGCACTATTCCTGAGCAGGCTTAGATCTCCTAAGCGATTGACCAGTACTAAGTGCACTTACTTTCACCAGTAACTTCTTGAATCAGCGGAAGGGGAAATGAAAGTAAGTGACCGCACCGGGTATCGAACCCAGGACCTCTGGTTTACAAGTCAGGCGCCCGACGATTGCGCTACGCGGCCCGGCAATTTCCAGGTATTACTGAAAATTTGGTAAACAAATGGACTGTTTCTGTTTTTAGAATACTACTTGTTTTGTGGGTTGCTGCGCATAGTTGTTCAGGTGATGCACAATTCCAATTTGCCATTAGGATTTCTTCATGATGAGACTCATGCTTTTTCTACCTGTGCAAAATGTTTGCTTATTGGAGTCCTAGCATTACAGTTACTACTGCTAGTGTTATAAGTGTTCGTGTTTGCAGTGTACCATTTGGAACTGTAAAATAACATCATAAAATCATGCATATATTCCGAAATTTTACTGGCTAGACGAATGGAACCTAAATTCATACATACAAACTATATGCATTATTTTTGAAATTGGAATTCAGGTCCAGAGGTTATAGAACTTGAGTACATTCTCAAACTCAAAATAAAGCACACTGTTTTTCAGTGTGTTTTATTTTGAGTATGAGATTATTCTCAAGTTTTATAACCTCGAACCCAGGTTTTGAATAGCTGATAGTTCATCTGTTTTATATAATATTTATTTCCATATATACTTATATAATAATACGACACATGATTTTTGGGAAGGTTAGGCAGCAAGCTTAAGCTTAAAGACGCCTTTTCTTCAACGTCAAATAACACAAAAAGTTTGGTGTGCATACATAGTAAGCTACACATTTTATTATTCTTGAAGAAAAATCATGGGTACGTTCCAATGCATGCCGGTCCATTTAACCAATCGGGCACGCAACGTTGAATCAGCACCAAGTCAACATCGATTCCTGACGTTACGTCGAATCAACGCTGGTTCGACGCCAACTCAAAGATGCCTGTTCGTGGGGAAGTTAATTATGTTGTTGATGACACAGTGAGAATAACGGAATTCATAGCAATTTTTGTGGTTTCTGTGATTCTTGATACGGTGCATAATATTTTACATATGAATTGTGTTGTTACATGTAAACAATATTCATACAATTTTATGACCGCACTGCGTTCTTTTATGTAAGCAAATCCATGCAGAGAATACCCCATATATCCGCTTTTGAGAATTTATAAAAGGGGGGAGGGGGGAGTTCAGCAGGGATAAAAGTTGCTGTTCTCTTTTTTTCTGCTAAAAATCAAATATATCTGGGGCCGTATTCATAAAGCAACTTAAGTCGTTGCTATGCTGTTGCTAAGGGTAAATTTCTATGTTGGTGATTCCCTACAACTATGAAATTTGGTCTTGAGGAACAGTCTTACAAAGACTGTTCCTCCAGACAAAATTTCATAGTTGTAGGGAATCTCCTTTATAGATATTTAGCCTTAGCAACCGCATAGCAACGACTTAAGTGGCTTTATGAATACGGCCCCAGGTGCTCATCAATATCGCCCTAATAGGTGTGTTTTTAATGAGTACAACAATGTATGGTTTGTATAGCTGTAAGGAAAACACCAGAAATACTTACCCGTATCTGAAAGAGCCCCTGCAAGGATTATTTATAAATGGAAAAAAATAAATGAAACATTGGTTTAAAGAAAAGTGACAACGTACAAAAAGAAGAAGAAATAAAAACTGGAAAAATAAAAGCAAACTCTTTCCCCATTGCGTTAAATGTTCTCTTCTGACAGTTGGTAAAAACCCTGAAATGCGGATTTTTATAAGTTTAAACGATGAAACAAAATACATAATTATTGTAAATAACTCCAGAATGTAAACTTCCTCACTGACCTGAGCAAAAAATTTTACCGAGAAAAACACCAGTGGCTTCTGTTGGCCTTAATTGAAACAGCCAAATTCTAATTTATAACCCTTTACACAACCGGACACATACCATGTGCACATGTAAATTTCAAAATGCATATTTTAGCATTTAACAGTGTTGCGTTGTCAGCAACGTCGGAAAAAAAATCATTCAAGCTAGTACATCACAATTTTGGAAACACACTGTTTCCTTTAGAAGTCTCAATTTCAAATGTCCAGCAACAATGAATGGGAATAAACTATGGTGGCTGGTGGGGCGAAGAGGCGAAGAGACGAAAAGATGAAAAGACACCATGCAAAAAGACGGAATTTCAGCGCGAAACGATGAAAAAGCGTCATGCGAAAAGATGGAAAGATGAAAACAGTCACTCGAAATTAGAACATTTCAGCGAGAAAAAACGAAAAGACGTCTTGCGAAAAGGCGGAATTTCAGCATGAAAAGACGACATAACGCCATGCGAAAAGATAGAAAGATGAAACCAGTCATGCGAAGTGAGAAATTTCAGCAAGAACAGACGAAAAGACGTCAAGCACAAGGATGCGCATTGAAACTTTTATTTTGTTGTGTTTTCGCTTGGCGTTATTTCGTCTTTTCGGCTTTTTGCGTGACGTTTCTCTTCTTTACTTTTTTATCGCATGACCTTATTTCGTCTTTAAGCGTACTGGCAGGCTACCAGTGGTGGCCGTTTTTTATTACACTTTTGTATCTTGTAACCGACATATTGTGTTCAGTGTTTCTATATTTTTATTCGATAAACTAGTAGCACACGCTACATTTTACGTCGAAAACAAACATAAATAATGATAACATGTGTGCTGTGGTTTACAAGAATTTAGATGCTTTGTTGCCGGTTGGTTGCAGGATATACTTTTTTGTGATAGGTTAACATTAATACAGCAATTTGTGCATGTTTATTTCTGTGTTTATTAATGTGCGTGTCAAGTGTTGTGGTCCCCGTTAAGGCAGTGATGTGGAAACGAGGGTAGTTTGGTAAAACTGGTTACCTTTTGCCTCCCAGGCAGAGAACTTAACCTATCTTTTTCGTGGGCATTTTGTTTCCTTTTACAAAATGGCCGAATCTGAGACACAACAAATACGTAATTGCGAGTGCAGAACGCAAATGGCCACCACTGGTACGCGGCCACCACTGGTCGCACGCCAGTAGCGTTATTTCGTCTCTTCGTTGCTTTGTATGGTGTTATTTTCGTCTTTTCTTCACGCAAAAAGGACCAAATAACGCAACGCGAAAAGATGAAATAACGTTATGTGAAAAGAAGAAAAGACGTAATAACGCCATGCGAAAAGACAAATTAACGTTATGTAAAAGGACGAAATTAAAGCATAATGCATCGCGAAAATATAAAAGATGAAATGACGCCATGCGAAAAGGACGAAAGACGAAATAACGCCACGCGAAAAGACGGAATAATGCCATGCCAAAAGACGAAAAATGAGAAAAACCATCACACAAAAAAAAAAAAAAAAAAAAAAGAAAACGCCTTGCAAAAAGAAGAAGTTAGGCCACACCAAAAGATGAAAAGTCGAGAATACATCACGCAAAAAAGACGAAATTACGCAAGGCTAAACGACGCCGCGCGAAGAGACGACCAAACAAAATGTTCAAATGGCATCTTTTTGCATGGCTTTTTTCGTCCTTTCGCGCTGAAATTTTGTCTTTTGGCATGCCGTTATTTGATCTTTCGTCTTTTTGCATGGCGTTTTTCGTCCTTTTGCATCGCGCCTTATCTTCTTTTCATATTGTCTCTTGGCGTCTTATCGCCTTGAAAGGACGAAAAGACGAGCTGGCATAAAACAACCACCATATAAAACTGAATACATATACAAGGAGCGCTGTCAAATATATTTAAATTGATACGTTACTTACCCACTACTAACCGTTGTGGCGAACTGAACTTTTGAAACAAACCATTGTTCGTATTGGTCCTGTAAAATTATAAGATTCGCATAAAACTTTATTTTATTCCTCAGATAAGTCATGCCATGTTTAACAATTCTTTTAGCACGTGGAAGAAGCCCAAAAGCAAAGTAACTTGCAAATATGTATGCACAGTCTGATCAGCCGTTTCTTTTCCCTTTAACAACTAAGTGGCATGTGCGACAAGCGAAGACTCAGATAAGCATTCCGTTAAGTCTGATTTGGTAAAGATAAAGCTTAGACCTTTAGCTACCCTTTAAGCGCACAACAAAGACTCCGATCAGACTGGGCGGATGCCCAGGCTGATTTGAGTCTTCGCTTGGTGCATATGCCACTTTGTTGGTTTTGTCTAGCCAGATAATTAGATATGCCTGCACCAACACAACTTGCTTGAGCATTTCTAAGGATTAAGAGCAAATTAAGTTTAATTGAGCCGCGACACAACAAAGCGGCTCATTTATCCTTAATTGAATGTACAAGCACAGCTTGTTTTAGCGCTCAGAACCACTGCACTCACTAAGCGCCCCAAATGTAGATATCTCTATCTCAACTCCGGAATACCATCTCAGTTAGGTATGTAGTCAGGAATAATGTCTCGAGCGACCATTCACTAAATTTCCAAGCACAGCTTGCTTTGGCGCAGAGAACCACTGCACTCACTCAGCGCCCCAAATGGACATATCTCGGTATACCATTTCAGTTAGATATGTAGTTTGGAACATTGTCCGAAGCGACCTTTAGCACAGCTTGCTTAAGCGCTTGGGGTTGTTTTTGGGCGATGGTACCGATTATAAGTTCCAGTGCTTCTGGTTCCGGGGCGTCCTACTTATAAGGATACAAGTAGTGCAAGGGCCTTCGGTTCGCAGTAAGTGCGGGTGGGGGGTTGTTTGGATATTCATTTCTTGGTTATCATATCTCTTTTCTTTTCTCCCCTTTCTGGTAGACAGCCCGGTAAAGACTGAAATACTGTCTCAAAGGGCTAAACCTAAAACATCCAACCGATTAAATGCTTAAGCACTTAGAACCACAGCACACTCCTAGTGTCTCAAACATGTCAAATGGGCATATATTTATCGTGTCTATTCTCAACCCCGGAATACCATCTCCGTTAGATATTTAGTCAGGAACATTGTTCGGAGGGACCGGGTATCAATATCTGAACCCCAGACCTCTCAAAGAAATGTGTGCAAGACCTACTTTAAGTTATTACAAGTACTGCATGCATATGGACACGCTGTACAAAGCTTTTGAGTCGCGACACAACAAATCCAACAAAGAGGCACGTGCACTTTGCAAAGACTCAGATCAGCCTGGGCATTCTCCAAATGTAGTAGAAATAGTCTTCGCTGCATACTTAAAGGGTAGCTAAGAGTCTAAGCTAGCTCTTTTCGGACAGCAAAGACTCTAATCAGACTGGTCGGATTTCCATTCTGATCTGTGTATTCTCTGAGCGCACATGTCACTTTGTTGGGCTTGTCTTGTCGTGGTTCATATTAGTTTTACCAGTTGGCAATGTTGAGATCTTCGCACAATGATGACCTGTTTAAATGCATATGAGCTGCGACACGACAAAACCAACAAAGTGGCATCTGCGCCCAGTGCAAACTTAGATCAGCCTGGGCATCCGCCCAGTCAGACCAGACACTTCGCTAAGCGCTTAAATAGTAGCTAAGGGTCTAAGCTACCTCCATGCGGACAGCGAAGACTCTGATCGACTGGGCGGATGCCCAGGCTGATCTGAGTCTGCGCTGGGCGCACAACCACTTTGTTGGTTTTCTCCTAGCGCGGCTCACATAAAGTTTACCTTCATAACAACTACTTGAGCTTCCACCAGGTGGCACAACGTGTGTGTGGCTCGGACCATCAGATGTGGCATCCAGTAGAAGAAGAGGCGCAGAAGACCAACTGTCAGTACGATACACACCCAAATAAGCACCGTCTTTACTTGGTTCCTCTTGTAGCCACATATTTCCTTTGATAAATACACATTATTATAATAGTACCTTGATCTGGCGTACCGTATCACGTCGGGTGGATGAGCTCATACTATCGGGTCACCTGAGACGTGATACAGTGCGCCAAATCAAGTTACTGTTATAATAATTTGTTTATTATATACCTTACGGAACAATCAACTATATATACTTGCCAGCGCTAATCATTGCGGCATCGACCCGGATTCGAAACCGGCGCGGCAGAGGTTTGTAGCTAGTCGTGAGACAAACGCTACCGACTGAGTTATCGTGACGCGCCCTTTGACATGTTTGTTGACTTTACGTCACTAGTCCCGATTCTCTGGTAACGTTTCTATGATGCACGTTTACAAATGACGCGCCTGAAGCTGGAACTCAGAAATAGCCTCGTTTTAAGGGATGATGATACGGATTCAGAATCCGTCAGTTTGGTACGGCTCTCTGCATCAGATGGCCAGAAAACAGGCAGTTCAAAGGGTGTATCATTGATAGGTATACAATAAATGATAAAAACGTATGAAGAACTAGCCTAATTAAAGCACCAATACAATAAACACCAGGGCCTAGTTGTTTAAAACTAACAACCTCGTTAGTTAACGAGACGTTAAAATTTCAAAACGTTAATATGTCAAATGCGGCGATATTTTTGTTGAAGCTTCTCACATATTGTCAACCAAATAATATCAGTGTATTTGGCTATAAAGTCACAAAACACTTAACGAGTTGACCTCTTAACGAGCTCGTTATACTGAGGATGCTTTGAACAATGGGCCCTGAACTTAAAGAATAGAAAAATTGATTTAAAGCAACAGCTGTTTCACAAGCTCTTCGAAACCCTGGATACCAGGAAATATCTATTATATTTTATATTATCTATTATATTATATTTTCAACGAACTGTTTTATAAATGGATAGAGAACAATAAAACATTATTTTGCATGTGTGCCAGTTTGGATATACCTTAAACAAAAATAATGGGATAAAAAAAGAAAGCAAAATAAAATAGAAAACGTTTTAGGGTGGATCGGTTACTTATCAAACGTATAATGTTTACACAAAGCTCTTTTCAGTTTTAAACATATTGGAATCACTTGATTAGACAATAAAATTGCCAACGAAAAAATAAATAAATAAATAAATTAATTAATAAATAATGAATAAATAAGTAAATTAATTAAAAAAAAACAAAATAATAATAATAATGGCCTACCATCTGATCGTCGCATCCTTGATTTAGAAATTGGTGCGTAGGTACTTTTTCCGGGGACCTTACCCTGCTGCTGTCAGCTAGAAATCAAAGATAAACATTTTTTAGGTTCATGGATATCCCGCCATATATTCCCGCCATTTCTTCTCAAAGAGGGTGGGAGGGGGATATTTTGTCACTTCCCGTTTGCTTCCCTAACGACGAAAACTGTTGAAATGGGTCCTCTCCTAAAGCTCCATATCACTGTAAAAAATCCGCTGATTTTATAGTAAAATAACTGGCAACCAGCTGCCAGTCCTTTTCCCGTTATCTTTACGGGTGTTTGCCTGTAGAACATTGTTGGAAATAACGATATGGTGTTATGCTTCCTGGCCGCACTAGAAAATACCATTATAGTGCTAAAGGGCGATATGACCAAAACAGCACCTGTTCTATTCTATCCTACTCTGCTTGATAATTCCTGCATTTTTTACGGACGCCCGTAAAAGTTATGGGGAATGGACTGGCAGCTGGTTTCCAGTTATTCTACCGTAAAATCTACGGATTTTGTTTTACAGTTTAGAAGCAAAGACAAGAACGCCATTGCAAAAAAAGTGACAAAAATGAGAGAATTGCTTTCCCTGAAAGTGTACATGTACCCAAGCATCTTAAGGTAAATGCTTACACTTTCTGGGGAAGCAACTCTTCTATCTACAGTTTTGCCACCCTCTTGATTGGGGTCAACTCTTATAGAAAGAAATTGCTCTTCTTGGAGCAAATTCGTTCCTCTAGGAGTAGACTGCATTTTTCGATTGACTTAGTCGCCCGAGGAAGCAAACAGAAAGTCAGAAAAGGTGTTCTCTTCACTCGGAACACCACTCGGCCAATTCCGTTAATCACGGAATTGGCCGAGCGCTGTTCCGAATGTTGTTGCCCTAAGGAAAAGAGCGGAAAACATGGAGGTGTACCAATATTCCTTAAGTTAACAGATGCTTTCGAGCATATGCGAAAAGCAATTACTCAGACTGAACATACGGAAATTCGACCAGAGTTTCTCACTTTGCATGAACACAGGGTATAAACCAGTCCGCCAATTTTCGCTTCCTGCGGAGACTGTCCGTCATATTTGGCTTCCGCCGAGGCTGTCCGCGGTCTCTTGCTTCCTGCAAGAGACTACTGTACAGGATAAACGGCTTCCTGCAGAGACTGTCCGCGTGATTCTGCTTCCTGCCGAGGCTCTCGTCAGGAAGCAGTCACGCGGACAGTTTCGGCAGGAAGCTAATTATTCGAGGACAGTAGTCCCTGCAGGTAGCAAAAGATCGCGGACACTCTCGGCGGAAGCCAAATATGACGGACAGTCCCTGCAGGAAGCGAAAATTGGCGGACTGGTTTATACCCTGAGATGAACTGGACCCAGAGCACATAATGGCATATTGTAATGCTTATTCAGACCATCACTTTATGTAGCCCATTGTGGGCAATGTACGTATTGCATACAGAAATGACCCTTAACAATGGTCCTAACAGGTCAAGCGGCCATATAAATTGTATAAATTACTGTCCCACTTCAAACTGTTTAGTAAAATGACCTCGAATATTGTTGATAATTTAACAATGCAAATATAAATCACTGAAGCATAAAGATGTGTATAAGTATGTTAATCTATAATGAAAATTAAATTTACATGATACTTACGTTTTGCACGAAACTTGTTTACAAAGTAAAATTAACAAATAAAGGCACTTTTTATACAACATTGAAAATACTCTGAAATACTGTCTCAAAGGTCCGTTGAACCCAAAACAACCAACCAACCCATTGAAAATACTAAGGACATACTTATACCGCTGCTATCTCAAACACTATGATCATTGCGTACTGAAATGTTGTCCGATCGCTAAATCATAGAGACGCATCTGCGTATCTGCATACTGAAGTTTTCTAAATTAGGTACGATTCCGAACGCAGCTGCACTCCGGCATAACAATGTCAGACTGGCTAGGAATCCTAGCCAGTCAGACATTGTCTGACATTAAGTCTGTAAGTTCGGACACCTTAAACAATCACGGTAGGGTAAAGTCGGGTAAATTCGGACAGCATGTAAATTCGGAAAGTGACAGTGTTTCCGGTACATGTCAGTTGTTTGGAATTAAATCAAAATTAACTGGGGAAACAGCGAAAATCCTGATCAGAGCCGTCTCATCTGGATTTTCACTATTTGCAATGGTATGTCCGAATTTATCTGATGTCCGAAGTTACTCGACTTTACCGTAAATGCCATAGAAAAGTTTGTTTTATAATGCTGTGGTGCGTCCGAAAGATGTAGATGGGGTGGCAAACAGCATAAACCATAATCAGGCTGCTCCAGTAGGAAATATTGATCGGGTCTACACTGTCTGTCCATATACTTAGAATTTTTACGGGTTTTAAACGCAACCATGCATATCAGTTACGTTCACAACTACTTTAAGCTGAAAACCCCTGATAAACTGACGGTGGTAATAGGGGTTAATGGCTTACTGGTGTAGTGCATGCCTGTTTACCTTGTTTATTCTTAAAACATACGCAGTGCATAGTGAAGTGGTTTAAATATAGAATGCATGCTTTAACCCACTAGGCACACAACGTTAAATCAACATAGAATCAATCTTGATTCAACGTCATGACGTTGAATCAAGGTTGATTCTATCTTGATTCAACGCTGTGTGCCTGCAGGGAAAGATACACGTAAGAAAGTACTGTCACGCAACTTTTAAAGGCCAAATATTTTTATACGGTCCTGCACAATTAGAACCTTGCCAAGGTTGCTGTACTGAGAGGCCGAAATTAATAACTATGTATAATAGTGGACACAAGAATAGAAAATAACATCAATTATTTAAATTTATATATCTTAAAGCCCAAATTCTGGGTATCAGTTATATAAACGTGTCCGTTTGCCCGTATGTACGCCTGTTGTTGGAGCTATATTCATAATTGCGTCATCTGTCATGTTATTATCAGTCACATGTTTACAATGTTAATTATATATGTCATCTTCCCTGATAAATAATTTTAAAGTTATCTACATATAAATCAGCGCTTCCAGCTACACTGAGAGTAGTTAAATTCTGTCAAGAAACTGCGCTCGTAAAAATGTCACAAGCGGAAGAATTAAGGAGCTGATCGGGAGGATACACTGTAAAAAAATGTGTTTAGAATCAATGCAAAAAATGCAGTCCGATTTTTTATGGGTTTTAATCGTAACATGTGCAATTTGCAACATGTTTAGGTTTATGTTTAGAAATTATACATGTACAAAACTGGTTATATCTACCTTTTATTTTGAAAATGTCCTCTGTCAACATTTTCGTCTCTATTTTTCGTTCTTCAACAGGGGAAAAGAGAGAATGGAATCATCCGAAACACGTAACAGAATAAAACGTGTTTAGCAGACTTTGTCCGGGAAAGTAATAGAAAAGGCGTACATGTTTAGCTATATGACATATTCCTAAACATGATTACACCTAAACATGTAATCACTTGTGTTTTATAGCCAAGCGCGATTTTTACAGTGCAGAGAACATGGAAATTTAAATTGAGCCGCGACACAAGAAATCCAAAAAAGTGGTTTTGCGCCGAGCGCAGACTCAGATCAGCCTGGGCATCCGCAAAGTCTGATCAGACTCTTCGCTAAGGCTTAGAGTGTAGCTAAGGGTCTAACCAACATCCATGCGGGCAGCGATGACTCTGACCAGGCTGGGCAGATGCCCAGGCTGATCTGAGTCTGCGCTTGGCGCACAGCCACTTTGTAGGTTTTCTCGTGTCGCGGCATAATTATATAACCAAGACAAGCACGCAAAGTGGTAGGTACACCTGGATTAGTTGACCCATGTTCCTGGAAAAAGTACTCGGCATATATGAACGCCTCCGCACAGACTGATCAGAAGCCATCTGATCGGAGTCAAAACTCAAATATTGTCGGGTTGAACAAAGGAGACTGGGCTTTGCCGTTTACTCATGACATCAGGTACCTTATCTCAAAGAATGGCCAATCGTTTTGCAAGACAGTTTAAAAACTAAGTTCTGGACACAGTATATTCTGGTTTTTACTGGTAAATGTATCTGTCAAAAATGTGCATAGGAATTCATTTCAACAAACAGTATCATTTGTCCTATAATTATCTAGTCATTTTTGTATTCTATTGACTATAAACAATAAAGTATAAAATTGATAATAAACAATAAATTTTACTCTAAAATCCCCAAAACAAACTTATATCCAAAAACGCACATCAAGTTTTCGAGCAAAAAGATAGCAAAACACTACAGAAAACATACTTATATACAGCAATGACTGTAAACATTTATGATTAATTATATTCATATTCATTAGCTAGCTGTATAATTAAATACAGCGCACAATCATACCCGCCATTTCCAACTTTAGTATCCAGTCCAATCGCCTGAAGTTCGATTAAAATGATTCCCCTCCACATAAGATCACCATTTACACTGTTAAGTGTTATTTTTAAGTCAACTGATCATGATCGTGACAAGACTTCAAGACAGTTTTGACAACCTCTTCACCCTCAGTTTACATCTACAAATAAAGGTGCTTTCTATTCGTTAAAGCGAGTGATATATCAATGTGCGAAATCATGTGAAAAGGAATATTATAAGTCATGGCGGACAGGACAAAAATAAAATCAGCCGGCGCAGCCGTGCAAATATATTCATGTCTCCATTTTTTACTGATAATTAATTTCCTAGGATCAAAAAATTGCATATGCAAACAAGAAATACTCTGAACAGAAGCGCCGGCTGATCCGAATCTTGTGTGTTCGGACAGGGTTAAGATACATTTTACGTGAGGTAATCATGTATAGATAAAGTAAATATCATCACAGGTGCAATTGTATACCTCATCCCACAGTCGCTTTGTTAACCGTCCCTGACAAACGTCCGCTATAAATACAACGCTTCAATGTAAACCGAAAGTAAAGTGAAATGAGCATACTTATCTATAATAATAATTATGATAATAATAATAAAACAGAAACATTATTCTAATGTTTACGCTCATAATTGAGCCGCGACATGACAAAAACCAACGATGTGGTTGTGCGCCCAGCTCAGACTCAGATCAGCCTGGGCATCCGCTCAGTCTGATCAGAGTCTTCGCTGTCCGCATGGAGGTAGCCTAGACCCTTAGCTACCATTTGAGCACTTAACGAAGAGTCTGGTCCTACTGGGCGGCTGCCCAGACTGATCTGAGTCTTCGCTGGGCGCACAATCACATTGTTGGTTTTGTCGCGTCGCGGCTCATATAAAAAGTAAAAAAGACGAACATCTGCTGAAAAAAATGCATGTCAAATACTGGTGATCCAAGTTCAGAGTTATAAAGACATAGAATTATGATATTATAATTTGCCGGTACCAACCGGCATCTTTTTCGCGGCGCAGACGCGTAAAATTTCGATATTGCTCCACATTTCACAAGAGTTCATTGGTCAAACAACGCGTATGTCAAAATTTAGCCAATAATATCAAAGGTCAATGAATATTTAATCTTCATTTTTTCCCGTCGCATGCACTGTGAATACTAGCACTCTGTCATATAATAATTCAAAATGTTTCTCTTGTGTGTTATTTTACAATAGAAATCGAAAACAGACGCAAATATTCAAAATTATCTTTTTTTTCGACGTAGATCTACTTTTGATTTCTACTTTCGGTTTAATATACACAACATGATGGTAACTATTTTGATATCAGGTCAATTTCATAATTCACCGCGGTCCATTTATGAATTCCAAATTCGACAGTCCACTTTTATAAAAAAAAAACTTGAAGGTCATTGTCGCTACCCAGTGTCAAATTTACGGTTGTGGGTGCCTACCGACATAGCTCATTTGAATCATATTCAGGAAAGTTTTATTGTCAACTCTTCAACTAGAGACATATTACCAAACACACTTCCATTTTATCTGCGCCGATTACATGGATTATCTTTTTTTAAAGATTTTTCTTGTTTATATTCGTGCGGATGAAGATTCGGCTACCTTCAGATCAATATTATAAATTGTTAAGTGTAAAAGAAAGCGGTTTATTTTGGGTATCATGCACTATTACCATGCTAGGTGTTGTCGGCGCATTAGTATTTCAAGCGTCTGTCCGAAGATCACGGGCATTATGGCATGATGTTGAAGAAAGACAGGTACTCAGAAACTAGACTAATAGTAGAGCAGACGGAGCCCCAAAAGTGCTCTCCTTAAGGACTTTACTGGTAAGGTTCTGCAAACATCAAGTGTTATATACCAAATTGTTTGTCAGCATGTCTAGTGTATGGATCCGGCTGATGACATCGCCGCAGCTGAGTACTAACAGAGTTATGGCCCTTGAAACTTACGTACCCATAAACAGCAAAATTACACAATTTTTGTCGGTGTACGTCAAAAATGTCCATTTATTTCAACTTAAGACAAGTGTTTGTCATTTTCCAGTAGTACGTACGGAAAACAAATGGAATGAACTAAACATAGAAGCTTTTAACGAATATGGCTTATTGAACAGTGTTTGTCCGTGCGTCTGTTTGTTAATTACCGTTGCTTACCAAAGATTGATAATTTTGGACATCAATATTAGAATTTGTCTGTTTTATTACCACGACAATAAATATGCCAAGTCTTATGCAGAAACTAATTTACAAGGTATTTCATTGTTGAATTAATTATGTAGATATATTTCAACATGTACAAAAGGTCAAGGTCACGGTCAAAAAGAAAACGTACATAAATGATGGAAATCTACTTAAATTACTACTTTAAGACCAGCTAAATGGGCTAAAAGCTTAGAAAACAGTATATATGTGTAACTTCTCGCACTCATTTAGATAATATGTGCTCTATATATTTATTTTCCCATCCGTCCGTACGTCGATTTGTCAATAGCATGTGTTCACCACTGTTTTGGCAGCCAACTTCTCAAAAATGACAAGCTTAACAGTGGTCGAAACTAGCCGCTTATTATACAAGCGTTGTAGTTGCATACTCTGGTGTCATTTTTAGTCCAATTCGGTACTTTAAGATTGTCTTCGGGCCGTCTGTCCTTGTCAGTTCATCTATTTGTTCGTCCGTCGGTCCATCTGTCAGCTGAAATTGATCAAATGATACATTAATAAAAGCTAGTAGATTTTTAAGCTCCAATATCTCCCTCTCCTTTTATGAGATACTTTTTCAACATGTTCTTTTTTTCTGAAAGCCCAACGTCTAAAAATTATTTCACTGCTTTCTGCTGTTTGAAATTTGGGCAGTTTGGCTGTTTCTTCCATGTTATATACGTGACCGTGTCATTTTAATGACATTTGCATATTCTCATCCAAATAAACACAATAACAGACATAGATTTTAGTGCTGTAGAAAATATGCTTGGAAGCCTCTGAATTGAATCAATATTGTCTTCTGGGGCATTAGAAACCGCACTGTTGTCTACGTTACCAAGAATGGACAAACTACTTAATCTGATTAGAATGAGCATGTTAGTACAATCAATGAAGAACACTAAAGCATTTATATATCGTTAAATAAAAACAAATGCTATCAAACTTGCAAAACTTTGCACTTTCATATACGTAACCGAATATGAGTAACAATGAAATGCATCCAAAATGGTATTTTGCGCTACAGAAACTGTTATTGCTAAAGTGGTCTTTTAGCATTCATTCTATGGTGGAATTATATTATAAATTAAGTAATTAAGTGGTTGTCTAGAGGACTTGGAATAGTCTGAAACTGTATCACTGTCACACAAGAAGTTACTGATCAGAGGACTTTTAAAGTGTGTGTACACTATTTATATCTGGATGAAGGGGTAGAAGATAATTTTAGGATAATTTTGGAAATTGCTACCTCTCTCTCTCTCTCTCAATTCTCCATAAAATGATATACTGTGAATGTACATTAGAACTGCCTCCCAGTTTTTATGAGCAATAAGGATAACTATTTTCAGAATTTGTTACCACATACTCTCCCCTATACTAGTCTCGCTTAACGTATATTACATCTAATATTGTAAGACTGATACATATATAATGTGATACTGTCGTGTTTGACCTCTGAATTACACCAATGCCATTTTTGAGTCAAAAGCACATCAGTTACTTAAATCTGTGGCCAGACAGTTTTCAGTTTAATGACTTGAGTGTATAGATTTAATATTACAAGAAGAAACAAGAAAAGTAACTCACAACATGCTCATAAATATTTTATGCGTGAAACACATTTTAAAAGTGTTGATGTCATAATCTTGTCATTATCTCCAGTTTATTCTACATTTTAAAAAAGGCTAAAGAAAAATATTATCATTAACATTTAGGTTGTATGGTTATCAAATGATACTATTTTTTCTATAAATGTAACAGTGAATAAAATCTAGGGCACATATACAGCTTTAGTGAGCAAACTACGGTTACGTACCGTTGAGCTACTTGGGAAACGTCGATAAGAGAATTGAACTGAACTGAACTGAACTGAACTACATAAATCTGAATAATCTCAGCTTTAGTGAGCAAACTAGATACACCTGAGTAATCTGTTTTCTGTTTCATGTTTTTTTGTCATTATTTTAACATATTTCCCTATTTATGTGTCAATATTATTTCACACATTAAGGTGACTACGAAACTGCATTAGAATTCATGCAACAACTCTGAAAAGTTTCTGTCTCGTAGTCTTCACAAGATAAATCACAACTACCTTTTTTTATAAAAGCTGTGATAGAATTATACCCTTAGGCTAAAAGGGTTGAAAGTATATTTTATTTTAGAATTGACTTGTTAATTACTGTTTTATGTGCTGTAAATCTTGTTCTCTATGATAACATAAATCACAGTCTCATAAGCTACATGTTACTATTTACGTAAGTTACATCAATTTGATTAATATCAATCCCGTAAGATACTCTTAGAGTGTCATACTTTGAGAAACGTTTGAAACATGTAAGCGCCATTTCAAATCATTATAATGTTTTTGAATATTGCATTAAAAATTATATTACACGTATTAAACAGTTTCTGTATGGTAAACTACAAAATTTAATGAAACCACTTTTTTCCACTATAAAGCTTGTCTCTAGACCTAAATAGTAATATACTAATACTAATGCAATTTATTAATTTTAATTTTGTCTTGTACAGTTTTATTTGTCTGAAATTCGTACCTAATGGTAACATAGATTACAGCCTTACAAGCTGTAGAAAAATTAAGCATAATAATAAAAGTTTAAAGTTTAAAAATGTTTTTACATCACTTAATATAAAAATCAATAATTTATATCGATTTATAGATAGATTACTGACTTTCATTTTTATTTAAAAACATAGTATTTTTTGTAAACTTTCTATTGGTAACGTATTTAACTGTCTGGACCCTCAATCGCCCCATCAAGTGGGCAGTAAGAAAGAGGCAAATATTCTGCATATATAGGACCGTTAGAAAAATGAGGTCTACACAACTTCGGGTGGCCGGGCAACATCATACTGGCCTGGCCTACATTTATTTAGCGGCTGTTATAACTAGGATACAGGTTCTAATGCATTTTAGTGAGTGGGTATTTTTTCTTTTTATTCTGTTTTAAGATAAACTGTTCTTTTGCAATGTCTTGAATCTTGAAGATGTCAAAACTATGCCAGTAGTTCATCAAAACAACAATGAATATGCATACGCTTGCAAAGAAAAATAACAAAGTAACAAAGTAACAAAGTGTTGCATACAGCATACAGTATGGTCACTTGAAATGTAAATAACAAATAAATAAGTCATAAGGTAAACAATCTCTCATTTACAACATCTGGAGATATATTTCTCATTTCCATTGCTAGTGAGAAGTGTTGCGAAAAAATGGTATGTGATAAGATATTGTGAACATGTCCTCTGTGTAAGTAGGTTTGTAGAAGTACTGTCTGTATAATACTGTTTCAAGTAAATTAATCCTTGTTCACTGAAGCGTGAAGGACTGCCAGAAGTAATTTCATTTGCACTAGCATAGATGTGCAGCCCTATAATGTCACGTATATTATGTTACAATATGACCTAATCTTACTTTTTTGAACCACAAGAGCCTGAAAGATTTCCAGTTTTGCAATGCATATTTAGATGGGTTGGGTATTTACTCATGTTTCTCAGAGTTTCTTTGTCTCTGTTCTGAAATCCTGGGTTCTGATAATCTATACATAAAGCAAAGGTTCTAGACTTGCTATTTTATTGCAAATATTGTTTCAAAATCTTGACTGATGGAGTCAACATTAAAAATTGTAAACCTGAAATTTAAAAAAATATTTTCAAAACAAATTTCAACGTAAACGCGATATCACAACTCCACAAAATGAAAACTAAAGTAATAATAAGTACCGCATATACGGAAAATAAGCTACAAACTGAATACAAATAAAATATCGTACAAAGTACCATCTCATAAATGATTTTTTACTCTTTTCCATTTAAGTATCATTTTACTCAATTAAATGGGTGGGGTAATTCAAGGGGAGATAATTCGCTTAGTACTCAGAATCAGAGGTGTCATCAGCCGGTTTTGTAAACTAGAGATTCTTACAATTAATCTGATGTATAACTCAAGATGATTGCAGAACCATACCAGTAGCACCTTCTTATAGGCTGCCTATCTGCCGTACTATAAGTACTATTGATTAAATGGCAATACTGAATCAAGCGAAACGCCGGTCCCTACTTTTGTCAGACGGACACGGTATTCTTCCAAAGCCATAAATACTGATGGAAAGAGTTTGGGAGAGAAAGACAGAGGAAAGGGGGCGGATATGTAAAAAATACACAATTGAGCCGCGACACGACAAAACCAACAATGTGGTTGTGCGCCCAGCGCAGACTCAGATCAGCCTGGGCATCCGCCCAGTCTGATCAGAGTCTTCACTGTCCGAATGAGGATAGCTTAGACCCTTAGCTAGCCTTTCAGCACTTAGTGAAGGGTCTGATCAGACTGGGTGGATGCCCAGGCTGATCTGAGTCTGCGCAGGGCGCACAACCACATTGTTGGTTTTCTCCCGTCGCGGCTCAATTGTATGTTGACTTACCTGGCTCATGCTGTGGGTTACAATGTGTACTCTTTGAAGACGGGCTGTCCCCTTTTTTCAACCGTTATCGCCCATAACGGACTGACCATCAAGCATTCGATCCGAGCACATCTGCCTAAGCTTCGCTCATGCGCACGGGTGTCTGAAGTAATATGTACTTTTATATATCATAGATATCCCGCCCCATTTCTTCTGTCATTTGACTTCAAATCCTACGATGGGCAGCCCGCGTCCCATTGCTTTCTTGCATTAGACATCTGACGTAGAGAGTCAGAGGAGAAAAGGACAAACGAAATGGGGCGGTTACGTAAGATATTAAAAGAAAACACGTGACTTACATGTAATGCCTTTCAGCAGCTGTGCTAAGAGACGAAGCTCAAACAGATCCGCTTTGGTCGAAGGCTAAGTAAGTGGTAAGTCCTTGTTTTGTCCTTTTGATTCCAATAGCAGCACCTCATGGGGAGAAACGGACAGAACTGAAGGGGCGGACATTTAGAAATACAAGGCTACCCGCTGAAGGATTTGGAGTCAAGGACAAATACAAAATTACATGTGACCTATCTGTATTGCAATCTGACACCAGTTCCATGACACGAAGCTTATGCAGATGCGCACTGGTTTGGTTATCATTTTGACCGTGCTTGCAGCGCCGTTTAACGCAAAAAAAGTTTGGGAGAAAGTAAATCAACATGCATTTTGTATTTCTTACATATCTGCCCCTATCTTGTCCTTTTTTTTTTTCTTTTCCGTCATTATACATGTAGTTACACAGAGATTGGGAACTTTGCTGGCAGCTGAAAAAAAGAACCAGCTGGAAAGAGATCGTTGGAGAATTGCCCGTGGTGCCCGGTGTCAGACCGTGAGATGTTTCAGAATCATAGACAAATGACGTCCATTGGCGAATTCGTTCAACAACAGTGAGGTGATATTAACTCTTTCGGCGCCAAATTTTTCAGACGACAAATTTTCGTCTGCTCAAATCATCAGACGACAGATTTGTAATTGGAAATTTTAACAATCTAAAGACATTTTTCATAAAATCAGGCTTTTTAAGTTCATATTTGAATGGCAAACAGTGTAGATCCTGATCAGACGGCTTTTTTAAGAGCCGGCTGATCTGGATATACGCTGTTTGCAAAGTCGCATTTTTGCGACTTTGACTCAGATCAGCCTGGGCATCAGCTAAGTCCGATCAGATTACGTACATGTACTGTCCGCATGAAGCTAGCCTAAACCTTTAGTTACCCTCAAAGCGCACCGCGAAGCGTCTGATCATACTGGGAGGATGCCCAGACTGATTCGAGTCTTCACTGTAAAAAAGATTCGTAGATTTTACAGTAGAATAATTGGCAACCAGCTGCCAGTCCATTTCCCGTCATTTTTTACGGGCGTTTTCCTGTAAAATTCGTAGATTTTACGGTAGAATAACTGGCAACCAGCTGCCAGTCCATTTCCCGTGATTTGTTTACGGGCGTTTTCCTGTACACATGTAAGACATTTTCGGAAATCACGATATGGTAGTGTTATGTTAACTGGCCGCACTCGAAAATAACTTAATAGTGTTGAAGGGTTATTTGACTACAGCAACACCTGCTCTAATCTATCCTACTATATGAGTGATGGTTCCTGCAATTTTTACGGGCGCCCGTAAAAATAACGGGAAATTGACTGGCTGCTGGTTTCCAGTTATTCTACCGTAAAATCTACGGAAATTTTTTACAGTGTTCGCTTGGCGCACATGCCACTTTTTCGGTTTTGTCATATCGCGGCTCAAATATCTAAACATGTATGGGTTCACGGCTAAGTTCTTCTGCCATTGTCAGAGAGCGAGACAACTTTTGCGACTTTCTGTTTGCTTACCTGAAGGATGTCTAATTTAAAGAAATGAGTTTTCTCGTAGCGCAAAGGTAGCAAATGTTCTTTAATAATTGACGGTTATCAAGTTAAGGGGCCAAAACTGACAAAGCTGCTTCCCATGAACGAGCAACTGTTCACCATAAGGAGGTTGCCTTACGACACAGTGCATATGAAAAATATCATTGTCTACTTCGCTGTTGAAAGGGTTATTTTATTTTTCCCCATTACGCCACTAATTAAGTCAGTAAAAAATAAGGGATACCCAGGATATGTGCAGATTAGCCCGGGCATGCACGAATGGCGTACATGTAACAGCAGTGATGTTGACAAAAATAACTTTCATATCACCCGCCACACGACAAAATCAACATAGTCGCATGTGCGCCCAGCGAAGACTCAGATAAGCCTGGGCATTCGCCCAGGCTGATCAGAGTCTTCGCTGTGCGCTTAAATGATAGCTTAGAGCCTAAGCTAACTCCATTCGGACAGTGAAGACTCTGTTCAATCGGAAGCCCAAGATGATCTGAGTCTTCGCTGGGCGCACACAGCACTCTGGTGTTGTTGTTATATAAATGTTGGCATGAAATTGGTACACCTCTTCTTGAGAAGAACTGTTGTCGATGTAGGAGTGTCCGTTTACCTGTTCTAAAATGATGAATTCAACACCTTATTTTCATCTTAAAAAATATATGCAGGAAGGACAGCATTCTGAAGTGCGCGACGGCTTTGTTGGTTTTGTCGTGTCGCAGCTCAAAATGGCGTAACAAAAGTGATATAGACAAATATAATTTTTCATAACAGTAAAGAAAACTTAAGGTTATAAGATACACTTTAAGGGAAAACAACCATGTCAATCGCTCAATTTATCAACCCGGAACCCTGTTATCAGTCTGAGCTTCAGCTCGAGGTCGGATAATGATCATGGTTGATAAAGAGGGCGATAAACAAAATGAGCCGCGACACGACAAAACCAACAATGTGGTTGTGCGCCCAGCGCAGACTCAGATTAGTCTGGGCATCTGCCGTCTTTGACCAGACTCTTCGTTAAAGGCTCAAAGGGTAGCTAAGGGTCTAAGTTACACCCATGCGGCCAGCGAAGACTCTGCTCAGACTGGGCGGACAACCACATTGTTGGTTTTGTCGTGTCGCGGCTCAAATGCCATGTTATAATTTGATTCTCACACAATCAAACTGTCTATTGAAATTCATGTCAAAGAAATCAACGCACTTTAGTGGAAAAATCGAGAATAACATCCAAAGAAGAGTTTATCGTCACGTCCAACGAGGCTATTCTATTCTATTCTATCCCATAACCTTACAAGGTCGTTGAGGCAACACAGGTGACTGCAAAACAATTCCTTTTCACCTTGTCCTGTTTTAAGCTGCCCTAGATTAGCTGGCGAAATCCATCCTCGCCCATTCTTTGATAGTGTCTTCCCCACCTCTTCTTCTGTCTACCTCTTCTTTTTCCTTTCATTGTGCCCTGTAGAATCGTCTTTGGTAAATCAAAAGACCTTGAGACGTGGCCTTAGTTTCCGTTTCTTAACCAGGGTCAGGAGTTCAGCTCATCATATTCTCCAATGGCTGCTAGGATCTTTCTGCGAGCCTCCTCATTGGTTATATGATCCTTGTACGTAATGGTCAGTAGCCTTCGGTAGCATCTCATCTCAAAGGACTGCGTTCATTTCTCTAACTCTGCTGTCAATGCCCACGATTTACAAGCATACAGAAATATCAAAATGAAAAGGGAGCGCATAAGTTTCACCTTTGATCCAAGAGATATGTTGTTATCTCTCCATAATGGTTTCAGCTTCGTAAGAGCTGACATAGATAGTGCAATCCATGAGAGAACCTCCTGCTTTGAGTCATCATCTGAGACAACTGCTACAAGGTATTTGAAGCTTGTTACGGTACCCAGCTTCTGCCCTTTTACCTTTTTCTCCCTCCGAATGCTATCTGCGTTGTTTGTCCAACGAGCAGAACTGGTCATATTTAGTTTCGTGTCAACATCGAGCACGGGCTTGATACTTTCTCCGTTTTTAGGTACCAGACCTTCCGAACTAAAACTTTTGCGCGTGAAGAAATACAATAGCATAAGAAAGCCGTGAATAAGACAGTACATTTAAAGCATGTGATAAAACTGTCAGTGACAATGTTAGAAATTTTGCAAGTCGGTAACCGGTGAAGTAGCAACTTTTAATTATTTCGTACCAAGGCAGACACGACCCAGTAAGGAGAATTAAGTTCCATTTATCATTCTGTCATCTGAGAGTATAAAATAAATAGCATGATAAACCAGTTATATAAGTATACCTGTGACTTCCTAATGACTGATTGGCGAAAATTATATGCTAACTTTTTCTGGTAACAATTTGTCAGTATCCCAAGGAAGATTAGTTGATTTACAGCATTGGCTTTGTCGATCGTCTTAGAAAGAAATATAGCTTGTGTCGATTTGTCTTTCAGAAAGATGAAAAGAGACGACGGCGAGAAAAACAGATCCAACCATCTCCACCACGCTCCAATTGCAATTACCAGGCCGAAAATTGTTATGTTGTGGTTTCATGCTTTAATCAAATTCTCGATGTATGACCATCTTAGCCTGTCTATTTTCTATAATTACCCAATACAATGGGACAGAAAGACTAATGTATAATAGCGCACAGTGCAGATCCCAATAAATCATTTTTTGTAAATCAGGCAAAATGTATGGATACACCTTGCCATTTTTCCAAGGGGAAACAATTCCAGAACAGGGATAATTTTGGGAAAATTTTCGACATTTTTACATAAAACATGTAAGTCAAGTTGTGACCCTCATTAAAACCGTCTCGCCGAGACGGTTCAAATGAGGGATCAGAACATATGTTATATTTGGGAAATAAGAAACATATCAGAATTATCCTAAAACCCCATCTTATCCGGAGCTCTGAACTTTTCTGACTTCCTTTATGCTCCCATAGACAACGTAACCCTTCAACAATTTGGTGTTTTAAGTCCTTCAAGAGTTGACCTCCCCTGAGATTGGAGGCAAAACAAAAATTACGGAGTTGCTTCCCCTAAAAGTGTACCCATTCACCTAAAAGCAGGTCCCGAGGTTATAAAACATTTTTCATGCTCAACTCAGCTGAGCATAAAATTTTACCTGCCAATAAATAGCAAATAACTGATAAGTACACTTTTGTTGCTCAGTTGAGCAGAGTATGAAATTTTCTCTGCATATGAAAATGAAAATGCCAATTTATTTTCATATGCAGAGAAAATTTCATGCTCAGCTGAGTTGAGCACGAAAAACGTTTTATAACCTCGGGACCTGGTTAGCCTTTTTATGCATATCGGCAGGTACATTGCAATAAAATAAAAGTAAGTTCATTTTTTGGGGGATTTTTTCTTCTTTTTCTCAGTTTAGTGCAACAAGATTGCTAAGTTACGAAAAAGAATACTTAGCCAGCTTCTTGCATTAACCCTTTGTAGACCGGAAGCCCTTTTTGGGGACACTTACTAACAGCGCAGATCCAGTTCAGAAGCCGTAGGACGCGGCGTATGATCAGGATCAACGCTGTTTCTATGAAAACTACAATAAATATGAAAACATCCACTAGAAACTTCTAAAACTAGATATCTATTCCTCCTAATGATAAGGGTTGACCACCGGTAAAACAAAAAATCTGTATTACATTTTGTAAGCTTTTCATTTTTGCAGTAAAATGGTAAATGAGTGTCCAGATTTTATTGTATTTCATATACGTGACCGAACATGTTTGGTCCCAGTAATGTAAAAAAATCAATGTACTTGCGAAAAAGTACATTTTTGCGTTTTCTAAAAATGGCTAAAATACGATTTTGCCACCTTCTTGCGCTAATGCCCTCAATTTTGCTTTCAAAACATTTGCACAAAACTTGAAAACATAAGTGTAACGTAATTCATAATGCATGATAGATTGCATAATATAAGGAGATACAAAAATGCAACTTTTATCTCTGCATGAATTTTGTTTTGCCTTATATCTTGAGTGCATGCCACGTATTTTATAATGCACTATTTCTGCAAAGCACATTAATAGGGCCGCGTCGTGAGAAAATCTGATCTAAGTTACGATGTAATGTGCCTGCTGTGACTAACATTCTCTCAAGCGCACTGTTCGGTCGGCACACAAGCGATCAGCTGTAAAAATATTAATTTTGAATATTGTAGCTTCTTAAAGTCGAACTCAACGTACCCTGCCCAGAACCAGCCCGGTGCACTCTATACCGCGCGTTTGTTCTACACACGCACTCTATGACAGTTTTATTCTGAGGAGGTTTGAGAAGATTTACATATGAGCCGCGACACGACAAAACCAACAAAGTGGCATGTGCGGTCAGCGAAGACTCGGATCAGCCTGGGCATTCGTCCAGTCTGATCGGAGTCTTCGCTGTCCGCATAAAGCTAGCTTAAACCCTTAGCTAATCTCTAAGCGCAAAGCCAAGACTCTGATCAGACTCAGCCTGGGCATCCGCCCAGTCTGATCGGAGTCTTCGCTGTCCGCATGAAGCTAGCTTAAACCCTTAGCTAATCTCTAAGCACAAAGCCAAGACTCTGATCAGACTGGGCGGATGCCCAGGCTGATCTGAGTCTTTGCTGGGCGCAAGTGCCACTTTGTTGGTTTTCAAGTGTCGCGGCTCATATCAAGGGTTAATCAAACTAGGACAACCGTGTTTGTCTAGTTACAGACAGTTTGCACGCATTGCCGTGGTATACTCGGCCGAACATGTTGCATGCCCATTTTACCGCAAGTAGGTATTTTTTGGACGATAAGACATGTTGCATGTAACAGTTTTGTGGCATGAACCATGGTTTTGGGATATTTATCCGATGACAGACGTTGCACGACATGTGTCAAGCAGCATGTACGTCGTGTAACCCTTTTTATCATATGACGTCGCACCAGAGAGTGTTATAAAGCCATGCATTTAAAAATGATAATCCACTAGTAGATAAAATATGCAAATTACGCCGTAACGTTATGCGTTGACGTCCATATAACGTCGTGTTTTCTAACGGCGAAATCATGACGCTTTAGTATAAAATCTGCTAATAAAATGCGATTTTAGTGTCATATGATAAATGGAATCTTGCATTCATGCTCTTGTATTATTGAATTTATTAAACTTGTCAGGGAAAACCGATAAGATGCTCGGCATAGCCTCGCATCTTATATTTTTTCTCAACTCGTTTAATAAATTCAATAATGTAGAAGCACTCATGTAAGATCCTCTATCTTCATCATGCAGCCTATACAGGTTCTTGAGTGGTTTTTCATATGTGGCACTGGATAGGCCTGGCTGTTTTTTTCTGCTTGATACCAGTTGTAACGGTTTGTTATAGCACCCTCTTTTCATCATAAGGGCAGAGGTTTTAAGTTTGCTGCCGATGAGAAGATCTGATAACATTTGGAAGATGAAATGTGAAGATGCTTTAAAGTAAGCGGAATGAGTGCACTGTTTTATGTTGTCCGCCATCTTTTAAAATGATACAAGTTGTGTTTCTTTCCTGGGAATGAAACCCTTCGAAAAGGGGTCTACTTATAAACAAAAGAATAATCTTCTAGACGAGGATATTCTTATCTTTAAGAGTTTATCCCCTATGAGAAGAGAGGCACACATGAAAATGACAGAGACGCATCTCCTGAGAGTATACCAGTTCACCTCAAAGACACGTTTTTGATTGCATAACACCCTACTGACCGATTACTGAAATGAGCAGCACATTTAAGATTCCCCAGAGCTGGAATGGGAAACTCATATGACATTACATGATTGCTGCTGCTGAATTTCTAACTTCATCTAAAGAAGTCAGAGAATCAGCAACCTCAGATCTGCTCTTTAGAGTTTCCAATTTTTTTTTTGTACTTTCTGTATTGTAAATGTTAACAAGAGGACCAGCGGTACTGTAGCTCACCTGAGTCCATTCAGCCTCAGTACTCTAGGGTAAGTTACTCTAAGGCCTTCGCCCAATTGGTTCTAATAAAAAAGATGTTTAAAGGTTTTAGCCATAAATTGGCATGGAGGCCATGTTGGTCATGTGACCTGGATGTTTGAACAAATTTTCATTCTCTCAACCCCCTGGAGGCTCTATATGAAATTTGGTTTCAAAATAGGCCCAGGGGCTTTTGAGGAGATGGTTTGATATTGTCAAAATGACAGAGTTCTGGGTCAAAATTCAAAGAATGACATTGACCTCGTGTACTCATAAATCTTCATGTACTCATTAAGATGACTGTGAATGCCCATTTTTAGGCATAAATCTTCAAAACTTTCCATCTTATGCTCTAGCATGTTCCCATATATGACCTTAAAATAGTCAAGGTCAATCTAAGGTCATCATTTTGAATAATCTTGATAGTACTGGAGTTCCCAACGCTACATACCAAGTTTCAAGGCCAATTGGTTCTGGAGAAGAAGATTTTTAAGGGTTTTACTATATATGGGCGTGGCGGCCATGTTGGTCATGTGACCTGGACCGTTTGAACAAATTTCTTTCCCTCAACCCCTGGAGGCTCTATATAAAATTTGGTTACAATTGACCCAGGTGTTTTTGCGTAGATTGATTGTTATTGTCAAAATATGAGAGTTCTAGGTCAAAGGTCAAAGAATGACACTGACCTCTCACACTCACAAATCTTCATGTACTCAGTAAGATGACTGTAAATACCAATTTTTAGGCATAAATTTTCAAAACCTTCCATTAAATTTTATGTTCTAGCATTTTCCCATATTTGACCTTGCCGTAAAAAAGATCAAGGTCAACTCAAGGTCATAATTTGAACAATCTTGATAGTACTCGAGTACCCAAAGCTACATACCAAGTTGCAAGACAATCAGTTAATTGGTTCTGGAGAAGAAGATTTTTAAAGGTTTTACCATATATGGGCGTGGCAGCCATATTGGTCATGTGATCTGGACCGTATGAATAAGGTTTTGTTCCCTCAACTCCTGGAGGCTCTATATGAAATTTGGTTTCAATTGGCCCAGTGGCGTTTGAGGAGATTGTTTGGAATTGTCAAAATATGAGAGTTCTGGTTCAAACGTCAAATAACGACCTTGACCTCTTGTACTCATAAATCTTCATGTACTTACTAAGATGACTGCAGATACCAATTCTTAGCCCAAAATTTTAAACAGTTTCCAAGATATCTTATATTCTAGCATTTTGCCATATAAAAGCACAAAGAAGCAAATTCAACCTTACCGTTAAAAAGGTCAAGGTCAACCCAAGGTCAGAATTTGAACAATCGTGGTAGTACTTGCGTACCCGATGCTACATACCAAGTTTCAAGGCCATTGGCTTACTGGTTCTGGAGAAGAAGATTTTTTTAGGTTTTTAAAATATATGGGCATGGCGGCCATGTTGGTCATGTGACCAGGACCGTTTGAACAACGTTTCGTTCCCATGAGCCCTGGAGACTACATATGAAATTTGGTTACAACTGGCCCTGTGGTTTCAGAGGAGAAGTCGTTTGAAATTGTGGACGGACGGACGGACAACGACGGACGACGGAGCCTGCCCATACTATAAGCTCTCCCGGAGCCTCTGGCTCAGGTGAGCTAAAAATCAATCATGAGTGTCTGTGTAGGATAGGTTAATCTCATCCTTCAAAAATTCAACCAGGGGCTAGGCTTCACAATGTTTTCTTGGGATACTTAACTCCTTCTCGGAAATTACAATTTTCTGTCCTTGTCTTTCATTCTTTAGCGGTAGGGGTCATTCAAGAACTTTTTCTGCACGTATTTAAAGCACAAAATTAACACGACTTAGTTTGCAAGCTACCAAAATATGCTTGCATGGGTATGCAATTACCGATAACAAAGTAGTTAGGAAACTGATACAAACAGGGAATATGGTTTACTAAAACAGAACGGGACTAATATCATATTAGTTAAAAACACTGATGTGAACACTATATTTGATTAAACTAGCACAACTTCAAAACATATGCGCACATTACTGACAATAAGTATATGAAAATATGATCGAAAGAAAGGATTCAAAATTTCTATGTACATTGTCCACAACATTACAAATAGGCACAAATGATACTTGAGGGTCACAAATAATAGTTTTATTCTGCATCTCAAAATGCGTGATTACCCTGTTTACACTGGATATATTCCTCGATTTCCTTTCGTTGACTGGGCGGTGCTTATTTTTGACCTTGCCTTGGACGAGTATATTTTCTGAATAGGTATAATGCGGTAATGATTTTTATGCTCACTCTCGCAGAACAAAGCTCACCTTTACAAAACGCACGGAATGATCGGAGATTGCACAAGAATATTCTCTCTTTTTTTTCTTTCAACCCAACAGAAAGCGGCTAAACAACATTGTGACGACGTCGACGCAACGTTATGACATCGGAACAACCTTGTATACACATCAATAAAGCGTCATAACGTTGCATCGACGTTCCTTCGACGTCGTTTCGACGTTGTGGGTCTGTATTGAAACTGTTTATTATTTGCGATGACCGATAGCGTTTACCAGGCATTTTTAATCTGCCAATTATACGTAACAACTCATGAGCATGCTACTTTACCGATTTTTCATGTGGACTGCTCGATTTTGACATTGACTGGCAAGCCTCTAACAGCACCGCCCAGTCAACGAAAGGAAATCGAGGAATAATGGAAAATGAGCCGCGACACAACAAACCAACAAAGCCAACAAAGCGGCCTGTGCACCCTGCGAAGACCCAGACCAGTATGGGCCTAGTCTGACCAGAATCTTCGCTGTCGGCATGGAGGTAGCCTCGACACTTAGCTACCTTTAAGCGCACTGCAACGACTCTGATCAGACTGGGCGAATGCCCGGGTTGATCTCCGTCGGCACTTGCTGGACTTACCACTGTTGGTTTTTCGTGTCGCGGCTCAAATAGATTAGGCCTTGTTCTGAAAAGCAATATACATAGTCTACTTCCAACTCGCTTGAGTGTCCAAAGCCATACTTTATGTTTCACGAAACTATTCCGAAACTATTCCGAATAATTATGTGGGTAAAACTGTAGTCTGGCCCATGTTCTTTTTTCTAAAATGTAGTCTCTGCTCTTGAAAGAACTCTTTATGAGTTTAATCTTACTTCACTGCAGTTGGTGTTGTGCCGTGTGGCGGCCGTTAAACGTCTACCCGTACATCATCCATAGTGCAGATTATATTTTTATTTTCGCCCTTTGAGATCAGACGATATATTCTGAGAAATCAGAAATTTGAGATTGGTTTAGTCTCTTATTCTAGATCATCGTTTTTATGTTACTTTGATTTTTTATACTAATCAGTCTTTGAATCGACTGCCCAATTATAATAAAGAAATTGGAGTAGGCTTTTTTCTGGTTTCGTTACCAGATGTTATCAGGGTCACTGATGAGGCTTTGTTAGCCGAAACTTCGTAGTCTGGACCATGTTCCTTCTTCTAAATGTATTCTCTGTTCTTGAAGGAACTCTGAGAATTCAATTTAACAATTAAAACAGAAAAAAACAATCTTTCGTAAAGATTATATATATTGCCTACAACCTATCTACATAATATTACAAATCGGCACGAGCAATAAAGGCTGATAATCGATGATATTTTGTTCTGGCTAATATAAAAAAAGTTCGAGTTACACACAAAATAGACAAATATGATATTCGTTAGACAACAGTATTTTTGTATGTCTATCTTGGCTCAAATTTCAGAATCACGAAATTGTGATAATCATATTTGCCTTGCAAATATGAGTTACAAAATCTAAACTTGCATCACAAATTTGCAAAAATGTATGATCGACGTCGGTTAGCTCGTCTGTTGATTCCCAAAGAGAATATCACCGGGAACATCGACCACAAACGAGAACAAAAACCACAGGTTCGAGCCCCGCAAGACAAGGGTCACACCAGCCAGTCACTGAATTATAAAGTCAGGATACTATTCGTCTGCTACAAGTGTGTTACTGGTTGCTCTGTGTTCAGATGCTTCTGTCCATTGGCACTGATGTGATGGATGGAATTGTCCGATGCACTCTCAGTCTCTTCATCCGATTTCACAAAGAATTTAGAGTCTTTATGGAGTTCATCTTTGCTCTTCCTGAGCGACCCTGCAATAGGATTTACCCACAATGCACTTGTATCATAATTTACATACAAATATATTGTTAAGGCCCTTAAATACGTTTACTTGTACAAAATTTCATTGTCCAAGTTTTATGATAGCAGTGTTTGACCGTGTATACAGCATTTTAAAAGTTATAAAAATAAATCATCGTTGCGATCTTATTGGCAAACAATTTACATACTGCCTTAAGTATTTTTTTTACGGCGAAGACTCAGATCAGCTTGGCCATTAACCCAGTCTGATCAGAGTCTTCGCTGTTCGCATGGAGCTACCTTATACCCTTAGCTACCCTTTAACCGCACAGTAAAGACACTGATCAGACTAGGCGGATGCCCAGGCTGTTTTGAGTCTCCACAGGGCGCACAACACCACTTTGTTGGTTTTCTCGTGTCGCGGCTCAGATATATTCCCCAGCTAACTAAACACATTTGTATCTTTCTATCATTCACGCAACTACAACTGTCCATTAAACTATGCTGTTCTACTGCTGGTAGAGTTTTATTAATTCTCCATGTAAACAGCGGTAACGTCTCTCGCATAAGTCACCATCGCGCCGAAGCGCCTCGTAAGGTGTTGGGGGTGGTAGGAGGCGGGCATGTGCTTCTGCTTATCAGTAAGGTATAAAAAGTGTTGCTCTATTAACATTTGGTATCATTTTATCATGTCGAATTTTGCCATGAAAATTGAAATGCCTAAAATATACTTAAAGACAAATATTCTCTACTATATAGAACATCCCACCAGTCTTTATTGGTTTTATGACCCTGTTATGTCATTGCTTATGTGAGAAAGGACATTTCCTTTGATGATATAGCAGTGCCACTGGACTGCTGCATAATAGAATTATAAAACCCAATAAACTAGAATATTTGTCTTTAATGACTCAAAGAAATTAATAGCATAAAAAAAGAACGCCTGTAAATAGCGACACTGTCAACGACAACTCTTTTTACCTGATATACTGCCAGCTTCACTCCCAGAGTCCAACAAACTGTCTGTATCACCTCCTGAATTAGAGGGTGCTGATGCACTATCAAAGGCACTATCAAGTCTTTGAAATATACTGCTAAGACCGCCGGCGTCATGGTGGACTGGCGGCCACTTTGTTGTATTTGCTAGCTCCTTTGATAATATTTCATGTCTGCAATGCATGGTGAATACAAAGCTTAAACTATCCCAGTGGTTATAAAACTTTAGTAAATTTTCTCAAACTCAAAATAAAGCACACTGATTGGCTGCTTCCGAGCACATGCTCGTAAGTAGCCAATCAGTGTGCTTTATTTTGACTTTGAAATTATTCTCAAGTTTTTATAACCTCGAACCCTGGCTGTAAACGCATTAAAGGCTGTCATCGAAACTAATAGGAGGCTAAATGTTTCAGGATTTTATCGACCCCGTCTTTTATTTTAACCTTTTTAAGTGATCGATTCATTAGCTGTCATATATAGTGAATAGCAAACACAAAATTGAACTACAAAAAATAATTGAGTGAAAAGTAAAACGCGGATTTACCATATTGTGGTATACATGTGTAAAAATTGTGAATGACAAGACATTTCCGAAATTGGACTTTCGTTGCGGTTGCATTTGTTTTATGTTCGGTGCTGTTTAATTTATTGTGTTTTCATTTTAAACCTTCTATAATGAAAATATTAAATAGGTAAAAATAGTTGTGAAATTTTATTCGTATGATTTCTTAGTCTGTTGTAATCGTTCTGTTGCTCTTAATTATTTAGTTCAGTAATGATAGTTGAGTTGCCATCTGTTTGGGAAAGAGCTGCTGACTCGGCTTATCACTTGTACTTTATTGTTTGTTGGGATGTCTTTGTCAACCTTTCCCTTTGATGTTGGGGATAGCGTTTGGGATCTGATTCAGTCAGTTCCTGAAGTGTAGTTACTCTTTAAATTCAAACCTAGGCTTAAAACTTCATTGCTAGATTTAAAACTTCAAATCTAGATTTGCGCCACAAACTTGGGCTTCAAATTTTCAATCTCTGGTGGCAATTCTTCGAATCCTTATTTCGAAGATACACTTTCTGGAAGACGGTTTAAACTTTGTTTAGTTTCCAAATAACTACAGCTTGAGAATGAATCTTATGTCACAGCTTGAAATGTTTTATCATAAATTTGAAAAAAGCCATTTCTTGAATGTCTTAAACCACGGATTCAGTCCGTAGTTTAAGACTTTCGAGGAAAGGATACTTTCAGTCCATGGTTTAAGACTTTCGATGAATGTTTTTTTTTCAACCCGTGGTTAAAAACTTTCGAGGTATGGTTATTTTAATCCGTGGTTTATGACTTTCAAGGGATGGTTATTTTCAGTCCTTGGTTTAAGACTTTTAAGGAATGGCTATTTTCGCTCCGTGCTTTAGGACTTTCGAGGAATGAGGAATGGTCATTTTCAGTCCATGGTTTAAGACTTTCGAGGAATGGTAATTTTCAATCCGTGATTTAAGACTTTCGAGGAATGGTTATTTTCAATCCGTGGTTAAATAGTTTCGAGGAATGTTTATTTTCGATCCGTGGCTTAAGACTTTCGAGGACCTGTCATTGTCATTCCGTGGTTTAAGACTTTCGAAAAATGGTTAATTTCATTCCGTGGTTTCAGACTTTCGAGGAATGGTTATTTTAATCCGTGGTTTAAGACTCGGAGGAATTGTTATAATTTCAATCCGTGGTTAAAGACTTTTAAGGAATGATTATTTTAATCCGTGGTCTAAGACTTTCGAGGAATGGTTATTTTAATCCGTGGTTTAAGACTTTCGAGAAATGGTTATTTTAATCCGTAAAGACTTTCAAGGAATGGTTATTTTAATCCGTGGTTTAAGACTTTCAAGGAATGGTTATTTTAATCCGTGTTATAACACTTTCAAGGAATGGTTATTTTAATCCGTGGTTTAAGACTTTCGAGGAATGGTTATTTTCAACCCGTGGTTTAAGACTTTTGAGGTATGGTTATTTTAATCCGTGTTTTAAGACTTTCAAGGGATTATTATTTTCAGTCCTTGGTTTAAGACTTTTAAGGAATGGCCAGTTTCGATCCGTGCTTTAAGACTTTCGAGGAATGATTATTTTCTGTCCGTGATTTAAGATTTTCGAGGAATGGTTATTTTCAGTCTGTTGTTAAAGCTTTTCGAGGAATTGTTATTTTCAGTCTGTTGTTTAAGATTTTCGAGGAATGGTTATTTTCAATCCGTAGTTTAGGACTTTCAAGGAATTATTATTTTCAAACAATGGTTTCAAAATTTCAAGGAATATTTGTTTTTTCAATCCGCGGTTTATGGCCTTTAAAGAATATTTATTTTCAATCCGTGGTTTCAGACTTTAGGGAATTGTTATTTTCAAACTGTGGTTTAAGACTTTCGAGTAATATTTATTTTCAATCCGTAGTTTAAGACTTTAAAAGAATAATTATTTTCAATCCGTAGTTTAAGACTTTTAAGGAATAGTTATTTTCAATCCGTGGTTTAAGACTTTAAAGGAATAGTTATTTTCAATTCGTGCTTTAGGACATTTAAGGAATGGTTATTTTCAATCCGTGCTTTAGTACTTTTGAGGAATAATTATTCTCAGTCCGTGCTTTAGGACTTTTAAGGAATGATTGTTTTCAATCCGTGGTTTAAGACTTTTAAGGATTTTTCTTTCAAACAATGGTTTAAGACTTTCGAGGAATGTTTATTTTCAATCCGTGTTTTAAGACTTTCGAGGAATTGTTATTTTCAAACAGTGGTTTAAAAATTTCAAGGAATATTTTTTTCAAAGGCGGTTTATGCCTTTTAAGATTATTTTTAATCCGTGGTTTAAAACCTTCGTGGAATGGTTATTTTACAACTTAAGTTTAACAAGTTTAAACCACGGTTTAAGAAACATTTTGTTTGAATCTCGGAGGTGTACATTTTAAATCAATTTAGGAATGAAAAATATAGACTGGGATAGCAGTTTGAAGTTTTACACACAAGTTTGAAGCTCAAACTCAGTGTTGAAGACCTATAGTGCAATGGATTTCTATATAATACCTCACTTGCACAAAGGCGGTTATTTCCAAACAAGCAGTCTACGTATTTGGACCAAAAAATAGCCTTTTTGAAGAATGTCCATGTCAGCCTGTGCACAAGGTTAATTTTCTTTAGAATCCATTTAGTTCGATTATATCTGAGGACTAAGTTTTCCATGGCGAGGCTTTGTAGCTTTGCATGAACGAAAAATGCCCGAACGAAAAACAAATGCTCTTACTTTGGCTTTGCAGCAGGGAAACAGTCGTTTATTTTCTGTTGGCATGTTTCGGTCACAAAGTGGCTGTCCAGAACAAACATCTACAATAAAAGTACATTACACATGAACGTATGCAGGAAACCAAAACATGAAATTGTAAAGCTACATGAATTGCCATTCTTTTATCATCTGTTTGTCATCTTACATACTATTTTATTGGGTTTGCACTAGGTGTTATTTCACTACTGGCAAAACACTTTGCATGAAATACATAAAAAACAACAATAAAAAGGCTTCTCAACCCTCTTTCAAAAGCTTTTATTACCATCGCTTGCTTATTTGAAGAATAAAACGCAAAAACAGCAACAACTTGCTGTCAGTGAAAGATGTGAATATATGATAAAATTAGCGGTGAGCTCTAGGGGAAAGTCGAGTAACTTCGGACATGGGGGTAAATTCGAACATACCATCGCAGACAGTGAAAATCCTGGTGAGACTGCTCATTATGAACCGTCTCATCAGGATTTTCACTTTTTGGCCAGTTATTTTTGTTTTAATTTCAAACAACTGACATATAAAGGAAACAATGTCACTGTCCGAATTTACTCGCTGTCCGAAGCTACCCGACTCTCCCCTACTGCTCACTACTCGTTTGTCACTAACAGTGATAAGAAATGACTGCTGACAGTGTTTGTCTCCATTAGCGACGAACAGTGTTTGTTAAGGAGAGATAAAACAGTTGGCAATAGCTACTGACAGTATTTGTCACTGCTAGTGGTGAGAAGTGACTGCTGATAGTGTCGGCTGACTGTTACTGTATCCGATTACTGCTGTTTGTGAGTGATAAAAGCATTTAATGAGCCATGACGTTTGGTAATGACCGGTAACTGCTGGCTGTGAGCAGTGATTGCTTACTGTTAACTTGATCCTCCTTATGGACATGTCACTGGCAGACCTCTATGTTAACACGATGTTGCCTCGAGATGGGTTGCTCTAGTAGAAAAGAACATTCATGTCTGGGTGGTCTTCTATGAAGATGAATCTATATTCCTTTAATGATTTTTTTTCTAATAACAACTCTTTAGAGAAAAAAAACTGACATTATTTAGGTTTTATTGTTAAAACAGTGTAGTAATCATACATTATCACAAAAAAGCTACCTCAAGTAGAAGGCACACTAACAGATTAGCAACCGCAGCACCGATGAATAAAAATCTGTACGCTATACTTGGGGGTACCATGACCTGCAATGGAATAGTAACTGCTATAATATTGAATTCAATATTGCGCTAAGGGAGAGTCGGGTAACTTCGGACAGCGGGTAAATTCGGACAGAAATATTGTTTCCTTTATATGTCAGTTGTTTGGAAATAAAACAAAAATTACTGGCCAAACAGAATTATGCTCAATATCAGCCGTCTCGTCTGGAGATTCACTGTTTGCAATGGTATGTCCGAATTTGTCCCATGTCCTGAGCTTCCCGACTCTCCCTGGCTACACTTTCAGGAGAAGCAACATCGCCATTTGTAAGTTTTGCTCCCTTCTCAATAAGAGTCAAAATTTGAAAGAAAAGCATATGCTCTTCAAAGAGCAAATTCTTCCTTTTTTGAGAAGATCCCTTTTGGAAGTGTTTTGCCTTAACAGGGACGCATCAGGAAGTCACCAAAGGTGTATCCTTTTGATAAATGGTTGAAAACATGTAGCTGTACCCATACACATTAAACATATCTGTCTTCGTCTGAATTACTTATATAAACATAGTTGTCGTTTCCAAGATGTATCTAGACAATACAATGACCGATAAATTATCATTTCAAGCCCGTGCCCGACTTTATAACCATCAGCTATTACATGTTCAGTGGATAAATCTATTTTGCAAATATGTTTTAATATGAAGAATACAAAGGGCAAACAAAATTAAAGGCAGTTTCAAACTTCTGGATGATTGAAAAATATCAACATTTAAAAGTATTCGCTGAAATATTAATCTAGTCTAGCCTATCCCATAACCTTGCTATGCCATTGGATTAAAGTCATTGGCGATGGTATGAAATAAGTAACAGTAAAAGTTTAGAAGGCAGAAGTTGTAATCATTTGCCACTGACATGAATCGTTGTAGAGAAAATAGTTAAAAATAACTTGTATAACTAAAGCATGTGAGCAGGGGCTCACTTGTTACCCCGGCCAGCATCATCGCCTAACAGTAACACTGCCACACTTAATACAAAACTTTAAAACAAATGATAATGAATGATACGCAGAAGGAGGCTCAGATACTCTGTTACTGATACAACTAGTCATACCCAATGTTTGGCCTAAATATAAAAATCCTAGCTATTGTGATTCCTGAGACATCTGTGACAAAAATAAAATTGGAAAGAAAGAAAAAATGAACAAAAGAAGGGAATGATACATATATGGAGGCTGATACTCTCTTACACAATACAACTAGTCACACCCAATATTTGTACCAAATCTGAAATCCTACCTGTATGGTTCCTGAGAAATCTTTGACAGAAATTCAATTGGCGAGAAAGAAAAAAAAAGAGGGAATGATAAGCAGATGGAGGCTGTAGGTCTCTTATATGATACAACTAGTCATACCCAATGTTTGTAACACATTTCAAAAACCTAGGTAAGGTGGTTCCTGAAAAGTATTTGACAAAAAAAATAATTGGAGAGAAAGAAAAAAATAGACAAACAAAGGGAACAATAAGCAGAAAGAGGCTGAATGTCTCTTCCACTATACAACTAGTTATAAATGTACCAAACATTTGTACAAAATTTCAAAATCCTAGCTATAGTGGTTCCTGAGAAATCTGTGACAGAAAAAGGTTAATTTAATTGGATAGAAAGAAAAAATGGACAAACATAGGGAATGATAAGCAGGAAGAGGCTGATGTTTTCATGCATATTAAAACTAGTCATTACCAAGGTTTGTACTCAATTTCAAATACCCTTACTCTAGAAATTTCTGAGAAATCTCTGACAGATATTTATTTGGAGAGAAAGAAAAATGAACAAACAAAGAGAATGATAAGCAGCAGAAGGCCGATTCTCTCTAACACTGTGCAATAGTCATACTTAACGTTTGTACCAAATTTTAAAATTCAAGCTGTAGTGGTTACTGAGAAATCTTTGACAAAAATTTAATTGGAGAGAAATTGGAGAGAAAGAAAACCTGGGCAAAAAAAGGAAATGATAAGCTGGGGCAGGCTGATTCTCTCATACCCCAAATTTCAGATACCCTTCCTGTAGAACTTTTTGAGATATCTTTTACAGAAAATTAACACCATACAACTAGTCATACTCAACGTTTGTACCAAATTTCAAAATTCTAGCTGTAGTGGTTCCTGAGAAATCTTTGACAAAAATTTAATTGGAGAGATATTGGAGAGAAAGAAAACCTGGACAAAAAAAGGGAATGATAAGCTGGATCAGGCCGATTCTCTCTTACATGGTACAACTAGTCATACCCAACATCTCTACCAAATTTCAGATACCCTTACTGTAGAAGTTTTTGAGATATTTTTGACAGAAAATTAATTGGAGAGAAAGAAAAAATGGACAAATAAAGGGAATGATAAGCAGCAGGAGGCTGATTCTCTCTTACACGGTACAACTAGTCATACTCAACGTTTGTACCAAATTTCTAAATCCTAGCTGTAGTGGTTCCTGAGAAATCTGTGACAGAAAAAAAAAGTTAACAAACACACACACACAAACATGTAAACGGAAAAACCAAAAACTATATACCCCTATATACTTCGTATACCGGGGGTATAATGACGGACGTACAGTAACTGTTGTAATGTGTTTGAACGAAAGTAGCTGGTTTAACATGAACTTAAGCATCAGAACAGTAGCTAGTAACATCTATGACGGACAAAATTACTTATAACGATAAGCTTAATGGAAACATTAAAAAACTAATTGAACTATATAATTCTTTCGAGACTTAAAGATATTCGTACAACAAAACGACAAAGTAAAATACAAATGAAGTCTATAGTCCTGACCTTGAAAAAGTTTGCAACTGCCTGTCCAGGATAAATATTTATCCACAACGATACACCAATACAAACAACAAGATTTCCCACAAACCAATCTGAAAGACAAAGAAAATAACCTACTCGGCACACACTTTTGCATCAACCTTGAATTTGATGGCGTTGAATCAAAGTTGATTTAACGTTGAGTCAACGTTGAGTGCCTGCTGGGTAATCTGCCGCTGGTTTTAAGTACATGCGCTGCTCCTCAGGCGTACCGTTTACGATGAATGATAACCAAACTCCGTCTCCTTTATACCTTTTTCATATTTCTTCTGCTTTGGTATGTATCGATATGCCTGTACTTTTAGAGGGGGGGGGGGGTCGGGGGATAACTTTGACTTGTATCAATTTTTCATTTTCCTTACGGGAGTTATTACTTTTTTAACATTATTTTTTTATCTTATTTTATTTATTTATTTATTTTTATTTATTTATATATTTATATATATATTCAAATTGAAAAATGTCTGAGAGAGAATTTAGTTTTGTTTTTATTTCTTTACTTATTTTTGAAATAGAAAAAAAATGTCTGAGAGAAAATGATTTCATGTCTAAAATCGACGTCAAAATAGATTTCTTATTAAATAAAGTATTAATTTTTCTTTCAGTAAGAGCCAATTCATCTCATGAAGAGTAGCTCCATCGGCGAATGTATTAACCTCTCTGGCAAACAAATACTGCTCTGCTTAAAATGTGTTACTCGCTACAATGTCGCCAAAAGCAATGGGCGAAGTTATGTGCTTCAACTCAATAATATATTGCAAATAATCATTCCTTTTATAAATAACGGATTCTGATAATCATCAGAATCCGTTATTTATAAAAGGACTGATTCACGCTGACTGACTTTGGTAATGATATTTGCGTAAGTGATATGTACATAATTTTAGCCTTAGTTTTCGGCTCATGGCCTTATCTTGTATATATGTACATAACCTAGATGCAACTCAGTTACCCCGACTGAGGTTGCCCCCGTTGTAACGGGGATTATCTTAATAAATCATTAGTATTATTATTAACGCATCGGAATGCGTAGGAATGCACATACATGTATATGATAAAACTTACAGTTTGTGTAGAAAGGTTTTCTATATGGTTTTCCTCTTGAGAAAAGTATTGCCATGATGATATACTGGTACATGGAACTGTAAAATATCGCAGTGTTCTCGTAACTCGAGTAATCGTACAATTCACCACCTGGCATGTATTCAAATGGTACGAACCTGTAAAGAGATAATGGATATTAGGAAATTTATATTTTTGTTAATGTAACTAATTCACATGCACAAGCTTTTGAGCTTTCTGTACATATGCGATGGCAGTGTGGATCCCACATTTTTACTAGTTAATGGTATCTTAAATCTGTACTAGCTATCTAGTTAATGATATATCATATGTTTAGGAGCTGTAGATTGCCTTTTTATTTCTTATATACTTAATAATCAGAATGCGTTTTAACAACAGAATAACACAAGGTGTATATTATTAAAAGTGAGTGTGAATATTTTGACAACACGCGTTTACAAACAAATTATTTTCCTTGCAATCAGAAGTCACTAGCAGAAATCATTGACTAACTTGAATTATTATGTAGGTTTAAGCACTGGTAAATACATGTACCAACGCTTAAACTGCTTTGTAAAGCAACCGAAACGTTACGATAAACTAGAAACAATCGGTTAAAGTCGATCAAAACAGAAACAACGAATACAGGCAAGGCAATAGATCAAATCATATACGATAACCAGTTTGGCAATAATGAGGACGTGAATGTAAATGGGTACATTTTTGAGGGACAACTCTATCATTTTCCCTCCCCGCCCCCATCCCCTTTTTCAACAGGGCTCAACACATTGCATAATATGTTGCAATGAAACCAAAATTTCAAATAGAGACATGGCGATGAATTAAATCATCAAAAACCGTTTGACAATTGTACTTCTATTATTTCTGTTTGTACTCGCTTCTCAATGGGAGTCAAATATGAAAAGAAAAAAAATTCTTCCGTAGAAGCAATTTGTTACTTTAAGAGGGAGCAGATTGTTTTCTTTAAAAATGGACCCCATGTCGGAAAGATTATACGTCTAGGAAAGTATACAGGAGGAATATACTAAAAAATATGATTTCTCTTAGTAGAAAACCAAAATTTCAAATAGAGACATAGCGATGAATTAAATCATCAAAAACCGTTTGATAATTGTACTTCTATTATTTTTGTTTGTACTCGCTTCTCAATGGGAGTCAAATATGAAAAGAAAAAAAAATCTTCCGTAGAAGCAATTTGTTACTTTAAGAGGGAGCAGATTGTTTTCTTTAAAAATGGACCCCATGTCGGAAAGATTATACGTCTAGGAAAGTATACAGGAGGAATATACTAAAAAATATGATTTCTCTTAGTAGAAAACCAAAATTTCAAATAGAGACATAGCGATGAATTAAATCATCAAAAACCGTTTGATAATTGTACTTCTATTATTTCTGTTTGTACTCGCTTCTCAATGGGAGTCAAATATGAAAAGAAAAAATAATCTTCAGTAGAAGCAATTTGTTACTTTAAGAGGGAGCAGATTGTTTTCTTTAAAAATGGACCCCATGTCGGAAAGATTATACGTCTAGGAAAGTATACAGGAGGAATATGCTAAAAATATGATTTCTCTTAGTAGAAAACTGAGTGCCAGTCTGTTTACCCACTCACCGTAAATATTACCAAGCTTGTGAAGCTCAAGCACAAAATGTCTGAACCGCGACACGACAAAACTAACAAATTTGAAAGTGAGCCCAGCGAAACTAGATTAGTCTGGACATTCGCCAAGTCTAAGCGGAGTCGTCGATGGTCGCTTCGAGATAGCTTAGACCCTCAGATACCCTTTAAGCGCACAGCGAATACTCTGATCAGAATGGGCGGATGGGCGCACATGCCACTTTATTGGTTTTAGCGTGTCGCGGCTTATTAATTATTTTACACAAATGACGGTACTACTGGCAATTTAATCTCGTATAGGAAATAAATATTTCGCGAAGAGAGGAAATTGAAGGCAAGGCAAATATATTTTGCATAAGGGAATTTCAATTCGTGTGAAATATTTGCTGACCTTACCTAATCTCGCTAAGGCGGTAATCTAGTAATATGTTCAATAAACAAAAATTACCATTCGTCTTTCTGAATGAAGAAATTGAAGAAGACTTGAAATCCCGTCATGACGGTTGTCTGAAGAATGAGGGACAGTATTGGTGCCAAATCAACAAGACTGACCGTAGGTGGGTATTTGGTTAGGTGTCGATAAGCATCAGTTCTAGCACCTACAATACATTCTCAATTAAGGTACATAAAAAGAGAAAGTCAGAGAGAGAAACAGATAGAGACAGAGTAAAACTTACATTACCCAAACAAACCGTTACATGAACATGTGACAATCGCTTTTGTCCGAGACCCTTCATATTCAAGAATTGTTATACTACACAATATGTATGGCATTATAATCTTTATCAAATAAATATTGATTACATACCAGTTATCTACCTTTACAGATCATCACAAACCTAATTTTACGGTTTATATTAATGTTCCATCACAATTTATGGGAGTCGATATTTTGTTCCTGGAAGGATGCATCAAAATAAGCACTTGTCGGTATATTAATACTTCTATAGAACTGTTTTGTCAGCTTTGATCTGCTAACAGATCTACTAATGCTGAGAAAGTTGGACTGAGGTTCTACGGACCGCATGCACGTTGCACGCGACACTTTCTTTGCAATGCTTTCATATCACATATAAGCATGGCCGTGCATGGCGGTTGCATTAAAGTGAGGATTCAATATTTATGCAACAGTTGGGCGACTGTAAAATCCTTAAATACCGATTAACATTCCAATGAAATTATACTTACAGGTTAGACTGAGAGTTGTCAGTATGAACAGATCACACCATAAAAACTCGAAATCTGACAAATTAAGACCATACTGAAAAATAGCAAAATGATATGTTGACCAGTGGGTTCACTGCTAACACCTCTGCTTCTCTCGGAAAAGTACAATAACAGTTAAAATGTCACGCTGTCCAGTTTCAAAGTCGGCAAAAGCATTGTCTTTGAAAATACACTTATAATGGAACAAAAGCACGCTGATGCAAAACTGACACCTACCTTAAAGCCTAGTACTCGAAAGGTAAATTAAACCTGTACAATCATGAAATATGTGTCTGCATGATATCTTGCAAAATAGCATAAAAGCCGCGAACGAAAACGAAAGTGCCATGTGAGGAGAATGTCGTTTTTTCTGTTCAATGTGTTTGACTTTAGCTCTCGACATCACGACAACTGATATCTTAAAGTACTCCTTTGTTCCAAAGATATCCGTTTGCCACATTTCCTATTTTCTGATACAGACTAAAATACTGTCTCAAGAGCCGTTAAACCCCAAAACAACCAAGCAACCTATATCCCTTAAATTTCAATTCCGGATATCTCAAACTACTTATACATTTGTATCTCAAGCTTAATTTTCATGGACCAGAAAATTTACTTTGAGATATCAATTTGAGATAAACTCTGACTTTCAGATATCGAAAGTTGACTGCACTGTAACAGCCATGATTTGTTTACTCTCACCATTTTGCAGTAATGATCTATGACTGTGGCCGTTTCTGGGCCGCTTCAATAGTACATTTATTCCGAAACTTACCCAATACAAGAGACTGACAGACATGAATTCAACCAGGCCATAACATGCCATATATTTAAAGATTCCAAAGGATGTCACCAACGCTGCTCTTCCTTCTCTACAAAATATATAACTTTTCAAATACGGATTTTTTTCACTTTTTTATAGGTTTTTCTATTTAAAGTCAAATCAGCCATGTGAAGTCAGCTTGAAATCTACAATATTACAGTTACTAAAGTCTTATCAAAGACAACAGATGACTCGTGTATCGTAATAAGATGTTTATTAATATTAAAAAACTTATAAAACAAATGCAGTACTGTACTTAATGAAGTGCCTGTTGCATGAAACTTAAGGCAAAAATAAATATTTACGTTGATTCTAATTTTCAGATAACGGTTATCTTTCTTAATGAAGAGCATACCTTATGACTGTTGGCACGCAGGATATGTTGGGAGTTTTCGAAGTGAATGGAGAGGCAACTGAAGCCTCAGCTTCTGAAAGTGATATACCGGCATGAGCGGTCTTCAGGGCTCCACAGTCATTGGCACCATCACCACACATACCAACATAGTAACTGTCGCGACAAAATAGTAAACGTGAGTGAGTACTCCCTCCCCAACCCTCTCACCCTAACCCCTCCCCCCACACACCCCACAAAAATAAAAGTAGAAAAAAATAAAATAAATCAATCAACTTGTTTGCATAAACGAGTAGAAATGTCCGTTAATCAACAAACGTACGAGCTCTAACAATGACTTGTTGAATAAGATATCATTATAAGAGATCAGTTGTTGTGTGAGAACTACATCTACTTTCAACTGACCGATATTCAGTTATTAAGTGTTTACATAGCCTTATCTGAACTATTATTTTGATTGCAGAAGAAAAACAGTTTTGTCGAATTCTCCAAAGCAGTATCTAGTGCACGCATTATCCCGTCAATAAAACACTGTAACGCGCCTCTAAGTATTCCATTCTCACGGAATAGACATGGCATCGTCATAAATCAATTAAACGTGGTCTGGCGTCATACATTTCGCGGCGATGTCAGTAAATGTCCGCATGTGCGACATTAAAGATTATTTGTTTCAGAATAATTCAACGAAAATTCCAATGCCTTTATAAACGCAGCATTAGGAAAGAGACGGGAAAAGGGCGGAAGGGGGGTGGGGGAGCTTTTTGTACAATAGTTAATTACAGAAACTGTCCTCGAATCTACATGAAGTCAAACTGGCAATGGCGGATTACGATATTTCTCGCTGAAAGACCTATTCACAAATATACCTTTACATGTATTGTTATTATAACCTCAGGATAAAACGTACCCCAGATCTTGTAGAGATTCAATCAGCTGTGCTTTCTGGTCAGGAAGCATTCTTGCGAAAACAGTTCCTCTCAACACAATCTAAAAAGATTCAGCAATTTTCTTTCTTAAATGGTTACATTATACATTTGTCAGTACTTTAAGTTTTCATAAAATTACAGATTTTAATTTGTGATTGCGAACACTGACTTGAACACTTAACTGCCAACGCTCGTCTGCTCCGGTGCAGCAATAAATGTTAATTGTAATGCACTTACAAATATAACGCTACGTCTGATTGGATAACGTCAAAAATTTGCGACAGTATATTCAGCGATATACTGTCGCAAACCCGACGTCATTATAAAACGTCTCTTTTCATTGGCTTACGTTTGGTTTACGCTGCTGAAAGCGCTTGCAATTGGTGGAAAAATTACACTTTGAAAGGTGAAAATGTAAAAAAGTGCATTAGAATGGGGATAACTATATTGAAAATTGTCAATTGGGGAGGTAAACCGTCGGGTTTATGGTCGCAAATGCCGTTTTACGGCTCCGCTGGCGCGTCGCCGTAAAACGAAATTTCCTACCATAAAACCGACGATTTACCTCCCCAAATGACAGTTTTGAATACAGTTATCCCCTAAATATACTTGAATTGAAAACACCTTATCATTGTGTGTGTGTGTGTGTGTGTGTGTGTGTGTGTGTGTGCTTCTGTGGAAATGCATGTAGCACATCTATGTGTCTATCTGTAAACATAAATGTTACAGAAAGGAAAATCTCAAAAGCAAATAAGGAAAAACGTTTTCTCTTTAAGAACAACTTTGCTATTTTTCAAGATGTAAATCATTTCATGTGAATGTATATGCGAATAAGTGAATGCGATATATTTTACAATCGTGTAACTGCAGAATCTTTGTTAACTTTCGGAGTTTACTTTTTTTTTCAGATTAAGTGATGCATACACATAGGATTAAATACGAATAATCTACTTTGCCGGCACTATTTTTACAAAAGACACGGATCCTTGATACACACAAATGCATACAGATAAATACACTATAGGGTTTGAGCGAAAGGATAGAGAGTGCATAGTTTTAACATGTAATTACGGATAGCTGGCATTTTTCATATACCTTCTGTATAGCATCAGGGAAATACTGTCTTAAGACGGCCCATGATTTCCCAGCAACTGCAAAATGGTACGTCTCTGCTGTGTCAGTGTTCATCTTAATTTTAGTATCACCCTAAAAAAATAAAAAATCGTGTCTGTTAAAATTATTACATTCTGTGTAGAGCTGAAATAAGATAAATTCACTGGTATTTAGATTGCTGGTCTGCTAAAGTCGCTCGATGGGATACAGACAGATAAATCACGCGTCCTTGGTTCGAATAACGGTTTCCGCACATGGTGTCATAATTGAGTGCTAACGCGCCCTGTGTCTAACCATTTCCAGTACGGTAATGTGGGTTTGCATCCAGTAAACCGGTTTGAAGCTCCCAGTAATTCATTGGGCCTTAGGGTAGAGTCGGGTATCTTCGGACAGCAGGTAAATTCGGATATACCATTGCAAACAGCGAAAATCTAGATGAGATGGCTAATGATGAGCCGTCTCATCAGGGTTTTCACTGTTTGCCCAGTTAATGTTGTTTTAATTCGTAACAACTGACACATAAAGGAAACAAAATCTCTTCGAATTTACCCGCTGGCTGAAGTTACCCGACTTGAACCCACTTCTGTTGTGGTTCCCTTTATGTTACTTATTCTTGATGTCGATGTCAGTGCTTTCGCTCACATATGTGTGAGTGTGGGGCAGCTGACTGACCACATGTGTAGGAAAGCTGTATGTCTGCTTCACCGGGCGCACTTTTCGTCGACTGTTGTCAATAAATGCATATACTTCTTTCGCTTAGGATATACGACCTGATCATATTTGTTCATGCTACATTATGCAGTTATACTTTGAGGTCGGGTTGAGCAAGTGTGGATTGGATTATCTGTTCCTGAGCAATTTGATATTTAATTTTGTATCATCTTTTATTTATTTGACTAGTGGCTTGAACATGGCATACTCAATATCATGTAGCCAATCTTACAAACCACCTGAAATCTCCAAACCAACCGCCCATCTAATTATCGAAAACACGAAGTTGCAGCATATTCACTCCGAATCTGCTATTTTCACTATTTCTGGTAACTTGTTTCCAAAATATATGACCGTTTGGAATTTATTTTATCATATGAGGTCGCTGTTATTCAGTCGATAACGTCGTGTCATAAAAATCATATGACCACACGTGTAATAACATTTTGGCGCGTACACGTAACGTCATTGACAACCTCCATGTCGACAATGCGTTTTCTTATTGAAATAATGTTCAGTTTGAAGGCATAAAATTCTATTTTGAAGGGTCGTATGATAAACACAATCGTACACTCGAGGTCTTTTTATATGAAATTTATGAAACTCGCCGAAGGCTCGTTTCATAAATTTCATATGAAATGACCACTCGTGTAAGATCCTCTTTATCTTTACTCGCCGAAGGCTCGTTTCATAAATTTCATATGAAATGACCACTCGTGTAAGATCCTCTTTATCTTTACTGCAGCTGTTGTTCAGAACATAGTGGTAGCCATCTCCTCGTACTTCATCACAGTGCACATTATAATATATAATCTTTTTGTTTGTGGATAATCGAATTCATTTAGATTTTTGTGGAAAAAAGAGTTTTGGTAAAGCCGGTGCTAGAGGGAGTGGCAAGTGTTGCACATCGCATAAATGGATATAAACAGACTCAACCATAATGGGGTGTGCTATTTTCGCTTCATTTATGTCCTTCTTGCCATCCTTGCCATTCAGAATAATATCAGCATGGTTGGGGATGGCACCGATAGAGCCTCTCTACCCTATGTAATATTACATTAGGTAAAATGAAGATAAAAAAAACGACTTCAACATGTACTACTGGCGTTCCAGGTCATCGTCAGTAGTCTTAATGTCCTGTATCATTTAAGAAAAAGATAATAAGATTGCTACATAAATCAGTACGCTTCAAATTGTACTGCTGACCGATCCGAGTCGGAAACGAGCAGTGGTGAAAGTAGAAGCATTTTGGCAACAGAATTTTGCAAATTTTCTTGCATGAGAAATATGTTATCATTTGCATGGTTCAGTCATACTGGACCATGACTAGAGAAAGAAAGATCTTCATCATCATAGTAAAAGCATTTTTATTATTGAAGAATGTCATATCAGTGCCATAAAATACAACTTAAAGACGAGGTTTATAATATATTGTGTAACATTTCACACCAACTAAAAATCTTAACAAAAAAGATAACTATACATACATTATACAATTTGGCCGATTTTATATTGTCTTCCGCTACTTCATCCGTATACACATATTCAATCTGCGGCGGTGATATAGTGTCGCCACTTTTGTCTGTTTGTGGGGGAAAGGCTTGGACTAGTATCACCTTCTCCTGATGTTCTACCATGTGGCATTCTCTGGCAACGCTTAGAGCAGTCAGCATATTGTCTCCTGTGAGTTTAAGAAAATGAGCCGCGACACGACAAAACCAACAATGTGGCCGTGTGCCCAGCGAAGACTCAGATCACCCTGGGCAGCTACCCAGTTTGACCAGACTCTTCGTTAAGTGCTCAAAGGGTAGCTAAAGGCCTAAACTACCTCTATGCGGACAGCGAAGATTCTGATCAGACTGGGCGGATGCCCAGGCTGATCCGAGTCTGCGCTTGCCTCACAACCACATTGTTGGTTTTGTCGTGTCGCGGCTCATATATACATGGGCAACGGTATACGAATCAAATCGGCAACACAGCAACGTTCATTTGCATTTAGTGCGAAACTAATACTCCTCTTTTTCCCAATCCCTTAACTCGACTTTTACTTGTATAATTTATTACTTTGTGCTTCTTAGCTTCTCATACAGACTTTTAGCATTTCGAGTTATTATGTAGAGCATATTCGGTGACCTAGCAAATGTCAATCATCAGTCAATTTATGGGTAATTATTTTTAAAAGTCTACTTCTAAATCTGATCAAGCACAGCGTACAGTTTTCTGTCTATTATGGATTCACCATAGACGATGTTATCATAGAAGGGTATTTTATAAGCAGTATAAAATGCATGGCCCCGGGAAAGAGGTCAATACAACTCGTACCCATACATGATAATGAAACAGCCTTTCATATACAGCCCTATATCATAAGAAATCAAAGTCAATGTAAATTGCATTCAGATTGTCGATAATGTTTACATTTGTGTAAAAACATGTTTAGAAGAGTAACTAACAGTGCCAAGCACACCTCTTCCGTCCTTTTTGAAGGACAGGAAAGACAATACGAATTTTAGAATTTGTTCATAAATTTGTATACAATCGTGGAGTGGAACTTTTAAGAGTTAGAATTTTCAGCTTCCAATAACAACAGTAACATTAAACTCTTTCACATACGACATCATTGAATAACATCTGCTGGCTTACGAAGAACATCGTTGAAGTAAATTGCAACTATAATGTCTTAATGTCAAGCGGTTAAACAAAATAGTATTGATTGTTAAAAACGATTATTCTGAATACCTGTAACCATAACAGTTCGTATGTTAGCATGCTTGAGTCCGTCTATATTGCCAGTGGTCTCCGGCTTTAGTCTGTTCTCCATCACTAATAGGCCAAGAAATGTTAGTTTTCTTTCTACTTGGTCTCTGTAAATGGAAACAATTCAAAATGAATTTATAGCAAAGCTATACGCCTTTGTTTGGTTTAAACACTTTGTTTTCCGCATCAGATAGCAACTAAGCAAAATAAGTACAAACACTTTCAGTACAAACAGACAAATACATATCAACTATAAGGGCTTTAAGCCATCTGTAATATTCAAGTGAAGCTGAGTTGTAAGGTATTAGATGTTTAATATAATAAAATTGGTGGTGTAAAAGCGCAAAGATCAGGAACTGATACAAATTCCATTTTACAGCCAGGGTGAGGGCTGAAGCTCTGTAAAACCGGACTAAGGCCGATAGTTTATTACTGACCGCTCCAAGACGGCGTTTCCGTTACGGTTCATTTATATTATTTGTTATGTCCGCTTGTCTCCAGTCTTCGAAAATCTGTTTGTTTGACTGTTTGGAATTGATTGTTTTAATTTTGTTTCCCTGGTATGCTTCTATACAAAAGTAGAAATAAAAGTGAAATAATATTGTTCTCTTATTTGTGTAATGCATGTTTGGTTGGTTAAGACCAACTTTGCGGGCATCTACTTTAGGAAGCGTTTTTTTGTATTATTTTCCGCTCGAACTGTCTTATGATTATTGACTGTATGCTTAATTTCCTATTTTGTTCCATTGTTTTGTAAATGCTATTTTCGGCCACCTACACGTGCAAGGGCTATTCATATAGCTTTTCGACTGCTTTCATCTATAAGAGGACTAGTTCAACTGGCAAGCCAGATAATTTACAAGGAATTAGAGGATTGAACTCAGTTGTCATAATGAATAATATAAACAAGAACTCCGTGGAACTCTATGTGGCACCTACCTTGCGCTTCCACAGTGGTAAAGATATACTTAAAAGAAAAGGTATGAGAAATAGACAAAAACACTAGGCTCAACACAATTTCGGATGTAAAATTTTACTAAATCAGAAGAGCATGAAATATAGGTCAAGGGTAGGAATAACTGCTACATACCTCATGAATTTTCTTAGAAGAAACTTTTTGCCATGTTTGATGATTGTAGGTATCATACTTAGAGATGAAAGGAAAACATCGCTAGGGCTGACGCGATTTTGGATGAAATAAGCAGACCATGAAATATAGGTCAAGGGTAAAATCAATTGCCACAGCCCTCAAGAAAATTTTAAGAAGAAACTTGATGCCAGGTTTGATGATTTTAGGTATCATTGTTTGTGAGAAACGGACTTAAACAGTAGGGTTGACGTAATGTTGGATGTAAATTTTACAAAGTCATCAGAGCACGAAATATAGGTCACGGATAAAATAAGTGCAAAAGCCCTCGAAAATATTCTATGAAGAAGCTTTATGCCAGTTTTGATGATTGTAGGTATCATATTTTGTGAAAAATGGCATTAAACGCTAGGGTCGACGTAATTGTTGACGGACGGACGGGCTGACAGTCGGACGGACGGAAAAGTGAACTCCTATATCACACCTTGGTAAAGCAGGTGTGGCAATAACCAATCGGTACTAGGCACCGCTTGAGTCAGTGTGTCTTTACATGGTTTAGAGTTTACCGCGAGTTAGTCCCTCTTACAAAGATTGTCGGGTGGCTAAAATTATTCAACGGGGATCCCACAAATGGAGATGTGTGCACTGAAGGGGAATCCCTGAGGCAGCACAAGGGTACCACCACAGATCGACCACAGAAAAGGCCGTTATACATAGCCAATCCAGATGGAATCAGCAATTATATGATATACAAAACAAATTATATACGTCACGTTTACCTGTAAAATGTCATAATAAGCCCATAAGCTTATTTTAAATGAATTAAAGACTCAGGTGTTGTTTGCTTCTTGTATTATAGATCGTTGCTATAATTCTCTTATCGTGAAGCCACGTAGAAAGACACGCACAGTTCACTTTTAGTACCCAAATGCTAAGTGTTATGTTCTGTCAAAACAAAATCAGCATGAAAATTTTGCTTACGGCATTTATCAAATCAAGGAACTACTACATGTATTTGAATGGCTAATTCTGTGTTTAGTCGCTATTTTCTCTATTCTGACTGAATACACTTTCTGTGAGCAAACTCTGCAATTGTCTGCTTACTTTCGCATTTGGAATCGAATAGCAATAATATTATAGGAGAACAAGTGTTTCATTTTACAGCAAATTCGTTTATTTATTTATTTTAGAAGACCCCTTTGGGGGGATTTTTGTCCAGGAACGCGTACAGGAATCACAAAAGTCGTTTTCCTGTGTAAAAATTGCTGAAATAGATGTAGGTGCACCCACCAGCTTAATTTAAAACTGCATAACTATTTCCTTTACCATCGAGACAAGACGAATTCGTTTACATTTTCGATTATACAATAGTTTTTATACCTTTGAAGTTTTTGAATCTTTTTATATTTCAATCTCTCTGGTAACGTTCTGTGAGCGATAGCAAGTACTCTGTATCCATGCTTTGTGTAACTCATTAACACCTCGTGGAAATCTTCAGGAACTACAATAATTGTACTAGAAAGCATTATTTTAATACGCTACGTAAGACAAGCACTTGCCTTTAAAACATACTACCCCCATATGGTTCACTTTCGTTGGGCTGACGGTAAGTTTATTTGACAGCCTTGTGAAACAGGTTTTAGTCTATATCGAACCGTCCCCTAGAAACAGAGAGAGCGAGAGACAGAAAGAGAGAGAGAATGGTGCTCTAGTGCTGTAAAACAATACAAAGTCTGTCATCAGTATTCCCTACCCGTTTTCATGCCTTGGCCATATTTTAAGGACATTTACTTATTTATTAATTTTACATCCATAAAAATACTTTTACTGATAACAGACAGGAAAGTGCTCAAAAGCATGAATTAGCAATAATGCATAATTATGAGCACAAAACAAAAAAAAAATCAGAAAACTTAATTGCAACTATAAATAAAAGTAGTTCGTTGGAAAACGTTTTCTTATGTCCTATGATGAATTTAATTATAAATAAATAAAAGTAGTTCGTTGGAAAACGTTTTCTTATGTCCTATGATAAATTTAATTCTACCAAAAGAAATCAGAAATAGATGTATTCAGACAATTATGGTAATTTCAGTAGAAATCCTAAAGTATCTCGAAAGGGTATTCTGACCGCCTTTATAGCCATACTTTTACGCAAAAAGAAAATAAACAAACAACTAAATTCGTTTATCATGTTTTTTTTTTTTTAAAACTTAGCCTGAAATAAAATCTACCTGAATCTGCGAGGCATAAGGAAGCAATCATTTCCGGCGCTCCCTTCGTGTATATTTCAAAATGTTTAGACCCTAATCTTCTTGTAATCACAGACATTCTTTGAAGACCCGACGAGAAGGTAAACTGTCGAACTATACCAATTTCGTCTGCCGATATCTGTCGAAAACAACTGATTAGCTTCAAAATGATACACTACAAATGTTATATTAACCAGTGTGATAACATATAAATCTTTGTGATACTAGTTGAAAATGTCATGTATATTGATACCAGAATACTTCATACACGTATTAGTTACTATCTAATTGTTTCTCTCAGGTTTAAGAAGCTTAAGATATTTCACTAATGGTTAGTAAAGGAAGCGTTGTCGCAAGAGAAGTTGTAGAATCAGGTCATACAAACAAATGACAAACTTAATAAACGAAAAAATAACGTTCATGCTGACAATAAGATTTACTAAGAAACTCACATCTGACGATCTCGGTCGAACAATGGCTGGGCAAAGTACATCAAATTGTTGGGTCTCCCCAGGACCAGGCTCCTTTAGCACCTGTAATATGCATATACTCGCAGATTTTGATATAATTTCAAGATTTGGTTTAGTTTCTGCAGTGTTATTATTTATAAGTCATAGCGTTAATAGAGGATCTTACATGAGTGCTCATGTATTATTGAATTTATTAAACGAGTTGGGGAAAAAGATAAGATGCGAGGCTATGCCGAGCATCTTATCGGTTTTTTCCCAACGAGTTTAATAAATTCAATAATACAGGAGCACGAATGCAAGATTCTATTTATCATATGACACCAAAATTGTAATTTATTAGTAAATTTTGCATTAAAACGTTACGATTTAGCCATTAGAAAACGCGACGTTTTTGTGAACGTCAACGTATAACGTTACGACGTAATTTGCATATTTAATCCACTAGTGGATTATCGTTTTTAATGCATGGCTTTATTACACTCTCAAATGCGACGTCATATGATAAATAAATTATAGTAAATTCTGTTTTATCTATCAATAGTTATGATAAACATCTCTCAAGCAATTATAATATCTCGTTCAGTATGAAATGAAAAATAAATTTGCTAATCCAGATAGGATATAGAAGTCACAACTGCAGAAAAGAAATGAACTTCCCATATGGTTGCTTCCAACATGGTATTATCAAAATAAATTCAAATGTAACAAATGCAAAACAGAAGCAAGTAAATGATATCATGAAAAATAAAAAGCACTTAACAATGTTCTGAGTTCTCGTACTTGGTATATGTATAACATTAATAATTAACAAAAACGAGTTAATCTTCAAATGCTTATTGTTTGTGCTTAATACTAACCCAATCAATAGCGTCAAATATTATCAGCTCTAAAGGATCGCCACTTAAATTTTCATCTATTAAAGTGAGCGAATGACAGGTGGCCATGCCGGTTATAATATCTTTAGGCAGGAGCTGCATATTTTGTATTTCATTCTGAAATCTCAAAACGTAACAAATAATTGCACAATAAATATGTAAACAAATGGTATGAAATTTAATCCATACGCATAATAATATCAATAACACTCACACCTGGTTAGCTACGTTTTCAAGGATGTTCACCAAGTCTTTTGGTAACTCTGATTCTTTTTCTTTTCGTAACAGCTCTTTTTCGTTTACGTTTCGTAACATTCCTTGTATATACACAGTTAGCCAGGGGTGACGCAGTAAGTTTGAAAAGAAATATGGAATATTTGCATAAACTGGTGCTACAAGTTGTGACAGACCTGTATCGTTAAACCCATTTTCGTAAAATTGAAACCACAATGGCGATTCCGGTGAACAAATACACCTTCATGTTATTTTTTTCCACCATTTTTCACACAGAAACACGTTTTGCGACTTACTGATTGTTTCCCTAAGCGCCATAACCCTTCGAAACTTGATCGACTAATAAAAGAAATGATTCTACTTAAAGAGCAGGGCAAATGTTTTTGTTTAAATATTACCCATATTCAGAAGGAAGGCAAGAGTGAAAGTAATACAAATTCTCCTTCATCCTTTGATAGAATGCATGACGACATTAAATTGTTGCTCTTAGATAGACTCAATGAAACCCCTGCCTCTTGTTTTCTTTCGGTTTTAGTTTTCTTACTTCTAAGAAATAATTTCTGAATATGTTTTATGTCCTTTGTTTAAAGACATTTACAGAAGTGGGCAAATGAATCATAAAACTTACATGCCCTTTTCCACTGGTACAATGCCCTGCAAATCCAAACCATCTTCAGTTAAAGTCCCAGTCTGCAAAAGTATACTAGGCTCTGAAACATTCTTCCTCTAATATTTGTTACATGTAATAATCAATCAAGGACCCTTTAAGCTGTCGTAGTAACCAGCCAGCAGTTTTAAATAATGGAAATCAAAGATTTCGCTTTTAAAAGAACATCAAGTCAGCTGAAAAGTCCTGTTTACTGAGGCTGCTTAAAAATTAGGTTTAGAAATGAATATTCTGTCTCGATTATATTGAGGATCTTAGTACATAAATGCTCCTGTATTATTCAATTTATTAAACGAGTTGGGGAAAAAAATAAGGCTGTGCCGAGCATCTTATCGGGTTTCCCCAACAAGCTTAACAAATTCAATAACACAGGAGCACGAATGCAAGATTCTATTTATCATATGGCACCGAAATCAAATTTATCAAAATAAGCAAGTTTTGCACAGAAACGTCACAATAAGGCCATTGACAAACGCGACGTTTTATTGACGTCAACGCATAACGTTACAACATAATTTGCATATTTAATCCACTAGTTGATTATCGTTTTTAATGCATGGCTTTATCACACTCTCAGATACGACGTCATATGAAAAACACATTTAAACATACGTTTTGTTGCACACAATGAAAAAACAATAAACTTCTTGCGGTGCCTTTTTGTCTTTTTTGTTGGCATCATGCCTTTCTTGTTCTTAGTAGGCCCTTTTGAATAATAAGCATAAACCTTCGCTCGAAGGGGATTGGGGATAAATCAGTTGAGTATAACCAAGGATTTAATAGAGACCTTCAATTTAGTTGTTCTATTATATTATGTTGACTCATGAAAACAAGTAAAAGTACGTAAGAGTTATTTTTTACTATTTCAGTTTTTTTTTTCATTATTTAGTTGTTGTTTGTTATGTTTCAACGATAATGGAATGCAACTTAGTATATTTTTCTACGCCATATCAGATCAATACATTTAAATATATTTGTTGAAAATACTATGAGGCGCATCTAATGTCTTGTTTATGTAAGAGAAATAGTATTGTAACATCATTTTGGCAGCGGAAAATGACACCTATGTTGTATTTGAATCTCAAAGGGAGATCCATTATAATTTTGAAATGTAAAAACATTGCCTCGGTACCTTTGGGCGACTGTAGCATAAAAATGTGATCAGCGACACATATTCATTTTACTATTTGCTTAGTTCCCTAAGATCCTACTTTAAAATAAATCTTAGTGAGGAAAATTTTAGATTTAATACGTCTGCTTCGGAATTAGTATGTGTTAAAATTTAATGTGTTTACAACATGATGAGAAAAGTCATGCAGTTATTATGTATCGTTTCAAAAGAAGGTAACTATACAGAAAATTAAGCAGTCTGTATGTCGCTTCTTTATTGGACTAGTACAACTAAGGCGACTAAGACTAAAGACTAAACGCTATGCCAAAAACTAACGATGGCGGATTGTCTGACAAGTTTGCGAAAACGAAATTCCCGACTTCAGAAACCTTTGGTGGCATATAAAAGGTCTCTAAGTTCGTGAACGTAGTTTTCCAGTTTCTTTCTTGAATAGTAATCAAAAATTAAACCATAATCCCTTCTTTTCAAATAAAGCAAAAAAGGAAAACGAGCTAGATCCGCCACGCTTTGTTATTTATTTAACCGTGTCCAATCACGTGTATTTCACCGTTGCGCATAGTTGTACATCTTTACTAAAATGAGTTGTTGTTATTCATTTGTGTGATTGACATTTCGGTTGAAAATGGCTGAACAAGCCAGTGGAACAAGCATGAGTAGGGTGAAAATTCGAGTGGAAAAGTCCTCCGAGGGCGAGAAAGCCTTGGAGTGTTTTCTACCTCTAGTGGGTTGACTGGGCAGTCGGGTCGGGCGATGGTGATGGGTAGCTTTCAGTACTGGTGCGTCCTACTTATTTGGATTATTTTGGGGCAAGGACCGGCAGTGCTTGCTATCTTGCAGTAGATACGGGAAGGGTTGTTTGGACGTTTTTTTCTTATCTGTCCTTTCTCCTTTCTCGCCTACTCTCTGGGAGTCGGCTCGATATAGACTGAAATACTATCTCAAAGGGCCGTGAAAACCTAAACGACCAAACAACTAATTACCTCCCGCTGTCATTGTCGTAAACAAAGAGATATTTTTTTAAAACAATCCTACAACTACATATAGTACCCTAGTGCAATGGTATGAGAGTCGGACCTGTATATGGGCCTCGGCTGAAAGTAAATATTTTTAAACATCTGAACGCGTTACAGCTCTTTATTTTCCTTCTCTCTCCTCCCCCCCCCCCCCCCCCCAAAAAAAAAAAACAAAAAAAAAAAAACAAAAAAAACAGAGCCTTCAATTTTTCTCATTGTTTTGCAAAATTTCGTAGCATGCGGGGCAAATCGGATACTTTGCCAATTCTAGTAAGCTCCTAACAGTGTAGAGCCTATATAAATATACTGCGATAGTGACCTAGCATACACATTTTCCCCAATGCCTCCAACAACGGGTCCTTCCCAGCGGCTCCGCGGAACGAATCCATAATAGAACCGTCTGGGTGCCCGAGTCCGTCTGTCATCTGTGTCAAATTCAAAGATAGTGTGCACGTTGTTCCTGGGATCGGTATCCGACCTAGCCGCCCCAAAACGTGCCTGAGTACGATCGATTGATTGGGGCCTCGGTTTAAATTATTATCTGGAATAGAAAAAGAGCGAAACGTCGAAATTTATGACAAGAACGCTCATACGAACGGCTAAGCAATGCTTTGTGTAAAGCGCTCAATAGACTTACAAGACCAGCACCACTATCCGAGGTATAGGTCCAAATGCAACATAATTGCATGTAAAACACTTCGAAGAAAGCTTCAGAATAGAATAGAATGACGACATCAGGAGAATAAGTTGCAGAGTTCTAGATGCGAGTGGGCAATGGGTGACAATTGTTGTCAGATCTGCTAATAAACCCCTCATCCGAACCGCCTCAACGAGGCTGGATGAGGGACCACAAGCCTGTCAGTTCATCTGCCGTCACACTGTGTCTGGGCAGGCTTAGACATACTAAGCGGTTAACCTGGTTACCAATACTGAGTGCACATACTTCCGCCAGTAACAGACAACTACCCTTGCCGGCAGCCCGCTAGCGCAGTCGGCAGCGCGTCAGACTGCAGGTCAAGGGGTCCTGAGATCGATTCCCAGACAGGCCACATAACGCTCGTGGAGACTGATTATGAAATATTTTCTAAGGTCATTCATTCCCTTCTGTTGATTCAAGAAGGGCAGTTGTCATTTACTGGCGAAAGTATGTGAACTAAGTACTGGTTAAACGTTTAGGAGATCTAATTAAAATCTTAAAGAGCTTCTTCGAGAGCACATTCGAAAGAAGGAACATGGACCATACCATGGAACAGTGTCATGGAATAGTTTGAGTAGGTTAACTGACCGCCTAGACATGACCTTAGCTGTTTACTTGGCCGTAAATGCTCAACAAAACAAACAAACTCACAACTGCCCTTAAGTCAGCGGAAGGGAGAGAATGAGTGTAGAAAACATTTCATGACCAATCTTCACGACTGTTCAGGGGCCGGGCTTTGGAATCGAACTCGCGACCGCTTGATCTGCAGACCGACGTGCTGCCGACTGCGCTAGACGGCTCGGTACGACACATGTCAAATTCTGAGGGTACCAAACTCTCTGCATAGGGTAAAGGTGATTTCAAGAATCTCCACATGTAACGCCTTTCGTGCCTGAACTGGTCCTCCATGTGTGAACGAGACCTTGGCATGTAAATGAGTGGTTCATCAATGAAAACAACGAAAACAACAAAAAATAAAACAGGTAATGTGAATTGAATCTCCTCCAGTGACCGGGTCCTCCATGGTCGGAAAGGATTCACCACGAGTGAACGAAACCGTTATAGGTGAACCAAACAAGAAGATGTAAACTTGATCTGCACGTGTGAACATTGTTCTACGTCTGACAGGGCCTCCATGTATGAACATTTCTGCTTGTTAGAATGGCTTCTCCAGGTGTGGACGAGATACCCACATATAAACGGGACGGGACGTGTGAACGAGATAGGTACATATGTACGTATGAACGGGACACCCACCTGTGAAAAGGTGCTGCACGCTAGATGGAGACCTTCGCGGGTCCTGTATTTTTCAAAGATCCAGCACGTAAAACGGGACATGCAGTCTGATTATCCAAGTATGCAAGGGATCGCCACAGGCGAACGGACAATCCATGGTTGAACGGGCTCTGCGCCTGTGAAGTGTAAACGGGACCTCCACGTGTTAACGGGATCCGCATGTGAGAAAGGAAACTTCATTTGTGAACGTGTCGTCCATATGTGGGCAGGAACTGCATTTGCGAACAGGACCGCCACCTGTAAATGGATCTTCCACAAGTGAACGGACCTCCACATGTGTATTGGACCGCTACATGTGAACGGGGCCTGCACAAGTGAACGACATCTGCAAGGCTGTACCTGCGAAAGGGAACTACATATACGAACGGGATGTCCATATAGGAACGGGGCTTGCATTTTTCAACGGATCCTCTACGTGTTAATGGGACTGTTCATGTGTGAACGAAACGTGAATGTATGAACAAGACCTCATTCCGATGTAACATTTAGGCTCAGATGCGCAATACGTGAATATTATACAAGTTTCTATCACAAATATGTTTGGACTGTATTGACAAGTTTCAAGGAAACATAACGAGTTGCGACTCTAGACTAACCCTAGATAAATAAAATAAAATTCACGTGTCTTGTCTAAGTAATGCAGAAGACAACTTTTAAATGAAGGGACCATTTGCCTTTTAAAATTGTCCAGGGGTAGCAAGTTTTTCATTTTAAAATGGTTCCTAACTGGCTAAGTAATGACTTTCATCAGACAGCCATTGTTTGGTGTGATGGACTTTCGAATAGGGACAAACTACATCTTCAAGACTAAAATGCTTGCAACAGATTGGCGCGGAGAGTTGGGGAGGGCGGAGGGGTTGGGTGTCCTGTGGGATTATAATTTTCTCTGCCTCGTCTTTGTCTCAACCCTATCTTTCCTTTCTACTATCGCGTTGTGAGACGGCTCGACGTAACGCAAATATTATTACTCAGTAAAACAAACAACAAACCATCAAACCAAATGTCGATTCAAGTATTGGCATCATGCCAGTTATATTTTAGGTTTTCATTATTTACTGTCACTCAACGTTCAGGACCGCCGTGCAGTGCAAAGTTAATGTTGACGTCGGCTTAACGAAAGCACTCGTACATCCCATAATCTATCTATCACATTTTGAAGTCATACAGCCAACAGCTCTAGCAAACGAGAGAGCAGTTATCGCTTTGGGCTCGGCCATGTCATGACGTTACACTTGAACGTTTTGAAGTTGGAGTGATAGAAGTTACGTTTAACAAATAAGAGTCAGTGTTTTACCCTAAGGTGAATGGGTATACTTTCAAAGGAAACAACTCTGCCATTTTAATTTTTTGCCTCCCTTTTCAACGAGAGTCAAGTGTTAAACAGAATAACTTGCCCCCCCCCCTCTTCCCCCCCCCCACGTGCAGAAAAGTTCTTTCCTTTAAGCGCAGACCCCATTTTAATGGAATTTATCTTCAAGGAAAGCAAATAGGAAGTCACTAACATTGTTGTTGTTCCCCTTTCCAAAAATGGCCGAAAAAACATCAACGTGTACTCTTTTACCTACATATTTTTTCAGGTGACCTTTAGCCTTTCTTACTTATTGTTGAGGATTGGCGAAATGTTGAGTACAAGTTCTAAACATAATTCACACTGAGGTTCAAACTTTCCACGCGTCTCGTATTGTTACAAAAAGTCCAGGCTTCCACTCGTCTCTGTAGGCCTCGTTTTAATTTAGCCATATACCTAAATCTTGGGCCACTGCTCACACCGGGTAGGCGGCAATCGAAAACGCTCTTAACAATCGATTAACGCGGGTCAAAAACCGTTAGTAACAGCGTTTTCGATTGCAAATTGGGGACAATTTGCAATCAAAAACGCTGTTTCTAATGGTTTTTGACCCGCGTTTGTCGACTGCATGAGCGTTTTCGATTGCCTCCTACCCGGTGTGCTGCTGGTGTAATATTAAAATTTGAACCTGTTGAAAAAATGACCCAACTGGCCACTTTTCAATGTTGAATGTCGACCCATAGAGCATTTTTCAGTGTTGAAAATTGACCTGGGTCAAGTTTCAACATTGAGAATTGACGCGTGGGGTCATGTTTTCACGGGGTCAAAATTTAATGTTATCCGGCTCAAGAACCTCGGGGCGAATACCCCATCATTTAAAGTTTACATTGTAGTATACAATTCAGTTTTCCCGATTCAATATGATTTATATTTGATGTGACGCAAAGGATGTAAATTTTTATCAGGTTTGGCAATGTCGAAATCTACAGTCACATTGGACGCTTCAATGGATATATATATAGCCGTTCACTATTCTAAACAGTGAGTTTAGTCTTTAGTCAATAGCCGATAGCAGCATTAGTTGTACTAGTCCAGTACCTTATCAAAGCAGACAGTGTTTAGACTTCCGCATATGTTTATTCTTCTAGGGCTTATACAGTAAATCTGGGATTTCTTCATTCTGTTCTGTGCAAATACAATCCCAATAGTCAGGGCTGCAGGTAGAGCTGATGGTACCACGATGGTTACAATGTCCAGGGCCCGTTTGATGATAAGATCCGCAGTATTGCCTCGTTTAACCTGTGAGAAAAAGAGCTTGTCATGACTTCATTCATTTGTTTTATATATTGTAACATGTTTTACTCTACCTTATTCGGCAATGTTCTTTTTGGCATTTGACAAAATACTACTTATAATTAAATAAATGCAAGCACAATCTTGAAATGAATCATATTGTTTTTAGCTTTAATTGTATTATTATTAATTTTGGAAATATGTATGGTTATTTTGTCAACAACAGGTTTAATGAGCACGATATAAACGATGTTATAAAATAGTTAGCTAAGGATAGCTTCTTGTTTGTCATAAGTTTCTCGATGAAAAAAGAACATTCTGAAAGACCTCAAAAGTAGATAGTATCGAATACTTTTGTCGTCGATTATTTTATTTTACTTAACTGGATACTCAAGTAAAACTGATGCTACAACACAGAAAACACTTACCATAATGACTATTGTGTAAATTAATCCAACAAGTGCTATGCTGGCGAGAACACCAACATACTTATATGAGTCTCTATTGAATCGAAAATCCACTGGTTTAGGATATAATATGGACCGCACAAGCTCTCCTTTTGCAGTTGAAAACCCTAGAGAAATAAACAATTTGTATTCTTTTGAACAGGTCGGACTAGATGCCGAAACAGATCTGGAAAACGTAGAGAAATTTTGGTCACTCTAATAAAAGATAAAGGCTGACAATAACCGCTGGAAAACACTTGATAAATTGTCCTCATAATAAATATCTACAGGGTGTTAAGAAAATGTTGCAGACATTATTCGAATTTACACTAAAAGCTTAGCAGGTATGATTTTCACAAAGCATTTTAAGTGCGAAAGAGAAAACACTGCCGATGATATGCAACAGCTGACAATGACGAAGGTATAAGCTCTTTTTTGCAAAGAGTTTGGCATCTTTTCTACGAAACAAGTCAAAATTTTTAAAATGTAAAAGTACAGGCATTGCAGGGAATATTTTCGTGTTCTTTCTTCAGTTAATTTCATATTTTTCAAACGTTGCCAGGTATTTCTGGGTACCTCAGAAGGGTACCCCATCCTCAATTAAAGCTTCAAATTTTAAAGGAAAGGACTAAAATCTATATCAGGTTTTGTAAACACTGAGGCATTTTGTAAATTATTTCTATTTTCTTTTTATTAGATTTGTTCTCAGACTGAGCATGTATATTTAATATAATTTTTCGTTTCTTTATCTTTTGCGAGGTCGGTCGTTGGATTAATCTTTGTCTTTCTGTTTGCTTCTCTGAATGACGAAGACATTCCAGAATGCAATTTACTCTTAAGGGAAAATGATTACTTGGAGCGCCATTTGTTCCTCTAGGAATTGACCTCAATTGAAAAGAGAGAAATAATGAAACGGACAGAGTCGTTTTCTCTAGAAAGTGTATCCAGGCATCTTAAATACATGTATGTGAATACAATGTTCAATATAACACATATTTAATCGAAATAACTACCATTATTTTAGATATACTTAAGGGTTCAATTGTTTGCATTGTTACTGATCAATGACAATAGGTATCTGTTGTTAAATCAGCGGTGGTTTCTAAATATATCTTTAATCTCATTACAAATCTACGTATCCGTTAAAATATTGTATTTGTTACATGTAGTTCTATCTACAACTTACGTGTATGTCATAAAACGCACTGATCAAAATAATTTAATGATATTAGTGTCATTACTTATTGCTTACCTGTTCGAAATACAACTGCCCTTACTCTATGACCACCTAGGAACCTGGTCTGTATTACATGGGTCCCGCAAAATAAAACATGGCGTGAATGGTCTTTCATGTTGAAGTTGATAACACTTTCTTCTCTAGTGAATGTTGGATTAGGCAACGGTGTTTTCGTAACTGGAACACTCTCGCCTACGGATGAAAATATGTTACTCACTTGTGAGCATGAATGCCACATCCAAATTTTAACGCTTAAAACTTATGAGTACACCACCGTGTTTTGTCACCAATTTTTCATCGAGAAACCAGCTTTTATGACTCCTTGCTTGCTTCTCTGGACGATAAAGTCCTCCCTCAATGAGATCTACATTTGCAGGAAATTTGATACTGAGAATTCAAACTGCAGTTTACGAATACCCTAACATTAACAGTCTACACCGATGAGCGTTGTGTAATCACTACTGTGGTCAAAATTGTCATGTTGTGACCTTACCATCGGCGAATTCTGAGTGATATAATAGAAGGCGAATCGATGATTGACCATTTAGAGTCATGTTTCACCATGCAACCATATTGCCCTCATATTGGGTAGCTGTATTGAGAATGAAATAATCTGCAAGAAAAACAATCAAACCACGAGAATGCATTTGTTGGCAAAAGTAATATGCCCCGCGTGAAGATGCGTTGTGAGTTAAAAAAATGTATACATTTGGTATAATCAGTTATATTTGAGTCCGAAGTTTTACATAATGTCTGCAGCTAATGTGTCCCGCGGAATACGATAGTATATGTGGCTTGGGGAGGGATGCTCGTTGCCTGCCGAGACCTTCGAATCATCCCTTTTCTTCAAACTATTGGGACTTAGCGATACTGAAGAAGTTAGATGCAGAAATGCGAATCTGGGGCCGTATTCATAAAGCCACTTAAGTGGTTGCTATGCTGTTGCTAAGGCTAAATATCCATAAAGGAGATTCCCTACAACTATGAAATTTGCTCTGGAGGAACAGTCTTATTAGACTGTTCCTCCAGAGCAAATTTCATAGTTGTGGGGAATCTCCTTCATAGAAATTCAGCCTTAGCAACAGCATAGCAACGACTTAATACGGCCCCAGTCTTACTAACTTTGGTATGGATACGTTTATCTTAGATAATGCAAACAATATTTAACTATCAAATTGACACTTTCTGACAAAGTGCGTTTTCTTTTTGCTCTTAATGTCGTTATATGTAGTACCTGTAAGCATGCTTTCGTTTACAATACAGTTACCAGTGACCAGTACTGCATCACATTGCATTATACAACCTCCTCTTGGAATTTCTATCACATCTCCAGGAACTAAATCTTCTGATGGAATTTCTTCGTACTCTAGAAGTTAAACAACACGATGACTTATAACTAGCATCGAAATTTATGTTAGCGCACTCCGCTCTCGTTCGAAAACAAAAATCGCAGTTTTGGTAAAATCAAATCAAAGGTGTCTCTCAGTAGTTCACTAAAGCGGCTATCGCATAATGTTCTATCACTAACTTTCCCATTTAATCAATTAACAAACTCCTGGTTTAACGGCTAGCATACAAGATAATAAGTCGTAGTTCAGTTTAATTTGGAAATTCGGTTTTGCAATATTTACATAACTAAATTTTATAAAATGCAGCGGATCTACTTCGTGCATGTATAATAAGGGACAGAAATGCCAAAGGCACTATGTTCTTTTTAACAAATATGGACACTTGGTTTCATGTTCCGTATCATTGCACTTTACGGCTTTAACACTTCTTCTATCTATTAAATTAAGACTCGTACAAATTCTCACAAAATTTGTTTATACTATAGATTTCAGAGAATATGTTTAGTCGTTAAGGAAAAACTCGATTTTAAACTCCCTTGCTGGCACCCAGTCTCCCATTATATATTGACTACCCGCTCAAATGAATGGAGACTACGCTCTTGTTAGAACTGTAAACCTCCTTTGCGACTATACTACACGTTGTTCTGAAACAAATAAGCATAATCATCATAATAAAAATAGTTACTGGACTCAAACCTGAGTGTCATGACTTCCCCCAATGCAAATCACTTAGATATTCCAGTTCATCTTTGGAAACTATTAGAATCGCTAAGCCATATTAGAAGACTATTTAAGAGACTTACTATCACCTCCTCTACAGACAGACATATGGGAAGAAGAGTGAATTGTCTTGCGAAGTGCTCGCTGCATCTGTAAAGAAGTGAAATACAAGATCAGTTTAGTACTCAGAAGGTAAGCCTTTAAATGAATTCTGACAGGTTATTTCTTGAGAAGCAATGAATACACCAAAGACGCGGACACCGCAGTCTCGGCCAGAGTCCAACCACGACCATTTCAACATTGACAATGCGTAACAACGGCAACGCTACATAGCACCAACTCGTGCAAAGCTGTAATAATTACATCTGAAAGAACAGTATTTAATGTCATAATTATTTCTCCCTATTTTATTAACAGATCAAATGCATGCTAACATGCTACTACGAGAGAATAGATCAGTCATACTATACTGTATAACATACTTTACTTCTTATTTTAATAACTATTGCAAAACCTAATTGGTATTTGTGCGTGTGTCTGTGTGTGCGTGTTCCCGCGTGTGTGTTAGATTGAGATTTACAAATTAATACCTTCCTTGTCTGGTAGATTGTTGTTGTAATTGACAACAATGATAAAAATAGCAAACTTGACGTGTAGTAATAATACTTTTCTGTGAACCATAAAATGCATGCAGCGAACTGGAACACGTAAAAGAACGTCAGAACCTGAAACGAGTATTTATTGACCATTAGTTAATGTCTTATAAAAATCAAACACTCCGGTTTAAAACACTACAGTATAAAATCAACAGTGTATGAATCTACGAAGTTCAGAATAAAATATGGATTAAGATAAATAGGTTCAGTGTGCTAAGAATTGTCACTTGGGGACTCCGGGGTATATTGTCGGTTTTATTGTCGCAAATTCTACAGTTTTACAGCGACGCGCTATCAGAGCCATGAAACCCAATTTTCGTCCTTATACACTAACGATTTACCTCCCCGCACTTTTTTTCAAAACAGTCAACCCGAATTTATTGCACTTTTTTATTTTTTCACCTATCAAATCTACTACTCTGCATCCACAGCGAGTGCTTTCAATAGCGTTAAGCGGACGTCAGCCAATATAGAAGCGACGTTTTGTAATGACGTCGAGTTTCTGTCCGTTTTTTGCTGGATATATTGTCGCAAAGTTTTGATGCTATTCAATCAGACGTCATTAGTGCATTGATAAAGAGCACAGGGTATAATCGATTCCGCCAATTTTCGCTTCCTGCAGAGACTGTCCGTCATATTTGGCTTCCGCCGAGACTGTCCGCCAACTCTTGCTTCCTGCAGAGACTACTGTACTCGAAAAATGGTTTCCTGCCGAGACTGTCCGCGTGATTCTGCTTCCTGCCGAGGCTCTCGGCAGGATGCAGAATCACACGGACAATCTCTGCAGGAAGCCATTTATCATGTACAGAAGTCTCGGCAGGAAGCAAGAGTTCGCGGACAGTCTCGGCGGAAGCCAAATATGATGTACAGTCTCTGCAGGAAGCGAAAATTAGCGGAATCGATTTTACCCTGTGAAGAGGAAAGGTCCTCAGACAAAGGTGAATATGCAGTAAAAGCAAAGCAGTGTGACGAACTAATGAACTGCACAGCCTAGATAGCAGACTGAACATACAAGCTACTCAGTCGTTTTCGTTTAATCATAATAAACCGTCTCCAAATGGAAAATGTTCAGATACACTTTCTGGTGCCGCTAATGTATAAACGGCATTAAATAAACTAACCTCTTTGAATAGAAGAACGATGATTGGCGTTACGTGGACCCGAATAGAATTTAACCCATACAGAACTCTTCTGCAATAAAGATGGGACTCTACACAATAAACACTTACTTACCATGAATACTCTGTACGTGTAAACACTATTGAAAATGCCGTAAAACTGCAAGTCATACATTCATATGTACCTTTCGAAATGTCTTTTTACCTGGTCGTACCGTATACAGTTCTGCAGCATTTCATATGACCGCTTACGTCGTCTATGCGAAAAACGTCTCATCTCTGATTTATCATAGGTCATATACGTGATTTGTTTGTTTCCGATGATGTGTCATTGATGGAGACCAAACAGCTAGCAAAATGTTTCGAACCACTGCAGAAGCAAAGGGCGAGGTTTGGATCCAGTAAAACATGTTTAAGCACCCCCCCCCCAGTAATATTTTGCTTAACGTTCCAAAGCGGTACTTCTGTTGTGGTTCCTTGATTTTACATTGTGCTATGTCCGCTTGTCTACGTTTTTGGCGGTTTGGTCACCTGGTTTGCTACCCAAACTGTCTTTTATGTTGTTTTGTTTTGTAAGTAGAAATAAAATAAAAATAGATGTTGATGCTGTTTTTGATTAGGGTAGCTGAATGACCACCTGTTTGAGAAAGAGCTGATCATTCGGTTTACCGTGCTTGTCTTTCGTGAACTTGTGTCAGTTTTTTCGTGTGTATGTGCCTTTTTCCCTATTGCTTTTGAGAGCGGGATGTGGGATTTGATTGTATTTATTCCTGATCATTGCCTATCCTTTTACTTTGTCAATAAAACCTACTAAGCAGTAAAGACATTTAATAATGAATAATGGGGTGATGTCCGCTCACAGCCGATCTACAATTGTGCAATCGGGTGGGAGTAGACAATAATATTAAAACATTTCTTTGAATTCTTGTTTTAATCATATTTTTTTCTTTGTTTTATAATTCACTTACACACATAAATAGATTTTAATACTTACTTCTGGACTAGAACGAGATCAAAACGTTAAAACAGTTATTATCTCGTTGACTAATTGAAAATGAAACTTTACCATTAGGGCATATTCGTTAGAACAGGCCTCAGATATGCATGTTAATTTGTACAGAATGATACAGTTAGGAGTGTTTTCGTTTGACTTTTACTATTGGCCTTTCTCTTGTTGTAATATATATCACAAACTGATTATAGCATACGCAGGACTGATACCTTTTGTGCCTTTCATCGTCCTTGATACCGTCTAGCTGATGGAAATACGAGCACGAAATATCATCTTCTAATCCTCTAAATATACAATTCATATGACAAATTGTATAAAATAAACATATAAATAAATAGATAAACACCCAGCCAGTTGATATTGCCTAGTCGTTTTTGTTAGCACTTTGCTTTTATATTGTATTAGTTAAATAGATATAATTAACAAAAACTTTATTTTGCAGCAACAAATTATGTTAATTTAATATAAAACACTATGTTACACTTCCAAAGACGGTAGCTATGCGAATTTCATATTTGTATCCCTTTGTAATGGAGTCAACGCTGTTTGGAGCAAATTCTTGTCTTTATGTTTCCTCCAGGAAAATGCCTTCTTTCAGGAGCGAAGTCTTAACAGCCGGAAAACCTAACAGGAAGTCACCAAAATGTGTTTCCCATGTAAACATGGAGCTATACCCAGTGCATCTTAAAAGACAACTCGTACATACTATACCATTTATTTCACGTAAGGTAAGACTCGCATGCGTACTGAATTGTAAAAGGGATTCTATGTTAATTTATTTATTATCTTTTTACAGTTAGAAATACCAAAGCAGCAAACATTACGTAATCATGCCCAGAGATTATAAAACTTGTCGTGAATGAGTACATCTCAAACTCAAAATTCAGCACACTGATTGGCTGCTTCCGAGCAGAGCAGTGTGCTTTATTTTGAGTTTGAGATTATTCTCAAGTTTTATAACCTCGAACCCAGCTTACTTCAGTTTAAGGAATTCTTGAGCCTCTTTCTTCCAAATATATTTGACTTTCTTTGTCACAAAGTACCGGATAGTCTCACTTGAACCCTTAAAACAAATAAATACATTGAACATAATCGTCTGTCTCAAATATGTAAATACAGACACACATATAGCAAGCATGCACCAAAGGGAAGGAAAGTTCATAGTTCCAAAAACCACACATTCTTTAGACAGGTATACAGCCCTCCATCAACTGTAATGTAAAATCACGGACTTATGTGGGACACTCAACACATGCCATTTGTTTGTGAGACTATGTCATGTGCAAAGTTGTCGCTGCATTGGCCAGTTATACACTATCAGGTGACTTTTGAGTGACATTATCGGTATAGCTTTCATTATATGTGAGTCACCTACGAAAGGGTCCCTTAGAGGAAAATTTTGTTTCATATGCTAAGAAAAAAACCTTTACGAGGAACTTTCTTATATGTGGTGATGTAAATACTTATTTGCCTGAGTTGTCCCCCTTTTTAAAAACAGAAAAGGTGGACACCAGAGGGGTTAGACACGGGTCAGTTGTTTACGTACATTTCGTTGCATTCACATAAGAACCATTGCTTTAAATTACCTTAAACAACATAATGAGTTAAGGTAAGCCATAATGCTATAGGTGGCCTTATGTGTGATAGAGTCTGGTCATAAGAAATGTGCAAATTAGGAGACATATTAAAATGACGATTTGTTCCTTTCTTCCAGAAGATCTTCCTGTAGAACTATTTCGAAGAGAAAATCCTTTTTTGAGCAAACTTGTGCGAGAATGAATAGGATAGTTTGAGTAATTATGGAGGTAAAGGGTGAACTATGATGGGCTGGAACCCATCTTGCTCAAAGTTTTTACTTTACCTGCGGAAAGTGAGTGTAGATTGTATCCTTTACACGATCTTCACTAGAACTAGATAACGTGAACCGCACTTTCGACAATGCATTTCTTTTCAAACTGTAATGATAGGAATCGCTTTGTCGGAAAAAGAAATAAAGAAATATCGGTTTCTTAGCATATGCGAGCTGCGCATGCGCTGACCGGCCGGCGCATGTGCGAAAGCAGGCCAGAGCATGCGCACTATGCCTGGACAATAGTGTTAACTTGTATATTACGAAATTACTTTACTGTGGATAATTGCATGTTGATTTGGGCTTGGCTTTTAGGAATCTTCTATTTTAGAAGGAAGATTTTCATAAATATTCGAATAAATGACTTTATAAAACAAGCTGATTGAACAAATACGATTATTTGGATCTTAAATTCACCTGCAGCTAATGTTATGAAAATCCTGATAGAATATGACAGTTTGGCTTCAACATATGAAATATATATACATAGAAGGCGATTGTATTTGTATTAATTTACCGGCCATACTAACAAGTGATATTGAAAAGGCCAATAAAAGCGGATAATTTACCTTTGGCCTTCTGCTGTAGTTCGTTTTATTCGAGAAACAAACCACTGGTTATACAGGTCCTGAAAGTTTGTGTAAATTTCAATGTAAAATTTGACTCAACTGCTTGCGTCTTGCATTGTACTTTTAAGGAAAATTCCGTTGATTTGCTATTATGTAAAGCTAGGTGATTTTTAAATAGTTAATAAATATTTCAACGCGCGTTTAAAATTCTTTAACATATTGAAAATACATTGAAAATGTTTACACTTTCTGCTTAAAGCTGTCTTTATAAATAACTATAGTCGGCGTATATGAGATGAATTGCAAGACAAATGTAAAAAAAAAATAAATAAATACATAAAGCAAACAAAAAACAAAGACAAAAAACATATACTGTATCTACTACAGAAAAAATATGCCATGGAACATTCAACAACAAAAAGAAAAAAAAAATAAATAAAATAAAAAACAACAACATCAAGGAACGATCTCATTAATTAAGCAGACCTATAATACAAGTTAAGTTCTTAAGGTTCGATCCTCTAAAAGCAAGCGATACGTCATAGAGACGAAAGAAACTTCAAAGTAGCAGCATTGATTTGGCTGAGTCTGTTTATAGCCAGTAATGAATGCGAACACTGCCCACTCTCCATTAAGCCGATGTAAAAAAAGTGACCCCCATAGAATAACGACCCCGGTCAGTATATCCAAGAAAAAGTGACCCGTTTTCAATAGAATACTGACTCCCGTTACAAAAGAATGACCTCCCTCGAGAATGTCTATAAAATATTGACCCCCTGGTCCCTATTCTTTAAATAATAGTGACCCCACCCCCGGTCATAATTGTATAACTCCCTTGAAGCAATTATATCTTCAGATATGTTTAAAGCATACAGAAGGTTGTATCCGTTCTTTTACGACTGTCCTATTTATTGCGGATTGTAAAATAACTTGGCACAATTGTCAAGAGGATGTGTTGCATGCAAGATCTAGATAGCTAACTCAAATGTCAAGGTCATATAGATCATGTAAAGATAATGGTGTCTTGCTTTATGATTTTGGCATACAGAATGTCGTGCATGGCCCATAGCTTTATCATTTGTGGGTAGATTTCAAAACAGCCATATCAAGATAACATAGAATGTATCGCGCGTAAGATCTAGATTCCCACATCGGTAGGCAATGCCGCAAATTCGGGTAAAAGACAATGTGTTTATTTTGACTGATGGTATTCATGTTAGCTTTGTTATTTCGTTCCCTCTGTCAAACTACCCGAAATCATATAAAATTTGATTCGAGATATAAACTTGTAGCTGTGTCACTGGAACAGAATACAGACTCGTAGAAACAACATAGGAAACTCATTGAAAAGACATAGCTAATACGTGGTCAAGAAAAAACGGAGCCACTGTAGATGAGATTGATTAACTAAAAAACTGTGTCTAAATGCAGAGAGTCGTGGAAGACGAAAGTGACAAGGTTTATGGTCGACAAGCTTGGGGCCAGAGTCTTTCGGTTTTCAGCACGTTCTCAATCACAGGATTTTTCTTGCACCATTTATTCATATTTTGTTCTCTGCATATAGATACGTCTTCAAACCAAGAGTAGTCTTTTTTTTTCATGGCATGTAGATGAGTCTTCAAAATAAAAGAAATCTTGCAAGACGAGACGAGGTATTCTATAACGCTTGACAAAATATACATCGAAACAAAATAACAATGACAGCATTTCAAGAGTATTTCACTAGTATAAATCCAATCAGCAGAGGTGGGCAGAAACCGTAACATCTGACCTACACAACCAGAACGTGGTTTTAGTATTTGCTCGAAAAACTAGATTTTTAAGAGTCGGCACGCTTACATGTATCCACAAGGCCAAGGAGGTCCGTACTCTTTATTTTAGAATAGTAGTCAACACATGAAGGCGCATTTATATTCTTTCAACCAGATCACAAGCACCTTGCCTTAAAGCGTTCTGCTCTACTAGCCTATTTATTGCCTTACCTTTAGTAAAACAATTTCTGCTTCAGACAGATCACACTGAGAATATGAGGCCCTGGTCATTAAGTGTGGTATCCAGTAGAAAAACAATCGCAATAAGCCACCAGTGAGAACAATGCATGTCCATGTGACAGCCGTTTTAAATCTGTTTCGTTTGTAACCATATATTTCCTGCAACATTTACCAAAATGTATGACTATCAAAACTGCGTTTTTTATTTTGTTTAAATAGTTTGTTTGGTAGGTTGGTTGGTTGGTTTGAGTTTAGGGGCTCTTTGAGACTTATATCAGTCAGTCTATATCGAGCCGGCTCCTAGACAGCGGGAAAAGGAAGACAGATATGATAGGGGAGAGAAAAATGTCCAAACAACCCCCACCCGCTCCAACTGCATTCAGACTAGGCCCTTGCACTATTTTTATCCGAATAAGTAAGAAGTCCCGGCTCTGAAAGTGACTATGTACTAGTTCGGTAGCCGTAATTGGGCAAGATGCATATACATGAAACTACTCTATAACCGATTTTACTTGAATCTAAAGCTTCTTTGGTAACTGTTATGTAACTGCCAATTCCCCTTCGCACAAAGAACAGACCAATCAGATTCAATTCTGGTTGTCGGCCATTACGCGCTTCGATGAGTAGCTGGAAACCAGGTAGAACTACAGTTACCACGGTTCGGGGCATGGCAACTTTAGCACGGTCACGTGATATTTCTTTAGTCTGTGCTGCTTATGTTCATTTTGCGAATGTACGTACTATAGCACGAACAATAGTTCGAAGTTAAGTCGACCTATAATAAGAAGACTAATATAAACGCATTCATACCTAATTTAGTGCGACAGACGCGCGTTTCTGTATTTAACTTCTTCAGTGTCGCTAAACCCCAAAAGTTTGATAGAAAAGATATGATGGCAGATATTATGACTAAGAAATAGTTTTCACTGAATTCCTATTATCTGGTTTTCGCATTTGACCTAGTAATTGCTGTGTCGCTGGCCTATGCAGAGAGCATCATATCGGCATTGGAAACTGATACAACATACATAATTAAAGGTTAGTCTGGAGCCTGATGAGCTGCTCAAGCGTTATGCAAACAGTATCTAAAAACAAAGAAATTTTCAGATATTTTCATACGGAAATCAGTTTTTGTTGCCTGATGAGATTACATTAAACATATTTGCCTCTATGTACAATGGGGTTGGGCTACAAGTTCTCGCAAAATTACTTACAACCCTCCTCCTAAGTTACAGCCCTCCCCTAGTTACAGCCCTCCTCTTAAATGCCTGATGAGATGCAGATTATTGACATACCATTTGATCGTCGCATCCATGGTTGATGTATTTTAAGAGCGGTGACTCAACCCATCTCCCATTAGCTGGAAAATAGAATACAGTAACATATACACGTACATCTTTACATATTTATTTTCCTCGGTTTAATGAAAGTTATCTCCATTCTTATTGGCATAGACATTTCTTTAATGTTGATCTGTCTCTGAATAAATCGCTTTATAACATATTTAAAAACATTTATCATGTGACGATTTCGAGACCAACTGCTCATTATTAGGGGCAGATGAAATAATGAAGTGGCCCACAAAAGCCACTACTGATGAGAACAACCCCATACAAGGAAAAGAGAGAAGCTCATTGTAACACAGAACAACACATTTGTGATAACAGAACACTAAGGACACGTTCGGCATAAATACTTGGGTGACCCCAAGCAATACAGCTATTCCTCAGGCTACAAGAAAATATGGATGATATTTGACTTTTTCAGTGTAAGATCGATTTTTATTTCACCGAATGAACACCAAAAGCAATATTTTCACGAGAGGCGCCGCCACTCGTGAAAATACCACTTTTGGTGTTCATGAGTGAAATAAAAATTCATCTTACACTGAAAAAGTCAAATTTCCTATTTCTTTTATGCTTGGAAATCGCAATAATTCTGTTTATTCAAGAGCGTCAGCCATCACGACAGAAACACAACTTGTTTCTAGCCGTTTTGCGTCAAATTTGATGCTTCCAGCGTGTTTATTGGGTATGATATTGGTTGGAAACGCAGTTTGCAACTGAAAAGTAGCTTCAAATATGATTTTGATAATCAGATCTAAAAAAAATGCGAAGAAAGAATGCCTTAAGGAGACTTAGGCGGCCTGACGTCGCGTGAAGTAACCATGTTACGTTGGCGCTTTAAGTGACGTCATTAACATTGTAATGACTAGTAAACATGCGTGACGTAATTTTTGTCAAGCCAGATAAGATTTAGCCAATTACTCAACAACAAAAAATGAGGCTATTTCACAAAAATCCTATTTTTGAAACAGTGAAATCAAAATTGGTAATTTCACTGTTTGAAACAGTGAGATTATCAGTTTCGATTTCACCGAGAAATCTTTATTATTCATTGCAAAGTATAAAAGAAATGTATATATGAGCCGCGACACGATAAAACCAACAAAGTGGCATGTGCTTTCAGCGAAGGGTAAGATCAGACTTGGCATCCACACGGTCTGAACATTCTTTGCTGTCCGCATAGAGCTAGCTTAGAACCTTAGCCACACTTTAAGCGCATAGCAAAGACTCTGATCAGGCTGGGCGGATGCGCAGGCTGATCTAGGTCTTTGCTGGACTCACCTGCCACTTTGTTGGTTGTATCATGTCGTGGATCATATATACACATATCTTTGAGTAGCCCACAGGTATTCCTCAGCTACTCGCATTTACGTATATAGACCGAGTTTATCCAAGAAATTATGCCGAACGCGCCCCTAGTCTAAGAACGAGGAACAGCCATGTTTTGGTCCCTCCAAATATTTCATAGTTTTTTGCATACAACGTCGCTCTCACATTTTCATCAAATCGCACATTTTGATATAATTACTCGTGGTCTAGTAGTAAAAGACGCTCTGCTATGGTGCAGAAGGTTGGGGTTTCGAACCGCCGTTCCACCTGCCAGCGACTGGAAAACTGTCTGTTAACACAGTAGTAAATGGTACATTTTTAGTATCAGTGAATAATATGGCAGTGAAAAAGATAGGCTCCGCCTTTCATATGTTGTTTGCAATTAAAACCCCGACTGACCCTACGGACAAAAGACGTCGGTAATATTTGTCTTCTTTACTTTCTTATTTGTCTTTTTACTTTCTATTTTATGACCCAGCTGCTTGGATCATGATTTGTAGTAACTGTTTTGATAAGGAGGGACGTAAGGTTAGAATTTTGAAGTAAAATACTTTTGTGGCTGTTTCTAAATATTTTCTTGTCAATAGGTTATGAAACAGCCACACGTATATTGATTTTGTCATGGACAAAAACAAGTTGAAGTCTCGATTTGCGATTCAATATAAACGACTGGGAAAGCCATGGACACAAAATACTAATTGATTTGTACTTTCTTAGCTCACCTGAGCATTTAGGCTCATAGGTGAGCTTATAGTATAGCCAGGCATCCGTCGTCAACATTTTCGAACATCTTCTCCTCTGAAACCACTAGGCCGATTGAAGCCAAATCTTATATGGAGTCTCAGTGGGGTGGGGGAACCAAAGTTTGTTCACGGTATCTGGGTCACATGACCAAGATGGCCGCCACGCCCATATATGGTAGAACCCTTCAAAAATCTTCTTCTCCAGAACCAAAAAGCCTATGACCTTGAAACTTTGTATGTAGCATTGGGCATGCGGGCCAATCATAGTTTATACAAATGATGACCTTGCGTTGACCTTGATCTATTTTATGACAAGAAAAACTTCTGTACTATAGACTTTTAATGGGAAAACGCTTAAACAGTGGATTTCTCAGAAACTATTTGAGTCTAAGGTACAATACTTGGTATATATGGTCGACTAAATGAACAAATGAAGATATTATGTCACTAAAGGACAAGGTCATTCGGTCCGTCCATCCGTCGTCAAGATTTTCAAACATCTTTTCCTCTGAAACCAAAGGGCCGATTGAAGCCAAATTTCATATGGAGTATCATAGGATTGGGAACCGAAAGTTTGTTCCGGGTATCTGGGTCACACGACCAAGATGGCCGCCACGCCCATATATGGTAAAACAAAACCTCCAAAAATCTTCTTCACCAGAACCAAAAGGCCTATGACCTTGAAAACTTTCGTACTTTAGGCTTTTATATGGGAAAACGCTTAAACAGTGGATTTCTCAGAAACTATTTAAGTCTAAGGAACAATACTTGGTATACATGGTTGACCAATTGAACAAAGGAATATATTATGTCTATAAAGGTTAAAGTCATTCCATCCGTCCATCCGTCATCAAGATTTTCAAACATCTTTTTTTCCTCTGAAACCAATGGGCCGATTGAAGCCAAATTTTAGATGGAGTCTCAGTGGGATAGGGTAACCCAAATTTGTTCAGGGTATCTGGGTTACACGACCAAGATGGCCGCCACGCCCATATAAAGTAAAACCCCTTCAACAATATTCTTCTCCAGAACCAACAGGCCTATGATCTTGAAACTTGGTATGTAGTATTGGGCATGCGGGCCCATCATAATATATGCAAATAATGATCTTGCGATGACCTGGACCTAATTAATGACATGGTCAACTTTGGTACGTTAGGCTTTTATATGGGAAAACGCTTAAACAGTGAATTTCTCAGAAACTATTTAAGTCTAAGGTATAATACTTGGTATACATGGTTCACTAAATGAACAAATGAAGATATTATGACACTAAAGGTCAAGGTCATTCGGTCCGTCCATCCGTCGTCAAGATTTTCAAATATCTTCTCCTCTGAAACCGGTGTGCCGATCAAAGCCAAATTTTATATGGAGCCTCAATGCGTTGGGGGAACAAAAGTTTGTTCAGGGTATCTGGGTCACATGACCAAGATGGCCGCCACGCACATATAAGGTAAACACCCCTCAAAAATCTTCTCATCAAGAACTAAAAGGCCTATGACCTTGAAACTTGGTATGTAACATTGGGCATGCGGGCCCATCATTGTACTAACGATGACCTTGCGATGACCTTGACCTAATTTATGACATGGTCAACTTTGGTATGTTAGGCTTTTATATAGGAAAACGCTTAAACAGTGGATTTCTCAGAAACTATATAAGTCTAAGGTACAATACTTGGTATACATGGTCAACTTAATGAACAAATGAAGATATTATGTCACTAAAGGTCAAGGTCATTCGGTCCGTCCATCCGTCGTCAAGATTTTCAAATATTTTCTCCTCTGAAACCACTGGGCCGATTAAAGTCAACTTTTATATGGAGTCTAAGTGGGATGAGCGAAAGTTTATACCTGGTGTCTGGGTCACATGACCAAGATGGCCGCCCCGCCCATATATGGTAGAAACCTTTCAAAAATCTTCTTCTCCAGGACCAAAGAGCCTATGACCTTGAAACTTTGTATGTAGCATTGGGCATGCGGGCCAATCATAGTTTATACAAATGGTGACCTTGCGTTGTCCTTGATCTATTTTATGACACGGTAAGCTTCTGTACTTTAGACTTTTATATGGGAAAACGCTTAAACAGTGGATTTCTCAGAAACTATTTGAGTCTAAGGTAAAATACTTGGTATATATGGTCGACTAAATGAACAAATGAAGATATTATGTCACTTAAGGTCAAGGTCATTCGGTCCGTCCATCCGTCGTCAAGATTTTCAAACATCTTTTCCTCTGAAACCACAGGGCCGATTGAAGCCAAATTTCATATGGAGTCTCATAGGATGGGGGAACGAAAGTCTGTTCGGGTTATCTGGGTCACATGACCAAGATGACCGCCACGCCCATATATGGTAAAAAAAAACTCCAAAAATCTTCTTCTCCAGAACCAAAAGGCCTATGACCTTGAAAACTTTCGTACGTTAGGCTTTTATATGGGAAAACGCTTAAACAGTGGATTTCTCAGAAACTATTTAAGTCTAAGGAACAATACTTGGTATACATGGTTGACCAACTGAACAAAGGAATATATTATGTCTATAAAGGTTAAAGTCATTCCATCCGTCCATCCGTCATCAAGATTTTCAAACATCTTTTTTTTCCTCTGAAACCACTGGGCCGATTGAAGCCAAATTTTAGATGGAGTCTCAGTGGGATAGGGTAACCAAAATTTGTTCAGGGTATCTGGGTAACATTTCCAAGATGGCCGCCACGCCCATATATAGTAAAACCCCTTCAACAATCTTCTCATCAAGAACCAAAAGGCCTATGACCTTGAAACTTGGTATGTAACATTGGGCATGCGGGCCCATCATTGTACAAATGATGACCTTGCCATGACCTTGACCTAATTTATGACATGAACAAATGAAGATATTATGTCACTAAAGGTCAAGGTCATTCGGTCCGTCCATTCGTCGTCAATATTTTCAAATATTTTCTCCTCTGAAACCAGCCGATTAAAGCCAACTTTTATATGGAGTCTAAGTGGGATGAGCGAAAGTTTATACCTGGTGTCTGGGTCACATGACCAAGATGGCGCCATGCCAATCTTCAGAACCAAAAAGCCTATGACCTTGAAACTTGGTATGTAGCATCGGGTATTCCGGCCCATCATAGTTTATTATGCTTTTATATTGTAAAATGCTTTAACAGTTGATTTCATGGAAACTTTTTAAGCCTAGATATAATAATTGGAAAATATGGTTAACTAAATTGATACATGAAGACATAAAGTCATCAAAGGTCAAGGTAATTTTTTTAACTTTGCTCAAGGTCACTGTGATTTTAAAATTAAAACATGCATTCCGTATAGGCCACTGGTTTCAAATTTGTAACAAATGAGGGAAATGGCAAATTGTGTCTGTTGACAGAAGGTGACAGGTGAGCTACAGGACCATTGGTCCTCTGATTTTTTTAAAGAGGCCAGGAAAGTTTACTTGGTTCATGCAAAGTTATGCTCGCTGAACATTAATATATTGTATAAATTGAGACTTCATTGAGGCTCTACTGAAAAAAAAGTCCAAACCCAAAGCATCTATGCCTACTTCTTCCTTACCCCTCTTGTGAATGCCGGTTGCAGCTTTGTAGACGACATGTAATTTGACGAACGTAAATGCAAAATCGAAAATGTACATTCACTTGATGAGTAAGCTAACTTTTCCACAATCTATCTTCTGCCATTCATTGTGAAAATTGCAAAACTTGCTTGATTTAACTTTTATCTGCGGTTGGATTTGTTAATACAATATGTTAATCTGCCGCTCTTGTATTGTCTGTATGACTGCAACTGCAAAATATGGCATATTATTTTATGTATAGTTTAAACATATTTTATTGCTCAAATAGTAGCAATGGGGTCGGGTTACAAGTTTTCACAACATTAGTTACAGCCCCCTCCCCCATCCCCTTACAATTTTGAATACAACATCAATATGTATAACAGCTAATAATTATGTAACATAGATCATAGCCTAGTGATTGTTTTGAGTCTTACTGGACTCAAATAATAGTATTGTGTTGAGAATGAAAGAATAATAAATAATAAAAAGTACATTACGTAAATGCACATTGAGTTTAAAATACGGGGAATATTTCCCTCGAGCCTTGCTAATCTTAATAACAAACTCATGCTTTCGCACTCGTTTGTTTGTCGGATGTGCAACTCTCGGGAAATATTTCCTTTGGTTTAAACTAAAGGTTCATTAACCTCCATACATACGCAGTTACATACGCAATAGAGGCCATCGCTCTTGTTATCCATTATCAAAACATTTCAGATTCGATTGTATTACAACTGATGTAATGTTATTAGTACAGGTGAATTTGTAACTTTTATCTTTGTGTTAAGCGCGCATGATAAAAGTAGTCACAGTTTCAATTAAGTTCATGAAAGACTTGAAAAACCCAGGTCAGATTCAGGAGAAAACATGTTTTACGAGTGTATATACAAACTGCAAATATCCCAAATTAGCCAGAACATACGCACAGACCAATCAGTTTAAATATACAGAATACAATTCGTTTCTGGTCCATGCGGATTACGCATACTTTTGCTTGAAATAATTCTAAAATGTATGTTTATGTGCGGATTCGTAAGAATCCGCACATAAGAAAACGTCATTTCGAGTGCAATGCAACTGTGTTTTAGGTATGTCGCCAGTAAGTCGAACTCATATTTCAACAAGATGTTTGCGTTCGAAACAAAAATAAAAAAGAAATAAAAAAGAAAGAAAAGAAAAAAGCCGGCACCTCGACCCCTCATAAAAATTTGGGTTAAGTTATGGTTTTTATTCTCTAAACATCAACTAATACTTCTGTATACTTTAACCAAGTTTCCTGAAAATATCTGCAATGAATTTAATTATAGCGAAGACCAAATTCCATTTGGCAGAGTTCTGTTAAATATGTGGTTGGAGTCTAGTTCTTGTTCTCTGCACATTGTCTGATGATTGTTTATATAGGTAAATAAGTAATAGAGGGGACACGATTTCATTAATTAAAAACAGAAGAAAAAAAAAGATTACAAAGGGAAATAATTCCATTAGATGTAAATGGAGTTATTATTCTGTAGGTGTAGTTGCGGTTTTTATTTTCTGCATATCATCTGATGATTTATATTTGTTCAAAGTTCCATGAAATTATCTTCGACGGTCTTAAAGTAATAGAGTGGCAAAAAATCAATAATCGAATCTACAAACTTTTTAAGGAGCATAAATCTTTAGCAAATGTCGGTGGCGTTATGATTCTTATTTTCTGCACATTGTCTGATGATGCTATATATTTGTACTAATTCTTGTGAAAATAGCTTGAACGGTTTTAAGCTAAAGAGCAAATGTGATATCTATACCTGAAATTACAAAATGGCATTATTTCGTTACAAATAGTAGATTGTGTTACGACTATTTTTTCCTGTAAATAATCTGACAATGATTTATATTTGTACAAAGTTTCATGAAAACATCATTGACGGTTTGGAAGATATAGAAAGAATACAATTTCCTTACACAAAATTAAAACTTCCGTAAAATGTATGCTGAGTTATCGTCCTCATTCTCTACACATCGTCTAAGGATGCTTAATATTTGTACTAAGATTTGTGAAAAGATTTTCAGCAGTTTTAACATTTTCTATACTGAAAATTGCAAAGGACCATAATTCCGAAAATCTATAATTGGAGCCATAATGGTACTTGTTCTTTGCAAATTGACTGATAACGAGGTATATTTCTACCAAATTTCATGAAAATATCATTTACGGCTTAATGGTTATACAGTATATACCCGATTTTTACACCAAAATTACTAAAAGGCATAATTCCATAAAATAAAAAAAAAATTAAAAAAAATGTTGATGAAGTTACGGTACTTAATCTCTGCATATTGTCTAATTATTATTTACATTTGTACCAAGCTTCGCAAAAATATCTCTGATGGTTTCAAAGTTATGGTGTGGACATGATTTTCATACTCAATTTCACAAAGGGTCATTAATCCGTAGAAATGTAGATGGAGTTACGGTTATTGTTCTCTGCACAATGTTTGATGCTCCCTTACACCAAGTTTCATTAAATATTTTACAGTTTCAGAGTTATTGAACAGACACGATTGGTGACGGACAGATGGACGGTCATTCTAATTTCCACGGACCGGGAGATAGGGGAAGACATATAAATGCATAATCTACAATCTATTGCGTACGCGACGAAATTATTTACACACCATGAGAATGTTGCATGTATATGGTGCACCCACATTGCACTTTCATGGTTTTGTAGCAGAGATCGTGGTCAGAAATAATTGTAAGCAAGGTTTGATCAATTTATTTATACATATTTAAGATAATTGGACTTATAAGCTAGGAAGAATGCACTGCCGGCTATTACATTTCCCAGTTCAACAGTGCATGAGAATAAAGCTCAGGATATGAGTCATTAAAACAATCCAGGGGACCAGCTTAAGAACAAGTTTTACGCCATATTTGTTGCGTGTGAGTGTGACAGAAACAAACAAAAGACACAGGTCTTGAGTTGACACAGGTATGGCTGACAGGTTGACGTTAGAATTTCTAGAGCCAACAAAGTGTAAAATATGGATCAAGGGTACATATGATAGATGGGTCCCAAAATGGCATACTCAGAAGAAACTTTACAAGAGGTTGGATAATTGCAGGTACAACTGTACCTGCAATTATATTGTTCTGTACTTTAATACTATGGTTGGACGTAAAATTTTACGAAATTCATTCAGCAAACATGAAATATACGTCAAGTGTTAGAGTAGAAATTAGTGCGATATATCTAGAGACCATTCTAAGAATTTTTTTTTATCAAGTTTCATTATTGTGGACATTGTGGTTAGAGAGAAACATAGCTGAACGCCAGGGCCGACGTAATGTGCGATTTTTTTTACAGATTTAACAGAGCGTGAAATATAGGTCAGGGTGTGAATAAGTGCAAAAGCCCTGGAGACCATTCTAAGAGTAACATTATGCTAGGTTTGATGAACAAAGCATTTAAGTAAAGCGAAACGGTTTTACAAGTTATGGTCTACGTACTGTTAGACATAATATATGACAAAGTCAACAAAGCGTGAAATAAAGGTCAAGGATGAAAATAAATGCAATAATCCTAAAAACCATTCCAAGAGTTTTGATGACCGTAGCTGTAGTTGAAGAAGAGAAATGAACGTTCACTCTAAGGTCGACGCAAATGTGTACGGACGGACGTTCCGGCGGACGAAAAAAAGGTATAAATGAGGATGAACGGAAAGTCAAACTCCTTAATCAAAGCTTGCTTAAAGAATGAGCACGAATTCGCGATCGGGGAATGCCCTAATCATCCGTATGACACCATTCAAAGTTGACATTCCTAAAATATTAGTAAAGTACTGCACAATACCAGAAACAAAAGCATTTGATTGACAACTCTGTATTCTGTTCCGTATTTATAGCCATACACGAACATGACGCAAGCGCTGTTTCTGTGGCACTGCAGTCATGTGAGTAAAAGTCAATGACTTTATAAAACATGTAAATAGGAAAAGTTTAATGGGAAGCAACTCTACCAATTTCACTCCTCCCCCTCCTGCCTTTGATTGTCTACTCTTTAAGAAAAGATGTTGATTCTCCGATGAAAAAGCACTTCGAAAATGGTTATTTTTAACAGAAAATAATTTGTTTCTAGAGAAGCAAAATCCTTTCCTTCAGAACTGGCCTCCATTTAGAAGAGAGGCAAAAGAAAATTGAGATGAGTAACTGAAAGAGTACCTATTTACCTTAAATTGTTGTCACAAACAGGTTTGAATATGTGCAGATAAGAAAGCTACTCTTTGCCCAGCTCCAAACGTACATCAACTGTTTGCATGAAGAGAGTAACGGAGCAAGTTAACCCGGGTTTAACGTTCCACCAACCCATTGGTCATACGGGGATTTGTTTGCATAAAACGTGCCGTACAATGACCAAGAACAAGGTTTACAGCGTCAAAATATAATTACCTCTTTTGCCTGTTTCCATAACTGGATAAGATGTATCCTCCTTTCATTGAAACTACGTTAAAATAAACCAACTTAAACAGACTCTGATACCGTAAATATTCTAAAGATAAGACCAAAAATAATTACCGTAATTGTCATAAATCATGAACATTTTTTTTCGAAGCAGTAATGCATCTTTAAGTTGCAGAAGGAATGGCAAATAGTGTAGACCCCGATCAGACTGCTCCTGGAGCAGTCTGAACTGGGTCTGCACTGTTTGCTCACATATCTGTCCCAACATTTAGATTGTTTACGTAAAGATAGGAGATTGTTTATAACGGCAACAGTAATCGGTTATCAAGATCCTTGCATAATATAAGTGGACAATTGATACATATCTAGTCGGCTTTAAGACAGGTTTTCCCCTCTCTAGAATGTCTCCCAATGTATAAACCAGTCTTGGGTAATTCTCCTTAAAATATAGAGGGTTTACCTTCAAAAAAAAAATCCCAAAGATCTAGACCCGTCTAACAAGTTGGATCTATCTCTTCCAAAACAATCCCAAAGACCTAGATATGTCTTATAAGACGAATCTAGAACTGAGGGATTGTAAGACGTATCTAGGTCTTTGGGATTCCAAAACAATCCCAAAAAACCAAAGACGAATCTAGAACTTAGGGATTGTAAGACGTATCTAGGTCTTTGGAATTGTTTTGGAAGAGATTGGAAAGGATAAAACGGATCAAGATCTTTGCAATTCTAAGACAGATCAAGATTTTTGGAATTGTTTTGGAAGGGAAAACCGCCGTCTTATACAAGTAACCAAAGAAAACGATAAGCTCTCAACACCGGATACCAAGCAGAGATTCAGACTTATGAAGTTGTTCAAGATAATTCGGGGATATTTTTCCCCTTATTACGGCCAAAATCGTTCTAGTGTATAATGGCCCTGCATCAATGTTGAACGATCATGAATAATCCTGAGTTTTTATCTGTTAAAACAAAAAAAGAGTTATTGTTCTTGATGAAATCGGTCAACTGTGGAGTTGTACAGGTACAACATACACTATCAATGTCTACCGTTCTAAGGTTTCGGGCACATATGTCTGTACAATCAGTAGAAACTGAAGTGAGACTGCTCCTACGGAGCCAGCCTGATCAGGGTACAAGCAGTTGCCATTCCATCTGCGCATTTTTGTAGGCATTTTTTGTATCCCCTATCTTCGATCCTACGATAGTTTTTCATTCTCCATCTGTCTGAGTGACGGCTCGACTAAAGTTCTTAAAGATTCGTTTAATCCAAAACAACCAACCCACCGGCCATCCAAGGGAATTAAGAGCTGACTCTTAGCATCGAGCATAGGATGGAAACTCAAAATTTTGTATTTTGCTCAAAATTTTACGGTTTAAATCTTTTGACGAAAGATGGAGATTGGTGAAAACATTAGTAACTAGAAATGTTTTTCAGAGAAAAACTGATGTCCCCCCCACCAGCCCATTTCCCATCCCCTCTAATGAGTATAGCCTGTACAAATAAAATATCCATGCAAGTTTGGACAAAATCCATCTGCTGGTTCTATACATATCCTACATAGAAGACTATGTCCTTCAAAAATGGGTCAAGGTCACCAACTACTAAACATGTCTTAAACCTGTCACAACCATATATTCATGCAAGTCTGATGAATATCCATCCACAAGATATCCCATTTTTAAGAGAGAACAATACGCATTTGTAAGATAGCTTTTGACCTTCAAAATGGGGTCAAGGTCATCAAAACACAGTACACTCCTGAGACTGTCCCAAAGGTATATCTATGAAAGTAAAGTGGAAATCAAGCCAAAGGCTAAAGAGATACATCAATTTTAGTGAAATTTTCACTTATCTAAATCCTCCTGTGACCTTGAAAATGAGATCAAGGTCACCAAAATTTTGTTCAGCTCTTAAACTTGTCCAAATCATGTATCCACTAAAGTTCGGCGAAATTCCATCCATTGGTTCATGAGATATTGTGGGTATAAGAAATTGCCATGTAAGTCCTCCAGTGACATTTAAAATAAGGTCAAGGTCACCAAAATCTAAACAGCTCATAAACTTGTCCCAAACATGTATCCAGGATAGTTTGGTGAAATTCCATCCATTGGTTCAGGAGATATAGTGGGTACATGAAATTGTCATCCAAGTCCTCCAGTGACGTTGAAATGGTCAAGGTCACCAAAATCTAATCTGCTCCAAAACATGTCCCAATAAGGTATGCATGCAAGTTTTGTGAAATTCCATCCATTGGTTCAGTAGATGTAGTGGGTACAAGAAATTGTCATCTAAGTCCTCCAGTGACCTTGGAAATGAGGTCAAGGTCACCAAAATCTAATCAGCTCTTACACTTGTCCAAATGATATATCCATGCAAGTTTGGTGAAATTCCATCCATTGGTTCAAGAAATATCGTGCATACAAGAAATTGGGTACAAGAAATTGTCATCTTAGTTATCCAGTGACCTTGAAAATGAGGTCAAGGTCACTAAAATCTAATCAGCTCTTACACTTGTCCCAATGATTTATCCATGCAAGTTTGGTGAAATCTATCCATTGGTTCAAGATATATCGTGCATGCAAGAAATTGTCATCTAAGTCCTCCTGTGACCTTGAAAATGAGGTTAAGGTCACCAAAATCCAAACAGCTCATAAGCTTGTCCCAATGATATATCCATGCAAGTTTGGTGAAATTCCATCCATTGGTTCAAGAGATATCGCGCATACAAGAATCTGTCACGCCGACGCCGACGCAGACGCAGACGCCGACGCCGACGAGATCCGCACTGAAAACAATATGTCCCCCCCCCCACCTTCGGTGGGGGACATAAAAATGCGAATGGTTCTCAAGATATCTAAGCAACTACTGTTGCCATGACGACCATTATTTGGCAAGTCAAATTGAATTTCAAAGGGAAAATCTGTCTCTCCTGATGCAAGTATCAAATACTTGACTGGTATGGTGCTTAGGACTAAATGTAATTGTCATTCTCTGCACCTTCAAAGCACAGACCACTGTACGTTGTTGAAACCATGGTAACTGAAAGTACCTATAGTAGGAGAAAAAACAAAATTTGTGAAACTAGCACTTTTTCAAATCAAGGTTATTGAAAATGGCAGCCTGGCCTAAATATACCGTATACATGTCATTACATATCAACAAACGTACGTTACATAACAACAAGAGGGCCATGAGGCCCTGAGCCGCTCACCTGAGTAAAAGGTCAAAGGTAAAATGAGGATCATCAACTGAACAAACCTGATAGTTTGAAACTGTCAAATATGTCCACAACATGCATGCAAAGTTAGAAAAATATCCATTGAAAACTGTAGAAGTTGATTACACAAACTCTATACCACAAAGTGTGACAAAAGGATGGACAGATGGTCAGACGGCAGACAGGGGCAAATCTGAATGCCCCCTGACTATCGTCACGGGGGCATAAAAAAATCTGTCCATAAATGAAGGCACTTGAGCGATGACAAAGTTTTTCTAAAAATAGCCACTGTGACCTTGATCTTGACCCCAGAATGCTGAAACGCAAACTTGTCCAAGATATTGCTATACTTATCACTTGTGTGAGGTTAAATCGAAAATGGTCCATAAATGAAAGCACTAGAGCGATGAAAAAGTTTTTCTATTAATAGCCACTGTGACCTTGACATTGATCTGAGGACGCTGAAATGCGAGCTTGTTCTAGATACTGTCATACTGAACATTTGTGTGAAGTTTTAATCAAAATCGGTCCATAAATGAAAGAGCTAGAGGGATGACAGAGTTTTTCTAAAAACAGTCACTGTGACCTTGGCCTTGACCTTGACCTCAGAATGCTGAAACGCGAACTTGTCCAAGATATTGTAATACCAATCACTTGTGTGAAATTAAATCAAATTGTGTCCTTAAATGAAGATGCTACAGCGATGACAAAGTTTTTCTCAAAATAGCCACTGTGTCCTTCACCTTGACCCCAGAACGCTAAAACGCGTTCTTGTCCAAGATATTATCATACTTATCACTTTTGTGAAGTACAATCGAAATCATTCCATAAATGAAGGCACTAAAATGATGACAGAGTTTTTTCTGAAAATAGCCACTGTGACCTTGACATCGACCTTAGGATGCTGAAACGCAAACTTATTAAAGATATTGTCATACTAAACATTTTTGTGAAGTTTTAATCAAAATCGGCCAATAGATGAAGGCGCTAGAGCGATGACAAAGTGTTCTTAAAATAGCCACTGTGACCTTGACCTTGACCTCAGAACGCTGAAATGCGAACTTGTCCTAGATATTGTAATACCAATCACTTGTGTGAAACTAAATCGAATTTGGTCCATAAATGAAGGCGCTAATGCAATGACAATGTTTTTTTCTGAAAATAGCCAATGCGACCTTGACCTTGACCCCAGGACACTGAAATGCAAACCTGCCTAAGATATTGCCATACTTATCACTTGTGTGAAGTTAAATTGAAATCGGTCCACAAATGAAGGCGCTAGAGTGATAACAAAGTTTTTTTCTAAAAATAGCCACTGTGACCTTGACCTTGACCCCATCATGCTGAAATGCAAAGTCGTTCGAGGTAATGTCATACCCAATATTTGTGTGAACTTATATCAAAATTATATAATAAATAAGGTAGCTAGAGCGATGACAAAACGTGAACATACGTGCATACATACAAACGTACATACCCCCTCCACAACTTCGTTGTGCGAGGGGATAATAATCCAACCTGGCCCACATTCGAAAAGGTCCGAGATGTTTTGGCCATCCTGAATACCTGCAAGTTTCAAGGAGCTGCGATCAAAAATGAAGGAGCTATGGCCCAGACAATATTTTCCCCATTATAAGTCTAAGGGAAATATTTTATCTTTCAAGGGCAATTAACTCTAAAAAGAATAATCCAACCTAGCCCAAATTCGAACTGGTCTGAGATGTTTTGGCTGTCTTGAATGTCTGCAAGTTTGAAGGATAGCGATTATAAATGAAGAAGCTAGGGCCCGGACAACATAATCCCCATTATAAGTCTATGGGAAAATTATTTATCGCACAAGGGCAAGTAACTCTGAAATGAATGATCCAACCTGGCCCAAATTCGAACTGGTCCGAGATGTTTTGACTGTCCTGGATACCTGTAAGTTTGAAGAAGTTGCAATCAAAAATGAAGAAACTAGGGCCCGGACAACATTTTCCCCATGGTAAGTCTATGGGAAAATATTTTATCGCTCAAGGGCAAGTAACTCTAAAATGAATAATCCAACCTGGCCCAAATTTAAACTGGTTCGAGATGTTTTGACTGTCCTGGATACCTGCAAGTTTGAAGAAGTTGCGATCAAAAATGAAGAAGCTAGGACCCGGACAACATTTTCTCCATTGTAAGTCTATGGGAAAATATTTTATCGCTCAAGGACAAGTTACTCTTAAAAAATGATCCAACCTGGCCCTAATTCGAACTGGTCCGAGATGTTTTGACTGTCCTGGATACCTGCAAATTTGAAGAAGTTGCGATCAAAAATGAAGACGCTAGGGCCCGGACAACATTTTCCCATTATAAGTCTATGGGACCTTTCTGTTGCCATGGTAACCACAGTTTTTAACCAATCAGTCTCAAAACTATAACCAATCAATCCCTCACCCCAACCATGCTACACATAAAATTTGATTAAGATTGGCCAGCTACTTTAGCAGATATTAATGCTTAAAAGTGTGGACGGACAACGGACGACGGACGACGGACCAAGCCTATACTATAAGCTCACCTTGTGAGCCTTCGGCTCAGGTGAGCTAAAAACAAATAGTTGTAAACTTTCACTGACTAAAGAATAAATGCACGTGCAAATGTGTTTCCCTCTCGCAATTCCAAGTTTACAGAATCAACAGTTTTTTTAGATAGTTTTGCCCAAATTACAACACTGCCAGCTTGAGTTTGCTAAGAAAACAAATAATGAGTCGCATTTTATCCTATCTTCGCAAATTACGGCGTAGAAATATTTTTTTGCTATTGTTTCTATAGGGACAATGCCAAAAAATTAGTTACATCAGTTCAAAACGACCCTTAATCCCCTGTAACTTGTATGCACCTCTTAATTCGCATTTGAATCGATATGGCTTTAATGTGGTTCAGTACTTGGTTTCTGTATCTGTAATGATTTTCAATTTTTGTTTATTTTTTGTTTCTTATAAACAAATTTAAAGCCGCTGCTTAGATATCCCACCCACTGTATATGCATTAGCGACAGCACCATTTTGTGAAGAGAACGTGTGTACAAATGTGAAAAAATCGTGATATAGTTCTACACGATTATGAAATATTTTTCCAAACCGGTAAATTATCGCTGATTAATACATGGTGTTCAAGGGCAAACCGCAACATATTAATTCTTGACAGCGAAGCCAGAGTGAGTGAAGAAAAGCTAACTAAGCATCGAGCTAAAAATCACCCGCTCAACCAATAAGTGTACGCAGATATAACTGAAGTATTGTTAAAAAAGGACGTAAAATAGCAAGTCATCCACCCATCCATTCTATTTGTAACTTATGGTACAAGCGTAGTGAAAGTCTTTTATAAAATATAAATTGACTTACCGTTTAGTATAATAAAATCCAAATACGACCCACGAAAGAACTTGTACATACATTATGCTATATACATTCCACAGTATAATTATCGAAGCGAAACTTTGTCTGTCTGTGCAGTGAAATGAAACTAGTGTGTTCTACTCGCTTAAATGATGTATACCTAGCCGATAAATAGTCTATGAAAAATATTTACCAAGCGATATGAATTTTATTTTTTTCCTATTATTCTTTTTTCCCTTCTAGTTAGTATCATTATAGAGAGAGATACTGTACTTTATGTGAGCTCTCATTTTCAACCTACCAGGCTGCTCTGTGAAATGTTTTCACGCATAGTTGCAATAAATCCTGCTTATTCTCTTTTCTAGCATGTAGCTACCGGCGATGGCAAATTTAGGGATGTTCTTATAAATAATAAAATGCCTCTGTCATTTAATTACAATTATTTTATGTATTACTTAGCAAAAATGTTATTGGCTAATGCGAAAGTGACGAAAATTGTATTTTTGTATATACATTAGATACTGTATGTTTCTATACCTCTTTGTATGTAAATGCTAGAGATGTGTTGTTTCTAATAAATCATAAAAAAATAAGTGTACGCAGTGTTATCACGTATTTCGAGGTATTGGATAAGAATATTAATAGCTGTCTGATTGTGCCGATCTGTAACCTTTATGTAGAAAAGTTGTGGACAATGTACTTAGACTTTACAAAAGGTGATCTTTTCTTTTTTACACTTGTAAGCAATGTAAGCAGTGTACCCAGGTATTCTGAGATGGGCAATATAAAATATTAGCAGAAGACATAAACTATCGTGCCAATTTGTACCCTTAGATGGGCTGTATAAGATGTATGTAGCCATTTCAAAACACGCCCTCTACTATTTTCACCTTGTACGCATTGTACGCAGTGTAATCGCATATTTCGAGGTATTGGATAAGAACGATAGAAACATGTAATTATCTAGTATTAGATTGTGCCGATCTGTAACCGTTAAGTAGATAAGTTGTTGACAATGTACATAGTCGTTACTGAATGTGGCTTTTATTTTCTATTTCCACTTGTAGGGTGTTTAACTTTTGTGTTTTTATCCCATTCACGTTAATAACTCAGCTGTAGGAACTGTATTGCCTGTACTAGCCTATAAAATAGTCAAGTGATTAGCACGTGTGTTATTTTGTACCCATGTAGCTTAAAAAAATAGTTTTGTTATTTTTTGCGCCAAATTTGTGCAGTATCTCATTTTTTTAATCCAAATGTTTCATAGTTCTTTGGGCTGTTTAGCTGGTGCCCCGCCAATATTTCTATTAATGATCGTTCTACCTTAGCATCGCATTATCAAGCTAGTTTTTAAGAAGGGTTTCAAGATGAATCTTTTTAATTCATTTCCAAAGTATCAGCGCATAAACAAACGAAATCAATGTATATGTTAGTCAAAATATGAATTATGCGAACAAGAGGTACTTTTTTCACTTTCGCAACATCGGAGAGTGTATATACTCCTCCAAGTACGAGCAAGAGCATCGAGGGATATTAAAAATCATAATAAAACGTTTACTTGCTAGACATTTTAAAAAGGCATTATATATCACAAATATCACAAACTACGTTAATTTTTTTTGCGTGTTGTCTTTCTAAGTTTTATTGCCGACATTCATAATATGTCCAAATTTAACAAGGCCTGTTGGAACCTGGCTTTTATGAAGACAACGCCCACGAGTTCAGAAAACGTACCGCTAAAACAGATTTTTGTCGGACAAAATTCTAAAAGATTTAAATTTGGTTAAACATTAAAAATTACAATATTGATGTGATGCAACGAATAACATGCATGTTGGTTGACCAAACTTTATTCTCCGCTTCATTAGCACAACGGTGGGCCAGGCCTCAGACTCCATTTCGGCACGCTCTTAAATCTGTTACAGAGTGACGAAATCTATTACGAGAGGTTGACGCCTGACCACAAGTGTCTCTTGTGGAGCCCATCGTTGTCCAGTCAGCGGTTTTCGTTATCCCTGACTTCGACTGCACAAGCTCCTCAAATAAGCTTGCTCGCAGCTTTCTAGTTCATATATTAAACAGTGGTGTTTCCCTGTTTAGTTATGAGGCTTTTTTCGCAGACGAAGTACCTAAAATATAATATTGTTTATTCTTATATAGAATGGAAGCATTGTTGTCCTAACATACGTTCAAAATAGCTTATGTCCCTACATGTTTCCCTTTTGTATAAAAGTTAGCTATTAGCCATGATTCACGAAATGTTAGACGACGTTCTAAATGATGTTTCACAATTATGCGCCCCGCCTGCCAAATATTGATACGGCAATTTTAGTACCGATTCTGGACAGTATACTGATCATTGTTTTTTTTTATATGATTATAGATATGGCGATTAATACTGGGATAAGTTCATTTAATTATGGGATAACTGTACTTAAAATTGTCATTTGGGGAGAAAAATATTCGGTTTTAAGGTCGGAAATGTCGTTTTATGGCGACGCGGCAGCGAAGACGTAATTTTCGACCATATAACCGACGTTAGCGGAGCCGTAAAACGCAAGTTTCGACCGTAAAACCGACGATTTACCTCCACAAATGACAATTTTTAATACAGTTTTCCCCATCTAATGCACTTTTTACATTTTTACCTTTTCGAAGTGTTTTTCTTTGCACCCACTGCAAATGCTTTTAGCGACGTGAAACGAGACGTCAGCCAATTAGAAGCGACGTTACTAAAATGACGTCGGGTTTCACACATGGTATCCTTTGATATACTGTCGCTTGACGTTATCCAATCAGACGTCGTGTTACATTCCTAGATGCATTACAATTCTCTTTAACAGCATTGTATGTGACTCTCTCATAAGAACCGCTTTTTTCGAGGGTAACAAATATACTTTGGTCGACATACGAAACTATCCCAGAACTATAAACATGAAATGTTTGCTTATAGTTCTGCTTGCGTTATAGATTTAGACTTCACACACCCACCCTAGAAACGTTCAACATTATAACGCAAACAAATCGTGTTGGTTCCACCAGCGATTCTCCATTAAGCAATGTCAGATTTCAGCAGTTCTCAATAAAGAGCATGCGAAACCAGGCTGACGATGCCATGTTTTGCGTATATTTTCTAAATTATAAACTGTCCATCACGATAAACTTACTTCCAACATTTGGATTCACCCATACAGTAGTTCTGTTCACTTCTTTGCGACTGCAAAGGTCAGAGACTCAAAATCAAGCAAGAAAATGCGACTTTTCCCTACATGTATACATCACCGAGACTGACCTTTAACACATGCTCCGCCGTACTAAATGTATATCTGGAAACATGCAAGACCATGTGCCTAATCCTTTCATGTGCGGAAGAAACAATCTATATGTGACAAAATAGCATTCTTATATTTTGCATAAATAGTTTTCAGAGAAAATAAATACCTCAAACCTTGTGCCGATGTCAAATTTGTTTACGATTTTGGCTCCTCTCCTGCAAAACCGGGAACTCCTCTCATGGATTGGCGTTCTGAACCGTGGTTTCGCATGAGAGCGATTGGTAGGCGTGTACATGTACTATTGCATTTTAAAAATTACATTATTGCATAAATATTGGTGTCACACTCTGTTAACAGGCATGTTTAAACGAGAACAAACCATGTATTAACAAGGCTTTTCACATGCTATAAGGACTCGATTGTGGACTTTTCGTATGCAAGCTACAGGGCAATACTCCGTCGGTGCAGAAACAAGCGGCAAGATTGCATTATCCATAAAAGACTTGTACCGAAGAGTTATACAAATTCGGATTTTGTAAAAAAAAGGAAATGCAGACAACATTGAGTGAAAAACTTTGATGAAAATAATTCTAACTTATGAACTGCTGCTAAAGGCTGGACAAAATTTCACGGTATCTGACCATGGCCTGCGACGAGGAATTTTATAGACATGCATAGTGCGTGTAAAAATCAGCAAGGTAAGGCGATGAGGCCGATAAATAGTGTCAAACATTTTCATTATTTTGCAGCATTGTAGTTGAATTTGTGCATTAATTGCGATTAAACACTTTTTCCCAATTCATTTACGTCTGCAAGGTCTCTCGGAAAATGTTCGAAAAACCTCGGCCTTCGGCCGCAGTTTTCAACATCGCCCTCGAGACAATGCAAACATTATTGCATTGAAACTCATGTTTGATTCCTATACATGTAGTAAACAACAAATATCATATAATGAGTGAAAAAACACACATAAAAAACGTGCAAAGCGGTGTGAAAGGTAATGATCAGGAACTGAGACAATCAATTTTCCACATGCCAATCAGGACACCAAATGGAAAGTGGAAACATATGTAACAGCACAGTCAAGTAGTTGGACAACACGAACGGATATCACGAACGATTTTTTTCCAGATTGGTGGTTATAAAGCTAGTGAAAGCATTTATTAATTTACCTAAATGTACGTGGCATAGTGCACAACAAATATTTTTAACATATGTTGAATTATCTATTATATAAGTCATACCATGTGTTTTTTGAATAATATGGCATTGGTGACAATCAAAGTATCTGAACAGACTGCAAAGCCTTCACTTGTCACATCAGCCATCTATGGCACTGGTCCAAACCATACAGCCAACATTGGTGCCCTCTGTGGACTCGGTGTATACGATACGGGTATTTGAATATCGCATAAAAAATTCCTACACATGGTTAGAAGTCTCATTTCGTGGCTCATATTGGACAAACAACAATCACATAAAAGAGAACAAACAAACAATCAAACCGAATGTTCAAATACTACAGCGGACATAACAAACAATAACACCGATTAACATCATCGGAAGCACCGCCTTGAAACGTTCAGTAATTAATAACTGGGGAGCGTGTAGCCCATATCAGACTGTATTATTCTTAATCACTCCTCATTTTAATTTGTGTGGCCTCCTGGCTTTTATTTAGAAGAATCAATACTAAATCAAACTGCATGTTTCACAGCTGCACCTCCATAATACTTTGAAAACAATATTTATATTGTTTTCAAAATATAATGGAGGTGCAACGGAGAATATTTAAATGCTTTCATGTCATTTGCCAATTTAAAATCAAAATACAAGCTGGACTGATAAGCTTATTAAAGGTAAACTTTATGTTTAACTGTCCATAAAGTTTGATAAAGTTATGCACATCCGTGTTTCTTTATGTTATACAAATAGTGTCTGGTTATGTTCTTCTTATTTTCATTTCCGTCCTCTTAAGAGAATAATTAAATCCTCTCCACTTGAACCAAATTATCCCAGAACCAGCCTTGCTAGGCGTATAATTTCCTTTGAGATATGGACCGTTCAAATTGGATGTATGGCAAGAGTAATACCACCATGCACCTTGGTTTTCTTCAGCGCAATTCCGTAAGAACACATCGTTGTCTTGGTCTCTTGTGGAAAATGCACTTCCACTGTGTTTCCATAAGGAATCACCTTCAAAAATAGAAACAAAACTACATGGATACCCTACATGACACATTGTTCAGCTAAATGAGCTTAATATATAATTGTAATGCTTGGTAATGGGGGTATTCTATCGTAGCACAAATAGAGCTGCCACACACACACACACACATACAGACACATACATACACACACACACACAACACACAATCTCGGTAAATACACGACAAAACTGAGGACAGAACCGACCCCCGTCGGAGTAGAAAAAGTTACTGACTAGTGGCATTGGCTCTTAACACACAATATGGAAAATTAACCTGAATTAGGCTTTTAGTCTTTAAAAGCCTTTATTAACCAAAAATGATGGAACCGAAGACCAACTTTTTCACATTTATAATACCGAAACATCAGACTATTAAGCATACAAAATAACCGCGTGTTTCATTGCCACTCATTTAACTTTTACACAGGTGAAATATACTCAGCGTCACTGAAAACGCACCAGTTTGGAACTTATGGCACATTATGTTCGTTTAAGGATGTCCGCTGGTGACGAATTTGAGACCTCTGCGCAACACGAACTGCCAACAACGGTTCGGAATGTCGAGTGTCGGATGTCGTAATTTTGCCGTCTTACAATTTAGAAATAATATAAAATCACTATGTTTTTAAAACTTTGGATGCTGTTGTACAATTTTCATTCGAGCGCTACCATTTTTTCATTCGCTCAAGAGATATTAGGTCCCACATACCCGTGATGTCGTTATTTGTCTGCACACCAAGCACTTTACTATGCCTTTACAATGTTTACAATTTGCAAAATATATTCTTGGGGGCTCTAACCATACTGCATTTAGTTCCTATGTCATCCGGCATCCCATCCGTCAGACAGTCTCTGGTTTTATTTGACAAAATATTCGACTTTTCTTTACGAGTTTCGGAGCAAGTTGATGCATCCCATACACCCCACCCACATTAGGCCGCAAGAGGCCAAATCAGGAGCTCTGATGAGTCTGAGGGCTAGACATGATATAAAAAATATGCCTGTTGACAGATATAATCTTACTTCAGCTAATATATTCTGCTACGCAGGCCTAGTCCTAGGCATACGGTTGAAATTCTCTTATCTCTTCAAATACACTGCAGCTGGTTTGTTTAGGTTCGTTGGTACACGTAACGATGACGTGTAATGTTTCTGTCAATTAGAATCTACAGCTGACTTCATATGAAACTGTTAATGAATTGCCAAGTGGTGTGTTTAATTTTACTTTGGTATCAGTTCGCGCATCTGCAACAAACAGCTAGTACATTCAAACGCAAAAACTAACCAGAGTGACAACAGTGGTGGAGTGAAGTTTCTGTCATTAGTGAACTAACTGCGCTGAAAGCCTACGTTAGACTTCATTAGTGCACGCATCTGCTGCTCAAAATCTCCTCTACTAAAGCAGGTCACAGTAAAATAGTCTATATTCTTGAGACCCAACACCATATCAAAATTTTGAGGTTAGTACCTTATCCTTTGGGTGGTATTTTACTAATCAAAAGTTTTGATTTTACCCGATTATTACGGACGTCATTTATTACTAGGTGTGTGTGTGGGGGGGGGGGGGGTAAATTCAGTGGGGATGGGATGTCGGGGGGGGGGGGGTTCATACATTTTGTCAGGCATATGGGGGTGGGGGTCAGAAGTTTTGTATCCGTCTACATTAAAAAAATAGTTTCAGCTTTGGGAGTCGAGGGGCTACCTCAGACTTCCCCTCCCCTCCCACCACCCCCACTATTACATTTTTAAATTAGTTCTTTCGATCAAACTTGTCTTCCAAACATTTAGGGGTCGACCATTTGATAATTTGGGGGGAGGGGGGGGGGCTGGTATTCTTGATGGAGACAAGACATTTTATTTCACTGGTTTCTGGAAACAATTTTTTTTGTCACCTCGAGGGAGCTAATTTCTTTTTTTTTTTTTTACAAACTAACTCAAACGGTTTTTTTTTTTAAATTTCATACGCTAAAATATCAGATCATTGTTTACTTCACCTTAACATATCCTTATTTTACCCACACCAGTAATTTTTACACCTTTTTTCTCACAAAAAGAACATGGTGCTGTCTGTAACCAGCCTAAGGGCATGGCTTAGTTTGCTTTTGCAAACCAGTGCCTGGATTATTTTACTCTCTTCAGCTAAGGTACAGATACAAACATCCCTGTATAAGCTTGGCAAAAAATAGGCCTTAAATTAGAGATACGAGTTTTGGCAAAAACTCAGGGCTATTTTCGCAAAGTTTTAGGGCTAACATTAGGAAGTTTTTTTCCTAGCCCGATCATATGCCCAAATATGCTTTATCCGCACTTTTAGAAAGTTTGATAAATACTTACTGATACAGTCACATTATACATGAATGCCAGTTAATAAAATGGCTAAAAGATCTGTGCTAAGAAGTTAAGAAGGGGGGGGGGGGGGTTGGGGGCGTTGCCCCCCAGAAGCAACAGCAATTTTCCAAGTTTAATTGCAATTTCAAAACTGGAAACACTAGAGAAAAACTAGGGATGATGATAAAATGTAAGAGCATTTTTTTAAGGAATTTTGCCTTTTAGAGTGTTTATTTTGCCATATTTAAATGGCTTTGTCTCCCATGAGCTAGTGACTCTTTTGCAATTCAGTTTTAAAAATAGGATATTTTTGTAAATTTATGCACATGCGGGATATTGTAGATAATATTAAAATATATCTATAAATATGGGGGGTCTGGGGGCGCACCCCCTCCCCCCCCAGTGGCCAGAGACATTTTAAAAACTCAATTCAAATGGAATTATCTGTGCACAGACTTTTTTTTCTAAATTTTGGGTGGAGTCAGGTTATTTTTTCACTTACTTTTGAGGCCAGATTATTTTTTCAATCCCCTTATGAGCCAGTTTATTTTTTTTTTTGCATATCCAAAGACACGTTTTTTTTTTTTTTTTTTTTTTTTTGTTTTGTTTTTTTGTAAAATATACCCCCCCCCCCCGCCCTTTTATGCGTATATTGGAACAAACAGAAATAATAGACGTCAATGGAAACAAGGTTTTATCAAGATTACGCGATTTTTAAAAAGAGATTACAAACATACACATTTATTTTTCTTTTACATTGCATACATCATTTATCTACATAAGTATAATTCTCATGATGGTATACGTTGTGCTTTTCATACACGGTATTTCTTCTAAAATTTCGCACGCTCTAAAGTTTCGGACACCTAAAATTATTGCCGATAATAATTTCTGAGAGTTCTCCGAAATTCGATCAGTGGTCATCCTTGAAAAGGTGAATTTCTAAAATTTCGAGCAAAAAAATATGGGACTTCGTGGGACTTCGATTTTTGCTTTCTCGGCTATTTTTTGTACTTCCAAGTCTCAGAACTTTTGTTCGCAGTTATTTTTGCGCGAATCTGCCCGTGCATTAAAGCGCGTGCGACTATAGTATGCGAGTCGAATTTTTTTGGGCCGTGCATCGCAAAGGTTCTTCATACCAAATGCGAACAGCGAAGACCCAGATCAGCCGACACATCTGCGCATTAACATTAGCCTGGTCTCTGTCTGCATCAACAATCTATCATGGAAATCCGAACGAGGATGCGCGGGTGCGCAGGCTGAAATGGGTCTTTGCTTTTCGTATATGCGATAAGGCGCCATTTCTCATAGACTGGCTCACAGTCCCTTTGTTTTATTTTTTGGTTTTGACCAAAGGCCATCAGAATACAAAAAGCCATGTTAAGACTTCTACTGTTTGAATACATAAAACCATTTAGCCTGGAAGCCAGGCTACATTTCTCACAACAAATCTATTTTTGAGCGGGAATGTGCACGTTTCAATAACTTTCAGAACGAAAAACTCTGCTTTGTCGTAGCTTTTCATTTAAAATGACAGCGTCCTGACAAAGTCTGTCGGAACGCACGCGCAAACAGTGAGAGCACCGACCAGCTATGTGCACGGTCTCTGCATTCAAAGTTCGCACTTCCGATGGCACATTTGTCCCCAGTCCTTAATCTGACCATACGCAGTTTCCATTCCCTGCGATACATGAACCGCGACTAAAACAGACATCGGTAGGGCGTCTCAAAAGGATCTTAGAACATGTCCGATCAGCAACCACCCACATCACACTCAACATTTGCGAACATTGATCAATCTTAAAAATCTCCAGGATTCACGGACAGTTTTCAGTGCACAGGCTGTTTGCTGTTCGGACATGTAATACGTCGTCTTTTTCATGTGTATGGTACACCTCAATCTTTATTCGCCATTTTTTAAAAAGGGGAACAACTTTTGTGACTTCCATTTTGCTTCCCTGGACGACTTGGCCCTTCAGTGACAGGACTCACTGTTACAAGAGAAAGACTACGGGTAAACAAACTGCGCCTGGTAGATGCGCAATTCTATTCCAAAGTAGAAATTTAAAAGCCATCTTCTGCAAACTCACTTCTATATAATATAACGATGCTATTCGATTCGTACATTCGTATAAAGATTCAGTTTTGCTAAATATACATATATGTAAACTGGTGGAGTATATCACAAAACTGCTGAAAGCTCGTTTTGATCACTTTCAGCAGTTTTCTGATATGCCATCAGTTCCTATACGAGCCAGATATAGCATTGTTATTTATATTTTGTTAAAGCGTTGAAGAGCCTTGAATCCTTCACTAACGACTTCGTCATCTAACAATACTTTGAAAAAACTGCCCTCTCACTTTTTTCCGGCGACGAAAGCCTCATGCAGGCAGCTTTTTCATAATGGGTTAGATGACGACGACAGACTAGTGTGGACGTGTATTTAAATAGAGAGAGAAAAGAGGAAATTCCCACACATTTTAATGCACACTGAAACTAACGCAAAAAACATTATTCATGAAAACGGGCTTTATATTACGCGCGAACAGGGAAAACTCAGATCAGCCTACACATATGCACAGTCTGATTAGCATGTTTTCTATGTGAAGCAAGCATGTACATATTGAACAGAGGCTGTGCGAATGTGCGGACTGATCTGAAAATTTCCTGTTAGCACATGCAATAAGGCACAGTTTCTCGCGGCAGAGGAGCAAATAAAAAAAATAAAAAAAAGGGCTAGTTTGGGCAAATTATATGGTTACACTGCATCGAGAATTCAATTCGAACTGGGAAAAACCTTTTTCTGTCTTCTAATTACATGGCATTTTCGCAATTATTATTTTTAAAAATATATATATTTACAACTGCGCATGCCCAGGATAGCTTGCGCACATGCGCAGTGTGGGCATTCACAGTTCGTCCAGCGAATAACGCTTGGTCTGCGCATGCGCAGGTTGCATGCGTACAGGCTGGTGAAGGACAAACATACGCCTGAATACATTTTTAATAACGCGACACTCGTTTGCCAAATTTTGGTGCAGGTATAAACTGTGTGTATTGCCGGACTAGCACTAAACGAGAATTTGCCACGTGTCAGGTGTCACGTACAGAGAGCGATATGTTTACTGAATCGTATACCGCATGCCAAAACGAGCGAGCACCTGATCACACTTACTGTTTTTGGGTCCATGTCTTTGCATCTAAATATTTTGGATTTGTCGACGTTTATTTCGATTAAATGAGTTCGGACTTAAGAATTAGATACTTTGAGCGCTCTGCTATTTAAATGGCTAAACGGTTTGACAAGAAGGAAACAGAATAGTGTAGGTCTCGAGGTGCGCAGGCGTCTGGGCGTTGGCGGAGTAGGGGTGGGGTGTAGATCTGTATGATGCATTATAGGCCTCATTCTCCCCATGTTATTAATAGCATGACCAATACTGAGAAACGCTGTGGGAAATTCAATATTATCATAAAATACACTGAGTAGCTTTCGTAGAAATTATTGAATCTAATTTGTAGAGAGATTTGTTTCATTTGATGCGAACTCAGCCATAGTATCCGCTCAGTCAATTAGTGCGCGCGTGCCAACTTGTCATTGTGACGTCACTGAACTGACAGTTTAGTTCAACATTACCCAAAACTATAATTTCTCTTCAACACGACACAGGTGTTTCTATCTATTTTCCTCGGGCAGTGGTCCAAATCGAGTGCATTGTTGACCCGTATAGACTGAGATCAAGCTGCTCATTACGCTGGCGTATTCAATGATTGAAAAGATTTTAGGTAATACAATAAAATGCTACCAGACAGTAGCATGCAAGGCGGGGGGGGGGGGGGGGGGGGGAGGGGGGGCAATTAGATATATCTTAGAAAAAAAAAACAGAAAAAAACTGACTGAACATTGTATAAAAGATTGTACTCCAGCCTTACTTCATAAAGAAGAGAGAGCCAATCCTCTGGAATAACGTATGCATTCGTTCATGTGACATTATGTAGCTTTCCCATTTAAATCCCCAACTTTTGCTCGCGAAAGCTCGAAAATATGCAGATTACCAAATTTGTTGAGTGTCACGCTTATATTACATGCATCTAAGACTATTTTACATGTGTCAATAACTTTAAGGCACATGTATACAGAGAGTTTAAGAGATTCAGACTAACTTTTCACCTTTTATTTATTTATTTTTTTTTCAATTCTCTATCATGCTCGGTCAAGCTCGGAGATTATGTAAATTAAAAAAAAATACTGTTGAGTCAAATCATACACATGAGCATGCATTCAAGAGCATTTATACATGTTCAAAATTTACACGTGTACCAGAGATTGATCAAGAAATTTACGTTGAGTGTGTGTCATGTTAAAATCAGATCAGTCAGTCAGTCAGTTATCCGAAGTGGGTGGGGTAATTACCATAATCTGCTTTTCCATATAACAGCTTATTTTTGTCATATTTTTCTGTATGCATGTTAAGGATATATTAATATCTAGTCAAGAAAATAGACTTTGGAAATGATTTTATCATAAACATGAAAGAAACATATTGTAGTTTACCAACACAGGCAGCCATTGTTTCTACATGGGGTGGCTTAGAATCTGCTTCGATTAGCCTAAGATCCAATTAGTTGTTTATGAAGTACTCTTTGGTTATGAAAAGGCTATATAATTTTAGAGTAACATGGCTGATTTCAGTTTTACATTGAAATTCTTTCATCAGACTAGATAGATAACTCAGATGCAACCGTGATTCTTCTATTAATTTACACACAGCCAAAAATAAAAGGGGGTAGGCTTAAAATTTTCAAGTTTTCTTTCTTATTTGCACACTAACCTATATTTTTCTACTAATTTTCCTGAAGATAATTGTCTGAACGACAAACTATCAAAGTTTAAGAAAAAGTTAGAATCTGCTTCTGTTATTTTTCATCACTTTGGTTCAGCATTACAAAATATTAAAAAATTTGCATTCTTTTGGGGGTAGGGATAAATTTTGTCATTTTCTGCCAGGGCATTTACAGTTTTTAATATAAAATCTTCAATAACTTGTTTTAATAATAAACTTTGTGTCAGGTATAGTCAAAGTTTAAACAAAATATCTTCATTTATTCAATATTTTGTCTTTTTTTCCACAATAAATCTTATATTCAATTAGAAGAAAAGATATCATAATACCAACATATCTCAAGTGCTATTTAATAAAAGAGTGTTTCAGGACATAATTTTTTGCTTAATTATCTTTAGACAAGACCCTAGCAATATAATATTATAAACAGAATTATTGCACTAATACCCTCTGCAGCATTTTTTTTAAAGTGGCCTGGGTTCATTTTTATGGCTTCAGAAACAGGCCAAAGTCATGGGGGTGGGGTAACACTTCCTTTAAATTTTGGGAGATTAACAAAAGACTGTGCACAAATTATGCTTGAAATCAATATAACATTGTGTGGTCGTCAGAGCAAACGAATGCAATTATTTATTCAATCAACTAATTCCTCTTCTTAAAAGATTTAAACACATGGTTAAATATATTTATATTATGCTAAAAGATTTCATAATGGCCGGGTACCCTCACAAGCTTCCACGGCATGTACTGCAAAAAAATCCACACTAACCTATACTTTATTTTGCATTTTTGGACTACATATTGAGGGAAGAATTGAAATAACACAAAAGTAAAAAAAGTTTGAATAAATGATTTTCACCAGCGGACATCCTTAATGTTTGGTTTTATGTAATAGACAATTTGGTTAATCTTTATTTTCTTGTATTGAGAAAGAATGTTTGCAAATTAAATTTCGTTCATCAGTGGGTGCTATCAAGCGTGACGTCAATACTGACGTATTTGAAAACAGTCGATATCAAATGACACATTTAAAACGTAATAAATCCATATTTCGTGCTCTGCCAGACTCTTGATTGCAAATGAATCGTTTATTGGAAGGTCTCTTCACATAAAATCCACTTTTCCTCCATTGAATTATGACGCGGTTCGGCGAATAAGGGTGACGTTATCCATGTAACATCATGCTCTGGCTGGGTAACGGTTGACGTTTGGCCCACAAAACTTCTGAAATTTTGTTTCTGCTACTTATCTCAGCATTTTGGGTTGCAAAAAGTATCAAATTTACCTTTAGTTACTTTTGTCTGCCCTTGTTTGATGAACGTGACAATAAAGTGACGTTCGAATCCAAATCACTTTGTTGCATTCGGTGGTCTGGATTTCTTTTCTATGGCGTTTTGACAGGATATCTATACTCTAGCAAAATCCATCATTGAGGAATTGCCGCCATGTGAAATTATGGTAGAATTCCGTTTTTCTTGATTTCAGAGCTTACGTTACGTCACACAATCATAGCGTACCTTCAGGCAGAATGACATCATGGGCGTGATCCGATATGATAGCTATACCCTGTTGATATAGTATGATCATTGAATTTAAGCAAAAATTTTACATTTTCAGACTGGTGCGTTTTCATTGACGCTGAGTATATGACTATTATTATTTCTAGGGAAAATATTCAAAGCTATTTTTGAGTAGTACATGTATATATAGCGCACAGCCATATTAATGCATAGATGTTTACACTCCTTATTCTTTTTTTCTTTTCCCAAGGAATATGCCGTTTGATATTTTCAAATATTCAAACACAGACTAACCTGCAGAACCGCTATATCCTGTGACTAGTAACTGATACTTTTCCCTTGTGTAATACACACGGAATATTTTATATTCTGCGTAAGCAGTCTGCTGTTCCCAGTCTTCGAGATCAATACGCAGTTCGTAGTAGCCTTGATGTGTTATTTGATGTAATTGATAGTTCCCTGTAGTAATAAATAAATATTTATCGCAAGTTTATCCGGTAACAGAAATAAAAAAAGAATCAATATGTTGAAACTGGTGGCATCCAGAGGGGTCTTTTATCATATGAGCCGCGACACGACAAAACCAACAATGTGGTTGTGCGCCCAGCGCAGACTCAGAACAGCCTGGGCATCCGCCCAGTCTGATCAGAGTCTTCGCTGTCCGCATGGATGTAGCTTTGACCCTTAGCTACACTTTGAGCACTTAACGAAAAGTCTGGTCAAATTTGGCGGATGTCCAGGCTGATCTGAGTCATCGCTGGGCGCACGACCACATTGTTGGTTTTGCCGTGTCGCGGCTCATATTGCTTCGCCCTGAAGTGGCTTTTTAAAGCCTATGCAAATCCCAGATGGACATAGTTTTGTCACCTATGAGTGTGTGTGAGTTTCTCTATATATGATATACATTTTAATCAATGAAGCAAATAACTTACATTAAAACACTTATATTTGGCGGCCACTTTATCTTGGCGATATTTACGGACAAGAATATAATCGCCAAATTAAAATGCCGCCAATTTAAACTGATGATCATGAAAGAAAACAACTACCGTTGAACATATTATGTATTCCCTCTACCGTAATATTAAGGGCAATACACATCATACGAGTAAAGTACCACATAATATCCCAAACAAACAGGGAACGGAGCGCAAACATTTAGACATATCATTAGCATCTAAGCCAAGTTAATTAAATTAGAAGGAACACAAAAATCTATTTGCTGTAAACAGTTTTATACGACAAAATAAATGATTATAATACTGTAATTACTGCGTTTACCATGACAACTAGAACTCGGAAGCAAGTGGCAAATATGACGCCGGGGGAAATCATTTTTTCTTTTTTCAGAAATTACAAATCCGCCAAAATTAAAATACGCCAAACGGTCCTTATGTAGAAAGTGCCAAATTTTGCTGCCGCCGAATATAGGTGTTTTCTATTCTCTATTCTATTCTATCCCATAACCTTACTAGGTCGTTGGGGCACCACAGATGACTTCCAAACAATCCCTTTCCACCTTGTCCTGTCTTCAGCTGCCCTAGTTGAGCTGGCAAAATTCATTCCTGTCCACTCCCTGATATTGTCTTCTCACCTCTTTTTCTGTTAACCTCTTCTTCTTTTTCCTTTCACTGTGCCCTGAAGAATTGTCTTTGCTAAACCAGAAGACCTTGAGACATGGCCAAACCACCTTAGGTTCCGTTTCTTGACCAGCGTCAGGAGTTCATCATATTCTCCAATGGCTGCTTGGATCTTCCTGCGAACCTCCTCATTGCTTATATGGTCCTTGTACGAAATGTTCAGTAACCTTCGGTAGCATCTCATCTCAAGGGCCTGCGTTCTTTTCTCTAACTCTGCTGTCAAAGTCCACGATCCACAGGCATACAGATATATGGAAATGACAAGGGAGCGCATAAGTTTCACCTTTGATCCAAGAGATATGTTGTTATCTTTCCAAATTGGTTTCAGCTTGGTAAGAGCTGAAGTGGATTGTGCAATCCTTGAGAGAACCTCCTGTTTTGAGCACTCATCTGAGACAACTGCTCCAAGGTATTTGAAGCTGCTTACAGTACCCAGCTTCTGCCCCTTTACATTGATCTCCCTCTGGATGCCATCTGCGCTGTTCGTCATCAGTTTGGTCTTCTCAGCACTGATCGCCATCTTATATCTTGTGCAGGTTTGGTCGAGACTTTCAACTAGAGATTCTAGGTCCTGCTCTTCCTCAGCTAGAGCGTCTATGTCATGGCAAACCGCAGGTTGGTAATGTTTCTGCCGCCTATGGTTACCTTTCCGTCATGTTCTTCCAGAGCATCAATCATGATCCGTTCGAGAAAAATGTTGAGGAGGGTTGGTGACAGAAGACATCCTTGTCTTACTCCAACTGTTCTTCTGAACCATTCTCCTGTGCTACCATTTATCAGGACTGCACTTGTAACCTTGTCGTATAGCTGCTCAATGTTGCGAACTAGATTTGCACTGATATTGTATTTCCGCATGGTGGCCCATAAGGCTGCATGCCATATCCTGTCAAAGGCTTTTTCGAAATCAATGAAGATATGGTACAAATTCTTCTGATGTTGGATATACTTTTCACACAGGAATCTTAGGTTGAAGATTTGTTCTGTGGTGCTCCTTCCTGCTCGGAACCCAGCCTGTTCTTCGGTGATTATCTCTTCGGCTTGTGGTTTAAGCCTATTCCAGATTACTTTCGACATGACTTTGCTTGAATGACTGATGAGGCTGATGGTTCTGTTGTTCTGTCAGAGCTGTAGGTTGCCTTTTTTAGGGAGCGTTATGATCAGCGACTGAGTCCATGGGGTAGGCCATTCTCCCGTTCTCCAGATCCTGTTACAGATATCTGTTAAAACATCAATCATGGTCTCCCCGCCAGCTTGAACAAGTTCTGCTGGTATATTATCAACTCCAGCAGATTTCCCCTTCTTTAGTGCTGTTAGTGCAATCTCAACTTCCTCACGAAGGATAGGTTGTTGATCTTTTTCTGGAGGCTGATTGCAGTCCAGAACCGCATTGTCACCGTAAGTCTCATGGTTGTATAGTTCTGAGTAATATTCTGACCCTCTGCTGAGAATCTCTTGTTCCTCTGTAAGGCATTTCCCAGACGTGTCCTGGATAGTTGTGGATCTACCCTGTTTCTCTGAAGTTAGATCTTTCACCAGCTGGTATGTTTTCCCGCTGTTGTTTTTGTTCAGGCAAGTTTCAATCTCCTCGCACTGACTAGCTATCCAGTCCTCCTTCGCTTTCTTCACTGCCTTTTGAATCCTCTTGTTTGCTTCCCTGTATTCGTCTGCTCCTCCTGCTTCATACCTCTTCTTCTTCAAATTTCTCCTCTCATCACAGAGGTCGAGAACATCTTTGGTGACCCAGGGCTTTTTCCTGCGACGTTCCTTCCCAAGTATCTCACTGGCTGCCTCAGTCACTACTGTGTTGTAGGTGGTAATCATGGTATCTATGTCCATGTCATCATCCCTCAGACCAATGAGTGGTGCAAATTTCCCACCTATTGTTGCTTGAAAAGTGCCTGCCACATCTGGATCCCTTAGCTTCTCAAGATCAAACTTTAGTCTTGGCTGGATTGGCTTTCTAGCCTTTTTCAGACGAACTCGGAAGGTCATCATCACCAAGTCATGGTCAATTCCTATGTCTGCTCCAGGAAAACTCCTTGTCCTATGGATGTTGTCTCCTGATCGGAAGCGCTTCCTCACCAATATGTAATCAATCTGATTGTGGTGTTTCCCATCTGGACTGTGCCATGTCCATCTTCTTGATGGTTTGTGAAGGCCAAGGGTGTTGTCAATACTAGGCTGTTACAGGCTGCAAACTCTAGAAGTCTGAGACCTCTCTCATTTGTCTCGACATTGCAGTAGGGTCCACAAACGTTTTCCCAGTCTGCTTGTGCATCTTTTCCAATTTTAGTATTCCAGTCCCCTTGTACAACCAGAATGTCCTTATTGGGTGTTTGGTCTATGATTTCCTGGAGTTGCTGGTAGAAGTGATCTACCTCATTATCGTCATGCCCAGATCGATGTTGGTGCATAAACCTGTATGATGGTGATGTTGAAAGGAGCTGCTCTCAGACGAATTGAAATCAGTCTGCTGGAGACTGGTCGGCATCCCAAGACAGTACCCACCATGTCCTTATGCACAAGAAATCCAACCCCACACTCATGTTTGTCCTCTTCTCCACTGAAATAAACCTTGTGTCTGTCGTCTGTTGACATCTCACCAAAGTTTGTCAAGCGCATCCCACAGAGCCCCAGTATGTTCCAGTGATACCTGATCATTTCATGTGTCAGCTCCTCTATCTTCCCAGCTGGCCTCAGAGTCCTCACATTCCAGGTTCCAATTGAGATGTTCTCCCTACCTCTGAACTTACTAATCTGTGCTACACCAGTTGCATACTTGTCACCTACGTCCCGGTGTCTAACAGTAGTCGCGGTCATTGTTAACCCGGGCTGCGACCGGTCCGGTATTATGGTGTTGTTTATGTTGTCAACCATGATGTTTCTAGGGCAGAGTTCAGCCTGACGGAGCCCATCCCTCTCCAGGCTATATATGTTTACCACAGCCGAAATCAACTATTATTGTATGGCTCGCCTTGGTCACGAACACATGGCCGTTGACTCAAAGAGTTTTTCCGCCCTGGCCGTTGACTTCTTCTTGGAAGACTTCCGCCCAGTGATGTTGTGTTAACACCACCCCTTGTTGACCCATAGGGTTGGGAGACTCATGGAGGTGGGAGCGTCCTATTTCCTCCCATCAAGTCGTTGACTTGTCCTCTGCCTATAATATAAACAACCAGATTCAAAGAGTCAGAGTGATCGGGGCCTCTCCCTACCTATCAGTGACTCCCTTAATATAGCTGTTTCATCAAGCTGAGCAGGGCTCGCTCGGGTCTAGCTGCTAACACTTGATTTAGATTTGAGTTCCACTCTGGCCGTTGACTTCTTCTAGGAAGACTTCCGCCAAATGGTGCTGTGTTCACAGGTTTGTTAATAGGTTTTGTTTAGAGACCTAGCAATGAACTCCTAGGTGGACTGCCTGCCAAGGCTAAGAGCTCCACCTACCCCTTTTAGTTTTAATTGGAGACTAGAAACTCTTGGACAGGACATCTTCCTAGGTTGATGAGCCCCGTCTGCCCATATGCAACAGGTAGTACTGGTTTACATGGTACCAGTAGCAGGTTTTGCCTGACCTGACAGGTGTTTTACAGAATGTCAAACATTGTGTTTAGCCTTATCTATGAGGAGAAATGCCATTTAATGCCTATAAGACATTTGCAGATATTAAACTTCAAATATATGCTGACTTGACACGGAAATAAAAAAAAGTTATTTGACAATTGTATTGTACTTAGTCTAAATTTATACATAAACTTAATATACGTTAAAAAGAATGGACCTTAAACTATATGAAATTTGTTCAAACTGATCCGATTCTCCTATATTTACTTAATACAAGATTCACCAAAATTTACACAATTATTATATATAATATAGAAATCTAGGACATGCATATTGATGTTTCTTCTCTGTCCTGTTCGACTGTGCGAAAGGTTTATTTTCAGGTGAAGTAACTCGATTATAGTACATTTTATCCGCGGCGTATATTGAATTGCTTAGACGTGTGTTAGCCGAGCTTAACCTACATGCAAAATGCCTAAACCAACATGTGTACACATGCCGGATTGTTTTGTGCATAAGCGTTTTTCACTGTTAATATCAACGATAATATTGCGTCAGCTATATAGTCTACTATATGCTTTAATTCTCCGTTACAGGCATCTGGCAACGCAACCTGAATTGTTCAATGCGTATTTCTTGAATAAGTTCTCAACGATAAGGCGTATTTTAGTACTGTTGAAAACGAATGAAATAATACCACCTATTTATTTAACGGAAATCAACATGATGATACAAACAGTCACAGTTGCTTAACTGAAACGTTAAAACGTTAGCTTCTCACCCATTATTTGTTTATAATTTCAATAAGTTTCCATATAAATCTCTTCATCATCAAATTTCATAAATGAGCCGCTACACGTGAAAACCAACAAAGTGGTTGTGCGCCCAGCGCAGAATCAGATCGGCCTGGGCATCAACCCAGTCAGATCAGAGTCTCCACTGTCCTTATGGTAGTAGCTGAGACCCTTAGCTACCCTATAAGAGCACTGAAAAGACTCTGATATGTCTGGACGGATGCCCAGACTGCTCTGAGTCTCAGCTACCACCATAATCTGAGTCTCAGCTACCACCATAAGGTCAGTGAAGACTCTGATCAGACTGGGCGGATGTGCAGGCTGATCTGAGTCTTCGCTGGGTGCACATGCCACTTTGTTGTTTTTTTTCGTGTCGCGGCTCATATTATATACTGTGCTCTTTTAACTAATTTGAGCAGTGTATGTAGGCTTCATAGCAATCTTACATAATTGCTGTTGAAAACCGCTGTCAGTTTACTATGAGTGACTTCGCAAAACAGCTCGACTGTATTATCAAAAGTATTGTAACGCTAAAAGCAGACCAATATTGACTTGTGAATGCTTTCTTTGCATGCTTCAATTAGTACACATTTGCCTTGATACACAGAATTGCATATTTCAATAGGTAGATTGATTGCAGTAGTATCTATTCAATATGAAAAAGAATATTATTCGCATTATCAATCGATTCGAACTTAATGTAACAGCGTTCAAAATATTTATTTAGCATGTCAAAATAAATATTAATTCCGTCCCGCAGACATAAGTTTGTGATTGCGGCTTTACTTGGATATCTTAATTTATGTTTTAGTACTGAGTCTACATATGTTTGATTTGCTTTTGTAAGTGTTTAAATTCAGGATGTATGAAATTCATTTATCTGCATAAAAATATGTGAAATAATAACTATAACGTTTTTAACAGTGCGTGTCATCATGCAAAGTGATATTTGAAAAAAAATAAACAGTTAATGCCTCAATTTGTTTTCGCTAAACGATAAAGGAATAGAATCACATTTATACTCCTCTTTAAATTGGTAAACGGCATTTTCCGACACATCACTTTTAATTTCATATTGAATAAATAACTCAAGTGTGTGGAAATTTATACAAGTTATATAGGGTTTCTCTAAAACAACGAGCAAGCAATATATCCTGATGAGCATTTTTCAGACGTCCTCAAATATGGCATTTTTCGACAACCGTGATTGGACCGGGTGTACCATTCTATTGCTGCATCATATTTTGTTTTCCTCATGAAAGCATATTTACAATTGTATAGAACTAACGTTGTGACAAGAATGGTCTTTTTTGGTGATCTAAATGTCCAATGAAGCAATTATTATTTTTTTGTTTTTTTATATCTAAATATCTTAAGCACAAGATTCGTTTTTTTTTCTTTTCAAAAATATAAAATCCATTCTATAGTAAACATCAAATGCTAAATTCGTGTTTGGTATTAAATTTTAGATAACTTATAGCCACCTGGCAGAACTTAAGCTACTGATGTAGAATGTTATCAGATATTAAATATTTGTATAATAAAGTATGTGTGCGAATGAATTTTCAGGTATAATGAATGTTGACCTTTTTGGCTGGAAATATCCTGAAAATATATTTATATCATATTTGGTCTTATATTCGAAATTGACGTAACAAAGTTATAAAATCGTTGCCTGTTTTCAATTTTTGTTGTAGGTTATCTTGACTGACAAAGACTTGCATGTGTTGACCTTTCCGCCAAAAGACCGGGACGGACGATTAAAAACAATACTTTCTTGCACAACAAACAAAGTAACGCATTAATATAAAGATTATTAAAGGTCAATTTAAAGTGTGTAAGCGTGTTAGAAAAACATTGAACCAAACTGGTTAATCCTTTATTGGCTGTTACCGTTACTTGCGGCCACAGATATCAAACAACTCAACACACGTTTTAATCTCATACTGACATCAGATGAGGATCAGACAGAGACTCTGAGGCCATGATCCATGTCATGGATCCAAATAACGAACTTGTTACTCTTTGAAATATCTTTTATATATTATTTTATCATTGCTAGACTCTTTTATATGCTGTCTACTCAAGAAACGGCTCAAGTTGTCCTGAAACGTCATTCAAACGTCTTTATTGTTTGTGACGTAATATGGTACCGTGTTAAAATAGCGGCGTAGCAGATGATGCTGCACTAAAGCATCATGATCGAAGAAAATCATATTTAAGTATTTTCTCGGAGAAAAGAAGATAAGCTTTAATTATTTGTCATACATTTGCATAGTGACGCGGTAGAATATCCATCCAGGGGTGGTAGTTCGACCTCATGATCATTCAGTCTTTCGGGTGAGACTTTAAACCGAGGTCCCGTCGCCGTATAACCTATGTATTGATGGGACGCTATATACCCGAGTTCACTCACTCAGGCATAATGATTGCGATTGCATTAATAAAATATTTCAAACATGGAGTTTCTTGTGTTATTTCAAACAAGCCCGAAGTCGAGTAAACATGTTAGTCATCAACTTTTGCAAGAGAACTTAAGCTTGATTCCGGTTTGCAAGGAAATTAATTAAGGATTTACAGGCAACCGGTAAAGTGCTGCACATTATACCTGGCGAAAACGGCAAAAATAAATAAAAAAAATGATGATAATTTAAAAAAAAAAGTACACTCTTAAAATTTCCGTTCTGCTTCCATTTACGTTACGTCAATGTAATTTAAGCAAACCGAAGGTTTTAGTTTCATATAAATATCTGTATCTGGTTCACTTTGAATATGACATTTGTGGTAGAACGTAGGTTTGAATCTAATAAAATCACGCTCGGGCGCGGCTTAAAGTTAAATGAGATACAAATATTGTCGTGCTCCCACCGGATGCGCTTGTGTAGCAGGCTGTCGGATGCATGGAAATTTCCGAACTGATCCATGCATGCAAAATTAGCCAAACCGTTTAGTACAAAAAAACGATAATCATCGTATTCTGCTGTTTCCAAAGCATATATGAAAACGCGCAAGAACTGATAAACTCAAAATCAACACGCCACCTACACTAATAAATGGGAAAAGTACAGGCACAGCTCATGACAGCACTGAATGTAAGACAACATGTGCAGACAGCTAATAAACACTTTTTCCAGAAGAAGTGACCCCCTAGCATTTTTACGATGTCGGACGGTAGTTATCCATTTGCCTAATTTAGCAATTATGATTTCATAAAAAGCAGTGCCCTGCGCTATTATTAGCATTGCATTAGCCGGCGAAAGGACGTACATTAACATTGAAATTGATGCAACTTTTCGTCCGGACCATTAGAATAATGCCACCATTAGCCATTGCCTCTCCCCTTTCGGTCCTGGTACGAAAATGGTGTAGACACAGATTTCAAAGCAAGTTGCTGTTTACACATTATGCAGAGTAAAATAAGAGTAAAATAAAACATGTACCAAGCTTTCGGCAATCAAGAATTGCAGGATTGCACATGTCATTGAATGGATAAGGCATGTTCTGCATAGAAGTGTTTGCATATCAAAGTATTTGCTTTTTGTTTTGTATTTCTTCCTTTATCTTAAAAAGGGCACTTATTCGAAATTTAGTGGTCGAATCGGATGATGGCAGCCATTTTGAATCGATTGATGCTTTCAGGCTAGGAAGCGATACAACCCACTCGCACTGGACATGGTCCATAAAGGAGGTTGCTAGAGCTATGGCAAAGTTTACCCTAATAATATAACTATATCCTTGACCTTGAGCCTAGGCTCCTGAAACGCAAAATCTTTACAAAGCAATTGGTTTAAACATATTTATTTCGCTTTTCCATTGACAGACATATAGATATACATGTACAAATAACATATCAGTACAAGCTATGACATTAGAACGGAACGAAAGCTGTGTGCTTATAGAGTTCTTCTTCCTTTTGTTGGTTTAAACAAAAGGCAATTGGTCCATATATGAAGTTGCTAAAGCGAAGACAACGTTTTATTGTAAGAGCAGCTGTGACCTTGACCTTAGACCGTCAACACTGAAACATTAACTTGTCCAAGATATTGTCACACAAAACATTTGTTTAAAGTATAGCAAAATCGGTCCATAAATGAAGGCGCTAGAGTGATGACAAAGTATTTTGGAAAAAAAACTGTAACCTTGTTCTTGGACCTACGATGCAGAAACGCAAAATATATCCAAGATATTATCAAACTTAACAGTTTTGAAAAGACCAATAAAATCGGTCTATAAATGAAGTCGGTAGAGACATGACAAAGTATGGCTTAAAAATAGCACCTGTGACCTTGGCGTTCGATGTTGAAATATAAATGTGTCCAAGATATAGTCACACTTAACATTTGTGTTAAATTATATTATCAACCCAGAAATTAATGCGTGACGGCGATGATTTTTTTTTTCTAGACATAGCATTTGTGACCTTGACCCTCGACATACAATGCTGAAACGCAAAAATGTCTCAGATATTGTCACACTAAATATTTATAAGAAGTATGTAATATCAAAGTCGGTAAAACAATGAAGGCGCTAGAGTGATGACATTTTTTTTCTAAAAATAGCAACTATGACATTAACATTAGTTGTACCACCCTGAAATACAAACTCGTTCAAGGCATGGCCATATTAAATATATATGTGATTATATATTTAAATCTGTTGATAAATGAAGTCGCTAAAGCGATGACCAAAGGTGAACATAGGTACATACGCACGTACGTACGAGACAGACCCTATATCTTGTCCACTTATTCGTAATAAGGGGGTAATAAAAAGATGCATTCGCGCGTTTACTGCCAAATGGTGATAAAATATAGTGCTATATCCTTTTTTTTGCGAATTTTCGTTGGTCTAACACCTTGAGATAGGTTTTCTTGTTACGAAGCACATGCTTACCTAACCAGTGTTCGCCAGCAATGTCACCAAACCCAAATTCATATTGTTTCCATCCTCTGTAGAAGTTGACTGATCCATCTTTGCGACGCTGGAAGAGCTATACAAAGAGATATATCGTCTATCCACAAAATGTATCCATTTGGAAAATGAAAGATCAGTAATAGCAGTAACTGTTATTGTTTTAGTGCGGAAGCTTGAGATCATATCATGAACCACTGACGCAAATGACATACCTCCGTCACGCAGTGATATATTCTTCAATACACCACTGTTAAATTTGGTGTGTTCCGATTCTAATTAATGTAATAAAATCGCAGAAGTATGTGTTTATTTTCTCCAAATTGTAAGGGCTAACTGTAAAACGGGCCTCTATAGCCAGTTCCCTTGCTTTTCTTTAGAAAAGGAGTTCCAAACGAAAGTAAAACCTACCACGACCTCATGCATTTTGGCAACGCTATAAACACTTACCTTAACGAGCAATATAATATACTACCATTGTGTTTACAGATGCGATGTTTTAGAATTTCGGATATACATCATTTAATTAATAATTGAAACCTTTGATATCGGTGGCATACCAGTGTTTGAAATGTGTTATCTGGTTAATTTCAATATTATGACAGACAATAAGTTGTCGAATGTGTTAACTTACAACCTGTCCAGTCAAATGAGCCGCGACAGACATAACCAACATTTTGCATGTGCGCCCAGCGAAGACTCAGAACAGCTTGGGCATCCGCACAGTCTGATCAGAGTGTTTCTTGTGGGCTGAAAGAGTAGTTAAGAGTCTAAGCTACCTTCATGCCGACAACGAAGACTCTAATGAGACTGGGTGGCTGTCCAGGCTGATCTGAGTCTTCGCTGGGTGCACATGCCCTTTTGTTGATTTTGTCGTGTCGCGGCTCAAATAATTACTCTGGGCCACCAAATGTGACCTTTGCTACGAATACGCGCAAGAGCATACGTACATATATTTAACTGCAAAACAAAAACAAAAAATACGCATATTTACAGTATTTAAAGTAAAGTAAATTATAAAGTAAAGGATTACATAGCCTAGTGACCCCTACGGCAGTGCAGGTTAGCGGCCCACTGTATCTTGGGCACAGCATATGAAAGGTGGAGCCCACTGCTCTCCTTTTTCTGCCTTATCCGTCCCTGATTCGAAACAGATACCCATTTACTGCTGGATTGCGAGATAGTGCTCTAGTCGCTGGATGGTCCAATCAGGGTTTGAACAAGCGAGCCATCGGCGACCTTCTGCACCATAACCATGTCGCTCCCTGGTATTTGCAGTATTATTTACATAATAATTGCATATTATTGTGCAAATGAAACTTTCTTCTGATTGATACCGCACGCATATTATTGTGCAAATGAAACTTTCTTCTGATTGATACCGCACGTTTATTCAGAATACTACATTTCTCGCCAGAATTAAGGAGTTTACAAAACACTACTGCATGTCGTTCTCATCTACGTACCAGCCAGCCTCCATCATCCGTCTCCATGTCACAATAAACATCAAACCCTTTGTATGAGCCAACCGGAGTCACATGGTACACACCAGATTTGTTAAACCCTCTATCTCTAAGGTCCTGGCAGTCCCGTGCATCACACTGTTCAAGTTCATGTGTTTCAAAATCTACAGTAAGAAAATTATAAGTGGACAGGAGTTTTACAAGTTTCTTTTAAACGACAAATGAGACACAAACATCTTAATAAATATTTGAAATAAATTCTGAAAAGGTACATCCTTTGACACACGTACATGTAATACCTAAAAAGGAACGAAACTGACAGGGTCGGTTTGACTGAGTCTGTCCATGATCAGTAATAAAATATGCAGCGAACTTGTCACGCCCTCTTGTAATGGCTTGCACAGATAATTTAGATCAACGATTTTAGGGAAACAATCTTGTGGCAACGAGTTTCTAATCTTGCTACAAAATTTAAGATTGTGTTCACATAATTATTATATAGAATCAGTACAGTACAGCCTATGTTGAAAATATCCTCAGTTCTATTAAATTAGTATCAACAGAAAACTTGCTATTTCATACAGTAAAATCCTGAAAATGGGACATCAAAAATTATTACCGTAATTGCCCTAAAATGGAATAGTTTAGCTTTTTAGCGATAGAAATGCCAGGAAAATGCTGAGGAGAGTAGGGGTGATGTTTTGGGTGGGTCGAAAGGGAGGAGGGGTCGGATTTTCAGACACAAGGTAATTGCTATGGCTTGAAACTAATAACACAATTTAAGTAAACATACTTGATCTTAACTTTTCCAAAGTAGCAGTATCAATTTATTTTTCGATATACATGCATTACCTTCTGAGAAGCTAAGCAACATCACGCCACAAAGTAACACTGGCAATCCATTGAGCATATTAACAAGCCTGTCTGAGTCTGTGTCTCCGCTGATTAAAATAGTCACACACTCAAAAAATAGCGTTTCATGTACTTCCTTCCACACAGTCAATACATTCGTGTTGTGATGAAAAGATTTGAGCCACGACACGAGAAATCCAACAATATGGCTGTGCGCGCAGCGCAGACTCAGATCAGCTTGAGTATCCGCCCAGTCCAATCAGACTCTTCGCTAAGCGCTTAAAGGGTAGCTAAGGGTCTAAGCTATCTGCATGTGGACAGCGAAGACTTTGATCAGACTGGACGGATGCCCAGGCTGATCTGAGTCTGTGCTGGGCGCACAACCACATTGTTGGTTTTCTCATGTCGCGGCTCATTTGTGCTTTTACAATGAACGAATACCATTTACCGGTGGTGTCGAAAATATAAAAAAAAATCAAAGAATTTCTTCAGACACCAAATTAACAAGTGCAGTGTTCACTATATGTTCACGGTGTGACACAGAATGAAATCGGTTTGCTTGGTATACTACCCTTAGACTATCATTATTAGGTTTCAAATTTAAGGATATATGAATTGAACATATATTTATACCCTATACGAAAACTACCTGTTCCCAATCGAAACACCGCGTGTTGATATTTTTTTGCTCACAATAAGTAGGGAATATTAACACATTAAAAAAGCAGAATAAAGAAAAATAATAGATGAATATCAAAAAGATTAGACGTGATGAAGCAAACATTTATTGGGACCGTCAGTTGGAATATTGATACGTTCAGCTTGTCATGTGATCTAAAGTAAATTTGAATTAAACAGAGGTTAGACGCCCATATTTTGCGAAAATCCAACACAGCAACGACTGATCTTTCTCACACAAACTTAATGAAGGGAAACATCTAATGCTTCAGTTAACAAGTCACAATTACATATTTGCATACTGTTTCATCGCAGAACGAACCGGCAGAAAAAAAAACGATATCATTTTGTCGTGAAGTGACCCGCAAATAGTACCATTTACATGTGTCCAACGCTTTTATATGGTTAGTCGGTTGGTTGTTTGGGCTTCTACAGCTCTTTGAGACAGTTTTTCAGTCTATATCTAGCCGTCTCCCAGAAAGAGGGAGAAAGAAAAGTGATATGATAGGCGAGAGACCGCTACAACCCCCTACGCTTGAAAAGCGCAATAAAGCCTGTCAAAGTGGATGTTCTCAGTTAGGGCTATTATGAAAAAAATGAATATTGACAGAACTTGCAGGTCCAAAGGATTGCTTTTCGCCCATTCGAAATCGCGATCTAGACTCTTTACTCACTTATATGCTGTAATAGGTCTCGTTGGTTGAAGCGACTATATTTTTTGGCTAAATATTTTTACCTAAATATTGTTTTATCGACAAACAATAATATTGTTGTTGCTGCTGCTGTTTTGTTGCTCTACGTCCACGGTACGCAGCTATGGTAAAGTCGGGACAGTCAGTTACCCTTACCGCTCTATTCCTGAATTTCATGGCGACTCGACGTATAAATTCAGGAAAAATAATTGGTATTAATGAATTTCCTTATCATTTTAAGACGATGATGATTCGTTATAGAAAGGCTGGTTATAATATAGATGTTTTGCGACAAACTGCATTCCTGTTGGTTAACCCAAATAAGGTTTACAGCTTTGCCTACTTCTTCGATTGTATGATGGTTGGTCAGGCCTCAGACTTAATGAAAGCGTTAACCTAAACTTAACTTAAAGTAACACAGACAGCTGGTTCCTGACACCCGTTCCGGGACGTCCTGCGTCGGGCCCACCACGATTTAGCTGGTAGGTTTCTTCTGCGCTGGAATTTCAGTGTTGCTATTTATGTGAGTAGTCGTGTTTGTTTTGTCTCAAGTTTGATTTTGATTTCTCTGGTCCTGAGATATTACACTTATGAGCTAGGAATCTTTCACGCAGACTCAACAACTGAATATCTGATGAACCAATGCAGAACCATGGACTCGACCGCATTCCGGTTAAGCCCGTAGTTATTTCATTGCTGGCCTTCCCCCAAAAAATAAGTAGGAGAATTCTCAGGAACTGACACAATTCAATCCCAGATCCCTACCAAGACAGCATGTGGGAAAATGACCACACAAAATTAATCAACACCAAGGAAATCACCAGCGGCAGCAAAAACAGACATAGCAATAAACAACACTAAAAACAAACAAGAAGAACTAAAACAGAAGTCCTCTTGAGACGTTTAGCCAGTACTGAGTGCATTTACTTTCGCCATAAAAATGACAACTGCCCTTCTTGAATCAGCAGAAGGAGAAACGGAAGTATGTGGCCAGACCGGGTGTCACACCTTGGACCTATGGCTCTTTAGTCGGGCGCGCTACCGACTGTGCTACGCGGCCCAGCCAGACATGAATAATTTAAGCCAGTCATTTAAATATTACTCGTTTTTATAAGCAGTTAATGTTACAATGGCAAAATATATTTGTGATAAGTAAATGAGGTGTTTCACATGAACGTATTGACCAAAGTTCTTCTAGCATGCGCTCAACAAAGTTTGTAATACTTGTAAAATATTGGATTATCAAAATGAAAGTGGTCAAAGTACTAAGCGTTGCAAAAGTCAGTAAATTCTGAAAACTTAACTCTTTTTAAACAATGTCAACATCGAAGAAACTAGAATTGTCAAACGACGATAAAGCTCGCCTGACCGGAACTTGACTCGAACAAGCGCAAGTTTAATATCGATAAAACTGGCCAAGTGTACTGTACATGTAATAAGATGAACTGCAGTGTCAGAATAAAAAGTTCTCCTAGGATTAATTCTAACTTCTAAAATACTGCCAGAGATATGGCAATATCAATAAAATGTAAAATATATGGGTCACTGTGACATAGCAGTGAGTTGAGGTCAATCGCTGTATCTGAATGTAACATTACACCAAGTACAATACAAGGCAATAAAATAGAGTTAGATCACTGAACTATGAAATATAGGTTACACCGACCTACTAATTAGTATGAGGTCAATCATATTGTCAGTCCAGCGCATTGAGTATGATGCAAATCCATGGAAATAGTTAGAGATATTGACTAAAATCATTTAACCATGAAATATAAGTCTCAATGACCCTAAATAAGTATGAGGACACTCATAATTTTTACCACAAGCCATGAGCTCAAGTACAATCCAAATCCATAAAAAGTGTTTGAGATGTTGGCTATAATCACTGGACGAGGAAATATATGTCACACTGACCTATAATTGGTGTCAGGTCAGTCACAGTGACAGCCGAAACCATTAGCCCAAGTATAATGCAAATCCATGTACAAGTGTGAGGAATATAATGCGAAAATCACTGGGCAATGAACTATTGGTAACATTGACCAAAAACAGGTATAGGATCACCACAGTCTCAGCTCAAACCTTGAGCACAGATATAATCCAAATACATGAAATAGTGGTTGAGGTGTTGGCTTAAATCGTGGCCCATGACATATAGGTGGCATTGACCTATAATTAGTAGAGGTCACATACAGTGTCAGCCCGAACCATTAACCAAAGTATAATGCATGTCAATGTATAAATGTGAAGAATATGATGCTAAAAGCACTGGACCATGAAATATAGGCCATACTGACGTACAATTAGTATGAGGTTACTAACAGCGTCAACCCAAACCAATAATCCAAGTTAAATGCAAATCCACGAAATAATGTTACAAATATGAGGTAAAATTACTTGACTATGAAATATAGGTCACGTTGACCTTTAAATAAGATGAGACCACACAAAATATCAGCCCCAACCATTAACCCAAATATGATGCAAATCCATAAAATATAGAAATATGACAGAAAATTACTGGACCGTGAATAATAGGTCATACTGATCTACAATTAGTATGAAGTCATTCGAAGTTTAACCGAAGTATAAGGTAAATCCATGAAGAAGTGTCAGAAATATTAGACAAAACCACTGGACTATAGGTGTGACAACTGTTGATTTGAGGTCAAACATCTGTTCATACTGAGTCATTATCAGAAGCAATTATGAACGTACATCATTACTTACTTTTAAGTTGAGGTGAAACATCTGTTCATACTGACTTACTATCCCAAGCTATTATGTACATACTTCAAACCGTCTTCAAGATATAAGGCAAAATCCTTCGACCATGAAACACAGCTCATGGCCCAATATGCATCAAGACCTTCCACAAATATCCCAGTGTAGTCAGTTTAAAGACTCTTCCTCTTTTGGTTACTTAGAAACCCAGATAAAAGCACCAGGTAAATATTTTTTCTATGTCATGACATATTAAAGACTCTTTCCCCATTCGGTTACTTTGAATCTTAAGTTACCGCACCGGTGAATATTTATTTCAATGCTCAATAATCCGCTTACTGCCACGTGTGATTTTTTCTATGTTTAATAAACTGTGAAATATAGGTAATGGCCCAATTTACATCGCTTTTTTTAATAGATCTTCTCCAGATGTATCGATAAAGCAAGTTTGAAAACAATTTCCATTGAGGTTACTTAGAAATGAGCTAAACGGAACAGATAAATATCTTGCCATGCTCAATCATCCGACAATTATAGTTCATGTCCTAATATGCATTTCTGGTTCCAGAAGTTCTTTCCCAGATGTACCTATGGAGTAATCTTGAATCGGTTAGTTTGAATGTGAGCTTAACGCAACAGGTGGATATTTATTCCCATGCCCAATTATCCATGAAATATAGCCTTATATGCATCACTACTCTCAGTAGATCACCCTTAGATGTATCTATGGAGCAAGTTTGAAGACAGTATTTCTTGTGGCTACTAAGAAACTGAGCTTATCGCAACAATTGAATATTGTTTGTTCAACCAACCATGATATATAGGTCATAGCTCGATATGCATTTTTACTTTCCTTTCGGTAGATCTTTCGCAGATTAAATAATGGAGCAACATTGAAGACCACATCCCTTGTGGAGACTTAAAAACTGCGCTAAAGACAATAGGTGAAGATTTTTTCTGCATTTCAATCAACAGTGAAATATATGCCATGGCCCAAAATGCATCGCTGCGTTCAGCAGTTTTTCCCAGATGCATCTATGGAGCAAATCATTGAGCTTACTAAGAAATTAAGCTAAATGCAACAGCTAGTATGAGATGCAGGCACACGAAGGGTATTGCATAAGGCAGTCTTGACTGAGTCTTAACATGACCATAAACGAGACGTACAACACAGATCACGCCCGAGCAAATTCTATTTTCAAATGACCTCTAAATGAATTAAATGAGCCCAAACGATCTGCACTAGATGAATTTAAAGAGTTAATACACTTCAGGAACTGACTGAATTAGATCCCAAACCGTATCCCCAACATCAAAGGGAAATACTGACAAAGACATCCGAACAAACAATAAATTACAAGTGATAAGCCGAGTCAGCAGCTCTTTTCCAAATAGCAGCTCTTATACTTCAAATTGGATACTAAACGTATAAATGACGGTGTGGTAAAATGTTTATAGCCAGGTTCAATTCAAGGACAAGGACACACGTTATTTTTTTTTTTTTTTTTTTTTTTTTTTTTTATTAAATTACAAAGATATTCAGTCGTATTCTTTTTATCGCCATTAAAACATCTAATAATTGAAAAAAATATTTGGGACTTTTTAATGTGTTTGCATGTAAATAAAAAGAAAATATCAAACATGTAAGCTCGAACAGTATGAGTGAATGTATACATTCTGAAAAAAACCCTGAGATTATTTATAAATAATTAGCTATTATCTGATGCGCAAGTCTGTTGCATTGTTGTGTTGCCGATCGCCCCTGAATGCTGTATACATGGACCATACAGAAAACCAGAAAACACGTGTTCGAACTTGTTTCGACCTCACTCAACGAACACGTCGCTACAGGCAAATTAAGACAAAGATGGCTGCAGCAAAGAACATCCCAGGCCTGTTGTTTAATATACACAGGGGCGTAGCAAGAAGGAGGCCTGGAAGCACAGGCTTTAACATATTTGCATCTGTGTTTAAGGCGAATAGGTTTACAGAGAACAATTCTGCATTATTGCCTACCTTCTCAATGACGGCCAACTTTGTAAGGACAGAATTCTTTCCTTTAAGAGTTGACCTTATTTAAGGAATGCTTTTCAAACATGGGAGCAAAATAAACACCACAACAATTGGTCCCCTTTGTAGAAATGGCAGAAGAACATGGAACTTAACCCTCACATTAACGTGTCTGGCTATACCACTAAGCATTGTCGGCTAGGTAGGAGGTATGTTAATTCTCTAGGCGTTGGAGGGAGCAGGGAGAAAAACCCCTTCAAAAAAGTCTTCGTTATTCAGTAGGAAAAATAAAAATGAGCAGATTCATTCCTTTGGCTCCCATGCCCGTGTGTGAAAAGGGGGTGGGGCTGATCGTTTTACTAAATAAGACCTCCCTTTGAGGTTGATGCATTCAGATATATATCTCACAATTTAAAATATATACTTCAACAAGGCATAAGGTCTGGCTTCGCGCCTGGTCCCAATGCTACAGTCACACAGAGTTACACCCTCGCAATTCGCACAGTTTTATGTCTCTGTTCTTGTAAAACTTAATGCCGCTAGAATATGAAAGGAAGACAAAAAGTCAGAATTGTTGTTTCTCTAAGTGCAGCTGTCGGGAATTTGGAGATGTACCTATACAACTTATATGCATTTTGAATAGATGGATCCTTTAGAAAGAAGGACCACACCTTGTCCAATGAAATATGAATAAAGAACTTCAGGTTATTTACTGTTTGGATTATGCTTTGTTAGACTGTGTCAGTTAACAAGAAAGGAGAATGTGATCTCTCTATTCTACTTTTGTCGGTGTTGTAATATGATTGAGCTGTTCTATATAGCTATGATTGCCATTTTGAGACAATTTCTGAGCTTATGCTAAGATTGCAGGCGGAGGTAGGAAATCTCAGACATTTCTAGAAAGGGATATTCCTGTCCGGTGGGTGCGAATATAAGTTAACCTATGAGCCTAAAGGCTTGGGTGAGCTAAAACAAATCTGCTTATACATAAATTGGCGCTTTCTAAAGTAAAAAAAAGATGTAGCGCCGTTAGGCTTTACCTCTCTCAAAGACGTGCAAAAATGTGTCCTGTAAGAAAAAGGCACCGCCTATGTAGATTTGTAGAGGCATATCAAAAATTATATCACTTCGCTATCGGAAGTTCTGTCTTTATGGTGGTTATCAAGATAATACGTCTCTTGCAGAACTTTTCAAACTACAATGAAACTACAGATAGGAAAACTGTATATACATAAGAGATAATACAGCAGACCAATGAAATATCAAGAACTGATGACAAACTGATAAAAAGAATGTTTAGAAGATCAACAAATAAAAAGATGAATAAATTTAGTAATGTTTGAGAGTCGGTCGTTTTCAACTTCCTACTACACTATTCTCTTTACACCAAATTTTAATAATAATTATTACAAAGTTTTGCGCCATTTATTATTCACGCTATGATGCAGGGTTATTGCAATGTTGCACTGACGGTGATGGGTGTTGTCCCGAGTTGCAAGACTACATGTGACCTCCAACATATCGATATATAGGGGACAGTTCGCACTGTCATTAGTGCAATTACCCCCTCCTTGTTATCTCTGGTAGATTTAATCTCAAGATCTGAGTAGACTTCTGATATTTTTTTCGCGGCGTTATTGATGTAGGAATTTATAAGAAAATGAGGCCATGTTACGATCATGCTGAAGAGATGGCGCGCGGTGCCGAGTCTGAACCCGGGTAGAGACTCTTTTATTCAGCAGAGTCAGATCGAAATGGCCTCTGCCGTGGGCTTTTGATCAAGCTGACACTGATCCAGACTACACGCTGAGTCAGCGTCGAATCCACAGAAATGTGTTAATAATGTCTGCACTACATTCCGAAACTACCAAATGGAACAATACTAAAGCATGATGCATGACAGGTTGCGAGATCAGACTTTTTACTCCAATTTCTTTATTTAATCAACTATTCAACAGGAATTCACAGTGTTTATGCTTCTGTTGTTAAATACTAAGAACATCAAACATTTATTTAAAAGATGTAAAATGCTAAAAAGTCCTGTTTCGGTTAATCTTAAACCGTTAAATGCCATCTTGTGACAAAGCCTATCTTCGATTTGGTATATATTTTTAATGAAATAGATAGAGGATATTTGACTTTTTCAGTGTAAGATCGATCATTGTTTCACCGAACAAACACCAAAAGCAGTATTTTCACGATTGTCGAAGCAACGAGTAAAAATACCACTTTTGGTGTTCATGAGTGAAATAAAAATTCATCTTACACTGAAAAAGTCAAATTATCTATTTCTTTTATGCTTAAAAATCGCAATAATTCTCGCCTCAGCCAAGATCCGATAAAACTTTATGTTTCAGCAGAGATGATTTTTCAAGGATTTCTGAATGACTTAATTCTTTTATTTCTGAAATCTACAGATGTAGCAGTTTTAGAAACTGTAAATGGCACGTATAACATTTTATATTCTGGTATTTTCTTTTATACTTTTCAATGAATTTTAGAGATTTCTCGGTGAAATCGAAACTGATAATCTCACTGTTTCAAACAGTGAAATTATCACTTTCGATTTCACTGTTTCAGAAAGAGAATTTTTGTGAAATAGCCTCGAAGTTTTTATTGATTAATTGGCTAAATCTTATCTGGCTTGACAAAAATTACGTCACGCATGTTTGCATGTCATTACGACGTTAATGACGTCACTTAAAGCGCCAACGTAACATTGTTACTGCACGCGACGTCAGGCCGCCTAAGTCTCCTGTAGACATTCTTTCTTGGCATTTTTTTTAGATCTGTTTATCAAAATGATATTTGAAGCTATTTTTCAGTTGCAAACTATGTTTACAACCAATATCATACCCAATAAACACGCTGGAAGCATCAAATTTGACACAAAACAGCTAGAAAAAAAGTTGTGATTCTGTCGTGATGGCTGACGCTCTTAAATAAACAGAATTATTGCGATTTTCAAGCATAAAAGAAATAGAAAATTTGACTTTTTCAGTGTAAGATGAATTTTTATTTCACTCATGAACACCAAAAGCGGTATTTTTACTCGTGGCTTTGCCACTCGTGACAATACTGCTTTTTGTGTTCATTCGGTGAAATAAAAATCGATCTTACACTGAAAAAGTCAAATATCCTCTATCAGTTTTGTTAAACAGGCTGTATTTGACTCATGAAAAGAACACAGACTCCATTTGTTTTTAAATATTTTCGTTTTCAACTTAAAACAAGAATAAAGTTTAATAATTTATCATGAATAGCAACAACATACCAACAGTGAAAATTTTATGTGGGAAAAAGCTAAAAATAATATTGTTTTGTTTCATTTCACGTTTCATTAAATGAAACTGTTTTCATAATAAGGGGCTATACCTTGTATTGTTTTGTCAAATTTCTCTGTGGATTACCTGATTTTTATATTATTTACAATTTCGAAAACTTTAGTCAATGGCATTCAGGTGATGTGCCATTTATATAATGTTTGCAAAACGAAATGCAAGATAAATGCGAGGAAACAAATGTGCCCAAATTAACTTGAAAAATCTACGGACAGGACACTTTTGACTTGTACATGAAACACTACAAAATATAATATTTATATTATAAAACTGCTTTAGAATAGACCAGTAAGTGAAAAGTGAATATCATTTACTTCATATAGTCATCGAAATACCTGTTTGTTGAATAAAAAGCCTCACAATATTATGTTTTGTTGTATCTTGTTATGTGTTCTGAACTCACTTTTCCTTATGAAGAAAATAGAACAACAATACAAACAGAGAATACTGTAGTGTCAAAAACCTTAACAAACTGCCATAAAAGACTGGTCCAAATTCACTACAAAAATTGAAACAATAACACAGATAATTATTTCTGATACCCAACGTGTCTACGGACGAGATATATTTCAAGTAAAAATTATGCAAGAATTCTTTGGATTTCACTTTTTAACTTAAAACTGGGTTTAATAAGTTTATAATGCCAAAACACTCATAAAATGTGAACATGAATCTAAATAAATAATTTCTAACAATACAGCATGTCTATGGCGACCTTTTTGAGTTTTTACCCATGTAATGCAGATATCTGAATTTCAAACACAGATATCTCTATTGATAAATACAGACATCTGTATATTTTGTAATAATATATATTACTCATTGAAATGCAGATATCTTTAATCCAAATAGTGATATCTCAAGTTGAAAAATGCAGATGTCCGTATTTTTTATCATAATATAGGTATCTGCATTTAAAGATACTTCTAACTTTGCAGAAAATCAGATATCTGCATTTGAAATACAGAAATCTGTAATTGACTTACAGATATCTGTGTTTGAAATTCAGATATCATTACAATCTATACCAAAATCAGATATCTGAATTTTAGATACAGATATCTGAATTTTGATTACAGATGTCTGTGTTAACTATTGAAAAAGATAAGTCTTTATTTACTGCACTGTACATAAATGATCCTATCGTATGTCCAGTTCTATTAAAATGCCAGGCCAAATAGAATGGAACCGGTAGCTAAGCTGGATGTAAGTTGACTGGCAATGAGAACGCTCGTTCGATCCCATTCCAGTCCGGCAACCAGGAAAGTTTGTCCGTACCTCTTATTCAAGTAAAACAGGGATCAGTGCATGGAGGAATGATGGGCCTGCCCAGGAAAGTGTGGTTAGATTCACTAGGCTCCTTGCCATAACTGTGATGACCATAGCTGTTTTACTGGTATGTTAAACACTTAGACAACCAACCAACAGGGTCCGATAGCTCATTTGGCTGCGTGTTTGACTGTTGATCAGGAGGAAGTGGCTTTATCCTGCTCCAGCCAGGCAACTTCAAGTATGTCAAAACCTTGAGCAAGGGATTATTGATTATTTGTTGAAAATTAAATTAGAAATAATCAGGTTAATAAATAGAGATATTTGCATATCAAATACTGATATCCCTAAATAAGATATCTGTAGTTTCTATTAAAATATATCTGTATTTTAAAATACAGATGTCTGCTTTTGAAATAGAGGTATCTTTATCTTAATAGAGAATGTGTTTAAAAGATAATTATCGATATCTGTATTTCAGTTAGAGATATCTGTTTTTTAATTAGATACCTCTGCATTTCAATATCTGTGTTTCTAAAAATGCCAGTATCTCTGATATAAAAAAAGATATCTGCATTTGAAATGAAGATAGTAATTTAAATACAGATATCTCTAATTTACATTCAGATATCTAAATTCAATAACCAAGTAGGGATTTCTGCATTTCAAAAACAGATATGTACTTGAAATACAGATTCTACATTTAAATATAGATATTTTCATGTAAATGGAGATATCTGCATCTTAAATGTACATACCTTTATCAAATGGGTATAAACCCAAAGGGGCAACCATACATGTCTATGTACAAGACATATTTGAGACAACGTTTGTATTAATCAAAACAGGGATAGCTGTTTGAGTAAAAAGAAATAAAAAAGTCTCTGCTGCTGAGGGATGGATGGTATCAAATGTCTTCGAACTGTTTAGTTGCAGACAACGTAAGAGGAAAGGGAAGCAATGTAAACTGAATTGGGTAAAATCCAGTTACAGGAAACCTATCCTCGACCAATTAATCCTGCCTTTAATGGTTCACCTACCTCGCGAGAATTTCATATATCTTCTACCGAAGAATAAGGCACTTCCATACGGCCGTTAAAATTCGGTGTAGACAAGATTCTTTACGTCAGGGTATATTTAACAAATGAGTAGCTGAATATAAATGGATGATGTTGGGGATATGATGGTGGATTATAAGGTTAGGAGGTATGACGCTAAAACAGCATTCAGAAAGAGACAATAAGGATTTTCCCTTCTTACAGACACTGTTACCATAACAAAAAATATTCTGTAGGTATATTAAACCATAAATGATACAGTCTGTTCAATGTGTCTTGTCCGTAGATCAACTTGATACTTGAAATGCAGGTATAATGCAAACTTTAAAGCCATTAAATGTTTAAAGTTAGTTTTTCATAGTTGTGAAAAATAAGCAGACGGATTTTATAAGGCTATTTTATACATTTTTCATAAATTTCATTTTTAATGTTTTTAGAAACAGGACTTTGCTTTTCCTTTTTTTGACAAACTGGACATTTGGTGTGTACGAAAATGCACTTATCCTCAAAGAATTAGTTTAGCTTTACTTAAATAGTCCACTATAGCATCATTTTAACAACCAAAATGCGTAGCAACTGGAAAATTGGTGGTTATCAGTCATAGTTCATCCAACTACTGTTGATCTACAGACAGGACAAAATGTACAGACGAGACAAAAATTACATTTTTCCTTATGTCTTATATGGAACAATCAACTGTAGTAGAGAGTCCATTCTTTAATGATTTTTTTCCAGACATATGCTTTCTCCTAGAGGAAAGGGTGTCTACGGACAGGACACTTTTTTCGTGACATTTCACATGGTTATTTGAAATAAAAATATTTTCACTCAGTGATAATTTCTATTCATAATATTGGTCATTTTTACACTTAAATAATGTCTTTGGATTGTTTATAACACATTATAAGTACAGGGGAAAGCAGTTTTTTATTATCTGGCATATCAGGCCCTGTTGATATTTCAAAATACATCCGAGCGTCACACTTCAGCAGCGCCAGTATTTTCGCTATAAGTCCAAGACCAAATGTCATAGCCAATTCAAATAAACTGAGTACTGTAAAACACTTATATTTGGCGGTCACTTTATTTTGGCGATATTAGCGGAAAAGAAGAAAATCGCCAATTTAAATTGCCGCCCATATAAACTGATCTTGAAAGAAAAAAAGAGCTTTAAGCATAGTCTTAGAAATTTATTTCCTCTTCCATATTATCAAAGCCGGTACATTTCAGATATATGAGTACAAAGAAGAGCACAAGCATCAAACAAGAGGGAGGAAACGGAGTGTGAAAATGTTTTTAAACATTCTTTTCAAATTTGTACCTGCGTGTAAGCCAAGTTGATTTAATCAAGAGGAACACTTAAATCTATTTACTATAAACAAGTTTTATGAGGCAAAAATTAACTTGAAAATAGAAATGATTGTATTAAATGTATTCACCATGATAGTCTAGACTTCGAACTCAAGTGGCTATATAATGTCAGAAAAAAACACTATTTTATCAGAAATCATAAAACCGCCAAAATAAAAATCCGCCAAAAGGTCCCTCTATTGAAACCGCCAAGTTTTGCTGCCGCCAAATATAAGTGTTTTACAGTAATAAAGGGTTTCAAAATTTGATTTCTAACAAATGCCATTTTGAGTGTGCACAACAGATGTGTTTATACGGTCTCCGTCATAAAATGTATGATTTTTTTTTCAAGTGAAACAGCATATCACCTGTTTTTTTGGCTATTCTTGGGTATTTAAATTATTATTGTAAAGAAATGGTTATTCCGATCAACATGAAATTTTAGGCCAGTGAGAGATGCTTGTTTCTGACAATCTGCAATGTAGTTTATGTATCTCAGACCTGTTAAATTTGATATGCAAGTGCATAACATAAGTTAAATTTCAAAATGTTATCTGATCTTGGCTGAGGCGCCTATTTATTCAAGAACGTCAGCCATCACGACAGAAACACAACTTTTTTTTCAGGCCGTTTTGTGTCAACTTTAATGCTTCCAGTTGGGCATGATATTGGTTGTAAACGAAGTTTGCATCCGAAAAATAGCTTCAAATATCATTTTGATAAACATATCTCAAAACATTTGTCAAGAAAGAATGCCTACAGGAGACTGAAGCGGCCTGACGTCGCGTGCAGTTACAATGTTACGTTGGCATTTTAAGTGACGTTATTAACGTTGTAATGACGTGCAAACAAGCATGGCGTAATTTCTATCAAGCCAGATAAGATTTAGCCAATTAATCAACAAAAAAACTAGAAGCTATTTCACAAAACTCCTATTTCTGAAACAGTGAAATCGAAACTGATAATTTCACTGTTTGAAACAGAGAGATTATCAGTTTCGATTTCACCGAGAAATCTCTATAATTCATTGAAAAGTATAAAAGAAAGCGCATTATTAAAAAAAAACATACTATTGGTACATTTCTGTTCCGTAGAGTATTTGTTCAACAATATCTTAATCGTAGAAAATGCCAAGGAATACCTTACAATAGTGTGTAGCTTGTATTCCCGATTCAAAATATTTTGCCTTAATAACACTGAATAATGACAACCTCTTCAAGAATTAGACTTTTATTTAAAACTTGCGTTAGAACATGTAAATAGTTACGATTCCTTTTAAACAAACGTTTGGTTTTATGGCTTTTCTTTATATTAGCAACGAAGAAATATTACAACTAAACTTGCTGAATGAAGTGTCATCAGGTTCAAAAGCCCGTTTAACACACACTTAAGAGTACCTTACTTTTGTCGAAGTTAGCTGATAAAATGTTTTCAGTTAATAAAACAAACTATCAAAGAAGTTTCTGAAAAGAACGTCCCAAAAGCACGGTCACTCCTTGACCCCTACATACGAAAAAATATAAAACCAGCAATGGCACAGCCGAATGATATGCTTTCGAGACGGTCAAAATAAACTTCAAAAGACAAAACGCTCCAAAACGGTAAGTAATGGTTATACTGCTTTTAACATTTAAAGTAATGGCCCCTGAAGCTAATAGCAAGGTAGTGAACGTTTATTATAGGAAGCTGAAAGATAAAATAAATCGTTCAGTACCAGATGTCCAAACTGCCTGGGAATGGTTAAAAGTATCAGTTTAAAATAAACGACAAACTGATATGAGTCTAGACTTCACAAAATAATAATAATAAAATTGATAATAATAATAATAATAATAATAATAATGATAATAATAATAGTACTAATAAAGTAAATACATATATGAAGATAAAATTAATTAATCAGAAACAGGCCATTTGAATGTTGTCTGTAATGCAACTACACTTTAATAGTATTTCAGCCTAGAAAACAACAGACCCAATGGGCCGGACGTCGCGCACCTGGGTATTTTGCCACAACGGATAAAAGTCTTCTAATGCTGGTCGATAGCATAAATTTGCTAATGTCCAGGTCTCCAGTGGTTTTCAAAATTTTCTGGGTTTCTTGAGATTTCCTTATTTTCATGATTTGCTTGTTTTAGTAACGTTGGGCATCTTACATAGTTTGTTTTTAGCATCATTCTAAGAAACTCTATGAATTCATCAGTTTAGTACAAATTTGGTCACAGTCCGTTACTCGGTTCACGACGTATTGTCAGTTTTATATTATTTGCTATTGTCAGTCGCATGATGCAAAAAATGCGCCTTGATATCGTCAGATGTAAGTAACTAAAACATCTACATCAAATTAGTTTTTAGGAAATCGTCGAGATATCTTTGCATTTGTAGTATATATAATCACAGTGTATAAGCGGACAGTCACTAAATCGGATGCGACAATTGACTGTACACCCGAAAATCATTAGTGCGACATAAACAACTTGTGAGGTGAAACGGTCAAAAGCAGGTAAGTCCTTATCGAATTTGTTCTTTTAGATGCGGTTTTCGACATCGGGAAGAGAATTAAATGTACTTCACCTGTAGCATTGTCAGTTTGACATATCACCACCCAATCTCTATGTAAAAATCAATTTTCCCTGCTTAATCACCAGTTTTGCTTTATTTTCTGTCGATCGACACGGGCAATCGGGGTTAAAAAGACTAGAATAATGGCATCACTTCTGTTAAAAGCAACATAAAATCGCCGCTACATCTTTATCCTATGATATCCAATAGCTGAACCCATCGAAACATTACTTTAAACAAACATATTGCCTCCTGAATCGCACATGTTCGTCTCATTCGACTGTCCGACTACACTTAATACTTTGCTCAACAATTCGGTTTAAAATTCTCATGAACTAAAAGAACGTCAAACATTTTTGTCCAACAATATTCGGTCAGACAAACTAGGGTTCGAGGTTATAAAACTAGAGAATCAACTAAAACTAAAAAAAAAAGCACACTGAGTGGCTGCGAGCAGGTGCTCGGAAGCAGCCAATTAGTGTGCTTTATTTTGAGTTTGAGAATGTACTCAAGTTTTATAACCTCGGGGCCTGGCCTTAAGATTATGCCTGAAATAGCTGTCATTGGCAGAGTCAAAGAACTCTCTGACAGCAATAGAAATTACCTATCACCCCACAGACATCATGAGTTCACTCTTTTTGTAGGTTAAGTAAATACTGATTATAGGGCACTGGGAACCAATTCAATCAGTGAAGCGCGAAAATAAAAAAAAGGTGCAGGGAAACTCGGGACTATAATAGTCAAATGGTGCTCTTTGATGTGATAATAATGCTGATGAGGTTGAAAGTGATGTTTTAGTTAAATGTAGAAATCATTTTTGTTGGTTATTAAGGTATAGACCTTGAGCTGACCATAGACCCCCTACCCCACAGGGGAAGTTTTGTACCTATAATTTTCTGAGACTACATTATATAAGAAACAACATGACACATTTTAGCCATGTGTACCTCGGGGCGTTAACGTATAACGTCAACGTCAATTACACTACCCAAATTTACAAAGTCACGTTATAATAGAAAATAGGAATTGTTATACACATGTTAGTATTCGCCCTAAATAATGTTGGGTTTTTGTCTGCTAGTACATAAATTGCTGTTTCAAGGTATTTGACGTTGTCAAGAATAAGTTTATTACCCGTATAACGTAGTTTACATTGCACTTGACGCCCCCCCTCCATTCAGTTTCTAAAGACATGTAATATAAGGAGAAATTGTAAGAATTGTATTGAAGATAAAAGTTTATGTCATATATATGACTGTTTCAATATTCTGGTATAGAAAAAAACTGAAGCCTTACAAAACTCGTCAGCAGTCACGATTAATATGTAACGTATATAACCACAACAGAAATACGATAAAAACAACCAGAATCAGACTAATTCGCTGAATTGGTGGACTGAAGTCCATACGTGCTTCATCAATCTTCTTTGTTTCATGCCCAGCTTAGATAAGATAGGCAGCTCTTAGCAGTGAATATATTAAATGGGGACAGTCTTATTTATGAAGAATTTTACCTACAAAATGACAAGAAAATAAAGAAAGCCAACATCAGCTTCATTTTATTTTTCAGTGTTATCCGCTATTTGTCTTAATTAGATACTGTTGTACATGTAAATATGAAGAAATGCCAATGTTATGTCCTCAAACTATAAAAACAAACATCGGATAGGGTATGTTTGAAAAGCAATCATACAGTAACGTTAATTTTCATAATTGTAATATGTCGAGGATAAGATTTGTGAGTCATCTGTTATGGAAATTTTAGTTCCCGGGCGGTATGAATTATTCATTGCTGTAGTATTAGCTTACCACTGGTCGTCAGATGGCAAATTTAGCTCTTTGAAATACACAATAATTCAGCAAGACATACACTATAGATTGTTAGAGCTGAAGCAGTTCGACCTTGCCTTCAATTCAGTCTCACTTAAAAATGACTTCACAAAAATGATGTTTTGTTAATTTTATGCATGGAATGAAGTAAGTATAAGTTGATATATGCAGCAACTGATTAGTATTTATGTTCTCGTTATGATTGGGATAAAACCAATTCCATTAGCTGTGTTGTTGGCTGAGCCATTCAATTACCCTACATACAAATATGCAACTGTGACTACCAGCCGAGGCAATCAAGAGCAGTACCAACTCTGCTGTCGGCATTTACACCATTTTTGCTATGCTGTCAGTCGAATCGTCAGCCAGTAGCCTCTTTGCACAGTAGCTGCTTTGCATAGGTTAGCAAATATGTGTGGCTCCCGTAATCATAACTTACATGATAATTTGTGATCTACGTGATCTGTTTATGCAGCTCCCGGCCATCAAATACATTATCACATATATCAACAATGTGAAACTTTAAGGATTTTAGAAAGTGACATACTTTATAACGCATACAACATTCTGTCATTAGCCTGTTCAGATGTTCTATTTGTTATTATGTTGTTACAAATATTTAGCTGGTCAGGTAATTTTACAAACCCCATGGTTTTATTCCCACTTGCTTTTACTAGCAAGGACTAAAGGTGTTACGAAATACAAATTTGAGTCAGACAATTTTCAATACGTAAGCAACTAAAATTGTTGTTTGGATATTGCCAAAATGTTGTATTCTCTAACAGTATTTAACATACTTGGACAAGAATGATTTGATAAGCAGTAAGATATCATTAATAAGCAGTTTTCACCCATATTTATTGCTAAAAAAGTAAACAATATGGTAATACAAGGACACAGAGATCAAATGCAGTAAGTCATTTAGGTTAGCCCTTCCTTGGCATGTATAGGTATGCACTATTTCTATTGTTCGATTATTTGCTCTTCAGAAGTTTAGGATATCGGAAATGATGAATTCATAAACTCTCAATAAATACGTTGTATATGTTACTTGTTCGGTCTTTCTTTTCTTTCTTTTTTTCTCAATATTATGCTGCAAAGCATAACTACAGTATAGGCAAATACATTCTGAAGGAGAAGAACTAAAATTTGCTCATAAATTATATGAGCAGCAACGACCAACATTAATATATTCTATCATTTTTATTTGCCATTTTATTATGTGTGCAGAGCTACTGGAACACTGTCACTTGAAAAAAAACATTTTTGTCCAACTAAACGTATCTTTATGTTCTTTGGTGAATAGATTCTTTAAAAGATGATTGAATGTAGTTAGATATTTAGACGTCGCGCACGGTATTGGGGTACATTCACGGACAGATATGAAATGAGCCCCACGGAAGCAATGCTTTTTCGGATTTTATGCCATAAACTGCTTGAAAATCGTGAATTGGTATTCAATTCATTTTCGGGTAAATAATATTTGGTTTTGAGACGATGTAAATCCTAATGCGGGCGCAAAACGGTTGGTTTTTGCGCTAAATTGCGTGTAACTCGGTTACAAAGTCGGCATGATGGGCATACTCGAAGGAATGCTACACAGAAATATCGATTGTGAATTTTGGTGAAAATTTGCTTACGAAAAAGAGGATTCTTTTTAGATTAACTCCATATTCGTTTTATTGTTTATTCTTCAACAATCGCCATCTTAAGAATTTATTGTTAAAAGTAAAATAGTGTAACTCACGCTCAAATAAACGTCAAAATTGAAGAGCTGGTTTCTTCGGAGAGTATTTATTGTATCGGATTAAACAAATTTTGAAAATATTTGTATATGATTCAAATGTACTTATGCATCACTTATGAGGTATATAAGAATAATTACTTTTTCTCTACGGATACGGAGATAAATTAAAAAAAACGCGGTCTTAATTTTTGTAACAAATTTCAAATTTAACACCAAACTCTTACACCTATCAATGTTATTTAGCTGATTTGGACAAAATACTTACAGCAATCTGTGCAAACAGCAAATTTCCAAAATGTACATTGTCTGTTTGTATTATCTACTAAATTGGGATTAAATGCTCTTGAACAATAAAATTGTTATGCGCATTTACATCGGTCTTTAATTTTGTAACGCGGCGACAAATAAAGAAATTCAAACGTTACGTGCATATGAAACTTTATAGTTATAAGCGGCTATCTAGCAATTTTCATGTCTGCGTCATTATAATCAAACACGTCTTAAAGGTCAGCTCTGTGAAGCAAATACCTGTATTAAAAGGCAAAAGTTTCATTTTTAAAAGTACCATTTTCTTTACAAATTGACCTTTATAAAGCGAGCAAATGTCTCAAGCAAGCGGGTTTTGCACCTCCCTTCGGTGCTTTCTTAAGGCAGGTTTGACTATACAGCAATACTTTCTCTTGCCATCAGAGAAAATTTTTCTCAAAGTTTGAAGCCCATAAATATATAAAAACATGTATACTATATGCTATTTCACCAGCATAAAAAGTCTTTCCCGTGGCAAGATGACTAGCAGAAAAGGTGGCGCAAGAGATATAATTCGTTCTACACGAAAACAGAGGATAGTATAGTATAACGAAATAAATCATCGTGAAACGGTTAAAATCTACCGTGCAGGGCTATAGATAGAGATTATTACATGGGTTTTTCGTTATCACCCGATTTATCAGCCCGAGACTCCAATATCGGACCGAGGGCTTGCCCGAGGTCCGATATTGGTCGAGGGCTGATAAATCGGGTGATAACAAAAAACCCATGTTATGATCTGTTTATCATATAGATTCTTCCCAGCTGGCACATGACGCCAATACGACGTCATTTCGTTGCATCGACGTCATTACGACGTCATTATGACGTTATGTGCCTGGTGGGTTGTTAAGCTTCAGAAATGCACACTTAAAACAAGCAAAAGCCGTAATAAGCAAACGATAATGCCAACACAGTATTTTTATTGATATTGAATATACCATAAAATGGTATATTAACCTAGCAGCTTACTATTATCAGACAATAATATGGTAACTGGCAATAAACGAAGTGTAGAACTTGTCGTAGCATAGAGATGTAGATCCGAACTCTAACTGTAATGTAACTCAAAGCAACACGTGTAACTGATTTTAACTGCTTTCAAGCATCATTTTCATAGTAAGTATTTGTAATGTTACTTTCCGTCGAAAGTGATGGTGATAGGAGCATTAAATGTACACCCTGAAAATATAGACTGAGGACTGAAATGCTTTTCAAAGGTATTTGTGGATAACTGAAAATTATTTGTAGGCATAGCTCTGATGGGCAAATCAACTGTGTTGGAATTGCATTCCTTTGCTCTTTCATAACTGCTAATGTCTTCCAAAGCGGACTCTAGTTCTTGTGATGCTAAAACTAATTCACTATCAGTAACTGTACTTGTATCCATAGCCATTGTTTCTGTAGAATGAGACTTAGCCGGCACCGAAGCTAGTATGTTGGACATTTCTTGTTGCCTTTCTACATTAATGCTGCTGTAATTATTGATTGATTGGATGTTCTTATGTCCAGTAAGTTGCATTATTTCATTGGCAGGAATTTTGTTTTCAACTAATTTTGTAACAGTTGTTTTCCTGCCACTGTGGTTAACATGACGCCCTTGCAGATGTGCCTTCTCGCTCATTACGCGAGCCAAACGTCCGATGGTGTTTTTTCCCATCGCAGCCTTTATGAACCACGTAGATCCTTTCTTCAGGTAAGACTTGTTGATACCCAAGTAAAATGGGGAGCCGGGAGTTAACATCTCCACTGGACGATGCCTGGTATATTCTTTAAACAATGCCACAGGGCAGTCAGGTTCACCTGAAATAGAATTTTCAAAGAATATATAATAATTGGGTAGCGCCATAGAAGAAGAGGCCTTTAACCATGTGCTAAATATAATCATTAGCCTGTGCCGTTGCTAAGATAATCAGAGGTTTGTCTTGCCAGATTCGATTTCAGTTCATACATATAAAAATGTGAAAAGAGAAGTCTCTGATCAGATTGAGGGGATGCACAGGCTGATCTGAGATATCACTGTTTACGCATAATGTAAGTGACGCTAATCAGCCGAAAAGAATGCTTACTTTATTTCATTGACTTTAGTATTTTATAGTAACGTTTTTGATGTGTGTAGTTGCTACATTTATTTATTTATTTATTTATTTTCTTTACATTGAGGTTATTTTTGTCCAACTTTCTCACTTTAATCTAGTTTCATGCTTTTATCTGTAACTTACCTGGTTTTGCGAACATCTTGGGGGGAAATCGTCTCACATCGTTGGTGGCACCAGACCTAGTTTTAGTCGCCCTCTCGTTAAACTCAACATATTCAGTACCAGCAGATGTCTTTTTCAGCTCTAAGTCGCCCCAGAACATATTTACATGCTCCTGTCGTCCTCGCAGGCCGATGTGTAAAGTATTGTTCAGCCACATGCTGTTTATTAGTGCTTCTGGATTCTCTGAAATGTAAATACATGTATTATAAGTATCTTACGTGATATTTCTGTAACTAGATCAGATCATCTTTCAATCTTTTAGCAAAATCTCTCTCTCTCACTGTCTCTCAACCAGTCTCTCTCTCTCACTCTGGTTACAATAAATTAGGACATACCCAAACGGTGCCAACCCAGATCAGACGCCGCAAAACTATATATGTATACTCTGTATTACTCTCAAGCTTTTGCAAAAGCTAAACTTGTAAATTATTTTTAGTTGTCTCTGTTCTATAATGATTGTCTCCCTTACTTTACTTTGTTTACATTAGCAACGAGATTAAAATGCTCGACTGACATGACTGACACATACATTTTCATGTAACTTACCTCTTCCAAGAAGACCTTTCATAGAGAGTAGTGTCAATTTATCATCAGTAAAAGGGTCAGCTCTGTTACGTTTATTCCCCATACCAAGTTGTTTCAAAGCCTTTCTTTTAGCACATAAAACCGCCCGAGAATGTTGAAACTCATCATCGGTCAGAATGTTCTTGGGGTACTTTTTCTCTTTAAGATACCGACTTACAGAGCATTGAATAGATTTAACTGAGTCTGGTTCGTATTCTGTTTTGTCTTCTTTTCTGACAGACATGAAAAACCTTGCTTACAAAGTGTCCAAAGAGCCTGGGTCTATGGTTTCTACTGACCGAAAGACGCCTTGTTCCTTGAGCCATTCTGTAAGAATCAGCATGTCCCCTGCCGTTTTCTTGACCGTATTTTTGTTTTTCATGCTGTTGATGAACTCTTTTGTGTCTTCGTCCGTCACTTCTCTATGTCTGTTTTCTTTTTCTATGATGGAATCAAGCTGTAGCAAACGATTTGATAATGATTCTAAAACTTTTTCGCCCTGGACGCGCACCGCACTTGCCATTTTCCCTGCGAAGTGCCTCACGAGACTTTGTTGACGTTAGTAATGGACTGGTTTATGTCCACGTTTTCAAATCAAAAAGAGAAATATACAATGCATTCAACAAGATTTTGGTTAACCATTCTTAGATATACCCGGGCTGATAAATCCTTTATTGGACCGTGAAAACGTTTATCGGACCGGCGGGCTGGATAAATAGTCTGAAGGCTCAGCTTTATCAAACATGCAAAAAGCTTCTTAGCCAGTCCAAAATTCCGTATCTATATGATAATGTGGTTTATATTTGCAGCTTCCGAAAGAATGTGTACAACACCTCAAGTCATATCGTGTTCATAAATGCAAATAGATCCTTCCTATACTGAAAAAGCAAACGAATACGCAAAACTGTAAATAAATTCTCATTGATGTCGTCCTTACAACATGTTTAAAGGATCGAACCGGTTTTCTTGTGTTTCCGTGGCGTGTTTGATTTTGTTTCACTACTTTCGGTATAAGACAGTCAAACACCGCGGTTAACATTCTCATAAGGCGGAAAAAGTAGCCGCTTCAAGTGACGGTTTGACGTTACGTTTTGTTCCCTAATACCGTGCGCGACGTCTTAACAAATGGTTTCATGTAGTTAGACTTTAAAGAGCAAGAAACAAAATCACAGAAATATAGATAACCTTAAACACAGCATTTATAAATTGCTACAGTATACTAGTAAACTACCAGTGTCTCTTTTTGTATTAAATGTATCTAATACTATTTTCCGAAACTCCTAGTTGACACATTATTGTGAGTTACATAAATGAACTAAATAAAGCAATGTATTGACACTACCATGAATTATTTTCAAAAGCTTGTTTGTTTCTTAACTGTAACTCAGCAATGTTGTTTCCTTCGGTAACGTAAAATTTACGATAGTCTTACAAAAGTAAGTATACGCTGCCAGCAAATATCTACATTAGCCTTGATGCAGAACTGTACTTGCCTTAAGTCTTCAAACTTCAGTTTTACTGTTCTGCTTTATAGTTTTTCAGCGTGCACTTAAAAACCGTACCAAATCCTGTCATTAAACAATGTGGTACTCCATTTTGTGTTGTTGATTATTGATTATTTAATAGTTTTAAACTAAACACGTCAAAACCGCTTAGCTTTTAATGGTATCAAACTGACTGTTTATCTTTTTATTCGAGCACTATAATATGCAAAATCAATGCTGTTTTTTAATAGCTGCTGCTTTTTCTGTTCTGAAGTTTTTTTTTTTTTTTTTTTTTTTTATTTATTTATTTATTGTTGTTTTTTTTATTTTCCAGCTGTCTATAACAAAATTTCACGTATGTCACTGTCTTTAGAACTCAAATGTACAAATTGTAAAAGAAATTTAAACAAACTGGGTAATGCCATTATGAAATACTTTGTTTTCTGGTATGATAAGAAAGTAAACAGCAAAACCCATTTTACATGTGCAGAATATGTCAATGCCCTTAACATTACAATTTGAAGTATACTGTATTTTTTTTCGCGTAAAAACACCTCATGAATCCCTAAAAGTAATAACTGAGAGAAGTGTTGATAGGTCCAAGTACACAATATATCATAAGAACACCCAGACTTATATGTGTTATTTTTTTATTGACAGTGGAAAAAAAATGATTAAAGGTATTATAATGAAATATTTTAAAAGTTAATGTTATTTACGTCACTAATATTAATAGCTTATCATAGAAAATAAACCAGAATGCGTTTTATTCTTATATTAAAATATTCTTTTATGAAGAAACTGCTACCAAAGAAAGTAAAATGATTCTAGCTTCAAATTATATGATTTTAACAAAAATAGCCCTAGGTAACGTATATAATCGACCATTGTGGCCAACTACAACGCATTCAAAATATTGTGGGACTGTTCCTTGCTGTTTAAATAGGCTGGCATATTCAATATTACCTTTTACTGTTGTTTTCAATTCCAACAGTGTAGTTCAAGCACTTGATTTATAAGGAAAGTGATAATTATAATTTGGAACATTTATAAGGGGGTACTGTGTTCAACATCCTATTTCTCCCAAAGTGTACAAAATAGGATAATAAATTTTGCAGATCTGAAAAGATCTATAAATTTTCTTTAATACAGTTTAAAACATTTTATATAATATTTAAGGAATAACTTACAAATAGAAAGTATTTTGGATGAAAATATCAATTTTAATGGAGTGTAAAGAAAAATGTCGCGTATATTACACCATGTAGGCTAAAGTGACCTCTCAAACATCAGAACTTTTATCTACTGCATTGTCCTATTAGACTCTATTATACTTTTAAACATAGGGACGTGATTTCTATTTTTTATATAATTTTTGATAATATTTATTTTATGTTTATTATTTTAATGGGTAACGTATTTGACAGGCTGTTACAGTTTAATGTCCCATCCGCTAGAGGGCTAACATGCTGCGAAATACTTCTAAGATGTTGGCCTTTAAGAAAAGTATGTTCTACAAAACTCCCCCTAGGGAGGGAGGTAAACCATATCTGGCTCATGGCCTAATAAGTGTTTCTGATTTGGTCTGTGGAGCCAAAATTGATGATTGGTGATTTTTGCAAATCTGTGGCACATTTTCTGCGGGATCGTGTCGATGTATATAACATCCTGCAAAGGCTACTAGGTACAGGCTAAGGTGGTTTTTACCCTATTTTATCTTTTTTATGCATTTTAGCTTGAAGTTAAGGCAAATCTGTACAGTGAAACAACATTGTATAGAGAACGGCACACTGTCAAAGGCAGTAGGGGTCACTATAGAAGTCTATGGGAGAAACAATTAGTACACGCTGCCCATACATTCTTTGCAAGCAAACTAGGCTAAGATAAAGATAAGAAAAGGGGTTTTCAAAGTCGGCAAGTTTACAACTAATCACCATAAGCTCTGAGCGAGCCTTTACATCGACTGCTATAACCAAGGTATAATAGTGAACAAAGGGAACACAGCAGGGAGATAGATTATAATACTCTAGGTTAATTAGTATGTAACATAACCACATCGCAACCTAAAAACATAAAGGCAACACGTTTTAAGACTACTGTAAATCGGCAAATATCGGCTTAAGTTTTATGTTTGCGAAACGACGCGTTCCCGAATGTAAATTTAGAGGGAAGAAAACATTAGCAAAACGCTTAGGTCTGTCATCAGTTCAAATAACAATTACGAGAATTGCAAATTCAATGACCCTGGTTATATTTGGTTTAAGAATATTTTATTATTCAGTGCTATCCATAAATATGACTAGTAACTACAACTGTGCAATAGAAAATATAATACATTTTTCGAACGGAAACACATGTTCTTTTGTAACATCCCACAATACTCTGTTTCAAACAAAACCTAGGTTAGATGACTTTCTTCTCTAACACTTACTCACCAAAAGCACTAGCAGCTTTACAAAAGATACTCTGATATATAATATAACAAGAGCTCCGCTGAGCGAGGCAATATACGCCCGTTGATGAATTAAGTTGGAAAGAGAAGAAGAGATGACAGAACTTTATCAGTAGCTTAAATCTTCAATAATAAGGCAGATATAAACTTACAAAACGAACGCAGCTGATATGAAATTCCTAGACAAAACTTACAAAAGGGCATAATTCCCTCAGAACTGAAAGAAGGTAATGGTTCTTTTTCTCTGCAAATCCTCTGATATTTCTACAAACTTTTACGACGAAATCTAAAACGGTTTTCAAGATATGGCGCAGACACAAAGCTTATATGAAATTAGTATATAAAAACTCAAAGGTGCATTATTCCGTCAAAACTGAAAGTAGGGTTATGGTTCTCTATCTCTGCACAATGTCTGATAACGCTTCATATTCTACACTTTTATGAAGAATCTTAAACTGTTTTTCAGAAATGGAAGAGACAAATAATGTTACCTTTTGAACTTTGGCCTCTAAGTGTGACCTTGAACTTTGTCTGACATTGTTACATGCAAGTTCGTCATGTTGCCTCGATAAGATGAATATTTGACAAATGTTTCAAAAATATCTTCCAAAGGGTTAGGCAGATATGGAGCGGGAACGAATTTTATACAAAATTACAAAGTGAAAAATACAAAGGGATGTAATTTTGTCAAAATTGAAAGTAGGGTTATGGTTCTTTATCTCTCATATTATCTGATGGTGTTTTATATTTATTCAAACTTTCATAAAGAAATCTTAAACGGTTTTCAAGATATGGAGCGGAAACAACGCTTATATAAAATTACTATATGAAAAAAACAAAGTAACATACTTCCATCAAAATTGAAAGTAAGGTTATGGTTCTTTTTCTCTATACATCGTCTGATGGTGCTTTATATTTGTACGAATTTTCATGAAGAAATCTTAAATGGTTTTCGAGATATGGAGCGGACACGAAATATTCCTTTTGACCTTCGACCTTTAAGTGTGACGTAGACCTTTGTCGAACATCGCTGAAATACGAGTTCTGCCAATCGTCTCCATGAGGCAAACATGTGACCCAAGTTTCAAAAAATCTTTCAATTGGTTACGTAGATATGGAGCGGACACGAGAAATTAACAGACAGACGGACGTACGGATTGATGGACGGACAGACGGACGGACGGACGTACGGAGGCCACGACATCATAGGACCTGTCTTGGACAGGTGTACCAAAAGGATGAATAATCATGGCATTAAAGGCATGTTGCTCTATCAGCACAAAATATTTTATCGTGGGGGATCGCTGCATGATCGTCATTGTAAATGATAAGCCAGCTTTCAGCAATAGTCGGTATCCTTCTGTTTAACATAAAATGTTTTGACATGATTTGGATCGTTTTAAATGGCAACTAAAAATACTTTCGATATAATGGATAAAATACAATGAACAGGCGAGGGTCCCCGTACAAATAGTGGAAACCGAGATCAGACTGTTCCTTAGGAACCAGAATGTCTCTACAGTTTCCATTCTATTTGCGCAGTTTTGTAGGCATTACTCCATGGTAGAACCGAAATAACAGAAAAATAAGTAATGGGGCAAGGACAGGCTGTGCTTGCAGCAGGTGCAGAATGTATGCAGTCTGTTTTTTTTTCGGGATTTTTTTTTAACTTAAACATTGTTTTTCTAGGAAACGAAACAGTGAAATGTTTTTTTGTTGTTGTTGTTGTTGTTTTATTGTGTAAGATACAAATTGAATGTAAGTTTTATTAAAATAATATGCATAAGCTTGCCCAATCGGTTAAATATATTTTTAATGACGTTTTTCAAGAAATTAAATTTTTTTGCATTTTTTAAAAAAATATTTATTATCATAATAAGAACTATTTTGTTTTACCAGTTTATTTCAGATATTCTTTATCATAGATTATATGATTTGCAGAAATGAAAGTGGATTTATGTGCTAGAGATATTAATAGCAATTCTATGTAACCACCAACCAAACTTTGGCACGCATAGTCGTGGATTTTGATAAAACTTTCTCAGTTTGTTAGTTGTCACTCAAAACCAAATAATTGATACCTAGTTCCTTCTGCTACATGCCCGTTGCCATGGTAACGGCCACCAAAGATTTTGCCTTAAAAATAGCCAAAAAATATATGAAATATTGCACTTTTTGAACTTTTATATAGGCTAAATGAGACTACATTTCATCTAAACATGTACTGGTTGAAGAAATATAGGTCAATGTGAATTTAAGGAAGAATAAATATAATTATTTTGTGACTTCTTTAGTATTGCTACATGCTGTTAATGGTGGGTGGGGTATCCAGGTTTTCGAAACCCTAATTTTAAGGCAATTTTAAGCGCTTCATGTTCTTTTGCGCGGTCAGTCTGACATATCTGCCTATAACAACAAATTAGAGTAGGGCCTCAACTATCATTTACATGTGTCTATATTCTGTACATTTTCGTGAGGTTGAACATGGCCAAAGTCAGTCATATAAAGACAGACAGATAAGACTAAAAATGGCTGTCAAACTGGTAAACAATTTAGTCTGAGTAATTTGGCAAAGACAATTGAGTTATATTGTTCTTTTTAATGCACTTGGCACCTTGTTTTACCTGTAAATCGGAGAAACATTCGAAGTACAATTATGACAACAATCAAGAATTGTAACTCTTATCAAATAAAGTGTAGCCGCAACTGTAATTTTAGCTTCACTGCGGGGTATTAGGATGTGAAATGAAACTTCTTTCTGCATTTTTTTACGACAAGGAATGCTCCTTTTGTGAAAGTAAGATTTAGACTAAGAAAGGAGCTAACATACAGTGTTTTCCAGATATGACAATAAGGTTCATATTACCCTTTCGGAAAGTTTCCTGGATCAAATCCACCCGCACGAATTTGAAAAAAATGCCGTTACTAGATCATTTTATTTTCATAAGTTGTAAAGCTTTGATAAGAAATGACACTCGAGTTAAATTTTCACATCTGACTTCAATCACATTACCCCAGCAAACGCTTTAGAAGGAAAATTTGAATGGTATGCCAGGTCAGCTGATTTCAAAATGATGCTATTCTGTAAATACATGCTGAGATGACCTGGCTCTTGACTAGACTGAATACATTAAAAGTCTGATAACATAAAGTATGTTTGAATTCTTTTCTACTGACAACCATAAGAGATTGGAACAGTTTACACATCGGACAGAGTGACTCTGCTTTAACTTTAACTCAAACTTAATCTTCACAACCAAGTTTTACAAATCTGGAACTCATAGAAAACAGAAACCATTTTATATTCAGCTGTCCTCATTACACTGCTGCAAGGCAGAATCACATTGCAGACCTGGCAAAAGAATGTACACTGAGAGGTCTAATGTACGGGAAAGAGGAGGTGTCACCGGCGATAAACGGAAACATCTTTACACAAGTTCAAAATTTCATAATACACACTAAAAGATTTAACCCCTAACTTTTCAAAGTGCATCCAATTGATCTTAATGCCAGACTGTTTAAAACCAAGATGTATTTATTTGAAGTCTGTGCTATAGTGTACATTCAACATTTGTTCAGTATTTGATTTTTAGCAGGAGACAGTCCTCATAACTTTAGGCTTTTGATCAAATCCTGGTCCATTTTTTCTATACTTTGTACTTAAATTTGACGCGTAAAATGTTGTTTAAACCAAGTCCCATTGCCACCGCTTCAGCTGTTACTATAGGTCCTATTGGGGACTGGCCTTTAAAAGAAATCTTCCCCAAATTTACAATAGTTTATATTATAGAGAAATACCAAATACCCTCATTACATTTGATCCTGTAGTCAGATTTGGTCAGTCAGGATTTGAAACAAGGGCATATTTGAACAGGGCAATGATGATGTACGCCCATTGGGGTTTACAGTAGGAAATGAAACAATAAAGTCTATAGAACTTTGCCATGCAGGTAACTCCAAACCCGGACTGGTCGCGTAGCGCAATCGGTTGGGCACCTGACTCATAAGTCAGAGGTCCTGGGTTCGAAATCCGGTCTGGCCACATACTTTCGTTTCTCCTTCCGTTGATTCAAGAAGGGCAGTTGTCAGTTACTGGCGAAAGTATGTGCACTTAGTACTGGGTAACCGCTTAGGAGGTCTAACCCTGCCGAGGAATAGTATGGTTAGGTTAACTGACCGTCCCGACATGACCGTAGTTGTTTACCGTGGACATTTAAGCATCAAAACAATCAAAAAACTCCAAATCCTCATTACGTAGGTCGGTTAAATTAAGGTGGTGATCTAAACACTGATTTTTGGTGAATACAAAAAAAAATAATATTATTAAAATGCTGAACATTCAACAGATCTTTGCAAAACTTAGCAGATGCTTCCATGTTGTTGTTCACGATTTTGACTTCCAAAATGCCTAGCTTTATGAAAAATTATGATGCTAAAATTATACATGAACCTAAAACATGGTTGAACATTTGAGAACAAGCCACTTTTTTCAACCTGATAATCTGAGGAAGAGAGCAAATACTTAAAATGACATTGAAGTCAGTGCATTGAAATACCTTCAGACCTAAATGCATTTTCAATAATGTTGGTATTATGATTTTTTTAATGATATTTCCACTTCAAATTACCCTTTATCTTTTCTTTATCATCAGCATGTCTTTTTTTGCATTCTAAACAGTAGAGAACCACAAAAGGAAAATATTTACAAAGTTTCGGGGAGATATGTTACATTTTCATGGTTGTATTTAGATTTTTGCATTTACCATAAATCACCACCTTAAGTGTAAAACACTCCATAACAGCAATGCACAAGTGGCCGTAATTCAGTCAAAATGGGAATCAGAGCTATTTTTCTGATGATGCTTTATACTTTTATGTAAATTCATGAAGAAACCTTCAACAGTTTCAAAACAGTAAGAGAGACATGAAATTCTTTATAAGAAATAAACAAATTTATGACTATAACTCTGTCAAACCAGATCTTGGGTTATGGTTGTTTTTCTCTGCACAATATGTGATTATGCGTGCTTTATCAGAAATTTCATGAAGAAATATGAATGGTTTTAAAGTTTCAAAGCAGAAAAAGAGATTGCTTTAAGAGATATGCAAAGGGTCATAATTTTATCAAAAGTGGAAGTATTCATGAAGAGCTATAATTGTTGTCACCCTGGCGTCTGTGTCAGCGACCGTGTCGGCGTGCGGATTGGAAGTTTTGGTTAAAGATTTTTTAAACCATTGATGGATTTTTTTATACTTGCACTGTAGTTACATATTGGTCCAAGGTTCTACAAAATACCACCCACACCCTGCTCAGTGACCTTGAAGTCAAGGTCATGGACTTAGTAATTAGGTTTTTAACTCACCTGAGCCAGCAGCTTCGGGGGAACTTATAGGATGGTAAGGCTCCGTGGTCCGTCAGTCGTCCGTCAACATTTTCAAACAACTTCTCCTCTGAAACCGCTGGGCCGATAGTAACCAAATTTCATGTAGAGCCTCTAAGGAGCGGGGGAACGAAAAGTTGCTCAAACAGTCCTAGTCACATTACCAACATGGCCGCAACGCCCATACATGGTAGAAACCTTTAAAAATCTTCTTCTCCAGAACCAATAAGTCGATGGCCTTGAAACTTGGTATGTAGAATCAAGTATACAAGTACTACCAAGGTTATTCATAATATGACCTTGGGTTGACCTTGACCTTTTTTACGGTAAGGTCAAATTTGCTTCCTTGTAGCTTTTATATGGGAGTACCACCCCACCTGTTTCAGTGACCTTGACGTCAAGGTCATACCTAGAATACGTTGTTGGGTTAAAGTTTTCAAATGACATACTTTTTCATAATGCTTGGCTGCATCTACTGTTATACTTGCACTTATATTAGAAACTTGTTTAAGTTTTTACAAAATACTAGCCCACCCGTTGGACCTTTAAATCAAGGTTATTCATTTTTTTATGTGATAAGCAAGTCACTATCAGACAAGTTATCCTGTACAAGGACAAGTTCTGTCTTTGCATATCCTCTGATGATGCACTGTATTTGTTAAGGTACAAGGATCAAGTCTTACTGATATTTTGCATGTGGGCAGAGGCTGCCAGATTTGGTCCTGAGTCAAGTAGAGGCAGACGAAGAGGCAGGCAGACAGTAATTAAGAATGGACGGGGATATGCTTTGCTAACACAACTAGGGCACAACTAGGGTAGCTGGAGACAGGACTAGGTGAAAAGGGGTTGTTGTACAGTTATCTCTGATGCTCCGACAACCTTGCAAGGTTATGGAATAGACTAGACTTGTGAGATGATTCTACATGCAACTGGTCAAGTGTTGTCTCTTAAGAAGAGTTTCAGTCAATGGACAGTAAACAAATGCTGGCCAACGGGGCGTCTCTTTAGCTCTTTTGTCCCTCGGGCTAATGAGAATAACACATATAATTGGACCATTTTCCAGTTTTTAGGCACAGTCAGCAGATCTATGTTCAGTTAAACTCTCAAAAATAGCCAGCATAGGGGTTTGCTGTTCAAATTCCCATAAGGCTGTTCTCAATTTAAGGAGGCTGAAGAGAACGAATCCATAACATCTGGTCTGGCTACAGACCCCATGTTCAATATATCTCCTGCAAGGAAGCATAGTCGAATCTGACGGTCAACAAAGTAATATATAGATTCGACTGTAGCAAGGCTACTCCACATCCTATAGTGGAGGTATAGTTATGTGTGCAGTTGCAGATATAATTATCGACAGAGTTATGGTAAAAATGGAGGCATATTTAAATTTGCAGTTGCAGATATAATTATCGACAGAGTTAGTTAAATTAAAAAATGTTTGCAATCTCCTGTTTGGCATTTTTGTCCGCAACTAAGGTGCTGAAGCTATTTTTGTCCAGAGTATAACTCCAAAATTATTTAAGGAATTGTGTTGAAGCAGTAACTCTTTGCTGGGTAGTAAAAATCTAGGTGTATCCGCTGTTGTCTTTTTAATGGTATACAATGGAAATTTGTGACTGAGGTACATAATTGCATTTTTGCTCATTTTTGGACCCCTTAAATTCACATAAAAAATAAACCACAGGGCAGCCATGGCTATGGCTTACATCAGTTGTCATTGGACCAACAGTTTCTGTGCCAGTGTATTACAGTACGCTGCTTTCTTAGAAACTTAATTTTTTGGTGTAATTTTCTGCATTTTAACCCCTTATTGGCCCCTTCTAGATACAAAAATGCAATTGCATTGATCCCCATTACCTTATTTTATGTGCCTTACATTTAGACTGATGTTTACACTCACAAATAAGTAACGGATACTGGTTTATATCAATAGTGTGGGTAATTTGGAGGCAAATATGCTGATTCAACCCCTTTAATGGCCCCTTGAGGGAACATAATAAAAGTCAATGAGCACCCCATTGCCCTGTTTTAAACCAGTTAGTATTTGACGTACAGTTTCAAAGCCATTGTTATTTTGGCACTGTTGAATTTTTTGTTTTGCAAAGAAATTCATGAGTTTTTATAGATTTCCAGTTTTCAACCCCTTATTTTTGGACCCCTAAATGACCCCAAAATATTCCATTGCCCTAGTTTATATCTGTTAACCTCAAAAATATGTTTTCACAACATATTAAAGAGAAACCAATACCTTGTTTTGCAGTTTTGTGTAGAAAGTTTGTTTTTTGAAGGAAATTTAGCCTTAAAAACCCCTTTCGGAGCCCCAAGAATGAATGTTAAGATGACCCCAGTTCTGCCCCTTTTGATGTTTATATTTTTTAAATTAAAACTGATATTTGCACAACACTTGTACATGCAGTAAATGCTGCCTTTCAATTGTTTAGGGAAATAGATAGGTGATTATGTGCACTGTTGTGTTTCCTTAATTTTTTGATAGGGTATTGTTCGTTTCCATGGTTACGGTCATAAGGAGGTAACTTCCCAAACATGTTTCTTCTGTTCCTGATACTAATGATCTTCTTCTATTATGCTGTCATGCATTTGTATATCAGAGTGACCGCGCGAACTGGTAGTACGCACTTGAAAAAGCTCAAAAACAGGGGTTTTCGATACCTCGATACCCCACCCCACATCAAGGGCTAAAATAAGTACCAAAGAACTAACAGATCTGGTTTATTTTTTATACTGCACTCTTGTACTATTCCATAGTTTTTCAATCAAATCACTTTTAGACTAAAGGTAATGTGTTCTAAGATATATAAATGTTCCAAATTTGGTAATTTTCACTTATTTTTTGACTGTTTTTTTTTTGCAAAATCTTTGGAGGCCGTTGCCATGGCAACGGACACACAACTGAACGAATCGACCTTCATTTAAATGTTTTTATGTGACAACACCCAAACTGAGAAAGTTTGAGAAAAATCTGAGACTATGCGTGCCGAACCCCCATTGTAAAATGTGAAATGGTTACAGAGAATTGCTATTAATTTAAATGATAAATGTGTAAAAAGTATGTAGAAATACAAAATATTGTTTTCTAGGACAACAAACGGTGAGTTTTTTTCTTATCCAAATGTTGTATAGCTCTTTGGATTGTTTAGCTGGTATAATGGTTTGAATGCCCCGCCAATATTTCCATTCAGTATCCAGCTACATGTACCGAGACATTGGCTATACAGAGGCTGAATAACCAATGTTTTGAGCATCAGGACAGTGTACATTTTGAAAGATATTTAGTCAAGTCATATTCTTCTTATTTGCAATTCAGTCTCCTTTAGGGAGTAATAAAAGCCTCTCCAGGTCCGCCAGATTATCCCATTTGCATAGCTTCCATGCACTCCACTTAAATAAGCTCCATTTAGATTTGACCGATGGCATCTCGTATACCACCACGCTCCCTTGTACAGAACAGCACAATTCCCTTGTTCGTTTCTGTCATTGTCTCTATCCTTTGTTGTAAAGGTTTGTCCATTATGGTGAGTCAAAGAATCTCCTAGAAATAAATAAGTATAATTTCATTATTTCTGCTGGCATAATTTTACGATGGGTGTTCACTGAATAATGTAAACTCGCATATATTTCATTAGCTATGTGTTAGAAAAGTATTATTGATATATTATATCTAATTGGCAAGCAAATGTCATATAATTCAGTTCCAAAGTACTGTTTAGAAATAACGTTGCCATTTGCCACGGCAACGATGCCTTAAACTTAGAAGGGTTTAGCCTCTATTTTTTTTCAAATTTCCATGTACATATGCTGCTGATGAGCAACAAAGAATAGATAAAAGTTTGTCATGGTGTGGTTACTTGATGAGCGTCTCAGATACTTAAAGAAATATATAGTTATTCATGACTTGCTCACAAACTTGGTAGAAATGCAGACCGTGAAAGACTTCCAATCGAGCAGACTGTGACGTGTTTCGCTGATTTTAAGCATGAGGGGCCAAAGATGTGACGTCATTGGAAAGTCACGGGATAATTGTATAACAGAAGGAACCAAAATTATCATGCACTTGACCACCGGTCAATCAATTTCAGCATAATACTGAACAATACGGAATACAACTTCAAAATACCCCAAAATCAAATATTTTAACAAGTGTTCTTACTTTCATACATACCAGATCTCAGAACATTTTCATTTTTTCGTTTTCGTAAGGATCGGGTTTTCTCTTTGATAGATGGGAATAATTTACGGTGTCTTTACTTTGCGGTGTTTAGTGGTATTGGATCTAAGGTATTATTTTGTATGAGTCACTATACGCAATACGCACTCGAGTGCAGGCTGATCTGATAAGCTTCGGTTCTGATGTGGGCTGTGCACGGTTGTTGGATCTTATATACCTTATTTAAGTGTTTTCACTCGAACGCGTAGGGCGTGTAGGATAGAACAGGTTGGGATACATTATTTTTGATGTGAATATGTGAATGGTAAATTAAGTTTAGCGCTCTCGATATTATAATATTTTGAATTTACTTTGTATTATGGGTCGGAGGCCAGTAGTGCTGAATAAAATTATTGTCATTGTCATAAATAATCATTTTATGCGTGTTTGTAAAGCCAAGGCATAACTGTAACAAAAGCTGTTTCTAAATTTTCAATAACTCTTCAAATATCTTATATATAATAAGCATAATACGAACTTCTTTTTAACAAAGTGACGTCAAAAAATTCACACACCGTACCCATCAGGAATATGACGTCATATGTTGCTATGGTAACAGGTTGAAATACCAATTTTAAACATGAATTTGAAAGCTCAAAAGAGATTCTTTGGTGTTACAGGAAGTATATTTATTTATGTATAAATTTTAATGATCTACAAAGCTGTTTCCATCATTTCATTAATACCTCTCGTAACTATGCATTCCAACCCGTTCCTGGTGTAACTAAGTACTAGTTTGTAATTAATGAAACAGGTCTTTCAGAAATAATTTAAATGATTTCTGGATGTCTAATTGCTGTTTCATATTCAACAACGGTTCTATATATTAAAGAACGACTGGCTTCACGTGCTTTGGAATGACAAAGATACTTTAGGGACCTCCTACAATCAGATCTCATATACCGCCTTCAACACCAAAAGCGAAGGAGGTCACTAATACATGACAGCATGTGCGTTCATGTCTTAAGGGTCTGGACATTAGAAATGGCATTTTTACAGTAAATTCCTCTTATTCTTTCGTTATTTTCCCATTGGCAAAATGGTCAATGGTCTCGTCTCTGTGATGAAAAATTATGTGATACCTTTTCTTCAGTGTACAGCAATATTGCTAAAACTGACCAAGCTGGTGCTCTCTATTCTATGTGTTAAATATGAAAGGCAAGTATCAATAAGCCGTTATTATTCGCATCCATGCAGCATGTTGAATATAGTGTCTGCTTTTATTAGAATTCAAGCTGCCCATGTCCCTTTGTTTTGAATATATAATTTCTGGGCAACAAATATATATATAAACTCACCCAGGACTGCTCCTATGTACTTCGTGGTGTCCAAACAGCAAAACCATATCACGTGATTAAATTTACCTGATCATGTTCACATTTTTCTTACGAAATGAATGCTTCCTTATAATGCTTGTATTGCTAAACTCATATATAAGATAATGTTACCACATTGCAGAGAAATCTGTTTGTCTGTTTATCCGTTTCATAATAATTGTTTTTGTCTGTGTTAGCAATGAGTTCTTCACTGGTGAACTCCCGTACAACCCGTACTGGGGCGTCTTGATCGGGCCCACCGTGGTTTCACTAGTATGTTTCTTCTGCTCTGGAATTTCAGTGTTGCTATTTGTGTGAGTCCTCGTGTTTATTTTATCTTAGTGTTAGTTATGATTTCTTTGATTCTGAGATATTACTCTTGTGAGCTAGGAATCTTCCACAAGTACCGAACAACTGAGTGTCTGACGAGCCAACGCAGAACCAAGGGCGAGAGGGTTGGTCGCCACCGCAAACCGGTTAAGTCCCCTAGTAATTTCGTTACTGCCGTCCGAAGGCGGCACTTATGTTTTCGTTGTTCTTCGTTGTTTGAGGTGTTGTTTGTTGCTTTGTCTGTTATTGATAAATTGTTTGTGATGATAACACTAGTCCGGTGACCACCTACATGGGAAATGGATGTTTACATGGCTGCCGCTTATGATGTCTTTGGTGCAAATTTTATGTTTCAAATACAAGCAAAGCTGATATACGATTTTTTGACACAGTAACCTCAAAAAATAGGCACAACCTCGCACACTTCGTCTGCATCTGTGTGCGGATGCTTGTGCGTGCATGTGCATGTGCGTGTGCGCGTGGGCCTTGGTTTAGCTCAGTGTCTAAGTAACCCAAAGGAATAGAGTCTTCAAACTTGCTTCACAGATACGTCAGGGGAACATCTACTGAAAGCAGCAATGCATATTGGGCCATGACTTAAGTTTTACGAATCACTGAATGTAGAAAAATATTAATCTGTTCCGTTTAGCTCAATGTCAAAGTGTTTACAAAAATAAATATTCTTCCAATTTGCTCCATAGATACATCTGGTTAAGATCAGCTGAAGGCAGCGATGCACATTAGGTCATTACCTTTATTTCACGGATCGTTGAACATAGAAAAATATTCAACTGATGCGCTTACTTTGTAAGTAACCAAAACGGGTCTACAATCACTGCAAAACCTAAAAAAACATAGAAACCAGAACGTGGTGATTGTAGTTCAATACCTCTTGTCAATATACTACATAGCATATAAAACGAAATGGTTGAGAGTCACTTTTGCTTTAAAGAATTCAAATGAAATAAGAGAAAAATCAATACCTGCATCACCACTATATCCGGCAACTATCAGTCTATATGCTCGTTCTGTATGTTCTACTCTGAACGTCCTGTACATTGCATATCTAGTATTGCCCTCCCAGTCTGCTAGGTGAACACGCATTTCGTATAATCCTTGGGACGTTATTGCGTGTAGTGCAAAGTTACCTACAATGTTCAAATATAAATGCCTAATAACGCTTAATGTCTGTAGAATTTGCTACTCAAACAGAGAATTTACTTCAGTGACACGTTTTGCTCATAATGAAATAATAACAACAGCAATTATAATAAAAAACAATGATAATAGTAATACAGTTGAACTTCATTGGCCCGAAGAGGCTTGGAGCCACGTTAATTGGTTCCAGACAAGGGTAGTTCTATCCAGCTATTTTAAGTAATGCTACTTAAGCAAGACAACAGTAAGCTTACCTTGAATATGACTTCCTAAGTTGAGATATGCTGTACAGAAAAAAAATCTTCTTCTTCAGATTACTGAACAAAGCTGTTTAAAAATATGTTTGAAATAGAGATTTGACCTGAACACGCTAAATGTTACAACGTTTTAGTGATTTGCTCATCAATGTGGCTTTTCGGACCCAACGCTTCTTAAAACTGTGGCCTTGTCGATAATTATAAAGCGGTTAGGCTGGTTTGTTATCAGCCTGCCCCCTTTTTTTCAAAGTTGTGAGATCTCCGCTGTGCACTTTCGGTCCCAAGAGCCTTGCTAAACGGTCATCTCGAGAAACAGATGTTTTAATTTGGCACCCAAACCCATTACAGGACTATTTCTCTTTAACCTTTCTTTTTATTTAAAAAGCTTTACATCAAACGTACATGTAAGTCATGTAAAATTGCGTACTATGAACGTCTGGGAGCCTTATCCTTTTTTGTAATAAGCCAACGCCATTGACAACTGACTTTCGGTTTCCTAAACTGACAGCTAAAGCATAAATTGACGTAATTTGGTCGTGTTTATGAAGCTGTCAGCCACAAAACGTTCAAATGACGCTGAATAAGTGACCGCGATGATGAACATCGGTAAATTTAACGCATATGATACATTAGATATACTGATGCATATGGTTTTCCTTTCAAATGAGGTCTACCCTTAAAGGAAAGAATTTGCTCATAAGGAAGCATGTTTTCCCTTAAAAAGTTTAACAGTTGACAGAAATTGAGAAGAGAGGCAAAACAAACAGAAACTAACATTTTTACCATTCAACCCAATAGTTGTTCAAAATACAGTTCTAATATTTCTATGACAGCGCTTGTGGCTGTCATAACACTGATTCGGAAAACAAATTTTGACTTTTAAACTTAAAAATGTGAAGAAAAAATATTGAGTAGAATTGCATACCGAGCCAATGTTCGCCTGTCTTGTTACCAAATCCTCGCTCATATTCATTCCAATTTCTGTAGAAATCTACAGAGCCATCACGTCGGCGCTGAAATACCTGGACAATGATTCATAATAGTATTTAAACGTTTACAAACAATACATATTAGGCTATTAGACTAGCTGCATTTGTAGAAAAATAAAACGATAAAGGAATTCGATATCATAATATATGGCACACATAATATTTATTCATCTCACTTGGCCAACAGGTACATGCATGTACCCGGATGAATACAGAATTCATTATCCGTTTTCCTATGGCTTCCTTTTAGTTACCTGTACATGGTCAGTGTTTCACTGCAGTTGTGGGACAACTGTGTTTTTCAACGGATGTTCTGATTGGTCTAAAAATAACACCCACCAAGGAATACAACTCACTGCAGCCAAAAGGTGGAGCTGCGGGAAATCCGATTTGCAAATGGGTCATCGGTCAAAGGTAGGTGAGGAACGAAGTGGACTTAGTGCCCTTAGCTTGCCTTTCCCTTGCCCTTTGAAAAAAATACGTGTTATAGATTACGTTCAGACAGCACATACCTTTTGTGGATTTGAATTGTTCTTTATAAAAATAGTTGCATTTGTTTTCAATTTTGTTTTGTTGACGTCAGTGAGTGTACACTAAATAAAAACCAAGAAACGTACCAGCCAGCCACCGCCGTCCGTTGTCAAGTCACAGTAAACATCAAACCCGGTGCAGGTACCTAGTGGTGTAATGTGGTAAACACCTGACGTATTAAATCCGTCATCTTTGATATCCTGGCAGTCACGTTTTGGAAGACCTTTAAAGCCTGATACCAGAAAATATTGTTGAAGATAATATATTAATGGAAACCAATATCCGATAAGGACGTAGTCCAGACTTTAAACCAGATCATTCATACAATGCCGCCTATTAGTAAATATAAAAATATGTTGTGTAGCAGTTGAACCTATCCTTTTGAAATGGTATGAACTTGACCTATTAAATCTAATTTCAAAAACCAGCCCCTATGAACTATACTAAAATAGCTTCTGGTTACAATATGTTTCTTACTGGCCGATAAGCAACTTTTTTTTTCTTTTTCGTTTTTATTGTTGTTGTTTTTGTGGGAAATGATACAATGATAGAAACTTATACAGTCTTATCAGAAGACTTGTCGTACAGTGCGCTGCTACAACAACCACATAAATGTCGCAGTTACATCCTTAATAAAGAACCGTTTTAAAGCCCGTTTTTCACCCCAAAGTATACGCTTTCGTAATTATGTCCCCCACCAAAGGTGAGGGGGGACATATTGTTTTCAGTGCGGATCCCGGACGTCGGCGTCAGCGTCGGCGTTAGCGTCGGCGTCGGCGTGACAGTTTCTTGCGTGCGCGATATCTCTTGAACCAATGGATGGAATTTCACCAAACGTGCATGGATACATCATTGGCACGAGCTGATTCGCTGATTAGATTTTGGTGACTTGACCTCATTTTCAAGGTCCCTGAAGTACTAAGATGACAATTTCTTGAGCCCACCGATCTCCTGAACAAATGGATGGAATTTCACCAAACTGGCATCATAGATACATTATTGGGGCAAGGTTAAGAGCTGGTTAGACTTTGGTGACAATGACCTGATTTTCAAGGTCACTGGAGAACGTAGATGACAATTTCTTGTGCTCACTATATCTCCTGAACTAATGAACGGAATTTCACCAAACTTGCATGGATACATCATTAGGGCAAGTTTAAGAGCACATTAGAATTTTGTCACCTTAACTTCATTTTCAAGGTCACTGGAGGACTTAGATGACAATCTTTTGTGCTCAGTATATCTCCTGAACCAATGGATGAACTTTCACCAAACTTGCATAGATACATTATTATGACAAGTTTTAGGGCTGATTAGATTTTTGGTGACCTTGACCTTATTTTCAAGGTCACTGAAGGACTTAGATGACAATTTCTTGTACCCACCGATGTCCTGAACCAATGGATGGAATTTCACCAAACTTCCATGGATACATTATTGGGACAAGTTTAAGAGCTGATTAGATGTTTGTGACCTTGACCTCATTTTCAAGGTCATGGTCGTCTATGTATGATAACTTTAGAACTAGAGGATAGATTTTCTCCAACTTGCCTAGATATTTTACTTGTACAGGCTTTTTATTCATTGGAGGGGATGGGAAATGGGCTGGTGGGGGGACATCAGTTTTTCTCTGTAAAACATTTCTAGTCACCATTTGTATTCGTCTTTTGTGCTTTAAATCAACAGGTATAATACCTTAATGCTGACTGAAAAGTAGATTTATTGTGCAAAAGCAGCTATATATTGTTTGCAGCCAAATGGATAAAGGATTGATAAAAAAAATCATTTTGTTTTGCAAGCAAGACAAGTTGAGGGTTTGGACGGGAGTACCAAAAACCGCTAATCATTAAAATTTTAGACCTTTAATTTGTAATCGATAAAGCCATTTGCACAAAATTAGTATATCAGAATTTATAGGCTTAATCGTTACATTATAAGCCCAGAAATCGCTTATCACTGAACGATTAGGCCTTTCATCTCTTATTACTAAAAATGAAGGTTATAAATCGCTAACCGTTAATATCTATGGGGAAAAGTAATACCCCATAGGTATTACTTTTCCCCATAGATATTAATCACTTGTCGGCGATTTAAACGTTGCATGACATTCGGTTTCCTCGCCAATATTTGCTGACAGACATGATGGGAGCCTGGTTGAACTATACTTGCAAAACAATAAGGGGTCAAACATTTGAGATAACATTTCTGGGTCTACCGATACATGTATATATCCAAGTTTTGTTTTATATAGTGAGTTAGCATTTTTATAGCACTTTGTGATGCTAACAATTTTAAAATTGTGCACCGTTTTGTTTAAGCCCAGCAGTCCTTCAAATTACATTTTTCACAAAATCAAATTTGTCAGAAGTTCATAAGGAGCAAATTCACCAAAATTTTCGATTTTGCCAATTAATGATTTTTTTTTTTTTTGCAAAACTGCTCGATAGTCATTAAATTTAATCATTTTTAAGGTCATCTAGCTCTAACAATTTTAAAACTTATACAGTTTTAGAAGATATGTACGACCAAACAGGCACACTGTCGATTCTCTATGGGAATTCAAAATACTTTAATTTTATGGGTAGTCTTAAAGCCTGGACTTGGTCAAGACAAAGGCTATAGGTTCAAAGTTCATGTGTATGAAACTTGCAAAATGAATAAAATGGAAGGTAGAAATAGTTTATTTTACTGAATGTTTGAAATATTCCGGAAATCACAGGTAAAAGTTTGACCCCTTAATTATTTTTTCGAGTATAAACTGTGGAACTGCTTGTGATAAATATCTGCAAGCTTTACGTGATAGTATGAGACTCAATTCCTCCTATTAACTTTCACTGTGGTTCATGTAACAGTTCGTTTGGTGTGCGGGTCTTCCTTACTCATCAGTGAATCATGATAGTTAATATATAATCATGACATGGTACTTAGACAATACGTTGTCATGACGTTACTTGTACATTGTACGCGCGAAAGTGTAATTACACATGTGGTCATACGAATTTCATGACACAACGTTATCCACTGGGTAACAGTGACGTCATATGACAAACCGAATTTTCGCAGCAAATGAAACCGATAAGTCGGAACTTTTCGTCTAATTACAAAAGTGTACTAATACGTCGTGGGATTTTAAACAAGGGAATGAGCTACATTGTACCCTGTCGGCAAGCTCATTTCCTATCGCAAGACTGTGATTTTGTGTGAATGAAATGAGTTTAATGGAATATTTGACTTTATAACCAGAAAGTATTTGTGTAGTGGAAATATATGGCATATACGGCTGACTAAATGCGGTGTTGGTTTCTGTCAGTCTACGGAGAGTATAACTGTTTGCTGTAATAATTTGACGTCATAAAGTGGTTGGGACTATTTGGGAAAAAGAAATAGTCTGTGTAAGTGGCACTGACTTAAACACCAGTAAAATAAAACAAAGATGTAAGGCTTACCTTGCATGAGGACTGCAACAAGCCAAAGACATTCTATCATCAAACGTTGAAGTACCATATTTTCATATAATATTGTTATGAACAAACTCACTTGGCATTATGCTTTCTATGATGCCTCATATATGGTTGTGATAAAAAAGGCAAACGGAAACATTTTGTTGTTGTGAAAGTTGATACCTTTTGTTCATAGGGTTTACATAAACTTTTAGATTACAGTGCAAATTTTGATTATTAAAAGATACAGAGGAATATTGACGCCCATTTTAAACATGCTACGTCAAATTCTGGGGTTTCTTTATTTACATTCTGAATGAGGTTTCATACAGACGCTCGAAAGGCGGATAGAAATTGGTTAGATATAAATCGAAAAGCCTGTCATAAAAGCAAAAGCCTAAGAAATGGGTTTTCAATACAATAGCTTTATATGCTTACTGTATTTGCTTACAAATTGAGTTTGTACATAAAGGTAATTACAAGGCAATGTAAATAGTTTCATTTTCACTGCAAATATTAACGACTTGTAAAATGTCATCGGTTCTTCTCCCGAGAGAGAATGTCTATGGGTTGCAAAGCTTGTTAGCTAATCCCGCAGTATGTTTAATATGTTACTATACAGTGAGGCTCACATGGTCTAGAAACTGTGAAGGTTTTTCAGTGACCTTTACAAGGTATCTCTATATCCATTATTACTACCACATGCCAGACTCCCATATTTATCAATGTTTTGATAATCAGATAAAGTTGTCAAACTTCTTGTATCCTTGCAGCAAAAATAAACAAAAACTGCTTAAACTGCAAACATATTATGGTGCTAAATAAATACCAGCATTTTATGTACTGTTACAACCACAGTCTGGAATGGGTGATGAGGTCGAACAGATTCTGCTGCGATATGTGTGGCCAGTTGCTGTTGTGTGTTGGAATGTACACCAGAAGATTGTGAATTATTACATGAGGATGTATATGACATGAGCTCATGGTCGGATAATTGGTTACTAAGATTCCATCCACAGAAATGTAAATATATGAGACTTGGAAATGCAGATGTAGACATCAAAGAATATAGACTAAAGTATGATCAGGAACCCAGGGAGAAGACCAAAGAAGAGAAAGATATTGGAGTAATAACAGATGATAAATTAACATTTGACCAACACTTAACACGCGATAATGCACAGACAGTAAAGGAAGAGCTGGCGATACAGGAATATAGCCTTCTACCAGAATGAGGATACTGGATACTGATACTGGATAATAAATCAAGTATGCCGATGAATGCAAAAAAAAATAGGCCGGTAAGGGATTTGAACTCAAGACATCGACAACTGCGCCTAGCACTGCACTGTCCGTCGCCGCTACCACTGCGTCACTGAGACAACCCCCAAAAGAGATTGTTTCGAGTAGCACTGATATAGGTAGCAGTACACGTCGTATATGACTTCTTCTCAATGCGTCGCATTATTCTCCGTTTGCCGATGAAAGCCTGTCGGATCCACAGGATACAAGTGAAATTAGATAAATATTCGGTGTTAGAGAAATACCATTCCACACAACAGTACGTTCGAGCTACATTGGATCGAAACTGATACATATACTTAGTAAAAGAATTGAAGGATATTGAAATTCTATGATTTTTTTAACTTAAATCAAAATCTTTACAAATTTCATTATGCATGCATTCAATAATATCGGGTATCTATAATTGAAGAGCATGTCCAATTAAAGACACACTTAAGTGGTTACAGTACAGTACCGCTCCAAATGTAATAACCCCTACATCATGAATTCACAAACATGTATACTTATCGCTATATTATTGTTAAAACCGGTTTTAGGGAGTTGAATATTTTCCCATAAGGAGGCCATCATGCCCATACAACGTGAGTTACACAATAAAAGCATCAGCCACATTTGCAAATCTGAACGATCAAGACTACTCCTACTCACTGCCCTAGATATTCTTTTGTTTAGCCTCGATCAGCAGCAGAATAGTTGGAATCAGAATATTTTAAGAGGCGCTTAAGTGTTCAGGTAAGCTGCCTATGTGAATTACAAGCAAAAACTGAGGTTTAAACTCAATTTTAATTGTTTGTGATTTTTTGCAGTATGGGGTCAGTACATTTGGAATGGTACCGTACAGTAACCTCTGTAGCGTGACGTTAATTAATCCTGCACTTCAATTGCATACGCCCGATACTAGTACATGCATGCACATTTAACTTTGTATATATTCCGTTAAAAGTAGCAAATATGATTAAAATTTAATATCCTTCAATTGTTTTACTAAGTATATTTGTAATGGAGATTGATATAGAGAGATATAATAAATCAACTATGCCGGTAAATGCTGAAATGCGAACTCACGACCTCGACAACTCCGCCTAGCACTGTATTATCCGTCTACCGAGACAACCCCCCGTTAAAAGATTGTTCGAGTAGCACTGATGTTGGTAGCAGATAATGCAGTACACGTCGTATATGAGTTTTTGTCAATGCGTCGCATTTATTTCGTTCGACAATGAAAGCCTGCCGGATCCACAGGTTACAAGTGAAATTAGATAAATTTTAGGTGTTAGAGAAATATAAATTATTACTACAGTATTTTCGAGCTACATAGGACCGAAACTGATACAGATTTATAATGAAGATTGATATAGGGATATAATGAATAAACTATGCCGGTAAATGCTGAAAAGTATTTTTAGGCCCGTGCGGGATTCGAACTCACGACCTCGACAACTCCGCCTAGCACTGCACTATCCGTCACCGCTACCACTAACCCCAAAAAGAGATTCTTCGAGTAGCACTGATATAGGTAGCAGATAATGCATTACACGTCGTATATGAGTTCTTCTCAATGAGTCGCATTTAATCCGATCGCCAATAAAAGCCTGCCGGATCCACAGGATACAAGTGAAATTAGATAAGAAATTTAGAGAAATATAAACACACAACAGTACTTTCGAGCTACAAAGGACCGAAAGTGATGCAGATTTATAACGAAGATTGATATAGAGAGATATAATAAATCAACTATGCCGGTAAATGCTGAAAAATATTTTTAGGCCCGTTCCGGATTCGAACTCACGACCGCGACAACTCCGACTAGCACTGCAAATTTAAAGAGTAACTACACTTCAGGAACTGACTGAATCAGATCCCAAACCCTATCCCCAACATCGAAGGGAAAGATTGGCAAAGACATCCCAACAAACAATAAATTACAAGTGATAAGCCGAGTCAGCAGCTCTTTCCCAAATAGATGGCAACTCAGCTATCTTTATTGAACTAAATAATTTAGACCAACAGACGGGTTACAACGGACTAAGCAAATTATATGAAAAATATTTAACAATTATTTTTACCTATTTTCTATTTTTATGATAGAAGGATTAAACTGAGAACACAATAAATTAAACAGCACCGAACATAAAACAAATGCAACCGCAACAAAAGTACCGCCTTGGGACGGTCAGTAATAACTACTGGGGGGGTTTAAACCGGTTTTACTGGGCCCAAACCTTCACCCTCACCCTCCGCTGCGGTGCACACAATTAGCTGGTAGTTCGGTTCGTATGGGGGTCCCCTTACTCATCAGAGAGTCATCACGGTCAACAATTAAGATCAAGAAAAGACCGTGATGAAGCAAGGATGAGGACTCGACAGCCAAAACGTGTTGATACACCCGGAGATCCCTGGGGCGTCAGCAACACCACTGGAGTACTGGAGGAAAAGAAGACCACCAGTTGAACCCCGGTGGGCCAAGAAACAGACAAACATCCGGCCCCAACCAACTAATATATAGCTTTATGTAGGGGCTATCATAGAGTCTGAACCCCGACCCACCGGCGTGCAATTAAAGAGGACAGCAAAGTTGTCAACCGTGATTGGGTTAAACATCTTCACTATCTGTCACCGCTACCACTGCGCCACCAAGACCACCCCCAAAAAAGATCTGCTACTTATATTCGTGCTACTCGAACAATCTCTTTTTTATTTTTTTTGTTTTGTGGGGTGGGGGGGGGGGGGTTGGACTGCCTGTTACTTTTCATGATTTCCATGTCTTTTAACACTTTTGACATTTGTTGAGTCAGTGAATGTGTCAATAATGTCTGTACTTACCGTTTATAGGAGATAAACGGTGACGCCATCGATATTTCCCGCTTGGTTGGCAAAACGTATGCAAACTTGAATGTTTACATAGTGGATGTTAAAATTTGTATCTATAATATGATATGATATGCATGGTAAATATTTTAGTGCATCATGCATATTTATTATATAAATCATGATATTGTGAAGCAAAAACATCTATCTTAGTGTATTAATTTATAAAATAATCTCTCATTATTCAAAGTAACTTGACGCCACTTGAAGTGCTACGTTTTATCATGAATACACTTAGACTCTTTCACAGCCTTAGAATATAAATTTTAAGGACTGTACATCACCATGGGAGCTCTTCAAGTCCCTAGCTCCCGCCAACAACTCATTGGCTCAATTTTATTAGCAGCGCTACGTCACAAATGGATTCTGCTTGTAAAAATTACTTTTTATAGACAGCCATAAAATACCTGTCAGGTAACTTCTCTACAGTTTGTTTGCACAAAAAGTGATATAGATTTTTGTTACTGGTTGTAAAGTTATGGCATTCGTATCCAGTGACCAAGTAACATAAGAACTATGAGCATTAGGACAGTAAGGTATGAGCAAACAGTGCAGACCCTGATTAGACCAGTCTGATCAGGGTCTACACTGTTTGCCATTCTATCTGCATCTTTTGGATGCATTACTACATCATGAAATCAAACTATTCCATTTTTATGACAATTACGGAAACGTTTTAGGTGTCCCAATTTTTATAAGATTTTTACTGTTCCTTGCAGGAATGTTTTACCATAAATTTCCTACACACATTTATATTAAGACACCTAAACCTATAACAGTTATCATCACAGTGTGAACAAGTTCATTTTACTGTCCGTGTAAGAGCCTTCATTAGAGAATATGGTAAACTGTGTAGACCCTGGTAAAAAAGGCTCCTTTAGGATCTGTGTCTACACTGCTTGTTCTGTCCCAATGAACAGGGTTTATATATTGCTATAAACAAGGTTCGCATTATCAGGAGTGGATTACATATTGGGAAAGCCCTTTCTATGTGCAGGCTATTTATAATTTACCCAGCAGACAGTTGTTCAAGGTGAAGCGACGCTGAAGTTGACCCATTGACAGGTTTTCTGATAGTTTAATTTCGGTTTGGTACTGTCTCATATCTGCCTAACAGATATAGCAGTGGAACAGTCTAGAATACACTAATAAATAGCATCTGTGTCTGTATCCTATGTTAATTTACTAAATCAAACATGTTTGTTTCCGGTTGTATAATAGTATCTACTCTGGTTTAAGTAGATATTTTGATCAATGATTGCTGCCATAGTACAAAAAACGCCGCTGATGTCCTGCGGTGACAGTTTAAGATCAACATGTATCTACCCGTGTCTATTATAAAAGGTTTGTGCGGCGCGGCTTATTGTCAGTTAGCACAAACGTGTGGCTTCCTTTATTTTATTTCTTTATTTTATTTTTGTTTTCTTTTCTTTTTTTCTTTCTTTCTTTTTTTTAATCTTATTTTTTAAATGAACCCTCTGACTAAACGCCAGCGTTGAACCTCACTGAATTGGCTAGATTTCAAACTTGTACTGATGATTGAGTACATGTATAACCGCGTTTCGCATAAATATGTTAAAGAGAATTTTGAAACTAATACACTTTATAATATATTTTATTCCGTCGAGTACATGTAGAAATCTGCAATCAGAATGTGTAAAGTTACATTAAACCCCTCATATATCACAGGCAAATGATATATTCAGAGAAAGAGAAGGCTTTTCATATCTGTCTGTTTTTATGCCCCCGCCATTAAAAATGGGGGGGGGGGGGCATATAGTATCACCCCTGTCCGTACGTTGGTACGTACGTAACATACGTACATAGCGTACGTACGTACGAAATGGTTTCCGTTCGATATCTTTTGAAAACATTGGTGTATTGAATTCATATTGTATACACAGGTATATAATTATAAAATACAGGTCAAGTTCGATGTTGGGCAAAACCCGTTGATTATTGTGGGAGTTCTGGACCTTTTCCGACTTCATTTTGTATGAAAAACTGGTTTCCATTCATTATCTTTTGAAAACATTGGTGTATTGAATTCATATTGTATACACAGGTATATAATCATAAAATACAGGTCAAGTTCGATGTTGGGTAAAATTCGTCTGTTATTGTGGGAGTTCTGGCCCTTTTTCGACTTCATTTTGTAAGAAACAATGGTTTTCGTTCGATATCTTTTGAAAACATTGGTGTATTGAAATCATATTTTATATGGGACGGATGTTTCGAACACCATTATGATAAAAATGCGATCATGTGTTAAAATAAACAATGTTGCGCTTGACATGATAATTTCAAATTAAAGTACGTTACTCTTTAGAAGTCGGCATACTATGGTTGTAACCGCTGGGCAATTGAAAACGCCGGCTCAAAGCGTTTCGATTATTTTCACTTTTATGTTCAAAAACAATTAATTACTGAAGTAAACTGATTAAAATGAGAAAAAGATTCAGCATATTAATGAAAATATTTTTATATTCATTTACTTCTTGACTGTATCAGTATCATGGATAATAAGCCGAATCAACCTAGAAATATGTTCTTTACGGCAAAACGAAACTGAACAGAGGGCGTTAAATCTACATTGATTTGTTCAGGTGTAGTTCATAATTTGTAACGAATCGCATTTCATTAAAATTATCAATTGACTGAGAATAATCAGTTTACAAAAAAGTGCATCCTGAAATAATGAAGTTATTTTGTTTTAACGCCCATACTATTCCAGGGATACATTTTTAGAATAAAGACCCAGATGTTTTGCTTTCTTTGCATAAACGGTCATGCGAAGAAAAACTCAACTGGTCCAAAGCCGAAAGCAGCTTCAGCACCATAGGCTTCAGCATCTGGAAAGATGCAACTTCTAAATCCAAAGTCATGAACAGTCAGATTATCATTAAGAAGCCATATCGTAAAGCTGGATGTCGGAGACTATATAAAGGATTCAAAAGTTGCTTCAAACACAATGGATACGGTTCATGAAATGTAAAAGTTAAGCAAGAAATCTCCGAAGCGTGATACTAAATCAGAAGTGAAACTGAATCCAGAGAGTCCATGATTGCGCGCCCTCTGCCCAGCCCGATGGACTGTTTGAGCCGCCAGTTTACAAAGCAAAGAAGCTAAATAATGACTCTGCTTTGCAGATATCTTGGGACTACAGCATTGAAGAGTTTAAAGAAACTGACATGCTGTCGCGTATCAATGGAATACAATCACAAATGTATTTTTTGTTTGGTATAAGTTAAGGAACTGAAATCTTAGGCCATTCTTACAATCTTAGCAAGGCTCTGCATTAGTAAGAAGTATCGGCAACGAAAGGTCAATGATTACCTGAAATGACCACTGATACCCTTAATTTACTCAGAACTAATGCTGCTTCTGGCACCTTTTCGGATTGTGTGAACAAGCAGGCTTAGAATCTGCATGTTATTGAACTTGTTCTTCCATGTCGCCATAAGTTGTCAAGAAGATTTTAAACCTGAACCGCCGTATCCGAATTTCATACAAGTGAGAAAGACCATTACCGTCTGAAATACTTCGAGGTCTTATATGTGGTAAACTCAACTGCATTACAGATAGATTTGATCACGATACAAGAATTTACAGGATTTGCATCAAAAAGTGCTAGTGAGGAAGACTTTAGAAACAGCTTGATTTGTTTGCAAAGTTATCAAAATGATGTTGGCACTGTGCAATTGAAATCTCAACTTCAGACATAACATGTGCATTTTTAGAAGAACGATGAATAAGATGTCGGTAGATTCGGATTTAAGGGACATCGTGGTGTATTTAAGAAATTTGTCGCAAGCATTCAGATGCATTTATTCAGAAGTGATCACACTAGTCAACCCATTGCAACTGATGCTGGCAACATACGCAACTAGTACATACGTAATACAGCAGGCCATTCAAATATCATAAACTACTGACAAACCGATAAAAGAAAGTTAGGAAATTAAGCAGTTCTGCAGAAAAAAAAAGAAAAAAAAAGAGATGAATAAATTTAGTAATGTTAGAGAGTTGGTCGTTTTCCACTTCCTTTACCACAATTTTCTCTTCACCGAATTATAATTATAATAATAATTATTATTATTATTATTATCATGTATGTTGTACAATGTTTTGATGCATTTAGACTTCTCGCTGTATTACATGGTTATTGCATTGTTGCACTGACTTTAATGAGTGTCGTCCCGAGTTGAGGGTCTACGTGCGCCCCTAATATACCATAACTAACAATATTCACAGACATCAGTTCAAGGCCCACTCCTTGTTATCTCTGGTAGATTTAATATCAGGTGTTGAGTAGGTTTTTGATATTTTTTCGCGGCGTTTTTGCTGTAGGAATTTATAAAAAAAAATAATAAAAAAAAATAATGCCATGTAACGATCTTGCCGAATAAATGGCCCGCGGTGCCGAGACTGAACCCGGACAGAGACTGACCTCAGCAGAGTCAGATCAAAAGGGTCTCTGTCCTGAGCTTATTCCAAGCTGGCACCGTTCCAGACTACATAATGAGTCAGCGTCGAATCGACAGAATGTGCTAAAGCTGGCACTGTTCCAGACTACACATCGAGTCAGCGTCGAATGGACAGAATATGCTAATAATGTCTGTAACATTAAACACTTACCGTAAATAACAACATGTCTAAACACAAGATGGAACAGTGCTAAAGTGTGATGCATGACAGACTGCGACACAAGACTTTTTAACCCAAAATTCTTTATTTTATCAACTATTTAACAAGACTTCACAGTGTTTATGACTCTGTTTTTAACTACATAGAACATTCAAAATGTATTTTAAACATGTGAAATGACAAGACTTCCTGTTTGAGTTCATCTCATACCATTTACTCTCATCTTGTGCCAACGCCTTTTCTCAGTATGATATATATTTTTATGAAATAAAGCGCATTATTCAGAAAAATAACATACTACTGGTACATTTTGTTCCATACAATATACTACTGGTGCATTCCTGTTCCATGGAGTATTTGTTCATCAAGGTCTTAATCGTTGAAAGTGCTCAGGAATACATTACAGTAGTGAGTATCATTGAATATATTGGTCTAATAACACTGAAAAATGACAGCCTCTTCATGAATTAGAATGTGTTTGGAATTCGCGTAAGAACATTTAAAAGTTACAATTGCTTTGAAACAGACGTTTGGTTTTATGGCTTTTCTTTACATTAGAAACAAAGAAAATAATTCATTTAAAGACGCTGAATAAGGTGGCATCAGGTTTGACAGCTCATGAAACACACATTTACCTAATTTTGTCGAAGTCAGGTTATAAAATGTCTTCAATAATTAAAACAAACTATTGAAGAATTTTCCTTAAAAGAATGTCCAATAAGCACGGTCACTCCTTGATCCCTATATAAGAACACAAATGAAACCAGTAATACATGTAGCACAACCGAATGATATGAGCCGCGACATGAGAACCAACAATTTGGTTGTGCGCCCAGCGCAGACTCAGATAAGCCTGGACATCCGCCCAGTCTGATCAGAGTCTTCGCTGTCCGCATGGAGGTAGATTAGACCCTGAGCTACCCTTTAAGCGCTTTGCAAAGAGTCTGGTCAGACAGAGCGAATGCCCAGGCTGATCTGAGTCTGCGCTGGGCGCACAACCACATTGTTGGTTTTCTCGTGTCGCGGCTCATATGTTTCGAGACGGACAAAAAGAAACTTCTAAAGATAAACGCTAGAAACGGTAAGTAATAGTAATACTACTTGTAACATTTAAGGTAAAGGATCATGTAGTTTATAGCAAGAAAAGCGTCTTTTATATGAAGCTGAAAGGTAGAGTACTAGATTCTAAACTACCTGGGAATAGTTAAATGTGTCAGTTTAAAAGAAACAACGAAGGAAGTTAAGTCTAGAGTTTGGAAAAAAATGAATACATAAATAAATAAGTACATATATCAAAATAAATGAATAATCAGAAACAGGCGCATTGAATGTCTCCGTTCATAACTCAACAAAAGCATGTGCAACTAAACAATTACACTTTTAAATTTCAGCCTAAAAATCCAGAGATGCAAAAGGGCCTGACGTCGCACAACTGCGTATTTTACCACAATATATTACAACCTTCTAATGGATGGTCAATTGCTACTGTCCATGTCTCCAGAGGTCTTCGGAATAGCCGTGGTTCTTGAGAGATCATTATTTTCATTTTTTTTTTCATTTAGTGACGGAGAACATCTAACATAGTTCGTTTTTAGCATCATTCTAAGGACCTTTATGAATTAATTAGTTTGACATCAATTTGGTCGCAATCCTATAATCGGTTTATGACATATTGTCAGTTTTATATTGTTTGCTATTTTCAGTAGCAAAGATGTGAACTCCGCGCCTTGATGACATCAGACGCAAGCAAGCACGACGTCCGCCTCAAAATAGTTCTTTCGAAAACGTCGCGGTATCTTTGCAGTAATGTTGCAGTATATATATCGTTAGAATCGAAATAATTTTAAATATGTTGTTGAGCTGATTCGAATATTAATTCACTCCGGCTTCGCCATCGCGATTAAATATTCCATGATCTGCTCTCTACAACACGTTTTAATCAATATAAATTCACGGGTAAGGAAAAAATCCATTTCCTAACTCAAAACTAACATCGACGGAATCTTCACAAGTTGTTAGAACTCGAAGGCATATAGAATGTACCCGTTGACTGTTTTATATTATGAGTTATAACCACTTGTACTTCTAACTTCAATCCAATTGCACTAAATACCCAGTAGTACTATGTCATTGCGACGACAAAAATAGGTCCAATTACGAACGTAACTACAGGCACTTAATTCTATATTCGCCAATTCGGTTTAAAGTTCTCATGAACGTCAAAACGTCTTTTGTCGAGCAATGTTCAGTTAGACAAACAAGGTCTTTACAGTATGTATGAAATAGCTGTTATTGCAGAGTTACGAAACTCCACTGATAGCAATAGATGATATATATTACCCAACAGACATCAGGATGACACTGTTGTTGTAAATTGTGTTAGTATTGCTACATCATTTGCAGGCAATCTAACATAAGATAAGATAAAGATAATATAAGATTTATTCAAAGTTGGCATGTTTACAGTTAATCAACATAAGCTCTGAGAGAGCTTTCAAACCGACTGTTATAACCAAAGTATAATATCAAACAACAATAACACGGCTGTAAGATAGACTGACAATAAGATAGACTAGGTTAATTAGTATGTAACTGAACCAATTTATAATTTAAAATGATACGGGCAACAGGTTTTAAAACTTCTGTAAATCGTAAAATATCAGCATAAAATTTTATGTTTGATAAACGACGCGAATATCGAATTCAGAGAAGAGAAAGCATTTGCAAAACTCTTAGGGCTGTCATCAGTCCAAATACTCATTACAAGAATCACGAATTGAAAAACCCTCGGCAGTCATCCATAGATATGGCATAATTTTATTGCAAGACAAAATGGAATTGGACGCAAGTTATAACTTTTTATACACCCTCTTAATAGGACAAGAGATCTACAAATAAGTGTGCAATATAAAATAGGACACATTTTTTCGGAAGGAAAAACATATGTTCTCTTTGAAACATCCCGTAATGCTCTGGTTCATACAAAGTCTAGGTTAAATGACCTTCTTCTCTAACACTAGGTGACCAAAAACATTGGCAGTTTTACAAAAGATACTCGCATATATAATATAAAAGAAGATGAACAATCATTGCATGAAAGGCTACTTTGCTCTATCAGCACAAAATATATTGAACATCAAAAGAAACGCATACAATGTATACGCCCAATTTGTTTTAAGCTATAGATATATGCCCTTATTTAGACATTTTAAATTACTTTGTTTATGATATTCCGAGAGAATGAGCACCTTAACGCATCGATATTCCATTAACTTTAAAGACCAGAACGCTTGATTTTGTGACGGGGTTAAACTTAAAGTCACCATACTTTCAGAGGCTGATTTTTTAATTCCATAAAATGCTCAGCCAATTATATTCTCCAGACATAATATCCGCAGCAAGGGTAAGAAACAGCAAAAGAGTCAAAGCAATTGAGCCTTGCGTTTTAGAGAAACAATCAGGTGAAAATTGGCAGTAGAAACAGTAACAGTGGCTTACCATTGGATTTCCCATAGACCTTTAATACCTTGTATTTCTTGAAAACGACAGAAATCATTCATACGAAGAGGTGAAGTGACTTAACAAGAGGAAAATAGAAAGATTTGCATCGACATTTTTCGTAGCACTGCAGAAATTTGGATGTTATTTGACTTTCCAATTTGGCAGTCGTCAGTAGTATTTTCTGCTGTATGTGATTTAAAAGCATAAATCAGCTGACAGAAGAAAACTTAACCTAAACTTGTAGGCGTTTCTTTTGATGCTCAGTATATGTTATCGTGAGGTATCACTGCATGCTCGTCATTGTGAATTAGCGTGATTAGTCAGCTCTCAGCACTAATCTATATACTTGTGTTTCACATAAATATGTTTTAAAATGAGTTGGACCGTTTTAGTTGGCAAGTAAAATTACTTTCGATATAATGGTTAAATACAATAAACAGGCGCAGGTCCCCGTTTATTGTCTCGCTGTTGCTTATATTCAATCACTCGACGGGGAACCAGGAACGGAAAATTGCAATTGTGGAGTGATCTGTCGATTGTCAAAAACATGTTTTCCCCAAATTTTGCCAATTATATGACGCATTATATGCACGTTCACCCACATTTGATTACTTACCGTGAAGCTCGAAACGCTTTTCATTTCAAAAACAAATGTCATTTTTCACATGTTCATGGAAGTATGAATGCAACGGGTTACGTGCAAAGTTAGTGGTGCCTGATGGGTGTCATGTAAACTTTGCAAGGAACCCATTGCGTTCATACATTCAAAAACTTCCAAAAAGTAAAATTGATCTTTTTAATAATAACACAATGTTTTTACATCAATTTATTATTTATTCGTGAAGTTTTGACTTATACAATGGAAGAATAGTTATTAACCAACGTGTTTGACGTTCAGCAGCCGTCACTATGACATGACGTATATGGAACATGTCGTTATGACATGACGTATTTGGAACATGTCCTGGCCAATCAACGTCGCTTACACATAACATTACGTGAATGAGAGTTGTTCATGGATATATGAACATTGTCAGCCCAGTGAAGGTTCATCTAAGGAAATTGCCACCGAGTGTATTTATAATGATTTGTATTCAGTTTTTTTTGCCACTAAAAGAACTATTAAAACTTTCATAACTGGCACTATAATATATCACTTACGCCAGTCTTTCTGTGCAACTTAATATGAACGTAAATGATGCACAAACTAATCAAGCTGTCTTTCCAGGCTCGTTAACATAATAAAAAAATGACCTCTAAAGATTATCGTTGTGTTAGAGGAATATTGGCCTGGTGGGCCTGGCCCTGGCCAAAGGCATAGTCTGAGACAATAAAGACTTGTTGCCTATGCAGAAATAATGTTTGCAAATAATGTGACAAAGACACTTCATTTGTAAAAGTTATTCTTTACAACAGCACAATCAACTGCATTGATACGGGTATATGCTATATTTCCTGTTATTATGAGTCAATGGCTTTACAGAGGCTGAATAACAAATGTTTTGACCAAAATCAGTACAGACTGGCAGTGTACGTTTTGAAAATTATGTAGTAAAGTCATATTCTTCTTATTTTCATTTCAGTCTCCTTTAGGGAATAATCAAAGCCTCTCCAGGTCAGCCAATTTATTCCATCCGCATAGCTTTGATGCCTTCCTCGTAAATATTGCCCATTTGGATTTGACCTATGACATGCAGTATACCACCACGCTCCCTTGTACGTAACGGCACAGTTCACGTCATGGCTTCTGTCATTGTCTCTATCCATTGTTGAAAAGAGTTGGCCATTGTGATGCGACATGGAATCGCCTAGATATAAAAGCATAATATTTAATCTTGCTGTTAGTTTAAACATATTTATTTCGCTTTTCCTTTGAAATACATATATACATACATGTACAAATAACATATCAGTACAAGCTATGGGATTAGAACGGAAGCTGTGTGTTTATAAAGTTCTTCTTCCTAATCTTGCTGTTCATGCTTGCATTTTTTAACTTACCATTGTCAATTAAACTCTTAACGAATACTTTTCACAAACCTAAACACAAGATAGTTTTTTAAAACGACGAAATTAAACAGTAAGCTATTTTTACCAAATACCAAAATAGAACGTTCATCTGGTCATTTAGTTTACCATTATATGATACCTTATACTTAAATAGTTTCTGAGAAACCCATTTCTTAAGCATTTTCCCGGCATACAAAAGCAAAACATTGCCATAAGTTACTAAAATTGAACGTACCATAGATTAGGTTAAATATGATGAAGAGTAATCAATTGAACAAAATTTGTTGGGTCAGAGTCCCTGATGCTACATACAAAATTTCTATATCATTGGCATAGCAGTTCTGGAGTAGAACATTTTTAATGGTTTCTTATTATATATGGGCAAGCCAGCCAATTTGGTCATGTGACCAAGACCATCTGAACAAACTTTTATTCCTCCGAGCAGGTTCTACATGAAATGTAGCATACCCATGAGCCTAACAGTCCAGGTGAGGTACAAAGTATTGTTCAATTAAAGTAAGTAAGTAAGTAAGTAAGTAAATTCTTTATTTAAGGAGGGTTACTCATTTGGAATTAAAGCAAATAAATGCAAGCACTACTGATATACGTGTTCTTAACAGAGTTACCGTAATTTATCTTATTTTCATATACGTCTTGGAATTTCACTGTGGATACAACTAGACTAATGTTATTAATGTGCCTTTAGCAAAATACATATATACCCAGGTTAGACCAGTCACACAGAACAATCCACGAAGACACAGAAGAAGAAAAAGGAAGAAACGCAAACAGCAAAATGGAATATCTGCGATAACTGACGCACTCAGTTCGAGTGTAGTGTACACTAATACAACAAACAAGCCATACAAAATATATAAAACATATTAAGATCTATTCTAACCTAAGACTTATGCATCACTAGTGTATGTTATTAATTTTGAGTAATTGCAGACGAGTTGAGTAAAACAAGTCAATTTCAAATGACTGTATATCAGTTATACATTCCTTACAAAACCTAGCACAACATAGAAACCTGGGGCCGTAATTATAAAACGACTTAAGTGGTTGCTATGCTGTTGCTAAGGCTACATTTATTTGAAGGAGATTCCCTACAACTATGAAATTTGGTCTGGAGGAACAGTCGTTGTAGGACTGTTCCTCCAGACCAAATTTCATACATGTAGTTGTAGGGAATCTCCTTTATAGATATTTAGCCTTAGCAACAGAATAGCAACGACTTAAGTAGCTTTATGAATACGGCCCCTGAAATCAGTAAGTTGTGTTGTCAGTTCCATAACTGTCATCCTATTACATGTACCTGATCTGTAAAAGGAATGGGGTGTGTGTCATGTTTCTTTGCAAAATTCAAATGAAAGTATAAGAAAAACATCAGTACCTGCATCACCACTGTAACTGGCTACGACCAGTCTATATGCATGTTCTGTATGTTCTACTCGGAACGTCCTGTACTTTGCATATCTGGTATTGCCCTCCCAGTCTGACAGGTCAACACGCATTTCATATAATCCTTGGGACGTTATTGCGTGTAGGGCAAGGTTGCCTACAATGTTCAAATACAAATGCCTAATAGAATTCAGTGAACTCCCAGTCTAAAAGATCAACACGGATTTTATATAATCCTTGGAACGTTATTGCGTGTAGAGCAAAGTTGCCTACAATGTTCAAATACAAATGCCTAATAGAGTTCAACAAGATGTTTGTTTTTGAAACAAAAACAGATGTCTCTCCCCTTCCCCCTTTCCCCCCGCCCCTTCCCCCTCTCCCCAACCTTCACCAGGAATGTAGATGGAGTTATGGTTCTTATTCTCAGATCATCAACTAACCTTGCTCTTATATTTGTACCAACTTTCGTGGTTTTAATGTTATAGAGGGGACAAGATCTCCATGATGAAAAGTTACAAGGGTGGATACAGTCGCCAACTTAAAATTAAAAGGTGCATAATTCTGTGAAAAATGTAGGTGGATGCACGATTTTTTTCTTTGAAAATCTTCTGATGATGGTTTATATTAGAACCAAGTTTGGTAAAAATATCTTTAACGGTTTTAAAGTTACAGAGGGAACACCACTTCTAAACGGAAAAATAACAAAGGGGCATACTTTCATTAAAATGTAGGCGGAGCTACGGATCTTGTTTTCTGCACATCATTTGATGATGCTTTATAATTATACAAAATTTCATGAAAATATCTTTAATTAAAGCAAAATATACTATTTTCAATGTTTAAAAGGGGTTACTCCAAAACATTCCAGAATAACTGTCTTGTTTCTTTCACATTTGTGTAAAGTTTCATGAAAATATCTCTAAAGATTTTAAGATACAGAGCATATGGATCTTGTTTTCTGCACATCGTCTTATGATGCTTTATATTTGTATAAAGTTTGATGAAAATATCTTTGACAGTATTAAGGTAATAGAACAAACATGATTTCCATACTAAAATTTACAAAGTGGCGGAATTCCTTAAAAAGTGTAGATGGAGTTACAGGTTTTGTTCACTGCACGTTGTCTGGTGTTTTTTTTTTTATATTTGTACCAAGTTTTACAAAAAAAAAACTCATTTAGTTTCAGAGTTATAGAGCAAACACGATTTCCATACTAAAATTTTCAAAGGGACGTTATTCTGTAGAAAACGTAAGCAAAATCTCGGTTCCTTTTCTCTGCCCATCAAGTCATGATACTTTATATTTGTACCAAGTTTTGTAAAAATATCTTATATAGTTTCGGAGTTATGGAGCGGACCCAATTTTATACTAAAATTTATAAAGGGACATAATTCCATAAACAATGTAGGTGGAGTTACGGTTCTTGTTCCCTGCACATTCTCTGATGATGTTCTACGTTTGTGCTAAGTTTTATGAAAATATCTCATATCGTTTTAGAGTTATGGAGCAGACACAATTTCAATATTAAAATTTACAAAGGAGCATAATTCCATAAAAATGTAGGTGGAGTGACGGTTCTTGTTCTCTGCAGATCCTCTGATGATGCTCTATATTTGTACTAAGTGTCATGAAAATATCTCATATATTTTTAGAGTTATGGAGCGGACACGATTTCCATACTTAAATTTACAAAGGGGCATAATTCAATAATATGTGTAGGTGGAGTTACTGGTCTTGCTCTCTGCACGTCGTCTGATGATGCTTTATAATGGTACACAGTTTTGTGAAATTATCTTAATCGGTTACAGAGTTATTGAGTGGACACTTTTTCTATACTAAAATTTTCAAAGGAGCATATTTTCGTAAAAAATGTAGGTGGAGTTATGGGTCTTGCTTTCTGCACATCGTCTGATGATGTTTTATTTTTGTACCAAGTTTCGTGAAATTATCTTAATCGGTTACAGAGTTATTGAGCGGACACATTTTCAATACTAAAATTTTCAAAGGGACAAAATTCCGTAAAAAAATAAATGGGGAGTTACGGGCCTTTCTCTATGGACGTCGTTTGATAATGCACTTTATTTGTACCAAGTTTTATGAAATTACCTGAATCGGTAACAGAGTTATTAAGCGGACACATTTTCAATACAAAAATTTTCAAAGGGACAAAATTCAGTGAAAAAATATATGGGGAGTTACGGGTCTTCCTCTTTGCACGTCGTCAGATTATGCTTAATATCTGTACCAAGTTTCGTGAATTATCTCAATCGGTTACAGAGTTATTGAGGGACACAATTTCCATACTAAAATGTTCAAAGAGGCATAATTCGGTAAAATTGTAGGTGGAATTACGGGTCTTGCTCTTTGCACGTCGTCAGATTATGCTTTATATTTGTTCTAAGTTTCGTGAAATTATCTCAATCGGTTACAGAATTATTGAGGTGACACGATTTTCATACTCAAATTTTCAAAGGGACATAATTCCGTAAAAATGTGTTATTCCGTGAAATGTAGGTGGAGTTACAGGTTTTGCTCTCTGCTGGTCGTCTGTTGATGCTTTATATTTGTACCAAGTTTCATGAAATTATCTCAATCGGTTACAGAGTTATTGAGCGGAAACAATTTCCATACTAAAATTTTCAAAGAGGCATAATTCGGTAAAATTGTAGGTGGAATTACGGGTCTTGCTCCTTGCACGTCGTCAGATGATGCTTTATTTTGTACTAAGTTTCGTGAAATTATCTCAATCGGTTACAGAGTAATTAAGCGGACACGATTTTCATACTAAAATTTTCAAAGGGACATAATTCCGTAAAAATGTGGTATTCCGTAAAAATGTAGGTGGAGTTACGGGTTTTGCTCTCTTCATGACGTCTGATGATGCTTTGTATTTGTACCAAGTTTCGTGAAATTATCTCAATCGGTTACAGAGTTATTGAGCGGACACAATTTGTGACAGACAGACGGACGGACGGACGGACAGACAGACAGACGGACAGACGACCAGGGCAAAATCAATAAGTCTCCTATCCCCTTCGGGGGGGGGGGAGACATAATGAATGAAGAATTTTCCCGTTCAAACAGAACTTTCACTTTAATAGACATGTTTCGCTCATGATAAAATGACAATTATTATAGTAACAACAATAACAAAAAAATGACAATTTGAAATAACTGAAACTCAACTATGATGCCGAGCCGCGTAGCCCAGTCGGAAGGGCGCCTGACTTGTGCGCCACAGGTCCTGGGTTCGATACCCGGTCCGGCCCATTTCTTTCAGTTCCCCTTCCGCTGATACAAGAAGGACAGTTGACAGTTACTGGTGAAAATTTAGTGCACTTAGTACTGGTTAACCGCTTAGGAGGTCTAAGCCTGCCCAGGAATAGTGTGATTAGGTTAAACTTACCATCCCGACATGACCTTAGCTGTTAACCGTGGACGTTAAACAATAAAACAACAACAACTATGATCCGCTGTTTGAGCATTTCCGCCTTAGTCGTCCTCGAGAAGGACATTTTAAAGGGGTTCTTATATTAAACGAGATATGACTATCTTGTTCATAAATATTTGCTGTACAGGAAAAAGCAATATGTATTTGTAGTATTATCATAAAACCTAACCGTTCTTAAACGATATAGAAAAAGGGATGTAAACAGGGCAAAGTAAGTAAATGAACCACGGAAAAAATTGTGAAGTGCAAGGGAGAATTGGTATTTAAGAACGTCCCCCACAAACCCTATCCCCAACAAGGTACATTTGACCATCTGTGTTCCGATGCCATCAGTCAGGAGTCTAGTGTTCCTATATCGCTCACCTGAGACCATGGAACTTACTATAAGAACCATCTTCCTCATCATAGATGTCAATGTTTTTTTTAGATAAAAGTTCCTCAATTCAGTGGGTAGGCTTCCATGATGCTGCCTGCTAAATTTCTATTTTTTGGAGATTTTATTGCTTAAACAGAGTTATCTGCCTATGCTCCTAGGATGGATGACCGATCATGACCAGATAAACATATTATTGTTTCCCTTATACCAATTTCTTTCAGATAAAATATTATATGTAACATAACAATTTTCCCCATCGTAAGTCTATTGGATAGTCTGTCCTGATTTTACAAATCTCACGACCCTGCCTCGGAAAGCGTTCATGATTTAAACAAACTAGAGTGGGCAGGCTTCCCAAATGCTGCCAGCAAAATTTTAACTCGTTCGCATTTCTAGTTTTGGATAAAAAAATTGCTCTGCCCTAGCTCTCAGCGTAGTTGACGGATCGCGATTAAAGTTAAAATCTTTAGTTCCTCCTTTGCCTGGAGTGTCCACATAAAAGCTCACTTGGATCTGCCTAGTTGCTTTTGAAAAGTCGTTCAAAGGAGTGAAGGACGACGGATGACGACGTTCGGCAGACAGCCTATCTATACCGTAAGCTCCCCGGGAGCCTTTGGCTCAAGACAGCTAAATACATTCGATAAAAGATGAGCGTAAAAAATGTGAAGAGAAGATTTTCCCACATACAAAGTCAACAGGAACGCTCAAGGGCAACTAACTCCGCAATGGAAAATCCGATCTCGCAGAATTCCGAATTTCTCCGCTTATTTGTGCCTGACGTCGTTCCCTGCAAGTCTAAAAATCCGATCAAAAATGATCGAAAACAAAGTGGAGACACTATATTCTTTGACCCCAAGGGCAAGTTACTCTCTTATGATAAATCAAATCTGACCGATATTTGAACTGATCCGAGACTTCTTGCCTATCAATGTTCCCTGCAAACTTGTATGAAAAACATCTGATTAAAAATGGGCACAAAAATGTAGACACACAATTTTCCCCATACAAATAAATTGAAATCTAAAGGAGTTCCTAATTCCTTAAAGAGCAGACATGCATTCGGAAGAAGGAACATGGGCCATACTAGTCTATAGGATCGCTCAAGGGCAACTTATTGTACGATGGAAATTCCGATCTCGCAGAATTTTGAACTTGTCCGATTACTTTTGCCTGCACTAGTTCCCTGCAAGTGTGAAAATTATCCGATCAAAAATGACGACGAAATCTTGAGACACTATATTTGACGCTTAAGGGCCAGTAATTCTGTTAAATAATAAGTCCAATCTGACTGATATTCGCACTCATCCTAGACTTCTTTCCTGTCATTATTTCTTGCGAGTATAAAAACATCTGATTCAAAAGAAGCAAAAATATGAGGGGACACAATCTATCATACAAAGTCTATAGAAACGCTCAAAGGCAACTAACTCCAGAACGCAAAATCGGATCTGGCTGACATGTGAACTTGTCAGAGTTCTTGGCCAGTTCTCATTCCCTGCAAGTCTGAAAAAGTCCGAATAAAAATAGCGGAGAAAACCATTAGACACATTTTTCCCGATTGTAAGTCAATGGAAGCTGTTGGTTGCCATGGTAACACAGTTTCGGCCAGATATGCCCCAAATCCTAATGGAACCCTGCCCATTTATGCTACACGTGAAATTGAATCAAGATTGGCGGATGGCGGGAGGACGACGGTGCCTGCTTAGCCTTCAAGTTCCCCCGGAGCCGCTGGCTCAGGTGAGCTAAAAGTCGTGACTCCGGTAGTCGAGTTCCCAGAAGAGAAAGTAAAATGAGCCGCGACACGAGAAAACCAACAATGTGGTTGTGCGCCCAGCGCAGACCGAAATCAGCCTGGGCATACGCCCAGTTTGACCAGACTCTTCGTTAAGTGCTCAAAGGGTAGCTAAGGGCCTAAGCTACCTCCATGCGGACAGCGAAGACTCTGATCAGACTGGGCGGATGCCCAGGCTGATCTGAGTCTGCGCTGGGCGCACAACCATATTGTTGGTTTTCTCGTGTCGTGGCTCAAATGTACTTCCTTGACTGATTTGGTTGATTGGTTGATTTGATGCTTAACGTCCACGGTAGACAACTAAGGTCATGTCGGGACGATCAGTTAACCTAACCACACTATTCCTGGGCAGGCTTAGACCTCCTAAGCGGTTAACCAGTACTAAGTGCACATACTTTCGCCAGTAACTGACAACTACCCTTCTTGAATCAGCGGAAGGAGAAACGAAAGTATGTGGCCAGACCGGGATTCGAACCCAGGACCTCTGACTTACGAGTCAGGTGCCCTACCGATTGCGCTACCCGGCCCGGCTCCTTGACTGAAAATGTGTCATTTGAAGTTAGGATATTATTGTTTTCTAGTAAGTCGTTTTTGACGTCAATCTTGGTAGCGCTCACTGACAAACAAACTATCAGATATATTACCCCTATGCCAGAAAGGAAATTTTTAATAGTAAAAATAATCTATTAAGCAAATTATATTGAACGACTTAATAGCAATTCTCTGTAACCATTTCACATTTTACAATGGGGGTTCGGCACGCATAGTCTCAGATTTTTCTCAAACTTTCTCAGTTTGGGTGTTGTCACATAAAAACATTTAAATGAAGGTCGATTCGTTCAGTTGTGTGTCCGTTGCCATGGCAATGGCCTCCCCAGATTTTGCAAAAAAAACAGTCAAAAAATAAGTGAAAATTACCAAATTTTGAACATTTATATATCTTAGAACACATTACCTTTGGTCTAAAAGTGTTTTGATTGAAAAACTATGGAATAGTACAAGAGTGCAGTATAAAAAATAAACCAGATCTGTTAGTTCTTTGGTACTGATTTTAGCCCTTGATGTGGGATGGGGTATCGAGGTATCGAAAAACCCCGTTTTTGAGCTTTTTCAAGTGCGTACTACCAGTTCGCGCGGTCACTCTGATATACAAATGCATGACAGCATAATAGAAGAAGATCTCTAGTATCATTAACTGAAGAAACATGTTTGGGAAGTTACCTCCTTATGACCGTAACCATGGAAACGAACAATACCCTATCAAAAAATCAAGGAAACACAACAGTGCACAAAATCACCTATCTATTTCCCTAAACAATTGAAAGGCAGCATTTACTGCATGTACAAGTGTTGTGCAAATATCAGTTTTAATTTAAAAAATATAAACATCAAAAGGGGCAGAACTGGGGTCATCTTAACATTCATTCTTGGGGCTCCGAAAGGGGTTTTTAAGGCTAAATTTCCTTCAAATAACAAACTTTCTACACAAAACTGCATTTCAAGGTATTGATTTCACTTTAATATATTGTGAAAACATATTTTTGAGTTTAACAGATATAACTTAGGGCAATGGAATATTTTGGGGTCATTTAGGGGTCCAAAAATAAGGGGTTAAAAACTGGAAATCTATAAAAACTCATGAATTTCTTTGCAAAACAATAAATTCAACAGTGCTAAAATAACAATGGCTTTGAAACTGTAAGTCAAATACTAACTGGTTTAAAACAGGGCAATGGGGTGCTCATTGACTTTTATTATGTTCCCTTAAGGGGCCATTAAAGGGGTTGAATCAGCATATTTCAACTAATTTGCCTCCAAATTACCCACACTATTGATATAAACCAGTATCCGTTACTTATTTGTGAGTGTAAACATCAGTCTAAATGTAAGGCACATAAAATAAGGTAATGGGGATCAATGTAATTGCATTTTTGTATCCAGAAGGGGCCAATAAGGGGTTAAAATGCAGAAAATTACACCAAAAAATTAAGTTTCTAAGAAAGCAGCATACTGTAATACACTGGCACAGAAACTGTTGGTCCAATTACAACTGATGTAAGCCATAGCCATGGCTGCCCTGTGGTTCATTTTTTGTGTGAATTTAAGGGGTCCCAAAATGAGCAGAAATGCAATTATATACCTCAGTCACAAATTTCCATTGTATACCAATAAAAAGACAACAGCGGATACACCTAGATTTTACTACCCAGCAAAGAGTTTCTGCTTCAATACAATTCCTTAAATAATTTTGGAGTTATAGTATGGACAAAAATAGCTTCAGCACCTAAGCTGCGGACAAAAATGCCAAAACAGGAGGAGATTGCAAACATTTTTTAATTTAACTAACTCTGTCGATAATTATATCTGCAACTGCAAATTTAAATATGCCTCCACTTTTACCATAACTCTGTCGATAATTATATCTGCAACTGCAGACATAACTATACCTCCACTATAGGATGTGGAAATATATGGCTGTATTCTAAGACCTCACTCACCTGTGAGTGACTCAACTTTGTAGCCAGGGGGAGGATTATCCCATTGAAATTTGAGCAATATTCAGGATTAACTCAATGAGTGTAGCTGGAGTGACGTTCTAGAATACAGGCGATAGTCTAATATAGACATTTGGAATCAATACATTTATCCTGAAAACGTTAGTGTGTGCTGAGTCAGTGGCTAGGTTATTGCCAGACCTAAATGAAGCCAAGGATAGCATAGAAAGACTATCAAGAGACTTCTTTTACAAAATCCATGCCCGTAAACTACAGTGTGAAATCCAGAGGGGATAATGGTCGCTCGTATATATCCGACAGAATGTATATAAGTTATTTTATAAGTTGATCTTAGACCAGTGACTTTATATTACCCCGTTTATTGACGTTTTATCTACACCTTTTACCAACGTTCCAACTTGGAGCGGTGCTCCTACGAGAGGAGGATCATACACTCAACAAGACAAGACAAGGAGTAGCCTTGCTCCAGTCGAATCTATATATTACTTTGTTGACCGTCAGATTCGACTATGCTTCCTTGCAGGAGATATATTGAACATGGGGTCTGTAGCCAGACTAGATGTAATGGATTCGTTCTCTTCAGCCTCCTTGAGAAAAGCCTTATGGGAATTTGATCAGCAAACCCCTATGCTGGCTATTTTTGAGAGTTTAACTGAACATAGATCTGCTGACTGTGCCTAAAAACTGGAAAATGGTCCAATTATATGTGTTATTCTCATTGGCCCGAAGGACAAAAGAACTAAAGAGACGCCCCGTTGGCCAGCATTTGTTTACTGTCCATTGACTGAAACTCTTCTTAAGAGACAACACTTGACCAGTTGCATGTAGAATCATCTCACAAGTCTAGTCTATTCTATAACCTTGCAAGGTTGTTGGAGCATCACAGATAATGTACAACAACCCCTTTTCACCTAGTCCTGTCTCCAGCTGCCCTAGTTGTGCCCTAGTTGTGCTAGCAAAGTATATCCCCGTCCATTCTTAATTATTGTCTGTCTGCCTCTTCGTCTGCCTCTACTTGACTCAGGACCAAATCTGGCAGCCTCTGCTCACATGCAAAATATCAGTAAGACTTGATCCTTGTACCTTAACAAATACAATGCATCGATGAGAGGATATGCAAAGACAAGACTTGTCCTTGTACAGGATAACTTGTCTGATAGTGACTTTCTTATCACATAAAAAAACCAATAACCTTGATTTCAAGGTCACTCAACGGATGGGCTAGTATTTTGTAAAAACTTAAAGAAGTTTCTAATATAAGTGCAAATACAACAGTAGATGCAGCCAAGCATTATGAAAAAAGTATGTCATTTGAAAACTTTAACCCAACAACGAATCCTAGGTATGACCTTGACGTCAAGGTCACTGAAACAGGTGGGGTGTTACTCCCATATAAAAGCTACAAGGAAGCAAATTTGACCTTACCGTAAAAAAGGTCAAGGTCAACCCAAGGTCATAATATGAATAATCTTGGTAGTACTTGTATACTTGATTCTACATACCAAGTTTCAAGGCCATCGACTTATTGGTTCTGGAGAAGAAGATTTTTAAAGGTCTCTACCATGTATGGGCGTTGCGGCTATGTTGGTCATGTGACTAGGACTGTTTGAGCAACTTTTCGTTCCCCCGCCCCCTAGAGGCTCTACATGAAATTTGGTTACTATCAGCCCAGCGGTTTCAGAGGAGAAGTTGTTTGAAAATGTTGACGGACGACTGACGGACCACGGAGCCTTACCATCCTATAAGTTCCCCCGAAGCTTCAGGCTCAGGTGAGCTAAAAACCTAATTACTAAGTCCATGACCTTGACTTCAAGGTCACTGAGCAGGGTGTGGGTGGTATTTTGTAGAACCTTGGACCAATATGTAACTACAGTGCAAGTATAAAAAAATCCATCAATGGTTTAAAAGACATATCCCAGCAAGCATGGCTAAATGGGTCCCATATGGGCAGAACCTGGGCTTAATGCCCAAATAGGACCGATGTGGGTCCCATATTGGAAATTTAGCCCATGTGGGACCCACATAGGGCCATTATTGGTTATCTTATATTCTAAACACATACAATTTTGTTGTGGTGAAAGGAAAATATATATAAAGGGTGCTATTTGATTTTCATGTATACTGTTTCTCTTTACAAGAAAGTTTAAGTGGTTATTTATGGACCTTTATTTCAAATCATTACCAAACGGGTCCCATATGGGCAAACCCACATTCTACCTGAAAAATATCTAGTAATGTTTTAATTACAATCAATATACTCATTCAATTACAAAACTGAAAATAAATTCAATCAAGTTTAATACTTCTTTCACCATTCGCATCTCTTTTGTTGGCCATTTACATCTTATCTCTTACAAATGTGCCATCAAAATTCAAAACCTACTGGAAATAATATTTTCCTGCAATAAGTTTACCCATGTAGTATGGATTAAACATCTCGAAAAACTTCCCACAAATCGCTCAGTGAGCGATGATGGGATACATCATTTGTGCATTTGTGCACATTTGACATCTTCTACGTCTTCGTGGAAGCTATTGAAATAATCAGTAACACAAAAATATCAGAGTTAAACCAGTAATAGATGTATAAAAGTGGGCTGGACATGAGCCAAATTTGGGATGGGGCCCATATGGTTCCCATATGCCACCCATATGGGCTTGCCCATGTGGGTCCCATATGGAGCCCGGTTGCAAAACCCATGTTGGTCCCATATGGTTTGCCCATATAGGACCCATATAAATACCCACATGGGGCCCATATGGGTCCCATATATTTTGCTGGCTGGGATAGGTCTTTAAAAATCTTTAACCAAAACTTCCAATCCGCACGCCGGCACGGTCGCTGACACAGACGCCAGGGTGACAACAATTATAGCTCTTCATGAATCCCTTCTTCCACTTATGATAAAATTATGACACTTTGCATATCTCTTAAAACAATCTCTTTTTCTGCTTTGAAACTTTAAAACCATTCATATTTCTTCATGAAATTTCTGATAAAGCACGCATAATCACATATTGTGCAGAGAAAAACAACCATAACCCAAGATCTGGTTTGACAGAGTTATAGTCATAAATTTGTTTATTTCTTATAAAGAATTTCATGTCCCTCTTACTGCTTTGAAACTGTTGAAGGTTTCTTCATGAATTTACATAAAAGTATAAAGCATCATCAGAAAAATAGCTCTGATTCCCATTTTGACTGAATTACGGCCACTTGTGCATTGCTGTTATGGAGTGTTTTACACTTAAGGTGGTGATTTATGGTAAATGCAAAAATCTAAATACAACCATGAAAATGTAACATATATCCCCGAAACTTTGTAAATATTTTCCTTTTGTGGTTCTCTACTGTTTAGAATGCAAAAAAAGACATGCTGATGATAAAGGGTCTGTATAAGTTAAGATAAAGGGTAATTTGAAGTGGAAAAATCATTAAAAAATCATAATACCATCATTATTGAAAATGCATTTAGGTCTGAAGGTATTTCAATGCACTGACTTCAATGTCATTTTAATTATTTGCTCTCTTCCTCAGATTATCAGGTTAAAAAAAGTGGCTTGTTCTCAAATGTTCAACCATGTTTTAGGTTCATGTATAATTTTAGCATCATAATTTTTCATAAAGCTAGGCATTTTGGAAGTCAAAATCGTGAACAACAACATGGAAGCATCTGCTAAGTTTTGCAAAGATCTGTTGAATGTTCAGCATTTTAATATTATTATTTTTTTTTTTTTTTGTATTCACCAAAAATCAGTGATTAGATAACCACCTTAATTTAACCGACCTACGTAATGAGGATTTGGAGTTTTTTGATTGATTTGATGCTGAAATGTCCACGGTAAACAACTACGGTCATGTCGGGACGGTCAGTTAACCTAACCACACTATTCCTCGGCAGGCTTAGACCTCCTAAGCGGTTAACCAGTACTAAGTGCACATACTTTCGCCAGTAACTGACAACTGCCCTTCTTGAATCAACGGAAGGAGAAACTAAAGTATGTGGCCTGACCTGGTTTCGAACCCAGGACATCTGACTTATGAGTCAGGTGCCCTACCGATTGCGCTACGCGGCCAGTCCGGGGTTGGAGTTACCTGCATGGCAAAGCTCTATAGACTTTATTGTTTCCTTTCCTACTGTAAACCCCAATGGGCGTACATCATCATTGCCCTGTTCAAATGTGCCCTTGTTTTAAATCCTGACTGACCAAATCTGACTACAGGATCAAATCTAATGAGGGTATTTGGTATTACTCTATAATATAAACTATTGTAAATTTGGGGAAGATTTCTTTTAAAGGCCAGTCCCCAATAGAACCTATAGTAACAGCTGAAGGGGTGGCAATGGGACTTGGTTTAAACAACATTTTATGCGTCAAATTTGAGTACAAAGTATAGAAAAAATGGACCAGGATTTGATCAAGAGCCCAAAGTTATGAGGACTGTCTCCTGCTAAAAATCAAATACTGAACAAACGTTGAATGTACACTATAGCACAGACTTCAAATAAATACATCTTGGTTTTAAACAGTCTGGCATTTAGATCAATTGGATGCACATTGAAAAGTTAGGGGTTAAATCTTTTAGTGTGCATTATGAAATTTTGAACTCGTGTAAAGATGTTTCCGTTTATCGCCGGTGACACCTCCTCTTTCCCGTACATTAGACCTCTCAGTGTACATTCTTTTGCCAGGTCTGCAATGTGATTCTGCCTTGCAGCAGTGTAATGAGGACAGCTGAATATAAAATGGTTTGTGTTTTCTATGAGTTCCAGATTTGTAAAACTTGGTTGTGAAGATTAAGTTTGAGTTAAAGTTAAAACAGAGTCACTCTGTTCGATGTGTAAACTTTTCCAATCTCTTATGGTTGCCAGTAGAAAAGAATTCAAACATACTTTATGTTATCAGACTTTTAATGTATTCAGTCTAGTCAAGAGCCAGGTCATCTCAGCATGTATTTACAGAATAGCATCATTTTGAAATCAGCTGACCTGGCATACCATTCAAATTTTCCTTCTAAAGCGTTTGCTGGGGTAATGTGATTGAAGTCAGATGTGAAAATTTAACTTGAGTGTCATTTCTTATCAAAGCTTTACAACTTATGAAAATAAAATGATCTAATAACGGCATTTTTTTTCAAATTCGTGCGGCCGTGGATTTGATTCGAAACTTTTCGAAAGGATAATATGAACCTTATTGTCATATCTGGAAAACACTGTATGTTAGCTCCTTTCTTAGTCTAAATCTTACTTTTGCAAAAGGAGCGTTCCTTGTCGTAAAAAAAAATGCAGAAAGAAGTTTCATTTCACATCCTAATACTCCGCAGTGAAGCTAAAGTTACAGTTGCGGCTATACTTTATTTGATAAGAGTTACAATTGTTGATTGTTGTCATAATTGTACTTCGAATGTTTCTCCGATTTACAGGTAAAACAAGGTGCCAAGTGCATTGAAAAGAACTATAGAACTCAGTTGTCTTTGCCAAATTACTCAGACTAAATTGTTTACCAGTTTGACAGCCATTTTTAGTCTTATCTGCCTTTCTTTATATGACTGACTTTGGCCATGTTCAACCTCACGAAAATTTACAGAATATAGACACATGTAAATGGAGCAGAAAAACATGACAAAGTCTTATTTAACTGCAAATCTTTCCAACAGTGAGGCGTTTATTGGTGATAGCATTTGCCAGTACACGTAGCTGAAACTTAATTCTCCATTTTGCTAATTTATATTGTGAAGAAAACCGTGCTTTTGTTTGATTTTGCTCCCCCCCCCCCCCCCACACACTCACACACAACCACCACTTTTTGGACCCCTTGTGTTCTCAGAGTACCTCAGTGCCATATTTGGTATTTGTAAATTTACAATTAATGTTTTTCTAAACAATTTAAAGTAACAGATAATATATATGTTTTGCCGTGCGAAAAATATTTGAGATTTGTGGGGCAAATTAGCAGATTTTACCCCTTTTTTGTCCCCTTAAGGAACTATAATACAGGAACAGAGGACCCTATCGACATTTTTTATACCTGTTTACATTTTATTGCCAGTTTCTTAACCGTTATATCCTTATGCAGTGCTGTTTTTCGTTTTTTTTGTGAAGCAATTCAGACATTTCAATCACATTTCCTCCCTTTTAACCCCTTTTCGGGGCCCTTAAAAGGCATACACATATTTCCCATTACGGTATTTTGTATCCCTTAAAATTTGGCTTATGTTTTTACAACCTTGTAAAAAGAAAAAAGTCATGAACTTTCAACTGTGCAAATAAAATTATTCATTTGAGGGCAAATTAAAACCCCTTTTGGAGCCCCTTTAAAGAATATTGATAGACTCTCAGTTCTGTTCCTTTTGTTGCTGATATTATTTAATGTAAGTCTGATATTTTCACAACAATTGTACATGTAATTAATGCAGCATGTCATTGTTTGTGGGAAAAATATGTGATTTTCAACAGGGTTTTATTTTCTCATTTTTAAATAGGATATTGGTTGTTTCCATAGTAACGGTCAGAAGGAGGCAACTTCCCAGACATGTTTCTTCAGTTCATGATAGTTGAGGCCCTACTCTAATTTGTTGTTATAGGCAGATATGTCAGACTGACCGCGCGAAAGAACATGAAGCGCTTAAAATTGCCTTAAAATTAGGGTTTCGAAAATACCCCACCCACCATTAACAGCATGTAGCAATACTAAAGAAGTCACAAAATAATTATATTTATTCTTCCTTAAATTCACATTGACCTATATTTCTTCAACCAGTACATGTTTAGATGAAATGTAGTCTCATTTAGCCTATATAAAAGTTCAAAAAGTGCAATATTTCAAATATTTTTTGGCTATTTTTAAGGCAAAATCTTTGGTGGCCGTTACCATGGCATCGGGCATGTAGCAGAAGGAACTAGGTATCAATTATTTGGTTTTGAGTGACAACTAACAAACTGAGGAAGTTTTATCAAAACCCATGACTATGCGTGCCAAACTTTGGTTGGTGGTTACAGAGAATTGCTATTAACTCTTCTATAACTTCAGTCTATTGTGTTTTCAATGGTTTTGAGTATATAAATTTGACAATTGCCTAAAAGTTGCTTTACAAAAATGTAAAAATATGGCATTATCGATCAATTAGAAATGAACCTGTCCTCCTATGTTTCTTGGTGATGAGAGACCGTTCCGCAATTCGACATTGGCACCTAGAGACTTGCATCTCGTTGATCTTGAGAAACAGTTTTTTTTTTCTATTTGTCACTCAGGTCCGTTACGGAGATTTTTTATCAAGCGTTTTGATTTACAAAGTATTGCAGTAAACGCACCTCTTGCTAAAATGCGTAGTTTTAGCGTTTGAGTACCTTGTTTGTTTTTATTTTTGTCGCAAACCAACGCCATTAGCGGCTGACGTATGGTTGCTAAAATTCCACCTCTAGTTTAAATTGGCGTCATACCTGTCGTGTTCATGAAGCAATCATTCGAAAATTGACGCTTAGAGGGCACTGATATTGGACCTCCATTACTGCTATTAGTGCATGGATGCATATGATTTTTCTTTTAAACAAGGACAACTTTTAAAGGAAATAATTTGCTCTTCTAGGACTGCTTTTTTGTCTTTAACAATTGACGGCAACAGAAGTAAAAAGTATGCAAAGACCAGGAACTGAAACAATCAAAATCCAAATCCAGCCCTCAAACCATAGTTGGAAACAACTAAGATTACAAATAATCAAGATACAGAGAACATATGGCCAACCGAGTGAGCAGCTTGTTCCCAAAAGGTGGCCACTCAGCAACCCAAACCGAACCAAAAATAATAACATACATAAGGTAAAACATCACAGAAACTCTGACACCAAAAACAGGCAACAGAGAACCACAACAGAACTACCGCCTTGGAACGGCCAGTAATGAATTACTGGGGGGCTTAAATCGATTTTACAGGCCCAACCTCACCCTCAGTTTCTGAAGTGGTACAAAACATTTAGTTGGTTGTTCGGTTCGCATGATAACCCTCTAACTCGTCAATGAATCATCACGGTAAACACATAAATCAAATTTCAACACCATGAAGAAGCAAAGACGAGGACTCAACAGATACAACGGGCCGTCTGACAGGTGGAGATCCCTGTCCTGCCAAACAACCCCACTGGAAATCTGAAGCAAAAGAAGGTCACCAGTTGAGCCCCGGTGGACCAAGCAACAGACAAAAAGGCTCCGGTCCCAACCAACTAAAATATATAGCTTTAGGTCGGGGCCATCATAGAGTCTGACGACCGATCCCCCGGTGTGCAATTAAAGAGTGCAGCAAAGTTATCAACCGTGATTGGGTTAATCACTAAGCATGCAGACTGTCGCATAACATTTAAATTATAGCCAATACGTTTGTGACGTATTATTATTTTTCGGAATTGATCAGAAAAATCAGTCCTACCCTTCATCTTTTTGAATTTGTATACTAAGTCACCATAAAATTCTGGTTCCGATAGGCCTTGGTGTAAAAGAAATTTTAATCCGACATCAAATTTTGAAACCAATTCATGGTGTCTGCGATAGAGATGGAAGGCAAAAACACAACAATTACAAAGTTGCTTTCCCTTAAATTGTCCCCATTCATCTCGATAGTAATTTAAAACACAGTTCCGGTTTCCTGTAGATATCATATGATGAATATTCAGATATCAAACATTTACTTTATTACTTAGAAATATTTTGTCAAATTGCATACCCAGCCAATGTTCGCCTGTCTTGTTACCGAAACCACTTTCATAATCATTCCAATTTCTGTAGAAATTCTCAGAGCCATCATGTCGACGTTGAAATACCTGAACAAAAATAGTAATAGTCGTCACATCGTTAGTTTATACATTTTTAGAAGGACTTTGTTTGATAAGTTATGGCAAACAGAAGCCCTAAAACCATCTGGCCAATGCGGACATGCATGTAAATAACTGAATACACAGTTCATTATTAGTTTTTCTTATAATAGCTAACTTTAACTTAAGCGTAAATTGTCACATATTTTCAGATTTCTTTTCAGATTAACTGCTAAGCTGTGCTACGACAGTACGGCATTTATAGTATATAGGGTCGAGGAAGAATCAGATCGGCCTGCAGTTTATCAATGCTTATGGAAATATACTCCACTGAAGCTTTGCAACTTTCCTAATATTTTTTTTTTCATTTTCTCTGCAAAACAAAAGTCTGAATTCTTCACGATATAATTTTATACAAGATACAATACTAATGTGAAATAAAATTAATGGTTAAACAATGTAGGACAATACGATTGAGCTAATTGTAAGTATTTAATTCCTCAGGGATTTATTTAAACGTTTTATTTAAACACTCAGAATGATATATTTACATTCTTGGTGTACTTATTGAAAAGCCCTATAGTAAACCATTGAAACGTAATGTAGTTTACATCCCAATAATTACATTGAGACACGCGACGTCAATGACGTCAAAATAAACATTGGCTCTCTACAACCGGATTGGACGTCAGCAACGTCATGACGTCACGCATGCCGTTCTCTGTTAGCAGAAGAAAACTGCGTGTACATGTTTTACTGCTTCCATTTTACCGCTTATATAAGGTTTTTCATTGAAACGAATGTAAATATAAGCAATGAACTTAATTTTTCTGATGTTTATCGAAGTGTAAACTACATTGGGTCACTAGCAAAGTTTACATGAACCCCTTCAGGGTTCATTCACTTTGCACGTGACCCAATGTAGTTTACACTTCGATAAACCTCAGAAAAATGAAATTCATTCCTTAAATGTAATTTATCCATCTGTTGGCAAGGCTGTCATTGACAGGCAGCAATTGTGTCACTGGGCCGTATCAAAATGGTCGCTCAGAGTTTATGCAGTGCGTTTGACTTATGAAATGTATGACACTACTTTCTTTTGCTTCTGAGTATATTTGCCTGTATATTAAGATTGCAGATTTTCCATGATATATAGTGTATTTTAACATTGCATATTAAAGTGTCCGGTTTTGCCTGACCTGACCTGTATGAATAACCATACTATGATAAAATGAGGAGATAAATAGACTTTCTAGCTGAGGAAGAGCAGCAACAAGAAGCCCTAGTTGAAAGTCTCGACCGACCTGCACAAAGTACATAGATGGAGATAAGTGCTGAGAAGACCAAACTGATGACAAACAGCGCAGATGGCATCCAAAGGGAGATCAAGATTAATGGGAAGAAGCTGGGTACCGTAACAGGCTTCAAATACCTTGGAACAGTTGTCTCAGATGATGGCTTAACAGGAGATTCACTCAAGGATTGCACAAGCCACTTCAGCTCTTACCAAGCTGAAACCAATTTGAAGAGATAACAACATAGCTCTTGGATCAAAGGTGAAACTTATGCGCTCCCTTATCATTTCCATATTTCTGTATGCCTGTTAATCGTAGACCTTGACAGCAGAATTAGAGAAAAGCACGCAGGCCTTTGAAATGCGATGCTACCGAAGGTTACTGAACATTTCGTACAAGGGCAATATAACCAATGAGCAGGTTCGCAGAAAGATCCAAGCAGCCATTGGAGAATATGATCAACACCTGACGCTGGTCAAGAAACGGAAACTAAGGTGGTTTGGCCACGTCTCAAGGTCTTCTGGTTTAGCAAACACAATTCTACAGGGCACAGTGAAAGGAAAAAGAAAAAAAGGTACACAGAAGAAGAGGTGGGAAGAGAATATTAACGAGTGGACAGGTATGGATTTTACCAGCTCAACTAGAGCAGCTGAAAAGAGGGCAAGGTGAAAAGGGACTGTTTCGAAGTGATCTGTGGTGCACCAACGACCTAGTCAGGTCATGGGATAGAATATAATAGAATAAAATGACCAAACATGGTAAGCACAGTGAATACACTTGCTCAACAGTAAATCCCAATTTCCTTGTCTATTGAAAACAAATACTTATTATACTCGTATACTGACTATATGTACATATACCATATACCACATCTGGTTTTGGATTATTCTTCATGATTAAGTGGTTGCATTTGTTTCAATATTGTTTTGGTGACGTCAGGGAGTGTACACCAAAAGAAAAAGCAACACACCTACCAACCAGCCACCGTCGTCAGTTGTCAAATCGCAGTAAACATCAAATCCTTTGCAGGTTCCAACTGGTGTAACGTGGTATACACCTGATTCATTAAAACCACTGTCTTTTACATCCTGGCAGTCACGCTTTGGAAGATATTTCAAGCCTGAGATCAGAAAATATTGTCCTAAATAATATGTAAATGGACGCCAGCTGTTCTCTAACAATTTTATTGATCTTTGGGAAATATAAGTTCTGCTTGCAATATCATTTTCTTATGTTTCTCTGTTTAAAAACAGGTGCGATTTTACCAAACTCTTCTTGACATTATACGATCTGAATATGGCTTCTAAGAAAATATATTCGAAAACTCAAGATTTTTCAACTAGATAATCTATACAATGCCGCCTAAATATAACAAGAGGGCCATGAGGCCCTGAATCGCTCACCTGAGTATGGTGGCCATGTAAGTCATGTGACCTGGACTGCTTGAATAAAATTTTCGTTCCCTTAGCCCCTGTAGGCTGTATATGAAATTTGGTTACAAATAGGTAAGTGGCTTTTGAGGAGATGTCTTAAATTGTCAAAATATGAGAGACATGGGTCAGAGGCCAAAGAATGACCTTGACCTCTTGTACCCGCAAATCTTCCATTTACTAGCTAGGAAGACTGTTTATACCAATTTCTAGGCCACAATCTTCTAAATGTGCCATGAAATCTTATGTTCAAGCAATTTCCCATACCTGACCTTGCATTAAGAAAGGCCATGGTCAACCCAAGGTCAACAATCTTGATAGTACTTAAGTACCTAATGATATATACCATGTTTCAAGGCCATCGATCATTCGGTTCTTCAGAAGAGGCTTTGTAAAGGTTTTGGCCATATATGGTAATGAGAGCCATGTTGGTCATGTGACCCAGACTGTTTGAACAGATATTAATTCCCTCAGCCCCTAGAGGCTCTATATGAAATTTGGTTACGATTGGCCCAGTGGCTTTGGAGGAGATGTGTGAAATTGTCACAATATGAGAGACCAGGGTCAATGAATGACCTTGATCTCTTGTAAATATTAATTTTCATGTACTCATTAAGATGACTGTATATACAAATTTTCAGGTAAAAATCTTCAACAGTTTCCAAAAAATCTTATGTTCTAGCATTTTCCTATATATATAGCTTCGGAGCGCAAATTTGGCCTAACCATAAAAAAGGTCAACGCCAACCCAAGGTCATAATTTGTCGGTAGTACTCCTGCACATAATGCTAAATACCAAGTTTCAATGCAATCGTTCTGTTGGTTCTAGAGAAGAGGATTTTTAGAGGTTTTTGCATTTGTTTTATGTTCGGTGCTGTTTAATTTATCGTGTTTTCATTTTAACCCTTCTATAATGAAAATAAAAAATAGGTAAAAATAGTTGTTAAATGTTTTTCGTATAATTTGCTTAGTCTGTTGTAACCCTTCTGTTGGTCTAAATTATTTAGTTCAGTAAAGATAGCTGAGTTGCCACCTATTTGGGAAAGCGCTGCTGACTCGGCTTATCACTTGTAATTTATTGTTTGTTGGGATGTCTTTGTCAATCTGTCCCATTGATGTTAGGGATAGGGTTTGGAATCTGATTCAGTCAGTTCCTGAAGTGTAGTTACTCTTAAAATGTACCATTAAAGAGCGGGGGCCATGTTGATCAAATGAATAGGACCGTTTGAACAAATTTTCGTTCCACGGCCTCTTACAGCCTCTACATGAAATTTGGTTACAATTGGCCCAGTGGCTTTTGAGGAGTGGTGTGAAATTGTCAAAATATGAAAAATCAGGGCCAAAGGTCAAAAAATGACCTTGACCTCTTGTACGCGTAAATTACCATGTACTTATTAAGATGACTGTATACAATTTTCAGGCCAAAATCTTCAACAGTTTCCAAGAAATCATTATCTTTCAGCATTTTCCTATATAAAAGCAGCAGGAAAAAATCTGACCTTGCTGTACAAAAGATAAAGGTCAACCCAAGGTAATAATTTGAACAGTCTTGGTAATACTTGCGTACCCGATGCTACATACTAAGTTTCAAGGCCATCGGCCTATTGGTTCTGGTAATGAAAATTTTTAAAGTTTTTTACCATAAATAGGGCGTCGCGGCCATGTTGGCCATGTGATTAGGACCGTTTGAACAAATTTTTGTTCCCTCGTCCCCTAGACCCTCTGCATGAAATTTGGTTATAATTGGCCGGGTGGCTTTTGTGGAGATGTAGGAAATTGTTGAAATATGAGAGACCAGGGTCAAAGTCATAAATTGACCTTGACCTCTTGTATGCATAAAATTTCATGTAATGATTAATATGACCGTATATACCAAATTTCAGGTCAAATCTTCAACAGTTTCCAGGAAATCTTGTTCGAGGATTTTTCCATATAAAAGCACTAGAAAAAATATATTTGACCTAGCCGTAAAAAGGTCAAGGTCAACCCAAGGTCATAATTTGAACAATCTTAGTAGTACTCGCGTACCAGATGCTACAAGGCCATCGGCTTCTGATTCTGGAGAAGAAGATTTTTATAGGTTTTTACCATATATGGGCGTGGCGGCGATGTTGGTAATGTGACCAAGACCGTTTGAACAACTTTTCTTTCCTAAGTCCCCTTAAGGCTACATATTAAATTTGGTTACAATTGGCCCAGCGGTTTCAGAGAAAAAGTCGTTTGAAATTGTGGTCGGACGACGGACGACGACGACGACGAACGGCGAAGACTGCCTATACTATAAGCTTCCTCGGATCCTCCGGCTCAGGTGAGCTAAAAAAACGTTATATTGCATCTGATCATACCGCTTTGAAATGGCTCGAACTTGACCCATTAAAACGTACTTAAAATAAATCAGCCCATATGAACTATACAAATACTGCTTCTTGTGACAATATTATTGACTCTTCATAGCTACTTTCTTTTTCCTGTCGGGTAAAACTATCCAGGTGGGAAATCTCACCGGCTCCGCAACCTAAATCTCATGGAGACCTTCTGCGTCACAGGCGGCTCTGAAGTTGTAGCTGGTTAACAAGAGATTTATATCGGTTATTTTGGGGATAAATATAAAAAATGCAGAATGTTATCAGATGGTCACGTCATTTCCCTGGTTCTCCATACAGACATGGGTATGGGAAATAAATATTTGTCTAATTATACAGTGGCATGAAGTGTGAGAACAATCACTAACATTTTCCCCTAAACGAATGAGCTATGTAGACTTGAAAGGTGATGTAAACTGTTTGGTTAGTGAAAGTGGTTTCTCCTTTATCCCTCCCAGCTTTCTGAACGAAACTTTTTGAAGCTGCACGAGATAGGCACCAAAAAGGTGTTTATGGAGTTTGGGTGTCAACCCTATATCTAAAACGAATTGCATGTAAGTGACCTGAACGGATATACCATGGAAATTGTCATTCAAAATGTCTTATCGCATATTTGTCTGATTGACACTTACGGTTTCAGATGAATTTGGTACATTTTCTAGTTCATACAATTTTTAATAGCTTAATATCCCCTACTTTTTGTGAACGGCAGTATACATGTATGTTCCGTTAACAAAAGTGTCCAACAAAACTATCATCAACCACAACATACCTCCATACACGCAACACCACTTAAATAGACCAAATGCCTCAGATGTTCTTATATTCCTATTTATGATTCTATTTTAATGCTTCGTGAGAAGAAAACACGAGGAAAAAAATAACTGCGACATGTTTGAACATTCAGTTTATGGGATTACTATTCATTGAACCTAAAACAATTTTCATAAGATGTCTTGTTTAAATGCATATCTTCGTCCCAGATAGTATCCGAATCATAGACTCCTTTGACCAGAGTTCATGTCAACTGTAATTGCTTGGGAAAGTCATGCAAACGGAGTGTAAATCACATTGGTTAGGATTATCCTAACCCTAAACGTCGAATATAACTTTCTACTTTACTTAGGATTCTAAATTTGAAGTCCGACTTATATACCCATTTAACGGCATATTTCTGATATTGAGTAAACGTCGTACATATTGATTAAGTAAAAAAAACTGTTCTAAATTTTAAGCTATCAGACTTTCCAGCTATTAAAAGTCTCGCATAAAATCCGGTAGTCAGTTGCGTCACTACACGCTTTTAAAATATTCCAATATAAGAATAGGCCAACAATATTCGTGATCGCATATGGTATCTGCTTACCGTTTATAATACGGTGTCCCAAAACCATCAGATAAAACAATACGAAAACAGGATGCATGACTGCACACGAGATAAGACTACTAAATTCCAAAATCTTGATATTATCGACCTTTAACAGAAATTCAGAGCGTTTATTAATCTTTTGTTGAATACATAGAACATCTAAACCGTACAAAATAAATAAAATAAATAACAAGAAATCCTGTTTGATTCAATCTAATTTGCCATCTCGTTCCACGTAGCCTTTCTTCGATATCATATATATTTTGATAAAATAACGCCCATTATGTAGAAAAAAAGAAAGTAGTATGTTTCTGTTTGATAGAGTGTTTGTTAAACATTACTTCTATTGTAGAAAATGATCAGGAATACGTTAAAATTGCGTGTCCCTAGTAGGCCTGATTTGAAAACCCTTTGGTCTAATAACACTAAATAATAACAGCCTCTTGAAGTATAAAATGTTTAAACATCTTCGCTTAAGAACATTTAAAGGGTTACGATTTCTTTGAAACAAACATTTGATTTCTATGGATTTTCTTGACACGGTCAAGATAGAATCAAACAACTAAATCTCGCTGAAAGTTTGGAGGCTCTTGAAACACACAATTATCCTTTGAAGACTGAAATTTGTCGAGGTCGGGTTATAAAAAATGTCTACAATAATTCTCCCCTTAGCCGCTGAATAACAACAACTTCACCTGACCCTTAAAGGGGAAGGCTCCTACCTAAGAAACCATTTATCGTAGAGCTCCTCTGTCTATCATAAGGGACACGAGTCCTATGACTTTAGGTTTATTACCTGGCGGTTTCAAAGTCAAAACCTGTTGAATATTTGCATTTGCATGTTTTGTTGTAACATATTTACATTTAATCTGTCCTTGTGTACAACCACTTTGGTTATGAAATTCTTTTTAATGCTACTATGCGTCTCACGTGTAGTATGTCTATGTATTTCCTCGTATAAATTTTTAGAGTCCCCAACTCCACTTTTGTCTAAATCGACTATCGCAGTCAGCAGCGAGAGAAAGTCAGGATTCAAGTAAGTTCTTATGTAAAATGGCTTCAAATGGTATAATACCAAAGTGAGCCAGAAAGGCTTATTTGAGGTATTATCAGACAGTCACTGGATTTGTTTAAGACATTTTCTTTGATTTTTTTTTAGATTTTCAATATCCTTATTTCTAAGGAGTTGAACTTCAAGTCCATAAACAAGTCGTGGAATAACGAAAAACAGACCAGCTGTGCCCATTAAAAGTAGCCTTTAACCCTCTAGCCCAATGAAGCGCCGCACCCATCAAGAAATAAGAAGTGTTCCTACCTTACGTTATTTTTCTTTCAATGTCCACTTTTCCAGAGGTGCACGGTAGAGTCGGAGATGTCTTCTTTCTCTCCAAACATGACAATATCAAGTTCAGTCTCTTTCTTCTTTCGTTGTTTATACCAAAGGATATGACTCTTGGTTGGATAAATGTATTACCTTTCACAAACCGCACATGTGTCTGCATCCCAGACCATTAATTGGGCATCAGACGACGTGTATTCGGCAAGTAACACCAAATCATAATAAACTCGGACCAATTTTGCCGAAAGTTTCACCAAGAACTGGGAAGTGCATGCCGCTATGTTGCAGGACTTACCTACGTCACATGACTGCCATATATGAATATCACGTGGGCGGTTTAGCCGGAAACCGTTTCACAATCTTAATAACAGAAATAATTATAGTATATATTAGCCATATACTCATGCATTACAGGAAGAAAATGACTAGTTACATGGGCCCGATGCTGAATCAATAAAAAAGTTTAGATAGATTCAGTCTAGAGTCAATGAGATCGGGATCAACCAAGTAATGGTGCCCCTTGAGGATCTGGTATTTGAAAAGTCATACATTTTTAAGTAACCTGGTGTTTAAAAATCTTAAATACCATTGATGTCGGTAAAACCTTCCTCTGTCGTTAGAAAGAAACTTCCCTCCCTCCTGCATAAGACAACATTAACTGGTGGGAAGTGCTTGATTTCTAGCAAACCCGGCAGGCCCTCAAATTGACTTAACCCCTGTAACACGACACTAGTCGTGCTTAGTGGTCAAAGGGTCAAGAAGGAAAAACTCTCGTTTCCAAATTTACCACTTCCTTGCACAAATTAACATGAAATGGTACAGATCAGGTGCAATCCGCATGATTGATTTTTCGCACCACCCCTCTGTGAGAACAAACTGTTAATGAAATATCTTAGAAGAACCTTAAAAAGCCCAGTAAATATCTGACTCCCGCAAAAGAAGAAATACGAAACCAGTAATGGCGCAAAAAAAAGAATGACATGCTTTCGAGAAAGACAAAAAAGAAACAGACAGATGTCTTAAATTGTTAGTAGTTGTTATACCACAACTGTGATATTGGTCCATGACATTTCTGTGAAAAGTCTGTGAATTGTCTGGATACTGTAAAAATCCCGTGACTTTAGATGTTTCGAAAGATGCTTCTAGCTGGTTCCGTGAAAAAACTGATTGCTGTGAAAATTTCATGAGGAAAGCATCTGCCTATTTCACGGATCTATTTATAATTCCGTGAAAGGTGCAAGAAACTGATGACTTGACCATTTCGCGTTGTTTCTTTTTCACGGTCTTGCATAGATGTTAAAAAATTGTGATATCTAAAGATATCCCAAAATCCATTAGCGATAAAATAAATCTGACAATAACAACACGAAATAACTCGATTTCTTTCACACGTGGTTATGTATGCGATCATGGGGGAACATAATATCTCTCCAGCAGCCCCCCCCCCCCCCCCCCCCCCAACCCGCGAAAAAGAAAAACAACTATGAAAGTTTATACATACGAACTTGTCCGATAATGACTGCCTGGCCGCGTAGCGCAGTCAGTAGGGCGTCTGATTTATAAGCCAGAGGTCCTGGATTCCATACCCGGTCCGGCCACTTACTTTCATTTCTCCTTCCGCTGATTCAAGAAGGGCAGTTGTCATTTACTGGTAAAAAGAATTGCACTTAATACTAGTTAACCGCTTAGGAGGTCTAAGCCTGCCCAGGGATAGTGTGAGTAGTAACTGACCGTCCCAACATAGCTGTTTACCATGGACGTTAAACAATAACACCACGACAAAAACAACGATAATGACTACACAGACAAATATTGCCCTGAAAATTCGGCATTTTAGTAGTATTTTCATGAGGAAATCCACAGATTTTTCACTAAGTTTTGGGGTAGAACATCTTAAAGGCTTTTTCACTGCATATTTACGGTCTTTTCACTGTTCATTTTCCCAATCTACCATGGCTTCCCTGTGAAAACTTTGGCGAAAGACACAAAACATTACATCATGAAATTTCACATAACCATTTCACGACGCCCTTCGACAATAGTGTACTATAGTTAATAAATCAAGAAACGGTCCCTAGTAGTTTCTTGCAAGGATAGCCAGTAAACAGTCTGCCAGTTGGATCTGAAAGGTAAAGTCAGTCGGACTGTACCAGCCGTTCAAACTACCCGGGCGAAGAAAAATTCTTCACTTAACAGTAAACAACAAAATGATTCGAGTATATGTGTCAAAATGATTAAAGATGTGTATAAATACAAAAACAAGGGGAATATTCGTCTAACATATGTCCTCCGCATTTTTACAAAACTAAACAATTGCGCTTCGATAGAAAATGACTACGGTTTATCTGGTGGTTTTCGTTTGTCCCTAAGTTTCGGTCGACGTTTCTTTAGAGTCCTCATCTTTGTTTCATCAACGTGTCATTTCTTAATTTGAGCCGAAAAACGACAAAACCAACAAAATGACATGTGTGCCGAGCGAAGACTCAGGTCAGCCTGACCATCTGCCCAGTCTGATCAGAATGTTCTGTGTGCGCTTAAAGGCCTAAGCTACCTCGATGCGGACAGCGAAGACTCTAATAAGACCGGCCCACACTGATCTAACTCTTCTATAGGTGCACATGCCACTTTGTTGATTTCTCGTGTTGAGGCTCATTTCTTTGTTTACCATAATGATTCACCGACGGGTTAGGACCGAAACAAAAGTGCTTTGAAACACAAAAGAAAATGGGCATAAAAATGATGAGAAAGACGGTTCAAAAAGTCACGGTGCTTGCCATTTTTGCGTTGCTTTTTATGGGTTTGAATTTCGGTTACTGAACCCTTCCGCTTTTGTTGCGTGTCCCGAATATCGAGTTTTCAGACGCCTCCTCTAATTCCATTGTATCTTAAGCCCCCCAAAAAAGTTCCTTTTTGCAATTTAATTTTGTTCAATGTGGCACTTTAGTGATGAGAAAAATTCCAAAACAGACAAAAATTGCTAATTATATTTTGTATAGTGTACAGTATATCGAAATTGAAATAGACCTTCTGTATTGGTAAAACTGAAGTATATTCCCGCAATCCTTGGTTTGAATGAAGTTTTACGGATTTATATTACCCAGTTTGCATTCACTTCATTTTATGCAATCTAATCGTATTTGAATTCAACAAAGTGTCTTGACGTTTGATGCAGCATGATGACAGGTAGCCATGTTTATCATCTATTACAACCTAAAACAAGAAATAAATTTCCATTAAATCCATTTCAAGAAGATATGGTTATCATATATTCAGCTAAATAAGATAGATAAATTGCATTTCTACGTCCTTTCTAACAGTATTTCATTCATATCAGGGCTATATGAGAGCATTTATGAAAGATTCTGTGCAATGACGTTTCGGACAGATTTTCGAGTCAAACTGGCTTCAAACACGCACCCCTGTGATCCGAAATCGGGAGAGCAAACTATCTGGTCACGCATACACTACATTCCCTGCAATTATAACACAGAAAATGCAAGCCATCTAATCAATAATTTTGAAGGTTAAAAGAAATAGTTGCTTCATTTGTATCAAGTTTCGGGTCTATCATATGAACAAATAATTCGTCATAAAATCAAAATGGAATCCGACTTTACCTTCGCTGTTCGGCTAAACAAAAGCCAAATTTTACGAAAAAGTACAAGAGGCTAAAATAACTCAGTGTATCTGCGGTTTGTTACATATGGTAAAAGTTTCAAAGTTAAATCGGACATGATTCTAGTTGGCAACTAAAACGACCTAATTTCGATTTTATTACGCTAAGTAAAATGGTAAAAATATAATGTACAGGCTTGGCATCCCAATCACTATCTGGCCTATGTTTATATAGCATTGCTAGACGGGATACCAGAACAGGAAACTATTGTTTATTTATTTTTTTGTGGAGCCCTTTGTTGATTTTCATAAACTTGTTTTCTCCACTGTTTCCCAGGTATATGACTCAATAGATACTCATCAACCCACATTTTATTACCAAGCGTGAAGGTTGAACTGCTTTTTACTTAGACGTTTTCACCGCACTGATAGGACTATGGAGACTTCAATCTCTGTCATCCAGTGTGGGGGATGCCAGAAAGAGTATATTGGCGAGACAGGAGTCAGGCGACATATAGGACATAGATCAACTCTACACAGACATGAAAATCAGAATCCCATTTTTGCGAATCTTGTATGGTAGTATTCCTATAAGTGTTTGTTTAAGGCAACTCGATATAAAATTCAAAGTGTTCCTCCTATATAAATAAGAACCGACACTAGTACAGCACGTTAACTCAATGAGTCATACTCTATTGAATTGTTCAGACCGAAGTTAAACCTTGCACTCTAACGATTGTTCAGTTTCTGTATATTAAAATGTATTCGTAACCTAATTATGTTTCTTACGGAATTACAGGACAATAGATAACGGAAACGATAAATCCAGTACAGGCCTGTTGTTGATAGTTTCAAACCGGTACTATACGATACATAGACAAACATACCTTTCATGCCGAGTTAGTTACTAGATGTCTGAACGTGACTAATTGTTCTGCAATGCAGCTCCTTGTTTTCCTAGATATAAAGGAAAATGAAATTATCTTACGTGCTTACTGCTTACACTCATATTTTGATCGAAAATTGAGGAGCTTTTGCATTGCAAAGACACCCAACATTTTTCAGCAAATACTTTAAGCACACTTGATTTTGTGTGTACTAAAACACTTAACGAATCGTTGATTAACAACTCGGTAAGGCTAACTATCCTTTGAACAACCAAACCCTGCTATCAATTTATAATAGGTTGAAAATATACTCGTTTTGATCAAGATCATTACTTAAAGGGAATATCTAGCAAAATTAGCAGTTTACTTGTCGTTTATTATATTGAAATTCAGAAGCATGTAGCGTGACATTGCAAATACGTATGTTTGGAAAAATTTAGTGTTGTAAACATGCTGAGTGTGACATAGCTTATTGTTTGTTTAATCACTATGGTTTGGTCTCACCTGCAATTCGCAGAAGCGAGACATACGCGCTATTTCTTTTCTCTTTTTTTTTTCAGTGCCGTCGCCGGCGTTTGAGTCGCTGGCTCAACGTTTGTCGAGTTTCTGCATTTACCTTTTTTTATGGTGCGCTGACAGGCGAGAGATCACATTGCGCAAAATTCTTGTTTTTACTTTAAAGTTCCTGTAGCGTTATTTTCCGTATTAAAACAAGCATCCAATATATTATCATATGACATTATTGCGGATTTTATAGGGAATATCTTTTGCTCAAAGCAAACAACAGTCTTTTACACGTTTAAGTTCAGCCATACCAGAAGAAAAGAAAGCAAGTTAAAAGTAAAATGCATAATTTGGATCGGGTTGGGGATAGTGTGGAAGGGGTCGGGTGGAGGAGTGGAGGAGTGGAAGGGGACATTGTTTAATGACTGAAAAACAGAATTACTATTATCGTTTCAAAACTAAAGAACTCAAAATGTCTTTAACATCAACGTTAATATCGTGGTATGGAATTTTCTGTACACACTGGATACCAATGGTGACTGAATATAGCTTTCACCGACGAACACTCATGTAACACACAAGAGATATCCATTATTCGTCTTGATTTGACGTGACTGTATACGATGGCACAACGTGTCTTTCATTAAAAACCCAACTAATCATCTAGCAAAACAATTTTAAAATATACGAGGGATTATTTAAACGTCATAAGCCCCACCATGTTCATGCTATAGACCAACAATTACAAAATTTCGGGAATTAATCTTCAGCATTAATCGGATAACACTTCACCTTTTACACTACCCCCATGAGTGCACTGTATATCTCTTTGATCGACCATATCTTTAGCAGAGTCAAATATTTTGCAATTGGTTTTTGCAAATATATGTCCTACAGCATCCCTGTAAGTGATGATATATGCAAACGTAAATTTATTCCTTTCCAGAATAAAAAGCAAATATTTAAGTTTAAGGCAGTGCCTGTTTTGAGAGTTTCTGCAGATAGTGCACAGTCGCAAGCTCTGCGTGCACATGTGTGAATATTTTTTAACTCTTCTCGACGAAAATTATGTAAGATGTAAATTTTATTTATGTACAAACATTATTGGTTTTGCTCACAATTTCCCAAGGATTCACGAAAGTAAGATATGGGTCTCTAAATTTCTGGGTTGCAAAATTTGGCGTCAGCAGATACTGTCAGTGTCAATTTATTAGCCGAAACTATGTAGTCTGGCCCATGTTTCTTCTTCTGAATGTATTCTCTGCTCTTGAAGGAACTATTTCAGATTTTAATTTTATCTCACTGCAGCTGGTGTTGTGTCGTGTGGCGGCCGTAAAACGTCTCCCCGTACATCATCCGTAGTGCAGATTATATTTTATTTTCGTCCTTTGAGATCAGAGGATATATTCTGAGAAATCTAAAATTTGAGATCGATTTAGACTATTATTCTAGATCATCGTCTTTTATATTATTTGGATCCTTTTTGATACTAATCAGTCTTTGTATCGACTGCCCAATTAAAATTAAGAAATTACAGTATGCTTTCTCTGGTTTCGTCACCAGATACTGTCAGGGTCGCTGACGAGGCTTTATTAGCCGAAACTATGTAGTCTGGCCCATGTTTCTTCTTCTGAATATATTCTCTGCTCTTGAAGGAACTATTTCAGATTTTAATTTTACGGTAGAGCCGCCAGGTGTCAAAATATTTTGCTTTTCTATCAAACCATCGACAAATCATCATATTTGCATGTGCTGCAAAAGAACCATTTAAATCTTGTTATGAAGAATGATTTTTCAAAGTTATGCAAGGAAAATAGATTTTATATGTCACTTTAAAAATATGCCACCTCCCCTTGTGTTTAAGGGGCTGTACAAAAGAAAAAAATCGCCAAACATTTTTAAACCCTTACCAAAAGCTATTATAGACCACTAATTAAATCCACGTTAATCATGCATGCACAGATCCATAAGAAGTACCTTAGGCTCAGAATTTTTCAATCGTCCCTCGTCTTACACAGCTGTTTTTATTACTGATTGTTGGTACGACAGATAGGAAGAAGCGTGGTCGTTTTAGCGACTAGGTAGCAACCACTAGGAAAGGGAGAAAATGCTTTCATTCTATATTTAGGGTTTTGAAACTTTAACCTAACTTCAAGGGCTAGAAAACCTTAGCTTTGTTCCGCTTTCTTCTCAACGAAGTATTCCGGACATATGTCCTACCCGTGTAGTTTTCGACTAGAAACCCGGAGAAAACAAAGTCTAATTTATTCGCATTGATTTTCATTTCGCGAAATTGAAAAATTAGGTATTGCGGTACAGTATAATTATGAGTTCAGCTGAAGAAAAGGCTAGTCCGTGGTATTTAACATGAACCATGTGCGATATTTATTGGTGTGCAGATCAACTGATATCGAAGGTCTATTGTTCTTTAAAATAATTTAAACTCATAATTAGACTTTATTATTTCTTTTATTATCATTTTATTCAACAAAACTTGGCAAATACCAATTTCGACGTATTCAAAATATCGACAAAAGTGGCCTTCAGTGAGTGAGTGATATGGAGATTACGGCTCACCAATGTTAAAAAGGCTATGCGCGCCAGTTAAAAGTGATTTTCAACAATGCAAATAAAATTACAAGAAACGCGAGGTTAACACTTTACGCATATGTCAACTGACCCATTAATACCTAGCCTCCTGTAAAAGGGACCGTTACAGATAGTGTAGATCCAGATCAGACATCACAGGTGACGGCGTCTACTCATTAGCTTCACTGGTTCCATAAAGTCAGAAATTTCAGCAGGAATATGAAAAAAAATTGATTTCTATCACACTTTTATACTAGAATGCACCTGTTAAAAATATGAGATGGATGAATCTAATAGGCATTAATAGTGTTGCATGATCATTCGGAGTCCAACTGGTGCTTTTCGTTTGCTCCGGTGTTTCAGTGGTTGTTTGATACCCCAGATATCTCCAGGTCCAGCGATATATTGTGTTGTCGAGCCCTCGTTTTTATTCATCATATGTCTTATCCGTGATTTGTTTGCTTTCTGTGATGGTTCATTCATTGGTTATAAAATCTTCATGCGGACCAAACAGCTAACTAAATGTTTCGAAGCACTGAATAAGCAGAAGGTGATGTTTAGATGTAGTAAAGCAAAATACGTCCCCCAATAATCTATTACTTACCGTTCTAAGGCGTTAATTCTGTTGTTTTTCCTCATTGTTCATGTTATCATGTCCGTTTGTCTATTTGCACAAACGGTATGGTCAAATGTAAATGTGCCAAATTTTGTTTTCTGTTAAGTTTTCTACTTAAACTTTAAGAAATAAAGGTAAAACAGATAGTACTGGCGTTTTCATTAGTTGTAAAAATGTTCCCAGTGTAAATTGTCGTTAAATAACTTAAACGCAATTAGACCGCAATCACAAAAAATGTTGTCTGTGCTCTCACCGAGTTTATTTGTCAGCCATGACACAGAGCGCAAATTGTTGCGTTATAACAATCGGTATCGCAATAAATATCAACTAGACATACATGATGTTCTGTTACCATATATGATGTTGTTTTCATAATCAACACCCATCAAACCAGTAACGTCTCAAACAAACCTGCACTCACAACAAAAAACGTGTGATAAAAATTTGCAAGGAATAAACTGCATGTAATGTTGCGTTTGTTTAAATACTTTTTCAGTGCAATGAAATAATTTATAGTTATACTAATGGTGATCATTAAATATTTGCAACTAGCATTTATCTGATTAGTTATGTATTAGAACAGTATTCTAGATATATAATACCTGAGAGGTTAGCAGATGACTTATAGTTAAGTGCGAAAATACTGTTAAGGAATACTTCTGCCGTAGCAAGGATGCCACAATCTTATAAGGGTTTATTCTCTGATTTTTTGCATATTTTTATGTATTTTTGCTGCTGATATGCAACAGAGAACGGATAAGTTTGTGATTGTGCGTTGGCTTGGTGCAAGTCACAGATACTAAAACAAATACGGCCCAGTCTCACTGTCACGTTTTGAGGGCTAGGTTGTACTACGTTTCCCGCTTCTACCTTTAGCAAAATGTACCCCGTTTTGTAAGTACATTTATCTAGGCGGCACTACGTTGCTAGTAAGTTTCCAATACGTTTTAGTGCGTTTAACTACGACTAATTTTGTATTACCCGGTCATCAAACGGCCCTCCTTAACAAGAGGAGGCAACATATTACTCAAATACCATTGACAATTTTATATATAGTTATCAAAATTGATATCAGACTGGATGCTGCTTATTGCATAAACTGTTGCTACTTTCCTTGTAACTGCTTCCTATCTTTCCGATTTTATGTTTGAGCTCTATAGAATTTACACCTTACTTACAGTATGTCTAATTTTCATGTCATTGCCTATTACTAGGTACCAGACAAATGTATGGGGAGGGCCGTAATTAAAGTTGTAAGAACTTGTGGTCCAACCCAGTTGCTGTATAAATTATTTGACAATAAAATATATTGAAACTAACATCAAACTTGACCACGCTTTCAGGGGGGGGCTGAGAAAAAATTTCTTATCTACTACGGTTCAGTAAGTTTTACTAGGGACGACAAGGTAGTGTCTGGGATAACTACCAAGTCAAAGTGACGTTTCAGTAGGTGTCGCAAAGCATTCAATATGGTACTAAAACGTAGAATAGAACGTCGAAAGACGTACAAAGACGTAGGAAAGCGTATAAAACGCGAAGTAGTATGTAGCTGACCTTCTCGTATGGCTACGTATGTAAGATGTTTCATCTACGTTGTAGTACGTTTAGACTACGTTTCAATACTTTTTACTACGCATACACTAATATTTCGAAATGCTACATTTAAGTTGAAATTTCAACTCAAATGCAGAGAGGCCACGTACATATCTGCATATATCCGTAAATATTACGTATTCACTACGGTTTTGTACGCATATTGACGTTTAGGTACGTTTGAAAAGCGTAGCCACCCCTAGTTTTCAATACGTGACAGTGAGACTGAGGCTTAAGGAGATCTCTAAGTTATTGTTGTAAAGTTTTTTGGTCGTATCTAATACTTTTCGCCAAAGTTATAGTACCTTTTGTTCAGGATTTACTACGTGTGACTACATTTTATTAGGTATATATTATGCATATCAAATTGCCATGTTTTAATTTTAACATTCCAAATCAAACGTTACTAGGCCACGTATTCAGCTTTATTCATATACGTGTTCACTTCGTTTTAGAACGTATACTGCCGTTTTGTCACGCTTCTAAAACGTAGTAAACCCTCGTCCTCAATACGTGACAGAGACTGTGGCCTTATTTAGTAATTCGTGACTTGCTGTCGAACCTGGCAGAAATACGGGTCGTGAAAGGCTTCGACCGAACAAAATGTGACGTTTTGCTGCTTTTAAGCCTTAGGGACCAAAATTGTGACGTCATTTCGCTTAAACAAGAAGCGTCTTGAGAGGCTTGTATGGGAGAAAGAACCAAAATTATGCTGTACTTGCCAAACCGCTCCACATAAACTGTCGAAAGCCCGAAAATATTTTTTCATCCCTGATTTTGGCTGTAATTCATACCAGATTTCAGAACAGTTTCATAAACAATCTTTATATGTCTGTTTTTTAAGCCAAAACCTAACGTTAGCGTAAGGCTTCCTGAATTTTTCATTTCTCTTTAAATATCCTGCGTAATAAAGTTACAGCAAGAGCCTCCTTACCAAACTGACGTCGTGGGTACATGTATTTCTGGTGAAAAGTGTTCGCTGCCTTGAGCTTTATATTTATTATGATAATTAAACAAATCGTCCAGGTCATTGAATCAAATAAATACACCGCTTATTAGCACTACTGACGTCCTCGTGACTTTGTCGTTAACATAAATAAATTGCTAGCACATTTATTACCGGAGGCCCACTGCTCTAAATTATGGTCACGGATGATCCTAAAATGATAAAAACTATACTCCTGTCTTCAAATTGGAGAAGATAAGGGATATTCTCGGTTTCTTTTCTGCGAGTTATGGATTCGTTCCCTTGGACCTCCTGGGGAGCATCGTTATGAGATTTCGACGAGAATAAAGCTGACTCTTTTCCGTCCAATTTAACATTCATTATTTCTTCGTTTTAAAGGTCACATGCACGGCTTATATTAGAGTGAAATTATAGAGTTTTTTTATGAGAGATCGAGGCATCAACTCGTCAAATAATTTAGAAACCCCCGTTATGCATCTTAAGCTTAGGACAATTGTAACAGATCTTCAGGCGAATAGGAGACTTAATTAAAATAAAGTTGGCTTATTTGTTAAATCAAGGTATCTGTCCTTGCATAGATTAGAGTGGCTTTGTCGAGCTAGCTCTTCCTTTTAGTGCCACAGCACGTACTTATAATGTTCACAAAAAGTAGGGGATAATAACCTATGAAACATTGTAGCAGTTACAAGAAATGTGATATCCATATGAAACGGTCAGTGTCGATAAGATAAATATCCATTTAGACACTTTTCATGAAAGTTTGGAGGATATAACCTGTCACGTGATCTGCATACATTTGCTTCGAGCATGAGGTTAGGACTAAGAAGTGGCAAATTCGAATAAAAGTTCATTCAAATGCTTCAGCCAATCGAACCCTTGAATGCATTTTTAAGCTCCGTGTGCTAAAAGATTTTCGTCTTCTTCAAAATTGTCTTTTAAGAAGATAATCAGTTAAGAAAAATTAGAAGTTCGTGGCATGCACTCTTTTGTTTGACGAAACAGCGTGTAAAGCCAGTTATCACTTTAAGAAATGAATCGTGGCGAGTGCTTATGAGTATGTTTCTTCAATGTATAAAAGAACGTATTGCAATACCAGACTCGTGTGTAATTTGGGTGTCGACTACATATCTAAAACGAATTGCATGCAGATAACGTGACAGGATATACCATCAAAATTGTAATGCAAAGTGTCTTATCGAATATTTGACTGAGTGACACTTGCCGTTTGAGATGAATTTGGTACTTTTTTTATTTGTTGATTTGCGCTATCGGGCGCAAGCCAGTATGTAAGTGGTTTAGTGATACCGAGTTTTTTTTTGGAAGAAATGATACGTCACGCTTAGTCGGGAAATACCAGGAGAGTGTGTACTGTATCGATTCGTTCTAAACTTTTTTAAGGCCGCAATTAAGCCGCAATTAAGCCAACGAGATCGGAAAGTTCGTTCCGGTTTGAGACAGCATTTCTGACTCCACCATGCAATTTCACAAAATTTTTATGCTGTCTTTGTCCTAAATAACTTGCAAGGTTGCCATCTGTGATATTTTACTACCACTACTACAAGTATTATTATTATGACAACGGGTCTGTCTTTGGTTCTCAGACGGTTTATGTAGCCTGACCTTACGCCCTTGTTGAGCTGCTCCCGGATGAAGTGGTCTGGTGTTCTGGAACAGTGCTAAGCTGTTGTGCCTTGCAAGTTTTTATGGCGTAGCTACCCCGGTTACTCCGACATCAATATCTTGGCAGTGGCCTTAATCAGCCGGTCTATGTGGACATGTCGGGTCGATGCATGCAATAGCTGCGATCATTTTTTAACACTTTGCTTAAAATTTTGGTTTAGGTTTAAGACTCTTCTGCTGAATGATTGCGTTGTTGGAATACTTGGGACAGATACGTCATAAAGCATCTGTCCGTCAGTATAAACTTACATCGCAGCCTCACGCGTGCGAAAATTCCAACAGTTTCTGTCTCAAATCGAAATGATATATTATATTGTCTATGCCCATGGGCGTAGAAATCTTAGAAATTGCCTTTGCTCCTGAAGCATTTTACAAAAGGTCATGACTGGTTGAATGTTATTTTCTATTGACTGGTTATCATTGATATTTCGCGTATGTTTGATCAGGCCCAGAAGTATCAGAAAAGGATCGACATTGAGACGGTCTAGTAGTATCACTTAATGCCAAATATTTTTAAGGTGACCAAACATGCCAGTTAATTGAATGAAGGTAATTACATGCCAACATGAGCTTAGAAATGCCAACCAGAAATCTACTAGATGAAACCGAGAATGTGCGATTAGACCGAGGTGAAGACTGACTTGGGTTTGGCAGAGGCGCGATTTGACCAAGGTGCTAATCCATTGATTACACAAGTTATTGTGTGCTAAGCGTAGACCCAAACTTTTTTGTAACAGCTAATACTAGTGGTTATTATTATCAGTATTTCATTTCACCACCACCAGTCGTCATTCATAGTTCTGCAACATGTCAAGATCTGACTTGTACAGACTTGGCATTGTTAAACAGGTTTCATTTAAACAATGCAACCGATACAATCTCCTCGCACCGGACTGATCCATAAAAGGGTTTGCTGGAGACAGTTTCAGATTAGAAACAAGTTACAACGAAATCTACCTGTTTAAAACTTTAACGATTTCTCTATAGAAGCATTTTCTTTTGTCTCTGTCTATCTATTTCAAAATTTTTTTCTTGTTTTGTCCGTCCGTCCATTGCCTAACCTTCTGTGAGATTGACAGATTGATAACAAAACCGGGCTGTGCGCAATGGAACCCCGCCTACAGCGGCCCGGGACTGCTAGATCAGAACACACAGCGCTTAACCCACTGAGCTTCCGGGGCTCTCCTTTTTGCACATTTATAAATGTAAAGCTCAGCATACGGTTATTGAAAAGAATCTGGCAAGAAGGCAAGCGCAGTTTGTCCTGGCCATTTGCTTGTTAGGTATGCTAACGCGACTGCTTATCTCCATAACCACCACATTTAATAACTTATATTTGGGTTCCGAGATGGCAATGTAATTCAGCGTTTTATAATGTTAATGCAACTACGAGTAAAGACTTTAAATTCCATATCAATCTAAGCATGGTTTGATCAGGTTTCAATTTTTGTAAATGTGGTGATTTAGGAGAGCAACTTACGGAAAAGGATCATATGACGAATATTGTGGATGATTCTTTATCATAAACTGCATTAAAAGTATATGCAAAATAATTAAGGTTGAATAAAACACCTAGTTTTCGGAAAGATTAAGCACATTCACGAATTTTTGGATTTTGAATATGTGACTGGAGGGTGGAGGTAGCAGCATGGTTACTGCCATTTAAGTGTGCCAGGTCTCGGTTTAAAACTGAATGGGCTGTCAAGAATACTTTGACTGTATCAATTTCTGATCATTGCCTATAGGAGACCCGGTAGCTCAGTGGGTTAAGCACTGGCCTACTTATCCTGGTTCGAGCCCTGCTTGAGGCGAGAATCTTTCCTACCTTAAAGTTGTAAACGGGGTTCTGTTGCATAAAGCCATTTATCATCACCCGCCCATCGTCCTGATCTGACTGAAATACTGTTGAAAAGGACGTGAAATTGCAAGTCATCCATCCAGCCATCCATCCAGCCATCCATCATTGCCTATCTTTTTACACTGTAAAACAAATCCGCAGATTTTACTGTAGAATACCTAGCAACCAGCTGCCAGTCCGTTTCCCGTTATTTTTACGGGCGTCTGCCTGTAGAACATTTGTTTAAAGTAAAAAGTATGCAAAGACCAGGAACTGAAACAATCAAAATCCAAATTCAGCCCTCAAACCATAGTTGGAAACAACTAAGATTACAAATAATCAAGATACAGAGAACATATGGCCAGCCGAGTGAGCAGCTTGTTCCCAAAAGGTGGCCACTCAGCAACCCAAACCGAACCAAAAATAATAAGAACATACATAAGGTAAAACATCACAGAAACTCTGACACCAAAAACAGGCAACAGAGAACCACAACAGAACTACCGCCTTGGAACGGTCAGTAATGAATTACTGGGGGGCTGAAATCGATCTTACAGGCCCAACCTCACCCTCAGTTTCTGAAGTGGTACAAAAGATTTAGTTGGTTGTTCGGTTCGCATGATAACCCTCTAACTCGTCAATGAATCATCACGGTAAACACATAAATCAAATTTCAACACCATGAAGAAGCAAAGACGAGGACTCAACAGATACAACGGGCCGTCTGACAGGTGGAGATCCCTGTCCTGCCAAACAACCCCACTGGAAATCTGAAGCAAAAGAAGGCAACCAGTTGAGCCCCTGTGGACCAAGCAACAGACAAAAAGGCTCCGGTCCCAACCAACTAAAATATATAGCTTTAGGTCGGGGCCATCATAGAGTCTGACGACCGATCCCTCGGTGTGCAATTAAAGAGTGCAGCAAAGTTATCAACCGTGATTGGGTTAATCACTAAGCATGCAGACTGTCGCATAACATTTAAATTATAGCCAATACGTTTGTGACGTATTATTATTTTTCGGAATTGATCAGAAAAATCAGTCCTACCCTTAATCTTTTTGAATTTGTATACTAAGTCACCGTAAAATTCTGGTTCCGATAGGCCTTGGTGTAAAAGAAATTTTAATCTGACATCAAATTTTGAAACCAATTCATGGTGTCTGCGATAGAATTTAGAAAAAGCCTTTCTAAGCTTATGATACCGATAGCCCTGTTGAAGAAGTTTAGCAGTTAAACATTTATTACGAGCATTAAAGTCATTTACATGACTACACACTCTAGCAAATCTTATAAGTTGAGAAATATACACTCCATAAGAGGGACGAAGTGGAACGTCACCATCCAAAAATGGAAAATTAACTATATCAAAGTCAAAGTCATCACGTTTATCATGAATTTTAGAAGATACAAAACCGTTAGAAATAGATAGATGTAAATCCAAAAAGGGGGCCTCGGTATCTGAAGTATTAGCTTTATTCAATTTAAGTTCAGGTGGGTAAATTTGGTTAACCATGCTTTCAAAATAAGGATTATCAATATTCAGAAGATCGTCTAAATATCTAGAGGTCTCGATATGATAGAGTTATGTTAACTGACCTTCTCGCAAAGACATTTATAGTGTTGAAGGGCTATATGACCAAACCAAAACCTCTCTTATTCTACCTTATTCTGCGTGATGATTCTGACATTGTTTACGGGCGCCCGTAAAAATATCGGAAAATGGACTGGCAACTGCTGCCAGGAATTCTACCGTAAAATCTACGGAAAGTTTTTAAAGTGCACTATGTAGAAATTATGGCTTTAATATCATTCAACATGCAGTTACTAAAGCAGTGGTCCAGTTATGTTGGATTTTTGTGACACTTTTGGGATAATGTTTCTTAATTCTCAGCAAAAACCCATGTCGTGATCCCTCAGTTAGAGCTGCCTTGTTGACGAAGTTCTAATGGATACTCGCAACATCTGTTACTTAGGAGTATAATAAATATCCTCAAAATCTGTCCGTATTTATAAACGTGTCTACGCTAGATGAAATCAGTAGATGCTGTTTCGTGTGAAACTGACGGAACCCAGGTCCGCATCACTTTCAAGTCCACATAATATGCAAGTACTCTGGTATCTCTATTTTTAGTTACACTAAATATTCAGACTAATCTGAAAACTTGGTAAAGGATTTTATCTTCAGTACACCAGACCTGATTGATCCAATCGGAGCGATTTATTAACTCGTGGCCACGAGTTGATTTGACCAATAGGAGGGCAGTATTAACTCGTGGCCACGACTTAGTAAGTCGTGGGAACGACTAATTAAGTCGTGGGAACGACTTAGTAAGTCGAGGGAACGACATAATAAGTCGTGGTAACGACATAATAACTCGTGGGAACGACATAATAAGTCGTGGCCACGAATTAAGAAAAATATTGCACATGTCCCTTCCGGGGTTCCGTAGACTTCAGAGCGTTTATGATTCTTTTATTCAATACAGAGAACATCGAAATCTCAGGAATACAGTCAAATTTCGTGTCGCTAGTAGGTCTAATTTGAAAATCTTTTGGTCTAATAACACCGAATAATGACAGCCTCTTCAAGTAAAAAGATGATTATTTATGTTAACTTAAGAACTTTAAAAGTCTTACGGTTTTTTAAACAAACAGTTGATTCCTATGGATTTCTTAATACTGACAAGATAGAATAAAGCAACTAAGCCTTGTTGAAAGTTTGAAAGCTCTTGAAACATACAGTAATCTTTTGAAGTTTATCATTGATATTTTGCATATGTTTAATTTTGTTAAGGTAATTTCCTTTAAACCGCTGAACCAAAAACAAATCTAGAAAGTTTTGTCTGTAAGACACTTATGATGCCCCCGTACAGCGACTGTCACAGGACATGTGTGTATCCCTTAACAAGAGTTTATCACACAGGACTGCCAAGTATCTCTATAGGCTTTGTATTTCTGGTCTTTGGGCAAAGTTTTATTTCATTGGTCAAAGAGATCAAAGGTTTACTGTTAGCCAGCAAAATCTCTAGGCCCATTAAGATGTGCTACTTGCCTAATTTTAAAAGTTCTTGCTACCATATATCTGTGCCTTTTCATGAGAAACCCTGCCTACAGGGTTTCCGACCCCGTAAGACACAAACTAGCCTGCTCAGACACAGAGACTAGCCAAAGGCTTGTAATTTGAAATGAGGAAACTACAGAGATTACATTATCTATGCAATGAACAAAAATGGTGCTGATCAGCCTGCGCAGAGGGACAGTCGAGCTGGGCCTTTTTTTGTTTGCATATGCTAAAAGCAGGTTTTCTTATGAGATATTACTTCAAAGGGGATGCTATAAATCGCCATCTTATCTCATTTTAATGACTTGACACATTTCTAACTGACCGCTCTGCTTTGATATAATTAGATAAGGTTGTAAAGGAGTCTGGAAAAACTGACCAATCAGCTAACTTTTTGCCCAAAGATCTGAAATTATACCTCAAAGCTCTGTGTGATGCGCTACTTGCCCTTAAGCATACTTCAAGCATTTATTGGAAACATTATCCAAACTTCATACCCTACCATGCAAAACTCTGCTCAAAATGACCGAAGTTGAAAGGCCAGAATTATGTTAAAATTATTTTTTTTTCCATGAAAAAAACATGTCCAGAACAAGTAAACAAAGTCTGAAATACAGGCACTGCATATTGACGGAGGAGTTGATTAAACAAACTATTTACTCTACAATGCAAACATTTGCCGACAATGAATAAGTTCAAATGGCCATAATTCTTTCAAAATTAGTTCCTGCTCCAACAAAAACTCACATGCACATTTTTAATATGTCCGCAATATGTATGACTGGTTTGAAAAGATCCATTAAAAACAAACAGAGGAGTTGATTACACAAAATTTATACCCAAATGACTATTTTTAAGAGGCCGTAATTCTGTCACAATTAATTCTTGCTCCAACAAAAACCCACATGCACATCTTCAATATGTCCAAAACATGGACGCAAGGTTTGAGAAACCATAAAAACTGTGAGAGGATCTGATTACACAAACTCCATAACCAACAATGCAAAACTTTGCCCAAGATGACTAAGTTCAAAAGGCCGTTCTTCTGTGAAAAAATAATTTCGGCTCCAACAATAACCCACATGCACATCTTCTATCTGTTCAAAGCATGTATGCAAGGTTTGTAAAAGATCCATTGAAACTATGAGAAGTTGATTACACAAACTCCATACCCTCCATTGCAAAAATTGCCTATAATGACTTAGTTTAAAAAGCCATACTTCTTTCAAAATTTATTTTGGCCCCTTCAAAAATCCACAGAAATATCTTCAATATGTCCACAACATGTATGCAAAGTTTGAAACAAATCCATTGAAAACTGGGAGAGGAGTTGATTACAAGAACTCTATACCTTAAAGTGTGATGGACGGACAGACAGACCGACAGAGGACAGACAGAATGAGCAAATCTTAATGCTCCTGACTATCGTCATTACGAGGGCATAAAAACTCACCTGACCCTAAAAATGGGATGCTTCTGCCTAAGAAGTCATAACGTCTATAAACTATAAATTTAACGCAGATCGATTTTGCCAATATTTTCACCAAGTACTGCGAGGTGTATGCCGCTTTGTACCGGGACTTACCGATGTCACATGATTTCCAAGTATGAATGTCAGACGGTTTAGCCGGGAACCGTTTCGCACACTTAAAAACAAAATGAAATACAAGCAAACGCTGATGCAAAGCATCAATACGCCGAAAAACTCTGTCATATTTATCTTTTCCCATCTTAAATTGTGGACTAACTAAGGACGTTTACACTGGCGAAGAAAATTTTAGTCAAGATTTAGTTGAATTGTAATCTCACTTGAGTTTACACTGAGATAATCTATAGCACGAAACTTAACCCTATTGCGTTCCCACTGGTAAAGAGTTAATCTGGATTGTTAGTCAACTTTATTGAGTTATGATGCTATACTTGTGGGTTAACTTCCAATATTTGCACTCTTGAAAACTCGGAGATACCTAAAAACTATTGTCTGGATATATTAACCTTTACTTTCATCTTTACTGAAAGTGCTAATTGAATTCTACATGTATACACCGACGGTAAATCGTACGCGATTGTTCAATGGCCAAAATGAATCAAAGGCCCAACATTTATGATAAACTGAGGTTCATAATTGGAAACTATCTTATTTTTTTTTTAATTTTGATAATTTTAATCTGGAGAAATTCAGAAAATCATAAAACTATTTGCCAAATCACCCAAGTGTTTCCTTTCCCTCAGCATGGCACCGACAGATCACCAGACAATATCACGGGTCGATTAATTCCGTGAAAAAGTGCATGAAACAGAAGACTTGACCTTTCACATTTTTCACGGTCTTGGTTAACTATCAAAATGCGATATCTAAAGATATCTAAAAAAACAGAGGGTATAAAACAAATCTGAAAACAACAACGCAAAATAACTCGATTTCTTCCATCCGTGGGTTATCTGTATGCAATAATAGGGGGACATAATATTCCTTACCCCTAAAAACACCATAATGACAGATTATATACATGTAGATCTACGTGTACCATAATGACTACATAGACAAATATGTGTCCTGAAAATCGGCATTTTCGAAGTGTTGTCATGGATAAATATCACAGACTTTTCACTAATTTCTCAGGAACATGTAGCACATCTTAACGGCCTTTTCACTGACTAATTCACAACGACTTTTACGGTCTTTTCACAGTTCATTTTCACGGTCTATCGTGACTTCCCTGTGAAATTCTGATCGAGAGTCTAAGCTAGCTCAATGCTGACAGCAAAGACTCTGATCATACTGGCCGGATGCCCAGGCTGATCTGAGTCTCCGCTGGGGGCACATGTTACTTTGTTGTCTTTTTGCCGGTCACGGTTCATGTATCTGTTTGCTGTGATTATTCAACGATGAGTAAGGACCGATACAATAGTCTTTTGAATTACGAAAGAAGCTAGGGCGAGGGTTGGAGCTACGTCAGATCGTCAACAGGTTTCCCCACTCTACTCCGCCAATAAGTAATCATTACCAGCCGCTAAAAGGCAGTGCTTTCGTTGTGGTTTATCAGTGTTGTTGTTTGTTGTGTTTGCTTATCGGAAGTCTTGGAATGGTTTATTTTGTATTATTCTTGGTAAAGGCTGACGCCCACACAACTTCTGATTGAACAGCAACATTTGATTATATAGCTATATTGTGTATACAGAAATATTCCCAAGACAGTCTTCTGTTAAACAATTTTATACCAACTGCTTATTATTATAATTGACTTGGCAGTCAGACAGCTGATAATGATATAATATTTAAAACAAACCAAAAACATCTCCGATTTTAATTGAGCAATTCTAAGAAATTATCATGTATGGATACTATGTTAAATAAATTCAACATTTTTTGTATGTGCCAGGTCCACCATATCCGGCTTTTAATGCCACTTCATTGCATCTAGATACAAGCGTCGATCGCCCGAGATAGATTGCTCGGAAAAAATATCAAGAATGGTCAACTGCAGCGTTTGAACTACTCGATGACGTCTTTTTAAGACCATTTTAAGTAAAGGACACTTTTGATCAAGTGCGAAAGCCAAAATCATAATGATTCGGATGTTTGGCTGTTGTAATAAAGGTAAAATATCTTTGAATATTTGAATATGCAACGAGCATGAGGTTGAAAAAGATTGCAAGTTTGATGTTTATATCTTCCCTTGCCTATGGCATGGGAAGATATATTGTGTTCACTTTTGCAAAATCTGTCATAAGACGCTTTTTTATCCACAAAAATCTGAATAACGGCTATACCTACCCATACATTGTGCATATCAGCTTGTCCGTCTTCGCATGGACTAGCGAATGTACGAGGCGATTTTTGATTAATTGAATAATAAATGAGTAATTAACGATTAATTGTTCCGTTTGATTAACACAGAGCCGGGAAATATAAGCCGCGTTAGCTAGCGCTTTAGCTGAAACGAGAGCCAGTACCTGTTTCAGGCAGACGAAAAATCGATAGCAAATGCAGCAGTGTACAAGGCATAGTAAAACCTCCCAAATGACACACTTTGGTGAAGAGCTTGATCAGAAGAGTTGCTCTAACTAGCCACAAAATGTGCAAGTCAACGGGTTCGTCTGGGCCTGGACAAGGGAATATTTGAGCCTACAAAGTCTAATTGAATAATTAGCGATTTATTGTTCCGTCAATAAACACAGAGCTGGGGTGATACGGCACCGCATTAAACGCTTATACGCGAAATTGGTTACTCGTATTGCAAACGCCTATAAATAGACGGCTCAGTTGTGAAGCGAAAATGGGCCATATGTTATAATGTATGCGATTAAATAATAGCAATTAGCCTGCGATTTTGGCCACACCGATCAAACCTAATTGCTATATGGAATCACTCTGCGGAAACAGGCTGCGAGGATGCACAGACTGGTTTAAGTCTATCATGTTCGCACAAAGCGAAGGATCCTTGATTCAGTCAGTTCCTGAAGTGTAGCATGGGAACGAGGCAAGTGTATTTTACAAGTGACCGTTATTTATTTCAAATATAGCTGCATACAGAGGAGCGTAAAAAAGGGACCGTAGCGCTTATGCATAGACAAGTACTATTTGCTCTAAAACTACGTCCCTTTGCGCATGGTGCAAGGTCCCTCGTCCAAAGACTGCCTGTGCGAAAGAGCAGGCTGGAGGCGGAAACTTGACTGAAAATCACGTTCTGAATACACAGCCTAAAATTTTAATATCGCAGGGAATCATGTTATGTTACAGCTGGTACTCTCGTCCTAAACGCATGTAGGCCTATATTACGGTTACGTATTTTTAACGCTGAGCCGCTTGGGGAACGTCGTTACGAGAAGTTAATCAGAACAGAAACGTATGTATACAAAGTGAGTTACTGCAAACATCTTGCACAACGAACTTAAAATATTTTGACAGCCATCTGATACGAAAAGTGTGGGTTAAGGGAAACTATACCTTTATTATTCAAACGAGTAAGGGAAGATATCTGTATTCTCTCGAATACCTCCCTCTAGTTTACCTTGTTTTTACGTTATCGTCTTTAAACGTTTCTAATTGGTATGTTTTGAATTTCCTTTCGAGTGTATATTTATTGTTGTTGTTTTTTTCTTTCAATTTCCTTTCGAGTGTATGATTTTTGGTATCTAATTATATGCTCACGTAAAACAGTTTTCGAAAGAAAATTTACCCCGGTCACTGAGGATAAGCCAAAATTCTAAAGCTAACGTCATCATTTTCTTACAGTATTGTAGTACTTCACTGAAGGTAAAGATGGATGGATGACCTGCGAGTTTAAGTTCTTTTCAACAGTATTTCAGTTATATCAGGACGATGGGACCGTGATAATGAAAGGCTGTGTGAAATAGACTCCCGTTTACGGAAGGAAAGATTCTCGCCTCAAGCGGGACTCGAGCCCGTTCTGCTTGATCAATAGGCCAGCGCTTATCCCACTACGCTACTGGGGCTCCACTTCACTGGAGGAATTTCACAATTAAATTCTTCAAGTTAAGCCTATATTTTTTCTCGAGATCTGATTCTCCATTGAACTGAAGCATCCGTAAATCATTCCACATAGTTTTTATGTCAATGGAGCCCGATAGCTCAGTGGGTTAAGCGCTAGCCTACTGATTAAGCGGACCCGGGTTCGAGCCTCGTTTTAGGTGAGAATCTTTCCTACCGTAAAAGGGGGTTCCATTCCACAAGCCTTTCATCATCTCCCTCCCTTTCATTATCTCCCTCCGCTCGCCAATATATGACTGAAATAGTATTGAAAAGGACGTTATATCACAAGTCATCCACCCATTTGTAATATCAATGACGCATGCTCAGATTCGTCAGTGGTTTAGCATAAATCATATCTTTCACACAATCAATAGATTTTGCAAGAAAACCTCGCATACAATGATGAGTCACGACGGTACAGAAGCCACCAGGCGCTTGCTATTTTTGCCTTGCTTTCAATCGGTGGGAATTTTGGCTACTGACCCCTTTCGTGCTTATCACTTTCCCGAATATCGAGTTTAATTATGCTTCTCTAATTCCATGGTATATCTTAAGGCCCAAACACGGTTCCTTCCTTGCAATTTAACTTGAGTGATGAAACAAAATGCAAAACATAACATATATTTTGCATAGTACATTTGTAATTGTTTAGACGTTTTATATTGGTAAAACTTCAGTATATTCCCGACGTCCTTGGTTTGAATGGAGATTGACGCTTTAATGTTACCAAGTTTCATTTCCTACAATTTAATCGCTTCAATTGGAATTCAACAAAGTGCGTTGACCTGTGATGCAGCATGTTGACAGGGAACTAAGTGTCTCTTCTGTTACGACCTAAAACAAGAAATAAATGGCATTATATCTATTTCAAATAAGTATATATATTATATATTCAACTTAAGTAGTTGAATCACTGACATGCAAAATAACCCGTCATAAAATCGAAACTGAATCGGTTGAAGGATCCGACAATAGCTTTGCTGTTTGGCTAAACCAAGGCCAGATTTAACGACAGTGCACAAGAGACTAATAGAATAAAACTCAGTGTGACAGACCTAACTGCTGTATTCAGCTTGAAAGTTAAAGCCGACATATCATTCAAATTGAGAAACTAACTCTATGTCATTTAGTGTGGGAGGTGCAAGAAAGAGCGTGTTTGCAAGACAGGCGACACCTTAAGATATAGATTAATTGTAAACAGACAACAAATTCGGAATCCCAATGTCCGAATGTTGTACGTATGTGGACATATACGTGTTTGTTCAAGGCACCATGATATAGAATTCAAAGTGTTCCCCCTCTATAAATTGAAAACGGACGGTATAACAACACGTAAATTCAAAGAGTCACATTTGATCGAAGTTAAACCGTGCACTCTAACGATTGTATTGCTTCTCTATGTCAAATTGTGTTCGTAACGTTAAATAAATGTTTCTTACGGAATTACAGGATAACAGATATCTGACATGACAAGTCCAGTACAACCCTGCTGTTAATAGTTTCAGTATAAGAAAAATAGACAAACATACCTTTTATGTCGAGATAATGACTAGCTATCTCAACGTGACTAATTGTTCTGCAATACAGTTTAGACCTTGAGCTGACCATAGACCCCCCTCCCCCCCCAGGGGGAATTTTGGACACTATAATTTTCTGAAACTACATTATATAAGAAACAAAATGACACATGTTAGCCCTCTGTACGTTGGGGCATTAACGTGTAACGTCAACGTTACTTACACTACCCAAATTTACATATTCACGTTATAACAGAAAATACACATTGGTATACAAATGTTAGTATTCGCCCTAAATAATGTTGGGTTTTGTCTCCTAGTACATAAATCGCTGTTTCAAGGTAATTGACATTGTCAACGATGAGTTGACTAACCCGTATAACGTAGTTTACGTTGTATTTGACGTTTTCCCCTTTCAGTGTCTAAATAAAGTAATATAAGGAGAAAATTGTAAGAATGAAGTGAAGAGAAAAGTAATTGTTATATATATGACTGTTTCAATAGTCTGGTATAAAAAACAAGCAAACTAAAGTCTTACAAAACTCATCAGCAGTCACGATAAATATGTAACGTATATAACCACTACAAAAATTCGGAAAAAAACAACTAGACTAAATCTCTGAAATGGTGGACTGAAGTTTATACGTGCTCCATCAATCTTCTTTGATTCATGCACAGCTTAGATAAGTTAGGCAGCAGTTAGCAGTGGATATATTAAATGTGGACAGAAACTTATTGAAGAATTTAACCTACAAAATGACGAGAAAAGCTAAGAAAGCCAACATCAGCTGCATTTCATTTTTAATATTATCTATATTATGTCTTAAGTAGACACTGTTGTATATGTAAACATGAAGAAACGCCCGTTTTATATGTCCTCAAACTATAAAAAAATCATTGGATAGTGTATATTTAAAATCAATCTAACAGTAATGTTACGTTACATAATTGTAATATGTCGGGGGATAAGATTTGTGAGTCATCTGTTATCAAAAATTTAGTTCCCGGGCAATATGAATTATTCATTGCTGTAGTATTAGCTTACCACTGGTAGTCAGATGGCAATTTAGCTCTTTGAAATACACAAAAACTCAGCAAGACCCACATAGATTGTTACAGCTGAAGCATTTCGACCTTGCCTTCAATTCAGTTTCACTTAAAAGTGACTTCATAAAGATGTTTTTTTTTTAAATTTTATGCATAGAATGAACTAAGTAAGAGTTGATATATGCTGCAACTGATTAAATATTTAGGTTCTCGTCATGATGGGGATAAAACCAATTTCGCGACCTGTGCTGTTGGTTGAGCCATTCAATTACCCTACATACAAATATGCAACTGTGGCTGCCAGCCGAGGCAATCAAAAGCAGTACCAACTCTCCCAACAGGGATAAACACCATTTTCCTATGCTGTCAGTCGAATCGTCAGCCACGAGCCTCTTTGCACAGTAACTGCTTTACATAGATTAGCAAATATGTGTGGCTCCCGTGATCATAACTTACATATTAATTTGTGATCTACATGATCTGTTTATGCAGCTCCCGGCCATCAAATACATTATTAACTATTAACAATGTGAAAATTTAAGGCTGATAGAAAGTGACATACTTTATACCGCATACATTATTCTGTCATCAGCTTGTTCAGGAGTTATATTTTTCATTATGTTGTTACAAATATGTAACTGGTCTGGTAATTTTGCAAACCCCATGGTTTTATTCCCACTTGTTGTTACTATCACGGACTAAAGGTGTTACGAAATACAAATTTCAGTCACACAATTTTTCAATATGTAAGCGACTAAAATTGTTGTTTGGATATTGCCAAAATGCTGTATTCCCTAACAGTATTTAATAAATTTGGACAAAGATGATAAGATAAGCAGTAAGATGTCATAAATAAGCAGTTTTCAACCATATTTATTGCTAAAAAGTAAACAATATGGTAATACAAGGTCACAGAGATCAAATGCAGTAAGTTATTTAGGTTAACCCTTCCTTGGCATGTATAGGTATCCACTATTTCTATTGTTTGATTATTTGCTCTTTAGAAATACTGTTTTGCTAGTTTAGGATATCGAAAATGAAGAATCCATAAACTCGCAATGAATACGTTGTATACGTTACTTGTTCCGCCTTTTTTTTCTTTTTTTTTTCTCAATATTATGCTGCAAAGCATAACTACAGTGTAGGCGAATACATTCTGAAGGAGAACAACTAAGATTTGCTCATAGATATCTGAACAGCGAGGACTAACATTAATATATTCTGTCATTTTCATTTGCCATTTCATTATGTGTGCAGAGCTACTGGAACACTGTCCCTGAAACATTTTTGTCCAACTAAACGTATCTTTATGTTCTTTGGTGAATAAATGCTTTAATAGATGGTTGAATGTAGTTAGATTCTTGAAGAGATTATCCAAAGTATTTAGACTTTAAAAAGAAAGAAACAAAAGCATAGAAATATAGATCATCTTAAACATAGCATTAATAGATCGCTAAAGTATGCTAGTAAACTGCCAGTGTCTCTTTTCTGTATTTAATGTTTCTGATACTATTCTCCCAAACTCCTGGTTGAAACATTATTGTTAAATACATAAATAAGCTAAATAAAGCAATGTATTGTCACTACCATTAATTATTTTCAAAAGTTTGTTTCTTAACTGTAATTCAGCAATGTTGTTTCCCTTGGTAACGTAAAATATACGATAGTCTTACAACAGTAAGAATACGCTGCCAGCAAATATCTACATTAGCTTTGATGCAGCACTGTATTTGGCTTAAGTCTTCAAACTTCAGGTTTACTGTTCTGCTTTATAGTTTTTTCAGTGTGCACGTAAAAACTATACCAAATCCTGTCAGTAAACAAGGTGGTACTACATTTGCATTGTTAATTACTGATTATTTTATAATTTTATACTAAACACGTCAAAAGCGCTTAGCTTTTAATGTTATCATACTGATTGACGGTATATCATTTTATTCGAGCCCTATATGCAAAATCTATGCTGGCTTAGCTGCGGCTTTATCTTTTTTATCTATTCTGGTGTGGTATTTTGTTTATTTTTTGAAGTTGTATATAACAAAATTTAACGTATGTTACTGTCTTTAGAACTCAAATGTACAAATTGTAAAAGAAACAAACTGGGCAACGCCATTATGAAATACTTTTATCTTTGATATAATAACAAAGTTGCCAGCAAAAGAACCGTTTTACGTGTGCAGAATATATCTATGCCCTTAACATTACAATCTGTAGTATACTGGTTTTAATCACGTATAAAACACACCTCATGAATCCCTAAGAGAAATAACTGAGAGAAGTGTTGCTAGGTCCAAGTACACAGTATATCATAAGAACACCCAGACTTATATATGTTATTGTTTTTTATGTGACAGTGGGAAAAAACCTGATTAAAGGTATTATAATGAAATATTTTAAATGTTAATGTTATTTACGTTACTTTTAGTAATGACTTATCATAGAAAATAAACCAGAATGCATTTTTTCTTTTATATTTAAAGATTATTTCATGAAGAAAGTGCTACCAACGAAAATAAAATGATTCTATCATCAAATTATGTGAGTTTAACAAAATAGCCCTCGGTAACGTATATAATCGATCATTATGGCCGACTAAAATGCGTTCAAAATATTGTGGAACTGTTCCTTACTGTTTAGATAGGCTGGCATATTCAATAATACCTTTTCCTGTTGTTTTTTAATTCATACAGTGTAGTTCAAGCACTTGAATGATACAGAAAGTGATAATTGTAATATGGAACATTTATAAGGGGGTACTATGTTAAACATCCTATTTCTCCCAAAGTGTAAAGGATAGGATAATAATTTTTGCAGATCTGAAAAGATCAATAAATTGTCTTTAATACAGTAACAAAGATACGGTCTAATAATAAAGGAGTAACTTACAAAAAGAAAGTATTTTGGATAGAAATAGCAATTTTAATGGAGTGTAAAGACAAATGTCACGTATATGACACCATGGGAGCTAAAGTGACCAGTCAAACATCATAACTTTTAGCTACTGGATTGTTCTATTAGACTCCACTATAACTTTAAACATAGGAAAGTGATTTCTATTTTTTTATAATTTTCTATTATTTTTATTTTATGTTAATTTTTTTAATGGGTAACGTTTGTAACAGGCTGTTACAGCTTAACGCCCCACTCGCCAGAGGGCTAACATGCTGCAAAATACTTCTAAGATGCTGGGCTTTAAGAAAAGTATGGTCTACAAAATTCCCCCTGGGGGGGGGAGGTAAACCATTTCTGGCTCATGGCCTAGTTCCTTTTTTTCCTAAATATAAAATGCAATGAAATTATTTTAGGTGCATAGTGCTCACACTGCCATTTTTGATGAAAAACTGAGGAGCTTTTGCGTGCCAAAGCTCCTCATTTTTTAGCAAAAATATGCAAACTTGATTTTGTATGTACTAAAAGACTTCAAGAATCGTTGATAAACAACTTCGATAAGCTAAGGATGTTTTGAACCACCGGGCCCTGTTATCAATTTTCTATAATGTAAGATATACCAGACCTTAAAAAGAAAATAAAATAAAAATAAAGAAAAACACATTTCAAATAATTATCATCATTATCAACTTGGTATGTTTTGCAAAATAAGCACTCTAAGTCGTTAAGTATATCGAAATGCAGAAGCATGTACTTCGTCGTTGTAAATATGTATGTTTAGAAAATTTAAGTGTTGAAAATATGTTATTTCAGACACCTCTAATATACAGTCTTGCTGGTTTTGTCTCATCTGCAATTTTTTAGCAGAAGCGAGACATATGCGCTGTTTTTCCGTTGACATCGTCGTCGTTGGAGTCAGCAGCATAAAAGTTTGTCGAGTTTCTGTATTTAACCCGGTTTGTGACAGTGCGCTGATAGGCGGGACTCAGCATTCCGCGGAATTCTTGTCTTCACTAAAAAGTTCTTGTAGTGTTTTTTTGTTTCGTATTTAAACATTATGGTGAACTCGTCCGCGCCTGAATATCTTTTTTTTCTAATTTGGTGACATACCTTGCGGACTTTGCGGATACTATACGGATACGATACGGCTTCGATATGGAGAGAGACCACGCCCACAAATTGTGTGGAGTTAAAGTCCGCAACTATCCGCCCAGTCCGTAATGTGTGTGTGTGACTGGGGCATAACGACAGTAAAGCCAATATCAGAGAGACTGTCATAATGTAGACTTGATAATATATGTGCCGCTAAACGAGAAAACCAACAACGTGGTTGTGCGCCCAGCGCGGACTCAGATCAGCCTGGGCATCTGCCGAGTCTGATCAGAGTCTTTGCTGTCCGCATGGATGTAGCTTAGACCCTTAGCTACCCTTTAAGCGCTTAATAATCTTTTGCACGTTTAACTTCAGGCATACCAGATGAACAGAAAATAGTTTTAAATTAAAATGCATAAATACGATCCAGATGGTGGGGACATAGTACAATGCCTGAAAGCAAATCTTTAAAATCAACAATTAGCGTTCCTGTCCAGACTCGATACTTATGATTGATTATAACTTTCACTCACGAACACTGAAATAACACGTTACATCTAACACACTACTGTTGCAAAGAAAGCAAAATTAATATCTTTTATTCGTCTTGATTAGACCTGACTGCATACGACAGCACCACGTGTCTTTCAACAAACGCCAAATTAATCATGTAGAAAATGTAAAAATATATCCCACTGTCGTTTTTATTTCTTATAGTCGATAGGTCAGATGAAGAGGTGTTTTTGTTTTAAGCGACTATGAAGCAACCACTAGGAAAGGGATAAAATGTTTCCTCTTCCAATTCAAGGTTTGTAACTTTCACCTAACTTCATTGTCTACGCCCATGGGCTGATAGGCTTTGTATAGTTACATACAAACATGAGTTTAGAAAGCCAACTAGAAGTCTGCTACATTAAAAAAGAATGTACGATAAGATCGAGGTGAAGACTGACTTAGGTTTTTGTTAGAGGCGCGGTTTGACCAAAGTGTCCATCCAATAACTACACAAATTACTGTTTGCTAAGCGTAGATCAACGCTTTTTGTAAAAGCTAGTTATTGTAAGGCGTTAAGCTCTAGAGAACCTTTGCTCTGTTCCGCTTTCTTCTCAACGACGAGTATTCCGAACATCTGACCTAGCCGTATTAGTATTCGATTAGAGGCCCGAAGAAAAAAAATCCAAACGTAGATCCAAGCTTTTTTGTAAAAACTAAGTATTGTAAGGCGTTAAGCCTTTGAAAACTTTTGCTCTGTTCCGCTTTCTTCTCAACGACGAGTATTCTGAACATATGACCCAGCCGTATTAGTATTCGACTATAATCCCGCATAAAAATCCAATTTAAATTATACGCCTTGATTTTAATTTTGCGAGATTGAATAATTAAGTATCCCGATACATTATAATTGAATTTCAGCTGAAGCAAGTGCCAGTCGGTGCGAACATGAATCAAGTGGGATATTTATGTATAGATCCCAGATATGAACGGTCTATTGTTGTTATAATACTTTGAAAGCTTAACAAAGCCTTTGGTACTTTTATTCAATGTAAGCTGAAATAAAACTCAGCAAATAATAAGAATCTATATTTATTATTATTATTATTATTATTTTTGTAACAAAACTTGGCCAAAAAATCGAAATATTCTAACAATCGCCAAAAAGTGTTCTTGAGTGAGTAATATGGGTTTTACGGCACACAAAAAATGGCTATTTAGCGCCGGAGTGGTCTTCACACTGTTTCCATAAAAATCAGAAATGTTTGCAGGAAGTAAGAAAAAAAAAGACTTCTATCAAACCACGCAGCTTTGAAACTAGAGCGCACCTGTCAATAATGTGTGATGAAAGAATCTACAGGCATTAATGATGTTGCTTGACCATTCGAAGATTTTTCTGTTGCTCCGGTAACTGATGTTTTTGACATTCTGCCTAATATATAAATTTATTACACATGCAAAAATGGATTTTAAACGGATATACTTTACCTTTTTTTAGGTACCATCAGACAAATAGCAGCACTGGCGCCTGCTAATATCATTGCACCTCCCACTGACGAAAGGACAGCGATATTTGCTGGTTCATCTAGAAAGCCTTTTTCCACCAGCGTTTCCTCTTTCAAAGGTATAGTTATTGAATGTAGCAAACTTGAATATATCAGAACCGTAGATGACGCTGGGTTTGATGTCATGTCCTGTGTCGATGTTTCTGTTGTAGAACTCTGAAGAGCAAGGTCTGTTGCTGAGAAAGCCTCTACTGATGTACGAAGCGTAGGTACAGCTGATGTAGCTGTGCTAGATTTTAATTGTGTCATTGTTGCTGGTGGTGCTGTGGATGTTACTGAAGACGAGCTGGTTGTTGTAGGTATTGTTGATGTTACTGCAGCTGATGTTGTTGTTGATGGCAAGATGGAAGATGTTGTCAAAGATGTAGTTGTTATGACAGTTGTGGTTGAAGTTGTAGTTGTCTCTTAATTAAAATGTTAGTTGAGTCATTTAAGAAAAATTCTTACGCTTTAATTATCGCTGATTAACACAGGCTGTTGGACGGCAGATCACGAAATACTAATTCACGACAACACATGTCTCAATCAGCGGTAATTCAGGGGTAAAGAAAAGTTATTTCGATTCTTACAATATACAAAATAACTAGAAAATGTGTTTATAAAACACTATGCCCCCACCATATGCTTGCCTCTAAAGAAGGCTCATCCCATAATGTTTAAGTCAGAAAGGGGGTTAATTGGTTCATCTACATCATAGCTTGTAACTGTATGCCAAATATAAGGAACATAGCCTAGCGGTTCTTTGGATATTTTTTTTCACAAAGTTATTCATATAGCGTCTTTGTATACAAAATGCCTATGTCTGAAAATGGGAAAAACTCTGTCAAAAATTTATAAAGTGGGCTCTTAAGTTAATCAGGTTATCTATACCTTGGTCTTAACCTGCATGCTAAATATAAGGATCCTCGCTTATGCGGTTCTTCAGATATTTGTTCACAAGCTTGTTCCTATACAAAATGCCTATGTCCGAAAAAGGGGAATAACTCAACCAAAAATTTACGAAATAAGCTCAAAAGTTAATCAGGTCATGGGCACCCTAATCTGTAACTGTATGCCAAGTATCAGGACCCTAGCTTATGCGGTTCTTCAGATATTTTGTTCACAAGGTTTAGTTGTTCCTATATAAAATGACAAAGTCAAAACAGGGGCATAACTCATAAATGACGAGACCCGCAGAGGAAAAAATATATGGGTTCGGTTATTTTTCATGTTCATGCAGCATACAAGATTTCAAGTTCCTATCTGTTATGGTTCTTGACCGTATGTAAGGATACCTTTGTACCATAGGCTTCAATGCACTAAGTTGAAAAAGGAGAATAACTCAGTCAAAAATTCACTAGTATTTTTCAAAAGTTAATCAGGTCATCTACACCTCAGGCAATGTCTTCCTGCAAAAAATCATGATCATAGCATCAGGGGTCCTCGAGATATTTTGTTCACAAGGTTCCATAGGCTTATGATGCACTAAGTCAAAAAAGGGGCATAACTTGATCAAAAAAATCACCAATTTATTTCAAAAGTTAATCAGGTCATCTACACCTTGGGCAATATCTTCCTGCAAAAAATCATGATCCTAGCATCAGGGGTTCTTGAGATATTTTGTTCACAAGGTTCCATAGGCTTACAATGCACTAGGTCGAAAAGGGGCATAACTCAGTCAAAAATTCACAAATTTGTTTCAAAAGTTAATCAGGTCATCTACACCTTGGGCATTGTCATCCTGCAAAACCTCGTGATCCTAGCACCAGGGGTTCTTGAGATATTTTGTTCACAAGGTTCCATAGGCTTATAATGCACTAAGTCAAAAAAGGGGCATCACTCGGTCAAAAATTCACGATTTTTTTCCAAAAGTTAATAAGGTCATCTACACCTTGGGCAATGTCATCCTGCAAAAAAACATGATCCTAGCATCAGGGGTTCTTGAGATATTTTGTTCACAAGGTTCCATAGACTAAGTTGAAAAAGGGGCATAACTCTGGAAATACATGACCGGCGGAAAAGAGAAAAAATACGGGTCCGCTTATTTTTCAAGTACATGCCAGATATAAAATTTCAAAATCCTAGCATAAGCAGTTCTCGAGTTTCCCAGCTGCCAAAAAGCGTTACGGACAGACGGACAGACGGACAGACGGACGGACGGACGGACAGGCCCAAACCAATATGCCCCCTCAACTTCTCCGAAGTTGGGGGCATAAAAATGCATGTTTATTACAACATTTGTTAAAGGACTAGTTTTGAAGCGGACGTTGACAGAAGCTAATGTTTACTTATGACGTCATTAAAGCGCGAAAGGCACGTCTTGGTGTCAGAAACGTGAAGTATCACAAATTTTCGCACGAGAGCGCTTCCTATGCGTTCAACGGGAAAAACGTTTACGTTAAGTTAGAATATTGCTTTTCAAGCGGTTCTTCCAAGGTCAAACGTATCAAACTGTGTGCATCGCAATTGACACCGATTTTATGGCAAAAGCTGCAGACAGAATCCCTTTACTCCATAGCAGCTATCATTTTGCTACCAAACATTCCAGCGTAAGGAAGTGGCATCATTATAAATTCATTGAAAACAGTCGCACAGGCATTAATGACAATGTTTTTCTTTGCAGCATAATAATGGATACAGTTTTTCGTCAGACAAAATCATTAATTAAAAAGTGGACCCATACGAGGCAAGTAATATCCTTGTTCTATGCAATCTGCATTCTTTTGTAACAAAAATATACTAACGATGCAAGGTTTCTTGCAACATCTAATATCATGATTCCGTGAACGTCCCAAATGAACCACAAACATATATCATCACACAAAAAACCCAGAAAGACTAAATACCAACAGAGCTAATATCAAACTAAATGGTTATTGTGTCTGATTTGTAAATGTTTATGTTAACAGAAGTAAAAATCTTAAAGAAATCCTTCAAAAGCAGAGCACATATTCAAAAGAAAGAACATGGGCCATACTTTGAAGTTTCGGCTATTTAAGCCTCATCAGTGACCCTGAAAATATCTGGCGACTAAAGCAAGAGAAAAGCATACTGTAATTTCTATGTTTTAATAATAGAATAAGTATTCTATAAGACTACATTCTTTAAACCGCTATTACAATATCTCTATACATAATGAACTAAACCAAAAACAAGGAGCATTGGCTTGATCGCCATAGTGGAAAATAATGACCATTTAGTTGCGGAGAAGTTAAGAATACTTAGAACATTAATGAAACCTAGGGTAACATTTCGGTGTTTTGAAAACCAATTTGAATCCACCTTTTTTATTCACTGACTGTTCTAAGGCAATGCTTCTGACACGACTTTTTCATTTATGGTTTGCTTGGTGTATTATTTTAATGTTTGTTCAGTCCTAGCTAGGGCTTTGATCTACTCAGCGGGAAAGAATTTCAGGAACACTTCGTCACTTGACGCTAGCTGACAGATGCCAGAGGGAATAGTCCAAGCGTGTTAATCATGTCCCATAACTAAACTGTTAATTTGGAAACAAAGCATAAACAAGTCCTTAAATGAGCAATCTTCATGTTTTCTGATTTTGTCACGAAAGAATGTAGTCTTTACGATTCACTGGTGAAAAACAAATGGTAAAGGAAGGAAAATAAAAATCAAAATTCAGTATAATTTTCCAATTTTTGCAGGACCTGATAGACTAGCTTTTTCGATTATTATAAAACATATGACTGAGACCTTTTAACCAGTTTATTCCCAACGGAATATTTTGTCCTAATCAAATGGATGAGTTCATTTGTCAATTCAGGGATGTTTGATTTAGTTCACTTTTATCATTTTGTCTTTGTTTTAAAGATAAATACCAATATTTCTTATGCAAACAGTGAAGACACTGATCAGACGCCGCGTTCTGCGGTGTGTGATGTGAGTCTGCACGTTTTGTCTTTTGTTGTTGCTAATTTGCATTTAATAAATATCACTTACGTTTACATGTTATTCCTATAAAACTAAAATCGTCTCTAAATGTCCTCAAATCACAACTGTGTAACGTGCATGTTCCGCTTCCGTGTGACACTGTAACGCCTCTGCAACCGACAGTATCAAGACATGCTGACAAACATCCATTTTCTGTATTGGTCGAGTAGCCAACATTTGCAGCAAGAGGATTGCAAACACCCATCATCGTAGGATATGATGTAACTTCATATGCTATGCAATCTAAAATGTTTGTTTTGCATATGAGTATTTTTAAAGGATCTTATACAAGGGCTCATTTCATGTTGAATTTCTGAAACGAGCCGTCATATATGATATATAAATTATTTATGACATGACGTTAGGCACTGAATAGCCGTGGCGTTGAATGATAAATGTTGAGTCGCCTTTTGCACTAAAAATCAATACGACTTTAATTATTTTTACTAGAAAAACTCTTAAAATCGCCCCTCCCTTTTTTTTTATTTCTTAAACTCAAGGCATTTATTAGTAAGTAGAATATAAGGTTTACGGTATTTATTTCTTTCTATACTTTTCAATGAATTAAAGAGATTTCTCGGTGAAATCGAAACTGATAATCATCATTTTAGATTTCACTGCTTCAAAAATAGAATATTCGTGAAGTAAACGCATTTATTTGATGATTGATTGGCCTAACTTGGACCGGTTTTGACATTTATTACTCACGCACATTTCCACGTCATTATGACGTGAATAACGTCACCGAAAGCGCTAACAGAACATTGTTCATGCATGTGACGTAAGGCCGCAATAGTCTCTAGTATGCAATCTTAGCTAAACCTTACCCGGTTTGACATGAGTTACGTCACGCATGTTTCCACGTCATTATGACGATGATGACGTCACCAAAAACGCCAACGTATCATTTTCATGAACGCGATGTCTGGCCAACTTAGTCTCTACTAGGCGGTCTTTCTTAGCCAATTGTTGGAGATCTGTTTATCGAAATGAAATTTAAAGCTTTTGTCTTTTTCAGTTGCAAACATGAAACCCGCTGGAAGCATTGCAATTGCAGCAAAACGGTTAGAAAAAAGTTGTGTCTTCGTCATGATGACTGACACAAGAAAAATCTTTAAAAAAGATAATCGGCGCAGATTAAATGGAAGTGTGTTTCGTTTTATGTCTCTAGTTGAAGATTTGACAATAACTTTCATGAATAACTAAGCTATGTCGGTAGGCACCCACAACCGTAATTTTGACACTGTGTGGCGACAATGACTTATCTCAAAATTGAGCTGTCCAATTGGAGTTCCTAAATGGACCGCGGTCAATTTTGAAATTGACCTGATCTCAAAATACTTATCAACGTGTTGCACTATTTGTTTGTTTGTGTGTATTAAACCGAAAGTAGTAATCGAAAGTAGATCTAGGATGAAAAAATGAAAGTTTTGAATATCTGCGTCTGTTTTCGATAACATTTCTATTTTAAAATTACAAATGAGAGAAACTTTTTGAATTAATATAAGACAGAGTGCTACTATTCACAGTGCAGTACGACGGAAAAAAAACGAAGATTAAATATTAATTGACCTTTGATATTATTGGCTAAATTTTGATATACGCGTTATTTGACCTAGGGATCTTGTGAAATGTGGAACAGTAACGAAATTATACGAGGCTGCGCCTCGAAAAATGAATTGTTGCAATTGCAAAGCGTAAAAGAAGTAGAAAATTTGACAATTTCAGTATAAGATTCGTCCTGTACGCTACATTCACAGATTAATATTATCAGAGTCCTGGCTTCAAATTACATTCTTGAAATGATCGACAAGGTGTTTTTCCCAACTGTTCTGACTCCCCACCCCTTTGTTCTTCAGTTAATATTCTTACATAATAGTCATATCGATTTATCTTTATTTCAAGGACAGGGTATCGTTATAAGGGCGTGCATTCCGAATGCTCGTGATATTGCTGACGAACAGTTCTCAGCTGTCTTGCAATCAGCAAATACCTAGCTCAGTCTGGAGAGAAACAAAATGGCATTCAAAACGAGACAGATACGTTATATAAAGTTTTAATCTGTGCAGGAACGCCAAAGTCAACACCCGGCACGGTCTTTGCGGATGCGCGGATGGAGTGTGAAGGTTTGCTGTGGTACTGATGAGAGCATCGCATGCTCCGCAAGAAAGAAAACAGCATGTTGTTAGTGGTTTTGTTCTCTGTACATCATCTGATAAAATTTGTAAGATGTTGAGTGAAAATAACCTTAACATTTTAGAGTTGCAGAGAAGACACGACTTGGATTAGGAACGGATATACAGACCGATGGAGACAGGCAATGATGCCAAACCAACATGTCTGCGCTGCCAGTGGAAGGAAGGGTAGAAATAAAATTGCTATGTACTTCATTTCCGTACTGTAGATCAAAGTTTTAAGCCCAAATTGTGTGAGTGCCTTTTGCAACTTCACATGTCGTCTAGTACTTACCTGATACGCAAGTCCGTCGCATTGTTGTGTATCCGGTCGCAAACGTAACCTGTACGCATGGACCATACAGAACACAGGTGTTTGAGTTTGTTTCTACCTGGGCTAATGAACATGTCGCTACTGGTAAAGCAGTGCATGGCTGGCTACAGTGAGGAGCATCCTTGTTGGTTAAGGTAGCTAAGCTATAATTGCCACAATTTGACGAAGCCTTGCAATTAACACAGATTTGTTCCTCAGTTCTCGTTGAACATGCTGCGGCTAAAATACAGAACAAAGACTATTTAAAATAACACATTCAAATTATGTCCAATAAAGGACAACGTTCGTGAACCTGCTTTATCGGCTGTGTAAAAGTGGCATTGTGCTAGTTTGTATGCCTGGCATCTCTACTGTCAGCATCATAAATTATTTTGCTATGCTAACCTCCCTCTTTTATGTAATAGGCTGATAAAATGGGGTAGGGTAGGCGTATTTTTTATGCGTTTGCGCGTCCCTGATCGCAAATTTGACTATGGGCACAGTTGCCTCACAAAAAAGATTTTTGACAGTACTTAGAAATAAAAAAAAAATATTGTAATTATCTATCGATTTTAATAGATATTTTTTGTAAGGCAGTTGTGCCCATAGTGAAGAAATTTTTTTTCTGTTTTCTTTCAATGAAAAATAATCGCGAAAGACGCGCCAAGTTGTAACGTTACGGTTTCTTACGTCACAGACCAGCGTTAGGTGACGAAATTTGCAGGGAGTACCTGGCCGTGAGCGACAGCTAATTATTCACCATACCTTGGCCGGTAATTAGTTTGCTAAGCCCAAGCCAATTAAACACTGATTCACAGGAAAGTCGGCTCAGACTTTGAAAGTTCTCCGAACGAGCGGGAAAATGGGAGCATACACTAGACAGTTTGGCACCTAAAATAAACCAGAAAAGAGTTAATTAGTTTGCGGCTTTGTTGACTGTTTCTGTTTTTTAAAATGACCCATATATACCATTTGTTCAGATGTATGAGTAGGGTGTATGGGGTCCACTGAAAAGTCAAGTAAAGACAAAGCAGTGTTGCGAGTGTGAAAGTAGGTAAGTTTAGAATGAAATAAATAGTAAAAATATCCAACCATAATTCAACTAACCATACGCACATTTACAGTGCATGTAAAAGAAGTCTGTAAAGTTAGTTTCAGAATGATAAATGCAAATCGGTAACAGAAACGGCCTTAATATAGCACCTACCAGATAAGTCTTCTGATGCCCGTTTGCAAAAGCAATAAAAGTAGTAAAAGTCGTCAACCATAATGCCCGAAGTACATGCAATTTGCAGACTAGAAGCAATTTGCAGACTAGACACAATGTTCCCCATGAGGCTCAATGGAACAAATCCATATGACGCACCTCCTAGCACCTAGTCTGTCCGTCCCAGACAGTTTGCGTTCGATATAATTTATTTATTTACATTTATATGACAAGAATCCTAATGAAAAAAGTGCGTTTCACTTTTTGATTTGCAAGTAGATTTAAACAGTTGAGTAAAATGCTCATAAATGTATGATTAATCGTTGATTTGTTAGCGATAAATATTTGTGGGGATGTTACCAAAACAAGCCAGAATATAGCTTCGCATGAGATGAGTGGATGCTTTTTAATTTTACATCCGTTTCAACAGTAATTCAGTCACATCAGCACGAATCGAGGGTGATAGTAGTGGAACCTCGTTTACCGCCGCATGGATTTGTATACCGAATGCACTCACACTGCAAAAATGTGAGATAGACCACAGCCTTAAAAGGGCAATTGATTATAGTTGAAACTCACGTAAAGCTCTCCGAAAATGCATCTTTCAGCATATGGCATCCGTGATTGCCACCCCTGGTATCATACATTCATTTTCTTGCTGTTTATTTGTGACATATTTCGAAAACCTGTCCAAGGCACATGTTACAGTCTACCTCGAAAAATATATCGGTATTATAACGACAATTACCCCAAGTATATTTCATTGAAATATATTCTTACTAAATGCCTTCATTAGGTAACGAGTAAACATATGGTACAATAAATGGCCGTTAGTTGTTGCTAGCCAGTATAACTTTCAACAGACATCTGCAAGAGTCCTGCTTTCGACAATCAAATATTCTCTATAATGGCATGAGGTTATCGTGAAATCAGTTCTTTGACCCGAGTGCTCATGAACACCCATGAGGTACTTATATCTACAGACAGGCAGGCTCAACGAGCCGTGTCCTACAATGGCTCCGACATGATCACAGATACCAGGTACAACTGACAATGATATGATGCATCATAAGCCACCTTGCTGACGTCCTCGCTCAGAAGAACGTGCTTATTTTCACAATGAGTATTTTTCAATTGCGTACAACTTTTGTTTAGGTCATGTATTTGACAGAAGAAATGTGTGAAACATTCAGTCATACTATTTTACTAAGGTTCAATTTCATGTCGTTTTAAAATCTCGGCGAATCCTTGAACATGGTTAATTTTGGTCTGTAGGCTAGTTGGGCTAGTATAAGAATGCAAGGTAAATGTTGTTTAGGGAACGTCTTGAGCACGCAGCGTCAGTTTTAGTATCTGAGTTGAACTCACCAGTAGAATTCGAATGAACCGAACTTGAAACTCTAGAATGCCGTCATAGCCATTATTCTGCATCAACCAGGCCTTCATAATATGCCGTTTTACTATAAATCCTCTTTTTGTGATATCAAAAAATCGAATGTGTGATATCACCATATCGCTTATGCGATATCACTATTTTGAATATGTGATGTGATATATATTCTATTTTGTATTATCACTAATAATCATGTGAAATCACTACATCGATGAAGTGATATTTTGTGATATCAACATATCAATTTCGTGTTATCACTAATTTCAATTAGTGATATCACAAAACATGGAATTTATAGTAAAACGACACCTCATACAACAATCTCTTAACAGCGACTTAGGCCAGGACGGCAAACAAAATATTTTTGATATTAACATGAGTAAATTGTCATGAGTGAGAAACAGCAGTTTTGCTCGGAGTTAATTTTCGCTCCGCAAAATGAAACATACTCATACGTAACAATATTTTCTTTTGCAGACAAAATGCTAAACAAAAACGGGTAGAATAATAGTGCCTTATTAAATGTCATAATATAGCAAAAAATGAAGCTCACGGACATTTCAAGCTCTACAATCATCAGTACTACATGTAATGCCATCGCGAGGTTATTAAAATATAAAAATTTACATTTTCGTAAGAGCTGCCGCAGAACAGAAATAGTAACACCTAATCTACCTCGGTAAAAAGCAGCAGTACAGAGCAAACGGAAAAGCGCCGTGCAGCAAACTACTAACGTCATTAACGTCATAAAATCATGTCTCGTGGGGAAGGGTATGTTAATGACGTCACCAATGTGCAAATAAGACGTCAGAGGTTAAGAAAGTCCATTTCAGTCGCGAACAACACACATATATATATGATATAGTAAATTTCATCAATTTCTGAGACAGGACCGATTTTGACCCTTCGTGAACCTTGTCATTTGAAAGAAAACACAAATTACAGGCTTATAGGTTGAATTGATAGATTTTGTAATATGCTATTATATAAATGCGGTTGAAATTTTCCGAGCAAATATGCACAACAGTTATGTAATAAGTAGACAATCTACTGTTGTATTACGCAGCCTAATTATTTTTAGGACTGCATGTAAACCAAACTCTCGATGCATTCTGAATTAACTTTTTCGATTCGTTCTCAATAGACTGTCTGTGTCTTTAATCGAAGATGAGCTGGTTTGATTTTCTATTATCTCTTTTCTCGGTCAAGAGGGTGGTTTGCGCTTTATCACTATGGCCTTTCTTGGATATCTTTATTTACATGTTTGTTTCATTATGTTTGTCCATTGGAATTAAGTTACGTTCTTAAGAATCATATATAGATATATTTGTGTCCATACAAATTAAGAGAGCATTTTTGCATTTAAGTTTCCTCGCCAATCACTTAACTCAATCCCACAAAAAATGGATGCAGCTGTTTCCATACCACTTACCTGCAACCATCTGATTTCTATATGAACGTATTATTGGAATGGTAAATTAATTAGTTTTGTTATGTTCACAGAATGTCAGCATGAGAGTACTCAAGACTGGCTGCAATTATATAGCTCGGAAAAAGGTCAGAGCTACAAAGAGGTTCATTTAGCGATTTTTAACCAAATTCATCTGGAGAGTACAATTGTAAACTTTTGTCAGATCGAAAGTTTTATAGTTCTTAATACTGTTCCCAGTGTAAACCGTTGTGTAACGGTAAACAGCTATGGTCATGTCGGGACGGCCAGTTAACCAAACCACACTATACATGGGCAGACTTAGACCGCCTAAATAGTTAGCCAATACTAAGTGCACTTACTTTCACCCGTAACTGACAACTCCCCTTCTTGAATCGGCGGAAGGGGAAGTGACCGGCTTACAAGTCAGGCACCCTACCGACTGCGCTACGCGGGACGGCACCAATGTAAACCGGTTATAATATAAGGCAATTAGACTATGATCAACAAAATTTATTTTCTGCGCTCTCACAGATTTTACTTGTCGACCATGACACAAAACAAAAAAACACAACTCGCTGAGTTATCACAATCAGTATTCAAATAAGGTGGGTGTGGTGGTCGGGCGATGGTGATGGTTATAACCTCCAGGGCCGGGGCGTCCTGCTTTACTTGGATAACGTAGAATAAGGGTAATATATAGTCAGTGAAATAATATATAATTATATTCTTTTGTGATACCTTTCGCAGAGCCCTCTTTCTATAATATCAGAAGTGTGCGTCACAAGACTTCTGTTCTTCTAAATTTCTCATAAAGAGAATGTTTAAACCACTGTTTTGGTTTATATATTTCGGATTAAGACAGGAGAAATCATCTGGGAATTCAGAACTAAGTGAAACAACTAAGTATACTTACACTTTGTGACAGGTTGTCTGCTTAAAGAAAATGGAATATTACAGCATAAGCCTTAAGGAGCGCCATAATTATACTATCTTTGTTTTGTTCATGTTCGGTAAGAAATATTTGGATATACCAGTTAGCTAAATGAAATAAAATAATAGCACTTTGTGACGTCCTGAAGGACTCTCTTTCTACAAGACATGAAATTTAACACTATGGGATATACGTTGTTCTTATGCACCTGTCACAAGGCTTCTTTTAACGAGTTAAATTAGTTCCTATATTGGGGCACTGAAAGCTACCAGCACCAATGCCTGACACGAACATCCCATTGAATAGGAAAAATGAAGAAACATATTTACATGTTACAATGCGGAACAATACATCATCGAAAACAAAACCACAGAAGAACATGTACTGTTCTAAAACGTTTTCCTAGAGGCTGGTTACACAGTTAGTCTAGTCAAGCAACCAGAAATGTTGTATAAACCAGTGAGCGAAATAATAAGCAGCGATTGCATTGTGTGACACTCATTAAAATGCCATCATTTTACAACAAATAAAACCTTGAAACCTGAGAAGCTGTAAAGTATATACGGCAGAAGTTACTTTATATTTTATTGCTTTCATGCGGACAATGTATTAAAATTTACTGGAAAAAATCGCTTATTTGTGGTCCCCATCCTGCGGTTCAGGTTTAAAGACGCAACGAGATAACAGTTGTTTTAAAGTTGTTTCCCAAAGACTGCTTATTCTATCTGTGTAGGTCCTAGCATGTAAATGAATTATTTGATAAAATTATGAAAATTATCACATTGTTTGACACAAGTTCATTTGCCCTTTTTCTGTATTACAAAATATGAGCAGTGCTGATATGCATATCAAATCTTCTTGAATTAGCTTCACTTTTTTTCTAGCTTGACATGTGTAGTTCTGAGTAGGTCTCAAATACAAGCCTAGAAGTTGCTTCCACCATCTACTGCTTGTTCTTGTATTAAAACTGTTTGATAAAGTAGCAAGCTTGCTATTAATAGCTGCAATTAGTGATGCTTTATGAAGGACCTTCTTCTTACCATACAAGACATATGGCATCATTTTGTGCATTTCTAAAGCATTGATCCAATAGCGTCTCAAAGTAGCTTTGTTTATTTTCGATCTTTAGGATAAAATGACAAAAATGCAAACGGATTGTAAATCATCTGACATTGTACCAAAATTCATTTAGACACTCAAAATGCGGAGAAAATATTTTTCAACCTTATTCAGGATTCTAAATTTGAAGTTCGACTTATTTACCAATTAAACGGCATGCCGGTTTCCTTTATTTAATATACACTATACACAATGATAACGTCATAAACATGCTCTAAAGTTTAAACTATCGTACTTTCGAGCTAATAAAAGTCTTGTACACAATACGGTAGTCAGTTTCTTCACTATACGCTATAGAGATTTTCCAACATAAGAATGTGCCAACAATATTTGTGATACTTACCATTTATAATGCCGTGTCCCAAAATCGTCAGATGAAGCAATACGAAAACAAGATGCGCGACTGCATGCCAGATAAGACTTTTTAACTTCCAATTCGTAATTTTACCAACTTTTAACATGACTTAAGAGCGTTTATGATTCTTTTATTCAATACACAGAACATCTAAATCTCAGGAATACAGTAAAATTGCGTGTCGCTAGTAGGTCTGATTTGAAAATCTTTTGATCAAATAACACTGAATAATATCAGCCTATACAAGTATAACAGTGATTATTCATGTTCGTTTCAGAACATTGAAAGTGTTACGGGTTTTTTTCAAACAAACAGTTGATTTTTTATGATTTTTTTACACTGAGAAGATAGAAAAAAAGCAACTAAGGCTTGCTGAAAGTTTGAAAGCTCTTGAAACACACAGTAATCGTTTGAAGTTTATCAAATTTTGTTACGGTAATTCTCCTTTTAACCGCTGAACAAAAAGCCGTACAGCGCCTGTCACAGGACATTTGTATATCCCTTAACAAGAGCTTATCACACAGAGCTGTCAAGTACCTCTGTAGGCTTTGTATTTCTGGTCTTTGGGCAAAGTTTTATTTCATTGGTCAAAGAGTTCAAAGGTTTACTGTTTGCCAGCAAAGTCTCTAGGCCCATTAATATGTGCTACTTAAGTAATTTCAACAGTTCTTGCTGCCATGTTTGTGGCTTTTAATGAGAAAACCTACCTACAGGGTTTCCGACTCCGTAAGACACAAGCTAGCCTGCTCAGACACAGCGAATAGCCAAAGGCTTTTAATTTGAAATGACGAAACTACAGAGATTACATTATCTATGCACTGAACAACAAAGGTGCTGATCAGCCTGCGCAGATGGGCATTTGATCTGGGTCTTTTGTTGTTTGCACATGCAAAAAGCAAGTTTACTTATGAGACATTACTTCAAAGGGGGTGCTATAAAAAGCCATCTTATCTCATCTTAATGATTTGACACTTTCCTGACTGACCGCTCTGCTTTGATATAATTAGATAAGGTTGTAAAGGAGTCAGTAGAAACTGCGCAACCATTTAACAAACTCCATACCCTACATTGAAAAACATTGCCTAAAATGACTAAGTTTAAAAAGCCATACTTCTGTCGAAATTTATTTTGGCTCCTTTAAAAATTCACATGCATATCTTCAATATGTCCTCAACATGTATGCAAGGTTTGAAAAAAAAATCCACTAAAAACTGGGAGAGGAGTTGATTACACGAACTCTATACCATTAAGTGTGATGGACGGACAGACTGACGGACGGACGGACAGACAGACAGGAGCAAATCTTAATGCTCCCTTACTATCGTCACATGGGGGCATAAAAATCTCACCTGGCTCACCCTAAAAATAGGATGCTCCTGCCTAAGAAGTCATAACTTCCGTAAACTATAAACGCAGATCGATTTTGCCGATATTTTCACCAAGTACTGCGAGGTGTATGCCGCTTTGTACCGGGACTTACCGATGTCACATGACTTCCAAGTATAAATGTCAGGTGGTTTAGCCGGGAACCACAAACAAAATGAAATACAAGATAACGTTGATGCAAAGCATCAATACGCCCATAAACTCTGTCATATTTATCTTTTCCCATCTGAAATTGTGGACTAACTAAGTACCGTTTACACTGGCGAAGTAAATCTTAGTCAAGATTAAGTTGAATTGTAATCCAACTTTAGTTTGCACTGAGATAATTCTCTATAGCACGAAACTAGTCTATGTTAAGTTAACCCTATTGCGTACCCGCTGGTAAAAAGTTAATCTGGATTGTTAGTCAACTTTATTCAGTTATGATGCTATACATGTTGGTTAACTTCCAATATTTGCACTCTTGAAAATTCGGAGATACCTAAATACTATTGTCTGGATATAGCCTTTACCTTCATCTTTACTGAAACTGCAAACTGAAGTCTTCATGTATATGCCGAAGGTGAATCGTACGCGATTGTTCAATGGCCAAAATGCAGCAAATGCCGAACATTTGTGAGAAATTGAGGTTCGTAAGTGGAAACTATCTTATTATCTTTTTAATTTTGAAAACTTTAATATGGAGAATTTCAGAAAATCATAAAACTATTTGCCAAATCACCCAAGTGTTTCCTTTCCTCAGCATGGCAGCGACAGATCACCAGAGAATATCACGGGTCTCTAATTCCGTGAAAAAGTTCATGAAACAGAAAACTGGACCATTTCACATTTTCACGGTCTTGCTTAGATATCAAAATGTGATGTCTAAAGATATCTAAAAACAGAAGAGATAAAATAAATCTGACAACAACAACGCTTAATAACTCGATTTCTTTCATCCGTTGGTTATCTGTATGCCATCATAGCGGGACGTAGTATTCCCTACCCCTAAAACACTTCTATGACAGTTTATATACATGTATAATGACTGCAAGTAACAAGTATGTGTCCTGAAATTTCGGCATTTTCACAGTATTGTCATGGAAAAAGCACAGACTTTTCACTAATTCTTCAGGTAGCACATTTTAACGGGCTTTTCAATTATTTCTCAGGAATATGTAGCACATTTTAACGGACTTTTCACTGACTATTTCACAACGGGTTTTACGGTTATTTCACTGTTCATTTTCACGGTCTATCGTGACTTCACTGTGTTTTTGTGAATGCCACTATACATTTCACTACGAATTTCACAGCCATTTCACGACTCCCTTCGACAGTAGTGTACTACTGTTCATTTTTAAAGAAACGGCCCCTGTATCTTGTGGCAATCTAGACAGTTAACGATCATCAATAGGATCTGAAAGTCAAAATCTAGCTCGCACTGCTCCAGCTGTTAAAACTACTCGGGTGAAGAAAAATGATTTACTTAACAGTAATCAACAAAATTATACCATTTTATGTGTCAAATAATTAAAGATAGTAAATAAATACGAATAAATGAGAGGCAAATTTGATGAACATATATGTCCACCGCCTTTAAACAAAAACAAGGCGATTGCGCTTTGATAGTAAATTACTCCGGTTTATCTGGTGCTATTTATTTATATTTTTTGTGCGGCAAGTTCAGTCGACCTTCTTTTGAGTCCTCGTCTTTGTTTCATCATCGTGTCCTTTCTCAAAGTAGCATATGCTCCCAGCGAAGACTCAGTCTGTCCAGTCTGTTCAGAGTGTTTGGTGTGCGCTTAAAGGGTAGCCGAGGGTCTAAGGTAGCTCCATGCGCACAGCGAAGACTCTGATCAGACTGGGCGGATGCACATCTCACTTTGCTGGTTTTCGCCGGCCTCGGCTCATATATCTGTTTACTGGGATGAATCACCGATGGGTAAGGGCCGATACAAAAATCTTTTGAACCACGAAAGAAGCTAAGTCTAGGGTTGGAGCTACCTAAGACCGAATACAGGTTTCCCACTCTACTTCGCCAATAAGTCATCATTACCAGCCGCTAAAAGGCAGTGCTTCCGTTGTGTTTTATCAGTGTTGTTGTTTGTTGTGATTGCTTATCGGTAGTCTTGGAAAGGTTTATTCTGTATTATCCTAGGTAAATGCTGACGCCTACACAATTTCTGTTTGAACATCAACATGTGACTATATAGCTATATTGTGTACACAGAATTAGTCCCAAGGCAGTCGTCTGTTAAACAATTTTATGCCAACTGCTTATTATTATAATTGGCTAGGCAGTCAGACAGCTGAAAATTGTATAATATTTAAAACAAAACAAAAATCTGAAGTTTTAATTGAGCAATTTTAAGAAATTATCATGTATGGATACTATATAAAATAAATTTATCAGTTTTTTTTTCTGTATGTGCCAGATCCACCACATTAGGTTTTTATTGTCACTTTTTTGCATCTAGATACAAGCGTCGATCACCCGAGATGAATTGCTCGGGAAAAACAAGAATTATCAATTGCAACGTTTGAACTACCGTCCTTTTAAGACCAATAGAAGTAAAAGACATTTTTGGATCAAGTGCAAGAGCCAAAACCATAATGACGCGGGTGTTTCGCTGTTAAAATAAAGGTAATAAAGCTTTCGAATATGCAGCTAGCATGAGGTTAAAAAAGTTTAAAATCTGATGTTTCTTCTTGTTTTTACGTTATCGTCTTAAACCTTGTTTCTAATTGGTATTCTTGGATTTTCTATTCGAATGTATAATTGTTTTTTCTTCTATTTTTCCGTTTGGAATTTCCTTTCGAGTGTTTGATCTTTGTTATCTAATTATATGCTAACGTAAACTGTTTTGAAAATAAATTTATCTCGGTCTTTGAAGATAAGCCAAAATTCTAAGGCTAACTTCATTATTTTCTTACAGTAACGTAGCACTTCACTGAAGGACAGGACACGATGGAAGGATGACCTGCAATTTTCCATCGTTTTCAACAGTATTTCAGATATATCAGGACGAGGGGAGGGTGATAATAAAATGTTGTGTGCAATGGAACCCCGTTTACGGAAGAAAAGACACACGCCTCAAGCGGAGCTCGAGCCCGTTCCGCTAGATCAGTAGACCAGCGCTTAACCCACTAAGCTACCGGGCTCCACTTCACTGAAGGAATTTCACAGTTAAATGCTTCAAGTTAAGCCTATATTTTTTTCTCGAGATTCAATTCATCATTGAACTGAAGCATCGAATTCCGTCAATCATTCCATATAGGACTAATTTATAATGCTTTTACGTCAATGGAGTCCGATAGCCAGTGGGTTAAGCGCTGTCCTACTGAGCTAGCGGGCTGGGTTCGAGCCCCGCTTGAGGTCAGAATGTTTCCTACCACAAACGGGGTTCCATTCCACAAGCCTTTTATTATCACCCCCATCGCCCTGATATGACTGAAATAATGTTGCAAAGGACGTTAAATCACAAGTCATCAATATATTTGTAACGTCAATGACGCATGCTAAGATTCGTCAGTGGTTTAGCATAATCATATCTTTCACAGAATCAATAGATAAGACAAGAAAACCTCGCATACAATGATGAGTCACTTCTGTACAGAAGCCACCAGGCGCTTGCTATTTTTGCCTTGCTTTCAATCGGTGGGAATTTTGGCTACTGACCCCTTTCGTGCTTATCGCTTTCCCGAATATCGAGTTTAATTATGCTCATCTAATTCCATGGTATCTTAAGGCCCAAACACGGTTCCTTCCTTGCAATTTAACTTGAGTGATGAAAAAAAATGCAAAACATAAACATTTGCTAAATATATTTTGCATAGTACATATCGTAATTGTTTAGACGTTTTATATTGGTAATAATTCAGTATATTCCCGACATCCTTGGTTTGAATTGAGATTTACGCTTTAATGTTACCAAGTTTCATTTCCTACAGTTTAATCGTTTCAATTTGACTTCAACAAAGAACGTTGACGTTTGATGCAGTATGTTGACAGGGTCTAAGTGTCTCTTCTGTTACGACCTAGAACAAGAAATAAATGTCGATTAGATCTATTTCAAATAAGTATATTTATTATATATTCAACTTAAATAGATGGATGGCTGGCTTGCAAAATGACCCTTCATCAAATCGAAACTGAATCGGTTGAAGGATCCGACTATAGCTTCGCTGTTTGGCTAAGCAAAGACCAGATTTAAAAAAAAAGAGCACAAGAGACTAATAGAATAAAACTCAGTGTGAAAGACCTACCTGCGGCATTCTAAATCTGGTTACAGCTTCAAAGTTAATTCAGACATCTCATTCAAATTGAGAAACTAAATCTATGTCATCTAGTGTGGAAGGTGCAAGAAAGAGCGTGTTGGCAAGACAGGCGACACCTTAAGATATAGATTACTTGTACACAGATAACAAATTCGGAATCCCACTGTCCGAATGCTGCACGTTAGTGGTCATATAAGTGTTTGTTCGAGGCACCATGATATAAAATTCAAAGTATTCCCAATATATAAACTGAAAACGGACAGTATTACAGCACGTAAACTCAAGGAGTCATATTCTATTGAATTGTTCAGAACGAAGTTACACCGTGCACTCTAACGATTGTATTGTCATTGTGTTCGTAACGTTAAATAAGCGTTTCTCACGGAACCACAGGATACCAGATATCACAGTATCCGAACTTACTGTACCATATCTTCCGGTATTCATAGCGTTGAATCGAGAGTACAAAGTTTGCTTATAACCAGTAGCCGGAAATCAATATGTTTTGAGATTTTATCCGGAATCTGCTGCGTCATTTATAGTTATTCTGCTTCGAAAATGTAAAGAGGTAAGTTTAATATAATTTGCTCCTCGGTCTTTTACTTTATTGTCCTGTGTAGTGTCGTGTATGGGTGGATAGTGATTGGTACAGTATTCAAATCGCCCTTGGCATGATTCTAAAACCATTTTGAGCCTTTTCTTACATGCTATATAAAAATCTTTAAAATAAACGAAATTCCGACTACTGGTTATATATACTGGTTACTGGCACCTGATCACACCTCTGTTTTGGGGTCCATGTCTGTGTATCTAAAATATTCCGGAATTGTCCATGTTTAAATGACCTACGAGTTCGGACTTATGATTTGGGTACCTTGACCACTATCATTTATAAGAGAATGTTTGTACTCTTGATTCACGCTATGAAAACGGGAAGAGATGGTACAGTGCGTTCGGATACTGTGGATATCGGACATGACAAGTCCAGTATAGCCCTGCTGATAATAGTTTCAGTATAAGAAAAATAGACAAACATACCTTTCATGTCGAGATAATGACTAGCTATCTCAACGTGGCTAATTGTTCTGCAAAACAGTTCCTCCTTTTCCTAAATATAAAAGACAATGAAATTATTTTAGGTGCATAGTGCTCACACTGCCATTTTTGTGCTGAAAACAATGAGGAGATTTTGCATCTGCAAACTTGATTTTATATGTACTAAAAGACTTCTAAAATCGTTGGTAAACAACTTCAATAAGCTAACGATGTTTTGAATCACCGGGCCCTGGTATCAATTTTCTATGAATAAAAATATACCAGACTTGAAAAAAAATAAAACAGACGTTTCAAATGATAATCATCATTATCAACTTGGTATGCCTGGCAAAATAAGCACTACAGGTCGTTTAATAATATCGAAATGCAAAGCATGTACTTCGACGTTGTACATATGTATGCTTAGAAAAGTTAGCTGTTGAAAAAATGTTATTTCAGACACCTCTAATTATTATTTATTTTGTCTGATATTGCTTTATATTTATACAAATTTTCACGAAAAAATCTTAAACGGTTTTCGAGATATGGAGCGGACACTAAGCTTATATGAAATTACTATACGAAAAATACAAAGGGACATCATTCCGTCAAAATTGAGAGTATGGTTATAGTCTTTTTCTCTGCATATCGTCTGATGGTCTTTATCTTTACACAAACTTCCATGAAGAAATCTTAACAACGGGTTTCGAGATATGGAGCGGACACGAAGCTTATTTGAAATTACTATACGAAAAATACAAAGGGACATTATTCCGTCAAAACTGAAAGTAGGGTTATGGTTCTTTTTTCTACACATTTTTTGATGGTGCTTCATATTTATACAAACTTTCATGAAGAAATTTTAAACGGTTTCAATATATGGAGCGAACACAAAGCTTATATAAAATTACTATATAAAGAAAATAAAAAGGGACATAATTCCGTCAAGACAGAAAGTGGGGTTATGGATCTTTTACTCTGCACATTGTCTGATTGTGCTTTATATTTGTACAAACTTTCATGAAGAAATCTTAAACGTTTTTTAGATATGGAGCGGACACGAAATGTTACCGTTTGACCTCTAAGTATGACCTAGACCTTTGTCGGAAATCGTTGAAATATAAGTTCTGCATATTGTTTCGATAAGGAAACATTTGACCCAAGTTTCACTAAAATCCTTCAAGGGGTAAAGGAGATATGGTAGGACACGAAAAGTTAACGGACGGTCGGACAGACGCAGGGACGGACGGACGGAGGCCACGACATAATACGACCCGTCTTCGACGGGCGTATAAACAATGGCTATTTTGCACTGGAGTGGTGTTAACAATGCAAACAAAAATACAAGAACCGCGAGATTAACTCTTCATGCATATCTAAATTGACCCATTAATAATGTCTAAGTACACTGTTTCCATAAATAGCAGATATTATTACAGGAAGTAAAACAAATCATTTCTATCAAACCACGCAGCTTTTATACCAGAACGCCTCTGTCAAAAATGTGTGATGAAAGAATCAACAGGTATTAATGATGTTGCTTGACCATTCGGAGTTTTACTAGGGTTTTCTGTTGCTGCGGTAACTGATTACTTTGACGTTCTGCATGATATATAAATTTATTTCAGAGGCAAAAATGGGTTTTAAACGGATATGTTTTACCATTTTTAGATAACATCTGACAAACAGCAGCACTAGCGCCTGCTAACATCATTGCACCTCCCACTGACGAAAGGATAGCGATATTTGCTGGTTCATCTAAGAAGCCGTTATCGACTAGCGTTTCCTGTTTCAAAGGTATAGTTGTTGAATGTAGCAAACTTGAAGATGTCGCTGTGTTTGATGTCATGTCCTGTGTGGATGTTTCTGTTGTAGAACTCTGAAGAGCAAAGTCCGTCGCTGAGAAAGCATCTATTGATGAACGAAGCGTAGGTACAGCTGATGTAATTGCCATTAGAGCTGTGCTGGATTTTAATTGTGTCGTCGTTGGTGGTGATGCTCTTGATGTTACTGTAGACGAGCTGGTTGTTGCTGGTATTGTTGATGTTATTGCAGCTGATGTTGTTGTTGATGGCAAGATGGAAGATGTTGTCAAAGATGAAGTCGTTGTGACAGTTGTGGTTGAAGTTGTTGTCGTCTCTGAATTAAAATGTTGGTTGAATCATTTAAGAAAAAAATTCTTACGCGTTAATTATCGCTGATTAACACATGTTGTTGGGGGGGGGGGGGCAGATCACGAAAACTAATTCACGACGGCGAAGCCGAAGTGATTTAATATTCGTATCTGCCCGACAACACATGTCTCATTCAGCGGTAATTCACGGGTAAAGGAAAATTATTTCGATTCTAACAATATACAAAATAAACATGCAAGTTTATTACAACATTTCCTAAAGGACTTATTTTGAGACGGATGTTGACAAAAGCTAATGTTCCCTTATGACGTCATCAAAGCGCGAAATAGGCACGTCTCGACATTAGAAACGTCAAGTATCACAAATTTTCGCATGACATCGCTTCCTATGCGTTCAAACGAGAAAATCCTTTATGTAAACTTAGAATATTGCTTTTCAAAGAGGTTCTTGCAATGTCAAACGTATCAAAATGTGCATCTCAATTGACAAACATTTTCTGGCAAAAGCTGAAGACAGCATCCCTTTACTCCATAGCATCCACCGTATTGCAACCTAACATTTAAGCGTAAGAAAGTGCCATTACTATAAATGTATTGGAAACAGTCGTACAGGCATTAATGACAATGTCTTCCTTCGCAGCATAATAATGGCTACACATTTTCGTCAGACACAATCATAAGTATTTAGAAGCTACTGAAAAAGTGCACCCATATGAGGCAAGTAATATCCTTGTTCTATGCAATCTTTATTCGTTTGTAACAAAATACTAACCCTGCAGGGTTTGGTGCAACATCCAATATCATGAATCCACGAACGTTCCAAACGAACCGCAAACATATATCATCAAGAAAAACAGAAAGACTAACTACCAACAGATCTAATATTAAACTAAATGGTTATAGTGGCTGATTTAATGATTTAAATATATTTATGATAACGGAAAATATTATATTACTGCATTCTTTAAACCGCTATTATAATGCCTCTATATGTAATGAACAAAAACAAAAGCCAGGAACATGTGCTTGATCACAGAAGTGTAAAATAATGACCATAAAGTTGCGGAGAAGTTAAGAATACTTTGAACATTAATGAAACGTAGGGTATCAGTTCGGTGTTTTTAAAACCAATTTAAGTCTGCTTGTTTTTATTCACTGACCGTTCTAATGCGATGCTTCTGATATGACGTTTTCACTTATGGTTTGCTTGGTGTCTTATTGTTATGTTTGTTTAGTCCTAGATAGAGCTTTGATCTACTCGGCGGGAAAGAATTTCGGATACACTTGATTCCTTGATGCAAGCTGATAGATGCCAAACGGAATAGTCCAAGCGTATTAATCATAATGTCCCATAACCCTACTGTAAATTAGGAAACAAAGTCCTTAAATGAGCCAATCTCATTGTTTTCTGATTTTGTCACAATAAAATGTAGTCTTATGATTCACTGGTGAAAATTTTATGTTAAAGGAAGGAAAAACATCAAAATTCAGGCTTATTTTCCAGTGTTTGCAGGAACTGATAGGCTGGCTTTTTCGTTGATCATAAAACATATGACTGAGTCCTTTTAACCAGTTTATGCACGCTGGACTATTTTGTCAAAAATAAAATGCCCCGGAATTGACAAATGGACTCATCCATTTGTCAATTCCGGGGTATTTGATTTAGTTTATTTTTACCAATTTGCCTTTGTTTGAAAGATAATTACCCATTTTTCTTATGCAAACAGTGAGGACTCTGATCAGACGCCGCGTTCTGCGTGTCTGATTTGAGTCTGCACTGTTTGTCAATGTCCAATTTATGGGACACTAAGATATACTGGTTAACTGTATTTTTGTTGTTGCTAACGATGCATTTATAAATACCACTTACGTTTACACGTTATTGCTATAAAGCTTACGACGTCTCCAAACGCCATCAAATCACAATTGTGTAAAGTGCATGTTCCGCCTCCGTGTGACGTTGTAACTCCTCTGCAACCAACAGTATCCAGACATGCTGACAAACAACCATCTTCTGTATTGGTCGGGTAGCCAACATTTGCAGCAAGAGGACCGCAAACACCCATCATCATAGGGTATGATGTAACTTCATATTCTATGCAATCTGGAATTTATTTATACGAAATCAATGAGACGAGCATTTGGTGAGTTCATGAGTTTTCTTTGTATGATTACGAGTGTAAGACTTTGTCTATCATAAGACCATTTTGATGGAAGTTCACAGGCTTAAAAGTTTACATTATTTCTATACGATTGTCACGGGTGTCATCATGACGTTACGCATCAGTAACCAAGTTATTAAAGGCTAGGTCATTCGACTTGATGGCATGGCGTTACCCACCGGATAACAGTAACACATATGACAAATGTTGATGCACAGTTGCACGGAAATATCATTTGAATTTCATTATTTTTACAAGGGAAATTCTGACAATCCTTTGTTTGTTTATTTCATTTTTTTTTTTTTTCATTTTTTTTTTGTCTTAAACTTAAAGCATTGTTTTGGTTTGGTTGAACTATAAAGGATGCTAAGGGCGAGGGATTGAATCAAGTAAAACTAGTCAAGCCGCCCTCACTCCCCCCCCCCCCTCCCCCGCCCCTTTCCCTAGGTATTCTGTTACTCACCGATCAAAGGCTGTATATGTTGTAGTTCATCAATGTTACATGTTGTTATGTCCGATTGTCTACAGTCTTTTAGCAAATATAGTCACCTGTATAGCTGCCCACTTTGCTTTTTATTTGTTTGGTTTTGTTTTTAATCAAAATTGGAAAATCAGTGAAAATATATGTTGCTGCTGTTTTGAATTAGGGTAGCTGAATAACGATCTGTTGGGGAAAGACCTTTTTATTCTGTTTACCGTATATGTCTTTCGTTTATTTGTTTTTCGGATATTTATCTTATGTTCTTAGTGTATTTATGTTTGTCGAATATTCATACAAAAAATATATAACAAAATCCTTCAGCAGATATAATATAAATGTAATGCTACAGTCTGCATGTTTAGTGGTTAACCCAATTATGGTTAAACACTTTGCTTCCCTCTTTAATTGCACACCGGTTGGTAAGGCATCAGACGCAATGATGGGCCCGACATAAAGCTACATAAAGCTTCCTAATTTAGTTGGTTGGGGCCGGAGTTTGCCTTGTCTGTTGCCTGATTATTCGGGGGTTCAATTGATAGTTTTCTCTTGCTCCGGTATTTCAGTGGTGTAGTCTGACTTCCCAGGGGTCTCCTGGTGTCGCAATACGTTCTTTCCGTTGAGTCCTCATCTCTGATTCATCATAGACCTTATCTGTGATTTGTTTGTTTTCGGTTATGATTTATTGATGAGTTAGGAAATCTTCATGCGGACCAAACAGCTAACTTAATGTTTCAAACCACTGCAGAAGCAGGGGGCGAAGATTGGGCCCAGTAAAACATGTTTAAGCCCCCCAGCTTTCTTTTACTGACAATTCCAAGGCGGTACTTCTGTTGCGGTTCCTTGATGTTATATTGTGCTGTGTCCGCTTGTCTCTGGTCTCTGGCGGTTTGGTCACCCGTATTGCTGCCCAATCTGCCTTCTGTTTTGTTTTGTTTTGTAACTAAATAAAAAATAAGTAAAAATAGATATTGATGCTGTTAGCTGAATGACCATCTCTTTGGGAAAGAGCTGCTCATTCGGTTTACAGTGCGTGTCTTTCGTAAACTTGTGTCACTTTCAGGGTGTATGTGCTTCTTTCCCTATTGGTTTTGAGTGCGGAATGTGGGATTTGATTGTATTTATTCCTCATCATTGCCCATCTTTTTACTTTTCAGTAAATGCAACGGACATAATTTCCATTCTTATACTACAAGGTGGCATTATTCTGTCAAGACTAGAACAGGAGTTAAAGGTCGTGTCTTGTACATATCGTCTAGTTTAATATCATTTATAAACGAATCAGGTTGTTTGAAATTTATTTGATCGCTTAAAGTTCTGCATTGGACCCAAGTGTCATGCAAAACGTTACATAGGATCTAATTCAGTCAAAACCAGAACCTGTCAGTAATAAATCATGTACGAACTTATACACAATACAAATATTTTCAGATACACATACACAGGCCCGCGAAAAGAAGTGTTTAAGCCCATGTTCCTTCTTTCGAATGTGTTTTCTGCTTTCGAAGGTACGCTTTAAGTTTTTAATTATCAGGTGCTCGCACCACTTGCCTACTATAATACACCCGCTATGTCTATATATCTGATGAAAGAGTGAGTATTGTTGTTCTTTGCAGATAGTCTAATGTGTGTATGTTTTGAATAAGTTTACAGGAAAGACCTTCAACTTGTACGACCTAGAGAGAGGAAACGACTTGGACTTGTAAAGGACAGGCAGACTGACACATGGACAGATATACAAATATGCAACTATGCTAACCAATATGTCTATCCTACCAGAGAGATTAAGGGACGAAATAAATATGATATCTACTTTAATTGCTACTGTACATCGAAACTTTAAACCCCAGCGGTGTGACTGACTTGTGGGACTTATAATTTAGCACTTACCTGATACGCAAGTCCGTCGCATTGTTGTATATCCAATCGCAAACGTAATTTGTACACATGGGCCATACAGATCACAGGTGTTTGAGCTTGTTTCTACCTGAGCTAATGAACATGTCGCTACAGGTAAAGCAGTACATGGCTGGCTACAGTGAGGAACATCCTTGTTGGCTAAGGTAGCAATGCTATTGCCACAGTTTGATGAAGTCTTGCAATTAACACAGATTTGTTCCTCAGTTCTCGTTGAACATCCTGAGACTAAGATATGAAAACAGATTAATTTAAGTGAATGCTTCGTTATGGGCAATGCAGAATAACGAATGTTCTAAATTCTGTTAGAAGCTTTCGATAGTTTGTTTAATTTATGTTAGTGTTCTATACTTTTTCTTTCGTAAAATATTGATATAACCATCCAAGGTAGGACCATCCCGTGACATTTCTTTTCATAGTAAATACCGGGAATCTCATCACAGCGATCTGCTTCGTGGGTACCTTTTATCACAACATCTTTATTTCCGAATGCAGTCGTATAGAATATAGCGCAGTGAATACGTAGTGGTAAGAACCTTAAACTGGTGTTTTTTCTCTTAACTAAAGGTTTACACGTTTTTTTATGTTTAAACCTCCCCAGTTTGGAGCAGCAACAACATTCACAGAGATCTAGAACACCAAAGTCTACTTCGGTTTCGGATATATTGGGGGCGATTAAACTTTAAAACCCACGTTAAAGTCGCGTAAGTACTTGTAATTAATTACACAGTCTCTACGCTTCATTTTGAAAGAATGCACACAGATACAACGAATTTATTGAATTAAAAAAATAATCACGAAGAATGGCAGGGGTTTACTTGATTAAAATGACGTCAGAAAATCATGCAAGAAAGCAAACTGATAACTTTTCGTACACGCTATTCCTAGCCTGTGGGAAAGATAAAGAAAAATACCATGTTTAGACTATGCAGTAGTCGATCAAAAGGTCACGTCGAGACGATCTGATTATACGGGCGATGACGTCAAGAAAATGCCAAAATGACGTCACTTTTTAGTACATCGGATTCAATGTAAAGAAACCAGCGTCGGCCGTTAATTCCGCCAAGGGCTTTCAAAATCTAATAATATCTTCAAGCACCCAGGTTATAAATTTTAAAAGTTGCATCTAGAATTATAACTCTGTAAGCTTATAAAAGATTTATTATCAAAGGCGTGAGGTACGAATAAAAAAAATCTTTATGTGAGAAAAGTGTTCAGCATCACTCGGCAAGTCTCCTGATGCTTAAGCCGCACGTCACACCAATAAAAAAAATTATATTTCGATGATGATTATTGGCTATTACAATTTGTTACCTAATTGCATTTCAAGGTATAACATATCTAATGTGTCTTAAACACTAGAACGAGAACACTGTAACACCCTATGTTTGGTAACGAGGTTGTAAACGTAGCAATTACCCATTATAGGAAATAGCAAAATAATAAAGTTTGCTATACAAAACATATTTCCCCAATTCTTTTCCTTTTCTTATCCTTGTATGTCAAAGCTATAACTGGCCAGATCTTGGAGATGTTGTAAACTTTCAAAGATCTTGATTAGAACGATCTCGCTCGACTGATCCAGCAGGTGCGTATGGAGATTTTAAAGAACATAAATAAAATACATTTAGTTTAACATATGAAAAATATTTACTTTAATTAATGTTTGTTGTATTTGTGCCTATTGTCATTTTGCCTAAGACAAAGAAAGTAAAAATCAAGATGTTCAACTCCAGCTTTTAATTTTTGAGTAAGAATTCTGTGGATTATTACTCAACAACTGTGTATTATAACTCAACAACTCAATGCTAGAGTTGTACTATTTCAATTCTATAACTCAAAAATGCTGAAAATGTTCCCTTTCTTAAAATTCTCCCAACCTTTACATATACGCGTGCATGATCGGGTCAATGTTCCTTACTGTAACACAGATAAGTGTACGTTTTTGTGACGACTTTATCGTGTAAAGAGACGTTGCACTGTCTGAAGTTACAGATATACGTCCACAATATTTCTATTAACTTTCAAATTTCTTACCAAACACTATATCCTAGACATGATAATGATCGCTTGTAAAATTACTTTATCTGTCTAATTTATGATTTGTGATAGTCACTAGAAGTAGGAGAATTTAAGAAATTAAATAAATTGGCGGGAATAGTGGTCCGCTATTCGCGCCAAAAATGAAGACTGGACACGCCCAGCAATCATAGTTAATCAGGGTAAAGTTATATCATGGATAATTTCAAGACCTTTATTTAATCGCCTTCAGACAGTTATTGGCTGGAATTAACACACGTGCACAGAGTAGTTAAGTTATTTACTCCACCAATCATAAAATTCAAATTGTGCTAGCAGAAACGCCTTTTTATTGCCACGTGGTAGTCAGTTATTTTGTGACGACATAATACTCGTGAATATTCAACAAGAGTATGCACTGATATATCGCCTCTGCCTCCGTAACAAAGATGTCTTCGCTGAGGATTGTTTGTACAAGTCTTAATCGCATTGCATACAACTAACCAGTTTCCTAATTTTGTGATTATTCCGTAAAGAAATACGAGGGGGTATACCTTTAAAGAACGTCATCATAACGTTACAGAATATGTTAGTAATTGAAAAAGACGCAAGCAATTTGACTCAAGCATCCGGAAACAGTGATTTGTTGCAGAAAAAAAACACAACAGTTTCCCATTGCTTCCATAGGCGCACTGTGTTAGAGTAGTGTTTTATATAGTTTCTTGTCAGTTTTGTTTTCCCATTTCTTTTTGTGTATGACTGTGATTAAAATAGTAATAGTAAAATTTGATTTAACTTTGAAATAAGTTACCACAGAAATTATTATCCCAACCGCGAATGTAATTTATCCGCGACACGAGAAAACCAACAAAGTGGTTGTGCGCGGAGGCATCCGCCCAGTTTGATCAGACTCTTCTTTAAGTGCTTAAAAGATAGCTAAGGGCCTAAGCTACCTCCATGCGGACAGCAAAGACTCTGGTCAGACTGGGCGGATGCCCAGGCCTATCTGCGTCTGCGCTTGGTGCACAGCCACATTGTTGGATGTGCCGTGTCGCGGCCCAATTATTATTATGCAATTCGATAGTGGCTATTAAACTGCTACACAACAAATTCCTCCTGTATTTATAACATAACATAAACGTATCCATACCAAATTCAGTGCGACAGACGCGCGTTTCAACTGACAGTTCCTAAAGCGATGTTTCTCCACTGTAGCAGCGCCGCTTTGGTAGAATAAGTTAATTATGTGACGGCTCTCTTATTCGGTGGCAAATGGCCTCTCATTAAACATCGTATGACCACATAGTGCAACACATGACTACTGGCGCTTAATGTCATGATGCCGTCCGTAACAAAGTTATGCTTTCTATTGAAATAGTATCATGGTTTAACCAGTCATCTGATAAACAGAATTTTGCACTTGTCGTCAGTTACAATGACAATTATGAAGCACGCCAAAGTTCGTTTCATAAATATCACACGAAATAACCATTCATGTTAGTTCTTCTGTATCTGCTAACGGCCATATGCTATTTCGTTTCACGATTATATTGGTCACATATTTTCTTTCTGTCGATGCCTTGGAGTGTGAGCTCCCCTCTTTTAAGTTTTAGCCAGTAAAGCTATAAGTAATATCGATTCAGGTTATTCGTATCTAAGCGCTGTGTACGGTCCTTTGCTCCTTTGATCAATTCTGAACAACAAACTGTTATGTCTACAATATACACAATTTCCATCAAATTAAATAATGATTGGCACCATGAAACACGGTGCTATATGAGGCATACACGCTTGTGTACAGAAGAAAATCAACACCCCCAGAAGACTGGACAGTATTCCCAGTTCGGAAAAATTGAGAGGACAGTCAAAAAGTAAATAAAAATATAAATAAATAAATAGAATATGAAAATGTCTATATTTGCGTTAGGTGTAGGGTGATTTAAAGCTAGGCTGCATGTGTACGATAAGGCACATTTTCCCTTTCAAGTCATGGTTTTTTAAGGACATGTTTAAAAACATTAAAAACCTAGGAAGACTGGATGTCATCTTTGTCAATATTGTATGTGTCGTATGAATAAAACATATAATTAGACCACTTCTTGGCCTTACAATTACCGTATCGCCTTTTATAGAGTGTATCATTTCATTGCGATTATCAACTGAAATCATTTCGTTTCAGCAAATAAATCTTATAAATGACCTACCATATTTAGTAAGCAGATCCCACATAAGTTGTGTGGAGAGTCAATCCACTGGGCACACAAGCTGAATTAACCTTGATTCAACGTCACGACGTTGAATCAATGTTGATTCAACCTTGAATGCCTGCTGGGAAAACATTAATATATATATATATAAAAACACTATTCAATCCTTTAAGATTTGCGGCAACGATAGAGATCGTGGAGAGAATTGCTGAAAACCGCTTACAAAATCATACCAGTTCAAGGTATTTTCGACGCATTTAACAAAGAGGCTTTTTTTGCACCTACATGGACTGGTTTATTTTTTCTTATTTCATAAAAATGAAACTTACTTTCTGTTATGTCATACATTATTTTATTTTTTGTTCTAAGTTTCAAACCAAGAAATATAGAAACAACTATTCCATTATCTGTTTTAAATTTCAAAATTACCTTAGAGACTCACAGCAGCATTTATCAAAAGTGGGCGTGTATTTTCCCTATATTTCATGCTGTGGTTTTACTAGCTGCTAGTAACTGATAAGACGTCAGTCCACTAGGTAAAATGCCTTTATCTTTCACTTTTTATCATTTTAATCAGTACTAGTGTCGGTAGGCGCATGATGAATGCTGTCTTTGCAGCCTCGATGGGCTCAACAGTTGTTTTCTTCTGCTTCAGAATTTTACGAAGGTATAACACAAATTTACTTAACTCTGCTTCTGACCGATCTAATACCGTGCAAAGTGGCCATCGAGCGCAAAATCGGTACACAGCAATACTATTTACGGGTAAATAATACTATTGTTTATGACCGTCGACCGAGGCGATGATGCTTTCGATTGTTTTGGTCGACCGCTACTTTTGCATGAATGATAACAGACCCAGTCGTCGGCATAGGTAGGGCAGTGGATTTAATTCCCGTGGTCTGTGTTTCTTCTGAACCCTTATATTTGTCCCGATATATATGTGTCACACGTTAAAGGTTAGGTATATCAAATACGTGTAATCCTTTGCGATACAGCAACGTGTTTAAGAGATCGCCTTTAGATCAAAGGGACCCCAGTTTGATTCCCGGTCTGAAAAATGTTAAGAGTAAATAGAAAAATTCTCAGGAACTGACACAATTTTATCTCAGATCCCACCCAAGACACCATGTGGGGAAAAAGACATCACAAAATAAGTCACCACGAAACACGTCATCAGCGGCAGTCATGTGAACAGCCAATTCACATGTAGCGGTCACCGAGCTAGCCTTAACAGCGCAAACAATATATAATATTTATAATTATATTAACAATAAAAGTCCGTGGAAATGGCATTTAACGTAATAAAATGCATGTACAGTAAAACTCATTGTCTCATTTCAAGTATATCTTGTATCCCTGAGACTTCGAGGACGAATTCAAAATAGAGGTGAAAATGTTACAGCGTATAGGTATTCCTGCACTGATAATGCCTTGCGGTACAAGCCGAATTTTACAGCGACGTGTTAGAGCGTTTGCATGCGATCAAAGGGTCCTCGGTAGGATCCTCGGCCGTGGCGTCTGAGATTTTTTAAGAGTTCATGATATATGTTTACTGTAATAATCAACTGATGAGCAGAAGCCTCTGCGTGGACCAAACCAAATGAATTTGAATCACGCTGAAATCGAGGACGAGATTTAAAGATCCGTTAAACGGAGCTTTGATCTCGCTCTAGCTTCAAGCGTTAGATTAATTTTATTCAAGAGGTTCCAAGATTGTACATTCATGATATTGTTAGTTATGTCCGCTATTATAAAGTGTTCTAGCGATGTGCTATACGTTATGTGGTATCCCTCTAGCGGATACATTCACGATGGTAGATCAATCTAATTTGTTATACAAAATGTTATGAGCCGCGACGCGAGAAAATCAACAATGTGGTTATGCGCCCAGCGCAGACTCAGATCAGCCTAGGCATCCGCCCAGTCTGATCAGAGTCTTCGCTGTCCGCATGGCGGAAGATTAGACCCTTATCTACCCTTTGAGAATTTAGCGAAGAGTTTGGTCAAATTGTGCGGATGTCCAGGCTGATTTGAGTCTGCGCTGGCCGCACAACCACATTGTTGGTTTTCTCGTGTCGCGGCTCTTATGTAAAAGGACAATTACCAGGAAGCGACACATTCATTATCCAGATTGCACCCATGATACACAGCTAAGATCACTAATGTAAAGCAACAATATATTTCAAGCAGTAATCTAATACGAAAGGCCTATCGAAATGAACAGGTTTTTCTGATTTTGTTTTCAGAAATAGATATATTTTGAATATAAATAATTGAAAACAGCATTGGTAGTAATTAATTTGTAAATAAATTTTTTAATGTTGTGCAAACGTGTGTCTCTCTCCGCATAGACTACATACAACTGTGTAGTTGAAATAGTTTCGCAAATGATCTGATACAGTGACTTTCTATTTCCTACATCTTTTTTTCTTTTTTCTGTCGTATTCCCTACTTTTCTCATAAAGATATTTTTTCTTATCTTGTATGAACCTAGGCTATATCTAGTCATTTCTCTTAATTTGTCTTACTTTTCTTCGCGTTTTTTCCTCTTTATGTGTCTTTCATAAAGCTCATTATACTTCAGTTATAACTGACATTTAAAGCCTATTTTAAAATAACTGTATGTGTGGTTTGGGAGACAGATTTTGTATCAGTCAATGACTTACTTCTGTATCCCTTTCATCCTATTGTATATTACTATGTCATGTAAAGCTCGTTATATTTATGTGTACAGTATAATGAATAAAATACTGTTTACACTAAACGTCAAACTATATAAATAGTCAAAAACCTATTTTACCCATATTTTATTCTAAACTACAAAAGGTAAGTTCTAATGTTTTCGAACTCCCGGTATCTCAGTAGGTTAAGCTCTGGCAGGATCGATTCCCGCTGGACGCTGAAATGTTTTCGAATGTCAGCCGCGTTTCACTGCACACAGCCTTTCATTATCACTGTCCCGTCGGCCTGATATAACTGAAATACTATTGAAAAGGACGTAAGATCGCAAGTCATTCATCTATTCATCCATACATCTAACCCTATCAAAGTGAAAAATAGGCGAAAAACAGTCACTTGAGATATTAATGTTCATAAGACCTTAAAAGTATTAATTTGGTAGCTTGAAACGACTGTCAAATGGTGGTTAAATATGGCCCTAAAGCCTAGTTTTGGAAATGAATATAGGTCTTATACAAATTTTAAAAACAGGTGTGATGCGTTACCGACAAGTCCACTTTTCGCTGAGGTTGACTGCCCATTTTAGCACAATTCAACCCTATTCTGCTACAGCTGACTGCTTACTGATATATTACCTTATAATGGCAGTTTTAATATTGACAGTAGCCATCTCTGCAGCAGATGCCATTGTAGACCTAGATTAAGTTGGTTTTACCTTCACTGATTTGACTGTCATCAATTTGGCACAAAGATGTTGGCAGAATGGAAAATACTACTGCAGTCCCTGAACAGCCTGGCCTTGGTCTATAGTGTTTGCTCAGACATTCCTGGCCCAATATTAAGTGAGGTGGTGCAAGTTTTACATATTATTTTGGAACATTTGTTTGCTTGTTAGACCAAATTTGTACCTGTGTTTATATATCACTTTCAGTGAAAATCCAAGTTAAGGCATGAACAGGATATACAGTAAACTAAATAAAATGAAGAGGTAATTATATCAGAATCCAATTATGTCTGTGCAAAGAGATATATTAATAAGCATCAGTTCTGGAAAGCCTAAACTGCCATGATGGTGAAAGCCAGTCAAAAAGATCTTATAGTTTGAAAACTGTTTCTCAAGACCTTGTACTGCTATTGTGCCTTTTATTCAAGGCCTTCTGAATAGCTGTTTTAGGTGCAGTTTCCACAAACATCTAGTTTTAGTTAAGAAACCAATTCAAATATTTCAACAGCAGAGTATAAGCATTCGAATCATGAAGACTTTAGTTCATAATTTGGCCTTTTCCATGCTTTCATTTTCAGGAGTCATAGGATGGCTTCGAAGCATGTATTTACGCACAATTAACCAGATAAGAGATTTTGAACAGTGCACTGATTGCACATGCATAGTATGCTAAAGCATACAGGTGTGACATCCCTTATTCAGTGAATATACCTTACCTGCAATGTACTAGAAAGTGTAAACAGTTTTTAAGATTTGCAGAAGACCTATAGTATACTTTTCCTTTCTCACTTTCAGCTAATTGCTTTGGATCAGGAAAATTGCAGGGACGATTACACTTCATCGAGGTGAATAATGCTTTGTGGTCCTCTTCTGTAAAACTTGAAAACTGCGTTTTTCCTAAGCTAGAAGGCGTAAGTAGTACTTTAAATTAGAATAATGCTTATGAACAGACTCAGTTCCGACTCAAGATCGAGTATGCTTTCTGCTTTCTTTCGCATATCCAATAGGTACCTTTTTTAGAATTGACTTACCTTTTCCGAAGCTAGTGTTAAGTGTTGTTTGGCGGCCGTAAAATTTCTAATCATATTTTAACATTGTGCAAACTATATTTCCCGGGCTTTTGTGTTGGTAAGTATTGATATGCTGCTAGAGGAGCAATGCACATTACATCGCTACCAATGAGGAAACTTAAAAAAATAAATCAAAGGTATTTTTGCAAACCATATTCACAACATGTTTTTTTACTTTAACTTCTATTACTAAACATGTTTATATTATTGCACTTGCCATTTGTGCAAAATTGGTTAATTAAAAACTTTTCCTTTTACACAGTTAACTTTCCGGAGAGCGTCTGACTTATAAGCCAGAGGTCCTGGGTTCGATACCCGGTCCAGACACTTACTTTCATTTCTCCTTCCGCTGATTCAAGAAGGGCAGTTGTCAGTTACTGGTGAAAGTAAATGCACTTAGTACTAGTTAACCTCTTAGGAGGTCTAAGCCTGCCCTGGAATAGTGTGGTTAGGTTAACTGGCCGTCCCGACATGACCATACTGTTTAACAATAACACAACAGCAACAATACATAGTTAACTTGTGATATTAATAGCTCGATAGTAGACTGAGGAGAACCTAACAAAATGTAACTGAACTCTTAAAAGGAAGTGACAATAGTAACTCACTGAAAAATATCTTATTTTATTTTGAAATAAGAACACAATGTAGAATGCAGTCAAACAAAGACATGTTTTTAAATGCATAAAGTTCAAAAAGCATTTGGCATACGAGGCAGTTTTCGTTTTACAGACTTTTCTGGAGGAATAGATACCAAAAAATTAATATAATAAAGTTTCGATATAAATGCTTTTTCATCTGTTTATCCCTATGCTGATATCAATTTAGATATATTGGAATGCATCCACGATTTTCAGTCATTTTAAAACGAAACTGATAACTGTTTTTTACTTTCTGCCTTTTCACTGGGAGACAAAACCTTTCAAAATCAGTTGTTTACCGTCCGAACAAAGAATTTTCTCCTAGCGAAGCAGAATCTTTTGACCATTACTTTCCTATAAGAGAAGATTCTTATTGAGAAGAGAGGCAAACATGACTGACATTGGCAGAATCCTCTGAATGTGTACATTAAAAACAGTTTAGCATAATAGTTTGTCAGTGATAACCGTTGCAAACCATGAAACCACGCCCCTTCGCTGGGTCAATTTCAACTATATCCTCCATTATCTCTGTCTCTGTGGCTTTAGAAGTCTCTGTGGCTTAGAATGGTGTCGACGTCATGTAAGTCATTATTGAGGAGCGGAGCGCCTATCAAGTCGATTGGCGGTTTCTTTCTTTGATTTTTCTTTCAAGCAGGAATCATGTTTTCGACTTTCTTCTGGAGACACATCTGATTATATTTTCTTCAATTCAATAGACCAGGGCCTAGTTGTTCAAAACGAACGACATCGTTATTTAACAAGATGTTAAAATTTCAAATGTTAATATCTCAAATATGCCAATATTTTTTGTTGAAAAAATGAGAGATGCTTACACTTTTCACCTGAAAATATCAGTGTATTTGGCTTTATAGTCATTAAACACTTAAAGAGTTGACCTCTTAACGAGCTCGTTAGGCTGACGATGCTTTAAACAGCTGGGCCCAGGAAATTTGCATACAGCGTGCCCTAAGCTAGAATAAGTCATGTCAAGGTGGCGGTTGGCGACCGCGGAGTCGCTGAACGTCGTCGAAGGATTCCACCTTATCAAAACAACAAAAGTATTGATGTGCACGCAAAATTACCCACACTGAGATAATATGTCTGTCATGGTTTCGTATCAAGATCTTGTGGCCTCACTAAACAAGCAAGGCTAGACAAAAAAGAAAGAAAGAAAGAAAGAAAGTTTATTGAAGCATTGACACGAATGTTTATGGTTTTATAAAATTGCTTAAGTCCGTCATATCAGCTTGCATATCCGTGTGTTCCGGTCAGACTTCAGTCTTCATTCAACAGTCAATGTACCTGAGGAATCAATATCTTTTTAGCTTTTATGCAGTCATGTAAACTACTTTGCTGTTTATACCGAACGCCAAAAGCAATGTCTACAAACACAAAGTATACACAATAAATTTGGGAAAAAAACTGCTACTATGTTGTTGTTTTTTTGTTCTTTTTGTTTTGTTGTTGTTGTTTTTTCTTTATTATTAGTTTTTTTTGTCTTTTTAGTTTGTCTTGTTATGACTATGAGTAATTAATAAAATGAATGTCTGAAACCCTCAATATATCTGAAATTGTGCGAATCATGGCCCAGCACGCACATAAGTTTGCATCAACCTTGAATGAACCTTGAGTCAACGTCTGGACGTTGAATCAAGGTTGACTCACGGTTGAGTCAACCGTGTGTGCCCAGTGAATAAGATCTACTTACCGTATGGGGTTAAATTATAGGTTGCGTTTAAGAACAGTTGCAACTGGAGAATCAAAATTTATTTGCGATTGTCTAACCCTTTATCAGGAGGAAATATGATGCAAATTATTTTGTTCTGAAGCTGTCTGTAGTTCTTGAAAAACAAAACAACCGAACTTAGTAAAGCATAATGTAAACAAGCGATTTACTTTAACATAGGGGTTTCCGCTGAAGTTTCTAACAGTAGATTGTTCTAACAGAAAAGAAAATCGTTTGTATCCTGTAATAAAACGCAACTCAAAAAAATCTTTCGTAAACGAAACTGAAGCGTATAGTCATAAACTGCGGCATTATAGGATTTAAACATTTTTTTTGTTTAATACAAAAGGAGGATTTTTGAAAAATGGCCAATTTCAAAACACTGTCGTTTATAATATAACCAAAATACACAAAATGAATTTAAGGGTTTTCTAAGTTTCATATCAAAGACCCTTTCTGAACATAATTTAAAAAATAACCATCGCAATGGAATTTAACGCTTTTCGATAAAGTAAGATAACTGATGGTATTCTTAGTCCCATCAGAGGTAAAAATGCCTAAACATACATGTACATCCGTATTAAAAGTGGTTCAAACTTCATGATTAGTGACAAAATATAGGGATCAAACATGTTTTTTTTCATGCATTAGAGTGTGCAAGGTTTCAAGGGAGATGTTTAAAACCGGTTGAGGGACTTTGCAAACGTTAATGCATTGGAAAAAAATGTTTGCAGGGCTTACTCGTCGCATACACCGGGGTCAAGTGTCTGTCCTCCTTTATAGGCTTTTATCAAAACTCATTCCATTCCTTAAGTGCGTGTTTTTCTTTCTAGTAAGCTTTCTTCGAGACCAATTCTGGTTTGATTCTTTGCGGTTTGCTGATGCTGTAAGGTATTTGTACAGTTGTATACCTGTTCTCCACAATGTCTATGCCAATGGGCGTAGACAATAGCAGGAATAGCTTTTGTTTCGGAAGCATTTTAGATAAAGAAATGACAGGTTGAATATTATTTTCTATTAACTGGTTCTTATTGTTATTTTCCACAGGTTTCATCAGTTCCACAAGTGCCAGAAAGAGGCGCAATTTGACCAATGTGCCAATGCAATGACTTCACAAATAAATGTGTGCTAAGCGTAGAGTAGACCTAAGTGTTTTTTGTTTTGTTTTGTTTTTCTTTCTTTCTTTTTTTATTGTTAAGGCTAATATTTGTTGTGGAAAATAGTGTAGTGGCTTGTTGAGGAAGTTGTAATAAAATATATATTTGATTAAGAGAATACCATTATTTTGAACCATTCTTTTCAGATTTGATTCAAGCGAACGGGTACTTTTTCAATGGGGCGGGGGAACTAACTTTACCATCTTTTTTTTGCCTCCCTTTCCAATGGGTCAACTTTTAAACGTAAAAGAAATCCCCGCGCCCTTCTCAGGAGGAAGTCCTATCGTTCAAAACATAATTTTGTGTATGAAGGATTTGGACCTCCATGAGAGCAAACAGGAAGTCAAGAAAAAATATCCCCTTTGTAAAAGTGGAAGAAATAATGGGTGTGATCATACACCTTAAATGTCAACTTCAGGTGGTGGTGGAGGAGCTGGCCAGTCAAGAGGAGGTAAAGGAATAGCAGTCTCGTCTGGTAGTGTTCCGATAGCTACAGAAGGGGGTTTTCCCAATGTGACACATTGCTTCTTACGAATGGCTCTGCGAGACAACAAAAACTTCTCTCCGCTAATAGTTGATCTTGCAGGGCATGCACGTCGCATAAGCATGGGTGAAGTGCCTGTCCTCCTATATCGCCTTTCATCAAAACTCGTTCCATCTCTAAAGTGTGTGTTGTTCTTTCTAGTACGCTTTCTTCGAGACCGAATAAATTTGCATATACACACAAAAGAACATGCACCTATTCCAAGAATAACTGTTACTATTCCCAAAATCATAAACAGCTCTGCTTTTTCCATTTTTCTTTAGGATCTGTTAGAGTTATGTCTGCATTCTCAGTCAAGCTCACAAAAGTAGCAGGCCACACATATTATAGAAGATTCTGTTTGACCTCATCACTCATTCCAGACTGTGATTGTAACAGTACATTGAGAGTACGTGTTTATTTAGCTCTATAATATGTTTGCAGATTAAGCTGTATTTGTTTATTTAACGGCAAGGATACTGGAAGTTTGACAACTTTATCTCGTTATCAAAACATTATGGGAGCCTGGAATGTGGTAGTTATGATGTATACAGAGATAACTTGAAAAGGTCACTGTGAAAAATCTTCACTATTTTTAGACCATGTAAGCCACACTGTTCTAATAACACTCTTTTCCATAATGAACAGCAGAAAAGTTGGAAATTTAAACTAGGAAAATTGTATGTACCCCAAAATCTTTCAGATGCATAGCCAGCGATACAAATGTGAATGAAAACGAGTCACATGTTTCTTGCTAAGCATTTTGTACATGCTTAATTTTACCTATCACAGGAAATACTGAACTTGCCACGAGAAGGTTCAAGGTATTTACGAATCGATTCGCATAAACTACTTGGTCTGCCAGATACTTTGCAACATGTCCCAGTGTTTAACAGTCATCTTATATTGTCTACAAATTAATCACAGCTTAGATCAAAATTCAATAGAATGAGATGCTTTTAAACAGGTATGTGTTTTGGTTAGGTAAATAGGTCGTTGGCAAATTCTGAAAACAAAAAATAAGAAATTTGAATCACCTGGAAAAGTTGAATTTTATAATTATAATACTTGTTCATACTACTGAATCCGATACGAAAATAGTAGTAAGTCCACAATAACAAAACAGTGCCGTCTAAGCTTGCGAGGAAACCCAGTAGCTCATTAACTTAAGCGCTGGCCTGCTGATCTAGCGCACTCGAGTTCGATTCCCGGCGGCGGAAATCTTTTCAATCGTAAAAGGGGTTCCAATGCATACAGCCTTTCATTATCACCTTCCCGTCGGAATGATATGACTGCAAAATGTTCAGTAGGACCTAAAATACTAAGTCATCCGTCCATCCACCCAAGACTCGAAAGAAAGAGAGAAAATACTATTAACATGGATAAGATATTCTTGCACACCGGATAACGATAGTGGGAGTATCCGGTGTACCGCTAATGCTTTTGGACACCAGATAAGGTCCACGAGTTTCATCTGTACCAATATTTTTTTCACCAACGTAATCGCAGTAAGGACCGGCAATTGATTGTACAGGAGTTAACGTATCTACATCGACATTTGACGTAATTTGTACAGACTATTACATTATGAATACGGCAAAATGAAATCAGGTTGTTCACGTAAGGAACAGAACATACGTCGTGGAAAGCATCGGTTTCCTTCACAATAAAATCGAATCGTCTTAAACACTATCATTATTCATTTAATCAAGCTTTACGTTAACGTTAATCAAAAGGTAAGAACGAAAAGGCATGACTAGAAGGGTGGATGACTTGCGAATGTACGTCTTTTTCAACAGTGTTTCAGTCATATCAAAACGATGGTAAGGTAATAATGAAAGGTTGTGTGCAATTGAACCCTGTTTACGTTTGAAAAATTCTCGCCTCAAGCACTAAATCGGTGGGCCAGCTCTTAACCTATTGACCTACCGGGGCTCCTGAGCGAAAATGCATTTGTTATGAATGTGAAGTGCGGAAAGAACAATCCGTGTCTCAGGATAGGTTTCGGCATCACCCGGCAAGCCACTAAATGCAGATCAGTAACCCTTGGAACGGATGTTTCAATCCACACCTCACACACGTGAAAGAAGCTTACAATTTCATAAAGGAATATCACTTGTGATTAATGCATTTGTTTTATATGACGTCATTTTTGTACATCGCCAAGTGATATTGGTTGTACGGACGATAATGTCACGAAGACGGCAACATGATGTAAGTTTCTGAAACTTTGTACGTTAACTTAGAGAAATGAACGTCGAAGGGGACTCAAATCATGTGTTCCATCCATCTGTATGTCCATCCATTTTTCCGTCCGTTTTTTTTAAATCGAATTTTCATGACATTTTTAGACTGTTGTTATCACTACATGACATGGATCATGTTATTTCCGTGATCATTTAGGCCCTTTCTGTCCAAGTTGCCGGGCCGCGTAGCGCAGTCGGTAGGGCGTCTGACTTATAAGCCAGAGGTCCTGGGTTCGATACCCGGTCCGGCCACTTATGTTCATTTTTCTTTCCGCTGATCCAAGAAGGGCAGTTGTCAGTTACTGGTGAAAATAAGTGCACTAAGAACTGGTTACCCGCTTAGGAGGTCTAAGCCTGCCCAGGAAAAGTGTGGTTAGGTTAACTGACCGTCCCGACATGACCGTAGCCGTTTACCGTGGACGTTAAACAATAACATAACTGTCCAAGTTATGACCTTTTATCTTTAAATTGGCAAAATATTGTTTTCGCAACTCCTCCTTTAGTTTTTATCCGATTTTAATCAAACTTTCAAAGTATTGTGATCGCAAATTAACGTTGAGCATATCTTATTGGACATTTTCTGCCAGAGTTACGGCACGTTATTTTTTTAGGTCCGTATTATGGTTGCAAACTCCTCTGTCAGATTTTAACCGATTTTCATTAAACTTTATGTATATTGTAATTATCATCTACGTTGCTCATTCTTTATTTGGGTCATGATCGGATCCTTTCTGCTAGAGTTTCAGCTCGTTGTATACATGTATTTTCACCAATCGTTCAGAATATTGTTATCATCATTTGATGTTGATCAAATTTTTAGGACAGTAATTGGATCATTCTGACAGAGGTATGACCGTTTGTAATTCCGGTCTTAGCTTTAAGTCTTTACTCTTCCATCAGTTGTCAATAAACAATAACATAACTGTCCAAGTTATGACCCTTTATCTTTAAATTTGGCAACATATTGTTGTCGCAACTCCTCCTTTAGTTTTTATCCGATTTTAAACAAACATACAGGGTATTATCATAGTTACGGCACGTTATTTTTAGGTCCGTATAGTGGTTGCATCTCCTCCTTCAATTTTTAACCGATTTTAATCAAACTTTGTGTATATTGTAATTACCATCTACGTTGCTCATACTTAATTTGGGTCATGATCGGATCCTTTCTGCTAGAGTTTCTGCCCGTTGTATACATGTATTTTCACCAATCGTGCAGGATATTGTTATCATCATTTGATGTTGATCATATTCATTTAGGACAGTAATTGGATCATTCTGCCAGAGTTATGGCCGTTTGTAATTCCGGTCTTATCTTTAAGTCTTTGCTCTTCCTTCAGTTGTCAATCAATTTTTCATCAAACTGTCAGGATATATTCACCACTTTATGTATTTATTCACAATTTCTCACTTGGACATAAAGGACCAAAATTATCCCGGAAAGAACATGATCCATGTCATGTAGTGATGACAACAGTCCAAAAATGTCTTGAAAATTCGATTTAAAAATAAACGGACGGAAAAATGGACGGACAGACAGACGGACGGAACACATGATTTTAGTCCCCTTCGACGTTCATTTCTCTACGTTATAAACATAAACATAAAATATATATAGATGAGCCAATGGATTGGCCGTAGGCACTGCCTATATTTGTTCAGTTGATGTAGCAATACAGATACGTTTTTATTTGATGACATGAGTATAAGTGCTATACAGGAATTTTGTGACTTAAGAGTATATACATAATAAAAAAAATATATTGTGTTAGTAAATAGCATGAGCATGAATGTAGCTTAACATTTTGGCATAATTTAGGCCATTTACGTACCCCTACGGCTTTCTATCATCACTTACCTACCCCTGATTAATCTAAAGCCACGAGTTTGCTCAGTATGAATCCCTAAGTTACTCTACTGTTATCTATAGGCCCAGTCTCTCTCCCTGAAGTACTGTTTTGTCATTAATATGCCTAGTATCTATCACTGATGAGCTCTTCTGTCACTTTTAGGCCCAGTCGTTTTCCCTGATATACTCTGCAGTCAAGTTAGGTCCAGTCCCTCTCCCTGATGTACTCTGATGTCACCTGTAGGTCCAGTATCTATCCCTGATGTACTCTACTGTCACCGATATGCAAGTATTATTCCTTTCACCTTTAGGTCTGGTCTCTCTCCCCGATGTACTCTTCCGTCACCTGTAGGCCCAGTCTCTTTCCCTGATGCATTCTGCTGTCACCTGTAAGCCCCGTATCCCTCCCTGGTGCACTCTACTGTCGCCTATAGGACAGTCTCGCTCCCTGATGTACTCTGCTGTCACCTATAGGCCTAAAACTTCCCTTGAGTAAGAATGCTGCTACCTATAGATACATTATATCTCTGAGGCACTTTACTGCCTTAGGCAAAGTGTTTATCACTGAGGTACTCTAATGCCAAAACGAGCCCTGTGCCTATCCCTGAAGTACTTTATTTATTTGTAATGAATACATTACTATTAATTATTCTAGTAAGGAAACATATTGTTGGTTGGTTGGGTTGATTAGTCTTATTCAGTTTGGGTCACGTGTGCCTTTTGACAAAGAGAATCTTTTGAGAAATCATGAGTTTGCTTCATTGCATTTTGAGGTATCACATGACTTTTACGATTGGTCCTTAAAGTTTGTCCCTAGTGTGGCGCAAAAACTCGCGCACGGCTCAGTCATCGACAATTTTTAGTCGAAGCTACATCGGCAACGTCAGCCGAGATATTTTATCGACATATTCAGTCGTCGTTATTTTCATAAAAAAAAAACAACCCGCCCGTTATATTTTTTTGTTGAAGTAGTGAGTTTTAGATTCAAATTTAAGTATAAAATCTATGTTTGCGTTTTTCTACAATAATCCAATAGATGTAATTGGTGGTCTTTCTAGTCTTGCATTTTTACATATTTCTTATGATGCTATCCATCAATTATCCGCCAATTACAAATAGTGATTCTTATTGCTGTTGTTTTCTTCTTTACTCTGATATACGCATGTAAATAATTGTCACATATTTGCCTTTTTCATACCTCTAAGGTATTGTCGTATCGCCCATAAGCCAAGTCTCTATTCCTGAGTTACTCGTCTGTAAACTATGGGCGAAAAAGCGTTCCTGTCGTCTTTTATAGGTCTAATGTCTATTCCTTAGAAGTTCTAATGCCACCTATTGGCTCAGTGCTTATCCTGGAAGGTACTCTAATGTCTCCTATGAAACATTTGCCTAGCCTAGCTAGGGAACTCTGCTGTCGGATCGGGCGGGCGGGGGCTGTTCGTATAGTTATGTATTCAGTTTTCTCTTGTCTGCGTGCTAACATCCAACACATTTTGAATCGATATGGAAATGGATGCATACGCGCACAAAGTGCGGATACATAAAGATGTCTCACCAACATACTTGAATTTCGAATTTCAATGCAAATAAATCGATAGGAAGGAAATGAAGCGTTTCATTATTGATATAGATATAAAACATAAAATATCTTTAAAAAAGATAAACGTTGCTAGTTAAATATTAAGCAATAAAGTGCCGGGCACGATATCTCGGTCGGAAGCGTGTCCAATACGAATGATAGCGTCACCGCGTTGGATCCTCGCGTCCGGTGCGTTCTTTCGTGGAGACATTTCCCTCTCTTCCGTTGGTTTTAGAAGAATAGCAGTCAGTTCAGAGCGAAGAAATGTGCACTCAGTACTGGTAGACAGCCTCCGTTAGGCTTGCACAGAAACAGTGTGGTTAAGTGATTAGGGCTTACTTACCGTTTCGACGTTTCCGCGTTGTCAACTGGGCCGTAAGCTCCCCCCCCCCCCCCCCCCCCAAAAAAAAAAAAAAAAAAAGATAATAATAATAATTAATAGATATATATAAAAAAGCAAACACTTAAGTTATGTTTTGATAACTTGATTACCCATAAATGAGCGATAGCCGAATTGACGTTTTTTTCTTAAAGACTAACTAGTCATTCCTCCGTCTTTTCTTTTCCGTCAACCTTCGGAAAAAGCTGTGTGTCAAGTCCAATACGATTGGCGACAGGCCGATCCGTTTATCATTCTGGCCAATGGAATGGCGTAAAAGTAAAATATGGGTCCATAGTAAGGTTAGACGTTGCCTGACGGCAACGAAAAAATGTCAGTTAGGTGCGGTTTCGAAAAAGAATGGGAAAAAAAGCTTACATTAAGTAATACTGTCAGTGGATTGTTAACGGCAAACTGTGTCACAGGCAAAAAAAACAAAACAGAAACGCGACTTGCAGTCTTTTCCTTTTGATCCCTTTCATCTTCCATGATTTCATTCAGGTACTCCATTATTGCTGAGTGGATAGTGTTTCCCTGTCGTTTGACCGTGCAGGCGTTCAGGCGACTTTCAGTGACGAAGCCGAACTTTGTCCTCACTCGACTACTGAGCCTTTTTTTAGCGTCAATATCTGGTCGAGTTTATGGTTTGACCTCATAGTCCAGTGGATGCAAGTTCGATTCCGGCCATGATTGTTATTCAACACCGCCCCTGGAACATCCTCTTTATTTACCCATCGGTTCCATATCTTTGAAATATCAGTTGTAATAAGCTACTTAAATATTCTTATATGATGTTGAAGTTTTTCCCGTCGAGCGTGTAGGAAATGACGTCGTGTGAAAATTAAAAAATAGATTATTGCTAACAGACATTTGTTGGCCTATATATCACTGGTTGGAGGTCAGTCGTGAAGTGGCTATATCTTGCGCGCAAAGCGCGAGTGTTACATTCACTGACAACTGGCCGAGAACCAGTGATATAGTGAGCAACAACTCATTTGTTAGCAAAAATGCATTGCGATTCTAACACACAAGAAACGACGTAAAAGTAAGTGTTTCCTTCAGATTTTTCGAGTTGTCCGCCATTACATGAAGAAATCCCGCCATTTTCCTTGGCAGTAACAAAGGAGTTTACATGTATTAAGTAGGTTTTTGATGCAAAACAAACCACATTACACCAGCTAACGTCATGGAAATTGAAAATGACGTCGCCAAAACATCAAAATTACGTCCTAGTAGAATAAAGTCACGCTGGTCCGCCCATTAATTAGTCACGAAATATATCATCAGATTTTACCATTGGGTCTATATAGCGACCGGCGTTAGTATCTTTGATAGATCACGTTGATATGGACCAGCGTTAGTATCTTTGATACATCACGTTGCTAACGTTGCAGTGTGCATATTTCGCGCCTTGATGACGTCGGATGTAAACATGTACTTCTGATGACGTCCGCATTAATAAAGCCCGTAAGAAAAGGTAACACTATTCATGCATTTTCAATCTGTACAATGTCAGAATCGAAATGACTTTTTGTTTATCGCTAAATTATCATTGATTTACACATGTGTTGTCGGGCAGATACGAATATTGATTCTCTCCGGCTTTGCCGTCGTGATTTAGTATTTCTTGACCTTCCCTTTGTGTTAATCAGCGATAATTCATGGGTAAGGAAACATTATTTCTAAATATACGTAATGAAATGAATGTGTATCTTACCGATAGTCCTACACCACGTTGTTTTCTTAAAAGCACAAAGTCAAATCTTTTGTTAGAACTTGTTGATCAAGACTTACAGAATTTACTAAAATTGTTTACGGTGACCGTGCACTTATAAAGAAAATGTGTTTTTGTCCCGTATACAGTCAGAATGAATGCAAATACAACATTTACACGTCACTTTTAAAATCAATAAAATTATTTTATACTTAACAGGTAAACGTGCATCTTGTACCTGCAAATTATTCAATGTAAAAAATGTAATTGAGGAAGATTTCTGACTTTCTGTTTCATGTATAAGACAGGCCTCACGCACGAGGTCCAGGCTTTGATTCATGGGCGAGTCATACCAAAGAATTACGGAAATCATTTTAGCTGTTATTTTGCGTCCTGTTCCGTTTAAGAAAGTAGACGTAGGAGACTCGGCCTAGGATAAGAATACACCGGGAAACGTTACGTTAACATTGGCCAATCACTACATTCGTTAATGATTAAATCCATTCCAGTGGAACACCACTGGCAACGAACTTTAGGCCTAGGTTCTGATTTCTTAAAACTTTCTTTGATTTAAATCATACTTCTTTGCACTGTCAGGGCTTGGCGTTTCTCGCGGCTAGATTTGCCTGATATAGACCTTTGCACGTGAGTAATAATAATAATCATCATAAAACGAGATTTTAGCAATGACCCTTTGTGCCTCAGGGGACTTCTTTGAACATATGGTTGACCGGATATACCAAGCTGAACTTCTGTTGAATAAAGCAATTTTTTTATACTGAAACACCGTTTTGGCATTTGAATTTATCAATAGTTAATGGAACGGTTTCAACTAAATTTTATGATAAACAGGACGTTTTTGGTTTTGAAATAGTTCATTTTTCTTTGTCGACGGAGATGTCCCTCGACGTACCTCCTATGGAATGTAATTGGAGCACGCTTGTGCCATTTAAGAGCCGCTTTTTCACACATATATAACTTTTCGTTTGTTTCTAACTCTTTCTTCTCATAGTTTCATTCCGTTGTTTTAATCGCGTATGATTTATGTTCTGACAGTATATTAGCGTTTATCATTTGCTATTATATCCTTACAACACTTTAGTCAGCTTTATAGGGAGAAGACGATCTAATGTTGTCATAGCTTGTGCCCAAATCTAAGTAAATTATGCAATAAAATTAGGTTTAATCTTTAGAAATGCATCAAATGACGTCACTGTTATTCACCGGATAACATCATGTTATTAAAATCGTACGACCAAACGTGTAATAACACTTTGGCGCATACTCATAGAGTCATTGAAAACGTAAATAATGTTCAGTTTGAAGGCGTTAAAATCCCATTTTTAAGGTTCATTTGATAAACAGAATCTTACACTGGTTGTCATTTCATATAAAATTTATGTAACTCGCCGAAGGCTCGTTTCATAAATTTCATATGAAATGATCGTGAAAGATCCTCTATGTCGAAACCCACTGAGGGCGATAGAAATGCAGTTCATAATTCATCAAAAAGAAACTGACTGAATCTGTCACTGAAGTTGAAAAACCTTCTAGTTTTCTTACTGTTTCCTTTTAACTTCCCTGTGTAAAGGTACACAAAAAAACGAACGTGATTTTATTCATCACTTCGGGTTAAATAAATATGTTGTTTTCATTGTATCTACGAACAGCTGCAGGTGTGGCAGTAATTGTATCATACGGTGATGAATCAGTATTTTATTAAGCCTTTCTTGGTCATTAAATAGGAATTTAATTCATGATACAGGATGGATAGATGGATAGATGACCTGCGACTTTACGTCCTTTTTAACAGTATTTGAGTTATATCAGGACAATGGGAACGTGATAATGAGAGTCTGTGTGCAATGGCACCCCATTTACGGTTGAAACAAAGAATTGTTGGTTAAAGTGAAACTCGCGGATAGTCGTATCTGGTGAACAATAACAGAATCATTGGTACAGAGAACTCGCGGTTATCTTAATCTGGTATGCAAGAAAATATTGTCCAATTAAAAAAAGTCTCTTTCTTTTGGTGATTTGGATGGCAGTTGCTTTTCTTATTTCGTGCTACTTCACCATTAGTTGTGAACGCATAATATAAACATGTATGCATTAACTTAAAAATTTAAAACGAATAGAATATGCTTGACATTAAGTAAACACAACAGCCAGTCATAGTAAGCAATAATATGTCAGTAAAGAGTGGGCTAGTCTTATTTAAAGGCACAAAGGGTCTAATTGCGCCACCTAGCTTTCAGTTGTTCAGCTGTTGACGATATTCCATTCACTCCCCCACCCCCACCCCTCTCCCCTCCCACCGCAGTGCCACAGAATGTCACTCATATATAATGTGTATATTTTTTATTTGGTTTGTATATTTCATTTCCAGTTCTATAAATTTTTTACGTTTGATATGTAGTGTGTTATAGCTAAACATATAAGTAAGAAAGTAAATAATGACTTTAATTAATGAAGGTGACAACATTTCGTATAATTAAGCTAATCTTCCATGAGACCCTCACCTCGAGGTATAGCTGCTCTAAAAGCTATAATAAATTGAGCAGGTGGACACCATAAGATTTTTGTTTGTCAAATTACTGAACATACCATAATTGATTTTGCACAAAGAATATGTATGTGGCTGAAGCCAATTGGGAGAGATAACAACATATCTCTTGGATCAAAGGTGAAACTCATGCGTTCCCTTGTCATTTCCATATTTCTGTATGCATGTGAATCAAAAAACGCAGGCCTTTGAGATAAGATGCTACCGAATGTTATTGAACATTTCGTATAAGGACCATATAACCAATGAGGAGGTTCACAGAAAGATCCATGCAGCCATTGAAGAGTATGATGAACTCCTGACCCTTGTCACGAAACGGAAACTAAGGTGGTTTGGCCACGTCTCAAGGTCTTCTGGTTTAGCAAAGACGATTCTGCAGGGCACGGTGAAAGCAAAACGAAGAAGAGATAGACAGAAGAAGAGGTGGGAAGACAATATCAAAGAGTGGACAAGAATGGACTTTGCCAGCTAAAGTAGGCCAGCAGAAAACAGGACAAGGTGATAAGGGATCATTTCGAAGTCATCTGTGGTGCCCCAACGATCTTGTAAGGTTATGGGATGTAATAGAATAAACAAGAATTCCGCGGAATGTGGTGTCTCGCCTGCTAGCGCTTTGTCACAAAAACAGAGCTCAATCAGCAAAAATTTATGCATGAACCAAGTTTCTTGAATCCAGCCCTAATAATTTCTGAGAAACAGACCTAAACGTAAAAACTTAAGGAAAAAATTGCAAAGTCAGTCAACCGTAAAATGTAGGTCAAGACTCAATATTGATGATGACTTTGACGGTTTACCGCTGTCCGCATGAAGCTAGCTTAGACTCTTAGCCACTCTATAAGTGCAAAGCGGAGACTCTGATCAGACTCCGTAGATGCCCAGGCTGATCTGAGTCTGCGCTGGGCGCACAACCACTTTGTTGGTTTTGTCGTGTCGCAGCTCAATTATGACATTGAGACAATTCGACATCAAATACAGCTGTATTACTGTAGCAATTCCAAAATTATTGGGACAGTTACATCTGAGAAAAAAACAGAGTAGATCCTGATCAGCATGGTTAAAAAAAAGCCGCCGGATCAGAGCCTTCACTGCTTAGGAAATAGATCAGCTCTAGCAGTGAATTGTTGAGTAATAACTCACTGTTTGGGGGTCAGCTGTAAAGTACATCATATCACGAGCGCGGAGCGCGAGTGATATATCTACTTACTGTCGTGTCGGCCTATTCGACGCATCGGCTTATTCGGCGCACGTTACGTAACGTCATTTGACGTTAAACACATGTTGATAATTTTTGTTGGCTGTTTTCCAAGCCGTCCTTCAAGCAGAGATCTTTATGTGCGGTAAAGCTCATTTCTTGAATACACACTACACCGTATTTCGCAATCTTTGACTACAAACATAGTGGCTCAGAGTACACATCACGAATGTAGGTCAACTCACTTCAGCAGCATTTGTAAATAATAATTATCACTCTTTGCATGTCTTGCATTATTGCACATAGTAAAGAAGTGAATTATGAAATAAATCGCTCAGCTTATGTCTAAAGGATCCTAATTTAACAGCGCTAGATCAAATAATTGTTGAAACTTTCCACAAGCTCCTTTTGCAGTCATTCTGCAGCCCGCCGAGTGATGTCATTATTATAGTCTGTTTCACAAATTTAGCCCATTATTGATGTCAGGAATAAGGCATTTTCAGAAGCTGCGTCGAATTGGCCGACAACAACGGGGTCCCTCGTTCACAATGTACATGATTTTCTTTTCATATTGTGATCAATACCAGATGGTGGATCTTTTTAGATGAAACAGAGAGTGATTATCTTACATTATAAACACAATATATGTTGTTTATTTTTTCTTGTTCTTATTTACACAGCTAACGATTCTTTGCTTAAGTGCGCCGAATAGGCTGACAGCACTGTACAACTGACCGACAAACAGTGAATTATTACTCAACAATTCAATGCTAGAGCTGAACTATTTCGATTCTAACGCTCAAAAACGCTGAAAAAGCATCTATTTCATGCAAACTCTAAGCGCGTTCATACTCCCGCCAATATTCTTAACTGTATCTAATGTAAACGTACGTTTTTATAGAGATTTCAGAAAGAAAAAGAGACGTTACACCGTCTAACTTCTCAAAACGTCACAAAATAAACGTCAGTAATGCAAATGACGTCAGCAAATAGACTCACGCGCTCCGGGACAATGAATGTTAGAGAATAAAAGATGGAAACTTGCCATTGCTTCTATAGACGCACCGTGTTAGAATTTACAACCAGTCTCAGCCTGGAACAGGCTACACTGTAAAAGCAGATTGTTCGTTTTTGCAAGGTAACATTTTTTTTTCTGACTGCCCCAAACTTTTGAATTTTTAAACTCACTGTCAGCAGGTTGCAAAAAATCATATAAAGCTAAAGCGAACTTTTCAATTTCAGTCAGCTCTGCTATATTAAATGCTCCTCAGGTCTTTACTTACATTTCCTATTTTTCTTAATCTAAGAGAGGTCTTAAGATTGACCATCTGGATGTTCTTTTTTTTTTCTCCCTCTCTCTCTCTCTCTCTCTCTCTCTCTCTCTCTCTGCATAGACCTTGAATACAATTCTAGATACCTATAACATTTAAGATTCTGTTTGAATGACATAATATCTAGATAAATTATTTTAGTGCAACTTTGCGAAGCAAAGACGGCGTATGTTATACATTTCGTGTGCGTCCGCGTGCGCATGTAAGTGCGCTTGCGCTTGTGCCTTTGTGAATATGTACCTGTTGCGATTATGTCACTTGGGAGGAAAAAATCGTGGCTTGGCCGTACTCAAACCAAGGGCCTCTCGCTCTCCGTCACTCTGCCAACTGTGGCAGTTGACAGAGTGCTCGCACGGGAAGCGAGAGGCCCTGGGTTCGGGCCGGTCGGGCCACGATTTTTTCTTCCCCTGTGACATTTGGTGGTCAGTGTGGCTTCACGGCTAGGGCCGCGAGCATCAGAAAGTGCATGCCTCGTCGGTACCTCCGTGATTCCGAGCAGATTTAGGGGGTGAATCTAATTCAGCAGGGAGAAAATGTGAAAGGTCGACCAATATGCCCAACGACTCAGTCGTCTCACGAATAGCGAGAGGCCCTGGGTTCGAGTCCCGGTCGGGCCACGATTTTTTCCTCCCCTGTGACATTTGGTGGTTCAGTGTGGGTTCACGGCTAGGGCCGCTAGCATCAAAAAGTGCAGGACTCGTTGGTTCCTCTGTGGTACCGAACTGTTTCGGGGACGAATGTAATTAAGCAGGGGTGGTGGGAGGATATCAATGGTCGACCAATCTGCTTAACAACTCAGTTGTCTAACGGACAGCGAGAGGCCCTGGTTTCGAGTTCCGGTCGGGCCGCGGTTGTGACCAAGAACATCTTCAGTACAAATGACTACATTTTCAGTACAAATGACTGATTACATATATTATGATTGTTTCGTGATTATTATTTTTATTATATAAAAAGGCATATTTAAAGGCAGTCTATTCTTATTTAGAATCCAGGTATCTGGTGCAAAAAACAAAATTAATGTTTCATTTCAAAGCGATTTCCTGAATGTGTGCAAGGGTGTGTGTGAGGTGGGGGGTGGGGGTGCGAGGACAAGCTCTTTACATTGTTTGTGGTAGTTTGATGTAGTTTTTATACGTTTTCAAACATTCTATGGTTTACAAGGAAAATGTTGTAACTCTAACATTACAACATAAACATGTTTTAAGGAGTAGATAAAGCCCAAGAGTTTGATTACAAAAATAATATTAAAGATGATGGCGTATAAATATATTTTTGGCGGAAAAAGTAGAAAAAATGACCAACTAGAAATTTTACTAAGGGTATATAATTTTGCATCATAAAAAATTAGAGGTACCTGTAACATCCGGGTAAATATTTGCAATTGTTACCGTTATAGATGTATACTATATATTTAGACAACGATACATTCCATTTAAAAGTGTATGTAAGCTGTAAATAGTGTAACTAAGTAAGCATGAATTGAAATCTTGATAAACAACGACGAAAAAAAATGGAATAGTGCTGAGTTAGAATACGACGTGGTAGAAAACTGTTGGTAAGATGCACCCACTCGGCATTCAACGACAAAGCAGCATTGAAGCAACGTTGATTCAATGTGATTCAACGTTGTGTGCCTGATGGGATCTTTCTTTCATTATTTATTAATATCACTTTATACAATGTAACGTTACTGAATGATCTAGTTGTTGTTATATACACTATTTTCAGTGCATGCATATAACATGAATTGTTGCATGACTTGAACTGATAGCAGACAGACAGATGCCATGAATCATATATTAATATCCGTGACATGTCACTGGTTTATATTTTGTTTGCGCACTCAGGGCAGTCCGTGCATTTTTCCTCGTAACTATGTAGTCCGTTCGTCCGCACTTCGATTTCAGTGGATTACTTACTATTTGTTTATGGATTATATTCACATTTGCCTATAGGACATTCGTTCTGAGAATGGCTCTCTTAGGGTTGCAAATAGTCGAGTTTCGGTAGTTTATGACAGTTATGGCAAATGTCAAAAATCCAAAAGTGAGCCGCGACACGACAAAACCAACAAAGTGGTTAAGCGCCCAGCGCAGACTCAGATTAGCCGGGGCATCCGCCCAGTCAGATCAGAGTCTTCGCTATCCGCATGAATATAGCTCAGACTCTTAGCTATACTTTCAGCGCTTAGGGTAGAGTCTGATCAGACTGAGTGGATGTCCAGGCTTATCTGAGTCTGTGCTGGGCGCACAACCAATTTGCTGGTTTTCTCGTGTCACGGCTCAAGTGTGTTTGCGCCGTTAACTGCTTGGATTATTCTGGTGAAACTTCACAGAGCTGATCGAAAGAACAAACCTAACATGCTTCATCAGATTTTTCTCCTCTATAGTTTTCTGCCTCTGTTTTGGGTTTATATGTATACATGTAGAAAATCATACACTGAAATCAAAGTTCAAAGGGATTATCCTGAAACTTACAGCAAATGGTGGGAGTGATAAAAGCTTCCTATGGTGATCTAAACAGTGGAGCACAGTGCTTAATCTACCCATGCCCCGGAGGTACACATACAGTTAGCGTTTGCCGAGCGTCAAGTAACCGGTTACGCATCTAAGTACTAACTGCGATCTCCATTGATTAACTTTGTATAAAAACAAGCCACTCTGCCTGCGTCGCCATATAAACCGGCTTCTACAGAAAAGCTGTAAAGTTGTATATACTCCTACATCTAATTTCGTTTCTCCCCTTTTTCTATTGGTTGTCCCGAAGTCACCAACTGCGCTCATGAATAACAGACTCGAAGGCGGGGACACCTTCCTCTGCATGCCTGGGTCTGGACATCTCCAACCCCACTGCTTTCGCAAATGTGGCGTTTGCCTGGGCGTCCATGACGTCAAGCAACCGCTCACCCATCCAAGTACTAATCGCGATCCCCTTTGTTAAACTTCGTAGAAGAGCCAGCCACTCTACCTGAGTCTCAATAAAAGCCGACTTCTCGGCTGTAAAGGTGGTTTATATATCTACACCTGTTACATTAAAATCTGAAAGAGTTCCTTCAAGAGCAGAGAATACATTCACAAGAAGGAACATGGGCCAGACTACGTAGTTTCGGCTAATAAAGCCTCTTCAGTGACCCTGACAATATCTGGTAACGAAACCAAAGAAGAGCATACTGTAATTGCTTAAGCTTAATTGGACAGTCGATTCAAAGACTGATTAGTATCAAAAAGGGTCCAAATAATATATAAAATGATGGCTTACCTGCTGTATAACATCATTTCGGAAAATCTACATAAAATCAAGTGTAAAAGGGATGTTTCTGAAATGTTCAATAATGAATAAGTAATAAAAGGTTCAAGCGGGTCTTAAAATTTCACCACATAGGAGTAATCTAACCCTACCACTGAGATGGACGAAAGTATAAAATCAAGACTGAAATCTGCGTAATGTCAGCAGGGGTAATAATTGCTTGCAGTAACGTGGTATCATATTGCTGTTTCTGATGCTTTTCTTATTCTATGAACGTCCTTCACACTCTAGTATTTGCAGGCCTGTGGAGGTACTGCCAAACTTTTAAAATAGAAAATTGGTTAAAGATATGTATTTACGTGATTATGTTAGCTAGTTTTGTGATCATCTACCTGTGAAAGAGTTCGTGATAGTTTCCGTTGGTATAGTCTTACAACTAGGCTAAGAGTTGTAACTTTATACATGTATGTTACTATTTGGGCCGCGTCACAACAAAGCAAAGAGACCTGCATCCAGCGAAGAATCAGGTCAGCCTGGGCATGCGCCAAGTCCGACCAGAGTCTTCGTTGTCCGCCTGGAGCAAGCTTAGAATCTTAGTTACCCTTTAAGCGCATAGCAAAGACTTTGATTATACCTGGATGCCCAGATTGATCTGAGTCTTCGCTGGGCGCACATGTCACTTTGTTGGTTGAGTCGTGACACGGCTCATTTTCCGTTCAGTGTCATAGTCGGTGAACATTTTTTTTTAATTTGTTTTTTCCCCACTCCTGCTGTTTATTTCATTCACATCTTAAAATAACTGAAACAGTAGAAAGAATATATAGGTAAATGCCCGGAACAGGTCACAGTTACAAGACACATCCTACCCAAGACACCGAAAATAGAAAGAAAAATAAACAACAAAAAGCAAAGGTACGTCTTCGACAACAGATACCCCATTCCAACATAGAAAAACGGTACATCTAAGAAATTATGTCGTTTTTCGGATGTTCATGAAGGTATGGATGCAATGGGTTACGTGCAAAGTAAGTGATGTCCCAAGGACGTCACGTATACTTTGCACGAATCCCATTGCGTTCATACTTTAATGAACTTCCGAAAATTAATATTTAACTTTCATATTCATGCTGCGTTTTCGCATCGACTTTTGTTACTTATTCGTGAAGTTTTGACTAATCTAACGCCAACGGAGGAGGAAGAATAGTTATTAACCGACGTGCCGTTTTATTGTGACGTTCAACAGCCGTCACTATGACATGACGTTTATCGAACGTTACGTCGGCCAGTTAACTTGAATTATCCGTGACGTCGCTTATGTCGCGTGAACGAGTATTGTTCATGGATGTATGACCATCGTCAGCCCAGTATAAGTTCATCAAAGAAAATTGTCGATGGGTGTAACTATTACACGATAACATCAAACGTCATAAAGAGGGCATAAAACGGCGTCATATAAAATAACTAATAAGAAAACGGCACTGCCTATAGGCGAGCACATCGCTCTTTACAGTGTGTGGGTGGTATGGTAAAACCTCACTTTGACTGCATTCATGTAAACTCTAGTTTTGGCCAAAAATGCGTGGTCGAAGTGAAGGCCCTTATCTGATTACTCATTGTACGATTCTGGATTCAATTTCACAACACCTTTTTTTATTCATTTGAGCCGCGACGCGAGAAAACCAACAATGTGGTTGTGCGTCCAGTGCAGACACAGATCAGCCTGGGCATCAGAACAGTACGATCAGACTCTTTTCTAAGCACTCAAAGCATAGCTAAGAGTCTAAGCTACCTCCATGCGGACAGCGAAGACTCTGATCAGACTGGGCGGATGCCCAGGCTGATCTGAGTCTGCAACGGGCGCACAACCACATTGTTGGTTTTGTCGTGTCGCGGCTCATTTCCTTTTTTTTTTTTCGTATGAAATTTGTAATAAAATTATGCAACTCGGCAGCTGCGAACTCCGTCTGACAAAGTGATTAGAAACTGTCAGAGATATTTCCCTTCGGACAACGGGCAATAAAGTTTTTTTTTTTTTTTTTTTTTTTTTTTTTTTTCAGTTTCTTCTTTGCGGCGCTTTCTATTTCCCAGCGCTCAGCCGCCTTGCATTTTGTGTACTGACCATGTGAAGCTCTACTCGCGGAAGCGGTTAATGTTGACGCCTTTTCGTTTTTCTCAAATCGAACGTAACGTAGCGACAGAAAGACTTGCGACCTCTAGTTCTCATTGTTTTGTTGATTTCTACGCTAGTATTACACCCAGTCTAGTCTGGGTAATAACTTTTTGATGTCCTTACGAAAGGAATCCCTTTGAAAGTGACACATTTTCAAGGTAAAAATATGCCTTACCAATTCCCTACCATAGAGCTCTCGCTGTTTCAAAGCTCCGTATTGAATTTGAGCAAAGCGAGTGTTCGCTATTAATGAGCCGCGACACAACAAAACCAACAAAGTGGCATGTGCACCCAGCAGAGGCTCAGATCAGCCTCGGCATCCGCCCAGTCTGATCAAAGTCTTTGCTGTCTGCACGGAGGTAGCTTAGGTTCTAAGCTAGCATTTAACTGCACAGCAAAGACTCTGATCAGACTGAGTGGATCACCAGGCTGATCTGAGTATTCGCGTGGCGCACATGCCATTTTGTTGGTTTTGTCGTGTTGCGGCACAGTTTTATAGCTTTAAAGCTGACATCTACGCAGTTGACCAAAAATTGAACATAGAGTAAATAAAATCCGCATCCTAGGAGAGGATACCTACATGTATACGTCTAGGAGAGGATACCTATAAGTCCTAGGAGAGGATACCTATTAGTTCTTGGAACTTGTTTTCCGATCCTAACATTATATGTATGTGTGAATATATTTTGTACGAAACAAGAAATAAATATTGTTTAAACCACCAAAATCCGCATCACTCGTTTTCGACTTTTAGAATTTACTTACTGGGGGCTTTAACTAGATTTATGCGCACTTCACGCTCCCTTCAAAACAAGTATTTTTTTTTGGTTTGCATAGAGGACTAATACTGATCGCTACGACATCATAGTAAAACACATACAATTATCCGATTAGGCAAAGCTGATCCAAAACAGGAGCATCAGAAACCACGAGTTGGACCACAAAATAACAACGATCGAACTTTGTTGTACATTAACGAGGGTGCAGTAAGTGTAAATGACTGATGAATATTGAGACAACTGACAGACCAATTTGTTTTAGTAAACTGGTGCAGACTGAAATTACCTGCCAGCATCTCATGTCAGTTACGAGATACGGTAGATTAACATGTGCAATATGCTATATAACATGTAACATAGACTCTACCGTATGAGACATTTCTTTCATATAAAACACCGCGAAATAATAAGCAAACAAGGAGTTCCGCACTGCGCATGCTCACACTCAGATTTTTGCTTCCGGGGGTCAAACATCGCCGATGCCAAAAACCGTACATAAAGCGTAACGCGCAAACATAATGACTAATATTTCAATTATTTTTGAATAGTCCCTGTCTATTCTACCTTGCTAAAGTAATGTGACTATCCATTGAACAATTTTCAATCATATAAATGATTTTTAATCATAAAAAGGTGTTTTATATCTACTGACAAGGTAAGCATGATGATGATCTATCCGAGATTTTTCCACACTTGACCTCTGACCTTTCTGTTCCAGTCCAACCGGAAACTCTGAACTCTGAACTCGCTTATTACTGCACCTGTCCTAATCACTGAATCACTTTGGCTTTAAAAGATAATAATGCGTCCAAAAGACTCAGATGACATTTCAATCAGTGTAGACATTGATTAGACTGCTTCGTAGAATTTTAAAGGTACATGTTCTGTATGTACAGAATTGAGCCACTATACGGCGAAACGAACAGAGTAGCATGTGCGCCAGGTGAAGACTCAGCCTGATCAGAATCGTCTCTGTCAGCATGGAGCTAGTTTAGACTCTAAGCTACCATTTAAGCGCAACAGCAAAGACGCTGATCAAATTGGGCGAGCGCCCAGGCTGATCTGAGTCCTCGCCAGGCGCACATGCCATTTTGTTGATTTATTAATGTCGCGGCTCAGCTGGCTTTGCAGCTGATTGCTTTGTAGATAGGTGGTGTAATTAAAATTTAGATTTTCATACTTTTTTGTTTGTGCTTTCAGGAAAACATGTTTGTTACAATGCTGAAGAGGCCCTGAATGAAAAAGCAAAAAATGGAATAAGCAGAATTTTTGCCGACAGTCGCAACTAGGAATCAATTTATTCAGTCTCAGTGAAAGCGAAAACAGGAGGAATTTATAAAACAAAAAGCACTTCCAAGCAACGTGCCCTGCAAGCACGTCTTTTGGCGAAGATGACGATTATGAAACTACAGACACCAATGAGCAACGGTTGCTTCTTTTACTTTTTGTCTGGGAGGAATGTAGGATATTTTGTAAACCTCCTTCTGTAGATATTGGAAACCAACCAGATGAAACTGCAATTCCTTTTCCTCCTCTTGATTGGCCAGCTCCTCCGCCACCACCTGAAGTTGACATCTAAGGTGTATGATCACATCCCACATATTCCCGCCATTTTTGATTTTGGAAACATTTTTTCTGACGTGCTGATTGCTTCCCTTGAAGACAAAGCCGTTCCAAAATGAGGTCATTTCTTGAAGGGACGAATTTACTATGACGAAAGCAAATTCTTTCCTTCAAGAATTGATCTCCATTAAAAAGAGAGGCACAAAATGACATAGTGTAGCCATTCGCGTTAATCAAACCTAAAGAAAAAAAGATGCAGTTGCATGATCTGCTTTTCAGCAAGTGAAAGCCTATATCTACCAAGACGGACGGAACAGAGACCATCTTTTCACGTTTATAATTATACCGAAACAAAGACGGTTAATCATAAAACTACCCCTGTCTTTCATTACTATTTATATGACTTTTACACAGGTGAACTATGATTGTTTTCCATTTGCTCAATGGGAAAAAGTAAAGTGATGCAAAACTTGTGTTGAGAGGTATATTTTTTTCTGAATAAGTTGTAGTGCCCCTAAAAGATACGTCGTTAGGTTTTTACTTTAACCTTTTATTAGGAACAGGAACGGCGAGAGGGCCTGCAACCACAAGCTGAACACCGCACAGCCCAGCTCTTTAAAGTAACCGTCCTCTCCCGCAAAAAGGTAATATGGTGGCTGGTCAGCCTCACTGTCCCGGTGGTAGACACTCTGTCTTCTTGCACATGAGATAAGGATTTCTTGCACACCAGATAGGGATATCTACGTGCTTCACCTGTAACTACAAATCTTATCTCACCCATGTTATCTCACCCAGGACCGGAATACAATCACGAGCCGTCAATGCATTGGTTATATAGGAACTCAAGTACCTGCGTCGTTAAGTGACGTTGGATTTTAAATGTTGACGTCACAAAGACGGGCAAAAATTGACGCCAGATTCGGCACGCCAGTCGTTGACGTAAAGAGCCGAATTGCGGTCGTTGAAAGCGGTGCCTTCTTTCAAAATCGAATAGAAACATCTCAAACGCTAGAGTTACGCATTTTAACAATTTCTAAAGTTAAAACAAAACGCGGTGTGCAAAATAAAAGGTATCTATCATGGGATATTAGATACGGATAGAAAAATCCTTCACTCGGGATCACTGTTCGGCATCACGAGCCTTGCCGAGTGATGCCGAACAATGATCCCTCGTGACGGATTTTGCTATCCACACCACATACCCATGGAAGACACTTTTATTATATACCTATCAATGATACACCATTAGAACTATCTATTTCCTGGTCATCTGATACAGAAGGCCCTGACGTTTCCTGAATCCGTAACACTATCCCTTAAAACGAGACTATGTCTGAGTTCCAGCTTCAGGCGCGTCATTTTTAACATGCAACGAAGAAACGAGAAACAGAGAAAAGGGGCTAGTGACGTAACGTAAACAAACACGTCAAAGACGCGCCTCGATAGCTCAATCAGTGGCGTTTGTCTCACGAATAGCTACATACCTTTGCCGCACAGGTTCGAATCCGGGTCGATGCATTAGCGCTGGCAAGTATGAATGATTGGCTGTTCCCTAAGATATATAATAAATAATCTCGTGGATGAGTTCAAGCGTCTCGGGTGATCCGAGGGTATGAGCTCATCCACTCGACGTGATACAGTACGCCTGATCAAGTTACTATTATAATAATGTGTATGTAGTTTGCAAGCAGCACAATCGCTTGTACATTTTTTTCAACACGAAGCTCTGTTAAGATATATTATAACGGAGGTAATTTGAAAACATCAATGTTAAAATCCATACAGATGAAAGTTTCATGAACACTGAGAAAAGATTTTATGCTTTTAAGATGGAAATTTTGTTTGAGCCTCGACACGAGAAAACAAACAATGTGGTTGTGCGCCCAACGCAGATTCAGATCAGCCTGGGCATCCGCCCAGTCTGATCAGAGTCTTCACTGTCCGCATAGAAGTAGCTTAGACCCTTAGCTACCCTTTCAGCGCCTAGCGGATAGGCTGATCAGAATGGGCGGATGTCCAGACTGATCTTAGTCTGCACTGATTGACAACCACTTCGTTGGTTTTCTCGTGTTGCGGCTCATTTAGTTCTTAAATATCTTGATCTTGGGACCGTTTGGTGTAGTTTTTATGCGTTTTCAAATATTATATGGTTTACAAAGAAGATGTTGTAACTCTAACATTACCACAGTGTATAAGCGGACAGTCACCAAATCGGAAGCGACAATTGACTGTACACCCGAAAATCATTAGTGCGACATAAACAACTTGTGAGGTGAAACCGTCAAAAGCAGGTAAGTCCATATTGGATTTGTTCTTTTAGATGCGGTTTTTGACATTGAGGAGAGAATTGGATGTACTTCACCTGTAGCATTGTCAGTTTGACATATCACCACCCAATCTCTGTGTAAAAATCAAGTTTTCCTGCTTAATCACCAGTTTTGCTTTATTTTCTGTCGATCGACACGGAAAATCGGGGTTAAAAAGACTAGAATTATGGCATCATTTCTGTTAAAACCAACATAAAATCATCGCTACATCTTTATCCTGTAATTTCCAACAGCTGAATCCATCGAAACATTACTTTAAACAAATATATTGCCTCCTGAATCGCACACGCTCGTCTCATTCGACTGTCCGACTAGTGACAAAAACAAAAAATGGTGTTGAACGACTAGCGACGATTTTCTTGTAAGTCTTATTGAGCAGAAAATGTGTTAGTAAATATTTTTACTTATGTGTTCTTTATCGAAATATAACGACAAAGGAGGGTAAGAACTTCTATTGGATTGAGTTTGTTTTCAGAAGTCCAGTATGCTGTTTATATCTACCATAAAATTGCACAGATTAGCATGGCAGGCTCAATGATTTATTCGTAAGATTCGAAATGAACTGAAAATATTGAGAGTGTTTCTGATTTTTTCTGTGTGAAGAAAATGTACTTTGAATGTGTTTTCCAACAGGCGAAACTAATTACAATGGTCAGACTAGCAGCTTAAAAGATATGACAACATATTTTACAAACGGTACAGTATTGTCACCAAGATCTACATTGATACCCTATACTACCCTTCTACATCCTCTTTGCTGTCCCTAACCTAAATCACAATGTAGGACGAGGACGTGTGCTTGCATCAGGTGGGTAATGTGGGGGTTGTTTTAGTTTTTTGTGCGTGCTTTGTGTGTGTGTGTGTGTTTTTTTTTTTTTTTTAATTTCACGTCTACCCTATTTGTCTTTCCTAATTCCCCATCTCCTGGGAAACAGCTTAACGTGCCCACAGAAATATACCTGAATATGTGCAGTTATAACCAACGGTACTTGTCATGTACTGTCGGAGGAGAACTTACCTGTTATTCGTTTCACTTGCTTAGATAGTCTAAGCTTGTATATGAACAGTTAACTGGCTCGTCATGACCTTAACTGTGCACCGGACCGGTAACCCAAACAAAGAAACAAACTCCCCATTTCTACCCCACCAGCCTCGACCTGCCGTACCCTAAGCCTACCATTTAGCTTTACACTAACACAATCACCCAATCAGACCGAAACTACCCAGGACCGAAAGGATCCGAGTTTCTTCACAGACACAGAACTTGCTTAGAAAAATGATCGACTAATAATAATTAAGGTCAAAATGTATTTTTACAGACATGTAAGGGGTGGTTGGGGTTTACATGTAGCTTTCTTTCCTTTTTATTGCATTGATGGTTGCTTAAACGGTACCGGAAGACGGAAAATGCGAATTTCTGAAAACCAGTAGCGCATCACAAAAGCGGTACGCGGCTAGGTCACAATTTTGATTGAAATGTTGACAGAGAAAAATTTAGTCATATGATCATTTTTATCAAGAAATGCTTGATAGCCTTCTCCCCAAATAATGATCCCAGAGAAAGCATCCAAAACGATATTTTTATTACCTTTTTCAAGAATTTGTTGAAAATGATCGTCATGAATGTGAAAATACAATCACAACTAGTCGGACAGTTTTTGTTTCTTGATATGTCGCTAATGACTAGGTACAATTGTCACTAGTCGGACAGACGAAAGAGACGAACGTGTGCGATTCAGGAGGCAATATATTTGTTTACAGTAATGTTTCGATGGATTAAGCTATTGGATATCACAGGATAAAGATGAAGCGATTATTTTATGTTGGTTTAAACAGAAATGATGCCATAATTCTAGTCTTTTTAGCCCCGATTTTCCGTGTCGATCGACAGAAAATAAAGCAAAACTGGTGATTAAGCAGAAAAACTTGATTTTTACACAGAGATTGGGTGGTGATATGTTAAACTGACAATGCTACAGGTGAAGTACATCCAATTCTCTCCCCGATGTCGAAAACCGCATCTAAAAGAACAAATTCGATAAGGACTTACCTGCTTTTGACCGTTTCACCTCACAAGTTGTTTATGTCGCACTAATGATTTTAGGGTGTACAGTCAATTGTCGCTTCCGATTTGGTGACTGTCCGCTTATACACTGTGATTACAACACAAACATTATTTTTAAAAAGAAGATAACAGCCCAAAAGTTTAAATATAAAAATACCAAAGATGTTGGAGTACAGTCCTACATTTCCCCGGCTCAGCTTCCTGACCGTGGAAGTAAACAAACCCATATGCCTGTAAATCCTCATTTGATTATTGGTATTTGAGGTCAAAGGTTATGTTTATGCTGGGGAAAGTGAAGTACTGAATACAAAAATATGCATTTTACGGCAAAAGTGGAAAATGACCAATTAGAAATTTTACAAAGTGTATATGATTTTGCATCGGAAAAATTACCAGTGCAAGTATTAAATTTACAGGTAGCTGTAACATCCGGGTAAATATTTGCTATATTGTTATCGTTATAGATTTAATACAGGGCAACGATGCATTTCATTTAAAAGTGTATGTATACGCTGTAAACAGTGTAACTTAGTAAACATGAATTAAAATCTTGATCAACAACGAAAAAACATTGGAAATGTGCTGAGTTAGAATACGATACAGTGAATGGCTGTTGGTAAGATACACCCACTCGGCTAACAACGGCAAATCAACATTGAATCAACGTTGATTCAACGCCATGGCGTTAAATCAACTCTGATGTAATATTGATTCAACGTTGTTTGCCTGCTGGGATCTTTCTTTCATTATTTATTAATATCACTTTATACATGTAATTACGTTACTGAATGATCTAGATGTTGGTATATACACTTTATTCAATGCGTGCATATTACATGAACACTTACATAACTAGAACTGATAGCAGCCAGATAGATGCCATGTATCATATATTTATATCTGCGACATGTCAGTGGTTAATATTTTGTTTTCACGCTGGCAGCCCGTGCTTTTTTCCTCGTATGTAGTCCGTCCGTCCGCACTTTGATTTCGGTGGATTACTAACTATTTGTTTCAGCATTTCATTCAGATTTGCTCACAGGACATTTGTTCTGAGAATGTTTCATTTAGAGTTGCAAATGGTCGAATTTCGGTAGTTTATCACAGTTATGGCACATGTCAAAAATCAATAGCGTGTTTGCGCCGTTTACTGGGTGGATTATTCTGGTAAAACTTCATAGAGCTGATCGAAAGAACAAGCTTTACATGAGCCGTGGCACGAGAAAACCAACAAAGTGATTGTGCGCCCAGCGCAGACTCACATCAGCCTGAGCATCCGCCCAGCTTGATCAGAGTCTTCGCTGTCCACATGGAGGTAGCTTAGACCCTTAGCTACCCTTTTAGCGCTTAGCGAAGAGTCTAATCGGACTGGGCTGATACAACGGCTGATCTGAGTCAGGGCTGGACGCACAAACAGTTTGTTGTTTTCTCGTAATGCGGCTACATCAGAATTTTGTCCTCTAGAGTTCTCTGCCTCTGCCTTGGGTCTATCTGTATACTTGTATAAAATCATACACTGAAATCAGAGTTCAAAGGGATTTTCCTGAAACTTACAGTAAATGGTGGGAGTAATAAAAGCTTGCTGTGATGATCAAAACAGTGGAGCACAGCGCTTAATTTACCCATGCCCCGGAGGTATATACAGTTAGCGTTTGCCGGGCGTCAAATAACCGGTCACCCATCTAAGTACTAACTGCTATCTCCATTGATAAACTTTGTATAAGAACAAGCCACTCTGCCTGCATCGCCATCTAAACCGGTTTCTACAGAAAGGCTGTAAAGTTGTATATACTCCTACATCCAATTGCGTTTCTCCCCTTTTTCTCTTGATTGTCCCTAAGTCACCATCTGCGCTCATGAATAGCAGACTCGACGGCGGGGACACCTTCCTCTGCATGCCTGGGTCCTGACATCTAAGTACTAATCGCGAGCTGCGTCGTTAAACCTCGTAGAATAGCCAGCCACTCTACCTGAGTCTCAATAAAAGCCGACGTCTCGGCTGTAAAAAGTGGTTTTTAAATCTACACATGTTACATACCTGCTGTATAACATCATTTAAGAATGTCTACATAAAATCATGGGTAAAAGGGACGTTTCTGAAATGTTCAATAATGGATAAAGTAATAAAAGGTTCCGGCGGGTATTTAAATTTTACCACACGGGAGTTATCTATCCCTACCACTAGGATGTATTAAAGTATAAAATCAAGACTGAAATCTGCGTAATGTTAGCAGGGGTACATGATTGCTTGCAGTGACGTGGTATCATACATTTGTTTCTGATGCTTTTCTTATTCTATGGACGTTCTTCACACTCTAGTATTTGCAGGCCTGTGGAATGACCGCCAAACTTCTAAAACAGAAAATTAGTTAACCCTTAATGCGCCAAAAATCAAAATAGTTAAATCTGCAAACAGTGTAGAGCCAGATGAAGTGGCTCATTATGAGCCACCGCATCTGAATCTACACGTCTGCCCTCTAGTGTTCGAATTCTCAATCTGATATCGCTTGGATGAAACGTTTTTTGAAATTCTGCAAACGTAAATTTTGTCTTCTGCTTTTTGGCGCATTCAGAGTTGAAGATGTTTATGTGCTTTACGTGAGTATGCTTGTTATTTTTGTGATCATCTGCCTGTGAAAGAGCGTGGTATAGTATTACAACTAGACTTAGTGTTGTAACTTTATGTTGCTATTTGAGCCGCGTCAAAACAAAACAAAGCGAAGAATAAGGTCAGCGTGGACATGCGCCAAGTCCGACCAGAGTCTTCGTTGTCCGCTTGCTGCAAGCTTATATCCTTAGTTACCCTTTAAGCGCATAGCAAATACTTTAATCGGACTGGGCGGATGCCCAGGTTGATCTGAGTCTTCACTGGGCGCACATGCCACTTTGTTGGTTAAGTCGTGACACGGCTGATTTTTCCGTTCGGGGTCATAGTTAGTGATCATTGTTTTTTTTTTTTGTTGTTGTTGTTGTTGTTTTCCCACTCCTGCTGTTTATTTCATTTACATCATAAAATAGCTGAAATAGGAGAAAGAATATAAAGGTCAATGCCCAGAGAAGGTCACAGTTACAAAACACATCCTACTCGGAAATAGAAGATAGATAAACATGATAAATAAACAACAAAAAGCAAAGGTACACCTTCGATAACAAATACGCCATTCCAACATAGAAGAACGGTACACAGAGCTACAGATAAGAGGGGGTTTTGAGGATAATTCAAAGATAATTTTTCTTATATTTCAACAAAAAATATATTATGACCCCTCATTAGGGGTCACAATATATGTTTTTGTTGAGAAATGTGGGAAATTATCCCTTAATTATCCATGCTACCACTTCTTATCTAGAGCTCTGGTACACCTAAGAAATTATGTCATTTTTAAGATGTTCATGGATGTATGACAAATTTAACGCCAAGGAAAGGACGAAGAGTAGTTATTAACCGACGTGTTTTGTTATCACGTGCAAACGCCGTCACTATCACATGACGTATATCGAACGTTACGTCGGCCAATCAACTTTAATTATCCGTGACGTCGCTTACGTTGCGTGAACGAGTGTTGTTCATGGAAGTATGGCCATCAGTATAAGTTCATCAAAGAAAATTGTCGGTGAGTGTAACTATAACACGATAACGTCAAACGTCATAAAGACGGCATAGAAACAGCGTCATATAAAACATCTAATATGAAAATAGGAACTGCCTATAGGGGAGCACACCGCTCTTTACAGTGTGTGGGTGGTATGGTAAAACCTCTCTTTGGCTGCTATCATGTCAACTCTAGTAGCGGCCAAAAATGCGTGATCGAAGTGTAGATCCTGATCTGACTTCTCGTTGTACGATTCTGGATTCAATTTTACAACGCTTTTTTGTTATATGAAATTTGTAATGAAATTATTGCAACTCGGCAGCTGCAAATCCGTCTGGCAAACTGATGAGAAACTATCAGAGATATTTCCCCCTGGAAAACGGCTATACTACTTTTTTTTTCAGTTTATTCGCTGCGGCGCTGTCTATTTCCTTTAAAGTTCACCCTTGCATTTTGTGTACTGACCATGTAATGATCTACTCACGGATGCGGTTAACGTTGACGCCATCTTGTTTGTCTCAAACCGAACGTTTGCCGGCATTACGTAACGTAGAGATAGATTTCCATTGTTTTGTTGATTTCTACGCTAGTATTAAACTCAGTCTAATCTGGGTAATAACTTCCGTTTTGGTGTCGTTACGAAAAGAATCCCATTGAAAGTAATGCATTTCCAAGGTAAAAATATGCCTTACCAATGGTCTACCATAGAGTTCCAGCTCTTTCTAAGCTCCGTACGCTACGCGTCTGCAAAACGAGTGCTCGCTTTTAATGAGCCGCGACACAACAAAACCAACAAAGTGATATGTGCACTCAGCAAAGACTCATATCAGCCTGGGCATCCGTCCAGTTTGAACAAAGTCTTTGCTGTCAGCACGGAGGTAGCTTACGCCCTTAGCTAGCCTTAAAGAGCACAACAAAGACTCTTACAAGACTGGGGGATGTCCAGCTGATCTGAGTCTTCGAGTGGCGTACATGCCATTTTGTTGATCTCATTTGTAACTTAAAGTGGACATCCATGCAGTTGACCGAAAACTAAACATACAATAAAAGAGATCCGCATCGCTCGCTTTCGACTAAAAACGGACAATAGTTTTTAAAATTTACTTACTGGGGGCTTAAACTAGATTTCTGCGCACAGCTTCACGCTCCATTCTGAAGCAGCTCAAAAACAAATAAATTGTTGGTTTGCTTAGAGGACTAGCTAATACTGATCACTACGACACCACAGTAAAACACATAAAATCATCCGATTAGGCAAAGCTGATCCAAAGCAGGAACATCAATAAACCACGAGTTGGACCACTTATTAACAACGATCGAGCTTTGTTGTATATTAAGGTTCCTCTTAACAGTTATATTGCAAAATTTCTAAGTGAATTTTTTACTGTTTTCCATGTCAAAACCTGGCAATATTATATACCAGATTAATTGTCCAGAAATACTGATAAATTTGAAGTGGAAAAAGTATTTTTAAGAAATCACTATTAGTGAAATTTTACTTTTTTTCAGAGTTTTCGGCAAAAATGTTATTATCTCCCTTCACTCACGATCTGCAAAATAATGATGTAAAAATGTTTGTTATGCTTGTATTTAAGGACTGCCACATGAGAAAAGAACGAAAATAGCCAAATTACAACGAAAATGGATGATCTCCAAGAAAATTCCATAAAAAAGAATTCTAACATCATCCATGTTGGAACTACTTTTTCTGCAATGTGAACCAACGTATGGTGACCTGAATGCACCAACAGAAATTGTTAGTTTAAATGAAAAGTATTTGTACATGAGTTTATTTATTGATTTTGATACAGCAAGTTCTGAAAGGTTTGTAAACTAAAGTTTAGATATTTTGGAAGGTTGGTTGGTTAATTTGATGCTTAACATCCACGGTAAACAGCTAAGGTCATGTTGGGATGGTCAGTTAACCTAACCATACTATTCCTGGGCAGGCAAAGACCTCCTAAGCGGTTAACCAGTACTAAGTGCACATAGTTTCGCCTGTAACTGACAACTGCCCTTCTTGAATCAGCGGAAGGAGAAATAAAAGTATATGGCCAGACCGGGTTTCGAACCCAGGGCCTTTGACTTATCATAATCTGAATTGTTTACTGATGATACGCCAAAATTGACAATCTTTCACCAGGGGGTGTGACTGGAGGAAAATTAGTCCCTAGCTCTCACGAGAGATGAGAACTTTGACACACAATCATCTGACATTTCAGCAGAGGAAATCAGGGAATCAGGGAGGTCATTCCAGTCCCTTATGGTCTGGGGAAAGAAGCTACATTTATATGCATCTAAACTAGCAGTGAGTATCTGAAATGCCACTTATGAGTCAGGTGCTCCACCGATTGCGCTACGCGGCCTGGCGCATATTTTGGAAGGATGACAAGAAACACATATTCATATTTATATTGGAAGCCAAACACATACCAGCAGGCACATTGCCAAACACATACCAGCAGGCACAATGCAAAACACATACCAGCAGGCACATTGTATCGGGTGCGTAAATTTACTGGAAAGGACCGCAAAGGACTGAATTACCGGAACAGACCCGTTTTCCCTATCTTCAGTTGATATTTGTAATATTTTTATTAAATACACATTTATTTAATATTTAAACGTATTCTGTATGCCCTCTAGCGCAAAACAAATTAGAGATATCAGTCAAAATACTCTTTGAGCATTTTGCGCCATGGGTAGGCCTCTTAATACCCCATGCATATGTGTTTCATATTAAAATCATATACTGTAATCTTATACAAAAAATTTGGCTATCTTTCGTCCAAGACTAAGAGAGAATGAAAAACACGAAGATTCCTGAATTTTTGTTCCATAGTATCATGACCAACATTTCATCCATAGGAAATATGTAGCTCTATATGTATCAAGTCGGTGGATGAAATCAGGGATTGCTAGTTAAGATGATACATGACGTTAGTCACAGGTAGCGCCTGGAATTAACCTGCGCGTGCAGATTGTATCGAAATATCTAAATAAATGGCTGGAAATATGAATAATATGGGTCCGTTCCGGTCCAATCCAGTAAATTGGCCTGTTCCGGTAAATTTACGCACCGCATTGCATCGTAATGACACTGTACTGACTCTGATGCCATGTAATAACGTTGCAGTGACATCATTATGACATCACGTGCCTACTGGGATATAACCGATATTAGGTAAAATCTTTTCATTGCTCGTTTTTTCCAAGCCTTTTATTTTACTTCTTGCCACCGTGTGTGCGCTTGATAATCACAACATTGTCCAAGTTATTATCTTTGAAATGATATGAAAACTGACAGCTCTTTCGACCAAGACATAGGTATTTTCTCTTTCTACGGTGTCTTCCCCTTGCAATTCCAAACTTATGTGAGTTTTTCTTAAGACTTGCCATGATAGTACAAGTACACCAACTTATTCAATATAAACCAAATAAATGAGCAAAATTGTTTCTTCATGTATTCTCAGTGATGGTCTGATTCTCGTTGGCCCCCATATGTGAACAACCAAAAACACGTGCACAAACACATTTTATTATTTGTTATTATGTCTTTAGTGGACCACAAAATGGACAACACTTACCAATGACATTACAAATTTAATGAAAAAAGTGGTTTGAAAAAAATAAAAAATACGACCGCTACGTCATCAAAACAACATTTGACAGGTCAGCTAGTGGACCTATAAATTGAAGATTTGAATAATCGTACGAACGATCAATCGTTTTTCGCACCTACCAATGTGTAAATAGGTCAGAACTCGGCAAATACTTGATGTAAACTTCACATCAGCCAAGGTCAGTTTCAGCAGCCAAGTTTTTCTAGTTTCTGTTTACGACCGAAGAGCATTTCCGCATAGAAGCAGAAATGCTTGAGCTAAAAAGTAGTTCCAAAATAAATTTGTCATTTCATACAATTACGTATAGAATAATTTTTGTAGACACATTAACTAGTGTTATTTGTAATAATAAATCAAAATAAACCTCTTTCAACAAATATATGAACATAATATTTATATTTTCAATCAAATTAGTTCGGTTAAATTTTACGCGTAGGAATCTTAGTTAATCGAAGACGAAGCAAATGTAAACAAATACATGTGGACACGATTCTTTCCAAATATGACACGATACTAAAGCAAGAACGTTTTATCGATTTTGTGTTAAAAGAGGGCTTTTGTATCGAAATTTCAGAAACTGTGTCTTGATAGTTTGCTAAATGTAAGATCTCATCGTAATTTTGTTCGGAAAATGGCATACCATGATTTTCCCAGTTTTCAAATATGGCCGCCTCCAGAATGCATGAGGCTGGCCAAAAAAAATTCTCGTTTTCCGTATTCGGTCGTTTTTTCACAATCAAAATTGGTAGGAGTCGGTAGTGAGTGGTTTAAAATATTTGTGTGCATAGTTGTAACAAACTTTAAACCACTGTCAAAAGAGCTTTAATTTTTTTTCCTTTCAAAAGTGAAAATCTTTGATAACTATTTTTTTATCAAAGGAAAACACAGTGTTCTGGTAAATTTAATATTGTGCAAACACTACCAAAAAAATCTTAAGCACTTTTTCTGAGAATATGGATAAAATGGAGACAATCAGGGATATAATTTAGGTATTGGTTTGATGCAAATAATGGTCCTAATTTTTTTTCTTGCAACTGTGAAGAGGAACCTTAACGAGGGTGAAGTAAGTGTGAACCACCGGTGAAATATTAAGACAACTGACCTGCCACCATCTGATTGTCAGTTACGAGAAACAGTAGAGTCACAGTGGGTAGATTAACATGTGCAATATGCTATATAACATGTAACACAGACTCTACCGTATGAGAAATTTCATATAAAATGCCGTGAAATAATAATCGAACCCGGAGTTCCGCACTGCGCATGTTCACACTCAGATTTTTGCTTTCGGAGGTCAGCGGTCACCGAGGCTGAAAGCCGTATACACAAAGCGTAACACGCAAACATAATGACTAATATTTCAATTTTTAAATATTCCCTGTCTATTCTATTTTGCTAAAATAATGTGACTATCCATTGAACAATTTTCAATCACACAAATGATTTTTAATCATGAAAAAGGTGTTTTATATCGACTGACCAGGTAAGCGTGATGATGATCTATCGGATTTTTCCACACTTGACCTCTGACCCTTCTGTTACAGTCCAACCGGAAACTCGGAACTCCGAACTCGCTTATTACTGAGCCTGTCGTTATCACGGAACCAATTTGGCTTTATAAGGTAATAATGCGTCCAAAAGACTCATAACATTTCCCTCAGTGTAGACCCTGATCAGACAGCTACTTAGATTTTTAAGGTACATTTATGTACAGCATTGAACCACAACACGGCGAAACGAACAAAGTGGCATGAGCGCCAGGTGAAGACTCAGATCAGTCTGCGTATCTGCCCAATCTGATCAGAATTGACTCTGTCCGCATGGAGCTAGTTTGTATTCTAAGCTACCCTTTAAGCGCACAGGAAAAACGCTGATCAGATTGGGAGACCGCCCAGGCTGATCTGACTCTTGCCAGGAGCACATGCCACTTTGTTGATTGATTAAAATTTGAGCCGCGACATGAGAAAACCAACAAAGTTGTTGTGCGCCTAGCGCAGACTCAGATCAGCCTGGGCATCCGCCCAGTCTGATCAGAGCCTTCGCTGTCCGCATGGCGGTATCTTAGACCCTTAGCTACCCTTAAATCGCTTCGCAAAGAGTCTGATCCGAATAGGCCGATACTCAGGCTGATCGGATTCTGCGCTGGGCGCACAACCACTTTCTTGGTTTTCTCGTGTCGCGGCTCATTTAAAATTTCATACTTTTTGTCTGCTCTTTCAGGAAAACGTGTGTTACAATGCAGAACAGACCCTGAATGAGAAAGGCAAAAAATGGAAGAAGCAGAGTGTTTGCCGACAATTGTAACAGAAATTGTTGGAATCAGTTTATTCAGTCTCGGAGAAAATGTAACAGGAGGTTAATGCTACAATTTACAAAAAGAAAACGCACCTCCGCAAGCACTACTTAGCGAAGATGACGATTATGAAACATTAGCAAATAGCTACAGACACCAATGCGCAACGCTTTCTTCATTCACTTCTTGTCAAGGAGGAATGTAGGACATTTGGTAGACCTCCTTCTATAGATATTGGAAACCAACCAGATGAGACAGCTTTTCCCTTGCCTCCTCTTGACTGGCCAGCTCCTCCGCCCCCACCTGAAGTTGACATTTAAGGTGTATGATCACACCCCACCTATTTCCGCCATTTTTAAAAAGGGAAACAAATTTTCTGACCTGCTGAGTGCTTCCCTTGAAGATAAAACCGTTCCAAAATGGGCAATTTCTTGAGGAGAAGAATGTGCTTTGACGAAATCTAATTCTTTCCTTCAAGAATTGATCGCCATTAAATTAAAAAGGGAGGCACAGATTGGAAGAGTGTAGCCATTCGCGTTAATCAAATCTTAAAAAAAAAGATTGCAATGGCATGATCTGCTTTTCAGCAAGTGAAAGCCTATATCTACCAAGACAAACGGAACAGAGACCATCTTAAAGCTTTCACGTTTATAATACCGAAACAAAGACGGTTAATCATAAAACAAATGCCCATGTCTTTCAATACTACTTATATGACTTTAACATAGGTGAAATATGACTGTTTTCCATTATTTCAATGGGAAAAAGTAAAGTGATGTAAAACTTCTTTTAAGTAGTATGTTTCTTTCAGAATGAGTTGTAGTGCCCCTAAACGATTCGTCGGTAGGTTTATAATTTAACCTTTTATTAGGAACAGGGACAGCGAGAGGGCCTGCAACCACAAGCTGGACACCGCACAGCCCAGCTTGTAAATGTAACCGTCCTCTCCCGCAACTAGGTATTTATGGTGGATAGAAAAATCCGTCAAAAGGCTCACTTTCAACGACCACTATTTGGCTCTTTACCGGGGTAAGATTATAATTATCTATCATCGGTGTGAGGTGTGGATAGAAAAATCCGTCACGAGGGTCACTGTTCGCCATCACGAGGCTTGCCGAGTGATGCCGAACAGTGATCCCGAGTGACGATTTTTCTATTCACACCTCATACCCATGATAGGGTAATATGGGGGAATATGGACCACTTAAAAAATCTCTTTATTATACTGACCTCAGTTTCGAGTTGGGATTATTCTGTTCTTTATTTACAGAAAGAAATATATCTAAGGAATAATATGATATACAAAATATTTGGCTTCAACCTACACTTTCAGAGAGAAAATCGATGATATGTACCTAGTGGGTGGACCATATTACCCCAAACTTATGGGGTAATATGGTCCACTCTGATAGGCAAATAAGTTTGAACGTAGAATGTCATGTTTTCAATATAAGAGGCACAGAAATTAAATTTCTTTGCATTATGTATATGTGTTCGTGTCTTAAAAATAAAACATTATGTTCAAATGATCAGTCTGGATATTTTTTTAACCATAAACGCAACGTACAAAATAACCATTTCTTGAAGGTTTCGAGATTAAGTCACCTTTGTGCATTTATTTCACATTTAATGAAATGCTGTCGGAGAAATATACATTCAGACTACCTTATAAAGTGGTCTGGAGTGTTAGTTTGCAAATATTTCCAACAAACAAGACATTTTCGACCCCTCTGATAAGTTTCAGACGTAAATCGATGGTGGACCATATTACCCCAAATGGAATTTTAGCATTGTAATTTTGGGTGGGCCATATTGCCCCAAACAGGCCAATGTACTAGGACATGAAAAAATGAGATTTCGAGTCTCTTTCCAAATAAATGATTGTTTCTATCAGCTTTAAGAGGGAGTTGTGTTGATATTTAGATATGTACCTCGCAAAATTTCGACAGCTACAGAGAATTAGCTCATTTAATCTGAAACTGTTTTCTTACATCGGCACGTTTTTGACTGAAAAATCAGGTAGGGTCCCCCTTTTTAAAAGCGTGTAAAATATTATTCTTTAAGATAGCATTTCAAACTTTGTGTTGGTTTGCGAAAGTGATAATACGTAAGTATTTTAGTAGGGATATAGTTTGATTTTTATATCCTTTTGGCATTAAAATTATTTGTTTTATTCGCGGTGGACCATATTCCCCAACGGACCATATTCCCCAAATTCCCCTAGATATTTTTTCTTGCACACCACGTTTTGTTTCAACTTCAGAACTTGTAAAATGCATAATTCTAGTGCTTGAGAGGTTTTAATTTGATTTTGGAAGAAGGCGCCGCTTTCAACGACCACCATTCGGCTCTTTACGTCAACGACTGGTGTGCATAAACTGACGTCATTTTTACCGTCTTCGTGACGTCATCATCTAAAATACCTACGTCACCTGACGACGCAGGTACGTGAGCTCCTATACAACCAATGCATTGACAGCTCGTGATTTTTTTTCCGGTCCTGGGTCAGAGCACTAAGGTAAGATAAGAAAAGAAGGTGAAAAGAATGGCATTTTCTATCTGGTGTGCAAGAAAAGATTTTCTATCTCAGGTGAAAAGAAAGGCATTTTCTATCCGGTTTGCAAGAATGTGTCTTCTTGCACACGAGATAAGGATTTCTTGCACACCAGATAGGGATATCCTCGCGCTTCACCTGTACCTGCAAATCTTATCTCACCCAGGACCGGATAAAAATCACGAGCAGTCAATGCATTGGTTGTAAAGCAGCTCACGTATCTGCGTCGTTAAGTGACGTTGGCTTTTTTATGACGACGTTATGAAGACGGCAAAAATGACGTCAGTTTATACATGCAAGACGTTGACGTAAAGAGTCGGATGGCGGTCGTTGAAAGCGGCGCCTTCTTTCAAAATCAAATAGAAACCTCTCAAGCCCTAAATTTATGCATTTAAAAAAATTCTTAAGTTAAAACAAAGCGTGGTGTTCAAGAAAAGGAATCTATCATGGGTGTGAGATGCAGATAGAAAAATCCGTCACTCGGGATCAATGTTCGGCAACACTCGGCAAGCCTCGTGCTGTCGAACAGTGACCCTCGTGACGGATTTTCCTATCTGCACTACACACCCATGAAAGAGACTTATAATCTCACCCATGCTCTCTCACCTTGGACCGGATAAAAATACGAGCAGTCAATGCATTGGTTGTATAGGAGTCCACGTACCTGCGTCGTCAGGTGACGTTGGCCTTTTAGATGATGATGTCACGAAGACGGTAAAAAGCATCAGTTTATGCACGCCAGTCGTTGACGTAAAGAGCCGAATGGCGGTCGTTGAAAGCGGCGCCTTCTTTTAAAATCACAAAGAAACCTCTCAAGCACCAGAATTATGCATTTTACTAGTTCTAAAGTTAAAACAAAACGTTGTGTGCAAGAAAACGTTGAGGTGTGGATGGAAAAATCTATCACTCCGGATCACTGATCGGCATCAATCGGCGAACCTCATGATGCCGAACAGTGACCCTCGTGATAGATTTTCCCATCCACACCTCACACCCATGAAAGATACTTATACTATTGCCCCAATCCTGTTATTCCTTCACCCATTCCTTCAACTCCACTGTAGCCACCGCGCTGTCTAACGTGGACATCCCTCTGTCGATGCATATCTTCTTTAACAGTCACTGAGCGGACTCCATCACCGACTGGATCTGTGCTTCTAGAGCATTCAAATATTCCTTACTGATTGTCTTGATTGCATTCTTGTATAAAAACAATGTGACGAAGTAGGTCAGTGTTCCAGTATTTATTCTCTAAGCACGCCCTAAAGGAAAGCACCCTGTCTTAGTAGGTCAATCCGGTCTCGGGGTCATATAACGACATTCACCTGCTTACAAAATTATGTACGTCAGGGAGCCATTATTGACCTTAGACGAGCTTATGAAATAACCCGATCTTCTATCAACAGCAATACACTCGATTGCTAATGATGGTTCGTTAATACAACAACAATGACAACCGAATGTCCAGTCGTATTATTACCATCCACAGCGATCATAACCACAACAAACACAGCCACACATGTTACAGACAGGGACGGGAGTTGTAGAATGGTCTCAATTAAAGAGTGCAGCAGTAAGGAGACCACAGGAAAATGCCAATCGGACCCCTCCCCCCCCCCTCCCCCGGAATGAAATTCTATCAGAATACCAATCCCTTTAGAAACTGTGACAACAGAAGCGTCTGTGCGTGTACCAAATCAATAATGAACTTGGATTACATAGCAATCACATAGTAAATTCAAAGAGAAAGAGAAAGCAATGAATTCTTCTTAGATATAACCACATACAAAGTCGTTTTAAGGACTACATATTTTATCAGAAATATTACTCTTTTCATTGTCATAATGCTTTGTCAGACGAAGCTATAGAGTTACGCCGCTAAATTATATTGAGGTCCTAAGATACAGGCCCAAAAACTTATAACAGACACGATAACTGTATAGCTTTAATATACCTACCCCCTAAACCGTCAGTTTCCTATGTAATTTTACGTAGACTTTTCCCTGCAAAAAGAAGCCTTGTTATTTCGAACTCTAACCTTTTCAAGCTTACTCAAAGACTGTTATCTATCGCCCAATACGGCCGGAGACTGCTCCAGGCCGCGCGTGAGGACTTAGTGTCCGGCTTTGATGTATCTCCAAAATGGCATCCTATACTACTTACTTTGCAAAATTTACATTGAGTTTTCTGGTTTAGCGTCTTCGCTAGGATCATGAAACCTGTCTGGTGCGTAAACCTGTCTGGTGAGTAAAGCTCCAAGCAATTATGAGTATTAAGCCTTGACCTATAATTTACACTTCTCAAAATCTCCGTGACTTTCTGACCCCAGTATTTTATCGTTTGTTTGGCTCACCTGAGCTGAGGGCTCACAAATTGAGCTTATAGACTAGGCTTGTTCCTCGTCGTCGGTTCACATTTAAACACAAACATCTCCTACACCAACTAGTCAGTCTTGATATATTTTTTATGTATAGCGTTGTTTTGTGTGGGGATCGACTAAATAAAGTTGTGAGACATTTTAAATGAAAACTGTGGTAACCATGGCAACAAAATGTTCCCATGGGTTGATAATAGGGAAAATGTTGCCCGGTCATTGACTTGTCTAATGTACCTTTTTCACATAGTTATCTCCTTTGCCGAATACGCTTCGGAGGTACGAATAGTTACCTATAAATATGTAATTTGGCCTTGCAGGAGACGTGTTGTTGTCGGAATATTAAATATTTTTCGTGCGAAATAATCATTTAAATGGAACATTTATTGTGATACCTTATGTTTTTGATAGATTGTTTAATTATTGATATGTGTTTATGGATAAAAATAGTTTTTGTTGAATAAAGTTGTCAATAGCAGAGGCATATATCGGCTGCGCGATGTTGCACAAACACAAAACTTTGGTATAAAAGTACCTAATCATTTAAATACTTCGGTAAATAACTTAGTAAATCATTAAAACGTCACCCTTTCGCTAAAGAAATGCCATTTTTTTTAAAAATAAAACTGTTTATTTCCAGAATGATAACGGTATTAAAAATGCTAACCATACGGCATTTCTTTCGAGGTAACATCGGCCTCGCTCATTATTGAAGTTATTAAACCGTCGATTTCAGTTAATATTTTTGTTTTATCATTTTGATCATATATATTGACTTTTAAACTGAACGAAATGGAACAAAAATAAACAGCTGTATACTGTCCAAAACAGTCACCAAAGCTGGCCGCACCTTCATTATATCAGTGACCTATATATAGATGTATGACTTTCTTCAGTCTGTACTGATTTTTTCAAAGTGCACGACCTGCCACGGGGACAAACGGAAAAAAGCGTTCCTGATAATAACAAATTTAAGTAGCTTAAGGCAGGGTTACCCGGTGCTGCCTGCAAAATTTCAACTGCTTCGCATTTCTGGTTTCAGTGAAGATGTTTTTGCTAAAACAGAGTTATCTGCCCTAGCTCCCAGCGTATGCCCGGAGCCTAGAGCTAAAACATTCAATTAAAAATGAGCGAAATAAGGCAGAGACACGATTTTCCCCATATAAAGACTATAGGAACGCTCAAGGGCAACTAATTCCGCAATAGAAAATTTGTTCTTGCAGAATTTATTTTGAACTCATCTGAGCTTTTGTGCCTGTCCTCGTTTCTTGCAAGTCTGAAAAAGATCCGATCAAAAATGACCGAAAAAAGCTGGAAGCACTATAACGCTCAAGGGCAAGTACCTCTGCTCTGATAAGTCCAATCTGACCGATATCTGAACTCATCTGAGACTTCTTGTCTTTCATTTTTTTTGCAAGTATGGAAAACATCTGATTAAAAATGGCCAAAAAAAGAAGCATGTGGAGACACATTTCCCCATACGAAGTCTACAGGATCGCTCAAGGGCAACTTATTCAAAGACGGAAAACCCGATCTCGCAGATTTTCGAACTTGTCCAATTGCTTGTGCCTTTTCTCGTTCTCTGCAAGTCTGAAAAGGATTCGATCAAAAAAAACAAAAAAAAAAGGCTGGAGACACTATATTCATTGACGCTCAAGGTCAAGTGACTCTGTTAAGATAGGTCCAATCTGACTGATCTTCGAACTCCTCCAGGACTTCTTGTCTGTCATTGCTTCTTTCATGAATGAAAAACATCTGATTAAAAATGAGCAAAAAAAAAAAAATAAAAAAAAAATATATATATATATATAACACAATTGAGTCCGATTTCACAGTAATGAATGATTTATTTCGCTGTTTTCTACCGGTTTCACTGTTATAGTACAGATCATCAGGAACAAATATGGCGGCTTTGTGTCGCATGGAGACGACGTTAGCAACGTAGCGTTCAGAATCAGAATCAGAATTGTTTACTGGTGATACGTCAAAGGACAATCATTCACCAGGACCTGTGAATCAGGGAAGCTAGTCCCTAGCCCTTATAAGAGAAGTAAACTTAGTAACTGAATCCTCTGCACCCTCAGCAGCAGAAATAAGTGAATCTTCCAGGGAATTCCAATCTCTAATAGTCTGGGGGAAGAAACTGGACTTGTAAATGTCAGTCCCTGCCAATGGGGTTTGAAATGATGATTCCTGGTACGCCTATTTGGGGGAACAAGGTCATTTAATGGTATACTGGCTGCACCCCTCAGACCTTTGTAAAGCATTATAAGTCTACTATCTTTCCTTCTCTTTTTAAGGGATTCCCACTTAAGTTTCTCCAGAATGCCAGTCATACTACCAGTTTCACATGTGTAATTTCCCGTTACAAATCTAGCTGCTCTTTTCTGCACTTTCTCAAGTTCATCTTGAAGAAGTATACTTTGAGGATCCCAAACTGAACTGCCATACTCCAGGACTGGACGCACCAGTCCCTTGTATGCTGACTCCTTAACATCTTGTGGACATGCTGCCAAGTTACGTCTGAGGAAGCCGAGGGTCCTATTAGCCTGCGCCGTAACGTCGACTTCCGCTCATTACAGTACAATGCGCTGTCCTATTAATATCTATAAAGCGCAGTGTAATAATGGCGTATAGTTCATTTTACTAATATAAGAGTAAGTGGTTATTAATACATGTATATAAAAAACAATGTATGTTGATGGTACAGATTATGAAGACCTATTTATCTCAGGTTTAAGGAGTTTAATGAAATATTTTTCTTTTGCGCGCCTTAATGACATGCTTTCAAAATACATTTTGTAGAGGCTGCGGCGAAGAATATATAGGCGAAACCGGAAACTGTTTACGAAAACGGGTCACTGTACACAATCAGCAAATCCGAGACCCAATTACCAGAATGCTTCATATTAGTGAACACATAAGTACATGTGCCAATCGGCAAGATCCGAAATACTACATTTTCCCGTTCTACAAAATGTATTTTGAAAGCATGTCAATGTGTCTTTACCCTTTCAGCAGTTTATTTTGAAGAAAATACAAGTGACTCAAATTTTTTGAGTGAAGGCCATTGGGTGATATGTAAACCTAAAAGTTAAGACATAAAATTAAAAAAAAATCGGTCTACATTCCAAAGAATGGCAGAGTCATTTACACTATTTCTGAAATGCCCCTCGTAACTACGGAAGTTATCAATAATAGTGTAAATTTGACCATTACCTTACATTTTCGCAGAAACTATCTGAAAATGAACTCAATTTCTGTTAAAGACAGGAGTGGTACTATATAAGGAGGATTAACTTCCACAGTGTCACTCCTTGTCTCCTTCGGAACTCGGACGATGCGGACCTCAACGTGGTGAAGGAGTGGCAACGCCACGTGGCAACCCAGTCACGTGGCGGCGAACATGCATCGACGGTGTGGCCCTAACAAGGGTCGTTGTTGCTTGAAGAATACCTGATGATGAGTGGTGCTTCCAGGAAGAGTCTCCCTATGGTCGCGGCTACCAACGACATTCGACGAGGACAGGGACGGACGCTCGGCGCCCTGTTACTACGGCTATGGACTCGTTGAGGTGCAGGGATCACGTCGATACGAGAATTGAAATCTACTACTACAGTGTCACTCTGTCTCTTGATGACATAGTGTCAACACCTCCATCCAGCCAAATAAATTACTATAACTGGTAATTCTGTGTAACTGGAAAAAAATTCACACCTTTACCTTTACATGTAATAGATGCTCTTGCTGAGAACCAGACCCCCCGGCAGAGAAGTCCTGTCTTTAAAAACTGCAATTCTGGGCTACTGACCTCAGCCAAAAAAAAAATCGAAAACTAAAAGTGGTTTTCATAGAAAAACGTCCCAAACCAGCGCATTCCTAGCTCCTTCTGTCATTTCAACAAACGCATTTTAGTTAAATTTTAATTTTTAGGTGCTTCTGCAACCTTGAAAATGAATTCAAGGTCACCAAAATCTAATCAGCTCTAAAGATTGTCTCATGGATATATCCGTGCAAGTTTGAGGAAAACCCATCTACTGGATCAGGTTCAAACAATATCGTGCACTAGACTATGACCTTGAAAATGAGGAGAAGGTCGCTTAAAACCAATCATCTCTAAAAATGTCACAGTAATATATCCATGCCAAACTGATCAATATCCACTCACTGTTTAAAGAAATGTTTCATTTTGTGGGACAGTTAAACATTTGTAAGTTGGCGTTTTACCTTGATAACGGGTCCAAGGTCACCAAACCTAGATTGTTCTTGGGGTTGTCTCCAAGCTGTATCCATGTAAATTTAGTAGCAATCAAGCACATTGATAGCAAAATTCGCCAACGGATGCAAGAGATATATTAAAATTAATACAGACTGTCACGTAGACGCACCGCACTGAAAACACTTTGTCCCGCACCTTTGGTGGAGGACATAACTACCTACCTTTGTCAAAAAGTGCTGCAATAATTGCTTTCTGTAGTGCCTTAAATCATGTTATTTATTTCAAAAGATTTGCACTCAGTATTGACTTTATAAAGGAAAAGTAAACAGTGTTCGTAAATTTGTATCAACAAGTCATAAACAAACAAAGATTTGGATCTACGCTGTGTTTAAACTACAACGTTATATAAATTTGTGGGGTAAGATACGCCTTCTTTAAGTTATTTTATTATTAATTTTTATGTAATTTTATAATACCTTTCGACAGCATGTAAGTTATATGTCACAGGGTGAAAATATTTTATCCTTTACTAAATTCTCCCACAGTCCATTTTATCCTATATTTCATGTCATTCCACTCAATTTTGCTATATGTGCCGGGCCGCGTAGTGCAATCGGTAGGGCACCTGACTCATAAGTCAGAGGTCCTGGGTTCGAAACCCGGTCTGGCCACATACTTTCGTTTCTCCTTCCGCTGATTCAAGAAGGACAGTTGTCAGTTACTGGCGAAAGTATGTGCACTTAGTACTGGTTAACCGCTTAGGAGGTCTAAGCCTGCCCAGGAATAGTGTGGTTAGGTTAACTGACCGTCCTGACATGACCATAGCTGTTTACCGAGGACGTTAAGCATCAAATCAATCAATAAAATCATTTTCCCTATAGCCCAAATACTCTTAAGCATTATTTTAAAAGTTAGCGCATATCCGTTTCCGGTTTTTGTCCTTTAATGTAATTTAGCGCGCGCGATTCACTTCACTGACTCACGCTTGCATGCGCACGCACGACCTTTGCGCCCTGTCAGTCTTTCATTGTCTCTGGCAGGGGTAGGACTTACGTCCACCTCTAAGGACAACATAATATAAATGTCTCCTTTTAACTAAGGAGCTCATTTCATATATTTACAGGTATGTGCTTACTATTTCATGTCTTCATTTAGTGAAATTCAGATAATTTTGTAATTTGTGTCCATTTGTAAATATTTGCTAAATTGTGTATTTCCCTTCTTTGGGCCTCGTACTGCCCAAGCTGCCGGTCAGTCTTTCATTGTCTCTGGCAGGGGTAGGACTTACGTCCCCCTCTAAGGACAACATAATATAAATGTCTCCTTTTAATTAAGGGGCGCATTTCATATATTTACAGTGTGTGCTGGCCTGGGAGTCAGGAAATTCATCATTAAACCATCTTTTCATCAACTATGTCGTGGTGATTACTTTCCCCGAACCCCCTCGAGGCAGAATGGGACACATCGGCATTCCATTCTATTCTGCGACATATATCGTACCGATGGATAAATGGTCATACAAGAATAACAAGTTAAAGCCAGAATCAAACTTGCGACCTTTGAAGTAAGAGTCCAAGACGTGAATTCCTCGGCTAAGACGACTGCACATTACAGAAAGGCTCTGTGGTCGAGTGATGAAGATAGTTTGCCTTCGTCACAGAGTGTCGCACGAGCGTCTGTTTATGGGTACCTGAATAAAATCATGGAAGAAGGAACAGACTTGAAAAGAAAGGAATGCACCTGGCATTTCATACTTTGTGCCTATGACACATTTTTTTTTCATTACAAACTCACTGACAACTTACATTCCATTTTTCATATAACATTTTTCATTCTTTTTTCGGGACTATGGGACTTACATAATTGTACTCATATAGGTACTTAATACCGGTGAAAGACATACGTAAGAGAATTAGCGCTTCTAATACTAAAACTAGGACTAGAATGTTTATATATACTGAAAGGATTTAAAAACTTCCACCCATTAATTTTGAATATCTCAAAAGTGAATGCAGCTACGTCCACCAAAATTTTACAACATATATATTCTCTTATACCTGATTATATCAATATATCGAATCTGAAATCGTTCAACCGAATCGTTCAGGAAAAAGCACGTGTACCTCGTGTTCTTAGTACCGTTTACATAAGCATGAAAAGCTTCATGTATACAGTTTTCTGATGGAACATTTCTCTAACAATATCAAATTGAATTTTAAAAGTTTGAACTCGGTCTGTGGTTTTATTTAGCCTACCGCGCCTATATATCGCAAACAGGCGCAGAGTTTTGGGCCAGATAAATGCTGAAATTTAAAAAAGTGACGTCGCGTGACAATTCTATGTGTTAATTGCGGCAATTTAAAATCTCAGACGACGTGCACTGTTTACAAGAAGCTCAAAAGACCGTCAGAAAAAGCACCTAACCGAGATTAAAAACCAGAGGTCATGACGTTAACTAACGTCGACGCCGTCTCTGTAATATGCTTTGCGCGACAGCATCATCCGCAATGATACTTGCAAATAAACGTGGATGACGTCACAATATTAAGACAGTAAGAAATGGTCGAAAAGAGTGTTGCATAAGATAACGCCGGCATCGCCTTATGCATTTCAGTGACGTAACGCTCTTTTACTGACGTCATTCAAGTAAATGATACGAATAAACTGCGTAATCTTTAAATTTGATAAGCTTCAAGCATTCTGTCGGTAAATATTCAACACGGTTATGAATGAACAGATCAGCAGCCAGCAATAAAAAGTGGAAGTTTTTAAATCCTTTCAGTATATGATGGTGCTAGACCTTAAGCCTAAAATTTTGTGTATAGACCATAGTGAAGGCATTTTCGTGTCCGGCCCTTAACTTTGGGTGGGATTTCAAAATTATTTAAAATAAATAAATATCATGACAAGAGGATGTGTTGCGTGGAAGACTGGTCAAGGTCAAGTTTGCACTTAAACCTTGTGGATAGACAATAGGCAATAGTGAAAGTCTGTTCGTATTTAGCAGATAGCCTTGTCCTGCATGGTGGCATTTCAAAATTATCTTGGCAGGACGATTTGTTGCATGCAAGGAACATGCTATTAGCTTAAAGGTCAAGGTCACAGTGCGCATTTAAGCAATATGAATAGATTATAATGAGAACATGTGTTGTCATATTCGTGTCCGAGGTTCGACTGCAAAAAAATGTAAGCCACTTTGACTTATATTTCTTGGTTCGTGATTTTCCCTTTAATATTGTTCATGTCTGTATCGATGAAGCTAATTATACTATAAGTGCTAGTACCACAATCAAGATTCCATCTTACTCTAGGCAATAGTCGGGGGCATTTGTGTCCTGTGGACACTTTTCTAGTTTTTGTTGTTTCCTTTTCAGTGGGCGGATATGTGGATTTGTATGCATGAATTATGTGTGCGGATGTTCTTTTTCAGGTTCGTTCAAATACTCATAATCAGATTCAAGACTGTGAACTGTGATGCTGAGAAAAAAATAACTTAATAATCTGAATCTAATAGCTGAATTACTACTGGACGTGCTTAATACAATGAATAAACCGATAATTCTGTACGCTATCGCTTATTCAACAATATAAAAATCTTAGATAGGATTAATGATTTTTACGCTTCCCGAAATCAATTTTCAGTTTTCGAATTTCGAAATTGTCAACACCAAGCTAGATGGTTTATGAAACAAGAGGGCCATGAGGTCCTGGATCGCTCATCTGAGTAAAGTGGCCATGTAGGTCATGTGACCTAGACCGCTCGAATAAATGTTCGTTCCCTCAGCCCCTGGAGGCTGAGTATAAAATTTGGTTACAATTAGCCCAGTGGCTTTTGAGGAGATGTCGTCTGAAATTGTCAAAATATGAGAGACAGGGGTCAGAGGTTAAAGAATGATCTTGACCACTTGTACCCGCAAACCTTCCATGTACTAATTAAGGCGACTGTATATACCAAAATTTAGGCCAAAATCTCCTTAACTTGCCAAGAACTCTTATGTTCTAGCATTTTCCCATATTTGACCTTGCCTTAAAAAGGTCAAGGTAACCCCAAGGTCATCATTTGAACAATCTTTATAGTACTTAAGTACCTGATGTTATATACCAAATTTCAAGGCCATCAATCATTTGCGTCTGGAGAAGAAGATTTGTAAAAGTTTTTGCCATATATGGGCATGGCGGTCATGTTGGTCATGTGACCCAAACCATTTGAACAAATTTTCGATGTGTGAAAATGTCAAAATATGAGAACAAGAGTCAAAGGTCAAAGAATGAACCTGACTTCTTGTTCGCACCAATTTTCATGTACTTATTAAGATGACTGTATATACCAATTTTCAGATCAAAATCTTCAACAGTTTCCAAGAAATCTTATGTTCTAGCATTTGCCCACATAAAAGCTACAGAAAGCAAATTTAACCGTAACGTTAAAAAGGTCAAGGTCACACTAAGGTCATAATTTGAACAATCTTGGTAGTACTTGCGTACTCAATGCGACATACCAAGTTTCAAGGCCATCAGCTTACTGGTTCTGGAGAAGAAGATTTTTAAAGGTCTTTACCATATATGGGCGTGGTGGCCATGTTGGTCATGTGACCAGGACGGTTTAGATAGTTTTTCGTTCCCCCGCCCCCTAGAGGCTCTACATGAAATTTGGTTATTGTCGGCCAAGCGGTTTTAGGAGAGAACTCGTTTGAAAATGTTGACGGACGGACGGACGGACAACGGACAGAGCCTTACCATCCTATAAGCTCCCCCGGAGCCGCTAACTCAGGTGAGCTAAAAATGTGCTTTCCCTTAAGAAATTGATGTCTAAACTAAAACGATTTCTTTTTGGGGTCAAGCTTCTAGACGGAATTACGACAAAAATCCCAAATCTTTTGTACCTAACTGTTCATAAGAGAAATGTTGCAAAAGGTTTTTATGTTGATGTAGCAGTGTTTGGAACACACTGAAAACTGACACTCCTACCTAGCTGATTATGAGTATTCGTAAAAAATTTAAATACTTTTACAAGAAGGAGTTGTATTCGAATGCAGACAATCGCGATTGTATTCATACATGCACCTACTACTGTTAAAAAATAAATTCCAACTTGCAAATAATCTGCTAAAGTTATCATATTTTATGGAATAGAATACCGTATATATGGTAATTTTCTCGGTGTTCCATTTTTCACGGTATTTGGTGGTCACTTAGAAACCGCGAATATTAAAATCGCGAATAATTTTCTGTTTCTTACAAAGTGTCTTCTGTAGACCCGTGTTTATAGTTTGCTTCGGTAGTTGTTGTTACTTTTCACTTGAGCAAGTTCTTGAGCGGCGGCCCTGTCGCAGGTTAATGAAATAACTGACTCAAGTGAAACAGGAATAGTTTTGCTTTTCAAGCATGTTGCTATCAGCGAAAATTAAAAATCGCGAAAATTTATATTTATGTTTTTGGCACTTAACCGCAAAAATTTGAACCTGCAAAAGTTACCGCGTATACGGTATTTGCTAATTCTGCACACGCAAACATAAATTACCAAAAGAATTCTAAATGGTGCATAATAGGAGTTTCAGAAGGAATACATGTTACCTCTGCCAGTCGGGTGTAGGCGATGAATTTGGGGAACAACGACGTGCTATGCAATACCTTTCGAGCGCATGCGCGTTCTCGTGGGCATGCGTCTTATATTTGTTCTGCGCAAAGTAGGAATCAGTACAATTCCGGAATTTGTTCTGCGCAAAGTAGGAATCAGTACAATTCCGGAATTGTCTTGCGCAAAGTAGGAATTCTCACTTTGTTGCGCGAAGTGAGAATTCTTACCTTGCGCAAAACAATTCCGGAATTGTCTCTGCGCAAAGTGAGGATCGGGACAAAGTGAGAATAATTAAGATGTTATTGCGGTTAACAAATATATGTTTGCATTTATTTGTTCTGATATGGTCACCTTTTTTTTAATTAAAATTCACACATAATAGAAAAGACGAGCCTCTGGCATTAAAACTACTTTCAATTTGTTTCTTACATCTGTTTAAAGATTCAGATCGATTCCTTAAAACTGTGGAAGAAACTGACTACACAAACTTGTCATCTTAAATCACCCTAATCAGATATATGTCTAAGTTCGGGAAGGCAGTCAAAATTATATTTTGTTTTCTTGCATAGTAACAGTATTATCTACAACATCTGTATAAAGTTTCCCACTTTGTCCTAAAGATTTCCACTTTGCGCAGACACATTTACCTGTTCGATAAACCACCAAATCCATTGCGCAATTCTAGAATTGTACCGGTACAATTCCGGCATTGTAACACAAAGTGAGAATTCCCACTTTGCGCAGGACAATTCCGGAATTGTACCGATTCCCACTTTGCGCAGAACATATTCACCTGTTGTGTTTAGGTCAGTTTCTAAAAGTAAGGAATAAAATTCTCAGGAACTGCCACTCTTCAATCCCAGATCTAACCCACGACACCATGTGGGAAAGAGACAACATAAAAAATTAGTCACCATCAAAGACAACCCCGGCGGCAGCCATGTGAACTGCTATTTCCCATGTCAACGGGCTAGCCTGATCATCACGAACAATATATCAATAAAAGACATAGCAACTAACAGAACATAAAACAAACAAGATGAACCAAAACAGAAGCTTACCTAGCATAATAATTTTCAATTTTAGTCGAATCTTTGTGGTAACGTCCTGGTGTGATTTTGTAGCATACAATTTTTGAAGTTGCTGTTGTTTTGCTTTGGCTCCTAATTGATTTCGGTTAATAGTGACAGCTACAAGCGATTAAAATCCAAATGTACCTTGTCGTACGAAAGTATTAGTCCAAACGTACCTTGTCGTACGGAAGCATTTATCAGATATAAAATTTATTTCCACTTTCTTTTTGTATATTTTCTATTCATGAATGAAATGTTCATCTGTAAGAAAAATTAGACCAGAAACAAATCGATGAAATAAAAATCAAATTTGCTCTGATAGCATATCATCTGAAGATTGTGCAGACATTTTCTTGTTCAATTTTGCTTACATTCTATATAGTTTAAGATTTGCCTTCATATAATCTAGGTCAAACTTCAAGCTATAATGCCTTTCAGGCAAAAAAGTAGAAGTCAGTAAAATTTACTAAAGCTGAATAGGTACTCTACATACAAATATCAGGGTGTGCCAGTTAAATATTGATTACCGACTTCACTATATGGACTCAATAAGAAAACAGCAAAGTCTTTTTTTTTATCATTTTATTCATTAGGTTTATGTATGACTCTATTGTTAAAACACTACTATATTCCTTTGAGTACATGAATGTATCGATGACTATGCTTCTGGTTGCTTACTGTATAAATGAAAAAGACAGTGTTGTAGATATATGATACATTTAACCCTAACTAGAAATACCATAAATTACACTGGTCTCAGAGGGATATAGTTGAGTGAAGCTTTTTTTAAATGAATAAGACATTAACTATTCTTAAATATTCACTCTATTTCTAAAATGTTTTGTTCTGTGTCGGCCTCTGTCAGCCAAGAGTCAAACATATTTGCAAGTAACATCTCCCAGAGGTTTTATTATTTTCAAACTTAGTGAGAAGCGAGTGACAAATCTGTCAACCCCGGACTGAAGAAGAAGATCATAGGCAAAAATGTTCAAGAAAACGTAGTAAAAACATGTTTTTGTTATATTACAGACAGAAGTCCTGCGGATGCTGATTTAAAATGGGAGAAGCAGAGCTGTTGTCGGTCAGTGAAATCTTCACAGTATTTCTTGGAATCTCTGTTTGCACTTTAAGTGTATTAGTGTTTACATGTACATTTCTTCGGAGGAAGCAAAAAAAACAATATAGACGCAGAAGTGCAGTTTTATGCAAGAGAGCCGAGACCCATCTTTCTACCCACATATGTGAAGGAACGGCTCGTGAAAGCATCCAGAAAGCTCAAACTTCAACACCTGCTAGACCTCTACCTGTTTCTATTGGAACTCTACCAACGGATGAGCCTTCAAATCCTTTACCACCTCTTGACTGGCCTGCTCCTCCTCCACCACCTGAAGATGATATTTAACCCTTAAAGCGCCAAAAAGCAGACGACAAAATTTATGTCTGCAAAAATAGAAAAAAATGTCCAAGCTATATCATATTGAGAGGGCAAACAGTGTAGATCTAGATGAGGCGGCTCATCATGATCCGCCTCATCTGGATCTACACTGTTTGCCAATTCAACAATTGTAATTTTTGGCGCTTCAAGGATTAATCGGAATACGACAAATAGTGTAAAATAACGGCCAAATCTATTGCAGTAATAAGTCAAACGAATCAAAAACGAAATACTTGATTTTCACAAAAATTCCAAACAGATTAATAGCAATCAAATACCCTATGTTTCATGTAAATACTGCTAACTTATATTCAATCTTGATTCATTCGTGTTACAGCTATACCACTATTAAAACATTCAATTCCAGTTGTAAGGAAACAAGAGTCACCAATAACACCAAAAATTATTTTGGCAAGCTTGTCGAGAAAGGTCGAACGCTGAACCCGAAATATATAACTTTAATATTTGCTTAATGCAGATTAGACTGTACATGCGTAAGAAATCCAACAAAGAGTTTGTGCGCCCAGCGAAGACTCAGATCAGCATGGGCATCCGCATCTCTGATCAAAGTCTTTGCTGTTTGCATGGCGGTAGCTTAGACCCTTAGCTACCCTTTAAGCGCTTATCGAAGAGTCTGATCAGACTGGGCAGATGCCCAGGCTGATTTGGGTCTGCGTTGGGCGGACAACCACTTGGTTGGTTTACTCGTGTCGGGGTTCATTTATTACTCAAAAATAGTTTGTACTACCCAGTGTTGTCATTCGAGAGTATTAAGAGAAGCTGACTGTAAGCATCGAACATTGGATGGAAACTCAAAATTTTGTATTTTGCTAGAAATGTCGTGGTTTAAAGTTCTCGACAAAAGATGAAGATTGGTGAAAACAATTGTGAAAAATGTCAAACGGTTCTCGAGATATCTAAGCAATCACTGTTGCCATGGCAACCATTTTTAGGCCGGTCAAATTTTACATATTTTCATGAATTTCAAAGGGAAAACGTGTCTGTCCTGAAGAAAGTATCATATACGTGACTGATATGGTGCTTAGGACTAAATGAAATTGTCAATCTCTGCACCTTCAGAGCATCGGCCACTGCACGTTGTTGAAACCGTGGCAATTGAAAGTACATATAGTCGGAGAAAAAATGAAATTTGTGAAAATAGCTCTTTTTGAGGTTATTGAAAATGGCAGCCTGACCTGAATAAACCATTAACATGTCGTCAAACATCAACATAATAACCGTACATAACAAATACAATTAGTTGTAAACTTTCACTGACTAAAGAATAAATGCACGTGCAAATGGCTTCCCTCCCGCAATTCTAATTTTACAGAAACAACTTTTTTACATTTTTGCCCCAATTACCACACTGCCAGTTTGAATTTGCTTATTAAACAAAAACGAGACGCATTTATCCCAACTTCGCAAAAAACGGCGTAGAAATGCAGTGTTTGATATTGTTTCTATGGTAACAAAGCATAAAAAATTGTTACATCAGTTCAAAACGACCTTAAACCTATGCAACTGATATACACCTCTTAATTTGCAGTAGAATCGATACAGTTTTAATGTAGTTCAGGACTTGGTTTCTTTATCCCTAATGACTTTATTTTTTTGTGATCAACAGATTTCAAGTTGCTGCTTAGATACCCCACCCACTGTATATGCAATATCGATATCACCATTTTGTGAAGAGAAAAAGTGTACAAATGTGAAAAAATACGTGACGTAGAACTACACGATTAAGAATTTTTTTTCCTTACCAGTGAGTTATCGCTGATGTATACATGGTGTTGAACAGCAAATCGCAAAATATTTATTCTCGACGGCGAAGCCGGAGTGAGTTAAGAAAAGCTAACTGTAAGAATCGAGCCGAAAAATCACACGCTCAACCAATAATAATTTCATCACAAAATGACAAAATGGACATAAACATTTTAATGGCAGACTAGAAAACGAAGAGAGTTAATGGCCGGTTTGTAGTTTTATGGCCCTTTCAACGGTACTTAGGTCATGCAACAAGGCATGAGTGATTTTTAAAGACTGTGTGCAATGGCACCCCGTTTACGATTGAAAAGAATTCTGCCTTCAGGGCTGCCAGTTTAGCAAGCCAGCGCTTCACTCGCTAAGCTTCAGAAAATTGGTTGAAATTAGGGAAGTTGATCAATGATGGGATGAATAAGTCACTCATGAGCACTCGTATACTTAAGATGACACCCCTATCAGGATTACCTAAATAACAAGACTTTCTTGGCTATTCTAGAAGCCCCGGTAGCACATTAGGTTAAGGCCTGGCCTGTGATCAAGTGGTTCAGATTTCGAGATCTGCTGGTTGCATTAATCTTTCCAACCGCGAATTTGTCTCCCCTTTCCCTGTCCCGCCCCCAATTCATCCCCCTTATCGTCCTGGTATGACTGAAATACTGTTAAAAAGTACATAAAATCCGAAGTCATTCATCATCCATCCATTCTTACCTGTTCTATGTAGTATCACGATCATAGGTAACAGGATATTGCTTAACATTTCAGTATATCCCTCGGTGAATAGACGCCGTAAGCCTTAGTCTACGCGAGTCTACACCATTTTCTGTCCTGAAAATGCCTCTTTTTGTGTTTTACCGGCTTCACAGAAGCAATCCATTCAAGAACAATCATCATATTTATATATTTAAACATAAAATAAGGTTAAGGCAAACATATTGTTGCAAATAAAACGTTTTTACTCTGTTCTTCTATTCCATGATTTCTGCAGACGTTTTGCTCGGGACAACTCTTGTCACCAAATGTACCGAATATAGATGCAACTGCAGTCTTGGTATATGAACCTATTTCATAGATAAGAAAAAGGTCATTTTGAGCATTGTTGACAGTAATCTGATTCTTTCAAAGATACTATCTTTTAATATTTTCAAGATCATGGATACTACCTGTTGTGTTCGCAGATTTGTAATCATCAAGGGAGGTAAGATAATGCCAGTTTGACTTATCTTCCTTACTACTATTTTACAATATTGACACATTTCAAAGGTGGATAAGTTTTAAAGTTTTGCGAGTTGACACCTAATTTTTTTACTTTCTTAAACTTGGAACCTTGCTCTATCAGGTATATATTACCTTATTTTCAAACGTGACTGCCATTTTTAGTTATTAGGCGAATAAAACACCAATTTTTCACTCAAAATTGTGTTGATTTTTTTCCAGTAAAAGCTCTCCTGTTAAAAGTAAGAGACAGAAAACATTCATATCATGTTATCTTTTTACACAGCTATGTATTGTCAAACTTTACAAGCAAATAGGAATGGGATAATATTTGTTGTTCAATTTTTAGCGAGGAAATATTGCATACACGTCTCAATATTGATATTTTCAAATTGGATTCCTGGTTACCATGGAAACGGCCAGACGTTAACCTCTAAAAAAGTTGTGAAACACAAACAAGCGTAATATATATCAATTTCCCAAAGTTTGAGCCAAATCCGTAATTTAGGACTTTCCACGTTATAATGGGCCAATGCTCGACAGTAGGCCTGAATAGTGGCCCAGCGCAAGAAATCTAAAAACATTTTTCTCGAGAAAACGTTCTAACGCACTACTTTTTTTAAATGGTTAGCAACCGCCACTACCCATCTTTGCACCCTATCTCTGTCGTTATTTGATGGAGAAAATGTCAAATACTGAATAAAAATCAAAGATTATAAAGATTTCTGTCAAAAATACAGCAGACAAACAGCGGACGATGCAACGGAGGATCGTATCTGCATGCTAAAGATACCGGAAAAACAACTTGAGAGGGTTTAGAAAACTACAAAATAGATAGAATAAGCGACGAGGTCACATTTTCTCACTAGTTCCATCAAATCCGGCATAGATTTTTCTTTCATTATGTCAATTTTGGGCAAAATCCGTGTATGGCCATTTTTTAGTTCCAAAATTAACTAACTACTTCCGGTTTCAGTTTCTCCAGGAGAGATAAAAAATGGCCGTGATTTCTGAGTCATTAAACTGCAGTGTCTTACCCGTTTCGCTTTTAGTTCACAGTATCTGTTGTTATACCACTCAAACCTCGTGTGAAACAATCATAGGTCAACCATAGAAGCGGATGATAAAAGTTTTTATTTATTTTATCATGCTAAAAAGCATCTAATCTGAACCAGAATCAACGAAAATTCTCCAGGCAAAAGTCTTTACAGCTGACCGTTTTTGTATTACACATTTCAAAATAAACATAAATGACGTCAAAATATGCTGACACGATTTAAGTTATAGTCTGTTTCACCTACATATGTACTTGAAGTTATTTACAGATAAAATCGATATTTAAGTTGTTAGGCCTACTTATTTTCTACATATGTTCATGCAATGGATCACAGTTAGGGCGCGTGCAAAAGTTCACAGCATAACTGCATTTTTCACTTAGTCGACTCTGCAAAGTTTACCGGTTACATTCATTCACACACCCACGACACCCCACCAACTTCTAGCGACCCTCCCCCCAACTCCCTTGGCCCACGCTGTGCCGTCTGTCAATGTTAGAGTCCCATATCCGTACGGATGGTACTAGATCTAAATTTTAGCACGTGCTGAAGTGCAAGCAATTAAAAATAAAAAAAAGTTTTTTTTTCTGAAAAAGCGCTGGATCTATCACTGCCCGCTTAGAACTAGAGCTCCCTCTCTGTAATCGGTGGTTGTTGCGAAAACTTTCGATAACATCATTCGATTGTTGGTTTGCCTGTTCAAAGTCAAAACGGGCACCTGTTGGAAAACTTTGTACCAAATTCGTTAAAATTTCGGCCATTTTTTGAGTGACAGTTTAAGGAATTTCCCTGTGAAGATGGAAAAAAGTTATGATACACGAATTTGCACGTGCCTAACACACACACACACACACACACACACACACACACACACACACACATTTTCATATTTCTGCACTATTTAAGACACGACTGCACTTTTAAGACTCTCTCTCTCTTTCTCTCTCTGTCTCTCAGGAGATAAATCTAGTTTAGTGGATTATGCGCTGGACTACCAATCCAGGGGTCGCAGGTTCAACGCCCTGCTTTCCGGTAATTCGGAAGAGATTTAAAAAGAAAGAAAATAACACATAACAACAAAAAATTGCTCTCTCTCTCTCTGTCTATCTCTGTCTGTCTGTCTGTCTCTCTCAGAACCAAGTCGCAAGTAGCGTCAGACATCAACCGTTTTTGTCTCTCCCGCCAGCTCCAGTAATTTCAATTGTCGTACTCCCCCCCCCCCACCGCCCCCCCCCCCCCCCCCCCCACCTTTGCAAAGTGTTTTAATATGCTACACGCCCTTGGCATCCCAATATATTCATAATTAGCTCCTTTGTCAAAGATTTAAAGTGCAAGCGAGTAGTTTCGATACTGCTGGTTCGTCTTACAGGCTGCATTCAGAAGAGCCATCTCATCAGGATCTGCACTGTTTGTCGCTTCTTTATAACGTTATATACAGGAGTCCCAAACATGTTGACACACAATGTTGAATCGACGTTGACTCAGCGCCATATAACGATGTATAGCATGATACAGCATGATAAATTATGCTGAAGTTAAATCACCGTTGATTCAACGTTGCTTGGTGTCAATTAAATTGCGTGGCCTCGTAAATCACGCCGAAGATCCGAGTAATGGACAAGCCGTTAAGTAAGCGAAGTAGCGGTTTTAATTATAGGCGTTTTTTTGTTTGTGTGTGTGCGTGTGTGTGTTGGTGTGAGGGGGGAGAGAAGGGAGGGGAGGGGTGAAAATACCAGACACTGAAAATACAAATCAGCCATAACACTTTTAACGTACGTGTAGACAAAGCAGGACTCATACATGAAAGTAAGCGGGATACCGATCGACAGTATGGGGTGTTGCTGTTTCCGAAACACTCCCAGCGGGCACATGACGTCGAAATGACGTCGATACGACGTCGTTACGTCGCATCAATGTCGGTACGACGTCATTTCAACGTCATGTGCCTGCTGGGCTGCGAGTTAGCGGTGTTTTGTTCAACAAACTATCTGTTTCTTGGTAATTTATGTCGATTTCTTAATCAGTACATAAAAGTAAGGTGAAACTGTATTCTAAGGTATCGATAGCGTGGTATCATTAAAGAAGGTACTAGAGTCTCACTCCCCCGTCCCTGTCCGCCCCAACCCCGCCTCTCTTTCTCTCTCTCTCTCTCTCTCTCTCTCTCTCTCTCTCTCTCTCTCTCTACTGTCCCAGCGCTTTTATAAGTCGGAAACAGTGCCAAACACTGTTGGCTGCTCCAATAATTCCACCAATCGCACTAACCCCTTCTCAATTTGTCATTTTCACAGCCCGTTCCCATTCTTTATTTTTTGTACTGTACACATGCAGTAAGCTAAACTTCCACTGGCACCTTCAGGTTTCTATGCTCTACTATTATTTTCCTAGTCGGACCCACGCATACCCTAAACAGATGAAGAGGGCTTCGACCTATGTTTTGAGAAAAAAAACCTGATAGTGCTGATCCGCAACAGACTGGTTTTCAAAAAGACCACATTTAGAAGAGCAGTCTGATCAAGGTCTGCTCTGTTTACCGGTTAGACGCCCCCGACTGATCACGCAAACCATCCGAGTAATGGGTTAGCGGTTGAGTAAGGGAAGTAACGAATGATTTTGGTTGGTTGGTTGATTTGATGCTTAACGTCCACGGTAAACAACTAAGGTCATGTCGGGACGGTCAGTTAACCTAACCACACTATTCCTGGGCAGGCTTAGACCTCCTAAGCGGTTAACCAGTACTAAGTGCACATACTTTCGCCAGTAACTGACAACTGCCCTTCTTGAATCAGCGGAAGGAGAAACGAAAGTATGCGGCCAGACCGGGATTCGAACCCAGGACCTCTGACTTACAAGTCAGGTGCCCTACCGATTGCGCTACCCGGCCTGGCAGTAACGAATGATTTTTTTCTTTCGAGCGGAGAATACCAGGCAAAGAGGGAAAAAAAAGATTAAAAGTTGGAAATCTTCGATTCTACATAAATAAATTTCCTGGCATATCTAAATGGAACTGTCACACACCAGGCTACTACGATTTCATCCCAGCGGACACATGACGTCGAAAAGACGTCTAATTGACGTCATCTCGTCGCATCGACGTCAGTACGACGTCATGTGCCTGCTGGGATATGTTCGATCCTTTCACGAAGGAATCACAAAAGCTCTGTTCACAACAGGCTTCACAAGTGATGTGATGTATCAGATCGTAAATAACGTCCTTGAAAATATTGCCACTGAGGATTGCTAATGAGGTCTTCGTATGGTCAGGTAGGAGGAGAGGATGGGGGTGAGGAGGGACATGGGACTGTTCTGTTTTAGGTTTCGGTGTGACTTTGAAATTATCGTGTTACACAAAACACATAGTTCGTATTAGATAACTACTTGTACAAATGAGCTCCTTCGGAGGATGGTCTTGGATTTCGTTGTTCACCCGTTTTTATCATGAAAATTACAATTAAGAGACTTTACGGTAAAATGTGCGAACAGTGATTATTGAGCTCACCTTGTTCATCCGCGCAGTCTGTCCAAGTATATGAGGCGCCTTTTTACTATAAAATCAGCATTTTTGATATCACAAATTCGATTTCTTGATATCACAAAATACATTTTTTGATATCACAAAATCAGCTTCATTTTGTGATATCACACAATAGATTTTGTTCTATTTTGTGATATCCAAAAATAGATTTTGTGATATCAAAAAATATGTTTATTTTTTATATCAATAAATGCATTTTTTGATATCACAAATTCGATTTTGTGATATCACAAAATCCATTTTGTGATATCACAAAATCAGGCTCATTTTATGATATCATAAAATGTATTTTCTGATATCACAAAATAGAATTTGTGATATCACAAAATCAATGCGATTTTGTGATATCAAAAATGGATTTTGTGATATCAGTAAATGTGTAAAATTTTCTATGTGAGAAATGCCTAAACGATTTTTTGATATCACAAAATAGATTTCATGATATCACAATATCACTAAGATGTTATATCACATAATCTATTTTTTGATATCACAAAATCGAATATGTGATATCAATAAATACATCTAATTTTGTGATATCACAAAATCGATTTTTTGATATCACAAAATCGATTTATTGATATCACAAAATCGAATTTGTGACATCACAAAATCGAATATGTGATATCAAGAAAAAAGTGATGATTTTTATATCACAAATTCGAATTTGTGATGTCACAAATATTATTTTTTTTATATCACAAATTCTTTTTTGTGATAAAAAATATTTTGTGATATCACAAATTGTTATGTGATATCACAAAATAGAATTTGTGATATCACAACATATGGATTTTATAGTTAAACGGCGGCTCATACAAGTACATGTCAACAAAGAATCTGCATCATCGGGGTGGCCGTGGTCGGGCGATGGTGCTGGGTAATTTTCAGTGCCGGGGCGGCCTGCTAATTTGGATAATGGTAGTGTAAGGAACTACTGTTCTTGCAGTAGGTGCGGGTGGGGTTGTTCGGACGGGTTTTCTATCCTCTATCATCTCTTTTTTTTTTCTCCCTCTCTCTCTCCACGCTAGTCTGGCATTCAACACAGACAACGAGGCAACGTACTATAAAACGCGATTGTTTTCACATACTTCTGATATTAATGTCAAACTAGCATTCTTACGGACCCGGAAGTTTGTTATACCTCTTAGTCAGACCAGATTTTCGAAGAAATTCCGTCTAGTATAAATGCAGTGCTTGAATAAGGTTTTTCACCAATTCGTTACCTGGTCGTTGTAGCCCAAAAATTGTTTTCAAGCATTTCTTGAATATGCATATCAATTCAGTAAAACTTTTGAGTCCTATATCAAGAGTAGGGGGTCGGATGGTCCGTGAGACTATACTTCGGAAACAAACTTATCCTGATGAGCAGAACAAGCAGGTTCCTTGTACGTTGTCTTCGTTGCCTGTGTTGAATGCCAGACCAGTGTGCTCTCTGGGAAACGACTCGATATAGACAAATACTGTCTCACCCCAAACAACCAACTAACCTGTTTACGTACGTACAGAAGTGCAGACTGATTTTAGTCTGAGCAATATTGCAGGCTGGTCACGAGATATCTTAAGATGACTGGGTACACGGTCATGTTTTCTGCAATTTTAGAGAGAAACGACTGTAACTTCCTCTTTTCTTTCCCGGACAATGACGCCCTTTCAAACCGGCCCGGGTCAGCTTTTAAAGGAAAATAATGGCTCAAAGAGGAGCAAATTCTCTCCTTTAAAGAATGATCGCCCATATATGGATGGATGACGAAGTTTTACGGCCTTTTTCAAGTATTTTAGTCATACCGGACGGATGAAACGGTAATTTAATGAAAGGCTGCGTGCAGTGGAACTCCGTTACTGTTGAACATAATTCCGCCCAAAGCGAGATTTGAACCTGAATCCTAGCGCGAAAAGGCCAGCTCTTATCCCACTGCTCTCCTCCTCCAGTTAAGGGGAAAGCAGAATTGGAAATGGCAGAGTTGCTTCCCCTGGAAGTGTATCCATGTACCTTAAGTTAGCAATTAAGGCAAATGCTAAAATAAAAATCCGTTCTCACGGACAGTTTCTATTCTATAAGCTCCTCTGGAGCCAATAGCTGATGGAAGCTACTACAAAATTTGCCTTTAGGCATTGAACCAACAGCGTCAGGCAATAATGGGCGATGTCAGGTACAATCTCCCACATCGCCCTCTGGCTTATTTCCTGCAAGTGGAAGTCAGTCACCATTTTCTTCTTTGCTATTATGGACATCAGCCTATACTCACAGCAGAGGGCCACCATTATCCAGTGCTGGAAACGGCAAGTGGCCAGGTGGCCAAATGCGCCTAAATTTTGTCTGGGGCCACCAAAAATCTTCAAATTATGACCTTTAGTGGCCCAAATTTACCATTTTGGCAATGATAAATGCACTGGATATATAGCTAATGGATAATTTGGGCCACTGAAAATTTGGCCTGCTAAATTTTGGGCCACCACATTAATCTGGGGAGTGTCCAGCACGGATAACCCCATGTCTTTGGGCACTATTATTAATTTGTAAATTTCTGTAATGGATTCATCCATTTACAAAGATCGTTTTCCATAAATATGTATATTGTTACATGTATATGATTAAGGATGACTGAATGACAAAACTTTTAGGCCCTGATATGTCTGCTCCATGTCTGAACTGCCTGCATAGGCCGCTTGACTGCCCAAATACTTGGGGTTTATGGTACTTTTATAAAAGAAACTAAAGCCTGCTGGAAAAGTAGGGACATCTTTTTTTTCATTCTCAAATTCACATTGAATAACAAACAAAGACTAAATCTATATTCGTCTGATTCCACTGTTCCACCATAGACCACGCTGAAAAAGATGAAATCAAGCTCAGCTAAGGTACCTGTATAGAAACAGATAAAAATATTTGGTTTAAACACTATTTTATTCGTATGATAATCATATACAGTACAACAAACACAATACAAACAATACAAAATTCAAACAAATGGAAGTCAGAAGGTAGTCCGGGGACTTATTTAAATCAGTATCCAAGACTGCAATAACATAAATTTTCTGCATAAAGTGATTGTCATATATGATTTATATATTGTGATAACAAAAGCGGAAGGTAGTGAAAACAAGAGGGCCAGGAAGCCCTGAATCACTCACCTGAACAATTGGCAAAGTGGCCTTTTTTATGTGTGATATTGTCAAAATATGAGTCTTGGGTCAAAAGTCAAAGAATGACCATGACCTTTTGTACTCATAAATCTTCATGTACTCATTAAGATAACCATTTATACCATTTTTAGGCCAAAATCTTCAAAACTTTCCATGACATCTTATGTCCTAGCATTTTTCCATTTTTGACAACGCCGCAAAAAAGGTCAAGGTAAACCCAAATTCATTATTTGAACAGTCTGGGTAGTACTCTAGTACTCCATAGTCCACGCTACTTACCAAGTTTCAAGGTCATTGGTATATTAGTTCTGGAGAAGAAAAATATTAAAGGTTTATACCATAAATAGGTATGGTGGCCATGTTGGTCATGTGATCTGGACTGGTTGAACAAAATTTTGTTCAGTCAAACCCTGGAGGCCCTTTATGAAATGTGTTTACAATTGGCCCTATGGGTTTTGAGGAAATGTTTGAAAATGTCAAAATAAGAGAGATCTGTGTCAAAGGTCGAAGAATGACCTTGACCTCTTGTACATATAATTCTTCATGACCTCATTAAGACGACTGTATATACCAATTTTTAGGCCCAAATCTTCAAAACTTCCCATGGAATCTTATGTTCTAGCATTTTCCCATATTTGACCTTGCCATAAAAAAGGTCAAGGTCAACCCAAAGCCACAATTTGATAGTACCCGAGTACCCAATGAACAATCTTGATAGTACTCAAGTACCCAATGCTACATACCAAGTCTCAACAAGGCCATCGGTCAATTGGTTCTGGAGAAGAAGATTTTTAAAGGTTTTTACCATATATGGGCATGGCGGCCATGTTGGTCATGTGACCAGGACCATTAGAAAATTCATTCATTCCGTCAACCCCTGGAGGCTCTATATGAAATTTGGTTTCAATTGACACAGTGGATTTTTAAGGAGATTGTTTGAAATTGTCAAAATATGAGAGTTCTGGGTCAAAGGTCAAAGAATGACCTTGACCTCTTGTACTCCCAAATCTTCATGAACTCATTAAGATGACTGTATATACCAATTCTTAGGCCAAAATCTTCCAAACTTACCATGAAATCTCTTGTTCTAGCATTTTCTCATATTTGACCTTGCCGTAAAAAAGGTCAAGGTCAACCCAGGGTCGTAATATGAATATTCTTGATAGTACTTGAGTACCCAATGCTACATACCAAGTCTCAAGGTCATCAGTCAACTGGTTCTGGAGAAGAAGATTTTTAAAGGTTTTTACCATATATGGGCGTGGTGGCCATACTGGTCATGTGACCTGGACCATATGAATAAATTTTTGTTCCCTCAACCCCTGAAGGCTCTATATGAAATTTGGTTTCGATTGGCCCAGTGGCTTTTGAGGAGTTTGTTAGAACTTGTCAAAATATGAGAGTTCAGGTCAAAGGTCAAACAATGACCTTGACCTCTTGTACTCATAAATCTTCATGTAGTCATTAAGATAACTGTAGATACCAATTTTCAGCCCAAAATCGTCAACAGTTCCCAAGATATCTTCTGTTGTAGCATTTTGCCATATAAAAGCATAGGGAAGCAAATTTGACATTACCGTAAAAAAGATCAAGGTCAACACAGAGTCATAATTTGAACAATCTTGGTAGTACTTGCATACCCAATGCTACATACCAAGTTTCAAGGCCATCGACCTATTGGTTCTGGAGAAGAAGATTTTTTTCAGGTTTTTACCATATATGGGCATTGCAGCCATGTTGGTCATGTGACCAGGACCGTTTGAACAACTTTTCATTCCTAAGGTCCCAGGAGGCTCTATATCAAATTTGGTTACAATTGGCCAAACGGTTTCAGAGGAGAAGTTGTTTGAAATTGTTGACGGATGGACCACGGACGGACGGACGACGGAGCCTTACCATCCTATAAGCTCCCCCGGAGCCGCTGGCTCAGGTGAGCTAAAAAAAAAGGATAATCAGTATTTTTGATAAAAAGAATAAAAAAAATCCAATTCCTGATCATAAAATGAAAAAAAAAGAAAGTGAAAATAAAAATAAAGGAGCCGCGACACGAGACAAGAGGCCCAAATGGGCCTGATATCGCTCACCTGGCTATTGTGCAACAGGACCATGCTGATACAAAATTGGTCCAATTCCACTGAGAATTTCTCATTTTCACATTTTGCTACTTTTAGTAGCAGAGGCCAACTTGCCTGGTCTTTATATATTTACTTTTGAAACACCTCAATGCAAGAATCATTTTGCCGCAAATTTCATCAAAATCCATTCAGGGGTTACTGAGATATTGCCAGTTTCATGTTTTTTACTATTTTTAGTAATGGCAGATGGCGGCCATCTTGGATTGCTAAAATGTAAAAAATCGAAAAGCCTTCATGCAAGGACCATTTTGACACAAATTTGGTCCAATTCCATTGAGATTTTCTAATTTTCACATTTTTCTATTTTTAGTAACAGAGGCCAACATGACTGGTGTACAGTTAGATAGTTTTGAAACATCTCAATGCAAGAATCATTTTGACACAAATTTCATCAAAATCCATTCAGCGGTTGTCATTTTCATGTTTTGTGCTATTTTTAGTAACGGCAGATGGCGGCCATCTTGGAATGCCAAATTGCAATTAATCGAAACGATTTCATGCAAGGAACATTCTGACACAAAATTGGTCCAATTCCATTCAAGGGTTCTTGAGTAATTGTCATTTTTATGTTTGTGCTATTTTTAGTAACACCAGATGGCGGCCATCTTGGAATGCCAAATTGCAATTAATCGAAACGGCTTCATGCAAGGAACATTCTGACACAAAATTGGTCCAATTCCATTCAAGGGTTCTTGAGTAATTGTCATTTTTATGTTTGTGCTATTTTTAGTAACGGCCCCCATGGTGGCCATCTTGGATAGTCAACTGGCACAAAATTGAAATAATTCCATTCAAGAACCATTTCTGACCAAATCTGGTCAGAATTGGTTGCATTTTCTTTAGATATTGACATTTGAGCAAAATCGGCCTTGTAAACGCTAAGTAGGTCACTGTGACCTAATTCCGCTATAGATTTTTTTTATTTTTATAATTTTCAATACCAAGGTCCCACTTATGTTCCATGCAAATTTTTAACCAAATATACCAAATGGTTCTGGAGAAGAAGTTGATTTTGTTGTTTTTGCTATTTTTAGTAACGGCAGCCATCTTGGATTCTTGACCTGACCCAATTTTACAATTTTAAAACCCTGCAGTCTGGTCATGCTCCATGTGAAATTTGAGATCCATTGGTTCAGTGGTTTTAGAGAAGAAGTTGTTTGAAGTTGTTTATATAGGTCATTTTTTGACATTGGCATTTGAGCAAAATTACACACGTAAACAGTAAGTAGGTCACTGTGACAAAACTCCGCTACAGATTTTTTTCATTTTTACAATTTTGAATACCAAGGATTCACTGATGTTCCATGCCAAAATTCAGACAAATATACCCAGTGGTTCTGGAAAAGAAGTTTATTTTGTTGTTTTTGCTATTTTTAGTAACGGCGGCCATCTTGGATTTTCAACCTTACCCAATTTTACAATTCTGAGACCCTGGAGTCAGATCATGCTCCATGTGAAATTTGAGAACCATGGGACCAGCAGTTTTACAGAAGAAGATGTTTGAATATTTGTTCTAAGGTGTTGACGGACGACGCACGGACGCACGCCGGACGCATTGGTATGACAATAGCTCACTATGGCCCTTCGGGCCAGGTGAGCTGAAAACCAACAAAGTGGTTGTGCGCCAAGCGCAGAATTCAGATCAGCCTGTGCATCTGCCCAGTCTGATAAGAGTCTTCACTGTCCGCATGGAACTAGCTTAGACCCTAAGATACCCTTTAAGTGCAAAGCGATGACTCTGATCCGATTGGGTGGATGCCCAGGTTGAGCTGAGTCTGCGCTGGGCCCACAACCACTTTGTTGGTTTTCTCGTGTCGCCGCTCAAATATATAAATAAAATAAATAAATAACAGCATCCCCCACCACTGATACCCTAATTACCCTTCCTCTGCAAACCTATTTCGCTGAAATTCACTCAGTGAATTTTTACCCCAGGGCAAGGGCTGCCAAGGCCCATAATCTAACAAATTTTTGTCATGACAGGATGTCCTTTCATTACACTGATCTCTTGCTGTACAAGGTTCAGAAAAATCACTTTTATAGGACATGAGAAAAATATCCTTTAAGGGGATAATCTGTGGTAAATGCAAAAATCTGCATAAAACCATTATCAATTAACGTATCACCCTAAAAGTTAGCAGACTTTTTACATGTACTTTTGTTGTTTACTACAGTTAAGAATACAAAATAGAGGTACATGTTTATTCTTTTTTATTTATTTAGGAAAGATCAAAGGGTAATTTTCTGTGCAAAAACTAAAACTCCAACAGTGTTATTGAAAATTTACATAGTGCTGAAGGTATGTTACTGCATTATGAAGAGCATCCTAGCAATTTGTTCTAACTTTTTCTCAAATTGTAAAAACAGTAGCTTATTCTCAAATATTCATCCATGTGTATGGTGCATGTACACTGAATGCATTCATTAAATTTATATAGGGTAGGCAAGCATACCTATATACATGTAACACCTACAATATAAATAATACATTACTGATACTAAGACAGGTTGTTCAACCTTGTTTAAATAGTCTCACCAGTGTTTTTTAACAAAGAATGGGACACAGGTTACTTCTTTTTTTTTATCTGCTCACACTAATAATGTGTGTATGAGTTGAAAAAAATAATTGCAAGGACACTCTTTGTGATGCAATAAGGTACCTTCAGCACTAAGTACAGTTTCAATAAGAATGCTACTTTTACAGATTTCTGTGCAGAAAATTACCCTTTTATCTTTCTTTATATAAGTACATTTTAACATCAACAAATCCTGCATTTTGGATTCTAAATTAAGAGAAACAACATAAAGAAGGCATAGATCTGCTAAGTTTTGGGAAGATCTATTCTATTATCAGCGTTTTGCAGAGTTTTGTCTTTGCCTCAAATCAAAGATTATCACCACCTTAATTATTCCAGATTCCCCCACTTATCTGGAGCTCTGAATTTTAACTAAAGCAATAGTCTATGGCACCGGTGTAATTTGGAAAATCATACCTTCAGATGCCTCAAGACTGAAGAAGGAAATTCCTACATGACAGCAAATCACATACAGCTGTTTTTCTCTCTTCTTTTTAGCATCTTTGATCAGCGTTGAATGTTTTTTTCCTGAAATTCATAGTCTGGTGGGTTCTTCTCTATAAATAACCACACCCAAGTTGCCAACAGCCAGCCTGAAAACAGAGCGTATGATTGGTTAAAACAGGCCTGTGGAAAAAGCAAATATCTTACTTGCCCAGGGACAAGTAAAAAGTCAAACTCTACTTGTCCCTGGGCAAAAACTTAATTGTCCGAAACCACAAATTATGATGTTTGCATTATTTTAAGATTGATATGCAGTCATAAAGATTGACATCTCAAATAATTAGTATTTCGACAAACCTCATCTCTCACTTTAAATAGCCTCAAAGCCTTAAAATTGAATAAAGGCATCTTTTCTATGCTAAATGTCAAAAAAAAAATTAAGCATCTTATTCCTTACTTTTCACATATAAAACTGTACAAATTGAAATGGCAAACAGTGTGGACCCTGATCAGACTGCTCCTGCAGTATAATCTGGGTCCACATTGTTTGCCTGAGTATTTTTCTAAAACGAAAATTTTGTTGTTAGAATTGAAAGAAATACTTTTTCCAGGTACTTGTCCCAGTGCAAAATTAAAAGTTTTCACTTGTCCTGAGTTAAATGGGACAAGTAGGACAAGTCAGGCATGGCATTTTTACAGCCCTGGTTAAAAGGAACATTCTCAGTGATGGGCTGCACATGTACTGATGTACTGTCTATATGAAGTACAATAACAGATAATATGTTTTTCTGCTAGCTGTTTGTGTGTATGTCCATCATATATCTATCCATTGTCCGTCTGTCCATCCATGAGCACTTAGTTTCCATTTGATAAGTATTCTTCACACTTTGCATGCGTATAGGTCTGGGGAAGATCTCACTTGCAATTATATTGCTAATGGTCTTATTTCAGTATCTTCTGACTGATTTATAGCCCTTGTCAATTTCTTAAACGTGACATTTGTCCGTAAGGGACCAGGCAATATTTATTGGGGGAATGGGGCCGGTGCAAAATGGCATGGGGCGGGCACTTTTTTACTAGCTTCCATGCATGGGACAGATATTTTTTTTATTCACTTTCATGCATGGGGCAGATACTTTTTTTTATGGTTCTTTGGCCATGGGGCGGACACTTTTTTATCACTTCATTCTGATACTCAGAAGACCTAAAATAGTGCACAACATGTAAAGTACATTGAAGACTACCACAATGTACTTTTTTAGAATAGGATGTTGATAATAACTACTCTTCAGGCCTTACAAAAAAAGTTTGCTGATGGAACAGCCCCCCCCCCCCCTGTCCTGGCTGGGCCTAGGGCAGGTCTAGAGTAAAAAAAAATGGGGAGCAAATTCTTGGGTGGGGAGCAATTCCCTTATAAACAAATGGAGTGGGCAGTGGGGGACAAGAGACTGAGGGTGATCTGGAATGCGATTGTCCCATATTTTTGTGGCCCTCATGTGTGATTGAGGCTGCCTAGGTTACATAGAGTTATGGTCTCAGAGAGGACCATAGCCTAATTCTGTTGGGAGGGAGGTAGGCAGGGTAAAAATTCCTTTTGGGGCCTAGAACTGTGGCATTTGTTTTAAAACTTATCTTGGTTTAGTTGGTTCCAAAATATAGTGCATAATTTAAGTTTTAAGGGTCTGTATGTTCATGGGAAATTTGTTAGCGTTCCAATATCTTGGGAAATGGAGAATATTATTAGTGGAAAAGAAGACTGTAGCTGATTTCTTATTGTGGATTGTTGGGAGAAGGCTGTTTCTTTTGGCTGTTTCTATGGAGCAAATTGGTTGAACCTTATAATGGTTTAGTTAGTTTTTAGGTAACTAAGCCTGAGTGTGAGATTAAGGAGGTTGGATACACATTAATTTTTGGGGAAATGGAGATTATTATTAATGGGCAAGAGGACCATAGCTTCTTTCTTATTGCGGGTTGTTGGGAGGGAAGGGCGGTTTTTTTCGGCTGTTTCTAGGGAGCAAATGTGTTGAACCTTATAATGGTTCAGTTGGTTTCCAGGTAACTAAGCCTGGGTGTGCGATTAAGGAGGTTGGATACACATTAATTTTAGCCCTTATTGCCAACAGACAAAAGTTATTTATACGACGGTAGGGAAAGTCGGATTGTGGTCATACAGATAGCTTCTGGGGCTTTTACTAGGTTGGGAGTTTTGTCACAAGCAATGTAATTAGTAGGGGTTTAATGTGGATTCAGGAATTTTTGGAACTGGGCTGGGTAGGTGATTAGCAACAAGGGCTCGAATTAAAAAAAATTTGGGGGATTTTTTCCTTATTGTATTGGAATCTATCAATATCCTGGTGATGATATTGGTTTTGTCCAGGTATTCGAAGACTGCCTTCTGTATTGTATTTGCGTGTTTCTTTGGGGGGAGACAGGAGCTGTCTCAGGTCTATTGTGTGATAGCCTATAACTTGAATATGGTGGATTCTAGGTCTTTGATTGTTATGAGCCATACAAACATGATATGGTCAAGATCTTCTGCATCATTGCAGTGGGGACATAAGCCGGACTGGTTGGTGTAGTGATGGCAGCCCAGCCCACAGTGTCCTGGTTTTAGTCGGGAATAGGCTACATTGAAACATCTATTGGCCTATATACTTCACATTGAAGTTTAATCTTTGGTTGAACAAAATGGAAGGTGTGACCCGTGTTGCTATTGGTCCATTGGGATTGCCATTTTTGGGTTACTGCTTCATTTATTAGGGGATAAACTTCCATTTTTGAGAGTTTGGTATGGTCGTAAGTACCAGTGGTCATACATGGCCTATGTTTACCGCTAAAAGCATCTGGAAATCTTTTCTGAAATATGAGTGATGCCCTGGAAGCTGCATTTTGCAGTTTCCGGGGCATCACTCATATATATCAGAAAAGATTAACAGTTAACGAAGATGAAATATAGTCACAACATCATGCACTAGGTCACATACAGAAGCAGCAATGCAAAGAAAAAACAATTTCAAACCAAACAAAAAAAATGACCACTAAAACCATCTATATTGCACCCCTTTCCATGTGACTGCTGTTTCAGTTGCAGCTATAATTCAAACAAGTCTTGTCAATTATCGTTAAGGCAAAGGCTTTTGAAAACAAAAATGTTTGCAAGATGAAGATTAAAAGGTTTTAAACAGGACAAGATCTTGCAAATTTGAGAATATCTGCGAAAAGAATTGATTTTTTATGTTTGTAAGGAGATCAAGCCATTGCATGTAGCTAAATTTAACTCACCAGATTACCCTTAGCTGAAGTCCATTTAAATGGATTGGATATTAATTCATTTCACAAAAGAGTTAATAGAGATTTTACAATTGACAGTGATGTTTTATGTATCATCTTAATTGTAGTTCTAAGTTCAAAAAAGTAGTGAACCCCATGGGGCCTGAAGTTTTTTTGCTGTCTCTGAGCCATTGGGCCAATACTTTTTTTTTATTGTCATCTGCCATGGGACAAACACATTTTTTCTTCATCTCCAGCCATGGGGCACTTACTTTTTTTAAGCTGGGTTTCTCATTTGCACCGGTCCCATGCCCCCAATTAAATTCCTTAACACTTTGACATATGATATCTGGATGAAATTTCATGGAAAAATTGAAATAATATAAGCTTTGTGTTGCAAGCAGAACTTTGTCCACAGTGTTATATATGCTTAAGTGCCCCTGCCTCAGCAATATCTACATGCATGATTAATAGCATGTTTAAAAATGTATATAAAGTTAGAGTTCAGACTGATTTTCCTGAAACCTGCAACAAATTATCATAGCTTTCTGTCATGATCAATATTTGTTCCCCCTGACACATGGCTAACACATACATGTATAAAATCTGGGGGGAAATCTATATAAAATTAGAGTTTTTGTTTATCTAGATGAAATTTTACAGAAATAATAATAAAAAAAATATTATATTAATAATTACCCATATTACATACCTAAATAACAGTATCCTACAAGATGAACAAACCTAATTTACCCACAAATGGAGTATGTATGATGTGCTAGTGGAAAGGCAACCAATGTAGACCCAGATCAGACTGCTCTCTAGGAGAAGTCTGATCTGGGTCTGCAATGTTTGCTCAGGCCTGTTCGTCTTACTCTTTATCTTTATCACAGTAAATTTCCCATTTTCAATAACAATAAAAAAAAATATGCTGCCCAAATGACCAAAATATTTTTTTGGGGCTAGGGAGGTTTTGGGTGGAAGGTAGGCAATTGCAAACATTTTTGGCCTAAGATTGAGTTTTGGTTTATCTTGAAGACATTTTAGGGAATGAAAATTAACAAAATCCTCCTTCTGAGACACTAGTTTTTTTTTTGTGGTAGAGGTAAATAATTAGGGAAAGATTAGGAAATGGCAAACCTAACTTTTTTTTTATAACTTTAGGCCAAGTTTCTCACTTTCTAGGCTATTAAATTTACTGAATTATACACTCTTCAAAATGGGATTCATCATGTGATGGGGAGGGTAGGCTGTAAGTGGGAGCTCATGATAAAATTATGTCTTCTAAAGGGAGGATGGGGCATGATAACTTCAATCATAATTAAACCAATATAAAATGTTTTTATCCCGTAAAATTTAAAGTAAACAAACACCAAGTTCTACAGTCCTCCCGCATTACCCCATTACCCCCCCCCCCTCCCCCAGCTTTTAAATCATCCAAGATTCACAGCCAAACTCTAAGCCTTTCAGCTGGAGATAGAGAAGGGGAGAAACGGCTGGGGTGCTGGAGGGCGACAAACAGACATCAAGAGATCTATCAGTCATGAGACAATGATCTGGCTCACAGCCTACAGGCACTTAAATAAGTAAACTCAAAACAGAACATATCTTTCTCTATGCATCTATCTGAACGTGAAAAATATTCAACATTTGTGCGATGCAACACATCTCTGTCTGGCCTGATAGTTTTCGCTTCTTCGTATGCTTACGCAAATAATAAATAAGGAATAAGGTTTACATACCGTAAATATTGTTTCCACATTTATAAACATTCACACAGGTTTATACATGTAACATTTTGCATATAGATCTCTACACAACTGATTGTATACGTCACTCAAGACTGATCAACGTGGGTGTTACGTAGTAGGGTATAGTCTGTTTCACGGCTAACAACTCTACACCCCGGACATCCCATTATCTTTAAAAGGCCCAAGTCGACAGTCCGATCGTAGTTCGAAGCCTTAAGCTTGTTTTTACTGAATGAGCCAATGAAATGAAATGCTGTTCGTTGAACATACCTTGGCATTTATTCAGACACATACCGCTCAGACATGTGGCAAATACTTCGACTGCGAAAGCGCAAAAGCACACCAGCGTCTGAAATACATGCCATTTCAAATTTGATTCTCTTCAAACATAGATTTGGTCACAAATAGATACTCAGCCGTAAGATAGACTGATATTTAGTTGTTAAATTAGTGAAATATTGGCGGTTATTTTTAATGGCCATTTTTTAGTTCCAAAATTAACGAAACAAGGGTTCACCGGAAGAGGAAAAGAAACTGTGACGCGTTCTTTTGACAGAGTCGATACGAGTTTATTTTCAATTTCTAGCCCCATTACTCCAGCTTGTTTCGTACAGAAAAGGCTGCTCTCTATCTCTAAATCTTTAAATTTGCCCGTAGTGTAAGCAGAAAGCAGAACTACTGCGGTTAAAATGCCGGAAGTGGTGACATTTTTTTTCGAAAAATTTTTAACAAAAAATAATCCCTTCGGCGGATGCTTACTGTTTTTAAAACTAACTGGAAAGCCTTAGTTACCGACCTACTGCGATGCGTACAGTCAGCCTCTCTTAAAGGACCAGTCTCTATAAGGCCATTTTCATGGCTAAAACCGATTTTCTTTAAACTTTGTATACTTTAACTGATATGTATTGACTGTCTTATGGTGCAATACCAGATTGTTTGGTTCACTGGTTTTCGCTGTATGCACGATTTAAGTGGGTGGGGTAATTCCACCCCATTAAAAGTATAGTTACAAAAATGCTATTTTTTCTATTCAAAGTTCATGCTTCAAAATGGTGGATGCAATAGGAAAAGTACATTTCTGGACTTAAAAGATGGTGATAATATTGTTCTGAAATTCATACCAGAAAAGAGTTTATATTCGCTTGTAAGATGTACCCCAATTTCAGTATTTTTTGTTCTCCGACTTTACGAAAAACCACAACACATCCACAGATTTCAAGATTTTTTAAAAATCTTTTGCTATTATTATGTTGATATAATAGTCATTGCAGGCATATATCAGAATTTATTTTATGATCATTAATATGAGAGTTACCTCCTCACGAAATTTGATCTTGTCCGTTTTTCAATATCAGCATGCATTTGTCATTCCATAGTACTCTAAACTCCATTTGGAAGTTAATCACACCTTTTGATGCAAATATTTGATGATTTTTGTAGGCATTGGGGTTACTTTTGCATGCGACGATGTCATATTTATGTAATTTTGAAAAAAGGATACCTCGCATCTGGAAAATTAACAAATTGCCAATGACTTTCAAGCAGGGTTTGCTTAGTTTTTGCAACCTCATTAAACTCATGCTGAATGCTTAAATTAAAGTCCTTATGGCCCATTCGTGTTTTTACACTGGTTATTATTCATCTTCTTCAGAATTGCCAGACATAATCCATGTGTCAACAGCAGCATCTTTTACATAATCAATGTGCACCTTGCTCGGTTTGGCTTCACTGTTTTCTGTTTCGTTGCGGTGATATCCTAAATACCAAAGCACTGAAGCCACATGTGGCCAACATCCAACGGTGCGAGCACCACTTCTGCACCCACAATACCATCCAGTGATTGGGTTCAGCCCTTGAGTGTATTCAACCCACAAGTTATATGTTTTATTTGCTGTGTGACGAGAACGTACCTGTGCTTTTTCTTTGTGTGCCATTATCTCATATGATCCCTTTTCGTCAAAGTCTTCATCCGTGTAGGATTTTGCCTGTTTAAATGCCCTATTGCTCTATCGGCATAAAAAATATTATGAAGTATCGCTGCAAGCTTCTCGCTATAGTTTCGTAATCGTAAATGACCGTGATTAGCCAGCTTTAACAAAATAAAACATCCCTGAGTTCCATGTAAAAAGGGTTTGAAAACTTAATTGGGTCATTTTAATTGGCAACTAAAATGACCTACTTTCGCTTTCGTAAAATGGTAAAAATACAATGTACAGACGTGGAGTCCCAATCACTATCCCGTCTATGTTTATATAGCATTGCTAGACGGGAAACCAGAACATGAAATTGCATTTTGTGGAGCGATTTGTTGTTTTTCAAAAACTTGTTTTCTCTAATTTTTGCCAGTTATATCACTCAATATTTGCAAACCAACCCACATTTTATTACAAAACGTGAAGGTTGAACCGCTTTTCACAATAATTTGAGTTAAGGCATTTTTACTGCTGATAGGACTATGGAGACTTTAAGTTGGTATATTCCCATTGTAGGTCCCTGGGTTCATCCTCAGTCAACTCTGGGAAATTGTCAAGCTTTGTGTCATCAATCTTTTTTCATATTACCCGTTTTTTATCCCAACCACTTTTCATAACCTTATCCTGCAGCTTATTTTGGAGATTTTGCTAGAGCCATCATACGTCTGGCAATGACTTTGTCTGAATCTGTGCTCGTTACCAAAGGAGATCTAAATGCATTACACAAAGAGCATACTATTCTTACATAGTCTCCAACATATGGTATTTGGCTATTGGGCATTGTGTTGCTGAGGGCCTTCCACTTTTTGATCCTGCCTTTGGCTGATTCAACAACCCATCTTACCTTTGTAAACGTTGGGAGTTGTGCACATGTGGCTTCAGTGCTTTGGTATTTAGAATAGTGCTTTGGTATTTAGGATATTACCGCAACGAAACAGAAAACAGTGAAGCCAAACCGAGAAAGATGCACATTGATTATGTAAAAGATGCTGCTGTTGACACATGGAGTACGTCTAGCGATTCTGAAGAAGATGAATAATAAGCAGCATAAAAACACGAATGGGCCATAACGACTTTAATTTAAGCATTATGAGGTTGCAAAAACTAAGCAAACCCTGTTTGTAAGTCATTGGCAATTTATTAATTTTCCAGATGCGAGGTATCCTTTTTTCAAAATTACAAAAGTAACTCCAATGCCTACAAAAATCAACAAATATTTGCATCAAAGGTGTTATTAACTTCCAAATGGAGTTTGGAGTACTATGGAATAACAATGCATGCTGATACTGAAAAACGGACAAAATCAAATTTCGTGAGGAGATAACTCTCATATTAAAGATCATAAAATAAATTCTGACATATGCCTGCAATGACTATTGTATCAACATAATAATAGCAAAAGATTTTTAAAAATCTTGAAAACTGTGAACGTGTTGTGGTTTTTCGTAAAGTCGGAGAACAAAAAATACTGAAATTGGGGTACATCTTACAAGCGAATATAAACTCTATTCTGGTATGAATTTCAGAACAATATTATCGTCATCTTTTAAGTCTAGAAGTGTACTTTTCCTATTGCAACCACCATTTTGAAGCATGAACTTGGAATAGAAAAAATAGCATTTTTGTAACTATACTTTTAATGGGGTGGAATTACCCCACCCACTTAAATCGTGCATACAGCAAAAACCAGTGAACAAAACAATCTGCTATTGCACCATAAGACAGTCAATACATATCAATTAAAGTATACAAAGTTTAAAGAAAATCGGTTTTAGCCATGAAAATGGCCTTATAGAGACTGGTCCTTTCATTTTAATCCGATATTGTTAGTTTCTAATCAAAATTCACAAATAATAAAATGGGGACGTACCGTAAAACATTTAACGATAAATTTCTTTGCATTCTGTATTTCATAAAACATTGTTCTGGGAGTCTAATCACGCCTTGGCTCCCGCTTAGTTTGGAGTTTTTCCTCGTATTGCAGATGTTTACATAAACAAGCCGATTTGATGAATTTATGTCTCCCGCCTTTGGAAAAAAGATGGGGGGGGGGGGGGGGGCGGGTGGGGGTGTTGGGTGCCAAATCCCAAAATAAACAAGACTGTATGAGGAGTGGCACACACAAGTTACCCATTACTAATTAAAGAGTTCCTTCAAGAGCAGAGAATGCATTTAGAAGAAGGAACATGGGCCAGACTACGTAGTTTGACTAATAAAGCCTCGTCAGTGACCCTGAAAATATCGGGTTCAAAAATGAGAAAAAAAGTAATAGCCAAGAGTACTTGCGGGTTAAACTAGGTTTGCAGGATCAAACCCTCGCCCTCAGCTTCTACAATGCCGCGGAACATTTAGTTAGCTGTTCTAATATCCCCACTAGATGGGCTTTACATTGGTAGAATTTGCTCACGGAGAAGGAACAGAAAATCAAAATGGCAGAGTTGCTTCCCCTGAAAATGTACACATTTACGTTAACAAATCGAAATGGTAGAGTTGCTTTCCCTGAATGTGCACCCCTTTACCTTCATTAGAAATATATTTTGTACGGTCCATCTTCCCTTATTTTATAAGCTAGTTTGAACAAATCTTCTTTTTATACATATTCTATTTCAGGTTTGAATAAAGATATTAAATTACAGTCAGTTACCCTTTAAACTTTCTTGTTTATACCTTACACAAGCCTGAAAGCACATAATCATTGAAAAAAGTCTGTACACTATAGCTAAAGGGTAAAGAAGTTCAGCAAGATACCACCACACTTTTCCACCATACACGTCCTGGTTATGAACCCCGTCGACATCTGTCAAAACCTCGGGTTCAAGGAAACTATCAGTGATCCAACTTTTTGCATTACAGACTCCGATGAATACAACAATACCTTTAATAAATAGTTGTTTTCCTCTTTCCATTGAGGTTTTTCGTACCTTCATTTTGGCTGATTTAATTATAAGCATGGTCTGTGAGTACAGTCCAACATAATAGAAAATTGTTTTTATAAGGAATAAAACTTTTAAAACCATTTTCTTCTCTGGTTTATCCTTGAACTGTTCAACACTATCAACTGTTTCAAACAGTGTTAACAGAAAGTGTCCAGATGCCCCAACCAAAAGCATAACGTAGTCTGGGTTAAATGATATTCCTACTGTTTGCTCTTTCCTTATCAGTATAAATCCTATGAAAGACACAATACAAAACACATATGTATAAACCGTTTGCAAAATCGAATACCATTGCACCACTTTCGAATGCGTAATATTTGCACTATAATATATGAAAACATTGTCAGTTTTCTGAGCTTCCGTATTTCGAATATCCATATACAACTGTAGCGCAAATGCAAAGACAACATACACACAGGTCAAAATAAAAGCATATCTAGACATAAATAGTAAGGTTGACACAATGGACCTCCTCAGGCGCCTCTTTCTGCCGGTAAAATTTTTCTAATAAGAGGCATTTGTTCCACATCTGAATCTGATTCAGTGTTATCAATTCCGAGTACGCTGTCCATACTCATCTCGCTGTCAGTCATCGGGCAATCTTCCCAGCTATTTTTCCGTTGTTCTTTCATAAAATTCGATCTTGATGGAAAGAAAATGTTCCATATGCTAAACAGAAAACACAATGACAAAAGTGCATATTCTATAGGAAACTGATAGGTGTATTTATGAATAATCAGGGCCACTCGATCAACTTCAGCACTATGGTTTTTACACAATATATAAATTTCTTCTGCTTCTGCCTCGCCGCATGAAATGTTTGCACGAGTTTCAGATGTGTTGTCATTAGTCTTATGAGCTTCATTGTAAATCTCCGTTGTTTGTGCTGTCAAAATTATACTCAATACAGTATTTACACAGAGAGTAAAGTTTGCTGCCGCTAATGTTGATACAAGGTATTTCATTATGCGACTTTTACATATCCTGTTCTTAAACAGAAGCAAACACGCCAACTGACATAGACAGAACAATGTGTAAAGAACATCCTGCACACATTTAAGAATAGAGGAAGTCTTGAAATCGCTGTTAATATGCTCTAAACTGGAGAGATTATCAAGTGTTCTATAAACATCAAATACTGGAAAGGCAATACTACCTATGCAGGAAATACTGTATATAACTGTCCGTAATTTGAAACAATTCCATCGTAGAAAATTGTTCTGTTGTACAGTCGCAATACCGTCCATAGTTCTGCTTAGCTCCGGACCGGCGTTTACTTCGTTAATTTGCAGTTCAGCATTTTCAACATAGCTACCGTTGTTCCTCATGGCTACCATCAAAGTCAATGTTAGTATTGCAATCAAAAACACCAGTATCTCCCAGGTATGTAAAGGAGCCATAGAAACATGTATCTTGCCTCCACACGAAAACCAGTAGGATAATGCAAACACAAGAGTAAGTCCAGAAAATATTGCACACAGAAATAATGAGAAAGCACGCCCCTTCTTCCATTCTCCTTGTTCCATTGTGTTTATCGTGATGATTCTCAGCTCTCTATATGGTTCGCTCTTCACTGTGGTAAATGTGTAGCGTATCTGCCTAGAACATTCACCTGATTATGTTTTTATTCAGAGCTCCATTCTCCATGTACTACTATCTGAAATTCAAGAAACAAAATGTGATTTTCTGGACTATAATGCAACACATAAAGTTAAAATTGTTACATCGAAGCCAGACTACAGACTACTCTTTTAATAATTGTAATTGATTTTTTCAGCGTTCATCGTGTGATGAAGCCAGTGGGCGGAGCTAAAATTGCATGAAGCACTGGCTTCTTCACACCATGAACGCTGAAAAATCAAATTTTTATTCTTATATTTACATTTTATTTTTAGATCCTTTGTTTTCTTGGTAATTTAATGTAGAATATGCAAAATATGCGTCGAAGATAAGACAGAAACGACGTATTCGGCCATTATGTCAAACAGCCGTCGCCATAACGTGGCGTCAATCGAACGTTACGTGGACCAATCAAGACGTTTGTTTACCTTAGACGTCGCTTGACGACAACGTCACATGATCAACTGTCGTTCATCGGTGTATGAAGCCAGTTGCTCTATACAGTTTACCTATGGGAGGTCAGTGGCAAGTGTAAATATTATCATATGACGTCGCATCTGAGAGTGTAATAAAGCCATGCATTAAAATGATAATCAACTAGTGGATCAAATATGCAAATTTCGTCGTAACGTTATGCGTTGACGTCCATGGCAAAAGCGTGACGTTTTAGCGCAAAATTGCCTATAAAATTCGATTTCAGTGTTATATGATAAATAGAATCTTGCATTCGTGCTCCTGTATTATTCAATTTATTTAACTCGTTGGGAAAAAGCGATAAGATCCTCGGCATAGCCTCGCATCTTATCTTTTTTCCCCAACTCGTTTAATAATTCAATAATACATCGGCACTCATGTAAGATCCTCTATTTATAGGAAGTTTGGTCGGAGACAGTACTGTTTGTCTTTCTCTAAGCAATGAACACACAAACATCGAATTAAGTCAACTTGTAATGTCAATTTTAAGACAGTTACAACAGCTGATTAAGGTGTCAGAGTGCGGCATTGGATATTTTGTCCCACTTGTCAGCCCTGTATGAGAGATTTAGCAAGAACAATTGAGAAGATATCTACACTCCGACCCCAAAATGATCTCTGCACTATAATTATAGCTCTATGAAATCTTACGACATCCCCTTTTCAAACTCGGTGTCAAAAATAAATAAATAAAAACAAAAAACACTTTTGGTAAAAAAGTATTTTTCGTCGATGTTCCCCAGGAGGCTCAACGGAATAAATCCATAAGATGAATCGCCTAGCAACGAGTCTGTTTGTGTGCTCTCCAGTTCGAAGAGAAGAATCCCCGGTAGGTAAGTAACTTTACTTTTTACTTAAGAAATAGGCCAGCTCTAGCAGTCAGTGTTCGAGGTTATCTAACTTGAAAATAATCTCAAACTCAAAATAAAGAACACTGATGGGCTGCTTCCGAGCATGTGCTCGGAAGCAGCTAATCAGTGTGCTTTATTTTAAGTTTGATAATGTACTCAATATTTATAACCTCTGGGCCAGTTGTTGAGTAATTATTCATTATTTGGATGCCAGTTGTGAAGTAGATCATATCACGAGCGCGGAGCGCGAGTAATATATCTATTTACAACTGACCGACAAACAGTGAATTATTACTCAACAATTCACTACTGGAACTGAACTATATCGAATCTAACACTCAAAAACGTTGAAAAAGTGTTCGTTTCACTCAAATTCTCCCAACCTTCCTGCCAGCGCGTTCATGCTCCCGCCAGTATTTTTAACTGTATCTTAGACAAATGCACGTTTTATGGAGATTTTAGACAGAAAAAAAAGTGACGTTACACCGTTTAACGTCTCAAAACGTCACAAAATTACGACAGTATTGCCAGTGACGTCAGCAATTAGACTCACGCGCTCCGATACAGTGAATTGTTGCAGAATAAAACACGGATACCATCGATGTGACTAAAATATCATATTTGAAATTTAAACTCAATATAAGTTATGAATTACACCTAAGCCGCATTTTCAAGCTGAAAGGGGGGTATCAATAAGGTGGGTTTTCTGCATCCTACCAAAGTTTTATTTTTTTGACTGATGTTATACTCTAATGTGTTTAGTTTATTGAACCATATGTGACTTTGGTCGGAAAGCCCTAGTTACTGAGCTATGGGTCCAAAGAAGTGGGTGGGGTAATCCAACATGGTTTTACCCTGTCTTGTAAAACATTCTCATTTGGTAGAAGAGTACAGCAGACAGACAGGATTTATAAAATGATTAACAGAACATCTAAACTATATTTGCATATCATTTTATTTGGTCTAATTTGAACATATGTTGTCAAAAAAAGACTTCCTTTGACTTTTAGCATTTTTTTTATATTTTTGACCTCAATTTTCAATATTTCTTGGCCTTATTGTTAAATGAACAGACATGTTATCATCAAACTCATGTCAAGGAAGTACCTTGAGAAGGACATTCAGATAATGTGACCAGAATATCACAATAGCATAGTTTTCATGGTCGACTGAACACATAAACTTGCTTGGAAGATGGTTTTCTTTCTATTTTGACCTAGAATTACGAACCTTTGGTCAAATTACTATTTTAACTGCTATATTATGCCCCACGGCCCCGGCACTAAAGGTGAGGGAATACATATTGGCTTCAGTGCGGATCTCGTTGGCATCTGCAATTGTGTATGTGTCACATATTAAGTCCTTCTGTGACCTTGGAAATAAGGTCAAGGTCATCAAAATCTGACCTTGACCTTGTTTCCAAGGTCAAAGTATGTGACCCAGACACAGATGCAGACGCCAAGGAGATCCGATCTGAAGCCAATATGTATTCTTTCACCTTTAGTGACGGGGGTGTAGGGCATAATATAGCAGTTAAAATAGTAATTTGGCCAAAGGTTCGTAATTCTAGGTCAAAATTAAATGAAAAAACATCTTCTGAGCAAGTTTATGTGTTCAGTCGACCATGAAAACTAGGTCATTGTGAAATTCTGGTCACATCATCCGAATGTCCTGGTCAGGGTGCTTCCTTGACATTAGTTTGATGACAACTGGTATGTTTATCTAACCATAAGGCCAAGAAATATTGATAATTGAGGACAAAAATATCAAAAAATGTTGAATGTCAAAGGAAGTCTTTTTTGACAACATATGTTCAAATTAAACCAAATAAAATGATATGCAAATATAGTTTAGATGTTCTGTTAATCATTTTATCAAATCCTGTCTGTCTGCTGTATTCTTCTACCAAATGAGAATGTTTTTACAAGACAGGCTAAAACCATGATGGATTACCCCACCCACTTCTGTGGACCCATAGCTCAGTAAGTAGGGCTTTCCGACCAAAGTCACATATGGTCCAATAAACTAGACACATTGGAGTATACCATCAGTTAAAAAAAGAAAACATTGGTAGGATGCAGAAAACCCACCTTATTGATACCCCCCCCCCCTTATAAGCTCTAAGAAACTTGTCAATGTCCTACCAGACAACTAATAGACAATCACAGGGATCAAAACAGTATCACAAACTGACATTATAGCAGTGTTCAATATACCGTATTGGCCCCTAACGGTCACACATGCCGTCCAATTACATTTAAAATTCGGCATAAGGTGTATGGATAGACCTCCTAGTTTTTGTTGTTGTTGTTGTTTTTACATTTTTACAAAGGGAAACAACTTATGTAACTTCCTGTTACCTTCCCTGGATACATAAGGCTTTCCAAAATTAGATCTACTCATAAAAGAAAGAATTTGCTCCTAAGGAAGCAAATGTTTTCATTGAAGAATTGATCCCTATTTCAGATTGGAGACAAAAATGAAAGCTGCTGAGTTTGCTTTCCTTCAAGTGTATCCATATATTCTAACTCTTTTAGACTGGAAACACTTTTTGGGACATATGCAAACACTGCAGACCCAGATCAGACGCCGCAATACGCGGCGTCTGATCAGGGTCTACACTGTTTGCTTGCAGGAACTTCTACGCAAAATACAATAAAATTGAAAAGATCCACCAGAATCACGTAAACCTAGAAATGGATTCATCTAAAAGACAAAGATGCACATGTACACTAGTCCAAAAAACGTTAAGATACCATTTTCACATTGTTTCTGCGCATGCGTGTACCGCTTGGGAAACGCGATATTTTCCGATAATCGGCGAGACTTTACATAAATGGGGCAATTGAATTTTAAGGCAATGAGACTTTCTATGTAATCAGTTGAAATTAATTGTTTGAATCATTTCTTTCTGATTTCTTTTCGTTTTAGCAAGGCTTGGCACAAAGATCATGTAAAGTGAAAGGCATATCGCAAAGAGAAATATTTATTCCTAATTATTCTATCTATTACCTGACATCTACCGTCCATTTCTTTGAACGAGATCTGAACAATCAGAAACTAATATGTGTGGTTTGATATTTTACTAAATAAATAAAGGAAAATAAATATTTAAAGGATTAAATAATCCCTAAGTAATTGTCTTGTCTCATAAATTACTCTAATTGTATGTTGTCATTGTAGTCATACCGACGCATCCGAAGAGGCTCACACAGTGAGGCTCAACGTATCCATTGCCGCACCTCCCGGCGTCCGAAGTCTGTTTACAATTACTTAATTATCTGAGGGTCTATTAAGAATTAACTCAATGAATAGACCACGTTATTCGTTGACACCTCTTATAAATGTTGACGATTTTAATTTCATTGCTGGGGTGGTGGTCGGGCGGGCGATGTTTTATTTTCTTTTGTTTTACAGAACAGAAATTTTATTCAGACGTAAATTATACAGTTTTTAGTCTGTCAAAATACATTTCGAATACATATATAGATCACACACTAAATGGCTGTCACTTGGTGCTGGTTATAACTTCCAGTGCCGGGGCGTGCAACTTATTGGATAAACGTAGGGCAAGGGCCTACTGTGCTTGCAGTAGGTGCGGCCGGGGTTGTTTGGTTATCATTTTCTATCTTTTTTCTTTCTTCCCCCTCTCTGGGAGATGGCCCGATATAGACTGAAATACTGTCTCAAAGGGCCGTTAAACCCCTAGCAACTACCAACCATTAATTTCATTGCATATCGATAGGAAAATCATACTCATTTATCCAGAACAAATTTACGTGTAAGAAATTTTGAGGAAAAGAAAGAATGCTAGAAATAATAGATCACAGATTTGTAAACTGATTAACGGTGCATGACACGCTGATCAGAACATTAAGTTTCAATGCATTTGAAATATTTTCTATGTTATTGTTACTGTAATTATATTCTTTTCCTTTCAAGTTAGGTTTTGAAATCAAAATATAATAATAAATCTCGTTTTTAATCATTTAATTTATATATTATTTGATTATAATCAAAAAGCCTATTGACATGTGTTGCTGTATCAAAGGTTATGCCCCACGCGTGTGACGTAACGAGAAATCTCGCCAAATTACGGGCTGCGAGACTAGGGGAGATAACAATGTGAAAAAGGTCATACAAATTTTACTTGATATTTTACTGAATGTTTTCTTGGAAGAAAAGAAGGCAACAACAACAGGAAAGCAACCGATACAATATAAGCTAAACTCAATGGCGGTTTATCTACCGAAAAAATGGTGGTCGGGTCGGATGATGGTGCTGCCCGTACGAAAATTCTGACATGATTACAGCAGGAGTCCTGCTGGACATTGACAGGAATTTCATTTTCAGGCTGAATTATAACAGTATTCGGAAAATGATAAAAAAATCCACTCAAGATTCCAGCAGGAAAATTTGAAAAATTCATGCCAGGAATCCTAGCAAGAAAACAGAGCTGAAAATTTTGAATCTAGCATAAAGATTTTGGCGGTACACTTCAACTACACAGTGAATCATAAGTGATAAATTCGACTTGAAAGCTGGCCAAGCTGTTTGTACTTAACATATTAAAAGGTTTTCTGTGTTATTTGAAGGATGAATTAATATCAGCTAGTATGAAGAGAATGTAAGTTTAATTATTTTTTGTATCATTCATGCATACATTTCTAAAGGCAGATTTAAGTTAAGGGGTAAAATATTCAATTTATACACACTTTCATGTACCCCGCCCACATCCCTGGACATTATGAAAATGAGTTCAATATATGTGTGGTGGTGACAGAATTATTTTCTGTCATAAAATTGTGTTAAAGAGCAATGGCAGTACTGATCCATGTCTATAATATAATCATAATACCCAAGAAATTGACAAGATATGTGTTCTGTTGTGTTTTATAAAGCCACTGTGTGAAAATTTTAAATCGCATGTTGAAAGAGTATATCAAGGTCTTTGTGTAATATGCAACACAACCAAATTCATGCCAACAATCCTGTCCATATTCCTGGCGGGATTCCTGCCAGGATTCCTGCCAGGAATTTCAAATTTTACAGTGAGAATACTGCTCGTTTGAATATTCCTGGTGGGAATCTTGCCTGAATTCCTGCTAAAATAAATATTTCACTTAATATTCCACACTCAGTCCTTCTGGACTCCAGTAGGGAATTTTATACTATAGTGAAAAGTTCACGTGGAAAACCCATTGGGAAACTTTTTCATGTCAAGATTCCTGCCAAGAATCCTGTTACAATTACTGCAGGAATACTGCTACTGTCCTGCTGGACAAGTCCGTACAGGTGGGTAACTTTCGGTGCAGGGGCGTCCTACTCATTTGGAAAATAATAAGGTAAGGTCTACTGTGCATGTAGTAGGTGCCGGTAGGGGTTGTTTAGATATTTTTCTTTCACCTATCATTTCTCTTTTCCTTTTTACTCTCTCTGGGCGACGGTCCGATATATATAGACTGAACTACTGGCTTAAAGAGCCGTTAAACCCAATGCAACCAACCAACCAAATCTGCAGGGAAATACACTCAGTAACTTTTGTTTCAATGTGTTTTTCACCGCGGGCCTGAACAAATACTCTAAAAAGAAAGATGATAGTCCCGCCTGAAAGCATTTTTTATTATTTTAAATATTACCCATGCAGAAAGAACCCAATCAGTTTTACATACCCCTTGACGTATTTTGCTGCATGTTTTCTTTGAATTTTTCGCACCATGGATATTAGACTCAAGTGCCGTAATGTTGTGTATAGAATACGCTGCAAACCGTAATCGGACGCAATGTTCACTCAATATACGAGTATAATATGTAGAGGTGTTTTGAAAATATCTTATGGCGAGACGTGCGGCTGGGAGGTTGTAGGATTATCCCCGTCCCCCCCCCCCCCCAACACTCACAGACTCATATAAAGTACAGCCCCCCTACCCACCACACACACCCTCCACACCACCGCCAAAAAAAAGTATACATACTCCCTCGTATATACACTGCTCAAAATATTTAAAGGAACAGCAGCTGTTTTCCCATCGACATTACTACACCATATACCCAGTTCAACTTCCCATAAATTTTACCGCCTGTGAGCAAGAAGTCCTATCCTTTTGCAGCATTTTGAAGAATGATCGAAGTTTAAGACAATAAGAATTTCAATACAAATGATGTCCTGCTCATTTCCATAGATCAAATTTTGCAATTTTCGAAATTTCTGAGATTGAGGCATTTTGCTGGAAGTCTATTAACTCTCATTAGCTTCATTTCAAAGTGATCGTTTCAAACGGGCCACCTCATAAGACATCTAGTTTCATTGACAAAATGAAGGTTTTGACTTTGGTCGAAATTTTCAGACTTTTTACCTGTTCTGAAAATGTACCAAAATTCCAATTTTACAAAAATCTTTCCATGGGCATGGGCAGGACAAATATTGAATCAAAACTTGTGCTATCAGTAACATCGACCCTCTTTGAAAATTGGCAGAATAAATGGAAATTCCGTGTCCTTGTTGATCGAAAGTAAATGACCTCAAAGTGAAGATGCGTTGCACTATCGTCTATGGAAAAATATTAGGTGCTCCTTTTTGAATCTCTTTTGTATATTCATTGTATTTGTGGTATTTATATTTGTTTTATCATGTATATAGTATACGAATACAATACTGTTTAAACCAAACCAATACCTATTCCTATAACTTGTTTCGTCCTTACTTTTTAATTTTCCATTGTTCATTCAACTGTTATTCTAAGAATGCTAATTTAAGGAACCTTCGATCAAGCTGCCCTATCTTTTCGTGGAAGGCAGATGCTAAACTTACCTGTTAACCCTTAATGCGCCAAAAGGCAGACGACAAAATTTACATCTGCAGAATTTCAAAAAATGTTTCATCCAAGCGATATCATATTGAGAATTCGAACACTAGAGGGCAAACAATGTAGATTCAGATGAGGTGGCTCATAATGAGCCACCTCATCTGGATCTACACTGTTTGCAATTCAACAATTCTAATTTTTGGCGCTTTAAGGGTTAAACTTAATTTCAAGTTGATAAGCCTATCGACATGTTGTTGAGACAACTGACCTTGAAAGCGACAATCAATGCAGACTATATAATCCACCCTATCCAAGGGACTGGTAGTATCTTTACAGAAGATAAATAAATAAAAAGAAAAAGAAAGGAAAATATTTTAAATACCTTATGTTGTAGTCCATGTACCATTAACAGTTTTGAATCATTAAGAGTAGTACTGCATCTACGGATATGACTTTTTATAACTTCCTAGTAGAAAATAAATACATGCGCCTAGCTAAAAAGAAAATATTACTAAGTGGGATGCTCTTGAAACGAGGATAATGATACTAGTGCTTAAAATAAATAGACAAAAACGCGCACTAAGGAAAAGAAGTTTTAAAACGCATACTTTAAAAAGGATCAGGAGTCTTCAAAATTTAAGGTGAATAGGTACACTATAAGAGGAAGCAACTCTGTCACTTTCATTTCTACTGCACTTCTCCAAGGGGGTCAACTCTAAATGGAAAGAATTTGCTCCTCTGGGAGCAAATTCTTTCCTTTTAGAGTAGACCCATTTTTGGAATGGTTATGCCATATAGAAAGCAAAAAGGGAAACGAATAGAAAATTACAAAATTATCTCCCTTTGTAGAAATGGTGGCAAACATGGAGGAAGCAACTCTATCACTTTCATTTCTGCTGCACTTCTCCAAGGGGGTCAACTCTAAAAGAAAAGAATTTGCTCCTCTAGGAGCAAATTCTTTCCTTTTAGAGTAGACCCCTTTTTGGAATGGTTATGTCAAATAGAAAGCAAAAAGGGAAACGAATAGAAAATAACAAAATTATCTCCCTTTGTAGAAATGGTGGTAAACATGGAGGTGTACCCATACACCTTAAATATCATATGAGCCATGCAACAAACAAGAGCACACCCACCTAATCTTATAAGGCTTTTCCTGGGGCTGCAGTTAGTTGTCGCTGTCGGCATGGAGGTAGCCTAGACCCTCAGCTGCCATTAATCCGCACACCAAAGACTCTGATCAGGCTGGGCGGATGTCCAGGCTGATCTGAGTCTTGGCTGGGCGCAAATGCCACTTTAGTGGTCTTGTCGTGTCGCAGCTCTTATATAGTTTTCCATGCATTTAAATACAAATACAGCCTTGGTTTTTTTATTTGATTTTCATTGTACTATACATTTGAGCCGCGACACGACAAAACAAACAAAGTGGTTGTGCGTCCAGTGCAGACTCAGATCAGCCTGGGCATCCGCCCAGTCTGATCAGAGTCTTCGCTGTCCGCATGGAAATAACTTAGATCCATAGCTACCCTTTAAGCGCTTAGCGAAGAGTCTGATCGGACTGGGTAGATGCCCAGGCTGATTTGAGTCTGCGCTGGGCGCACAACCACATTGTTGGTTTTGTCGTGTCGCGGCTCATATATTTTATGTAGCACATGATACAAACGCAGGAAAAGACCAATTGAGATCTTAAGTATGCAACTGTTAATATTCTCGCTCTGCTTGAACTTCGGCGTTTCAAAGTAAATGGTTCTCCTCATTGTTTTAATAACGTTGATTCAATTCTGATTCACAGACATTACATTATATCTAATATGAAGGTAAAGTAGCCCCTTTGACATACCTCCGATGGGTTGTTTTCATTATTTTATTTTTCGTGTGTTACACCTGTAGCAGAATATAGGTTCCATGACATTGAATCAACACTGAATCAACTTTGATTCAATGTCACGATGTTGAATCACCGCTATTTCAATTGAGGGATGACCGTTCTCAAAATTGTCATTTTATTTGGGGGAGGTAAATCATCCGTTTCATGGTCTGAAATTTCGTTTTACGGACACTGGCGCAGTGGAGACGTAAAACGCAATCTGCGACCATAAAACCGATGATTTACTTCCCCAAATGACAATTTTCAACACAGCTATCCCTATTCTAATGCACTATTTTACATTTCCACCCTTCATAATGTACTAGTTCGAACCCATTGCAAGCCCTGTCAGCAATGTAAACCCAAACGTCAGCCAATGAGAAGCGACGTTTCAGAATGACGTCGGATTTACGACAGTCTATCGCAGGGTATACTGTCGCAGTTTTTGACGTTATCCCATCAGACGTTGCGTTAGATATATACGTGCATTAGAATACTGAACCAACGTTGTGTGCCTGCTGAGTTTCGCTGCCACGTAAGTATGATACCGCAATGGACTAGACAATGCGCCACACAACCAGATACATGCTTTTGGCAGTATACATGTATGCACCTGATTTAATCTGATTGAACATTGGGCATGTTCGGTATGATTTCTTGTGTTAACTCGAACAATACCCAGGGGTCGTATTTATAAAACGACTTAAGTGGTTGCTATGCTGTTGTTAAGGCTAAATTTCTATAACGGATATTCCCTACAACTATGAAATTTGCTCAAGAGGATTAGTCTTTTTCAGACTGTTCCTCCAGAGCAAATTTCATAGTTGTAGGGAATCTCCTTCATAGAAATTTAGCCTTTGCAACAGAATAGCAATGACTTCAGTCGTTTTATAAATACGACCCCAGGTATACCTAGGGCTAGTAAAAGATAAATGAGCCGCGACACGAGAAAACCAACAAAGTGGTTGTGTGCCCATAGCAGACTCAGATCAGCCTCTGCACCTACCAAGTCTGACCAGACTCTTCGCTAGCGACTTAAAGGGTTGCTAATGGCCTCAGCTACCTCGATGCGGACAGCCACTATGTTGGTTTTCTTGTGTCGCGGCTCAGTTGTATTATACATATTTTCGAGTAGCATAAGGAATACCTGGGTATGCTCGAATTTACTAATTTGAAAGTAATAATGTTGAACGAACCAATAAATTGGACTGTTGAAGAACAAAATAATAAATAAATAAATAAATAAAGTCTTCTAAGAGCATAAGTAAAACAGACTATTGAGCCGAGACACGAAAAAAAAAACAAAGTGGATGTGCGCCTTGGGCAGACTCAGATCAGCCTGGGCATCCACCCAGTCTTACTCAGTCTCTGCGCAAAGCGCTTAAAGGGTAGCTAAGGGTCTAAACTACCTTCATGTGGACAGCGAAGACTCTGATCAGGCGGGGCGGATGCCCATGCTGATCTGAGTCTGCGCTGGACGCATAAACATTTTGTTGGTTTTCTCATGTCTCGACTGAGACGAATAAGCAATACCCCCTTTTTGAACAACATTTTCCATACTATTGAACCGCAGTTCCTGGGAAACTGAATATTTCGTTTATTAAACGTTTTGGTGTATAAATATTTTGGAAAAGGTTAGAAAATTCTGCATTAAAATTTTGTTGATGACAGAGGTATTGCTAAATTACGCATTAGGCCTATATACATTACAGACTGGTACGGGTGTGCGTAGAACCAGCAGTGTTAAAAAGGGGATCTTTGGTATGTCAGTGATTAAAATGATGAATGTCTTTGGTTAGATTTATTGAAATTTATAGTTCATACAAGCGGGCAGAGAGGATTCTGACCAAACGGCGCCAATGTTTCACCATACGTTTCCAGTTTAGCTCGCTCACCACAATATACCCCTGTTTTCGAGTTATTAATTTTCAAGTTGTTTGAATATTGCTCGGACCCACCGTCTTCGGCATTGAAATCAAAGACTATTACCATTTGACACGGAGCCTATGTTGACTAGTTTAAAACCCGCGACTTTTATCATGAACCTTTCTATCCCGGCCCTCACCTCTACAACATCACCTTCCATACATTTTTATAACTACATGTATGAGTTTTAAACTGAGAAGAGATACATACATAAATTATAAACAGTAGTGTATAAAGTTTGAACTTGATCAAATATTGAAGTATTTGCTCTATATTTTTTTCGGGATGAAGGAGGGAGTTGAAGGAGGAGTCTGCTCCATGGGGACCAAATTCTCTTCTTCAGGAGTTTGCTTTATTTAAAAGGAGACGGGAGTGACAGAGTTTCTTCCCCTGGAGGCGCACACATTCACCTTAATTGATGTCTAGCAGCACTTCCTTCCTGTTTCCCGATCGGAAAATCGATCCTACCGGTCAAAGAAAAAACAGAAATATACCGACTTTAGCGTAAATAGATTTGGACGAGTTGCACCTTCAGAAAAAGGACCTTCCGCAGATTGATCAATGTCTCGCACAAACGTATAAGCTGGTCTTAGCACTAGCCGGCAGAACAGGTCAGCATGCGCCCTTTTCACGATGGGAATCGTCGTACAATTGATAGGCAGAGGGTAAAGTGTGTGCCAACAGAAAATGCTCAATTAGCTTAGGCATCTGAGAAGACTGACCAGACATACACTTTTTTCGCCTTTTAGATTTCCCATGATTTATAGCTACATGTATATGCTAATATGGAAGACTGAACAGACGTCGCGCCAGCGCAGGCTTATCCGTGACTTCCCCTTTTGGCATATGCCAGCCTTAGGAAACTTTTTCCAGATGATTCTCATGAAATACATGACATACCCGCGTATCTGTGATAACGCTCACGTGACAACGGCGTCTCTGTTCCGACACGAATAAAAAAGGAATAGAAACAATAAAAATAACACTAAATAACAACTAAATACGGTAAATAAATGAAAACAAATGGTACTGTATGGAATATGGAAAAAGATTTCTAATACTGAAGTAGCTGAAGGCCTAGATAATAATTATTTTCTTCTTTTTCTAAAAACAAATAGGGTAAACAGCCATCAACATTTGTAATGATCCTTCTGACTGGTCAATATTATGACCAGCTAAAACGCTAGTCTTATAATGTGCACGACGAGCGCTAAAGTCGGTAGACCGACAACTCTTATCGGTGCCTTGATATTTTTTATCGGTCCACCGATACTTTAGTAGCTGCACCTTTAATTTTATCGATGCACCTGTAAATTTTATCGATCCACCGATAAATATTAAACACCGATTGACCGATAAAATATCGGTGGACCTGTAATTTAACGATCCACCGATAAATATTAAACACCGATTGACCGATAAAATATCGGTGGACCTGTAATTTAACGATCCACCGATAAAATTTATCGGTCCACCGCTAAAATTTAGCGCTAAAATCATTACTTATTTGGGTATTTAGGTGTGTAGGTGCATCTTCAAATTTCCCATCTTTTTTTCAAAGGAGGACTACTTATATGACACTGTGGCAAGACCGGGTCTACTCTAAGCAAATGTAAATTCTTCCCTTCGGGAGTTGATCTGCGTGGTGATGGAAGACAAGTTATGAATAACCGGTTTATTTTCCCTGAAGGTGTACCCATTCACATTAAGATCAAGAATATACAAATGGCCGTTTCATAGATTTTTTTTTTAAATCTTGCATATGAGAGCACCTTTATAAGTGCAATAAAAGGATAGCTTCCCAATTCGTTTAGTTGCCAGATCTTCTCTAAAAACAAGAAAAAAAATCGGATCTGTTTCCATTGTACACAATAGGAATCCAGTGAAAATAAGCGAAATTTAAAAAATTATTGTACGTAGAGTGTTCACCAACTCATAGATGATGAAAAACTGATATTTAGTGCCACATTTATTGTTGATCATAACCAGTTAAAAAGTCCCTGACTACCAGGTTTGTTAAGAAGTGTATTTTGTGTCATTTATAAGCGACGCTTCAGTCATTTAAATGCATGGTCAGACTCGCTCTGCCAGACGACAGAGTTTTCATGTGGAATGCGCTATAGAATAATTTAAGGGCTCAGACTGAAATACAAATGTATTAGGAAATCATTTAACCGAAACAAATTCATAGAAAAAACGTTGGTTCACAAGTACGAAGACAGTAAACGCCCCATGTTGTAGGAAAATGGTACTTTGGGTCTTCTTGCGATGTGCAGTTAATGAAAGCCCAGATCGACCTATACACCCGCACAGTCTGAGCACCGCTGTTGTCGGCCACTGACATAATTCTGAAAGCGGACAGCGGAGGCTGATCTAGGCTGTTTGCACATGTCCTGACGACACATTTTCTCACGTCGCGGCTCATGCTGTATGGTAGTTATAGAATATGTGCAATGGAACTCGATTAACGGCGAAGAACTCCGCCTCGAATTAAAATAACCTCGGAACTCGCTATCTCTCTCTCTCTCTTTTAAAATGGTGTAGTTAAATGTGTGTCCCATAGAAATTGTATAGGATAAGGAATCCTATATGCATTTTGTTTCATTCTAATCCCATTCACTCTATTTTGTGTGTATCTTATGTTGCATGTCAGTAAAATTATGAATAAAATATGTTTAAACTAAAATTGAGCCGCAACACGAGAAAACAAACAAAGTGGTTGTACGCCAAGCGCAGACTCAGATCAGTCTGGGCATCTGCCTAGTCTGATCAGAGTCTTTGCTAAGCGCTTATAGGGTAGCTAAGGGTCTAAGCTACCACCATGCGGATAGCGAAGACTCTGATCAGACTGGGTGGATGCCCAGGCTGATCTGAGTCTCCGCTCTGCGCACAACCACTTTGTTTTTTTTCTCGTGTCGCGGCTCAAATTATTTACCACCCTAAATGGAATCTGCCGCTTCTGTTACCCCTTATCGATCCTAAAGAGTGGACTTAGCCGTGTTAAAGGTGTTAAAAGCTTTTATACCAGTACATATGTAGAAAGGGGAGGGAGAGGGTTTTTTGCTGGTTTAGTATCAGATGCCCTCTCTCCCATACGGAAACTGTCTCACATATGCAATTAGTTTTATAAATATTTTTCATGCTGATGAAACAGATTACGTAGCATAGAGCTTCATTTTTACAGGAACAGAAGAGACCGTGGAAAGATCGACAGTAGACTTGAATGACAGATTTTGCCATGTTTGACATTCCTTTGTGTAGAAAAGGTTGACTAGAGGAGTATGACGTTTACATAACGTCCTTGGCGACTCACCTAATTAATATTGCCAGGCATATCTACTTTTTGCGAAACTGCTTTTTTTACTTCTTGCCTGCTTACATGATTTTCGAAGCCTTTCCCAAAAGCATCTGCCTTGGAAGATTTGAATGAAAGATTTTGCCATGCTTGACATTCCTTTGTGAGGTTGTCTTGAGGAGTATGACGTGACATAACGTCCTTGGCGACTCACCTTATTAATAGTGCCAGGCATATCTGCTTTTTGCGAGCCTGCTTTTGTGACTTCTTGCCTGCTTACCCGATTGTCGAAGCCTTTCCCAAAAGCATCTGCACTTGGTAGGAGTTGGGGTGAGGGGGTAGGGAGTTTGTCCGAAGGGGGACGGATTCTTCCTAAACAAGCTAATTAGATGAAAAAGTCTAAATGACCTGGAAGTCTACCATTTCACCTTCAATTTTAGTTCTACTTCACTGGTGTGTATATGTGTCTTTATTTTGATATGATTTGTCATTTGGATCTTTTGCCATGATTACAATTAGATATTTTATAGTCATATATTTCGTATGATATAATGTCTTGTAAAATACGCGGTCTCGCACTCTACGAGTCTCCTGAATATGGGTACTGACATATGTATATTTTCAAGGGATACGTACAGTTATAAAGCGCAGTCAGGCTCAAGAGCTTAATTTTATGGGCAAAGTTTCTTTGAATGAAAAAGCTCGGGTTAGTGAAAATATATGCCACATTTTCTTTGCCAAATTTAGATGGTAAAGTTTATTTGACAAACAAAACTTGTCAACGTGAATAGAAAGTTTACCACAGAATATGAACGAAGATCATAGCATACTGGTATTAAAAAGAAATGTGAAAAGAAGATAGAAGAAAAAACCCTGTCGATGGGATATCACCCCTAACAATTGGTTGAATTACAGAGGTTGAATCAGTACAGTGTGGTAAGGCTACAAGCCCTAAAGATTTCATTGTAGAAAAACTATAGCAAATGCAGTTCGACTATCTTTTCTATTTGAGGTGTGGTGCATGTACCAGTCCCGCTTATTTTCAAGTTATCTACTCTTAGATAAGTTATAGGAAACACCTTTGATTTTAGGGGTGGTACATGTACCATTTTGACCAATTTGTAGAAAATGATAATTTAAACTCTAGAACAATATCTAAATAACATTTATCTATTCATATGCTCTGTAGCAAGGCCTTTGATTATAGGGGTACATGTACCACTCTGACCAATTTCAAAAACGCTATAGGCAGGAAATTTGATTTGAGGGGTGGTACACGTACCACTTTTGTTCACTTTCAAATGTGTCTACTCTGATGCGTTGCAGCAAGTGTATTTGATTATAGGGGTGGTACATGTATTTCTTTGACCAATTTAAAAAACGTTATAGGCAGGAAATTTGATTTGAGGGTTGGTACACGTACCACTCTTGCTCATTTCCGAATTCCTCTGTTCAGATGTAATGTAGCAAACGCCTTTGATTCTAGAGGTGGTACATGTACCACTTTTGACTAAAGTTGTAATCAGAAAAATGAGAATTTAGATTCTGAAAAGTGATAAGGAGTGGTACATGTACCCCTCTTGCCCTAAACCAAGTTTCTGGCGCAGGTGTTCTTTTTTTCTTTTTCTTTTTTTGTGTGTGTTTTGTTTTGTTTTTGGCGACCGCTTTAGCAAGCAGGAATAAAGTAGTTTTGAATTAATTCATAGATTTGAGGTGTGGTACATGTATCACTCTTGTTTCATTTATGATGAATCAAAGAGAGTTCGACTATCCCTTTGATTATAGATACGATAGCGAGTTTTAAGATTATGAGGAATAAAAAAACAGGGATGGTACTTGTACCACTCTTGTTCTGTTCTAAGCGTCCTTGTTCAGATCGTTGTGACAAACATCTTTGTTTGTAGGGGTGGTTCATGTACCACTCTTGCTCCCTTTCGATTTTTTTATTCATCGATGATGTATGATCATAAACAATTCGACTATTCCTTTGATGTGAGGTGTGGTACATGTACCATGCTGCTCAGAGATGCAATTTTGAGATATTTAGCAAATGAAGAATAAATAACCAGGGGTTGGTACGTGTTCCACCCTTATTCCGTTCTAAGTGTCCCTGCTCAGACCGTTGTGACAAACACGTCTATTTGTAATGGTGGTACGTGTACCGATCTTGCTCATTTCCAATTATCTGTCTGGATGCGTTGTAGCAAGCGCCTTTGGTTATAGGGGTGGTACATGTACCATTTTTACCAAAATTGTAGAAAATTAGAACACCTCTGTTTGTGGGGGTGGTACATGTACCAATCAGATCAAAGACGCAAATTAGGGAGAAAGTACTGATATTCTGAAAACGTGCTATAAGTACTATCACCCCTCGCTCCATCCCTAATGGCTGATTATGAAGATGATTGAAGTGTGGTACATGTACCAGTCTTGCTCATGAATGGAGAATTTAAGCACACAGCATGTTTAAAAAATCTGCAAAAGTGGTACATGTACTACCCTTCTGAACTTCATTTTTTAGGGCAATTTGCCTAGGATTTTTTATCAGTTAAATACAAATACCCTTTGTATAGCGTTTTCCCCCCTAAAAACAGCCAAAATGACCCGAAAAGAGTACTTAATTGTAAAATCCCGTTTTAGATTATCACTAGTTCTTTGGAAAATCCCTTTTTGTATTGGAAGGGATTAATACTAGATAGCCGCCGTTGGTCCTGTGGTTATTGCTGACCATAGTTTTCTTTGCAGACTGTCTATATGTATACATGATATGCCATGAAAATAAACAATTTCTGTCTATGTCTGTCTGATCTGTATAAGTGTATTCACAGTTCTTTACTCCTCATAATGATTTATTGGAATTTCCATAAATTTATGCTAAATTTGGTCAGGTCTGTGGACAAAGCTGTTCAAGGTATGGAACAAAGCTGTGTGCTTCTTAAAGACATGGTTATATAATACAACCCCCTAAAATCTATTATTTGAAATGTCTAAAAAAGCTAAACATATTGCATAAGAATCCCCGGAAATTTCAATATACATGTTAGTCAACAGGTGGCAAATTACTGGCAAATTCCAAGGATCATATTGTCATTTGAGCTGTCATCTTCTTGGGTTGAAAATTACTGGTATATTCCAACATAAACTAAATTTGTCAACAGAACAGTCATTGTCTTATGATGAAAATCATTGGAAAATTCCAACAATCTGAATTTTCTAAAACTCCGGACATGTAAACCTCTAAAATCTATCTATACAGCTGACCTTACTTGCTACTTGTTAAAGCATTGTTATCCTCTAAAAAATTATTACCCCTATTCTTTAGAAATGCAACCATCCTATGCAGTTGAACCCCTGAAATCTCATTATATTTCAACAGATGTAAAACACTGGAAAATTCCCACAAACTTTATTTGTCTGTAGGTTTAAGCCTGCCCAGGAGTAGTGTGGTTAGGTTAACTGACCGTCCCGACATTGCCATAGTTGTTTACCATGGGCGTAAAGCAACAAATCAATCAATCAAAAGACCAGTCATTGTGCTGGATTGAAATCAGAAAATAAATTGTCAGTAGAGCAGCCATTGTCCTAGGCAGCAAATCATTGAACGATTCATTGTCTTTGGCTGAATCTCATGTGCAAATTCCAACATTTTATGTTGAACCATACAGCAAATCAATATGTGTAACATCAGCTTAATGAATAGATTATTGATTCCTCACTACGACTGCTTCATTATAGATGATTCGATTATATATGAATAAATGCTAATAAATTTATTAAGTATTTCGCAAGAAAGTTCCAACAAACTGAAACTGAATATTCAATAGAATATTCCTATTGGATCTGTATTATGAATTAATTAGCTTTAGTGCAGCTGTAAAGCAAAGTCAGATTGTTGGAATTTTCCAATGACTTTCAAGCTTAAGACCATGACTGCTTTTGTGACTAATTTATTTTGTAGGAATTTTCCAATGATTTCTAAAGCTTTAGTGCAGCTGTATAGAAAAGTCAGATTGTTGGAATTTTCCAATGAATTTCAAGCTAAAGACCATGACTGCTTTTGTGACTATTTATTTTGTAGGAATTTTCCAATGATTTCTAAAGCTTTAGTGCAGCTGTATAGCAAAGTCAGATTGTTGGAATTTTCCAATAAATTTCAAGCTAAAGACAATGCCTGCTTTAGTGACTAATTTATTTTGTAGGAATGTTCTAATGATTTCTAAAGCTTTAGTGCAGCTGTATTCACAAGTCAGATTGTTGGAATTTTTCAATGAATTTCAAGCTAAAGATCATGACTGCTATAGTGAATAATTTATTTTGTTGGAATTTTCCAATGATTTCTAAAGCTTTAGTGCAGCTGTATACAAAAGTCAGATTGTTTAAACTTTCGAATTAATTTCAAGCTAAAGACCGTGACTGCTCTTTTCATTTTGTTGGAATTTTCCAATGATTTCTAAAGCTTTAGTGCAGCTCTATAGAACAGTCAGATTGTTGGAATTTTCCAAGCTAACGACCATGACTGCTTTAGTGACAGATTTATTTTCTTTCATTCAGATTGTTGGAATTTTCCAATGATTTCTAAAGCTTGGGTGCATCTGTATTGAGAGATACAGCTGCGATAGCGGTTTATATCACTGAAGTTCTTAAACATCATTGTATTTAACAGAGCAGACATACCAATTCTTAACATTCAAATTGTTGGAATATTCCAATAATTTTGACTGGTTTAATAAATGCGCTCTACCACATTGCATTTCTTGGCCCCCATGTTTTGGCGTTTTTTGGGAGGCTTTAAATGAGATAATGGATTTATACCATCATAAAAAGCAACATTTAGGACGTTCAAAAACATGTTTTTCCTTGCGAAAAAGGGTCCTGAATTTAAAAGTCCTTTTTATTTTGGAAAGCGTTATTTATAGTTTTTTTTTTCTGTTTTGGCGCCTTCGCGCAGCCTCACACTCCCTTATGGTTCAACTCCACATTTGAGCGAGTACTCGATCTGCACTGGAGCATTTTAACACATCAATGAGTCATCTCAGTATAAGGTATGAAATCATCTGAAAATATTTATGAAAACAAAGCTGAGGACTCCAGTTTAGGCCATGTTTTATAAAGGAAAATATGGGAAAACGTCCGGGCATCATTTTTGCACAATACCATATAATCTGTGCTATATGAAATCCGAAGATGTACGCATGCGCGGCTTCGTCAGAACGCTCGAATTAGTCTACGGCCATGCTTCAGCTTGTCCCACCATACACAGTTCGACTGAACATTAAACGGACTTTATGCATTTAAGAAGCAAACTGGGCCTGACTTAAACTTGTTCCAACCCGCATATACTTTATATCATTGTCTATTCCAAGGCTGGTCCTTCTGATGCGGACTCTGTTAAGTGTAGTTCTAGCATAGTATTTGCGAACATGGTCGAAATAAGCCTGAGGTTACGCGCGCATAAAATTAACTTTAGATCCCCATAGCATAAACAACTGCCCGTTCAAAATGGTAACGTCTGATACGGGTCACGCTTGTATGTATGTAAGTATATTATTGTGATCACTTCTGTGTATGCCCATTCCATATTGCGTCCTGTTTAAGTGTTGTTTTGAAAATAGAAAAGAGGAGCCAACAGATGTAACAGCTGTTCTTGCGTCCTTCGTATGACCTAAGATGTTGTTTCTTAGCTTGAGATGTTTTCAGAGAGAAGCAGAGATTACAGCTTGGTGGTAAAGGACATGGAACAGCAGTGACCAATGCAGCCAGTGACATACATGGGAAGGAACGTCGCAGGAAAAACCCTGGGTCACCCGTGATGTTCTCGACCTCTGTGATAAGAGGAGAGATTTGAAGAAGAGGCGCTATGAAGCAGAAGGAGCAAACGAATACAGAGAATCTAATAAGAGGATTCAGAAGGCAATGAGGAAATCTAAGGAGGACTTGGTAGCAAGTGAGTGTGAGAATATCGAAACTAGCCTGAACAAGATAAACAGCAAGGGAGCATACCAGCTGGTGAAGGACCTAACTTCAGATATACAGGTTAGGTCCACACCCATTCAGGACAGGACTGGGAAATATCTTACAGAAGAAAAGCAAATGGACAGAATATTGCTCAGAACTATATATCTATGCACGTAATGGTGACTATGCGGTTCTGGACTGCAGTCTACAGCCGATCCTTCGCGAGGAAACTGAGATTGCAGTAGCAGCATTGAAGAAGGTGAAGTCACCCGGAGATGATATACAAGCAGAACTTGTTGAAGCTGGCGGGGAGACCATAATTGATATTTTAACAGAAATCTGTAATAGGATCTGGAGAACAGGAGACAGTCTTGACAAAACCTGCACAAGGTATAAAATGGAGATCAGTGCTAAGAAGACCAAACTGATGTCAAATTGCGCAAATGGCATCCAGAGGGAGATCAATGTAAACAGCTAGAAGCTTGGTACTGTAACAAGTTTCAAATACCTTGGAGCAATTGTCTCAGATGATGGCTCCAAAAGGGTTTTCTCAATGATTGCACAAGCCACTTCAGCTGTTACAAATCTGAAGCCAATTTGGAGAGATAACAAGATATCCCTTGAATCAAAGGTGAAACTCATGCGCTTCCTTGTCATTTCCATATTTTTGTATGCCTGTGAATCCTGGACCTTGACAGCAGAGTTAGAGAAAAAAACGCAGGCCTTTGACATGAGATGCTACCGAACATTTCGTACAAGGACCATATAACCAATAAGGAGTTTCGCAGAATGATCCAAGCAGCCACTGGAGAGTACGATGAACTCCTGACCCTGGTCAAGAAACGGAAACTAAGTTGGTTTGGCCATGTCTCAAGGTCTTCTGGTTTAGTAAATACGATTTTACAGGGCACATTAAACGGCAAAACAAGAAGAGGTAGACAGAAGAAGAGGCGGGAAGACAATATTAAAGAATGGACAGGAATGGACTATGCCAGCTCAACTACAGCAGATGAAAACAGGACAAGCCGGCGTAAAAGGGATCATTTCAAATTTATCTGTGGTGCCCCAACGATCTTGTTAGGTCGGGAATAGAATAGAATAGAAGAAAATAGGTGTTCCCGCCACCTCCTAAGGGTATTCCAAGCTCTTATTACCACACACTTCATTCAAACCCTTTTATATCATTTCTTAGACATTTTTCCAAAGACGTCAGGTCATTTGAATGTATTTAGTTCTTGTTTGACCTTGCCAATTGGTGCAAATCAACTCTTTGGCATGTCATTACCTTGTTATGAGGTGCAACTCACCGGTTCAAAAATACGTTTTCAGTTAACATTCAGAGCGCTTCGGTGAAAATGTTGGCACAGCTGTTAAAATCTAATCAGCTTTAAAGCCTTTCTAAATGATGTACATGTGCAGCCCGGCAAGTATTTGGAAACAGAAAACAGAAATTGTACATAAAAGAACGGACGGACTCGGTGCCAAGAGGTGTTGCCAAGGAATTGTTTTACTAAGTCTCTTGGAGAACATCGTTACGAGAATTAGAACACCAATAATGTACATACAAAATTATGACGTTGAAAAAGAACTCTTTAACCTGTCACCTTTTATGCCATTCGGATGAATACCCACTCGTTGGTTCAATAAATTTCTCATTTTAGAATACATTTTACGATTGAATTTTGCCTTCAGGCTTTGATTATTTAGATGCAAAACATGAATATAAGATGCACAGACATATTGTTCAAAATATGAAAGAAACAAATGCAGTTGCTGTAAAGAGGGTCCTCTGTATGCTCGAATCACAACGTTGTATGTATTTATGCATATACATTTGGAATTATAATCATTCGCCCTTCTAGTTCTTGCACGCCTATATTGCTATATATATCCTATATTTGTACATTGCCTCCCTTAAAAAGACAATTGTATTTTTCTGTTTTGTTTATCTAGGATTCTCTGATGTAAACTAATTTAATCTAGGCCACATTTGTGCTCTGAAATTATTATTGTTTTGAGTGATAGCAATATTCATACAATTCAATAATTTCTAGAAAAAAGTGTCTTATAATAAGATTAACTCTAACTAATATCGATTTAATCTATTTTTCTAAAAAAAATACAAGACTAGAATTTTCAGTGGCAAACACGAAATTTATAGAATATCAATACCAAAGAATTCTAAATTATTCATATACAAAAATTGTCAGAAGACAACAAAGCGCGACTTATGTCAGCTTGACTTTAACCAGCGCAAGTTTAATATGGGCAATAACGGCCAAGTATAATGAGATCAGCCGCAGTATCCGGATAAACCTTTCTCCTAAGAATAATTCAAACCTCCAAAGTATTGTCAGAGGTAAGAAAATATCAAATGAATGAATGTAAATATTCAATATAGGTAACAATGACCTTGAAGTGACATGAGGCCAATAACTGTAACTGAATGTACCATTACAGCAAGCATAATGCAAGTCAACGAAATAGTTCAAGAGATATTGCTTAAATCACTGGAACATAAAGTGTAGGTCACACTGACAAACAATTAGTTTGAGGTCACTCATAGTGTCAGCCCAATGTATTAACTCAAGTATGGTGTGGATCTTTAATTTAATGTAAGAGTTACAGACTAAGATTACTGATCAATGAAATATAGGTCACACTTGCCTAAAAAAGGATGATGTCAGCTCTCACTGTGACAGCATAAACCATGTGTCAAATTATAATGCAAATAAGAAATATGAAGCTAAATCACTGGATCAAGAAATATAGGTCACTGCGACCTACCGTTAATTTGAAGTCGAACATCAGGTCATGATACTGATTCATTATATTAAGCAATTATGTTTGTACATCAAACAATCTTTAATATATAATGGAAAATCACTGGACCATGAAATATAGGTCACTTGACCTTCTGTAAGTTTCTGGTCAAATATCTGGTCATACTGAGTAATCATTCCAAGCAATCATGTTTGTACATCAAAAAAGTCTTCCAAATATAAAATTACTGGACCAGGGAATAAAGGGCACTGTCTCCTAATGTTCGTTTGAGGTCAAACAGTGGGTCATACTGACGCATTATATAAGCAATTTTGTTCGTACATAAAATGTTTGCAAGACATAAGGCAATTCATTGGGCCATAAACTAAAGATCACTGTGACAAACTGTTAGTTTATGTTCAAACATCGGTTCATACAGAGTCATTATCCCCATAATTATGTTCGTACATCAAATAGTCTTCAAGATATAAGTAAAATCACTGGAACATGAAATAGCGCTGATGGCCCGATACCCATCACTGCCTTCAGTAGTATTTTCCTAGACCTATCTATGGGGCGACTTTGAAGATTCTTTCTCTTTCGGTTACTTAGAAATTTAGCTAAACGCAATTAATGAATATTTTTCTATGTTCCATGAGCCTTGAAATGTAGGTCATGAGGCATCGAATATATGCATCACTACTTTCAGTAGATCTTCCAAAGATAAATCCATGGAACAAGTTTGTGAAAACTCTCGCTCTTGTGGTTACTTTGAAATTGACCTAAAAGTAGCAGTTTAATATTTTTTCTATGTTCAGTTAACCGTGTAATATAGGTCATGGCCAAATATGCATCGCTGCTTTAATATAACTTCCCCATGCGTATCTTTGGAGCAAGTTTAAAGACTCTATCCCTTGTGGATACTTAAAAACTGGGCTAATTGCAGTAGGTTATTGATTTTTCTTTAATAGTCTACTGTGCTTGCAGTAGGCAAAGGTTGGGGTTCTGCTCTTCGCACATATCTTCTCTCGTCTATCGTATCTATTTTCCTTCTCTCTCTCTCTGGAAGACGACCCGATATAAACTTAAATACTGTTTCAAAGGGCCGTTAAACCCAAAACGCCCAACCAACCAGAATCTATGTTCAAACAAGCTAGGCGAAGTTTGAAAGTTACAGAGGCGACAAGATTTCAATTAAAAATACCAAGTCGCATACTTCCATCAAAATTATAGATGAAGTTATGATTCTTGTTCTCTGTAGATTATCTGATGATGTCTTATATTTGTACTAAGTTCTGTGAAAATACCTGTAACAGCTTTAAATTTATTGAGTAAAAAAGATATCCATAATAAATAAAAGCATCGCAAACGACTGCGTGATACCCCGCCACTGCAAAACTTTTTTACACACCGATTTTTTCCACATTTATTTTTTCTCTGTATAACCCCAGGGCAGGGGCAGCCTAACCTCACTGAACACGGATGAAGGTCTTTGTCATGACAGGACACTTCATTGCTCTGGCTTCCGATAAATCACTTACCACTCTAACAAGAATTCCGCGGAATGCGGTGTCTCGCCTGCTGGCGCTTTGTCACAAAACAAAGGTAAATCAGCAAAGATGTATGCATGAACGAAGTTTCTTGGCTCTAGCCCTTACAGTTTCTGAGAGAAAAAAACTAAACGCGAATACTTGAAAAAAATGCAAAGTGAGTCAACTGTAAACTGTTGGTTAAGACTCAGTAATGATGACTTTGAGGTTTTCTCTTTCAGATGAATGTATGACCCAAGTTTCATGGCTCTAGCCCTTATAGTTTCTGAGAAAATGACCTAAACGCAAAAACTCGACAAAAAATTGCAAAGTCAGTCAACCGTAAAATGTAGGTCAAGACTCAGAATTGATGACGGCTTTCAGATCTATTCTTCCAGATGTATGCATGTACCAAGTTTCATGGCTCTAGCCCTTATAGTTTCTGAGAAAATGACCTAAACGCAAAAACTCGACAAAAAATTGCAAAGTCAGTCAACCGTAAAATGTAGGTCAAGACTCAGAATTGATGATGGCTTTCAGATCTATTCTTCCAGATGTATGCATGTACCAAGTTTCATGGCTCTAGCCCTTATAGTTCTTGAGAAAATGACCTAAACGCAAAAACTCGACAAAAAATTACGAAGTCAGTCAACCGTAAAATATAGGTCAAGACTCAGTATTGATGATAGCTTTGAGATCTCCTCATCCAGATGTATGCATGTACCAAGCTTCATGGCTCTAGCCCTTCTAGTTTCTAAGAAAATGACTTAAACGCAAAAACTCGACAAAAATTGCAAAGTCAGTCAACCGTAATATATGTCAAGACTCAATATTGATGATGGCTTTGAGATCTACTCTTCCAGATGTATGCATGTACCAAGTTTCATGGCTCTAGTCCTTATAGTTTCTGAGAAAATGACCTAAACGCAAAAACTCGACAAAAGTTTACGCCGCCGACGACGCCGCCGCCGCAGCCGACGACACCGGAAAAGCAATACATATGTCTCGCCTCTGCTTCGCAGGCGAGACAATAATACAACTTTAGTGATTTTAAACATGTCGCCATGGGGCAGGGGCAGATAACCCCTTAAGGGTCAAATTTTAATCATCACAAGAAGCTTTTATTATGGTACTTCTATCATCAGATGTAAATTTCTGAAAATCTGTTTCACATGAATTTATATTGATTTTATCATCATTTTATGCACGTATATAGCCCAGGGGCAGGGGGAGATAACTCCCATGGGGTAAATTTGCGCATCACTTGAGGCTTTCATCACTCTGATCATTTGCTGTAAGTTTCGGAAAAACTGCTTCAAACATTGTTTTTATATGGAATTTTTCATGATTTTATACATGTATATAGCCCCAGGGCAGGGGCAGATAACCCCTGATGATAAAATTTCTGTGCTCATACAAAGCTTTTGTAACTTCGATCATGTTTCTGAAGTTTCATCATGATACTCCATGTAGTAAAGGAACTAGAGGCCAGAAACGATTTTTTGTACATTGACAAGTGCCATAACTCTATCAGAAATTAACGAAATTTGACCATTAACAATCCCAAGCAAGACATTCTTAATGCAAATGCATATGCAAAATTTGAAGGAAATCCGTTGAAAAATGCTTAAGTTATCGAACGGAAACGAAGTGCGGACGGACAGACGGACGTACGTACTACGGACGGACAGACACACGGACGGCCAACGTGAAAACATAATACCCCGCCACTAAAGTGTGGCGGGGTATAAAAATACAAAGTGGAATCATTGTTTCATACGTACTGTTTCTGTAAGCTTTATTATATATTTAGACTACATTCAAACTTCTGTAGATCGACAAATATTCGACATAAAATTACGGAATGCGGTATAACTTTGATACGAGCTTGACTGAGGGTACCCGAAGAATTTTCAAACAACGGAATAACAGTATTCAATGGTGATGCTTTTACCTCAGAATGTCGGCATTACCATGAGTGGTGCAATAGAATGACAAAATTCAGCTGAGGTGGTTGGCTGACGCAGATGCGTGCATCATGTGTCGGCTTGAACCGGACTACAACAAGGTGGTGCCAAGGGGTAGCGTTACGTCTTCCCCACCCCCGCGTTTGAAAGTGCTCCAAGGACCTTAAAGCTTTTTTCCGCATTAAGGCAGTGCCTTTATAACATTTCGTAAGTAACACATCTCTAATCTCCTGACTAACCTCTGACTTTTCTTATCAGCAATTTATTTGCAGCTTGGGAAGTATGTAAGATTAGTTAACAGCTTTGTCCACTAGCCGCTAGGTAATGACTACATTACATATCATTCCGAACTACATATAACTATCAGGACTTGTCATATCAGTTAATAAAAATCGTAATTCTCAATGTAGAGAAGAGATTCAAGGATTGAATCATATTATTTCCTGCTGAATGATATTTTCAATTCCAAAATCACATCTGAGGCTTATTTTGTGTTTTTAGCATTCTTAATTAATTTCACATGTACTAGAAGTGCCACATCTGGTTTGTTAGATCATATGTCCTAAGTTTTTAACGCTTTGTCCAAGGTTATCTCGAGAAATAAAAAACCTGGAGATGCCATAAACTACCAAACCCGACCTAACCCATTTAAGGCCTGTTGAGTTATGTAAGTTGGGTACACTTTTCTAGAAGAAGTCTTTAGCATGTTAGTTATAACGCTTTATTTTCTTTTTTATGAAAGCTTTACGTGTATGAAGATTATTATTAAAACACAGTACATTTTGAAAATTATGTCGCCAGGTCAAATTCTTCTTATTTTCAATTCAGTCTCCTTTAGGGAGTAATAATAACCTTTATACGACTTCCAGTTAATCCCATTTGCATAGCTTGTATGATGTCCTCTTCAATATAGTCCATTTAAATTTGACCTATGACATTTTGTGTACCACCACGCTCCCTTGTATGTAACAGCACAGTTCCCCTCATCGTAAATATCATTGTCTTTGTCCTTTGTTGTAAAGGTTCGGCCATTATGATTTGACATTGAATCTCCTGTAAATAGATAAATACATAGGTTAATCGCCGTTCCTGAATGCATGGTTTTCTTAAGCAAAGCATTACCAACACATTGTAAAGGTGATGATAACAGTGAATACAAAACATGTATACAATGCTGAAAATGCAACAGATCTTTCCAAAACTAACCAGCTGCCGTCTTTAAGTTGTTTCTCTCAATTTAGAATCCCAAAATAAATGACTTATGTAAGTTGAAAATTATATAAGAAAAGATCAAAGGATGATTTCCTTAACAGAAATTCATAAACAAACCATCATTATTAAAAGTATTTCGATCTGCAGATACTCTTATGTATTAAGAAGGTCATCCCAGAAATTGTTTTTATAAACTCTTTCACATGGTATTATCAGGGTTACATGTAGCAGATAAAACAAAGTAGCCTGTATGTATTTTTGTCAAGAAAGCACAGTGTAGTCTACTTTTTCCAGGTATAGCATTTTTTACTTACATACCTGTCTTGGTTGGTTGGTTGATTTAATGCTTAACGTCCACGGTAAACAACTAAGGTCATGTCGGGACGGTCAGTTAACCTAACCACACTATTCCTGGGCAGGCTTAGACCTCCTAAGCGGTTAACCAGTACTAAGTGCACATACTTTCGCCAGTAACTGACAGCTGCCCTTCTTGAATCAGCGGAAGTAGAAACGAAAGTATGTGGCCAGACCGGGATTCGAACCCAGGACCTCTGACTTACGAGTCAGGTGCCCTACCGATTGCGCTACCCGGCCCGGCTTCTGTCTTGGTAACAGTATTGTAGTATTTATACTTGAAGTGTGACAAAGGTTTACCTTTCTATCCTATATTTAATGAATCCATCCAGTACACTTGCACATACTGCATGGTTGAACATTTGAGAATAAACTGTCGTTTTTATCTGGTCTACCTTATAATTTTAGAAAGATAAAAATAACTGCTGGGCTAAGAATGCTGTTCATGATGCAGTAACATACATGTACTTTCAGACCTTTGTACAGTTGCAAACATGATGTTATCTTTATTTAAGATTTTCGTGCACAAAACTACTCTTTTTTTTTCTTTATAACACTATTTTAAACAGCATCTCGGTCTTTTTTGTATTCTCTTCTGCAGAGAACAACAAAAATAAGTAAACTGCTAACTTCCTGGCAGATGTGTTGAATTTTCATAAATCTGTTCAGATGTTTGTATTTGCCTTTAATCAGCACTTTAACAGAACTCATATTTAGTTTAAAGAAAGCTAAATCAAACAGTAGACTATGTCATTAGAGAAAGTCAATTCGTTGTGGTCAAAGTGGAATTAAAAAGGTTTTGATAAAGTAAAACACGATACAAACTACTCAAGGCATGTCATTGTAGTAAACATCGCCCAAAGAGACGACAAAAGCAGACGAGATGTAATACACTGCTCAAATTATTTAAAGGAGCACCTAATATTTTTCAGTAGATGCCAGTGCAATGCAACTTCACTTTGAGATCATTTACTTTCGATCACCAAAGACACAGAGTTTTCCTTTATTTTGCCAATTTTCAAAGAGGTTCGATGTTACTGATAGCACAAGTTTTGATTCAATATTTGTCCTGCCAATGTTCAAGAAAAGATTTTTGTAAAATTGGAATTTTGGTAAAATTTGAAAATTTTCAAAACAGGTGAAAAGTCTGAAAATTTCAACCAAAATCAGAACTGTTTATTTCATGTATGTAACCAGATGTCTTAAAAGGTGGCCCATTTGAAAGGATCACTTTGAGATGAAGCTATGGGAGTTTACAGACTTACAGCAAAATGCCTCAATTTCGGAAATTTCGAAAATTGCAAAATTTGTTCCATGGAAATGAGCAGGACATCATTTGTATTGAAATTATTGGTGTCTTAAACTTCGATCCTTCTTCAAAATGCTGCAAAAGAATAGGAATTCTTTCTCACTGGCGGTCGGATTTATGGGCAGTTGAACTAGGTATATGTTGTAGTAATGTCAATGTAAAAATAGCTGCTGTTCCTTTAAATATTTTGAGCAGTGTATATATAGCAACAAAAACAATTGTACACATACAAGGGAATTATATAAACAAAATCAAAAGTCCGAAATCGCCAATAAAACTGTTTTTAATTAACTTCTTAACACACTTCTACCGGTTTCACTGTATTACAAACAGATTTTCAAGAAGAAGACATTCTGAAAATAACCTAGCAACAAACGTACAAACCTAATGTCCTAAATGACGTTACGCCATAGTTGTTGTTATAATTTCCAACACGGATGGCGCACCTCCTTTTGGATTCTTCTTAGATTGTCTGAATAGTTTGATGGCACATTTCCTACTAAAAGGCCCTGTTCAGTTTTTGTCTTAATGCATTTGTGTAAAACTTTTCTTTTGCACGTCGTAATGTTTGGCTTTCAGTATACATCTTATAAAACGGGAAAATGAAATATTTCGAGTTTAGTGTTTTTGCACAATTAATTTTATGTTCTCTTTTTAATAGTTTATTAGTTTGCTAAAGCTTGTTTTCCGGTCCCGAAATTCATAGCATAAATGACGTTTTAACGTCACTTGACATGTTTTCATGTAGCCGCAATTGAACGTTAGTGATGAACTTTCTAAGACATCAATATAGAAGCCGCAGTTTGGTCGATTACATCGCATGCTAGAACTAAAGTCAATTTTGCTTAAACTAAAATTCGCCGAGTAAATAATTAACCATGGTTTCGATAAAGCAACGTCTTAAGATAAGGACCTTCCTCGAAAAGTTCAGCAGAAAGGAGAGGAAAAATATTATGCCTTATGTATCCGAATGATCCAAAAAGGTATCACATTATCGTTGAAAACAAACCAATATTACAAGAAGATGTAAAAAATATAGAATATTTTGTCCAGATTCAAGTTCATTAAAAGCAAAGGCAACTATGTAATCTTAAACGCATATTAACGAAAGCAAAATTTACGTCAAATAAGTACAACGAGGTTAATTAAGAGGACCTTGAAGCCCTCAATCGCTCACCTGAGTATGGTGGCAATGTAGGTCACGTGACAGACAGCTTGAATAAATTTTCGTTCCCTCAGCCCCTAGAGACTGTGTATGAAATTTGGTTACAATTAGCCCAGTGGCATTTGCGGAGACGTCTAAAATTGTCAAAATATGAGAGACATGGGTCAGAGGTCAAAGAATGACCTTGACCTTGTACTCAGAAATCTTCCATGTACTAATTAAGACAATGTATGTACCAATTTTAGGCCAAAATCTTCTAAACTTGCCATGAATTCTTATATCCTAGCATTTTCCCATACTTGACCTAGCCTTACAAAAGTTCAAGGTCAGCCCAAGGTCACCATTTGAACAGTCTTGATAGTACTCAAGTGCTTGATGCTACATACCAAGTGACAACGCCATCTAATGGCTTCCATTCTATTGAGTTGTTTTGGCTTTTTGCGGGTTCTTGCTGCATCGGACATCTCTTTCCTGATGCCCTTGTCTGTCGCCTTTCTCGAGACGCAAGGGTTGAGGTGGCTCGCTGGGGGACGCCTGCGCCCGCGGATTAATACGTAGGCGTCTCTTACCTGATGTCTGCAGCTAGTGTGTCCCGCGGAATGCGACAGTAAGTGTGGCTCGAAGAGGGATGCTCGTTGCCTGCCGAGACCTGCCATCATATCTTTTCTATCAAACTTTTGCGGTTTAGCGACACTGAAGAAGTTAAATACAGAAACGCGCGTCGTCTGTCGCACTAAATTAGGTATGAATACGTTTATACTATCATTCGGCTCTGCAGAAGAAGATTTGTAAAGGTTTTTGCCATATATGGGCATGGCGGCCATGTTGGTCATGTAACCTAGACCGTTTGAATAAATTTTCGTTCCCTCAGTCCCTGGAGGCTCTATAGGAAATCTGATTACAATTGGCTTAGTGGTTTTTGAGGAGATGTGTGAAATTGTTGAAATATGAGAGACCAGGGTCAAAGGTCATGAATGACCTTGACCTCTTGACCATACACATTTTCATGTACTCATTAAGATGAATGTATATACCAATTTTCAGGTCAAAATCTTCGAGATTAGCAAGAAATCTTATGTTCTAGCATTTTCTCATATAAAAACTACAAAAAGCAAATTTGACCGAGTTACCGTAAAAAAGGTCAAAGTCAACCCAAGGTCATAATTTGTACAATCTTGATAGTACTCGTTTACCTGATGCAACATACCATATTTAAGGCCATCCGCCCATTTGTTCTGGAGAAGAAGGCTTTTAAAGGTTTTTACTATATATGGGCATGCCGGCCATGTTGGTCATGTGACCAGGACCGTTTGAAGAGCTTTTTGTTCCCCCTCTACTTAGAGGATCCACATGAAATTCGATTACAATAGGCCCCTTGGCTTTTGGGAGATGTGTGAAGTTGTCAAAATATGAGAGAGTAGGGTTAAAGGTCAAAGAATAACATTTACCTCTTGTACGCATAAATTTTCATGTACTCTTTTGGACAACTGTATATACCAATTTTCAGATACAAATCTTCAACAGTTTCCAAGAAATTTTATGTTCTAGCATTTTCCCATATAAAAGCTACAGAAAGCAAATTTGCCTTACCATTAAAAAAGGTCAAAGTCAACCCAAGGTGATAATTTGAACAAGTTTGGTAGTACTTGTGTACCTGATGCTACATACCAAGTTTAAAGGCCATCACAGGACCGTTTGAACAATTTTTCGTTTCCTCACCCCCTAGAGGCTCTCATGAAATTTGGTTACAATCGGCCCAGCGGTTTTAGAGGAGAATACGTTTGAAACTGTTTACGGATGGAGATCTAGATTTAAAGAGTACCTACACTTCAGGAACTGACTTAATGAGATCCCAAACCCTATTCCCAACACCAAAGGGAATGATTGACAAAGACATCCCAACAAACAAGAAATTACAAGTGATAAGCCGAGTGATAAGCCTGCCCAGGAAAAGTGGGGTTAGGTTACCTGACCGTTCCGACATGACCATAGCTGTCTACCGTGGACGTTAAGCATCAAATCAATCAATCAATGCTATGAAATGCAGACGCTGTGGTGAGGGATGTATTGGTGAAACAAGGAATTTTCTTTAAAAAAAAAAGGAATTAAGGTGCATGACAAACAAATTCGAGACCAGAAAAGAGAATACTTAAAATAAGTGAACATATAGATAACTGTGCAAAAACACTAAAACCGAAATATTTTATTTTCCCCTTTTATAAAATATATGCTGAAAGCCAAACATTAGGCCGTGCAAAAGAAAAGTGTTTTTCATAAATAAATTAGGACTAAAACTGAACAGGGTTTTTTAGTAGGAGACGTGCCATCAAAATATTCAGACAGTCTAAGAAGACTCAAACGGGAGGTAGGTGGGCCATCCGCGGCGGAAGTAATAACAACAACTATGACGTAACGTAATTTAGGACGTTACGTTTGCTACTAGGTTATTTTCAATATGTCTTCTCCTTGAAAATCTGCCAAAAATGCAGCATATTTTTAAAGTAAATATACTCGGATTATTCGAAATAATAATAGTTTAGTTTGTCGTTAAAAGTTTGCGAAAAAAGTGCAGGGCAAATAATCGATTTAACTTCATTTCTCCTAAATCATTTTTTTTACAGAACATTGCCTACCGTAATATGTTACCTCTATATGTTTGACCTTTTAATAAAAAAGTTACATGTTAATTGCTGTCATTTTTCGTCTCTATTTTATTTCTTTTTACAGTCTTTTCTTACATAATAGTTACACAATCTTGTACAACAGCCACCACTGTTGCATCAAGAGTTACTGTTATACATTTATTCATTTACGAAGAACCATGTGATGTGAAAATGTGTTCACTCACTACTTGGTAATGGTAAACAAGAGGCTTTGGTAATAATGAGCCAATTATTGGGAAATGACTTTTTATCTGTCTCTCCTTACTAGGGAGTATACACATGTTTATTTACTGATATACTGATAATCTTTACACAACACTGTTCCAAAATACTGCACAAATCAATCGTAACCCTTCAATAGTTGAGACATTTTTAACATGTAGTTGTCTGAAAATTGTTAATTCAATAATCAGAAAAATCCGAATTTTATGAGTTCGTATGGGCAATAGATAAAGGTACGCGAAGTTTCATGAAATTTAATAAACAGTAATGACATTAGTTGATTTTCTGCCGTCAGCTTTTTGCAAACGACCTATAACACTAGTAAAATTCATGTTATCGCGTTAGAGTGATCGAGGAAAGATATACAATATAACGGGAAATTATTGAGAATACTAAATAAGTAATATTTTAAACAAACTAAAAGTAAATTCAAACTTGGGCTTCAATTCGTCAAGGCATACTTTGTATCAAATAAAATGGAAAAGCATGGGTCATAGTGTCGTCCCAGTAAATGACCACCTCCTGTTTCATGCGTCCAATATTTGAAGAAGAAAAAAACTATTTTGTTACTCCTTTCTTTCATAAGTCCCCATATGTTTTCTATGGCGTTTAAGTCAGGGTTGTAGCTTGGCTTATCCAAAGCAGTGACAATTTGTCTTCAAATCGCGTAATGAGAATGTCTTGCCTTATGTTTAGGCCTACAGTCTTGTTGCAAAATTCAGTCGTCTCATACAAAACGTATGCTATTGGAAGCAAATGTCCTTCAAGAATATCTGTAAAATATTCACTGGTCAGGCTCCCTTCAAATACGCAAAACGGGGTAGCCCCAGCAGAGATAGCTACCCAACACATGAAATTAAGGGCTGTTATTTTGGACGCTGAATCAGAGCCTTCTCGGAGTTTAGGTCCATATCTTTATGCAGTTTGGATAAAGCCAAATAGAGCTTTCATCTGAGAAATTAGCATTTTCCCAGTTGAAGTTTACCTGGTCCAGACACCAAGTTAAGCGCCGTTCTTTCTGTTCAGGTTTAAAAAGGGGTGAAGGAAGTCATCTTGATTTCCCCCCGTTTTAGAGAAAACAACTCAGGTATCAAGGTCTTTTTGGAAAGAGGCACAGTCCCACTTTGTATTAATTTACACTCAATATTGCTGATACCAGGGGCGGATCCAGAAATTTTGGAAAGGGGGTTCAAATTAGCTGAGGGGGTTCGATTTGTGCAGTTTGATCAATTTTTCCTGAAATTCACCATAGAAATGAAATAGATAAGGCTTAAGTCGGGGTTCGTTTGAACCCCCCCCCCCCCCCCCACCGAACCCCCTCTGGATTCGCCACTGGATACGCATCTTTCTATTTTTAGAAACTAAACATCAAGCCTTTTACGGTCATCAATAAACAATAATCTGGGTCTACCTGCTGCCCGATACTTGTGCTCAGTACTTTACCCATTCTCATTTTTTTCTTACAATACTATATACAGCGGAAAGAAAATGTGTGTGTGTGTGTGTGTGTGTGTGTGTGTGTGTGTGTGTGTGTGTGTGTGTTTCAGATAGATTAGATGCAGAAGCACTCCCTTTATTGTAGTGGTCATACATACTTTTTTTTTAAAAGCTGACATTTTGATAGTTAAACTGGAAAGTACTTGCTACTTTGTTTACCAAGGGCAGCCACTCTCATGTTGTTACGCATATATTAAGGGGACAGTTACTGCCCTTCACTGTGCGTAACAGCTGTCCCCTAGAATATTTCTTTTACGGTCTCTTGCCCGACAGAATTTCAGATTGATTTTAGTTTAAACATATTTTATTGCCAAATAATCTGTACAGCAATTGGGTTGGGCCACACTTTCTTACAATATTAATTACGGCCCTTCACGTAATAATTTCTCAATAATTTCCGGTCATACTATACTAGTACCACAAGTCAATTTCTATAATACTGTATATCGGTTGGTTGTAAAACATTCAACTGAATAGAGTTTTTAGTTACGAACGCCAGTCAAGATATTCTCTGACCTGTAAAAAAATGGTTATGTTTCATATTACGTTTTAAAATTCTATTGAAATAAAAGAAATATAAGTACCGGCATCACCACTGTACCCGGTGACTATCAGCACATATACAGGTTTTGTATGTTGTATTCTATTTAGATAAAAGAAATATAAGTACCTGCATCACCACTGTAACCGGCAATTATCAACCTATATGCATTTTTTGTATGTTCTATTCTGAACGTCTTGTAGTTTGCGTATGTGGTATTGCCGTTCCAGTCTGCTAGGTCTTCACGCATTTCGTACAGCCCTTGGGACGTAATTGCATGTAGGGCGAGGTTACCTGCAATTTCCAGTTACAAATGCCTAACAGAGCTTATTATATAAAGATGTACCGCTTTAAACAGAATTTGCACTTCAATTGACATGTTTTGCTCATTATAAAGTAACAACAACAACAACGGTAATAATAATTATAATAACCAGATAAAGTATGTCAAATAGGAATGTGATCCAAAAGTACAATGTCTCTACGGGAAACAAATGTAAAGTGCAAGGGAGAGCATGTAAGTAACCACCAACACCAGCATGTTTCATTTTACATAACGGCATTCCGACGCCATAATGTCAGGAGACATATAAAAAACGTTAATCTGGCAGTCTGATTCCTTGAAGAGAACATAAAACGTACTTTTTTGGCTGAAAGTGTCATTTGAGGTCAGTCTATAATGGTTTACCTTTAACATATTTTTGAACGTCACGCTCAGGGGTGTAAGGTAAAAACAAGTGTAGAATTTATTTGAAAACAAATTGAAGAAATTTTTAAACACACACACACACACACACACACACACACCAAAAAAAAACAGTTTTCGAATGTTTTGGTCGGCCGTTTTAGGCATGTATCAAGGTAAATAACTATATGGACCTATTTCAAGTCTTTTCTTCACGGCTGTTGTGTCACATTTAGTCTGAATCAAAATTTTAGGAAATACTGTTTCAAACCCAATTCTATGAAATCTTGGCACAGCTGAACTTCGCATCAAAAGAAGACAATAAATTAATATTTACTGAAATTCATTTTTGATTTAAGTGGCATCAGTGGCAGTGACTGGAACAAAATTTTGACACTCTGAGAAGAAAATGCATGATGCTGTCGTTTGGGACAATAACTTGCTTTACACGATTTTGGAACAACAAAGTACGGAACCCATTGCGTTCGTATTTCCATGACCTCCCGACAAATGAAATTTATCTTTTGTTATTTATGCTGTGTTTTTACATCAAGTTTGTTACTCATTCGTAAAGTTCCGACTAATTTAACGTCAAGCAAAGGACGAAAAATAGTTATTAACCAACGTGTTTGGTAATGAAGTACAGCAGCCGTCACTATGACATGATATATATCAAACGTTACGTTGGCCAATCATCTATCTGAATTATCCGTGACGTTGCTTATGCGTAAGATTGCATGAATGTGTGTTGTTCGTGGATGTATGAACAACGTCAGCCCAGTATAGGTTCAGCTAAGGAAATCGTCGAAGAGTGTAAAAATTTCTCTGTACATTTGTATAGCTGAAGTAAGAAGGCAACATTAGAGAGTGTTATAAAAGCAAGAAAAGTGTCCACACAACCCCCACCCGCACCTACTATGACCGGCACTGGAAGTTATACCCAGCATCATCGCACCATCCAACCATTCCCTCCATTGTCATAAAGCTGTCGATGAATCCCTAACAGTTTCAAATTTTAACAATTCTGAATTGTCCCCTTTTTCTGTACCTGTGTCATTGTAAGAGGCTTCCAGTTCATGCTTTTCATCTTGAGCAAAATATTTTGAACAAAAATCAAAGCGGTCAAAGTACCCAAATCATAAGTTTGAATTCGTAAGTCATTTGAACATTGACAATTCCGGGATATTTTAGATACACAGATATGGACCCCAAAACAGAGGAATGATCAGGTGAATTAAATCTTCTCTTACCTCGATCTGGTGCGTTGTCATTGGTTTTGAGTATGTAATATTGATACATGACTAAAAGCAGCATAGCAGCACAATTTGTAAACTGTGGTCTTGTTGATCAATTGAAAATCGGTTAGGGTGGTTTGCTATTGACCTGCCCTCGTACATTCTATGTATGTGAGTTACTAGACAAGGGGTTTGCTAAACAAATTCTCAAGGTACGGATTTTTCTATCCGCCACCGACACCCATCACAGATTCTTTCTCTCTTTATTTCTTTCATTTTAAACCTCTATAGTTACTAGGTTTTGTAGTAAATCTATCTAAAATGCAATCATCCGCAAATCGACGTCGTGATGGCACTGATATATGACCTCCATTAGAGTGATCAGTGCATTGACTGCATATGATTTTCCTTCTTAATAAGTCAACTCTTACAGGAGCAAAGTCTCCCCTTTTACAGTTTGACAGTCGAAGACAATTGAGAAGGGGGGGGGGGGGGGGGGTGGGGGAGCAAAAACGAAAATGGCAGAACTGTTTTACCTAAAACAGTTATCATTCACCTTAGATTTGATTCAAAATACCGTTCCGGATTTTCTTTGACACTGCTTGCAGATATCATAGGACTATTGTTCAGATAACAAACTTTTACTTTTGAATTTAGAATATTGAAGAAAATATATACCAAGCCAATGTTCGCCAGTCTTGTTACCGAATCCACGTTCATATTCGTTCCAATTTCTGTAGAAATCTACAGAACCATCACGTCGACGCTGAAACACCTATCAATGATAAATAATAGTATTTCAATTGTTAGTTTACAATATACCTTTTAGATAAGCTGAATTAACAACTAATATAGAAATTATAAGTTTATAATATACAGTCAAACCAGTTTTAAATGCTACCTCTATTGAACAATATTTACATTATCCATGCATTTATTGAAAAGCCACATGGTAAACCATTAGACGGTAACGAGGTTTATACTAATAATAACATCGGTTCACGCGACGTTACATAACCTTAAGTGACTTCAAAATAAATCAGGTTCTCCAATCTGATTGGACTTAGGCGACGTTATGACGTCATTGTTGCGTCGTTGACGCTGTCCCGCTTTTAGTAGAAAAAATGCGTATAAATGTTTTTTTCTGCTTCAACTTTAGCCCGTAACGCAAATTTGTGGTCAAAAATATATAGTCTAGAATAGAATGTGAATATAAGTAAAGAACTTAATTTTTCTGGTGTTTTTCGAAGTATTAAGTACATTGAGTTGCTAGCAAAGTTAAAATGAACCCCTTCGGGGTTCACTTACTTTGTGCGTGACCCAATGTAGTTTATACTTCGATAAATACCTGACAAATGAAATTCATTCCTCAATAAACATGTCTTAAAGGGGCAAAATTTTATATGCCAAAGAAGCACTTTTGGTGTAACTCAACCTGTATTCAGCCAGTAGTTGCCTTAAGCAAGCATTTTTGGACATCCGTAGGGTGCTTGGTTTACACAGATTTGAATTATGACATACATAATACTTATTCAGTCCTTTAACGCTCTAGCCAACGCGGACATGCATATACCCAATAAACTACAGAGTTCGATTAGTTTTTTTATTATTTTTCCCTCTTATCATAGCTCCCTATTACTTGTGCGTACATAGAAACTGCTTTTTTTATCAGATATCTTTGCAGATGTCGCAGAATAGAATGGAATATAATGATGAGCTTGTCCCATTCTGCCTCGAGGGGGTTCGGGGAAAGTAATCACCACGACATAGTTGATGAAAAGATGGTTTAATGATGATTTTCCTGACTCCCAGGCCAGCACACACTGTAAATATATAAAATGCGCTCCTTAGTTAAAAGGAGACATTTATATTATGTTGTCCTTAGAGGTGGACGTAAGTCCTACCCCTGCCAGAGACAATGAAAGACTGACAGGGCGCAAAGGTCGTGCGTGCGCATGCAAGCGTGAGTCAGTGAAGTGAATCGCGCGCGCTAAATTACATAAGGACAAAAACCGGAAACGGATATGCGCTAACTTTTAAAATAATGCTTAAGAGGATTAGAGCTATAGGGAAAATGAGTGGAATGACATGAAATATAGGATAAATTGGACTGTAGGAGAATTTAGTAAAGGATTTTTAGAATGAAATATTTTCACCCTGTGACATTCTCGTCTCTTCGGGAAATGTCGTCCCGACATTTAATTAATGAAATTTACAATATTAGCGATTTTACTATTTATAAATGTGTATTTACAACATTTTAATAGTTTAGACGGAATCTTATCCAGTGACAATTATTTGTTTGAACAGCTCTGCAGTCTAATTAAAAAAACCTTTATATGACAAAACATACAGGCTTTTACATGTACACATGTACAAAATTTACTATCTGTATAAATATACAGAATTTTATCTATACTACTGTACAGATATTTATCTGTACATCGGCGCAGAATCTGAAAGAGCAAGCTGTTCACTGGATCAAACTAAAATGTTATTTAATGGAAGTTCCATGAAACATCAACACTTTAACACAAATTACAATAGATATGCTATAAACTATATAGCATATATGGACCAAAAGAATTATCCTTTCTTTAGCCTTTCAGCCCCGTATATATACACAACGTTTGCATGACTTAAGTACCTTATTTGTCAAACTGCAGGTGACAAAATGTTAAAAACAAGAAACAAGCCATGCAAAAATATGGACTGAACACTATAAAAACGTCAATCCACGTAAAAAAACTTATTATTTACAATACATTCTCCTGAGTGTGTATCAAGGTATAAGCCTAATGGACAGTAGCAGATCCTATACAACGCCATATGGAGGACAAAACACTGGCATCCAAGTGATCTGGTCAATCCATACCGACTCGTAGCCAAGTGCCCATCAACCCACAGCGAAGTATTGAACCTGCCAGACATCCATTGAAAGAGACTTTGCAATGTCCAGCACCTCGAGAGCATACTCAATGAATGTAATGTACCATTTATTCGCGGCAACATTATGCAGCGAAGTCATGAATATAAAAATACTACTCCATTGTCTTTCAACAAGACAATATTTCACACAAACTTCAGAATGAATTATTTTAAAAGGGCAGAGAACTGTCTCCTGTTCTTTTTACTGCATGTAAAAAGAAATTAAAGAAGGGCACAACATTTTAAAATTCACGATGTCGTATAGCACCAGTGTAGAGAGCTCAATTAGCATAACACAGGAAATGTCATGTCATGCAAGTATACTGAAAATGGAATTAAGTATATTCAACCGCGATTACGGCTCGAGTGCGTCAAGTTCAGCTCATTTGCTACACAAGACGTTATGCCACAAGAAACCGTACCCACCATTAAACTACTTAATATGTAAAGCAAAATGTTTTTATTATTAACAACTGATACTCTCCACACTGGATACCAATAATTTGGCAATGTCCCACCTCCTCTTTAAGAAATGTCGTCCCGACATATGTAACCGTCGAAGAGGGCAGCTGCAAGGCACAGGTACACGGAACTTGCATTACAGACAGTGACGATTGTCATAAAATGCATCAGGAATGACGATCTACCGGCATCCAAGTGATTAGGTCAATCCTTCCCGACTTGTAGCCGGCAGCCATCAGTCCACAACAAAATATGAAAACAGTCACCATCTATAAGAAATGGCCTGTGTCATCTGTAACGTGCAACTCCAACCAATGACGGACATTTACTCGGGACAAACAAAAAAAAATGTAGGAAGCAGACCGAGTATTGTCTGCAAGAAAGATATGATGCAAGAAATTGCATCAACCAATAAAACAGGATTTCCGCATTGCGAGAAAAAAAAAATACAATGCAGAATATGTACACTTAATTATCCAGAAACCAGGGCAGTGATAATTAAAATTATTGAAAACAGAAAACACAGAGCCACAAAATGGCTAACAGACCCAGTCACCTCCAGTTTGCCACACAGGTTTTTTTCTATATCTAGATGGAAGGACCCTAGGCCGCAAAAGCCCCGGGGAGGTTAACCCAGGAGTAAAGGGTGGTGCCAGAGGATTTAAGTTAGATCTCCTCTGTGGTATCACATACCTGGGCACCTCAAGACCCACCTGCTCGATACCGCCATCAGCCGTTGAATCTACAGCATTATGTAACCCCTGGTTGAATTCCACGTTGTCACTTACAGTTTGAGTCTCATCCGGTGACGGATGAAAACTGTTTGACAGTGCCACTTTGGAATCCACTCCAGGTTTCGATGGAGGTAGAGCCATAAATGGGAGCAACAGATTCCTGTGGAGCATTTTAGTGTTGCTTCTGCCATGCTCACGTTTTACAACGTAAACAGGAATCTGTTTATTAGGCTGTTCAACTACCAAATAGACATCCTTCTCCCATTTATCGGCAAGCTTGTTTTTGCCCTTTAACCCCAAGTTGCGTATCAGCACGCGATCCCCAGGCATCAGGTTGGACTCTCGAACCTTAAGGTCATAAGTGACCTTATGCCTCCGACCTTGTCGACGGGCCTCCTTCGATGCAGTTTTGTATGCAAAATCCAGCCTCTTTCTAAGATCAGCTGCATACTTAGACTGATCTTTACATGCACTTTCCGGCTTGATGCCTAAAAATGCATCGACAGCAAGGCGAGGATGCCGCCCAAACATTAGGTAATGGGGCGAATATCCAGTGCTCTCGTGACGGGTCGAGTTGTAGGCATGGACCAAAGAAGGAACATACGACTTCCAGTCGGATTTCTGGTGGTCTTCGAGAGTGCCTAACATATTGAGCAGCGTTTGGTTGAAACGCTCTGGCATTCCATTGCCCATAGGGTGGTAGGGCGTGGTCCTAGATTTGTCAATGTTGGCAATGGAACACAGCTCTTTAATAACCTGACTTTCGAAATTGCGTCCTTGGTCGCTATGCAGACGGGCGGGAAAGCCGTAATGACAAATAAAGTTATCGAAAAGAAGTCTGGCTGTTGTTTTTGCAGTCTGGTTCTTGGATGGGAGTGCCTGAGCATACCAGATATTTTTATCTGTTACGACTGGAATTTTATCCTCCTTGGTTATTTACCCCTGCTTAAAGGCTAATATACAGAAAAGAAGTAACTCTATAAAGTCAGGGGACAAAAGGGTTTTTCTTATAAAACTTAAATTCAGCTAAACAATCAAAGTAAAAAAACCTTTGTGCCAAGATCAAAATTTTGCCCCACTCCTTGGCCATTCGAAGTTCTTCTGGTGCTTTTCTTTTGCTCCAGGCTTTCATCGGTGTTGTTTCAGAGGGATCTCTAGGTGTCGCAATAGTTGATTCTGTCGAGTCAACATTTTTGATTCATCACAGGTTTTATCCGTGATTGATTTGCTATCTGTGATGATTCGTTGATGGGTTGGGTACCCTTCATGCAGACCAAATGTTAACTAAATGTTTTGAACGACTGCAGAAGCAGAAGGCATGGGTTTGGACCAAGTAAAACTAGTTAACTTCCCTTTTGGTTCCTCAATGTTACGTGTTCTTGTGTCCGCCTGTCTGTGGTCTTCTAGCAATATGGTTACCTTATAGCTGCCCAGTTTGCTTTCTGTTTTATCCTATTTGAAACACTGATAAAATAGGTAAAATAAATGTTACTGTTGTTTTCAATTGGGGTAACTGAATGTCTGCGAAAGGGCTGTTCATTCGATTTACTGTGCTTGTCTTTCGCGAATATTTGTCATTTGTGTATTTTGGTTTTGAGGGAACGTGGGGTCTAATTGTATTAGTTCTTGATCTCTGTCTATCATTTTACTTTACCAAAAAGTACATGCATGGAATTATGAACATAATAAACCATTAAAAACGACATTCTTAAAATAATAATGAATTATCAAGATGTCAATGTCTTTCTGTTTCGGTTGAAATTTTCTAAACGGGCTGTCTGCCCATACCTGGACTGGGCTCTTATGGATCATCATGGTCTCCTTGGTAGTGACACTATCAATTCAAAATGAGATCTTTATGACTTCGTCTTTTGAAAAAATTCATGGCTTTTATAATTTCAAAATTCCGGCTTAAAATTTTTTCTAAAGACTGAATTCTGCTATCAAAAAGTGCATTTCTTAAGACATTCAGCTCCGTAATCGATGCTTCGTCCGCCATTTTGTCCGCCATTTTGTGTAAGTCGGTGCCTTAAAGTAAATTCTAACATGCTTAATGAATTCCTTGACCCCGAAAACCTATATGCAGATACCAAAATCATGTTTCTAGCCCGTATACTAAAGAGGATATGGAGATTTTTATGCTTTGGCGGCCATCTTGTCCGCCATTTTGTAACTGATTGTCTGAAATAATTTTTGACATTCTTAATCGATTCTTCGACCTCGAAAACCTATATGTAGTCACCAAAAGTATGTTTCTAGCCTACATACTTTAGAAGATATTGAGGATTTTATCCCTTGGAAGCCATCTTGGACGCCATCTTGAATATTTTAATTTCCCCAATGATGCCAAGGTGGCATCATTCAGTTTCAGTGTACGGACATATTGGTGAACACATCTGTGCAAAAACATTTTGTGCGGACTATTTTTTGGGGTTGGACCCAAAATCTCCATTTGGCAACCAGACTACAAGAATGTTTTCGTATCCACCCGCTGACATCTCAAGAGACAGGAAATCCATACAGACCAAGTCCATTGGATATGTAGATTCCACAAGGACGAGGTTTGCCGAATTCCTACTCTGAGTCTTGCGCCTAATGCACCTGGGACAGTTTTTTACTTTCTTCTCAATGTCACCATCCATCCCTGGCCAGTAAAACCGAGACTTAACCAAGGACATTGTTCGATCTCTCCCCTGATGGCCGGCTTCATCGTGGAGACCTGCAAGCGCAATATCCCTGTAAATCTCAGGTAAGACTAGCTGGTTAATGGACGTGCCATTAAGAGAATGACGACAATGAAGTATGTCGTCTTTGAAAAACAAATTGTCCCAGTCTTTCAATACTTTCTGGCATTCTTTAGACTCAAGAGCAATCTGCCTCCTGGTAGGCTTATGCCCAGAGGTTAAAAGCTGTTTGACTCGATTCAGTGTGCTGTCCATTGTTTGTTCAGCTTTCCAGTCAACCTGACTGATATCTGAACCAAAGTCAGAGCCAATTTCATCACTGCCGATCGACGCAACCTGAGAGAGCAACACACACTCCACTACTGGAGCATTCTCCCAAGAAGCCAAAGCCGATTGACAGATGGCCTTTATGGCATCATTAAACAAAACTTCTTTGTCTGTGGAAGGTAATCTACTTAATGCATCAGCATCCAGATTTTTCCTTCCAGACCTGTAGAGAAGTTTAAAATTGTAATTGGACAGTGACGCTAACCATCGATGTCCCGTCGCATCGAGCTTAGCAGTAGTTAGAACATACGTTAGTGGATTATTATCCGTTCTAACTAGAAACTTGTTTCCATATAAATAATCATGGAACTTGTCTGTCACTGCCCATTTCAATGCCAAAAATTCCAATTTATGTGCAGGATAATTGCACTCATTGGCTCTTAAACCTCTGCTTGCATATGCAATGACATGTTCAATACCGTCTGTTTCCTGGTAAAGAACAGCGCCTAAACCATCCCCACTAGCATCTATATTTAAGATGAAGTCTTTGCTGTAATTAGCATAAGCAAGGACTGGTGGTGATGTCAGCTTTTCGATGATTAAATCGAAAGCTTGTTGTTGCTCAGGACCCCACGTTGGGCGCCAATGTCGCAGAATAGAATGGAATATAATGATGAGCTTGTCCCATTCTGCCTCGAGGGGGTTCGGGGAAAGTAATCACCACGACATAGTTGATGAAAAGATAAATAGCCTCTCAGTGCAACAAAAAGACGGCCTTTATATTATTTATTATGCTGGCAATTATGTCAGTGGCAATTGTGTCTCTGGGCCGTAACAAGATAGTCGCTCTCAGCAGAACGACTGATCGGTTGTGAAGTGTATAATACTTTCTTTGCTCAATTATTAAGATTTCAAATATATCCAAACATAGCTGGCGCAAACAATCAAACAATATAAACCCTTGCTAAGTTACAGAGGTATTTAAGAAGATCAAACCTCTCGTTGATCAAGCATACAATAAATCACATATGCCTTACCCATTAAAAACAATCACGTGATAATAAGTAAAGATAACACAATCCAGATGTGGTTTTGATTTTTTTTAAGAATGATTAAATGGTTGCATTTGTTTTTCAATATTTTTTTGCTGACGTCAGTTAGAATACACCAAAAGCAAAGTAGGAAACCTACCAACCAGCCGCCGCCGTCAGTTGTCAGGTCACAATAAACTTCAAACCCTGTACAGGTTCCAAGTGGAGTAACATGGTATACACCAGACTCATTAAATCCGCCGTCTTTAATATCCTGACAATCACAGTTTGGAAGACATTTCAAGCCTGGGATCAGAAAACAGTGTATATGGCAGTCAGCTGAATTTTAAAGATTTAATTTATCTATGATTGTTATTATACATTCTGCCTGCAATATTGTATTTTATATTTGAACTTTCTGAAAAAAAGGTCGGCCATTTCACCTTACTCTTTCCTAAAATTATATAATCCGAACATGGTTTCTTAGACAATTATCTGAAAAGGACAAACTTTGTTTTTTTTTCAAATAGATAATACAAACAATGCCGCCTGGATATAAAAAGTGAAAGTGGTCAAAGTACCCAAATGATAAGTCCGAACTCGTATGTCAACGTTGACTGTCACGTGTTTTCCTGGCCTACATTTGCCGACAAGCATGATGTTAGCCAGGTTGAACTAGTCTATGGAACGGCCTTTGATAAATTACTGCTACCTTCGACCGGTTATATGCAGCTCCATTCCTGATACTAGCTTACATTATTGCCGTAAAAAAGACAAGGTCATGCCAAGGTCATCACTTGAATAATAATGGTAGTATTTGAGTCAACTGGTTCTCACTGGATGGTCGTTATTCTATGGGGAACCCATAGAATAATGATCCCGGTACCCGGTCATTATTATATTGAAAAGGTGCCTCCGTTTCTAAAAGATACTGACTCCCGTTATTCCCCTCGATGATAGATATAAAATATTAATCCCCACCTAATCGGCCACTAACTGATTATTAACTACTGCAAATTTTATTATTGGTAATACTTGTTGATGTTGTTGCCTTGTTCGGAAGGATGTTTGTTTGTGTTTGGGTCGAGGGGTGCGGGCAGGGTGTTATAATACTATTATGTTGTAACCGCGGAGTCATAATATTGTGAAGGGAAAGGGAGTCACTATTCTTTAAAGAATAATGACCGCGGGGTCGTTACTCTATGGGGAACCCATAGAATAACGACCCCCGATCAGTATTCTATAGAAAAAAAATGACATCGTTCTAAAAGATACTGACTCCCGTAATCCTCCTCGATGATGGCTGATGTTGTTGGGAAGGATATTTGTTTGTATTTGGGTTGAGGGGGTGGGGACAGAGTGTTATAATATTATTGTGTTATGACCGCGGAGTCATAATATTGTGAAGGGGTAGGGGGTCACTATTCATTAAAGAATAATGACCAGGGGTCGTTACTCTATTGGTTACCCCTAGAATAACGACCCCCGGTTAGTATTCTATAAAAAAAAATGATACCGTTCTAAAAGATACTGACTCCCGTAATCCTCCTCGATGATGGCTATTAAATATCAATCGACCACTAACTGATTATTAACTACTGCAAATTTTATTATTGGTAATAAAATTTCTTAAAGAAAATTTGTTTTCGTGTTACTCAAAGAAATTTGACGAAATCTTCAACCAGGAAAAGGACAAAACACATGTCATTTCGATTGGTATGTAAATACGAGGGGAGTTCAAAAAGTTTGTAGAACTCGGGGTTTAACTCACAGAATGGATGATGGTTTCAACATTATTTTTCAATATAATCCCCCTTTACTTCAATGCATTTGGCCCATTTTTCTGTTAAGCAGTCTATGCCTTTGAAATAAAAGTCGTCTGTTCGGTCCCCAAACCAAGCCTCTGTAGCAGCCTGGAGCTCATTATTGTCCCGAAATCTCGTTCCACGCAAATGGGATTTCGAAAACAGATAATAATCACTTGGGGCCAGGTCTGGACTGTATGGCGGGTGATTTAACTACTCGAACTTGCACTCACGAATAGCCGCTTGTGCAACTGTGGACTCCACCCTTTGCTAACGATCAGCAGGGCGGCCTGGCCTTGGGTCATCTTCTAAGGAGTCTCGCCCACGTTTAAATTCTGCTGACCACTTTGCCACTGTGAAATTCTTTACGCTACTATCACTATACACATCAGCTATGCGCCGATGAATTTCTTTGGCGTTTGCACCCTCCTTAGTGAGGAACTTTATGACTGCTCTAAACTCAATATTCTGACTTTCTATTTTTGCCTATGGGTATAGCTTTTCAAGCAAAAAGTAAGAGCCCAAAATGTACGTGTTGGCTGAACGGCTGTTATCATTCAACTGACAAAGGTTTACACTGCACAAAAATGCAAAAAAGAAATCTTGAATTGTATAGAAAAATACCGAGTTCTACGAACTTATTGAACTCTCATAAGTATCATTCTACTCAAGGTACTTTTCTTTAGAAACTACTGGCCACAGTCAAATTAAAAAATAATAAATAAATAAAATAAAGTGATGGGGGTCGTTATTCTAGGCGGTCACAAACAATTCTTTGTGAGGAGTGATTTAACTTTGCGTGGGAAGGATGTATGTGTGGTTGGTTGGTTGGTTGATTTGATGCTTAACGTCCACGGTAAACAACTAAGGTCATGTCGGGACGGTCAGTTAACCTAACCACACTATTCCTGGGCAGGCTTGAACCTCCTAAGCGGTTAACCAGTACTAAGTGCACATACTTTCGCCAGTAACTGACAACTGCCCTTCTTGAATCAGCGGAAGGAGAAACGAAAGTATGTGGCCAGACCGGGATTCGAACCCAGGACCTCTGACTTACGAGTCAGGTGCCCTACCGATTGCGCTACCCGGCCCGGCATGTATGTGTGTGTGTGGTGTGTGTGGGGGAGGGGTGTTGGAGGGAATGCATTAGTTTGTAATTTTTTTTTACCTTTTAATTTAAAGTACCTTGTGTATAATAATACTATTTTACAAACTAATCGATATGACAAGTAAAAAGATGGGCAATGATCAGGAATTAATACAATGAAATCCTACATTCCGCTCAGTGTCTGGTCCTTTTCCGGGTTGAAGATTTTGTCAAATTTCCTCGAGTAACACGAAAACGAAATTTCTTCATGCAATTTGTAAGCACTACTACTGCTGCGATAGCCGATGCAGCTGCAGTAGCAACAGCAACATTAACATCAACAAGTATTAATAATGATAAAACTTGCAGGAGTTAATAGTCAGTTATAGGTCTTATACAAATTTTAAGCCAAGTCTGAAACAAGCCCACTTTTCACTGAGGTTGACTGTCCATTTTAGCACAATTTCTGCCTTTTCTGCTACAGCTGACTGCTTACTGATGTAATACCTTATCATGGCAGCTTTAATATTAACAGAAGCCATCTCTGCAGCAGATGCCATTTTCAACCTAAATTAAGTTGATTTTACCATCAGTTCTGGAAAGCCTTTTTAACTGCCACGGTGAAAGCCAGTCAACAAGTTCTTATAGTTTGAAAAACTGTTTCTCAATTACCTTCAGTATTGCTTATATGCCCTTTATTCAAGGTCTTCTGAATAGCTGTTTTAGGCCCAGTTTCCACAAATTTCTAGTTTTAGTTAAGAAACCAGTTCTAATATTTCAACAGCAGAGTATTAGCATTCGAATCATGAAGTTCAGAATTTGGCCTTTCCCATGCTTTCATTTTAAGGAGTCATAGGATGGCTTATAAGCAAGTATTTACGCACAACTAGCCAGGTAAGAGATTTTGAACAGTGCACTGATTGCACATGCATAGTATGCTAAATCATACAGATGCGACATCCCTTATTCAGCGAATTAACCTTACCACCACTGAACTAGAAAGTGTAAACAGTTTTTAAAATTCGTAGAAGAGCTATAGTTCTCGATTAGGTGGGGATTATCATTTTATAGCTATCATCGAGGGGTTAATGGGTGTCAGTATCTTTTAGCAATGGAGTCATTTTTCTGTGGAAGAATGACTAGGGTGTCGTTATTCTATGGGTTCCAGTATCTTTTAGAAACGGAGTCATATTTTCTATGGAAGAATGACTGGGGTGGGGGGTCGTTATTATATGGGTTTCCCATAGAATAACGACTCAAAGGTCTTTATTCGTTAAAGAATAGTGACCCCCTACCCCCGCGGTCAAACCATTATAATATTATAATGCACCCCCACCCACCCATACACACTAACACACACACACACACACACACACACACACACACACACACACATCCTTCCCAACAACATCAGCAAGTATTACCTATAATAAAACTTGCAGTAGTCAATAGTCAGTTAGTGGTCGATTAGGTGGGGATTAATATTTTACAGCTATCATCGACGGGGTTAATGTGAGTCAGTATGTTTTAGAAACGGAGTAATTTTTTCTATAGCACAATGGCCGGGGTCGTTATTCTTTTACGGTGTTGTGTCGTGTTGCGGCCGTAAAATGTCTTCCCGTACATAATCCATAGTGCAGATTATAGTTTATTTACATCCTTTGAGATCAGATGATAGATTCTGAGAAATCTAAAATTTGAGATCGATTTAGACTATTATTCTAGTTCACCGTATTTTATATTATTTGGATCCTTTTGATATTAATCAGTCTTTGAATCGACAGCCCAGTTAAAATTAAGAAATTACAGTATGCTTTTTTTCTGGTTTCGTCACCAGATATTGTCAGGGTCACTGACGAGGCCTTATTAGCCGAAATTACGTAGTCTGGCCCATGTTCCTGCTTCTGTCTGTATTCTCTGCTCTTGAAGGAACTTTTTAAGGTTTTATTTTGAGTTCCCCATATATCGACCCCGCACCCCGGTCATTATTTTTAATGGAATAGGGACCCCCCACCCCGCGGATATAATATTATGACTTTCCGGTCATAAGATTATAATATTATGACCTACCCCCCACCCACCCACACACCCTTTACAAATACACACCCTTCCCACGCGAAGTTTAATAACTCCTCACGAAGAATTGTGCCCGGCTGGAATAACGACCACCGTCACTTTTTTTTAAAGAAAAGTACCCTGGTCATAATATTATGACAACTCTATGCAAGTTAAATGACGATACGCGAAGAAAATGCTTATAAAGGGGTCAATACTGAACTTTCGGTATACTTCAAGATTTCCATCCAAAAGGTAATGCTCTGAATTCCCTATAAATAACACTTTTGATTTTATTTTCAAGCAGAAAGACTTAGATTTTCGGTGTTTTTATAATTAAATGACATTGAAAATAAGCAAAGTTTTACAGAGATACTTTTCCCAAACCCCCGTGCCTCAGCAAGCCACTTTGCATGTACGCGTGGATCTTTAATATATACATTATATGTGAGTGACATGCTTAAGGCAAAGGGAGGGGGAGAATAAGTGTGCAGACGTGATAATTTTTCAGAATCAACGGTAAAACCTCTTCATAGTGCATAAGTCTACCAGTTAATGTTAAAATCTTATATTACATTAACACCATGAATCAAACTAAATACATTGTCAGATATCTTAATTTGTGACAGTGACTTTAATTTTTGAGGTGGGGACCTATATCTTGCACGCGATACATTGGCTTTAAGGGGCTAACACTTGTTTATTTGAAAGTCTACCCACAAATGACAAAGTTACAGGTCAGTCACGACATTATGTGTGCCCGAGTCATATTGCAGGACACCACTATTTTTGAACGATCGCTGTGATCTTGACCTTCGATTTGCGCGCGAAACATCGTCTTGACATTTATTCCAAGTTATTTCAAAATCCATTATCAAACAAGAGTTGTAACAGATCGGACACAACATCCTATATGCCATAAGCATATATGAAGTCCCCATTGCTTCATGGGGAGTCATAAAATTATGACCGAGGTGGGGGTGGGGGTCACTATTCTTTAAAGAAAAATGACCGGGGGTCAGTATTTTATAGATATCATCAAGGGGGTCATTATTTTTTAAAGGCAGTCAGGTTTTTTTTATAGAAAAGGGGTCACTTTTTCTGACGAATAATGACCGGGGGTCGTTATTCTATGGGGGTCACTTTACTTCGTTACACCGGCAAATCGAAACACTTTGTCTAATGACAAGTTTGTATTTAATCGTTGAAAGGTTTTAAACACCATAAAAAGTTACCCAGAAAACAATCTAACTGTTGTGGCAAGATTGTGATTTTGTGTACATTAAATGTGGTCGACAGAGCATTTGACTTCCTAGACCTGGAGTATGCATTTCCTTTTTTTGTCAGCCAACACAAAACAAATGACGTACGAGGATCGTCCAAAAAGTTCTGTCACTTGACTCATAACGTTGCTCACAGGCATTATAGCTTACCACGGTTTGCAACAATCAAAAGAACATTTTTTTATATTTATACTGATATCAGGTACATGGTTAAAACATGCCATCTGGTTTAGTTATAAGCTCAAATACAGACCTTATATTTGACACTGACCTATTTTCATGATTTTTGTTTTTCTGCTGGCTTGACTCATTCTGCATATCTCGTCAATTACATAGCGCAGGATTCTGAAATTTTCAGGGTTGCTGTCTGTTGCATTCTGTGGGACACTACATAAAACTCAGCTACTTCTGTCAATTATATGCTATGCAAAATATTGATATATGAAATATGGTGAAATACACAGCCACGTGATTTTCAAGGACCCACGGTGCCTTCATTTTAGGGATCTTTTCTGAAATTTGGATTGAGATCACATTGTCATGATCAACTGCAGTAAAGATATGCTTCAGAATTTGAAATATTATACGTTTATGAAGCGTTTGTAGTTAGAACATGACCTAGTCGATTTTCCTACGGCGATGTTTGCATAAAGTTGAGATTACGAAATGCTGTAAACTCTTCAAAATGGACAGAATGACTTGGAATTTTTTTTCGCTGTGTTTATTAGTACCTGAGGTATCATAGGCACCAGGCAGCGATAATAGGAATCCCGTAACTGGAAATTGCCGGAGTTGCATCTACTAATTTGCCAGTACGGTGAGGGTACCCTTCTTTTAAAGCAGATTGTGAATGTTATGTCATTGATACAACAATCAGTTTTTTACAGCTATGTGATAAAAAAACAGGGATTTTGAATGGTTTTATTTTAGGTGAATAGCATTTTTCGTTTTCGAGATATAAGCCAGTGACAGAACTTTTTGGATGACCCTCGTATACGGCAGACTAAATCTTGTGTTCATTTCGGTTAAGAGCAGAAAAATAATGGTTTGCTTTAAAATAGTTTAAAAATCATAAAGTGTTTGAAACTAAAATAGACTGCAAAGTGGCAATAAATAAATCAACAGTTAAATTAAAATCTTGAAGAGTTCCTTCAACAGCAAAAAAAAAAAAAAAAAAAAAAAAAAAAAAACATTAAAAGAAAAAGCATGACCATACTTGGAAGTTTCGGCTTCTCAAGTCTTATCAGTGGCCCTGACAATATCTGGCGACGAAACCATGCTGTAATTTCCTAGTTTTTATAAGACACTCAATTGAAAGACTGATTGGCGTTAAAAAGTGTCCAAAAGATTCAAAAGAGATGATCTAGAAAATAGTCTAAGCCTGTAAAAAAACTCTGATTTTTCAGAACATATTCTCTGATCACAAAAGGGCAAAAATAAAATATAATGTGTCTAAGGGATGATGTACGGGAGACGTAGATGTAAGGCTTACCCTGTGATAGTACGGCAACAATCCAGAGGAGTTGTATCTTCAAAATTTGAAGTACCATGTTTCCTTATAGATATAATGCCGTTATGAACAAACGCACTTGGCGTGATGTGCTTTTTGATACTTCATATATAATGATACTCTGTGGTTTTGACATAACAACAACGCAAATGTTAACATTTTTACGAAGAAAGTTGATACTTTTATTTATAGAATTTACTTAGACTATTAGATCGCTATATTTAACACAGTACAACTTATGATTATTAGTAGACATATGAGAATTCTGACGCCCATTTTCAACATTCTACGTTAATACTGGGTTTTCTTTATTTACATTCTAAATGAGGTTTCATACAGAGCGGTGACCATTAAGCATAGGGCACCGAAACTGTACAAAAATTCTGTTTTGAATAAACCTCTATTAAAATTGTTTTTCGATCCACCCAATAGTTGGCATTTTGAAACTGACACCGGTTTTCATGGGTCAAATTGAAAATAGGCAATAACTGCCTTACCGATACCTATAAAATGATTGTTTTCTACAAAATAACTTACGTTCCTTAGACGTCCTCCATCAGATTATGGTGTTGATAGCAACTTGTGGCTTGGATTGTATATAAGGATTTTGCTTTTAAGCAGTGTTATTACGGTGCGGCCTCATGACCCTCTTGCTTTCAACTACTGTTAACCTATATAGGAAAGGTGTTTTTAAGTTCAGCATCGAAAGAGTCTCTCTATATATATATAAGTCCGTTATCACCGGAAACTCTGTATATTCAATAAACATTTGAACATGTAAGTGTCTATTTGTTTCTTTAAATACGATTTTGAGAGCTTACAACCACACCTTAACCCTCAACCATCCCACCCCCATCTTCGCTAGCCAAGGGTTCTGACTCCACTACGTTCCTCAGGAACGTAGTGGAGTCAGTACCCTTGGCTAGCGAAGATGCCCAGCCCCCTCCCCACCCTCCGCACACACTCCTGTGCATGCCCTCCCCGGCACTCACAACCACCTAGTGAGACAGTCAAACCTCGTACAACCAGCTGAGCTACAACTGCATATGTGTCATTGCTCCAGACTGCATTCTGTGAGATTTGAACAAAGTTTAGTGAGATTGTACCATAACATGATGAAGATCAGGCCTAATTCACAGATTGACGTCTAACTGCTGGACCCTGCACTTTTGGTGGGTTGATAGCAACTGCCTACCTACCCACCAAAATTCATCTTACCACCCCCCTCCCCCCCAAAAAAAAAATTAAAAAAGATGGCCACTTTGGACACCCTATATCTATTGTTTTTTTTTTTATTTAACGGCACATTTACCGTGATCAACCTGCATAGTAAGACAAACAGGTCTGAGTGAGCAGTGTAGACCCAAGAGCAGTCTGATCTGGGTCAGCAATATTTCCTTAATACCTGCACATTTTGGGTACACCATTTATGGGTGAAATAGATATGTTCAAAATGTAGGATGCTGTTATCTTAGTATTATGGGTAATTACTGTAACTGTGTGTGACATTTTATGTAGAACTATTATTTGTTTTTGTTGTTTTCATAGTTTGCAGAGATTAAAAAGAAAGCCTACCTACCTACCCTCCAAAAAAACCCTAGTTAATAGGCAACTGCAAACAAAATATTTTTATGCTTGGCCGGTGGCTGAGATGGGAGGGGGAAAAAAGGGGCATGAAGAAATATATATTCTATAGAATTAAATGCCAAAAGTTATGTTTTAGCTTAAATCTCATAAAGACTATTAAAAGGCTCATATTGAAGTTATATCAATAGAAATGATACCATAAACTGAAAAATAAAAAACATTTTTATATTTCCTGATTAATTTAATCCGACTTAAATGTTTGCAGCTTCTGACCAAAGCAAAGTAACGTTTAATTACTAACAAGTATTAAGTTACTAGAGAGAAAAGCTTGATGACAGACATTAAATGATGAGTCATGACTGTAAAGGGATGCAGTTTAGTGCAGTTAAATGAGAGGTAGCCCCTTCCTTTCCTGTCTATTCCCCCCCCCCCCACACACACACACACCACCTTATTAAAAAGCATTTTCACAGAGGATTTTATTGGCCAAATACTAAGGACTTTATTATGCTAGCAAGCTTTTTCATATCATTATAAGTGCACGAATATGAATGGGGCATACCCTGCTAACTGCTGGACCCTGCACTTTATAAGGAATGTTGCATAATGTTGTTTGTCCTTCTACGTGTCAAGACTATGTTAGAATGAAAAAATTACACAGTTCCACCATAAATGTTGCACCAGCATCAATGGGCTTCATATTATCACCTGTTGTGCCCTCTCATTAGAAGCACTTCAGCAAGAGCATAGATGGTTCTATTAATGGATCACAACAAATGTCTTTATGGCTGAATAAGACAGAATTCCCAAAATTGCTATCATGCCCCCAGCTGAGTCTTTGTAAAATTATTATCATAAAACCATCACTCGTGGAAATGTCTCCAGAATTTTTTTCTTATTATGTACATATGTTATAATTTATTTTTGATATTCATTTATTTATACTTATAGGGAAAACACCGAAGGGCAATGTCAGACTGCATGTGAATATAATAATTGAATCAGAGCTTTATACATTTAGAATACCTATATAATAGTAATTTGTTCATTTGAAATTTGTATTAAAATTTTAATTTTTGATCAAAAGCAACTGTGATGAGACACCACAATATACAAATGTTCATTTTACTTGAAGAGAAATGATAAAGAATAACTCCACTTTAGCTCACTAAATATTGGCCTTTTATTTTTGTTGTAAAATCATGTTTATATCTTACCATTATTCAACTTAGAGAATGGATTACCAAGTCCCGAGCCTTTGCCACATATTTAATCAAGTTTTCTGATTTGCTGGACAGTTGTGCTTTTTATTTGTTTAGTTTTTCGTGAGTGTGACTCAGAATTATATTAGAGAACACATCTCATTGAACTAAAATTTTTGAGAAATTCTCCATTCTCAATGAAAAGTTAAGGTACCATTCATTATAAATTATATAATTTTTGCATGAGATTTGCCACTACTGATAGATTTCCATGAGATTTTTGGCAACAGTTAGAGCAAATCCCTCAAAAGATCACTGAGTATATAAACACACTGTGGCATTTTAATTTATGAACCAAGGGCATTGCAGAGCTGACAGCCCACCCCCACCTGATGAGCTAGTATTTGACAAACCTGGCATTTCATGTTGTAGCCCCTCATTAGAACTCCTCATTAAGGCAGTTCTACAGAGGGCCGAAACATATGTTATAAAAATGCATACTGCAATTTTAATGCTCAAAAGCTCATTTAACAGTATATATGCTGCTTCTCAATGTTGGCTGAAATTATATGGAGTGTAAAGGAGTGTATACGTATGTATGGCCAAGTCATTTTCTAAGCTTAAAGTTGAAACAAAATCTTCATTAGTGCAATTGTCCTACCACTTTCATCATCTTACAGTGTGTCGAAATTGCTGGGAAAATCAAATAGTACTGACCCTGATTAGACTGCTGTTTTGGAAGTAGTCTAACCCAGGTCTACATTGCACTTTTATTCATGGATTTAGTCATTTGAAGTATTTGTTATGGTTAAACATCTATTATATTTTGCTTAGTTTTTCATGTAAAAGAAAGGTTTAAAGTTGTGTGTGTGTGTGTGTGTGTGTGTGTGTGTGTGTGTGTGTGTGTGTGTAGGGTTGGGGATGGTTGGGGGGGGGGAAGGGTAGAGGAATGGGGTAGAGGGGCCTTAAGTTGGGTACGGTGATCGTGTGAGTTGCAGGAGAGGCTTTGAAATATTGGCACGTGTAGGATTAATTGGATGGCAAAATTACTTTTTTTTCTAGCAGTCCCTCTGATTTTGACCACAATGTACTGGTCTTTATAACATATAAGCAAGTAAATGCGACGGCTGAAACAGTTGACGCAGTTATGTAATTGCGTCACAACTGTCATAAATCGATCGATTTGTTTACAGTATGGTGTAGGCTACTGATCCGAATTCTTTTCCCAATCATTCTGAAGAAAGTACAGAAAAAAATATTGTTGAATTACAAGATGCGTTCCTCTTCTTGTGTCGGATTCAAGAACATTTCCGTAATGTTTGAATTTATTACAGATTATTTTGCTGTCTATCGATCAGGTAAAAAATCCGCCATTTTTTTGAGAAAATGAATAGGGTACCTAAACATTATTTTGCAAAGGAAATTGTCCCACGCACCGAATTACTTAATGTTTATAATGGAGAAAGGAAAGACACCGTGGTTTTTCATGGCATATGTCCGCCGACGGGAGAAAGTCGATTTATTTTGAAAATTGCTGTTGAAATTTAAAGAGTAACTACACTTCAGGAACTGACTGAATCAGATCCCAAACCCTATCCCCAACATCAAAGGGAAAGATTGACAAAGACATCCCAACAAACAATAAACTAGAAAATGTGTTTCTAAAACACTATGCCCCCAACTATATGCCTGACCCTAACAAGGTCAATGAAAATATTTTCTACCTACCTAAAAAATATCAAGGCCAAAGCAGTTACAATTCTTGAGTAATAAATCAACCCTAAAATATTATGTACAGACAAGAAAAAAGGATATAACTCTGTCAATAATGAATGCGACATAACGTAACCATCATTAGATTGATCGACATATCAAGTTCTATTAAAATACTAAAAACAAAATGTCTAGGTTAAAAAGTTCAAAAGTTAACAAACTGCCGAAGTCAATCAAGGGGCCTCATTCAGTCAAATATTTACGAAATTAACTCAAACGTTAATCAGGTGATCTACACTTTAGACCCTACCAGAATGCCAAATATTAACAACCTAGCTTAAATATTTTTACCAAAATTTTGCTAACAAACTTACACTTATTTTTCGAAAAGGGGCAGAACTCTGTCAATAATGAACTCAATATAGTTTGATTATCATCAAAATGATAAACACATCAAATACTATTACTACATCAAAAATCAGGTCTCTAGGTCAAACGGTTCAAAAATTGAAAAATGCCAACGTTAACAAAGGGGCATAATTCAGTCAATTTTTATGAAATTAGCCCAACAGTTAATCAGGTGATCTACACCTTAGGTCCTACCAGTATGCCAAATATGAACAACCTACAGGTAGCTCAAATACTTTTTTCCAAAATTTTGCTAACAAACTTAAATCTAGTTTATTGAAAAAGGGCCATAAGTCTTAAACTACATGATCGATGTAGAAGAAATGAAATATGGGTCTGCTTACTTTCTTGGTCACTCCACCTATGCATTATTAAGGCTCCAGCAGTTACAGTTCTTGATTAAGGGATCCTACCTTACCTATTTTGTACAAATAAGAAAAAGGGGCATAACTCTGTAAATAATGAACACAACACAATGTAATTATCATCAAAATGATCAACACATCAAATGCTTAATGTATACCAAAAATCAGGTCTCTCGGTCAAACGGTTCAAAAGTTGAAAGAATGCCAATGTTAACAAAGGGGCATAATTCAGTCAAGTTTTTACGAAATCAGCCCAAAAGTTAACCAGGTGATCAACACCTAAGTTCCTACCAATATGCCAAATATGAACAACCTACTAGCTCAAATAATTTTTCCACAATTTTGCTAACAAACTTATATTTAATTTTTCGGAAAAGCGCCATAACTCTAAAACTACATGGTCTATGGAGAAGAAATAAAATACGGGTCTGCTTACTTTCTATGGTCTTTCCACTAATGAATTATCAAGGCTCCAGCAGTTACGGTTCTTGAGTATTGGATCATACATACACTGTTTTGTACAAATAAGAAAAAGGGGCATAACTCTGTCAATAATGAAGTGGACACAATATAAGTATCATCAAAATGATCAACACATCAAATACTATAAGTATACCAAAAAATCAGGTCTCTAGTGCAAATGGTTCAAAAATCGAAAAAATGCCAAAGTTAACAAAGGGGCATAATTCAGTCATTTTTTTAATAAAATTAGCCCAATAGTTAATCAGGTGATTTACATCTTAGGTCCTAACAGTATGCCAAATATTAACAACCTAGCGCAAATACTTTTTCAAAAATTTTGCTAACAAAGTTACATTTAATATTTCGAAAAAGGGGCATAAATCTGAAAGTACATGGCTGACGGAAAAGAAAAAAATACCGGTTCATTAATTTTTATTATCTATCCACCTATGAAATATCAAGACCCCATTTTTTACAGTTCCTAAGTTACAGAGCATACCCAAAGTGTTACGGACTGACGGATGGACGGACAAGCCCAAAGCAATATGCCCCCTCAACTTCTTCAAAGTTGGGGGCATAATTACAAGTGATAAGCCTAGTCAGCAGCTCTTTCCCAAATAGGTGGCAACTCAGATATCTTTATTGAACTAAATAATTTAGACCAACAGAACGGTTACAACAGACTAAGCAAATTATACGAAAGACATTTAACAATTATTCTTACCTATTTTCTTTTTTTATTATAGAAGGGTTTAAATGAGAACACAATAAATTAAACAGCACCGAACATAAAACAAATGCAACCACAAGGAAAGTACCGCCTTGGGACGGAAGTTGGCGGTCAAGAGTCGTCTTTACATGATCACGTAAAACGTTCGATTGCCGAATATCTAGGTGTTTAGCGCTGCTCTTAAAGGCATAGAGAATTAAACTAGATGTTTGTTTTTTAAACAAAAGGATGTCTCACCCCTTCTCTCCCCCCACCCTCTCCCCACCCCTCACCAGGAATGTAGATGGAATTATGGTTCTTATTCTCTGAACATCAACTAACCATGCTCTTATGTAATAGATATATCCATTCTTTTTGAGATGTATCAGTAAATATCAGTACTGATTGTTAGGTGTACACGATAATGGACGAGCCCTTTAGGACGACTCCAATTATCCTGTACATCTAACAATCAGTATTGATATTTACTAATACATATCAAAAAGAAATGGATATACCTGTTTAAATCCACAGCTTTATTGAACTTTTCACCTAAAACAAATAATTAAACCAATAAAAAATATATTTTATCTTCTTTTTTTATTTTTTTCTAATTAAACCTGCCTCACCTTGTCTGAAAAATGCACCGTCCTGTCTGATGCAATAAGGTAATCAGTTACCTGACCAATCAGGAACGGCTTGAGTGATCAGAGGGAAATTTGAATCAGAATGTTTGTCTCATTTCAAGGCTGTATACAGGAGAGGAAAGACAGAAAATTGGGCTGCAGTTTAAACAAATTTTGTTGGGTAAGCTCTGCTGTTCTATTTAATCACAAAGAAAATGTTTGTTCAGGGTATTCATTAATCTCATTTTGTTTGGTTTATTTCAATTACATATGTTTTAGTGTGTTTTTTTCTATTACCAGGTATGCTGTTTATGGTTCATCAGAACCAATAACATAGAGGGTTTTTTTGCAACTAAAACAAACGTTGTGCACTGAAATAACCTCGCAGGCATGCCTTTTTATCTGGATTACCAACAAGTTTTAGTGCTTAATTTTAACATTTTTCTACTAAAACTTATGTTGTAGGGACTCATCTAATTGATGAGTAACCACAACATATGTTTTAAGATGTATGGGTACACATCCAAGTTTTTCTGCCATTTATATGAAAGGAACAAGGAGTAAGGAGTAAATTCCTGCTTTCAAGAGTTGTCCTCCATTGAGAAGGGAGGCAAAAATGAAAATGGCAGAGTAATACTGTGATCTTAATCGAGTGCTCATTTTCTGAACAAAAAGTTGGTAACCATCAATAACCTCTGAGGTGAATCTAATGCAATCATATGGTTAAATGGATTATTTTCATATAAAACATGTTGTGGAGACGCATTTAAGCGAGGGAAGTCAAATGAATACCCTTTACAAATATTTCTGTAGCCGAAAGAAAACCAGCAAAGTTTACTAAATTTGTTTAATTGCAGCTCTGTAATGATTGGTCTATTCAAAACTGTACATGATAACTGTACATGGTAATTGTACATGATAACTATACAGTTATCAGAATTTTCAGTACTGGCAACCTCGAAGAAAAGTACTGTCAGCTGTGAATTAAATTTATACCAACTTCCATGGTTTTAATGTTATAGAGGGGACATGACCTCCATGCTGAAAAGTGACAAGGGTGGATACAGTCGCCAACTTAAAATTAAAAGGTGCATTATTCTGTGAAAAATGAAGGTGGATGAAGGGCTCTTTTCTCTGCAAATCTGCTGATGATGTTTTATTTTTGAACCAAGTTTTGTAAAAATATCTTCAATGGTTTTAAAGTTACAGAGGGAACACCATTTCTATACTAAAAAATTACAAAGGGACATAATTTCATTAAAACTGTAGGCGGAGCTATTGATCTTGTTTTTCTGCACATCATTTGATAATGATTTATAATTGTACAAAATTTCATGAAAATATCTTTAATTAAAGCAAAATGTTATATTTTCAATGTTCAAAAGAGGTAACTCCAATCCAGAATAACTGTCTTGTTTCCTTCACATCTGTGTTAAGTTTCATGAAAATATCTCTTAAGGTTTTTAAGATACAGAGCATATGGATCTTGTTAACCACACATCGTCTGATGATGCTTTATATTTGTATAAAGTTTGATGAAAATATCTTTTACAGTTTTGAAGTTACAGAACAAACACGATTTCCATACTAAAATTTACAAAGGGGCATAATTCCATAAAAATGTAGATGGAGTTACAGTTCTTGTTCACTGCACATTGTCTGATGTTTTATATTTGTACCAAGTTTCACGAAAATAACTTATATAGTTTCAGAGTTAAGGAGCAAACACGATTTCCATACTAAAATTTTCAAAGGGACGTAATACTGTAGAAAATGTAAGCAGAAACTCGGTTTTTTTTCTCTTCCAATTAAGTTATGATACTTTATATTTGCACCAAGTTTTGCGGAAATATCTCATATAGTTTCAAAGTTATGGAGCGGACACAATTTCCATACTAAAATTTACAAAGGGGTCTTATTCCGTAAAAATGTAGGTGGAGTTAGGGTTCTAATTCTCTGCATATCCTCTGATGATGCTCTATAGTTGTACTAAGTTTCATGAAAATATCTCATATAGTTTTAGAGTTATGGAGCAGACATGATTCCCATACTAAAATTTACAAAGGGGCATAATTCCATAAAAAATGTAGGTGAAGTTACGGGTCTTCCTCTCTGAATGTCGTCTGATGATGCTTTATATTTCTACCAAGTTTCGTGAAAATATGTCAATCGATTACAGAGTTATTGAGCAAACATGATTTCCATACTAAAATTTTCAAAGGGGCATATTTCTGTGAGAAAAATTTAGGTGTAGTTACAGTTCTTGGTCTCTGCACATCCTCTGATGATGCTCTATATTTGTACTAAGTTTCATGAAAACATCTCATATAGTTTTAGAGTTATGGAGCCGACACGACTTCCATACTTAAATTCACAAAGGGGCATAATCCCATGAAAAATGAAGGTGGAGTTACGGGTCTTGCTCTCTGCATGTTGTCTGATGATGCTTTATATTTGTACCTAGTTTTGTGAAATTACCTCAATCGGTTACAGAGTTATTGAGCGGACACGATTTCTATACTTAAATTTTCAAAGGGGCGTAATTCTGTAAAAAAATGTAGGTGGAGTAATGGGTCTTACTCTCTGTATGTCGTCTGATAATGTTTATATTTGTACCAAGTTTCAAGAAATTATCTCAATCGGTTAATGAGTTATTGAGCGGACACGATTTCCATACTAAAATTTTCAAAGGGCATAATTCCGTAAGAATTGTAGGTGGAGTTATGAGTCTTGCTCTCTGCATATCGTCTGATGATGCTTCATATTTGCACTAAGTTTCGTGAAATTATCTCAATGAGTTACAGAGTTATTGAGCGGACACGATTTCCATACTACAATTTTCAAAGGGGCATAATTCCGTAAAAATGTAGGTGGAGTTATGGGTCTTGCTCTCTGCACGTCGTCTGATGATGCTTTATATTTGTACCAAGTTTCAAGAAATTATCTCCATCGGTTACAGAGTTATTAAGCGGACACGATTTGTGACAGACGGACGTACAGACGGACAGACGGACAGACAGACAGACGGACAGACGACCAGGGCAAAAACAATATGTCTCCGACCCCTTCGGGGGGAGACATAATTAAGATGTAAAGAATAAAATCATATATTATTTTCGGCTATGTGTAGTTTGATTCGCCGACAAAGTATCACTGAGTCTCAGAAATTTAGAATGTTTTTTCGTTACTATCTGTATAAAAATTACTCCGCCATGGATACGCGTTCCCACTGAATGTTAAAGTGAAATGTCTGTTTACGCTTTTATGATACCTAACTTTCCTTGGCTTGTTTTTCAAGAATTAAAGACAGCCCAAGAACAAAATAAGTTATTAAAAAAAATCTGCTGATACAGAGATATACAATCGCAGGTAAACTGTGATTTACAAAGATTCTACAGTTGAGAATATAACCTCGTAAAGATTGATTGTTTTTTGTATCTATTAATTTTACCCCATCCTGAAAGTGTTGGTTTTCACAGTTACAGTGTAAGAGATATTGAAGATTTCAGATATTAATTTTCTCAAAAGCTCATGGACACGTCAAACTAACAAGACAAAAACCAGTAGCAGTTGCCTACATTTGAAAATTTAATATGTATACATTATGCGCGTTTCTTTTGGTGTTCAGTATATATCTCGGCGTACAAGTAAAGTTTTAATGTCCATTAGGATATTCAGTGTATCGATATTTTTTTTTCTATCGAATGCCATAATGTTAAACTATCAGTGCACATCTTAAAAGGAATTTTCAGAACACAATAAAGCGCGACTTTGAAGGAGCTTGACTTTAACAAGCGAAACTTTAATATTGACATGATCGGCCAATAGAAATGAGATCAATAGCAGTGTCAGAATAAACAGTTTTCCTAAAATCATTCAGACCCTTTAAATAATGCCAGAGATATGTCAATATCAATGATTAGTGAAACATATCGCAGTGACCAAGAAGTAACATGAGGTCAATGGAGATATAAGCTTAAATCAGGAATATATAGGCCACACTGACGTCCAAGCAGTATGAGGTCACTCACAGAGTCAGCCCAAACCCATGATTCCAGTATAATGCATATCTATGTAAATTGTTAAAAATATAATGTAAAAAAACAGTGGACCATGAAATACAGGTCACACTGACCTACAATTAGTATTATGTCACTCACAGTATCAGCCCAAACCAAAAACCAAAGTATATTGCAAGTCCATTATTATATAATGTAAGAAATCTAAGGTTAAATCACCGGACCATGAAATATAGGTCACGCTGACATACAGCATAGATGAGATCCTTTATAATGCCAGCCAAACCAAACTAAGCAATCATGATTCAAATCTATAGAATATTGAAAGAATTATGAGACAAAGTCAGTGGACCATAAAACAGGGATCACATTGACCTAAAATTAGTACGAGGTCACTCCTAGTCTAAGCCCAAACAATTAACCGAAATGTGAAGTAAATGTAAAGTTTCCTACCCAAACTATAATAATTGACAATTAAAGTATATGCAAATTAGATTATAAGCCCAGCCCACTTTTTCTTTTCCATATTTTTGTTTGCATAATGTAATTGGGATTACAGTTCCAGTTATAATCAGCATATTTTGATTCAAAATTTATCAATTCTCTTCCGGAAGTGGTGTATCTTGTCAAACTTAATCTATTTTAGGAGAAAGAAGTATAAAAAATATAAAATATAGATTTTTCTTTAAATATTTTTAATTCATATTACACAAATGACGTCATAAGAGTCCTTGCATATTTCAGCTAATTAAAATTTATATTCCTTATAACTTTTTAACCCTTTGGAATTTTTTGACATTCTTTCAGATGAAACAATACCAGTTATTTCCAGTAATTTCAATGCATGTTGACAAGCAGTACAGTAGCCTTTTAAGAGAATTAAAAGCGCTACTAATGCTAAAACTAGGACTAGAATGCTATACCTTTCAAAAGCTTTGATAATACTACAATTAGTATTATGTCACTCACAGTATCAGCCCAAACCAAGAACCAAAGTATATTGCAAGTCCATTATTATATAATGTAAGAAATCTAAGGTTAAATCACCGGACCATGAAATATAGGTCACGCTGACATACAGCATAGATGAGATCCTTTATAATGCCAGCCAAACCAAACTAAGCAATCATGATTCAAATCTATAGAATATTGAAAGAATTATGAGACAAAGTCAGTGGACCATAAAACAGGGATCACATTGACCTAAAATTAGTACGAGGTCACTCATAGTCTAAGCCCAAATAATTAACCGAAATGTGAAGTAAATGTAAAGTTTCCTACCCAAACTATAATAATTGACAATTAAAGTATATGCAAATTAGATTATAAGCCCAGCCCACTTTTTCTTTTCCATATTTTTGTTTGCATAATGTAATTGGGATTACAGTTCCAGTTATAATCAGCATATTTTGATTCAAAATTTATCAATTCTCTTCCGGAAGTGGTGTATCTTGTCAAACTTAATCTATTTTAGGAGAAAGAAGTATAAAAAAATATAAAATATAGATTTTTCTTTAAATATTTTTAATTCATATTACACAAATGACGTCATAAGAGTCCTTGCATATTTCAGCTAATTAAAATTTATATTCCTTATAACTTTTTAACCCTTTGGAATTTTTCGACATTCTTTCAGATGAAACAATACCAGTTATTTCCAGTAATTTCAATGCCCGTTGACAAGCAGTACAGTAGCCTTTTAAGAGAATTAAAAGCGCTACTAATGCTAAAACTAGGACTAGAATGCTTTACCTTTTAAAAGCTTTGAATTTTGAGTATAGGCCATGGTGAAGGCATTTTCGTGTCCGGCCATAAACTTTGAATAGGATTTCAAAATTATTTAACATAAATAAATATTATGACAAGAGGAAGTGTCGCGTGCAAGACTGATGTCCCTAAAACAGTCAAGGTCATGATTTGCACTTAAACCTTGTGGATTAGCCATAGAGAAAATATGTTCGTATTCAGCAAATAGCCTTGTCCTACATGGTTGCATTTCAAAATTATTTTGGCTGGACATTTTGTTGCATGCAAGGACCAAGTTATTAGCTTAAAGGTCTAGGTCACAGTGCGCATTTGAGCAATGTGAATAGGCTTTAATGAAAACATTTTTTTGTCATATTCGTGTCCAAGGTTTGACTGCAAAAACTTTTTCTTGGTTCTTGATTTTGTCTTTAATATTGTTCATTTCTGTCTCGATGAAGCTAACGACGAGTGCCAGAACCTCAATCAAGGCGCCATCTTACATAAGGCACTCGTCGGGGGCATTCGTGTCCTGTGGACACTTTTCTAATTTTTGTTGTTTCCTTTCCAGTGGGCGGGTATGTTGATTTGTACGCATGAATAATGTGTGAAGATGTTCTTTTTCAATTTCTATATAAAAAATATAATATAATAATTTCTTATAATAAATACTCATAATCAAGTTCAAGCCTTCTAACTGTGATGCCGAGAAATACATGTATATCGTATTTGCATCTAACTGGACGTGCTCAATACAATGATTAAACCGATAATTTTGTACGCTGTCGTAAATTCAACAATATAAAAATCTTAATGAAAAAAGTCCTTTCCCGTAAGAAATAGCTGTCTAAACTAAAACGATTTCGTTTTGGAGTCAAGCTTCTTGACAGAATTACGACAAAAATCTCAAATCTTCTGTATCTGACTGTTCATAACATCAATGTTGCAAAAGGTTTTTATGTTGGTGTAGCGGCAATTGGAACACACAGAAAATTGACAATCCTACCTGGCTAATTATGAGTATTTGTAAGAAATTAAAATACTTTGATATCAAGGAGTTGTATTCGAATGTTGATAATCGCAGTTGTTTTCATACATGCACCTACTCACGGGTGGGAAACTCCAAAATCAGAGCCAATGGCTATGATAAGGAAAGGTTATGGCGGTTTTCCGGAGCACGTGCAGCTGTGATTATACCGGCCGAAATTCTGACTAAGAATAAGTAAGTTTCTCATTCTCGGTATAATATCGTTTTTACGGCATGGAATATCAAAAAAGGAGAATGTAGTTCAATGCTCATGTCTTTTAACTTCTTTTCTACGCTAAGGTAAGTTGTCATATGCGTACGATTTTTTCTGAATCATTTGTATCGTGGGGTGGCAGTAGGCTAATTTACAGATAGGCAGCTAACAATTGAGTTGAAATTCCTATTGAAATGATAGAAACGTGAGAATTTTGGTGGACTGATTGTCTGGCCCTTCTCCATTCGCAACAAGTAAGAACTTAAACCAAATAAGAAAAATGGAGAATAAATGAACCGAGGCTCTGATTATGTCGAGCGGCTCTGATTATATCGGCCGGCTCTGACGTAGGACGGCCTCTTTCGTAAGAGTCGGTTTCCACAGAAGTAAATGTTTTGTAGTAGTGCTATTTACTGTATGAGCGTTGCAAAACAAAACTGTAGCCTACGTCACGTATAGGAACGTGTGTTTGATGTTTATTTTGGTTTTAAGGGCCGACAAAATAAGTTGCAGTGTTTGACAGATGATTGATTTCCCAATATCATTACGACAAAGAAAGGGAGGTTTTGTATGCGGGTTTTGAAAGCGGAATGTGGGATTTGATTGTATTAATTCCTGATCATTGCCCATCTTTCTACTTTTAATAAATGCATTAGATTTCAAGTTCATGGATGTTGTTGTCCATAGCATACATCTTGTACTGCATTATATTTCAGCGTATTCTAGGTATGCTTTATTGTCGCACCTGTTTTAGCAAGGTGCGATATAGGCGTCCGGTTTTTCATCCGTCCATCATTTCGTCCGTTGTCATATGTGTACGATTTTGTCTGAATGTTTTGTGCCTTGGGGTGACCAAAATTAATTTAAAGATTGGGGCACCTACCCTCGCCATTGATATTCCTGTTGAATACGAGGGGTGTTCATTAAGTAATGGAAACTAGCATTTGTTTCATTAGCTATGTATAAAAACTGTACTCCAGATATATAAAACCTAAGAAGCACGCATATGACACATAATTAAGCACTAATATACTTTTTTTAGCAATATCGTTGCCATGGCAACGATGCCTAAAACTCCTAAGTGTTTAGTCTCTAAATTTTTGCATATTTCCATGTATATTTGCTGCTGATAAGTAACAAAAAATGGATAAAGGTTTCTGGTTGTGTGATGGCTTGATGCAAGTCTCAGATACTAAAATAAATGTACAGTTATTTATGCCTTGCACTCAAACCTGGCAGAAATACAGACCGCGAAAGACTTTTGATCGAGCATAATTTGACGTTTTTGCCAATTTTCATCCGGATGGACCAAAATTGTGACGTCATTGCACTTTAACAAGCAGAGTCTTGGGAAAATTGTTTAGCAGAAAGAATTATCCTGTTCTTGATAACCGATCAATTAACTTTAGCATAATACTAGAAATTACGGAATGAGATGTTAAATTCCCTAAAAATCAATTATTTCAACCCTTGCTTTAACTTAAAGGTAGGTTTCTGTACTTTGGAATGCATAATAATTTTGATGATCTTTCATCCAAGTTGTTGGAAAGCACTTATAAAAGGGAATGAATACGTTTCACTAAAAAGTGTAAATCAAAAAAATATTAAAAAAGTTGTTTTGCAAGGGATTTCCTAACTCTGCTTCGCACACCAGTTAGCGCTATTTTAAGTTGGCGCCAAAAATAGATAACGCAGCTGAGGTCATGCTGCATTGCATTTTGGAATAGTTTTAACCCATCCACCATGCCAGGACCTCTAGGAGAGCTCACGACAAGGGAAAATTGACCTTTGGAGAATGGCATCAGAAATCGCGCACTTATAGACATAATAAATGATAGTTATTTTTAGAACTGGAATTCCAACGAAAGAAAATAAACCAAAAGGGAAAACGACTATTTTCTTCAACATCTGACGAGTTTCTCACTAGTAACAAATTCAGAAAAATAAGAGAATTCAATACTGCTCAGAAAAAGACGAAATTATTTTGTGGACATAATTGTGTTATCGCTAGTACAGGAACCTACCTTTAAATTCATGTCAGATTTCAGAACATTTTCACTAACAATCATTATATGCGTGTTTCTAAAGCCAAAACCTAACTTTAACGGAAGATGTTCCTGAATCTTCAATATCTCTTTACATATACATGTAGTACACAATGAGCATAATAAAACACCTCCTTGCCAAAATGACGTCGAAAATATTCACACGCGGTACCCGGGATGAACGTGACACCATATGTTGCTATAGTTACATGCTAAAATTTCGATCTCAAACATGGATTTGAAAGCTCCAAAGACACTCTTTGGTGTTACATGAAGGATACATCTCTCTGTATAAAATCAACTAATCTATAAAGGTGTTTCCATTACTTATTGAACACCCCACGTATAAACGTCACAATACCAAATTTATTGCGACAGACGCGCGTTTCTGTATTTAACTTCTTCGGTGTCGTTAAACCCCAAAAGTTGAAAAAAATGATGGACAGGTCTCGGAAGGCAGGAGCAGTCTTCTCCGATCCACACTTACTGACATACTTAATGACGCATGAAATAGTATAATCATGAGAGTTTTTGGTGGTCGAAAAAGCGTGATTGTCTAATCCTTCCCCATTCTCGAAAATTAAGGATTTAAAGCAAATAATGTAAATTGATAATAAATGGATGGATGACATGCAATTTTACGTTCTTACAAAAGAGGCCGTCCTACGTCAGAGCCGGCCGATATAATCAGAGCCGCTCGACATAATCAGAGCCTCGGTTCATTTATTCTCAATTTCTCTTATTTGGTTTTAGTTCTTACTTTTTGTGAATTGAGAAGGGTCAGACAATCAGTGCACGCTTTTCGACCACCAATATTCTCACGTTTATATAATTTCAACAGGAATTTCAACTCAGTTGTTAGCTGACTATCTATAAATTAGCCTACTGCCACCCCACGACACAAATGATTCAGAAAAAATCGTACGCATATGACAACTTACCTTAGCGTAGAAAAGAAGCTAAAAGACATGAGCATTGAACTACATTCTCCCTTTTTAGATATTCCATGCCGTAAAAGCGAAATTATACCGAGAATGAGAAACTTACCTATTCTTCGGCCGATATAATCATAGCCGCACGTGCTCCGGAAAACCACCATAACCTTTCTTTATCATAGCCATTGGCTCTGATTATGGAGTTTCCCACCCGTGTACTAGTTGTTTTAAAATAAATTCCAACTATAATCTGCTGAAGTTACAATATCTTATGGAATAGAATATTTGCTAATTCTGCACATGCAAACATAAATTACCTAAAGAATGCTAATAGGAGTAACAGGAGTATTAGGAGTTTTAGAAGGAAAAAAATATTATTTCTGCCAGTCGGGTGTAGGCGATGAATTTGGTGGTCAAAGACATGCTATGCAATACTCTTCGTGCGCATGTGCGTTCTCGTGCGCATGCGCCTTATATTCACCTGTTGCGTTTAGCTCAGTTTCTAAAAGTAAGGAGGAAAATTCTCAGGAACTGACACAATTCTATCCCAGATCCAACCCAAGACACGATGTGGAAAAGAGACGACACAAAATTAGTCACCACCAAAGACAACATCAGCGGCAGCCATGTGAACAGCTTATTCCTATGTAGGTGATCAACGGGCTAGCCTGACAATCACAAACAATATATCAATAACAGACATAGCAACTAACAACACATAAAACAACCACGAAAAACCAAAACAGAAGCTTCATTAGCATAATATTTGCAATTTGTGTCGAATCTTTGGGGTATCATCCTGGTGTGGTTATGTTGTATACAACTTTATTGTGGTTGTTGTTGTTTTGCTTTGGCTCCGTATTGATTTCGGTGAATAGTGACACCTCGAGTCAGCAATTAAAATCCGAACGCACCTTATCGTATGGAAGCATTAATAGGAACGCATTTTCTCGTAATGAAGCATTTATCAGCTATAAAATCTATTTCCTAGTTTTTTTTGTAGATTTGTCCTTATTCATGAAACGATTATCTGTAAAATGACTAGACCAGAAACAAATCGATGTAATAAAATCTTAATGCGCTCTCAGACTGAGAGCATATCGTCTGAAGACTGTACAGGCAGATTTTCTTGTTCAAATATTTTTACATCCTACAAAGTTTAATAATTGATTTCATATAATAGAGACCCGAATCTATGTCAAACTTCACCTTATGATGCCTTTCAGGCAAAAAAGTCGGAGGTCAATAAAATTTACCTGAGCTGAAAAGGTACTATACATACCAATATCAGTACAATACCAGTTGAATATTACTCACCGACTTCACCACATGGACTTCATGAGAACACAGCATAGTTTTTTTATCATTTTATTCATTAAGTTTCTGAAATAAGCTATTGTTATAACACTTTATATATTCCTTCGACGTACATGCATGTATCGATGAATATGCTTCTGGTTGCTTACTGTACATGTATAAATAAAAAAGACAGTGTTGTGTATATATATGACACATGTAACCTTGACTCAAAATACCATAATTTACATTGTTCTCAGAGGCATATACTTTAGTGACGTTTTTTTTCTTTTAAATGAAGAAGACATTAACTAGTCTTAAAGACTAATATTCTTGTTTATTGGCAGCAATAATCCTATTATGCAACAGTCCAGTTACACTGCCATTTCATCAAAGAAAATATCCCATATCACACAGGTAATGACATAACAGGGTCATTAAACCAATAAATACTGGGGTTGCGTTATGTATAGTAGAGAATATTTGTCTTTAAATGTTCGCTCTATATAAATGTTTTGCCTGTGTCGGCGGCCTTTGTCAGCCAAGAGTCAAACATATTTGCAAGTAATATCTCCCAGCGGTTTTAATTTTCAACTTAGTGAGAAGCGAGTGACAAATCTGTCAACCCTGGACTGACGAAGAAGAGCATAGGCCAAAATGTTCAAGAAAACCTAGTGAAAACATGTTTTTGTTATATTACAGACAGAAGTCCTGCAGATGCTGAATTAAAATGGGGGAAGCAGAGTTTTTGTCGGTCAGTGCAATCTGCACAGCTTTTCTTGGAATCTTTATTTGCACTTTAAATATATACTATGCACAATAACTATAGCAATTTTTTGTATACACAGATCCACCATATTAGGATTTTATTATCATTTTTTTGCATAAAGATACAAAGGCCGATCATTCGAGATGGACTGGCAGGTATAAGATTCAAGATTGTTCAATTGTAGCGTTTGAACTACCGTGACGTCCGTTTTTATGACCATTGTATCTGAAGGACATTTTTGATAATGTACATAATGAGGCGGCTGGTTCGCTGTTAAAATAAAGGAAAACGCTCTAAAACATTTGAATATGCTACGAGTATGAAGTTAACAAAGCTCGAAAATTTGACGTTTTCCCTTGTTTTTACGTTATCGTTTTAAAAAGTTGTTTCTAATCGGCATTTCTTGAATTCCTTTCGAGTGTATGATTGTTTGGTATCTACCAATATGATAACGTAAACAAATCAGAAGTAAATTTTTCCGGGTTACTGAGCATAAGTCAAAAGTTTCAGACTAACGTCATCATTTTCTCACAGTTACGTTACACTTCAATGAAGAAACTTCACAGTTAAATTAATCATGGTGTGACCTTTAATTTTAGCCTATTAGTTTTTCTCGGCTTTTGATTATGCATTGAACTGAAGTACCCGTGAATCATTGCACATTGGACCGAATTACAACGTTTTAACGTCAATTGCGCATGCTAAGATTCGTCAGTTGTTAAGCTTAACCATATCTTTTACACATTCAATAGCTTTGACAAGAAAACTGGGCATGCAAATGATGAGAAAGACCGTACAAAAACTAACATGCTTGCCATGTTTATGTTGCTTTTCAAAGGGTGCGAATTTCGGCTAATGACCCCTTCTGTGCTTATCGCTTTTTTTAAAGATGGCTTCTGTAATCCCATGGTATCTTAAGCCCCAAATACAATTCCCTTCAATACAATTTAATTTCGCTCAGTGTTGCACCTCAATAATGAGAATAATTGTAAAATATAAAATTATGCTAAATATATGTTGCATAGTATATTAATGTTTACAGGTACATTTCTTCGGTCTTTGAGGAAGTGAAAAGCATATAGACGCGGAAAAAAGTATTTTATTGCAGAAGGGACAGCCCCGTTCTTTCTACCCACATCTGTGAAGGAAGGGCTCCTTAAAGCATCCAGAAAGCTCAAACTTCAACACCTTCTAGATACATCCCCGATTCTCCTAGCGACACCTGTGAAGTAACGGCTCGTGATAGCATCCATAATGATCAAACCTGTTTCTATTGGAACTCTACCAACGGATAAGCCTGCAAATCCTTTACCACCTCTCGACTGGCCCGCTCCTCCTCCACCTCTTTAAGATGACATTTAACCCTTAGAGCGCTAAAAACCAGACGACAAAATTTACGTCTGCAAAAATAAAAACAAATAGTTCGTCCAAGCTTTATCATATTGAGAATTCAAAGAGTAGAGGGTAAACACTGTAGATCTAGATAAGACAGCTCATTATGAGCCGCCTCATCTGGATCTACACTGTTTGCCAATTCAACAATTGTAATTTTGGCGCTTTAAGGATTAATCGGAATACGACAAATAGTGCGAAATAACGGTCAAATCTAATCCAGTAATATATCAAACGAATTAAAAATGAAACACTTGACTTTCTCAAAAATTCCAAACAGTTTAATAGCAAGCAAATACCCTGTGTTTCATGTAAATATTTAAGAAAAAGATCATCTCTAGCAGTGAATTGTTGAGTAATAATTCACTGTTTGTCGGTCAGTTGTAAGTAGATATATCACTCGCGCTATTGTTGAGTAATAATTCACTGTTTGGAGGTCAGTTGTAAAGTAGATTATATCACGAGCGCGGAGCGCGAGTGATATATCTTCTTACAACTGACCGACAAACAGTGAATTATTACTAAACAATTCAATACTACAGCTGAACTATTTCGATTCTAACACTCAAAAACGCTGAAAAACTTTTCTTTTCATTCAAATTCTCCCAACCTTCTTGCCAGCGCGTTCATGATCCCGCCAATATTCTTAACTGTATCTAAGATAAATGTACGTTTTTTAAGGCGATTTAAGAACGAAAAAGAGACGTTACACCGTATCACAAAATTACGTCAGTAATTGCTATAACGTCAGCAATTAGACTCGCGCGCTCCGTAACAGTGAATTGTTGCAGAATAAAACACAGCAATTTTCTTTTGCCTCTATAGGCGCACTGTGTTAGAATCAATTTTGAATCACTCGTGTTACAGCTATACCGCTATTAAAACATTAAATTCCAGTTGTAACGAAACAAGAGACACCAACCATGCCTAAAATTATTATGGTCAGTTTGTCGAGGGAGGTAGAACGCTGAACCCGAAACATAAAACTTAAATGTTTGCTTAATGCAGATTAGACGGTACATGCGTAAGAAACTCGGTGTATATATCTATTACCCAAAAATAGTTTGTACTTCTCAGTGTTTGTTTGTTGGGATGTCTTTAACAATCTTTCCCTTTGATGTTGGGGATAGGGTTTCGGATCTGATTCAGTCAGTTCCTGAAGTGTAGTTACTCTTTAAATTGGTTATTTGAAAGAACAAAATTTCATTTTAAATTCGATAATTTTAGTTTCTCATCAAAATTCACAAATAATTAAAGGGGGACGTATCGTAAAACATTTAAGAATTGAAATTTGATTTTTCAGCGTTCAACGTGTGATGAAGCCAGTGGGCGGCGCTAAATTCCCTGAAGCGCTTGTAGAATTTTAGCGACGACCACTGGCTTCTTCACACGATGAACGCTGAAAAATCAACTTTTTAGTCTTATATTTACACTTTATTTTATTTTATTTCGAAAAATCAAATTTTTAGTCTTATATTTACACTTTATTTCAGAGTCTTTCTGTGCTGTTTTCATGGTAATTTAATGTAGAATATGCAAAATATGCGTTGAAAAACAGACAGAATCGACGAATTCGGCCATTACGTTAAACAGCCGTCGCTATAATGTGACGTCAATCGAACGTTACATGGACCAATCGAGACGTTTGTTTACCTTTGACGTCGCTTGACGACAATGTCACATGATCAACTGTCTTTCATTAGCGTGTGAAGCCAGTTGCTCTATACGGTTTACCTATCGGAGCAAGTTGCTCTATACGGTGTACCTATGGGAGTCAGTGGCAAGTGTAAATATTTACTGATAAATGTCTTTGCATTCTTTATTTCATAAAATGGGAGTCTAATCATGCCATGGCTCCCGTTTAGTTTGGAGTTTTTTTAAGATGTTTACATAAATAAGCAAATTTGGTGAATTAATGTCCCCTGCCCATGGAAAAAGAAGGGAGATGCCTAATCCCAAAATGAACAAACGCGTATGAGGAGTGGCACACACACCAGTATCCATTACTTGATTCAAAATGCAAAAAAGTAAAAGTCTAAGATTACTTGGGAGTTAAACATTTTTCTTACTGGATCCAAACGCTCGCCCTCAGTTTCTGCAATGGTTCGAAACATTTAGTAAGCTGTTCTAATTTTCCTACTGAATGAGTTTTACACTGAAAGAATTTGCTCCCGAAGAAGGGACGGAAAATCGAAATGGCAGAGGTGCTTCCCCTGAAAATATACACATTTACGTAATCAAATTGAAATGGTAGAGTTGCTTTCCCTGAAAGTGTACCCCTTTACCTTGATTAGAAATATATTTTGTACTGTCCATCTTCCCTAATCTTACAAGCTGGTTTGGACAGATCGTCTTTTTGTGCATATTTTATGTCAGGTTTGCATAAAGATAATACGTTACAATCAGTTGCACTTTACACTTTCTTGCTTAAACCTTACACAAGCCTGAAAGCACATAATCATTGAAAACAGTCTGTACACTATAGCTAAAGGGTAAAGAAGTTCAGCAAGATACCACCACACTTTTTCACCATACACGTCCTGGTTATGAAACCCGTCGACTTCTGTCAAAACCTCGGGCTCAAGGAAACTATCAGTGATCCAACTTTTTGCATTACAGACTCCGATGAATACAATAATACCTTTAATAAATAGTTGTTTTCCTCTTTCCATTACGGTTTTTCTTACCTTCTTTTGGCTGATTTAATTATAAGCATGGTCTGCGAGTACAATCCAACATAATAGAAAATTGTTTTTATAAGGAATAAAACTTTTAAAACCATTTTCTTCTCTGGTTTATCCTTGAATTGTTCAACACTATCAACTGTTTCAAACAGTGTCAACAGAAAGTGTCCAGATGCCCCAACCAAAAGCATGACACAGTCTGGGTTGAATGAGGCTCTTACTGTTTGTTCCTTTCTTATCAGCATAAATCCTATGAAAGACACAATACAAAACACATATGTATAAACCGTTTGCAAAATCAAAATCGAATACCAGTGTACCACTTCCGAATGCGTAATATTTGCACTGTAATACATGAAAACATTGTCAGTTTTCTGAGCTTCCGTATTTCGAATATCCATATACAACTGTAGCGCAAATGCAAAGACAACATACACACAGGTCAAAATAAAAGCATATCTAGACATAAATAGTAAGGTTGACACAATGGACCTCCTCAGGCGCCTCTGTCTGCCGGTAAAAGTTTTTCTAATAAGAGGCATTTGTTCCACATCTGAATCTGATTCAGTGTTATCAATTCCGAGTACGCTGTCCATACTCATCTCGCTGTCAGTCATCGGGCAATCTTCCCAGCTACTTTTCCATTGTTCTTTCATAAAATTCGATCTTGATGGAAAGAAAATGTTCCATATGCTAAACAGAAAACACAATGACAAAAGTGCGTATTCTATAGGAAACTGATAGGTGTATTTATGAATAATCAGGGTGACTCGATCAACTTCAGCACTATGGTTTTTACACAATATATAAATTTCTTCTGCTTCTGCCTCACCGCATGAAATGTTTGCACGAGTTTCAGATGTGTTGTCATTAGTCTTATGAGCTTCATTGTAAATCTCCGTTGTTTGTGCTGTCAACATTATACTCAATACAGTATTTACACAGAGAGTAAAGTTTGCTGCTGCTAATGTTGATACAAGGTATTTCATTATGCGACTTTTACATATCCTGTTCTTAAACGGAAGAAGCACACACACTAATTGACATAGACAGAACAATGTGTAAAGAACATCCTGCACACATTTAAGAATAGAAGAAGTCTTGAAATCGCTGTTAATATGTTCTAAACTGGAGAGATTATCGAGTGTTCTATAAACTTCAAATACTGGAAAGACAACACTACCTATGCAGGAAATAATGTATATAACTGTCCGTAATGGGAAACGATTCCATCGTAGAAAATTGTTCTGTTGTACAGTCTCAATGCCGTCCATAGTTCTGCTTCGCTCCGGACCGGCGTTTACTTCGTTAATTTGCAGTTCAGTATTTTCAACATAGCTACCGTTGTTCCTCATAGCTACTATTAAAGTCAATGAAAGTATTGCAATCAAAAACACCAGTATCTCCCAGGTATGTAATGGAGCCATAGAAACATGTATCTTGCCTCCACGTGAAAACCAGTAGGATAATGCAAACACAACAGTAAGTCCAGAAAATTAATGAGAAAGCACGCCCCTTCTTCCATTCTTCGTGTTTCATTGTGTTTATTGTTGAAAATCGTGATGATTCTCAGCTCTATATATAGTTCGCCATCCACTGTGGTAAATGTGTAGCGTATCTGTCTAGAACATTCGCCTGATTATGGTTTTTATTCAGAGTTCCATTATACATGTACTACTATCTGAAATTCAGAAAACAAAATGTGATTTCCTGGACTATACTGCAACACATAAAATTAAAACTGTTACTGCGATGCCAGACTACTCTTTATCATATGACGTCACATCTGAGAGTGTAATAAAGGCATGCATTAAAAACGATAATCAACTAGTGGATTAAATATGCAAATTTCGTCGTAAAGTTATGCGTTGACGTCCATGAAACGTCGTGTTTTCTACTGGCGAAATCGTGACGTTTTAGTGCAAAATTGCTTATAAAATGCGATTTCAGTGTTTTATGATGAATAGAATCATGCAATCATGCTCTTGTACTACTGAATTTATTAAACTTGTCGGGAAAAACCGATAAGATGATCGGCATAGCCTCGCATCTTATCTTTTCCCCCAACTCGTTTAATAAATTCAGTAGTACATCAGCACTCATGTAAGATCCTCTGTTTATGGGAGGTTTGGTCGGAGTCAGCACTGTTTGTCTTCCTCTAAGCAATGAACACACAAACATCGAGTATTATCAATTTAATAAGTCAGTTTTAAGACAGTTACAACTGCTAACTAAGGCGTCAGAGAGCGGCATTTGATATTTTTCTCACATTTGTCAAACCTTTATGAGAGACTTAGCAAAAGCAATTGAGAGAGTATCTTAAATTCCGATCCCAAAATGAGCTCTGCACTATAATTATAGCTATATGAAAACTTATGAGATTCCCTTTTCAAACTCGGTGTCAAAAATAAATAACTAATTAAAAAATAAATAAATAAATAAATAAATAAATAAATAAAAAAAAACACTTTTGGTAGATAAGTATTTTTCGTCGATGTTCTCCCGGAGGCTTAACGAAATGAATCCATTAGATGCATCGCCTAGCACCGAGTCTGTTCGTGTGCTCTCCAGTTCGAAGAGGAGCCCAGCAGGCACATGACGTCATTTCGACGTCATGTGCCCGCTGGAATTACTATCCCCGGTAGGTAAGAAACTTTACTTTTTATTAAAGAAATAGATCAGCTCTAGCAGTCAATTGTTGAGTAATAATTCACTGTTTTGGAGGTCAGTTGTAAAGTAGATCATATCACGAGCGCGGAGCGCGAGTGATATATATATTTACAACTGACCGACGATCAGTGAATAATTACTCAACAATTCACTGCTGGAGCGAAACTATGTCGATTCTAACATTCAAAAACGTTGAAGAAAGTGTTCGTTTCATTCAAATTCTCCCAAACTCCCTGCCAGCGGGTTCATGCTCCCGCCAGTATTCTTAACTGTATCTAAAATAAATGTACATTTTCATGGCGATTTTAGAAAGAAAAAGAGACGTTGCACCGTTTAACTTCTCGAAACGTCACAAAATTACGTCAGTACTGCCAACGTCAGCAATTAGACTCACGCGCTCCGAAACAGTGAATTGTCGCAGAATAAAACACGGAAATTTCCATTGCTTCTGTAGGCGCAATGTACAGTATTAGAATTAATATTATATAATATTTTTATTAGCTTCACCATGTTCAATGTATTAATATTGCCACTGGTAGTGAATTTGCGTATTTTATACGTAAGATTATTAAAAACTTGAAGCATACTTACTTCACACACTCACCGAGCATGTTATTATCCAATGCCAAAGTGACTGAAATCTTAATAAGCATCTGTACCACACTATGCATACCATAACCGATTTTTAACTACGGCGGAGGACCCGATACATGCCGAGGATACGGATTACGCCGGCGAAACCTCGTGGCGACAGGATCATTTCTTGATGCAAAAATCTTTTAATTTACAATAGAATACTGCGTTGTTTCTGTCGATTTTGCAAGTATTTATATTGAAGCTTAAATTTATATCGTATAGTATTTGTGAATTTATCTGATTTTTGTGTAGATTCATATGGAATCGCCAGGGAGCCTTTTACTACAGGTTTTTGCTGATAAAAGTTCCTCGTATTTAATTATTGTGGAATTATATGTTAATTATATCATTTGGCAAGTATTTTGTATCTTTTTTGTTCAAATTACAATTAGTTTTATGTCAGGTAAACGATAGATACCGACAATAAATTTGAGTTCAAATCAGTTGGTCAAACAAATCATGATAACTTTACGCCGGAGAAATTTCCTGTGAAGGTTTGGCGAACGCCTGAGGATGATAAAGTTTGCACAAAGTTTCCTCATCACGATTTCGTATAAAATCTTTACTTAACACAGTTTTATATGCTTATTTCTTTCCATCAGCAGATCCTACACGTCAGAGCAATTAATACTGCCATCAAATGACGACATAAAGCCGCGTACTTTCAGCCTTGAACTTGAATTTCTGTGTTTGAAACAGAACCATAGGCCTGAGGCTTATACAAACGTTTGATCAATTCCCCACTTCGCTTTACAGTTAAGGTTGGATGTACGTAAAGCGATACCAAGGACACAACATCACTGTAATTCATTCAAAGTGGCATCGTTTGTAGTGTAAAAAAAAAAAAAAAAAAAATCGATAGAAACGGCCGAAAAAATAACGGAAAATGAGCTGGCAGCTGGTTGCCAGGTATTCTACCGTAAAATCTACGGAAATTTTTAACTGTGGCCAACTCCTACGTCCAGCGTATTGCAGTTACGCATGGCAATAAGTCGTTCAGTGATTGAAAGCGACACGAGAGAATATGCAATCAACAATCGGACGCGAATGAACTACGCAGTCTGGACAGATTTTCCGATCTTAGCTGTCCTAATTACTACAAATAGCGCTGAGCGGCATCTATTTCCGAGTTTTATGCCCCCCACACCATGGGGGAGGGGGTGGAGGAGGGGTGACATATTGTTTTTTTGTGTGGATCCCGTCGGCGTCATCGTAGCTTCTTGTCTGCACTCTATCTCCTGAAGGGATGTATGGATTTTGACCAAACTTCCACAGATACATAACTGGATTTGGGGGGGGGGGGACTGATTAGATTTTGGGGACCTTGACCTTATTTTCAAGGTCACAGGAGGTCAAAGAATGATGAAAAATAGCTTGTCTGCACCATACCTCCTGAAGGAATTGATGGATTTTTACCAAACTGGCATATATATATCATTGGGAGATTGCAAAGAACTGATTAGATTTTGTTGACCTTGACCTTATTTTCAAGGTCACAGGTCAAAGAGTGTTGAAAAAATGCCTTGGCTGCACCATATCTACAGTACAGATTGATGGGTTTCAACCAAACTTGCACAGATATATCACTGAGAGATGGCAAAGAACTGATTAGGTTTCGGTAGCCTTGTTTCAATTTTCAAGGTCACAGGGGGTCAAAGAATTTTGAAAAATGGCTTGTTTGCACCATATCTCCTGAATGGATGGATTGTTTTGAACCAAACTTGCACAGATATATAATTTGGAAATGCAAAAGAACCGATTATAATTTGGTGACCTTGACCCTATTTTCAAGGTTACAGGAGGTCAAAAATGTTGAAAAATTGCTTGTCTGCATCATATCTCCTGACTGGATGGATGGATTTGAACCAAACTGTCATAGGTGACCTTGGCCATATTTCAAAGTCACAGAGGGTTTTAACTTGGCAGCATTTAGGGAAAATGATACTGTTGGGAAAGCGCTGGTGGGGGACATCTGTTTTTGTCAAAATAATTTCTAGGTGCATTTTTAGCTCACCACAGCCGAAAGCTCCAGGGGAGCTTATGGGATAGGCAGCTGTCTATTGTCGTCGCATGTCGTCGTCTGTCTGTCTTCAACACTTTCAAACGGCATCTCCTCTGAAGCCATTGGGCCAGCTGGAACAAAATTTCATCTGTAGCATCCTTGGGCTAGGGAATTGTGTGTGTGTGTGTGTGTGTGTGTGTGTGTGTGTGTGTGTGTGTGTGTGTGTGTGTGTGTGTGTGTGTGTGAAATGGGCTTTTAAGTTGCTATGACAACTTCAGAGTTTCCCTTTACTTATAATCGGAAAAATAAAAAAATGGCATTTAGCATCCTTGGGCTGGAGAATTGTGTGTGTGTGTGTGCGTGTGTGCGCGCGCGCGCGCGCGCGCGCGTGTGTGTGTGTGTGTGTATGTGAAATGGACTTTTAAGTTGCTATGACAACTTCAGAGTTTCCCTTTACTTATAATTGGAAAAAATAAAAAATGGCATTTACTCCTAAGCCATTGCAGATATTTGACAAACCTTTTATAGAAAAGTTCCGTGGGAAATCTTCGAACAGCCATATGTTTATGGAACACTACTCATTTTTATTGGTTGCCAAAATGCAAAAAAAAAATGTCCTTAAAAATTATCTTTTCAGAAACCATTAGCTCTATGAGGCCAAGAATTATTGGCAGTTTCATCACATAATTCTTTACGTTAGAGGTTTTGTGTATTGTTATGCAAATCAGCTTAGAGAGAGAGAGAGAGAAAGAGAGAACACTGATAGAGTCAGATTCATACGCAAATTCTAGTCTATCCCATAACCTTGAGAGGTCGTTGGGGCATTACAGGTGACTCTAAAACAATCCTTTTCCACCTTGTCTTGTCTTAGCTGCTCCAGTTGAGCTAGCAAAAACAATTCCTGCCCATTCCTTAATATTGTCTCCCGACCTCTTCTTATGTCTACCTCTCTTTCTCTTTCCTTTCACTATGCCCTGCAGAATTGTCTTTGCTAAACCAGAAGACCTTTAGACCAAACCATCTCAGTTCCCGTTTCTTGACCAAGGTCAGGAGTTCGTCATAATCTCCAATGGCTGCTTGGCTATTCCTGCGAACCTTCTCATTCGTTTTATGGTCCTTGTACGAAATGTTCAATAACCTTTGGTAACAGCTCATCTCAAAGGCCCGTGTTCTTTTCTCTAACTGCTGGCAATGTCCATGACTCATAGGCATACAGAAAAATGGGTAATACAAGGGAACGCATCAGTTTCACCTTTGATCCAAGAGATATGCTTCTATCTCTCCATATTGGCTTTGTCAGACCTGCAGTGGCTTGTGCAATCCCTAAAAGAGCCTCCGGTTGTGAGCCTTAATCAGAGACAATTGTTTCAAGGTACTTGAAGCTTGTGACTGTTCCAAGCATCTGTCCTTTAACCTTAATCTCCCTCTGGATGCTGCTGGCGCTATTTGTCATTTGTTTGGTCTCCTCTGCACGTATCTCCATTTTATACCTTGTGCAGGTTTCGATAGGGTTTCTACTAGTTCCTGGTCTTCCTCAGGAAGAGCATCAGCGTCATCGGCAAAGCGCAGATTGGTAATACATGTATTTCTGCCACCTATGTTAACCTTTCCATCATGTTCTTCCAGAGCATGGCATGATCCTTTCGAGAAAAATTGTTAAAGAGGGTGGTGAGAAAATACATCCTTGCCTAACTCCAACTGTTTTTCTGAACCATTCTCCTGTGCTGCCATTAGCAAATTCACAAAATTTTAATATCATGCGCTTTTCTGTCTCTATGCATTACTGTAAAAAGTTATAGGAGCCCCGGTTAGCTCAGTGGGTTATGCGCTTGCCTGCTAAGCTAGCGGTCCAGGTTCGAATTCCGTTTTAGGCGGAATCCTTTTCGCCGGAAACAGTTTTCCATTGCACATAGTCTTTCATTATCAAACGGGTCAATTTGATAGTGATACTGTTGAAAAAGGCCATAAAAAGGCATTATCATCCATGAACACGTGTACTTAGTAAACAGAATATGTGCGTGTATTTCTGATGACAGTGTTCACCTCTTTTCAGCGTAAAAGAATTTTAGATAGTCCTACTTGTTACAAGTCCCCGATCACCGAGCACGTAACGTCTACAGCTAGCGCTTTTTGACGCCAAACCGACGTCACGCTGAAAACACATATAGGTGACTAGACCTAGCTTTCACCCCTTCCCGCACCACCACCCCCCCCCTCACACACACACACACACACACACACACACACACACACACACACACTTCCACCCCCGCACCCGACCCGTCATGCCTATAAGCATATCTGTCTTTGTCTGTCAGTGTGAAAGTGTCTGTCTGTGTCTATCTTCTTCTGTTTTTACCTAGCTATACTTAACTAGATGAGAAACATCTCTATATAAGTAGGTTCTGAACGAGATAGAGAACAAAACTAACGTTCTTCCATTTAGCAGTATATAAAAGTGTACGATGTAAATTTTGTTGGTAAATACATTTACTTCAAGTTTATCTTTAGTCTCTGTCTCTCTGATCAGTGTAAACTCTAACCTCTTTTTGTTAAGATGTATTTGTATCATTGTATAATGCTTATACCTCTGATAGATACCGAGTCCATATCATTAGTTTGTTTTAGCTCCATTTCTTGCCTTTACGACTTGGTTGCCGCTCTCCATATATAACGGGTTATTGTTTTTCTGTGATAATGATTCAGACATTATAAGGTTTGTTTTATCAGCCTATCAAACAGATTACCGTCTTAACCCCCCCCCCCCCCTCCTTTTCACCAACGCCGCCTTCATCAGCCTACATGCGCATGGCAGTTATTTGGCGGCAAAAACGCAACAACAATGTAGTCTGATAACATTTTATATATTTTTACTACGTCCTGTTAAATAATCGCCAGTAAATCATATGTATCCTCGATGTAAGTCGTATCAATTGACAGTTGTCCTCTGGCGTGGTCGTATCTTACTCAGGCGTTTATTTTATCTTGTTACAGACACTACCTGACTATGATCCAGTTTTTGATGCGGAAAACAATGATTTAGCTGTACATGTTTGTGCTACTTATGCAAGAGAAGGTGTTTGTAGGATTGAAAAATACATCACAGCTAGACTTCTTCTAATCGAAATACTTTATAAACAATAATTAAGGGTAAGATAATTTGAAACTGATCGCACGGGAATTCTTGACGCACCAACGATGAATTTAATAACCATAATGTAATTTCCTACATGCTCAATATCAGCACATACAATTTTATATCTAATTTTGATGTGATAGCTTGATTTTTTCATTTTTCTCCTTCGAATAAATAAAGCATATTCGTTTTTCTGTTAGATGTACCTCGGCGTCAACTGGATCCTCTGGCGTTGGTCAAATATCGATTTTGGTATGCATGGTGTGTGTACGTTGAACCGCTTTTAATACCCCCTTTTTAGCCGTTTCTGTTGTATGATCAAGAATATTGAATCGAAGCGTAACGCATTTATATATGTCTAAAGATTCTAATTCAGCCTATCCATCGATGTGATTTAAATATCGTATTTGAAATTTAAACTCAAATAAAATATCATATTTAGAATTTAAACTCAATATAAGTTACGAAATACATCTAAGCCGCATTTTCAGGCTAATATTATAAGCTATGGGAAATTTTTCAGTGCTCTTACCAGACAACTGATAGACGCACTCACAGGGATCAAAACAGTATAACAAACCGACATTATTGCACTGCATCTGTCAATATTATACACATTATTATAACAGTAACTTGATCTGGTGTACTGTATCACGTCGAGTGGATGAGCTCTCAGACTATCGAATCACCCGAGACGTTTGCGTCGAGGGTGCTCCGATGGTATGAGGTCATCCATAGGACGTGATAGAGTACGCCAGATATATTTACAATTACAATAATAGTATATGTGTTTCTTTTTAACTGAAAGGAACAGTTAACCATCCAAACTTGCCAGCGCTAATGCATAGACCCAGATTCGAACCTGCGCGGTAGAGGTATGTAGTTAGTCCTGAGTGAGCTATCGAGGCGCGCTTTTAACGTGTTTGTTCACGTTACGTCATTATTTCTGTTTCTTTGGTCCTCGTTTCTACGATGCACGCTTAAATGCCGCACCTGAAGCTGGAACTCAGACATATCCTTTAAGGGATATTGATACGGGTTCAGAAAACGTCAGTTTGATACGGCTTTCTGTATCAGATGGCCAGTATACAGGTAGTTCAACGAGAGTATCATTGATAGGTATATAATAAAAAAAAGTTGAATTGGCAAGACAGTGATATTATGGCATATTGGCCCCTGTAGGTAACTCATGCCGGTCCAATTAAAGTTAAAATTCGGCATATGGTGTATGGATAAACCGCCAAGCTTTTTCTGCAAATTTCAAAAAGGGAAACAACTTATGTGACTTCCTTTTCGCTTTCCTGGATAGATAAGGCTTTCAAAATTAGATCTACTCTTAAAGGAAAGACTTTCTCCTAAGGGAGCAATGCAATTCTTTCATTAAAGAACTGACCCCTATTTGACATGGGAGGCAAAATGTGATATTGCAGAGTTGCGTTCCCTGAAGATCATCCATTTATCGTAACCCTTTTAAGACTGGAAACACATTTTGGGGACATATGCAAACAGTGCAGACTCCGATCGAACGCCAAACACATTCATATAACGTACAGCTCCCTCCACACACCATACTCCCTCTCCGCCAAAAAAGCATACATACATCCTCGGAAATTTTGATATAAAGAACATTTCCTATTCATAAAATATGCGTCTCTAAACCAATTCCTATTCCTAAAACTTATTTCGTCCGTACTTTTTCATAAGTCAGAGGTCCTGGGTTCGAAACCCGGTCTGGCCACATACTTTCGTTTCTCCTTCCGCTGATTCAAGAAGGGTCGTTGTCAGTTACTGGCGAAAGTATGTGCACTTAGTACTGGTTAACCGCTTAGGAAGTCTAAGCCTGCCCAAGTAGTGTGGTTAGGTTAACTGACCGTCCCGACATGACCATAGTTGTTTACCGTGGACGTTAAGCATCAAATCAATCAATCAATCAATCCTTACTTTTTAATTTTCCATTGTTCATTCAACTGTTATTCTAAGAATGCTAATTTAAAGAACCTTCGATCAAGCTGCCCTATCTTTTCCTGGAAGGCAGATGATAAACTAACCTGTTAACCCTTAATGCGCCAAAAAGCAGACAACAAAATTTACGTCTGCAGAATTTCCAAAAAATGTTTCGTCCAAGCGATAACATATTGAGGATTGGTGTTAACATATTTTATTTCAATTTCATACAAGTTATGTACAGGTTACAAACAGTATACAATAGCAAAAGGATCTGAACGGAAGCCAAGGGCTTATTTAGTTCATCTCCTGGAGTCGAACACTAGAGGGCAGACAGTGTAGATTCAGATGAGGTGGCTCATGATGAGCCACCTCGTCTGGATCTACACTGTTTGCAATTCAACCATTCTAATTTTTGGCGCTTTAAAGATATACGCCCTGATATGTTTCTATTAAATTTCAAATTTCTCGCGAAATATCGTTTCAAAGACATATTAAATGATTTATAGTAAAAGTATTTTTATCTACCAAATTTATAATTTGTGCCGGTCACTGGAAGTAGGTGAATTTATGAAAATATATAAAAACGCGGGAATAGCGGGTCGTCAATCCCGCCAAAAACGAATACTGGATACGCCCAGTAATCATGGTTAATCAGGGAAAAGCTATATCATGAATAATTTTAAGCCCTTTCTTCAATCAACATCGGACAGTTATTGGCTGAAAAGATCTCACGTGCACGGATTAGAGATTAATGCTATTGTAAGGTTATTCACTCCATTATTTATAAAGTGCAAAGCGTAATTGCAGAAATACCTTTTTATTCCCATGTGGGAGTCAATCAATTTATTACGAAAAAAATGTTCATGCATATTCAAGAAGGGTTCGCAATGATATATCGTCTCTGCCTCCGTACCAAAGACTTTTTGGACTTTTTGGATGAAGATTTTATGCACAATTCTTAATTGTGTTGCATACAACTAATCCGTTTAATTCTTTTGTGGTTATTTCATATTGAATTACGAGCGAGTATACCTTTAAGGGTTAAACACTATTTCAAGTTGATAAGCCTATCGACATGTTGTTGAGACAACTGACCTTGAAAGCGACAATCAATGCAGACTATTTAATCCACCCTATCCAAGGGACTGGTAGTATCTTTACAAAAGGTAAATCAAGAAATATCTTTAAAAAAAAAGATATAAGACGAAGTGAAAGAAGACATATTTGAAACAAATAATATTTTTTTTTATTTCTGTTGAAATAAGAAATTGGCTGCAAGCAAGGTTTCAGAATACGTCCCGCAAAATTATCTGCACTCAATGTTTTAAATACACTATACGCCTTTAATAATTAAAATGTAAAAAAGGACCAAAATCTAATGGGGTATCTATGAGAAATTTTTACAGTGATTGAAAAAATTCCAAGTTCAAAACCCTGTCACTATGTCATAATAACAAAATAAAAATTGGCTAAGTTCAAAATGCTGTAAATATGTCTGATATTATTATTGAATAGCAGTGTCCTTATGTTGGGGTTATCCACTATGGCGAGAAACCAGACTGGTCCGTAAATAATTGACATTCTTCGGTACATTCCGATATGCTTCCGATGATACGGTACTGTATTTTACCCGGTTCAGTACAGCTGGGTGCGTAAATTTACCGGAACGGGCCGGAATGGACTGAATTACCGGAACGGACACCGGAACGGACCCGTTTTCCCCTATCTTCAGTAGATATTTGTAATATTTTTTCTTAAATAACTCTTATTTAATATTAATACATATTCTGTATGCCAAGAAAGAAAATATTTTAGATACCTTATGTTGTAGTCCATGTATCATTAACAATTTTGAATCATTAAGAGTAGTACTGCATCTACGGATATGACTTTTTATAACTTCCCAGTTGAAAATAAATACATGCGCCTAGCTAAAAAGAAAATATTACTAAGTGGGATGCTCTTGAAACGAGGATAATGATACTAGTGTTTAAAATAAATAGACAAAAAACGCGCACTAAGGACAAGAAGTGTTAAAACGCATACTTTAAAAAAGCTCAGGAGTCTTCCAAATTTATGGTGATTATTTACACTATCAGAGGAAGCAACTCTGTCACTTTCATTTCTACTGCACTCCTCCAAGCGGGTCAACTCTAAATGGAAAGAATTTGCTCCATTAGGAGCAAATTCTTTTTTAAATGGAGCAAATTCTTTCTTCTTAGAGTAGACCCCTTTTCGGAATGGTTATGTCAAATAGAAAGCAAAAAGGGAAACGAAAAGAAAATTACAAAATTGTCTCAATTTGTACAAATGGTGGCAAACATGGAGGTGTACCCATACACCTTAAATACGAGGATCGTCCAAAAAGTTCTGTCACTCGCCTTATTTCCTGGGAAAAAACATTAAAATGATTTTGTAAATTACACCATGGAAGAAACATATGCTTTGCCTAAACGTTTTTATAAAAATGATTCATGAGTCATGAAGGAAAAAGTGACAATTTGCTTCGATCAAGGTATACCCCCACACCACTGGCACTACATGTAGATAGTGCATGCAACGCACGGAATAATTCATAATGGGCGTTTGCAAAAATATTGTTTAATTTTGCAAAATATTCTTCAGGTATGGATAAACAAATCCTGAAAAAAGTTCGTAATTCAAGACAATTTAGTTAGTTTACTGAAGTTCTAGTTCTAAGGGGCACATATTGCTATATTTATGCATGCAACGACACTGGAAATAGCTTATACTGACATGGAGGTGCTTATACTTTTATTCTGGTTCGCCAAAATATTATTTTAATTTACACTGCTGATATAATGGCCATTGGGTTTAAAGATCGAGGCACAAAAACTCATTACTATGCCTACTGTTGCTGAATATGAATTTAACTATGCCAAACATTACAAAACGAATTTACCAAATGCTAGCACAGTTTTTAAGCATGGACAATACAGAAATTATTGTCGCAGTTTGAAACCGTCTGTTGCCAGAAGCGAGAAAGAAAAGCTACATTGAAACGAGACTCTGCAGCTTTGCTGAAACTCACAAAAGGCTATCAGATTCACTCTTTTTTTCTCTCATTTTACGAGTTTATAACCTTTCCAAAATTTCCTTTTGTAATGCTTCGGATATTTTCAATTCACTCTGAAATAAAATTTTCAAAAGTGTACTCCGGTTACACTTCAGAAGTAACTTGAATTTTACGTAAAGATGTATTTCCATGACGTCATAAATCTTACCAGTGTATTCCATGTAAATAATGAACGGATATCGTTCGTTTTCATTCGGCTTCCTGCGTTGATGTTATGAGTAGAAGTATCGAAAGTTTCAGCAAGATGCAATGTTTACCAATAAAAATATACCGTTTGAATCATTCACAAGCTGAAACGCAAAATTGCTCTTCGACAAGAAATTAGGCCAGTCGGACGGAGGACTGAATGTAAAACCGGAGTAAAGATAATTTGATTATTTCATTCATTTAATGTTTTGGTACTATTTTGAAGAATAGAGTCAGAGCTTTTCATTGAGGTATAAACATTATCCTGGCATACCCGTAATCAAAGTAATGAGATGAGTGACAGAACTTTCTGGACGATCCTCGTATCATATGAGCCATGCAACAAACAAGAGCACACCCACCTGGTCTTATAAGGCTTTTCCTGTGGCTGCAGTTAGTTGTCGCTGTCGGCATGGAGATAGCCTAGACCCTTAGCTGCCATAAATCCGCAGACCAAAGACTCTGATCAGGCTGGGCGGATGTCCAGGCTGATCTGAGTCTTGGCTGGGCGCAAATGCCACTTTAATGGTCTTGTCGTGTCGCAGCTCTTATATATATTTCCTTGTAATTAAATACAAATACGGCCTTGTTTTTTTTATTTGATTTTCATGTACTATATATTCTATATAGCACATGATACAAAAACAGGAAAAGACCAATTGAGATCTTATGTATGCAACTGTTAATATTCTCGCTCTGCTTGAACTTCGGTGTTTCAAAGTAAATGGTGTTCCTCATTGTTTTAATAACGTTGATTAAATGCTGAATTACAGACATTACATTATATCTAATACATGTATAAAGGTAAAGTAGCCCCTTTGACATACCTCCGATGGGTTGTTGTTATTATTTCATTTTTCGTGTGTTACACCTGTAGCAGAATACAGGTTCCTATTGGGCACTTGACGTTAATTTTACGGACACGCGCCAGTGGAGGCGTAAAGGCAATTTGCGACCATAAAACCGATGATTTACCTCCTCAAATTAGGGCAAGGACCAATTGTGCTTGCAGTAGGTGCGGATGGGGGTTGTTTGGACATATTTCTCTCGTCTATCATTTCTTTTTTCTTTCTCCGGGAGACGGCCCGATATGGACTGAAATACTGTCTCAAAGGGCCGTTAAACCCTAAACCATCAATCAAAACCTCCTCAAATGACGATTTCCAATGCAGATACCCCCATTCTAATGCACTATTACATTTTCACCTTTCATAATGTACTAGTTAGCACCCATTGCAAGTGCTGTAAGCAACGTAAAACCAAACGTCAGCCAATGAGAAGCGACGTTTTAAAATGACATCGGAATTCCAACAGTTTTAATATCACAGGGTACATATACTGGCAGGCGACCAGTGGTGGCCGTTTTTTGTTACACTTTTTTATCTTGCAACGGACATATAGTGATTAGTGATTCTATATTTTTGTTTAATAAACTAGGGGTAACTGTCGTTATAATACTGATTTATTTTTTGAAATAGACTATAACACGTGTCTGTGACAGATCCTCAAACTAAGCCATCAAAACACATTGAAATACGAGCGTAGCATACCAGTGATGGCCGTCACGATTGCCATGCGTTGAATGATGCATTTTTCAAAACCTTGTTGTGGATTTAAACTTTGATAATATGTCATTGTAAGTCTGTGGTTTTTGTAAGAATTTAATAGTTTTAACGCGTTCAGCACAGATAAAATATAAGCAACAGTCAGAAACGGACTTTAAAACTCTGACGTAGTCATTTCGTAGGCATACGCTACATCACGCCGAAAACAAACATAAATAATGGTTGTCACGTGTGCTGTCATTTACAAGAATTTAGATGCTTTTTTGCAGGCTAGTTGCAGGATATACCTTTCTCGTCATAGGTAAACATTAATAAGGCAAGTTGTTTATGTTTATTTCTGTATTTAATTATGTCTGTATCAAGGGTTGTGATCCCCAGCAATGCAATAATGTTGGCATAAGGGTAGCTTGGGTTAATGGTTAACCTTTCGCCTTCCGTGGAGATAATTTGACCAGTCTTTTTTGTGGGAGTTTCTTTTGTTTCCTTTTACGAAATGGCCAAATCTGAGACAGATCAAATGCGTAATTGCGCATGCAAAACGCAAACGGCCACCACTGGTACGCGGCCACCACTGGTCGCACCCCAGTATACTGTCGCAAATCTGTTCTGATTGAACATTGGGCATGTCCCTAGGTATTCCTCGGGCTACTCAAAGATATGTACCTCGATAAATAACCAGGTATTCTTTGGCTACTCGAATATATGTATTATACATATTTTCGAGTAGCCAAAGAATACCTGGGTATTGCTAGGGTACTCGCAGATTCTATTCTATTCCGTTCTATCCCATAATCTTACTTGGGCACCACAGATGACTTCGAAACAATCCCTTTCCACCTTGTCCTGTCTTCTAGTTGAGCTGGCAAAATCCATCCCTGTCTACTCTTTAATATTGTCTTCCCACCTCTCCTTCTGTCTGCCTCATCTTCTGTTTCCTTTCACTGTACACTGAAGAATCGTCTTTGCTACACCAGAAGACCTTGAGACGCGGCCAAACCACCTGAGTTTCCGTTTCTTGACCAGCGTCAGGAGTTGATCATATTCTCCAATCATGGCTGCTTGGATCTTCCTGCGAACCTCCTCATTGGTTATATGGTCCTTGTACGAAATGTTCAGTAACCTTCGGTAGCAACTCATCTCAAAGGCCTGTGTTCTTTTCTCTTAACTCTGCCGTCAAGGTCCACGATTCACAGGCAAACAGGAATATGGAAATGACATGGGAGCGCATAAGTTTCACCTTTGATCCAAGAGATATGTTGTTATCTCTCCAAATTGGTTTCAGCTTGGTAAGAGCTGAAGTGGCTTGTGCATCCTCGAGAGAACCTCCTGTTCTGAGCCATCATCTGAGACAACTGCTCTAAGGTATTTAAAGCTTGTTACTGTACCCAGCTTATGCTCTTTTACCTCGATCTCCCTCTGGATGCCATCTGCGATGTTCGTCATCAGTTTGGTCTTCTCAGCACTGATCTCCATCTTATACCTTGTGCAGATTTGGTCGAGACTTTCAGCTAGAGCTTCTAGTTTCTGCTCTTTCTCAGCTAGAACGTCTATGTCATCGGCAAACCGCAGATTGGTAAAGTTTCCGCCACCTATGCTAACCTTTCCGTCATTTTCTTCTAGAGCATCAGACATGATCCGTTCGAGAAAAATGTTGAAGAGGATGGGTGACAGAAGACATTATTGTCTTACTCCAACTGTTGTTCTGAACCATTCTCCTTTGCTGCAATTTATCAAGACTGCACTTGAAGCCTTGTCGCTTAGCTGCTCAAAGGTGCGAAATAGATTTGCACTGATTTTGTACTTCCACATGGTGGCTTAAATAAGGCTGCATGCCATACCCTGTCAAAGGTTTTTTAAATCAATGAAGACACGGTACAGATTCTGCTGGTGATGGAGATACTTTTCACACAAGATTCTAAGGTTGAAGGTCTGTTCTGTGGTGCTCCTTTCTGCTCGGAACCCAGCCTTTCCCTCAGCGATTATCTCTTCGGCTTGTGGTTTAAGCCCGTTCAAGATGACTTTAAGCATGACTTTGCTTGAATGACTGATGAGGCTGATAGTTCTGTAGTTCTGTTAGAGCTGTAGCTTGCCCTTTTAAGGGAGCGTAATAATCAGCGACTGAGTCCATGGGGTAGGTCATTCTCCTGTTCTCCAGATCCTGTTACAGATGATACAGATATCTGTTAAAACATCAATCATGGTCTCCCCGCCAGCTTGAACACGTTCTGCTGGTATATTTTCAACTCCGGAAGATTTCCCCGTCTTTAGTGTTGCTATTGCAATCTCTACTTCCTCACGAAGGATCGGTTGTTGATCTTCTGGGGGCTGATTGCAGTCCAGAAACGCTTTGTCACCGTACGTCTCATGGTTGTATAGTTCAGAGCAATATTCTGTCCATTTGCTGAGAATCTCTTGTTCATCTGTAAGGCATTTCCCAGACTTGACCCGGATAGTTGTGGATCTACCCTGTTTCTCTGAAGTGAGATCCTTCACCAGCTGGTATGCTTTCTTGCTGTTGCTTTTGTTCAGGCAAGTTTCGATCTCCTCGCACTGACTAGCTATCCAGCCCTCCTTCGCTTTCTTCTCTGCCTTCTGAATCCACTTGTTTGCTTCCCTGTATTCTTCTGCTCCTCCTGCTTCATACCCCTTCTTCTTTAAAGTTCTCTCATCACAGGGGCCGAGAACATCTCTAGTGACCCAGGGCATTTTCCTGCAACGTTCCTGCCCAAGTATCTCACTGGCTGCATCTGTCACTGCTGTATTGTAGGTGGTAATCATGGTATCTATGCCCATGTCATCATCCCTTAGACCAATGAGTGGTGCAAATTTCCCACCTATTGTTGCTTGAAAAGTGCATGCCACATCTGGGTCCCTTAGCTTCTCAAGATCAAACTTTAGTCTTGGCTGGGTTGGCTTTCTAACTTTCTTCAGACGAACTCGGAAGGTCATCATCACCAGGTCATGGTCACTTCCTATGTCTACTCCAGGAAAACTCATTGTCCTATGGATGTTTACTCCTGATCGGAAGCGCTTCCTCACCAAGATGTAATCAATCTGATTGTGGTGTTTCCCATCTGGGCTGTGCCATGGCCATCTTCTTGATGGTTTGTGAGGGCCTAGGGTGTTTGTCAGTACTTGGCTGTTACAGGTTGCAAACTCTAAAAGTCTGAGACCTCTCTCGAGGTACCACAGATCTCTCGAAGATATGTAATTCAAATAATCAGGTATTCCTTTGGCTGCTCGAAGATATGAGCCGCGACACGAGAAAACCAACAAAGTGGTTGTGCGCCCAGCGCAGACTTAGATCAGTCTGGACATCCACTAAAACTAATCATATATTTCGTCAAGCGCTTAAAGAGTAGCTCAGGGTCTCAGCTACCTCCATGCGGACAGCGAAGACTCTGATCAGTCTGGGCGGATGCCCAGGCTGATCTGATTCTGCGCTTGGCCCGCAACCACTTTGTTGGTTTTCTCGTGTCGCGGCTCATATGTATTATACGTATTTTCGAATAGCCAAGGAATATCTGGGTATTGTTCGAACTTACCTAAGTTATTATGTTAAACATACTTATAAATGGGACTATTTAAGAACGAAATAATCAGGATTCGGACTCGCATAACGCTGGATTTTGCATTCACATGAGTACATGAGGCAAACAGAATGGAAATAAGTATACGTAGAGCATAAGTTAAACAAACTATAGATGATTAAGTAATGCCCTCTTTTTGAACGGCATTTTTCAAAACTATTGGTTTAAACAGTAGTTTATTCAGTTGCTACATACATACGAGGGGCGTTTGAAAAGTAATGCAAATGACGTAATTTCTCGGTAACCACTATATAAACAGAACTTCTGATTGCAAAAACACATAAAGCTATATTATGCGTAGGAAAGTCTGTAAACACGGCGTATTTTTTTAAAAAGGGCGCATTTTTATCTTCTTTGAAAGAGGTATTCCCTAAAGACACTGCAGAATTTTAGTTTAGTAGGCCGTAATTTATATATCGTCAGTCTTTGATTTGTTTTTATTTTTGCTACTAAAAGACAATGCCCAGGCAATGTTGTCCTGTAAATATCGCGGATGTTTTTTTTTTTTTTTTAATCTGGGTTCCATACTGGCCCGGGAATATGGACTATGTAGTAGCAAATTCCCCATTTCTACCAAAAATCAAATGATTTCTTAATGAAAACAATGGTATTAGCATTCAAAATCTTGTCAGCAAGATTATTTACTTGCGTCAACGAAAACCTGTCAACAAATTCAAATTAATGCCAAAAACGAAGCCTCTACACGCTTTTAAAAATGACGTTAACGTATATATTTCAATAACGTCATAAGAATTGCGCATTGCTGTGCCAAGAATAAATCGATAACAGTTGCCACCCTTCTAACTTTTGTATGAATATTGTAGGCAACAATGGACAAGCAACTGACAAAGATTAATTTTGTATTTGCAATGATATTTGACTTGAATGCCCAACACTGAAAAGATTTTACATATGAAATTAGCCCAGTGGTATGACAGGGGCCTAATAAAATGCGTTGTAAGTCAATATGAAAAGGTGTCTTTGTACAACGTTTGGTATCATTGTAAAGACAAAATGTAGTGTTTTCAGCATATGCATAGAATTTGTACCCAGTTTTCCCCTAAACAAAGTTATGAGGCCATTTGCATTACTTTTCGAACGCCCCTCGTATATACAAATACAAATCATTTCAATGTAGGATCTGACGGTAAGCGCAATGCTTGTATGATAGTCATCTCCTAACTATTCATTCATAGTCATTTCCAAACTACTGAACCGGAGTACCTGGCCTGGGAAACTGTTTTTTTTTTTTTTTTTTTTCGTTAACTAAACGTTTTGGTGTGTAAACATTTTGGAAAAGGTTAGAAAATTCTGTATTTATTGATGACAGAGGTATTGCTGATGCTTATCAGTAGTTGAATAGCTGAAGTATGAAGCTCAAGATATAGTGTGTCGCATGGGTTTAAAACATATATATGGAAAGGCCATGAAACAAAAGCAGACCGAAGCCCTAAAATTTTGCTTATTTATATTGAAATTGTAATGTTCCTTAATAGGGTTCAATTAGAAAGACATTGTTGGGTTATATTGTATCTATTGTACATGATATATAATCGTATTTATTCATCAAGCTCCATATTCTCAAAATGATCTCGCATGCTGGCATATAATCATATTCCTAAAAACGCTCATGAATACTAAGCTCCGCCTACAGCAATATATTGGCATCTACCGTATTATCATAAACACTACAGAAACAGTGTAAAAGAAGTATATTGACGCATTTGCATAACTGTTTTTTTCTTTGTTTGTTTGTTTGTCAATGTGTGATTTCCTGCTGACTGTCTCCTGTCATAGTTGTGGCAAATATTATGTCTTGAAATAAAAGAGCGATTCTCGCAATTTCTAGTAAACATTTTGCTGTTGCTTTTATTACTTCCTCTTTGTGTCGGGTCAGTTTCGTTTTCACATAAATCCCGGAGTCACATGCATTTGTATATGAGCCGCGACACGAGAAAACCAACAAAGCGGTTGTGCGTCCAACGCAGACTCAGATCAGCCTGGGCACCCGCCTAGTTTGATCAGAGTCTTCGCTGTCCGCATGGAGGTAGCGTAGACCCTTAGCCACCCTTTAAGCGCTTAGCGAAGAGTCTGATCAGACTGGGCGGATGCCCAGGCTGATCTGAGTCTACGCTTTGCGCACAACCACTTTGTTGGTTGTCTTGTGTCGCGGCTCAATTATGTTTGTATATTTATATCAACTCAAACAACAGCAGTATCTTTTTCGCAAGATAGTTAAACTTTACACGAGGAAGTTTAAGTATTAGGTAAGTAAATTAAAGTAATATTTTTCGTTACCAGTGGGTGCCTTTATCTTTAATTAACACATGATGTTGAAGAGCAGATCGCAAAATATTATTTCACGCCGTAAGCATGTATGTTGCACACCCCAGCTTGGTGAGGTTCAGGGGTACGTTAACATGTCAGGCACTGAACCCATAGTCTCTATTGCGGCTGGCAATAGAGACTATCGTCTTTGCCGAGTAACAGCGCCCATCTGGCAGCTGTGGTCAGGTGTAGTGGTTCAGCAACCTTTTCAGGTCCCAGGGTCTTAACGTGTGGCTTGGGACAGTGAGAATTGCGGTTCTATTTGCCTGTTTCCTGTAAAATTCTTTGGCAGAAACCAGGGTTATGGGCCTTAGTTCCGCCGTTATGGAGGCGAGTTTGCCTCCTTAATTGCACACTGCCAATATGACCTCTTATAAAGCTAATATGTAAGTTTCAGAATTTTGAATTCCTATTGTAAACAATCTGCTTAATGCATAGTCCTTGAAGTTTTGGCTATTCTATCCTTCGATTCCGTTGTGTATTTAATATATTAGAGGTGGGTGACGGCTCGTAGTTAAGGTTTCCTAGCCCTAGTTCTGCTTTGTAGTCGTAGAAATCCTTTTTTTTGGGGGGGGCGCGATTTGATATGAGCCCTAAAAATTTAACTTTTACTTATTGTGTTCCCTTGAAAAGAAGCAGTGGGTAGATATTTAAGTCTTAGTCGGCGAAGCCGGGGAAAACTTCGGGCGTCACTTACTTGCAAGTAACCTATTGCGTTCATACTTCCATTTCCGAGAAATGAAATTTATCATTTATATTTATACTATGTTTTCATATCGATTTTGTTATTTTTCGTGAAGTTTTGACTAATATAACGCCAAAAGGAAGGACGAAGAATATCTATTAACAAACGTATTTGGTTATGCCGCTCAACAGCCGTCACTTTGATATGACGTATATCGCACGTTACGTCGGCTAATCAACAACTTGAATCGTCCGCGATGGTGCTTACGCGTTACGTCGCGTGAACACGGTATGAACATTTCGCCCAATATAGGCGCATCTGATTGATTGGTTGATTTGATGCTTAACGTCCACGGTAAACAGCTATGGTCATGTCGGGACGGTCAGTTAACCTAACCACACCATTCCTTGGCAGGCTTGGACCTCCTAAGCGGTTAACCAGTACTAAGTGCACATACTTTCGCCAGTAACTGACAACTGCCCTTCTTGAATCAGCGGAAGGAGAAACAAAAGTATGTGGCCAGACCGGGTTTCGAACCCAGGACCTCTGACTTACGAGTCAGGTGCCCTACCGATTGCGCTACGCGGCCCGGCACAGGTGCAGCTGAGGTAATTGTCGACGAGTGTTAATGTTTACAAAAAAATGTCATTTTCGGATGTTCATAAACGTATGAACGCAATGAATTACATGCAAGGCAATAACGCCCGAAGGGCGTCACGGACTTTGCACGGAACCTCTTACGGTCATACTTTCATGAGCTATCGTAAAAAGAATGTTATCTTTTATATTCATTCTATTTTATTTCATATCAGTTTTGTTACTTACTCGGGAAGTTTTGACTAATTTAACGCCAAAGGAAGGACGAAGAATAGCTATTCATACTTCCTTGAATTACCGAAAAAGAAAGTTTTCTTTTTTATTTATACTTAGTTTTCACATCATTTTTTTTTTTCTTTTTCGAGAAGTTTTGACTGATTTAAAGCAAAAGGCAGGACGAAGAATAGCTACTAACCAACGTGTATGGTTAGACGTTCAACAGCCGTCACTTAGATATGAAGTATATCGAACTTTGCGTCGGCCAAAGAACTAGTTCCTGAGTTATCCGCGTAACGTCGCGTGAACAAGTGTTGTTCATGCATGTATGAACATCGTCAACCATGTATAAGTTATCTGAGGAAGTTGTAGACGAGTTTAAATACTTAAGAAACAAATGTCATTTTTCGGATGTTCATGGAATTATGAACGCAATTGTCTACGTCGGCCAAACAACTACGTGAACTATCAGCCACGTCGCTTACACGTAACATCGCGTGAACTAGTGCTGTTCATAGATGTTTTTTAAACATCGTCAGCCCAGTATAGATTCATCTAAGGAAATTGTCGTCGAGTGTAAATATTATAAGGGAGATAACGTTCCTGTTATAGCACAATTTTACTTGCACTAGAATCACTGATTCTATATCTCCAATAGAATAGGTGGTGTGCATATGAAAATATGTGAAATTAAGAACTACGTCCTTGAGGATGTTAATTAATACTCAAAATTTCTCTTTTATTCGAATGATCGGACAGCGGAGATGTTATATTTTACAAAGCGTTACTTTTGACTAATCAATTATTTTGGTCAAGGACAGTTGTTTATATGTTAGACATTTTTTCCACTTCCACTTCAAATTTGCGTCGCAACAACTTGATAATGTACCGTTTACCATTTCCAACTGCGTAAGAGTCTACTGGCTTACAAGGATAAATTTTAAAAGAAAGGAACCCTTTCGAAGACTACGTAGTTTCCGATAATAAAGACTCATTTATAACCCTGACAATAACTGGTGACGAACCAGAGAAAAGCGAAATGAAATTTCTTACTTTTAATTGGACAGTCCATTTAAAGACTGATTAGTACAAAAAAGAGTCTAAATTGATCTAGAATAAGAGCCTTAACCAGTCTAAAATTTCAGATTTCTTAGAATATATCCTACTCTTCTTGTATATATTTTGGTAATGTCATTCAACAGCCGTTGCTTAGACATGACGTTAATCGAACGTTACGTCGGCCAAACACTACTTGAATCATCCGCGACGTCGCTAACGCGTAATGTCGCGTGAACAAGTGCTGTTCATGCATGTATGGACATCGTCAGTCAAGTATAGGTTCATCTGAGGAAATAATCGACGAGTGTTAAATGTCATATTTCGGATGTTCATGGAAGTTTGAATGCATGCAATGGGTTAAAAGCAAAGTAATTACGCCCGAAGGGCGTCTTGGAACTTTGCACGGAACCCATTACGTTCATACTTCCTTGAATTACCGAAAAAGAAATTAATCTTTTATACTTAGTTTTCACATCAATTTTATTACTCATTCATGAAGTTTTGACTGACTTAACGCAAAAGGCAGGACGAAGAATAGCTACTAACCAACGTGTTTGATTGTGCCGTTCAACAACGTCACTTTGACATGACGTATATCAAACTTTACGTGGCCAAACAACTACTTGAATTATCCGCGTAACGTCGCGTGAACAAGTGTTGTTCATGCATGTATGGGCATCGTCAGCCTTGTATTTAAGAAATAAAAGTCATCTGAGGAAGTTGTAGACGAGTTTAAATACTGAAGAAACAAGGCATTTCTCGGATAGTCATGGAAGAATGAACGCAATGGTTTTCGTCGGCCAAACATCTACTTGAACTATCGGCGACGTCGCTTACACGCAACATCGCATGAACGAATGCTGTTCATGGATGCTTGAACATCGTCAGCCCAGTATAGATTCATCTAAGGAAATTGTTGTCGAGTGTAAGTATAATTAGGGAGATAACGTTCCTGTAATAGCCCAATTCCACTTGCACTAGAATCACTGATTCTATATTTCCAATAGGAGGTGTACATATGAAAATATGTGAAAAAAGAATATATGGGATTTGAGAACGACGACTTGAGGATGTTAATAAATACTCAAAATGTCTCTTGTATTTGAAAGATCGGACGGCGGAGATGTTATATTACAAAAAGGATTAATTTTGACTAATCAGTTATTTTGGTCAAGGACAGTTGTTTATATGTTAGACATTTTTTCCTTCCACTTCAAGTTTGCGTCGCAACAACTTGATAATGTACCGTTTACCATTTACAACTGCGTAAGAGTCTACTGGCATACAGGGATAAATTTTAAAAGAATGGAACCCTTTCGAAGAAAGGATCGCACTGAAGAAAACAATGTTTCCTTCGCACATATGCATTCATATCTAAAAGTCAGACATATCCATATACCTCAGAATATGAAGAATGTCAAAGATGTATAGATTCCACGTCTCCTTCCGTTCGTTCATCTGTCCGTTAGCTGTATCATGTCCGTTTGTCCTTATCTTAACATCCTTTACGTTGAGTTCAAACTCTTCTTTAATAGTTTTCCGAAAAAGCCTGACTGGCACCTTTCGTTTTGTGTTTTTAAAATCAGTTGCCATCTTCTGAATTCTGCTGCTGGTCTAAAGACAAATTTACAGACGTATAAACCCTTTTGTAGCATTTGCGATTCAATTAATATTCCATTGCATATAGCCTGGAACCTCGTTATACCGTGGTACTTGCCGATACTATCCACGTGAAAAGTAAAAGTGTTCGTTTGTAGCTGTGTAAATGGCAATAATCGGCAGTATCATATTTGCTGCTTTGTTGAAAATGATACAAAATCACTGGTACAATTATTAGTCTTAAATGCAATATACTAATATATATAAAAACTCATTTATTAGTTTATGACAGTCACAAGAAGGACAAACATTAATCTGTTGTTGACTCACTCCAGCAAGTGGTTTGAGTGGCACTTTTTCCTTTAAAGATGCATATAGATATCAAAACTTTAGGTTTTACGTACCCAAAGCCATTTCTCGTAACTAAAACCTGACTTGCAGCATATTGCATCACCTCTGTTGTCTATTTTTATCATGTATTATTTGGAGCTGGGTTTTCCAATAGTAAAAATATTCCTTCCGGTTTCCAGCCTTTGATGAGGTACTTATCAATTTTCATTAAGCTGGGACCCACCTGTCATGGCATCACAAAAGAAATGCTGTCATCACCTATCACCTACTCGTTTTTGGAATATGATCATTTCAACAAAGAACTACTTGCAGTGTTAGCTATACTTATGCATCTTTTTTGTTTTCCAAAAAGATATTTCTTACGAAAATAACTGCAATAAAATATAAGAATAGATTCTTCTGAACTGCTTTCATGTTAATTTTATATGAAATAGTAATTTTTAGGAATGTGCTTGAAACATGCCTCCCCGACAGTAATAATGGTCATTCAGACTGCAGCTTGGGGTCGCCATTTTGAAACTGAAAAGATACATTGCAAGAGATTACTTCCAAAATCTTGAGCGCATGCCAATGAATTTCAAAAACTCTATTGGACAAATCTGACTACGAGAAATGGCAGTTAATTGAACCAGGTGAAGGATCTATGCTGATTCTTTATCCGTTAAGTATTTACTTTGAAAAACCACTTGCTAGAGTGGGTCAACATGAGAGTAGTTCAAAAACAAAATCATACTAAAAAAGAGTCTGCAAAAAGCTGTGAATTTAATGTATTAACATAAATCTTGCTATGAGTCAATATTTCAGGTTTTATTTGATTTGAACTTTGATAAATGACATTAAATGTGTTTTTAGCATCTAATTTACAAAAATAAAAATAAATAAGCATATACAAATCCTGCGTATTTGTATATATTTATTACTTATTCATAGAAAGTGGTGAAACAGTATAATACCAGTTTCTCCTTATTAGGGCCCTCCCTAAGAGACTTCTCAGCAGCTGTAATCCCCATACAACCACTTAGGTAAGAGTAAGCCTTTCATGTGAGCTATGGTCCTCAGGGCGCATTATTGGAGGCTGGCAATCTTTAGGACCACTATTTTTTAGTTTTTCGAAAAAGGGGGGGGTATCAATAAGGCGGGTTTCTGCATCCTAACAAAGTTCTCTTTTTTAACTGATGGTATACTCCAATGTGTCTAGTTTATTAAACCATATGTGACTTTGGTCGGAAAGCTCTACTTACTGAGCTATGGATTCACAGAAGTGGGTGGGGTAATCCAACATGGTTTTAGCCTGTCTTGTAAAAACATTCTCATTTGGTAGAAGATTACAACAGACAGACAGGATTTGAAAAAAAGGATTAACAGAACATCTAAAATATATTTCCATATCATTTTATTTGATTTAATTGAACATATATTGGCAAAAAAGACTTCCTTTGACATTCAGCATTTTTTTATATTTTTGTTCTCAATTTTCAATATTTCTTAGCATTATTGTTACATAAACAGACCAGTTATCATCAAACTCATGTCAAGGGAGCACCTTGACCATGACATTCGGAGGATGTGACCAGAATTTCACAATGACCTAGTTTTCATGGTTGACTGAACACTTAAACTTGCTTGGAAGATGGTTTTCATTCAATTTAGACCTAGAATTACAAAACGTTGGTCAAATTACTATTTTAACTGCTATATTATGCCCTATACCCCCGCCACTAAAGGTGAGAGGATACATATTGGCTTCAGTGCAGATCTCCTTGGCGTCTGCATCTGTGTCTATGTCACATATTAAGTCCTTCTTTGACCTTGGAAACAAGGTCAAGGTCAGATTTTGATGACCTTGACCTTGTTTCCAGGATCACCGGAGTTTAATATGTGACACAAACACAGATGCAGATGCCAACGAGTTCCGCACTGAAGCCAATATGTATTCCCCCACCTTTAGAGGCGGGGGCGTGGGGATTATTATAGCAGTTAAAATAACAATTTGACCGAAGTTTCGCAATTCTAGGTCAAAATTGAATGAAAACCATCTTCCAAGCAAGTTTAAGTGTTCAGTCGACCATGAAAACTAGTTCATTGTGAAATTCTGGTCACATCCTCCGAATGTCCTGGTCAAGGTGCTTCCTTGACATAGGTTTGATGATAACTGGTCTGTTTATACAACGATAATGCCAAGAAATATTGAAAATTGAGAACAAAAATATCAAAAAATGCTGAATGTCAAAGGAAGTCTTTTTCGACAACATATGTTCAATTAAATCAAATAAAATGATATGGAAATACATTTTAGATGTTCTGTTAATCATTTTGTCAAATCCTGTATGTCTGTTATACTCTTCTACCAAATGAGAATGTTATTACAAGACAGGCTAAAACCATGTCGGATTACCCCACCCCCTTCTGTGGACCCATAGCTCAGTAAGTAGGGCTTTCCGACCAAAGTCACATATGGTTTAATAAACTAGACACGTTGGAGTATACCATCAGTTAAAAAAAGAAAACTTTGGTAGGATGCAGAAAACCCACCTTATTGATACCCCCCCCACCCCCCTTTGTCTTTAAATAACCGGATGCTTCGAGGCTGGAAATTGTATCGGAGTTTCGCTACGATGATGTAAATAGCTGCTTGAGGGGTCTTACTTTTAACTTTATTTAGGTTTATGTTTTAATTCTGCTGACAACTTAAAGTCAGTGTCAGAGACATTTATTTTTATTTTATTTTTATCTTTTTATAATTATTATTATAATTATTTTTTTCTTTTATTCATTTTTATAGCAGTTGCTATAAAACTTATGCAAATAGTGAAATCGCTGAACAGACACATGGTTTTTCGGCTGATGTGTGTCTGCACTGTTTGCCTAAATATGTTTTATGAAATGCTTGGCACTAATGGGTTAATTAAACAGGGAGGTTAGATTAAGTCTTTATTTTCGAGTTACATGTATAATCTTTTTTTTCTTGCTGCCTCAGTAAACTGTTTATCTTTGATTTTGTTTAAGTTCAAGTTTATTCAAAATGTGATTCAGGCCACCGGCCCATTCCACTTATATACAAAACATATAATATCTTTTACAATACGGCATGCGCATGCAGCATATATACAATTGTAACAATATTTGAGTAAAGTGTTTCTATTTAACAACGGTTTTCTTCTTTCAAGTGCATTGTATATGTAGCTGGCGAGCGATTTAACGAAATGCTCGTTTTTAGATGACATGAGGTTGAGACATTTTTGTTTATTTGGAAAGGAATGGAATTGTGTCGGAATGAATGACGGACGTATATCATCTTATGCATTACAGATCAACAGAAAATGATATTCGTCCTCGATCTCCCGTTTGTTGCATATTTTACAAAATCGTTCATTTTTTGGTTTCTTTAAATATCGCCCTTTTTCAATTTCTAAATTGTGCGACCAGGCTCTGAACAAAGCCAAAGCATTTCTATATTTTCTTAAATTAATAATTCCCAGACAGAATTCATAGCTTCAACTAGTTTTAAACTCTTTGTATAGGGTTAATCTAGAGGAGTTATGAATACTTTCTGACCATGCTTGCAGGTACTGATCCCTTAGTCTCTGAGAAAACATACGTATAAAGTTATTTTCATTTTCAACATTTTGATTCTCCCATACATATCCAAACCAATTCGTATATAGCATGTCTTAAACTCATAATGCCCAATTCGTTTGACCAACGGTCTGTAGATAATGCAGCATGTTATAAGATTTTTTAACAAAACTTTGGTCTAGAAAGTGTATCAGTAAGAACCCGAATGTGAGTTTGGATTGTGTAGGGGAAACCGGCCACACTCACCAAGGGCAAAACTGTTTGAAAGTTTGAAACTAACATTCAAGAAACGTTTACATGCATATCTGTGTACACGTTCTAAGCAATCGTGTTTTTCACACCCCACATCTCTGATCCGTACAATAATATTGGTGCAATCTTAACATCAAATAATTTGAAAAATGTTGGTCTAGACGAATTTCCATAGGTATTATAAAGATGATAAAAAAGAGATTCAAGCTTTCTTGCCTTTTACAGCAATATCATTTGCCATACGATTTAACGCCATTTGCGTGGTGAATCGTAAACCAACATAATGGAAATCATTTACCACTTCCAACTTTGTATCTTTATATAACCATTGCTCCCCTTTTGCCAGTTTACCACCATTTTTAAATATTTGTAGTATTGACACATATATTATAATCATCACAGAATTCCTGTAGACCTATTGCTTTAAACTAAGAAGTTTGCTTGTGATTTGAGCAACTGCTTATTTTTCAACAAGTGGTCTAGACTCACATTTTTATATTTATTTTCAGAGGCAAACGATTCCTAGCCACCCCCACACGTTTGAGCAAGTCATCATGGACGAAACTGGTGACAGGCAAAAAGGTCGCGCACCTGCCTTGTTTTTGTTTGCACTATTCAGTGGAATAACAGTAGTCTTAACCTCGGCTCACTTTTTATCCCATGGAGGAAAGTTTCACATTTACTTTATCTCACTATATGCGTGGGAAACTATACTGTTTGCATTGTCTATCGTCGCGATGGCTGTGTTTATATACTCCAGAAACAAGCATACGCATGTTGGCGATACGAGCCTATCATTGCTAACCGTAGACGATGATCTTGATACTAATGAGTTTCCTGTTCGTTCGAACCATCTTGATGGCAAGATAAACCGGTCATGGTGGACTTATATTCCTCTAAGCTCATTTGTATTTGGTCTCTGCTGTTTAGGGAGTGTCATTTTGCCCGTGTTTGAGACTAATAGAACTATTTGCAATCTTTCGTGCTTTGAAAATACATCAAAACGGTTGATGGCTATGCTCATTCTCAAATGCGGGAAAAACTTAACGTGTCTATTGTTTTGCATGGTTCAGTTAGCGTTTGCACTGACATTCAAAAGAAAATATGCAAAAAGCCTGATGATGAAAAGTTGTCTTTCGGTGGTTATAGCCTGCAATATTACACTTTGTGTAAATGTTGTTTTGAATATAATCTGGACATCAAATACAATAGAAACATTATTTAACCAGAATAGCAGTGGCGTAACATATGAACTGTTAGAAGAATGGGTATATTCAAAATGCACGAATCATACCGCAGATGTTGACCAAACTATTCTATATTTTTACAAGTATTCATATCAATTTCCCATAGAATACGCTCTTTTTGGCATTTGTATCCTCTGCAGGATTTGGAATGTTATGTCGCGTTCTAAGCCATCAACCGCTACATTACAGACCATGGAGCGCATACGGGCAATTTCTGAAACAAGCAGAGAAACAGTTGATACCAACTCGAGCAATATTTTGTCAATTGAAGAATCAGAAAGGACGCCTTTATTACGAAAATCTATTTCACGTAGATGCAAATATATAAGATCGGCCATCAAGGCAACTGCTGTTTTTGTGGCTAGACATGCTTTTCTTCCGACAACGGTACTTGTACTGGGTGTGTTTACATGTCAACTATATACGGAAATTAAAACAGCCATAGTGGAGGATAGCGTGCGGTCACTTATCTATTACAATCAAAATATTTCTTATTCAAGTATGCACGAGTTTTATTCGATGCTGCAAACAATATATACATACGTGCTTTGCATAGTTGCATTCGTGGGATTTATGTTGGCACTGAATGTAACAACAACACAATCATTAAACGACCCAAGAAGCATATTGCTTGTCGTTGGAGCAACAGGTCATTTACTACTAATTTTGTTCGAAACAATTGACAGTATTGAACAGTTCTTTGCAGACAATTCTAAAAAGGCTGAAAAAGTGGTGTTCCTGGTTAAAATTATCCTCCACTACCTTGGGCTTTACTCACAAACGGTGCTAGTCTTGAAATCAAGAAAAATAAAGATAAATAGGTCATCTATGGCATCCGGTAAACAACTTTTCATCAAAGCCGCAATCGTGTTTATTGGCCTATGTAACACAGAACGATGGGCAGCGGATAGTTTTATGTCGCCAACTGTTCTGATCCACATCGATGAAATCCATGATGAAGATCCAAATGACCGGAAAGTATGGTGGTTCCTGACACAGTTTCTCTATCCTTTGGTGATTGTTTACAGATTATTGTCGGCGGTTTTGTGCTTTGAGGCTTGTGTGAGGTTCAGTCATGAGACGTTACAGGAAAACCAGTTACAATCAGCCTCAACTGACTAATATTATTTTACATCTATATGTCCGATAATCGCCACCTTTTTTTACCTTAATTATAACCTGATAATGAAGTTAATTAAGGCTCCACTTTGTGAATTCTTCAAAAGAGGTTGTCAGTTCGATACATTTGTGCTGAAGTGAGACATGCTATACTGAGAAGTTTCGACAAATTAATTACGATATTGCGATATCAAAAGGCTGCAGGTTTACCAATCACCTCATGGAATAGACCATTTGTTCAGAATGCGTTTAAAAAGGAATTTTCGAAGGAGTGCCTTTGGTAGATAAAAAAATATCGGCGCACAACGCGCTTATTACAACGAATACTGCAGTGTGCAAAAAAATTATCAGCGCACAACGCGCTAATTACAACGAATACTGCAGCGCAGTGCAGTATTCGTTGTAATTAGCGCGTCATGCGCACATGGATAACTTTCCACGCCACTGTTTAAAAATCGATAATCGATACTCGCGAATAGAGCTGGTAATAAAATACACTACGAGATATGGGCAAGTCATCTTTTCCTTCTTATTTTATTTTTCTTTTTATTCAAATCCATTTTTCCGTGTTCATTTCGAAAACCGCATTAATTTGCGAACAGCCTGATATGCGTAAGAAATACCGCGGTCATTTTTTAGTTTAAGTTGACTACCCTCAAAATGTATAGAATATATAGTAAATCATGACTTTTTAACTGCGTTGATCAAAGTTTTTACCCGCATATGTCTCTTTTTTTCATAAAATGAAAATTTTCCGTGTTCATTCCGAAAACTACAATTATTCAGCATTTTACTGATATAATTTTTATTGAAATAGGAAGTAAAACAGTGCGGTCATTTTTACATTTTCGATCAGCACCCTTATTTTCTGCTGGCCCTAAATATCCAACAGAATTCACACATTACTCCAGGTGGCGTAGAAAGTTGCGGACGCTAAAGGCGATTTACAAGGGGAATATTCCAGTGCTCACTGTTTTATATGACCCGACTGCTCTTGTAAGGAGAGGAGAGTTGGGAGGGGTGGGAGGCGGGAGGGGAGGGGGGTAAATAAGTTGATGAACGCAAAATTCGTAAAAAGTGTCCTCTCTGGATTTTTCAAATAAATAGTACTATAAGATAAGATGAACAGGTCATATGTAATATCATTAATCTTACTGTTTTCTTCAGAAAAAAATGCGTTTTTCTACCAAATTGTCTGCTTGGCAACGTTTGTTTTCCGCTGAAATGCTTTAATTTCGTCCGACATATAAGTTCGGCAAAAACAATGTTTGGCTTCTGAGACCAGACTTGTTAGCTCTAAGGTTTGACAATTGATTGATTGACTTGTTTTGGGTTTAACGGCCCTTTGAGACAGTATTTCAGTCTATATCAGGCCGTCTCCCAGAGAGAGGGAGAAAGAAAAGAGAAATAATAGAAGAGAGAAAAAATGTCCAAACAACCCCCCCCCCCGCACCTACTGCAAGCACAGTAGGGCCTTGCCCTACAATCGTCCAAATGAGTAGGACGCCCCGGCACTGAATGTTACATACAGCGCCATTGCACCACCCGACCACCCCGAAGGTTTGACAAGCTGATTACCATATTAATTCGGCCATAAGACAAAGGTTCATTTCCCCCCACACAAACAGAATGACCCCAAACATCTGAAACCTACAGTAACTGTGCTGTAAGACCGGATTTCTCTTACGGTCTAAAAAAGCTCAAGATCCATCTTAAAAGATGGACCTAGAATTTTGTCTTCTTCTTTGGAGGAAATCCCGTCTTATAACTGAATAAAAAGTTCCATCATGTGTCAATAGAGACGATTCAGTTCCAACATTTATGAGCAGGTAGTTCTGTAATGTGAGTTATTAGGTCTTGGATTGGGTAACCTGACTGCCAGATTAATTCGGCTATAAGAAGGGGCTTCCCCCACCCCAGTAAAAAAAAACCATACAACAACCTCCAATGCGTTCAATAGTAATTTTGCTATAAAACCGGTTAATCTTGTACAGTCTAAAGTCTACATCCATCTTAAAAGATGGAACTAGAATTTTGTCTACTTCCTTGGAGAGAAATACGCGTCTTATTACCGAATAAAGACATATATCATGTGCTATTAGCAAAGATTATGATCCGACTCATATGTACAGTCTGTTCTGTGATGTACGGTTTGTATATTCCAAAGCGCATGCACAAATCAAATTTAAACATTTCAGGCGCGTCATGAAAAATGTACACTCATACATAGGATAAACGCACGAATTACGCTTGTCTGAACCAGCCTGCACATGGTACTCCACAGTCTGATCAGACCTGCACAGTTCCCTTTCAAAATTGTGCATGCCTAGATATTTTCTTTGCGAAGATCTCACGCTAAATCAGTATATTTTGTATGTGTGCAGGTTGGCAGTGTTTGTATATGCAGACAGTACTTTTTGCAGGATGCGGACAATAACACCTTTTAATATACAAAGTGATAATTAATATTACGCTCGATTAACCCGCTAAATACCCGAAAAACATTTGGTAAGGTCGTGGGTTCGAATCCCAGTTGTTACCTTTTTTTTTTTTTCTATTTGTCTTTCCTGCAATAAATTGAAGTATCTGCAAACAACTTTATATATCATATTTAACAAAATCGATCATTTTTGGCAACTTAATACATGGAAAACAGCTTTGAGAATAAGGACCTTACCTAAAGGCGTTTTACAAGGGGAATATTCCAGTGCTCACTGTTTTATATGACCCGACTGCTCTTGTAAGGGGAGGAGAGTTGGGAGGGGTGGGAGGCGGGAGGGGAGGGGGGTAAATAAGTTGATGAACGCAAAATTCGTAAAAAGTGTCCTCTCTGGATTTTTCAAATAAATAGTACTATAAGATAAGATGAACAGGTCATATGTAATATCATTAATCTTACTGTTTTCTTCAGAAAAAAATGCGTTTTTCTACCAAATTGTCTGCTTGGCAACGTTTGTTTTCCGCTGAAATGCTTTAATTTCGTCCGACATATAAGTTCGGCAAAAACAATGTTTGGCTTCTGAGACCAGACTTGTTAGCTCTAAGGTTTGACAATTGATTGATTGACTTGTTTTGGGTTTAACGGCCCTTTGAGACAGTATTTCAGTCTATATCAGGCCGTCTCCCAGAGAGAGGGAGAAAGAAAAGAGAAATAATAGAAGAGAGAAAAAATGTCCAAACAACCCCCCCCCCCGCACCTACTGCAAGCACAGTAGGGCCTTGCCCTACAATCGTCCAAATGAGTAGGACGCCCCGGCACTGAATGTTACATACAGCGCCATTGCACCACCCGACCACCCCGAAGGTTTGACAAGCTGATTACCATATTAATTCGGCCATAAGACAAAGGTTCATTTCCCCCCACACAAACAGAATGACCCCAAACATCTGAAACCTACAGTAACTGTGCTGTAAGACCGGATTTCTCTTACGGTCTAAAAAAGCTCAAGATCCATCTTAAAAGATGGACCTAGAATTTTGTCTTCTTCTTTGGAGGAAATCCCGTCTTATAACTGAATAAAAAGTTCCATCATGTGTCAATAGAGACGATTCAGTTCCAACATTTATGAGCAGGTAGTTCTGTAATGTGAGTTATTAGGTCTTGGATTGGGTAACCTGACTGCCAGATTAATTCGGCTATAAGAAGGGGCTTCCCCCACCCCAGTAAAAAAAAACCATACAACAACCTCCAATGCGTTCAATAGTAATTTTGCTATAAAACCGGTTAATCTTGTACAGTCTAAAGTCTACATCCATCTTAAAAGATGGAACTAGAATTTTGTCTACTTCCTTGGAGAGAAATACGCGTCTTATTACCGAATAAAGACATATATCATGTGCTATTAGCAAAGATTATGATCCGACTCATATGTACAGTCTGTTCTGTGATGTACGGTTTGTATATTCCAAAGCGCATGCACAAATCAAATTTAAACATTTCAGGCGCGTCATGAAAAATGTACACTCATACATAGGATAAACGCACGAATTACGCTTGTCTGAACCAGCCTGCACATGGTACTCCACAGTCTGATCAGACCTGCACAGTTCCCTTTCAAAATTGTGCATGCCTAGATATTTTCTTTGCGAAGATCTCACGCTAAATCAGTATATTTTGTATGTGTGCAGGTTGGCAGTGTTTGTATATGCAGACAGTACTTTTTGCAGGATGCGGACAATAACACCTTTTAATATACAAAGTGATAATTAATATTACGCTCGATTAACCCGCTAAATACCCGAAAAACATTTGGTAAGGTCGTGGGTTCGAATCCCAGTTGTTACCTTTTTTTTTTTTTCTATTTGTCTTTCCTGCAATAAATTGAAGTATCTGCAAACAACTTTATATATCATATTTAACAAAATCGATCATTTTTGGCAACTTAATACATGGAAAACAGCTTTGAGAATAAGGACCTTACCTAAAGGCGTTTTACAAGGGGAATATTCCAGTGCTCACTGTTTTATATGACCCGACTGCTCTTGTAAGGGGAGGAGAGTTGGGAGGGGTGGGAGGCGGGAGGGGAGGGGGGTAAATAAGTTGATGAACGCAAAATTCGTAAAAAGTGTCCTCTCTGGATTTTTCAAATAAATAGTACTATAAGATAAGATGAACAGGTCATATGTAATATCATTAATCTTACTGTTTTCTTCAGAAAAAAATGCGTTTTTCTACCAAATTGTCTGCTTGGCAACGTTTGTTTTCCGCTGAAATGCTTTAATTTCGTCCGACATATAAGTTCGGCAAAAACAATGTTTGGCTTCTGAGACCAGACTTGTTAGCTCTAAGGTTTGACAATTGATTGATTGACTTGTTTTGGGTTTAACGGCCCTTTGAGACAGTATTTCAGTCTATATCAGGCCGTCTCCCAGAGAGAGGGAGAAAGAAAAGAGAAATAATAGAAGAGAGAAAAAATGTCCAAACAACCCCCCCCCCGCACCTACTGCAAGCACAGTAGGGCCTTGCCCTACAATCGTCCAAATGAGTAGGACGCCCCGGCACTGAATGTTACATACAGCGCCATTGCACCACCCGACCACCCCGAAGGTTTGACAAGCTGATTACCATATTAATTCGGCCATAAGACAAAGGTTCATTTCCCCCCACACAAACAGAATGACCCCAAACATCTGAAACCTACAGTAACTGTGCTGTAAGACCGGATTTCTCTTACGGTCTAAAAAAGCTCAAGATCCATCTTAAAAGATGGACCTAGAATTTTGTCTTCTTCTTTGGAGGAAATCCCGTCTTATAACTGAATAAAAAGTTCCATCATGTGTCAATAGAGACGATTCAGTTCCAACATTTATGAGCAGGTAGTTCTGTAATGTGAGTTATTAGGTCTTGGATTGGGTAACCTGACTGCCAGATTAATTCGGCTATAAGAAGGGGCTTCCCCCACCCCAGTAAAAAAAAACCATACAACAACCTCCAATGCGTTCAATAGTAATTTTGCTATAAAACCGGTTAATCTTGTACAGTCTAAAGTCTACATCCATCTTAAAAGATGGAACTAGAATTTTGTCTACTTCCTTGGAGAGAAATACGCGTCTTATTACCGAATAAAGACATATATCATGTGCTATTAGCAAAGATTATGATCCGACTCATATGTACAGTCTGTTCTGTGATGTACGGTTTGTATATTCCAAAGCGCATGCACAAATCAAATTTAAACATTTCAGGCGCGTCATGAAAAATGTACACTCATACATAGGATAAACGCACGAATTACGCTTGTCTGAACCAGCCTGCACATGGTACTCCACAGTCTGATCAGACCTGCACAGTTCCCTTTCAAAATTGTGCATGCCTAGATATTTTCTTTGCGAAGATCTCACGCTAAATCAGTATATTTTGTATGTGTGCAGGTTGGCAGTGTTTGTATATGCAGACAGTACTTTTTGCAGGATGCGGACAATAACACCTTTTAATATACAAAGTGATAATTAATATTACGCTCGATTAACCCGCTAAATACCCGAAAAACATTTGGTAAGGTCGTGGGTTCGAATCCCAGTTGTTACCTTTTTTTTTTTTTTTCTATTTGTCTTTCCTGCAATAAATTGAAGTATCTGCAAACAACTTTATATATCATATTTAACAAAATCGATCATTTTTGGCAACTTAATACATGGAAAACAGCTTTGAGAATAAGGACCTTACCTAAAGGCGTTTTACAAGGGGAATATTCCAGTGCTCACTGTTTTATATGACCCGACTGCTCTTGTAAGGGGAGGAGAGTTGGGAGGGGTGGGAGGCGGGAGGGGAGGGGGGTAAATAAGTTGATGAACGCAAAATTCGTAAAAAGTGTCCTCTCTGGATTTTTCAAATAAATAGTACTATAAGATAAGATGAACAGGTCATATGTAATATCATTAATCTTACTGTTTTCTTCAGAAAAAAATGCGTTTTTCTACCAAATTGTCTGCTTGGCAACGTTTGTTTTCCGCTGAAATGCTTTAATTTCGTCCGACATATAAGTTCGGCAAAAACAATGTTTGGCTTCTGAGACCAGACTTGTTAGCTCTAAGGTTTGACAATTGATTGATTGACTTGTTTTGGGTTTAACGGCCCTTTGAGACAGTATTTCAGTCTATATCAGGCCGTCTCCCAGAGAGAGGGAGAAAGAAAAGAGAAATAATAGAAGAGAGAAAAAATGTCCAAACAACCCCCCCCCCCGCACCTACTGCAAGCACAGTAGGGCCTTGCCCTACAATCGTCCAAATGAGTAGGACGCCCCGGCACTGAATGTTACATACAGCGCCATTGCACCACCCGACCACCCCGAAGGTTTGACAAGCTGATTACCATATTAATTCGGCCATAAGACAAAGGTTCATTTCCCCCCACACAAACAGAATGACCCCAAACATCTGAAACCTACAGTAACTGTGCTGTAAGACCGGATTTCTCTTACGGTCTAAAAAAGCTCAAGATCCATCTTAAAAGATGGACCTAGAATTTTGTCTTCTTCTTTGGAGGAAATCCCGTCTTATAACTGAATAAAAAGTTCCATCATGTGTCAATAGAGACGATTCAGTTCCAACATTTATGAGCAGGTAGTTCTGTAATGTGAGTTATTAGGTCTTGGATTGGGTAACCTGACTGCCAGATTAATTCGGCTATAAGAAGGGGCTTCCCCCACCCCAGTAAAAAAAAACCATACAACAACCTCCAATGCGTTCAATAGTAATTTTGCTATAAAACCGGTTAATCTTGTACAGTCTAAAGTCTACATCCATCTTAAAAGATGGAACTAGAATTTTGTCTACTTCCTTGGAGAGAAATACGCGTCTTATTACCGAATAAAGACATATATCATGTGCTATTAGCAAAGATTATGATCCGACTCATATGTACAGTCTGTTCTGTGATGTACGGTTTGTATATTCCAAAGCGCATGCACAAATCAAATTTAAACATTTCAGGCGCGTCATGAAAAATGTACACTCATACATAGGATAAACGCACGAATTACGCTTGTCTGAACCAGCCTGCACATGGTACTCCACAGTCTGATCAGACCTGCACAGTTCCCTTTCAAAATTGTGCATGCCTAGATATTTTCTTTGCGAAGATCTCACGCTAAATCAGTATATTTTGTATGTGTGCAGGTTGGCAGTGTTTGTATATGCAGACAGTACTTTTTGCAGGATGCGGACAATAACACCTTTTAATATACAAAGTGATAATTAATATTACGCTCGATTAACCCGCTAAATACCCGAAAAACATTTGGTAAGGTCGTGGGTTCGAATCCCAGTTGTTACCTTTTTTTTTTTTTTTCTATTTGTCTTTCCTGCAATAAATTGAAGTATCTGCAAACAACTTTATATATCATATTTAACAAAATCGATCATTTTTGGCAACTTAATACATGGAAAACAGCTTTGAGAATAAGGACCTTACCTAAAGGCGTTTTACAAGGGGAATATTCCAGTGCTCACTGTTTTATATGACCCGACTGCTCTTGTAAGGGGAGGAGAGTTGGGAGGGGTGGGAGGCGGGAGGGGAGGGGGGTAAATAAGTTGATGAACGCAAAATTCGTAAAAAGTGTCCTCTCTGGATTTTTCAAATAAATAGTACTATAAGATAAGATGAACAGGTCATATGTAATATCATTAATCTTACTGTTTTCTTCAGAAAAAAATGCGTTTTTCTACCAAATTGTCTGCTTGGCAACGTTTGTTTTCCGCTGAAATGCTTTAATTTCGTCCGACATATAAGTTCGGCAAAAACAATGTTTGGCTTCTGAGACCAGACTTGTTAGCTCTAAGGTTTGACAATTGATTGATTGACTTGTTTTGGGTTTAACGGCCCTTTGAGACAGTATTTCAGTCTATATCAGGCCGTCTCCCAGAGAGAGGGAGAAAGAAAAGAGAAATAATAGAAGAGAGAAAAAATGTCCAAACAACCCCCCCCCCCCCGCACCTACTGCAAGCACAGTAGGGCCTTGCCCTACAATCGTCCAAATGAGTAGGACGCCCCGGCACTGAATGTTACATACAGCGCCATTGCACCACCCGACCACCCCGAAGGTTTGACAAGCTGATTACCATATTAATTCGGCCATAAGACAAAGGTTCATTTCCCCCCACACAAACAGAATGACCCCAAACATCTGAAACCTACAGTAACTGTGCTGTAAGACCGGATTTCTCTTACGGTCTAAAAAAGCTCAAGATCCATCTTAAAAGATGGACCTAGAATTTTGTCTTCTTCTTTGGAGGAAATCCCGTCTTATAACTGAATAAAAAGTTCCATCATGTGTCAATAGAGACGATTCAGTTCCAACATTTATGAGCAGGTAGTTCTGTAATGTGAGTTATTAGGTCTTGGATTGGGTAACCTGACTGCCAGATTAATTCGGCTATAAGAAGGGGCTTCCCCCACCCCAGTAAAAAAAAACCATACAACAACCTCCAATGCGTTCAATAGTAATTTTGCTATAAAACCGGTTAATCTTGTACAGTCTAAAGTCTACATCCATCTTAAAAGATGGAACTAGAATTTTGTCTACTTCCTTGGAGGGAAATACGCGTCTTATTACCGAATAAAGACATATATCATGTGCTATTAGCAAAGATTATGATCCGACTCATATGTACAGTCTGTTCTGTGATGTACGGTTTGTATATTCCAAAGCGCATGCACAAATCAAATTTAAACATTTCAGGCGCGTCATGAAAAATGTACACTCATACATAGGATAAACGGACGAATTACGCTTGTCTGAACCAGCCTGCACATGGTACTCCACAGTCTGATCAGACCTGCACAGTTCCCTTTCAAAATTGTGCATGCCTAGATATTTTCTTTGCGAAGATCTCACGCTAAATCAGTATATTTTGTATGTGTGCAGGTTGGCAGTGTTTGTATATGCAGACAGTACTTTTTGCAGGATGCGGACAATAACACCTTTTAATATACAAAGTGATAATTAATGTTACGCTCGATTAACCCGCTAAATACCCGAAAAACATTTGGTAAGGTCGTGGGTTCGAATCCCAGTTGTTACCTTTTTTTTTTTTCTATTTGTCTTTCCTGCAATAAATTGAAGTATCTGCAAACAACTTTATATATCATATTTAACAAAATCGATCATTTTTGGCAACTTAATACATGGAAAACAGCTTTGAGAATAAGGACCTTACCTAAAGGCGTTTTACAAGGGGAATATTCCAGTGCTCACTGTTTTATATGACCCGACTGCTCTTGTAAGGGGAGGAGAGTTGGGAGGGGTGGGAGGCGGGAGGGGAGGGGGGTAAATAAGTTGATGAACGCAAAATTCGTAAAAAGTGTCCTCTCTGGATTTTTCAAATAAATAGTACTATAAGATAAGATGAACAGGTCATATGTAATATCATTAATCTTACTGTTTTCTTCAGAAAAAAATGCGTTTTTCTACCAAATTGTCTGCTTGGCAACGTTTGTTTTCCGCTGAAATGCTTTAATTTCGTCCGACATATAAGTTCGGCAAAAACAATGTTTGGCTTCTGAGACCAGACTTGTTAGCTCTAAGGTTTGACAATTGATTGATTGACTTGTTTTGGGTTTAACGGCCCTTTGAGACAGTATTTCAGTCTATATCAGGCCGTCTCCCAGAGAGAGGGAGAAAGAAAAGAGAAATAATAGAAGAGAGAAAAAATGTCCAAACAACCCCCCCCCCGCACCTACTGCAAGCACAGTAGGGCCTTGCCCTACAATCGTCCAAATGAGTAGGACGCCCCGGCACTGAATGTTACATACAGCGCCATTGCACCACCCGACCACCCCGAAGGTTTGACAAGCTGATTACCATATTAATTCGGCCATAAGACAAAGGTTCATTTCCCCCCACACAAACAGAATGACCCCAAACATCTGAAACCTACAGTAACTGTGCTGTAAGACCGGATTTCTCTTACGGTCTAAAAAAGCTCAAGATCCATCTTAAAAGATGGACCTAGAATTTTGTCTTCTTCTTTGGAGGAAATCCCGTCTTATAACTGAATAAAAAGTTCCATCATGTGTCAATAGAGACGATTCAGTTCCAACATTTATGAGCAGGTAGTTCTGTAATGTGAGTTATTAGGTCTTGGATTGGGTAACCTGACTGCCAGATTAATTCGGCTATAAGAAGGGGCTTCCCCCACCCCAGTAAAAAAAAACCATACAACAACCTCCAATGCGTTCAATAGTAATTTTGCTATAAAACCGGTTAATCTTGTACAGTCTAAAGTCTACATCCATCTTAAAAGATGGAACTAGAATTTTGTCTACTTCCTTGGAGGGAAATACGCGTCTTATTACCGAATAAAGACATATATCATGTGCTATTAGCAAAGATTATGATCCGACTCATATGTACAGTCTGTTCTGTGATGTACGGTTTGTATATTCCAAAGCGCATGCACAAATCAAATTTAAACATTTCAGGCGCGTCATGAAAAATGTACACTCATACATAGGATAAACGCACGAATTACGCTTGTCTGAACCAGCCTGCACATGGTACTCCACAGTCTGATCAGACCTGCACAGTTCCCTTTCAAAATTGTGCATGCCTAGATATTTTCTTTGCGAAGATCTCACGCTAAATCAGTATATTTTGTATGTGTGCAGGTTGGCAGTGTTTGTATATGCAGACAGTACTTTTTGCAGGATGCGGACAATAACACCTTTTAATATACAAAGTGATAATTAATGTTACGCTCGATTAACCCGCTAAATACCCGAAAAACATTTGGTAAGGTCGTGGGTTCGAATCCCAGTTGTTACCTTTTTTTTTTTTTTTTTTGTCTTTCCTGCAATAAATTGAAGTATCTGCAAACAACTTTATATATCATATTTAACAAAATCGATCATTTTTGGCAACTTAATACATGGAAAACAGCTTTGAGAATAAGGACCTTACCTAAAGGCGTTTTACAAGGGGAATATTCCAGTGCTCACTGTTTTATATGACCCGACTGCTCTTGTAAGGGGAGGAGAGTTGGGAGGGGTGGGAGGCGGGAGGGGAGGGGGGTAAATAAGTTGATGAACGCAAAATTCGTAAAAAGTGTCCTCTCTGGATTTTTCAAATAAATAGTACTATAAGATAAGATGAACAGGTCATATGTAATATCATTAATCTTACTGTTTTCTTCAGAAAAAAATGCGTTTTTCTACCAAATTGTCTGCTTGGCAACGTTTGTTTTCCGCTGAAATGCTTTAATTTCGTCCGACATATAAGTTCGGCAAAAACAATGTTTGGCTTCTGAGACCAGACTTGTTAGCTCTAAGGTTTGACAATTGATTGATTGACTTGTTTTGGGTTTAACGGCCCTTTGAGACAGTATTTCAGTCTATATCAGGCCGTCTCCCAGAGAGAGGGAGAAAGAAAAGAGAAATAATAGAAGAGAGAAAAAATGTCCAAACAACCCCCCCCCCCCCGCACCTACTGCAAGCACAGTAGGGCCTTGCCCTACAATCGTCCAAATGAGTAGGACGCCCCGGCACTGAATGTTACATACAGCGCCATTGCACCACCCGACCACCCCGAAGGTTTGACAAGCTGATTACCATATTAATTCGGCCATAAGACAAAGGTTCATTTCCCCCCACACAAACAGAATGACCCCAAACATCTGAAACCTACAGTAACTGTGCTGTAAGACCGGATTTCTCTTACGGTCTAAAAAAGCTCAAGATCCATCTTAAAAGATGGACCTAGAATTTTGTCTTCTTCTTTGGAGGAAATCCCGTCTTATAACTGAATAAAAAGTTCCATCATGTGTCAATAGAGACGATTCAGTTCCAACATTTATGAGCAGGTAGTTCTGTAATGTGAGTTATTAGGTCTTGGATTGGGTAACCTGACTGCCAGATTAATTCGGCTATAAGAATGGGCTTCCCCCACCCCAGTAAAAAAAAACCATACAACAACCTCCAATGCGTTCAATAGTAATTTTGCTATAAAACCGGTTAATCTTGTACAGTCTAAAGTCTACATCCATCTTAAAAGATGGAACTAGAATTTTGTCTACTTCCTTGGAGGGAAATACGCGTATTATTACTGAATAAAGACATATATCATGTGCTATTAGCAAAGATTATGATCCGACTCATATGTACAGTCTGTTCTGTGATGTACGGTTTGTATATTCCAAAGCGCATGCACAAATCAAATTTAAACATTTCAGGCGCGTCATGAAAAATGTACACTCATACATAGGATAAACGCACGAATTACGCTTGTCTGAACCAACCTGCACATGGTACTCCACAGTCTGATCAGACCTGCACAGTTCCCTTTCAAAATTGTGCATGCCTAGATATTTTCTTTGCGAAGATCTCACGCTAAATCAGTATATTTTGTATGTGTGCAGGTTGGCAGTGTTTGTATATGCAGACAGTACTTTTTGCAGGATGCGGACAATAACACCTTTTAATATACAAAGTGATAATTAATGTTACGCTCGATTAACCCGCTAAATACCCGAAAAACATTTGGTAAGGTCGTGGGTTCGAATCCCAGTTGTTACCTTTTTTTTTTTTTTCTATTTGTCTTTCCTGCAATAAATTGAAGTATCTGCAAACAACTTTATATATCATATTTAACAAAATCGATCATTTTTGGCAACTTAATACATGGAAAACAGCTTTGAGAATAAGGACCTTACCTAAAGGCGTTTTACAAGGGGAATATTCCAGTGCTCACTGTTTTATATGACCCGACTGCTCTTGTAAGGGGAGGAGAGTTGGGAGGGGTGGGAGGCGGGAGGGGAGGGGGGTAAATAAGTTGATGAACGCAAAATTCGTAAAAAGTGTCCTCTCTGGATTTTTCAAATAAATAGTACTATAAGATAAGATGAACAGGTCATATGTAATATCATTAATCTTACTGTTTTCTTCAGAAAAAAATGCGTTTTTCTACCAAATTGTCTGCTTGGCAACGTTTGTTTTCCGCTGAAATGCTTTAATTTCGTCCGACATATAAGTTCGGCAAAAACAGTGTTTGGCTTCTGAGACCAGACTTGTTAGCTCTAAGGTTTGACAATTGATTGATTGACTTGTTTTGGGTTTAACGGCCCTTTGAGACAGTATTTCAGTCTATATCAGGCCGTCTCCCAGAGAGAGGGAGAAAGAAAAGAGAAATAATAGAAGAGAGAAAAAATGTCCAAACAACTCCCCCCCCCCCGCACCTACTGCAAGCACAGTAGGGCCTTGCCCTACAATCGTCCAAATGAGTAGGACGCCCCGGCACTGAATGTTACATACAGCGCCATTGCACCACCCGACCACCCCGAAGGTTTGACAAGCTGATTACCATATTAATTCGGCCATAAGACAAAGGTTCATTTCCCCCCACACAAACAGAATGACCCCAAACATCTGAAACCTACAGTAACTGTGCTGTAAGACCGGATTTCTCTTACGGTCTAAAAAAGCTCAAGATCCATCTTAAAAGATGGACCTAGAATTTTGTCTTCTTCTTTGGAGGAAATCCCGTCTTATAACTGAATAAAAAGTTCCATCATGTGTCAATAGAGACGATTCAGTTCCAACATTTATGAGCAGGTAGTTCTGTAATGTGAGTTATTAGGTCTTGGATTGGGTAACCTGACTGCCAGATTAATTCGGCTATAAGAAGGGGCTTCCCCCACCCCAGTAAAAAAAAACCATACAACAACCTCCAATGCGTTCAATAGTAATTTTGCTATAAAACCGGTTAATCTTGTACAGTCTAAAGTCTACATCCATCTTAAAAGATGGAACTAGAATTTTGTCTACTTCCTTGGAGGGAAATACGCGTCTTATTACCGAATAAAGACATATATCATGTGCTATTAGCAAAGATTATGATCCGACTCATATGTACAGTCTGTTCTGTGATGTACGGTTTGTATATTCCAAAGCGCATGCACAAATCAAATTTAAACATTTCAGGCGCGTCATGAAAAATGTACACTCATACATAGGATAAACGCACGAATTACGCTTGTCTGAACCAGCCTGCACATGGTACTCCACAGTCTGATCAGACCTGCACAGTTCCCTTTCAAAATTGTGCATGCCTAGATATTTTCTTTGCGAAGATCTCACGCTAAATCAGTATATTTTGTATGTGTGCAGGTTGGCAGTGTTTGTATATGCAGACAGTACTTTTTGCAGGATGCGGACAATAACACCTTTTAATATACAAAGTGATAATTAATGTTACGCTCGATTAACCCGCTAAATACCCGAAAAACATTTGGTAAGGTCGTGGGTTCGAATCCCAGTTGTTACCTTTTTTTTTTTTTTTCTATTTGTCTTTCCTGCAATAAATTGAAGTATCTGCAAACAACTTTATATATCATATTTAACAAAATCGATCATTTTTGGCAACTTAATACATGGAAAACAGCTTTGAGAATAAGGACCTTACCTAAAGGCGTTTTACAAGGGGAATATTCCAGTGCTCACTGTTTTATATGACCCGACTGCTCTTGTAAGGGGAGGAGAGTTGGGAGGGGTGGGAGGCGGGAGGGGAGGGGGGTAAATAAGTTGATGAACGCAAAATTCGTAAAAAGTGTCCTCTCTGGATTTTTCAAATAAATAGTACTATAAGATAAGATGAACAGGTCATATGTAATATCATTAATCTTACTGTTTTCTTCAGAAAAAAATGCGTTTTTCTACCAAATTGTCTGCTTGGCAACGTTTGTTTTCCGCTGAAATGCTTTAATTTCGTCCGACATATAAGTTCGGCAAAAACAATGTTTGGCTTCTGAGACCAGACTTGTTAGCTCTAAGGTTTGACAATTGATTGATTGACTTGTTTTGGGTTTAACGGCCCTTTGAGACAGTATTTCAGTCTATATCAGGCCGTCTCCCAGAGAGAGGGAGAAAGAAAAGAGAAATAATAGAAGAGAGAAAAAATGTCCAAACAACCCCCCCCCCCGCACCTACTGCAAGCACAGTAGGGCCTTGCCCTACAATCGTCCAAATGAGTAGGACGCCCCGGCACTGAATGTTACATACAGCGCCATTGCACCACCCGACCACCCCGAAGGTTTGACAAGCTGATTACCATATTAATTCGGCCATAAGACAAAGGTTCATTTCCCCCCACACAAACAGAATGACCCCAAACATCTGAAACCTACAGTAACTGTGCTGTAAGACCGGATTTCTCTTACGGTCTAAAAAAGCTCAAGATCCATCTTAAAAGATGGACCTAGAATTTTGTCTTCTTCTTTGGAGGAAATCCCGTCTTATAACTGAATAAAAAGTTCCATCATGTGTCAATAGAGACGATTCAGTTCCAACATTTATGAGCAGGTAGTTCTGTAATGTGAGTTATTAGGTCTTGGATTGGGTAACCTGACTGCCAGATTAATTCGGCTATAAGAAGGGGCTTCCCCCACCCCAGTAAAAAAAAACCATACAACAACCTCCAATGCGTTCAATAGTAATTTTGCTATAAAACCGGTTAATCTTGTACAGTCTAAAGTCTACATCCATCTTAAAAGATGGAACTAGAATTTTGTCTACTTCCTTGGAGGGAAATACGCATCTTATTACCGAATAAAGACATATATCATGTGCTATTAGCAAAGATTATGATCCGACTCATATGTACAGTCTGTTCTGTGATGTACGGTTTGTATATTCCAAAGCGCATGCACAAATCAAATTTAAACATTTCAGGCGCTTCATGAAAAATGTACACTCATACATAGGATAAACGCACGAATTACGCTTGTCTGAACCAGCCTGCACATGGTACTCCACAGTCTGATCAGACCTGCACAGTTCCCTTTCAAAATTGTGCATGCCTAGATATTTTCTTTGCGAAGATCTCACGCTAAATCAGTATATTTTGTATGTGTGCAGGTTGGCAGTGTTTGTATATGCAGACAGTACTTTTTGCAGGATGCGGACAATAACACCTTTTAATATACAAAGTGATAATTAATGTTACGCTCGATTAACCCGCTAAATACCCGAAAAACATTTGGTAAGGTCGTGGGTTCGAATCCCAGTTGTTACCTTTTTTTTTTTCTTTTTGTCTTTCCTGCAATAAATTGAAGTATCTGCAAACAACTTTATATATCATATTTAACAAAATCGATCATTTTTGGCAACTTAATACATGGAAAACAGCTTTGAGAATAAGGACCTTACCTAAAGGCGTTTTACAAGGGGAATATTCCAGTGCTCACTGTTTTATATGACCCGACTGCTCTTGTAAGGGGAGGAGAGTTGGGAGGGGTGGGAGGCGGGAGGGGAGGGGGGTAAATAAGTTGATGAACGCAAAATTCGTAAAAAGTGTCCTCTCTGGATTTTTCAAATAAATAGTACTATAAGATAAGATGAACAGGTCATATGTAATATCATTAATCTTACTGTTTTCTTCAGAAAAAAATGCGTTTTTCTACCAAATTGTCTGCTTGGCAACGTTTGTTTTCCGCTGAAATGCTTTAATTTCGTCCGACATATAAGTTCGGCAAAAACAATGTTTGGCTTCTGAGACCAGACTTGTTAGCTCTAAGGTTTGACAATTGATTGATTGACTTGTTTTGGGTTTAACGGCCCTTTGAGACAGTATTTCAGTCTATATCAGGCCGTCTCCCAGAGAGAGGGAGAAAGAAAAGAGAAATAATAGAAGAGAGAAAAAATGTCCGAACAACCCCCCCCCGCACCTACTGCAAGCACAGTAGGGCCTTGCCCTACAATCGTCCAAATGAGTAGGACGCCCCGGCACTGAATGTTACATACAGCGCCATTGCACCACCCGACCACCCCGAAGGTTTGACAAGCTGATTACCATATTAATTCGGCCATAAGACAAAGGTTCATTTCCCCCCACACAAACAGAATGACCCCAAACATCTGAAACCTACAGTAACTGTGCTGTAAGACCGGATTTCTCTTACGGTCTAAAAAAGCTCAAGATCCATCTTAAAAGATGGACCTAGAATTTTGTCTTCTTCTTTGGAGGAAATCCCGTCTTATAACTGAATAAAAAGTTCCATCATGTGTCAATAGAGACGATTCAGTTCCAACATTTATGAGCAGGTAGTTCTGTAATGTGAGTTATTAGGTCTTGGATTGGGTAACCTGACTGCCAGATTAATTCGGCTATAAGAAGGGGCTTCCCCCACCCCAGTAAAAAAAAACCATACAACAACCTCCAATGCGTTCAATAGTAATTTTGCTATAAAACCGGTTAATCTTGTACAGTCTAAAGTCTACATCCATCTTAAAAGATGGAACTAGAATTTTGTCTACTTCCTTGGAGGGAAATACGCGTCTTATTACCGAATAAAGACATATATCATGTGCTATTAGCAAAGATTATGATCCGACTCATATGTACAGTCTGTTCTGTGATGTACGGTTTGTATATTCCAAAGCGCATGCACAAATCAAATTTATACATTTCAGGCGCGTCATGAAAAATGTACACTCATACATAGGATAAACGCACGAATTACGCTTGTCTGAACCAGCCTGCACATGGTACTCCACAGTCTGATCAGACCTGCACAGTTCCCTTTCAAAATTGTGCATGCCTAGATATTTTCTTTGCGAAGATCTCACGCTAAATCAGTATATTTTGTATGTGTGCAGGTTGGCAGTGTTTGTATATGCAGACAGTACTTTTTGCAGGATGCGGACAATAACACCTTTTAATATACAAAGTGATAATTAATGTTACGCTCGATTAACCCGCTAAATACCCGAAAAACATTTGGTAAGGTCGTGGGTTCGAATCCCAGTTGTTACCTTTTTTTTTTTTTCTTTTTGTCTTTCCTGCAATAAATTGAAGTATCTGCAAACAACTTTATATATCATATTTAACAAAATCGATCATTTTTGGCAACTTAATACATGGAAAACAGCTTTGAGAATAAGGACCTTACCTAAAGGCGTTTTACAAGGGGAATATTCCAGTGCTCACTGTTTTATATGACCCGACTGCTCTTGTAAGGGGAGGAGAGTTGGGAGGGGTGGGAGGCGGGAGGGGAGGGGGGTAAATAAGTTGATGAACGCAAAATTCGTAAAAAGTGTCCTCTCTGGATTTTTCAAATAAATAGTACTATAAGATAAGATGAACAGGTCATATGTAATATCATTAATCTTACTGTTTTCTTCAGAAAAAAATGCGTTTTTCTACCAAATTGTCTGCTTGGCAACGTTTGTTTTCCGCTGAAATGCTTTAATTTCGTCCGACATATAAGTTCGGCAAAAACAATGTTTGGCGTCTGAGACCAGACTTGTTAGCTCTAAGGTTTGACAATTGATTGATTGACTTGTTTTGGGTTTAACGGCCCTTTGAGACAGTATTTCAGTCTATATCAGGCCGTCTCCCAGAGAGAGGGAGAAAGAAAAGAGAAATAATAGAAGAGAGAAAAAATGTCCAAACAACTCCCCCCCCCGCACCTACTGCAAGCACAGTAGGGCCTTGCCCTACAATCGTCCAAATGAGTAGGACGCCCCGGCACTGAATGTTACATACAGCGCCATTGCACCACCCGACCACCCCGAAGGTTTGACAAGCTGATTACCATATTAATTCGGCCATAAGACAAAGGTTCATTTCCCCCCACACAAACAGAATGACCCCAAACATCTGAAACCTACAGTAACTGTGCTGTAAGACCGGATTTCTCTTACGGTCTAAAAAAGCTCAAGATCCATCTTAAAAGATGGACCTAGAATTTTGTCTTCTTCTTTGGAGGAAATCCCGTCTTATAACTGAATAAAAAGTTCCATCATGTGTCAATAGAGACGATTCAGTTCCAACATTTATGAGCAGGTAGTTCTGTAATGTGAGTTATTAGGTCTTGGATTGGGTAACCTGACTGCCAGATTAATTCGGCTATAAGAAGGGGCTTCCCCCACCCCAGTAAAAAAAAACCATACAACAACCTCCAATGCGTTCAATAGTAATTTTGCTATAAAACCGGTTAATCTTGTACAGTCTAAAGTCTACATCCATCTTAAAAGATGGAACTAGAATTTTGTCTACTTCCTTGGAGGGAAATACGCGTCTTATTACCGAATAAAGACATATATCATGTGCTATTAGCAAAGATTATGATCCGACTCATATGTACAGTCTGTTCTGTGATGTACGGTTTGTATATTCCAAAGCGCATGCACAAATCAAATTTAAACATTTCAGGCGCGTCATGAAAAATGTACACTCATACATAGGATAAACGCACGAATTACGCTTGTCTGAACCAGCCTGCACATGGTACTCCACAGTCTGATCAGACCTGCACAGTTCCCTTTCAAAATTGTGCATGCCTAGATATTTTCTTTGCGAAGATCTCACGCTAAATCAGTATATTTTGTATGTGTGCAGGTTGGCAGTGTTTGTATATGCAGACAGTACTTTTTGCAGGATGCGGACAATAACACCTTTTAATATACAAAGTGATAATTAATGTTACGCTCGATTAACCCGCTAAATACCCGAAAAACATTTGGTAAGGTCGTGGGTTCGAATCCCAGTTGTTACCTTTTTTTTTTCTATTTGTCTTTCCTGCAATAAATTGAAGTATCTGCAAACAACTTTATATATCATATTTAACAAAATCGATCATTTTTGGCAACTTAATACATGGAAAACAGCTTTGAGAATAAGGACCTTACCTAAAGGCGTTTTACAAGGGGAATATTCCAGTGCTCACTGTTTTATATGACCCGACTGCTCTTGTAAGGGGAGGAGAGTTGGGAGGGGTGGGAGGCGGGAGGGGAGGGGGGTAAATAAGTTGATGAACGCAAAATTCGTAAAAAGTGTCCTCTCTGGATTTTTCAAATAAATAGTACTATAAGATAAGATGAACAGGTCATATGTAATATCATTAATCTTACTGTTTTCTTCAGAAAAAAATGCGTTTTTCTACCAAATTGTCTGCTTGGCAACGTTTGTTTTCCGCTGAAATGCTTTAATTTTGTCCGACATATAAGTTCGGCAAAAACAGTGTTTGGCTTCTGAGACCAGACTTGTTAGCTCTAAGGTTTGACAATTGATTGATTGACTTGTTTTGGGTTTAACGGCCCTTTGAGACAGTATTTCAGTCTATATCAGGCCGTCTCCCAGAGAGAGGGAGAAAGAAAAGAGAAATAATAGAAGAGAGAAAAAATGTCCAAACAACCCCCCCCCCCCCGCACCTACTGCAAGCACAGTAGGGCCTTGCCCTACAATCGTCCAAATGAGTAGGACGCCCCGGCACTGAATGTTACATACAGCGCCATTGCACCACCCGACCACCCCGAAGGTTTGACAAGCTGATTACCATATTAATTCGGCCATAAGACAAAGGTTCATTTCCCCCCACACAAACAGAATGACCCCAAACATCTGAAACCTACAGTAACTGTGCTGTAAGACCGGATTTCTCTTACGGTCTAAAAAAGCTCAAGATCCATCTTAAAAGATGGACCTAGAATTTTGTCTTCTTCTTTGGAGGAAATCCCGTCTTATAACTGAATAAAAAGTTCCATCATGTGTCAATAGAGACGATTCAGTTCCAACATTTATGAGCAGGTAGTTCTGTAATGTGAGTTATTAGGTCTTGGATTGGGTAACCTGACTGCCAGATTAATTCGGCTATAAGAAGGGGCTTCCCCCACCCCAGTAAAAAAAAACCATACAACAACCTCCAATGCGTTCAATAGTAATTTTGCTATAAAACCGGTTAATCTTGTACAGTCTAAAGTCTACATCCATCTTAAAAGATGGAACTAGAATTTTGTCTACTTCCTTGGAGGGAAATACGCGTCTTATTACCGAATAAAGACATATATCATGTGCTATTAGCAAAGATTATGATCCGACTCATATGTACAGTCTGTTCTGTGATGTACGGTTTGTATATTCCAAAGCGCATGCACAAATCAAATTTAAACATTTCAGGCGCGTCATGAAAAATGTACACTCATACATAGGATAAACGCACGAATTACGCTTGTCTGAACCAGCCTGCACATGGTACTCCACAGTCTGATCAGACCTGCACAGTTCCCTTTCAAAATTGTGCATGCCTAGATATTTTCTTTGCGAAGATCTCACGCTAAATCAGTATATTTTGTATGTGTGCAGGTTGGCAGTGTTTGTATATGCAGACAGTACTTTTTGCAGGATGCGGACAATAACACCTTTTAATATACAAAGTGATAATTAATGTTACGCTCGATTAACCCGCTAAATACCCGAAAAACATTTGGTAAGGTCGTGGGTTCGAATCCCAGTTGTTACCTTTTTTTTTTTTTTTTCTATTTGTCTTTCCTGCAATAAATTGAAGTATCTGCAAACAACTTTATATATCATATTTAACAAAATCGATCATTTTTGGCAACTTAATACATGGAAAACAGCTTTGAGAATAAGGACCTTACCTAAAGGCGTTTTACAAGGGGAATATTCCAGTGCTCACTGTTTTATATGACCCGACTGCTCTTGTAAGGGGAGGAGAGTTGGGAGGGGTGGGAGGCGGGAGGGGAGGGGGGTAAATAAGTTGATGAACGCAAAATTCGTAAAAAGTGTCCTCTCTGGATTTTTCAAATAAATAGTACTATAAGATAAGATGAACAGGTCATATGTAATATCATTAATCTTACTGTTTTCTTCAGAAAAAAATGCGTTTTTCTACCAAATTGTCTGCTTGGCAACGTTTGTTTTCCGCTGAAATGCTTTAATTTCGTCCGACATATAAGTTCGGCAAAAACAATGTTTGGCTTCTGAGACCAGACTTGTTAGCTCTAAGGTTTGACAATTGATTGATTGACTTGTTTTGGGTTTAACGGCCCTTTGAGACAGTATTTCAGTCTATATCAGGCCGTCTCCCAGAGAGAGGGAGAAAGAAAAGAGAAATAATAGAAGAGAGAAAAAATGTCCAAACAACCCCCCCCCCCGCACCTACTGCAAGCACAGTAGGGCCTTGCCCTACAATCGTCCAAATGAGTAGGACGCCCCGGCACTGAATGTTACATACAGCGCCATTGCACCACCCGACCACCCCGAAGGTTTGACAAGCTGATTACCATATTAATTCGGCCATAAGACAAAGGTTCATTTCCCCCCACACAAACAGAATGACCCCAAACATCTGAAACCTACAGTAACTGTGCTGTAAGACCGGATTTCTCTTACGGTCTAAAAAAGCTCAAGATCCATCTTAAAAGATGGACCTAGAATTTTGTCTTCTTCTTTGGAGGAAATCCCGTCTTATAACTGAATAAAAAGTTCCATCATGTGTCAATAGAGACGATTCAGTTCCAACATTTATGAGCAGGTAGTTCTGTAATGTGAGTTATTAGGTCTTGGATTGGGTAACCTGACTGCCAGATTAATTCGGCTATAAGAAGGGGCTTCCCCCACCCCAGTAAAAAAAAACCATACAACAACCTCCAATGCGTTCAATAGTAATTTTGCTATAAAACCGGTTAATCTTGTACAGTCTAAAGTCTACATCCATCTTAAAAGATGGAACTAGAATTTTGTCTACTTCCTTGGAGGGAAATACGCGTCTTATTACCGAATAAAGACATATATCATGTGCTATTAGCAAAGATTATGATCCGACTCATATGTACAGTCTGTTCTGTGATGTACGGTTTGTATATTCCAAAGCGCATGCACAAATCAAATTTAAACATTTCAGGCGCGTCATGAAAAATGTACACTCATACATAGGATAAACGCACGAATTACGCTTGTCTGAACCAGCCTGCACATGGTACTCCACAGTCTGATCAGACCTGCACAGTTCCCTTTCAAAATTGTGCATGCCTAGATATTTTCTTTGCGAAGATCTCACGCTAAATCAGTATATTTTGTATGTGTGCAGGTTGGCAGTGTTTGTATATGCAGACAGTACTTTTTGCAGGATGCGGACAATAACACCTTTTAATATACAAAGTGATAATTAATGTTACGCTCGATTAACCCGCTAAATACCCGAAAAACATTTGGTAAGGTCGTGGGTTCGAATCCCAGTTGTTACCTTTTTTTTTTCTATTTGTCTTTCCTGCAATAAATTGAAGTATCTGCAAACAACTTTATATATCATATTTAACAAAATCGATCATTTTTGGCAACTTAATACATGGAAAACAGCTTTGAGAATAAGGACCTTACCTAAAGGCGTTTTACAAGGGGAATATTCCAGTGCTCACTGTTTTATATGACCCGACTGCTCTTGTAAGGGGAGGAGAGTTGGGAGGGGTGGGAGGCGGGAGGGGAGGGGGGTAAATAAGTTGATGAACGCAAAATTCGTAAAAAGTGTCCTCTCTGGATTTTTCAAATAAATAGTACTATAAGATAAGATGAACAGGTCATATGTAATATCATTAATCTTACTGTTTTCTTCAGAAAAAAATGCGTTTTTCTACCAAATTGTCTGCTTGGCAACGTTTGTTTTCCGCTGAAATGCTTTAATTTCGTCCGACATATAAGTTCGGCAAAAACAGTGTTTGGCTTCTGAGACCAGACTTGTTAGCTCTAAGGTTTGACAATTGATTGATTGACTTGTTTTGGGTTTAACGGCCCTTTGAGACAGTATTTCAGTCTATATCAGGCCGTCTCCCAGAGAGAGGGAGAAAGAAAAGAGAAATAATAGAAGAGAGAAAAAATGTCCAAACAACCCCCCCCCCCCCCCGCACCTACTGCAAGCACAGTAGGGCCTTGCCCTACAATCGTCCAAATGAGTAGGACGCCCCGGCACTGAATGTTACATACAGCGCCATTGCACCACCCGACCACCCCGAAGGTTTGACAAGCTGATTACCATATTAATTCGGCCATAAGACAAAGGTTCATTTCCCCCCACACAAACAGAATGACCCCAAACATCTGAAACCTACAGTAACTGTGCTGTAAGACCGGATTTCTCTTACGGTCTAAAAAAGCTCAAGATCCATCTTAAAAGATGGACCTAGAATTTTGTCTTCTTCTTTGGAGGAAATCCCGTCTTATAACTGAATAAAAAGTTCCATCATGTGTCAATAGAGACGATTCAGTTCCAACATTTATGAGCAGGTAGTTCTGTAATGTGAGTTATTAGGTCTTGGATTGGGTAACCTGACTGCCAGATTAATTCGGCTATAAGAAGGGGCTTCCCCCACCCCAGTAAAAAAAAACCATACAACAACCTCCAATGCGTTCAATAGTAATTTTGCTATAAAACCGGTTAATCTTGTACAGTCTAAAGTCTACATCCATCTTAAAAGATGGAACTAGAATTTTGTCTACTTCCTTGGAGGGAAATACGCGTCTTATTACCGAATAAAGACATATATCATGTGCTATTAGCAAAGATTATGATCCGACTCATATGTACAGTCTGTTCTGTGATGTACGGTTTGTATATTCCAAAGCGCATGCACAAATCAAATTTAAACATTTCAGGCGCGTCATGAAAAATGTACACTCATACATAGGATAAACGCACGAATTACGCTTGTCTGAACCAGCCTGCACATGGTACTCCACAGTCTGATCAGACCTGCACAGTTCCCTTTCAAAATTGTGCATGCCTAGATATTTTCTTTGCGAAGATCTCACGCTAAATCAGTATATTTTGTATGTGTGCAGGTTGGCAGTGTTTGTATATGCAGACAGTACTTTTTGCAGGATGCGGACAATAACACCTTTTAATATACAAAGTGATAATTAATGTTACGCTCGATTAACCCGCTAAATACCCGAAAAACATTTGGTAAGGTCGTGGGTTCGAATCCCAGTTGTTACCTTTTTTTTTTTTTTTCTATTTGTCTTTCCTGCAATAAATTGAAGTATCTGCAAACAACTTTATATATCATATTTAACAAAATCGATCATTTTTGGCAACTTAATACATGGAAAACAGCTTTGAGAATAAGGACCTTACCTAAAGGCGTTTTACAAGGGGAATATTCCAGTGCTCACTGTTTTATATGACCCGACTGCTCTTGTAAGGGGAGGAGAGTTGGGAGGGGTGGGAGGCGGGAGGGGAGGGGGGTAAATAAGTTGATGAACGCAAAATTCGTAAAAAGTGTCCTCTCTGGATTTTTCAAATAAATAGTACTATAAGATAAGATGAACAGGTCATATGTAATATCATTAATCTTACTGTTTTCTTCAGAAAAAAATGCGTTTTTCTACCAAATTGTCTGCTTGGCAACGTTTGTTTTCCGCTGAAATGCTTTAATTTCGTCCGACATATAAGTTCGGCAAAAACAATGTTTGGCTTCTGAGACCAGACTTGTTAGCTCTAAGGTTTGACAATTGATTGATTGACTTGTTTTGGGTTTAACGGCCCTTTGAGACAGTATTTCAGTCTATATCAGGCCGTCTCCCAGAGAGAGGGAGAAAGAAAAGAGAAATAATAGAAGAGATAAAAAATGTCCAAACAACCCCCCCCCCGCACCTACTGCAAGCACAGTAGGGCCTTGCCCTACAATCGTCCAAATGAGTAGGACGCCCCGGCACTGAATGTTACATACAGCGCCATTGCACCACCCGACCACCCCGAAGGTTTGACAAGCTGATTACCATATTAATTCGGCCATAAGACAAAGGTTCATTTCCCCCCACACAAACAGAATGACCCCAAACATCTGAAACCTACAGTAACTGTGCTGTAAGACCGGATTTCTCTTACGGTCTAAAAAAGCTCAAGATCCATCTTAAAAGATGGACCTAGAATTTTGTCTTCTTCTTTGGAGGAAATCCCGTCTTATAACTGAATAAAAAGTTCCATCATGTGTCAATAGAGACGATTCAGTTCCAACATTTATGAGCAGGTAGTTCTGTAATGTGAGTTATTAGGTCTTGGATTGGGTAACCTGACTGCCAGATTAATTCGGCTATAAGAAGGGGCTTCCCCCACCCCAGTAAAAAAAAACCATACAACAACCTCCAATGCGTTCAATAGTAATTTTGCTATAAAACCGGTTAATCTTGTACAGTCTAAAGTCTACATCCATCTTAAAAGATGGAACTAGAATTTTGTCTACTTCCTTGGAGGGAAATACGCATCTTATTACCGAATAAAGACATATATCATGTGCTATTAGCAAAGATTATGATCCGACTCATATGTACAGTCTGTTCTGTGATGTACGGTTTGTATATTCCAAAGCGCATGCACAAATCAAATTTAAACATTTCAGGCGCGTCATGAAAAATGTACACTCATACATAGGATAAACGCACGAATTACGCTTGTCTGAACCAGCCTGCACATGGTACTCCACAGTCTGATCAGACCTGCACAGTTCCCTTTCAAAATTGTGCATGCCTAGATATTTTCTTTGCGAAGATCTCACGCTAAATCAGTATATTTTGTATGTGTGCAGGTTGGCAGTGTTTGTATATGCAGACAGTACTTTTTGCAGGATGCGGACAATAACACCTTTTAATATACAAAGTGATAATTAATGTTACGCTCGATTAACCCGCTAAATACCCGAAAAACATTTGGTAAGGTCGTGGGTTCGAATCCCAGTTGTTACCTTTTTTTTTTTCTTTTTGTCTTTCCTGCAATAAATTGAAGTATCTGCAAACAACTTTATATATCATATTTAACAAAATCGATCATTTTTGGCAACTTAATACATGGAAAACAGCTTTGAGAATAAGGACCTTACCTAAAGGCGTTTTACAAGGGGAATATTCCAGTGCTCACTGTTTTATATGACCCGACTGCTCTTGTAAGGGGAGGAGAGTTGGGAGGGGTGGGAGGCGGGAGGGGAGGGGGGTAAATAAGTTGATGAACGCAAAATTCGTAAAAAGTGTCCTCTCTGGATTTTTCAAATAAATAGTACTATAAGATAAGATGAACAGGTCATATGTAATATCATTAATCTTACTGTTTTCTTCAGAAAAAAATGCGTTTTTCTACCAAATTGTCTGCTTGGCAACGTTTGTTTTCCGCTGAAATGCTTTAATTTTGTCCGACATATAAGTTCGGCAAAAACAATGTTTGGCTTCTGAGACCAGACTTGTTAGCTCTAAGGTTTGACAATTGATTGATTGACTTGTTTTGGGTTTAACGGCCCTTTGAGACAGTATTTCAGTCTATATCAGGCCGTCTCCCAGAGAGAGGGAGAAAGAAAAGAGAAATAATAGAAGAGAGAAAAAATGTCCGAACAACCCCCCCCCCCCCCGCACCTACTGCAAGCACAGTAGGGCCTTGCCCTACAATCGTCCAAATGAGTAGGACGCCCCGGCACTGAATGTTACATACAGCGCCATTGCACCACCCGACCACCCCGAAGGTTTGACAAGCTGATTACCATATTAATTCGGCCATAAGACAAAGGTTCATTTCCCCCCACACAAACAGAATGACCCCAAACATCTGAAACCTACAGTAACTGTGCTGTAAGACCGGATTTCTCTTACGGTCTAAAAAAGCTCAAGATCCATCTTAAAAGATGGACCTAGAATTTTGTCTTCTTCTTTGGAGGAAATCCCGTCTTATAACTGAATAAAAAGTTCCATCATGTGTCAATAGAGACGATTCAGTTCCAACATTTATGAGCAGGTAGTTCTGTAATGTGAGTTATTAGGTCTTGGATTGGGTAACCTGACTGCCAGATTAATTCGGCTATAAGAAGGGGCTTCCCCCACCGCAGTAAAAAAAAACCATACAACAACCTCCAATGCGTTCAATAGTAATTTTGCTATAAAACCGGTTAATCTTGTACAGTCTAAAGTCTACATCCATCTTAAAAGATGGAACTAGAATTTTGTCTACTTCCTTGGAGGGAAATACGCGTCTTATTACCGAATAAAGACATATATCATGTGCTATTAGCAAAGATTATGATCCGACTCATATGTACAGTCTGTTCTGTGATGTACGGTTTGTATATTCCAAAGCGCATGCACAAATCAAATTTATACATTTCAGGCGCGTCATGAAAAATGTACACTCATACATAGGATAAACGCACGAATTACGCTTGTCTGAACCAGCCTGCACATGGTACTCCACAGTCTGATCAGACCTGCACAGTTCCCTTTCAAAATTGTGCATGCCTAGATATTTTCTTTGCGAAGATCTCACGCTAAATCAGTATATTTTGTATGTGTGCAGGTTGGCAGTGTTTGTATATGCAGACAGTACTTTTTGCAGGATGCGGACAATAACACCTTTTAATATACAAAGTGATAATTAATGTTACGCTCGATTAACCCGCTAAATACCCGAAAAACATTTGGTAAGGTCGTGGGTTCGAATCCCAGTTGTTACCTTTTTTTTTTTTTCTTTTTGTCTTTCCTGCAATAAATTGAAGTATCTGCAAACAACTTTATATATCATATTCAACAAAATCGATCATTTTTGGCAACTTAATACATGGAAAACAGCTTTGAGAATAAGGACCTTACCTAAAGGCGTTTTACAAGGGGAATATTCCAGTGCTCACTGTTTTATATGACCCGACTGCTCTTGTAAGGGGAGGAGAGTTGGGAGGGGTGGGAGGCGGGAGGGGAGGGGGGTAAATAAGTTGATGAACGCAAAATTCGTAAAAAGTGTCCTCTCTGGATTTTTCAAATAAATAGTACTATAAGATAAGATGAACAGGTCATATGTAATATCATTAATCTTACTGTTTTCTTCAGAAAAAAAAAAGCGTTTTTCTACCAAATTGTCTGCTTGGCAACGTTTGTTTTCCGCTGAAATGCTTTAATTTCGTCCGACATATAAGTTCGGCAAAAACAATGTTTGGCTTCTGAGACCAGACTTGTTAGCTCTAAGGTTTGACAATTGATTGATTGACTTGTTTTGGGTTTAACGGCCCTTTGAGACAGTATTTCAGTCTATATCAGGCCGTCTCCCAGAGAGAGGGAGAAAGAAAAGAGAAATAATAGAAGAGAGAAAAAATGTCCAAACAACCCCCCCCCCCCGCACCTACTGCAAGCACAGTAGGGCCTTGCCCTACAATCGTCCAAATGAGTAGGACGCCCCGGCACTGAATGTTACATACAGCGCCATTGCACCACCCGACCACCCCGAAGGTTTGACAAGCTGATTACCATATTAATTCGGCCATAAGACAAAGGTTCATTTCCCCCCACACAAACAGAATGACCCCAAACATCTGAAACCTACAGTAACTGTGCTGTAAGACCGGATTTCTCTTACGGTCTAAAAAAGCTCAAGATCCATCTTAAAAGATGGACCTAGAATTTTGTCTTCTTCTTTGGAGGAAATCCCGTCTTATAACTGAATAAAAAGTTCCATCATGTGTCAATAGAGACGATTCAGTTCCAACATTTATGAGCAGGTAGTTCTGTAATGTGAGTTATTAGGTCTTGGATTGGGTAACCTGACTGCCAGATTAATTCGGCTATAAGAAGGGGCTTCCCCCACCCCAGTAAAAAAAAAACCATACAACAACCTCCAATGCGTTCAATAGTAATTTTGCTATAAAACCGGTTAATCTTGTACAGTCTAAAGTCTACATCCATCTTAAAAGATGGAACTAGAATTTTGTCTACTTCCTTGGAGGGAAATACGCATCTTATTACCGAATAAAGACATATATCATGTGCTATTAGCAAAGATTATGATCCGACTCATATGTACAGTCTGTTCTGTGATGTACGGTTTGTATATTCCAAAGCGCATGCACAAATCAAATTTAAACATTTCAGGCGCGTCATGAAAAATGTACACTCATACATAGGATAAACGCACGAATTACGCTTGTCTGAACCAGCCTGCACATGGTACTCCACAGTCTGATCAGACCTGCACAGTTCCCTTTCAAAATTGTGCATGCCTAGATATTTTCTTTGCGAAGATCTCACGCTAAATCAGTATATTTTGTATGTGTGCAGGTTGGCAGTGTTTGTATATGCAGACAGTACTTTTTGCAGGATGCGGACAATAACACCTTTTAATATACAAAGTGATAATTAATGTTACGCTCGATTAACCCGCTAAATACCCGAAAAACATTTGGTAAGGTCGTGGGTTCGAATCCCAGTTGTAACCTTTTTTTTTTTTCTTTTTGTCTTTCCTGCAATAAATTGAAGTATCTGCAAACAACTTTATATATCATATTTAACAAAATCGATCATTTTTGGCAACTTAATACATGGAAAACAGCTTTGAGAATAAGGACCTTACCTAAAGGCGTTTTACAAGGGGAATATTCCAGTGCTCACTGTTTTATATGACCCGACTGCTCTTGTAAGGGGAGGAGAGTTGGGAGGGGTGGAAGGCGGGAGGGGAGGGGGGTAAATAAGTTGATGAACGCAAAATTCGTAAAAAGTGTCCTCTCTGGATTTTTCAAATAAATAGTACTATAAGATAAGATGAACAGGTCATATGTAATATCATTAATCTTACTGTTTTCTTCAGAAAAAAATGCGTTTTTCTACCAAATTGTCTGCTTGGCAACGTTTGTTTTCCGCTGAAATGCTTTAATTTCGTCCGACATATAAGTTCGGCAAAAACAATGTTTGGCTTCTGAGACCAGACTTGTTAGCTCTAAGGTTTGACAATTGATTGATTGACTTGTTTTGGGTTTAACGGCCCTTTGAGACAGTATTTCAGTCTATATCAGGCCGTCTCCCAGAGAGAGGGAGAAAGAAAAGAGAAATAATAGAAGAGAGAAAAAATGTCCAAACAACCCCCCCCCCGCACCTACTGCAAGCACAGTAGGGCCTTGCCCTACAATCGTCCAAATGAGTAGGACGCCCCGGCACTGAATGTTACATACAGCGCCATTGCACCACCCGACCACCCCGAAGGTTTGACAAGCTGATTACCATATTAATTCGGCCATAAGACAAAGGTTCATTTCCCCCCACACAAACAGAATGACCCCAAACATCTGAAACCTACAGTAACTGTGCTGTAAGACCGGATTTCTCTTACGGTCTAAAAAAGCTCAAGATCCATCTTAAAAGATGGACCTAGAATTTTGTCTTCTTCTTTGGAGGAAATCCCGTCTTATAACTGAATAAAAAGTTCCATCATGTGTCAATAGAGACGATTCAGTTCCAACATTTATGAGCAGGTAGTTCTGTAATGTGAGTTATTAGGTCTTGGATTGGGTAACCTGACTGCCAGATTAATTCGGCTATAAGAAGGGGCTTCCCCCACCCCAGTAAAAAAAAAACCATACAACAACCTCCAATGCGTTCAATAGTAATTTTGCTATAAAACCGGTTAATCTTGTACAGTCTAAAGTCTACATCCATCTTAAAAGATGGAACTAGAATTTTGTCTACTTCCTTGGAGGGAAATACGCGTCTTATTACCGAATAAAGACATATATCATGTGCTATTAGCAAAGATTATGATCCGACTCATATGTACAGTCTGTTCTGTGATGTACGGTTTGTATATTCCAAAGCGCATGCACAAATCAAATTTAAACATTTCAGGCGCGTCATGAAAAATGTACACTCATACATAGGATAAACGCACGAACTACGCTTGTCTGAACCAGCCTGCACATGGTACTCCACAGTCTGATCAGACCTGCACAGTTCCCTTTCAAAATTGTGCATGCCTAGATATTTTCTTTGCGAAGATCTCACGCTATATCAGTATATTTTGTATGTGTGCAGGTTGGCAGTATTTGTATATGCAGACAGTACTTTTTGCAGGATGCGGACAATAACACCTTTTAATATACAAAGTGATAATTAATGTTACGCTCGATTAACCCGCTAAATACCCGAAAAACATTTGGTAAGGTCGTGGGTTCGAATCCCAGTTGTTACCTTTTTTTTTTTTTTCTTTTTGTCTTTCCTGCAATAAATTGAAGTATCTGCAAACAACTTTATATATCATATTTAACAAAATCGATCATTTTTGGCAACTTAATACATGGAAAACAGCTTTGAGAATAAGGACCTTACCTAAAGGCGTTTTACAAGGGGAATATTCCAGTGCTCACTGTTTTATATGACCCGACTGCTCTTGTAAGGGGAGGAGAGTTGGGAGGGGTGGGAGGCGGGAGGGGAGGGGGGTAAATAAGTTGATGAACGCAAAATTCGTAAAAAGTGTCCTCTCTGGATTTTTCAAATAAATAGTACTATAAGATAAGATGAACAGGTCATATGTAATATCATTAATCTTACTGTTTTCTTCAGAAAAAAATGCGTTTTTCTACCAAATTGTCTGCTTGGCAACGTTTGTTTTCCGCTGAAATGCTTTAATTTCGTCCGACATATAAGTTCGGCAAAAACAATGTTTGGCTTCTGAGACCAGACTTGTTAGCTCTAAGGTTTGACAATTGATTGATTGACTTGTTTTGGGTTTAACGGCCCTTTCAGACAGTATTTCAGTCTATATCAGGCCGTCTCCCAGAGAGAGGGAGAAAGAAAAGAGAAATAATAGAAGAGAGAAAAAATGTCCAAACAACCCCCCCCGCACCTACTGCAAGCACAGTAGGGCCTTGCCCTACAATCGTCCAAATGAGTAGGACGCCCCGGCACTGAATGTTACATACAGCGCCATTGCACCACCCGACCACCCCGAAGGTTTGACAAGCTGATAACCATATTAATTCGGCCATAAGACAAAGGTTCATTTCCCCCCACACAAACAGAATGACCCCAAACATCTGAAACCTACAGTAACTGTGCTGTAAGACCGGATTTCTCTTACGGTCTAAAAAAAGCTCAAGATCCATCTTAAAAGATGGACCTAGAATTTTGTCTTCTTCTTTGGAGGAAATCCCGTCTTATAACTGAATAAAAAGTTCCATCATGTGTCAATAGAGACGATTCAGTTCCAACATTTATGAGCAGGTAGTTCTGTAATGTGAGTTATTAGGTCTTGGATTGGGTAACCTGACTGCCAGATTAATTCGGCTATAAGAAGGGGCTTCCCCCACCCCAGTAAAAAAAAACATACAACAACCTCCAATGCGTTCAATAGTAATTTTGCTATAAAACCGGTTAATCTTGTACAGTCTAAAGTCTACATCCATCTTAAAAGATGGAACTAGAATTTTGTCTACTTCCTTGGAGGGAAATACGCATCTTATTACCGAATAAAGACATATATCATGTGCTATTAGCAAAGATTATGATTCGACTCATATGTACAGTCTGTTCTGTGATGTACGGTTTGTATATTCCAAAGCGCATGCACAAATCAAATTTAAACATTTCAGGCGCGTCATGAAAAATGTACACTCATACATAGGAAAAACGCACGAATTACGCTTGTCTGAACCAGCCTGCACATGGTACTCCACAGTCTGATCAGACCTGCACAGTTCCCTTTCAAAATTGTGCATGCCTAGATATTTTCTTTGCGAAGATCTCACGCTAAATCAGTATATTTTGTATGTGTGCAGGTTGGCAGTGTTTGTATATGCAGACAGTACTTTTTGCAGGATGCGGACAATAACACCTTTTAATATACAAAGTGATAATTAATGTTACGCTCGATTAACCCGCTAAATACCCGAAAAACATTTGGTAAGGTCGTGGGTTCGAATCCCAGTTGTTACCTTTTTTTTTTTTTCTTTTTGTCTTTCCTGCAATAAATTGAAGTATCTGCAAACAACTTTATATATCATATTTAACAAAATCGATCATTTTTGGCAACTTAATACATGGAAAACAGCTTTGAGAATAAGGACCTTACCTAAAGGCGTTTTACAAGGGGAATATTCCAGTGCTCACTGTTTTATATGACCCGACTGCTCTTGTAAGGGGAGGAGAGTTGGGAGGGGTGGGAGGCGGGAGGGGAGGGGGGTAAATAAGTTGATGAACGCAAAATTCGTAAAAAGTGTCCTCTCTGGATTTTTCAAATAAATAGTACTATAAGATAAGATGAACAGGTCATATGTAATATCATTAATCTTACTGTTTTCTTCAGAAAAAAATGCGTTTTTCTACCAAATTGTCTGCTTGGCAACGTTTGTTTTCCGCTGAAATGCTTTAATTTCGTCCGACATATAAGTTCGGCAAAAACAATGTTTGGCTTCTGAGACCAGACTTGTTAGCTCTAAGGTTTGACAATTGATTGATTGACTTGTTTTGGGTTTAACGGCCCTTTGAGACAGTATTTCAGTCTATATCAGGCCGTCTCCCAGAGAGAGGGAGAAAGAAAAGAGAAATAATAGAAGAGAGAAAAAATGTCCAAACAACCCCCCCCCCCCGCACCTACTGCAAGCACAGTAGGGCCTTGCCCTACAATCGTCCAAATGAGTAGGACGCCCCGGCACTGAATGTTACATACAGCGCCATTGCACCACCCGACCACCCCGAAGGTTTGACAAGCTGATTACCATATTAATTCGGCCATAAGACAAAGGTTCATTTCCCCCCACACAAACAGAATGACCCCAAACATCTGAAACCTACAGTAACTGTGCTGTAAGACCGGATTTCTCTTACGGTCTAAAAAAGCTCAAGATCCATCTTAAAAGATGGACCTAGAATTTTGTCTTCTTCTTTGGAGGAAATCCCGTCTTATAACTGAATAAAAAGTTCCATCATGTGTCAATAGAGACGATTCAGTTCCAACATTTATGAGCAGGTAGTTCTGTAATGTGAGTTATTAGGTCTTGGATTGGGTAACCTGACTGCCAGATTAATTCGGCTATAAGAAGGGGCTTCCCCCACCCCAGTAAAAAAAAACCATACAACAACCTCCAATGCGTTCAATAGTAATTTTGCTATAAAACCGGTTAATCTTGTACAGTCTAAAGTCTACATCCATCTTAAAAGATGGAACTAGAATTTTGTCTACTTCCTTGGAGGGAAATACGCGTCTTATTACCGAATAAAGACATATATCATGTGCTATTAGCAAAGATTATGATCCGACTCATATGTACAGTCTGTTCTGTGATGTACGGTTTGTATATTCCAAAGCGCATGCACAAATCAAATTTAAACATTTCAGGCGCGTCATGAAAAATGTACACTCATACATAGGATAAACGCACGAATTACGCTTGTCTGAACCAGCCTGCACATGGTACTCCACAGTCTGATCAGACCTGCACAGTTCCCTTTCAAAATTGTGCATGCCTAGATATTTTCTTTGCGAAGATCTCACGCTAAACAAGGCCGTCGTCGCCGGTCCGGCAGGTCCGGCGAGCGCCGGACCACTTTTTTGGCCGATATGATATCTGCCGTACCACTTAGCATAAAAATCTGCCGTACCACTTTTTTTCTTTTCAGCCGATTTTTCTTTCGTGCTTACCTGTGATTTTATGGAGTCGCATCATCAGAAGTGCCGCTATTTATTGATGAAATTATCAATGACGCTCGTTGCTCGTGTCATCAATAAACCTGGCCAAGGTGTGAAAACATGCAGTCACACACCGTGCAAAACACAGCAGTTATTATAATGACACCTGCTTGATTAAAAGGATTATTTTCAGTGGACGATTTATCAAAGATATGATAAACTCTTTGATCCAGAATGTATGAAAGAACTTCTTCGTTTTGATTTTTGTATGCCAACAATGGTATGAAAACAAAATGCACCGGCATGTTTTTCTCGGCGCAACAGAAGAAAGTTTTAATCCCCTCAATGTATTTTTCTAATTATTCTAAATCAAAGCACATGTCGGGCGGCAAAGTATGTATAAAACATTTTGAATTTACATGTATGAGCATTCTTAGTTCTGAGACTGTACCGAAAGTTCCATGTCAATGTTGTTATTCCATTATGGATGGCAAGTGCCGCCTGTTCCAAATCAGCCCAAGACTTTTCGGTTCCCACAACGTACATTTGGTGTAAAAAAAAAAAAGCCGGAGCAGAGAAGTTTTCAGCCGTCGTGGTTTGACAGTAGGCCGTGGCTAGCCAATAACAAATAAAACAAACAAAAATAAAACAACTATAAAGGGGATAATATCTATATCAGGCTTAATTTCGCTTGAACGCAGAAATTGATACAAGCGCCTGATAAGACTCGCAGGGGGTCGAAATAGTTGTTAAAGATCTTCTTGAGTCTTACGTTTGTTCTTTTTCGTATTTAACTAGCTAAACTTCGTGACCAAAACGACTAAAATTTGGCCCCAAACGCACCCAAAAATGCATTTAAAACGCACATAGAGACGCCCATAAATCAAAAATTTTCTCGGGGGAGGTCCCCTGATCCCCCCTTACGAGAGGGGGTCCCCCTCTCGTGCTCTCCCCCTCTCGTGCCTTCGGCACTCGGTGCTATCCTCCGCCGGACCAGTTTTCACAACACGGCGACGGGCCTGCTAAATCAGTATATTTTGTATGTGTGCAGGTTGGCAGTGTTTGTATATGCAGACAGTACTTTTTGCAGGATGCGGACAATAACACCTTTTAATATACAAAGTGATAATTAATGTTACGCTCGATTAACCCGCTAAATACCCGAAAAACATTTGGTAAGGTCGTGGGTTCGAATCCCAGTTGTTACCTTTTTTTTTTTCTTTTTGTCTTTCCTGCAATAAATTGAAGTATCTGCAAACAACTTTATATATCATATTTAACAAAATCGATCATTTTTGGCAACTTAATACATGGAAAACAGCTTTGAGAATAAGGACCTTACCTAAAGGCGTTTTACAAGGGGAATATTCCAGTGCTCACTGTTTTATATGACCCGACTGCTCTTGTAAGGGGAGGAGAGTTGGGAGGGGTGGGAGGCGGGAGGGGAGGGGGGTAAATAAGTTGATGAACGCAAAATTCGTAAAAAGTGTCCTCTCTGGATTTTTCAAATAAATAGTACTATAAGATAAGATGAACAGGTCATATGTAATATCATTAATCTTACTGTTTTCTTCAGAAAAAAATGCGTTTTTCTACCTAATTGTCTGCTTGGCAACGTTTGTTTTCCGCTGAAATGCTTTAATTTCGTCCGACATATAAGTTCGGCAAAAACAATGTTTGGCTTCTGAGACCAGACTTGTTAGCTCTAAGGTTTGACAATTGATTGATTGACTTGTTTTGGGTTTAACGGCCCTTTCAGACAGTATTTCAGTCTATATCAGGCCGTCTCCCAGAGAGAGGGAGAAAGAAAAGAGAAATAATAGAAGAGAGAAAAAATGTCCAAACAACCCCCCCCCCCGCACCTACTGCAAGCACAGTAGGGCCTTGCCCTACAATCGTCCAAATGAGTAGGACGCCCCGGCACTGAATGTTACATACAGCGCCATTGCACCACCCGACCACCCCGAAGGTTTGACAAGCTGATTACCATATTAATTCGGCCATAAGACAAAGGTTCATTTCCCCCCACACAAACAGAATGACCCCAAACATCTGAAACCTACAGTAACTGTGCTGTAAGACCGGATTTCTCTTACGGTCTAAAAAAGCTCAAGATCCATCTTAAAAGATGGACCTAGAATTTTGTCTTCTTCTTTGGAGGAAATCCCGTCTTATAACTGAATAAAAAGTTCCATCATGTGTCAATAGAGACGATTCAGTTCCAACATTTATGAGCAGGTAGTTCTGTAATGTGAGTTATTAGGTCTTGGATTGGGTAACCTGACTGCCAGATTAATTCGGCTATAAGAAGGGGCTTCCCCCACCCCAGTAAAAAAAAACATACAACAACCTCCAATGCGTTCAATAGTAATTTTGCTATAAAACCGGTTAATCTTGTACAGTCTAAAGTCTACATCCATCTTAAAAGATGGAACTAGAATTTTGTCTACTTCCTTGGAGGGAAATACGCATCTTATTACCGAATAAAGACATATATCATGTGCTATTAGCAAAGATTATGATTCGACTCATATGTAGAGTCTGTTCTGTGATGTACGGTTTGTATATTCCAAAGCGCATGCACAAATCAAATTTAAACATTTCAGGCGCGTCATGAAAAATGTACACTCATACATAGGAAAAACGCACGAATTACGCTTGTCTGAACCAGCCTGCACATGGTACTCCACAGTCTGATCAGACCTGCACAGTTCCCTTTCAAAATTGTGCATGCCTAGATATTTTCTTTGCGAAGATCTCACGCTAAATCAGTATATTTTGTATGTGTGCAGGTTGGCAGTGTTTGTATATGCAGACAGTACTTTTTGCAGGATGCGGACAATAACACATTTTAATATACAAAGTGATAATTAATGTTACGCTCGATTAACCCGCTAAATACCCGAAAAACATTTGGTAAGGTCGTGGGTTCGAATCCCAGTTGTTACCTTTTTTTTTTTTTCTTTTTGTCTTTCCTGCAATAAATTGAAGTATCTGCAAACAACTTTATATATCATATTTAACAAAATCGATCATTTTTGGCAACTTAATACATGGAAAACAGCTTTGAGAATAAGGACCTTACCTAAAGGCGTTTTACAAGGGGAATATTCCAGTGCTCACTGTTTTATATGACCCGACTGCTCTTGTAAGGGGAGGAGAGTTGGGAGGGGTGGGAGGCGGGAGGGGAGGGGGGTAAATAAGTTGATGAACGCAAAATTCGTAAAAAGTGTCCTCTCTGGATTTTTCAAATAAATAGTACTATAAGATAAGATGAACAGGTCATATGTAATATCATTTATCTTACTGTTTTCTTCAGAAAAAAATGCGTTTTTCTACCAAATTGTCTGCTTGGCAACGTTTGTTTTCCGCTGAAATGCTTTAATTTCGTCCGACATATAAGTTCGGCAAAAACAATGTTTGGCTTCTGAGACCAGACTTGTTAGCTCTAAGGTTTGACAATTGATTGATTGACTTGTTTTGGGTTTAACGGCCCTTTGAGACAGTATTTCAGTCTATATCAGGCCGTCTCCCAGAGAGAGGGAGAAAGAAAAGAGAAATAATAGAAGAGAGAAAAAATGTCCAAACAACCCCCCCCCCCCCGCACCTACTGCAAGCACAGTAGGGCCTTGCCCTACAATCGTCCAAATGAGTAGGACGCCCCGGCACTGAATGTTACATACAGCGCCATTGCACCACCCGACCACCCCGAAGGTTTGACAAGCTGATTACCATATTAATTCGGCCATAAGACAAAGGTTCATTTCCCCCCACACAAACAGAATGACCCCAAACATCTGAAACCTACAGTAACTGTGCTGTAAGACCGGATTTCTCTTACGGTCTAAAAAAGCTCAAGATCCATCTTAAAAGATGGACCTAGAATTTTGTCTTCTTCTTTGGAGGAAATCCCGTCTTATAACTGAATAAAAAGTTCCATCATGTGTCAATAGAGACGATTCAGTTCCAACATTTATGAGCAGGTAGTTCTGTAATGTGAGTTATTAGGTCTTGGATTGGGTAACCTGACTGCCAGATTAATTCGGCTATAAGAAGGGGCTTCCCCCACCCCAGTAAAAAAAAACCATACAACAACCTCCAATGCGTTCAATAGTAATTTTGCTATAAAACCGGTTAATCTTGTACAGTCTAAAGTCTACATCCATCTTAAAAGATGGAACTAGAATTTTGTCTACTTCCTTGGAGGGAAATACGCGTCTTATTACCGAATAAAGACATATATCATGTGCTATTAGCAAAGATTATGATCCGACTCATATGTACAGTCTGTTCTGTGATGTACGGTTTGTATATTCCAAAGCGCATGCACAAATCAAATTTAAACATTTCAGGCGCGTCATGAAAAATGTACACTCATACATAGGATAAACGCACGAATTACGCTTGTCTGAACCAGCCTGCACATGGTACTCCACAGTCTGATCAGACCTGCACAGTTCCCTTTCAAAATTGTGCATGCCTAGATATTTTCTTTGCGAAGATCTCACGCTAAATCAGTATATTTTGTATGTGTGCAGGTTGGCAGTGTTTGTATATGCAGACAGTACTTTTTGCAGGATGCGGACAATAACACCTTTTAATATATAAAGTGATAATTAATGTTACGCTCGATTAACCCGCTAAATACCCGAAAAACATTTGGTAAGGTCGTGGGTTCGAATCCCAGTTGTTACCTTTTTTTTTTTTTTCTTTTTGTCTTTCCTGCAATAAATTGAAGTATCTGCAAACAACTTTATATATCATATTTAACAAAATCGATCATTTTTGGCAACTTAATACATGGAAAACAGCTTTGAGAATAAGGACCTTACCTAAAGGCGTTTTACAAGGGGAATATTCCAGTGCTCACTGTTTTATATGACCCGACTGCTCTTGTAAGGGGAGGAGAGTTGGGAGGGGTGGGAGGCGGGAGGGGAGGGGGGTAAATAAGTTGATGAACGCAAAATTCGTAAAAAGTGTCCTCTCTGGATTTTTCAAATAAATAGTACTATAAGATAAGATGAACAGGTCATATGTAATATCATTAATCTTACTGTTTTCTTCAGAAAAAAATGCGTTTTTCTACCAAATTGTCTGCTTGGCAACGTTTGTTTTCCGCTGAAATGCTTTAATTTCGTCCGACATATAAGTTCGGCAAAAACAATGTTTGGCTTCTGAGACCAGACTTGTTAGCTCTAAGGTTTGACAATTGATTGATTGACTTGTTTTGGGTTTAACGGCCCTTTCAGACAGTATTTCAGTCTATATCAGGCCGTCTCCCAGAGAGAGGGAGAAAGAAAAGAGAAATAATAGAAGAGAGAAAAAATGTCCAAACAACCCCCCCCCCCGCACCTACTGCAAGCACAGTAGGGCCTTGCCCTACAATCGTCCAAATGAGTAGGACGCCCCGGCACTGAATGTTACATACAGCGCCATTGCACCACCCGACCACCCCGAAGGTTTGACAAGCTGATTACCATATTAATTCGGCCATAAGACAAAGGTTCATTTCCCCCCACACAAACAGAATGACCCCAAACATCTGAAACCTACAGTAACTGTGCTGTAAGACCGGATTTCTCTTACGGTCTAAAAAAGCTCAAGATCCATCTTAAAAGATGGACCTAGAATTTTGTCTTCTTCTTTGGAGGAAATCCCGTCTTATAACTGAATAAAAAGTTCCATCATGTGTCAATAGAGACGATTCAGTTCCAACATTTATGAGCAGGTAGTTCTGTAATGTGAGTTATTAGGTCTTGGATTGGGTAACCTGACTGCCAGATTAATTCGGCTATAAGAAGGGGCTTCCCCCACCCCAGTAAAAAAAAACATACAACAACCTCCAATGCGTTCAATAGTAATTTTGCTATAAAACCGGTTAATCTTGTACAGTCTAAAGTCTACATCCATCTTAAAAGATGGAACTAGAATTTTGTCTACTTCCTTGGAGGGAAATACGCATCTTATTACCGAATAAAGACATATATCATGTGCTATTAGCAAAGATTATGATTCGACTCATATGTAGAGTCTGTTCTGTGATGTACGGTTTGTATATTCCAAAGCGCATGCACAAATCAAATTTAAACATTTCAGGCGCGTCATGAAAAATGTACACTCATACATAGGAAAAACGCACGAATTACGCTTGTCTGAACCAGCCTGCACATGGTACTCCACAGTCTGATCAGACCTGCACAGTTCCCTTTCAAAATTGTGCATGCCTAGATATTTTCTTTGCGAAGATCTCACGCTAAATCAGTATATTTTGTATGTGTGCAGGTTGGCAGTGTTTGTATATGCAGACAGTACTTTTTGCAGGATGCGGACAATAACACATTTTAATATACAAAGTGATAATTAATGTTACGCTCGATTAACCCGCTAAATACCCGAAAAACATTTGGTAAGGTCGTGGGTTCGAATCCCAGTTGTTACCTTTTTTTTTTTTTCTTTTTGTCTTTCCTGCAATAAATTGAAGTATCTGCAAACAACTTTATATATCATATTTAACAAAATCGATCATTTTTGGCAACTTAATACATGGAAAACAGCTTTGAGAATAAGGACCTTACCTAAAGGCGTTTTACAAGGGGAATATTCCAGTGCTCACTGTTTTATATGACCCGACTGCTCTTGTAAGGGGAGGAGAGTTGGGAGGGGTGGGAGGCGGGAGGGGAGGGGGGTAAATAAGTTGATGAACGCAAAATTCGTAAAAAGTGTCCTCTCTGGATTTTTCAAATAAATAGTACTATAAGATAAGATGAACAGGTCATATGTAATATCATTTATCTTACTGTTTTCTTCAGAAAAAAATGCGTTTTTCTACCAAATTGTCTGCTTGGCAACGTTTGTTTTCCGCTGAAATGCTTTAATTTCGTCCGACATATAAGTTCGGCAAAAACAATGTTTGGCTTCTGAGACCAGACTTGTTAGCTCTAAGGTTTGACAATTGATTGATTGACTTGTTTTGGGTTTAACGGCCCTTTGAGACAGTATTTCAGTCTATATCAGGCCGTCTCCCAGAGAGAGGGAGAAAGAAAAGAGAAATAATAGAAGAGAGAAAAAATGTCCAAACAACCCCCCCCCCCCCCGCACCTACTGCAAGCACAGTAGGGCCTTGCCCTACAATCGTCCAAATGAGTAGGACGCCCCGGCACTGAATGTTACATACAGCGCCATTGCACCACCCGACCACCCCGAAGGTTTGACAAGCTGATTACCATATTAATTCGGCCATAAGACAAAGGTTCATTTCCCCCCACACAAACAGAATGACCCCAAACATCTGAAACCTACAGTAACTGTGCTGTAAGACCGGATTTCTCTTACGGTCTAAAAAAGCTCAAGATCCATCTTAAAAGATGGACCTAGAATTTTGTCTTCTTCTTTGGAGGAAATCCCGTCTTATAACTGAATAAAAAGTTCCATCATGTGTCAATAGAGACGATTCAGTTCCAACATTTATGAGCAGGTAGTTCTGTAATGTGAGTTATTAGGTCTTGGATTGGGTAACCTGACTGCCAGATTAATTCGGCTATAAGAAGGGGCTTCCCCCACCCCAGTAAAAAAAAACATACAACAACCTCCAATGCGTTCAATAGTAATTTTGCTATAAAACCGGTTAATCTTGTACAGTCTAAAGTCTACATCCATCTTAAAAGATGGAACTAGAATTTTGTCTACTTCCTTGGAGGGAAATACGCATCTTATTACCGAATAAAGACATATATCATGTGCTATTAGCAAAGATTATGATTCGACTCATATGTACAGTCTGTTCTGTGATGTACGGTTTTTATATTCCAAAGCGCATGCACAAATCAAATTTAAACATTTCAGGCGCGTCATGAAAAATGTACACTCATACATAGGAAAAACGCACGAATTACGCTTGTCTGAACCAGCCTGCACATGGTACTCCACAGTCTGATCAGACCTGCACAGTTCCCTTTCAAAATTGTGCATGCCTAGATATTTTCTTTGCGAAGATCTCACGCTAAATCAGTATATTTTGTATGTGTGCAGGTTGGCAGTGTTTGTATATGCAGACAGTACTTTTTGCAGGATGCGGACAATAACACATTTTAATATACAAAGTGATAATTAATGTTACGCTCGATTAACCCGCTAAATACCCGAAAAACATTTGGTAAGGTCGTGGGTTCGAATCCCAGTTGTTACCTTTTTTTTTTTTTCTTTTTGTCTTTCCTGCAATAAATTGAAGTATCTGCAAACAACTTTATATATCATATTTAACAAAATCGATCATTTTTGGCAACTTAATACATGGAAAACAGCTTTGAGAATAAGGACCTTACCTAAAGGCGTTTTACAAGGGGAATATTCCAGTGCTCACTGTTTTATATGACCCGACTGCTCTTGTAAGGGGAGGAGAGTTGGGAGGGGTGGGAGGCGGGAGGGGAGGGGGGTAAATAAGTTGATGAACGCAAAATTCGTAAAAAGTGTCCTCTCTGGATTTTTCAAATAAATAGTACTATAAGATAAGATGAACAGGTCATATGTAATATCATTAATCTTACTGTTTTCTTCAGAAAAAAATGCGTTTTTCTACCAAATTGTCTGCTTGGCAACGTTTGTTTTCCGCTGAAATGCTTTAATTTCGTCCGACATATAAGTTCGGCAAAAACAATGTTTGGCTTCTGAGACCAGACTTGTTAGCTCTAAGGTTTGACAATTGATTGATTGACTTGTTTTGGGTTTAACGGCCCTTTCAGACAGTATTTCAGTCTATATCAGGCCGTCTCCCAGAGAGAGGGAGAAAGAAAAGAGAAATAATAGAAGAGAGAAAAAATGTCCAAACAACCCCCCCCCCGCACCTACTGCAAGCACAGTAGGGCCTTGCCCTACAATCGTCCAAATGAGTAGGACGCCCCGGCACTGAATGTTACATACAGCGCCATTGCACCACCCGACCACCCCGAAGGTTTGACAAGCTGATTACCATATTAATTCGGCCATAAGACAAAGGTTCATTTCCCCCCACACAAACAGAATGACCCCAAACATCTGAAACCTACAGTAACTGTGCTGTAAGACCGGATTTCTCTTACGGTCTAAAAAAGCTCAAGATCCATCTTAAAAGATGGACCTAGAATTTTGTCTTCTTCTTTGGGGGAAATCCCGTCTTATAACTGAATAAAAAGTTCCATCATGTGTCAATAGAGACGATTCAGTTCCAACATTTATGAGCAGGTAGTTCTGTAATGTGAGTTATTAGGTCTTGGATTGGGTAACCTGACTGCCAGATTAATTCGGCTATAAGAAGGGGCTTCCCCCACCCCAGTAAAAAAAAACATACAACAACCTCCAATGCGTTCAATAGTAATTTTGCTATAAAACCGGTTAATCTTGTACAGTCTAAAGTCTACATCCATCTTAAAAGATGGAACTAGAATTTTGTCTACTTCCTTGGAGGGAAATACGCATCTTATTACCGAATAAAGACATATATCATGTGCTATTAGCAAAGATTATGATCCGACTCATATGTACAGTCTGTTCTGTGATGTACGGTTTGTATATTCCAAAGCGCATGCACAAATCAAATTTAAACATTTCAGGCGCGTCATGAAAAATGTACACTCATACATAGGAAAAACGCACGAATTACGCTTGTCTGAACAAGCCTGCACATGGTACTCCACAGTCTGATCAGACCTGCACAGTTCCCTTTCAAAATTGTGCATGCCTAGATATTTTCTTTGCGAAGATCTCACGCTAAATCAGTATATTTTGTATGTGTGCAGGTTGGCAGTGTTTGTATATGCAGACAGTACTTTTTGCAGGATGCGGACAATAACACATTTTAATATACAAAGTGATAATTAATGTTACGCTCGATTAACCCGCTAAATACCCGAAAAACATTTGGTAAGGTCGTGGGTTCGAATCCCAGTTGTTACCTTTTTTTTTTTCTTTTTGTCTTTCCTGCAATAAATTGAAGTATCTGCAAACAACTTTATATATCATATTTAACAAAATCGATCATTTTTGGCAACTTAATACATGGAAAACAGCTTTGAGAATAAGGACCTTACCTAAAGGCGTTTTACAAGGGGAATATTCCAGTGCTCACTGTTTTATATGACCCGACTGCTCTTGTAAGGGGAGGAGAGTTGGGAGGGGTGGGAGGCGGGAGGGGAGGGGGGTAAATAAGTTGATGAACGCAAAATTCGTAAAACGTGTCCTCTCTGGATTTTTCAAATAAATAGTACTATAAGATAAGATGAACAGGTCATATGTAATATCATTAATCTTACTGTTTTCTTCAGAAAAAAATGCGTTTTTCTACCAAATTGTCTGCTTGGCAACGTTTGTTTTCCGCTGAAATGCTTTAATTTCGTCCGACATATAAGTTCGGCAAAAACAATGTTTGGCTTCTGAGACCAGACTTGTTAGCTCTAAGGTTTGACAATTGATTGATTGACTTGTTTTGGGTTTAACGGCCCTTTGAGACAGTATTTCAGTCTATATCAGGCCGTCTCCCAGAGAGAGGGAGAAAGAAAAGAGAAATAATAGAAGAGAGAAAAAATGTCCAAACAACCCCCCCCCCCCGCACCTACTGCAAGCACAGTAGGGCCTTGCCCTACAATCGTCCAAATGAGTAGGACGCCCCGGCACTGAATGTTACATACAGCGCCATTGCACCACCCGACCACCCCGAAGGTTTGACAAGCTGATTACCATATTAATTCGGCCATAAGACAAAGGTTCATTTCCCCCCACACAAACAGAATGACCCCAAACATCTGAAACCTACAGTAACTGTGCTGTAAGACCGGATTTCTCTTACGGTCTAAAAAAGCTCAAGATCCATCTTAAAAGATGGACCTAGAATTTTGTCTTCTTCTTTGGAGGAAATCCCGTCTTATAACTGAATAAAAAGTTCCATCATATGTCAATAGAGACGATTCAGTTCCAACATTTATGAGCAGGTAGTTCTGTAATGTGAGTTATTAGGTCTTGGATTGGGTAACCTGACTGCCAGATTAATTCGGCTATAAGAAGGGGCTTCCCCCACCCCAGTAAAAAAAAAACATACAACAACCTCCAATGCGTTCAATAGTAATTTTGCTATAAAACCGGTTAATCTTGTACAGTCTAAAGTCTACATCCATCTTAAAAGATGGAACTAGAATTTTGTCTACTTCCTTGGAGGGAAATACGCGTCTTATTACCGAATAAAGACATATATCATGTGCTATTAGCAAAGATTATGATCCGACTCATATGTACAGTCTGTTCTGTGATGTACGGTTTGTATATTCCAAAGCGCATGCACAAATCAAATTTAAACATTTCAGGCGCGTCATGAAAAATGTACACTCATACATAGGAAAAACGCACGAATTACGCTTGTCTGAACCAGCCTGCACATGGTACTCCACAGTCTGATCAGACCTGCACAGTTCCCTTTCAAAATTGTGCATGCCTAGATATTTTCTTTGCGAAGATCTCACGCTAAATCAGTATATTTTGTATGTGTGCAGGTTGGCAGTGTTTGTATATGCAGACAGTACTTTTTGCAGGATGCGGACAATAACACCTTTTAATATACAAAGTGATAATTAATGTTACGCTCGATTAACCCGCTAAATACCCGAAAAACATTTGGTAAGGTCGTGGGTTCGAATCCCAGTTGTTACCTTTTTTTTTTTTTTCTTTTTGTCTTTCCTGCAATAAATTGAAGTATCTGCAAACAACTTTATATATCATATTTAACAAAATCGATCATTTTTGGCAACTTAATACATGGAAAACAGCTTTGAGAATAAGGACCTTACCTAAAGGCGTTTTACAAGGGGAATATTCCAGTGCTCACTGTTTTATATGACCCGACTGCTCTTGTAAGGGGAGGAGAGTTGGGAGGGGTGGGAGGCGGGAGGGGAGGGGGGTAAATAAGTTGATGAACGCAAAATTCGTAAAAAGTGTCCTCTCTGGATTTTTCAAATAAATAGTACTATAAGATAAGATGAACAGGTCATATGTAATATCATTAATCTTACTGTTTTCTTCAGAAAAAATGCGTTTTTCTACCAAATTGTCTGCTTGGCAACGTTTGTTTTCCGCTGAAATGCTTTAATTTCGTCCGACATATAAGTTCGGCAAAAACAATGTTTGGCTTCTGAGACCAGACTTGTTAGCTCTAAGGTTTGACAATTGATTGATTGACTTGTTTTGGGTTTAACGGCCCTTTGAGACAGTATTTCAGTCTATATCAGGCCGTCTCCCAGAGAGAGGGAGAAAGAAAAGAGAAATAATAGAAGAGAGAAAAAATGTCCAAACAACCCCCCCCCCCCGCACCTACTGCAAGCACAGTAGGGCCTTGCCCTACAATCGTCCAAATGAGTAGGACGCCCCGGCACTGAATGTTACATACAGCGCCATTGCACCACCCGACCACCCCGAAGGTTTGACAAGCTGATTACCATATTAATTCGGCCATAAGACGGAGGTTCATTTCCCCCCACACAAACAGAATGACCCCAAACATCTGAAACCTACAGTAACTGTGCTGTAAGACCGGATTTCTCTTACGGTCTAAAAAAGCTCAAGATCCATCTTAAAAGATGGACCTAGAATTATGTCTTCTTCTTTGGAGGAAATCCCGTCTTATAACTGAATAAAAAGTTCCATCATGTGTCAATAGAGACGATTCAGTTCCAACATTTATGAGCAGGTAGTTCTGTAATGTGAGTTATTAGGTCTTGGATTGGGTAACCTGACTGCCAGATTAATTCGGCTATAAGAAGGGGCTTCCCCCACCCCAGTAAAAAAAAAACCATACAACAACCTCCAATGCGTTCAATAGTAATTTTGCTATAAAACCGGTTAATCTTGTACAGTCTAAAGTCTACATCCATCTAAAAAGATGGAACTAGAATTTTGTCTACTTCCTTGGAGGGAAATACGCGTCTTATTACCGAATAAAGACATATATCATGTGCTATTAGCAAAGATTATGACCCGACTCATATGTACAGTCTGTTCTGTGATGTACGGTTTGTATATTCCAAAGCGCATGCACAAATCAAAATTAAACATTTCAGGCGCGTCATGAAAAATGTACACTCATACATAGGATAAACGCACGAATTACGCTTGTCTGAACCAGCCTGCACATGGTACTCCACAGTCTGATCAGACCTGCACAGTTCCCTTTCAAAATTGTGCATGCCTAGATATTTTCTTTGCGAAGATCTCACGCTAAATCAGTATATTTTGTATGTGTGCAGGTTGGCAGTGTTTGTATATGCAGACAGTACTTTTTGCAGGATGCGGACAATAACACCTTTTAATATACAAAGTGATAATTAATGTTACGCTCGATTAACCCGCTAAATACCCGAAAAACATTTTGTAAGGTCGTGGGTTCGAATCCCAGTTGTTACCTTTTTTTTTTTCTTTTTGTCTTTCCTGCAATAAATTGAAGTATCTGCAAACAACTTTATATATCATATTTAACAAAATCGATCATTTTTGGCAACTTAATACATGGAAAACAGCTTTGAGAATAAGGACCTTACCATGGATAACTTTCCACGCCACTGTTTAAAAATCGATAATCGATACTCGCGAATAGAGCTGGTAATAAAATACACTACGAGATATGGGCAAGTCATCTTTTCCTTCTTATTTTATTTTTCTTTATATTCAAATCCATTTTTCCGTGTTCATTTCGAAAACCGCATTAATTTGCGAACAGCCTGATATAATTTTTGAAAAGATTGCGTAAGAAATACCGCGGTCATTTTTTAGTTTAAGTTGACTACCCTCAAAATGTATAGAATATATAGTAAATCATGACTTTTTAACTGCGTTGATCAAATTTTTTACCCGCATATGTCTCTTTTTTTCATAAAATGAAAATTTTCCGTGTTCATTCCGAAAACTACAATTATTCAGCATTTTACTGATATAATTTTTATTGAAATAGGAAGTAAAACAGTGCGGTCATTTTTACATTTTCGATCAGCACCCTTATTTTCTGCTGGCCGCAAATATCCAACAGAATTCACACATTACTCCAGGTGGCGTAGAAAGTTGCGGACGGATCATTTTTTTTTATCTACACACTGCAGTATTCGTTGTAATTAGCGCGTTGTGCACCGATATTTTTTTATCTACTAAAGGCATCCATATTTCACTCTGAAATAAATATTTATTCAGTTTTTTTTTTCTTTTTTTTTTTTTCTTTTTTTTTTTTTATTGAGTCAATGTTCAAATTGTCGACTGATATTGGGTCATCATATTCTACTTAAATCACGTTTGTTTTTTTTTTCCTTTCATTTTAAACGCCCCACAATAAGCGCATTACTGAATTATGGAATCGCATATGTCTCTACGATAAGTTTGTTTCCATTTAAGGGAGTTGGGGGAGGTCGGGTCGATCGATAGTGCTTTGTAACTTTCAGTGCCGAGGCGTTCTACCACTTAGGACAATAGTAGTGCAAGCGATGACTGTCTATTTTTTTAAGTCTCATCTATTCTATCTTTTCCTTTACTTTCTCCCTCTCTCTGGATGACAGCTCGATATATACTAAAATACTGTTTCAAAGAGCCGTTTAACCAAAGACAACCGACCAACCAACTGTATCCATTTAAGCCGGACCGCGTAGCGCAGTCGGTAGCCCGTCTGACTCAAGAGCCAAAGGTCCCGGGATGATACCCGGTCCGGCCACTTACTTTCGTATCCCCTTCCTCTGATTCAAGAAGGGCAGTTACTGGCGAAAGTTTGTGGACTTAATACAGGTTAACTTTGTACAGGTTAACCGCTTAGGAAGTCTAAGCCTACCCAGGAATAGCACCTTTGGGCTTTTTTTTTTTTTTTTTTTTTTTTTTTGTTTTTGTTTTTGTTTTTGTTTCCACTATTGGTGAATCTAACCTGCATTTGAAACATAGTGGATGTCTAGGTGTTAATTTTTGCATTTTTCATGCTATCCAAGCTGAAATATTTGTTGTTATTATTGCATCAGCGCCGTGTCTACAAAGGTTACTTTGGATATGTCGCTGGCTCTGATTAAACTGTCACAGTACTTCCATTGTTTTTGTAGATTGAATATGGGTTTCAATAACAAAATTAATTCCCGTAGTTTTTACGATTTTTCCTTACTCACATGCAAGGACGCAGTATTTTGTTTTGCTCATGGATACTTGTGATACATTTCGCATACCGTAATAAGACGCTATTTTTCCCTTCCTAAACAATCCCAACAAGAGCTTCGCAAGCGGTGCATAATATGCCCGTTTCAGTGTCATGAATGAGTTACAGAATGAACAAGATCGTTTATAGAAGGATGGAAAGGCAGACAAAGAGAGGAAACAACTCTGTAATTAATGACTGCAATATTATTAAAACATCTAACACATCAAAAACTATTAGTATACCAAAAATCAGCTTCCAGGGTGAAGCAGCTCGTAAGTTGAGAACTGCCAAAGTCAAACAAGGGAGATAATTCATAACTAAGTAAACTTGAGTACCATTCTTGGTCATAAAACATTCCCTTGACAATATACACATCACGATAAAGTTTTGTTAAACTATTTCCAACGGTTAAGGAGTAACAGAGTAAAATCAAAACTGATGCAAGGGCAGATAATTCAGGAAGTAAGCCAAAGTTGTGTTCATGCTCATGATACAGTGCCCCATTATTATACACATTTTCATTAAATATTTCAAAGGGTTAAGGAGTTATGGAGTGAATGGGGGAATGGGGGCTTGGACGGACACACGGCGCCAAGTATGTGCAACTATGGTTACGTACCGTTGAGCCACTTGGGTAACGTCGATAGGAGAATTGAACTGAACTGAACGGGGGAATTGGGGCTACCCTAAAAATTAATCAAAGGGAGGTTACTCCAAAATTAAGTAAAGGGGGCAACCATTCTTATATGTGACACGTCGTCTTGTGTTCATGCAATTGCTATAAAGTTCATCAAGATTTACCAAATGGTTACTAAGTTATTGAATGCACAAGATTAGTATACACAAAAAGAGCCTATAAATTCTAATCAAAGTGATGCAACTCCAAACCAAAGAAAGGGAGAGCAACCATTGTTATACGGGACACATCGTCAGACCCTCATACACATCGCTATGAAGTTTCATGAAGATAACCCAAACAGTTATCTAGTTATGGCGCGCGCAAGACTAGTAGGGTAAAAAATAATCAAAGGGCCATAACTTGGAAACTAAGAAAGGGAGAACAACCATTACTGTACCTGACATTTTGTCCCAACCTAATATATATGTCTACAAAATTTGAATATAGTGCGCACAAGAATGTTGACGGACGGACGGACAGACAGACAGACAGGCGGACAGACGGACGGACGGACGGACGGCGCCATGCCGTAATACGTCCGTTTTTTTACAAAACGGGCGTATAAAAATGTAGATTCGTTTTATATGACGGATCTAGGTTTAATGGATTGTTTTGCTAGGGCAAAACTAATCTTATAGCAGTATTTCGTAAGACTGTTTTGGATATTTGTGGTCGTTCTAGAAACTAAATAATTATACCGTTTTACATCGGTGGCGAGTGCTGAACTAATAGACATTTGGAAACACAGTAGGCCCCGATCTGTGTCTGCTGAGCAGTATTATCTGGATCTACCTATAAACAGTTTGGATGTTGAGGTGAATGGATACATTTTCTGGGGAAGGGACCCTGCTATTTTTAAATTTGCAGAATATTTCAATGGGAGTAATATCCTCATAAAGCACAGTTTTCCTCCCCTTGGAGCAAAATCATTTCTATAAAATTAGAACCCACTTTGGGAGGGCCATGTCATCCAGGGAAGGAAAAAAGGAAATCATAAATGTTGTTCCCCTTTGTAAAAATGGCGGAAAAACATGGAGGTATACCCATACACCTTAAGGCGGAAAAGTCCATTATTAAGATGAATGGATACGCCTCCAAGGGAGATTACACCGACATGAAATATGTCGGAGTGATCGCCCTTTCTCAGAGTGGAATTCTATGCTCTCTTTAGAAAAGATCGTCATAAGAATTGAAACAACAAAACAACTCCAGAAAACAAATTCTTTCTTGACGGAAAAACCATGGCAGCGCAACTTTGCATCTTCACATGTGCAGCTAAGTTAACAACGATCAGCAAACAGGATGACTGAAATCTAAGCAACTGATCATTATAAAGGACTTCTTTGATTAAGGCGTGAATTTTCCCCATGATTAAAAAGTTATACGGAACACTGACTTCTGCTTTGCATTTATGACTATGACATGTAACTTGTATAACAAATGAATTTTCAAGTGTTTGTGTCTATGTAAAGTACGTTAAACATACGTTGACGTTGACGTCATTGTTGAGATAAATTGTAAATTATCCTCAAATTGATCGTTGAAATAATGATTTATTGTATATATTTCACCCTTTTTTGATTTACATTACTTACATAACAGACAATACTGGATAGTTTTGACTATATGTAAGTGACCTTGACCTCATTTCAAGGTCATGGTACACAATTTAATCCTTGAAGATCACAGTGCTACTGTTGACCATTCTTATTCTTTGGCTTACTGAGTATCGTCCCCCCCCCCCCCCAGTGACCCAGCTTCCCACTCATATATATTGCGTACTTGCATCGCATAAGTCTCCTGCATGAAGGAAATGCTGGGTCACGGGGGGTAAAGTACTTGTATTTTAATTGTAGTGAAGCGTTCTCTTTTGACCGTTTTGACCGGAAGTATAACTGTGGTTTTGCATGTTTAAATGCCAATCAGGCGTAACAAGAAGAAAATCATTGCTTTGTATTGTGAGATGCGTGTATTTAGCATGCATGTATGACAAAAAATTATGAAATGAATGACTGATTTCAATATTTTTATTACCTCAAAAAATGAGGTATGCGAAAACCTTGAATTTAGGGTAGGTAGGGTCAGACTGGATTATCTCCCCATATCTTTGAGTCTGAATCACAAATGATCTGATTTCATACGGTTTACATATTTGTGGAAGCTCTGCCAAGAAAAATTTGAGAACTTTATACTTTTGAAAATTCGGATCTGTCGCACCGGTCTAATGGGGAAAATCCTCGCCTTAATCATAGAAGTCCTTAAAATCTTAAAGAGTTCCTTCGAGAGCAGAGAACACATTCTAAAGAAGGAACATGTGCCATAAAAGTTTCTTGTTAGCAAAAGGTTAAGAGATGGCTGACGGTCAAGACTCAGCTGTGTTTTTATGTGCTTTACTTTGTAGAATAACGTTTGTTTTAACACTGGCCCACTGGTTCACTGAAAGTGGCGAGTTTCATATATCCCTGATTCCTTCGTACTCATGGAATGTAATCCTGTTTACGTTGGTCAATTCCACAACGACCTTCTTCGTACTCAACAGGAGAAACGATGTTAGCATTTCCAGTATCGAACAACCGATCACTGTGACAAATCCGGCCCAAATTTTTGACTCAAGAAGTGTGAACGTACGAAAAATTCAACTGAAAATTTGGCATTCCTGAAGAATAAATCCGGTGATCTACTCGCTTTATTGGTACTAAAGGTGATCCGTAACATTCTTGCGTATTATTTTGTGTTTTTCAACACAAAATGCCTATAGAAAGGTTCATTCGAACTATCGTTGCAATGTCAGTTGCTGGTAATTTTACATTACGTGTAATAGCAGTTTTGAAAACAATCTGGACTTCAAATACAACAGAGGTGTACCACCAAATGCATATAAACAAAAACGGAAGTGAGGCTCCACATGAAAACATTTCATGTATTCGTAAGCAGACTAAAGGTGATGCTTTTCTGAAATGCACAAAACAACATGTGGTTGTTGATAAACTTGCCGTCTTTTCAAAAGTATTTGTCTCAGTATGCAGTGGAATTCGTACTGTTTTCACTGCCATTTCTTTACATGTTTTGGTATGTGTCGGCAGTTTTTAAAGCAACACCAGTCACAGCGTCTCAAACTGAACTTTCCTGAACCTTTGCGAAAGGAAATACCGAAATCAGTGCAAGCCCATTCAGTACTCGCGCTGATGACGACTCGGAGCGGAGGCCACTTATCGAAAGCACTTTTTCTGTTAAGCCACAAAGGAGAATACGTTTGTTCATCTAGTCCATTAGTAAGAGGGTTAATCCGGAAATAATGTCACTGCGGCTATAAAATCGTGTAGCATAAAAAGAAAGCAGCAAAATTTCATATCCAAGTACCTTAATCTATTTGCACCATGGTCTGGAGATGTCATGAAAATATAGTGCGCAGTAATCAAGATATCGAGAAAGACAGAAGGCATGGTAACGACACGCGCCGCACGTCAGTGACGTTGTTGACGTTCCAGACGAAGTTTAGATATTGTGTCATGTCCAAAGTAACATCTTCGTTGTTTCAGAACAGCAACTGTGTCTGTTCACCCATGTTTATCCCCTCTTACAACATTAGTTTAGCCACCCCCGCAGCTCATATACAAAAATTTACACAATATTCGAATTGCAGAACATTGGTCTTCATACATGGGGTCTAAACAAGAGTGACGTTATTGTCTGACATTGCACGTAAAGGCCTTCTGGTTTTCATACGATCCTCTAGAGTATCATCTGCATCACTATAGCACTGATTGCACCTTTACACGGGCCTCATAATAACTGTTTTATCATTACATGTCTAATTAAACAGTTCTACAGTCTCTAATTGATGACATTCCTAATCTGTGGCAAAACCGCATAATTATGCGCTGACACGACACGTTTCTTCGAAATAAGATTTGTTTCACTCAGCAGTAACAAGCACTCGAACTTCAAACTGCAATGAGGTAAATAAAGTTTCAACACCGGGCGGTAGAAATATGTTTCGTCATCGAATCAAATTCTTATCTGATTTGGCGCGTTAGTTTGATTTTGATTTGCGATTGCCTTCGAAAATAAAGTTCATGCAATTAACGTTATTCTAATGTCAGACGCGATGGCGTCGGTGGCATACTTTGGACGTCCATATAATTGGAGCGGCAAAAGATTCCAACTTTATATTTATTCTGTTAATCAGAACTGAATTACAGTGCAGCTTGATTTAATTTCTATAATAATGCTACGATGAATAAGAGCACAATGGACACAGTGACATTACTTCTGGATCAATCCTTGTATGTGTATTTATAGGTACGCATTTATTCCGACGATAGTTTCACTAGTTAGCATATTTTCTTTGCACATCTATACAGAAACTCAAGCTGAGATAAATAGAGAGAACGATGTCTTTTTGGGGTACTATAAAATAAATGTTACTCGTTCAAAATTAGAGATGAATTATTCAATTGTGCACACAGTTTTGACATATGCGATTTGTATTGTGGTTTTCGTAGGTTTACTCCTATCCAGAAAAGAAAAACGAGCTGTCAAATCATACAATACTGGTGACATTTTACTTCTTGTAGGAGTATCGGATATTTGCTGCTTATAATATTCGAAACTGTTGCATGCATCAAACAGTTTATCTTAGGGGCATCAGCGATTATCAGTGAAACAATTTCGTTTTTCGCAAAAACAGTTTTCCACTACGTGGGGTAATAGTCACAGACCATGTTCATCTTAAAAGCTTCCAAAATGAAAGTGCGACCATCTTTAAGGAAAAACGGAATACAGTTATCGGTCAAAGACATACTGTCTTTGTGGGTTTCTGTAACCTAGGGAAATGGGCCGCCGACAGCTTCCTTTCACCCACGGTTTGAGGTTATTTCTATAATATACCAAATTATGTTGTACGTGACCAGAAAATCTGGTTGGTTTTGTCATAGATCCTCTTTGTACCGAATTGTGTTCATCAGTAATATGCTTCGAAGCATCTCTAAGATTTAGACAAAGTGTTTCAAAGGATATTTATAACAGGGGAATCTGACTAATGAAATATATGCTGGAGGACTTTAAAAACGCCTCACTCCAAAATGAGATGTATTTTAGTAATTCCACATTTCAAGCTATTTAATGTGACTATGTTTTATTAGAAATTGTAAAACTAATTAAACTAAAGAAATTGCGGGAATTTATGTCATACATGACGTTCTTTGCACTAAACCGGTCAACGTCACTTCCCCTTTATTTTACTTAAAACGCCTTTAAGTTACTACCCTTGAAGTCGATCCCAGCATTGCCGGCAAAGATATTCGACAGCAAAAATGCAAAATTAAAGTTGCGATGACTTTATGTGCTGTCAGAGAGCTTAAATCGAAAATTGGAACACACAAATTGGAATCTCCAAAAGTGATTTTCTGGAAAATAATGTAATTTGACGTTTTACTCTTCACAAGAACAGAATCCGATACAAGCAACTTACAGATTTACTTTCTAAGCATCCGTCAACATCAATGGATACTTTGATATCAGCACCAACTGTCTGTCAATAAGCGCAGTAAATGACGTCAACGTCAATGATTCCATTCTAAACGGAATCTAAAATTCACATTTTAACTACACACGGTTCTAGAGTAAGCCACTGTGAGCCGTAAAATACTGTTTGAGTGAATTTCTTGTCGTCGGTTTCGTAGTTTGGTCCCATGTTTAAAATGCCATTTTTGCATTCCAAGAGCGTTTGTTTACCTCGCTTCAATTCAGTAATTGTTGAAATAAAGTGGAAGACGGGAACCACGCTATACTCCGATAAGTATTCGGACGGTGCATTATAACCGTATGCTGAAATCCCACATTTTACAACACCCTTTTCTCTTTGTCGGGTGTATTTAAACATTTTGAATTCTAAGATTGTACTGATGGCTATCTCATGCATGTGATATATGTATGCAGTTCTATTTATTATTCGTTTTATCTTATCTGATAATGAAACAAATGCAGCATTTCAATTTATTTCAGGTGAGGCATTTTTAAAGTCCTCGAGTATATGAGGCATTGTCATCATATAATGGAGCATGTTTAAGCTGACAACCACAGGGACCAAATTTCACTGGCTTAACAACCGAGGATATTTCATATGCGTTACTGTCATATGTGTTTTGCAACCATGTGAAAATAAAACGCGTGCACAGTGAAAATCGATGTGGGTTACGTTACAATTTATAAAAATTATACTGTTGCCCTTTCTGAATTGCCATAGGTGCAGTAACTGACTTTACAGAATCGCAATATTAGAAAATTTACTGATAAGAAACAATTTTCCAAATCATGATTATCTCTTTCTGTACAGATAAATATGCCAGTTCCAAACCGCTATGCTTGTACATGTAGAATTTAACTAGGAAACGAAAATCAGCATGTGAACTTTTTTCATATTCTGATCAGGGAGTGATTTATGGTTAAAAGTATGAAGCAATAAAATAAAGAAAAATGTGTTTGTGTGTTTTTTTTTGTTTTTTTTTTCTTCAAAATTTGCGAAAGGAAACAACTCGGACCAGACTGCGCGAACGTCTTTCCTGTTCCCACACGCCGCTAGGTACTTTTTCATGCGACGCAAATCATTTAGGGAATAACTCTACTCAAAATTGTCATTTGGGGAGGTAAATCGTCGGTTTTATGGTCGGAAATTTCGTTTTACGGCGACGCGCCAGCGGAGCCGAAAAACGCAATTTGCGACCATAAAACCAACGACTTACCTCCCCAAATGACAATATTCAATACAGTTATCCCCATTCTAATGCACGTTTCACATTTTCACCTTTAAAAGTGTGCTACTTTGCACCCAAAGCGAGAGCTTTTCAGCTGCGTAAAACCATACGTCAGCCAATGAGAAGCGACGTTTCTTAATGACGTCAGGTTTGCGACAGTATATTGCAGAATTTACTGTCGCAAATTTTTGACGTTATCCAATTAGACGTCGCGTTATATTTGTAAGTGCATTAAAATTGTAGTTTTACTCCAGATTGCTCTCATTGTTTAAACATTGTTTTGTGCATGTTTACAATGATATAGGGTTTATCTTGCAACATTTGTGGTTGATAACGGTTACCAGTTTTGGATAGGGAGCGAAGGTGTAGTGGATGAACGTTGGACTACCACCGCGGAGGTTTCAAGATAGTTCCTCCGCTTCTCCGGTCTTTTGGATGAGACTTTTAAATGAGGCCTCGTCTCCGTATGACCTATTTACTGGTGGGACGTTAAACCCAAGTTCACTCACTAACCCAACGCTTTTTTATGAATCTCGAATTGTGAATCTGTTACAAAAGTATCTTTGACTAAGAGGACATAGAGTTATTCAAGAGTTTATTCTCAGACATTGGGTACTTACATATGCTTACAGATTTTGTAAAACAGTGTCTAGGTTACTGAAGTACAAATGCTGCAATAACTTTTTGATAGACATAGGTAGAGTCACAGATTTCATTATTTTTATTACTTTTATGAATTTTATACGTGAATTTATATGATTATTCATATCATAATATCAGAGCTATAGACAAAATTGTGTTACGGTATTTGCTTTCTTTCATTTCCACCAAACAGGTATACACTATCTCATTAATGAAACAGTGTGTGAGTGAACTCAGATTTAATGTCCCACTAACACATAGGTCATATGATGACAGTATGTATACCTTGGTTTAAAGTCTCATCCGAAAGACAAGAGGAGAAAGGATCGAACCTGTGGCCACCGGATCGGTTACCTCTGCTTAACCCTCCACTAATGGGTCACCATAAAGTAAAGAACCACTACTGACAGAGGACAGAGTGTTGCGAATGAAACATTTACCTTGAACACCATGATTCTTTCAAGTATGCCTTAAATAAATACTAGTATAAATGAATAAAATGGTCAGGACAGGACTGAGTCAAAAAAACAACAACTGCAAATACTCAGTATTACTGGCTTACATCAACAAATCGATTCTAATCCATTTGAGCTATTTTACAAATTTGAAAACAACCATCAGTAGATCAGTGCATATAGTTACTTTTTGTTGTGAAGGGCCCTCTGTATTTTCTACAGTTTGTGCCTCAGATGTAGTTTGTGTGGGCTTCCACTAACTTTCAAAATTTGGAAGTCCAGACTTCCTTGGTGTCAGATTTGGACGTATTGAGAGAATGTTTTGGAAGTCCGAAATTTTTAGGAATGACTTATGCATGGTTATTCTTACCTCCCCCCCCCCCCCCCCCCCCCCCCCCCATTTACACGTCCCTCTCTCTCTCTCTCTCTCCCATACTGTAGTGAACTTTTGTTCTTCGAAAGGAAGCCTGAGCATTTGCGCAGTCTAATCAGAGTCATTCCTGTTTGTTTGTGAACAATACGCAAGTCCTCTGAAGACTCGCCGTTGCACTCTGCTATTGCATAATATTCCTTTTCATTGCCGCCAAATGGGCCGCGTCGGAAATACGGTGACTAACGGAACGCAGTCTAATCAGAGTCATTCCTGTTTGTTTGTGAACAATACGCAAGTCCTCTGAAGACTCGCCGTTGCACTGTCTGCTATTGCATAATATTCCCTTTCATTGCCGCCAAATGGATCACGTCGGAAATACGGTGATTTACGGAACGCATAATGACACGCTTCCACCAAAGAACTCGGTTGTCGCTAGGTCGATGTTCATTATTATTCATGTTAGATGCGAACAAAAAAGACCGGTCTGACTGCTTAGTTGCGCTGGCTGATACGATTGTTAGTTGTCGGTATGTGTACTGAGGTACCTGTCTCACGGTATGACACTGCGTACGGCACGCGTATATACTCGCAGCGGCGTCTTTGATCTTTACATCAGAGAGAAAACGTGCTTGACCCATAAACGTGTAGGTATTTGTATATCAACACGCTACCGTATATATAATCGTGTAGACCTTGATCAGAATGCGCTATTTCTGTGCACACTGTACGGCAGTATTTTCGCACTGGCTGCATGACGATATGACGATACAACTATGAAATCGGCGAAATAGACGTTTCAGTATTCGTATTTTTAATAGTACCATTAATCAAAACAATGTATAGTAACAGACCGTACAACCATAACACGTCGGAAATAGCGACTAATAATATTTACAGTGTATCTTCGCTTTGAATCAACACTTTTCGCGGAAGAGGTTCGTATTACCTAACAACTCCATTGACAACAGTATGGATCAAGACAAGACCTTCGTTGTAAGGGCAAGCGTTAATATGAAAAACTTCGGATAGAGTTTGTCAATACATGCTTCAGTATTCGTGTGTTATGGATACATTCACAAACTTTTGAAGTCGGAATACGCCTTAAACATACAGGTCAGTTACATTCTCACGATCGTAAAGATAGATGGACACTTTTCATCCAAAAGCTCAGTCATCGTGATTTGATAAGTTGTTTTGCAGACTGCCGTAAGCGGTTGAATCTAGGAGTGGGTGTTATTTTGATAATCGTTTTTGACAGGTAGGCGGTCCGACATGTGTGTGTTACCTGGTTCAGTGCTCCATATGGACTATCTCGATTGGCCCGTAGGCGGTCTTTTCGTCTGGCTGACACCTGCATTAATCCGATAAAGGCGATTAAGTATGACACGTGCTAAAATTTTAAAGACAGTGGCGATATTTTATACGTCGGGACAAGATCAAACGGCCGTATGTGACAATTATCGTGCGTATGCCAGACGCCAGAGGTCCCATTTCTCGACGTACGGGAGCAAATCCTGGGCGTAATATACGGCCATACGCCCGTTAACGGAAGCCCTGGCTCAGCCTATTTTACAAATTTGAAAACAACCATCAGTAGATCAGTGCATATAGTTACTTTTTGTTGTGAAAGGCCCTCTGTATTTTCTACAGTTTGTGCCTCAGATGTAGTTTGTGTGATTAACTTCTGAGCAAATTCTGTTTATATTTTATTTTAATACAGCCCATTCGCTTCATTGACCCGTCATGTTAGGGTCAGGCAAAAGGTTGTGGGGATAGTGTTTTACAAACACATCTTTTAGTTATTTTTGTCTCCCTTCGCTATGGGATTTAACTCTCTAAGGAAAGAATTTGCTCTCCTGAGAGCAAATTTCTTCTTATAAAAATCCTTTTTAAGTGATTTGCCCATCATAACTTAGAGCCTTTTGTTTACCAAGTAGTGAGTGGTCATTGTAGACCACATGGTAATTTGTAAATGAGTAGTAGTATTAGCACTAGATTAGAGAAGCAACAATGTCTGTTGTACCATTGTGGTTATCCTATTTATGAATAACATAAAATAGAGAAGAAAAAGGGTAGTTATTAAGTAATTATTTTATTTGAAAGGAAAAACATCTGAATTTCCTTGCATGAGTTGGTATAGATAATAGATCAAGGTTGGCAAAGTTTCATGAAAATTCATTCAGTAGTAATGGAATTAAGTTGATTTTTAACTCCACTTTCCCGCAAACGACCTATAGCATATTTCCATACCTCCTATGCCTCGAGTAACGAATGCGCATGGTATAAAAAAATCCAGGCGTGAACAGGTTGCAGTGCTGGAAACTCGCAAGTTTAATGTGGTGGCCCAAAAGCTTAGCAGGCCTAACTTTCAGTGGCCCAAATTATCCACTAGCTGAAGTTTCCATTAATTTAGTATTGCCAGAAAGATAAATTTGGGCCACTAAAGGTAATAATTTGGAGATTTCTGGTGGCCCGAAACAAAAATTAGGAGCATTTGGCCACCGGGCCACTGACCGTTTCCAGCACTGGGTTGCAATAGAAATTTTACACTGGTGGAAATGCCACCTTTAATGTCGATGGGTGATCCCGTTGGAAAATGATCCCACTGGTTAAATTTCATACACTGAAATGTCCCCATCAAGGCCATTTTTTTCAATGAGGTCAAATTTAATAGTCCACCGCTACAACACAGCGTTATCATACTAATGATAAAAATACGTCCCATGATAGCCATCTGACAACCGAAAAGCCGTTGTTTGTCCTTTTTTATACATTGGTTAGAATGTTAGAATGATGTGCTCTTCTTTCAACGTCGCATCCCTACGTCTGCAAAAATACCTAGCTCTAGTTGTACTAGAGAAATCACCCGCTTGTAACTGCACTATATCCCGACACAAACATACAACACGCTACCAGCCGTCCGTTAGTACTGGACACAGTCACCCAGCTAACGAGGCGTAAGTCATTTTAGTTGAGAAGAAAAGTACAGTATATACTTCTTTGTTTGAGTGTGTTCTCCTGTACGGTCACTTAAGTACCCATCTTTATATTTGTATTGATCGTAAGGTAGCTCCAAGATAGATTCAAATCCGCATTTTTCAAATGTTCTTTGAGAGAAATTCGATGTGCCTTCGCCCTTTATTGCTTTAAATCCCAATTCCTTGGCTAGGGCCACAGACGTTCCTAACAGCGAACAGCCTAGCCCTCGACGTCGGTAGTCCCCATGCACTACCAGATTTACCACATGGAATACCTCTGGAACTCCATAGTTATAGGAATTGTCAGAATCTTTATGCGTCAGAAATGTCATGAATGCCCTGAAGCTTTCATCGTCAATATCATTCAAATCAAGTCTATCGGACGCCTTTGCCACTTGACAAAGGCTAACACCCATGATGTTGTTTGTCTCATTTGATAATGCAGCAATAGATAGAAATTGTTTAAGTCGCGCCAGTATTCGTTTCTCTGAGAAATGGTTCATTTGTACACCAAAAGCTTTACATAATGGTTCATCCTTCATGAAATGATTTGCAACTATATCTAGGACGTCATGGTATCGGTCTTCAGTTATAAGCTCTAGGTGTCCGTTTTCAGCTGTGTGCCTGTCCTTTATTCTGCTGAATACCTGCAAAATATACAATTAATGTCAGCATGAAATGTGACTAGGCCCCAAGGTTATAAAACATTTTTCATGCTCAACTCAGCTGAGCATGAATTTTTACATGCTAATTAACAGCAAATTACTGATAAGTACAGTTGTTTTCTTGCTCAGATTAGCTGAGTATGAAATTTTATCTGATTATGAATATGAAAATGCCAACTAATGTTGACATTTTCATATTTATCATCAGAGAAAATTTCATGCTCAGCTGAGTTGAGCATGAAAAATAAATATAACCTCAGGGACAGCTTGTGTCTGAGTTGTTTAGGTAACAGCATATTTTTTCGACCTAAAAATCATAGTGGCTCCAGTATATAGTCATACAGGTCCCCCGTCATGCCGCCGTCTATCTCTGGAAGAAAAAAAGCCCAGCGTGCACATGACATCGTAATGGGTCGATGCGACGTCACTACTTCTCACTGACGTCAATACGACGCAATAACGACGCCATGTGTCTGCCGGGATACATTTTAAGGTAAATCTACACACCTTCAGGCAAAGCAATCTGTTATTTCCATGATTATTTCTCCTATCTGAAGAGTTCAACTCTTTTATAAAAATGAAAATATGCTTTACTTAAAGGCCCCATTGCTCTATCAGCATGAAATATTTCATCGTGAAGTTTCGCTGCAAGCTTCTCACTACAGTTTCTTCATTGTATATGATCGTAATTGGCCGGCTTTGGAAAATTAAAACGTGCCAGAGTTTCTCATAAAAACGATTTGAATAAATATCTAGGTCATTTGAGTTCGGTTCCACAAGTTTCATAACATGGTAAAATACAAGGTACAAAAGGTAACAATACAACGTACAGGAGGAAATCATACAATGTACAGTCGTTTATAGTTGATAAAAATACCATGTAAGGTCCTTGTCTCGCTGTTAGCTGTTATGTGAGTTAATTGTCCAACGGGGAACCAGGAACGAAAACCGTATTTTTACGAAGAGACTTGACTTTTTTTCAAATTACCTTATTTTTTTCTTTTTTAGCTAGTTTGTTACAAAAAAGCACAACATCGACATATTATCAATACTGAAGGCTGTACCTATTTTATAAGGATTTGTGCTTCGACGATTTTTACCACTGATAGGCCTATGGAGTCTTTAAAGTAGATCATTTTGAGCTAAGGGCTCTTCCTACAAGGGGGCCGATGCTAAACCTCTTTACGTTGTCTCTTGTTGAAACAAAGGGGAATCCTGCTTACGTTTGAAATTTCATAAGTGTGTATCTGCTCCCAACAACCGCATAGTAAGCAAACTGCTTACATTACTCATTGCTTGTGGCTTGTTCAGGCAAGGGGAGTTATCTCGCGCATCTCGCAATTCGAAGAAATCAATTTTACTTGTTCATAAGCAGTAGTTAAACAGAGTAGAACCTGGTCTGGTTTGAAAGTTGAGTGCGGATAGTCTGTCGTCATGATTCTAACAACTGATTGTACACCATTCTATGAAATTCTCAATGACCTGTAGGCTTCTACCGTGTCCAGTGGACTAAGGTAGTAATATTATTACTAGGTGTGACGTTGCTTGTATGAGATTTTTTTCATAAACACCCCAGCGGTCACATGGCGTGGAAATCACGTCGTACTGACGTCGATACGACGTCATCAGCATCGACGTCATCACCTTGCAGTGACGTCATCCCGACGTCATGTGCCTGCTGGGATGTATACCGTATTTACTGTAAATACTCAGACACTGGAACTACTGCTTGCATTTCTCCTCTCAAAGAGCAACTGCAGAGTTTTTTTATCACAGACCCAGATCAGACTTCCAGCCTGCAGCCTGATTTGGGTCAACATCGTTTGTGCAAGAATATAAGAATCTACCATGAGTGTGAGGTACGGATAGACAAATCTGTTCCAAGGGTCACTGTTTAGCATCACGAGTCTAGACAAATCTGTGCCAAGGGTCACTGTTTAGCATCACGAGGCTTGCCGAATGATGCCGAACAGTGACCCGAGGGCTAGATTTGTCTATCCGTACCTCACACTCGTGGTAGATTATTTTTTCTTGCATATCGTTCTAATTATATCAACAGTGTCTAAGACTTATAAATGAATTGTAAATGATGTACATGTACAAATGTCAGAGGTCCTTTTTCATGCATCTCCAAAGAAAGAACATCATCACCAACAAAAAACAATTGAGCCGCGACACGAAAAAACCAACAATGTGGTTGCGCGCCCAGCTCAGACTCAGATCAGCCTGGACATCTACCCAGCCTGATCAGAGTCTTCGCTTTGGGCTTGAAGTGTAGCTTAGGGCCTAAGCTATCTCCATGCGGACAGCGAAGACTCTGATCAGACTGGGCGGATGCCCAGGCTGATCCGAGTCTGCGCTGGGCGCACAACCACATTGTTGGTTTTCTCACGTCGTGGCTCATTATTAATAAAAATCCTGAAAACACAACTAATGATTTTAACATTAGACAAGTCACTTACCTCAGATATTTTATCTCTAGACAGATGTATCTCCATTTTGGCAACCCCAATGTTGATCTTATCTCCAACACATTACGCATTTAACATGCACTGACATAGTTGAGCAACAGTGTAAGTGGGTTTTTCAGTTTGAGTCGCATACCAAAAGTAGGTACCTTATAACACATGCGAACAGAAAATACTCCAATCAGCCTGCCAGTGCATCCTCGCAACCCCTGGGGAATGCAGAAGCGTTTTTGTCTTTTGATTCTATGTTCGCACAGGCTGTAAGACGTTTTCTCAAAGATTTTTCTTATTAATAACACGTTAAATATATTTCAGTCTACCATCCAATGCCAGTTTTATTAAGCAAGGTTCTTTTTTAACCTGTCAAAATAAACCTTAATGAAGCATCTATGTATAACCATAAAACTAGATAAGTGTCTTTTTCAGTGAGCAAGAGCTAATAAAGCTTTTGTCTCAAGTTTAATCCTAAATCATCTTCAAAATGTAAAGTACTGATTACCACAGAAGTGCACTCGTCTACCACACATATAGGACAGGTCCATTTTCAACTATAAAGTGTCTAATTTGGTTTCGCGGATCGTTTGCCATAATGTTTTTTGTTTTTTTGTTTTCAGAAATCTCTATAATTCCTATAAACCGAAAGACCGATCGATCAATCGATTGATTGATTGTTTTGATAAACTGATTGTTTTGATTGTCAATAATCGTTTTGATAGTCAATGATTGTTTTGATTGATTGATTGATTGATTGATTGATTGACTGTTGATTGATCAACCGAAGGATCGACGTTAAGACTGATGAATCAACTGATTGACTGATCAAATGACAGAAAGACCGAATGATCAAACTATTAATTGGCCGTTTAGCCGCTTGATTCACTTTTTGGCTGATTGATTATTTAGTGACAATTTGTTTGGTAGATAAAAACAATTTCGTTATAAAGGGAGAAAGAAAGAAAGGTAATGGCAAAAAGAAAAGGAAAAAAGATGGAAAACGCAGAGATATATGGATTAGAAATAGTATGAAACAGTAAAAATTCTGTTAAAATATATATAATTAACCGACACTGGGACATCTGGGGTCTGCTAAGATTTAGACAGCTGTCATAGTATTTGACAATGAAGGTAATACGAAGGGATTTTTACTGCCTCTGGTTCCGGGACATATTTTGGGGATGGATATAAGAGTGATCTATATAACACAGAATTGGTCGGTCAGACCATTCTGATCGTAAACTGCACTGTATGCCATCACCAACTGTAAGGCGAACGTGTGTGTGTGTGTGTGTGTGTGTGTGTGTGTGTGTGTGTGTGTGTGTGTGTGTGTGTATGTGTGTGTGTGCGCGCGCGCGCTATTTCATCCTCGTAACAATGTTCCCCACGGACCTCAGCGGAACGTATCCGTGGCCGCAGTACGGGACGCCGTGCGTCCGTCCGTATATAAATGGAGAGATAATCCTTCAGTGCATAATTTGAATATGTTGTCTAAGCGTTTTAGCCTTCATCAGAGGCTTCAAACGATAATAAAATAGAAACAAAAAGCACAAATATTTACATTTCGAGAAAGAAATCTAAACTTAAAAAAAGAGACTTCTAAAGTGGTAGTTACTCTTTAAATTTCTACAGACAAAAGTGAAAAAAAGAGTCGCCTTAGCGGGGGAAATGTAGGTCAAATTATAAAATTTAAATGGCTGACTAAGAATATGTTATGCAATTGTCTTGCACAATCAAAAACACGGATATGTACACACGAGTCACACACAGTTTGTGAAACCGTGCAACTGCATTACAACTGAAATGAGCCGCGACACGACAAAACCAACAATGTGGTTTTGCGCCCAGCGCAGACTCAGATCAGCCTGGGCATCCGCCCAGTCTGATCAGAGTCTTCGCTGCCCGCACGAAGGTAGCTAAGACCCTTAGCTACCCTTTGAGTGCTTAGCCAAGAGTCTGAGCGGACTGGGCGAATGTCCAGGCTGATCTGATTCTGCGCTGGGCGCACGACCACATTGTTGGTTTTCTCGGCTCAAATAATGTTTGGCAGGTTGTTGGTTGTATTGGATTCAATGGTCCCCAGAAACGACACATGTGTTCCTACCAGGGAGAAGGGAAATGAAGTTTAAGATTGTATGGGAAAAGAAACAACAAAAAAAAGAAAAATACCGCATCTGCTGCAAGCGCAGCAGGCCCTTGACTATCTCATCGATAGGGCAATGTTCACGGCACCTACGTTCAAGGAACAAACGGACAAAAAGGGACAAAATAGACGTGCCGCACTTACTGCAAGCACAGGCGGCATTTGTCAGTCTATAGTCAATATCGGATGGACACCGCATATGCATACAGTCAACCATCCCCTTGAAAGTATACTGAAATTTATCGGTCCTGTGAGACAGTGTTTCATCTGATTTCAGACAGTTTCACAGAGAGATGGGGAGAAAAGTATTACATGATAGACAGCAAGATTTAATCCAAACAAACACATACCACACCTACAAGTACAGCACTGAGGCCTTGGTGCGGCCTTACCAACTGTTATGAGACAGTTTCACGGTTTCTCGCAGCTCTCTGCCAACACTTCAGGGACGGATAAGAGGACGACTGGAGGTCAATCGCCCCCATACATTGACATAAATTTGAGCCACGACAGGAGAAAACCAACAATGTGGTTGTGTGCCCAGCGCAGACTCAGATCAGCCTGGGCATCCGCCCAGTCTGATCAGAATCTTCGCTGTCCACATAAAGATTGGGCGGACGCCCAGGCTGATCTAAGTCTGCGCTGGGCGCACAATCACATTGTTGGTTTTCTCGTGTCGTGGCTCAATATTATAATTTTTTCAGTCCTAGTCAGCTTTGTTGATACCATGATATTGTATGGTAACACTTTGTATTATTGATGTTTATATTACCATCGCTTTGTGTTATATATTTCGTGGATGGTGAACAGTCCCATTTCGTGTTATGTTGTTAGATTTTGTCGTCTCTTTTGGCGCTTTTTTTCCATTCATTTGCTATATTGCTGTCCTAACGATTTCCGGGGTGGTCGGGTGGTGCGATGGTGCTGTGTATAACTTGCAGAGCCAGGGCGTCCTACTGATTTGGATCATTTTAGGGCAAGGGCCTACTGTGCTTGCAGTAGGTGCGGGTAGGGGTTGTTTGGACATTTTTTCTCTCGTCTATCATTTTTCTCTTCTTTCTCCCTCTCTCTGGGAGACGGCCCGATATAGACTGGTATACAGTCTCAAAGGGCCCTTAAACCCAAAACAATCAATCAATCAATCAACCTAACAATTTCTAATGAATAGTTATGAACATGTATACATGTATAGTGCCTTCGTTCACCTAACACATCGATTTAGGACTGATATTTGAGCCGCGACATGAGAAAACCAACAAAGTGGTTGTGCGGCCAGTGCAGACCTAGATCAGCCTGGGCAGCCACCCAGTTTGATCAGACTCTTTCTTAAGTACTCAAACGGTAGGTAAAGGGTCTAATCTACCTTCATGCGGACAGTGAAGACTCTGATCAGACTGGGCGGATGCCCAGGCTGATCTGAGTCTGCGCTGGGCGCACAACCACGTTGTTGGTTTTGTCACGTCGCGGCTCAATTTTCATCGCTTTCGTTTTAGCATGTTTAGAGATAGGTTTGATTTTTACGGTAAATGGATAAACATCTATACTTTTCTGCCATTTGTTCAAAGGGAAACAACTTCCGTGACTTCCTGTTTGCTTTTCTGGACAAAGAAGACATTACGAAAAGGGGTCTTAATTACAAGTACAGAATTTTCTCCTTGAGCAAGTTCTTTCCTTACAGAATTGACCCCAAATTAGGAAAGGAAGTAAAAATGAAAATGGCAGAGTTGCTTCCCCTGAAAGTATAATCATTCACCTTAATACGTATTTCAAATCTCTGTCTTTCGTATGTTGTGCTTTGTACTTTGGTAACTTTATCTATAGTTGATCGTTTGTCCATTACACAGAGAAATCCCGCCGTACGATCGGCAAGTAAGTTTAAACAGAAATGGGACACACACAAACACCCCTCCTAATAGTTAATGTTGTTTTTTTTGACCATGTTATGTCATTACCTATGTGAGATAGGATATTTCCTTTGATGAAATAGCAGTGCCACTATGTCATTACCTATGTGAGATAGGGTATTTTCTTTGATGAAATAGCAGTGTCACTGGATTGTTGCATTATGGGAGTGTGGCACCTAATAAAGAAGAATATTTGTCTTTAAACATTTTATCATTATGTTGGATTAATTTAGATAAACACTGGGTGTAGATATCTGGACAGAACTGTACTTGCTTGACAAGGCATTTTCCCATGCAATATGCTCAGTCTGACAAATGAGCCGCGACACGAGAAAACCAACAATGTGGTTGTGTGGACAGTGCAGACTCAGATCAGCCTGGGCATCCATCCAGTGTGATCAGAATCTTCGTTAATCACTTAAATGGTAGTTAAGAGTCTAAGCTACCTCCATGCGGACAGTGAAGACTCTGATCAGACTGGGCGGATGCCCAGGCTGATCTGAGTCTGCGCTGGGCGCACAACCACATTGTTGGTTTCCTCGTGTCGCGGCTTTAATCGTTACTATTTCCACAAATGCGCAAATCATACATAACAGTAGCTTTGTCTAACCGATCGGACATTACAAAAATCTTTTCTAGAGCTGTCTGAGAAATATTGTCCTGGACTGCTGTGTCAAGCATTGCGGATTCTGGCGGCTGCCTCACCCACTGCTAGATGCAGCCCAATCGTCTTATTTTCAAACCAATCCACTTCTTTGTTGTGGTGTAATTAGTCAGTGTTTATTTAAGATAGATTCAAACCAGCAATGCATTCTCACACCCACTGGACAAGAATATCCCTTTCTAGAGATGTTTTAGATTGATAGAATCGAAGCCGAGACAGGGAAATCTCAGGCAAGTTTCCAGATTATTAGTCTTATGCAAGACTTGCCGAGCCTAACACTTTAATAATCTGAAAACGATATGAACTGATACAATATGAACAGAATGTTACCATCAACAATCTTTAGGCCCAGCGGAATCTATATATAGAAAATTGAAGGTTTACAGCAACATTCTGAGTTTTGACTGTCCTCTGATTTGTTTACACAAGTTGTTTTGTTGCAATGCCAGTTCATTCTAGATATAATCATTCCTAATTCCCAAGTAAGTACATGTATAACATGCCTCCGTGGCCTACTGGAAAAGAGCTCTCTTAAACATTAGGTCGCTCGACCCTGTGTTGGTCGAGCTACGCTTGGCGCACAAAACAATAAGCCACGTTTTGCTTGTCGTATGTCAGGTGGTTTTCCCCCGGGAGCTCCGGTTTTCGCCCGCCTCTGCTTAACAATCGACTCGGTACTATTGAAATAATTTTAAAATGACCGTAAAACACAAAAAATCGCACCGTTGAAACACTGTCGAACTACTATCGATTCAGCGGTAAAGTTTTCTTTATTCTTACGAATTGTGTCTGCTGGGATAATGCTTGGTTCCATTCATGGCTGAAGTTAGGTGAATGGCCAAAGCTTTACGCAACAGACGAGGCGACATATTCCGGAGTATTTTTTTTTCTACAATATTTTTCGAGTACAGTTAGTAAACTAGCGCTCTTTATGTTACCAGCCCCACGCAAGGAAATTTCTATATATGTATATCATTTCACAACAAATGCATGACTATAAAGTCCATGGAAGAAAATATAGTGCAATGCGTTTACTTTACATTAATTATTTTGATGTAAACAAAAAACATGTTTCATTGCATCATGCTCTTAACCATTAGCCACTCACTCATTCTCCCGTCTTGATCAAATTATGAAAAAGTCCACATGTTGATTTTGTTTTTCCAGTTAAATTCATCATGTCCGCACGCATAGCGGTTTTGAATGGGCATGTTTGTCTATACCAATACCAGAAAGAAACCATCATGATTTGGAGAACTCAGTTTGATTTTCACTTTGCACGCATTTCAGTTTTTACGCGGTAGCTGATCTTTATTTTCTAGCGAAGCATACGTAGGGCACGTTCGGCATGATTACTTGGGTAAACCAGAGCAATACCCTAGTATTTCTCGGCCTACCGTCGAAGATATCAGTGCTCCAGATAAGAAGGGGTAACCGGATTAATTTAAGGATAATTTTCCTTATTTTTCTTTTAAAACATACATTGTGACCCCTCATTTGAACCGTCTCACCGAGACGGTTCTAATGAGCGGTCACAACGTATGTTTTCATGGAGAAATAAGAAAAAATATCTTTGAATAATCCCTGTTACCCCTTCTTATCTGGATCTCTGAAGATATGTATAATACATATCTTCGAGCAGCTCGAGGAGTACTCGGGTATTAGTCTGGTTTATCCAACTTATGTCGAACGTGACCGTTTATGCCAGTACTTAGTATTTTGTTCCTGCGGTTGTCAGCTTAAACATGCTCCACTATTCGTTATCTTGCAGTCAGATTCCCCAATATTACATATTCTCTGGAGAACTTTGTTTAAATCTTACACATGCTTCAAAGCATATCACTGATGAAACAATTCGGTACAGAGCAGCGAAAGGATACAGGAACTGTGACAAAGCCCACCAGATTTTCTGGTCACGCACACCATAATTTTGTATATTGTAGAAATAACCTAAAACCGTAGGCGAAAGGAAGCTGTCTGCAGCCCATTTCCCTAGGTTACAGATACCCACAAAGACAATTATGCCTTTGATCAATAATTGTTTTCCGTTTTCCATTGAAGATGCTCGCACTTTCATCTTGGAAGCTTTTAAGATGAGCATGGTCAGTGAATATACCCCCACGTAGTGAAACATTGTTTTCACGAAAAATGAAATTGTTTCACCAGTAATCGCTGATGTTCCTAACGTAAACTGTTTGATGCAGGCAACAGTTTCGAATATTATAAGCAACAAATATCCACATACCCCTACAAGAAGTAAAATGTCACCTGCATTGTATGATCTAACAGCTCGCTTCTCTTTTCTAGCAAGCAGAAAACCTGTGAAAACCACTATGCAAATCACATATGTGAAAACTGTGTGCACAATTGAAAAAGTCATCTCTACTTTGGAATGTGTAACATTTGTTTTATAGTACCCCAAAATGACATCGTTCTCTCTGTTTGTCCCAGCTTGAGTTTCTGTATAGAGGTGCAACGAAAATATGCCAGCTAGTAAAACTATCGTAGGAATAAACGCATATCTAGAAATACACATAATAATGGACTTAATGAACAAACGTATTCTCTTTTGTGGCTTAATAGAAACAGTGCGCTCCATAAGTGGCCTAAGTTCCGAGTCGTCATCAACACGATTACTAGATAAACTCGCACTGGTCAAACTGGTTTCGGTAGTTTCTTCCGAAAACGTTCGGGAAAGCTCTTTTTGAGGCGCTGTATCTGATGTTTGCTCTGAAACTGTCGACACATTCCAAACTCTGTGCAGAAATGGCAGTGAGAACAGGGCGAATTCCACTGGATACTGATACAAGTACTTGTGAAACGACAGGGCAAGTTTATCAACAAACACGTGTTGTTTAGTGCATTTTAGAAAGATATCTCCTTGAGTCTGTTCATACCATGAACTGTTTTGATATGGATTCACACTTCCGTTCTTGCTTGTGTGAATTTCGTGGTACAACTCTATTGTATTTGAAGTCCAGATTGTATTCAAAACTCCTGTTACACATAATGTAAAATTTCCTGCAACTGTCATCGCAACAATGGCTCGTATTAGCCTTTCCATGGACATTTTGTAATTAAAACAGAACACAAACAGAAGTTGAAAAACACAAGACAGGACGCATAGAATATTACTGATCATCTTAAGTACCAATAAAGCCAGTAGCTCACCGGATTCATTCTTCAGGCATGCCAAATTATCAATTGTTCTGTATGTCTCGAAAACGGGAAACACAACATTCCCCGCGCCACATACAGTCAGAATAACTGACGGCAAAGGAAACCGGGAGTAGCAAGGTAATCTGCTACCTTGATATTTTCGCACATTAACTCTCAATGAGCCAAACATATGGGCCGGGTTTGTCGCGGCGATCGGCTGTTCGATACTGGAAATGCCAACATCATTTTCCCTATGAAATACGAAGAATGTTGTTGTCGAAATGACCATCGTAAACAGGATTATATTCCATGCGTACCAAGGAATCAGGGATATATGAAACTCGCCACTTCCAGTAAACCAGTGGGTCACTGTTAAAACAAATGTAATTCCACAAAGTAACGCAAACAAAAACACAGCTGAATCTCGACCGTTTGCCATCTCTTAACAACTGTCCATCTTTTTTTTTTGCTAAAAACAGAACTTTATAATACCCATTTGCTTAGATGAATGTCTATTCGTCGTTAACTTTAAGCCTGGTCATTTACGGATGCATGTTTAATTGTGGAATTAGTAAGGAAGTTATTTCTAAAAATCGTATGGGAAATTAATTTTGTTATTTGATATCATATTCTGACTACAAAAACAATGCAAGTACTTGAATAGTTAATTCAGAACAAGTATGCACTTCCGTAAACTGGTCGTAAAGAACCAGATCATTTCACAGCGATTTTTATCGCCCAAACCACGGAAACATGAGCGATCATGTGATTTTTTTATTTTTATATCAATAAATACGTTCATACAGTGTTGCGGCAACGTACGCGGTGATATACAGAATGTCTAAAGAAACGCCCATAAATTTATGTGTACTTCCCACGACACTTCAAATCATTTAATAGCACTGGCTGTCAGTTTCATCTTAACAAAGTACACGCTTGAAATATCAGGATTGCGTTGTTCAATGATAGAGTTATCTCACTTTTTCGAAGAACATTTTGGTTGTACAAGAGGACTGGACTGCTACAGTTGGAAGGGATGTGTAGAATTAGGAGATTCTGTGGACCCTATAGCAATGTCGAGACAATGAGAGAGGTCTCAGACTCCCAATTTGCAACCTTTAACAAACTAGTACTGACAAATGCCCCCACCCCCCGCCCCTCCCCCCACAAACCGTACAGAAGATGGACATGGCACAGCCCCGGCAGAAGGCATCAAAACCAGACTGACTATATCTTGGTGAGAAAGCAACTCCTACCAGGAATTATCATCCAACAGACAATGAGATTTCCTAGAGTAGACATACGAAGTGCTCATGATCTGGTGATGATGACTTAACAAATTCGTCTGAAGAAGGCCAGAAAGCCAACCCAGCCAACACTGAAGATTGACCTTGAAAAGTTAAGAAACCCAGATGTGGCATGCACATTTCAAGCAACTGTAGGTGGAAATGTTGCATCACTGATCGATCTGAGAGATGATGACATAGATAGCATGAATACAATCTATAATACAGCAGTGACTGACACAACCAATGAGATACTTGGGAAGGACGTCGCAGGTAAAAGCCCTGGGTCATTACAAATGTTCTCGAACTCTGTGATGAGAGGAGGGGTTTAACGAAGAGGTGATGTGCAGCAAAAGGAGCGAAAGAATATTGGGATATTCAGAGAAACATGGTAGCTCCACAACTACCCAGGATAAGTCTTGGAAATATCTTAACAAAAGAACGAGAGATTCTCAGCTGCTGGACAGAATATCGCTCAGATTTATACAATCATGAAAGCTGCACGGTGACATTGCAGTTCAAGACTGCAATCAGCCCCCAGATGAAAATGTACAAGCAATCCTTCGTGATGAACTTGAGGTTGCAGTAGTAGCACTGAAAACAGGGAAGTCCGCTGGAGTTGATATTATACTAGCAGAACCTGTTCACTCTGGTGGGGAGACCATGACTGATTTATTAACAAAGATCTGTAAGAAGACCTTGAGAACAGGAGAAAGGCCGACCCCATGGACTGAGTCGCTGATTATTACACTACCTAAAAAGGAAATTCTACAGCTCTATCCGAACTACAGAACCATCAGCCTCATCAGTCATCCGAGCAAAACCATGCTGAAAATCATCTAGAACAGGCTTAAATCCCAAGCTATGGAGAAAATCGCCGATAAACAAGATGGGTTCAGCGCAGGAAGGAGGACCACAGAACAGATTTTCAACCTCGGAATCTTGTGTGAAATGTACATTAAACATCAGCAGAATCTGTAAAATGCCTTCATAGACTTCAACAATTCATTTGACAGGGTATGTCATGTAACCTTATGGGTCACCATTCATAAGTACAATATGAATGCAAATCCAGTTTGCGCCATTGAGCATCTCTATGTCAAGGCTGCAAGTGCACTTCAGATGAATGGCAGCACGGGAGAATGGCTCAAACTGTCGATTGGAATTATGCAAAGATGCCTCTCTCGCCCACTCTCTTCAACATGTTTCTCGAAAGGATGTTCGATGTTCTGACAGAGAATGCACAGGCGGCAGACTATAACCAATTTGTAACTTGCCGATTACATTGATGCCTCTAATGAGGAGTAGGAACTAGAAGCCCTAGTTGAAAGTCTCGACGACACCTGCACGTGGTTTACAATCAGAATAAATGCTGAGAAGACCAAACAAATAACAAATAGCGCCAATGGTATCAAGGGAGAGATGAAGGTAAAATAATGGAAATTGGGAAATGTAACAAGATTCAAATACCTTGAACAAATGGTTTAAGATGGTGGCTCAATACCGGATGATCTCTCATGGATCGCACTCGCCACTGCAGCTCTGACAGAGCTGAGGGCAAGTTGAGAGAAAACAGAATCTCTCTTGGAAATTGTTGAAGATTTGGCCTAACAATAGGTAGATACAGTCATGAAGATTTGTGAGTACAAGAAGCCAAGGTCATTCTTTGACCCAGGTCTCCTTCAAAAGCCACAAAGCCAATTGTAACTAAATTTCATATAGAGCCTCCAAGGTTGAGAGGAACGGTCCAGGTCACATGACCAACATGGCCACCACGCCCATATATGAAAAAAACTTTAAAAATCTTCCTCCTTAGAACAAACTGACCAATAGCCTTGAAATTTGGTATGTAGCATCGGGAACTGAGTACTACCAGGATTATTCAAATGACCACCTTGTGTTAATCTTGACTTTCTACTGCAGTCATTGCTTTCTGAAGCTTCCATATGGGAAAATGCTAGAACATGCATGAGTTCATGGAAACTATACAAGATTAAGACCAAAAATGCCATATACATTTATCTATATGAGCACATGACGATTTGTGAATACATGAGGTCAAGGTCATTCCTAGACCTTTGAACTAAGTCTCTCTTATTTTTACAATTTCAAATAAGTCCTCAAAAGCCACCAGGCCAATTGTAACCAAATTTCATATAGAGCCCCCAAGGCTTATTGGAATGAAAACTTGTTCAAGCAGTCAAGGTCACATGACCAACAGAGCCGCCACACCCATATATGGTACAAATCTTTAATAACCCTCTACAGAACCAATTAGCTAATGATCTTGAAACTTGGTATATATCATAGGCTACTCGAGTACTACCAAGATTGTTCAAATTCTGACCTAGGGTTGACCTTGACATTTTTACGGCAATGTAAAATTTGCTTTGTAATGCCTTTATATTGGAAAAAGCTTAAACATAAGACTCACGGAACTTGTAGAAGATTTTGGTGCAAAAAATGATACACTCATCAATAAGTAATAAGTAAATAAACATTTTAAGCAGTAGGGATCAATGTCATTCTTTGTTCTTTAGTCTCTCATATTTTGACAGTTTCAAGCTATCAGGTTTGTTCAAATGACCCTAGTCTACCTTTGAGTAATGATGGTCAGCAATTCAGGGCCTCTTGGCTCTCTTCAAATGAATTAATTTCCTATGGCTTTTCCATTTAAACCGATTTCACGCTGAAACTGTGACAATTCGGCACTCAGTTTAGGAAAAGTATTTCAAAATATAAATCATAATGTATATCAGTATAGGGTAAGTTTGCAATATCAATAATGCCATCATTCAAGATGGCTGCTGTCTCTATACTCCTTCCTGACATCTGCCTAACAGACAGACCTGGCTTCGTAATAACGGTTAGTCTTTGGGCCCTGGGTAAGTCCACCCTTTGGACATGAAAACAGGGCTGTTCCTTCTTGCTTCTCCATGAAATACTGACTCTAGTGAAACCAGAGGCAAAAATGGTCATGTAGCTCACCTGAGACCTGACTGTCAATAAGCACAATTTAATTGCTCATTTGCTACGAATTTTAAATCAATGGCTTTAGAAATTTGCACATTTTAATTTAAAATCTCAGTGACCTTGAGCAAAGTTCAAAGAATGACCTTGATCTTTGGTGATCATAAGTCTTCATTTATTCATTTAGCTAACCATATTTTCTAATTATTATATCTAAGCTTAAAAAGCTTTTTTTGAAATCCACTGTTTTATGATTTCCCAAATGAAAGCATAAGGAACGAAAGTTGACCTTGCCATAAATTAGGCAAACGTTAATGTAGGATCATCAATTGAAAATCGTTTGTAGTGCCTGAGTGCAAAATTAATGCTACATACAAAGTTCCTGGGTCACTGGTTTTAAGGTTCTGGAGAAAAAGAATTTTTAATGGATTTTTACCGTATATGGGCATGGCTGCCATCTTGGTTGTGTGACAAGATCATCTGAACAAACTTTAATTCCCTGGACCAAGGGAGGCTGCATATGAAGCACGGCTTCAAACGGACCAATGGCTTCAGAGGAGAAGTTTGGAAATGTTGATGGACAACAGAATCTCTGTAACCTAGAAGAAAACCTTACAGAATGACCTTGACCTTTAGCAACATAATGTCTTCATTTGCTCATTTAGTTTGTTGTATATACCAAATACTATATCATAGACTTCAATAGTTTCTAAGAAATCCATTGATTAAGCATTTTCCCATACAAATGCATTATGTTTCAAAGTTGACCTTGCCATAAATTAGGTCAAGGTCTGTGCAGGTTCATTGTTTGAACAAATTTTGAAGGGCCCAAATCATCCATGCTACATATGAAGTTTTCATGGTCATTGGCCTTTAGGTTCAGAAGAAAAAAGACTTCTAAAGGGTTTTAGCCATCTTGGTTATGTGACCATTACCATCTGAGCATACTTTTGTTCTCCCGACTCAGGCTTCAATCGGCCCGATGGCTTCAGACAGTGACCTATAAATTACAGTGACTCGCGTCTTCACCTTTCGGTCCAAAGAGGCGTGTCGCGCATGCGTCTGCAGCGCCTCCTACCGGAGCGCCATTTTTAATACAAGCTGAAAAAGCTTGAATTTCTGTCAAAAGTTAACGGCGTGCATCGCCCATTTTATCGGTGTTTTCATAGTGAAATTATTATGCAACGATAAGGTAAGCTTTGAATTTTATAATGGTGTATTAGCATATAAGTTTTGTGATAATTTTGCTTGGTTTTGGAGCTCATTTTGAACGATGTAAATTGAGAAACATTGGTCACCCGAAAGAAAATGGCGACGCCGCCGTAAAAACCATCACTTCTTTTACGATGTACTCCGTCGCTAATAAGGTTTGAGGTAATATTTTAGCATTGGGAAACGGAAGGGGAAGGATCAAAATGTTGTTTAATATCATTTTCATGACAATTATTTACTATTATGATGGTCTTATGACAGTATAAAAATATGCTTATTTAGGAAAGTAGCGAAAATCGGCAAATCAGGATGGTCAAAACCCCACTCCCCCGTTTTTGAATAAGGCTCCCAAAATAACTATTTTTGAGCCTCGAAATGATATTTTTCATAAAGTTGAATGCCTTGTTAATTGTTTGAGTGCTATTTTATGCAATTTCGTACCGATTCAATGGGTCAAAATAATCTTAAATTAAAACTTGTTTTTCACAGGTTTCGCCATACAACAATGAGTTCAGAGGGTTGGTTAGTTATGCATTAAAGAATTGTCGCATCAATAAAAATGAACCCCAAAACCAAGCAAAATAATCACAAAACTTACTATTCTAATACATCATCATAAAATTCAAAGCTTACCTTAACGTTGAATAGTAATTGGATTACGTAAACATTAATGAAATGGGCGATTCACGTCGATAATTTCAGATAGAAATTCCAACCCACTCAGCTTAATTAAAACCTATGTCACTGACTTACTTCAATTTTCAATGCATGCATATTCTCCTAAGTAAGAGAGAGTCAAGATCAAAATCCTAATCCAAATGCATAATAAAAAAGTTTCCCGTATTGATATTGAAAAGCCCTCCAGCCCGTTTTTTTTTTTTTTTTTTTTTTAACGACGTCAAGTAATACTACCGTATAAAAACTTGGCAAGTTTGGTATCAAAATTTCGGAAATTGAGTACACAATCTAACGCAAACGTTTGTAAGAACACATGATTTATACAGATAAAATAAAACAATGATAATATTAAAATATTTCTAGATGCGAAATAAGCGGGCGATAGAATTATCGATTTTTTTCAGCCACTCACCTGTCCAGCGGCACGACAAGCGTCTATTGGAAAAATACCTAAATTTAACTGGAGATGCGAGTCACTCTAATATATAGGTCACTGCTTCAGAGGAGACGTTTGAAAATCTTAACAGTGTACACAGTCTCAATGACTTTGACCAAAGGTTGAATGACTTTGACCTTTAGCAACATAATATCTTCATATGGTCATTTAGTTTCACATAAACACTTAATATTATACCTTAGCCTTAAATACTGTTTAAGCATTAACCCATATAAAAGCATAATGTACCAAAGTTGACCTTGCCATAAATTAGGTCAAGGTCATTTTACAGTCATCAGTTTACAAAGTTTTAAGGTCACCGGCTTTAAGGTTCTTGAGCAAGCATTTTTTGAAAGGTTCTTACCACATACATGTATGGGCATGGAGGCCATCTTGACCAAGACCACCTGACCCAACTTTCCTTCCCCTGACCCAGGAAGACTCCACGAAAAATATAGCTTCAGTCGGCATCATGGCTTCAGAGATGTTTGAAATATTATTGACCAGCGGCAGAAACTCAGGGACCTTGAACAATGATTAGAGAATGACCTTGACCTTCAGCAACATACTAGCTTCATCTGGTCAGTTAGATATAGAGGAGCTTACACGAGTGGTCATTTAATATGAAATTTATGAAATGAGACTTCGGCGAGTGTAATTTGAAATGACCACGAGTGTAAGATTCTGTTGATCATATGATCCGTTAAAATGGGATTTTAATGCCTTTAAATTAAACATTATTTCAGTAAGAAAACACATTGTTGACATGGATCAATGATGTTACGTGTACGCGCCAAAGTGTTATTACACGTAGGGACATACGATTTTTATGAAATGACATTATCCACTGAATAACAGCGACATCATATAAAATCATATATACCAAATATTACATCTTAGACTTAAATAGTTCCTGAGAAACCCGCTGTTTAAGCATTTTCCCATTTAAAGCACTACGTACCAAAGTTGACTTTGCCAGAAAATTAAGTCCAGGTCATCTAAGGGTCATCATTTGAACAAATTTTGATGGCCTTGAGTCCCCAGTGCTACATACAAAGTTTCAAGGGCATTGGCCTTTCGGTTCTAGGGAAGAAGATATTTTAAGGGATTTATACCATATAAGGATGTCGAGGCCAGCTTGGTCATGTGACCAAGAGTCTGCAAACAAACTTTTGATTCTCCATCCCACTGAGACTCCATGTGAAATTTGGCTTTGATAGGCTGAGGGGTTTTAGACATAAAGATTTTTGAAAAAGGTGAACCACAGATGGATGATGGATGGACGTAAAACGTATCATGGCTATACTAAAAGCTCAGCTGTGAGCCTTCAGCTTAGGTAAGCTAAAATATTCTCAAAATTGGGACACCTAAAATAGTTACAATTATTATCCAAAAATGGAACCGTTTGGTTTCACAATGCAGTAATGCCTCCAAAATATGCATAGAATGGCAAACAATGTAGACCCTGACCAGACTTCTCCTAAGGAGCATTCTGATCTGATCTGGGTCTGTAATAATTGCTCAGACCTATCTGCTCCAATACTTTTAGTTTTTACTTTATAGTTATGGGATCTCATTACTTCATTAATCAGATAATGCAATATTTGTTTGGTGGCAAAGAATGAAACAAAAATAACATCTTGAAACTCACACTTTTTTTATCTAGAGCTCTGATATTATGGAACGAACAATCATAAATTCACATATAAAAATCTATTGAAAGTAAATATCTATTAAGCTGCCAAGGTCTGATGTAAGTTACTGCAACATTTCTACATTGGTCATTATTAAACTAGAAACTATTCTACAAAATCTGTTAGAATATGTCAGTACCCCACATATGAGAATAAACTCTTGAATAACTCTATGTCCTCTTCGACAAGGATAATACAGTTGCCCTATGTATTTGAGCACATGTGCATCAGCAGATCCTGATCAGGCAGGGTCTAGTTGTTCAAAGCATCATTTACTTATCAAAGCCCTTAGTGGACCCTTTTTTGAGGATTCATTCAGTCAAACAACACTCACAAATTTATTGTAGCTAGATTTTTTCTGACATTCTTTCAGCAAAAAAAAGGCAGTGTTATTAAGTATAATACGTTTGAAAATTTAAAATCTTGTTAACTTACATGTAGGATGTTGTAAGTTGAACAGACTGGCCTTGAGAACAGTCTGACCTTGAAAAGGTATTATTTTGTAGCTGTGTGCCTTTATTTCTATGCTATCATATTACAAGCGGCCCAAGTGGGCCTGATATCGCTCACCTGGCTATTGTGCAACGGAACCATTCTGATACAAAATTGGTCCAATTCCACTGAGAATTTCTCATTTTCACATTTTGCTACTTTTAGTAACAGAGGCCAACTTGCCTGGTCTTTATATATTTACTTTTGAAACACCTCAATGCAAGAATCATCTTGCCACAAATTTCATCAAAATCCATTCAGGGGTTACTGAGATATTGCCAGTTTCATGTTTTGTGCTATTTTTAGTAATGGCAGATGGCGGCCGTCTTGGATTGCTAAATTGCAAAAAATCGAAAAGCCTTCAAGCAAGGACCATTTTGACACAAATTTGGTCCAATTCCATTGAGATTTTCTGATTTTCACATTTTTCTATTTTTAGTAACAGAGGCCAATATGACTGGTCTTACAGTTAGATATTTTTGAAACATCTCAATGCAAGAATCATTTTGAAACAAATTTCGTCAAAATCCATCCAGCGGTTACTGAGATATTGTCATTTTCATGTTTTGTGCTATTTTTAGTAACGGCAAATGGCGGCCATCTTGGAATGCCAAAATGCCAAAAATCGAAAAAGCTTAATGAAAGGACCATTCTGACACAAAATTAATCCAACTCCATTGAGATTTTCTAATTTTCACATTTTTCTATTTTTAGTAACAGAGGCCAATATGAATGGTCTACAGTTAGATATTTTTGAAACATCTCAATGCAAGAATCATTTTGACACAAATTTCGTCGAAATCCATTCAGTGGTTACTGAGATATTGTCATTTTCATGTTTTGTGCTATTTTTAGTAACGGCAGATGGCGGCCATCTTGGAATGCCAAATTGCAATTAATCAAAACGGCTTCATGCAAGAAACATTCTGACACAAAATTGGTCAAATTCCATTCAAGGGTTCTTGAGTAATTGTCATTTTTATGTTTTGTGCTATTTTTAGTAACACCAGATGGCGGCCATCTTGGAATGCCAAATTGCAATTAATCGAAACGGCTTCATGCAAGGAACATTCTGACACAAAATTGGTCCAATTCCATTCAAGGGTTCTTGAGTAATTGTCATTTTTATGTTTGTGCTATTTTTAGTAACAGCCCCCATGGTGGCCATCTTGGATAGTCAACTGGCACAAAATTGAAATAATTCCATTCAAGAACCAAATCTGGTCAGAATTGGTTGCATTTTCTTTAGATATTGACATTTGAGCAAAATCGGCCTTGTAAACGCTAAGTAGGTCACTGTGACCTAATTCCGCTATAGATTTTTTTTATTTTTACAATTTTTAATACCAAGGTCCCACTTATGTTCCATGCAAACTTTCAACCAAATATACCAACTGGTTCTGGAGAAGAAGTTGATTTTGTTGTTTTTGCTATTTTTAGTAACAGCAGCCATCTTGGATTCTTGACCTGACCCAATTTTACAATTTTGAAACCCTGCAGTCTGGTCATGCTCCATGTGAAATTTGAGATCCATGGGCTCAGTGGTTTTAGAGAAGAAGTTGTTTGAAGTTGTTTAAATAGGTCATGTTTTGACATTGGCATTTGAGCAAAATTACACACGTAAACAGAAAGTAGGTCACTGTGACAAAACTCCGCTACAGATTTTTTTCATTTTTACAATTTTGAATACCAAGGTTTCACTGATGTTCCATGCCAAAATTCAGACAAATATATCCAGTGGTTCTGGAGAAGAAGTTTATTTTGTTGTTTTTGCTATTTTTAGTAATGGCGGCCATCTTGGATTTTCAACCTGACCCAATTTTACAATTCTAAGACCCTGGAGTCAGGTCATGCTCCATGTGAAATTTGAGAACCATGGGACCAGCAGTTTTACAGAAGAAGATGTTTGAATATTTGTTTTTAGGTGTTGACGGACAAATTCCGTGACGACGCACGACGCACGCCGGACGCATTGGTATGACAATAGCTCACTATGGCCCTTCGGGCCAGGTGAGCTAAAAACTGAAGTACATTTCGAGATTCAGAAAAAAAATTGTAGTCTTTACAGGAGATTAACAATGTTACAATATACAAATAATACCAATGATCCAAGACATATAAAAAGAGTGATTAGCACATATGTGAACAGAAACATCTGATCAGCCTTGCACCAATGCAGTCTGATCAGAGTACATGTATATGCACAAAATGAATGCTCTTTCAAGACTACTTGGATTCACAGACCGATCTGAGCTTTGCAGATGTGAAAAAAGTATGGAAAAGGAAGTATAAAAATATAGGAAATGAAGTACAAATATATGAAATGAAGTACAGATATATACAAGGCCTGTTTGCGTACAGCATAGGTCACCTGAGAGCCAGTTGCCCATCACATAAAAAAAATTTCTCGTAAAACTTTAAAGTGTGCCCCAACAATAGTGGGTGACAACAAGGGTGACAACAATAGCTCCCTGTCCTTTTGTACAGGCGAGCTTAAAATGAAGGATAGATGTAATGAAGTATCCTTATATGTAAATGATGCATAAATGGAAAACTGAGATCACTAGAGTTTGAATGAGTTAATGTAGCATTATTATGGCTTGTATGTTTTTATGTCTATCTAATGAACTGATTTGGGCCCCTGAAGTTCAGATAGTCTGGTCCAACAGAAACAAATGAATCAACCTGCGTAGTTTTTCATCTTTTGCTTTCCTTGTCTTTTATATAAAGTATTCCTCGAAATAACTGAAAATTACTATGCAAAGTGAAAATTAAACAACAAGCAGGGGTCAGCCTAGAGGGAGAAAAGGGAGAAATAGTCTCCCTGATCTGACTGACTTCTCCCTATTTTGAGCTGAAGGAGAAGTCAAAATGTATGAAACATACAGAAAATCAAAAATTTATGATAAAACTTCTCCCTGAAAGCCAGAAATTGTCACAAAACTTCTCCCTGTTTGAGAACCCTAGGCTGACCCCTGAACAAGAGTTAACAAACCAGGCATACACATTAGAGCTTTCTTTCCTAATTTGGTAACATCCAGCATGATTTTTTTTCATGTGTGTGTGTGTGTGCGCGCGCATGCACACAGTAGGGGGGTGGGGTGGGGGTGGGGAATGGTTTCCAGTGCCTAACATACGCTACCTCTACAGATAAAGGTACAAAGTTTTACTCAACCCCTGTCAATGGACCAGAATAACCATACACAATAATTCATTGGCTGGCTGGAGGTGCCCACACTATGTAACCAAGAGACAGAATGACACTGTGGAAGTTAATTCTCCTTATATTGTACCATCAATGTCTTTAAGCAAACTAGTACCACCCATAATTTTGACTCAAAAATGTTATCTCCCCATGAGTTGTGCCCCCATGCCCCCTCAGACGGAGATTATTCTACCTCCCATCCCCTCACCTGAGATTTTTCATCCAGCTTACAGATGCAAGAAAGTGCATCATATTGTCATGCTTTTACATCAAACTCAAAAATAAGGTTCTTTTATTGTGTTTTACTGATTCAAAATGTTGAAGATATTGGCTAGCAACTGAGAGCCAATAAATTTAAATGATTTAAGTATTAAACTGGACAATAGTTGAACCTTTGCATATTTTCTGTCTTAACGAGCATATTTTTTCTGTGTTTATGAGCATATTTTGCATATTCTTCTGTCTTTAGAAGTATCGAAAAATAGAACTAGCTATGGGTTTGACTCTCCTAACACTTTTGAGTTTGATTCATATGAATTAGAATTGTAAATATATCACCAGTTTTCTTTGAAGACATACCTTTGAGAAGACATAACACATACTATATCAGCCGTGACAAAACAAAACCAACAAAGTGGCAAGTGTGCCCAGCAAACACTCAGATCAACCTGGGAATCTGCCAAGAGTCTTTGCTGTGCCTTTAAAGAGCAGCTAAAGATCTAAGCCTAGCTCTCTGCAGACAGCAAAGTCTCTTATCAGCAGGCTTATCTGAGTATACACTGGGCGCACATGCCACTTTGCTTGTTTTGTCATGTTTTGTCATGTTGTGGCTCATATGAATATGAAGTTAAAATGAAACAGTGCCAAAACAGTATGAAGCATCTGTTACAAAGAGGAAAAAAAGAGGGAAAATTATAATGTAAATGGAATGTTAATACAGTTAAACCAGATCACTAAACCCTCACTAATAGGTTAAATGAACAGCTTCTAATCATTTGCTATGATATTTTAACCCTTAAAGCACCAAAACAACTGATGACAAAATTTATGTTAGCAAAATTAAAAAAAAAGTTTCGTTCAAGTTATTTCATATTGATATAATTCAAAGACTGGATGGCAAACAATGTAGATACAGATGAGGTGGCTCATTATGAGCCACCTCCTCTGGATCTACGCTGTTTGCATATTGAACTATTTTCTTTTTTAGCGCTTTAAATGTTAAAATTGGACAAAAAACTTAACTTTTGCATAGTTATCTGCCTTTATGAGCATCTATAGCAATTAAGGTGAATGAGTGCACCTTCAGGCCCTTTATACAGTCAACTCTAGATATCTATAAGTCAAAGTTCACCCCAAACTACTGATATCTCAAATAAATTTTCTGGTCCCAGAAAATTTACTTTGAGATATCAGTAGTTTGAGATAAGAAGGGTTGAAATGTAAACAAAAATAGGGAATTTGTCCAAATTATACTCTCTGATATGAGGTACTTTGAGATATCAGTGTTTAAGATATCGAGAGTTGGCTGTATTTATTTTTCTGCCATTTTAACAATAGAAAATAATTTTTGTGACTTGCTGTGTGCTTCCCTGGGAGATGAAACCTTTCCCTAAGGATTCCACTCTTACAGGAAAGAATTTCTTCCTTGAGGAGCAAATTCATTCCTTTAATAGTTGACTCCCATATAGGAGGGAGACAAAAATAAAAATGGCAGAGTTGCTTGCCCTGTAGGTGTACCCAGTCACCTTAATACTTTTTAATGGCACAACAGATTTAAGTGTCAGCTTCTTTCTTCCGCTTCCGCTTTGGATCATCGTCACCAATGTATGGACTCTTTTCCCGAGCTTTCTGGTAGAGTTTCAGTAGATCCATGGCCTCTGTGGCTTGTTCCCTCTCATCCAGATGGCGCTGGCATGCTTCCTGCACAGCGGTGGCATAAGTCTCTGTGTCACACAGGAGCTGTGCTAGATACACAGGGCTGACAGAGACCATTTCCTGAGAATATGAAGTCTTATCAAATAAACAGGGCTAGAAAATTCCACTCGTCCACTCGCCATTACGAGTGGCTCTTGATGAAGGACAAGTGACATTTTTGACAGTTTCCAGTGTAAATTATTAAACTCACCATATCTTTGGTAGTGGAGGACTGCTGGAAATTTTAAGAATTTTCCAGCCCTGAAATAAATGTCAAGGTCAAAGATGTCAAAAAGTATGAGGCTTACCTTAGAGTCAATACAAACTGTTCCACTGCTAAATTTGTAAAGACATTGTGAAACTTTGAAGGAGTCTAAACTCTATATAACAACCTGCTGAACGAAACCTGTTGCAATGTTCTAATACCAAAATAAGATGAATGGGTACACTCTCAGGGGAAGCAATTCTGCCAGTTTCATTTTTGCCTCTCTTCTCAATGGAGTCCACTCTAAAAGGAAAGAATTTGCTCCTCTAGAAGCAAATTCTTTCTTTTAAGAGAAGACCCCATTTTGAAAGGAAGTCTTCCTCCAGGGAAGCAAACAGGAAGTCACAAAAACTTTTTCCCATTTTCGAAATGGCAGAAAAACAGAGGTATACTTATTCATCTTATTTACTGCCATTTCCCTAAATACCATGTACTGGGATACAATTGCTGTAGCTATTCTAAAATTTGAACAAATTAAATTTAATATCTTGCAATGTATATGAAAAATATAAGTGAAAGAATACACTCCTCACAGTACAAAGTCTAACTAGAGCAAGTGATTAGGGGCTCACATACACCCCAATCAGTGCCAGTCCATAATGAAAGCATACTTCGACACATAACTTCAATGCAAATGTTATACATGTACAAAATTCAAAGTCTGTGACCTTGACCTTAGGTCAGCAGAAGCATCCATATGATGTAAACTAGTATGAAATAAACCTAGTCATGCATCATTAGGCTCCATTCAAGTATATTAGAACAACAAGCAAAGAAACTGCAACAAATGGCTAAGTCCTAGTTATTTGACCCCTGGCCCCATCCATGAGCCTGACCCAGCAGCTTAGGCAGTTTTGAAAGCAATGCTACAGAGAAATCATGAACCAAATATGAACAAATCTTCAATGAAGTTACAGAAATATGGGCAATCAAAAAGGTTCAACACAAAACTTTGACAATGAAACTGCTTAAGTTCTAATTACAATCATTGGCCCCACTCTAGGGCCTGACCCAGGAGCTTAGATAAATTACTTCAAAGGTAATGCTATGGAGATATCATGAACCAAATATGAAAAGAATCTTATGTGTAGTTGCAAAGACATGAGCAATCAAAAAAAGTTTAATGCACATTTTTCATGTAAAAGTGATGAACAGAATGAATGAACAAATGAACAGACAAACGGATGGAATGACAAAAAGTATATATCCCCTGACATACCTGACATACTTGGTATGTCAGGGGTAAAATCAGATTGTCACTGAAGGTGTATGTATACACTCTCAGGAGGAATTAACTCCGTCATTTTCATTTTTCCTGCCCTTTCCCAGTGGGGGTCACTCTTAAATGAAAGAATTCACTCCCTTAGAAGCAGACCCTTTCTGGGAAAGAAAATGCCACATGTTGTCTAAGACATATCATCTCCTCTTAATGTGAGCTCTATATTTCTATTTACTTATACTTACATGTAAATCTTCATTTGAGAAAGTGATGATTCTAGCTATGTCATGGTGTAGACCCCGCGCCAGCTGTTTCACCCTTTCTGAGATCTGTTGTCCATCCCCTATCATTGCATCAGGCTCATCTTTGCCTCTTTCTGAATTCAATAAGTATCACATCAAAATTAAGCTGCAACATGACCAAACCAACAAAGTGACCTGTGCATTCAGCAAAGACTCAGATCTGCCTGGGGATCCGTCTGCCCAGTCTGATCAGAGTTGTCGCTGTCAGCATAGACAGAGGTAGCTTAGACCCTTAGCTACCCTTTTTAAGTGCTTAGTAAAGACTCTGATCAGCCTGGGCAGATGACACGGCCGATCAGTCTTTGCGTGGCAAACATGCCTCTTTGTTGCTTTTGCCATGTCGCAGCTCATCAAGATATACCATATTTCTTCATTAAAAGACAAAGGTTTTTCTTTTCCAAAACAGTCCCAAAATTCTAGATCCATCTTATGAGATAGATCTAGATTTTTGGGACTGTTTTGGAAGGGAAAAATGCATCTTCTAGCAGTATTTCATGAGACTGATTTAGATATTTTGGGTAATTCTAGAGATGGGGAAGCCCCGTTTTATAGCTGAATAAATACTGTATACCTTCAGAAGCAAACTATATAGACCCAAATCAGACTGTTCCTTCAGGTGACAGTATGGAAAAGCCTCAGTGTTTTTCTCCCATTAACACAAAGTGGAACAACTTTTGTGACTTCCTATTTGCTTTCCTGCAGATAGGAATAGCCCTTCCAAGTTGGGGCCAACTCTAGAAGGAGCAAATTCTTTACTCTAAGAGCTGATACTTACTCAGAAGGGAGGAAAAAATGAATATGGCAGAGCTGCTTCCCCTAAAAGTGAAGTATCCACTCATTTAAAGAGCAATTTGATCTTGCCAGCCATTTTATCAAAGACCCCCCATTTCCACTTTGGACAAATAGATAAAACCAGGGTATTATGTTTTAATTTTAAGATAAAATAATGCATTACAGTTTTCAATATAGTTGGGATTCGAACCCTCAGAGATGTTGACAGAAAAATAATTTTGTAGTAAAACAAGAACTCCATGAAATGCAGTGTCTCGCCTGTCTGTGCATTGTTACAAAACAGAGCTTAACCAGAAAACTCAATGCAAAGTTTACATCGCTGCCGACACCGAAACAGTGATCTGCTAATAAAGACCTAAAACATTATGGAGAGAAGCAAAGGATAGATGGATCTGAAAATACTCTACATCCCCAACTCCTTCTCTACATAATTTCTTTGTGCCATAAAAATTCTAAGTATTGCAACAGACAGGTCTGAGCAAATAGTGCAGACCCAGATCAGACTGCTCCCAAAAAGGAGCAGTCTGATCAGGGCCTACACTGTTTGCCATTCGATCTGCATCTTTTGGATGTATCACTGCACTGTAAAACAAATCTGTTCCATTTTTAGGACAATTACAATCATTGTCTGAAGAGTCCCAATTTTTAGAAACTTTACGGTAGTATAAAAAAGAACTTTACCAGCTCCAGGTGGTCTCCAGGCCTCGCCATGCCGGAGAATCATGACAGTTGTGTTAAATGGTAAGAAAGTAAAATAATCTTCTTCATCCACCTCTGTCCCATCTTCCTCCAATACCACATTCACTCTTTCTTCTGCCGGAATTCCTAGCTTCTCCTTACCTTAAAGTATTATCAAAGCAAGGCTATTTTATAACAAAAATTCTGCTAAATGCTAAGTCCCACCTGCTGCATGCTTGCAAATGGGGTAGGAAGAATAGGCTTCAAAGCAATTTTCTTAGAAGCAATTACATTATACTGAGATAGGCTGACTGTATGCAACATATACTGACATAAATGGAGATGGGCTGATACAACAGAAAAGACATGACATATGTCATTTCCTAAAATGGTACTGCAGTGTTAGTCACCATCTTAGGAATGAAACATATGCTAAAGGTTTGATGATTGCTGGTCTTGTTGTTCATCACAAATGGAGCTACACCATATGACTGATGCCAAAATGTCATCAGGCCATGAAATAATACAAAAAAAAAATAGACAAGTCAGCAGACCATGAGATATAGATCAAAGTCACCTTACTATTACCTACTAAGAAATGCTTAATTGCTAGAATTGACACAAAAAATGGTGACATTTTTTGTCAAACTCATCAGACCATATAATTTAGGTCAAGGTCATCAACTGACACATGGCAGTCCTGAGGTTCATCATACATGTCATAGGGAAGCAGCAAAATCAATGCAAAGTTTGTATCTTTTATTGTTACTCAGAAATGGACCTATTTCTGAAAGTAAATAACTGAGAGAAATTGTCCCATAGCGTGGTTACTGGCATCTGATAATGGATTTTTTTTTTTTTCTAATTCACAGTAGAAGTTTTTACTCACAAAATGTGCTTGTTTGGATACATGCACCATAAAGCTACACCATACTTTTCCTTTAACACAGAGAAGAATTTTATAGATGTAAAAATACATTGTAATAAAGAAAATCATGCAGAAAGCCTTTTAGCCATCCAAACTATTTTACACTTGAGCCACGACAAGAGAAAACCAACAAAATGGTTGTGCGCCCAGTGTAGGCTCAGATCAGCCTGGTTATCCACCCAGTGTGATCAGAGTCTACCCTGCTCACATGGAGGTAGCTTAGACACTTGGCTACCTATTAAGTGCACTGCAAAGACTCTTATCTGACTGGGTGGATGCCCAGGATGATCTGAGTCTGCACTGGACACACAACCACTTTGTTGGTTTTCTCGTGCCGTGGCTCACTTGATTTTTCCCCATCCAAAACAACCCCAAAATGGATCTAGATTTCTGAGATTGTTTTGGAAGAGAGAAACTAATCTCATAGCAGAATCAATACAAGACATTTAAATGTTGGGGCCATTGTGAAGGGGGAAGCCCCTTCCCTTATAGCCAAATAAATATGGTATCTGTAATGTTCTTATTACCTTTAGCTTTCAGATCTTCCAGAGTACTTGCGGTAACAGATTTCTTGCTGCTTCGATCTGAGCTCCAAACTTTGAATGGTCTTGACGGCCCAGACATGGTGAATTCTCTGAAAACACAAAAAACATGGAAACAAAATCACTCAGTCCTTTGGATGAGACACTCTACCATGCAAATAATGTTTTGTGTATGTGTTGTGTGTAAGTTTGTTTTTACACTCACATGACGTCTACAGTACATTACAGGACCTGATCTTCATGAGATGCTTTAGTGGTAACATGTTGCTACATGATTGAAATGGAGCCACAATTAAATTGCCCATTTAACATGTAACTGTGCTGAACATATATAGAGCCTTAGGAAATGAGGTTATTACTAGCAAACTACTTTAAACATATATACCACAAGGATCTATCCAGCTCTGGACCAAAATTATTTCAGAAACAAAGTTTCTAATTTGTGAAAATTGAAACTTTTTTCAAGGTATTTTCTGGCCCTTGGACAGACACACAGCGCCAAGTGTGTGCAACTATGGTTACGTACCGTTGAGCCACTTGGGGAACGTTGATAGGAGAACTGAACTGAACTGAAATTTTCCAGCCCAGAGCTGGGCAAGGTTCTGCCATGTCTTAATTTTATTCTTTAGAACTTCAGCATCTATGAATATTTACGATCCATGATGACAGAAACAAAATTTGGTGAAATGTATCATGTCTCCCAGCAAGAGGTATTGAACTATACAGGTGCCAGGGGGACTTCATTCTTACTCAGGGTAGGGAAAATACCATATGAGCCACGACACGAGAAAACCAACAATGTGGTTGTGCGTTCAGGGCAGACTCAGATCAGCCTGGGCATCTGCCCACTCTAATCAGAGTCTTCCCTAAGCGCTTAAAAGGTAGCTAAGGGTCTAAGCTACCTTCATGCGGATAGCGAAGACTCTGATCAAACTAGGCGGATGCCCAGGCTGATCTGAGTCTGCGCTGGGCGCACAACCACATAGTTGGTTTTGTCGTGTCGCGGCTCATATTAAGCAGGTAAGACACAAGAGCCAGAGAAAGTGCTGTAGAACTTGTAAATCAAAAGCCTACCCCTTCCTTCAATTCTGGCCCAAATATTGTCGATACTAAATATGGATAGATGGATGACATGCCATTTCACAGCTCTTTCAACAATTTTTCAGTCGTATCAAGCTAATAGAAGGATTAATGAAAGCCTGTGAGCAATGAAGCACCGACCATGCACGGTGACAATGCAAGGCTGTCGTAGTCAGTCACACTCAGAATCAACTGGACCATTTTTAATTTGACAAGCTTGTGACGCATCTTAGTTTTCTTGCACTTTCCCGTTTTTAATAATGTCGGTATGATGAACTGGTAATCATGATTATTAGCATAATTAGTGAAACATGTCCTTGATGTGCTGATCTATGAAGCCACATCTTGTGCAATCAGAAGTACTCATCAAGCAGGTACATGTTTGAATAAGTTAATAATTAAAGGATGAGCTTAATGAGACTGGCTGTCAAAGACACTTTTAATATTGATTTGCTCTGTAATTCGGAATATGCGAGGACATCTTTTCATTTTTTAAGGACAAGAAAAATACAATAATAATGCATCAACCGCTACCCGAGAGCCAGGGAATAGTGAGAACTTTTATGTTTCTTTCTGCCAGCCCTGGCAGACTCCCTGCACCGTGGGAAAAAAATGTGTGATCAACTATCTGTTAAAAGTCACCTACCCCCTGCGACTTAGCTTGACAGATGGGCATTCTATCATTGTTCCTCTTATTTTGACAGCTTATCAATAGCCCTGAACATGCACAGCACTGCAGGAACAACACTAAGGTAAAAACACCATAGTTAAACCTTTTAACCCCGGCACTCTGGTGGCCCTGGGGTATTTGGGGTTAAAAATGACTGATGTAAGTTATACCTCTATGATAGCTCTATGATGGTTGTTGGGCTCTGAAGTAAGGAGATGTCTCCTTTTTAAGCCAGGCATTGTTTGGGAATTGTTCAGTCACTGAAACTTGATATGCAGCTTTTAATTTTCTTAACTTTTAAATGAGCTTTTAAATTATTAAAAGTACTGATATTAATGTTTATAAGACTTATTGAAATATGCTATCACATATTACTGGTATCAGTATTGGTACATAACATCATGGTTCCAGTGTAAATCCAATTTTGACTTGAAATCATTCACATCCTTGGAATTTACAACGTATGACAGTTGCTTTTTTTTCATACATGTGACCTAAAAGGGGCTGTCCTCTGGCCCCTTCGGAACCAGCAGACATTTCTTCGAAACCTCAGGCCATGCCCATATAAAGTGTATTAGGCTGGCAGTACAGGCACTTGTAGCAGATAAAAACCCTCACACTTATCTGGTAGGGTGGGGGCATTGTGTTTCTACCCCTTTATGTGTTATAATTAAACTGTTATTAAGTATTGCACTGAGTTTATTTTATTTTTTCAGGGCTCTCTAAATCTAATGCGTGCTCAGCTCGATCAATGGGCAGTACTTAACTGTTTTTCAAATTGTTGTTACCCAACTGGGGATAATCAAAGCTGAGGGCATACCAGTAAATTGATAATAGTAAAAAAGTACCTGTTCCGAACCACTCTAAAACGAAAGTAGAAATGCCCCACTTTTGTTAGAATGTACTTGATTGGATATGATAAACTCAGACTGTCCAATGGAGAAGTCGTACATAAATTTGCAAGATTTGTATGTCAAAGGATGTTTCATTGGCCAAAGTTTTGCATTTCGTCCAATCAAAATAGAGTTTTCTCGGACGCTTTAGGCAGGCAAACAAAGATGGCCGACCAAAATACAAAGGTCATTTTCTCAATACAAATAATACTTAAATCCATTTATGTGCACAATACATGAACAAGAAAATAAGTTTTTGCATTGATGTTTTTTGAATCCATCACAATATCCCATGTGTGGATCCTAACTCTGTTGAAATAAGTTCAATGGTACTAATGTCATATGTTTTCGTGACACATAAAAGACATTTCTGATGATTTTCTTTGCTATTAACATAAAATTATCGTATATCTGGTATGTTTTGTCGAAATTAGGCGTTGAATACGAAGTCTATAATCTTATTTTTTTTTTATTAGTATTGAGTACACAATTTTTTTTTTTTTTTAGTGACTTCATTGCATCGTTGAATCTATGTCTAAACGACAGTATTGGCTGCGCAGGTAATGTCTCTTCAAGGTAGAAATCTTCTCAGTAATGATCTCACGGTATTTTCGCGTTCGGTGCATGTTACATTCGAGAAGTCTGAGTGATGAAGTCACTCAGAGCATAACAAATTTCCATTCCGTGTGTGTCCCTAAAATCAGTTTTTGAACAGCCCAACAGCATATCACAATCTAGTTCACTTGTTCCACTTAAGTTGAAAATATGTGTCCTCATTCTCTCCCTTTCATTGAAGTATTGTTCACAGTAGAGAAGATAATGCTCTACAGTCTCTGCTTCACCACATGTGCAAAGGTTACTGGCTGAATTTCCTATTTTATGCTGATAGTTTTTCAATTTATTGTAGCCTAACCTTAACTTGGCAATATTTCTGTAGGACTTTGTATTTGGTATATCAACTTAAGACTTATCTGAGACCCTAGGTTTATACTTGAACAATGATCTCCCTAATTCTGATGATTCCCACTGTCTCTGCCATTGTGAGAGACCTAACTTGATTGTAGCTTGTTTGATATCGGCCATAGTGACTACCTGGCTCTCAGCTTTCATGGTTGCTGCTTCGGAGGAAGCTTCCTTAGCTAATCTGTCTGCTTCTTCATTCCCTTTGATCTAAGCATGGCCCGGTGTACAGGAGATATTCACTGTTATGTTATTATCTTGTAAATGTTGAATTTTTTCCTTGATTTCTAATACTGTATGTTTATGCTGTGTTGGTTGCCATCCCAGTTCCAGGATACCAATAGCTGATTGGCTGTCAGAAAAAATGTGTATATCCGACAGTGCTTGAGATTTCTGAATTTCAGCAGTAAGATAATCTACCGTCATGAGGATAGCAACTAATTCTCCAAGAAGAATGGAGCTGTGATTAGAAACTGGCTTCTTTAGGCAGATTGGACTCTCTTGGTGAGGCATGAAGATACAAGCTCCAGCACCACATGGTCCTGGATTAGGTTGACAGGATCCATCAGTGAATGCAATGGCAGAATCTGGCGTGCAAGTATCTAAGAGACTCTGAATAATGGAGCGGGATTCAAGTTCTTGTTCTGCAGATCTGGATTTAGAGGAGCCCAATCGATCCCAATACTCTGGCCTTCTTTTTGAGGGTTGAAGAGATTCTTTGAAGGAAAATTCTGGTTCGATGTTGAAGGTAGTTGTTCCAGTTTCTGATTGAAGATCTTCTAGCTGGAGCTGGATTTTGCCAAAAGGGGAGATGAATCTTTCTGTCTTAACATTATCCTGCCAGTCCAGCCAACTTCTTTTGATCAAAACCTGGTCAGCTTTACTAAGAATTTTAGCACCCTCCCTCACAGCTAGCTCTTGTCTTCTGATTGGCAAAGGTTTGACTCCCAGCTCCACTTCAAGTGCTTCTCTTCCACTATTTGCACAGCTGTCAAGGCAAAGTGATAGGGCTTTCCTCTGTATCTCATCTAGTCTTTTGGTATCTGCAATTTGCCATACAGGGCAAGCGTATTCCAAGATCGGACAAATTAATGATTTGTAGAGCTGTATAAGTTTACTAGTCTTTATTTGTTCAACATGTTTAACTTGCCTCAGGACTCCTATTACCTTATTTGCTTTCTGTTCTGTTTTCATGATGTGGGTCTGGAATGACAAGGATTCATCCAAATGAAGACCAAGAACTTTTGGGCTGGAGTTGTACTTGATGTCATTGCCATCTAGCTGAACGTGTGGGTGTAATGAATCAGTACTGTGATTACCTCTCGAGAATAAGCAAATTTCTGTTTTTTCTGGACTGAGTTTCATTCTCCACTTCAGTGTCCATTCAAAGATTTTCTGAAGTTCCTGTTCAATAGTCTTTGATAACAATTTGGTATCGGTGCCAAGAGACCAAATGGTCCCATCATCAGCAAATTTGACTTTTTGACATGAAATGTCTTTATAGATGTCTTGCAGAAAGATGTTGAATAAGACAGGGGAGATAACTGAGCCCTGTGGCTAGCCTACAACTGTCTCAAACTCAGGTCCATAAACCCCCTTGAGAAAACATTTGGCTCTTCTTGAAGATAAGAAGTTTGAGATCCATGTCCAAACATTCCCTCTGATACCAAGATTGTACATCTTCGCTAGTAAACCATCTCTCCAGATGCTGTCGAATGCCTTTTCTATATCAATGAAAGCTACCAATGACATTTCTTTCTTGTTATAACCGTTGAATATATCTTGTACCAATCTCAGCAAGGCATGGGTAGTACTGTGAAACCTCCTAAAGCCTTCCTGTTCCAGGTCAATAACGTTGTTATGTTCTATGAACCCATTCAATCGTACAGTAATAATTCTTTCAAGGCATTTTCCTAAGCAACTTGTTAGACTTATGGGTCTATATGCTGAAGCTGAATTATAATTCTTTTTCCCTAATTTCCGAAGAAATTTGACATCTGCTGTTTTCCAGTCATAAGGCAAAGTTCCTGTTTTAAAGGAGTATAGAAAAAGGGTATGTATGGCTTCAACAAGTTCCTCATTTGCTCTAAGCAATAGATCTGTGAAGACTTTATCTGGGCCTGCTGCTTTTCCAGGTTTTAGGTATTCTAAAGCTGCTTGTGTTTCTTCTAAGGATATGTCTCTATTAATGGCGTTACAGTCGTAAATGTCAACAGATTCCTTCTCATGGTTTATCTCATTGCCCTTCCCCTTCTGCCCTCCATTTGTGGAAGGTAATTTCATTAATATTAATGTTATATTTTCACAACATACAGCTTTCTGTGTAAAAAAAAATTATCATGCAAATATTTGTAAGTCTTGCTATTGTGGATGAGAGAGGGTGCCTGTCTGGGGTAAATGGAGGGAGCTGGGGGGCTGGGTCCCACCCGTCCTGGTGTCACCGTCCAAACGCTTATACAGACGGTTTTAAGAATTCATTTTTCCCCAGGACAATTGCAACTTGGAATGGCCTTACAACTGAAGCTGTCTCTTCCGAGACATTTGATAGGTTTAAGGCCAAAATATATACCCAATTCTCCTACTTCCGTCAGAATTGTTTACTGGTGATACGTCCAAGGACAATCATTCACCAGGACCTGTGAATCAGGGAAGCTAGTCCCAAGCCCTTACAAGAGAAGTAAACTTAGTAACTGAGTCCTCTGCACACTCAGCAGCAGAAAGAATGGAATCTTCCAAGGAATTCCAATCTCTAATAGTCTGGTGGAAGAAACTGGACTTGTAAATGTCAGTCCCAGCCAATGGGGTTTGAAATGCCAGGGAATGATGATTCCTGGTACGCCTACTTGGGAGAACAAGGTCATTTATGGGTATACTGGCTGTACCCTTAGTTTCCGCTATTTCCGTAGTTTGTCGGCGTCTATGTCAACAGCTGATCACGTGACCTCCCATTGCTAGTACAATATCTATAAGCCCAGTTCAAATCACCAGATATTAAAATTTTCTGTTTTCACTGCAATTTTACTCTTTTATTCTACAATGAAATTCACTAGATAGATAACAGGAAATATGTGTTAATGAAACTATAAATTGATATTTGAAAACTAAAATTTTCACTGAACCTGAAAATTTTTACACATGTGAATTAAGCAAATCCACTTCTTTGAACTGTACTATAGTTTACAAAATTTTCCGACTGTTTGACCTCATGAACCAAACTTCCGTTTGACCTACGGAGCTCGGGAGAAAGTCCCTTACAGTGGGCAGTGATTTTAAAGAAAGATTTAACTAACATTTTCTTGATGCTGTAACTTCATTTTTGACGTGTAAGTGCACAACATCATGACACTTTATTGCACTTTATTAAACTATTAAAATCACTAGTGAAAACATTATTTCTCTGACTTCCATTTAATGCTATGGAACTAGGAGCAAAGGGTATAATATCCTAGGGTAGAGCAGGGGTTAGGCATGGAATGCCTGCCCCTGAGGACTTCTTTTAAATAGTTTTAATCTACTGGTGGCTTTGTCACAAATTCATTTATTTATTTATTTTTTTTTTGTGATAACTCATGTGCCACACCACAAACCTGACATCATGGTCATAGTTGGCCTAGTGCAGTAACGATAGATAGAAAGAAAGAAAGTATCTCCCTGGTAAAAAAGGTGTTTATCCTGTTAGAAAGTGTTAATCCCTTAATGAAATTAAATTGTCTTTGAAAATAATAGCTTCAGAAAAGTGCCATTTAGGGAGCATACCTCATGCTAAAAGTGCCCTTTTTCTGGCCAGCACCCTGCCCTTTTTTCAGGCTGGGGGAAACACTAATAATTTGTATTTTTTTCAAAAAAGCGTACGCTGTTAGCCCACATTAGCACCAACTCGCAGCGACAGTTCTAATGAGGGGTCACAATATGTATGTTTTCATAGAGAAATAAAAACATCTCAACACTGTCACCCCTTCTTATCTGGAACTGTGTGAATTTTTTGATTGCACCTAGCATTGTTTTACTATTTTGGATGCAGAGAATACTGAGCTTTTTAGCAATGATGATGATGTCGTTAGCAACCTTAAGCCCAGCTATATGTACCTGGATGAGTGACACAGCAATAATATGTATTACAAAAGTCTGGAGAATGTACGGGACTGAATCTAATTATATGATTAAAATTTACTTGAAAATTTTAAATACTTTAGCCAGACTGATAGAATTTTTACCAGACATGTCTGCCGGTTAGACAAATTTCCTGAGGACTGAAAGTCACTGATACTTCCTACATAAATTTGATCAATGAAGGTGCCTAGATAGCTCAGTAGCGAGGTTTGTCCCTTGCCTTGCTTCATACTTAACCTCTGCCATACATGTTCTATCCCAGCTTTAAATGAATCAATGCCCCTTCCAGGTTGTTTAATGTAGTGCAATGTATCGTAATTCTCTGCACCATTCTGCCACCAAACTGTGTGAGATAAAGAAGAGTCCTATGATTTAATGAGCAGATATATCAAATCAGAGAAGTAAGCTGAGAAGAAAATAAGAACAAATGGGGCACAGTGAGGTGATGATGTCAACATGACTGGGTAGTTTGTCACAGCTATCTCAGCTTGCAGAATGCATGCTTTTACTGTAGCAAGGCCCAAGTTGTAGTATTTATATGCTTTCACTACACTGCCACCTCCTTTTTCTTGAAAGGCCCTGGTGACATGGTTAGGGTGGAAGGCTGCTTTTGCAACTTTAGGCAATATTTGGCATAGCTAGTATTCGGATGGGTGACCCATTGAATGGCCTTCTACAATGTATTAGATAGAGGTCACAGATTCTAGTGAAGTGCTTTAACATATAAAATATAAGTGAACGTACCTAGAAGAGGCCACAATCATAAAACACAACCCACCCAAGATATAGAAAGAAGAAGGGAAATGGAAATGGTCTATACAAGCTATGAGCTTTCGACCAAATCCTTTTCATGAAAATTGTAATTTGAATGTACCATACATGTATGTACATAATTGAATAAAATACTGTTTAAACCAAGAAGGGAGAAGTAATTTCAAGTACCATAATGACCCTAAATATTCAGACAGACAGGACTGAGCAAAGATTGTAGACCCAGATCAAACTGCTCCTGAAGGAGCATTTGATCTGGATCTACAACATTTGCCATTCACTGAGCATCAATTAGATGCTGTGTAAAATCCACTTTCTAAGAATTTTTGAACAATATCTGACTTCTTGGTGTCTGAAATTTTAGGGTCATATGACTGGTTTAACAGAGGACAGATTTTATATTCACTTGCTTTTCTTGATTTATTTGTAGGATGAAGTTACTAAAGATGTTCTTGCTCCTGCTGCTGAAGGGCTTAGGGAAGATTTGGTATTATTTTGTTATTTCTTTTAGCGGTGAAAAAAGTGATGAAAGCAGGTTTTCAAAATCGGCAGGCACATGGCAATCCTGTTGCCGTCTGCACCATTTGCGCCAGCTACTTTCATGACCAAAAATATATAGAAGTAATTAGAAACATATTATGTGGGATGGAAAAAAAAAATTATCTCCCAGGCAGTCTGAATCAGCCAACTGTACAACATATTCTGATCAATTGATCCAAGAGAAAACTAGCAATTCTCTCCATTACGTCAGGAAAAAGAATGTGATGATAATGAAGTGGTCAGATATACTACCAGCTTCCGGCCTCAACAAGTATTTTAATGAAGAACAAAAAGAAAGAACAATTTCAGTGAATTAAAAATTAAAGATTAATATGTTATCTGCTTTCTAAATTATTACTTCATCCATCACTGATATTTGAAATATTCTGACAATGTGGCATCTGATATCAGGCTCCACATTTTTTGCTTACAGGAATTTATATGCCAAATGCAATAAAAGTGAAGACATTCACCCAAAACCCTAAACCTAGAAATGGCCTCATCCAAATAATAATGATTGGCAAGTCTACTGGTCAAAAAGAGTCAGGGGTTTTATTAACCATAAGTCCGTTGGTCCTGGACCAGTGATTTTTGGGCATGACCAGTTGATGTCTTTGGTAGCTGGTCCTGCAGACCAACTGATTTTGAAATTAAATGAAAACACATGATAACAAAGAATAGCAGAAACATCGGGAGGACCACTTAAATTGTGGATAAGTTGGTCCAGTGGACCACCAGTCATTCAGTCCTTAGGGAAATCCCTGAGAGTTAATATATGCAAAAAGAAGCTGTTATTCTTACATGGTTAAAAGCATTTATTACTGTTAACCCTCAGAGTGCTAAGCGTGACTTTAGTCACGCTCGAGGGGTAGGTCACTGTGAGAGCCTGTCAGGCACACTAGACATCAAGTACCCCCCATCATATGGGGTTGTCCTATGCAGGAGGGTATCTGCTTTCTACTAGAGCAAGGTTTTACCCGCCTAACTGATTTGTTGACTTTAAAACTCGGAGAAAACGTCAAAAATTTATGATATTTTCAACATCAGCTTTTCAGGTGGCTACCCCTACTTACTTGATCCCGATTTTCTGACAACTAGACTTCATCCTTCCAAACTTCCTCTCTTAATAACTATTCAGCAATAACACCGGCCCTCAGACAAGCAATTACTTTTGTCATACAAAGCATATCACTGGCGCTAATATCTTGTACTTTTTTTTTTTTTAAGTGTCTATGTCGGTTCCCGGGTGTATCATGTGACATCCAAATATGGAAGGTCATGTGACCTTGGTAACTTCCTGTAATGGCTGCGCCCACATCGTTGTTATTGATTGAAAATTTCAAGCAAATCAGAGTATGTACAAGTTATGGCTTCTGAGATACCCCTACCCCCAATTTAGGGCCAGGTGAATTATTTTTCTAGCACTCTAAGGGTTAACTGGAAGCGTTTTGGTATGTGGCTGGTTTGTTACTCTTGTTTGTTACTCTTCATGTTTTAGAGAACACCCCTCTGGTAAAATGCAATGCCCCTGGGGCATTTAAGAGGATTTTATAAACCATTGGTTGAACTGCAAGCAGTACAGACCCTGAACACACTGCTTCTTTAGGTCCTTTCAGCTACTTTCATATGGTAATTCTTCTAAAACTTTGCACACTCTAAAATTTCGGACACCTAAAATTATTCCCGAAAATAATTTCTGAAAGGTCTCCAAAATTTCGATCAGTGGAAAGGTGAATTTCTAAAATTTCGAGCAAAAATATGGGACCTCGGTTTTTACTTATCTCGGCTATCTTTTTTTATAGATATACTTTAAAGTCTGAGAACTGTTGCTTGCATATATTCTAGCATTATTCTGCACGTGCGTTAAAGCGCGGGCGGCGAAAGGTATGTGAGTCGGGATTTTTTTTCCTCCTGGTATTTGGGCCGTGCAGTGGAAAATGTGCTTTACACTTCATGCGAACAGCGAAGCCCGGATCAGCCTACACATCTGTGCAGTCACATTAACATGGTTTCTGTCCGCATCAACAATCTATCAAGGGAATCTAGAAATTAAACCGAGAACGAGGTTGCGGGGGTGCGCAGGCTGAAGTGGGTCTTTGCTTTTCGTACATGCGATAAGGCGCCATTTCTCACAGCAGTTCTTTTTTTTTTTGGCCGGAAATGTGCACGTGCGCCAAACTACGTAAGCGTTTTTAGCTCACCTGAGCCAAAGGCTCAGGGTGAGCTATTGTGATCACCCAGTGTCCGTCGTCCGTCGTCCGTCGTGCGTCGTCAACAATTTGCTTTAAATGACATCTTCGCTGAAACCGCTAGGCCTAGGGCTTTGATATTTGGTATGAAGCATTGCCTAGTGGTCCTCTACCAAGTTTGTTCAAATGGTGGCCCCAGGGTCCAAAATGGCCCAGGGGCAGGGGGTCTTGGGTTCGAAACTAAAAAATACTTAAAAATCTTCTTCTCCAGAACTGCTTGATTCAGATGCTTGAAATTTGGTATGTAGCATTGCCTAGTGGTCCTCTACCAAGTTTGTTCAAATGATGGCCCCAGGGTCCAAAATGGCCCCGGGGCAGGGGGTCTTGGGTTCGAAACTAAAAAATACTTAAAAATCTTCTTCTCCAAAACTGCTTGGCTCAGATGCTTGAAATTTGGTATGTAGCATTGCTTAGTGGTCCTCTACCAAGTTTGTTCAAATGGTGGCCCCAGGGTCCAAAATGGCCCAGGGGCAGGGGGTCTTGGGTTCGAAACTAAAAAATACTTAAAAATCTTCTTCTCCAGAACTGCTTGGCTCAGATGCTTGAAATTTGGTATGTAGCATTGCCTAGTGGTCCTCTACCAAGTTTGTTCAAATGGTGGCCCCAGGGTCCAAAATGGCCCTGGGGCAGGGGGTCTTAGGTTCGAAGCTAAAAATACTTAAAAATCTTCTTCACCAGAACTACTTGGCTCAGATGCTTGAAATTTGGTATGTGGCATTGCCTAGTGGTCCTCTACCAAGTTTGTTCAAATGGTGGCCCCAGGGTCCAAAATGGCCCCAGGGCAGGGGGTCTTGGGTTCGAAACTAATAAATACTTAAAAATCTTCTTCACCAGAACTGCCTGCCTCAGATGCTTGAAATTTGGTATGTAACATTGCCTAGTGGTCCTCTACCAAGTTTGTTCAAATGGTGGCTCCAGGGCCAAAATGGCTCTGGGGCAGGGAGTCCCAGGTTTGAACCATAGAAATACGTAGAAAAATAATAAAAAATCTTGTACTTCAGAACCGCAAGGCTCAAATGCTTGAAATTTGGTATGTGGTATTGCCTTAAAAAGTAGACCTTTACCAAGTTTGTTCAAATGGTGGCTCCAGGGTCCAAAATGGCCCTGGGACCGGGAGTCCTAGGTTTGAACCATAGAAATATATAGAAAAATATTTAAAAAATCTTCTTCTTCAGTACCACTTGGCTCAGATGCTTGAAATTTGGTTTGTACCTTTGACTAGTAGTCTTTTACGAAGTTTGTTCAAATGATGTCCCCAGGGTCTATAAATGGCTCTGCGCCAGGGGGTCCTGGGTTTGAACCATAGAACTTCATAGAAAAATATTAAAAAATCTTCTTCAGAACCACTAGGCTCAGATGCTTGAAAATTGGTTTGATGCATTCCCTCGTTGTCCTTTATCAAGTTTGTTCAAATGATGACCCCAGGGTTCAAAATGGCCCTGCGGTAAGGAGTCCTGAGTTTGAGCCATAGAAATACATAGGAAACTATTAAAAAATCTTCTACTTCAGAACCACTTGGCTCAGATGCTTGAGATTTGATATGATGCGTTGCCTGGTGGACTCCTACAAAGTTTGTGTAAATGGTTGCCCTGGAATCCAAAATGGCCCCGGGGCAGGGAGTTTTGGGGTCGAATTTAAAATGTACTTAAAAACCTTCTACTCCGGAACCCATTAGTGCAGATGCTTGAAATTTTGTATGATACATTGCCTAGTGGTCCCTTACCAAGTTTGTTCAAATGATGGTGCCAGTGTCAAGAATGGCCCCGCTCCAGGGGGTCCTGGGTTTGAACCATAGAAATACATAGAAAAATATTCAGAAATCTTCTTCTTCAGAACCACTTGGCTCAGAGGATTGAAATTTAGCTTTTAGCATTGCCTAGTTGTCCTTTACCAAGATTATTCAAATAATGGCCCCAGGGTCCAAATGGCCCTGCCCCAGGGGGTCCAGGGTTTGAACCATAGCAATACATAGAAAAACATTCAAAAATCTTCTTAAGAACCATTTGGAAATGGTTGCAAACTATCTGGTTTGTTCAAATTATGACCCTAGTTTGACCTTTAACCTTTTTGCTCAGGTGAGCGATTCAGGGCCTCTTGGCCCTCTTGTTTTCTTTTAACTTTTGGTAAAGATGCATGAACGTAAGATGAGAAACCGGGGTCGCAAAAGAATATAAACTGCCAGAACGAAAAATTCGTCTTTGTCGTATCTTGTCTGTGCGAACGCATGCGCAAATGCTCTGAGAGCACCGACCAGCTGTATGCACGGTCTCTGCATTCAAAGTTCGCTCTTCCACTGGCACATTTGGCCCGAGTCCTTGATTTGACCATAAACAGTTTCAGCTTCGAGTTTCTGCGACAGCAATCGTATAAATAAACAGACAGTCCGTGTTGAAATGCGGCGTCTCTAAGACATTAGAACATGTCCGATTAGCAAATGATATAAACATTTGCGAACACTGAACAATCTTACAAATCTCCGGAATTCACTTCAACGCATAAACTATGGCTTCCCAGATCGTTTATGTCAAAAGAGAATCACTGATCAGCCTGCGCCGACATACAAGCTTTTCTTGTCATGCCGTAAGATACCTCTGATCTATTTGGGCAAATTATTTAAAATTACACTTGCGTATATATTGGTATTTATCATGATTTCCTTTTTATATTTACAACTGCGCATGCCCAGGATAGCCTGCGCACATGCGCATGGGACATTTTTGCACTGATCAGCCTGTGCCGACACACAGGCTTTCCACGTCATGCCGTAAAATACTCCGATCTAATAAGGCAAAGTACGTTAAGGTAAATTGCATCGAGAATTCTCTAGTATCTTTTCTTTTTCCTTATTAAATTACCTTATTTGTATTAAACATGATATCGTTTTCAAATGTATTCTAACAACTGCGCATGCCCCGGATTGCTTGCGCACATGCGCATTGTGGTTGGGGCATTCACAGCCCGTCCGGCGAATGACGCCCGGTCTGCGCATGCGTAGGTTGCATCCGTACGGGCTGGTGAAGGCAAACATACGCCTGTATACAATTTTTCTAAGAACGCGACACTCACTTGCGTACATGAGATTGTCAAATTCAAATTCTAGTGTCGGTATAAACGGTGTGTATTGCAAGACTGGCACTAAACGAGGTTTCGCCGCATGTCAAATTTGTCTCGTGGAGGTCTACTGGGAACCGGTAGTCAGAGGCGCTGGATACAGAGCCTGAGAATGATGGCGAACTACATGGAGACTATAAAAAGGGGCATGATGACTGTGGTCATGTTCCCTAAGAGATATCGTTGCTGGCAAATACTTTATCAGAAGTTGAGAGGCGGCTTAGAGGTGCCATGCCATTATATACTTTCTAGTTAAATGGAAAGGACGTAAAAGCAGACTGAAAAAAAAAAATTCTAAATGCTGCAGACGGTTCTGCTACATACAAAACTGTCTTTTTTTCAGGGCAACCTCACACTTTTGACAGAAAACCTTTATGTTATGCATGTCGGGTGCAAGATATTTCCCCCCTGATCTGTCGTGAGTGGCACACGACTGCTTCTGTCCTTCTATTGAACAATTAACGGTCTGCCAATTATTAAATAAACGGTCAGATTTAATTAGGCCACATTAGACTGACATGATTTTCTTTCATTTTGGGATTACACCTGCTGTGAAGATAAGTACTTCTTAACAAGGTTCCCGCTGTGACCTGCCGGGAGATATGATTTATTCTCGCATAGTGCACTGTGATATAACCTGTTCCTGCTGAGTCCGAAATACAGCGGTAATGTACAAACTCTAAAATTTCGAGCACTGACAAAAATGCGAAATCGTAATTTCTAAAATTTCGGACAGCAAATAAAATAATTATTTTTTTCTGTGCGAAATTTTAGAAGAACTACCGTAATGTGCCAAAATAGTGTCTAACATTCGAAAAAGATTTGTATGTACAATTTTTCAGATTGCCACTGCTATTAAATTTCTACAGAATCCCAAAGTGACAAAGAGTCCCCTGAGCCAAAAGAAGGCTTTTCTAGAAAGGAAAGGTATGAAATAAGAAGACCTTTTCCAAGAAAATTTGTCTTGGAGCACATTGTTAAGTCATGTGCATATCGAGGCCAGTCATGTGCAGTTTTAAGGTAAATGGGTACACCCCTTGTTTTTCTGCCATTTTGTTTCAAAGAGAGGCAACTGCTGTGACTTCCTGTTTGCTTCCTGGACGAATAAGCCATCAAAGAATAGGCTTTACTCTTAAAGAAAAGTATTTGCTCCTCGAGGAGGAAATTCTTTTCTTTAAGAGTTGCCCCTTCATGAGGGGAGGCAACAATGTAAATAGCAGAGTTGCTTCTCCTAAATGTGTATGTATTCACCTAAAAAAGCTAGCTGTGCATGTTCTAACCAGACATTGTCTAAGAAATTTACAGAGGCTTGTAAACAGGTTTTCTCATGACACAGATAAAAAAAAAATCAAACCTGTCTTAAGGGGTTACCCAATGGGTTCCTCAGAAAGTGGCTGCTTAAGGCAGGGGACCCCATGATACAGGTGCATTTGCACTGTATTTTGGTTAGATGGGTCCGAAGAACGTGGCTGCTAAAACAGGTGACCCCTTAGTAAAGCTATCCTTTAGACAAGTTTGGCTGTTCTTCACATATGAATCATTGAAGGACAGAAGGTGATAAGAAAAAAATATTCCAGCTTTATCTTTAAATCTGTACTTCAGTAGATGATGAGTAGGACACTGGACTTTAAGGTGAATGGATACACTTTTAAAGGGAAGCAACTCTGGCATTTTCCTTTTTCCTGCATTTTCATGATCAGTAGGGTCAAGTCTTAAAAGGAAAGAATTTGCCCCTAGAAGCAAATACTTTCCTATAACAGTAGACCCTATTTTGGAAGGAGTTTATAGTGGAAGGCAGTAGACAGAAATTCACAAAAGTTGTCTCCGGTGGAAAAAAATGACAGAAACACATGGTGCTGTACCCATACACCTTAAAGTCTTTGATATGTGCTTGTGCCATTAAGCTTCTTTTTCTGTGCCATGTTTGTAAATTATTTGGTTTATTTTAGTGCCATAGTTATTTAGTTATAAGGTTGGGTTTTAATCCTTCAAAACAACCCCTGAAAAGTCTAGATCTTATAAGATGGATCTGGATTTTTGGGATGGTTTCAGAAAAGAAAAGCCGATCTTGGTAGAAATTTAAACAAGACTTGCTTAGATCTATATTTTGGTCATTCATGAGTGTGGGGGAGTGGGAGGGGAGGAGAGGGTCGGTAAATCGCTACAGTACTGTAGACTATCATGGCAAACCATGCAAACTCTGATGTTGACTGCTCCTATGGAGCATTCTAATCTGGGTCTACATTGTTTGCCAAGGTCTTTTGCCCCTAAATTTAGTGTTGTTATAGTAATTTGTAGTCCTGGCAACAGCTAGTGGCCTGTTCTAACTTTTCTATTGGGCTGCCAGAAATCTCCAAATAATGAACAATAGTGGCCCACAAATTTTCCTTCAGACAAGTTAAAATGAGTGGAATCTTCAACTAGCAATCAGTTTTGGCCCCTGAAGGTTGGCTCTGTTTAGCTTTTAGCCTACCATAGCAACTTACAAGTTTCCACTACTGACTCTGCATCCTTCTTTACAGGTTTAACAAAAGATGAGGTTGATGCAGCTATTGCCAGATCAGGGATTGTTCAGGCAGATACCCCTGGGCCTGCTCTGGAGGTCCAGAAGCCAACCCCAGGGAGCCTGGTGCCATATCAGTCAGCAGGCCCACCATTGCCAGCTAGGCTTGAAGGTATATATTGGCAGTACAGTGTAGTTGCAGCCAAGCCAACCCATACCCAAACATGCATAAGTATTGGGACACCTAAAACCGTTAATTTTCCATTTGTTCCAAATGGAAAATTAATGGCTGTAGGTGTCTCGATATTTAAGCATTTTAGGGTATACAAACAGCACATGTCAAGAGCAAACTGCACACATGTAATCTGGCAATGGCATTTATTGTACTGTATTGTATCTTGGAATGTCAGCCAAATTAGGCTCACCCCCTACAGGCCACAAACAAGAGGGTTACATATGTTGTTACAGGACTGAGCCAAAGACACCACATGACTGGCATACTGAAAAAAATGAATAAAATATGTTTAAACCAAACTGTCAAAACACTTGTGGGGTTTAATGTAGGTTTCCAACCATAGTCTGTCTAACATGTTGTGAGTGGAAAAAAAGTCTCCAACCTCTCCCACTCCACTACCACTGCCACCTATCATACCCCACCCCAGTTTTTGCCTTACCTACAGCTGTGATTAATGCCTACTGCCTAGTGAGTTCTACCTCAAAGTTTAGGTAGATCCATTTCCAATAAGAGGCGTTTTCTGTTTTGATGTCTGTTATTATAGTATTATACACATACATGTACCATCTTAATTCTATTAAATACCCCAGGGGTGTTGCATTTTACAGAAGGGGGCATTATGGAGAGCCTTTGGAGGAATATATTAGCCACTACGAAAATAATTCTAATAAAGAGTATTAAGGTGAATGGATATTCTTTCAGAGGAAGTGGTTCTACTACTTTCCTTGTTTGGCTTCCATTTTCAAAGGGGTCTCTCTTAAAGGAAAGAATTTGCTCCTAGCAAATTCTTTTCTTGAAGAGTGGACCCCATATGAACTCCGTCTTCCAGAGAAGCAAAAAGGAATTCCTGTTGTTCCCTTTTATTAAACTGATGGATAACATGGAAGTGAGCAAGTAAATGAAATTATTTTCGAAATAAAAGATGGGATTTATTAAAGCAGGGGCATTTAATAGGGTTAATATGGTACTACAGTGAATTGTTTATTCTGAAATTCCCAAATTTATTGCAACCAGTGTAGGCCCAGATAAGAACCACATTCTGTGTCATCTAATCTGAGTATACACTATATTGTCAAGACACATTAAAGGATGCTAGGCCTTAATGGGTTAATATATTCTGCTTTGTAGCATCCCCTTACAGTAAATGGAGTAAGATGAGAGATGTTTTAGCAGTGGTTACCATGGTGACAGGAGTGTCATATGCAGCTTATAGGCTCTATCAGGTATGGGTCATTATGTGCACTCATTAGCATTTTAGGATGTGACCCTGCCTTATTAGCTGCAGGGGACTGATACTTCAGAGATACAAGGGTCTTCCAATAAGTCCTGCAAATGACCGAGTCTAAGGCAAATGATAATTAATAGCGCATCAACGGGTCCACATTCCTCTGTTGCAACTTCCAGTTTTTCAAAACAACAATTTCCAGAAGCATTATGGTTTGGCAAATGCAATTGCTCTAGGCAACGGAAGAATACTAATGTTGGAGTTGTGGCGGTGGCATTTTTTTTTTTTTTTTGTCTATTTAAGATTCCACAGCTTAGTTCAAAACACTTGTACTTGTCTGAATTTTGCTGGGAAACAAAAGAAATGATATTGAAGAAAGTATACAATACCAAAGTTAATGTCTTCTTGTCAATGAAGATATTGTTATAATAACCTTGTATTTTGAGGAACTGCAGTATCATATAAAATGAGAATATCAGAATATCAGAAAGATGCACTAACAGCAGATTAAGTATTCTCTAAAGTGACATGTATTTGTTATCAAACAATACTTGAGAGATGCTGAAATGTAGATATTGAAGAAAATATTAATGATGAGCCTCGTTAATTATCATTTTGCAGCCTGTTGAAAAACAGAAGCAGACATCCAAAACGAGAATTTTTTAACATTGTGTAATTTTTTTTTTGTTGTCTAGCAAACACTTGTTTTGTCATGTGAAATGATAAATGTCACTAGTTTGTGTTCTTAAATATAAGACAGTCATTTAAGAACATTTGAAACAGTTATTCAACTCTCTCACCGATTTCAATAGAATTTTTTAGAGCATTTGCATAAGAATTGAAAACATGATGCAATTTTGCATGTGGTTTAAATAGTATTTGTTGATAATATACAATTTTGTGGTGCACACAGCCCTGTGACAGGCACCACATGGGGGCTTCATTTGTGTATAAAAAACATAATTGAGCCACGACAGGACAAAACCAACAATGTAGTTGTGTGCCCAGTGCAGACTCAGATCAGCCTGGGCATCCGCCCAGTCTGATCAGAGTCTTCGCTATCTACATGGAGGTAGCTTTGACCTTTAGCTACTCTTTGAGCGCTTAACTAAGAGTCTAATCAGACTGAGCGGCTGCCCAGGCTGTTCTGAGTCTTAGCTGGGCGCACAACCACATTGTTGGTTTTCTTTTGTTGCGGCTCATATATTGTTGCTGAAAATGAGCTTACTGGGATGACTGTTTTCTTTCCAGGAGTTTTTGCGACCTCTGCTGTTTGGAATTCCAAGTTCTAATAAACGACTCGAGAAGCTGGAGAAGTCTTTACAAGAAACACTGACCAAAGTTAATGACACATTGGTAACAGTGCAAGATGCCCTCACTAAACAACAGGAGAAACTACAAATGATTTCTCATGATATTTACAGCAAGACGGTGAGTTTTATATGCTGTATTTATTCTGCTATTAGGTTGGGTTTTCCCTGCCAAAATTGTCCTCAAAATATGTTAATCAGTTTGAGTAATTCAGCAATTAGATGGGATTTTCTCTTCCAAAACAGTCCCAAAAATCTAGATCCATCTTGTAAGATGGATCTAGATTTTTGGGAGTATTTTTAAGAGAAAATTCCTGTCTTATAACAGAATATTTACATTCTTGGTGTATTTACTGAAAAGCCCTATAGTAAACCATTGGAACATAATGTAGTTTACATTCCAATAATTACATTGAGACACGCGACGTCAATGACGTCAAAATAAACAATGGCTCTCTACAACCTAATTGGATGTCAGCAACGTCATGACGTCATGCCTGCCGTTCTGCTGTTAGCAGAAAAAACTGCGTGTACATGTTTTACTGCTTCATTCTTTGCGCTTATATAAGATTTTTCATGAAAGATTTGATTGAAACGAATGTAAATATAAGCAATGAACTTAATTTTTCTGATGTTTATCGAAGTGTAAACTACATTGGGTCACTAGCAAAGTTCACATGAACCCCTTTGGGGTTCATTCACTTTGCACGTGACCCAATGTAGTTTACACTTCGATAAACCTCAGAAAAATGAAATTCATTCCTTAAATAGATTCCGTACCTTTGTTAGCCAGAATTTATGCATCTTTGCACAAGAATAGTATGAGAGAATAACAAAGAGAGTTTATTATTTCTTCATAAAACTCATGTTGTCATGCTGTTTTGTAGAGAAGGAGGGGCCACAATGTAGTTGATTGGCATAGTGTGAAAAGGTACATAATATGAGCAAACAGCTAAGATTAATTGCAGCATGCACATCTGTGCTGTCAGATCAGAGTCTTGCCTTTCCATAAACAAGTAAGTGGACTTAGAGGAATCTAATAAATTAAAAGCAAAGACTCTGCACAAGCTGATTTCAGCAGTCACTGTTTACACATGGCTTAAGTCTGTTGGTTTTCTTTCAAAGCCCTTCTAAAATAAAGTCAGCTCTTAAAGGAAAGAGCTTGTGCCTAAGGGAGCAAATTCTTTCTTTTAAGAGTTGACTTCTATTGCGAGAGGAGGCAGAATTCCCCTGGAAGTGTACCCATTCACCGTAATTTATTAGATAAATATTCTTTAAATCTTATATTTCACCACAGGGAAATGACGGAATGGTCTCAGCACAGAGTACACAAAATATAGTGGAAATAAAGTCAGAACTATCATCATTAAAAGGTCTACTGCTGAACAGGTAAGTAGTCAGAGGAGCTCACGATATGAAGTTTGTATGTTGACATCAGGTTTTATTATAAGTTTACTTATCTGCTTACCAAAATCTCCCGCACTAGCTTGGATTTACAACTGTTGTTTCATAGTAGAGAGGAGTGTTTGCCATGCTTCTCTCAAATTGTAAGTGAGATGATGCCATAGATCTGTTACCATAGCAACTTTGGAATACCAACTGTTGCCATTGGCAGAATTAAGTCTTGATGACATCATTTTGACATAAATATGAATTTAATTCCCTGTAAAATTGAGAAGCAATTACTGTTTTTGCTGAAGTTGTCTCCTTGTTCAAATGGTTGCTAAACCATAATGAGACCAGCCTTCATTCTTGCAGACGACAGTTCCCTCCAGTTCCAACCACTTCTCCAGTACTACCATCTTGGCAACTTGCCAGCTCCGGGGAGGCTACTAGCAAGGAAGAGGGGAAAGCCAGCTCTTCTGTTACCTTGACGACAGAGCCTGCTCCTGAGAGTTCAACTGTTTCTACAAAAGATGCTGATGACAGTCAGTCAGTTGATGCTGATAAGGAAAATGAGGTAAGATACATAGACTTGTTCTAGAGTACTATAGATTAGGAAATATTTACAGAAATAACGGAATATTTGCATAAATCAGGAAATATTTGAAATATATGTGTAAATCAGGAAATATGTGTGTAAATCCTGTAACACAGGAATTAGTTGCATAAATTAGGAAATATCTAAAATGTTTGCATAAACCAGAAATACTTGCACATTTGCATAAAGCAAGAAATATTTGCATAAATCAGGAAATATTTGCATAAAGCAAGAAATATTTGCATAAATTAGTGAATATTTGTGTAAATAAGGAAATATTTGAAATATTAGCATAAATCAGGAAATATTTGAAATGTTTGCATAAATCAGGAAAGGACCAGGTATGATTTGGGCCATATTTGGCCCCATCTCAAAATTTATTCAAATATTGTTTTTTTCATTAGTCACCTTGTCAACAATATAAATCTAGAAAATGGAGATGTTACAGCTTGTACATGGAGAGTTACAGCCATTCGTTTGTTCATGCAGTTCTGCCCTGATTTTTAGCAAAATTTAGGGGGTAGGGATACATTTTGCCATATATAACAAAGAAAGGAATTTGAAAGTAAATGATAAGTATCAGATCTAATAATGTATGTAATATTAATACTAAATTTCTTTGACATTTACTGGTCTGCATCTTATCACGTGCATGAAGGGCGATAACTCTTGACATATCACCGAAATTGTCGGATTACAGAAACGCTACATTTAACCGTTTTTCAATCGAAAATTTACGTTTTAGGGGCATGCCACAATTGCAGTATTTTGTCTTGCAAGGGAATTTAGATAAACCATTTGTTTCATGATCAACTCATGTGCAGCAGTCTCTTTTTCTCGGAATAGAACGTATTAGTCTGAAAGAAATCGGATGAAAAAATATTTAAAAATATAGGGGTATGGATAAACTTTGCATTATTCTTGGGAGTTGATAAGTTGAAAATAATAAGAAATGAATACAAAAACAACAAAGATATAAAGCTAATAAAAGTATTTTGCATTCAAAGTAGACATTTATCTCTAAGAAAGAAAAAAGGGAGATAACTTATGATTTACATTGAAACTGCATAGCAATTAATGGTAATGAACACATTTCTTTTTATAACTGCTGACTTGGTTTTGCAAACATAGGCCAGATTTTTATGCGCTTCCTTTTACATACGTTGTTATATAAACAAAATAATAAAAGTAAACTATTTACCCTAACCGTTTCCATGGCAACGATTTAAAAAAAAAAAAAAAAAAAATAGATGGAGCGAAACAAGAAATTAGATATCTTTCATACATGTACTTGTTTTTGTACTTGTTTTTATCATGTGGTTCATTATTTTCGCACAATTTTTTAAGTTAATTTAAAATATATCAACCATATATGTAATACAAACTCTTAATGAAGCTAATCAGCAGAATGATCAGAATGATAGTCGTGGATTTCATGTATGAGAGTGGGTGGGGTAACTAAGACACTGAGTTATTCATACCGTAATACTGGGTAACTCGGTAATTCACAATCTTTGTCCTATTATATAAACAGCCGTAGGTATTGGAAACAAAGGGCAATGAATATCTTGAATAAACTATGCATTGCTCATACTTTGCCATAGCTAAGCTGTTACTATGGTACTATTATCAACTACGGCGGACTTTAGAGCTACTACTGCAATCTTAACTTCCTCACAAAGGATCGCTTTTAGGTCTTCGTTTTGATGCTGAGTGCAGTCCAGAACTGCATTCTCGCCATAACACTCATGATTGTATAGCTCAGAACAATTTTTATTCATCTGCTGAGAGTCTATCATTCTTTTGTTAGACATGTCCCAGACTTGTTCTGGATAGTTAGGATCTACCTGAATTTTAATCCACACCAGCTGATGTGCTCACTTGCAGTTGTGTTATTTTAGGTATTAAGTTTCAGTCTCCTTGCACCGAGTATCCCTACTTAATCAGTCCTCCTTTGCTCTCTTCAGGGCATCTGAACCCTTTTGTAAGCCTTCCTGTATTTTCTCGCTCATTCTGCTTCGTACCGCCTCCTTTTCAAATTCCTCCTCGTATTGCAGCGGTCGAGAACATCTAGTGCCCAGTGCATGTACCTGCGATGTTCGTTTCCAAGTATTTCTTTTCCTGTATCAGTAACTGCTGTATTGTAGGGCGCAGAAAAATGCAAGGAAGTCGCACTAGTTTAAATCGTCACGTACGTGCACGATTTCGAACAAGGTTTAATTTTTGACCTTTTTGCGGTTTGACACTGCAACAGAATATCTGTTGGTAAAGTATATCCATCAGATATATTGAAAAACGGGCGTGACCCCGTCATTTCTCAGTCAGACAATACCCAATTTGATGTTACTTGGTTTTGTTTATGAAATGGGAGCAACTCTAACATACAATTTAAAGAGAATCTTACAAGTGATATGCATAAAAAATATTGTTTGATGATTTGAGGTCTGAAGCATGTTTCTGCAACCCGCCCCTGCCCCCCCCCCCCCCCCCCCCCACACACACACACAGAGAAACACACACCTATCTCTCATCACCACCAACACCAATTAATGGATTCATGAGTACAAATATCGTACTACTACTACTTACTATTACCATTTCAATTCTCCAAACGACGTTCCCCAAGTGGCTCAGCGGTAGTACAAGTACTGTCTTTCGGTCTAGCGTCTTTTATTCGCTGTCCCGATTGCAACAGCATTGCAGTTGCATGTATTCTTCAAAATCAGGAGTTGTTTCTGACAATAGGTCAGGCGTCATCATGAATGAAGAAGCAAAAAACTATGTTTTGCATCATATATTCTGGTATTCCTTATCAAAAAGAAGATAAAGCGGTCTGTTTTGGTTTTTTTATTTAGTAAAATTTCTTGGCGATCCGTAGATTGTCTACCTTCACTGCCAAAAGAGTTTCTGTCGCACGCGCGTCCTTGTAAGGCAACCGTTGTCAATGACGTTATTTTATTTAGAAAAGTTTAAAATTAGGTGTCAGCGCAGGCAAGTGCACAGCTGAATTTTTCACACATTGTTGATGTTCTTAACATGCATTATTATGCAAAAAATCAGCTGTGCACTTGCCTGCGCTCAGGTAGTTTTCGGCCCAAATGCAAGCCAAAAATGGCGGAAATTGCCAAAACCAGCTGAGGAGGGGTACATTCTGAGGCTCAGAAGAAGTTAAATATCATTAGAGTAAAGATTATGTTAGTCAGAATTGATGGTTAAAGGTTTAAACTCATACATTACATGAACAGAAGTTAAAGAAGTGCAATTTTGAAAATTCATAAATGAGGGGGCCAAATATGGCCCAAATCATACCTGGTCCTATATGAAATGTTTGCATAAATCAGGAAATGTTTGTGTAAATCAGGAAACATTCAAAATGTTTCCCTAAATCAGGAAGTATTTGCATAAATCAGAAAATATTTGCATAAAAAGGAAATATTTGCGTAGATCAGGTAAATCAGAAATTTGCATATATTATGTATTATTAACGAATATTTGGAAACTTTTGTTTTTGAGACGCTATCTTAAAAATAAAACTATTCAAAAATATGTTAAGGTTTTATCTACATGTATGGGCAGAAGCACAGTATTAAAGCATCACTACATGTAATTCAAAAGATCGGGATATTTCATGTAACTTCAATTCACAAAATTACTTCAAAGGCATAAGTTCATAGTTTATAGTAACATTACAGATAGAGTGAAAACTACTAAAGTTCAACCAGCATTTAAATGCAATAATATACTTCTTTTCGTACATTATACATTTATCATATATACATTTCAGATATAATCCGGGTTTTGCTCGTCACAGAATCACAGAGCAGACTTGCGTACATATGCATTTCCAGTTTGTTTTGGTTTAAAGTACATTTTTAATTTCAAGTGCATTCATAACAAACCAAAGCGGCTTTAAATGGGATCTGAAATGGATTTCTGATAAATATTTCTCTGCTTTGCCTTTTATTAGCTCACCTGAGCCGAAGGCTCACAGGTGAGCTTATAGTATAGGCAGGCATCCGTCGTCTGTCGTCCGTCGTCCGTCGTCCGTCCGTCCGTCCGTCCGTCAGTCCGTCCGTCAACATTTTCAAACGACATCTCCTCTGAAACTACAAGGCCCATTGTAACCAAATTTCATATATAGCATCTATGGGCAGGGGGAACCAATAATACTGTTTTTTATCCAAATCGCTTCATAACTTTGGTTGCTATGGCAACTTAAAGTTTCCATTGACTTGTATGGGAAAAATTGAAAATTTGCATTTATTGCTATGTCACTGCAGATATTTTGACAAAACTTTTGCAGAAATGTTCCTTGAGTAGTTCTCTATCAACCGAATGAAATTCATGTAAATTACACAATTTGGCTGGTTGCCATGGCAACCGAATGGTTAAAAATAGAAAAAATATTCAAAAATCATCTCCTCAGAAACTATACAACCAGTAAAGCTCAAACTTCACAGGAAGGATCTTAGTACTAGCCTCTATAAAAGTACTGTTTTTCTTGGCTATTGCTCCAGCAGTTTGGTTGCTATGGGAACTGAAAGTTGCCATTGACTTATAATGGCAAAATGGAAAATTTGCATTTATTGCTATGCCACTGCAGATATTTTGACAAAACTTTCATAGAAATGTACCTTGAGTAGTCTTTAACCAGCCATGTTAAATTTATGCAAATTGCGCAATTTGAATGGTTGCCATTGCAACCGAATAGTTAAAAATAGAAAAATATTAAAAAATCATCTCCGCAGAAACTGTGTGGCTAATAAAGCTCAAACTTTACAGAAAGAACCTTAGTACTAGCCTCTATAGAATTACTGTTTTTCATGGCAACTGCACCAGCAGTTTGGTTGCTATGGCAACTAAGAGTTTCCATTAACTTATAATGGGGAAAATGGAAATTGGCAATTTTTGCTGTCTAACTGCAGTTATTTAGATTTTTTTTCTACAGAAATGTTTCTTGAGTAGTCCTCTACGATTTATATGAATTTTCTCCAAATCGCTGAATTTGATTGGTTGCCATGGCAAAATATAGGGTAAATTTTCGAAAAAAAATCAAAAAAAATCTTCTGCTCAGAAGCCATATTGGGGATGAAGCTGATATTGTGCAGATGTGTTGATGACAGTAGCCTCTACATAAATTTTATTCTTTTTCTTCCAATCCCATAAGAACTTTGGTTGCTATGGCAACTTATAGTTTCCATTGACTTATTATGGGAAAAATGAAGCCATGAGGGGGATGAAGCTGATACTTAGCATACATATTGATAACATTAGCCTCTACCTAAAGTATGTTTTATATTATCATTGCCCGTGTGAATTCATTGCTATGGCAACTTAAAGTTTCCATAGACTTATAATGGGGAAAGTGGACATTTGCTATTTATTTCTGTGTTACTGCAGATATTTTGACAAAAGCTTTACAGAAATGTTCCTGGAGTAGTCCTCTACCAGCCATATGAATATTTCCCAAATACCTGATTTTGATTGGTTGCCATTGCAGCCAAAGATCTTCTTCTGAGAAGCCATTACGGGGGGATAAAGCTTTTTTTCATAAATATTTGTGATATTATCCTCCACATAAATGGTGCTTTTTATTGCTGTTGTGCATGGTGTTTTGTTGCTGTAACCTCAGTGCTCAGGTGAGCGATATAGGGCCATTGGCCCTCTGGTTTCCTTTTAATTTGGTGTCACAGGCTGAGGTTGGTATAAATGAACTTTTGCTCAGTTACAATAAATTGATTGTGTTTGCTAATGCTTGCAAACTTCTAAGATTGTATTGCGTAATGTAACAGTATTCAAGAAAAAACAGTATCTGGCAAATCTGTTGTTGTAGATTATATCTATACTTGCAGCAGTGTGAGCAGAAAATCATACTCACATGAAAATTACTGTATCTTTACATTTATTTTCCAGGTACAGCAAAATAAACAGATTGTTACAGAAGCGGTCATAGAAACTTCAGCAGTAAAAGAAGACATTGAAAATGAGGCTGTGATTCAAAGTGAGGCCCAAAATAATGAAAGTGAGGCTTCTAGCCAATCTGTGATGAAAGACAATGACACTGAGGCTAAAATTCAGATGGAGTCTAAAAACAGTGAAAATGTTACAGAATTCCAAAATGAGGCTGAACAAACCTCTGAAGGTCAGAGTTCAGAGGTGACATTAAAGAAAAGTGATTCTGATGAGAGTTTGGACTGATGCATATAATCAAATGCACGTAACTTAACAGATATAGTTGTCAATCAAATTATCTTCCATCTGGTGCTGAATTAACATATTAATTCCTCTATAAGACGGAGGTTCCTGTCCCTTTAAAATGACCCAAAATATTCGAATCAGTATCATGCTATTGTGCTGTAAATTAGGGTTTTTTCTTTCAGAACAAGCCCCGAAATCTTACAAGATGGATATAGATTTTTGGGCTTGTTTTGGAGGGGAAAAATCTATAACTGAATAAATACGGTACTGTTTACTTGATCATTTTCATCCCTAAATACTGGGAGTTGGCTCTTACAGCTTTGAGTTTGGACAACTCCTTATTGTAGAAAGGGAGATAGGGAACTTGAAACCCTAAAAGAAAGCAAAATTACATCAGACAGGCTGGGCTGTGTAGCGCAGTCAGTAGGGCGCCTGACTCAAGAGCCAGAGGTCCTGGGTTCGAAACCCAGTCCGGCCACTTACTTTCATTTCCCCTTCCGCCGATTCAAGAAGGGCAGTTGTCAGTTACTGGTGAAAGTAAGTGCGCTTAGTACTGGTTAACCGCCTAGGAGGTCTAAGCCTGCCCAGGAATAGTGTGGTTAGATTAACTGACCGTTCCGACATGACCACAGCTGTTTACTGTGGACGTTAAACACTAACACAACATCAGACAGGCATGCCATCTAGAGAAGACAGTTGATCATTTAAGTCACACATTTTTGTATCCAGGCTAATCAGATACAGCAAGCCATATACATGTATTGAGGGTCACAGCCTGTGCTATAGCAGGGAACTTGATTTGGACACATTTAGTCAGGGACTGTCTTAACCTAAATATGGTAATAGCTGGTTTATAGTTAAAGGGTCACAAACATTGAAACATTCAAAAACCATGCCATTAGGGTGATGGTAGACTACTGGAATTTTCTGCATCAAACATACTTAAGCTACATTATAGTTTACTACAGTGATGTGTATCAATGTTGCAGAATAAAGATATTGTAGTGAAGGGTTTGCAAATATACATGTATCACCTTTCACCGCCATTTACACTGCACCAATATAACAGTGTGCTTGTAGGTAGCTTCTATTCTTGAGTCCCATTTTTGACTCTTTAATTTTTAATGATTGAAAAACTTCCATGATGCTTTCATAAGTGGTCATCAGATGAACAGAGGTAGGATTGGCAAAGATACTGTGACACTTTTGACAGGTGTTTAACTGATGCTTGCTTATAGAGATACGTAAAGTAAGCCAAAAAGTGGTACCATTCTATAATGGTTTTATGACCCTGTTATGTCATTACCTACATGTATGTGAGATGGGGTAATTCCTTTGATGAAATAGCAGTGTCACTGGACTGTTGCATAACAGGATTATGACACCCAATAAACAAGATTTATGTCTTAAGGTAGGGTAAGGGCCTGCTGTGCATGACATTGTGGGAGGTGCAGGTTTTTATGCCCCCAACTTCGGAGAAGTTGAGGGGGCATATTGGTTTGGGCCTGTCCGTCTGTCTGTCTGTCCGTCCGTAACACTTTTGGCAGCTGGGAAACTCAAGAACCTCATATGCTACGATCTTGAAATTTTATATGTGGCATGTACATGAAAAATTAGCATACCTGTTTTTTTTTTTTTCCGCAGGTCACGTATTTCCAGAGTTATGCCCCTTTTTCGATTAGTCTATGGAACCTTGTGAACAAAATACCTTGAGAACCCCTGATGCTAGGACCCTGTAATTTTGCAGGAAGACATTGCCCAAGGTGTAAATGACCTGATTAACTTTTGAAAAAAAATCGTTAATTTTTTACCGAGTTATGCCCCTTTTTCAACTTAGTTCATTGTAAGCCTATGGAACCTTGTGAACAAAATATCTTGAGAACCCCTGATGCTAGGATTATGTAATTTTGCAGGAAGATATTGCCCAAGGTGTAGATGACCTGATTAACTTTTGAAAAAAAATTGTGAAGTTTTTTCAACTTAGTGCATTGTAAGCCTATGGAGCCTTGTGAACAAAATATCTTGAGAACCCCTGATGCTAGGATCATGGCTTTTTGCAGGATGACATTGCTCAAGGTGTAGATGACCTGATTAACTTTTGAAAAAAATTCGTTAATTTTTGACCGAGTTATGCCCCTTTTTTGACTTAGTGCATTGTAAGCCGATGAAACTTTGTGAACAAAATATCTCAAGAACCCCTGATACTAGGATCATGATTTTTTGCAGGAAGATATTGCCCAAGGTGTAGATGACCTGATTAACTTTTGAAAAAAAAATCGTAAATTTTTGACCAAGTTAAGCTGTTTTTCGACTTTGTGCATTGAAGCCCATGTTACAAAGGTACCCTAACATATGGTCAAGAATGGTAAAAGATAGGAACTTGAAACTTTCTACACATGATCAGTATGGAAAATAAGCGAAAACGTATTTTTTCTTTTTTCCGCCGGTCAAGTATTTCCAGAGTTATGCCCCTTTTTTGACTTAGCCTGTGGAACCTTGTGAACAAAATATCTCAAGAAACCCAGATGCTAGGATCATGGCTTTTTGTAGGATGACATTGCTCAAGGTGTAGATGACCTGATTAACTTTTGAAAAAAAATTGTGAATTTTGACCGAGTTATGCCCCTTTTTCAACTTTGTGCATTGTAAGCCTATGGAACCTTGTGAACAAAATATCTTGAGAACCCCTGATGCTAGGATCATGGCTTTTTGCAGGATGACATTGCTCAAGGTGTAGATGACCAGATTAACTTTTGCAAAAAATTTGTGAATTTTTGACTGAGTTATGCCCTTTTTTTGACTTAGTGCATTGTAAGCCTATGAAACTTTGTGAACAAAATATCTCGAGAACCCCTTATGCTAGTATCATGATTTTTTGCAGGAAGATATTGCCCAAGGTGTAGATGACCTGATTAAATTTTGAAAAAAAAAGTAAATTTTTGACTGAGTAAACCCCTTTTTCGACTTAGTGCATTGAAGCCCATGTTACAAAGGTACCCTAACATATGGTCAAGAATGGTAAAAGATAGGAACTTGAAACTTTCTACACATGATCAGTATGGAAAATAAGCGAACACGTGTTTTTTCCGCCGGTCAAGTATTTCCAGAGTTATGCCCCTATTTTGACTTAGCCTGTGGAACCTTGTGAACAAAATATCTCAAGAACCCCTGATGCTAGGATCATGGCTTTTTGCAGGATGACATTGCTCATAGTGTAGATGACCTGATTAACTTTTGAAAAAAAATTGTGAATTTTGACCGAGTTATGCCCCTTTTCAACTTAGTGCAGTGTTAGCCTATGTTAACAAAATATCTCGAGAACCCCTGCTGTGGGATCATAATTTTTTTGTGCATGAACATATTGCCCAAGGTGTATATTACCTGATTAACTTCAGAAAATTTTTTTAAAATTTTTGACTGAGTAAACCCCTTTTTCAACTAAGTGCATTGACGCCTATGGTACAAAGGTACAAGTATTATGGGATGAACCTTCTTTAGAGGCAAGCATATGGTTGGGGGCATAGTGTTTCATAAACACATTTTCTAGTCTCAATTTTTTTACTCTTGTCTGTCCTAGTATCTTTTCCTTCTCGCTCTCTCTTCTGCGTGACAGCTGATACAGACTGAAATACTGTCTCAGAGGCTTAGTAAACTCAAAGCAGTCAACCAGGTAATTGATATCGGGACTATGATGTTGGTCTTGAGACATAGATTGATACCCTTGTTTATTGTATAGGCCTATAGTTACATTATGTATAATTCTATCCTAAATCTAATGGACTTCTACAGTTGTGGTTGTTTAAAGATTACATTGTCATTAGCTATTAAGGTGAATGAGTACACTTTCAAGGAAGGCTACTCTGCCATTTTCATATTTACCTCCCTTGTCAATTGAGTCAATCCTTAGAAGAAAGAATTTGCTCCCAAAGGGAGCAAGCTCTTTCCTCTAAGATTTGACCCCATTTAAGAAGGGTTTCCTCATTCAGGGAAGCAACCAGGAAGTTACAAAAATTGTTCCTCTTTGCTAAAATGGTGGGAAAACATGGAAGGTATTATCATACACCTTAATTTTATTTTATCTTGTTCTGGTTTTACTGTGTACACAATAAATATTAGGACAAAATAACCATGTCATTAGTGGAAAATTTCATTATTAAATTGGGGTAAGTCCATTTGTATTTTAAAGAGATGACATTATAAATCTATTGGATACAAATACCCTCATGTCAGACAGGGCTCAGTTGTTCAATACATACAAGACATACATAAAAACACTGCCATTTTTGCTGAAGAAATGTGGGGAGCTTTTGCAGTGCAAAAGCTCCTCACAGTTTTTCAGCAAAAACTAATATCGCAAATGATTTTGTGAGTACTGTAAGACTTAATGAATCCTCGACTAAAGACTTTGCTATACCACGGGTGGTAAACCTAGGAACTACCACGAAATTGTGTTAACGTAATTTTGTTTCCAAGCCACATACGGGACATCACGGGGTAGTTTCCAGGCCGAAAAATTGATAAACAAAGGTTGGTGTCATTTTGGTTTTTGTTTTATTTTACCACTAAGAACGAACAATGGTGAAATCGGCCAATATGGTTCCGTGTAAATATGTCTCAGCGTCCCCTCTAGCCCCAAATTTTATATGAAAAGTTATTTTCTTTCTTTAGATTTTTGCGCCCGCACTGAGTATCGGGTCAATTTTCCATAAAGTACAGTGCCAATTCGAAGGAATTGAGCTCGTATCCATCAAATTATATAGAATTTGATATCATTTGCCGATGAAAATGATACAAAGACCCTTACTAAACGTTCCTGCATAGAAAACAGAAGCCAAGAGTTTACTCGTAAAAGATTCGGGCCCCGTTTGTCCTGTGTGGTAGTTTCCATCTCACCGTGGTAGTTAAAATGCTATCGTGGTAGTTGCCAAGACTTTGTAGGATTTTAGTAGTAGTTCCCATCAGCAGATGTTCACTACTCAGGGGCTACTTCAAATTTTTTTAAGACGGGGTGTTCGGGCCGAACCTTGAATACCCCTCTTATTCATACAAAGACCTTTTCAAACAACCTTTTGCAGTGGCGTACAGCCGTTGACTAAGATGACTCCCAGATCTCCGATACTTTTTGACTGACATAAATAGTCCTTTTATTTTTCTGCCTTTAAAGATGCCCATCTAAAACAGAGAAAAGTAATTTACCCTTTGAACGCAGCTGTTAAATCGCAATGGCATATGCCTTAGCAATACATAAGCTCTTCTTCGATCACATATCTACGACGAAACAGTGGATTTTTCATCACCGCTGCCAACTAAGTTGAACCATGGAAAACCATTTGTGACTTGGGTTCCAGTCTCTAATACAGTAGAAGAGAATCCCCCGTTTGCGGTCAAATTTACCTGTCACATTTGTTTCCATATTTAGACATTTTCACCCCGATGGGGGTGGTAAAATGGCTATTTTGGGGTATTTTCAGAAAATTGCATCCGTACAGAAATGTACTGATTATACGTTGAACATGAGAAAACCTGCACAAAACAGACATCTTTATCAAAATTTTCACCGTTCAGATTTTTTTTAAATGTTAAAGTTCTCGAGTTGTACTGTTTCAAAAGATTTGGTTCCCAATCAGGGTTAACTTGATATTTTTGTCTCCGGTCGGGGGGGTCATATGATGTAATAAATACTATATAATTTTTCATTTATTTGACATAAAGTATCAAACAAAAATGACTTTAAGTCAGAAACGAAGTTGATTGTAAAACATAGACAGATAATAATCTTGATTATTATGAAGTTGAGATTTTGGCCCCATGTCTATGTACTTTTTGTATGTCTATGTTAAGGATCAGTAATTGTCAGCTGCAAATACCCTAGTTTTCATGTGGCTTTAATAGTATATAGTACATCAAATGACCCCAATTGGGGACTAATATGTCAAATTACATCCAATTTGGGGTCATAATTGTTTGAAAATCAAAACTTGAGAAATAAAGCATTAAAAAAATCTGAACGGTTAAAGTTTGAATAATTTTGTCCTTTTTCAGCAGGTATTCTCACTTCATTAACTTTTTGCACAGATGTCTGAAAATACCCAAAATAGCCATTTTACCTCCCCCAATCGGGGTACAAATGTCTAATATGGAAACAAATGCGATAGGTAAATTCTCTTCTACTGTACTATGGAAAAACTAAGTGACGACAAGCAGACATTACAATCAGACGATGCCAAAACAGGAAAATATGAAGTTATGAAAACGGTTGTAAACATGTATTTAAACGAGCAAACAATTTGACAGACCACATTTTGGAAAGGGGCTGCTTCTTACAACTGTATAAGCTCTTAGTTTTATGGGTATTTTTCTCTCAGTGAAACGCATATCAATTATAAAATTGAGTCACGACTGGTCCCAATGCATCTATCAATGTTTTCCCCGAGAGGGAGGCGGCGGGATACCCATGGGGAATAAGACAATTTTGAGAACTTTCGCTCCAATTCCCTACCCATAAGCAAATATGTGGTGTCACAAATTCCTTTGGTGGGCCATCAAATTTGTTATAAAATCTAATTTAAAACTTCCAGAAAAGTATCAAATGTCCCAACCCCGTTTTTAGGTGTTCTATCTAATTCCCATGGGTTGGGATTTTTTGGCTGTCTAATCCCCATGGTATCCCCCCCCCCCCCCCCCCCCCCCCGGGGGAAAATATTGATAGGTGCACTAGTATTGGCGATTCTTAAACGAGCGGAAAATCTGTTGATGGGAACTACTACATAGTCTTGGCAACTACCACGATAGCATTTTAACTACCACGATGCGCTGGAAACTACCACACAGGACAAACGGGGCATGAATCTTTTACGAGTAAACGCTCGGATTTTTTTTCCTGTGTAGAAACGTTTATTAAGGGTCTTTTTATCATTTTCATCGGCAAATGATATCACATTCAATTTAATTTGACAGATACGGGCTAAAATCCTTCGAACTGGCACTGTACGTTGGGGAAAGTTGGTCCAATGCTCAGTGGGGAAACAAAAATCTAAAGAAAGAAAATATTTTTTCATATAAAATTTGGGGCTAGAGGGGACGCTGAGACATATTTACACGGAACCATATTGGCCGATTTCACCATTGTTCGTTCTTAGTAGTAAAATAAAACAAAAACCAAAATGACACCAACCTTTGTTTATCAATTTTTCGGCCTGGAAACTACTCCGTTATGTCCCGTATGTGGCTTGGGAACAAAATTACGTTAACACAATTTCGTGGTAGTTCCTAGGTTTACCACCCGTGTATGCTAACCAGGGATACAGACTAACTAATTTTTCATAGGAGCAAGCTGGGCCCCTAAAAACTGAAAATTAGTCGCCCAGCCAGAAATTTAGGGGCCCACATTTAAAACGTCAGAAACATGAGAATTTTTTTATTCAGAATCTGCGCGAGATTTGCACTGTTTCCGTAGGCTTTGTAGTAAATCCTCCTTATTTCAGGAATTTGTTTTCTTTTAGCTAATGGGTGTGAAACACCAGCGATGTATCGCCATATTATGCGCGAAAAATTTAAAAATGGTCAAGATTTTTTTAGGTCAAACGGAGGAGGCGGCCATGTTGTTTTTCGATAGTGAATAAAATCCAACACATAAGTATGACGGAACACCGAAAATTCAACGCAGATATCGATGGGGAAGTTTGCAATGTGCTTCGAAGTGGCGGATTTTGCTCCAAAACGAGGGGAGACCAATCTAAGGCGAAAACAGGCCAGACACTCGCTGACAGCTGATGATCGCAAGCTTGGCGACTGTCATTTTGATTTTAGGCGCCCACCCCATTTTTTACTCGCAGTGGACGAGTGGGCGACCGCTAATCTGTATCCCTGCTAACAATGCCTTCAACAGTCAGGACTGTATTTTGATCTGGGTCTTTAATTCACTTATGTTTTTCTGTCGAAGCATTTTAGTAAGATTTTAGCTTGAATATATATTGTCAGTTATTCTTGTAATTTACATTGTTTTTATTTGAATACAAATATATGGAGTCATAAATCTTTCAGTTCTTTTCCATTTTCTGTCAGAGTGCTACTATTGGCAAACAATGCAGACCTTGATCAGACTGTGATTTGGGTATACACTCTAGGCTGTTACATATTTCAGTATATTTTGGGTAACATGGTTGATTTATGGCTACTAGAGATATATATTCGTGATTTGTATGTATTGAAAATATACACTGTGATCATTATTCAATGAAATTGAATATAAATAATTGTATTCAGCAGCAAATCTTAAATAAATTATGCCATGTATTGTGTCACTATCTTTATTTTCCAACTTGTCTGGCCTAAGCTCTTCTGTCCGGATACAGTAACTAGATCTGACAACCTAAAGGGTAGCCATACCAAAGATGGACAGTCATTTCCTTTAATGTATGTTTTGCTGCTTTGCCATCAAAAAGAATATCAGGGTGGCTAGTCAGGGAAAAGCATCTGGAAAATTGTTTTTTCCAGGTCAGGGAAAAATCAGGGAATTTTGTGTTGGTCAAGGAAATTTGGAAATGAATTCAGAAGTCAAGGAATAGTCAAGGAATTTGAAATTTAGTGGCTATGGCAGTCTTCAGAATACATGTATATACTTTTTCTGTTCAATGGGAAATGAACTTTCTTGTGAGGTGGTGCTGGGACATCTTCCTCTTCTTAGGTTTACTCTTAAAGGAAAGAATTTGCTCCTTTGGAAAGCAATTCTTTCCTTTAAGAGTAGCCTCCAATTTTCAAGTGATAAAGTTAGCACTGTTAAAGTAAAGAGTAAAATAAGATTTTGTAACCATACAAGGGTAAAGAAAACTGTAAAATGTCAGGGAAAATGTCAGGGAAATTCGAAGTGGAGGATAAGTTGCAACCCTGAAGACAGCTTCCCACATATACCTTTCCTAGGATCCAAGAGGTTAGCTCCGATGATTTTTAGCAGAGTTACAGCCCTTTGAAAAACTTGCCTATGGCAGTTTGTATGGCAATTCTTTAGCATTCCATAACTTGGTTACTCTTTGGAATATCATGATGAAACTTAATAGCAATGTATATGAGGTTAAGACAATGTGTCATATACAAGAATGGTTACTACCTTTTACTAAGTTTTTTAGTTACCTCCCTTTGATTATTTTGTTAGAATATATTTGTACACCGCATATCTAACCCGTTGGACTATTGTGATGAAACTTAATAGTAATGTATATAAGGTTGACATGATATGCCATATATAGGATCGATTGCCTCCCCTTACTTATTTTCGGAGTTACCTCCCTTTGAATATTTTTCTGAGGCTATTCTTGTGCAAGTGATAAGTAGGCAACCATACGGACTATCTTGATGAAAATTTATAGAAATGTGTATTGGGTTGAGGCGGTGAGTCTTATATATGAGAATAATTGCTCCCCCTTCCTTATTTATGGAGTTACATCCCTTTGATTAATTTCTATGGCTATTCTTGGGCAAGTCATTACTAGGTAACATATGGAATATCTTGACAAAACTTTATAGTAATGTGTATAAGGTTGAGACAGTATGTGTAATAAAAGAATAATTGCTTTCCCTTCCTTATATTTATGAGTTACATCCCTCTGATTACTTTTTTAAGGCTTTTCTTTTGAGCACCCTTATGTTTGGAATATCTTGATAAACTTAATAGCAAGGTAGACAAGGATGAAACGGTATGTCATATTAAAATGGTTGCTCCTATTACTTACTTTCAGAGTTACATCCCTTTTATTTCTTAGACTATTTTTGTGGGCACCATTACCAGGTAATTGTTTTGGATATCTTGACTCTATAGCAATGTGCATTAGCTTGATACTGTGTGTTGAGTATGGGAATGGTTGCTTCCCCTAACTTTATTTTGGAATTAGTATTTGCAGACTGTTCTTGTGCACACATTAGTACCTGTTTGTGGCTGATTGTCAGGGATATAAATCTGCCAAAGGTACTGACTGGGCCCAAACTCACTCCAAAACAGGCGTATATTGCCTCGCTTGCAGAGCTCTTGTTTGCTTCTCTGAATGAGGTAGCTCTTTGAAATGGGGTCTACTTCTAAAGTAAAGAATTTGCCCCTACAGGCCCGGGGAGCAGATTCTTTCCTTTAAGAGTTGACCCCTGCTGAGAAGGGATGCAAATAGTTACTTCCCATTACCTTTATATTGCTAATTAGAGATTCTGACAGTGGCTGAGCTACTACACTCTAGGCTCTTTAGTATAATGCAATGCCCCCTGGGCACTTATTAGGATTAATACGGTAGCTTGAAATTTAGAGAAGGCAAATGAATGTTAAATTCTATTAGCCCCTTTGTAATATCAATATCATTAATAACACAGGCTCTTCTTTCGCAAAGGCCCCAGGGTGTTAAATACGATTAATACGGTATGTTGAAATTTTGGGACAGGAACTAAATCTCAACTACATGTAAAGAACTTATGTTTCTGTAAAATCTTTATTAGCACATTAGTAATTTCAATATCATTTATAACAGTCATAAATACAGACAAGAACAATTACAAAACACAACAATATTGCACATCTCGAAACATAGCTCCACAAAGCAGCTAAATTGTGTAATTATGTGGTACATATTTACTACCAAATGAACGTGAAAGATTATAAGTAATTTGGATTAACTTGTCTTGTTTTATTTATTAAACATATATCAAACAGGGCCCTTTTTCAAAATTAACTGCGTGATTAGTCATAGATATGATGCACTTTCAAACATTGTATGCCAAACATGCCATTTTTGCCGCAAAAATGTGAGGGCTTTTGCAGCTTCTCAAATTTGTTCACCTTACTATATTAGCACACCAGAAGACTTGATGATTTCATTAAGCTATCAATGCTTTAAACAACCAGCCCTAAATTTGAAATTTGCTGACAAACATGATTTTAGTATTTAGTAAAATATTAGCTTTAGCACGGCACTAGTTTATACAGGTCAGAATCAGATTGACTCGATCTATCTCTTTTCCTTTACAATACACTGTTTAGTCTGTATTAAGATTTAAAATTCTTCTTCAGAAATAAGACTGTAGTGATACTAGTTTCCAGTAATAGCTTGCTCATTTATGAATGATATCAAACTGACTAGTACATGTGTATTTAAAGATGGAAGAAGATGTTTAAACAAAATGAGCCACGACATGATAAAACCAACGGAGTGGCATGTGCGCTCAGCAAAGACTTAGATCAGCCTTGGCATCCACCAAGACTGATCAGAGTCTTCACTGACGGCATGGAGCTAGCTGAGACCCTTACTTACCATTTAAGCAAAAAGCAAACCCCTGACCAGACTGGGCAGATGCCAAAGCTGACCTGAGTGTTTGGTGGGTGAACTTGTCACTTTGTTGGTTCTGTTGTGTTGGAGCTCAAATCAATATTCCATCTACTGCACCAATATTGATAATGCACATGCCACTCTACAGGGATCAAATTCCTAACTTAAAGAGTCGTTGCCCTTGTAAATCATTTCCTTTAAGAGTAGTTGCCCTTGTGCAGAGCAAATTCTTTCCTTACAGATTAGTCCCCTTGGATAAGGGTTTTGACTAACATGGAGGCAAATGCCGTGCTAATGAACAGCATTCCTACTGAATATGTGACCAATATCACACAAGTTACATGCCAGACAGAGCAAGCAATAGTCTAAGTTTTATGAAATGGTGACACGACAAAACACATAAAGTGGCAAGTGCACCCAGCAAAGACTTTGATCAGCCTGGGCATCTGCCCAGTCTGATCAGAGTCTTTGCTGTCCACATGAAGCTAGCTAAGACCCTTAGCTACCCTTTAAGCACACAGCAAAGACTCTGATCAGACTGGGTGGCTGCCCAGACTGATCTGTGTCTTCGCTGAGAACAAGTGCCACTATGTTGATGTCGAAATGTGGCAACTCAAATTATTCTCGGAACACAAATCAGGTAGAATCACCTTTAATAGCAAGCTCTCCATAAAGGCATACATACTGTGACCCCTCATAAGAACTGTCTTTGCCACTATATGCTTTTCCATGGAAAAAGACTATCCAAGAGTCATCCTGAATTACTCTGCGCCCCTATATACTGTACTAATCCTAGTAAATGGCTCTACTCTCTTAACGCCCCCTGCCTCTTTTTCCAGAAATGATATTATACTGATTTACTAATCTCCGTGGCTTCCATCAATTTTATTACAAAGGGAAAGAACATGAATTCCTTTTGGCTTCCTTTATGGAGGCAGCTCTTCAAATGGATCATCCCTTCAAGAATAGAATTTGCTCCACTTGGAGCAAATTCTTTCCTTTAAGAGCTGACCCCTTTTGAGAAGTGAGGCAAAAAGATGGAAAAAAGTAGAATTGCTTTACTATCTGAGAGTATATCCATTCACTTTAAAACTCTTTAATACAAGTGAGCCACGACAGGAAAAAAACAACAATGTGGTTGTGCGCTCTGTGCAGACTCAAATCAGCCTGTGCATCCGCCCAGTCTGATCAGACTCTTCACTTAGCGCTTAAAGGGTAGCTAAGGGACTAAGCTACATCCATGCGGCAGCGAAGATTCTGATCAGACTGGGCGGATGCCCAGGCTGCTCTGAGTCTGCGCTGCGCTGGGCACACAATCACTTTGTTGGTTTTCTCGTGTCGCAGCTGAAGTATTTTGGCAGTGGTTGATTTTCTACTCTTCAACTCTAAACAACACCCCCTTTCATAAAATGCAACGCCCCCTGGGGTGTTTAATAGGATTTATATGGTATTAAAGCCCTAAGTTGGATCTATTTTCATTATGTTCCAGCTTCTGCATGTAGTTTTCTATATTCTTTTTTCACATTAGTTAGTTGGTAAGGGAATGGCAAGTTTTGATCTTTATACATCTGTTCTATCTTGGCCATCAACGTCTCGATGATAAAATGGGCATTCTTCAGAATGAATGGCCTCTGAAATGTAAAGAAAGATTTATTTTGGTCAGAAAACAAAGATATTAAACCCATTATGTCCAATGGACTATTCTATCTTTATCAAATGGGTGAGTCCATTTGTCAATTAAGGGGCAGTTGATGTATTTATTTTCTGTCATTTTTAATAAAAATTACCATAAAAAATATTTTTTTACAATTTTTTTAACAAGAGCTGTCACATGACAGCATAGCTCACCTGAACTGGTGCTTGCCCATCACACAGGCATTATAATGTGACCTTGCCTTGAAGGTCACTATTGGGGTATGGCTTGCACTACATAAAACTTTATGCAATCATGTCCATGTATTGCTAGCATATTTATAAAGAAAAGCTGTAAGATAAAATTCTATTTCAATGACCTTGACTTAAAGGTCACCCAGTGTGTTGGGGGAAGCATTTTGTAAAACCCCAAGCCAGTACCTAACATCAATTTAAGTATAAACTAAATCCAGCCCAAGCATTAAGGAAACATATGTCATCATAATACTTAAACAACTCCCCCCCCCCCCCCACCCGAATTTCTAATTCCATGACCTTGACCTCAAGGTCACTGAATGGGGTGGGGTGGGGTGGGGTGGTACTATGAAATACTTTGGAACAATATCTAACTACAGTGCAAGTATCAAAAGAATCCACTTATGAATTAGGGAGATATGGTTATTCAAAAAAACTTTCACCAAAATATCCAATGTGGACAAAAAAAGCCCCCATGATCTTGACAGCAAGGCCATTGAGTGGAGTGGTTCTTTGTAAAACTTTGGACAAATATTACTATACATACCTCATTTGCAAATCTTTCTGACTCAAATGACGTCTCTATATGATCAATCACTGCTTTGAAGATCTGTACAAGACTATCAGTGATCAGCGACTCCCTGTCTAAGGTATGCATCAACAACATACACTGACTAGTAATGATACAGGCTCGGCAAAACTGGGCTGTACTCATAGTCAGGCATATAAAACAGTCATCTGAAACAAATAAAGTTTATCCATAAAATTTACCATTTAGCATAAAAATTCTGACCCGGTGCAGACCCGGATCCAACTGCTCCCACAGGAGTCCTGATTTATAGAATTTTTACAACAGCACCTCTACGAATAGGGACAAAGTCTAAAGCAACCATGCAGATCCAGGTCAGACTGCTCCTAAAAGAATCAGTCTGATCAGGGTGTACAATGTTTGCCATTCCATCTGCATCTTCATTAAAAATTAATGTTACTACCGCACTGTAACATTAAACAATTCCATTTTTAGGACAATTTTCATAATTATTTATGGTGCCCCTATTCATATTAGGATTTTTAATGTAGTACCCTATAAAAATGTATTCAGAAGATGACCTCAAGACATGAGTAGGTAGACTGGCACTCCCTATTCTCACGGTACTTAAGATACAAGCAAGCCTGGCCAAATAAGGAGGACCAACAATTCAACATACTATATGTAGTTGAGTCCTCTAGTATTTCATCTTAACGCTCAAGACATTTTTGTGTTTTCTACCTTCAGGTGAGTTTCATATTTTATGTGCGCACAGTACTACCCCAAAGTGGGTAGGCAGAAATACCGACTCCATATTCTCACGGTATATGGATATTTGCCTCAACATAAGCAAATTATATGCAAGCAGAAATATTTCCTTATTTAAAATGTTGAGTATAACCATACTTAAATCAAACAAAACAAAATATAACATGATCGGACAATTATTTTCTATTTTATCGCCACTTTTATCATCCTGGGGTGTTCCTTATTACCACCTGTGGTGATTTTTCTATATTTTGGCTTTAAGAAGACACAGAATCTTCAGAAAGAGACAGAACTGAAATCTTATGTGTTTTATACATTGTATTCCTGAATCCCGAAAGACAATATAAAAATAAGGAGACATGTGTGCCTGAGGGCTTTTATAGAGCACTACCGCGAGAATATGATTGCCGCGAGAATATGGAGTTGGAGTATATATTGTGTTAAGACTGGTTGGTTTTGTAGGGCTTAACGGCCCTCTGAGACAGTATTTAAGTCTACATCAGGCCATCTCTCACAGAGCAGAAGAAAAGAGATATGATAGGTGAGATGAAAAATATCCAAACAACCCATGCCCACACATACTGCAAGCACAGTAGGCCCTCCAAATTAGAAGGACACCCCAGTACTGAAAGATACCCAGCACCATTGACCTGTCCTAAAATGTCAATTAATTTAAGAGGCAATAATAAATGAGTGGAATTTAGGTGAGTAGGCACACCTCTATGTTTTTACAAAGGGGGGGGGGGGGGGAATTCTGAGACTTGTTTGCTTTCCAGGATGACAAACCCTTTGCAAAATGGGATCTACTCTTAATAGTTTAATAGTTTACCCTCATTTAGAATGGAGACAAAAAATAAACAAAGTTACTGCCCCTGAAAGTGTCCTCATTTGCCTTCAGAAACCTACCATAGACATACTCTGTCAGGTCTATTCCAACAGAAAACATTTCATCCACAAACTTAGCACAGTCTTTCTCATTCAAGTGGTTCATGGGTCGCCAGCGGTCATCCTGTATTATAAGAAACACTAGAGCTCAAAGATCAATGGTCCAGATAAGAAGGGTTAACAGGAACAATTTAGGGATAATTTCCCCTTATTCCATGAAAACTTATGTTGTGACACTCCATTAGAACCGTCTCGTCAAGACGGTTCTAATGAGGGTCACAACATATGTTTTTGCTGAGAAATAAGGCAAATTATCTCCAAATTATCCTCGAAAACCCACCTTATCTGGAGCTCTGAAAGATCATTACAAGAAATATTGAAAACTCTATGATCATTATTCACATATTCACAATGTGTGCCTGTGCATAAATTGCGAATCTACCTCTATGAAATTTTTCATACTTTCAATGCAAAATCAAACATTTATATATCAACAGGAAAAATCAATTTTTCAATACATAAGCTAAAGTGCTGCTTGTAAAATACAAGAATATGTGTGCATTTGTTCTTCCAAATTTATTGCCAGAATAATCTTATGTACATACCATAATGTGTTTAAGTATTGGGACACTCCAAAATGGAAAATTTATGAATTTTAGGTGTCCCAATATTTAAGCACATAAGAATATGGCTTAATTCTATGAACAAATTTTCAGTGTATATTTCATTTCAGGATACACAGTTCTAGTGGCCGTACTTCTAAGATAAATTTTGTTCATTCCCCACTAACAGGTTGTGATCCTCATTTAGGACCATCCTGCCATGACGGTTCTAATGTGGATCACAAAATATTATTTCAGCCGCAATAAAGTGGCATGTGTGCCCAGGGAACACTCAGATCAGCCTGGGCATCTGCCCAGTCTGATCCGAGTCTTTGTTGTCAGCACGGAGCTAGCTTAGACCCTTAGCTACCCTTTTAGCCCACTGGTAAGACTGATCATTTAATGGAGAAAAACAAAAATGATCCCAGAATTATTACAAAACTTCCACTTCTCAAAAGCTGTGGATCCAGTTTGTATTCTGTTTTAGACTTACTGCTGATCTATGCTTGATTCCTGCAATTACTTGATCCCGGTTATCCACTATGATTTTCTCCAGTTCTGTGCTGATCATAGCATCCATACAAAATCCGACGTCAATACCAGCTGATGACATCTGTAAAATATTCAGGGCCAAAGGTTATAAAACAAGAGGGCCATGATGGCCCTGGATTGCTCACCTGAGTATCCTGTGAACTTAACCTCAGAGACATCCATATGACTGACAGAGTTTCACAAAGATTAAATGGAAAATGAACCCTTTATTGTGTACCTAAGGTTTTTATAAGATTTATCCTAATGACCTAGATTTTGACCCTACATGACCCAGTTCCAAACCTGGTCTAGATTTCTTGGATATGAACATTCTGGCAAAGTTATCAAAACTGTGCCTTCTAGAGTGTACACAATGTTTTTCTAAGGTTTAACCTAGTGACCTACTTTTTGACCCAACATGACCAAGTTGCACCCTTGGTCCAGATTCGTTGGAGACAAACATTCTGACAAAGTCTCATGAAGATTAGAACAAAACTGTGTCATCAAAAGCGTTCACGCTGTTTTTCTAAGAACTGACCTAGTGACCTAGTTTTTGACCTGACATGGCCCAGTTTCAAATCTGGTATAAATTTCATGAAAGTAAACATTCTGACAATGTTTCACGTAGATAGGATCATAACTGTGCCCTCTAGAGTGTACATGAGGTTTTTCTAATACTTGACCTAGTGACCTAGTTTTTGACCCCACAAGACTCAGATTCAAATTTGGCCTAGATTTTATATAAATAAACATTCTGACAAAGTTTCATGAAGATTGGATCATAACTGTGCCCTCTAGAGTGTGCACAAGGTTTTTCTAAGATTTGACCCAGTGACCTAGTTTTTGACCCCACATGACCCAGTTTCGAAGATGGTCTAGATTTCATTAAGATAAACATTCTGACAAAGTTTCATGATGATTGGATCATAACTGTGCCCTCTGTGCCATTCTAAGATTTATTTCTATTTTTAGCTCTGGCGGCCATTTTGTTCAGCGGAGCGGAACCGTCTGAGCAATTTTTGGTCAGAGCCATGAGTAAAATATTTCTGTGAAATTTTTTTTAAATCGAGCCATTGGCTTTAGAAACGATGATGTTTAAAGCTTTTTTCTATTTTTAGCTCTGGTGGCCATTTTGTTCAGCGGGGCAGAACCGTTTGAGCAATTTTGGTAGAGGGTCTCCTAAGGAACATTTCTGTGAAATTATTTCAAAATAGGCCCAGCAGTTTTGGAGGAGAAGTCGTTTAAAGGTTTTTCTATTTTTAGCTCTGGCGGCCATATTGTTCAGCGGAGCGGAACCGTTTGAGCAATTTTGGTAGAGGGTGTCCTAAAGAACATTTCTGTGAAATTATTTTAAAATCGGCCCAGCAGTTTTGGAGGAGAAGTCGTTTAAAGGTTTTTCTATTTTTAGCTCTGGCGGCCATATTGTTCAGCGGAGCGGAACTGTTTGAGCAATTTTGGTAGAGGGTCTCCTAAGGAACATTTCTGTGAAATTATTTCAAAATCTGCCAAGCAGTTTTGGAGGAGAAGTTGTTTAAAGGTTTTTCTATTTTTAGCTCTGGCGGCCATATTGTTCAGCGGAGCAGAACCGTTTGAGCAATTTTGGTAGAGGGTCTCCTAAGGAACATTTCTGTGAAATTATTTCAAAATCGGCCCAGCAGTTCTGGAGGAGAAGTCGTTTAAAGGTTTTTCTATTTTTAGCTCTGGCGGCCATATTGTTCAGCGGAGCGGAACCATTTGAGCAATTTTGGTAGAGAGTCCCCCAAGGAACATTTCTGTGAAATTATTTTGAAATCCGGCTAGCAGTTTTGGAGAAGAAGTTGTTTAAAGCAAAAGTTGACGCCGGACGCACGACCGGACGACGGACGCCGGACGACGGACAAAGACCGATCACAATACCTCACCTTGAGCACTTCGTGCTCAGGTGAGCTAAAAATTTAATGCTCAACTCAGCTTATAATAAAAACTCAAATTCATACCATACTAAACAAATCTTAACACTGACATCAAAAAAACATTTCACATAATTTCACCACTATATGGTGCCTGTTTACTAAAACAGGTGCTGCATCTAATCCATTACAAGACCACAGTTTTTCCCTTCTACACCAACCAAAAAAGCTATATCCATCTTGAACAGATCTAGATTTTGAGGATTGTTTTTGAAGAGCAACAACTGTTTTACTGCAGAACTATCCAAGACATATTTAGACATTTTGGGTCATTCTAGAGCTGGAAAAACCCTGAATACAATAAATGAGCCGCGATACGAGAAAACCAACAATGTGGTTGTGCACCAAGCGCAGACTCAGATCAGCCTGGGCATCCGCCCAGTCTGACCAGACTCTTTGCTAAGCGCTTAAATGGTAGCCAAGGGACTAAGCTACCTTCAAGCGGACAGCGAAGATTCTGATCAGACTGGGCGGATGCCCAGGCTGATCTGAGTCTGCCCTGGACGCAAGACCACATTGTTGATTTTCTCGTGTCGCGGCTCAAATGAGGTATTACTTGTCACCTTTATATCCTTAATCTACTAATGCAAACATGTACATTTAAAGATATTACTTACATGTACCGCGGAACAATAATGGGAAATGTAGAAACACACTCTGCTATCATAGCCATATTCATATCCTTAATTTTCTTATATAAACATGTACATTTAAAGGTATTACTTACCTCGGAACAATGTTTGGAAACTGTTGAAACACATTCTGCTATTGTAGCCATACTGGATTTACTATCAAACACATGCCGCTTGAATATTTTTACAAAATTTTCCAATTCATCCTCCATCCACACAATAAAAGCTGTAAAAGACGGTTGAACATATTCAAATAATCACTGATGCATAAGTGTGACACTGCAAGCAACCTTTTGCTGAAATCATCATCAAAGATAATATGATTAGTGATGTCATCATTTCAGTTGTGATGTCATGATATAATGGACCCCGCCTTACTACACAGTTCCGAGCCACACCCAGAATGCCACTCAAAATCACGTGGTAGCGTATACCTGACCAATGCAACGACAACAATAGCATGTGACATAGTCTCACAAACAAATCGCACAAGGTCCATATTTTACATAAGTCCGTGATTTTACCTTACAGTTAATGTAGGGATGTATACCTGTCTAAAGAAAACAAACTTTAACCACCTTTGATAAAATGACCCTGGGGTCAATACCTCGGAACTTTAGCAAAATCGTAAGTTAAGGTGATATTTACGATAATGTTACGAGCTTGTTAAGAGCGGGCTACTTTATTACCTCGAAGCAACCTTTACCTTCTCGTAGCGGTCTGGCTACTTAGGACATCGCAAGAGTGTAAGGTGGTCCTGTGTAAAAAAACTCTGTGTTATGATGGCTGAGTTTACTATCAGCAAGTGTAAAAGGCGCCCAAATTTTTGTTATGAAGAGTTAGAAGTACTTGCTGAAGAGGTAAGGGTTCATAGGAACCTTCTGTTTGATAGATTCAGTGACGTGGTAATTCTTTCCTTTAAGGATACTAGCTGAAATCCCTTTTAATCAGGGATCCCTGTTAATCAGGACTTCTTCGTCCATGTGAGCAAACAGGAAGTCACTAAAGTTGTTTCCCTTTGTAAAAATGGTGAAAAAGTGGATGTTTACTAACTCAGTCTAATTTAGCCAATCCTAACCACCCTATATTTTTGAATATCTCAGAAATGAATGCAGCTTCGCCCACCAAAATTTTACAACATGTATATTTTTTTATACCTGATTATGTCAGTATCACGAATTTGAAATCGTTTAACCGAATCGGCCAGGAATAAGCACGTGTTCCTCGTGCTTTAGTACAGCTTACATACAGATGAATCACTTCATGTATATAATTTTCAGAGGAAACATTTCTCTTGCAATATCAAGTCAACTTTTAAAAGTTTGAAGTCGATCTGTGGCTTTATTTCTCATACCGCGCCTAAATATCGCAAACGGGTGCAGATTTTTGGGCCAAGTAAATCTTGAAATTTCAAAAAGTGTCGTCGCGAGACAAATTTATGAGTTATTTACGGCAATTTACAATCTCAGACGACGTGCAAGGTTTACAGGAAGCTCTAAAGACCGCCAGAAAACCAGCTAATCGAAACTAAAACCAGAGGCCATGACCTTAACTTACGTCGACGCCGTCTCCGTAATTGGTTTTGCGCGACAGCATCGGCTGCAGTCTTATTGCAAACCAACGTGGATGGCTCTTTAGGCATTTCAAAGATGTAACGCGCGCGAGGCTCTTTTACTGACGTCATTTAAGAAAATGATTCGAATAAACTGCACAATCTTTAAATTTGATGAGTTTTAAGCATTCTGTCATAAAATGTTAAACGCTGTCACTCGTGAAAGGATCATCAGCCAGCCATTTAAAAGTGGAAGTTTTTAAATCCTCTCAGTATATAGATGTCTGAAATCAAATTAAATCATGGCTGAAATAATTAACGCATTCCTGAAATATTTTTATCAGGGTATTATAAACGTTATGCGATAAGTTTGTGTCATTTTTTCAGACATAAAGTTGACAATAAAAGTTTCCCGAACTGCAGGTAAAATAGGGTGTCCGGATATTTGTGATAGAGTTATGCATAAAAAATCGATTCACTGTTGACGTTTACCATGCAAAATAAATAAAGCAATTGTTTTGTACGTGACAGATCCACCATATTAGGCTTTTATGGCACTTTATTGCATCAAGATGCAACCGCCGATCGCCCAAGATAGATTGCCAGGTAAGAAATTCAACAATGGTCAAATGCAGCGTTTGTACTACCGTGACATCAATTTTTCAGACCAATTTATGTGAAGGACGTTTTTGATCATGTGCGGAAGCCAAATCCATAATGATAAGTCTGCTTTCCTGTTAGAATAAAGAAAATCACTTTAAATATTTGAATATGCTACGAGTATGAAGGAAACAAAGTTTGAAAATTTGACGTTTTCCCTTGTTTTTACGTTATCGTCTTGAAACGTTATTTTCATTTGGTATATCTTGAATTCCTGTTGGCTGTATGATTGTTTGACATCTACCAATATGCTACTGTAAACAATTCTGAAACAAAATTCTACCCGACTACAGAGCTAAGTCAACAGTCTTAGACTAACGTCATCATTATCTCATAGTTACGTTATACTTAACTAAAGGAACTTCACATTTGAATTTATCATGCTATGTTCTTTAAGTTTAGCCCATAGTTGTTCTCGAGTTTTGCTTCTCCACTAAACTGAAGTAACCGCAAATCATTGCAAATCGGACCGAATTATAACGTTTTAACGTCAAGGACGCATGCTAAGATTCGTCAGTGTTTAAGCTTAATCTTATCTTTCACACAACCAATAGTTTTGACAAGAAAATGCTCATAAACATTATGAAAAAGAAGGTACCCAAATTCCACACGTGTGCAATTTTTGCGTTGCTTGTAATGGATGCGAATTTTGGCTACTGACCCCTTCCGCGCTTATGGGTTTTCCGGAATATCGATTTTAAAGATGGCTCCTGTAATTTCATGGTATCTTAAGCCTCAAATATGGGTTCCTTTCTTGCAATTTAATTTTGCTCAATGGTGCAGTTGAGTGGGGAGAAAAATTGCAAAACATAAAAAATTGCAAAACATAAAAAATTGCTAAATATATTTTGCACAGTATATTTCTGCAGCTGTGCGGCCAGCGGTTTTCAATCATTGCAAATGAAGACACAGTCAGTAAAAATCATCTAATGTACGCATCACCCAAAACTAGAGAAAATAATTATGCAAATATTGATTAATCCCTTTACTTACCATATATTTCTGCTGCTCATTTCATTGTAAAAAGCAATGTGGTGGCTTACGAGGCAGTTATGAGGTCGATTTGATCCTCGTAAATTACGACAGACTTACGGGGACCTCTTAAATTGCGAGGCGGTCGAGGTATTGCCAAAAACCACTAAGAGCGTCTTACGATGACTTTACGATCACCTTAAGGCTTACGATGCCTTCGAGGTATTAACCCCTGCTTTGCAAGAACAGAATGCATCGGAAATGCATGATGCGCCAACTTCCATGTGTGGGTTATGAGGAGGCTTATTCTTTGCCATAGATCGCCAACATTTAGCAGACACTTGCATTTGTCATTTGTTTTTCCGCCATCTTTGTGTAAAGCTTGTGAGACGTAGTAACAGTAACTAAGTAGGCGGAGCTTAGTGGCTATTCTCAGAAATGTGTATTACCTCCTCAAAGGCTGGAAACCAGAAGGAATATTTTTACTATTGGAAAACCCACCTCCTAACAATAAATGATAATAATAGATAAGAGAGGTCATGCAATATGCAGCAAGTCAGTTTTTAGATACGAGAAATGATTTTGGGTATGTAAAAAATAAAAATTTTACATTCAAGCATCTTTTAACAAAAATGTTCCACTAAAAACCAGCTGCTGGAGTGGGTCAACAAGAGAGTCAATATCAACGGCAGTATTTAAAATTTATGTACATACCAGAAAAACAACCATAATGTTCAGGAAATGCTTTTATGAATTCTCGTCCTGTCTCTGAAAGACTGTTAAAGAATACCCCGCATAAGCAGCTGATGTACAGTGGGGTGGCCCCTTCAAACTTCAGCTGTCTAATGTTGTACTTGATTATTGCACTACGATTCTTCAGGAATAGATCACAAGCCTGAAAGCAAAAGGAAAGAAAATTCTATACATTATAAGATTATCTCCCTTAGCTTACACAGACAGGATAAACAAGTAGCCCAAAGGGCAACAATTGCTCACCTGAGAGACATTGTAAACCTATAGGGATATTTAAGATGCTCAAGGGCAGCTAACTCCACAGTCAGCGGTCCAATCAGGCTGAAAATTAAACTCATCCAAAACATTATGTATGCCCTCATTTAATATATGCAAGTTTAAAAAGTATCCGATCAAGAGCACAATAGACAGAGCTGTCAAGGGCAGCTAACTTCGTAGCGGTTGGCCTGATCTGGCGAAAATTTGAACTTGTTTAAGATATTATGCATTTCCTCATTACCTGCAAGTTTGAATAGGATCGGATAAGTAGAAACCAAGAAAAAGTGGCGACATTGATTTTTTGGATGCCCATAGTCAGTGGTGGGATCTAGCCGAAGTGCTAACTAATCCAAGCTTTTATGCATATCCTCATTACCTGCAAGTATGAAGAGGATCCGATGAAAAATGAAAATGTGATGACATTGTTTTCTCCATTATAAGACTATGGGATTTTTTTCAAACGCTCAAGGGCAGCTAACTCCGTAGTCTGTGCTCGAATCCGGCCAAATTTCGAACTCATCCAAGATCTTATGTATGTCATCATTACCTGCAAGTATGATAAGGATCTAATCAAAAACCTTAATTGCAGCACCCTGAAAGTCAAACTTGCTCGAGATATTGTCATGCCCTACATTTGTGTCAATTTATTTCAAAATCCATTGAGAAATGTAGGTGCTAGAGCAATGACAAAGTTTTTCTAAAAATAGCCACAGTGACCTTGACCTTGGGCACAGCATCCTGAAAGTCGAACTTGCTCGAGATATTGTCATACCCTACATTTGTGTCAAGTTATTTCAAAATCCATGGAGAAATGAAGGTGCAAGGGCGATGACAAAGTTTTTCTAAAAATAGCCACAGTGACCTTGACCTTGGGCACAGCACCCTGAAAGTCGAACTTGCTCGAGATATTGTCATGCCCTACATTTGTGTGAATTTATTTTAAAATCCATTGAAAAATGTAGGTGCTAGAGCGCTGACAAAGTTTTTATAACAAGAGCTGTCACCTGACAGCATAGCTCGCCTGAATAGTGCTTGCCTATCATACAGTCACTATGATGGTGTGGAATGCTATGTATAAAACTTCAGGCAAGCATGTCCATAATGACAACACATTTATAAACAAAAGCTATCTCAGAAATAAGTCTTAAAATAAAATGAAAATAAAATAAATCCACATGACATCTGACATTCCAAAGTCCATGAGCTTGAGGTCAAAGAACTAAGGGCTGGGGTTGGGGGGAGTTGGGGGGGGGGGGTGTTAAGATGTATCAAAACCTTGAACCATTATCTAACACCAGTCCAAGTATTAGTATCAACTGAGTCCATTGTGGCACTGTGAAATTATGTCTCCATAAATATAAAACTTTAACCCAAATCTTTAAGACAAAATTCAAAGTAGATGACCCTGACTTCAAGATCATCCAGTGGGGTAAGTATATGGTGTTTTGTAAAAACTAAAAAAAAGTGTCCAACATCAGTTCAAGTGCAAACTAAATCTCTGCCAAGCATTATGAATCAGTATGCTATTAGAAAATTTTAATAAAGACCAAATTTCCTAAGTCCCTGACCTTGACATCAAGGTCACTGAGCTGGGTTGGAGTAAAACTTTGGACTAATATCTAACTACAGTGCAATTATTAAAAAAACTCATCAGTGGGTTCAGGAGATATGTGTCTTTTAAAAACTTTAACCATAACATCCAATCAATAAAAGGACAATTTTCTAAGTCCATGACCTTGACATTAAGGTCACTGAGGGGGGCGAGGGTAGTAACTTGGAAAACTTTGGACCAATATCTAACTACAGTGCAAGTATCAAAGGAATCCATCCATGGGTTAAGGAGATATTGGGCTTTATAAAACTTTAACCAAAACATCCAGTCCCAAAAACCTCCCAATTTTCTAAGTCCATGACCTTGACATCAAGGTCATGGAGTGGGGTGGGGGTGGTACCCTGCTCAACTTTGGACCAATATCTAACTACAGTGCAAGTATCAAAAGAATCTATCCATGGGTTAAGAAGATATAGGTTTTTAAAAAACTTTAACCAAAACATCCAATCCGGACGCCGACGCCGACACTGACGCTGACGCTGACGCCAAGGTGACAACAGTAGCTCTTCCTGAACTTTCGTTCAGGCGAGCTAAAAATAGCCACAGTGACCTTGACCTTGGGTGCAGCACCCTGGAAGTCAAACTTGTTCGAGATATTGTCATGCCCTACATTTGTGTGAAGTTGATTTAAAATCTGTTGAGAAATGTAGGTGCTAGAGCAATGACAAAGTTTTCCTAAAAATAGCCACAGTGACCTTGACCTTGGGCACAGCATCCTGAAAGTCGAACTTGCTCGAGATATTGTCATGCCCTACATTTGTGTGAAGTTATTTTAAAATCTGCTGAGAAATGTAGGTGCTAGAGCGCTGACAAAGTTTTTCTAAATATGCCACAGTGACCTTGACCTTGGGCGCAGCATCCTAGAAGTTGAACTTGCTCGAGATATTGTCATGCCCTACATTTGTGTGAAGTTATTTTAAAATCAATTGAGAAATGTAGGTGCTAGAGCGCTGACAAAGTTTTTCTAAAAATAGCCAGTGACCTTGACCTTGGGCGCAGCATCCTGAAAATCGAACTCGCTCGAGGCATTGTCATGCCCTACATTTGTGTGAAGTTATTTCAAAATCCGTTGAGAAATGTAGGCAACGAGCGATGACAAAGTTTTTCTAAAAATATGTGATGACGTTGTTTTCTCCATTATAACACTATGGAATTTTTTTCAAACGCTCAAGGGCAGCTAACTCCGTAGTCTGTGCTCGAATCTGGCCAAATTTCGAACTCATCCAAGCTCTTATGTATGTCATCATTACCTGCAAGTATGATAAGGATCTAAGCCAAAACAGTCGAGAAAACGTGATGACGCCATTTTCCCCATTATAACCCTATGGGATTTTTTTCAAACACTCAAGGGCAGCTAACTCCGTATTCTGTGCTCGAATCCGACTAAATTTCGAACTCATCCAAGCTCTTGTGTATGTCATCATTACCTGCAAGTATGATAAGGATCTAATCAAAAACAGTCGAGAAAACGTGATGACGCCGTTTTCCCCATTATTACCCTATGGGGGCTATCTGTTGCCATGGAAACCAGAGTTCTGAGCTGATTGGCACCAAAACCTAATGCAGCCTTTCCCCCACCCAAATGATGCTTCAAATAAAATTTGATTGCGATCGGCCCACTGGTCTCTGAGATATTTATGTTTGAAAGTGTTGACGCACCCACCCACGCACCCACTAACCCACGCACGGATGGACGACGGCTCGACTCCCATCCTATAAGCTCACCTCTGAGCCTTCGGCTCAGGTGAGCTAATAATACATTGCAAAGGGAGATAACAAGTCAAAAAGGAAAGTTAACATTTTGCAAAGTTTTATTGCCTCAAAAACCCATCTTACAGGAGAATTTGATGAATGATTTAGATGTTGGGGGTCATTCTAGTGACAGGGAAAACTCTGTTTAAAACAGAATAAATATGGTACATGTACAGTAAGCTCCAGATATCTCAAACACAGATGTCTCAAAATATGTTCTTATATCAAAGATTATATACTTACTTTTTTTATTTACATTTCCACTCCTGTTATCTCAAACTACTGATATCTCAAAGTTAATTTTTCTGGTATCAGAAAATTTACTTGAAGATATCAGTGGTTCGGGCTGAAGTTCGACTTCAAGATATCGAGAGTTGACTATATAATATGTCCACTGATATACTGTTTATACCAAGGGTATGATTAAAGCACCAACCACATCAAAGACTGCAAGCTCAACTCAAGAAAATTTGCTGTTAACTTCTGTAACTGCACCACTGCCTAGTTCCAAAATTGCTTGTATAGGCAAACTGTATTTTACTTCAGTAGTCTACTCATTTCATCCTGTGTTAAAACTTTCACAGTATTCAAAAAGTTATCTGATTCAATGATGCATACCTGGGCTGATTTGCCCAGTCTTATCAGCTGAGCCACTGCCCGTCTAGCTGCCCTCGGCCCTCCCCTCAGTGACCTCTCTGGTGAAACCTGTAATTCACTCATCAGGCCCTCTGTAAGCTGTTTGATGCGGTGGTCTATTCTTGCTCTACAAACGATCAACTAGAAATGTTTTTCAGAGAAAAACTTATGTCCCCACACCAGCCCATTTCCCATCCCCTATGAATATAAATCATGTACAAGTAAAATATCTAGGCAAGTTTGGAGAAAATCCATCCACTGGTTCTAAAGATATCCTACATATATGACTATGTCCTTGAAAAATGGGTCAAGGTCATCAAATACTAAATATGTCTTAAACCTGTCACAACAATATATTCATGCAAGTCTGATGAATATCTGTCAATTAGATCAAGATAGAACTATTTATTAAGAGAAAAAATAAACATTTTTATGTTAGCTTTTGACCTTGAAAATGGGGTCAAGGTAATCAAAACATAGTAAACTCTTGAGATCGTCCCAAAAGTATATCTATGAAAGAAAAGTGGAAATCAAGCCAAAGGCTAATGAGATATATCAACTTCAGTGAAATTTTCACATATCTAAGTCCTCCTGTGACCATGAAAATGAGGTCAAGGTCACCAGAATCTGACCAGCTTTAAAGCTAGTCCCAGTGATGTATCCATGCAAGTTTGGTAAAATTCCATCTACTGGTTCATGAGATATTATGGGTACAAGAAATTGCCATGTAAGTCCTCCAGTGAAATTGAAAATGAGGTCAAGGTCACCAAAACCTAATCAGCTCTTAAGCTAGTCCCAGTGATGTATCCAAGCAAGTTTGGTGAAATTCCATCTATTGGCTCGTGAGATATTGTGGAAATTGTCATCTCAGTCCTCTAGTGACATTGAAAATGAGGTCAAGGTCACCAAAATCTAATTAGCTCTTAAACTTGTCCCAGTGATGTTTCCATGCAAGTTTGATGAAATTCCATCCATTGGTTCAGGAGATATAGTTGGTACAAGAAATTGTCATCGAAGTCCTCCAGTGACCTTGAAAATAAAGTCAAGGTCACCAAAATCTAATTGGCTCTTAAACTTGTCCCAATGATGCATCAATGCAAGTTTGGTGAAGTTCGATTCATTGGTTCAGGAGATAACATGGGTACATGAAATTGTCATCAAAGTCCTCCAGTGGCCTTGAAAATGAGGTCAATGTCACCAAAATCTAATCAGCTCTTAAACTTGTCCCAATGATGTATCCATGCAAGCTTGGTGAAATTCCATCCACTGGTTCAAGAGATATCGCGCACGCAAAGTGGGTAAATGAAATTGTCATATAAGTCCTCCAGTGACTTTGAAAATGAGGTCAAGGTCACCAAAATCTAATCAGCTCTTAAACTGGTCCCAATGATGTATCCGTGCAAGTTTGGTGAAATTCCATCCATTGGTTCAAGAGATTTTGCGCACGCAAGAAACTGTCACGCCGACGGGATCCGCACTGAAAACAATATGTCCCCCCTCACCTTTGGTGGGGAGACATAATTATGATCTTTATTATATACCAGGACCCTGTTGTCATTAGTCATGTATTCATTAAGCCTTTTGTACACATAAAATCAAATGTGCTAATACTTTTGCTGAAAAAAAATGAGAAAAGCTTTTGCATCGCACATTTTTTCAGCAAAATGGCAGTATTTTTGCGTATGTTTGAAAATGTAATGTCACATTAACTAACAAAGTCTCTTTCACTAACAACGTCGTTTATAGTTTTTAACAACTGGGCCCAGTCAATAATACACCCTTTGAGCTGTCTGTTTTATGTCTATCTAACAAAGAAAGGTGTATCAATGCACTGACACTTTCTGACTCTGTATCACCATCCTTTTAAACAAGATTACATTTGAGTTCAAGCTTCAGATGTGTCAGTTTTTAAAATGCACCATTGGAAAAAAAACATGGAAATGAGATTAGTTATGTAGTGTCAACAAACAGACCTAAGGCATATCTTACTTGACATCCAAAAGAATAATACAGGACCTTGCAAAAGAGCCCAGATTCGTGGACCCACTATGACTTTAATGCACCATAGTGGCTGTATTATGCTTTTTTAGCATCAAACTTGCCAATTTATTGATGGCAAGCATAACAAAGGGCATAAGTCAACATATACAGAATAGTTCTGAAACTTTATCACCAAAGACAACCACCAATAAATTTGAAACATACCTGAACTCTTTGACAGCTGGTGTTTTAGGGCATTCATCAAGGTGGGCATTCACTGAAATATCCAAAACGTATATTATAAAATCTTTAACATGTATGGTTACTGTTTGCTTTCCTCTACAATGAAGCCCTTCCAAAAGGGTGCAAGAATGAGGAGCAAATTCTTTCCTTCAAGAGTAGACCCCTATTGAGAAGGGAGGCTGAAATGAAAATGGCATAATTGCTGCACATAATAGTGTACCCATGCATCGTGACCTACCAAAGTCAAAGAGAATATTGCAATGTATACAATGATCAGACAGTTCCTGCGTAGTATAAAGTTTTTGATGGTTTCTTGCCTGATTTCACCAACTAAATAATACCACAAATTGCCTCGCCAAAGCAGACATAATGATATTTCATAATTAACGTTTTATGTAGAGATAAGAAAAAGGATTTGTTTTCACCCAATCTGCTGGCTTGTCCTGAGAGGTGACAGCTTAAAAAGTCTGACAGTTATGCTGTGTTCCCACTATCACGATTCGCAGCACGATTGAAATCGTGGTCCTAATCGTAGACTAATCGTGGTGATCCTATCACATCTTATCAGATCTGAACAGATCTTGAGGTCAGTCGTGGCAATCGTGTTGATCGTATAAAATTTTTTGACGGTTAAAAAATTTTCTACGATCAACACGATTAATTTTCAGTCGTGAAAATCGCATCAGATCGTATTTGATCATAATAAAACGCGACAGGTCGCATCTAATCGCGCTTCTAAATCGGGCTGATCGGGATCAGTCTTGGACAAGACAAACGCCACGCTCTGTTGAGATTTGCTGCGATCTCACATGATCTGTCACGATCTGTTACGCTCTGTAATATTCCATTGCTCACGAACTGACACGAACGACTCACGAGCAGACACGAGTATATACAAGAAGATGCGAGTAAATGCGAGTAAAGCCATGGCCGCATCTAAAACTGCCTGACTGCAGCTCTCCTGGCCCTTTGTGTTTCGGGTTGTGGCTGGTCTGGTTGCTGCTCGTCTTCTTCCTCTCTTGTGGAAATGTAAGTATACAGTAATAACGCAAGTGTCCCGTTGTCATAATCCTCAACTCCTGCCAGCATCAAAGGTTGTGGGCTGTAGTGTTCACTCAATATGCAAGGTCATGAAACAATGAAGTCCTGGTCAGTCGAGCTGTTTATAAACCGTCGGGGTCCAATCGTAGCTCAAATCGTGGTTACTCGCGATCCTGATCGTGAAACACATCGCGACACAATCGTATTCTATTGTAACACAGCGCATTGGTTCGCCATGAACGTATCGGAACGTATCTGGACGTACCAGATCGTCCCAAATAGGGGAACCCGTTTGTGATGATCGTGTCACATCGAGGCCCAATCGTGGACTCCATCGGGACAATCCTATCGGAACGTATGTGATCATATCTAAACGGGAGACCAGCTCGTGACAGATCGTGTCACCTCAAACTGACCAATCGTGACCATATCGCATCCAAGCGCAACAAATCTTACCATAACGTATCGACTCGCATCACCTCGTATCCAAACATAAAATTTCATAGAAGTTCCACGATAAGCTACGAATGGCCAATCGTGGCGTTCGTAACGGATCTCACAACAGTGGGAACATAGCATAACTCATTTTCAACAGACCTGGCCTTACCTAACTTGCATATGCCTATCTAAAACTGTCACCAAAGCATCCTTTCCAGACCTCGAAACTGACACTGATAAGGTTATCATGGTGACAACATAGCTCTTTATTTATTTTTTTGTCCATTCAAGCAAAAAAGTGGTTAACCTACCCTATTTATGTGGTTTTAAGACTGGTATTTATTCTACCAAAACAACCCCAAAAATCTAGATCCATCTTATGAGATGGATCTAGATTTTTGTGATTGTTTTGTAAGGGAAAAAATCATCCTGAGGCAGATTTTCACATGACTAATTAATTTAGATATTTGTGGTCATGTTAGAGGCAAGAAACTCTGGTCTTAAAGCCAAATTATTACAGTACCTCTCTCAACCAAGTCCACAGCTCCTTCAAAGTCTCTCTGAGCTATACACATATCTAGATCTTCTGGCAACTCCTGTAGCCAATCAGCATGCAGCATATCTGTTTCCATGGCAATAAGCTTAGAGTCAACTTCATCAGGTTCAGAGAAAGCTAAAATTTAAAACAGATTTCGTAGTTACTTACATACTGGGCTCCAGAAAAAAAAATTCTGGGAGTAAATTTTGACTACGTTTTCTCAATTCTTCACAAGATCATTCAGAGGGACTGTATTAGAGTTATGTTTATCTTATGGGTGCTCATTTATTTTCCTTCAATCAAGCAATTCTGATGACAGTGAATAAGCCTTCATGCAGAAGTGAAGGAAACATATCAGCTTCAACCTTCCGGGTGTTGCTTTATCATGGCCTCTTTAATGCAGAGTTACCTTCAAACAATGTTACAGGAAGGCAGTTGTGTTGTGTCAGCTCTCTTATTTTCAGTCTAAGATACATGTCTGGGCTAAGCCTTAGTAGAGGTTGATACATAAGAAGCCGCCACAAACTTGACAATTTCTCCCTATTTTGAATTGAGAGGCTGAAGAAGTTTAAATGTATAAACCATATAGGAAAAATCCAAAATTTGAAAATGTCATAAAACTTTTCCTTAAGAGCTCTCGCCTGATACCTTACATGAATCAATATAGTAAAAAAAAAAAATCTACAGAACTTTATAGCCATCAAACCCCTATATTTGGCAGTGTATGCAAACATAAATTTGCTTTTTTACAGTTATAACACCTTAATTTCTACAATCAAATTTTCATGTTTTGTCATGCTAACTCCAGTTGTGAGTGGAGTAAGGCATGACACTGAAGATTATTAAACATTAACTACTGCGTCGAAGCTCAATGGGGCCAATTTTCGAAGAAACAATTTGATCCTCTTTGAAATTCTTCTTTTAAGAGTTAGAGGAGAAATTCTTTCTTTTACCCCTTTTAGAATAGCTATGTCATTCAGGGAAGCAAACAGGAAATCACAAAAATTATTCTCCTTTGTAAATATGTCAACAAGAATTCCGCGGAATGCAGTGTCTTGCCTGTCAGTGCTTTGTGAAACTGACCTAAACGCAAAAACTCGACAAAAGTTTACGCTGCCAACGCCGCTGCCGACACTGGCACTTCGCAAGGGAGACAAAAAAACATGAGGTGTACCGATACACCTTTACACTTACGATTCTTGTTTTCCTCCTCTTTACTGGCTGCGGCTTCCTTCTGTTGTTCTTTTTGTTGTTCTACCAGTCTTAGTGCCGCTTCTTTCTTCTGTTTATCTCTGGCTGCTTTCTTCTTCTTTGTATCTTCAAGGATATCTAGCCATTGTCTCTAAAAATATACCACAACTACCGTAAAATTCTAAAAATTGGGCCACCTTAAAAATTACTGTCTGGTTTTACAATGTAGTAATGTGCCCAAATGATGCAGATGAAATGGCAAACAGTGTGGAACTGATCAGACTGCTCCTATGGGAGCAGTCTGATCCGTGTCTGCACTTTTTGCTCAGATCTATCTGTCCCAATACAAAGAATTTTAACATTAGATTTATCAAGTTTTGTTGGCCAACTGATTAATGCCCTGGACAAATAAGCCAGAGGTCTGGGTTTGAAACTGGCACAGGCCATGATTCTTCTCAAGCCTCCAGATTATTTCTTTCACATCTCACCAAGTAAATCCCATTAGCCAGTAATAACTGAACTGCTGTTGAAAGGACTGATAAACCATGAATCAGGGAGAACTTGATAAGCATATAGCTTCAATTCTAATCCCATAGCTTGTACTGATATCTTACTTATTCTTGTAGGTTTATATGTATGTTAACTGAATAAGCTTAAATAAATGTGTTTAAATCAAAATATGAATCATTAAAGGTTGGTTCCTGAAGTATGGAAAGCATCATAATTTTCATGTTTTTTTTCTAAATTATTGGAAAGCACTTATAACAATGAAATGAATAAGTTTCAGTAAAAAGTGTAAAGCCAGAAGTATTAGATAAGTCGTTTTGTGAGGGATTCCCTAACTCTGCTTCGCACACCAGTTAGCGCTATATTTAGTTCACGCCAAAAATAGATAACACGGCTGACACCATGCTGCGTTGCATTTTGGGCTAGTATTAACCGATCTGCCATGCCAGGGCCTCTAGGAGAATTCATGACAAGAGAAAAATTGACCTTTTGGAGAATGACGCTAGAAATTACGCGCTTATAGACATATGACAAAATTATTTTTAGAACTGGAATTCCAAGGCATTGTTTAAACCAAAGAAAGTAAACCAGAGAAAAACGACAATTTTCAACAAAATCCAACGGTTTTCTCAGTAGCAACAGTTTCATAAAAATATAAGTATTAAATACTACACAGAAAAAGACAAAATTATTTTGTGAACAGAATTGGTATCCTTAGTTCAGGAACCTACCTTTAATCCATACCAAAGGCTTGCTAATATTTTGCTATTGAGCATACCAGAAGTAGGCATATATAACAAAACAGGGAAAACTGTCCTAATCCCGAAAGCGCCACAAAAGCAGACAACAAAATTTATTTCTGCAAAATCTTAAGAAATGTTTCATCCCAGCTATATGATTATATGATACTGAGAATTAAAAGACTAGAGTACAAACAACGTAGATCCAGATGAGAGGGCTTAATGAGAGCAGCCTCATTTAGACACAGTTTGTAAATTAAATATTTCTTTTTCGGAGCTTGAGGCATTAAGTTTCATATGAACACAATTTATTCTGATACACAAACAGAGATGGCCCCTAACTATTGTGTCTCATTAAAAAGAAGCTGATGTGAATAAAATCATTAAAATGGAATGGAGCTAAACCAGAAAACTTGACAAAAGTTGACGATGTAGATTTCATTAGAAAAGCACTACCTATGTCTTGCCCTCTGAAAGCCAGACAATGAAAAGTATTCTTCCGTTATCATGACGTCGCTGTTATTCAGTGGATAATCTTGTGTCATAAAAATCAAATGACTACATATGTAATAACACTTTGGCGCATACACATAACATCACTGACAATGTCCATGTCAACAGTGCGTTTCCTTACTGAAATAATGTTCAGTTTGAAGGTGTTGGATTCCCATTTTAAAGGGGCATATGATTAACTGACTCTTGCACTCATGGTCATTTCATACAAAATTTATGAAACAAGCCTTCAGTGAGTTTCATAAATTTCATTTGAAATGACCACTTGTGTAAGATCCTCTATATCTACAGCTTTAACTCACCTTTGACTTAGAACTATCAGCCTGGTATATTTTTGAATCTGGAAACATGAGGACTTTGAAAGAGTTTTTGACTGGTCCCTGATCACGTATATTGACTATTGCCAGATTGTCTAGCTCATAAAGTCCCTGGAACTTGTATCTGACTGGTCCTCTTCTAGAAACAAAAAGAAAAGTTTGTATTATACTACTGGTCCCTTTCTGGAAACAAATAGCAAAGTTTTTGCTATACTAATTTAACAAGAGAAGACAATCTATTAAGACCATTACTGAAGGCTTTAAAATTTGGTGGGAAGACAGCTACACGTACAAATGGAAAGATATAGGAAACAGTATTTCTTGAGATTTACCAACAACTCACTTTTGGAATGAAATGGACAATGTTATATACCAAAACTGCACAGCTACCATGATGCTGAAGTTTACTATACAGGACTAATATTCAAGTATTACTGATTAATCTCTACTTCCAAAGATATATTTGCAACACATTTTTATTACTGAATCTTCCACACTTTGTTCTTCACAGCTGACTTAAAGCAACAGCTTCAGACCTTGAAAAATGAAACTACAGAAGTGTTACTACACACAGATTTTCTGAACAATTGTAAAAAAAACTTTGCACACTTATCAGCAGAGCTCTGGATAAGAAGGGGGATAACAGGGATAATTAAGGAATAATTTTCCATATTTCTCAATAATAATATATGTTGTAATCCCTCAACAGAACCATCTCAATGAGGCGGATCTAATGATGGGATCGGTAGGGCACCTGACTCATAAGTCAGAGGTCCTTGGTTCCAAACCCAGTCTGGCCACATACTTTTGTTTCTCCTTCCGCTGATTTAAGAAGGGCAGTTGTCAGTTACTGGTGAAAGTATGTGCACTTAGTACTGGTTAACCGCTTAGGGGGTCTAAGCCTGCCCAGGGATAGTGTGGTTAGGTTAACTGACCATCCCGACACGACCATAGCTGTTTACCGTGGATGTTAAACATCAAATCACTCACTCTATCAATCAATCTAATGATGGGTCACAGCATATGTTTTTGTTGAGAAAAAAGAAAAATTGTTTCTGAATTTTCCTCAAAACCCCACCTTCTATGGAGCATGGCTCATCAGTCATGAGAGGAAGAATGGTACAAGTGGATCATTAACCTTTTTGCTGCCGTAGGCGACTGGAGTCGACTACCTGGCCGACTGCCATAGGCGACTTGCGTCGACAAAGCTAGTACTTGTTTTTAACTGACCATATGTAAGTTTCACGATGTGGTGAAATTCACAATACACTGGAAATCAATCCAAAGGTCACATGCGGTGTGTAAACACACCAAACAATGAACAAAAACGAAAGTAGATTCACAGTGAAAACGTTTTTTCAACAAGGGCAGATAATTCAATAAGCCAGAGTTGTGGTTCTTGCTCGGGATACATTGCCCCATTATTATACATATTCCTACAAATTTCCATTCTAATATTTCAAAAGGTTAAGGAGATATGGAGTGACTGAGAAATGCCTAAAATTACTTATCAAAGGGAAGTAACTCCAAAATGAAGAAAGGGGGAGCAACCATTCTTGTATGCCATGCATGGTCTTGTGATCATGCACATTGCTATAAAGTTTCATCATGATATTCCAAACGGTTACAAAGTTAAGGTATGCACAAGATATGTATACACAAAAATAACCATAATCAACTAATGAAAGGGATGTAACTCTAAAATGAAGAAAGGGAGAGCAGCCATTTTTGTACGCGACACATCGTTGAGACTTCATACACATTGCTATGAAGTTTCATGAAGATATCCCAAATGGTTATCTAGTTATGGCACGCACAAGACTGGCAGGGAAAAAATTAATCAAAGGGGCATAACTTGGAAACTAAGGAAGGGGGAGCAACCACTTCAGTACGCGACACGTTCCCCCAACCTAATACATATTCCTACCAAATATCATGAATATATCCCAAACGGTTAATGAGTTATGGAGCGCACAAGAATGTTTACGGACGGACGGACGGACAGCGCCATGACATAATACGTCCGTTTTTTCAAAACGGGCGTATAAAAAGGGAAAAAGTTGTGTTTTTGCCATTCAAAATGGCGCCTGAAGCTAAATCTTGGTTGCCTAAGGGAGCAGATGTTGAAGATATATGGTTAAATGCACTAGTGGGTATGGATAAAAATAGCACTGAAGGGTATGGATAATGTGAGTATATACACTATTGTTTACAAAGTTTTGTTGACTCTAGCGTAATATATGCTGAGATGTCATGACATTTTGGCCCACATCTGAATATCTGTACTTGGCCCTGCTTTCTGGGGGGTGGGGTAAAGTAGCACCTTTGTATGAAAGTGTTGGACTAAAATGAGTACACTGACAATTTTATACACATTGCCATAGTATCTTAGCATCATACAAAATATGTGTTGAGGTTCAAATATGTTGGAAAACTGTAATAGGAGGTACCTGAAATGCTATTTCAAGCACACATTTTGTGACTTTCTAATATAACGGGTGCTAGAATATAGACATGACCCAAGAACAATGCCTCCTGTTGAGAAATCAGGTTCTAAGACATGGAGAGCTTTAAATACAATGTTTCAATAGAATTTGTAATAAAATTGCTATTTGTCAAAGTTGTATTCTTTAGAAAAATACGGTTGTAGCCTCTAGAATACATATATGTGCTCCTGATCACTTATTATTTGTTAAATAGGCCGTAAAATTCAAGAAATTAGGAATAATATTATTGCAAACAGTTGGAAAACAATTAAACTGGTTGTGCTCAAAGTTTGAGCTTCATACCATCTTTAATTCATGAGAAATGTAAAATGTGAAAAAAATATTTGGCGCTGAGGGGAACTTTTCACTATATATTTGGCAGCCAAAGGGTTAATACAACACTTTCTGTCAATTTTAAGCTCAAACTGTGTCTCACTTTCTATTTGTCACATCATAGAGCTCCAGATAAGAAGGGGTAACAGGGATAATTAAGAGATAATTTTTCATATTTCTAAATAAAAACACATTGTGACCCCTCATTAGAACCGTCTCTGCAAGAAGGTTCTAATGAGGGTCCCAACGTATGTTTTCATAAACAAATAAGGATAATCCCTAAATTGTCCTTGTTACTCTTTCTTATCTGGAGCACCACAGACATCAAAACCGCTACTAACCTGTTAGACAGCCAAGAGGCTATCATTAGACTGTCATTTAACAAGAACATGTGTACTCTCTGTATCTGAGCAAAAGCCTCAATGTCAAGCTCTATCAAGTCGCCATTGTGGACGAGTTGTCTCCCTGGAACCTCTGTGACACTCTGAGAATGAGATAATAACCCTTAAAGAGCCAAAAATTAAAATTGTTGAATTGGCAACCAGTGTAGATCAAGATGAGGTGGCTCATAATGAGCTCCCTCATCTGAATCTACACTGTTTGCCCTCTAGTGTTCGAACTCTCAATATGATATAGCTCAGATGAAACATTTTTTGAAATTCTGCAGACGTAAATTTTGTCGTCTGCTTTTTGGTGCATTAAGGGATAACAGATTACCTCCTGAACAATGGTATGTGTAGTAAAAATTTTGCCAAGAAAACTATCTACTTCCTTTCTTCTTCTATGCAACAAATGAGCCATGACACGACAAAACCAACAAAGTGGCATGTGCACCCAGAGAATACTCTGATCAGCCTGGTCACTAGAGTCTTTGCTGTGTGCTTAACAGGAGCTAAGGATCTAAGATAGCCCCATGCAGTCTTGGGCATCTGCCCAGTCTGATCAGAGTCTTTGCTGGATATACATACCAATTTGTTGGTTTTGTCCTGTCACATCCCAATTATGTACAGAAAATTCCGTTGTTAAGACCACCTTTAAGACTGCCTAAAAGTGGCCTTATTAGTGAGGTGGGACTTAATATCAAATATAAAATCATAATGAAAATATCATTTGGGACTGGCAAAGACCAGTCTTAATAATGAAGCGGTCTTAATTTCGAGTGATCTTAATAGCAAAATTTACTGTATTGGAATAACTTAGAATAGCTGATGAAGTTAGTACCATAATGTCTTTATGACTGATCCACCTGATCTGAACTTTATAGACAGGCATGTTTTTCAGGTCAAAATGCTTACTGCAAATCAAAAGCAGATCAAAAGCAAACAATAAACTGCTGTTTGGCAACAGACTTTCAACTGTATGCTGTGAGCATAACCAACACAGTCAAACCTGTTTCAAGGGGTCGCTTAAGGGAAACAAAAAAATTTGCTGCTTAAGACAGATGATCCCTTAATACTAGGGCTGCGTATCAGTCAAATTTTTCGATAAGATATTTGTATCGATACAAAATGATAGATATACGATGTATCATTTGATACTTTCTTTTCCTATGTAAGCCTGCTTTCGAGTGTAATATTTACACTTTGTTATATTGTAGTGCTTTGTAGATATCATTACCTCTTGGCTTTTAGTCACCTTCTGCCTATAATATTAACCTGCTTTCTAGAGAGATTTAGTACTTTGTCATATCCACACTGTGTATTCCTAGTTCAGTCACCCTACATAGCATGCTAACTTGCTTGTAACAAACTTGTGTGGTGAGTGGTTATTTGTACCTTACATTTATCTTATATTCAGTGGCGGTGGGCTATCCCAAATTCTACTTGTTTATGCTGGGTGTGCCTATAAAGGCAGAAATTATGCCACAACAACAACAATGACAAAATTGGTTGAGGACTATATTGTAATATTTCAGTGTTGTGTAAATAAGTATATTTACATTCTTTGGTGGTGGATTATTCGCAGGTGTAGGAAACTTTAACTTTTGTCATAAATAAACACTTTTACCCATTATCCGGGTGCGCCAATAAGTCAACGACAGAACTGTAAGAATGAACAACAACAACAACAATGGCCGACACAGACAACCAGAGACGACAGCCTAACTTCTTTTGTTTGAAATGAGAAATTACTTAGAATTTATGCAAGGAAATAACAGATTTTGGGCAGAAGGAAACAGTGCAAAACTTCTTAGATTGATGATCGATATTTTGTTCGATACACTAACATTCGATTCGGTGTATCTATCGAACCTAATTAACCGGTATCCGATATAAACCGTGTACCGGTACACAGCCCTACTTAATACAGGTGCATTTGCTTTGGTTTAAGGGAGCCTGAAAAGGTGGCTCTTAAGGACAGGTGACCCTTAATATTGGTGATCACATAAGCAAGTTTGACATACCTTAACTAGTCATGCTATTGTTCAATCAGAGAACAAGGTAAGTGTCCAAGTTTATGATGACTGACAAAAATCGTTATAGTACTCACTGAACATCCCTCCACTTTCTCCAGCAGAAATGCAAGATTTCTTCTTGTCTCTTCCTCTGGGTTTTCCGGTTCTTTTTCTTTAGGCGTTTCCTCGACAACAGCTATAAATAGATTTAAGGTGAATGGGTACATTTTCAGGGGAAACAACTCTGTCAATTTCATTTTTGTCTTTTTTCACAGTAGGAGTCAACTCTTGAAGGGAAGAATTTGCTCCAACAGAAGCAAATTCTTTCCTTTAAGAGTAGACCCAATATTGGAAGGGCCTTGTAGCCAGGGAAGCAAATAGATTGTCAGAAAAGTTGAATCCCTCTGTAAAAGTGGTGATAAAACATAAAGATATACCCATGTACTTTAAATATGCTGATAACTGTTGAAGCATGACAAATTATATAGTCTTCATCAGACAGTAAAACCATAGCATAATGATAATGGTCAAATAAGTGTAAATTTCAGGTGGCATGTAGCTGAGTTGTTGCCTTATGTCCACCATAAACTGTTATGGTAATGTAAGGACATTCATTTAACCTAACCACACTATTCCTAGGCAGGCTTAGACCTCCTAAGCAGTCAATCAGTACTAAGTGCACATACCTTTGCCAGTAACTGACAACTGCCCCATTTGAATCAGCAGAAGGGGAAATGAAAGTAAATGGCTGGTACACTTATTTGTAAACCTTGTCACAGACAAGATATAGTACTCACAATTTAGGTATTAGAATTTCAGCTCTATCAATATGATAAACAAACCAATCGCCTTCAGAGTTAACAATGATCACAAATCTCGGTGATATATAAAAATTACCTTTATCACTGACCAAAGACATCTCCATCAATGAAGACATCAGGGTTTTCTGTTCTGTCAACATGTGGCTGACCTGGTACATTTCACCTTCAAGAACTGGCAAAGGTCAAGGTCAAATAAGATAAAACACTGCCCTTTAGAAAGTACTGGTCTTTGGCGGAGCACTGGTCACTTCCTGTCATCCAAGTTAATGATTGGTACATTTTCTCATACTTGTTTCATAACCTCATTTATAATATTGAGAACGGAGGCAAAAACGAAAAGGCCAGAGTTGCTTCCCCTATCAGTGTACCCATTCACCTTTATACGAATTTCCACCTTTAAAGCTGGACAACTCCATTTTCTCAACAGGTGGCACTATATAATACTCACCCCTAGATAACTATGTATATATAAGGGCTGATACCAAATGAAAAAGAGTTTTGGAAGGACACTCAGGGTCAAGTGCGTGCAACTATGATTACGTACCGCTGAGCCACTTGGTGAATGTCGTTAGGAGACTTGAACTGAACTGAAATGAAAAAGAGTCCTAGTTCCCATACAACCTGGTCATTGTGGCCAAACAAATTTGTTTAGCCACAATGACCAAGTAGTGACTCTTTTTCATTATGTAACAGCTCTTTCATTTTGTAACAGCTTAAAAACATTGTTAACCAGGTGTGATACTGTTTGCTAGATGAAGGCTTACAGAGCTCTAGACAAGAGGGGTATTTGATGATGATTGAGGGATAATTTTCTTTATTTCTCATTGAAACCATATGTTGTGACCCCTCATCTGAACCGTCTCGAGACGGTTCAGATGAGGGGTCACAACATGTTTTTATCCAGGATTAACAAAAGTTATCCCTAATTATCACCAAAAATACTCCCTCTTATCCTAGGGCTCTGGCTTAGCTTAGCCTACTGTAAAAAATCTAGAAATTGGGACACTAAAATTATCGTAAATGTCCTACAAAAGGAAGAGTTTGATTTAACAATGCAGTAATGGTTTCAAAAGATGCAAACGGAATAGCAAACAGTGTAGCCCCAGATCTGACCACTCCTTTAGGAGCAGTCAAATCTGGGTCTGCAATGTTTGCTCAGACCTATCTGTCCCAATATTTAGGATTTTCTTAAGTATCAAATAAGGATATTTGAGATCTCTCTGGCTGTTTCAATAAACTGTGTGTAGTTCTTGTAAACATTTTTCTTCAGCTCTTGTGCCGTCTTCTCTGAAAGGACATGAACTTTTTGCTTTGTCTCCAACAGAGTATCTTCCCCTTGTTCTGACAGTTTCGACACATCTGCAGAAATAACAATATATTGGCCGATTTGACACATCTGTAGAAATAACAATATGATAGTTTTCTATACATTTGGAGAAATAACAATATAACAGTTTTGACACATCTGTAGAAATAATAATATATAAGACCAATAAAGAAATGCATTTTTTTTAATAAAATTTTTGGCCATAAACAGATGTTTGTACAAAAATATTCATCATTTAGTTTCATACTTTTGAATTTTTAATAAAAATGCACACTATCTGTTCAAGTAAATGGTGTAGTGGACGCACATATAGTTTTAACATATTCACTTGTGGTTAGGGTGTCTATGTTTACATGGATAAATGGTAATGGTTCATGTATATGTCCTAAATGTTTACATAATTCACGTTTAACATAACCTGAACACGCCGTAGACCACCAACAAGTTGTAATATTTTACACAGTTGTCAGTAGTTAATTTTAATTGACGTCCTTGGAAACGTCTAAATCTTTATTTTCTACATTTTGTGCACTCTCTGCAAACCAATGACATGTACATGTCAGCCAGAGAATTGTTACATAATAGTCAGCAGCTAACTTTATATGTAATCTCTGTCGACAACATGTGTCCACGGTGTAACTGAAAAATTAGGACTACCTGTTTTTCACAGAATAAGCTTACCGGGAAGGTGAGATGACTGCAGTTTGTAACATTTACAGTAATAATCAATTAACCTGATTACTATGTACAATGTTTTATAAATTTAATCCATGTAGTTATCAAATACCGTCGGAAAATAATTTCTGTCATCGGAAATTGGTCAACAGTAAATACATTTTTAATACAGTTAGTAGGCCATTTTGAAATTTAATTTTTATAACAGATGTTTAATATACATAATGCCTCGACTTGGTAGTAATTATTCTACCTTCGAGTCTTTTGGTTCCTTTCTGAAAGGACCGAAAAATTTCTAGTATGAATTTAGGTATGGGGTACAGTTTGTGGTTTTCATACCCGACCTGCACGCTGACAGGTTTAATCAGAATCAGGATTGTTTACTGGTGATACGTCCAAAGACAATCATTCACCAGGACCTGTGAATCAGGGAAGCTAGTCCCTAGTCCTTATAAGAGAAGTAAACTTAGTAACTGAAGTAAACTTAGATTAGGGTCAAGTCAGGTAAATTCGGACAGTAGGTGAATTCGGACAGTGACATTGTTTCCTTTATATGTCAGTCGCTTGGAATTAAAACAAAACTGGGCAAACAGTGAAATTCCTGATTAGACTGTTCATTATGAGCCGTCTCATCTGATTTTCACTGTTTACAATGGTACTTTATGTCCGAATTTACTTGCTGTCCCAAGTTACTCGACTCCAGTCTATCCCTTATCTTAAACCTTATCTTGTTGCCTGATCTTATTTGCAGCACTGATGCAAGCACTGGTTTTCAGTTCATGTAAAACCACTAATACGTTGACAAGTCTGTTAAAATGCTTTTTTCCGAGTACTAGACCATCCGAATCAATCTGACATTCGACGTTGTCTAGAAGCTACCCAATAGAATGCTTACAATGCTCTGGATTGAAGCCTTGAGTGGCTAGATCTTGGGATAAACGTCCATCTGACATTTCAGTGCTGTTCTTTTTCTTATATACGACTCAACTCTACTGCAAAAAAGACTTGTTATAAGTTCTTCCTCCTACCCCATAAAGGCGGTGTTACAGTACATTTTTAAACCCTGTATATCGCTATTGGCATAGCAACCGTGCCAGTCAGGAATTACGGACAACTCGCCCAAAAGGCAACTCGCCCCAAGACAACCCGCCCCACATTCTGAGACAACCCGCCCCAAAGACAACTCGCCCCACAGTCTGAGACCACTCGCCCTTCTAAAGAATTCTGCGACCCGACCCCCCCCCCCCACACACACACACATACACACATATATCTGAACAGCGTTGTATTCTCTTATTGCTTAGAAATAAACCTTTTCATAGGCAAACGTGGCAGGTCGACTTCCAAGTGTCCAAGTTTAATTTCAGGACGAAGACTACAAGCTAGCGGATTGGTTAAAAATGCAGATTTTTTTATGTTGCTTCGTTCCCTCCCCCCGCCCCTCATTAAAATTTAAAGAGTAACTACACTTCAGGAACTGACTGAATCAGATCCCAAACCCACAGTATAATAAAGTGAATTATTACAAACGTTTGTATATGCTGCATACTTGCATATTAATTCAAAGAATGACCGGAGGGGGAGACGAATTCGACATTGACCTGAGATGTTGGTGACTTGGTGGTGGTTGGTGGCGGGAGAGGGGAAAGGGGTGCTTGTTTGTATCCGGGAGGCTGGTTTGGGTGGTATGAAGGCGGTTTGGGGTGGTTTGGGGTGTTTCCAGGACCGGGGGTAGGTATGTGAAAGGGGTTTGGATTTCACTGTATGCGGAAGAACAAGTGGTGAAGTGAAGATCTGGGCATGGTGGGTATGGTGAGAATGGTTTAGTTGAAAGTGGTGAGTTGGAGTAGGGAAATGTAGGATAAGGAAGAGGCAGAGAAGGGTCCTGGGAGAGGGTTGAGGGTAAGTAGGGTGTAAGAGGTAAAGAATTCTCTTCATATTGCCTTCACTGCCCTCCACGTAACTCCACGCCCCACACCACTCTACCCAACAAGCCCCCCTCCCCCAATCAAAATGCATGACAAGAGAGCACGTCAAACTAACTAGACACACTAATTTTTGACAATGCACAATGAAAATGTATAACACATAACAACTGGTCAACAAGACAACATGTTAAACTGACAAGATATCATGTTATTTGGATAACAGATGGTGGAAATGATCGGCATGTAATATCGACTGGACAAGATAAGCATGTCGAACTGACAAGACATAATGGTTTCCAGACAATACATAGTTGTTTTTTTATATGGCATAATGCACATGAACAGCCTATAATAACAAGTGAAGACAACATGTCAAACTATTCAGACATAGTGGTTTCAGACATGGCATAATGGCTTTCTGACAAGACAAAATGAAACTGAACTGCATATAATAACAAATGAAGATGACAGCATGTCAGGCTGACTAATTAAGCTTTTCAGACAAGACACAATGACAGTGAACAGCATATAATAACGAGTGAAGAAGACAGCATATCAAAATGACAAGACACAATGGTTTTCAGACAAGACATACTGAAAATGAACAGCATATAATAACGAGTGCAGAAGACAGCATGTCAAACTGACAAGACATAATGGTTTTTAGAAAAAACATAACGTGAATGAACAACGTATAAATTTACTACGCATCTACTATCTAATGCAACGGACATCCTTCTAAAGGCTATGAAAATGTGTTACGGTCTACCGTAAGACCAAACATTCTGTAGAAAAACTGATTTCCTTTGATTTAGTTATGACAGTATTAAAACCGTTCAGTGAAAGTCACGATAACCAGATTTGTGACATCATTCTATATCAGAGCCTCGCTGTATTCTGTGAACCTCAAGCTAACAGAGTGACCGCCGTGGATGTGGTTTATAATGTTGCTGACAGGTACCATTATAGACAAATTTTGTGACGAAGATCAACTGAACCGGCGTTTATGAAATGACTTTGATCGTTTGTCTTTTTTATTATTTTGAGATGACGGAACGTTTCTGAACCTGTTCCAACTACGAAATGTTACAATAGTGGATGGACCCGCAGTAATAACGCATGTGGCAGGCAGCATGTAAAACTGACTAAACACAATGAAACTTAACAGCCTGTAATGTTTGTCATTCTAACATGACGTTAACGTTTTTCCCATTAAATGCATAGGAAGCGGCATCGTGTGAAAATTTGTGATAAATCACATCGCTAACGTCGAGACGAGACGTGACGTGACGCCTTGATGACTTCGAATGTAAACATTTGCTCCTTTTGGCGTCCACCTCAAAAATAGTCCCTTAGAAAACGTTGTAATACACCTGTATTTCGTTATAATGTTAGAATAGAAATAATATTTCCTTACCCGTGAATTATCGCTAATGAATACATGTATTGTCGGGCACATACGTGTATTAATTCACGTCGGCTTCGCTGGATCGTAAATTAATATATCGTGATCTGCCCTCTAACAACTTGTATTAATTAGGAAATAGAGTCTTGTTTACAGTAATTTGTTGTCCAATATATCAATTTTTGTTTTCTATGGTAAAGATAATCAGATACCCAGTAAATATAAAGAGTAACTAGACTTCAGGAACTGACTGAATCAGATCCCAAACCCTATCCCCAACATCAAGAAGGCTCCACGTATGCCATTTTGCCTCAATTTGAAAATAAACCCTTATGCCATACACGGTCGAATGTTTTCGAGATGTCACAAAAAACCATACATGTATGTTGTTTTGCAGCTATATTCTGGCATACTCGGTCATAAATATCAATTAACTGATAGATTGTTGAGTGGCCCGGAATGAACCCAGATTGATAGGGATAGATTAGATTGTCCATTTGAAAGAAATTTTATTACTATCTGAAGTAAAAAGTCCACAAATTACTTTCCTGCGTATATTAATTTATCAATATTCAATCTATATCTATAGATTTTCCTGTGTTAATTTATAGCTTTTTGAATATATTCTCTCTGTTGACAGTCAGACTACTCTTAGATTATAAAAGGTAAATTTACATGATACTTTAGTTGCTCAGAATCAAATACCACCATTCCATGGTGTTTGTAGTCAAAACTGACAGAGTTTTCAGAAATTGTTAACTTACTTAAATGTTCTTTCTATATCCTATTAAATATTTTCCACTTTAAATACATTGTCTTTCACATGCGTGTCTGTAATGAAGGTATCTTCAGCACTAAGCTGCGATTTAATGAGTTTCATTGTACATCATCTGAGTGTTACACGAACTAGCGCTCAATATATTGTTCCTGAATTGATTTCTTCTGTTTGCGCGCTTCTTTCTTATTTCACTTGTAAAACATGAGAGTATTTCACGGTAAACCGTAAGACCATACCTTTTGGCACGACTATAGAGCTGCTAGCTAAACCCGCTAAACCGGTGTAGGGAACCAGTGGCACACACGGGCTGAGGATATCGGCACGACCGTCGTGCCGATAAGAATCCTTATCGGCAAGACGGTCGTGCGGATAAGAATCCTTATCGGCAAGACGGTCGTGCGGATAAGAATCCTTATCCGCACGACGGCGATCAGATACTCCATTACAGATGCTATGGTCTTTCTTACAATGGTTTCATACAACACTGTGTCAGCAATTCATATGGAGGATATTAAATAACTTTAAAAATGGTATAAAAGCATCTTATGGCCATCTTTTAGATGTTAAAACGTCTGAGAACCGGCATCCAGCTTTACCGCTAACGGGGACAATCTTATTTTTGGCATATTCCAGCTCGATGTGCACAGGTTGCATCGTTTATACATATGTATGTAAAAACGTATTCAGTCAGAGTGACAGTATGAGTTAGCACTGGAAAATTGGTTTAATTGCCATTTTTAATTTATTTTTTTATTTGTTCTGCTTATGTACAAATCCTGAGAATTCAAAAAATTAATAAATAAACAACAACAACAACTAATAAGTGCAACCCAACAATTGTTATATCTGACAATATTTATCAGACAAGTAGAACAACTGACTTTGACCGACAAGTTATTAAAAGAAAGTTAGGCATGATTTATCAGACTAACTGTCTTTAACTTGTCGGTTAAGGTCAAAGATTTATTTCAGTTGTTGGACAAGGGCAAAGATTTTTTTACTCATTTTATACCAGTTAAGTCTGCTACAATAAATTTAATTTTGTTCGATAATACATTTACATTATGTAATGCTATTTATAAATAGGTTTCGACATTTTCCTAAAAGGATTTATTTGTCTAGATTTCTTTCAGTAATTTGTCAGTTAAAATCTAAGATTAGTTTCTATTGCTTATTCAAATCAATGGTTTATTTCAACACATTTTATATTGGTAACACATATTATAAATTGATAAATTTAAAATGATTGATATGAGCCGGAATTAGGCCGTAAACAAAATATTGACAAAAACTTTGCTAGGAAAAAAGTCTGACACAAGCAGGTTACAATCAAATATTTTTCTTATTCAGCTTGTCTGTCAAGGTCAAAGATTTGTTAGAAATAAGTTTATGTCAGTTAACAAAATAAACTATTAATTGGCAAATGTTTTTTGCGACAAATGATTTTTATTAAAAAAAAAAAAAAAAAAAAAAAAAAAAAACAATAATAGAATAAATGCCATGCGGGGTCTTGAACCCGGGTCGTAGGTTTCCAATGTCACACACGTTCCCACTGCGCTACAGCCGCTGATAGTTTGAGAGCGATAATCTGAATTACTTATTAAATGTCAAATGTTCAATATACAGCTGTTGTCATACCCACATCGGACTGTGTTTTAACTGTAATAAACTTGTTGTAAACGTTAACCTGATCATCCGACCAGATAAAAAAGTATTCAGCAACTGATCTTGAAATATATAATTCGCATTTTCGCAATTATTCGCCGGCTCTATGTTCGACGGTCAAAAGGCTTCCATGATGAAATATAAGAAAATTATTGAAATTAACATTGTGTGTTGTGACTCAAATACTTAAGAACAATTTTTACAAACAGAAATGAAATAATATTATTATACCATAATAATAATAATTCTCAGAATGATTGCAACTTTGTCTATAGAAGATCTGACCGCCGTCGTGCGGATAAGGATTCTTATCGGCACGACCGTCTTGCGGATAAGAATTCTTATCGGCAAGACCGTCGTGCCGATAAGGATTCTTATCCGCAAGACGGTCGTGCCGATAGTCACTCCCGGCACACACGTGCGAATCCACACTTCCGGTCTGAGAAAAATTGCATGAGAAAAATATCCACACATTATTATTGACATGTCGTGGTTATTTGGAGGTTATAACAAGGGCGGCGAGACGGGAATACCTCCAGGTTTTTCTCCTTCCCCAGGAGCGGGTGGAGGAGCAGGTGGCAAGCCTCCAGATTCTAGTGACAAGTCGAAAATGGAAGCTTACCGGTTCGATTCTGCTGCCCTTGAGCGAGCTGCTGAGGCTGCTAAGACGCTGGAAAAATCAAGTAAATGAATGACTTACACCAGTGACATTTCACTATTGAAAAAGCAGCTTAAGCTGTTTTATTAAATTCAGTTTGCAGGGGCCTAGCATGTGTACTATGGTGTCTGTAACATAACCAAACCATGTGTTTCATAATGTCAAGGTCAAGAATTATAATGGTCCATAGACTCCAGTTGAAACATACGAATTGTTGTTATGCCAGCAAACAGTCCCATTCCTTGTACAATCCTTTCACCATCATGATATGCAAGTGCTGTTTGCTTTTCAAGGCCTAAATAATAGGGCTATATAGCTCTTAACACATTTACCCAGTTAGAAGACCTGTCTTTTCCCTTTCAGAACAATCCCAAAATTCTTGATTTGTCTAGACATTTTGGGTGTGTTCAGGATAAAAAGCAGAATTTTGCCAGACTAATTTGCATGTTTGTAGTAATATTGAAAGGGGAATTTCTGGTCTTTCAGTTGAATAAACTCTAATGAAGTTTATTTTCTCATCTGCGCAGTCTGATAAGAGCTTTGCTCTTTGCACTTAGGATATGGAACCTGAGGAATCTGAATTGTTTACTGGTGATACGCCAAAATTGACAATCTTTCACCAGGGGGCGTGACTGGAGGAAAATTAGTCCCTAGCTCTCACGAGAGATGAGAACTTTGACACACAATCATCTGACATTTCAGCAGAGGAAATCAGGGAATCAGGGAGGTCATTCCAGTCCCTGATGGTCTGTGGAAAGAAGCTACATTTATATGCATCTAAACTAGCAATGGGTATCTGAAATGCCATGGAATGTTGATTTCTGCAACGCCTAGTTTTGGGGACAAGGTCACCTGTAGGTATTCTGGCTTTACCTTTCAGACCTTTGTATAGCAATATGAGTCGGTTATCCTTCCTCCTCTTTTTGAGGCTTTCCCACTTAAGTTGCTCAAGGATGCCAGTCATGCTACCCGCCTCTCGGGTGTAATTCCTAGTTACAAACCTAGCTGCACGGTTTTGCACCTTTTCTAACTCTTCCTGAAGGCCTTGTGTATAGGGATCCCAGACCGAGCTTCCATATTCGAGGATGGGACGCACCAATGTCTTATAGCCTACTTCTTTCACTTCTTGGGGACAAGAAAACAAATTTCTCCTTAAGAATCCTAGGGTTCTGTTGGCCTTAGTGCAAATATTAATGATATGGGTATTCCATTTCAAATCACTTGTAATTGTTACTCCAAGGTATTTGATACTTTCAACATTTTCCAGTACTGTACCCTCAAGGGTGTAAGAAGCCTGGATTTTGTTGTGCTTTTTTGTCAGCTGCATCATGTTGCATTTGACAGGTTGAAATCTCATACCCCATTTCCTAGCCCAACATCCTAAACGATCAATGTCTTCCTGAAGTTTCACTGTATCATCTATTCCTTTTATTTCACGGTAACAAACACAATCGTCAGCAAAGAGTCTTATTTCAGACTCAATGTCTGCAGAGATGTCGTTTATATACAAGGAGAACAACAAGGGACCAAGAACGGTGCCCTGTGGGACACCAGACACAACAGGGGCCCAGTCTGACATAACACCATTTACTACTACTCTTTGTTGTCTAAAGCATAGGAAAGCGTTTATCCAATTCAATGTTGAACCACCTATACCGTAGCTAAATAGTTTGCTTTTAAGGAGTTCATGCGGGGGTGTATCAAAAGCCTTTTCAAAATCTAATATAAAAGTGTCAACCTGACCCTTATTGTCTAACACTTTTGCCCAATCATCTATCACCGTAGTCAACTGAGTTTCACAGCTATGCCATTTTCTGAATGCATGTTGTTTGTCTGACAAAAGTTTATGTTCATCAAGATGGGCCATTATATTCGAACACACAATATGTTCAAGCAGCTTGCAAGGTATGCAGGTCAAGGATACCGGACGATAATTACGGGCAAGAGACCTGTCCCCCTTCTTGAACAGTGGGCAAATGTTCGCAAGAGACCATTCACGAGGGATTTCACCTCTATCAATCGATTGTTGAAAAAGATGGGCAAATACCGGACCCAACTCTGTCGCCAACTCCTTTAGAACTCTAGGATGAAGTTCATCAGGTCCTAAGGCCTTAGATGGGTTTAATCCTTTAAGAAGTTTTGTAACTCCTTCCTTAGTAACGACAATTTCTTCCATGAATGGGGCTGATCTATCCAGAAGAGGGACCTGGTTGTGTTCTGTTTTGGTGAACACATCCGTGAACTGACCATTAAATTCATCCGCCTTCTCGAAATCCGATTGGGCGACCCCACCTCCGTTCCTCTTTTTTAAAGGGGGGATACCTTGGGTGTCTTTTTTCTGACTATTGATGTACCTATAAAAGTCCCTGGGATTAGCCTTAACATCACCAACCAAGTTATTCACATAGATAGCATGCTGCTTCCTAATATCAGCTTTGATTTCTCTCCGTAAAGTTTCAAATTTAGATCTAATTTTTGCACTGCCAGTCTTCTTAGCTTTTGCATGAGTTGCATTTCTTCTGCGAATCTTACGTCTTATTTCAGGTGTTATCCATGGAACCGAGGAGACCGTGCGACTAGTTTTTGATGGAATATGCTTATCAGCTGAGTCCCGAATGAAAGAAGTAATCAGATTGAAGTTTTCTTGGACCGAGCGAGTGTCTGAGTTACCATTAAAGTACTTTTCTTTTGCAAATTTAAGTGTTTCTGCCCTCATAGATTCATAATCACCTTTCTGATAACGATAAACTTTCCTCCTAGGTTTCTTGATGGGGGGAATAACTACTTTCAAAGTTCCAGAAACAATGTCATGATCACTGAGTTTGTCTGGAGAGTGGATGTCTACAAATTGAGTAGGAAGGGAAGTCATTATTAAATCCAATGTGTTTCTTTCTCTTGTAGGGAAGTGGACTAACTGCTCCAATCCATGATCATTCATAATGTCTACCAACTTTTGTCCCTCCGACTGACTCAAGGCTGAACCAGATTTGTTGAGTCTGTCAGGCCAAACAATATTTCGGAAGTTGAAGTCCCCTAGTACATGAACTGAGGGTGGTTTGTTGCCTTTATGTTTATTCCTGATTTTATCAAGCTGTTCTCTGAACAAACGGTCAAAATCTTCCAATTTTAACAATTTTTCATCAGGTGTTCGATACCAACTTGCCACAAAATGAGAAGTTTTATTTGCAAACACTTTAACCCATACTGATTCTGAGTCGTTTTCCAATTCTGTGATGGGCATATGCGGGATGTCCTTGTGGATAAGCAACATTACACCACCGCCTGAACCATTTCTATCCTTCCTGTATACACTGTATGGAAAAGTTTCTGGAAACAATTCTGAGGTTGATATGGAGCTGTCAATTTTTGACTCTTGAATTGCCACAATCTGAGGTTGATGAAAGTCAAGGAAGGCCAACAACTCAAGTTTCTTACCCCGTATACTATTGATGTTTATGCTTGCAAATTTCAATCCGCTAATAAATTTGTCTTTATTTGTCACATTTTGGGGAGTTTTAGTTCCATTATCCTTTGCCAATGGAGCAAACCTATTTTGATTTTCCAAGTTTAATTGCTCTGAGAAGAATGAGACCGAAAAATTGGAAAAGTGGCATTTTGGACAAAACCACAAGCAGTTTGAGGTTTTCACAGCATCAAATTCAGATTCTGTGATGAGAGAGCATTCATTGTGAATCCACATATCACATTTGTCACATTGGACTGCTTTGTGACCATATAGAACAGGACCGCTGCATATATCACAGTCAGCTTTACAGCCAGTGCAATACCAAGATCCATTTCCTGATTTTAATTCCAACAATTCTTTTTCACTGAGTTTTACACATGTCACATGAAAGGATTTTCTGCATTCCTCACATTTAACAACCTTGTCTGCCGCCTTACAATATTTATTGCATTGACAGCACAGGGACCTGGGACCTGGGTTTGTTTCAATATCCCCAGCCAGGATGATTAGTACTAGCAGATTTGTACCTCTTGACGGTTTAAAGCTGCGTAGACTTTCCGATTTTCTGCAGTTTCCAAGTTTCCTGGAGTATGCCAAAAAATGGGATATACTACCAGGAGGGTTTCCAAAACCAATACCACATTCCTGGTTTGAGTCCAGGGAATGTACCGAGTTCAGCCGTTTCCATACAATGAATCCAAGCACCAACACCAAAGCCAAGTGGTAGAGCAGCCGAGCCCTAGCCTGGGAGTGACCATGCCTAGCAGCCGATCGCTCTACATTTGAATGTACCTGACCGAGAGCCATTTTCAGAGAGACCAGTTTGGTTAGACAAGTTGTTCTTGACGCCAAAGATACCACAAAAGTGAGACAAATGCTGTGCCCGGCGGGGAGGTGACCCTACCTGCTGCACAGATACGAAGATGTCCAGACCCAAAGATACCACAAAAGTGAGACAAATGCTGTGCCCGGCGGGGAGGTGACCCTACCTGCTGCACAGATACGAAGATGTCCAGACGGTGCACAGACGGCTACAAAAAATCCCAAAAACCAGCCGGTTTGCGATCTAGCTATGTCCAAATGCGCAAGTTGGCTAGTGAATGTCAAAAGGCTGCCACCAAGCACACCAGTAACAAAATTCAGGTCAAGCCACAAAAATTCAGACCTGAGGAAAACAAGGGGAAACAATCCAGCAAACAATTCAGATTCTTGGGAATATCCACAGATTAATCTACTAGTAATCTATTGTACTAGAAGAAAATGTATTATCAGGTCAATAACAATTACTGTGCAAAATTATAATTGTTGAGAAACAAAATGAAAATTTCAGTACGAAAAGTGTTTGGGCGAATTTCGGCGCGAAATTTTTACCCACGAAAACTAATGACTTTGAAGTAAATCACACAAATCACACAAAAAATATCAGAAATGAATGGCCAGCACTTTGAAAACGCTGGTTACACTAAATCTGAGTTGAAAAACAGACAGTAAATAACAATAAACAAGAAAGAAACTTCTCTTTTGCTAGAGCTAATTTCTAACGATCCTCCTGGGGTAAAACCCAGCAGTTAACCCCCTATAGATGTATAGGAATGTATAGAGAAAAAGAGTGGTTCTCTTTAGGCTTACAGGCTTGTCTGAGTCTTCATTGTGCAAATAACCTGAAAGCAAGCTTGTGCATGATGTGGCTCATATCATATGAGCTGCAACACGACAAAACCAACAAAGTGGTAGTGTGCCCAGCACCTTTAGATGAGCCTGGGCATCCAGCTAGTCTGATCAGAGTCTTTGCTGTGCACTTAAATGGTAGAGCTCAAAGTGTCTATACTACCTCCAAATCGACAAGGAAGACTACTCAGACTGGGCGGATGTCTAGGCTGATCTTAGTCTTTGCTGTGCGCACATGCCATTTTGTTGTGTCATGGCTCATATGTTAAATGTTGTTTTTACAGAACATGCAAAAGATGCACTAGACCTGTCAAAGATGCAAGAACACACCATTCAGCTGGAGCATCAGAAAGGCATCAAGGTACAGTACAGTGAGATAAAAAAAATAGTTCCTTGATGTTTTAAAAGTTTACCATGAGAGAACAGAGCTTCAGGTAAGAGTGGATTTTTAGGAAAACTACAGATGATATTTCGTATTTATGAATAAAAACTTACATTGTGACCCCTCGTTAGAACCGCCTTGTTGATGTGGTTCTAATGAGAGGTCACAATGTTTTCATCTAGTATGAACAGTATTAATCTCTTAAATATCCTCAAAACTCACTATTAGCTGGAGCTCTGCGGAAGCAACACTGAACAGTATTTCTATCCAAGGAACATTAGTTATGCCAATTTTGCCAGCCACTTCTTAAAGGTTTTATATATAAGAAGTAAGGCAAACAAAGGTTATTTTATTCATTTCTCCATTCCAGAGTTCCTGCTGTTTTCTGAATTACATCGGTCCATTACCTCTTGGGGCTGCATATTTAGCTCTTAATCATCTTGATTCTCAGAGAGATAGTTACAGGCCCACTGCATCTTTGGCACAACATGTCAAAAGCAGGTCCTGCCCTGACTCCTCACCCTTAATTACCTTTTAACCTCCCTGCTTTGAATCAGGTACATGTATCTAGGATAAAGACTATTGGGGGCCCTATTACCCTTGGCCCCCCAATTTTTGACTGGGCCCCTGTTTTGAGAGAAAGTGCATATTAATATCTTAATGTAAAATTCCAGTTTTCGGCAGTCTGTGCCCTTAAACAAAATGCTTAGTCTTTTTACCTGCAGTTAGCGCTTGATGGACAGAGAAGTTTACAGTTGCGAGGCATTTGGGATCAACTCTCTGACCACTCGACTAGGATGACTCAGAAGAGGGTTTCTTATTCTATCAAAATTATCTCTGGAACCCCACCTCATATGAAGTGCTGAAATTTTAGCATATTTATTGTAGGAAATGGAAGCTCAGATTGAACAAATGAAGTTAGAGCAGGGCCGAGTGTTGCAAGAAGAGAAGCGTAAAACTATGGCAGAGGAGACAAAACATCACCAACAGAGAGCCCAGTATCAAGATCAGCTAGCCAGGAAGAGATATGAGGAACAGTTGGCACAACAGGTAATTACTCAAAATATTTGGGACTCATTAAACGATTAAATTAATGATGGACTAAATTTATTTTTCTAGCATTTAAAAAACCATTTGGTGCAGAAATGCAAATGGTACCTTCTGATCAGATAAGACTGGCTTTGTTTATTACCAGATTTGGTGTTTTGAATTCTTGCAGACTTTTGTGAACTTTGTATTTTGCAGGCTAGGATGAATGAGGAAAACTTAAGAAAGCAAGAAGAATCAATAACTAAACAAGAACAGATGAAAAAATGTAAGTGTGTATGTGTTGATCTGCAGAACTCCAGAGAGACAGCTAAGAGCTCTAGACAAGAGGAAGTATTTGGTGATAACTTGAGATAATTGTTGTAAACTCTGCATAAAACATACAGTAGAACTTCAATGGCTCGAACCCTGATGGCTCGTTCACCCTGCCTGGCTAGAACTCTTTTCTTGGTCCCTAGAGACCACTTTATAGAGAAACTAACCCTGGATGGCTAGAACTACCCTTGGCTGGAACTAATTTTCATGGTCCCAAGCCTGTTCGAGCCAATGAAGTTCTACTGTATGTTGTGAACCCTCATCTGAACCGTCTTGAGGAGATAGTTCAGATGAGGAGTCACAACATATGGTTTCAATGAGAAATAAGAAAAATTATCCCTCAATGATCATCAAATACTCCCTCTTATCTAGAGCTCTGAAGGGCTCTGAGGGGATGGTCGAAGGGATGATAATTATGAGCCTAGTTTGTTGATTCCGTTGTATACATGTGTTGTCCAGCAAACAGTACAATAAAAAGGTAAAGATTTCCTGTAGCCTAGTGGCCATGTTGGCAGTGGAGTTTAGACGGCCATGGCACCATATCTTCAGCATAGTATATGAAAGGCAGAGCCCATCTCTCTCATTTTTCTGCCTTTGAATCTGCAACCCTCTTCACAACAATAAAACATCTCTAACCGCCGGATGACGTATCTCTGAACAATACCTGATTTGAAAAGCCCACACCCTCTACACAATAACAAAGTGTCTCTAACCACTTGATGACGGGTCTCTCAACAAAACCTGATTTGAAAAACCTGTGACCCTCTACACAATAAGGAAGTGTCTCTAACCACTTGTTGACATGTCTCTCGACAAAACTAGATTTGAAAAATTGTTGCTTGCTTTGACTTAAAAGTTGGGCATATCTTGTTGGTATCAGTATTGTGTGAAAGTCAGTTGCACGCAAACTATGTTTATTCCAAGCTATGGCTCCAAATAGACTGCAGGGAAGAGGTCGAGGGTAAAATGAAAATCAGCATTATTAACCCTCAAAGCACCAAAAACAGCAGAAAACAAAATTTACATCTGCAGTATTTCAAAAAACCTTCCATACAAGTAAGCCAGATTAAGAACTCAAGGACATGAGGGCAAAGAGTGTAGATCCAGATGAGGCAGCTCATTATGAGCTGCCTCATCTGGATCTACACTGTTTGCAAATTCAGCTGTTTTCATTTCTGGCACATAAGTGTCAAAATGTGATTCTTCATTAGAAGTGCTGCTTTGAGGTCATCAGACCTCCATCCATATTCTCTTGAGTGCAGTTTATCATGTAAAATTATTGACTGGATGTTTTCAGCCACGATGGAGTATGAAGCCGAGTTGCGGCTGAAGAACGAGATGAAGAGAATTGAAGCAGAGCTTAGAGGGAGAGCTAAAGTAGACAGAGAAAATCAAGATATAATCAAAGACCAGATCAGGCTGAAAGCTAAAGAAAACAGACAGACTGTTCTAGAATCTATAAAGTAAATATGTACAAATATTTATAATTTGTAAATAGTGTAACATGTAATTTGGTGTTTTCATATTTTGCAAATTTTTATCTCATAATTATTTGCATGTTCATCTCTACCTAAAGACATTCATTTTGTAGAATCTTGGTGTTATCTGATATGTACTGCATTATACATAATGTACTGTTTACGTAAAACAAAAACAACTGGGCCCAGTTTTGCAGAACTTCCTAAGCTTATCAAAGTTATCAGTTAAGGATTTGTTAAGTTTTCTAGCACATATCAAACCAGGTACATGTATGCTAATATTCTTATCAAAATAATTGGACCAGCTTTTGTGATGCAAAAGCTCCTCATATTGCCTTTTTCAAAAATTGCTTTGTTTTGCTGAAAGACTTTTGAAAATGTAACTTCTTGTTAACTAAAAATGTTTTTAGTTCTGAACAACTGGGCACTGCTAAGTTTATTAGAATGCCATTCAAATGAAAACTTTATGACACAGGGTATAGGTTAGGTATAAAATACACTTGTACTGCCTTGCGGTACAAGCCGGCTTTTATAGCGACATGGTAGAGTGCTCGACCTTAGATCGAAAGGTCCCAGGTTCGATTCTCGGCCCAGGCGTGAGTTTTTTTTAAGAGTCCGTGACAAATGGCGCCCAACATAAATGACCCACATGTGTACTAGAACTCCTTAAGTCTCATTTTCCAGTGATTCTTATAACTCCTGAGAATTCGAGGACGAATTCAATCTGGAGGGGGAGAATGTCACAGGGTATAGGTTGGGTATGAAATACACTTTTACTACCTTGCGGTATAAGGCGGCTTTTATAGCGACGTGGTAGAGTGTTCGACTTTAGATCGAAAGGTCCCGGGCCGAGATTTTTTAAGAGTCCATGACATTTATTTCTTAACAAAAACATATGTTGTGACCCTTCATTAGAGCCGTCTCAGTGAGACGATTCTAATGACGGGTAACAACATACTTTTTTATAGAAAAATATGGAAAATTATCCTTATCTGGAGCACTGATTTCTTCTTTCAGGACTGCAGGTTCAGTGTTAGGCACAGGGTTCCAGGCCTTTGTATCAGACTGGGACAGAGTCACAGCAACGGTAAGGTTTCACAATATTTACTCTACCTGCTTTTCAGCTTGTTTTCCACCTCCCTTGGGCGGAAAGAATAGGCACTCTGTGGCATGTTTGAACTGCTAAGAGTTACATGTAGATCAGCCTGCACATCCTCAGTCTCTGCATTTCAGAACATAGATCCCTTTGGATTCGTAGTTTCTTGATACAAACACAGAAGTCTTCGATCAGATTGCAGATTTTCAGGTGTTTAACTATTTGTGGAATTCTTGTTATGTCATAAAAGGCATAGCATTGCATAATGCTATGCCTTTTATGAATACCAAGTGAATGAATGATGTTATTTGTAGACTATACTATGAAAGAATACAAACCTGTTAACCATCTGAGTCTCATTTGCCCTATCAGTTTGGAGACTTCTGGATATCCATCACATTCTTTTATGACAGAAGTCCATAATGCCTATACATTTCAGTTCATCTCATAAAACTGGCATGAGAGTGTTATTGTGACTTGCATCAGATCACATGCACAGTCTAATGCAACAAACACCCTTCCAAAGGCAATGAAAATTTGTTGTGGTCAACTGTCAGGGTAAATATGATAATTGGAGGTTAATTTTTGACAAAGATCAACTGAGTCGGGGTCTGTCAAGAAATGATTTTGATAGTTTCTTTTAATTATTGAGATTATTGAACATTTCTGAACCTACCTCAACAACAAAATGTTGCTATAGTAGATGAATCTGTAGTAAGGCTCTGCTATATTTATACCCCCGGCATACGAAGTATGTCGAGGGGTATATTGTTTTCGTCTTTCTGTCCGTTCGTCCATCCGTTAGTCCGTCCGTGTGTTAGTTAACATTTGCGTTAAAGTTTTGCGTTAAGTTTTTTATTTTGCTTCTGTTAACCGGAACTTGTTCATAGATGCTTACTATTTTAGTAGAGGATGGAAACTGACTAATTTGCATCATCTGGATGCAGCTGCTGGCCTAAGGTCAAGGTCACAGACTTCGAAATTTGTACAATAGCTGTGTTAAAGTTTTGCGTTAAGTTTCTGCTTTTGCTCTGTTTTTATGAAAGACTTAATTGTAACTTGTTCATATGTGCTTAGTGTTAGTACAGGATATATACATATTAGTTTGCATCATGTGGCTGCTGCTGCTGATGAAAGGTCAAGGTCACAGACTTAGAAATTTGTATACCATTTGTGTTAAAGTTTTGTGTTAAGTTGTATTTTATGCTTAGATTTTTAATATTCTTGAATAGAACCTTTTGCAATGCTACTAGGTTCACTTCTATGTTGAAAGGAATTAGTTTGCATTATCTGGATGCTGCTGCTGACCGAATGTCAAGGTCACTTACTTTGAAATGTGTATACTCTTTGCCTTAAAGTTTTATATCAATTCATATTTTGTGCTTGTAGTTCAGATATACTTCAATGAAACCTTTTATTATGCTACTAGGTTTACTTCTAGGTTGAAACTGATTTGTTGACATCATCCGGATGCTGCTGCTGACTTAAGGTAAAGGCCACACACATGCAAATTTGTGTTGAAAATTTGTGTTAAATTTGTATGTTTTTTTTTTGCTTATGCAAATTTTAGATGGAACCCTTTAGCTTCTGTCTATAGGCCTTTCACTTGTTTGTTATAAATTGTCCACCTGTCTGTCTGTTTATTAACTTTCGCTTCAAAGCTTTGTATTAAATGCATTATTAGGGGGTGGCGCTGGCCGGGGGTATACGTGAGCCCCTGCTCACTTGCTCTAGTATGGAACTGCACTGACAGCTAGCAGTGGTTAACCATTGACTTTATTTTTCAGGCTGCTGGTTTAACCTTATTGGCTGTTGGAGTATATGCTGCCAAGTATGGTACTGGTGTAGGGGCCAGATATATTGAGTCACGTCTTGGCAAGCCCTCCCTCGTGAGAGAGACATCAAGATTAACTGTGATAGAAGCAGTTAAACACCCAGTGAAGGTAGGAATTTTGTCTTATATAATTAGTCAAAGGCCCAGATAATAATGGGTTTTGAGGATAATTCAGACTTTTTTTCTTGTTTCTCACTTAAAATGTATGAGCTGAGACACAAGAAAATCAACAAAGTGGCATGTGCCTCCAGCGAATACTCTGATCAGCCTGGGCATCTGCAGCTAGCTTAGACTCTAAGCTTCCCTTTCAGCGCATGGGCAGATCTGTGATCAGTCTGTGTGGATGCTAAGGCTGATTTGAGGCTTCGCTGGGCGCATATGCCATTTCGTTGGTTTTCTTGTGTCGCAGCTTATATGGTGTGACCTCTCATAGGAACTTCTTAAAGAGGCAGTTCTAATGAGGGGGTCACTCAGTATGTTTTCATGGAGTAGGGAGAGATACACTGGAGCGCCGTTATAACGCGGGTGTCGGGAGACATAAAATAGAACCGCGTTATAAGTGATCACGTGTAATAACGATCTTCACAGAAATACCCCACCCACTAATGAAAAAACCCATGTTTACATGTTCGTAGCGCTTATTTAGCCCTTACGAGGTAGATAGACATGTTTACTGCTTACCTGACACAATGAAAGTACTGACGTCGCTTAAAAAATTTCTAAGCAGCCTACAGATAACCAAATCGGGTTTAAGCTTTGTTTTTTTTTTCCGTTTATAAAATTCTTTTATAATGTTTTCTTTGGAAGTAATCAGTGACTACTACGCACAGCCTTTTTCCTGAGCGTCGGCTTGTGTATTGTGTATATGAGGTGACCTTCGCTAATTGGTGACACGTGATATGCGCTAATTATCGAAGTCTTTCACACCTTGGCAAGACAACAGATGCTTTGATTGTCTGTGATAACTTTTGACACTCTGTTGATTAAAATTATGTAAACAACCCAATAAACTTTTAATGGTTATTTTCTATTCCAATGTCGTGAACACCGACGGAAACCGCCGGAAAATCCGCGATCTGTAGAAAAAATTTGGGAGCCACAGGACAACCGCGTTATACTGATTTCCGCGATATATCGGTCCGCGGTATAACGGCGCTCCAGTGTACCTTAAAACCTATTCCTCGGTTAGTCATAAAAAGTTTGTCAAGTTTTGCATGGTAGAATAAGGAATCAGCTCCTTTGGGACAAAGACTGTACTTGCAAAGAGGATAAAGCCATATTTCCGCAGCAGAATAATCCTTAATAGTTTTCACAAAGTATGTAATTAAACATCAGTTTTCAAAACTTCAATAGAAAGGTGTTTACAGTCAACTTTAATAACTCCTTGGTCTTTGAACGTTGGTTCCAGTGATACAGGTAGTTTTGGTAATTGTCATTTTCACGGGGGACACCATCAGTATTCAACAAATTTTCGGGCATCACCATATAATTATTTTTGCCGTTAATCATGTATTGACAATCTGAAAACAGAAGTATATCCTAGTAGTCATTGAAGTAAATATTTTCTGTTTTCTAGACTGCCAGACGTTTAATAACCAAACCAGAAGATGCCTTAACGGGAATTGTTCTAAAGGTTTGTATTTTCATCTGTCCGTCTCCTTATCCATATTGCACTCAGAATGGCCAAAACTCCATAGAGTTTTGGCCATTCTGAGTGCAATAGGGTTAAAAAGATACGGCACTGGCTGAGTAAAAGTCGTGATGATGAAAAGTAAGGTGAATTTTTCCATCAAATGTAGTCAGTTCTATGATTCTGCAACAGTTTTGCGTGTCGCGGCTCACACAGTACTTATTCTTGAGGTGTGGATCAAAATCAATGTCAGATAATCTCATTCAGATTATCTGACATTTAAGCCATACCTCAACACCTCAAGAATAAGTACTGTGTGAGTCGCAACACACAAAAATGTTGCAGAATACATATACAACCAGCAAAAGTTCATACCAGCCTGTAAATCCACTCAATCTGATCACAGTCTTTGCTGTTTGTACACAACATTTGTCAGGGGACAATAACCGACATCATTGGTATGTGAACTATGTCATTCGGCATAGGCATTTGGCAAATAGTTCAAGCACATCTTTCTGGACAATCATTTATTAGGGATACTAACAAAATCTCTTAATGTTTATTGCAATTAGGACTGCATGCAGCAAATGGATTCATAGTTTTAAGGACTGTGTTTAGCTAGAAATATGACCTTTTGAAATGTTGTAGCTATCACCAGTTCACCACCTGTTTGACCAAATACATCACAGTATAAGGTGAAAAGTGTTTGGTCAAAGAGGACTTGTGTCTTTATACAAGTCTGGACATACCTGAAAGGTTCTCAGTGCAATTGTATACAGTAAATATTCAGGCCAGATTCTTACATCTCCTGCACTGAAGATAATCTCGATGTAGAATATAAGTATCTTTCATGGGTGTGAGGTGTGGATAGAAAAATCTGTCACTCGGGATCACTGTTCGGTATCACTCGGCAGCCGAGTGAAGCCAAACTGTGATCGCAAGTGACTGAATTTTCTATCCACACCTCACAGCCATGATAGATACTTTTTCTTGCATGCCACGTTTGTTCTAACTTTAGAACTTGTTAAAATGCCTAATTTTAGTGCTTGAGAGGTTTTGATTTGATTTTAAAAGAAGGTGCCGCTTTCAATGATCGCCATTCAGTTCTTTACGTCAACGTCTGGTGTGCATAAACTTACATCTTTTTTGCCGTCTTCATGACGTCATCATCTAAAACGCCAGCGTCACATTACAACACAGTTACGTGACCTCCAATATAACCAATGCATTGAATGCTGGTGATTTTTATTTGGTCCTTAAAGAACACCTGGGTAAGCTAAGATTTCTATCCCAGGTGAAACGAATGGCATTTTCTATCCGGTGTGCAAGAAGAGTTATTGTCTCACCAGTGACTAGCAGAAGAGAGACATAGGTATATCTTGTCAGGTGGCAGTGGGGGTGTTGGCAGTGTAAACTTTAGTCAAGTTTTCCTGGTTTAGATCTGTAACTAGTATGGGCACCACTGTGTGACAGGACCGGCTGTAATCAAGTGGATAGGGTGCAAGACTACCAATCGAAGGTTGCAGGTTTTATCCCCTGCTTTTGCGGACTTTTGGATGAGACTTGAAACCAAGGTCCCATCTCCATTTGACCTATGTGTTGTGGGAAATTAAACCCAAATTTCACTCACTCACCCTGGGTGACATTGTGAAAAAGGCAGCCTGCCAAACTCTTGTCATAACCTCAAGCTTGGTTTAAATGCTTGGTTTACAATCTCTGTTGAAAGATGTTATTGGCTGTAGCTTTAAATTAAACTCTTATCTACTTTAGCCAGAGTTGGAAGAGAGATTACGAGACATTGCCATAGCAACAAGACACACAAAACTGAACAAAGGTTACTACAGAAATATACTTATGTATGGTCCACCTGGAACAGGGAAAACTATGTTTGCTAAGGTGAGTATTTTCAGATACTGTAAGTTGGCCATAACTTAATTGAGCTGCGAATCAAAACCAACAAAGTCAGCATTGGTGAAAGTTTTCAGGATTATTCCTGAATTCAGGATTTTTGAGGCCAACTGTCACTATATAAAGTAAAAGAAAACTCCTCATTTAAGGATTATAAACCATTGATTTCAGGATTTTGATATTTTGGAATTATGGAACTTTCACCCGTGGAAGTGGTATGTGCACCCAGCAAATACTTACATGTATATCAGCCTGGGCATCAGCCCAGTCTGATCAGAGTTTTCACTATCAGCATCGAGGTAGCTTAGACTCTTAGCTACCATTTAAGCCCACATTGAAGACAGGCTGATCTGAGTCTTTGCATGGCGCACATGGCACTTTGTTATACGCCCGTTTTAAAAAAACGGACGTATTATGTTGTGGCGCTGTCCGTCCGTCTGTAAACATTCTTGTGCGCGCCATAACTCAGTAACCATTTGGGATATCTTCGTGAAATTTTATAGGCATTTATATTAGGTAGGGGGAACGTGTAGCATGTAAGAATGGTTGCTCCCCCTTCCTTAGTTTTCAAGTTATGCCCCTTTGATTGTTTTTTTACCCTGCAAGTCTTGTGCGCACCATAACTAGATAGCTGTTTGGGATATCTTCATAAAACTTCATAGCAATGTGTATGAAGTCTCAACGATGTGTCGCACACAAAATGGTTACTCTCCCTTACTTCGTTTTAGAGTTACATCCTTTTTACTAGTTCTTTTAGACTATTTTTGTATATACTTATCTTGTGCATCCCTTAACTCGGTAACTGTTTGGAATATCATGATGAAACTTTAAAGCAATGTGCATGATCATAAGATGATGTGTCACATTTAAGAGTGGTTGCTCCCCTTTCTTAATTGTGGAGTAACCTCCCTTTGAATAGTATTTTTAGGATTTTCCGTTCACTCCATATCTCCTTAACCTTTTGAAATATTAGAACGAAACTTTGTAGGAATGTGTATAATAATGGGTAAATGTATGCTGAACAAGAACCACAACTCTGGCTTAGTTACTGAATTATCTACCCTTGCATAAATTTCCTTAAATTAACCGTTTAGAATATTCTAACACAACTTGATGGTGATGTGTACAGTGTCAAGGGAATATATTAGAACCAAAAATGGTATAGCTAGTATATTTAGTTTAAGAATTACCGCCTTTGTTTGACTTTGGCATTACTCAACTTAGGAGCCACTTCCCCTTGGAAGCTGATTTTTGGTATACTAATAGTATTTGATGTGTTAAATATTTAAATAATGTTGCTGTCATTAATTATAGAGTGATTTCCCCTGTTTGTCTGCCTGTCTATCCTTTTGTAAACAGTCTTGTTCATTCTGTAACTCCTTTATGACATTAAAACGGGCGTATTATGTGCCGCTGGCGAAGCCCTTGTTGGTTTTAGTCATGTCGGGGCTCAATAGAGGTGATGTTGACAGCAAACAGGTAAAACACTAATTCAAAATTTTGCCAGTTATTATTTCAGGATGCTCCAAGTTCTAGATTAAAAGAGCATTAGATGATAACTTAGGAAAAATAAAATCATGTTGACATCGGGTAAAACATCTGGAAATGGAAGTTTTTTTCAGGCCGGGGAAAAGTCGGGGAGTTTTGTGATTGGTCAGGGTCAGGGTAATTTGGAAATGACTTTAAAAGTCAAGGAAAAGTTAGAGAATTTGAAAATTAGTGACTAATGCATTCTTCAGAAAATATTTATTGTAATTACTCTTAAGGAGAGAGGAAAATGACTGAGTCACATCATGTGATTTACAACACTGTAGCAATTTTGTCATGTGACATTCAGATTATCCTTCTCATTTCTACAGGGCAAACAGAGACCTGACTTTGGTTCTCTGGCATGGGTCACTTCCATAGATGGCTGATGTGACATGTGAAGGCTGTGATGTGCAGTCTGCTCAGAGCCTTTGCTTGTCACTAATGCCACATTGTAGGAAATCACATGATGTGGCTCGATTATTATACAGAAGTAGTTATCTGTAGCCTTTTTTGGGGGCTACTCTAAAAGGCGGACTTTTTATCACCGTTAAAGAGTACTTAAAAACAAATTTGGAATATGTTAAAGGGTGTGGAAAATTAAGAAATGGAATTAAAAAATAAATCAGGTAATTTTAAAGTGGAGGATAAGTGGTGACCCTGCCCACAGTTACAAGTGTATGTGTTTCATACACAAAAAGGTGAAGCAGTTTATTGTAGAGAAGGTTGCAGTTTTTAGCGCACCTTTGTGAATGCAAACGAGAGCTTGTGTTTTATCCCTGGCAACGTAGTCCAGGTATGCATTATCTTTGGCGTTAGCATCAGCGTTAGCGTCCTTGGCGGCCAGATAAACCAATGTCAGGAATTGCGTTTAACTGGATGTTCAACTCTGTATCTTACAAACTACAGCAGCTATGACCATCATACTTGGTACATATATACATCCATATGACTGCAGCAGCTGCATCACACAATTGTATGTCCTTGTCTTATATGTCACGATTGACTAGCTTTGATATTTGGCACTGTATTTTTAAGGCAAAATTTTTTAGTTTTGAAGATACCGTTGAGACAAGAGAGTTAATACTTGGTTAAATAGCATATCCCTATAATTGCAGCAGCTGCAAAGCATCCATGCTGGCTCCTGTGCCCTTGACCTTCATTCATAGTCCAGTTATTTTGCCTTATATTTCCAACACTGTTTGATGGTTTAACATGATACCTGACATAATGGATCAGTCTGACATTGCGAATGACCTCATACTATGTATAGATCACTGTGACCTACATTTCATGGTTCAGTGATTGTGAGAATTAGGCACCCATGAGGTGCGCTTTGTTGTCTTCGGACAACTCTTGTTATCTATAGGGTATGAAATGATAGGTTGAATATAAAATCATATTCAATCATATCTCTTACAGAGTTTAGCTAAGCACTCTGGGATGGACTACGCCATAATGACGGGAGGTGATGTGGCCCCTATGGGGAAAGAGGGAGTCAGTGCAATGCACAAAGTGTTTGATTGGTCGCAAACAAGTAAAAGAGGGTAAGTAAAACATTAAGGTGAATGGGTACACCGTCATGTTTATCCACAATTCTTACAAAGAGTGGCAACTTTAATGACTCCTTGTTTCCCTTCCTGGCCATCTAAGACCTTTCGAAATGGGGTCTACTCTTAAAGGAAAGAATTTGCTCATAGGGGAGCAAATTCTTTCCTTTAAGAGTTGACTCCTATTGGGAGGGGAGGAAAAATGAAAATGACATTACAAAGTTGCTTCCCCTGAAAGTGTACCCATTCACCTTAAGCACTATCCCTGTCATGATTATCTGTATTTTTATCATCTATAAATTAAATATACTATCAAAGATATTCTTGGGGTGTGTCTGTGGAAACAATTATTAGCATTATTGTATGTCTACAGTCAACTCTTGATATCTCAAACACTGATATCTCAGAGTACCCTCTTATATCAAAGATCATAGTTAGGACATAATTCCAATTTTTCTTTACTTTTCAACTCTTCTTATCTCAAACTACTGATATCACAAAGTAAATTTTCTGGAATCAGAAACTTTACTTTGAGATATCAGTAGATTGGAATAAAATTTGACTTTGAGATATCAAGAGTTGACTGTATTTGGGTTTTCATGATGATGTATAGCGGAATTTATGCAGAAAATATGTATTTTCCAGACTGTTCACAAGATGCCATAGTAGAGAATTTAAACCTTACCCATTTAAGGTGTATACATGTATATACTAGAACCAACTTCTAACCGACCACTTATTTAAAGCATGTTTTCCGCTAAACAAAAAGGTCAATGGAACAAACGTTTCCATCTTTAATTAAGTTGTGATATTGGTAAAGTAAATCAGGTAACTCTGAAATAAAAATCTCATCCGTTGAATAAGTGAAAGATAATGGTACCCTTGTTTCCGAAAATCGCAACATTTCAGCAGATTTTCATGATTCGGACAGAACCTCATTTCGGAATCTTGTCAGCATGTGCTTATGATTTGTGCAAATATTTAGAAAATGTTTAAATGAACTTGAGAATCCATAATAAGGCATTATTTTAATACAGAATTCAAAATTTTAGTCACAATTGAAAAACCTTCTCCACCACTGTCATAATCCTTGCGAAGTTCGAAAATGGGGGTACATGTGGATCCTGTGTTGCCAGGAAAACGATATTTAAGGTATTGAGCTCAAACATTTCACAACGTTTACATGACACATTGGGAGTGCTGAATATAAGAAAATTATGGTCCGATACCATCTTCAAACGACAGTGTTCAAGACAAAGTAAGTGGTCGGTTAGAAGTTGTGCTTAGTATATATACAGTATACATTCAAGGAGAGCCAACTCTGCCATTTTCAGTTTTGCCGCCATTGTCAGTAAGGGTCAAGTCTTAAAGGAAAAATGTGCTCCTCTAGAAGCAGATTCTTTCCTGTATGAGGAGATCTTATTTTGGAATGGCTTTGTCCTCAGGGGAAGCAAATAGAAGGTCATTAAAGTTGCCTTTCTTTAAAAATTGGTAAAAAAACATGGCAGTGTACCAATATGTCTTAAACTTACCTGTTGACTGGATCCTTGGAGAAATATATCTATAAAAATCAGTTGATTTTATCCTTACATGTGCCTCATATGATGCTCAGTATACTGCATATAGGAATGCCTTTAGCTGCTTTGTGATGCTGAACATTTATAAAACCTCTTTCTAAGCGAAACAAAAACAAAAACAGAAGTCATTTCACATGAAAAGAATAAAAAAAATAAAAAAAAAAATAGAATGTTTCTTTAACATTGCATGTATGAGATACACAGACCCTTGAAATTGCAATAAGTTATTTTATTTTCACAAAAAGACCCTGCTAAAATCTGATTATACTGGTTGGTTGATTTGATGCTTAACGTCCACGGTAAACAACTAAGGTCATGTCGGGACAGTCAGTTAACCTAACCACACTATTCCTGGGCAGGCTTAGACCTCCTAAGCGGTTAACCAGTACTAAGTGCTCATACTTTCGCCAGTAACTGACAACTGCCCTTCTTGAATCAGCGGAAGGAGAAACGAAAGTATGTGGCCAGACCGGGATTCGAACCCAGGACCTCTGACTTACGAGTCAGGTGCCCTACCGATTGCGCTACCCCTGATTATACTGATTATAAAATCATACATGTTTTGAGTTCGGGGTTATGGAATTGCCAGTGTATATAGGATTTATGTACAAACTCACCAGTCTGCGTGGCCCAGGATTAATGTGTTTATCGTATAAATTAGATATAAAAATGATGCAGTTATATTAATCTGCTATAATAAATACACATTTTACTTATTTTCAGAGTTTTATTATTTGTTGATGAAGCAGATGCATTTTTACGGAAAAGAAGTAAAGTAAGTATCTGGCATATTCATTTGTAAATACCACATTATAGCTAAAACTTGTATTGAGATGAATGAATACACTTTCTGGGGAAACAACACTATCATTTTCCTTTTTGACTCCCTTTTCAGTGAGGTTCATCTGTTAAAGTTTCATAAAAAGTTTACAAACCTCTATATTTTGCTGTCAGCCAAGTGTCAAAGTGAATAATCTGAACGTTTTTTGTGAAATTTAAAAGATAAAAAGAATTACAATTTTACTCAATATAATTTCTGATTAGCAAGGGAAAAATAGAAATACTGTCAGGGTTTTAACAACACTTGACTTTTAACAAGAGGTTGAACACACATTGATGCACAATCAATTCTTTTGTAAACATTGCTTTATCAGCCTGAGTGATCAGGGCTAGATTTTGGCATGCCCTGATTTATTATTACCTGAAGTAAAGCATGTCCTGACTGGACTGCAGTTTGCTTATATAGGTTTATGTCTGTAACTTTGCTTCCACGGTGTTGGTCCCTGCATCATGCTTTTGATGCCTGGCATATCTTATGGAATGTGCATGCTAGGGATTTGAAATTTCATTAAAGAGTTGCTGAAGAAAATTATATTGCTCATACTGTGTGCCCTTTGATTTTTATGTTCACGTCCCCATGACATGAAAATGATAAAGTCAATTTAATGGCTAAAAACATGTTTTACACTTGAAAAAGCAAAATTCATGTTTATTTTGCAAAAACTTGTACACAGAGAGATGTGCCTGAACAGTCAGTGAAGACCTGGATCAGACTGCTCCTGCCTTTCTTGTCATTCAGCATCCAATCCCATGAATGAACAGGCAGACTTCCAAAATCTAAATTCATAGGTGAAATTGTCTATTACGGAATAAAGCTCCCTGCTGGTAAAGGTGTCCCTATGCAGAGAGTTATTATTGAATTCTTTCAGGGGAAGCAACTATGCAATTTTCATTTTATCCTCCCATCTTTAAGAGGGTCAGCTCTTAAAGAGACCCTTTAAGAGGGCAGGGCTGCGTAGCGCAATCGGTAGGGCACCTGACTCATATGTCAGAGGTCCTGGGTTCGATACCCGGTCTGGCCACATATTATCATTTCTCCGTCCGCTGATTCAAGAAGGGCAGTTGTCAGTTACTGGAGAAAGTATGTGCACTTAGTACTGGTTAACCGCTTAGGAAGTCTAAGCCTGCCCAGGAATAGTGTGGTTAGGTTAATTGACAGTCCCGACATGACCATAGCTGTTTAACGTTGACGTAAAGCAACAAATCAATCAATTAAAAAACAGGACCCTTTAACCATCTAGATAATAGCTGACTCTATTTTGATAGGGCATTTTTATTGAGGTAAGCAAATAGGCATGCACAAAAGTTGTTTCCCTTTGTAGAACTGGTGGAAAAAAAGATTGAGGTATACCCATTAAAGTACTGCTTGTAGCAAAAGGTCTTTCTGTATATGTTGTAGGAAATGATAAGTGAAGATATGAGAGCAACCTTAAATGCCTTTTTATACAGAACTGGGGAACAGTCCAATAAGTAAGTATGTAATGTGTTATAAAATAGTAAATCAGTGGTGGGTGGTGAAAAGGACATTAGACATGTGATAAGCAAGGACTCAGCCTATGCATTGACTGATGTAGTCTGAACATAGGGTTCAGTTTTGGCTTACACAGTCTTTGCCTCATGTAGATTTTAGTTTAAAGAAGTTTTATTGTTCAAAAGTCAGGCTACAAGTTCTCACAACATAAGTTACAATCCTTTCCCTACAGCATTCTATACAATGGCAACATTGGTAACAACGAACAACTCAATTACCGCAATTATACCAAACATTAAGACACTTTATTACTTTCACTGCAGCCTTTTTTTTTATGTAAGTTATGCTGCAAACAGTGAAGACACAGATCAGCCTGCTCCCATTGGCAGCAGTGTGATCCAAGCTCTTACTGTCCTGCATAGCAGACACTTTTGTCTCAATAATTAGGACTATGCCTGTGAATACACGTAAAACACAAAAGTCAAAAGTAAATCAAAGAGAGAAAAGGAAAGAAAGACAGAAATTTAAAAATACTTAGTGGGTGTCACATAAAGAGGGGCCGCAACACATGCACATACAGCAAGGACCGAAATCAGCCTTGGAACAGAGTTGCTCCCCACTCTCCCCCAAAATCAACCCTTGTTTTGAGTAAGCTTTTGCTACTAATCAGCCTGTGTTTCATTTCAGATTCATGTTAGTTTTAGCAAGTAATCAGCCAGAACAGTTTGACTGGGCTATAAATGATAGATTAGATGAAATGGTGGAGTTCCACTTGCCTACGGTAGAGGAGAGGGAGAGAATGGTCAGACAGTACTTTGATATATATGTTTTAAACCCAGCTTCCAGAAGAAATTCGTAAGTATTTGGTCTTTCTTTTTAGAAGCATAATTCAGAGCTCCAGGTAAGAAGGAGTAAAGGGGATAATTAAATGATAAGTTTTCATATTTCTGCATAAAATCATACATTAAGACCCTTCATTAGAACGGTCTTGCCAAACGGTTCAAATGAGGGGCACAACATAAGTTTTCTTTGAGAAATAAGAAAAATTATCACTGAATTATCCGTGTTACCCTTTCTTATCTGGAGCTCTGATAATTATCTGTACATTGTTCATGACCATTTCTTGTAATTATCCTATGATTTGAAACAAATCCAGAGAACTGATACACTTTCAGGGAAAGCAGCCCTGCAGTTTTCATTTTTGCCTGCCTTCTCAATAGGTCACCCTTTAAGGAAAGAATTTACACCTTTAGGATCAAATTCTTGCCTCTTAGAGTAGACCCCATTTTGGTAGGGTTTTGTTGTCCAGTAAATAATTAGGTCACAAAAGTTCCCCTCGAAAAAATGGCGGAAAAATATGGCAGTGTACAATATACCTTAATATGGCTACTGTTGATTCAGATTTGAGTCGGAATCAAAATGTAATAAATATCTCAAGCAGTTATTTATGAAATCAAACGTAAGTCAGTTGTAACAATTGCCTTTTGTGCTGTTGCCATTTGGCTTATAGCAGTCCAAAAATTAGGTGAGATTGGTGAAGTGTAATAGTGAGTGAGTGGGTGAACTTTGGTTTAACGTCCCACCAGCAACTAGGTCATATGGAGACAGACCTTGGTATAAAGACTCACCCGAAAGACCAGAGGAGCTGGGGATCAGTCTTGCATCCCCTCGATTGTTAGTCCAGCTAGGTATCCACTGCACTACCACCGCTCCTGGTACAATGTAATAAAGTGAACAGGTGCATTTTTAGGGGAAGCAACCTTGCCATTTACTTTCTTGTCGCCCTTCTCAGTGGTGTGAACTCGTAGAGGAAATAATGCTGTCTTTAAAGCAAATACTTCCTTTAAGAGTAGACCCTTTTTTAGAAGTATTTTGTCTCTATAAAGGGAAGCAAACAGGAAATCACAGTTGTGTCCCTTGAAAAATGTCAGGAAAAGGTGCAGCCATACACCATAAGGAAATAGATCACTGTCAGACATGTATCATGTTAATATACCTCTCAGAGTTACTTACAATGAATATCTTTATGTTATTTCCAGACGGATGAAGTTAGCAGATTTTGACTATGGTAAAAAGTGTTCAGCTATGGCCAAACTATGTGAAGGCTTGTCAGGCAGAGAAATATCAAAATTGGGAGTCGCTTGGCAGGTTGGATGATTTTAATGAACTAATTCTCAGCTACTAGAAAGTGGAAGTCCCTTATTTTCTGCTTTGAAAGGCGTTTAGGTCTCACTTTTCAGAAACACAATGCATTGAGCTGCATTACTTAACTATACATGAGCTGCGACACAAGAAAACCAACAAAGTGGCATGTGCGCCCACCAAAGACTTAGATCAGCCTGTGCATCCACCCAGTCTGATCAGAGTCTTCGCTCTCCGCATGAATGTAGCTTAGACCCTCAGCTAGCCTTTAAGTGCAATGCAAAGACTCTGATCAGGCTGAGCAGATGCCCAGGCTGATCTTAGTCTGCACTGGGAGCACAACCACGTTGTTTTTCTGGCATTGCAGCTCACATGTATTTCACAAATGTGCCACAGAGTGCAAAATACAGGAGTGCATGCCTTTAGGAGCAGTCTCATCTGGTATACACTTTAATTTGTGCCAAAATTCCTGTTGAGTATTAAATGTCTGTTTCTTTATCTACATTTAAAACCATATGAAATTAAATTAGTATATTTCATGGGTATGAGAAACAGCCACTGTTTTATGGCCAAAATTCTTGAAAGAGCAGGTGTTTTAGTGCACCTTTGCAAAGCAAAGGAGAGCTAACACTCTACTCCTGTCATCCTTGTCTGAGCATGTGTCAGTGTCCGCTTCCCATCTGCACCTGTAAGTAGTTTAACTTACGTTAACCATTTGTGTTTTTTCTTACAATGAATAAGGGCTAGAGTAATGAAACTTGGTACATACTTACATCAGCACATGATCACCTGAATGTATGCACCATTTATGATCTTGATATACTTGTCATGGTCTACTGACTTTGAAAAAATATTGGTTACTGTATGCTAAGCTTTTGTGCTTGTTAAAGTCAGTCGGTTTCAAAGTAGCTATAAGGGTTATAGTCATGATATTTGGTCAGCACTTGCATCTGGGCAAGAGCATCTGAGTGTAACCAGCTATGTAGGACAGTGACCTACGTTTTTAGGTTTCACTGACTTCATGATGTTTCTCTGTCCCTATGTGGCTTACAGTCACACATAATATGAACAAGAACATTTTAACATCACCGTCCATTTATGGATTTGACCTACATTTTTTGCTTCACTGATGTGATCATATTTCTTAGTCCCTATATGGATGGAAGTTATGATACTTGGCACTCACTTACATCTGGACAAGAGCCTTTCAACATCACCATCCACTTTGAAATATGACATATTTAATGGTATACTCATGACTTCTTAACCTTGCTATAGGTTAAGGTTATAATAATTGATTTACTCTTACATGCAGAGTCATCCATCTGTGACCTTTATCTATACGGTTCACAAAAAGTAGGGGATATTAAGATACTAAAAATTGTATAAATTAGAAAACATATCAAATCCATCTGAAACGGCAAGTGTCAATCAGAAAAATATTCGATTAAACATTTTGCATTACAATTTTGATGATATATCCTGTCATGTGATCTGCGTGTAATTCGTTTTAGACAGGGGGTCGACACCCAATTTTCACACGAATCTGCTACAAAAACAGATCCTTTTCAGATTACAAAATTTACACAAAAACTCTCGTTTTGATTCATTTAACAAGCTGAAAATTGCTTTTACGCGCTGTTTCATAAAAATAAAGAGTGCTAGCCATAAACGTGTTAATTTTTCGGTGACTCGATGTACCTGTACGATTTTTGTTTTCTGGTTTTCTTCCCAAAATGACTGTTTTGAAGAAGAAAAAAAAATCTTTTAGCATACAAAACTTAAAAGTGCATTGAAAAGTTAGCCTAGTTGAAAAATTTGAATAAACTTTTGTTCGAATTTACCACATTTTTGTCCTGACCCCCTGTCTGAAACTAACTGTATGCAGATCACGTGACAGGAGATATCTTCCAAACTTTCATGAAAAGTGTCTTAACGGATGTTTATCTTATCGATACTATGCGTTTCATATGGATATCACATTTGTTGTATATGCTACAATTTTTCAAACCTGAATATCCCCTACTTTTTGTGAACCGTATATAACTTCATGATAACTCTGTCTACCTGAATGGTAAAGGGTCCTGATCTGTGAGAGTTCAAGCTTACTGTTACGCACGCTTTTGTTTTCTTACAACTCTTGTAAATGTAATCTCATCAAATGTTTATTTGCCTCTTATTAATTGTATAGACACCTTGTTTGCTATATGACTCATATATATTGTCTTAATCATTATCCTGAACAAACTTTTCATTTAATGTTAATATTTTACATTGTTGTGAACTTGTGACTTTATATATACTACACCGGGTTAAGCATCTTAAAGCATCTTTCACAAATCCATCAATCCATGTCATATCATCCATCCAGAAATATGAAAACACTTTCTGACCATTCCATGTTTTAACCTGCAGGCTGCTGCCTACGCCTCTGAAGATGGAGTCCTTACAGAAGCTATGATAGACGAGAAAATGAACGACGCAATTATACAACACCAGAAGAAAGTTTTATGGCAGAAAGAACAAGAGAGTTTGAACCCCACAGACAATATTGTGATATCTCAGAAAGCTCAGTCCATGGTCTTACCATCTTTAAAGCCTGGCTCTGCTAGTTAACATAGGCTTTTGATTAGGTAGAATATAATTTTAGGTTTTGCAAAAGAAACCACAAGCTTGCATTTTAGGGTTTTTACAGCATGATTTGTTCTGATTGGGGTCAACACTACTACTTACCTGCTTGATAGATAGACATTGTAAAAAAAGAGGGACTGACAAAGGTCCATGGCTGAGTTGTGCAAAGCTTTTCAAAGTCCTAAGTCAGGGATTTGTTAAGTATTCTTATACAGATAAAGTCAGTTGTGACTATATTTTTTGTTGAAAAAATGTGTGGAGCTCACATGTATCCATTGCAAAAGCTCCACATTTTTTTCAGCAAGAAATGGTCATAGTCTGCACACAATATGTTTGAAATATAACATCATGTCAACTAACTAGGTTGTTTGTTTTGATGTGAGACAGGGTACTTTTCTGGTATCAGCGGCGGCGTAAACTTTGCATCAAGTTTTCTGGTTTATCTTGATGATAAGGAGCAGACAGACAAGACATCACACTCTGTGGAATTATTGTTCCCTTTGGAGCCTTTTATGCTGTTTACCAGCATTCTATATGTAGCAGCTAGAAACTTTGGCAATTTGCATTGTGGTAGATAGATAGTTGAAAGTGAGAAACTTTTGCGAGTGGTTTCCTCAAATATGAAAGGAAGCTGGCTTACATTACTGAAATATGGGAGCATTATGTTCAGTGTTCTTGTTCATAGTTCCTGTCTCTGCATGGCCTTGTTGTTAGTGGGAGGTTAAACCGAAGTTCACTCACTCACTTGTTCATAGTTAAAAGTCAAGATCTGCTTGATAAGATAGATAGGGTTTTTACAGGACAGATGAAGGTATAGGTCGTTTGCGAAAAAGTGGAGGGCAAAAAATCGATTTTATTTCTTGACTACTTAATAAATTTTCACGAAACTTTGCAGACCATGATCTATTACCCATACGAACTCATGCAAGGAATCTCAGATTTTTTTGACAGTTAAATAAAAAATTGCCAGATCAACTACATGTTAAAATCTGTCCCTAATCTTTGAAGTTTTACGCTTGGTTGGTGCAGTATTTGGAACAGCCAGTGTTGTACACACTATATTATGTGCAGCCCTTATATGGACATTTACTTATATATAGGGGAAACACAAAAGAAAATCCTTTTCAAACGACTGGCCAATTATCTTAAAAGCCTCTTGTTTACTCAGTAGTGAGTGAACACATTTCAGACCACATGGTAATTTGTGAATGAATAGTAGTATTAGTATAGTAACTATAGAACAACAATGGCTGTTGTACCATTATGGTTACCTCCTATGTAAGGATGGCATAAAACTGAGAAGAAAAATGGTAATGATTAATAGAGAAACTTTTTATTCAAATGTCAAAAAATTCTACATTTCCTAGCATGAGTTCGTGTAGGTAACAGATTATCGTATGCAAAGTTTCATGAAAATCTCTTCAGTATTAAAGAAATTAAATCGATTTTTTGCCCTCCACTTTTTCGCAAACGCACTATAAATGAATTCATTTCCTTGGGCAATAACAAGAGTAGTTCTCTTCTTAAATGGAAAACAAATCACTAAAATCTTCAAATTGTAACTGTTTGAAAATATGGCAGAAAAAATATTGAGGTATACCCATGGTGAGACAGTGAATAGGCAGACACCTCAACTATTCTATATGTACTGCATTCTTTCATCTTCATATTTGGGTACTGTATTTATTCTGGTATCAGACCAGATGTTTTCAGTTCCACAATGACCCCAAACATTTTAATCTATCTTGTGTAACTGCAGTAAGATGTCTTCCTCTCTAACAATGAATCCCTCAAAACAGATCTATTTGACAAGAGGGGTCTAGACTATTGGGACCATTTTGGAGGATCAGGAAACTTAGTTTTAACCAAAAAAGAACAGTTATATGGTTTGCCGTATCAGGGATAGGTTTTGTAAAACTGTCTGCCAGAAGTGCAGACAGAGATTTAGGAGCTATCTGAGCTTAGCAAACACAGTATGCTCGAAGTTCAAACATGCTGTTGAATATTTAGAGTACTAATGTCTGTTGTATAGTGAAAATCAGTCAAATAAAAAGTATGTTATAAAGATGAATCTTGTTTGTCTGTGAATGTTGCCTGGTGAAAGTAGGATAAATCAATAAAAAGTAAATAAAATGTCGCTATCTGTATTGTCTTGTTGTTTGGTTTATTGATAGTACCATAAAAGTTCTTAAAGGCCCCATTGCTCTATCAGCAGGAAAAAAATTTATTGTGAAGTCTCCTTGCATGCTTCTCACTACAGTTCCGTCACTGTATATGATCGTGATCGGACAGCTTTAAATTTTCAAACATCCATGGGATTCTCATAAGAACGATTTAAAGAATATCTAGGTCATTTTAGTTGCCAACCAAAATGACCTAATTTCGATTTCACAAACTTCATTTACATGATAAAAATACAAGGTACAAAAGATAAAAATACAAAGTACAGGTAGGTATTAAATAGATGGTATAAATACAATGTAAGGCAAGGATTCCATTCATTGCCTCGCTGTTGCGTAATTTCATATTCAACTGGGAACCAGAAGTAAAGACCATATTTTTTATGGAGAGACTTGTAAATTTTTCAGAAAAACCTCTGTTTCTCCTTATTGCCAGGTATGCGACACAAAAACGCCTACCAATCGACATTTTATCATCAATTCGGAAGTCAGTACCAGTTTTGTCATGATTTGTGCTTAGGTGATTTTTACCACTTATAGGACTATGGACTGTTAAGTCTAAGCAAACAGGAGCAGTCTTATCAGGGTCTACACTTTGTATTTTCATCTGCATGTTTTCATTTGTTTTTGATGCATTACTCCGTTGTAAAACCAAATTGTTCCTTTTTATGATACAAGACATTTGGGGTAATTATTTTTGCTGCCCCAATTTTCAGAGTTTTTTAGCTCACCTGAGCCATCGGCTCCGGGGGAGCTTATAGGATGGTAAGGCTCCGTCGTCCGTCTGTCGTCCGTTGTCCGTCCACAATTTCAAACGACTTCTCCTCTGAAACCGCTGGGCCGATTGTAACCAAATTTCATATAGAGCCTCCTGGGACCTTAGGAACGAAAAGTTGTTCAAACGGTCCTGATCACATGACCAACATGGCCGCCATGCCCATATATGGTAAAAACCTTAAAAAATCTTCTTCTCCAGAACCAACAGGCCGATGGCCTTGAAACTTGGTATGTAGCATCGGGTACACGAGTACTACCAAGATTGTTCAAATTATGACCTTGGGTTGACCTTGACCTTTTTTACGGCAAGGTCAAATTTGCTTCCTTGTGCTTTTATATGGGAAAATGCTAGAACATAAGATATCTTGAAAACTGTTGAAGATTTTGGGCTAAAAATCGATATCTACAGTCATCTAAATGAGTACATGAAGATTTATGAGTACAAGAGGTCAAGGTCATTCTTTGACCTTTGACCCAGAACTCTCATATTTTGACAATTTCAAACAATCTTCTCAACAGCCACTGTGCCAATTGAAACCAAATTTCATATAGAGCCTCCAGGGGATGAGGGAATGAAAATTTGTTCAAACGGTTCAGGTCACATGACCAACATGGCCGCCAATGCCCATATATGGTAAAAACCTTGAAAAATCTTCTTCTCCAGAACCAATTGACCGATGGCCTTGAAACTGGGTATGTAGCATTGGGTACTCGAGTACTATCAAGATTGTTCAAATTATGACCTTGGGTTGACCTTGACCTTTTTTACGGCAAGGTCAAATTTGGGAAAATGCTAGAACATAAGATTTCATGATAAATTTTGAAGATTTTAGCCTAAAAATTGGTATATACAGTCAACTTAATGACTACATGAAGATTTGTGAGTACAAGAGGTCAAGGTCATTCTTTGACTTTTGACACAGAACCCTAATATTTTGCCAATTTCAAACAATCTCCTCAAAAACCACTGGGCCAATTGTGACCAAATTTTATAAAGAGCCTCCAAGGGTTGAGGGAATGAAAAAAATTTCTAACCGTCATGGTCACATGACCAACATGGCCACTATGCCCATATATGGTAAAACCTTTAAAAATCTTCTTCTCCAGAACCAATTGACTGATGGCCTTGAGACTTGGTATGTAGCATTGGGTACTTGAGTACTATCAAGATTGTTCAAATTATGACCTTGTGTTGACCTTGACCTTTTTTACAGCAAGGTCAAATATAAGCAAAATTCTAGAATATAAGATTTCATGGAAAGTTTTGAAGATTTGGGCCTAAAAATTGGTAAATACAGTCATCTTAATGTGTACATCAAGATTCATTACTACAAGAGGTCAAGGTCGTTCTTTGACCTTTGACCCTGAATTCTCAGAATAGTTCGACAATTTCAAACTTCTCCTTAAAAGCCAATATGGCAATTGTAACCAAATATTATATAGAGCCTTCAGGGGTCGAGGAAATGAAAAGTTCTTCAAATGGTCTGGGTTACATGACCAACATGGCCACCATGACCATATATGGTAAAAACCTTTCAAAATCTTTTTCTCCAGAACCAATTCATCAGTGGCCTTGAAACTTGGTATGTAGCATTGGGTACTCCAGTACTATCAAGATTGTTCAAATTATGACCTTGGTTGATCTTGACCTTTTTTACAGCAAGGTCAAATATGGGAAAATGCTAGAACATAAGATTTCATGGGAAGTTTTTGGCCTAAAAATTGGTATATACAGTCGTCTTAATGAGGTCATGAAGAATTATGAGTACAAGAGGTCAAGGTCATTCTTTGACCTTTGACCCAGATCTCTCATATTTTGACATTTTCAAACATTTTCTCAAAAGGCAAAGGGCCAATTGTAATCACATTTCATATAGAGCCTCCAGGGGTTGATTGAACGAAAATTTGTTCAAACGGTCCAGGTCACATGACCAACATGGCCACCATACCCATTTATGGTATAAACCTTAAATATTTTTTCTTCTCCAGAACCAATACACCAATGGCCTTGAAACTTGGTAAGTAGCATGGAGTACTAGAGTACTACCAAGACTGTTGAAATGATGACCTCGGTTTTTCCTTAACTTTTTTTTGCAGCATGGTCAAATATGGGAAAATGCTAGAACATAAGATTTCATGGAAAGTTTTGCCTAAAAAATGGTATATATGGTTGCCTTAATGAGTACATGAAGATTTATGAGTACAATAGGTCATGGTCATTCTTTGACTTTTAACCCAAGACTCATATTTTGACAATTTCAAAACATAAGAAAAAGCCACTTTGCCAATTGTTCAGGTGAGCGATTCAGGGCCTCATGGCCCTCTTGTTTAATATCCTTGTTTTGGTCAGGTCAGAGGTGAATGCAACAATAAGTATGCCTATACAAGGGCCATTCAGAAACTTGCCAGCTTGACCATGGTATGAAATCTTGACATTGAAATTGAGTTGATTATTTTAAGCTGCCATTCTACAGAGCAGCAATCACCAAATTTCGTGAATTTATCATCAGTGTCAATTGGAAGACATTTCCGTGTTTACAGCTACCCCAATGAGTGCACTGTATAACTCTTTGACCAACCATAACATTTGCAGTCAAACATTTGGCAGTTTTGTTTTTGCAAAAATATGTCCCAAGGCATCCATGTAAATGGTAATATATGCAAACATAAGACTCCAAACTTCTTTGTGGGGGTTATAAGACAAAAGAGCCACGACGCGACAAAACCAACATTGTGGTTGTGCGCCCAGCGCAGACTCAGATCAGCCTGGGCATCCGCCCAGTCTGATCAGTCTTCACTGTCCGCATGGAGGTAACTTAGACCCTTTACTACCCTTTGGGCACTTTACGAAGAGTCTGGTCAAATAGGGCGGATGACCAGGCTGATCTGAGTGTAAGCTGGGCCCACAACCACATTGTTGGTTTTGTCGTGTCGCGGCTCAAAAGTTCTTTACACTCCAAAGTGTTGTCATAGCAGGTGTGGCAGGGGGTAGGAAACGCAAGCTGATAAAAAAGGCTTAACATTTGAGTAAACTTTATTTCTGATAACAAAACTAAGTAGTGCAGCGAATATTCTAAATATTGGGGCAGATTGGTCTGAGCAAACTAGATACAGACCAGACTGCTCGAGCAATTTGACCAGGACCTACACTGTCCCCATTCCATCTGCTTCTTTTAACTTCTAAAAGCATTGCTTCATTGTGATGCGAAACTATTCCATTTTTAGGACAAGTATAGCAATTATTTTAGGTGTCCTTATATTTCAGATTTATATTAACAGTCTGTTCATGCCTAATGCCTCAAATCCAATAGAACTGCCAGGATGTTATATCAAGCTAGTCTTACATCTTTACAAGAACTCATCCTGGTAGAGAAGTTCTAACCTGGAAAAAAGGTTCTAACCTGGAAAAGAAAAGGCAAAAAATGTTAGACTGCATATGAAATTTTCCAATTGCTCCAATGGTTTGAATATGTTGACAGACGAGTGGACAAAAACAGAGCTGCTTATCCTGTAAGCTCCACAAAAGCTTACAGCTCAAGTTTACAAAAATAAATAAAAGGCCATCGGCCAAGTGTCACCCGACGTTTGAAATGTGTCACAAACTTCAGCCCTTTATTCTGTTTCAGAGTAAATGTATGGCCAAAAACAGAAAATATATATATTACAGAACCTGGTAAGCAAATGATAACTGAACATAAGCAAAGACATATACCCAATTACTGAGCCTCTTTATAAAATACTTAAGTTCAGAACTAGGCATATATGTGTAAAATCAGGTTACTGAAACTATTGGCCCTTACAAAATGATCAAAACATCAAGACTGTATACCCAGTACAAAATAACAAGAGCCATAATCCTGCTTATATGATGAACAATGCATTTATGAAAATTCAGCCCATTAATATGAATAGTTCTGGAGTTATCCCTTTTACCTTTAAGTGAATGTCTATTATCTATGAAAGGGGAATAATTCTGTCACTTATGATTTAGCACATCCTAACAATAATCAGAATAATCAATTTACCAAATGCTAATAGCATACCTAATTTCAGCTCTCTCGGTCAAACGGTTCAAAAGTTGGAAAAATGCCAAAAAATGACAAAGGGCCATAACTTTGTAAAAAATAGGACAATTGAAATTGCAAAATCCCATGCACATCTTCAGATCATGATGAAACATTCTGCACAATATCAAGTCAATCTGATACAAGATGTTGCAGGAGTTGCGGGGACAATTTCTAAGTCAGCAAGGGCCGTAACTCCATTAAAAATGGCCGAAACAAAAATAAACTACCACATGCACATCTTCACATCGTAAGAATATAATCTGTAAAATTTCAAATCAATCCGATGAAAGATGTAGGAGGAGTTGCGGGGACAAGATTTCGGAAGGTCTGAGTCAGCAAGGGCTGTAACTCTATCAAAAATGGCCGAAACAAAAATCAAAAACCACATGCACATCTTCATATCATAAGAATACAATCTGTAAAATTTCAAATCAATCCGATGAAAGACGTAGGAGGAGTTGCGGGGACAAGATTTCGGACGGACGGAAGGACGGACGCACACACGGACGGACGAGGGTCATTTCTATAGTCCCCCTCCGCCAACGTCGGGTGACAAAAAGTTATCTCAGTTTTGTCAGATGACCCGTACAGCCCTAAATAATGCTGTTTGCTATAATTAAGAAAACTTGACCAACGGTATGTGAGCCGCAACACGAGAAAACCAACTAAGTGGCCTGTGCACCCAGCAAAGACTCGGATCAGCCTGGGCATCCGCCCAGTCTCATCAGAATCTTTGCTGTCCGCATGGAGCTAGCTTAGACCCTTCAGCTACCCTTTAAGTGCTAAGCAAAGACTGATCAGACTGGGCAGATGTCCAGGCTGATCTGAGTATTCACTGGGTGCACATGCCACTTTATTGGTTTTGTCGTGTCGCGGCTCATATACCATTGGCAAACATTTCTGGTTGTAGTGGGATAAGATGCTGTGAAACTCAGCACTGGGCAGTCCAAGTGATGTTGGCTAAAAGTACTCATGCTTTGCTAGTAGTAATAGATTGCTCTCTTCTATCATTTTTATCTTCTCCCTCTCTCTGCCACGCAGAGTAAACACGCAGTTCCATTCTTAAATGGAGATTAAAAAGTATACAATTATAACGATGCCATTTATATAGAGTTATCGACTTTGTACAAGATAAACTGAGGTCTCAAATGCTAAAATCCCTGCCTCCAGGGACTACCTTTAACAGTCGAGGTCACTATCACTGTCCCGGCTATTTTGACAGCAGATCAAGAGTACCGCACATGCACTGCAACCTGCTGTCCCCAACAATACCTTAACTTGTGGGTGGCCAGAGTTTCAAATGACATGCATGAACAGCAAAAGAATATAGGGTAATTGAGCATTTATGCTCATTTGCCTTTGTTCCTTTGCAGTTTAGTAGTATTTCATATAACAGGAAGCTCAAAATGCTACTATGGACTTATGACGTTTGTCGCCAAGGCTTAACTATAAAGAAATACCGATATTTGGCAAAAGAGTATAAATGCCATATGCATTGTATTCCTTTGCAGTTTATTCTGAAAAACAATGCCAGTGTGGCTTGTTACGTGTTCATATAACTCAATTCACTTATACTGCTATGCTATGGGACCCTAAAAAGCTGATCTAGGAGCCCGGTAGCTCAGCCTGTAAGTTCAGAGCTGGCCTGCTGATCTAGCGGTCTCTGATTCAAGCCGCGCCGGAGGCGGCAATTATTTTAGTGGTTCACGGGATTCCATGACATAGCCTTTCATTATCACCCATCCATTGTCCTGATATGACTTAAATACTGTTAAAAAGGACGTAAAATCGCAAGTCATCCATTCATTCAGTCCTAAAAATCTAAGTTTTACTATCGAGAATTTATCATGCATTTGCTGCAAAATCCCACCTGATAACAGGGATATGGTAACATAACGTGAAATCATGTCACTGTAGAACTACGCTCGCGGGAATGTTATCAGGCGATGCCTTTAGAAGCGATCTCTGAAAATGATTGGCTACATACTGATAGTCCGAGAGCCCGTGGTAGGTTTATTCATGTGGTCGAGGCCAAAAGGTTTGAAGGTGTTTTCTTATGTAAAAAAGTGTGCTGAATTCAAAAATTAAAGTCTTAAAAAAATCCATTGATGCACAAAGTCGGTATGCTCAAAAGATTACACATGGGGTGCTCCAAATCTCGAAAGAACGTCAAAATGGGGGTACCCTTATATTTAGTAATATTTTAAGCCTTCTGCATGCACTGGAATATTAATGTTTATATCAAGCAATACTGAATAGATGTTAAAAAAGATCAAATAACAATTTTTACATTTTCTTTGCCATATTATGGGAAGCTCTACTTTCAAAATGAAACACCTTGAAAAAAGCCACGAAAACTGATGATTTCAATATTCAACTCATTGGTAGATACAAATATTGATAAAACACCGAAAGTAGCAGTTATTATACCCCCAGCACAATAAGTATGTCGAGGGGTAAATTGTTTTTGCCTTTCCATCCATTCTTCTGTCTGTCCGTCTGTCTGTCCATTTGTCCGTCAGTCCTTCCGTCCGTTAGTTAACATTTGCGTTAAAGTTTTGCGTTAAGTTTTATCTTTGCTCTGTTTTCCTGAGTGTATTCATGGAAACTTGTTCATGTGAACTTAGTATTACTTCAGGATGCATACTGATCAGTTTGCATCACCTGGAAGGCTCTACAGGCCTAAGATCAAGGTCACATACTTAGAAGCTTGTAAAACGGTTACATTAAAATTTGCGTTATGTTTTTGCTTTTGCCCAGTTTTCTTGAAAGTGTTTTACTGGAACTGGTCCATGTGTGCTCAGTGTTACTAAAGGATAGATACTTATCAGTTTGCATCACTTGGATGCTGCTTTTGGCCTGAATCAAGGTCACAGACTTAGAAATTCATATAATAGTTACGTTAACGCTTGCGTTAAATATTTGTTTTTGCACTGTTTTCCTGAAAGTCTATACTGGAACTGTTACATATGTGTTTAGTGTTACTGCAGGATATATACTGCTCTGTTTGTGTCACCTTGATGCTGCTGCTGACCTAAGGTTAATGTCAAAGACTTTGAACTTTATATAATACCTCTGTAAAAGTTTTACTTTGAAAAGTGTATCTTGGAATAGAATCTTTTGAAATGTGACATGGTCTATTGCTGGGCTTGACTGACTGACTGCTTGTCTGTTTGTTAACATTTTTTGCATTAATGTATTACGCAAAGTTTATTTTCTATGGGCGGTGGCTCTGGCCGGAGGTATACGTTAGCCCTTGCTCACTTGCTCTAGTTGGGCTGGAAAAACAACTTCTGATCACAAATTGTTCGTGATAATTTATGGCTTTGTTTAAATTATCTTTTGGGAAGAACATGTTCGAAGCAAGATAAAGTTTGACATATTGGCGATATAGCACCCTCTGTACTTTTACATTGTTCACCCACATATTCTTTATCCCGTCATTTTAAATACATTTAAATATATTTTTCTTTCTGTTTTCATTCTTTTTTCAAATTTAAAGAGTAACTACACTTCAGGAACTGACTGAATCAGATCCCAAACCCTATCCCCAACATCAAAGGGAAAGATTGACAAAGACATCCCAGCAAACAATAAATTACAAGTGATAAGCCGAGTCAGCAGCTCTTTCCCAAATAGATGGCAACTCAGCTATCTTTATTGAACTAAATAATTTAGACCAACGGACGGGTTACAACGGACTAAGCAAATTATATGAAAAACATTTAACAATTATTTTTACCTATTTTCTATTTTTATGATAGAAGGATTAAACTGAGAACACAATAAATTAAACAGCACCGAACATAAAACAAATACAACCGCAACAAAAGTACCACCTTGGGACGGTCAGTAATAACTACTGGGGTGTTTAAACCGGTTTTACTGGGGCCCAAACCTTCACCCTCACCCTCCGCTCAAGTAAAAGGGAGGCAGTTGTACAGAATGAGAAACATCAGTTGAATGTGAGTTTGATGGGGATTTGCCAAGTGAACATAAAAGAATAGGGAGGGGTTTTGAAGTGAGCGTGTGCCTCTGCTCAGTCTCATCTTTAGTTTTGATGTCTGTTTACACACACCATGGGCCTTCACAAAACTTCGGCCAAAGACACAGATCCCTGATTGCTGTAAAAGGCCGTGCATGCGCATTTAAATAGCTACCTTATGGTTAAAAAACCTTGTTCGCTCCGCGAATTCCGCATATATGGTGATATCCAAGGACGTCTACAATTTCATTCCTTTTCCATTTCAGTAAGAAGATGGAATCAACTGATCAGAAAAATGAACTACGCAACAGTGAAACGTGAGAGTATTATATTGGCGATTCTAAACGAAATCGGATGCAGAAGATAGTCCCTTTTACAGTCCCTTTTTGGGTATCATCAAACAAAGATCACAATACAGGTCATGTTTGGTCTCGCCTTTCCAGCTGATGAATATGTTCAGGCTGAGCTGAAGTCTTGACTCGAAATCAAAGGACCTGATCTTAGGTTTCTTTCAATATCGCGGAGGCTCTGTTTTAAGTGATGAAACAAATGATGTCTTTTTTTTTTTTTTTGAGGGATCTGACACTTGGATTTGCAACATTCTGATAACAAACATTCTGGTAACATATACCGACAGTATCATGAAGAGTACCGATCCCAGACAATGTTTCAATACTTTCATCGTAATTATCCCAAGCAATGTTCATTCCAAGTCCTGGCTGTTGGGTGAGGCCATCAGATCTAGAGCAATTCTTTTCTATTTAGAATCGCCATACATAATACACTCACGCTTTACTGATATTTCTCTTGTCTCGTCAGTTGTTTCCATCTTCTACCTGAAAAGAAAAAAGAGGAACGATATTACCATGTACACGGACTTCGCTAAGGGGACAAGTATCTTTACAGAAACCATCAGGTAAATATTTAAATGCGCATGCGCGGCCCTTCACAGAAATCAGGGATCTGTGTCTTTGGCCGAAGTTTTGTAAAGGCCAATAGTGTATGTCAACAGACGAAACGTCCATCTGAGACTGACCATATGCACAGGCTCACTTTGAAACCCTTCACTGTTCTTTTGAGTTCGGTTTGCAAGGCCCAATTTAGTTCATTTTCAACTGATTATCCTCCTTTCTGTACGACTGTCTCCACCATTTTACCTGAAAAAAATTAAAACAGTAATAATGTATTTGAAACGTATTTAAAATGACTTTTAAAGAATATACGGCATGGACGACCAATATAATAGAACAGAGGTTGCTATATCGCCAATTTGTCAGACTTTATCTTGTTTGGAGCTCATTCTTCCCCAAATGACTGAAGCCAAGTCCAAAGAAAAATAACTCGAACAATTTGTGGCTAGAAATGTTTTTCAAATCCCCTTAGTGCAATAAGAAGGGGCTCACATATACCTCCGACCAGGGCCACCGCCTACAGAAAATAAACTTTACATAATACATTAATGTAAAATGTTAAGAAACAGACAGGCAGACATTCAATCTTACACAGCAATAGACCCAGTCACATATCAAAAGGTTCCATCCCAAATTTTGGCAATAAGCAAAAGAATACACTCTTGAAAGTCTAACTTTTACAGATATATTTTATATGTATATAAAGTTCAAAGTCTGTGACTTGACATTAGGTCAGCTGCAGCCATTGACCAGTATCTATCTTATAGTAACACTTAACACATATTCATTCATTCAGTTCCAGTAAAGACTAGCAGGAAAATAGTGCAAAAGCAAAATCATCAGTCTAAACGCAAAATTTAATGCAACTTTTGTACAAATTTCTAAATCTGTGACCTTAACCTTTGGCCAGCAGCAGTACGCAGATGAAACAAACTGATAAGTATCTATCTTGTAGTAACAATAGACATATGAACCAGTTCCAGTTCAAGAAAACTGAGCAAAAAAACTTAACGCAAATTTTAACGTAACTGTTGTACATATTTCCCAAGTCTGTGACCTTGACCTTAGGCCAGCAGCAGCTTCCAGATCATGCAAGCTGATCTATATCCATCCTGTGGTAACACTTAGTACATATGAGCAAGTTCCCGTAAAGACTTGCAGGAAAACAGAGCAAAGAAAATACACTTAACGCAAAACTTTAACGCAAATGTTAACTAACGGACGAAAGGACTGACGGACAAATGGACAGACAGACGGATGGACAGACAGATGAACGGATGGAAAGGCAAAAACAATTTACCTCTCGACATACTTATTTTGCAGGGGGTATAATTACTGCTACTTTCGGTGTTTTTATCAATATTTTTATCTACCTATGAGTTGAATATTGAAATCATCAGTTTTCGTGGCTTTTTTCAAGGTGTTTCATTTTGAAAGTAGATCTTCCCATAATATGGGAAAGGAAATGTAGAAAATTTTATTTGATCTGTTTAAACATCTATTAAGTATTGCTTGATATCCAAAATAATATTCCAGTGCATGCAAAAGGCGGAAAATATTGCTAGATATAAGGATACCCCCATTTTGACGCCTTATCTAGATTGGGGGCACCCCATGTGTAATCTTTTGAGTATGCCGACTTTGTGCATCAATGGATTTTTTTAAGACTTTGATTTTTGAATTCAGCACACTTTTTTACATAAGAAAACACCTTCAAACCTTTTGGCCTCGACCACATGAATAAACCTACCACGGGCTCTCTGACTATGATGTTTGCCATGATAACAACGTTCGTTGGTTAAATGACCTCACCGACTCACGTGATAGCGCATTTGTGAGGTCAACAAGTTCGGATAAAACTGCGTTCGCTTTCAGTTTGGTTGACTCTCTTTACGCTGTAAAATCATCTAATAATGCATGATAAACGGAAAACCATGATAGTGTCTTCTGATATCAAGTTTATCAGGCTCGACCAGAAACTTGTCAGACTGGCTCGACAAGCCTCGCCATTCCTACGCTGTTTCTGGTCTTGCCTGATAAACTTGATAACAAAAGACACTATGTACCATACTTACAATAGTCTTAGGCATCACCACTGCAGCAGGCGTATTCCCCACTTTCACAATCCTCAAAGGGGTACACTGGGGTCATGTCAGACGGACAGCTGACAGCCAGGGAATAACAGTAACACAGACCTGAAAAGAAAAGGAGAATGATTAAATTGGAAGATCCCTAAAAGACCACCGTATTCTGGGCGCAGCATAAAAAGACAGAGCCCATCCCTCTTCTTTCGCTGTAGTTGACCTTTATTGGTTTGAGAAAGGTACCCATTTACTGCTGGGTTTACAGATTTTTTGTCGCTGGGGTCTCGAATCCGCGAACGTCTGCACAATAGCCAAACGCCTGTATCTACTTCACGGAGCCTTTCTTTATGCCCGCGGCAGATGAAATTATGCGTTTTAACCCATAATCAAGCCAAGTGTTTTAAAATTCATTACCTTGATATATCCTCTACATATCGCGAAAATTATAACTAACTCAAATCATCGGTTGCTTTAATGCTAAAAATTACGAACTACCCGGAAGGTGGCGCACATTCTGACGTCGACCTGATTCTGAAACAACCGACATTACACTGTGCTGCCGAACAGGATTTCCATCGGAAGCTGTCACTATACGTCGATAACACTGTTTTGCAGCAGGTGGTCGGACAATCACCCGAGCGATAGGCCCAAAACGAAAAGACATTTATCTTTTTAATGTACAAAGTACATATTTAGAACAGTATACATACTTCATCAAGAATGATTGCATGGACTTAAAAATGTGCATCAAAATATAGACATATCAAATGTAATCAACTTTTTGTCAGATCTAGTAGCTAGATCCAGACGAGGCTGCCCATTATGAGCCGCCTCATCTGGGTCAACACTGTTTGCCCTCAAGTCTTTGAATCGTCAATCTGATGTAGCTTGGAAGAAGATTTTTTTTTAGTTTTACAGCCGTAAAGACCATAGATCGTTGATGCAAGAAAGGACTGATCTGAACTGCAACGAGACTATATCCGCACGATAAGTAAAGGTAAAAGGATACACTTTTAGTCAGGGAACCCACTACCTTGTCAATGGAAAGAATTGGCCCCAACCCCAACCCAGCACCCCCCCCCCCCCCCCACACACACATACATACTCGAGCATATTAGTTCCTATGATTAAACTGCATTTTATGGAAGAGCTTCCCAGATAGCATGTCTACGTTGGGCCAACGTTGGCTTAAGGTGGTCAGTTTGGTTGGGCCAACGTTGGATGCCAACGTTGGGCCAACGTAACTTTGCTCATCGGGCGAACGTTGAGCCAACGGTTGGCTCAACGTTGGCCCAACGTTGTAAGATTTTTCTTGCAACGTTGGGCGAACGTTGCGCCAACATATATGGCTTACAATCAGCCAACGCAAAAATTTCACTTTGGGTCAAGTTGTGCCACCTTAAACTAACATATACTTTGAAATAAAACAAATTCCTCCCTTTCTGCGAAGCATCCAGTAAAAGTAACTAAATCCATGACCACAAAGAAGAGTCAGCCAAATACCCAAATACACAAATCTGCGAATCGCTGATCACTTAATGCGTTTTTTTTTTATACTTTACGACTAAAATCAGCCTGCGCATATGCACCTTCTTATGATATTATATCCTCTTCGCTTACACATTCAATCTGCCTGATGAATCCTGGTTAATCAACTGTGAAGCTAAATTTCACCTTGCGCAGTTGTGCAGGCTGATTTGAGTACATATGCCTAAGGTCGATTTTCACGCGAAGACATTCAGGCTGAAATGTTTTAAGCTAAACTCGCAAAAATCAAATACAATCTGCTTGAATTGAAGTATTGAATATGACTTTGAGAGTACGTTTATATTTTCCTATTCTTAGAACACAACCTTTGCTCCTCCAAGCCCTAGTTATGTTTAGCACTTGGTTTGTTAAATCCTTCTGGTACATCTGAAAGTCATTAATAACAGAAGTACTGACAACTTAATTGCTGAATGGGGATCGTTTCCTTGGTAACCAGACCTTGCTCTTGATTAAATTGAAGTAAGCAAGACTCCTTGCTGTGTGATCGATAATTACTCACAGAGCATCACTTTTCTATATACCTAGTTCAGATATTGTACATAACCAAAGTATCATTATGCCTAAATCTGTATTGTTATATTATGCAATAAAATTTATAAAAGCCAAAATTCATAATCTTTTCATAGAATTATTAGTACATGCTAGTCAAAGTCAGAGCATGCAAAACAAAGACAATTAGTAATACATAAAAATGAATAAACAAATAGTAAGAAGTCCATTTAATGATAATCATGATACTGAGTAGTTGAATGATACATATACTTTATATAAAAATTAAATTGACAAATACATATTCATTTCTAATTATCATTTAAACCTGGTGTTCAATTCCCCACGCTAACCCAACGTTGGGCCAACGTTACTCAGCCAACGTAAAACTTAGCAAAATTTATATGCATGTGCAAACGTTGGCCCAACGTTGGCTGACCGTTTAATGGCCGACAAACTTTTTTACAAAAAATGTACACAGCATGCTATGAAATAAAGTTTTAACCAGCCTAGGTGGAAGTATAATTAATTCCTGTGTGCCTAGAGCAAAAATACACCCAGCTGTTGTAACGTTCGGCCAACGTTCGGCCAACGTTGTACTCCCAACGCCAACGCTCAGCCAACGGTGACACCTTATGCCAACGTTGGCCCAACGTTGGCATGCTATCTGGGTTCATCATCCAAGAAAGCAAATAACATATTTCCTCAATTCTTACAAAGGGGAACAACTTGTCTAACACTGGAGTGTACCCATACACCTTAAAACTCAATGGTAACTCACCGTGTCTTCTACTGTGATGTGCAGACGGTTGGCGGGCAGTCTCAGGCGCAAACCAATTTGAAAACCAGTTAAACGCTGGCGCCGGTGTTGTTGGTTGTCGCCAAACAGGAGCAGCCGTCACTGGTTGTCGCCAAACAGGAGCAGCTGTCGCTGGTTGTCTCCAAACAGGGGCGGGTGTTGCTGGTTGCTGCCAAACAGGAGCAGCCGGTTGTCTCCAAACAGGAGCAGCTGTCGCTGGTTGTCGCCAAACAGGAGGAGCTTGTGTTGCTGGCTGCTGCCAAACAGCACGTTGTGCCGCTGGCTGCTGCCAAACAGGACGTTGTGTAGCTGGCTGCCAAACAGAACGCTGGGTTGCTGGATACTGGTTCCAGGTTGGTTTTGGTGTTGTCACCGGATAACGGCGATTATTCCTATTTCGAGATTGTCGTCTTCTATTTGGTCGTCGTCGTTTTGGTTGTTCTTCATCGTTTTCTATATTTTTATTGCGTTTCCGGTTCCGACGGCGATTTTTCTTCGGTCGTCTCCGCGGTGCCACTGGTTGTGCAACTGGTTTTGGTGCTGGTGCTGGCGTAGGTTGTGGCCATCTCCTCTGTGGCAGAGGTTGAGGTTGATAGTTGATAGCATTTGATGGCGGTTGATACACGCTGTTGGCTAGTTGTTGTCGACTGAAAACTTGTCTCTGGTTTGTTTGATAAACTGGTTGCTGGGGATTAGGCTGCGGCGCAGGCTGTTGATACACTGGTTGCTGCGGCGCAGGCTGTTGATACACTGGTTGCTGATTGAATGCTTGCGCTGTTTGATATACAGGTTGCTGGTTGTATGTCTGCGCTGGTTGATACACCGCTTGCTGCGGTTGTTGATTGAATCGAGTTTGTTGATACACCGGCTGTTGATTGTGCGTTTGAGGATACTGATTTCTTTGATTGCTCCATTGCTGATTAGTGAATTGATTCGGTTGATTGTAAGTCTGTACATAGGCATTGTTTTGATAATTTTGTTGTTGATTATTGTTGAATCGCTGCGCGGGCTGGTATTGCTGTTGGGTTTGTTGTCCTGTGAAATACTGGGCAGGTTGATAAACACTTTGTTGACTGAATTGTTGATACTGCTGGCTGCTTCCAACAGATCCAAGTGGAGTAAAACTATCAACTTGTCTTTTATGGCGGTAATTCGGTTTTCTTTTCTTGTACGAATGTTCTAGTGGATGTGCTCTGCTGGCTGCTGCTTTCACTGGTATAAGTTGATGACCTATTGCTGCAGGACTTATTCGGAGGTTAAAGGTTCCAGCGTTGCTCTTTGGTTGAAGAAGTGAATGGACATCGTTTTTAAGGTTTATTCTGCCCTGCAAGGCATCTGTTTTGAGAAGCGGTTGCAGAATACCACTCCCTTTGGATGCTTTTCTCATTGATTTGTTCCATTGTACAAACTGACTGGAATGTGATACCTGAAAGCATAAAAATAATGTTTTCATGCAATAATCATTTTTTTTTTTTTTGCAAAAGCCTTACGGTAATTTCTGAAAAAAGGGCTTTTGAATTTTGGGGGAGAGAGAGAGAGAGAGAGAGAGAGAGAGTCTTGAAAACCTGGTGAAAGTACAAGTATATATGTCTTTCTCAAAACTGAAATTCGGTGACTGCAAAGAAATGTCTATCTCGCTATCTCGAGACGGGAATTCAATAGGAGTAAAGAAAAATCTTCCTCGAGCTGGGAGAAAAGACCTTCTTAAGTCTTTCACTACATTTGAATTTAGTAGGAATAAGTAGAGGTCTTCTTTGAAAAAAAAACCTGATTGGCATATTCGCATGTCGTTGTATAGTGAAAAAAGAAAGCACACATTCGTTTTTGTCTTCTTAACTACTTAACTTCATTTTGTAACAACGTCGTAGTGCATGTAAACTAAAAGTCTTTATCAATACAATATCAAATAAGAAGGTTTCAAAAAATGGAGTATGAGGAGTATTTTCTCTGAACTAAATGATTAGGACGAGTAATGTACGCAAAACGTCAAATTTTGAGCCGCGACACGACTCAAAGAAAAGTGAACAAGAAACTGTTCAAAGTTAAAAAATGTCTTATTCTAAACCGTAAATTTGTACGAGAAGAAAATGCAGGTCACAAAACTAGAATTTGATTCTTAAAAGTACCCTAATGTGCTTAAATATTGGACCACCTAAAACCATTAATTTTCCATTTTGGACAAATGGAAAATTAATGGATTTGGGTGGTCAAATACTTAAGCATTTTAGGGTAGTATAAAGGGGTAAGGATAATATTTACCTGGACTAATAGAATGACTGCCAATATTGGCAAACTTTTAAAACTTCCAGATATCCACATTGTAATACAGGCTAGAAGCTGGCCTGTCGGACAATATGAATGACTGTCCTGGCCGGTGTGACGCTGTTTTATTGAGTAATGATCAATCAATAATCAATTGCCAATAGTTGTTGGCTGTCAGTGAGGGTGATTGTTTTAGCGCTGATTCTATTTCAGTAGCAAGAACCGTAAATGGTGGGAAACGCGGGCCACCTTGCCTGATGATGAAGGAGAGATATAGCGAGTGCATTATAGACCGAACAGGCGGACAAAGCATGCTCTATATCACAGCAAGGTAACCACTGTAAATGGTACCGTGACCTTATGAGGTATCTCATGCTAAAGTTTTTGATATCTGGGGATTTTACTATAAGAAGTGCATGCACTGTAAACAAAGAATCAACTTACAATGTATTTGTGAACAAATTTTTGTTTTGACAAAACCACTTCCCATTGTATGAACCCCAGGTATAGCATCTCACTTATAATTCGAGAAGAGGATGACATACACTGTTTGCCATGTTCCGAAACCATTGATATTAAGATCTGTTTGCGAACTTAATTTGATATGAGAGGTTACTTTGAGAAATCAGTATTTTTAAGACAATGAGAGTCAGCTGTACATATCAGCATATACGCAAATACGCAGGTGCGTATTGAAATTTTGTCCAATTGACAAAATTTCAAAACACACTTGCGTATTTTCATGCTGAAATGTTGTTATTGGGCATAATTTTAATACTAACTGCCAACAGACACCACAATTTGAAATATCTAAGCGGCTTAACTCCCTATTAGTTTAAACATATTTATTTCAACAAATCTCAAGTGTACATAGATCTAATACACAGAATAAATAGGATTAGAACGGAAGCATGCGCTTATTTGGTTCTTCTCCTGCAAATGAGTACAATTTTACAAATAATGGCGATCAGATTGTATGTTACTGTAGTTGAAATAAGTTAACATATATATATATATATTACTAGAATAACATCAGAACATACTGAAATAAATACTTCCAGTAGCGAAGTTACATAGCATATAAAGTTGACGCAGACAGTATATATAAACAATAGGTTCAGTATGTAACAGTATCAAATCAATAACCAGTGAAATTTAGAGACAGTTATTGATAATAAATAGAAAAAAAAATTGGGTTTAGCTGTGAGTGAGTGTCGGAGACTCGGAGAGGGGATCAGTAGCATAACCAGTTGCTTGTACCCTACTAAAAAGCAATTATATTATATCAAGTTATGTCAAGTTAGCTCCAGAACATTGTATAATACAAAGTATTACTAAATTGCATCATAGTTAAAGTTATGTAAAACGTTTTGTTTCTTTTATGTATTTCTGAACAGCTTCAAAGATAATAGTGTTGGAATGTAATGAAAGCGTATTATCACCATATAACAGAACTCGTAGTGTGACTGTAGTTTGCTGAGAAACAATATTAATAAGATTTGTGCGCTGGTTGTCATACAAACGACAGACCATCAAAAAGTGTTGAGTAGTTTCCACTCAAAAAGTGTTGAGTAGTTTCCACCCTATTATTGTCCTTTATGAGTATAAAACATGATTGTGCGTACTGTGTAATTGCCCCTAGCTACGCCCCTGCATATGGCGGAATCGCGGAATCAAATTGATTAGAATCTTCGCTGTTCGCATTATTTTCCGATCGGCAAACCTTTTATGACTCCGTAAATCTTCGATGGAGAGTAACGTCGCTTTCGACCATATAGGGAAAGCAACTCCTGTCGTTTTTGCTTTGCCTCCCTTCTCATTCGGGGTTCTATCTTACAGAAAAGAATCTTCCCCTCCAGGAGAAGCCCATTTTAGAAGGAGCCCGTCGCCCAGGGAAGTATAAGTAGATAACGATTCCGCCAATTCGTCAAAATACATTAAATTTAAGATGGTGTGCTAAACTAACATGCAGCACTTGTACCAGTTAGGGGATAGCCGCCATTCGAAGAGGTGAATCAATCGGTTTTATGGTCGCAAATTTCGGTTGTTCGGTGCTGTGGAAAACCCGAAGCACTATCGCCCGTGCCCGTGCCTGGCGGCCTCGGGCTATAGTGCATCGGGCCGTCTATAGCATCCGGCAATACAAAGGCATGAAATAATTGTAGGCCTACAATTAGTTTCTTGCAGCACTAATTCTAATGACGTCACTAAAAACTTTTATGTAACGTCGCTATCAGCTTGACGCTCGCAGCGTAAGAGACTAAGCTGCAATTTGTTTTTGTCTTCTGTGAGAAACAAATGAGCCGCGACACGACAAAACCAACAAAGTGGTTACGCGCCCAGTGAAGACTCGAATCAGCCTAAGCATCAACCAAGTCTGATCAGACTCCTAGCTAAGCGCTTAAAGGGTAGCTAAGGGCCTCAGCTACATCCATGCGGACAGCGAGGACTCTGATCAGACTGGGCGGATGCCCAGGCTGATCTGAGTCTGCGCTGGGCGCACAACCACATTGTTGGGTTTCTCGTGTCGCGGCTCAAATAGTCAACAGATCGAACGTCCCAGCTAATTCAAGGTACAAACTGTGTTCAGATCCGTTTGAGGAACCGAGAAATTCACTTGGCTGCTCTGTAAGTTTACTTCCTGAGATCGCCAGTTTAAAAGTCAAAAGCTTAATCTGATGTGAGGTTTGCTAAATGTAATGTTCAGTGGGAGAGCTAGACCATGTACCCACGGTGATGGACTCGGCAAGCTTCGTTTTGGGTGAGATTTCTCAGTTCTACATGGACTCTCATGATGATTTTCGGACTCGTATGCATATAAAATGCACTCTGTAAATGCTACTGCTTCAGAAAACAGGCCTGGCTTTACAGCAATGGCTACTAACAAATGAGCCGCAACACGACAAAACAAAATGGTGGCATGGGCGCCCAGCACAGACTCAGATCAGCCTGGGCATCTGCCCAGTCTGAGCAGGTTCTTCGTTGTCCGCATGGAGCTAGCTTAGACCCTTAGCTACCATTTAAGTGCACAATGAAGACTCAGATCAGACTGGGCGACCGCCCAGGCTGATCTGAGTCTTCGCTAGGAGCACATGCCACTTTGTTGGCTTTCTCGTGTCGCGGCTCAAATGATAATAAACAACCGCAAATGACCGTGGCCTTGCAATGTCTCGCAATTTGTTGATATATTGGGTCAACATGGAAAGTGCAATCGTAACTTTGTGGTAAATGTTTTGTTCCACATTTAGCATTTTTATAGCAAACACTATGGATTATTTTCATTTTATTACCTATGTGCATGATGAATAAATTAGCCCCGACACGACAAAACCAACAAAGTGGTATGTGCGCCAGTGAAGACTCAGATCAACCTGGGCATCCGCCATGTCTGATCGGAGTTTTGCTGTCCGCACGGAGGTAGCTTAGACCCTTAGCTACCCTTTAGCCGCAAAGACTCTGATCAGACTGGGCGGATGCCCAGGCTGATCTGAGTCGTCGCTGGTGCACATACCACTTTGTTGGTTTTGTCGTGTCGCGGCTCAAATTACAAAGTGGTTTGGAAGAACATTAGCTTAGCTGGCTTTAATGGTTTATTTACTACCGAATAACTTAGAATTGTGGGCCATCGAGTGGACAAGGTTGAAACAAACTTTCATGGACTTTGTAACGACAATTGTGACAAAGTTAAGTGTCTACTGTGGAGCAGGCAGACATTAAAGGTTGGTTCCTGGAGTTTGGTCTGCATCATAATTTTGATGATTATTTTTCTAAAGTGTTGGAAAGCAATTATAACAAGGAAAATAATAAGTTTCGCTAAAAAGTGTAAATCGGAAAGTATCAGACAAGCAGTTTTGCAAGGGATTCCCTAATTCTGCTTCGCACACCAGTTAATGCTATTTTTAGTTCACGCCAAAAATAGATTACGCGGCTGATTCCATTATTGCCGCACTGCGTTTTGGGATAGTGAAAACCCATCCACCATGCCAGAACCTCTAGAAGAACTTACGGCAAGAAAAACAAATGCCCTGTGGAGAATGACATCAGGAATCACACACATATAGACATATGACGAAGTTATTTTTAGAACTGGAATTCCAACACATTGTTCAAGCAAAGAAAACTAGCAAGTGAAAAATGACAATTTTCAACAAAACCAACAGTTTTCTCATTTGCAACATATTCAGAAAAATAAGAGTATTTAATACTACGCAGAAAAAGACAAAATTATTTTGTGAACAGAATTGGTATCGCTAGTCCAGGAACCTACCTTTAATTTCATGTTCTGCAAAAACGTATTTATTGCAACAAAAGTTCGAAGTATAGATAGATGGATGGATGAATGGATGCATTGATGGACGGACGGACGGACGGATGGATGGATGGATGGATATACGGATAGATGGATGGGTGAATGGATGGATGACTTGCAGGTTTACGTCCCTTTCAACAGTATTTCAGTCATAGCAGGACGGGAAGGTGATAATGAAAGTCGGTATGCAATGGAACCTCGTTTACGTTTGAAATTAAAAGATTCCGGTCTCAAATGGGGATCGAACCCGGGACCACTAGATCAGCAGGCCAGCGCTTAACGTACTGAGCTACTGGGGCTCCTCTAAGTATTGGGACAGATAGGTCTGCACAAACAGGGAAGATCCATGTCAGATTCCTCTTACAAGGCGTATTCAGATCAGGGTAGTGTTTGCCCGATCCTGGATCTGCTTTGTCTGCTCAGACCAGTCTGTCCCAATACTTAGATTTTTTATGGTAGGCAAGCAGTCCTTGGTTCGAATCTTTCTTCTCAAGCCTCCTCATATCACCTTTCATATAATAGAAATCCATCCATCCATCCATCCATCCATCCATCCATCCATCCATCTTTAGATGTTTGTTTTAAGTTGCAAAATTCTGGTAAGTTTACATTTCGCGGTTCTTTGTAGGTAATACCACAGCCATTCTAAAAAAACCTTTTTGTTGTCCTTTATGCTGGGATTTTTAAGTGAGAGTTAATTCTGTTCTGTTCTGCTAAAACAGCCCTGATATAGCTCGTTTGTTACGGATGTAAAACAAAAGTGTCTAAGAATCTAAATTTGGCGGTTATTAGCTCACCTGAGCCAGCGGCTCCGGGGGAGCTTATAGAATGGTACGGCTCCGTCGTCCGTCCGTCAACATTTTCAAACGATTTCTCCCCTGAAACCGCTAGGCTGATAGTAACCAAATTTCATGTAGAGCCTCTAGGGGGAGGGGAATGAAAAGTTGTTCAAACGGTCCTGGTCACATGACCAACATGGTCGCAATGCTCATATAAGGTAACAAGAGCTCCGCAAGCGGGGCAATATACGCCCGTTTCTGAATGTTTTTTTTTTTGCACCGTTTCATCCTTGTCTACATTGCTATCAAGTTTATCAAGACATTCCAAACACTAAGGTTCTCAAAAGAAAAGTCTTAAAAAAGTAATCAAAGGGATGTAACTAAAAAAAATAAGGAAGGGGAAGCAATTATTTTATTAGACATACTGTCTCAACCTAATACACATTGCTATAAAGTTTCGTCAAGATATTCCATACGCTTATCTAGTAATGACTTGCCCAAGAATAGCCGTAGAAATTAATCAAAGGGATGTAACTCCATAAATAAGGAAAGAGGAGCAATTATTCTTATATAAGACACACAGCCTCAACCTAATACACATTGCTATAAATTTTCATCAAGATATTCCATACGGTTGCCTACTTATCGCTTGCATAAGAATAGCCTTAGAAAATATTCAAAGGGAGGTTACTCCAAAAGTAAGTAAGGGGAGGCAATCGTTCTTATATGTGACATATTGTGTCAACCTAATATACATCACTATCAAGTTTCATCACAATAGTCCAAAGGGTTAGTTGGATATGAGGTGTACAAATATAGTCTGACAAAATAATCAAAGGGAGGTAACTCAAAATCTAAGTCAAGGGGAGTAACCATTCTTGTATGAGACACATTGTCTTAACCTCATATACATTGTTATAAAGTTTCATCATGATATTCCAAAGAGTAACCAAGTTATGGAATGCTAAAGAATTGCCATACAAACTGCCATAACGCGTTTTTCCAAAGGGCTGTAACTCCGCTAAAAATCATGGGAGCAAAATTTCCGTCTAATATGCGCTACTCCACATCGTAGTCTTACTATTTACAAAGTTTCAGCTTAATTGGATGAAAATCATAGGAGGAGTTATCCGGAAACGAACACCCCAAAAATTCTAAGTAAAGGGCTGTAACTCTGCTAAAAAGTAACCTCGAAACGATATGCGCTGGTCCACCTCATAGCCTTACTATTTACCAAGTTTCAGCTCGATCGGATGTAAACTGTAGGAGGAGTTATCCGGAAACGAAAAGTTTACGCCGGACGGACGGACAGACGGACGGACGGACGGACGGACGGATGCCAGCGCCATAACAATATACGTCCCATTTTTCAAACGGGCGTATAAAAACCTTTAAAAATCTTCTTCTCCAGAGCCAATAGGCCGATGGCCTTGAAACTTGGTATGTAGCATCGGGTACGCAAGTACTACCAAGATTGTTCAAATTATGACCTTGGTGTGACCTTGACCTTTTTTACGGTAAGTTCAAATTTGCTTTCTGTAGCTTTCATGTGGGAAAATGCTAGAACATAAGATATTTCTTGGAAACTGCTGAGGATTTTGGCCAGAAAATTGTTATATACAGTGATCTTAATGAGTACATAAAAAATTATGCGTACAATAGGTCACGGTCATATATACAAGAGGTCAAAGTCATTCTTTGACCTTTGACCCTGGTCTCTCATGTTTTGACAATTTCACACATCTTCTCAAAAGCCAATGGGCCAATTGTAACCAAATTTCATGTAGAGCCTTCAGGGGGCGGGGAACGAAAAATTTTTCAAACGGTCCTAGTCACATGACCAACATGGCCACCATGCCCATATATGGTAAAAAATGTTTAAAAATCTTCTACTCCAGAGCCAATAGGCCGATGGCCTTGAAACTTGGTATGTAGAATTAGGTACACGAGTACTACCAAGATCGTTCAAATTATGACTTTGGGTAGACCTTAACTTTATACGGTAAGGTCAAATTTGCTTTCTGTAGCTTTTATATGGGAAAATGCGAGAACATGAGATTTCTTTGAAACTGTTGAAGATTTTGACCTGAAATTTGGTATATACAATAATCTTAATGAGCACATGAAATGTTTTGCGTACAAGAGGTCAAGGTCATTCTTTGACCTTTGACCCTGGTCTCTCATATTTTGACAATGTCTCACATCTCCTCAAAGCCACTGGGCCAATTGTAAGCAAATTTAATATAGAACCTCAAGGGGCTGAGGCAACGAAAAAAATTTCAAACGGTCTGGGTCACATGGCCAACATGGACGCCATGCCCATATATGGCAAACACCTTTACAAATTTTCTTTTCCAGAATCAAATGATCGATGGCCTTGAAACTTGGTATGTAGCATCAGGTACTTGAGTACTATCAAAACTGTTCAAATGATGACCTTGGGCTGACCCTGACCTTTTTAAGGCAAGGTCAAGTATGGGAAAATGCTAGAACTTAAAATTTCATGGCAAGTATAGAATGTTTTGGCCTAAAAATTGGTATACACAGTTGCCTTAATTAGTAGATGGAGGATATTTGGGTACAAGAGGTCAAGATCATTCTTTGACCTCTGACCCAAGTCTCATATTTTGACAATTTCAGACATCTCCTCAAAAGCCATTGGGCTATTTGTAACCCAAATTTTATACACAGCCTCCAGGGGCTGGGGGAACGAAAATTTATTCAAGCGGTCTAGGTTACATGACCTACATGGCCACCATACTCAGGTGAGCGATTCAGGGCCTCATGGCCCTCTTGTTAATTTTGGTGCTTTTATCAGTGCCACCAAACAGCGCCAAAATTAAGTAGCCGGCAAGTCATAGATCAATATGTTTCAACACGTCATAAAAAAGTCTTTGTTGGGCAAAAAAAATTGTTGGTATACTCTGTTGCCCTAGTATTTTCATATTGCCGAGACACACACCACGCGTAAGCAATAAAAATGTGATCATCTTGACATTAATACTGTTTGACCAACGTCGCGACCCCGTGTGGTCACAAGCGCGCGGGCGCCCATATATTAAGTAGGACATCCAGTATTACCTACGAAAGTGTGTCACCAGAGACGGGCCAGATCAGCCTGCTATTTGCATAATCTGACACGACCAGAGCCTTCACTTTCGCCGTAAAGGTTTTCCCAATTTCAAATTTTGATTTCAAGACACGAGTGCTCTGACCAGACAGCGCTGATCTATATCTTCGCCGCGGCCGCCGAAATATTTCAAGATGTATTTTATAGGTCAACCGCACACGACCCAGCAGGCACACTAGGTAGAATCAACCTTGAATCAATCTTGATTCAATATCGTGACGTTGATTCAATGTTGATTCAAACTTGTGTGCCCAGTGAGAAGGAACTTGAGACAGTCGAGACTGTTTTAATCCCTCGCTGAAGGCAGAGGGTTGGTTGGTTTGAGTTTAACGGCCCTTTGAGACAGTATTTAGACAACATTTCAGTCTATATCGGGCCGTCTTCCTGGCAGAGAGAGAGAGAGAGAGAGAGAGAGAGAGAGAGAGAGAGGCGAGAGAAAAATATCCAAAACAACCCTAACCCGCACTTACTGCAATCAAAGTAGGCCCTTGTAGGCCCTTTTATCCAAATAAGTAGGACGCCCCGGCACTGCAAGTTACCAAGCACCATCGCCCGAGCTGACCACCATCCTGAAGGCGGACGGATACCAGCAGGCACACAACATTGATTCAACGTTGATTCAACGTCACCACGTTGAATCAACGCTGATTCTATTTTGTGCCCAAGGGGAGACAAACTCAGCGTCAATGTAATATAGTGCTCTTAAGATATAATTTTCTCTCCACTACCCCAACATCACATGTGCCTCATTTTGAATCAATTAATTGCGCATACATTGTAAAAAATCCGTGAATTTTACAGTAGAATATCTGGCAAACAGCTGCCAGTCCGTTTCCCGTTAGTTTTACGGGCGTCCGTAAACATAGGAGGAATCATCACGCAGAGCAGGGTGGAATAAGACAGGTATTGTTTTGGTCGTATAGCCCTTCAGCACCATAAAGGTATTTTCGAGTGCGGTCAGTTAACATAACTTTACCATATCGAGATTTCAAAAAATTTTCTACAAGCAGACGCTCTTAAAAAATAACGAGAAATGGACTGGCAACTGGTTGCCAGGTTTTCTACCGTAAAATATACGGATTTTTTTACAGTGTACACTGTACATGTGTTACGATAACGCTTTGTTGAAACTTACGCCGCGGGTGTGTGATGAAACGTAAGCACTGAAATTAAGAAACGCGGCAAAACAGTATAAAAGTCATGTGGCAGCAATTCTTCTCCAGTGAAAGCACTACGTGCGTTAAGGCCACTTTTTTGGCCCCAATCTGAGGTCAAAATATAAAAGTCGAGATAAAAGTATTTCATTGCATGATTTCATTAAATCAATACCTAGAGTGTTTCATTTCAGTTTTAGTTTGAATCTTGCTGTGCGTTAGGTATGGAAAAATGGCTGCTGAAACAGGCTAAAACCTTGGAATTTGTCATTTTTGCTCAATTTTCAGTCATTCAGCTTACAAATAAGAATGGAGCACAACCTTTAACCAACAAAATCATTTTCACATATGATGTATATTGCTGTAAATCACATCATATTGAAAGATTTTGTTTGTTAATGATTGTGCTCATATTTAATTCTTAAAAAAAATTAATTCTGCGGACAGCGGTTTACCTATAATTTGCCTGTAACAAACATGGTGAAATGTATACTTGGCTGTAAGTGTCCATTCAAAGGCATAAGAACTAAGATGTAAATGTGATTTTAAGTAAAGCTTCATAATGTTACAACCTTTCAACAAATTACAGTAAATATCCTAAAAATGTTGCATTGAGTGAATTATCATAAAACTGGACCTTTAACAGTTCAGCAACTATCCAAAAGCAGCATTTCTGAAAAAAAAAAGTCTAGCCTCTGAGCAAATTGTTCCAAATAAGAAGCAGTCTTATCAGGGCTTGTACTTACTGCTTCGGAATTTTTTATTAAGGGAAATTAGGCGACCTTGCTTAAGTTAGACTTACTTTACTGAACATGGCGCCACTATTCCAGAGCTTGTTGTTCGAAGTTTTAACATTTTGTTGAATATATCTACATGTTTGAAGCTATCTATTTTATTAATTAACCTGAATAAACCTAAAGCCGTGTTCAAGTGCACTTTTTGCACCCGGGTGCAAATCTGCACCCAGGTGCAAATCTGCACCCGGGTGCAAATTTGCACCCCCTTGTGTAGCGTTCATATGCCAACAAATTGTGTCCATACGTACCTGGATTTGATATTAAACTTAACATAAGTTACCCAGTTTTGAGGAGAAATTCGCTGTAATACGATGTTTAGAACAGAGCAGAGAAAAGGTCATTTGGGAGAAACCGCGTAGTCAAGGGTGGACGACGCTTTGGACTTACATTGATGATCAGTGGCATGTCAAAGGCCTCTTTTCACAATCTGTGTTAGAGACAGCGCGGGAAGCTCCAACGGGATGCGCGGGTACACGCTCTTTCAGTTAAGCTGCAAGTGGCAGTAACTCTATATCATTTAGCTGAGTCTTCAGAGTATAGGACGATAGGGGACCTTTTCGGGGTTACTAAGGCCACTGTGTGTGAATGTGTGAAATGGGTTTGCTCGGCAATCGTGGACGAGCTACGCACAGCCTACGTTAAGTTTCCGGAGGGAAATGAGTCTCGTCCACCTTTTTTCCAGGTCGTCACGAGCTGTGCGGTAATTTCTTTTATCATTTGACGTCGCTGTTATTCAGTGGATAACGTCGTGTCATAAATATCGTATGACCACACGTGTAATAACACTTTGGCGCGTACACGTAACGTCATTGACAACGTCCATGTCAACAATGCATTTTATAATTGAAATAATGTTCAGTTTGAAGACGTTATAATCCCATTTTGAAGGGTCATATGATAAACAGAATCTTACATTCGTGGTCATTTCTTATGAAATTTATGAAACTCGCCGAAGGCTCGTCTCTTAAATTTCATATGAAATGACCACTCGTGTAAGATCCTCTATTTAAGAGTTTTCATCCTCTGTTTACACTGTGTATCAGATAATTTGAAACACCTCTCTTTCATTAACTTGGAAATATTCTTATAAACTACTGTATCGGACATCGCAGCATCGTCAGTTTCGTTTTGCACCGTAACATTGCTCCAGATGTCCAACAAGGCATCTGTTGTCGTCCTAGCCGCTTCCACATTTACGATGTTGACGGGTGGACATCTTGCTTAAGGATGACCAAAATCGTAGTCTCAGTAATTTATGCATATTTGGTAGCAGTTTGATTTTCAGTTTGATAAAGAGAACTTTGATAGCTTATTTTGGTATCGGATCATACAAGATCGTAATAAAAAGGCCAGTCATTTGAAAAATCCTAAATCAAAATGTATACTGATAAACACATTTTGCGTTCATGTGCACAATTTGCACCCGGGAGCAAATTTGCACCAGGGTGCAAATAAAATTGCACCACCTCGAAAGTAGGGTCAAATTTGCACCCGGGGGCAAATTTGCACCCGGGTGCTTTTTCTTAAAACACCGTTCACATGGCCAAAAATACACCCGGGGTGCAAATTTGCACCCCGGGTGTATTTTTGCACCCGGGTGCAAAACGTGCACATGAACACGGCTTAAGATTCTGCATATAAAATCAATAAAATGATTTTTGGTACATACTGACAGATGTCAAGCAGCAATTGACTGATTTTGAAGTCAGCCGGCAAATAGTTTGAAATGTTGCCATACTGAGTGACACATTTCAGCACAGATATAGACTGAAATGGGCAGCAGAACATTTTTATTATCATGTGACACTATATTTATGATAGTAATCTAATCTCTAATAAAAATTATAAATAAGTTCCTTCAAGAGCAAGGGAAACATTCAAAAGACTCAAGCTGGACCAGAGAACAAGTGAGGAGGGTATTACGTATATCCCCGCCACTGCCTCTGCCTAATCAAAACTAACTTATTAACAGAATACTTTAATGCAAATCCAATATATGATTTGATGTCTGTGCCTTTGACCTTGGGGCAGCAGTAAAAATAATGTCAACTAGTCGATTTCAATTTTGCTCTACATGATCAAGAGGCTCTATTCTTGTATACTGACACTATTAACAGCAATAATTTACACCCAATGCCTAAGTCCTAATTATTGATCACTGGCCCCACCCAGGGGCCAAACCCCAGGGCATTTATATCCCTTGTCAAAGCAACTCCTTCAGAGATATCATGAACCAAATATGAAAAGAAGCTGACATGCAATATACGAGAAAAGAGTAACCAAAAAAGTTTAACGCAAACATTTGAAGGGAAAATTGACTGACAAACAGACGGATGAACAAATATACTAACAAATGGCCAAACGGATGAAAAGACAAAATTTATATATCCTGCAAATAGTTTGTAAGCCGGGTGTTTAATTTGTATCATTCAAAAAGAAATATAATACAATTACATGCTACAGACATATACACAACAATGTTACTTTCCTTGTACAGAGAATGGCATAAGGGTCATAACCTTTGTCCCCATTTTGTCCCCATATATAATGTCTGTCACCAATTTCCTTATCAGTTTCATTTAGAGGAATAACCCAGCTATTATTCATACCAATATGAGTCACCTTGGTTGGGGGCCATTTTTGGGCCTTAATGCACGTAGTCCTTTGCTAGGAAATACATACGAGTATGATCCGCGACACGAGAAGCCAACAAAGCGGTTGTGCGCCCAGTGCAGACTCAGATCAGCCTAGGCATCCGCCCAGTATGACCAGACTCTTCGCTAAGCGCTTAAAGCCTAGCTAACGGTCTAAGCTACCTCCATGCGGACAGCAAGGACTCTGATCAGACTGGGCGGATGCCCAGGCTGATCTAAGTCTGGCTGGGTGCACAACCACTTTGTTGGTTTTGTCGTGTCTCGGCTCATAAAGCCTATCAAATCACCATACTAAAATCAGCCTTAGAGCCGCAAGCAACCAACTGAATCAGAGCCGAGCGTCAAATTATTGCCACGTATATCAGACAATGAGCAGACGAATGAAAATCAAAGTAAAAACATTACTTTTTGCGACCCAAAATACTGAGATTAGTTGAAGAAAACTAAATTTCAGACATTTCAGGAGACAAACATCAACCGTACGCCAGCCTGAGCATGGCGTCACATAAAATGTCACCCTTATTTGCAGGATTACATTATAAAATTACGAAATGTCTTCCTTGCCCATGAATTATCCGCTAATTATCACATAATGCGTATGTTGTGCGTATGTTTTTTTTTCTTTCTTTTCTTTTTTTTTTTTTTTTTTTTTGGGGGGGGGGGGGGGGGGGGAGGGGAGGGGGAGGGGGAGGAGGGAGGAGTGTGTGTGTTTTTGGGGGGAGGGGAAGGGGGCAGATCGCGAAATATTCATTCTCGACGGCGAAGCCGGAGTGAATTATTTTTCGCATCTGCCGGCATCATATGTGTTCACCAGCGATAATTCACGGGTAAGGAAAAATATTTCGATTCTAACATACAGAATGATAATGCAAGCATATTGTGACGTTTTCTAAAGGACTGTTTGGAGGCGAAAGTCGACAAAATGTTTGCAGTCGACGTCATCAAGGTGCGAACTTGATGATTTGAACACATCACCATTAACATCCCACATTTTCCACGATGCGTCTTCCTATACGTTTGTTATACGGGTACGTGGTCCGATCAAAAGATCATGACTGGTCAATTACAAATTCCTGATTAAATCTGGTCCGTCAAATAAATTGTTCACGGTAGGTTTCTTTTCACGAAAATGGTTTAGTTTAGTTTAAACATATTTTATTGCTCAAATAGTAGCAATGGGGTCGGGCTACAAGTTCTCACAACATTAGTTACAGCACTCCCCCCTACAATATTCAATACAACAGCAACATGGCAAACAGCTAACAATTCAGTCACCGTCATAATTCCAAACATTGAGACACTTTATGCTCTCAGTATATCCGGTTTAATGTACATTATGCGGAAAACAGTGAGGACTCAGATCAGACCGCTCCATTGGCAGCTGTCTGATCCAAGCCCACACCATCCCGTACAACTGGCACTTTGTCTCAATATATAGGACCATGACGGTAACTGCACATAAACAAGATCAAAAAATAAATAATAGAAAAAAGCAAAGACAGAAGAAAAAAAAAAGAAATCAAGAAGACCAATAACTCGAGAACCACAGTGTCAGCCATTAGCCCCAGTAAACCAGATAATGTATGGGAAGAAAAACTGATCTAATTAAATCTTCCACTGTCTTTTATATACTGTTGGACAGCCTGAAAAAGAAGAAAATTTTCATCATTAGATAAGCCAGGTTTACCGTAAAGTATCATATTTAAACTAAGAGGATGCAACGGTCGGGTTTTACGAAACATTAAAATTCTTAAATAGTTGAAGTTTTCACATTCGAAAAAATAATGCAGAGCATCTTCATTATCGTTCCCACAGGAACAACAACTGTTTGCAGATAGATGATTACGAAATAAATCACTTTTTAGGTCACTACAGTTGTTACGAATTCTGGCATGCAGAATGGATAATTTTCTGTTGCCCTTAACAAAGTAAATAGGAACTTTAATATTGTCATAAATTACAGTTTTCAGTCTTTGATGAAAGGATGAATATGTATTCGCCTCCCTAATATCAGATTGTAGATTATTCCAGCAGGAAATAGAGGAAGGTTTACATGATTTATGTGAAATTTCCGTTCTTGTGTACATATTTGAAACATTTTCACGATTACGCAAGGGATAATTTGAGATCTCTCGAACACGAGGCGGGACAATATCCGTTATATAATCTGGAACAAGGTTGTTAATACATTTGAACATAAAACATAATTTTTGAAAATGCCTTCTTTTTACAAGTGAATCCCAACCACATTCTTTATATAAATTTTCAATGCTGGTCGATCTTGTTAACCCAGTAACTATACGAGCTGCCTCATTTTGAAGGACTTCTAAAGCATTTTTATCCTGTTCTGTGCAACCATCCCATACAATAGAAGAATATTCTAACAAAGGTCTAACGTACGATATATACATCTGATTTAACGCCTCACGGCTGAAAGTATATTTCAATTTACGCATAATACCCACCGTTTTGTATGCAGATTTAAGAATAGTGTCAATATGTGTGTGCCAGTGTCCATTATGTGTAAAAGTAACACCTAGATGTTTGTGACTATCTACAAATTTTATTTCAGTATCGTTGAAATTAAGTGAAGGTATGTATTCAACAGGTTTAAGACTAAAAAGTAACGCTTCGGTTTTAACAGGATTAAAATCTACCAACCACACTTTTGCCCATGATGATATCAAAACCAGGTCATGATTAAGAATACCTTCTATATCCCTAGGATTTGCAGCAGAAAAGAACAAAGAACTATCATCAGCAAAAAGACGAGTTAGACTTAAAAGATTTTCTGTTATGTCATTCACATATATAAGGAATAAAAGTGGTCCCAAAACTGACCCCTGTGGGACACCAGCAGATGTTGTAAGTTGCGTGGATGATGCAGAATTGATATGAACTTTTTGCTTTCTTGATGACAAGTAATTTGCGATCCAACCTAAAAGATTACCTTTGATACCGTTTTGGCGAAGTTTAAACAAGAGACCCCTATGCCATACCTTATCAAACGCCTTAGATATATCGCAAAAGACCATGCACGAAAATGGTGATAAGAAGAAAAAAAATCTCTGGTAACATGAAAAAAAAATCTTTGGAGAATCCGGGTATCGATCCCGGTACCTCTCACATGCTAAGCGAGCGCTCTACCACTTGAGCTAATTCCCCGTTGTTTAACGCTTGTCGAAGTATAATTGTATAACTACACTTATTGACATTTACTCGCTTTCGTACTTGATTATAAAATTATTTGACCACGTCGTTCTAGATTGGATTTCAACAGGCGCACAAACTCAAGCCTCTGAAAATTTTTCTCATTTGAGTGTGCTACCTCTTGATGGTCTCCACTGGTTAAGAACGGCTATCATTTTAGGAAATATTCAGAGGATGGCCACTAGAATGGTAAACGCGTCATTTGGTCTCCAGTACAAAGATAGATTGGTAAAGCCTCAGCTTTAGAATTACTGTTGAACGAGAGTAGACGCGATAATAAAATTCTGAATAACGTAGATAAGTGTCATACTATCAAGCCGTCTTTATAGATAAGTCAAGTGATCGTATAGTTTTCTAAGTTTATTAAAGTTATCATTTCCGCAACTACTAACTACCCAGGTTCATAATAAGTCAAATTCATGATTGTTTCTTCTTAGTTAATTCCTAGTTACAGACAACCAAGTTTAAACCAAATCAAATGCCAAATCCCCCGAGCGCGATGCGCTTCTGTTTTATATAATCAAAGGTCATGCACTTTATTATCATAAAGTTCCAAGAACAATTTCCAAGGTGATATTGCTTACGTATTTTATACTACCTCTTTGCCTAAAGTGTTATTACCAAATAAGTTCATGACATATACTCTGAATCGCTATTTCTTGGAAATTGTACATGGGCTTATAGTTATGAATCATCAATCTATTTAGGCTACTTAAAAATATACTGGTTTCCTGAGACAGACCTAATGCAAAGAATTCTTAGTCCTAAATAAAAATTGCTGAAAATCTGATTGCAAGTGCACTCTGTGACATTAAATAAACAGAGAATTTTTTTTATAATGCCAGAAAATACAACTGTTTACCAGAGTAAATGGTTGGAAATTCTTCAAAAGACGTTTTAGATTAAATGTCACAGCCAATTTACGTATTTTCAAACAGAGTTGAAAATTCTCTATCAACTCGCGCGGTTTTAGCACCTTCCCGGAATATTATCTAATTGTAAGCAGCCATTAAAGACATATTTTCAGCCTATATAATAGTGGGGCACTCATTATCACCTCCAATAACCCATGCCCTTTCCCAAGTTCCGTCATCAAAGCATTTTCTTATCTAAATGATTATGAGTGTCATAATTAAAATCCCATTACTGTAGCCTCTAGTCCTCTACCTGTATGAAATAAAAGGTCTCTTTAGGGCCCCTACTGATTCCTTATCTCAAACCTCCATATTCCAATAAACAGTCATTAAGGTGTTACGCAATCTAAAATGTGTCTTAAAGTTCCAATCAACATATCCCGTGCGGGCCAGTACCAACGCCAAGACATAAAAATGGGTCATCAGAATCTGTGTTACAGCTTAGAGGTGTCTGTAATCTGCATCTAATGCATATGTCCAAGTTTTCTTGCCCCGGCCCCCACCCATTTTTTTGTTTGTTTGTTTTATTTTTAGCGTTACACAGAGTTCTTGTATAACTTCCCATTGCTTCCGATACACCGCTCATTACGCTGAAGAACCGGTCCATCGAATTACCCCAAACCACCTCAAACCACCCCAAACCCCTCCAAAACACCCAAACCACCCCAAACCGCCCATAAAAACATACCAAACCACCAAACCCAGATCACTTCAAACCAAATTTGGTATTTTGCAGGAACTCACACTGCTTTAGAAATAGTTGCTCATGCTAAAAATATTTATAATTAATGATGATTGATTTACATTTGCAGCTTTTATAGGGAAGAATTGTCATTACCAATATGTAGGCTATATTAGTGTATCTATGCTTCCATGAATCTGAATGGTATATTTGCATAAACTTACACGTGCATGTAAACATGCATGTGCCGTCAAATATATACATGTATGCAGACATCTAAGCATATTTAGTGTCTACATATGTACATACGTGCACACGGCATACATACATATGCCATATTATCAGCATAATACCATTTGAAAGTCATTGTTTCTGCATGACAAGAGTATACGTATTTTAAATTTTACAATTTTTTGAAATCATTTAAAGCATAAACAAAACGTTTAGAAGCAATTTAACCTGAAACAGAATTGAGAAAAGTTGTTTAGGGTGGTTTTCAGGCGGTTTGGGGTGGTTTGGGGGGTGTCTCGGGGTAATTCGATGGACCCTCCCCTTTCCGACACACCGCTCAATACGCTGAAGAACTATACAAGTGCAACCACATGGCACTGAAGGTGACCACCGTTATATTAACTTTTTTGAGGATAAATTTCTGTTTAAACAGACATTACTTGATAGCAGCACAACAGTACAAATATATTTGATAATCCAGAATATTTGTTACACCAATTTATGGTATATTCTGAAGAGCAGCGTGAAATTTAATATGCCTTGTAATTATGGTTATCAGTTTTCGCGACAGAAGTTTGTCATACACCATTTGGCAAAACAGTAATTTTGAAGATATATTTTAAGCATGCTCATGCAGATTCAGCCATCAAGCGAGTTCCTGGAATTGCTTTCAGACACCCAAAACCCTTCCACTATTACTGACAGGACTTTGACAGAAAGTCTCACCAAGTTAATCCTCATAATTTAATTATTCCATCAAACAGATGTCATCTAAGGGGATATTTTGAACTGTCAAAACTGGAAGCATGAGTCCTGAGAGATGCAGGGATAATCAGATTGAAATTAAAAATTGGGTTCATTTCTGGGTTTAGAATTCCTTCAAGTTCTTATAGACCTGATGGTAAATATTTATTAGTTATTGTTATCTGAGCAGTACTTAGTGGCCCAGAAGTCTTCAGGACTACTTGCATACAGATCATTGAGTCCCTTGAATCCTCAGTTTCAAGCCTCGAGGAAAAATCATGTATACTATATTTCTTTGGTTTTAAGACTGAGGTTTTTGCCTTCCAAAGCAATCCCAAAAATCTAGATCCATCTTAGAAGAGGAAGAACAGAAAGACCTACCGTATTCTACCTAATTAGCGCACATGCCTATATAAGCACACGCTGTGGCAATTTGTGAGGCATAGGACTATTAATGCACATATTTTTACTGGTTTATCCCTTTGCTTTCTCGTTTACAAGAGCTGAAAATGCAATAGAATATTTAAGTTTTTACTTCTAAATCTTCTCTATCCTTCTACATGTATAGCCATACGAATTTAAAGGTTAAGCATCGGAACGAATTTAAAGGTTAAGCATCGGAGAAAAGCTGCTTATAAGCAGCTTTTCTCTGATGCTTTACCTTTTAATTCGTTCCCTTCAATATATAATAACCTATTAAAATGTGCGCTTATATGAAAGAAAGTTTACTACAAGTATTTGCCGCCATTTTGAAAAAGTTAAGCGCACAGGGCGCTAATAAGGTCGATTACAGTATCTAATAGGCTAATAGCTGAATTACACACAACTGATTTTTAGCTCGCCTGAACGAAAGTTCAGGAAGAGCTATTGTTGTCACCCCGGCGTCCGCGTCCGCGTCAGCGTCGGCGTCCGGATTGGATGTTTTGGTTAAAGTTTTTTAAAGACCTATATCTCCTTAACCTATGGATGAATTCTTTTGATACTTGCACTGTAGGTAGATATTGGTCCAAAGTTTAACAGGGTACCACCCCCACCCCACTCCATGACCTTGATGTCAAGGTCATGGACTTAGAAAATTGGGAGTATTTTTGGACTGGATGTTTTGGTTAAAGTTTTATAAAGCCCAATATCTCCTTAACCCATGGATGGATTCCTTTGATACTTGCACTGTAGTTAGATATTGGTCCAAAGTTTCCAAGGTACTACCCCCACCCCCCTCAGTGACCTTGATGTCAAGGTCATGGACTTAGAAAATTGTCTTTTTATTGATTGGATGTTTTGGTTAAAGTTTTTTAAAGACACATATCTCCTGAACCCAGTGATGAATTCTTTTTATATTTGCACTTTAGTAAGATATTAGTCCAAAGTTTTGCCGAGTACTACCCCAACCCCGCTCAGTGACCTTGATGGTAAGGTCACGGACTTTGGAAATTTGTTCTTTATTAAAGTTTTCTAATTGCATACTGATTCATAATGCTTGGCAGAGATTTAGTTTACACTTGAACTGATGCTAGACACTTTTTTGAGTTTTTACAAAACACTATATACTTACCCCACTGGATGACCTTGAAGTCAAGGTCATCGACTTAGAATTTTGCATTAAAGATTTTGGTTAAAGTTTTATATTTATGAAGACATAATTTCGCAATGCCACGATGGACTCAGTTGATACTAATACTTGGACTGATGTTAGATAATGGTTCAAGGTTTTGTTACATCCTAGCCCTCCCCCCCCCCCCCCCCCCCCCCCCCCCCACACACACACACACACACACACACACACACACACACACACCCACCCCACCCTACGGCTTAGTTCTTTGACCTCAAGCTCATGGACTTTGAAATTTCATGTGGATTGTTTTATTTTAATTTTATTTTAAGACTTATTTCTTAGATAACTTTTGTTTATAAACGTGTTGTCATTATGGACATGCTTGCCTGAAGTTTTATGGATAGAAGTCCACACCTCCAAAGCGACTGTGTGATGGGCAAGCACCTATTCAGGCGAGCTATGCTGTCAGGCGACAGCTCTTGTGATATTTGGGGTAATTAATGGAGGAGAGATAAAACAGTTGAAAACACCATCTTAATAGGCGAATAAGTAGGGTAAATGAGCCACAACATGACAAAAAACATGCTGGTTTGCCCATACACCTTCAGGGCCTGACAAATCCATTGTCCGGCTGCCCGGGACAAGTTAAAATTTTTGCTGGGCAAGTAAAAACTTTTCTTACTTGCCCAGAAAAATGTATAGGATATATAGGGAAAACCTACGGATTTCAGCGTTTTGTAGAAGAATCTGAGTACCGGACAAGTTGACCAAATTTTGATTTGTCAGCCCCTGCACCTTAATTAATATCTTTTTTTCACAGCATTTAAAAGAATGAAAAGATGAGTTCATGGTTAAGGAGTAGCTTACTGAAGCTTGGTAGAAGAGTCCTAAATTCCCAGGATCCAACTGTAGGGCTTCAAACATCAGCAGTAAAGGTCAGTACATGTGTATACAAAATAACTGAAAACTGTTATGCTCAGTTGTTGGATACAGGGATCTCGCTAAGGACTGAATGACTAGTGGTCCACAGGACCAACTTATCCACAATTTAAGTGGTCCTCCCGATGTTTCAGCTTTTCATGTGTTTTCATTTAATTTCAAAATCAGTTGGTCTGCAGGACCAGCTACCAAAGACATCAACTGGTCATGCCTCCAAATCACTGGTCCAGGACCAACAGACTTATGGTTAATAAAACCCCTGTGGATATGAACAGTACCAGAGGTATAGGTGAATGGGACTATGTATGGATAATTAGGGAAAGGTTTGTTTTGTCTGGCCTGCAATAAGAAGAAGTGAGACATAGGTATTCTTTCCTGGTGATGTCGGCGGTGACGTTGGGCATTTAAACTTTGCCTTGATTTTTCTGTTTTGGCTCCGTTTTTGTGACATTGCACAGACAGGTGAGACATGGCATTATGTCGCTTATGTTAATTTTGCTTAAAAACACAGTGCTCCAGATAAGAAGGGGTAACAAAGATAATTTAGAGATAATTATCCATATTTCTGCATAAAAACATATTTTGTGACCCATCATTAGAACCATCTCATCGAGACGGTTCTAATGAGGGGTCACAACATATGTTTTTGTTGAGAAATAAGAAAAATTATCTTCGAATTATCCTCAATACCCCCTCTTATCTGGAGCTCTGAAAACATACAGGTTGTGACCCGTGTCTACAAAGCTCTAGATAAGAGGGCGCATTTGGTGATAATTAGGGATAATTTTTAATAATTATGCATAAAACGTATGTTGTGACTAGGGGTGTAACGATACATCGATATATCAATGCATAGTGATAGTGGTTGCCTTGATAGTGCTATCGTGATAGTGTTTTCAACTATTGATAACTATCGCCGATAGTGTTTTCAACTATCGATAGTTTTGATAGTTTTTGTTCATGTAGATTTTCACCTTATGGACTGGATTTTGACACTTGTCTTCCAAACAAATTTCATTTAGGAACCTGAAAGATGTCTGCTTTGCATCAAAAAACTTTTGTCAAGATGGTGGTAAAGCTTACACTCATAGTGGACAGCACCGGTATGTAATTTAGAGATGAGCGACTTACTGAAATCAACTGAATTCTTAAGAAATTGCAATATTCACAGACAGCGATAGTATCGTGATGCATCGTGATGTAAGACCCTCAATAGTAATAGTATCGTGATGGGGTTTCTCTGATAGTAATAGTATTGTGATAGTCAGAATTTGGGATGATGGTCAGCCCTAGTTGTGACCCTCATCTAAATCGTCTCTCAATATATGGTTTCGTTGAGAAATAAGAAAAATTATACCAAATTATCAGCAAATTCTCTTCTTGATCTAGAGGTCTGTTCATGAACTTGGCATGGCAGTTCAGATGAGAGTTAACTACAGACATTAATGCATTACCAAAAATTTTGCACGTTATGTATAATAGGGCAGATATGATTTACATCATGAGTGCTGCAGATAAAAAGGGGTCACAAGGATAAGGAGAAATAATTTTCAATATTTCTGCATAAAAGCATATGTTGTGACCCCTTATTAGAACCGCCTCGGAGAGACGGTTCTAACAAGGGGTCACAACATATGTTTTCATTGAGAAGTAAAAAATTTATCAGAGCTCTAGATAAGAGGGAGTATTTGGTGATAATTAGGGATAATTTTTGTTAAATCTGCATAAAAACATATGCTGTGACTCCTCATCTGAACCATCTCGACGAGACGGTTCAGATGAGGGGTCACAACATATGGTTTCGATGAGAAATAAATAAAATTATCCTTAATTATTATCAAATACGCCCTCTTATCTAGAGCTCTGATTTATCTTAGAATTATCCTCAAAACTCCACTTTATCTGGAGCTCTGATAATACATTTCAGCATGCTCTGATCCCTGTCAAACCTCCACAGTGCCTCTCCACAGCCACCACCCCCTCAGTATGTGGGTACAATTTCACACAGACCCGGGCCTACATTAAACCCCCGAGGCAGTTTGTCGCTCCATCACCTTACAAAAAGCCAGGGCCCAGCAGGTTCGGATACCAGCAGGAAATCTATGAAGGAGGTATGAAAAAATATCAGTTTTTTTCTGGACTGTGACCAGCAGAAGCAAGAAATAGGTATTACTTTTCCGTGTGTGCTGGTGTAGGCAGCATGTAGGCAGCATAAACTTTGTTGAGTTTTCTGGTTTAGCACTGTGTATTAACAGGGTATAATCGATTCCGTCAATTTTCGCTTCCTGCAGAGACTTCCATCATATTTGGCTTACGCCGAGACTGTCCGCGAACTCTTGCTTCCTGCAGAGACTACTGTCCTCGAAAAATGACTTCCTGTCGAGACTGTCCGTGTAACTCTGCTTCCTGCCGAGAGCCTCAGCAGGAAGCAGAATCACTCGGACAGTCTCTGCAGGAAGCCATTTATCATGTACAGAAGTCTGGGCAGGAAGCAAGAGTTCGCGGACAGTCTCGGTGGAAGCCAACTATGATGTACAGTCTCTGCAGGAAGTGAAAATTAGCGGAATCGATTATACCCTGTGGTATTGACAGTGTGCAGACCAGCGGGACACTGGATCATCAGGATGCCCTGGAATTCCTGTGGAGATTCATACTAGACTATGATTATAGATGTAACAGAACAACAAGTTGATGGATGGCTTGGGATTTAAAGATGATATATGAAGAAGTACTGAACGTGTCAATGAAACATTTTCTAAAACAAAACAGTCTTGTGTAGTTGACTGATGGGATGTCTAATTTATTTGCTGTCAACCCATTGTGAAGCAGTGGCCCATATGAGAAGATACAGTTTAGCGATGATTTTCCATATTGCTCCATAAAACTTCAGTTGTGACCCCTTATTACAACTGTCTTATTGTGATGCTTTTAATGAGGGGTAACAACATATGTTCTTGTGGAGAAATAAGGAAAAATTATCCCAAAATTTTCTGAAAAAAAATGCTGTTAATAATGTTATGAGAATCAGGGTGATTCCACCCATTAATGACATTACTTTGCCATCTAAACTTTTCAGCAAAATGCTTCCTAAGCAATGTCTGTCTATGCTGCATGTAAAGTTTTAATGTTCATTTCATTAAGTGTACAAAATATTCCAAAGTTTCCAAGAGGTCCAAGTGTGTGAGTTAATTGCAGGACGTATGTGTCCAGCAATTAAATCACACACTTGGACCTCTTGGAAACTATTATAAAGGAAACTAAAAATCTGGAATAAGTTTTCTCTTGCATGTCAGGTTGAGTCTGCAGAATAACTGTAATCAAAAACAGACAGTTTCTGTTTGTGTACATACAGCAGAGGATTGTCACCCACATACACACTTTTAGCATGGTTTGGGGTGCCTTATGTACATTTGACGTCATCTTTGGTAGAAGTTTATGAGTGGTTCTTAACAAAATCGCCAAACATGTCCACCCCATCTCCACCCTGACTTTTGTTCTGTGTAAAAGTGGCCAAATGCCTCCAAAGTAGACTTTAAATCTTCAGGAGTACTTTTTTTTTGGCAAAGTTTTGTCCTAAAGATACCATTCATAAAACTCTTGAATTAATGTACAATGCCCAGTGTGAATAATGGGTGGAAGGAGGGTGTGTTACTAGAGGTTATTGCAAGAAATACAGTACAGTAGAACTTCATTGGCTCGAACAGGCTTGGGACCATGAAAATTAGTTCCAGCCAAGGGTAGTTCTAGCCATCCAGGGTTAGTTTCCATATAAAGTGACCTCTAGGGAGCAAGAAAAGAGTTCTAGCCAAGCAGGGTGAACGAGCCATCAGGGTTCCAGCCATTGAAGTTCTACTGTATTAATGCAGTTTATTGAAAAGCTAGGCACAAATTAGTGGTCTCAGAAAACACATTTACTGTGTATTCTGTGTTTACTATATCAGAGGATTTTGTGCATGGCTTCTGAAGTTCATACAAATTTGCTCAGTATTTTCAAAGAGAAAATAAAGACCATATTAGAGTGGGGAAATTTATAAGAATTAGTATGGTAATGTTGTCACATCCAGGCCCAGAGGTTATGAAACTTGACTACATTTTCAAACTCAAAATAAAGCACACTGATTGGTTGCTTCCGAGCATGTGCTCGGACCCAGCCAATCAGTGTGCTTTATTTTGAGTTTGAGATTATTCTCAAGTTTTATAACCTCGAACCCTGATTTCCTCATGGCACAGCTTTGTGTGTCAGAACTCCAGATAAGGTGGGTTTTTAAAGATAGTTCAGTGAAACTTTTTCTTATTTCTAGATAAAAACATATGTTGTGACCCCTCAGAACTGTCTTTGAAGGACTGTTCTAATGGGAGGTACAATGTATGTTTCTATGCAGAAATGTGGAAAATTATCTGTACCATGTTTCTATGTCAGTCAGGGCACTTACTTGAACAGCTGATTGCTATGATCTTTTATATACATGATATTTTAGCAAGAAAATACCTTTTGTAAGATTTGTCTTTCTTGAAAATGATGAAAACAGAAAATAAATCATTTGTCCAACTGATCTGGATAGAAAGTTTGCTGACCACTGATTTACGTAGTTTAAGTAATGAATCACTCAACCAGGTGATTATCTCATAATGTGAATCAGTCAGTTAAGTGATTATGTATAGAAAGGGTTAAAACTTTGAGGCACTGCATGCACCTATATTTTGAATGCGCGCACTATACTACAGTTCGTAAATTATGAAGTTGAACTCTTGAACTTTCAGGGAAAAATAGGCATCTTGTCAGGAAAAATCCGGAAAGACAATATAATAGGTCTTAAAGTTTATCAATTTACGGCCATTTTTTAGTGTTTTAGGGCTTCTGGGGTCAAAATCTGGCATTAAATGTCAATAAAACTGCATAACTGGTGAGAAGGACTACTGGCACACAATTTTAAGAAGAGGTCAAGAAGACTAGCTGCTGTAATTTAACAAAACAAAGTAATATTTGGCAATATGACAAGAAGAGATTTTTATCAGAAAAAATGACTTTAACAAATGATTACAGTGATCAGCTGTTCAAGTAAGTGCCCTGACTGTATGTAGAAATTTGGAAAATTGTCCCTTGATTGTTATATATATGTTAGAGCTCCTGATGTGGTGGGTGTTTCAAAGTTAATTCTGGGATGATTTATCTTGTTGAAAACATGTGAGCCGCGACATGACAAAACCAACAAAATGGCATGTGCGCCCAGCAAAATTCAGATCAGTCTGGGCAGCCGCTTAGTCTGATCAGAGGCTTCACTGTCTGCACTGAGGCAGCTTAGACTTTAAGCTACTCTTTAAGAGCACAGCAAAAACTCTGATCAGACTGGGCGGATCCCCAGGCTGATCTGAGTCTTGCTGGAGGCTCATGCCACTTTGTTGGTTATGTCATGTCGCGGCTCATATGTTGTGACCCCTCATTAGAATCATCTTATTGAGACAATTTAAATGAGGGGTCACAACATATGTTTCTATGCAGAAATATGGAAAATTAACCCTAAATTATTTTTGTTAGGCCCCTGGCCTCGAGGTTATAAAACTTGAGTACATTTTCAAACTCAAAATAAAGCACACTGATTGGCTGCTTCTGAGCATGTGCTCGGAAGCAGCCAATCAGTGTGCTTTATTTTGAGTTTGAGATTATTCTCAAGTTTTATAACCTCGAACCCTGGAGCACTGTGTGTGATACAAAATTACAAATCCTGTTAATTTTTTCAGGACCTTTGCCCAAGCTTGATACACCTGTGAAAAACAAACCAAAAGTTATACCGAAAAACAACTGGAGCAAAAAAAAAGCTCTGTTTGGGCAAAACGACTATATTGGTAAGCTTGTAAATATAACATATTTATTCAGTTATAAAGTGGAGATTTTTCATTCCATACACGTCCAAAATGAGATGTTTGGCCTCTAATTCCTTTTGTGTTTATCTACATGTATTTACATGTATGTGAAACGTCACAGAAATGATCGAAGTAAGGTAATTTTTCCATTACAATCAGAATTTAGTCAAACAGGATTGTCTCCCATATACTGACAGTGCTGGTGTTAAAAAGAAGTAGTAGGAAAAGAGAAAAATAAAAGCATTTAAAAAAAACAACAACAACAACAAACAAAAAACAACAGGTGAAATTGACTTGAGGTGGCGGGTATCATGTACAGTTTGCGACACTTTTACTACTTAACCCTTAATGGGCCAAAATGCAGACGACAAAACTTACGTCTGCAGAAATTTAAAAAAAATATTTTTCCAAGCTATATCATATTGCGAATTGAAACACTATAGGGCAAACAGTGTAGATCCAGATGAGGTGGCTCATGTAGCCATCTCATCTGGATCTGCACTGTTTGCAAATTCAATGATTTTTCATTTTTGGCGCTTTGAGGGTTAATGAGAACTGTGTACAGTTATTTTTGTCTGTTGTTCAAAGGCACCAAACACATTAGCTTGAAAGAAATTTTTGTGGGAGTATGAATAAATTTAACCCATTCCGCCCCACAAAGGTGCCCGGGGCCTGGCCTGAGACCCAAATGGTTTGTTGCTGAGTCATCATTTCTGCAAGAGTTAGACCAATATTGTCAGAATTTTCTTGATTTTTGATGCAGATGACAATTTCAGCAGACGGGCCGGGTAGCGCAATCGGTAGGGCACTTGACTCGTAAGTCAGAGGTCCTGGGTTTGAATCCCGGTCTGGCCACATACTTTCGTTTCTCCTTCCGCTGTTTCAAGAAGGGCAGTTGTCAGTTACTGGCGAAAGTATGTGCACTTAGTACTGGTTAACCGCTTAGGAGGTCTAAGCCTGCCCAGGAATAGTGTGGTTAGGTTAACTGACCACCCCGACATGACCTTAGTTGTTTACCGTGGACGTTAAGCATCAAATCAACCAACCAACCAATTTCAGCAGACGACATAAAATACCCAGAATGCAGTGGGTTAATCAAATCCTAAAATAATTACGTTATTGTCCCAAAACTGGAACAGCTTGGTTTTACAATGTATTAATATGTCCAAAAGATGCCGATGGAATGTCAGACAGTGTAGACACTAATCAGACTGCTCCTTTAGAAGCAGTCTGCAGCCCCGGATCCAGGGGGTGGGCTTTGGGGCTTCAGCCCCGCCATCTGGGCCTCTGTGTGATGTATAATATGTAGGCTTCCAGCTAATAAGGAGTATCTCATGAAAGTTTGAGACAGTTTTCAAGCCCCCCCCCCCCTCCCCTCCACACACACTTCTCGGCACCTCCTAGCCCCACCAGGTATTCTGAGCCCCACCAGTGCATGGTGGTCTGGATCCGGGCCTGGTCTGATGTGGGTCTGCACTGTTTGCTCACACCTATCTGTCCCAGTATTTAGAATTTTTACAGTAAAACTGATTTAAAGTTAAGAGCTCATGTTATTTATGATTTCATTTTACTTTTCAGATATTTTAGGAGATGGTACCATTCATCCGGTAGAGTTAATCAAGGCCCCACACTACCTTAAAGCTTTTAATGGAAATGAGTTACAGAGATTGGTTAGACTGTTGAAATTTGATGGTTGGAAAATTAAACATCTGTACCCTTATAGGTACCACCAGATATATAAAAGAATCAGGTTCTTATATAAGAAGTATAACCACCACAGAAAAGCGGGCAGAATAAAGTAACTTGTGTAAAAATTGCTGGAAGGAATCCAGAGACAGAGCCCCTGATATGGCTGGATTTTAAGGATAATTCTGAAATAATTTCTGTTCCCCTCTTAAATTAAGAATTGAAATTTGATTTTTCAGCGTTCATCGTGTGATGAAGCCAGTGGGTGGAGCTTAAATTCCATGAAGCGCGAAGCGCTTCTTGTAGAATTTTAGCGACAACCACTGGCTTCTTCACACGATGAACGCTGAAAAATCAGATTTTTATTCTTATATTTACACTTTATTTTTAGTAATTTAATGTAGAATATGCCAAATATGCTTCGAAGCACAGACAGAAACAACATATTCGGCTATTACTTTATACAGCCGTCGCCATAACGTGGCGTCAGTTGAAGGTTACGTGGACCAATCAAGACGTTTGTTTACCTTAGATGTCGCTTGACGACAAGGTCACATGATCAACTGTGGTTCATCGGTGTATGAAGCCAGTTGCTTGATACAGTTTACCTATGGGAAGTCAGTGGCAAGTGCAGATATAATCATATGTTGGAACACCTCATTAGAACTGCCTAGGGAAGGAAGTTGTAATGAGCGTGCTCAAAATAAGAAGTGGTAACAAGGATAATCTGGGAAAAAAACATATTTTTTGTGTCCCCTCATTAAATCGTCTTGCTGAGACTTTTCTAATTAGGGGTCACAATATATGAGCCGCGACACAACAAAACCAACAATGTGGTTGTGCACCCAGCGCAGACTCAGATCAGCCTGGGCATCCGCCCACTTTACGAAGAGTCTAATCAAACTGGGCAGATGCCCACGCTGATCTGAGTCTGCCCTGGGTTCACAACCACATTGTTGGTTTTGTCGTGTCGCGGCTCAATTATGTTTTCATTTGGAAATAAGAAAAATTATCTTAGAATTATCTCAAAACACCATCTTATCTGGAGCTCTACATGAGGGGTTTCAAGAAAGGTTTTTATTGAGAAATAAAAAAAAAAAATTCCAAGAATTATTATCAAAACACAACCATGTCTTGACGTCTTAGAGAGAAGATTGAGTCCAACTAATAATATATATACATACATACATATATATATATATATATATATATATATATATATATATATATATATATATATATAAAAATTGTGATGGATTTTCACAAAGGTGTATTTTTACAAAGTTCCACAAGTGAACTACTTGGGAAGGTACTTCTTTTTCAGTGTTGTCATTATCAGAAGCAGGGGCGTTAATGCAGCACAAGTTTCCATGTGTTGCTCTGTTTTATGACAATGAGCTGATAGGAGACACAGCATAATGTAGAAAGTTTTTTTTTGTTGAAAAGACTGAAACCATTTAAGATGAGTTGGAAAGGGAAGCAACTCTGCTATTTTCAATTTTGCTTCCCTTCAGAATAAGTGTCAACTCTTAAAGAAAAGAATTTGCTCCCAAAGGAGCAAATTCTTTTCTTTTTTGAGTAGACCCCATTTTTAAAGGGCTTTGTTGTTTAGGGAAGTAAACAGGAAGTCACAAAATTTGTCCCCCTTTGTAAAAATAAGAGAAGAGCATGGAGGTGTATCCATACACTTTAAGGACGTACGAAACAATGTAGACAGTGCTATATCACAGGATATAATCGATTCTGTCAATTTTCGCTTCCTGCAGAGACTGTCCGTCATATTTGGCTTCTGCCGAGACTGTCTGCAAACTCTTGCTTCCTGCAGGGACTACTGTCCTCGAAAAATGGCTTCCTGCCGAGACTGTCCTCGTGACTCTGCTTCCTGCCGAGAGCCTTGGCAGGAAGCAGAATCACGCGGACAGTCTCTGTAGGAAGCTATGTATCATATACAGAAGTCTCGACAAGAAGAAAGAGTTCGCGGACAGTCTCGGCAGAAGCCAAATATGATGTACAGTCTCTGCAGGAAGCGAAAATTGGTTGAATCATTTTATACCCTGTGTATATTATAAATTGTGCATCTTTGATGGTGCCATGTAATAGGAAAAACTATAAAATAAACTATAACTGAAGCAAAAAAACGGTATTGTAAATGTTGTTTGTGTTCTTTTTATTACCCATTATCTTTACAAGAATTGTGGCTATGTCAGGAGTATGACATGAGTTTACTGTTCCATAATCTTTGTATTTTAAATCCAGAAATATTGTTCATATTGATTATAATAAATGCGTCTGCTCTTGTAACTGACCCTTCTATATGAGCTCACCTGAGCAGAAAGCTCTTGCGGCACTTATAGGGTCCATCTGTCAACATTTTTAAATGATTTCTTTTAAACAGCTGGGCAGATTGAAACCAGTGTCATGTAGTTGGGTAACGGAGGGGGCGGGGGGGGGGGGGGGGGGAGTGGAGGGCGGTGGGAGGAGAGAAAAATTTTTTTGAATGGTCATGGTCATGTAACCAAGACGGCTGTCATGCCCATACATGTATATTGTAAAAATGTTAAAATCTTCTACAGAACCAAATGGTGGTTGATGTTGAAATTGGTCTCCAACATTTGGGACCCTCGTACTATCAAGTTCACTATGATATTAATCCTCTTAAATGTCCCAGGAGCATTGCATTTTGCAAAAGTGGGATTTTAAATGTAGTTAATCAGCCACTGCCAAACTGCCTCTAATAAGCATTATAAAGGTGATGGGTATACTTTCAAAGGAAGCAACTCTACTATTTTTGCCTCCCTTATGTGGGTCAACTCTTAAAGGAAAGTATTCACTCCTTTAGGAACAAATTCTTTAAGAATAGACCCCTTTCACAGAGACCTTATTTAGGGAAGCAAACAGAAATTCATTCAAATTAATACAGCATTATTTATGGAAAGATGCTGGGGGCATTTATTAGGGGCATAAATGAGGATATTAATATGGTATTTAAATGATGCTCCTAGATTGACCTTCGACTTTTTGAATAACAAAAGATCAGATTTATGTATGGAAAATGCTACAACATAATTTTTTTCTGAGACTAATTAAGTTTATGGTATTAAAGATAGTGTAAAGATGTGAACATTTTGGAGTTCCAGGGTCATGGTCATTCTGGAGTTCCAGGGTCATGGTCATTCTTTTATCTTTTCTAAAGTCACTGATATTTCAAAATTTCAAATATGTCCTTCAAAGCCACTGGGCTGATTGAAGCCAAATTTCATATGGCGCCTCCATGGGTCAAGGAAATGAAAGTTTTGTTTGAATGGGTGTGATCATGTCCATACATGGTAAATCCCAATTAAAATCTTCCACTGGAGAACAAAATGGCCAATACATCGAAACTTCGTATTGAGCAGCTGGAACTCATGTACTATCAAGTTTGACATTAGGTTGACCTTTGACCTTTTTACAGAATTGTCAGATTTGCATCCTTGTGCTTTTTGTCTAGCCTGCTTGCTGTGAGCAAGACTTAGTTGTCACAACTTCAGTTCGATGTATGTCTGTACGTACGTGCATGCGTGCGTGCATCCGTTTGTCCCTCCAAATTTGTACGGGCCATAACTTCTGCATTTGTGGATCGATTTTAAAACATTTGGCACAATTGTTTTCCTTGATGAGTATAAAAAGTACCATTTGAAACATTCATTCAGGTACGTCCAAGGTCAAGGTCTCACTTGAAGTTAAATGGTCATAGATAGAGCTTGGCCGGGCCATTACTTCTACATTTATAGATGGATTTCAAAACAGTTTGGCACAATTGTTCTTCTTGATCAGTAGAAGTGTCATCTGAAACATTTATTCAGGTTGGTCCAAGGTCAAGGTCACACTTGAAAGTCAAATGATAAAAAATGTCCTTTCTACGTTTATGTTTGGATTTCAAAATAATTTGGCACAATTATTCTACTTGAGTTGAAATGTTTGTTTAGGATTGTCCAAGGTCAAGGTCACACTTAAGGGTCAAATGATAAAATTTTCATAAATTGAGCTTGTCTGGGCCATTAGTTCTACTTGTTTTCCATAATGGAAAATTAAAAAAAAAAAGAAATATGCTGTATAAGCATGATCTTGTTTGGCGCTTTTTCTAATAAACAAGTGAAGCAGTTAGTCTTGACATACTTATAGGTCACTCAAGCAAACAGCGGGCTAGACAAGTTGTCCTTGGACAACCATCTTGTATATTGAAAAAATATTTGAATATTCTGAAACTTTTGCCATCTCTAAGATAAGAAAATGTTGGTGTATACATGTATATAGTCAAATAGATGACATGCTAAATGACTACATGAAGATGTCTGAGTATCAGGGGTCAGGGTCATTCAATGTTCTTCAAGGTCTCTCATATTTCAACAATTTTGAACATCTGTAAAGCTAATGGGAGGAGTGGTGCCAAATTCACATGGAACCTCCATGGGACAGAAGATCAGTCTATGGTTGTGTATATGTCCAAGCTGGCCTTCAGACCCGTGTAGCCACAATCCAAGATGGCTGCCTGCTCTGATAATCACAGAAGACATGCTTCATAGGGTTACTCAGGTGAGCTTTTAAGTGTTGCTCTTTTCTCTATAATACACTTATCAACTGACTCTAGACAAATTCTTCATAGTTGACCCAAAATGCCCAATACATGAGATATTTCATGAAAATAGTAGCTAATTAGTGGTGACAAAGTGCAACTTTAACTGGTAGCCTTTCCCAGTAACTTGTCACAGAGTCTTCATTAAATGCACTTTGATGAGTGGTTTTAAAATTTGTCACCATTCATACCTAAAGAGACTATTCGGATGCAAAATCTGTATTTGCATCTCTTTGGATCTTGAGGAGAAATGAAGACTCGAGCTAGGCTGCCTAGACAGTATATCAACCTGAGTTTTGGATGCATGCATAGGCTGTAAGACACATTTTCTCATACCATGATCTATTTAAGCACGAAAAAGCAAAATTCTTTAAATAACCCTTAAAGCGCAAAAAAGGAATATTGCAAATATAAAAGATAAATATAAAGAAAATGAAATGTTTTGTTCAAGTTATATCATGTTTAGAATTCAAAGACTAGGGAGCAAACTGTGTATATCTGCGTGAGATGGCCCATTATATAACGACTCATCTGGATTTAAACTGTTTGCTTTTTTCAATGTTTTAAAGTTAAGAAAAGGCACCTGTTACTACTTTACTGCTGTCTTATTTTAAGATTTTGTGACTGGTCCCTGGTACGGAGCTTTTTGAAGGAAAAGAAACATGGTGTCATGTTTTGGCGAGAAGCTGACCAGGCCCGGATCCAGACCATCACGTACTGGTGGGGCTCTGGATAACTGGTGGGGCTGGGAGGTGCCGAAATGTATGTGTGTTTGGGAGGGGGCTTGAAAATATGACATATTTATGGTTCAATTTCAAGAGATTTTTTTTTATATATTTTTTCCCTTGAAATATATGTTGTGATATCTCATTAGAATCGCCTCCCCGAGGCGATTCTAATGAGATGTCACAACATATATTTTGAATATTTTTATCTAACAACATTGGATATTTTTTCTCAAATGGTTTTTTTTTATCTGGAGCTCTATACATGTATATTATACATAACACAGCGGCCAAATGGCGGGGCTGTAGCCCCAAAGCCCACCCCCTGGATCCGGGGCTGTTGACTGTGTCAATGGCAGCTTCGCGGTGGTAATACTAATTTTGCTTCCTCTGCTGTCGACTGAGACATTCAATTATCATAAATACAAAGAAAAAAACTGGCTGTCGACCGAGTCAATTGACAGGTGTATCAGCTGAGCCGACAGCCATAAACAGTACATGTATCATCTAACGTTATTGGTATTGCTCACGATGGAATCCTCGGTCGACAGCCACTTTGCACTGTACCGATTCGGTCGTCAGCACAGGTAAGCAAATTAGTATTACACTCATGAGCTCGTCAACAAAATAATTAGAGAACTTTCCACTTTTGAATTCGACCTTTTACAGTCTAGACTAATTCAAAATTACTGTAATTTGTGGTAGCCGAGAACCTCTGCAATTGGTCAAGGTTTTTCTATTCTAGTCTCGCCTTTTTACACTGGTGAAAAAAAACTTAATTGAAATTATATTCCTTTAATCAATACATAGAGCATCATAAACTGCTTAACAAGGACATATTTTATGGTGTGTAAGTGGAGCGAGAGCACTCAAGGTTGCAGAAAACTTAAATTGCTAGTTAGTTCTGATTCAACACTGATAGTGTCTAAAGCACATGACTTTCTTGGTTTTCAGGTATTACCCATAATATTAGCACACAACCAAGTACCGCGATCTTCCTCAAATTAAAAAAAAAATCAAAAAAATGCTGGGGGAAGTAGCAAAAGTATAGCCCTGGAAGTAGGGGAGAGTCGGGTAACTTCGGACACCGGGGTAGATTCGGACATATTGAGCCGTCTCATCAGGATTTTCACTGTTTGGCCAAATATTTTTGTTTTAGTTCTAAACAACTGACATATAAAGGAAACAATGTCACTGTCCGAATTTACCAACATGTCCGAAGTTACCCGACTCTCCCCCAGCAAAAGTAAAGTTCATGATCAGACATCTCTTTTTTTGGGAGCTATCCACTAGGCCAGGCCCTCCTCCGTTCAGTTGTTTTACTTTTATCTCCCAACACTCAGTGATTAAGTTGCATTATAATTATACTTGGGGCAATGGTTTCGTATTATGGGGTCACCATGGTCTGTACTTCATGGTCCAATAATTTCTCTTTCTACCCCCAACACTAGTTGATAGATTTGATAGCATGTTACTCTGACAAAGCAACAGCTTAAACATTGTTTAATACATGTAAATCTTATCATGCTTGGACAGTAGCTCAGTTTGAGATTTTCAATACGTACTATTCAGGTCAAACACACATACTCCCAGTAGGCATATGACGTCAAAATGATGTCGTACTGACGTCGATGCGACGTCGTTACGTCGCATCGACGTCAGTACGACATCATTTCAACGTCATGTGCACGCTGGGACTTGTTAGGCTACAGATCTTGGCATGAGGTGGGGACAGATGCGTACTTTGGACACTTCTGTTTTTTTTACATTCTCAGAAAAAAACTCATTGCAAGAATCTGCGGAAAAGAGGGTTTGCTCCTGTCCATTTGTTCATCCTTTTGAATGTTATTGCGTTGTTGTAGTGAGTTTATTGGGTTTCTGCCCTTTGGATATTTTTGTGTTCCTCCATACAATACTAATATGTCTTATATCTGTTGGGTTCTAAGGTGAGCAACAAAGGACCATCCTGGTCTTCTTGGTTTTACAAACTCAGCAAATTCTGTTTTTTTTCATTAGAAGAATAGTACATGTACTACTCTTTCTTAACAGAAATAGACGAAAGGCAATTAATTCACTTATTAACAGGTGTCTGATTTTTGCTTTGAAGCTTAATTAATCCTTCAACTTATTACACCATGGAGTTATGTTTAGTTCCCAGGGGTTCTTAGGCAGTATTAATGTAGGGCATTGCTGACTAACACAAAAATTGAGTAAAGAAATAAAAAGATAAACACATACCGGCGAAATTTATTGGTAAAAAGTTGACGTTTTCGCTGGCGGTCATTTCGAGAGAGAGAGAGAGAGAGAGAGTCTTTCAATTATTTGTCAACCGCGTTCGTAAAGCATGCTGCATTTATTCATTTACTCATTGCTCAGTCACGCTGACTTTGCATTTCTGCTCCTTTGATGCTGGAAATATCACAAGACCTATTGAGTTCTTCTTTTTATGCCCACACACAACTGCACGCAGTTAAAATCTAGCTTATTGGTACGTAACAACCAATCTGGCAGCAGTCAATAGAGGAAATGGACCATCACCCCACAGATCAGCATTACCCTAAATTACCCTTCAAGAATTCAATTTGTAGATATTTAAACCCTTATAATTCCAACTCAATTGTCTAGTGCAATTTGATTGGCCAAGAGCGTACAGAAAACGGCGTTTAAACTTCAATAAATCCCTTGAACCGGAAATTGGGAACTACTCGGACTATTTTCTTTGCGGCAGTTTCTAAAATACTCGGTATAGCTGACAGTTTTAAGATAAAAATGACCAATTTGGAATTATAAGAAATGAATTCTATTTTTGTGGATTTTATGGATGTGTAAACGCCGGCGAATCACTCACAAACTTAACATAAAGAACGCCGGCGAATCACTCACAAACTTAACATAAAGCCCGAAGGCTTTATGTTAAGTTTGTGAGTGATTCGCATAAAGCCCGAAGGCTTTATGTTAAGTTTGTGAGTGATTCGCCGGCGTTTACACATCCATAAAATCCACAAAAATAAAATTCATTCCTTTAATAATGCCAGAAATGAAAATAGTTGCAGTGCTTGCACTAATGGATGTCTGGGAGTAATTTACTCCCCAAAATCTCTCTGAGACTTGCAGATTTAATGGCCAGGAAGTCCGGAATCCTTTCAAGTGAAGTAGGGTAAAGTGGGGTAAATTCGGACAGCGGGTAAATTCGGACAGTGACATTGTTTCCTTCAAATGTGGGTTGTTTGGAATTAAAACAACATTAACTGGGCAAATAGTGAAAATCCTGATGAGACGGCTCATCATGAGCCGTCTCATCAGGATTTTTACTGTTTGCAATGGTATTTCCCAATTTATCCGCTGTCCGAAGTTACCCGACTCTACCCTATATGCAGGAAATTTTATCAGTTATTGGAGTCTAAATACATGTAGTTGTTAATGGTTGTAAAGCTCACCCGATATGATTGCTGCAACTAAAAATATGAATAAATTTACTACAGCATACCAGGGAATACAAAAATAATAATTATTCAATAATATTCTTGACGTAAAGTAGCGACCATTTGGTGACGTGCTCTGACGTGGTGACGGCTTCTGATGTAGTGCCCAAAAATGTGCCATACATGTCCAATTGGCGACAAATCTGGGCTTCTAGCAGGCCAAGGCAAGTTCCTAATTTCTTAATTTTTGAGGAGGTTTCTTGATACGCATGCTGTATGTGGACGAGCATTGTCCTGCTGGAAAAGGAGATTATAACGTCTGACAAAACGTAGAACATTGGGCCTTAACATTTCATTTACGTATCGCTGAACATTTAAGTTCCCATCAATCACCATCAAGTCCGATTTATGGTTCCAAGTCACAGCACTCCCAAACCATTACACTACGTCCGCCGTACCTGTCATTATCAGTGATGTCGCATTTAGCGTATCCTCAATAGCCTAAAAACAGATGCCCAATACACAGTGAGGCAGCCATCAGGTCGGTTCTTGTAAAACGATTGTCAACGATTTCATAATATGTATTTTTCATGCATATGGAAGGTACGGAAACTCGTCCACGCCATGATGAAGTCTGAGCAACAGTTGATCAGGAATACGGATTTATTGACATTTTCTAATCATGCTATAAAAGGTAAATTAAACGGGAAAATCTTAAACTGTGCGTTTCTTTTTTTGTTTGGTATACAATATGTCAGCATGTACCATTGGGACTTCCAAAATCTACAATATGGCAGTCAGGACTTCCTGTTTTTCAAACATAGTGCAAGCACTGTAGTTGAATTTGCAACAGCATAATTCCAGCTGAGACGCCTCATCTGGATTTACACTTTTTCCCTCTAGCCTTTGCATTCTTAATATGATATGGCTCGGCGGAAATATACTCAAAAAAATATTAAAGGGTCAAACTTTTACCCTGCGATTTCTGGAACATTTCAAACATTTGGTAATATAAATCATTTCTACCTTCCATTTTATTCATTTTGCAAGTTTTATACTCATGAAGCTTGAACCTATAGCCTTTGTCTTGACCAAGGTCAAGCTTTAAGTCAAACTACCCCAAAAATGAAAGTTGTTTGAATTCCCATAGAGAATTTATAGTGTGTCAGTTTGGTCGGGAATAACTTCAAAAATTGCTATGAGTTTTAAACTTCTTATAGCTTGCTGACCTTAAAAATGATTAAATTTGATGACTATCGAGCAATTTTTCAAAACAATCATGAATTGGCGAAATCGAAAATTTTGGTGAATTTATTCCCTATGGAGTTCAAACAACTCTGATTTTGAGGGTAGTGTGAATTGGAGTCTGGACTTGGTCAATATATAGGCTATATTTTCAAACTTCATGTGTACAAAACTTGTAAAATGAATGAACAGGAAGGTTGAAATGGTTTATTTTACCAAATATTTGAAATGTTCCAGAAATCGCGAGGTAAAAGTTTGACCCTTTAATATTATTTCAGATTGGAATTTCGCAAACATAAATTCGTCTTCTTATCTTTTGGTGCTTTTTTTTTTTTTTTTTTTTTTTTTTTAAAGTTTTTTTCATATAGGTACTATACAGATCTCCACATAAGGTGGGGATTGATGCTAATTTTGAGATAAGTTTTCTATTTCTCAACGAAAACATATACCAGACGGTTCTAATGAGTGGTCACAACATATGAGCCGCGACGCGAGAAAACCAACAAAGTTGTGCGCCCAGTGCAGACTCAGATCAGCCTGGGCATCCGCCCAGTCTGATCAGAGTCTTCGCTGTCCGCATGGAGGTAGCTTAAACCCTTAGCTATCCTTTAAGTGCTAAGTGAAGACTCTGATCAGAATTAGCAGATGCCCAGGCTGATCTGAGTCTGTGCTGGGCGCACAACCACATTGTTGGTTTTCTCGTGTCGCGGCTCATATGTTCTTTTAATGGAAAATGAATAAAATTATTCCTTAATTATCCCTGATAGCCCTTCTTGTCCGGAGCACTGATACTAACTAGTACACGTTGCATCAGTAGATTAATGTCTAAAGTTCTATCGCCCTATAAGAACTAATCACTGAGATTATGAGACTTTAATTTATTCACTTAATTGGTTTTGCATTGCAGCTTTGACTCCTAATAAGTCTTCTGTCATAGTACATCAAGGAGGATATTTCATCCCTCATGTCACGTTGGCCTTAGGAAAAAAAACTCATCATAAAAAGCAGGCCGGGGAAAGAGAGCGAGAGAGAGTTTGCAGTGTTTGCTAGTTCGCCGATACCAATAGTAAAATCTACTTCTGCTTCTTATTTCAATTCTCATAAAGATGTTGTCCAGGGTGACATAGCGGTACGTAACCACAGTTACGCACCGCTAGGCCTCCCCCCGGACAACATCGTAACCATAGTTACGCACCCATAGTTATGTTACCATAATTACGTACCGCTGAGCCTCCCTGGAGAACATGTCAAATTCTCTCTTTCTCTCTCTCTCTCTCTCTCTCTCTGGCCTGCTTTTATGATGAGGTTTTTTATTTTCCTAAGGACATAGTGACGTGGGGGATGAAATTTTTTTAGGATATTTATACTTATTGCCGAAGGTGCCCAAATATCATGGTGTACGAGTACACTTCCATGTACAGCTATTCTGCCATTTTTATTTTTGGTTCCCTTCTAGAATGGGGTCAACTCTTAAAGGGAAAAATGCCCCTCCAGGAGCATAAAGAGGTATTGTGATCGGTCTTTGTCCGTCGTCCGTCGTCCGTCGTCAGGTCGTGCGTCCGTCGTCAACTTTTGCTTTAAACGACTTCTTCTCCAAAACTGCTGGACGGATTTTGAAATAATTTCAAAGAAATGTTCCTTGAGGGATTCTTTACCAAAATTGCTAAAACGGTTCCGCTCCGCTGAACAAAATGACCACCACAGCTAAAAATAGAAAAACCCTTAAACGACTTCTTCTCCAAAACTGCTGGGCAGATTTTAAAATAATTTTAAAGAAATGTTTCTTAGGAGGCCCTTTACCAAAATTGCTCAAACGGTTCCGCTCCGCTGAACAAAATGGCCGCCAGAGCTAAAAATAGAAAAACCTTTAAACGGCTTCTCCTCCATAACTGCTGGGCAGATTTTGAAGTAATTTCACAGAAATGTTTCTTAGGAGATCCTCTAACAAAATTGCTAAAATGGTTCCGCTCCGCTGAACAAAATGGCCGCCAAAGCTAAAAATAGAAAAAAACCTTTAAACGACTTCTCCTCCAAAACTGCTGGGCCGATTTTGAAATAATTTCACAGAAATGTTCCTTAGGAGGCCCTTTACCAAAATTGCTCAAACGGCCCCACTCCGCTGAACAATATGGCCATGGCCACCAGAGCTAAAAATAGAAAAACCTTTAAACGACTTCTCCTCCAAAACTACTGGGCAGATTTTGAAGTAATTTCACAGAAATGTTTCTTAGGAGACCCTCTACCAAAATTGCTCAAACGGTTCCGCTCCGCTGAACAAAATGGCCGCCAGAGCTAAAAAATAGAAAAACCTTTACAAGACTTTGCCTCAGAAACTGCTAGGCAGATTTTGAAATAATTTCACAGAAATGTTCCATAGGAGTCCTGCTACCAAAATTGCTCTACCGGTTCCGCTTTGCTGAACAATATGGCCGCCAGACCGAAAAATAGAAAAACCTTTAAATGACTTCGCCTCCAAAACTGCTGGGAAGATTTTGAAATAATTTCACAGAAATGATCCTTAGGAGACCCTCTACCAAAATTGCTGAAATGGTTCAGCTCTGCTGAACAAAATGGCCACCAGGGCTAAATTTAGAAAAAAACCTTTAAACGACATCTCCTCTAAAGCCAATGGCTCGATTTCAAAATAATTTCACAGAAGTGTTTGACTCATGGTTCTAAACAAAAATTGATGAAACGGTTCCACTCCGCTGTGCAAAATGGCCGCCAGAGCTAAAAATAGTAATAAATCTTAGAATGACTCAGAGGGCACAGTTACGATCCAATCATTATGAAACTTGGTCAGAATGTTTATCTTAATGAAATCTAGACCAACTTTGATACTGGGTCATGTGGGGTCAAAAAGTAGGTCACTAAGTCAAATCTTAGAAAAACGTTGTGTGCACTTTTGAGGACACAGTTATGATATAATCTACATGAAACTTTGTCAGAATGTTTATTTTTATAAAATCTAGACCTGATTTGAAACTGGGCCATGTCAGGTCAAAAACTAGGTCACTAGGTCAGTTCTTAGAAAAACCATTTGAACGCTTTAGAGGACACAGTTTTGTTTTAATCTTCATGAGACTTGTTCAAAATGTTTATCTCCTACAAATCTGGACCAAGGGTGCAACTTGGTCATGTTGGGTCAAAAACTAGGTCAAACCTTAGAAAAACATTGTTTACACTCTAGAGGGCACAGTTTTGATCCGATATTTATGAAACTTTGCAGAATGTTTATATCCAAGAAATCTAGACCAGGTTTGAAACTGGGTCATGTGGGGTCAAAAACAAGTTCATTGGGTTAAATCTGATAAAAACCTAAGGTACACAATAAAGGGTTCATTTTTCATTGAATCTTTGTGAAACTCTGTCTGTTGGACCTACTATGGATGTTTCTAAGGTTAAGTTCACAGGATACTCAGGTGAGCGATCCAGGGCCATCATGGCCCTCTTGTTCAAGAAAGCAAACAGGAAGACAGTTGAAAAAGATTCTAATGTAAAGATGTTGGAAACATAAATTTGTGTACCATACCCTGTAAAAATTATTTCTTGCCAAAATGAATGAAATGTTAAGGAAGTGAAAATAATTTTACTTAAGTCTTTATGACTTTCAATATTCCATGTATCCTTAAAATAATAGATAATATATAATTGAGCCACGTCATGTGACTTCCAACAATGTGACATTAGTGACAAACAAGGGCTCTGATCAGACTGCACGTAAATGCAGTCTGATCAGAGCCTTAGCATGTCACGGCAGCCATCTATGGAAGTGAGGTCTCTGATTACCCTGTATAAAAGAGAAAGACGACCTGAATATCAAATGATATGAAATTGTCACATTGTAGGAAGTCACATGATGTGGCTCAGTTATATGCTAGCATCAACAGTTTCATGAGCATACACCGCTGTACATATTTAGGATACGGTGCGGAATTCATGACATGGATATAAATACCATGATTACCACCTACGATAGTGAACACAAGGTATAATCGATTCCGCCAATTTTCGCTTCCTGCAGAGACTGTCCGTCATATTTGGCTTCCGCCGAGACTGTCCGCGAACTCTTGCTTCCTGCAGAGACTACTGTCTGCGTGATTCTGCTTCCTGCCGAGACTGTCTGCGTAACTCTGCTTCCTGCCGAGAGCCTCGACAGGAAGCAGAATCACGCGGACAGTCTCTACAGGAAGCCATTTATCATGTACAGAAGTCTCGGCAGGAAGCAAGAGATCGCGGACAGTTCTCGGCGGAAGCCAAATATGATGTACAGTCTCTGCAGGTAGCAAAAATTAGCGGAATCGATTATACCCTGTGGTGAAGTGACTGACATACTTCGTAACTTGGGTAGGAACATCGCAGCAAAAAAAAACAAAAAAAAAACTGAGTTACCCGAGATTTTATTCTTGCTTTCTCTGATGAGACGAAAGGTTTGAAGAAGAGGTGGTATATAGCAGAAGCAGAAGCAGAAGAACACAGGGAAGCTATTACAACAGGACTGCATACATTTTTTCTATGATTTTTGTATGTATATTGCTCCGCAACAGGGATATGTAAGACCAACGCAACGTTTTCTTTCATCAAATATTCGTTTAAAGTTTTGTTTCATGAAAGTCAGTTTCTGCTGTGATTATATGTACTATTTTTTATTTTCAAGAGCAACTGATGGTAAACAGTCCATGGTTAGCGCAAACTAACAAAAGAAAGAAAAAAAATGGGATAATCTGTAGGTCGCAGGAGCAAGCTTTGGCTCATTAGGCATATACTGTAAATTCCATGTTAAGCGTTTTAAAGCCTGCTTTTATACGATTTGAGTCCAAATGTTTTTCCTTTTTGTTCATATGTACAATCAACAGCAGGACCAGCATTTTAAGCCTCTGACACTGTGACTATTTGAGCTGCGACACGAGAAAACAAACAAAGTGGCATGTGCGCTCAGCAAAGACTCAGATCAGCCTGGGCATCCGCCGACAAGCCTTGTTTAAGAACATTTTTAGTTATAAACAAATATTTGTACCTGGTGTTACCATATTTTTCTTTCAGAGTTGTGGTTTGACATATATTCCAAATAAAAAATAAATAACAATAATAAAGACTTTAAGAATAGATTTACACAATTTAGACAGGTTTGTTTTTATGTCACTAAATGTCTGCTTATAGTGTGGGTTACAATGACATTCAAACATAAGTCTCTAATTAGCCGATTTGTCGCTGCGCGCATCTGTATCCAATGTATCACCTGCAGATGTTTGAGGGTATATACTATAATAAAGCCTCATTCAGCTGTTGTCGACATGCTAGGTTCTAAATCACATTACACTGATCCTTCCTAGCTTAACCTAAAATAAGTAATGACAAACCAGTGTTACAGCATCCCCTATGAGAACCGTAATCTTGTCCTCTTTTTCAGTCAAAGCAAATTCTTGTCAATATATTAAATAACTCATATGTCATGCTGTGGAATAATAGTCCATGCTCACAATGCGTATAAAAATGCATACTTTTATCCTCTTATGAACTAAGCCAAGAATGGCGCACAAATTAAAGCTAATCCTTTCCTGTGGAAAAGTTCCATCTGTTGTGAACGCAGCTTCTTGAAATACTAAATTTATATGATATTGTAGTTCCCCGAAAAGCATGGTGCTTTTACTTTGAAGAATAATTAGACCTTGAGCTGACCATAGATCCCTCTCTCCCCCCAGGGGAAATTTTGGACACTATGATTTTCTAAAACTACATTATATACGAAACAAAATGACACAATGTTAGCCCTCTGTACGTTGGGGCATTAAGAGCCATTCTCTGTAATGACTTAAATTTTTACATAGGGCCGTGGCACGCATAGTCACCGATTTTGCTCAAACTTGCCTATATTACTTATTGTGACACAAAAATGAGAAAACAACATCAGTTTCATTCCAAAGCCTGCCCGTTGCCATGGCAACAACATCTAAACATTTTGGGAAAAAATGTGTTAAAAATGTCCTAAAAATGGCCAATTTTTCAACAAATATATTTTTTTACAAATGCATGACAAGCTCTAATTTCTTTCCACCTACAAATAACTTGTTCACACTAACTTTAAAAAAGAAATTAAAAAAATATTTGGAACACCTCTGTTGTCATCAGGCTCAAGCAAAGTGGGTGGGGGTTTCCATATACGGCAAAAATCCAATTTCATACATCTTTAAAGACATTTCCAGAGTTCTTGCGGCCTCGTCAATATATGTGTGCACCGTCCTCCTACAAAACAGTGTTCTGTGAATATGTTTCTGGAAAAAAATGCCTGGGAAAGTATACTTCCTGAAGCGTTACCATAGCAACAATAAGTGTACCGTTGCAAAATGCAAGTTCTTAGGGGTACAGTCCTTGTAATGTCAAATCATCATAGTTTATGATCATATTTGTTTCTTAATTTTGAAAATCATTTTACAATATATTTATCTTCTACAAACTATGGACATTTTGTTGGTTTCTCTTATCAAGGTCAAGGTCAAGGTCACAGAAACAATAAAAACTGCTAAAAATGCATATTTTTTTCATATTATGTATTCTGTATCAACCATATATTGCAGCAATGGCTTTGAACCTGGTTATTATCTGACATATTACAAAAGCTTTCAAATACACATATAGTTGGGTTTATTCAGGAAGCTACAAGGTCAAGGTCAAGGGCACACAAACAAGAACAAATGCTACAAATACATATTTTTTGAAACATTTTGTGTCCTATATGAACAATAAATTGCAGCAATGTCTTTCTAGTTGGAATTTATTTAATATATAACAAAAGCTTTCAAACAACCAACTTTCATCAAGAAGCATCCAAGTTCAAGGTCAAGGTCAAGGTCACAGAAACAAGAAAAATGCTAAAAGTGCATATTTTTCTCATATTTTGTGTTCTGTATCAACAATTTATTGCAGCAATGTCTTTGTACCTGGTCTTTATCTAACACATTACAATAGCTTTCAAATACACATATATCTTGTTTCATTCAGGAACCTCCAAGGTCAAGGTGAAGGTCATAAAACAAGAAAAAATGCTAAAAATGCACATATTTGCAAAATTTTGTGTCATATATCAACAATATACTGTAACAGTGCCTTTGCAGTTGGCATACATTTAATATGTTACAAAAGCTTTCAAACAAACAACTTTTCTTCAGTAGCCTCTAAGGTCAATCTCAAGGTCAAGGTCAGAGAAAGAAGGAAAAATGCTAAAGCGCATATTTTTTTTCTCATTTTTTTTATGTTCGGTATCAAAATATATTGCAGAAATGTCTTTGTACCGAGTCTTTATCTACTATATTACAATAGCTTTCAAATACACATACAGCTAGTTTCCTTCAATAAACTCCAAGGTCAAGGTCAAGGTCACAAAAACAAGCGAAAATGCTAAAATGCACAGAATTTTGGTATTTGTGTCCTATATCAACAATACATTGAAGCCATGTCTTTGTAGTTGGTCTTTATTTAGTATACTACAAAAGCTTTCAAACAAACAACTTTCTTTCAGTGGCCCAAAGGGTGAGGTCAAGGACACAGAAATAAGAGGCCATGAGGCCCTGAATCGCTCACCTAAGCAATTGGCCAAGTGGCTCTTACTTATGTCTGAAATTGTCAAAATATGAGTCTTGGGTCAAAAGTCAAAGAATGACCATGACTCATAAAGACACCATATATACCATTTTAGACCAAAATCTTCAAAACTTTCCATGAAATCTTATGTTCTACTATTTTCCATATTTGACCATGCCGCAGAAAAGGTCAAGGTAAACCAAAGGTCATTATTTGAACAGTATTGGTAATACTCCTGTACTCTGTGCGACTTACCAAGTTTCAAGGCCATCGGTCTATTGGTTCTTGAGAAAAAAGTATTAAAGTTTTGTATGATAAATGGATATGGCGGCCCTGTTCATCATGTGACCTGGACCGTTTGGACACATTTTCATTCGCTCAATCCCTGGAGACTCTATATGAAAATTGGTTGAAATTTGCCTTTTGAGGTAATGTTTGAAAATGTCAAAATATGAGAGACCTGGGTCACAAGTCAAAAACTGACCTTGACCTTTTGTACTCATAATTCTTCATGACCTCATTAAGATGAGTGTATATACCAACTTTTAGGCCAAAATCTTCAAAATTTCCCATAAAATCTATGTTCTAGCATTTTTCCCATATTTGAACTTGCTGTAGAAAAGGACAAGGTCAATTAAAGGTCATAATTTGAACAACCTAGGAAGAACTTGAGTACCCGATGCTACTTATCAAGTTTGAAGGTCATTGGTCAATTGGTTCTTACGAAGAATTTTTTTAAAGGTCATTGCCATATATGGGCATGGTGGCCATGTTGATTATGTGACCTGGATCGTTTGAACAACTTTTTGTTCTCCCAAGCCCTGGAGGCTCACAAATGAATTTTGGTTACAATTGGCCCAGTGGCTTTTGAGATGATGTTTGAAAATGTCAAAATATAAGAGACCTGGGTTAAAGGTCAAAGAATGACCTTGACTTTTTGTACTCATAAATTTTCATGTACTCATTAAAATGACTATAAACCAATTTCTAGGCCAAAATCTTCAAAACTTACCATGAAACCTTATGTTCTAGCCTTTCCACATATTTGACCTTGCCATAAGAAAGGTCCTGGTCAACCTAAGATCATCATTTGAACAATCTTGGTAGTACTTGAGTACTTTATGCTACATACCAAATTTCAAGGTCATTGGTCTATTGGTTCTGCAGAAGATTTTTGAAGCTTTTTAACATATATGGGTGCGGCGGCCATGTTGGTCATGTGACCTGGACCGTTTGAACAAATTTTTTATCCATCAACCCCTGGAGACTCTATGTGAAATTTCGATACAATTGGCCCATTGGCTTTTGAGGAGATGTTTAAAATTGTTGAAAGATGGGAGAAAGAATGACCTTGATCTCTTGTACTCTGAATCTTCATGTACTCAGTAAGATGGCTGAACACACCAACTTTTAGCCCAAAATCTTCAACGGTTTCCCAGATATCATATGTTCTAGCATTTTCCATATAAAAGTACACGGAAGCAAATTTAACCTTACCGTAAAAAACAGTCAAAATCAGCCCAAGGTCATAATTTAAACAATCATGGTAGTACTCGATTACCCGATGCTCCATACCAAGTTTCAAGGCCATCTGCTTATTGGTTCTGATGAAGATTTTAACGGTTTTTATCATATATGGGCGTGGTGGCCATGTTGGTCATGTGACCAGGATGTTTGAACAAATTATCGTTCCTAAGACTCCTGGAGCCTGCATATGAAATTTGGTTACAATCGGCCCAGGGTTTCAGAGGAGGTCATTTGAAATTGTGGACGGACGACAGACGTACGATGGACAACGAACCCTACCTATACTATAACCTCCCCTGGAGCCTCTGGCTCAGGTGAGCTAACCAGAGGACCATTGGTTCTGTAGCTCACCTGAGTCCATTCACCCTCAGCACTCAGGGGTAAGTAACTAAAAGGTAAATTGTACAATATGGCCTAATTTCAACTTTGACTGAGTTGTTATGCTTGTCCTAGTTAATATTAGCAAAATTGATGAAGTTACAATAAAAAAACATGTTTGTAAAACTTTATGCCTAAATATTGCAGTAACACAGAAATAAATGCCAATTTGCACTTTTCCCAATACAAGTCTATAGAAATTTTAAAATGCCATAGCAATGAAAGCACGTGAGCAACAATAAAAAAGAACAATATTTATGTAGTGGCTAATGTCATAAATATGTATGTAGAGAATCAGCTTCATCCCCCTATATGGTTTTTGTGGGAAAGATTTTTTAATATTGTTTCAAAATTCTTTCCTTTAAGTTGCCTTGGCAACGAATCGAATTCAGTGATTTGGACAAAATTAACATGAATCATAGAAGACTACTCAAGAAACATTTCTGTAGATAAAATATCCAAATAACTGCAGTAAGGTAGCAAACAATTGCCAATTTCCATTTTTCCCATTATAAGTCAATGGAAACTATAAGTTGCCATAGCAACCTAACTTCCGAAAGCAATTCCCATGAAAAACACTAAATCTATAGAGGCTAGTACTAAGATCTTTTCTGTCAAGTTTGAGCTTTATTGGCCACATTGTTTCTGCAAAAATGATATTTTGATATCTTTTCTATTTTTAACCATTTGGTTGCAATGGCAATCAGCCAAATAGTGCAATTTGCAAAAATTGAATGAGGGTGGTTGAGGACTACTCTGGGAACATTTCTATAAAATTTGTCAAAATACATGCAGTCACATAGCAATAAAAGCAAATTTACTATTTTCACATTATAAGTCAACGGCAATTTTAAGCTGCCATAGCAACTAAACTGCTGAAGCAATTGCCAAAAAAAAACCAGTCATTTTATAGAGGGAAGTACTAAAACCCTTTCTGTGAAGTTTCAGCCTTATTGGTTGCATAGTTTCTGAAAAGATAATGTTTGAATATTTTTTTCCTATTTTAACCATTCGGTTGCCATGGCAACCAGCCAAATTGTGCAATTAACATAAATTTCATGTTATTGATAGAGAGCTACTCAAGAAACATTTCCGTATAAGATTTGTCAAATTATCTGCAGAGAAATAACAATATATGCAAATTTTCAATTTTTCCCATACAAGTCAATGGAAACTGTAAGTTGCCATAGCAACCAAAGTTCTGAAGCGATGAAAAACAGCATTATTGGTTCCCCCTGCCTATAGATGCTAGATATGAAATTTGGTAAGAATGAGCCTTGTCGTTTAAGAGAAGATGTATACTAAATAAAGACCAAGCACAAATACATTTTCTACATTTAATTTTGATACCGAACACAAAATATTAATAAAAGGGACATTTTTAACATTTTCTTGTTTTTATGGCCTTGACCTTGACCTTGGAAACTTCTGGAGGAAACGAACTGTACATGTATTTGAAAGCTATTGTAATATTCCAAATAAAGACAAAGTATGACTACACATTCTGTATTTTCTGTTGATACGGAACACAAAATATGAATGAAAGGTGCATTTTAGCATTTTTCTCGTTTTTGTGACCTTGACCTTGACATTGTAGGTTGATGGAAGAAACAAGCTATATGTGCATTTGAAAGCTATAGTAATATATTAAATAAAGGCCAAGTCCAAAGACATTAGCTCTATTAAGTGTTGATAAAGAACATAAAATGTGAGAACAATGTGCATTTTAGCTTTTTTCTTGTGTTTGTTACCTTGACCTTGACCTTGGAAGCTACTTTAGGAAACAAGCTATATGTGCTTAACAGATTTTTTTTTGATATATTAAATAAAGACCAAGTACAAATACATTTTCTGTATCTACTGTTGATACAGAACATAAAATATGAACAAAATGTGCATTTTTAGCATTTTTTCTTGTTTTTGTGACCTTGACCTTGACCTTGGAGGTTACTGGAGAAAACAAGCTATATGTGCATTTGAAAGCTATTTATATATACTGAATAAAGGCCAAGTAGAAAGACATTATATAAATTTACTGTTGATACAGGAAAAAAATACTTACACAAATGTGCATTTTTTAGCATTTTTCTTGTATTTGTGACCTTGACCTTGACCTTGGCTGTTACTGGAGAAAGCCAGCTATATGTGTATTTGGAAGTTGTTGTCATTCACTAAATAAACTCCAAGTACAAAGACAATGCTGCAATATTTTGTTGCTAGAGAACACAAAAGTATAAGGAAAAAACACATTTTAGCCATCTTTTCGTGCTTCTGTGACCTTGACCTTGACCTTGAACAGAGAAGCTAGCAATATGTTGATATTTTATAAAAGACCAATTTACTATTAAGTGTATTTAAAAATAAAGGAACACATATATTGATAAGAATGATGATTTGATATTATAAGTATTATTACCCTACATTTTGGAATTTTGCGACAGTCCACTTATTGTTGCTATGGTAACGCTTCAGGAAGTATACTTTCCCAGGCATGTTTTTCCAGAAACTTATTCTTGGAATGTTGCTTTATTAGATGAAGCTGCACACATATGCCGGTATGGCTGCAAGAATTCTACAAATAACCTTAAAACTGCCTTAAAATAGCCTTTCCCAATATAGCACTACCCCCACCCACTTTGCCCAAGCCTGATGACATTACAAGCTTTCCAAATACAATTCAAAGGTTTGGTGTCGACTCAAGGTGAACAAGACATTTACATATGAGAAGCATTCAGAGTATGTCATTCTTTTTCTAATACATAAATTTATTAGAAATATGTCTATTTTGGTACAATTTTTACCTCAATTTCTGACAAAATATTCAACAGCCGTTGCCATGGCAACGGGCACATGTAGGAATGAAATCAACATGATTTTCTTGTTTTGGTGTCACAATAAGTATATAAGGAAAGTTTGAGCAAAATCGATGACTATGCGTGGCGCGACTTTTTAAGTGGTTACAAAGAATGGCTCTTAACGTGTAACATCAATGTTAATTACACTACCCAAATTTACATAACCACGTTATAATAGAAAATACACATTGGTATACACATGTTAGTATTCGCCTTAAATAATGTTGGGTTTTGTCTGTAAGTGCATAAATCGCTGTTTCAAGGTAATTGGCATGGTCAAGGATAAGTTGACTTACCAAATAACGTAGTTTACATTGTATTTGACGTTTTTTCCCTTCGGTGTCTAAATACATGTCATATAAGGAGCAAACTGTAAGAACTGAAGTGAAGAGAAAAGTAATTGTCATATATATGACTGTTTCAATAGTCTAGTATAAAAAACAAACAAACTGAAGTCTTACAAAACTCGTCAGCAGTCGCGATAAATATGTAACGTATATAACCACAACTAAAATTCGGAAAAAAACAACCAGACTAAATCGATGAATTGGTGGACTGAAGTTTGTACGTGCTCCATCAATCTTCTTTGATTCATGCCCAGCTTAGATAAGTTAGGCAGCAGTTAGCAGTGGATATATTAAATGTGGACAGAAACTGTCTTATTTTTGAAGACTTTAACCTACAAAATGACGAGAAAAACTAAGAAAGCCAACATCAGCTGCATTTCATTTTTAATGTTATCTGTATTATGTCTTAATAGACACTGTTGTATATGTAAATATGAAGAAATGCCAATGTTATGTGTCCTCAAACTATAAAAATCATTGGATAGTGTATATTTAAAAAGCAATCTAACAGCAACGTTACTTTACATAGTTGTCGGGGGATAAGATTTGTGAGTCATCTGTTATCAAAAATTTAGTTCCCGGGCAATATGAATTATTAAATGCTGTAGGATTAGCTTACCACTGGTAGTCAGATGGCAATTTAGCTCTTTGAAATACACAAGAACTCAGCAAGACACACATAGATTGTTATAGCTGAAGCAGTTCGACCTTTCTATCAATTCAGTTTCACTTAAAAGTGACTTCATAAAAATGATTTTTTTTTAAATTTTATGCATAGAATGAAATAAGTAAGAGTTGATATATGCTGCAACTGATTAATATTTAGGTTCTCGTCATGATGGGGATAAAACCAATTTCGCTACCTGTGCTGTTGGCTGAGCCATTCAATTACCCTACATACAAATATGCAACTGTGACTGCCAGGTGAGGCAATTAAAAGCAGTACCAACTCTCCCAACAGGGATAAACACCATTTTTGCTATGCTGTCAGTCGAATCGTCAGCCACGAGCCTCTTTGCACAGTAACTGCTTTACATAGGTTAGCAAATATGTGTGGCTCCCGTAAACATAACTTACATGTTAATTTGTGATGTACGTGATCTGTTTATGCAGCTCCCGGCCATCAAATACATTACAAACTATTAACTATGTGAAAATTTAAGGCTGATAGAAAGTGACATACTTTATAACGCATACATCATTCTGTCATCTGCTATTTTTCATTATGTTGTTACAAATATTTAACTGGTCAGGTAATTTTGCAAGCCCCATGGTTTTATTCCCACTTGTTGTTACTATCAAAGACTAAAGGTGTTACGAAATACAAATTTCAGTGAGACAAGTTTTCAATATGTAAGCAACTAAAATTGTTGTTTAGATACTGCCAAAGATGATAACTTAAGCAGTAAGATATCATAAATAAGCAGTTTTCAACCGTATTTATTGCTAAAAAGCAAACAATATGGTAATACAAGGTCACAGAGATCAAATGCAGTAAGTTATTTAGGTTAACCCTTCCTTGGCATGTATAGGTATGCACCATTTCCATTGTTTCATTATTTGCTCTTTAGAAATACTGTATTGCCAGTTTAGGATATCGGAAATGAAGAATCCATAAACTCGCAATGAATACATTGTATACGTTACTTGTTCGGTCTTTCTTTTCTTTTCTTTTTCTCAATATTATGCTGCAAAAGATAACTACAGTGTAGGCGAAACATTCTGAAGGAGAACACCTAAGATTTGCTCATAGATATCTGAACAGCGAGGACCAACATTAATATATTCTGTCATTTTCATTTGCCATTTCATTATGTGTGCAGAGCTACTGGAACACTGACCCTGGAAAAAAACATTTTTGTCCAACTAAACGTATCTTTATGTTCTTTGGTGAATAGATACTTTAATAGATGGTTGAATGTAGTTAGATTCTTTAAGAGATGACCGAAAGTAGTTAGACTTTAAAGAGAAAGAAACAAAAGCATAGAAATATATATCATCTTAAACATAGCATTTATAGATTGCAACAGTATGCTAGTAAACTGCCAGTGTCTCTTTCCTGTATACTATTCTCCCAAACTCCTGGTTGACACATTATTGTTAGTTACATAAATGAACTAAATAAAACAATATATTGACACTACCATTAATTATTTTCAAAAGTTTGTTTCTTAACTGTAACTCAGAAATGTTGTTTCCCTTGGTAACGTAAAATATACGATAGTCTTACAAAAGTAAGTATACGCTGCCAGCAAATATCTACATAAGCTTTGATGCAGAACTGTATTTTGCTTAAGTCTTCAAACTTCAGGTTTACTGTTCTGCTTTTTAGCTTTTTCAGTGTGCACGTAAAAACGATACCAAATCCCGTCAATAAACAAGGTGGTACTCCATTTGCATTGTTAATTACAGATTATTTTATGATTAATACTTAACACGTCAAAAGCGCTTAGCTTTTGATGTTATCAAACTGATTGTATATCATTTTATTCGAGCCCTTTATGCAAAATCTATGCTGGCTTAGCTGCGTTTTTATCTTTTTTATCTTTTCTGATGTGGTATTTTGTTTACTTTTTTTAAGTTGTATACAACAAAATTTCACGTATGTTACTGTCTTTAGAACTCAAATGTACAAATTGTAATAGAAACAAATTGGGCAATGCCATTATGGATTACTTTTATTTTTGATATAATAACAAAATTGCCAGCAAAAAAAAATACGTTTTACATGTGCAGCATATGTCAATGCCCTTAACATTACAATTTGTAGTATACTGTGTTTAATCACCTCATGAATCCCTAAAAGTAATAACTGAGTAGAGTGTTGCTAGGTTAAAGTACACAATATATCATAAGAACGCCCAGACTTATATATGTTATTGTTTTTATGTGACAGTGGGAAAAAACCTAATTAAAGGTACTGTAATGAAATATTTTAAATGTTAATGTTATTTACGTTACTACTAGTAATGACTTATCATAGAAAATAAACCAGAATGCATTTTTACTTTTATATTAAAAGATTCTTTTATGAAGAAACTGCTACCAATGAAAATAAAATGATTCTATCGTCAAATTATATGAGTATAACAAAAATAGCCCTCGGTAACGTATATAATCGATCATTATGGCCGACTAAAATGCATCAAAATATTGTGGAACTGTTCCTTGCTGTTTAGATAGGCTGGCATATTTAATATTACCTTTTACTGTTGTTTTTTAACTCATACAGTGTAGTTCAAGCACGTGAATTATACAGAAAGTGGTAATTGTAATATGGAACATTTATAAGGGGGTACTGTGTTAAACATCCTATTTCTCCCAAAGTACACAAGATAGAATAATAAGTTTTGCAGATCTGAGAAGACCAATAAATGGTCTTTAATACAGTAACAAACATATGGTCTAATGATAAAGGAGTAACTTACAAAAAGAAAGTATTTTGGACGGAAATATCAATTTTAATGGAGTGTAAAGACAAATGTCACGTATATGACACCATGTAGGCTAACGTGACCTGTCAAACATCATAACTTTTAGCTACTGGATTGTTCTATTAGACTCTACTATAACTTTAAACATAGGAAAGTGACTTCTATTTTTTATAATTTTTGATAATTTTTATTTTATGTTCATTTTTTTAATGTGTAACGTTTATAACAGGCTGCTACAGCTTAACGTCCCACTCGCCACAGGGCTAACATGCTGCAAAATACTTCTAAGATGCTGGGCTTTAAGAAAAGTATGGTCTACAAAATCCCCCCCCCCGGGGGTGGGGGGGGGGGTGGGTAGACCATATTTGGCTCACGGCCTAAATAATATCTTGATTGACAATAATATTTGAACTGTGGTATCGCATACTAACTTAAACTTTATTTTTTGTGTCTTCCAACAAAATTTAGATATGTACACGTGTTTGGAATAAGGCTATGGATCTTAAACAAACGGCTTGAAAGCACCGCCGCACCCCTTATGTGAGCATCTTCCGTTGCCCAGCTACGGCATTTGCAAGATCATGGCGTTCCTAAAAATTGTTGACTAGAAAGACAATGCATTGGAGGAATACAGACAGCTCGATTTACTATAGATTATCAATTGCCTTCTAAAGATGCAGTCGTTTGTTGGACTTATTGGATGACCCTCGTAGCATGTATTTCCTGACATCGAGTCTGTCCGTGTCCTTTCCAATTCGAAGAAAAGAGTTTGGATCTATTTGTCGAGATAAACAAGCATATGTAAGAATAATTGTTTTTATCATTTACTGAAACTATATATAGAAACAACAGTGCTGTTTGGACTCGTGCACGACATGCAGAACACTGTAATTAGGCGCCGTCGGCATTACAAGTACGAGTATATATGGGGCCTTTCGTAACGACATTCCATTATGCCTACGGAGTAAAGTTTTTAATAGCTTTATTAATGCATATTAAAAATGCTATTGATTACAGATTAATATGCGTTTAATTGATATGACTGAAGATAGCTTACTTCCTTGTCCATGGTCATTGCTATGCTTCGCACAAAGTAGGTCACAAAGTATTTGCATGTACAGAGTGGATGCATTGAAAGCAAGAATAGCAGACTTGGTTTAAATAGGGACTTTGCATGGACATCAATATAATAAGCCATGCTTCAAACGTCTTCAAACACTTATGTTAGCCGCAATACTCTACAAATACTCAGTGATCTCAAAGAAACAGCTTGGCATTGCTAATATAATTATCGGAGCACTTTTAAACGTTATTGGCTTCTTTCCTGTGGAACATCGGGAAGTTTCTATGTCCCAATTAAAATAAATAGCTTTATGTCGGGTCCATCACTGAGCCTGATGCCCGAGTCCGATGGATTTAACGGACATGAAACAGATGGTTCATACATATAGCTTAATTTCTCCAATTTATTTAACTTCTTTCTCATTAAAATATATATCATTTAATGATAGTTATTGTAGGTTTTGACTCGACTGCCCACTTAAAATTAGAAATTACCGTATGCATTTCTCTGGTTTCGTCACCAGATATTTTCAGGGTCACTAGCCGAAACTACGTAGTCTGGCCCATGTTCCTTCTTCTTAATGTATTCTCTGCTCTTGAAAGAACTCTTTAAGATTTTAATTTGAATCCTGGGGCCGTATTCATAAAACGACTTAAGTCGTTGCTATGCTGTTGCTAAGGCTAAATTTCTTTGAAGGAGATTCCCTACAACTATGAAATTTGCTCTGGAGGAACAGTCTTTCAAAGACTGTTCCTCCAGACCAAATTTCATAGTTGTAGGGAATCTCCTTTATACATATTTAGCCTTAGCAACCGCATAGCAACGACTTAAGTGGCTTTATGAATACGGCCCCTGTTTGCCTAGAGTATGTACTTTTGTATTTGAATTAATCTTAGAACAAAAGAGACCTACCAACTGGATTTTCAGTGCAGTATGTCAAATGAGAAATTATATTGACAACGTAAAATCACTCAACTTAGTATCAACAAAAAGTTATGAAAAATATGCAATGTATTGAGGAAGAATTTAATTTTACGGATCTGCACGCATAATAAAGCAGTATAAACTGATATTTTTATAATGTCGTGTGAATATTTTTGTACAATACAATTCTTTATAAAACTCTCCGTTACTTCTTGGTAGTGACCAATGGATAAAAAAGCAATCTGGACAAAGAAGAATTTGTCCTCATGTACATGAGTAAAATACGAATCGCCTTTCACTTTACAAAGCCTTTTTGGTTTAGGTCTGTTACGTAGGAGAAAGTCCTCGGGGCCTCGTCTCCATTATTATTCAGGAATGGACAGATCCCCGGACTTTCTCTTATATGTAGTTTCTATTGATACGCGTTAAAGCGAATGATCACGAAAGCCTCGTACTCGTATATTTCCTCATGTCCATAAAATGCATTTAGCCGCGACTCAAAAATAACAACAACAAAGTGGCATGTGCGCCCAGTGAAGACTCAGATCAACCTGGGCAGCGGCAGAGTCTGAGCAGATTCTTCGCTGTGCACCTAAAGGGAAGCTTAGGATCTACGCTAGCTCCATGCGGACAGCAAAGATTCTGATCAGACTGGGCAGATGCTCAGGCTGATCTAAGTTATTGCTGGGCGCCATGCCACTTGGTTGGTTTTGTCGTGTCGCGGCTCAGTTGTGGATATAATGGTCAAAATCTTCTTTTAACTAAAATAAAATGTATCCTTTGCTTTTCATGGGTTTTAGGATTTTGTTCGCAAAAGAAATGGAGGTACATGTACAATATCACAAAATCATACATGAACAAAAGTAATAATGAATGACACAAACTGCAACATTATTAGAGTTCAAATGTTTTGCCTTAAGAAGGAAAAAAAAAAAACCCTGAAAATTTGATGCTGATGAATTTTATGTTTGAACAAATCCCTTCTTTCTAAGACTGACCTTTAATATAATGTAATGATAATTTAAGATAAGCGACAACCTCTTTGATTAAAATGATATTACAGTGATTATATCATCCTATTAATAAACGTAGCATCTACATTAGAGTGACTATCTAGTTACCTGCTTATTTTGCAACCCAATTACAAACCTGTTCAAAATTATATGTCAGCCGATATAAATTCAAATAATCAAGTGAATTCAATGATGATTATCTCTGATGTTGTCTGATTATTAGAATTTATCTTGTTATTAACTTTTTAAGAATTAGATTTAAATTACAAGACTATATGATAACATCCTTTGTTTTTATCTCTTTTGTGTTATTACAAGTCTCTCTTTTCATGCCACTAAACTTCTTTAGTTGCAAAGTAGGGACAAGGAAACCATGCCCAACATTTGACACATGCCATATTTATTCGGTTATTAGACGGGTATTTTTTTCCTTCCAAACCAACCCAAAAAATCTAGATCCGTCTTGTAAGACGGATCTAGATTTTTGGGATGTTTTGGAAGGGTTACACGGAGGATCTAGATCTTTTGGGGATCGTTTTGGAAGGGAAAAAAATCATCTGTTAGCAAAATTACATAAGACTGATTTAGGTATTTGCGGTCATTCTAGAGGAAAGAACACATTGTCTTCTTGTCGAATGTTACGGTAGTTTTCGTTGGCGATATTGATACTAAACATTACAAGAGAATTCAAAACAACTCGCAAAGTAAAGAGCTGTTTAATAACTGATGTTTAGTATATACAGTATTCCTCAAAATTATTGAGAATTGCATTTTGGCACACAGTTGCTAGCCATACATGTTCAACAATATTTTAAATGCGTAAAATACAATACAAGAACCTCTTTTTCAAGTTAGATATACAAAACATGACAATATGATGCATTCTCTTTCGTCAGTGATACCTAGGTAAAGATGGGCTAGGGTACATATGGGTAAATATGATCCTTGATTTCGACTATGTTTTGCTTTACTACCTTTGCTAGAAATAGGCTATCTAAGGTGAAACAGTTTATTTTCTCCATTGTTCATCATCATCTGCACTATTGATTGTGCCTCCAATATTTTGCATGGTTAAATGTTACTTATCCAAGTTTCTGAGTCAGGGACTGGCTGTTATAATATAGGAAGAATATTGAATGCATCAGAAACAGCAAATAGTCTGTCTGATCTGTTACTGATCTGAACGGAATATTTTTGGCAAGGTATAGATAATCATGTCAAAACTCATATCCCTAAAATCACGTTTACTAAGCTTTACAAAAGATATGGTTTTGTGCTGTTTCTGTCGAAATGTATAGAAAAAGAACGAATCAGAGCAACATACCCTCTGTCAAAATTGCAATTTTCCCCAATTTCGGGCACTTTTTCGAAACGAAGTCACGTGTTTGAAAGTCAGCAGCATCTACAGCTGACAAGTTCACAAAAAGTCTGTTTTCTGTTCGCCAACACCTTATCACTAGATGAGAAAACCATTCAAAAATCAACTGATTTGTCATTATCTTTTCCACAAATATCGACCTTATTTGGTAAGGGTACATAATTTTCCAGTCGACCAAAAATTCTCTGGGTGGTACAATTCAAGGGGAGATAATATTCGTGGATCAAACATATGAGTAATACAAGTATGCTTAAAAGTTTGCACAGGGATGTTGTTTACTAAGTAAACAAAGATATTAAGTATGTCGGCGATGTGTCAACTACCAGTGCTTGATTTTCACTTTGCAAAAAAATTCTCAACAATTTTTGAGGAATACTATATATTTGACTCTAGTTATATTGGCTTTCTAATTTCTAGCAGAACTTTTAAGCGGGGACAGGATTGAAAGGTACTGAAATCCTGAAATCCTAGACGACAGGAAATTTATGTTACAGTGCCTTTGTGTTCTGTTTCTGTCATTCTTGCTGTTGTTCCAATTCTCGTAGCGAGGGTCTCCAGGGGCCGTATTTATAAAACCAATTAAGTCGTTGCTATGCTGTTGCTAAGGCTAATTTTCTATGAAGGAGATTCCCAACAACTATGACTGTTTCTCCAGATCAAATTTCATAGTTGTAGGGAATCTCCATCATAGAAAATCAACCTTAGCAACAGCATAACAACGACTTAAGTCGTTTTATAAATACGGCTCCAGGCCCCGAGGTTATAAAACTTTTTTCATGCTCAACTCAGCTGAGCATGAAATTTTATCTGCTTATAAATAGCAAATTACTGATAAGTACAGTTGTTTTCATGCTCAATTTAGCTAATTATGAAATTTTCTATGCATATGAATATGAAAATGTCAACATTAGTTGGCATTTTCATATTTATCAGCAGAAAAAAAATCATGCTCAGCTGAGTTGAGCTCGAAAAAAGTTTTATAACCTTGGAGCCAGGTTTCCAGGAAATTAAGTTATGATTTATGACAAGTGGATCATGACGTCACGTTATATAACTGACATCATTTATAGACGAAGTAGACTTTCAGTGAAAATTTTAACATCTGTGCCGAAATGTCGCACACGTACGCACGCATGTACATTTGTGGGCGAACGATACCCTCAAGTAAACAAGTCAGCATGCATTATGGTTTTTCTGACAAAATGCGACTCAATAAAAAAATGCAAGAAACAAACACACAATCACAGTATCAGACCATCAGGTATAGATCTATCGCTTTGCATGACAATGTGCGACTTCAACGTTATAATGCTCAATTTCAAATGATCAGGCAAAATTGTAAGTGGTTTGAGATAAAAATGGTTTTGCCTTCTATTGATACACCTAACAATGGGCTAAATGTCTGACTAGAATGAAACATATAATGCATGCATGCAATTTCAATGGCGTTTTAATTTATGCAGTTGAGTAGCGCATATGTTTGTTTTAAATTAAAATGAACCTTAGTTTGGCTATTGCTAGTCAATGTCGAGCACAAATCTTTGTAAACCAGATTTGAAGAACGTTGATGAAGGTGCGTTGATGTTGTTGTTGTGTTGTTGCTGTACGTCAACAGATAAACAGCTATGATCATGTCATGATGGTCAGTTAGTCCAACCACACTATTTCTGGACAGGCTTAGACCTCATAGGCGGTTAACCAGTACTAAGTATACATACATGTACTTTCGCCATTAACTGACAATTTCCTTTCTTAAATCACAAAAAGGGGAAACGAAAGTAAGTGGCCGGACCGGGTTTACAAACCCAGGACCTCTGGCTCTTGAGACAGATGCACTACCGACCCAATGATTAAGGTGCCTCTTGCGTATCTGTTGTAAAAGTGTTTATAAACATTGTTTTAGATGTATAAGATTAGTACACAGTTAATATCGTATCGAAAGTGTAAATATTTCTACCTTAATTTTTCTTTTTGCAAATTATTTTGGCTAGAAAGAGGATTCAAGACAGAGAAATAAACATAATTTTCTATTTCTCTGATTTACTTTGAATTTGAAAGCTGAAAATCTGATCAAGATTATTTCTTGGACAATAATTCGTTTATTACAGTCTGCGATACTTCGGTATTAATGTTTTTTTTTTATTTCTCTGACTTTGAAAATCTTCTTGACGTAATGACGCTAATTTTCAATGCTTGTTACCTGCAGAAGCGCATTTAGTGTCCGGTCAGTTGGAAGAACAATGAGCCAGGCTTCTTATTATTGTTCCGTCAAAGAAATCACTGCCTGTAATAATTTTAATTCACAGAAACTTGTGAAGTTAAAATTGAGCCGCGACACGAGAAAACCAACAATGTGGTTGTGCACCCAGCGCAGACTCAGATCAGCCTTGGCATTTGCCAAATCTGATCAGATACTTCGCAAAGCGCTTAAAGATTAGCTAAGGGTCTAAGCTACCTCCAATGCGGACAGCGAAGACTCTGATCAGACTGGGCGGATGACCAGGCTGATCTGAGTCTGCACTAGGCGCGCAACCATTTTGTTGGTTTTCTCGTGTCGCGTCTCAAATTGTCTTTTTCATAAAAAAGTGTCCTTGGGATATGCGGAAAAGCAATTATTTAAGCCTGAAGTAAGCTTTAAGACGCACTGTTCTAGTGGTTGGAGCGTTTGTTTGCGCTGCAGGAGGCAACAGATTCGAATCCCTCTGGTCGCACGACCCAATGGCTGTTTCAGTAGAATCGACAATACATTATTCGAATAAGAGAGATTGAAAGGAAGCAAATGGAGAAGGTTGGGTCCGTCTTTTATATGCTATTCTATACATACTGCACGCCAGGTAAACGCGCAATTTCCTTCCCACTTGCAAATCAAAACTTTAACAGTCTGTAAATGCATTGTCATAAATGATAATACGGTTCCACTTGTATACGTATGCTCCTGCAAATGGCCAAACCGAAATTTACCAGATTTTTTTTACTTCAAACCGACATTTGAAAAAAATAAATAAATAAATAAATACACAAATAACACGGAATTAAATGACCTGAGAGCACTTATTCTGACTAAATCTAAAGTTTCTGTTGAAAGAATTTGAGTCTGTAATGTCGTTGAAAAATCTGCGGCGGAGCATGGCATTTACTGTATGCCATGCTCCGCTACCAATGAAATGTTACCGTTATGTAACGACTGAGAGTTCTAATTGGTGTTAAAGTGATGTCATTGTGACGTCATTCTGCCAAGGTACTAAGTACAAGAGTCGGGAATTCAAAAGGCGCAATAGTAACAGATCAATGACGTCATTCGTATCGGAGCATGTCATACAGTGTATGCCATGCTGCCCTCGAATTTCATGTATCAGTGAGATGCTTCCTGAAATTGATACAATGGAATTGTGTAATTTTCTCAAATCTATAATTCGTTCTCAAATAATTTAATTCTGTGTTAAATAAGGTTTACATACAATATACTTACGGGTCGAATATCATTGCTACATGTAAAATTGAGCGCGAGACTAGAAAACCAACAAAGTGGTTGTGCGCCAAGCGCAGACTCAGATCAGCCTGGGCATCCGCCCAGTCTGATCAGAGTCTTCGCCGTCCGCATGCAGGTAGCTTAGACCTATAGTTTTCCTTTAAGCGCTTTGACAAGAATATTGTTGGACTGGGGAGATGTCCAGCCTGATCTGAGTGTGGCTTGTGACCTGAGACGCGTTAAACTACATGACTGTGTGCTTACTTGTGCCTTAAAATACATGTATATATGTATACTGACGTTGTTGAACATGCCTCATACTCCACATGTTTTTCAGGTGCTTTTGCATTTTATGACTTTCATTGTTTTTATTCAGCCTCGTTGTTTTTGAAGCGAGATATCAATATTTTGTTCTAATATGCTACTCTGCGTTTTGTTTCCAAAACGATACACATGTACATCCAGCCGTTAATTTGTGAAAGAAAACTATTAACTGGAATAACTGATGGTTTAGTTTTCAGTAAGTGTTGGCCTTGAGTGCCAGACAGCAGGCTAGCTGGAGGTAATTTGCTAGCAAACTGGCAAAAGTACAAAAGAATTAAATTGCACTTTTGTGTTTGAATGTGAAAGCTCTGGTCTTCCGAAGACTCTACCGTGTCAAACGCATCAAAATCAACAGCCAATAGCCTTTTACCGGCTGCTTCGCGCGGATCGATCAGCTGACTAAATATTTCGAACCATTGCAGAAACTAAGGGCGAGGGTTTCGATTCGGTAAAATCGGTTTAAATCCCCAGTAATTTATTACAGACCATTTCAAAGCGGTACGCAGCCCCGAAATCAGTTGGTGGTCTTTGGGGCTTCAGTCCCGCCATCTGGGCCTCTGTGTTATGTATACTATGTGTTGGCATCAAGATAGTAAGAAGTATCTGATGACAGTTTGAGAAAAATTATCCATGTGATCTGATTAAAATGGATGTTGTGACATCTCATTAGAATCGATTCTAATGAGATATTACAACATATATTTCAAGGAAAAAAACGATATTATCAAAAATTCTCATCAAATTGATCATAAATATGTCATATGTTTTACCCCCACATCAACCGAAATATTTTCATTAATTCTGAAGGCTGTAGAGGTTTCATAATAATTAGTATTTTGACGATTTTTACCACTGGTAGGACTAAAGAGACTTTAATGTTCCTTTCGTGAACTGCTGTCAATTAAATTTGAGCCGCGGCACGACAAAACCAACAAAGTGGTTGTGCGCTGAGCGCAGACTCAGATCAGCCCGGGCATCCACCCAGTCTGATGAGACCCTTCTCTAGGCGCTTGAAGGGTAGCTAAGGGTCTAATCTACCCGCATGCGGACAGCGAGGCTCTGATCAGACTGGGCGGATGCCCAGTCTGATCTGAGTCTGCGCTAGGCGCACAACTACTTAGTTGGTATTATCCTGTCGAGCTCATTTATGAACATACTTCATCCCCGTTCTGTTTTGAGGACATGGAAATGGAAATGGAATTTAATTGTATTTGTTCCTCGTCATTGCCCAAGTTTTTTACCTTGAATTTTGTACTCATACATTTGGCAGGTATTTCAGTTTTAAAACATGACCACTTCAGTTATCAGACCCAATCTTGCAAGGACTGACAGAAAGCGGTACGGAATGATTGATGATAAAGATCAGCCCCGGCTCCAGGGGTTCGGCTTTGGGGCTTCAGCCCCGCCACCTATGCCTCCGTGATATACAATATGTAGGCCTTCAGATAATGAGTATCTTATGACAGTTTGAGAAAATTTATCCATGTGGTAAGATAAAAAAATATATGTTGTGACATCTCACTAGAATCGCCTCGCTGAGGCGATTCAAATGAGATATTACAACATATATTCTAAGACAAAAAGAAAGACTATCAAAATATCGCATCAAACTGATCCCTTATTATGTCAAATTTTCAAGCCCATTTCAGCCACCTCCCCCGTATACACACACACACACACATCTCGGAACTTCGCAGCCCCACCAGTTATCCAGAGCCCTACCAGTACGTGGTGGTCTGGATCCGGGCCTGAAGATTGTCACAAAGTAAAATAAAAAATAAGTATCATCTAAAGAAAAAGTACCATCTAAAGAAACGGAAGAAGAAGCAGATCACTAAATGCCTTAGGTTAGTGGCGCAGCCGCCTTTATCAGTTTGTGCATATGTTATATAAGCCAGCAGGAAAGCATTCGTTCGATCGGCTAGCATTCACGTTATTAAAATGGGTAGTCGGGCAAAACGGACCAGAACAACAAATATAAGAAGTCAGCAAGCTTTCAGGGAGGTACGTTAATTTTTTATGGTTTTATGCAGATTTTTGCATTTACCACAAATTACTACCTTAATGTTGAGAGTGTATACATATGTTTTATACAAAGCAGTGAATTCAACGCATATCTAGAAGAAATAAAAGTAATATTGTCTACAGAGACAAATTATCGTATCAATTCACAAGTGACTGATACAGTATATATTTTTTTCACTGCAGCATACCGCGGCTGTTTTTAATAATTTTGGACTTAATTTCTTTCCGTAAAAGGTCTGAAATGTAGCGTTCTTGACTGACATCATCCGACGGCAGCTGCAAGCGGCTATCTTAAATAGCCGATTTCTTTATATTCATTTATGTAAGCGACATTATAAACCATTTTCTTTACTTTAGTGAGCAAACTGCGTTTACACCCAATATTATACACACCAAACGCGCTGAACTAAGCAAAATGAACGAGAGGTGACTAGGAAAATAGTTATTTTGGAAGTTTCCTGTTTTCCGTTATTTTCCAAAACTGGAAAAATAACATAAAAAATAAATGAATACAATAAAAAGAAAATTTACTTTGTTTCGGTAGATAACAAAAATATTTCATCTCATGTGTTGAAAATATAAACAATATCACTCGTGTTACGCACTAGAGAAATTGCTAATATATTCATCACATTCGATGAAATATTTTGGTATTCACCTAAATCTTTGTACCACCTGGAAACGAAGATTTGTGTAATGACCAAGATGATGGTTGCTAGTTTAATGGGAGAAAATAATCCACAACCGAAAGAGTTAAATATAAGGAAATCAGGTGATGAAAATAACAAATGGCTCATTTACAAAATAAATAATCAACAGGACCTGCAGCAGACAAAAGCGCATTTCACTGCATTAAGATAAATAAATACGCAGATTCTGCTCGATTTTAAGTATATAGGACACCCCATTAATTAAAGTCGTAACGCGGTTAATTTCGGAAATTTCTGGATACATCGCGTTATTTCCAAATCTGGAACTGTTTGAGCCTAGTATTGAGTTGTTATTCTCATTATGACAATTACAAATCAAAGGTAGTCTAACTGAAACTTTTTTATGAGACTTCAACACAAAACACACTAGCTGCAAAATTAAACAAAGCGGAAACGAGAATAATTTAACAAAGGATGCCTTTGTTTTTCTTTCGTCTACCATAAACGATATCTAAATTGACCGAAATCAACAGACTTTGATAAAACAATGGCTAATGGAAAGAACGATGATGAAAAGCATTTATGGTTCCATTTGTCTTCCTCTTTTCCTTAATGACAAACTAGAGTCTTTTATTTTCATTAACGAAACAAACGATTGTGAGCTGACTGCACATTTGTTTTAATGGTGTTTATTTGACTGTTTATTTGACTGCACAGTGTACCTTTCTTTTTAAGATCAGAATGTGCAAACCTTTGCAAAGTATATATACACCATGAAAGACATATAATGTGTCCAGTTCTTCGATTGCTTCCATAGGATGCTACACAATTATAGCGATATAATATGTAAGTCGTTTGTCTTGTAAGAAAGTCATGTTTTTATTTTATTTATTTTTGTGTTTGTTTAAGCAGGGCAGTTGACACGTAGCAGTGTAGCTTGGTAAAGTGCAGCGTTTGTCAATTGCTTTAATATATTGCAGTTCTAAGGTCAAAAATATATTTACAAGTGTATTGCAAAGAAGTTGCATTGAAAGTCATGAAACAAAACACAAAAAAACAGCTTTTCTTTTAAGCGAATTAATCTAACCGCCAAGCGTTTCTGCCAAAAGATATAAACTGATTTCGTTTTGCAGCGGAGTTATTTTGCACATATCGGGTGGAGCAAGGTATTTTTGTGATTTCATCTGCGCTGCATTGGCATGAATGAGCATTCCAGCATCAGAAGTATATAACATATAAATAGGAATCTTGTTTGGTCCAAAATTCGTTTTGTAATAGTTAATTGAATCTTTGTTTAAGAAAGCAGTGAATTGTTGAGTAATGATTCACTGTTTGGCGGTCAGTTGTAAAGCAGATCATATCACGAGCGCGGAGCGAGAGTGAATATCTACTTACAACTGACCGACAAACAGTGAATTATTACTCAACAATTCAATGCTAGAGCTGAACTATTTCGATTCTAACACTCAAAAACGCTGAAAAAATATTATTTTCATTCAAATTCTCCCAACCATCTTGCCAGCGCGTTCATGTTCCCGCTAACTTTCTAAACTGTATCTAATATAAATGTATATTTTTATGGCGCTCTTAGAAAGAAAAAGCGACGTAATACCGTCTAATGTCTCAAAACGTCACAAAATTACGTCAGTATTGCCAGTGACGTAGTGACGTCAGCAATTAGACTCACGTGCTCCTAAACAGTGAATTATTGCAGAATAAAACACGGAAACTTTCCATTGCTTCTATAGGCGCACTGTGTTAGAATTAAAATTTTTGGAGCCCTATCAAATTCAATTACAAGACATTTCACCGTCTTCAATTTCATTAGACACCTAATGCCAAATTAAAGACGTTCTCTCTTACTTAGAGTGACATGTTTCTTCATGTTTACTGACTCCTCCTTTCCCCGTGGAGGCTAGTTTATGAATAATTTATCTCCATAGATAAGTTGTTCTTTCTTTATCTTAGTATAGTTTATACTATCTCTTTTCTTGTTACTTTCTTTTCTAATGCTTACTGTTTTACATGATTTGTCTGCTAGCGTATACTTTGTCTAAACATACTGTATGTCATAGGTTTACGCACGAACTAATTTCTAGGGATACAGATATACAAAAGTCGACAGACTTCCTTCTGAATCCCTTTGTATAAACGTATGTTCTGTTAACCATTGTCTGTACATAAGTGTATGTTGTTTATACAAATAAATAAAGTTTAAACTAATTACAAGATAAAAGACGGTTCAGATTTTGTAATATGGTAATACAAACGTATGTTGTAACACTGGACGAACCTCGAAAAAGAGAAATTTATCATTTCAGAACGACGTTAGCATTTGGAAAAAAAATAACCTGGGTTATATTCAAGTTTATCATATGACGTCGCTTCTGAGAGTGTAATAAAGTAATGCATTAAAAACGATAATCCACTAGTGGATTAAATATGCAAATTACGTCGTAACGCTATGCGTTGACGTCCATAAAAACGTTGCGTTTTCTAATGGCGAAATCGTGACGTTTTAGTGCAAAATCTGCTAATAAAATATGATTTTAGCGTCATGTGATAAATAGAATCTTGAATTCGTGCTTATGTATTATTGAATTTATCAAACTCGTTGGGTAAAAGCGATAAGATGCTCGGCAAAGCCTCGCATCTTATCTTTTTCCCCAACTCGTTTAATAAATTCAATATTACATGAGCACTCAAGTAAGATCCTCTATTTATCACACACATTGATAGAGAGAATATTTACTGTTTTTAGATGAATTCCAAATATATTTCATCAAATGTATTGAAAATATCAGAAAGGACCTGGTATGATAAGGCCTATATTTGGCCCCCAGAAAACTCATTTTTCAAAAGTTCTATTTCGATAACTAAAATGCATTCATATGAAAGTTCTAAACTAAAATGTAACAGCAAATACAAAATCATCCAGTTCTTGCATAAAATATTTGTGTTTTTAATCTTGAACATACCCATACCCCCAGCGGATTCTGACGAAAATGATGCATTTGGTAGCCTTTGCGGCTTTCAAATTATGTGAGCCCGGCCTCCAGCACATTTTATATTTTATATGCAGACATAATTTTGATATATTTACATGCCATGAAAATATTAAATGTGCTCGAGACCGGGCTCTATGTTTATTTCTAACTTTTTTTTCCAACCTTGCAGCGTTTCGGAACATTTTCCCTGTTTTCTCATCACAAAAACGCCCATATCTCCGCTCATAGACAAAATAAACATATGTTGTGGGTATTCATTTTCTTAGTTAGAACACAAGGAATAACTTGGTACACATTTCATTTTGATCTGTTCGAAATTTTTGGTGAGCGTCTCTGGTCTTGCAAACTTGAGTGGGTGGGGAACCTTGACAGGCCTTGTGTAGTGCACATGTAATAAGCCGTGGTACCCAATGCATAATCATTTCATCAGAAGCCGATTATCAAGAGCTTTCAAAAGCTATTCTAAAGGACTTATTTCTTTAAAGGAAAATTATTGAATTCAGTTTTTCTTGCAATTTTCCTTCATATCATTGAACCAACATAGGCATGTCAGAAATCATGTTATTCTGAGAATTAACAAAAGTGAAATATATTATTTTTGTTTGTTCCCATACGCACAAATGATAAGCAATAGAAACCACACATTTTTAAGAGAATTTGAATGGGGGCCAAAAATGGCCCTTATCATATCAGGTCCTTTCACGAGTGCGTAAATTGCTAATATTTTCAACACATGAGATAAATATTTTTGGTATTTAACGAAAAAAAAAAAAAGCAAAAAAAAAAAAAAAAAAAAAAAAAAAAAACACACACACACACAAAAAAAACAGTAAATTTTCTCTTTACTGCTTCTATATAGGAGCATAACGGAAAACAGATCGCTTCAAAAATAACATTTTTCCCTTTAATTTTGCTTGGCTAATCTCGTTTAGTGGGTATAATATTGGGCTAATCTGTTTACAGCGATAAAATGGTTTATACAGGTGGCGACAGGTCACAGGGATAGTTTTAACGGTTTCTAATTGTCTGTCTACAGTAATCTATACGAGGACCGAGTACAGTTGTCCTGCTATTATATTCTAATCTATCCATAACCTTGCAAGTTAGCAATGCTTGCAAAGTGCATCTCTGCATACATTTAAATAATATCTTCCCACCTCCAACCTCCTGCCTATCGCCTTTTCTTTTCCTTTCATTATGCCCTGTAGAACCGTCTAAGCTAACCCAGAAGACTTTAAGATGTGACCTAACCGTGTTAATTTTCGTCGCTTGACAATGGTCAGGAGTTCAAAGTATTCGCAAGCGGCTGCTCGGATGTTGTAGGAAAATATTCATTAGTTACGTGGTCCTTGCTCGAGACGTTCAGTAAACTTCGATTGCATCTAATCTCAGATGCCTTCGTTCTTTTCTCTAACTCTGCAGTCAAGGTCTACGTTTCACTGGCATCCAGAAAGATGGATATGACAAAGAAATATGCTGTTGTCTGGTCAAATCGGCTTTAACTTTCTTAGAGCTGCGTTGGCTCTTAAAATGCAGTACCTGAGAGATTCTAATGTTTGCAATCATTATCTGAGACAAATGCGCAAAGGTATTTGAAACTTGTTACGGCTTCCAACTTTTGTTTTTTATTTCATCTTCATTTGGATAGTCAATGCGCTGTTTATCAACAGGGTAGTCTTCTCAGCACGTTTCTCTATTTTATACTTAGTGCAGGCGTAGCCGAATTTTTCAGCCAGTGCTTTTAATTTCTGCTTCTCCTCAGCATCGACAAAGCACATGTTGCTAATTGTTTTGCTGGATATGCTAACCTTTCAAACATGTCTTTCTGCAGCCTCTGACATAATCTCTTCGAGAAAAATATTGAATAGTATTGGTAAGAATAGGCATCCTTGCCTAACCCCAACTGTTGTTCTTAACTATTCTCTTGTGTCGCCAGTCATCTGGACTGCATATGAAAACCTGTCGCAGACGTGCTAAATGCCGCAAAGTAGATTGGCCTTGATAATATCCTGGTTTAAAAAGAAACGGTGAAACACCAAAAAAATATCAGTGACCAATCCAAGGCGATGCTTCCGTTTTATTTTATTTTGGCCTTTTTTGTTTGCTTCTCTCTTTGTCTTTGATAAAGTGTTGGTGTTGTCGAGGTAAGCTTGATTTAAACTCTTTTGAAAATATGTGGACTTGGTTTTCAGCACGTGTTATCTTACATTTAGAAGCATGTGTGGGATGAAATTCATTAACCAATATATAGTTTTTCCCCAGCCAACTTAGAACCTCATCTATCGGTAGGGAATAATGTCAGTCTTTAACTTGTATACTCTTAAAAATTGATATTACATTTTGCGATGACTGCACTCTTTTGTAAAGCTATATTTTTACATTTTGAAAATAGAAAAAAACTGTTAAGTCATTTATTCTAGAGAGAGAGAGAGAGAGAGAGAGAGAGAGAGAGAGAGGACGAAGGACGAGCAGCTGCCTTGAGTATGCATTGCTTTAGGTTTTCTAGAGATAACATTTTGCTGTTTCAAATATGGAAGGCTCTTAGATAAGAGCTCATCTATGTCGACATGTTGATGGATTTATCAAGGAAAAAAACGAGATCCTGTGACATCTAAAACTAACGAACAGACAAAGTATGTAAACGGCAGAGTCAGTTTCATATGATCTGCTCATGATATATACCGAATCGTGCAACTTCACTCAACCCGTGTGTCAGAGACTGATGCTTTAATCTACTTTCAGATAAAATGTGTGTGGTCAGTGGTTCGTATGGAGCAAAACTTTGACCTGAAGCAAAACTGTATCAAATAAAGTAAACCATACCCTAAACGACAACTGTTATAATCTTAAGTTTATATTTCTTAAAATCGTTGTACAGAAAAGAAAACAGCCAATTAAAAAAAGTCGACTGCAAGGACTTGGTGAGCTTAGACCTTCTTTCATCATCTAGTAGTATTTCCATTTCCCTATCGGCTTCGATATAGGCGCTTTATGACAGATGCAGGCATTTCTAAATTATCTGAAATTATTTCTATATAGTTTATTCATTCATGTTTTACATATATTTTCAGAACTGATCATGTCTACAGAAATGTCATTCATGCTTTCAACGATGGACAACAACTTCACAACAATGACACCAATGCTGGCTGGTGGTCCACGTCATCCCGGCTTTGATACATCCGGCATCCTCGATACCAATATGTCCACAGGTTTACTCAATCTGAACCTAACAACAGCTGCCTCACTCTCCCCGTCACAGGAATCGTCCGGTCTGGCAATATCAGAAGCAGGCGTCAAGACGTTTTCTCAAATTGCACGTACATTCATCAATCCATCAATTGGCCTTCTAGGATTTATAGGTAACAGTTTAGGAGTCGGCGTTCTCTGGCGTCAAGCTAAACAACAAAAGCTGTCGATTTTCTGGTACCTTTGTGGGCTTACTGTTACCGACATTCTTTTCCTTCTTTTAGCTGTAATAGATGTCATTCCGAGGGTTGTGCAGGCATTTGACATAGAACTGGCTAAATATCTTATTGCACACTTTAGATTAGGTCTGGCATATTCAGATATGGTTACTTTACATTCGGCTAGATATATTGTCCTCGTAATGTCTTGTGAAAGACTGATATCTGTAGTGAAACCACTTCATGTTAAGGACACTTGGCTTGCGAAATATCCTGGCAGAATGTTGTTCTCGTGCATATTCTTCAACGTGGTTTTCCTTCTGCCAATCGTCATAAACTCGACTGTTGTCACTCGGCAGGTCGGCAATTCGACTGAGTATATCTTCACGTTTAAGAACTATGACAATTTCATGGCTCAGTACTGGATTATTGAAGCTGTCGTCCACAGTTTCATTCCTCTGATTTTTCTAATTGCCGTAAATGTTGCGATACCGGTGCAGTTCTACAGAGCATCGTCCAAACTGATTTCTGCTCGCAGCGCCACATCAAAAGATGCCATCAGTCAACAGAGAAAGATAACTGCGACGGTTCTGGTAATCACCGTTATGTATATGTTCTTGTCTATTCCACTCCTGGTTGAAAAATCTCTTCAGTATATCAACCCTGATTTTAACATGAACGGAAGATACAGGCTTGTATTTTGGTTTTTGTCAGACCTCAGTAAATGCCTTGCCTACATTAATGCGGCCAATGACTTTGTCGTCTTCTTCCTGGTATCCAATAATTACAGAGCTGTGTTTAACTCGATGTACTGTCGATACTGTACTGGCGGTTTGACGAAACAGATCCAAACTACGTCGAAATAGACATAGAAGCCAGGTTAACTGCTAGACTGATTAACTTCTTCTTGTCTGAAAGAAATCTGTCTCATAAAATCTATAAAAAAATAGCGGTAAAAAGGTCCGTGTAACAGAAAAGATCTCAGGCACAAAAAATGATATAACGACTTGCACCAACAGTATAGACACGTTGGAAGATTACAGATTTTCAGTGAATACACACCTCGAGTTACTTAGGCTGTTGGTACAGAGTGGGAACGCAGATAAGAATCGCACAAACAAAAAAGCATACTTTTGCGTAGAGCGACAAAAATACAGTATAAATGAGCGGCGGTTTAGAAGACACCAAATGGCTCAGACTGGCTTAAACATGAATTCTTTATCATCTTTGAATTAGTCCTTCATAGTATATGCTGAATGAAACCATTTGGCTCCTGTGTTACTATTGCAAGGTTAGTTCCGCATCCCAGACGGGCATCCGTGGTTAAATGATTAACAGCACTGATTGTAAAACTTTTGGGCTCTGTCCGAACTTAAACGACGCTTCATTGCACAGAACCTGCATCATCTCCTTCACTCGTGCTGATTTGATTGAAACACTGTTGGAAAGGACTTGTTTAACTTTTGTGTATCTGCTCATGTTGGCCGATGATTGGCGCGAAGAAGTCACTATTCTGAAAACGTGTATTCTAGGTCGGCCCACGCCATTATTTTGCTTGTGTTTTGGCAGCATTATCTCGTTCAGCCCCGAAAATACAGTGAAATTAAAAATATTGGAACAACTAAAATAATCACCGAAACTGTTCTTAAATGGAACAGTTTGGTTTTACAATGCAGCAATGCCTTCAAAAGATAGCAAACAGAGCAGAGCCTCATCAAACCCCTCCTTTAGAAGTAGTCTAATCTGGGTCTGCATTGTTTGCTCCAGCCTATGTGTCAACAATAGTTGGCATTTTCATATTTATCGGTAGAGCAAAATTTCATGCTCAGCTGAGCTGAGCACGAAAAAAGTTTTATAACCTCGGGCCAGGTTTCTTGCAGGTACTAAACTGTACAGAAATTGATTTTGTAGGGATTTGGTAAAGTAAATACGGAACCAGATGCATTTATTATTCATTTAAATTCAGTCCTGCGACGGATACGTGTTAATTAAAGCGTGTCTACCATCTTATATTCAATCAGTTTCAGTTAGCCTTAGTCATCCATCTCCTTGAGTGTGAACATACAGGAAAATAGTTGTTACTCGTAGTTGTGAGCCTCGGAGCAGAATTTGTATACTTAAGCCATGGTATACCAAGAGTATCAAAAGCGGATGGGCCCGTATTTTTACGGGTCGACACGGTATATTTACGGGTCGACATGTATTAAGATACCGGCGGACCCGTTAAATATCGGTCGACCCGTTATTTACTGAAAGACCTATTAATGCAAGTAGACAGGTGAAATACGAGTGGACCCGTAAATTTGCGCGTCATCTCGTACTTTTACAGATGAACCCGCATTTTTAGTAATACGGGTCAGTCCGTATCGCTGCCTTTGACCCTCTTGGTACACCAGAATTAAGCAATTATCCAGAGCAGCCTTTTGTCCTTTCCGACCAATCGATGAATGTGCTTTTATTTCTTCAATGTCTACAGGGTCTCAATCCTGCTATAGCAATATAATGATTTTAATGCTTATGTACCAAAGCATGTTTCGGCATAATTTCTGAATTTGTGGGTCCGTTCGGCATAAAAGCTCGGGTTAACTCGAGCAATACACAGACATTCTTTTGGCTTTTCGAGTAGCCCGAAAAATACAGTCAACTCACGATATCTCGTCGAACTTCAGCCCAAAGTACCGATATCTCAAAGCAAATTTAGATATTAGTAGTTTAAGATACATGTAACACGTGTTGAGATATAAATAAAATAGGAAATATATTCTTTGATATAAGAAGAAACTTTGAGATATAAAAGTTCGAGATATCGGGTTTTGACAGTCAACTCCCGAGATCTCAAACATTGATATCTCAAAGTCCCTCTTATATCATAGATTATAGATTGGACATATTTCCTGATTTTATTTAAAGTTCAACTCTGGATATCTCAAACTATCGATATCCCAATGAAATTTTTCTGGGACCAGTTTCTTTGAGATATCAGTAGTTTGGGATGAATTTGGACTTTGAGATATCGAGAGTTGACGGTATCTGGGTATTGCTCGGGTTACCTAAATCCAGTGTGTAAACCGAACTGGGCTACATACACGATGTTTTGCGTCTTCTAATATTATTTCTACCGACGCTTTCACATGATGAAACGGCAGTTGTGGCTATGCTGACTTGTTTTTGTTTCCCATTCGCTGAAGACAAATCGGAATCAGAGTTAGAATGGGTTACTAAAAATTCTAACACAGTGCGCCTATAGAAGCAAAGGAAAGTTGCCGTGTTTTATTCTGCAACAATTCACTGTTACGGAGCGCGTGAGTCTAATTGCTGACGTCACTGCAACTACTGACGTAATTTTGTGACGCTTTGAGACGTTAGACGGTGTAACGTCTCTTTTTCTTTCTTAACGCGCCACAAGAACGTACATTTATCTTAGATACAGTTAAGAATATTGGCGGGAACATGAACGCGCTGGCAGGAAGGTTGGGAGAGTTTGAAGGAAAATAGTAGTTTTTCAGCGTTTTTGAGTGTTAGAATCGAAATAGTTCAGCTCTAGCATTGAATTGTTGAGTAATAATTCACTGTTTGTCGGTCAGTTGTACGTAGATATATCACTCGCGCTCCGCGCTCGTGATATGATCTACTTTACAACTGACCTCCAAACAGTGAATTATTACTCAACAATTCACTGCTAGAGCTGATCTATTTCTTAAACAACAACAAGAAACAAACAAACAAACAAAAAAAAAAAAAAAAAAAAAAACTAGAAAATTGGTGGAACCGATGCAGGCTCCCCGAAGGCGTACACTAGGGGAATGGGTGTCCTTTTCTGTGTAAATTTAATGCAATTAAAAGTTGAAAAGAGAGGTAAAGGAATGAGGCGATGCAAATCTACTCGGGTACACAGCTCTCTCATCTTTTGCAAATTATGGTAAACCTTTACTGAGCATAATAATCCTTAGCTATCACGGTGTTTGTGTAATGGAGATCCGATCTATGCAACCCACGTACGGGTTGAACAGATTGAACACCAAAACTGCTTATTTTAGTGTAATGGGTCTTCCACTGGCATTTTCTGACATTGCAGCTACAAGTATTTTACCTTTCGTTTGAGCCGCGACACGACAAAACCAATAATGTGGTTGTGCGCCCAGCGCAGACTCAGATCAGCCTGGGCATCCACCCAGTTTGATCAGACTTCTTGCTTAGCGCTTACAGGGTAGCTTAGGGTCGAAGCTAGCTTCATGCGGACAGCGAAGACTCTGATCAGACTGAGCGGTTGCCCTGACTGATCTGAGTCTGCGCTGGGTGCACAACAACATTGTTGTTTTTCTCGTGTCGCGGCTCATATTTTGATTTTCTTGAATAGCTTTAGAGATACGCTCCAAACAAGCAAAAAACGCGTGACGAGAAATGATTCCAAAACTACTTGTGATAGGATTATGGTTGTTTGGTTGTTGCACTCAACATTTTCTCTCTGTCCTCCATTAATATGTGCAATGTCGTTTAGTTCCCTTAAATTGTTTAAGAGATATGCTCAGAACAAGCAGAAACAAGAAAAAATACGAACGAAACTAACTCAAAAACTAGTTTTGACAGGGTACGTTTCTTGTGCTCTGTACTTTCTCTTATTGCCCTCTATTAGTGAAATTTCATTTACTTCTAATCAGTACTTTTAGACAGATGCTCTCGACATGTAAACAACTGAGAAAAATGAGACGGAACGCAACTCCAAAATCATTTGGGATACAATTACGCTTATTGTGCGCTGCAGTTCCTTTCATTGCCCGCTACCAAAATGTTAACTTTCATTTAGTTCCCATTGTTACTTTCAGAAAAATTCTCCGGAAAGGCACAATACTGAGAAAAACTAATAAAGGGAGCTAATTCCCTATTTTTTAATGTAGGAGTATCGTTCGTATGCTTTGCAATTTCTCTGATTGCCCTCTATAAAGATGTGAAGTTTCATTCTGTTTTCTTTTGTATATATAGCAAAAAGTTCCGGACAAGCTAAATACTGAAAATATAGGAAGGGAGCTATCTCCGTAATTACGTAAGGTAGGCATGTGGTTTCTGTGCTCTTCACTTTTTTCTCATTGACCCACGTTCCTTCTTTTGAATGTGTTTTCTGCTCTTTTCCAAAGGAACTCTATTAGATTTTTATTATATCAATGTGTGAAGTATCATCTAATTCTCTTTAATACTTCCAATGATATGCACCAGACAAGTAAACTACTGCAAAAATTAAGAAGCGAGGTTTTGGTCGTAATTATTTATGACAGGGTTACATGGTTATTCTGTTCTGCACTCCCATTTATTGCCTTCTATGAATGTGTGAAGTATCATTTACTTCAGTTTCATATGATCAGAGGTATGCTTCGGACAAGAATAATACTGAAAAAAGGAAAGGAGCTAACTTCACAAATACTTGTGACAGGGTTTTGGTTCTTGTGCATTGCAGTCTCTCTCATTGTCCGCTATCAATGTGAATTATCGTTTAGTTTCCTCTAATAATAAGAGATGTGCTTCGGCCAAAAGTGTGACAGACGGACAGACGGATAGATGGACAGAAAAAGCGGTAACTAACTAACTATCTGCTTACCCTTCGGGGAGCACAAATACATTAATAAAACTAATGGTCCATTTGCAATTTGAGCATATTTTAAACAATCACCAGAAAAATTTTGCCAAACCAGTTTTTGGCAAACTCACCTTGTAATTTACTTGACGTAGAGACCTCAAATGACTTGTGTTACATGAAACAGAGGTTTCTACGTAAATTTTGTACAATCTTGACCAAAAATAATCAGAGGTCTAAAAATTATTTAGCAAAAAAGGTCAAAATCACCACGGGGTTTTCGAAATCCCCGTGGAGAAAAATTCCCCACGGGGGATTATGACCCTCCCCATGGGGAATATTCCCCATACTTTTTCAAGGGGAAACATTCCCCCTGGGTAAATTTAATGAAGCAATATTTATTTAATTTTTACATGTAGAATATCAACAAAGAGTTATGTAAAACCTGCCGAAGATATTAGCCATCAAACCAAAACTTGATTTTTCTCGATGGGGTTTTGTTCCCGTGGGAAAATTTTGGACCAAATTCTCCGTGATTTTTTAAAGAAATTTCAATTAACAAATTTGCCAAAATTTAAATTTGATTTTTATCTTAAATTATTCCATTTGGATTGATTTCAGATTATTTTTTTTTAAATCAAAGTTTTCACGTGGGGAAATTTCCCCATGGGGAAAAATGTATGTGGAATATGTCACCCATGGGGAAAAATCCCATGGTATTCTAAAATACTAGCTTTACAATTAGTTAATAGTTAAATGAAACAATTCCGTTTGAATATATATTTAGATTTAAGTATTAAGATTAAAAGTAAAAAAAATGCATAACAAAAATGGAGATTTTTCCCATGGGGATTTTAGGCCGTGTTTTTTTTTTTTTTTTTTTTTTTTTCATTGGGCATTTTTTCCCGCGGGTAAAATTTCCCATGGGTTCCCCAAGTTTTCTGATGAATATTTCTAATAGTTTCTTTTTTGCTAAAAAATATTGGTCCTGAAGATGTTTAATTTTCTAAATTGTGTTGCTAGTACTCCTTGGAACTGACTCCATGAGTTCCCAGCATATGTTTTTTGAAGTAGAAATTATATTGAAAAATAAACAATATCTCTGCAAGCCAAATCTTTCTTTTGTATAAAATTGGCTTTTTGGGATCTTCAGCATTCTATGGTTGGTCGTCCAAGCGGAAGAGTGGAAGTCATCATCACTGCTGTTCCCTGTGCCGCTCCCTGTAGGTGTGGTGTATTTACTAAATATGACTACTGCCTAATTATGTAATACTTGAGCCCCGTCACAAGAAACCTACTTTCAAAGTTCTGACTTGTGTAGAAGTCTTGGTAATTGGTTACTTACTTATGGCTTGTTTTATTGATTTAAAGTCAATTCAAGGGCGATAACTCATGCACTACTGAGGCCAGTCTGATGAGACTTCACGTGCCTCAGCAGGTTATAGTGATATATAATTATTTCAAGTCTCATGAAATTGTCCAGTAGTTACTTTATTATGGCTCCGGACGGACATACGGACGGAGGACGGAGGGAAAGAAGGACGGGCGGATGGACAGACAGACGGACATGGAGAAAGCTATATCCCTCCGCCTTCGGCGGGGGATAATGAACTAAATATCGTTTAGGAATACCATTCAACTTTTCCATATGCACTGTTTGTTATGGTCAATGTGAGGTGAACCAAATGTTAAAATTTAAACTAATTGTATTTTCTTACAAAGCCTTACATTAAATTCTGAAAATAAAATGATTTAAAAACAGCATTTGGGTTGGAGTATTTTTTTGGGGAAAACTTTCCGAAAGGATAATATGAAACTTATTGACACTGTATGGATAAATGCAGGCTAAAATAGCCAATCATTTCTGTAAATACCTTCCTTTCTAAATCTAAGTCTTATTTTCGCAAAAGCAGCATTCCTTTGTTGAAAAAAAATCGCAGAAGGAAGTTTCCTATCGCAGCGTAACAGCCCGTAGCGACATTGAAATTACAGTTGCGGCTATACTCTATTTGATAAGAGTTACAATTATTGTACTTCAAATCTCTTTCCCGTTTCGATTCACAGATAAAACAAGTGGCCAAGTGCATTGGGGGTGGGTGGGGGGGAATAGAACTTCTTTGACTTTGTCAAATTACTGAATTAATTGTTGAGTCAGTTTTGCAGCGCGGTGGCTCAGTGGTTAGTTCACTTGACTCTGAAGCCAGAGGTCGTGGGTTCGATCCCCGCCCAGGGCAAAGTCTTCCTATGTCCGAGGAGCCCCGGTAGCTCTGTGGGTTAAGCGCTGGCCTACTGATCTAGCGAATCGGGTTCGAGCCCCGCTTGAGGCGAGAACGTTCCCACCGTAAACGGGGTTCCATTGCACACAGCCTTTCATTATCACCTTCGCATTGTCCTGATATAACTGAAATACTGTTGAAAAGGACGTAAACTCGCCGGCCATCCACCATTCCTCCTAAGTCCGAACGCGTTTTTCTAGCATCATTTGCAGGGACGATGTTAACAAGTATGCCGTCCTTCGGATCGGTACGTTAACTGGAGGCCCCCTGTGCAGGTTAAACATCCCTACTATAGCTACATGGTTATATGTCAATCGGAGCACCCTCGGCCAATTCCGTGAATCAGGCCTCGGGAGTATGTACGGCGGAGCAATATGCAGCAAAATCCAACATTTTGTTCGGCCGAAAGTATACGCCGAAACCGTAGCTCTATATGTCTACGAATGATAATTAATTCTCAACCTGCGACCTTTTTCAGTTGTTGCACCGACATTCATATAAAGCTTTGCTGTTGTTAAAACAAAATAGTCAATTATTAATGCCGAGACAGAAAATACATTTGTTTCTTTTCATTTTATTATTTACTTGGTGCGACAGTGCGGCCATCTTTGTTTATGTCGTTGTTCCTAACAACAGTCGTGTGACGTAAGTAGTCCCACGTCATACATCCGAGGTTGATTCACGGAATTGGCCGAGCGGTGTTCCGATTGGGTTATATGTAGGCTTTCTTCCTGCAACACCGGAGTGTACAAAAGTACACCTGTTCATAATACTTTGAAAAGAGGGTGAAGCAGTATGTATAGGAAGAAAGAAAGTTTTTTCGTTGTCTTATCTATCTTTATATGACATTGACGAAATCGGTCAACCGGAAATTAGTGGTTACAGAGAATTGCCTTTAATAATCAGGGCATAAATTTCTATTTATATCTAAGACCCCAAAAACAAGGGGCTTTGAAAGTTATTTGTGTCCTATTATTTTAAAACCTTTTTGTATGTCTTAAATATTAGATTTAGCTTTAATCTAGAGGATCCAGAAAACGGCATCAATTCAAATTTCCGTATCTCCAATTCGGGATATCTTTGTATTGAAGAGATTTGACAAAAATGGCTATTGTTAAATAATGTAAAATAACTCATTTCAAGATCAAATTCTTAACCTTTTCTGATAAACACGAATACCGACGCATGCAGTTTACTGTTAAGTAAAAGCATTGATTTGTTTAAAAAAAATTTTATATCGACATCAAATCTTTATGTAACAATATTATATAACTTGACGTGTTTCTTCCTCTTTCATAACTATTATGTACCTGCTATTCTAACCATTGTAACAACGTCAGTATTAATATGATGTAATGATCGTGTATTTACCTCCTTGTTTGTATATGTATCGTTTATTGGAAATTATGAATAAGACATGCATTAGGTAAGTACTTTAAACTTAATGTGATCAGCAATGTTCCAGCTCAAATGTACATGCGAACTTGGGATCTCAGTTAGCCGAATGTATCTACCATTTTGTATTATACTTTTCCATTTAGTTACTGTACCACGTGACCGACAACAGGGGTCTGTTAAGTTAATAAAAATGTATTGTTCCTAAATTCGTGCGACAGATGCCCAGTCTGATCAGAGTCTTTGCTGTGCGCTTATAGGGTAGCTAAAGCTAGCTCGATGCGGACAGATAAGATTTTTATCAAAATCAGCGGATTACCAGGCTTACCTGAGTCCTCGCCGGGCGCAAATGCAACTTTGTTGTTTTTGTCATGTCGCGGTTCATATTAATGAGCCGTGAGACGACAAGACCAACAACTGGGTTTTTCGTGTGGGCCTCCGCGGCGGCCTTGAAATTATGTATGTTTATTTCATTTTTTTTCATTTTATTGATTGTTTATTTATTTATTTTTATTTATTTATTTTTATCTTTTTATGTATGTGTGAGTGGCCTTTAGTATTGTTTTAAGCATAGACAGCTCCTCTGTATCACATTAGTGTGTTTTATTATAGAAGATGTTTTGATTTAAACAATAGTTTATTTGTATAAACATATATTACAAAACAGAGATTAATGAAATTTTAATATATCTAGCAGTCGGTAGGGCACCGAAGTCCTGGGTTAGGTACCTGGTCTGGCCACATACTTTCGTTTCTCCTTCCGCTGATTCAAAGAGGGCAGTTGTCAGTTACTGGCGAAAGTATGTGCACTTAGTACTGTTTAACCGCTTAGGAGGTACAAGCCTGCCCATGAATAGTGTGGCTAGGTTAGCTGACCGTCCCGACATGACCGTAGCTGTTAAAAATGCAAATTAAGCAAAACATCAATCAATCAATATATCTATGTTATACAAAGGGGATTTAGAAAAAAGTCATTAGACGTATACCCGTCTGTATCCCACTATATCATTCTGAAGCTTTCTGACAAAATATGATTCGATTATCGAATTCAAGCTTCAATACCTTACTACATTAATCATAAAGGACGAGGTGCAATAAGGGCCGATTTTGGCCCCATGTCAGAAATGAATGTTGTTGTCATAAAAAAATAGTTAGGTAACTCTAATTAAAAGAAGTATAATTTTTATTCCTGTATTGATGCTCCTTTTTGAGAAAATCTGTCATTTGTAATGTGTGGTAGCAAGCAGGAAATTTGGGTAAAAAAAGGGAGTGGGGAAGAATTTATTTGCGGTTTTTTCCCTCTGGGCTACGCATCGAGTATTTATGAAGTTAAACTATGACAATATTAATTAGTGTTTATGCTCGTGCATATTTGACAATGATGACGTCAGACTACTGAGTACTAAAGGGCAACAGGAGATGGTCCTCACAAGCCTTTGGCTTTCGACCAAATCCTGATCTATTGTCTCTGTATCTTAGTTGAAATTTTGATTAATAAAATATTGTTTAAACCAAAGGGCAATAACTCAGCCTTTGACAACTAAAATACACACAGAAATAGTCAAAGTAACACCATTGTTGATCAAATATAAAAACTTTTGTAGCATATAAAAGATAAATGTTTAAATTATTATAGGATGTATGACTGTAATAATTACCGAAAAAAAAGTAATAATATAAGCGTGGTATATTTGTTGTTGCCATGGCAACAACTTCTAATAACACATTTTTAAAGCATTTAGTTAACTTTATTTTTGCAGTATTTCATGCTGGATTTTCTTGGTTTGATTTGTAACATCTATTATTGGAAGTGTTTAAAGAATATATAATTTACATAATATTAAAAGCGCGTTATGGTTGCCGTTGTTATGGTAACAACCTCAAAACTTTCACATTTCTAAAACATTTTTAACGTATTTCGCAGTATTTCTGCATTTTATTCTTTATTTGACTTGTTTAAACTGTTATATGATGTTTACATGTGATAGTCACAGATATGTTTTAATATATTAACGTGTTATGATTGACGTTGCCATGGCAACAACTTTCCCTTTGATGTTGGGGATAGGGTTTGGGATCTGATTCAGTCAGTTCCTTAAGTGTAGTTACTCTTTAAATTTTCAATCTTACTCATTTTTTTTAAATTATTATTTTTTAGCCGGGCCGCTAAGCGCAATCGGTATGGCACCTGACTCATAAGTCAGAGGTCCTGGGTTCGAAACCCGGTCGGGCCACATACTTTCGTTTCTCCTTCCGCTGATTCAAGAAGGGCAGTTGTCAGTTACTGGCGAAGTATGTGCACTTAGAACTGGTTAACCGCTTAGGAGGTCTAAGCCTGCCCAGGAATAGTGTGGTTAGTTTAACTGACCGTCCCGACATGACCATAGTTGTTTACCGTGGACGTTAATTTTGTTTTAGTATTTTGTTATGTTTATGCCACAAATTTTTTAATTCACTTGGGAATACCTTAATACCTTAATTAATACACTGCTGAGGCCATTAATGGGATAAGATTGAACGAATTAACAAAAAAAATAAAAAAAAAATAATATATTGATAATTTATCACTTTTATTAAATTCTTATAGCTTTTGCAAACCGACCCTCATCAAAAATGGATACTGGATACTTACCTATTCTAATTTTGATGATATTTGTCAGCTACATTTTTAGAATAAATCCAACAAGGCAATCCATTATAAGTGTCCTACAGATATTCGACCAGATTAGGGTGTATTATTGTTATTCATCCATCAGCCACACCGTCTTTCTGTCCATTTGTCCGTCCATAAAACCTAGATCATGAGATAACAAGGCAACTGCTTGGTTGCCTGCTCAGTGTGTAAACAAGCAGGGTTTTGTCCATTTTCCCCTCTGTTTTCGTGGTCGTCTATGAACCGGCCAGAACGTAGGTTGTCATGGCAACCTGAAGTTACCATTGCCCTACTTTGAGAGAATGATAGCCCACTGATAGATTGAATAGTACCCGAGCAGGTATTCCGAAAATGGATTAAATTATTGATTGAGTTGTCAATATACAGACAACTTGCATAAATATACTGTATGGTTTAATATTGCTTAATATGTGTTGTATTGACTGAGGCCCTGCACACTTCGCTTACTTGTTTCCCTCAGGTAAGTAACCAACTTGAACACCTCTGTGACATGTTTTTTCTACAGACTTCTGTGATTAAACGCCCGCGCCCACATGGTTCATATGGGTCCGCGCGTGTTCACATTCGCACGTGTATCGAAGTAGGGAAGAAGAAAGCAGCATTAGAAGAGCGATGGGCTCCGCCTTTCATGCTGTGCCCAAGATAGAGTGGGCCTGTTACCGCCACTGCTCCTGCGGCCACTAGGCTATGAGAAACCTTTACCTTATTCACTCTTCTGTGCACCTTATGTGCAAAAACGAACTTAAGACTCAGATCTGCCTGTAGTTACGGGCAGTTCATTCAGACTAGACCCTCCACTTTCGATGACTACAAGCTTTACTTTGGACGGGACTGCTTGAATGAATAAGCTCATCTCAGCTTTCGCTTTCCACATATGCTGCTTGGTGCTTTTTCTCAAACTCAACTTCAAATGAAAAAAAAAAAAAAAACAAATTCACATTCGCCCAAGCATAGCCTAAGTATATTTGATTATCCTCGGTAAGTCCTGATCACCATAGATTCTATTTTCTTTTGTACCACCCTGCTAAAACGGGGCAATTTGGGAAAATTTGCACCAACACGAGCAAATTTTTCCTTTCAAAGTAGAAACATTTTGGATGTTTATTATTGTTATTATTATTATTATTATTCCATAGAATGAAACAGGAAGGCACGAAACTTGTCCCTACGTGTAAAAAAAGGCGGACACTACGGTTAATAGCCATGCACCCTTTTCAGGCTGCGTACCTTTTTGTAACTTGCTAGCTCTGCTTATCCATCGGATTATTTCTAACAAACTTTCAGGTGGACAGGTGGTTCTATATTCATTACGGCTCCCCTCGGGCAATAAAACTGCTAATCATTTTTACCCTATACAGGCCAACTTCGATATCTCGAATTCCAAGGGAATGGAGAACCCACTTCGAGTTTTCCGAAGTTCGAGATAGGCAAATTGTGACGTCACCAAAATTTTTGTTCTATACATGTACAATATCTTAACTTTCGTAGAGTCAGTATTTCTACAAAACATGTGCAGCACGAACGTAGTAAAACTGTTTCTAGTAGTAGTACTGGGGTAGTAGTATCGACGTTGCCCCCACACCTCAGCGGAACGAATCAATAGCCACAGTAACGGGGCGCCGAGCGTCCGTCCATATAAAAAAAAACTGTTTCTACTGAAAACGGGATTGTTACTAATAGCCCGCATCAAAGAGCGCCGCTCAATACTGTTCAATCAATTAAGTTTCAAAGGCGCCTAATTGACCGAACTTTGGTTCAAATCGAACGCACCTTACCTGTGACGTATAGCGGTTCAAGGTCAATTAACTTACACACAAAAACAGCTGATCAACAAAACAATGTCTGCATCGTTTCACGCAATCATTGGATAATTATTGTTTATTTGGGATAATTGATTGAACTGCGATCAATTAAAGACAATTGTTCGGTAAATCGTTCTTTTTCATTGTTATTGTTCGATGTTTGTACCAATTTGCTTTGAGACAAAAATATGCAGGTTTTTCATTACCGCAAAACGTCTACACAATCTTTCCATCGTTAATACACATTTTGACTTCGACACAAACAGTGGTAAAACACATGGAAAGTGTCGGAGGGGAATCAAAAATCACTTCGATATAGCAGTGTTTTCGTTATAAGCGAGTTCGACATAACAGAGGTCGAAATGCAATAGTATATAGGGGGGAATGTTCGGGAATGGGAGATCACTTCGACACAAGCAGGGTTTTCGAGATAAGCAAGTTTGACATAACGAAGTTGGCCTGTATTTATTGCAAAGCTACCTCAAAGCTTGCCTCTTCTCATTGCATTTATAGCTACATTTAAAGAGACTCAAAGGACTTTTGTGATGAGAATTAACACAAGCTCACATCACGACATTTTCTGTAAAACGCCAATGCCTGTCCGACTTACTTTTACATGTAATGCTACCTTAGGTGGAATCACAGCCGCATCTGGTAATTGTGTTTGTGTTCATTAGTATGGGCAGGAAGAAGAATCCTTGTTCATTCCAGCCACACAGGAACATTTTGTAAAGAGAATGACTCACCCAGAGAAAACGAGCTCCTTGCAGTCCTGTTGTGTGTTAGGGTGTATATGCGTTTCTGTTTTCGTACGCTTAAGGAAGTCTTTGTGATTGACATTGGGACGGAAAATATCAAATTTTTTTTTTTCTAATAAAATATTTGTTACCTGAGTACCTTCCAATGAGTTTTCTTTTCAGATTACTCTCTGATCATAGCAAAGTTTTGTGTTACATGAAGGTTGTGGAAATACTGTGACCGACTTGTCCTTGTTGCCCCATTTTACTAAGGACAAGTGAAAAATTTACTTGTCCATAGACAAGTATATCATGCAGTTATATATTACAGATGCCATGTATTCTATATAAAAATATATATATCTCTTTTAAGTCGACTGAATACAACTGCCATATTTTAAATGGAGCTTACTTTTGGAAACAGAGGGTGGCTTCCCTGTTTCTGAAACCCTTTGCCAACAGACGCTACTCTTCACTTCAAGAATTTGCTCCCAGAGGTATCAAATTCTTTCCTTTAAGAGTAGGTCTATGAAAGAGGAAACGAAAAGCTGGTAATTTTGTCGAAATGATGAATAACACAGAGATGTAACTTCTTTTATTTCATTGGTACAAGTTAAGTTTTATTTAGACAAGTAAAGCCTGACCATTTACTTGTCCCAGGATAAGTACAATCAGTGCAATTTTTAATTTTTCCACAGCCCTGGTTATATGTGATTGATGTATTTCAGGAGGTACATTTTTTTCATGAACTTCGTATAATTTGTTAAAGTGGTATTGCGGGGGGTGGGGAGCAGGAGGGAGCGGGTTGCAAACCGTAAACAACCAATTTTTCTCTTTTTTTTTTCGGGGGGGGGCATGAAGGGGCACTATGCATTTCAAAATTATTGGGGGGAAGGGGCAGCCCCCGGCAAACCGTAGACAACCATTGTTTAAAGGGAAGGGGGCAGGGCATGAGGGTTGGGGTGCCATGCATTTACTGATTTACAGGAGGGCCTCCCCCCACACACACCTTTTTTCTATGCCTATGTATTTATGTCTTCTGTAATAAGCTGTCCCTTTTCCAGGTAGGTCTTCTTGACATGGTCCTATAGCATTGTTTTGGTGTTAAGTGTGAAGACATTACTTCAACTGCATGGGCCTTACGAATTTGTGGAAGGTGCGAGGGGCGGTAGACCAGTGGGCTTCATCATGAAAAAAAAAAGATAAAGCCCCAAGTAGGGATCGATCTCTCAACTTAAAAGAAACTTGTTTTTATGGAACAGTCGGTTAAACCGCTCAGCCAACCCATGATTCTATTTATAGTCCATTATTTAAAAGTATATAAACTTTAATACCAACAGTTCTACAGATTATCGATTTCTCTTCAGCATTTATTTTGTTTTGAACTTATGATAAACAAAAGCAAAATGATAAATAACGCTCATCAATAAAAATTTCCCACTCATGTGACAAAACAATCTGATTTAAAACAGTCTGAAGAGGTTACATGTGCACACAACGTGCCGCTTTGATGTAAACAAACGCACCGCCGGTGCCGTAGCTAAAAAGTAGACATGCCAACTTCAGCGATATTTTTTTCGGAAAAGTTAATTTTTGAAACCCAGCGCAGCCAAGACCCAAGTAGATATTTTGATAGTATCTTTGTTTTATTAAAAGACGCCTTTTATCAAAATTTTAAGTTGGGTCTCGCCTGCGTTGATACTTTTCGCTGATGTTAAAGTTCGCAAACTGGTCACTTTTTGCCGTTTTGCCCATTTCTAGGATAGATTGAGGCAAAAAATGACGCATTTCTAGGAAGATAGTCAAAAATACATGAACAGATCTTCAAAATATAAGGATTGGCCTGCTTAAAACTGTCTTTATTTTTTCAATTACTCCGTTTTGAAATTTCGCTAAAAAAATTGGGCCGTTATCGCACCTTAACGCAACTCGTCCTTTCAGTAAATTAAAACAAAAAAAAAAAAAAAAAAGAAAGAAAAGAAAAAGACAGAGGAAGAACCCGATGACAGGATTCTCGATAACTTCATGTCACCGAGAATCCTATCATCAGTTGTTTTCACCAAAATTCATAACCTCAAAGAAGTATATCTATATCTATATAAGAAGAGATTATAGTGTTTTACATTGTTCATTTATCAATCTGAATGATCAAATGCTGTCTAATTTACGAGCTCCATTGGCAATGGAAGGTGTAGTACAATCTACAAGTATACATACGTGCTAAATGAGTCAAATTTACGAATTCAGTCGTCAAAGTATGAAGAGCTTTTTCATATTGATAATTAAACCAACATAAGAAATATGATTTAACCTCTGCTATTTAAGATATCATAACACGTTAAATACTTAGTTATAAGTATACTTAAGTTATTTGAAAATGATTCGATTTCAAAATATAATCATGAGAGGCTAGACATATATTTTTTTTAAAGAAGAGTATTTAATGTAGACTGACAAATTTGAATATTTTTGTCCGTCAGTTCCTGTCTTAAATTACTAAATCGATCATATATGAATACAGCTAAGTATTTTCCACTGCACCGCAAACAAAAAAGGAATTATCAATTATATTTTTAGAAGAAAAAAATGTTGTTGCAAGGAGCTACAGTTTGTTCTTAATCTGGCATGATATATTTGGCCAAGTCGTTTTCCTTCAAAGTAAAATTTGGGCGGTAAAGTAATGTTTTTGTTTAGCTCGTGTTTAAGTGCCAAAGAAAATTGTTTGTTTTTTCGTCTTTATTTCTCCCTTGACGGGATTGTGGCTTTTCGTGGTACGTATTTCCAGTTGAGAAGTGACACGAAAAAAAAACCAGTGGATGTTATCAGGCCATTTACAACCCTTTAAACGTACACCGAAGACTCTGATCCGACCGGGAGGACGCCCAGGCTGTTCTGAGTCTTCTGTAGGCGTACATGCCACTCTGTTGGTTTTGTCGTGTCGCGGCTCATTTATATGAGCAGGGTGGACAGTTGTATAGTTCCGCCTTCAAACACAGTCATCCATATGAATGCCCTTCTCGGGCAGAGTAACAGTCTCCTCCGTTTGCTTAGGAATTTCTGAACTCTGTTTAGCATGTGACTACTGATTCAAATGGCATTTCTTCATCTGTTAGGACTTTTCCATTTTCCTGTCCTAATATGCATTAAGATATTCATTACTATCTAGTGTACATTATAACCGATGTAACATTTTTTATTATCAGGGGAACTGTTTGCTCAACAAGACGTGATCCTTTGACCCATTATAGCCTAGCGAACGATAAATAGAATAAAGACAAACAGGGCAGACCAAGATCAGACGCCACAGAACGGGGCGTCTTATCAGGATCTGTACTGTTTGCATAAAAGAATATATAGCAGTTTCTATGACAATGTTAACCCTTAAAGCGCCAAAAAGCAGACGACAAAATTTACGTCTGCAGAAATTTAAAACAATGTTTCGTCCAAGCGATATCATATTGAGAATTTGAACACTAGAGGGCAAACAGTGTAGATTCAGATGAGGTGGTTCATTATGAGCCACCTCATCTGGATCTACACTTCTTGCAAAATTTTTGGCGCTTTAAGGGTTAAAAAATAAATACACCAGACACACCTTTTAATTGATGGTTCGTCCATTTCATTTTGATAGAATATTCCATTGAACATAAATAGGTTAATTTATATTGTTGATATAAGATCATTCTTTGCAGGAGTTCCCGTGGGTGGGTGGGCATGCGTTTAAAAGTCAAGGTTTATAGAGATGAAATAACTAAGTAGCAGACAGATTTGCCCACATTAGATGCATCAGATAATTATCTAAACTCCTTAATTTTCACATCCACTCCATTTATCTTCTTTTGGTTGCAAAAGTATAAAGCAATTAACCCAGATTCCATTTACTTCTTTAAATACAGACATTTTAAATGTAAGCACGAACGAACATTACGCAAGGAGTTTATTCGAAAATATCACAACACGCTATAAATCAGACTAAATATTAATTATTGCGTTTGATAGCGTCTCTTTTTAAATTGCTAAAACAATTTTATCCTAAATTAATTTGCAGCCAGCTTACCTGCCATAAATTCTTTGAAGGGTATGTATGTGTCCGTGCATGTAAAACAAAAGGGCATATAAACAGTGAATGAATATAACACAATAGAATACTGATACGTTTTGATAATTATGATTGATATCACACTGCTTTGGCATTTCTATTCCATTTTTCTCGGTAGCTGTATGCTCGAGTTAGTAGTAATACGAAACCTGTACGTTGTTTTCTTTTTTCTCGGTATCTGTATGCTAGAGTTAGTAGTAATACGAAACCTTTACGCTGTCTTCCCAGAAAACAGCGTACAGGTTTCGTATTACTACTAACTCTAGCATACAGCTACCGAGAAAAATGGTTTGAAGGCGTGGGATTGTTTTGAATTGATTTGGAGACTGTATGTTATGTAATGAAATATGTCAGTTTATTCAGACAATAATTACTTTACCGACCGCTGAAATCATCATGCTTTCGGTAGTATTGGTTAGTTTTTACTGTTGCACACACGTTTACTCACAGCGATGAATTCCCGTTGACAGTTGTTTGCTGTACAAAATCTTTTCTACATGCATGACAGAAAGGAAAAGGACTTCTCAGTCTAAAACGAGATGTTTTCTATGGCCGTTTTACTATTCAAACAGGGATGCTAAATAGTTTCTTACCGTCTTACCGCTTCTTACCGTCGTCGAGACCCTCTCAAGTTGTTACACAACTTCTAACGGCCCATTTGGATAATTCCATGGTCTTTGGATAAGGGACCGACCATTTATTATTCTGGGTGGGGGGGGGGGGGGCCCTGGTATTCTTGATGGAGACACGACAGTTTATTTCTCTGGTCTCAGGAAACAATTTCTTTTTTTTTCACCTTGTGGGAGCTAATTTATTTTTTTACGAACTAACTCAAACAGGTTATTTTTTTTCATTTTATAGCTGAACTATCAGATCCTTGTTTACTTGACCTTAATATCCTTTTATTTTACCCACATCAGTATTTTTTACCCCTTTTTTCTCACAAAAAGAACATGGTGCCGTGTTTAGCTTGCTTTTGCAAACCAGTGCCTGGACCATGTTACTCTTTTCATCTAAGGTACAGATACAAATATCCCTGTATGAGTTTGGCAAAAAATTAGGTCTGAAATAAGGGATATTTTGGCCAAAATTAAGGGCTATTTTGGCAAAGTTTTAGGGCTAACATAAGAATTTAAGTTTTTTCCTCTATCCCAGTATATGCCAAAACATGCTTTATTTGTATTATAGAAAGTTTGATAAAGCTTTACATGATAGAGTCACATTATACATGAATGGCAATTAATAAAATGGCTGAAAGTTATGTGCCAATAAGTTAACAAAAGGGGGTCTGGGGGGCAAGGCCCCCAGAAGCAAAAGCAATTTCCCAATTTCAATGGCAATTTTAAGACTGGAAACAATAGAGAAAAACTAGGAATGATGATAAAAATAAAGGTTTTTATATTAGGACTTTTGCCTTTTAGAGTGTTTATTTTGCCATAATGGTTTTGTCTCCCATAAGCTAGTGACTATTTTGCAATTCAGTTTTAGTGGAAACATTAACTTAGTAATGTGGCAGATCAATAATACATGTATGTGAATGTTGTATAGGATGTTTTTGTAAATGTATGCACATGCGGGCCCAGTCGTGTAAACCAATTGTAGATATTATTAAAATAATATTATAAATATGGGGGTCTGGGGGCGCAGCCCCCCAGAAGCCAGAGACATCATAAAAACTCAATTCCAATGGAATTAGCTGCAGACTATATTTTTTTTCTTTGAAATTTTGGGTGGAGACAGATTATTTTTTTCTTTTACTTTTGAGGCCAGATTATTTTTTGAACCCCCTTATGAGCCAGGTTATTTTTGTCTTGCATATCCAAAGACAGGGATTTTTTTTGATAATTATACCAGCCCCCCCCCCCCCTCCAGAATATCAAATGGTCGGTCCCTTAGTCTTTCTCTCGGAATGTAACAGGAAGGTCTAAACTTCTGTGTATGTCCGTGCCAGTGTTTATTAAGCCTTGACTTAAACGCGTTTAGGGACAGTGCCAGGATTACATGATTCGGCAATGAGTTCCAAGTATTAACCACTCTATTGGAGAACACGTTAGCCCTGATATTTAGTCGTGAACGCCTCTTGAACAGTTTTAAGTCATTCCCTCTGGTAGCTGGTAGTAGTACTGTCCATGATAGTGAAAAATTTGTTTATGTTTACTTTATCTATGCCGGTCAGAATCTTGTATACTTCTATCAGCTCTTAAACGACGATATTCTAATGATGGTATTCCCAATTTTTTTAGCCGTTCCTCATAATTTTGTTTTGACAGAGTGTTAACCATTCTGGTGGCCCTTCGCTGTACATTTTCAAGAATAATGGCATCTTTCTTAAACATTGGTGACACACGGTTGTAGCGTATTCTAAATGAGGCCTTACCAGAGATTTATGCAAACTAATGAGCATGTCTTTATCCAGATACGTAAAGCTCTTGAAGATTAAACCTAAACTTCTGTTGGCTATGGCTGCTTTTTTGCTATATGTTCTCTAAATAACAATTTTTGGTCGAAAATGATGCTCAAGTCCTTTTCTGATGTTACTTGTTCCATATTATGCACAACTTGGTTTGTTGTCATGGTATATGGGTGAGTTGGCTGGCCTTTTCCAATTCTCATGTGCTTACATTTTTTGGTATGGAAGAACATTTTCCAAGTATCTGCCCAAAGTTCTGCATTGTTGATATTGGCTTGAAGCCTCAACTCATAGTTCACAGCTTTTATTGGAGAGTATATCTTGGCATCGTCAGCATAGAATTTTACCAAGCAACTGAGAACTTCAGGGAGATCGTTGATGAAAATGAGAAATAGGATTGGGCCCAGAATTGAACCCTGGGGTACTCCGCTGGTAACAGATCTCCATGCACAATACTACCCTTTGTTTTCTGCTAGTGAGGAAGTCCCGAATCCACTCGTAGACTTTGCCTCTAAATCCATAACCTTTTAGTTTGGTAAGTAGCCTTTTATGCGGGACCTTATCAAAGGCCTTCTGGAAGTCCAGGTAAATAACATCCACGTCATCACTTCGGTGTACTGCTTCTGTTATTTCTTCCATAAATTCTAAGAGCTGGGTAGTACAAGATTTCCCAGCAATAAAACCGTGCTGAAATTCCGAAAATAAATTATTAGATTTCATATGGTTAACCAGCTCATTTCTGATTAACTTCTCCATCAACTTACAAACAACAGAAGTCAAGCTTATTGGTCCGTAATTTTCCGGTCTTTTTCTTTCACCACTCTTAAAGACACATTTTTGATTGCATAATACCCTAATGACCGTTTATTGAAACATGCTGCTCGGAGATGAAACATCCCAGAAGACTTTTCACTGAACTACAGGTACGGGGGCCAGATAAAGGGAAATCAATTGTCAAGGGAAAAGAAAGAATATGGTTTTAAACAGATGATAACTGGATCAGACTGTTTTTTAAGACCCACATAGAGCTGTGTTGAAGAGTGCTGCCATAATCTACTCAAAACCTGTTTTTATGCAAAGGGTTAATAAAATATGCCATGTTAATGTAGGTACTTATAAATTACATTCTCGCATACAGAAGACTTAGATCAGTATGCGCAGTCTAATCAGTCAATCCTGTTTGCATAAACAGTAAAAGCAAAATTGAAGACTATGACCAATCTACACAATGTGACAGCTGATTTGAATATTTACTGTTCATATTAAAGTTATGCAAAATCAGCCTGCACAGCTAAAAAGCAAACTTAAACCAAAAAAAAAAAAAAAAAAAAAAAAAAACCCTGATTCGTCCACATAGATGTGACATATTGTTCATACGAAGTTACGTAATTAATGAGTATTCGAAATCAGCATGCACATTCTGTCTTTATTTTCGCCTTTTCAAGTTTTGGGCATATATGTTTATTTAATTTTTCACAAAATATCATATAGAATTAGATCTAGAAAATAAAATTAAAATAATCATCTCTTTGTTTGGTTTGCAAGTTTTAATGACTATTTTACATATGTCTAGCAAAAAGTCATTTTTATCTGTTTATAATTCCAGAAACTTTCATATGTTTAGCTTTTAGCAGACAATAAAACCTTTTTTTTATTTTTTGCATTTACTTTAACATAAAATAATCATAAACAAATCAAAGAAAAAAAAAGCAAAACAGATGTACAAACATTATCTCGGATCAGGAAAAAATATATAAAACAATAAAAACAAAAATAGATAAAATGAAAATTATAATCATTTTTTTTCTTTATTATGAATTACTTTTTTTAACTCATTAGTTTTAGTTGTTGTTGTTAAACTGTTTAAAGTAAATGCATCTACAGGATAATAGCAGTTTCCCCATATTAGGCCCCACTTTTAGAATTTGTCACTGGCATAATCCCCTCATAATCACCTAGATAAGACAATCCTTTGATGTTAGCTGTGGCCCTAAGCACTGTTTATTGGAAGCTATCAAAGTGTGCCACCCCAATTTGTTAAAGAAAAAAATGTGTCTTTAAAGATAGCAGTAACATTTGCAAGTTTCCAGTCAACTGGTAACACTCCTTCATCAAGTGATTTTCTAAATATTAGTTTCAATGCTCTAGTAATATGTGGACCAGTCTCCTTCAACAGGCGTGGGTGTAACCTATCTGGGCATTAGGATTTATCTGTTTTTAAAGCACACGTAACTCTGTCAACTTGTTCGTTAGTGATATCAAAATCCAGTAACTGATGTTCAAACTGACGATCTTTAAATGTTGGGGGATCCTCTTCTGACTCTTTTTCAAACACTGGTGAAAAGTAATGATTTAAAATGTTGGCAATTTCTTGCTCATTAGATGTTAGTGTACCATCATCTTTCTCTACTGCACCGATGGATGACTTTGTTTTTGTCCTAGCACGGACATGTTTCCAAAAAAGCTTACTATCAGTTTTTATTCTTGTAGCCAGGTCCTTCTCATAATAGAACTTTGCTTTCCTCAACTGTGAAACAACCTGATTTCTAGCAATTTTGTAGTGTGAAAAATTTTCATCTGATTTGCAGTTTAGGTATTTCTTCCATTTTTTATGTTTAGTTCTTATCACTTCTAGACACTGAGGGGTTATAGTGGGGTTGTGGCTGCCTTTATCACTTCAAACGTTGCTCACCGGTATGTAGTTCTTAATTAATTGGATAAGTTTTTCTGCAAAGTAAGTCCATGATTCGGACACCCCTAATCCCTCCATAACAAAATCCCAATCCATTTCTAGTAAAGCGTCGACACATGATTTGTAATCGCCTCTATTGAAATTGTTTCGCTCTGAAAATTGGTTCTGCGTAACAGTTAAATGTGAAGTTTAAAACTATGTGATCACTTCTCCCCAAACTTGGCAAATACTTTAAACTGGTTATCATATTTTCTTCGTTAGTAAAAACCAGGTCAAGTAAAGATAGAATGCTGCCCTCGCGGTACCTTGTTGGTTCTTTGATATGCTGAAAGAAGAATGTATCTTTTATACCCTCCAAGAAAATGTTTGATATGTGATTCTCACTTTCTGTTGACTCATAATTTATCCAATCTATTTCTTTCACATTGAAGTCACCCATGACCAGAAGGTGGGAAAATTTATGCCTACTCACAGTTCCCATCAATTCTAATAATTTGAATAAATTATCACGTGAGCTACTCGGACTTCTGTATATACAACCAATTATCAAACTATCATTTTGCCTTAGCTTGATGCTACACCACACGTTTTCTTTAAATTCTGTGTTGAAAGATATTTTTGTAGCTTTCAGATTTTTCTTCACATATATTGCAGTTCCTCTGCCATTTTGTATATCAGATATAAAAATATCACAATTGTTTATAGCGTAAAAGGTTTCATCAGCCAAGAGAGCTGCATTTTTGGGTAATATTTCAGTGAGCGCGATTATGTCTGAATCTGTTGTTGAAATAAACTGTTCTAGTTCAGCCTTTTTAAGTTGCGTCAAACAGTCTATATTGCTATAAGCAACTTGGAGGTTATTTAAAACTTGAGTAAAATATTGAACAGGTTGGTTTAAAACACTTCTATTTACAGAATTAAAACTTGCATCTATAAAGGACGTTGTTTAGGGACTCAGACTCTTCATGGTAACTAGTTTGTCTTCCCCCTATTATAGTTTCTTGGTTTTCAATATCAATGGTGGTAGATTCATCGTATATTCTACCAGCAGAAACCACAGTATTATCAAACAACGAACCGTCTTGCATATTCAAATTTGACAGGGCACCATCTGATGAAATTGGACTTAAATGGTTACCAATCTCCATACTCACTGGGGATCTGTCAGGTCCACCTCTACCCAGTAGAGTACTATGAAAGCTAGGAGATGTTCTCCTTATTTGGTTTTGGATAACACTGGTTATTGTATTGGAAGATTCTGGCATCGCGAGAGTGTTTCTATCAAGACTTTTTTGACCACGACCATGTTCAACAGTCAAACCAGATGCAAGTCTTGCCTCTTTTCTACTGGATATAAACTTTCTCCTTTCCTCCCTTTGTAGTGGTGTCAGGTCCTTTGATATTACAACATTTCTGAAAGACACACGTACCTTACTTGGAATGAACTTGGCATTATCTAAAAGATACTTCCTTTGAGATTTCTCCGCCAAAATTACTTTCAGTGGACGTACTTTATTATCAACCTTTCTTCCTAATCTGAAGGATGTGCTTATTTTTATATTCTGCAACCCCAATTCTGCACTAATACATGAAACATCTGACTCATCTTCTTCTCTGTTTTCAGAACCAGTTCGATTATTGTGCTCTGGAAGGTTAAAGACTGTAATATTTAGTTCGCGCCTCCTGCGTTCTTCTAGCTCATTACTTCTTGAGTCCACCAAGTTTGTGACTTCACCCTTGATACTAGCTATAATATCTTCCTTTAATTCTTTAACATTTTCCTCAAGGCACTGTTTCGTACTATCCTCATATTTATCCATACGGTTTTCTATATTTGTCATTCTACTTTCATAATTTGACTGAATCTCATGTAATAGTAATGTAATGTTCTCCAATGAGGGAAATGTTGACTCGCAACAAGGACAATTCCAGTGAAAACCCTCCATCTCCCCATCCATAATACACTTGTATAGGGCTGGGCTGATTCTTGCACATTTGGAACAAAACAAGAGTTTACACCCTGAACACCTTATTCCATCTGCAATATGTTTTTCACATCTGTGACACAAATAAACTGATTTATCGCTATCACTCGAGTCCTGTCTCGCACGTTTGGCATCATTGCCTCTTGTCATAGACGAATTCATACTAGCTCGATCTTTATTTGACTTTGCATTTGATGGTGTAGTTGAGAATTTTATGTTGGACGCCATCACGCTCTAACTCTATCAACTAACACGAAGATAACTCCGACCTTGATAGATGTGCTGAAGTTTATCTTCCAACTGAAAACTGATACAGGCTATATAAATGTTATCCAATTTATTTTTATATAAACAAGAAAAGAGCCCGGGCAAGCGCGGAAATATTTCACGAAGGTCAAGTTTATATAAAACCAGAGGACCATTGGTCCCGTAGCTCACCTGAGTCCATTCATCCTCAGCACTCAAGGGTAGGTAACTCTATAAAGTAAATTGTACAATGTGTACAATGTGGCCTAATTTCAACTTTGACTGAGTTGTTAGTCTATGGAAACTTTAAAATGCCATAGCAATGAAACCACGTGGGCAACAATAATAGAAAACAATATTTATGTAGTGGCTAATGTCATGAAGCTTCATCCCAATATACAGTTTTTGAGGAAAGATTTTTGAATATTTTTTCAAAAAAAATTTCCTTTATGTTGCCATCATGGCAACTAATCAAATTCGGTGATTTGGACAAATTTAATATGAATATGAATCATAGAGGACTACTCTGTAGGAAAAAATCCAAATAACTGCAGTGAGATAGCAAAAATTGCGGATTTCCATTTTTCCCATTATAGGTCAATGGAAACTATAAGTTGCCATAGCAACCTCACTGCTGAAGCAATTGCCATGAAAAACAGCAATTCTATAGAGGCTAGTACTAAGATCGTTTCTGTAAAGTTTGAGCTTTACTGGCCACAGTTTCTGCAAAAATGATATTTTAATTTTTTTCTATTTTTAACCATTCGGTTGCAATGACAATCAGCCAAATAGCTCAATTTGCATTAATTTGATATGGCTACTCAATGAACATTTCTATAAAAGTTTTGTCAAAATATCTGCAGTGACATAGCAATAAATGCAAATTTTCCATTTTCCCATTATAAGTCAATGGCAACTTTAAGTTGCCATAGCAACCAAACTGCTGGGGCAATTGCCATGAAAATACGTATTTTTATAGAAGCTAGTACTAAGATCGATTCTGTAAAGCTTGAGCTTTACTGGCCACATAGTTTCTGCAAAAATGATATTTTAAAATGTTTCTATTTTTAACCATTCGGTTGCAATGACAATCAGCCAAATAGCTCAATTTGCATAAATTTGACATGGCTGGTTGGGGACTACTCAAGGAACATTTGTATAAAAGTTTTGTCAAAATATCCGCAGTGACATAGCAATAAATGCAAATTTTCCATTTTCCAATTATAAGTCAAATGGCAACTTTAAGTTGCCATAGCAACAAAACTGCTGGGGCAATTGCCAAGAAAAACCGTATTTTATAGAGGGTAGTACCAAGATCCTTTCTGTGAAGTTTGAGCTTTATTGGTTGCATAGTTTCTGAGGAGATGATTTTTGAATATTTTTTCTATTTTTAACCATTCGGTTGCAATGGCAATCAGCCAAATAGCTCAATTTGCATAAATTTAATATGGTTGGTTGGGGACTACTCAAGGAACATTTCTATGAAAGTTTTGTCAAAATATCTGCAGTGACGTAGCAATAAATGCAAATTTTCCATTTTCCCATTATAAGTCAATGACAACTTTAAGTTGCCATAGCAACCAAACTGCTGGAGCAATTGCCAAGAAAAACCGTATTTTTATAGAGGGTATAACCAAGATCCTTTCTGTGAAGTTTGAGCTTTATTGGTTGCATAGTTTCTGAGAAGATTATTTTTGAATATTTTTTTCTATTTTTAACCATTCGGTTGCCATGGCAACCAGCCAAATTGTGCAATTAACATAAATTTCATGTGGCTGATAGAGAACTACTCAAGAAACATTTCAGTAAAAGATTTATCAAATTATCTGTAGAGAAATAGCAATAAATGCAAATTTTCATTTTTTCCCATACAAGTCAATGGAAACTTTAAGTTGCCATAGCAACCAAAGTTCTGAAGCGATTTGGGTTAAAAAACAGTATTATTGGTTCCCCTTGCCTATAGATGCTATATATGAAATTTGGTAACAATGGGCCTTGTAGTTTCAGAGGAGACGTTTGAAAATGTTGACGGACGGACGGACGACGGACGGACGGACGACGGATGCCTGCCTATACTATAAGCTCACCTGTGAGCCTTCGGCTCAGGTGAGCTAAAAAGCGAGTTTTATTTTTTCAATGTAAATGGCCTTTGGCCCAGGTGAAGATATGACCTTTACCATGAATACTCACTAAAGCTTCATAGAAAAACCTAAGTGACTCAAAAGTTGACCTTGCCGTAAAACAGATCAAGGTCATCCCAGGGTCATCATTTATATAAATTTTGTTGAGCTTTTGAGTCCTTGATGCGACATGCTAAGTTTCAGGATCATAGGATTTGTGGTTCTAGGGGAGAATTGGTTGATTTGATGCTTAACGTCCACGGTAAACAGTTAAGGTCATGTCGGGACGGTCAGTTAACCTAACCACACACTATTCCTGGGCAGGCTTAGACCTCCTAAGCGGTTAGCCAGTACTAAGTGCACTTACTTTCGCCAGTAACTGACAACTGCCCTTCTTGAATCAGCGGAAGGAGAAACGAAAGTATGTGGCCAGACCGGGTTTCGAACCCAGGACCTCTGACTTATGAGTCAGGTGCCCTACCGATTGCGCTACGCGGCCCGGCGTGGTTCTGGGGGAGAAGATTTTTGAAATTTTTTACCATACTAAATGTTTGCCATCTTGGTTATGTGACCTGTCCTGGGTATTTTTTTTTCTGGAAAAATTGGGTCCTGGAACGTTTTTGGGGAAAATATTCAAGCCCTCTGAAGACTAAAGGCTTATTTAGCTTCGTTGAATCATTGAAATTGATTTGTCTGCTTCGCAGGAAAAAATGCCCTTTCTTACCTGGCGCATGTGTGTTAACCTTAGACATTTTTAATTTTTGTCTTTTCGAAAGTTCAGTTCAGTTTGAATTCTCCTAACGACGTTCCCCAAGTGGCTCAGCGGTACGTAACCATAGCCGCACACACTTGGCGCCGTGTGTCCGTCCAACTTTTCGAAAGACCATGTGCATTGAGCTTTATTCTTCAATGGGCGAGTTCGATTGACTCGTATTGACTATCGTTCTGGAAGAAAATGGGTCGTTTCGAGCCAGGGCCGTCGGGACTATGACCATTTAGTTCTTCATCCGTTTAGACATATGAGCAAAAATACAAAAATAAATCGTTATTTATGGGGAATGACGTACGTTCATGGGTCGGATTTTTGCGTTAGAACCTGCTAAATTTGGACTTGCTAAGCAGCGCGCCGATATAACGACGCAGAACCGAAACGACTGGCTTAATTTAAAACGTGTATTCGAGTACACGATAATTTCACTCGAACGCACCCATTGTTGACAAAAAAATTCGACCAAAAGTCGAAGTTTCTAGAAAAATACTTGGGAGAATTTAAAATGAAAGACGAATTTAATTCCCAAATTCTTTAACTCTACGTGAAACTAAAACACACGCTAACCGAAATTATCAATGATAGCAATATGCGAAAGAACCATAATAGAAATTACGCTTGAAAATGCCACCAATTTTGCAGTTTATGCGTTACTTCGTTTATTTAGTATTATAGATATATATACAGGACAAGGCAATCCTCGCACACTGTATAGCTCATAATTGTAGAGGGATAAGGTAATCCTTGCACACCGGTTTTATTACAATCGCTGCTGTGATGTATATATAATGCATTTTAAGGGAAGAGGCAATCCTCGCACACCCAGAGGTTTTACAAATTTTTATTTCATTCTATGTTGTGATATTTTTCCTGTCAAAATTGTTTAGGAGACGAGGCGATTCTCGCACAGATTTATTACAGTCACTGCTGTAATGTATATATAATGCATTTTGGGGGACGAGGCAATCCTCGCACACCCAAGGTATATTTCATTCTATGTTGGGATATTTTTCATATCAAAATTGTTTAGAAGACGAGCCAATTTTCGCTGTTGTGATGTTTTTTTAAGGGACGAGGCAATCCTCGCACACACAAGGTTCCATTACATTCTATGTTGTGATATTTTTCGTATTAATATTGTTTAGAGGACGAGACAATCCTCGCACACTCAGATTTTTTTTAACTTGTATTCCAATCTGTTAAACTTCTGTATTTAGAGGACGAGGCTATCCTCGCACACTCATGTTTATGTAGCTATAAATACTGTCCTACAGATGAGGCAATCCTATCCCACTTGTTTATATAAACCATAACATTTTGTCTATAGTAAAATTTATAGGTTGGTACAATATCCTATTTTTTTCTACTTTTAGTATTTTTTGTTCTCCCCTAAGTTACTATAAGGGCACAAGGGGATTATGTATCCCTAATACTAAATTCAATTTTACTGACTATGGTTTAATAACAATCATGTCTAACTAATCTAGCAATTCTTCGAAGCCATAAATGGGCCAACAGTGACTTTGGATGAATGCCATCCTTCAACAGTGAGAACTTGTAATAGATTCTCTTATTTCTACCTTCTGGCTTTCTACTGCATTCAATATCACAACTAAATTTTGGGGAATATTTTCCATTTCTTTCATTTATCTTTCTGATTTCTTTATTTATTTTCTCTAGTGAATTATGCAACTGCCTATCTTTCCTACTAAAAACTTCTGGGCAAGGTTCACCATGATATCGGTTCCACTCTTTAATAGAGTTAGCCGGAGCCGGAGTCTCTAACAAGATCAAATCAAAGCGCTTTTCGATAGCACAATCGACTAATCGGCGATACTCTTCAATAACTTTTTCTCTATCACTACGATAAGTATCGTTTAACACAATGAAGTTACCCTCTTTGGTAGATAGATCACAAGTTCCAAGGAATATAAATACACTAAGTCTTCCATACCGTCTAGCTAGATCATTGAGCTTAGATTTCAAGAGACAAATTCCCTCAGTAGTTGTTAGACCTCTATCACAAAGCCATATAATATCTTTCTCTAAACGAGAACTGGTGTGACTTTTCAAGTAATTTCCCTTACTGTCGCTTACGATGACCGCCGTTTTCCGCCTTCGACGGGGTAAATTGGTCTCTAACCTTCCTAACCGCTCTAAAGATTTTCTAATTTTCTTTTCACTCATAACATGTGCAGAGAAGTTTAATAAATATTATAAAGTTGATAAATTTGTGGTTTGAGATTTACTACAAATGTCCAGTGTCCTGACTATCGAACCATTAAACATCCACCACAAAAAGATCTGCAAAATAAAACCACACAGTATCTTTTGCACTGCTCATAACTCTCAAGTTTATTTTGAGACGCCCCCTGAAAACTCGTGGCCTCAAAAGAAAAAAAAAACAATGCCGCTGGTAGCTTATATATAATAACTATGGAATGGCTGTATTCCCGTTTAACCAAACGAGTTTCACCAGTAGTTCATTTATCATGACTATTTTAAATGCAGAACAACAGATAAATGTATCTAAAATCTTAGTTTCGCTGGCACCGACCCGCTATACTATGGTCATGTTCCGGTACTCGCTGCTTAACCAGTATTTCGGACATGCGGCACCACAAAAATTAGCGTAAGAAACACAAAGTTAGAACAAAATCACCGTAGTCCTAAAGAGAACTAGTGTCAATCCACATCTTGGTGATAAAATAAGACCATGGCTACAGGTCTGGCAAACACAAACGTCAATTTTTCGATAGTTTTTCCTCAGCTGTTTTTCGTGCGTGCTTTTATGGCGCGCTACATCCGAGACCGAAGCGCGCTACATTCGGGACCTAAGTTACAAGGAATAAAAGAGATTTTTAATTCCTGGAGTCATTAATAATTCTGAAGCCATCAGTTTTAATTGCAACGTACCTGAAAACCAGAAAACGATCTCAAAAACAATGAAATTTCCTAGAACCCAGTCACTTCTGATATAATTAAAGACAAAAGGACCTCTGACAGCTGCAAAGTAAATATGCCTAGAGAAATGGTCAAAAATAAACCATTGGTATACTCCAGACCGACTATTGATAGTTGTTGCCATCAACTCCCTACAATTACTGTAAAACTTATTTTCTGGTTTTAAAACGTACAGACATCACTTTTTGTTGAGGAATAATCCAGCATCATTAAATATATATAGAAAACCGAAAAAGTTTTAAAGGTACCTCCACTATACCTCTACTTCGCACGAATGTATTTATCACCATTATACAAGTTATATGTGAGTTACATGCTGAAGCAAGGGGGGCTTGGTGGCTGGGTTGGAAAGTCTACAGCTGCAAAACTGAAACGTGGGTGCGGTGATTCCTCCCCCCCCCCCATCCCACTTTCCCCAGTGTGTATAAAATTATGCTGCATTCTTCATTGTCTATAGATTATCTAACACGTTCAGCAGTCTTAGTGGTTACTTTGTTTTAAACCTATTATATATAAAAACAAATGATAAAAAATGAAAGAAGACAAAAATATAAGAGAAAAAGGAAGACTTTTTAGGCGAGCAAAAAGACACTTACCCCTCGTAATAATGGGGGAAGAGTTAGTCTTAGTTGCTAAAATTGCAAAAAAGATACTGTTAAAACTCTTTGTAATGCATAAAGGTGCTTATTGCTGACTCTGACAATGATTTCCCGAAGAAGCTGCAATATTTACATTATCCGTGCATTTCATTTTGAAACCCTATGGTAAACCATTAGGTAGTAATGTAGTTTATACTTCAATAACTACATTGGACATTGTGACGTCAAACTAAACCATGGTTCTTCAGTCTGATTGAACGTAGGCGACGTTATGACGTCGTTGATGTTGTTTCAATTCTAGTAGAAAAACTGCGTATAAATGATTTTCTGCTTCAACTGTAGCCCTTAACGCAAATTTTGTGGTCAAATACTAGATAGAAAAGAATGTTAATATAAGCAAATTGAATGAAGTTAATTTTCCTGTTGTTTATCGGAAATATCAACTACATTTAGTGGCTAGCAAAGTTTACAGGAGCCCCTTCGGGCCTCACTTACTTTGCTAGCGACCAAATATAGTTTATACGCCGATAAACATAAAAAATGAAATTTCTTCCTATAATAATTTGTCGAGAATCAATTGACTTTGCATTGATACCATCAGAGTTCCTTTATACTTCTTTTCTTGTAGATGACTATATCCAGAGCATAAAAGAGAAAAAAGAAGAAGAAGAAGAGGAAATGTTTCAATATGTTAATACGTCCTCCTTTGCAACTTAAGATAACTTATTATGTGAAACACATAATATTTCGCGGATTAGTGAAGAAAATAAGATGTTATTTTAGTCCACCACCATATTTAACCGCTGCAATCTTTTCAACAGAGAATAAATATTTTCTGCAAGATAATCTGTAATGTCAGTATTGTCACTGGTTTAATTTTGTTCTTACTAAAGTTTCCTTTTTATGTAATTTGAAATAAAACTATTATCTTAATAAAATCCTCCATTGTCATTTGGAACCATTAGATTTACTGCTGATCTAATCTGACCTAGACATGGCATACATGCACACAGCAAAATTCAAGCCGCGATACGACAAAACAAACAAAGTGGCATGTGCGCCCGGCGAAGACTCAGATCAGCCTGGGAATCCGCCAGGTCTTATCAAAGTCTTTGCAATGCGCTTAAATGGTAGATCAGGGTCTATACTAGCTTCATGCGGATAGTGAGGACTCTGATCAGACTTGGCGGATGCCCAAGCTGATTTGAGTTTTCGCTGGGCGCACGTGCCCCTAGTTGTTTTTTTGTCGTGCCGAGGCTCAAATAATTCCTATTAATGATCAAAGGTTCGTGCATTTAGATATCTTTATAGTGGCAGATTGGATAAACAGCTATTCAGTGTCTTTATTGTTTACAATCACACAACACTTTAAGTAAACACACAGAAATGATGGCATGACACTAAACTTCTACACAATTTTCTGCACGAATTCACGTCTGCGAACCACAATATTTTTTTGCCGTTGTTGACTTTAGAAGCAGTTTAGAAGTCATAATCATGTTCATTTATTTTTTTCAGTTGAAGTCTACACTTTCATTTACAATATCAGAATCTGTATAACTTTTCCTTATCCATAACTGCAAAATTAATGCAATTTTGACGCTTGTCTCTGTACTGACGGGGTATTGCCCTGCAACTTGCGTACGAAAAGTCGCAAACCAAGTCAGTATAGCACGTGAAACGTCTTGTTAATACATGGTTTTATTTTTGTTAAAACATGCCTATTAATAGCGTGTGACACGGATATTTATGCAATAATTTACATTATAATCGTTTGAGATGCAGATCATGCGGTCTGGATGGGCTCGGTATAACTATGCAGTGTTCGATAGCATGATGTAAGTCTACTAAGTTAATGTCCTCAGATCTCTGCGCGAAGTTTACTTCGATTGTTTTGGATGGAAAAGAACTTTAAACGCTAGTACTATTAATATAGTCCAATGCTATAGTATTTTGTTTGAACATGAAGCGAATCATGTCTAATTTTTATACCTGCACTTAACGAAGATAGTTGTGGTATGTTGTATTCGGTCCGACATTCAGTCAGTCAGTCCATCCGTCAGTATCAACTGCGACAGCTTAACGATAGGAACACGAAACATAATTTTTGGTCAGCATGATTAGATAACACGTCTAGATGCACACAAACATTTCGACTGACGCATACGATTGATTGATTGGTTGATTGATTTATTGCTTAACGTCCACGGTAAACAACTATGGACATGTTGGGACGGTCAGTTAACCTAACCACACTATTCATGGGCAGGCTTAGACCTCCTAAGCGGTTAACCAGTACTAAGTGCACATACTTTCGCCAGTAACTGACAGCTGCCCTTCTTGAATCAGCGGAAGGAGAAACGAAAGTACGTGTCCAGACCGGTTTCGAACCCAGGACGCATACGATAGTAAACGTATAGCGTAAGATGTACTGCTTTTTTAAAGATATAACTCAATGATATTTTCGTGTATCCGGTCGATAATAGGCACACATGGCTTCACAAATAATCAAAGACTCACGCCGAACAGATCGCCATACCCTTCGAATCTGTTCAGTCGTACATAATATCGCAAAGATGAAACTATCCCCACTAAAACCCAAACAAAGTGGCCAAAGATAAAAGAAATAAGAAAATGAATGGCAACACGGAATTGCATATCTACTAAAACAAACACGCTTAGGTTTACAAATACAAAACTGCCTTATTGTTTGTTGGGATGTCTTTGTCAATCTTTCCCTTTCATGTTGGGGATAGGGTTTGGGATCTGATTCAGTCAGTTCCTGAAGTGTAGTCACTCTTTAAATTAGAAGATGAACAAATAAGAACACATGAAAGGCAAAACGGAATTGCATATCTTCTAAAACACACATACTTAGTCTTATAAAAACAGAACTGCCAAAGAAGAACAAATTAGAACATGTAATCGGCAAAACGGATTTGGATATCTTCTATAATAGACAAATCTAGTCTTACAAAAACAGAACTGCCAAAGGAGGACCATGAAAAGCCAGTACATAGACACCACGAGTGGGAGTCGGTTGAACTGATTTTATGCTAGTTTGCATAAAAATAATGCAGTTTGAAAAAGGTCAGTATCGAGTTTAAAATGTTTCGACTGCTTCCATAATAAAATTGACTACAAGCTTATTTATGGTTACATTAAAAAAAATAATAATAATAAAATTACCTTTTTCGTACATTATTTCCACTGTCAAACTGTGACCCTGTGTGATCAAAGCCACTGATACTCACTTTTCGTTCATAGGACTTTTCTTGTAATGCAGCTTTGCTAAAACCTGAAATGCATAGATGTTAGTTAGATCATGCTGAAAACAAAATGCAATAGCACCAAAAATGCCAGGTGGCCTCATTAACAGTAAGTGGTATAAGACAAAATATAACATATAAGATCACTAGTTAAGATCAAGTTCTGTGCCAGAGGGATGATATTTGTCTTCGCAAAGCAGGTACACAACGCTGAATCAGTATTGATTCAACGTTGATTTAACGTAATGACATGACATCAACGTTGATTTAATGTTAATTAAATATCGTGTACCCAGTGGCATGTGTCGGTAATATAGTAAAACATTTGTTTTCTCAACGTTTTAAAGGTCGTTGCCTGGATTTGTGAGATCAGCGGTACAAATACTAGTTAGATGGTGTTGGCGATACCAGTGAGCCAGTTAAACTTCTAATTATTAGCGAGGCCTGAAAAGACACCCTTATTCATGCTCGTAAAACGAACATGCAAATCAGCTTGCGCAACCACAGAAAACTGGCCAAAGTTTCCTTTTTTTATTCCTTATGAGTGTTAAATTGTGCATGCAAAAAGAGAAGACGTTTTGACGAATCCGCTCACTGAATTGAGCTGCTCCTGTCCGCACTTGCCGTAAGGAAGCTTTTCACACAACGCCAATTTTAGATTCCCTCAGGTGAAGCCGCTTGGATCAACTCTCTTCACTAAGTCAGATGGTAAACGTTACCCCTGATATCACTTTGCGTGAATAAACAGGTATATTATTTGGCCGTTAAGACGTTCGCCGTTCGCACAAGTATAGTTGTAGCTGTTTAGCATAAATACTACGCATGGCGGTCAATAATTCCGTTTTTTTTTCATTTATAAATGCGTATTTGCCTACGAGAAGCTGTAGATAAGAAAGAAATATGATTAAAAATAAAATAAAGTTTATATGAAAATTGTATTTTGCAGCCCTCGTGGCCTGATGAAAACAAAAGAAACTTCGTTTTTCATGGAGAGTTGCTGACGCTTGAAAGCTTCATGAAGCAATTTCGCGTTTCAGAAATTATTTTAGCCGCGACACGACAAAACCAACAAAGTGGCATGTGCAACAGGAAAGCCACAAATCAGCCTGGGAATCCGCCCAGTTTGATCAGAGTCTTTGCTATACGCTAAAAGGGTAATTAATGGCCTCATCTACCTCCATGCCGACAGCTAAAACTCTGATCAGACTGGGCGGACGCCCAGGCTTATCCGAGTCTTCGCTGGGCGCACATGCCACTTTGTTGGTTGTTTCGTGTCGCGGCTCATTTGACCGACGGCCAAAGTCGAATTCACATAATAAAAGCTGAGATGTTCACGTTTAGCTCTTATAAATGTAATATGTAAATTAGGTCTTAGAACCCACTCCATCAGCAAAAGCTAATTTTGTGTTATATGTTCAAATTATTTCCCCAACAAATATATTATCATTGTTTTTTGTTCCTATCGCCCTCAATTGTACAAGCCACAATGTCGTTACAGAAAAATAAATGAAAGTTAAACATAAAAATGACATATAAATATGAAGAGTAAGCAAAAACGACAGATAAGACGAAGAAATCGGATTTTATATGAGAAAAAGAACACCCTGATTGGCAAGGCTTTGGTTTCACTTTGACTGTTAATCGCTCAATAACAGACATACATTTCGCAGGCACACAGTCTGATATGAGGTAAGGCCTTTATTATGTTCATTTTTTTTTCACTGAAATATTAAAACGTTTTAAATATTTTCTGTATTTTTTTGTTGTAAACATTAAACATTAAAAAAATTGTGTCGGTGAAAGATTTTATTTGTCTCATATTGTCTGATATCCAACTGTTTGCTTGAGTGCAGCTGATATAATAACTTTTTTTTAAAAATCGTTCGATTTATATATAGATAACAAAAAACAGTAATTATACTAATAGAATAAGCCATTATGAAAATAAAAGTTTAATCGAAATTAAGTTTTAACTGTTTACATTTTCAACAGCGTTATAATTGTATAAAAAAGCTGTCAAATATTTGAAGTTTAATCGGCGACATTCGCTTGAAAAGTCTTTTTTTTGAAGCAAAATAGTTTGAAAATAAGTTTGTTATTCAGAGAGATAAATAGTGAGATGCTTTAAATGTTCCGCACCCATTGTGGTTTTATTAGGAAAAAAAAAGTAAAACAAAAATGAAGGCAACAAAAACAAAAATCGTTAAAACAGCAAATTCTTAATATCGAATATGACAAACGTGGAAAAGTGCAAAAATCGACATGTACGTATGATTTCTCTAGTCAGTCGTTTCATGCAGTTATTTTATTCTATCACATTAGTGTACCTTAAGTGAAACTATATCGTAATGAATTGCAGACTTGTGTTATGAAAAATATTGAAAATATGGGAATTCAGAAAGTGTATATTTCTTTTTGCCTCTGAGTAGAATATTTTAAGTTTTCGCGTTGTTTGATGAAGATTTGGCTTTCGCTAAAATACTTGTCTGGTACATAAGATTTAAAACACTTATCTGGTACATAAAATCTAAAATACTTATCTGGTATATAAAATCTAAAATACGTATCTGGTACATAAAATCTAAAATACTTATCTGGTACATAAAATCTAAAATACTTATCTGGTACATAAAATCTAAAATACTGATCTGGTACATAAAATCTTACTGGTATATAGAATTGGAAGGGAAGGGCTGTTGTCGTCTTAATATGGACGGCGCCTATGTAGGAACACTCGGTATTTTTATTGTTACACTTAAATGACTTATAAAGTAAATACGAGCGGTTTGGCAGATTGACTGAGATGATAAAATATTATTACAAATACAAACCTTTAACACATGACATTTTATGTCACAGATTATCAATAAAAAGCGAAAAAATAAAGCAGGTCAGTTCGCCTTTATTCAAATTATTTCGCTAGTTTGTTTTCCAATTTCTGTTTGATCAAATGCATCGTATTTTGTTATGTTATTTCCTTTGTTTTATAGACTTATTATGATGTCATTCTTCAAAGTCACTCTTAAAATGCTTGGCAGAATTGAGTGCTAGATTTCTATATATCTTAAGCTTCAAAAGAATGCATTAGCCATAATGAAGGTATAAGTAATAAACAAAGGTTTCTTATTTTACCTATTTCAAATCAGTCAAATCACAAAGCGTTGTAAGGTTATCAATCATAAAGGTAAGAAATGATAAGTACCGTGTCTATGCTAAATACGCCTTCAATGACGTAGGACTTTGAAGAAGACCTTGAAATTATCGTGTCTAGTTCTTGTACCATTTAAAAAAAATCAAAGTAAACTTCGATGCCCCCATGCATCAAAGAATTCATTAGCCAGTCAAAAAGAATCTGTTATCTCAAACATTAATTAAAGCAGAGGAAGCTCTATAGCAAAAACAAACAACAAAAAAGCCCAAACATTTAAACCTGGCGAAAGAAGATATACAATTACTTATTGAAAGGCCCAGGGGGTGCCACGTGGACTTATCATGACATTCAGACTGTGCAAGAAGGAAAAGTAAACAATCTAAGGCGTATAAAGTAGTTCTACAGCGAAATAAACAAAAAATAATAACAAACATGAAGAAAATAGGAGGACGAGAAGGCATCCATCCTTTACTTCCTAAATGAGATAATGACAGTGTTATACCTGTGTTTCTGCATGTATTGTTTCCTGTTTTTCTCCATCAGTATTTGGCCTCTCCTGGGGCCGTATTCATAAAACCACTTAAGTCGTTGCTATGCCGTTGCTAAGGCTAAATATCTATAAAGGAGATTCCATACAACTATGAAATTTGTTCTGGAGGAACAGTCTTTTAAGACTGTTCCTCCAGAGCAAATTTCATAGTTGTAGGGAATCTCCTTCATACAGTTTAGCCCTAGCAACAGCATAGCAACTACTTAAGTCGTTTTATGAATACGGCCCCTGAACCTGATAGGCCGATCTGATATTTGCAGTATCTGAAACTGTATAAAACATTGTCAGTAGAACATAAGCATCTAAGTGCCAAGTAATGTCGAACAGTGATCCCGAGTGACGGAATTTTCTATCCACACCTCACAGTATGATAGATACTTTTTTCTTGTACACCACGTTTTGTTTTAACTTCAGAACTTGTTAAAATGCGTAATTCTAGTGTTTGAGAGGTTTCAATTTGATTTTGAAAGAAGGCGCCGCTTTCAACGATCGCCATTCGGCTTTTTACGTCAGCGACTGGCGTGCATAAACTGACGTCATTTTTGCCGTCTTCGTGACTTCATCATTTAAAATATCAACGTCACTTGACGACGCATGTACGTGAGCTCCTATACAACCAATGCATTAACATCTCGTGATTTTATCCGGTCCTGGGTAAGAACACCTAGGTAAAATAAGATTTTCTATCCTAAGTGAAAAGAATGGCATTTTCTATCCGGTGTGCAAGAATGAATGTGATGCAATATGCATTCGATGCACTACAAAACAGACTGAACTAGATGCGAGACGTATACAGAATTTTGAAGAACTACATAGCGGAGGCTGAAGTGAATCCAAACTTGTTCGTACTTATTAGTATTAGTTGAAAAGCATAGTTGTCTGATCCGAACGCACATATGCAGAAAAGTCTCCAAAATAAATTAATTTCTAGTCTTTGATCATACTTTCGCATATAATCAGCTTATAATAATACCTAATTAATGTCTATTGGCCCTCTTGAGTAAAAGAATTCAAATAAGAAGAGAAAGTGTTGCAAATTATAAAAGTCTCATTTGATACACTCCTTTCAAATACTTGATTACCAACGTCTGCATATCAACTTGTTTGCGAGGTTTTATCATGAGTAAGAAAATGAGATGGCATAACATAACATGATATTTGTTTTAAGTTCCACGTGCGCTCAGAATTGTATTTGAATATCCTTTAAAACAATGGGAAAAATAAATATACCAGACACAATAAAATCAATTAAAATAATTAATATATGGTTTTTAAAGACAGGGATGGTACTTTGTAAGAAGGATTAACTTTCACTTGTCATTATGCCTCTTGATCACATAGTGTCACCTCAAGTCAGCCTATAAAATTATCAGAAATGTTAATTTTGGTCCTCTGATTGGTTGACTAAATTTTTAAACCTTTACTCTACAGATATTATTGCTATGTGTTACGAACCAGTATCCCCCGCAGAGAAGTCCTGTCTGTAAGTAAAAGAGAAAACCCATTCTTAAACGCACAGGAGATGTAAACACAAAATTGCGCCATAATTGTCAGAAGAATAGACTAAAAATGAGCTGCATAGAAAGAACCGCCTTATATAATTAACAAATGCAACAAAAGAAACGCCTAGAAATAGTCAAATGAATATATAGAATTCCAGGAATTTAGTCTAACGACAGTAAATGCAATATCAGAAAAAAAACTGTCGCAATGCAGACTGGATGATAAATGTGAGCCAAAAGATAGAGGAAGATACTCAGGAATGGTACATGTAATATTACAAGGCAGAGCTTTACTAAGACAGAAAGAGAAGAAAACTGAATCAGATGCGATAAACTGCGACATGAGAGAAGTAGTTTCAAATGGCAATGAAATGGACCTGATACACATCCTACCCATGGCATCAAACGAGACATACTAACCATAAATTAACAACACATTTTGTCTGTCAGTACGAACAATTAGCCAAATAACTTTCCCCGGTATATAGTCGCAAAGCTAGCATTCACTGACATTAATAGATTTTAGCGCACGAAAATGAATTTTACCTAATTTTTATTTCAATTTTATATACCGAAATAGAGAGATAAGAACAAACAGATAAAGCAAATTGATTTTTCAAACACTACAGATAAGCGGATGCAACATACAATAAGACAGATAAACAACAACACCGGAGCATCGCCTTGGAACGATCAGTAATAGATTTTCTAGGGGCATACCCGGTTTAACGTAGTATCAACCCTAGTTTTCTTTCACATGAACTTCAAAACATACATAATAAATCAACAGAAAACTCAAATGAGAACATATTTGAGCCGCGACGCGAGAAAACCAAAGATGTGGTTGTGCGCCCAGCGCAGACTCAATTCAGCCTGGGCATCCGCCCAGTCTGATCAGAGTCTTCGCTGTCCTTATGAGGGTAGCTGAGACTTAGCTACCCTTTAAGTGCTTAGGGAAGACTCTGCGCAGACTAGGCGGCTGCCCAGGCTGATTTGAGTCTGCGCTGGGCGCACAACCACTTTGTTGGTTTTCTCGTGTTGCGTCTCATTTATAGTTTGGATCACTTTGTCGGCTAGTTTAATTGTGGCACTTGGAACAGTGAAATTTGTCTGCACCGGAAACTGCCTCAATTGCAATAAAAAATCTAATGGATCTGATTTCCAAGGCTATCGAATTATGCCCGGACTACAACTGTAAATTCAGGAAGAGAACTGCGACCTGATGGATTTCAAAGTTTGCACATACTGCAAAGTGATTCTCTTGACGGTTTCTGTCCATTAGGTTAAGTAGTGTAGTATCCTGAACTGATATAAATCAATTCTGCTCCTATCAATGGCACTAAACGGGGAATGGTTACATGAAGCAACTTTGCAAGTAGTAAGATAACACGAAAAGATGGCAAAATAAGCCGCTCGTTCCAAGGTAGGTACTCATAAAACATGTCCTTAACCAAACAGCAATCGGAATGTGTTGGGCATAAAAATACATATTTCAATCTATTTTCTATTATCTATAGACACGTAAAATCCTACAATGGGAATGAATTAGAACAAATAAAAACAGACCGAATTTCGAAGACTATAGATATCGGGACATACCAAACGATACCAAATATTACTTGTGTGTGTGTATGGAGGGGGGGGGGGCATATTACCAATTTTACGGAGCTCCGGACCCTCGCCCTAGCTTCCATCATAATTCGTGAGACAATACATTCTAAAGCAATACAAACATTTCACCTATTTTCTTTTTAAACCCAGTAAACAAAACTAAAAGCAATGTGGGTATCTAAATAAGTGGCTACATTATTAGTAGACTTCAAACAAGCGGACAAAAGGAAAACAACATTAGATAATTTAAAACGTCAACAGAGTCACCGCCTTGGAGCGGCCATTAAACATTACATGGAGATATATGAGGGCTTAAGTCTTTTTGACGGAACTCAAGCCCTCGCCCAAGCTTCTACCATCAGTTTATCAGGCTTGGTACTGATTAGAAACACGGTGCTTATCGTTTTGACTATCTTAGAACTTGCAACAGATTTCTAAGCATTATCCTATGCTTTTCTAGATACAGAAAAGGAACTGTTTCGCATGAGGTCTAGAAGTTTTGATGGATAACAACCTTTAACACTATTAATTTAAGAATGCATTATTGGATGCTTTGATTCCATAGTTAGTAAAACGTTTACTGCATTTCTGAAGAGACTATGTCAGTTCCTTTTGATTAGGACCGTTCAAGATTGGAGTTATGGTCAGTTTCTTCTTCTATGGTGCTTTCGTTGGAGTATGGCTTGTGGCTAAGTGCTCATCGAACATTATTTCATTATTCAGTGGGGAAGTTTCAGTCTTTCAAAATGATAATGCTTGGTGTCTTGTAGTGTGCAATATCTTCTGAACTACATTCGAGCATTAGTGTACTTACAACTAAGATGAACAAGATATGAATATACCAGAATGAAACGGCTAATTCCTGTTAGCCAGTAGCGGAGCATTTAGTATCATTGACCTACTCTGATTACGGAACACTAAGTTTTGATCTGGCTCCACAATGAATAAATAAATCAAAATCTAAAAGAGTTCATTCAAGAGCAGAGAAAACATTCGACAGAAGAAACGTGGGTCATGCTTCGGCGTTTTGGCTATCCAAGCATCATCAGTGACCCTGACATGATCCGGTGACGAAAACCAGTGAAAAAATACTCTAATTTCTTAATTGACTGATTAAAAACTAAAGGATCCAAAACAATAAAAAGCGATGATCTAGAACACAAGTCTAAACCAATCAAAAATTTCTGATTTCTCAGACTATGTCCTCTGATCTCAATAGACGCAAATAAAATATAATCTGCACTATAGATGAAGTACAGGGGGACGTTTTAGGCCGCCACACGGCACAAACACCAGCTGCAGTGAAGTAAAATTAAAATTTAAAAGAGTTCATTCCAGAGCAGAGAACACATTCGATAGAAGGAACGTGGGCGTTTCTTCAAAGTTTCGGCTATTCAAGCCTCATCAGTGACCCTGACATGATCTGGTGACGAAAACCAGAGAAAAAATACTCTTATTTCTTAATTTTATTAAGGCAGTCGATTCAAAGACTAATTTATATCTAAAGAGTCCAAAATAATATAATGCGACGATCTAGAACAACAGTCTAAACCAATAAAAAAATTCTGATTTCTCAGAATATGTCCTCTGATCTCAAAGGACAAAAATAAAATATAATCTGCACTATGGATGATATACGGGGAGACGTTAAAAAAGCATGTTTTACGTCGCTATCTTCTGGAATATGCCTTTCTAGCTGAATTTATGCATTCGTGATAAGTAACTCTACTTGGCCATCCAGGTGTTCGCATTGTGTAGTCTATGTCTGGAAGAGCCCCTGACAAAAGATCGGTAATAATTACCACTAAAGACGATAATGGTGGTACACTCTAACCAGTGGCTTGACAAGCTGAATTACCGTAACGGTTGTTGTTCGTACCTTCACGAGCTGACATGATAGCACTAGTTGTGGTACTTTTTGGCCGAGTCGCAGAATGATGAGAGTAATCTGGTGATATTCTAGTCAATATTCAATATTGATGCGGTTGGAATTATTATCACCAATTTATAACGAGGCTTATTAGGCAACCCATACGGGGGCAAAATTTCTGTAAGCTCTTCAAAAGTTGATAGCACACACTACGTACAACCTTAGCTCTGGTCATGGCCAAACTCTTTGTTTCCAAAGCTCTCATATCCGACCACCGTTCTAGGAATCCCTCCACCTACTGTGCCCAAGAAGTTTCACTTTGTCTTTCTTTTTTATAATAGGCAGGTGATGCTTACTTTCCCGCGGGCACCTGATCACACCTCTGTTTGGGGTTCATGTCTGTGTATCTAAAATATTCCGGAATTGTCTATGTTTAAATGACCTACGAGTTCGGACTTATGATTTGGGTACCTTGACCACTATCATTTTTTATTTTCTCTAATGTAGATAGCAGTGCCCTTTTCCGCAGGTTACAATTACAATATATGGCAGACAATGCACTTAAGTGTTCGGACCAGCTTTCGACACAGTTATTGTCTTTTTGAAGTTAATATAAACAAATGCATTTACTTTTTTTATTATACCCCCCGCAAACTGTGTTTGTGGGGGGTATACTGTTTTGACGTTGTCCTTCCGTCCGTCTTTCCGTCCGTCCGTCCGTCCGTCCGTCCGCAACGCTTTAAATTTGCTCCAATTTGTTTCAAATTTTGTCCATAGATGCAGCATAAGAAAATAGTGGATACGTATTTTTCAGTTTTTCCTGGAAGGGTTTTATTGCAGAGTTATGCCCCTTTGTAGTTTTCGTGAAAAACGTTTGTTATCGCAACTCCTCCTAGATGGCTTGACGGATCTTCTTGAAATTAAGTATGTGAACAGATATTGGTATGAAAATGTGCATTAGGGTGTTGATTTTAAATTCTGCCCCTTTTTGCTTGAGTTATTCCCCTTTTTGATATTTTTGCCCTATTTTATAGAGTTTTTGCATTAAATTTGATCCAATTTGTTTCAAATTTTGTCCATGGATGCAGCATAAGAAAATAGTGGATACATATTTTTCAATTTTTCCTTGAAGGTTTTTATTGCGGAGTTATGCCCCTTTGTATTTTTCGTGAAATAAGTTTGTTATCGCAACTCCTCCTAGATGGTTTGACAGATTTTCTTGAAATTAAGTATGTGAACAGATATTGGTATGAAGATGTGCATTAGGGTTTTGATTTTAAATTCTGTCCCCATTTTGCCAGAGTTATTCCCCTTTTTGATATTTTTTGCCCTATTTTATAGGGTTTTTGCATTAAATTTGCTCCAATTTGTTTCAAATTTTGTCCATGGATGCAGCATAAGAAAATAGTGGATACATATTTTTCAGTTTTTCCTGGAAGGTTTTTATTGCAGAGTTATGCCCCTTTGTATTTTTCATGAAATAAGTTTGTTATCGCAACTCCTCCTAGATGGTTTGACAGATTTTCTTGAAATTAAGTATGTGAACAGATATTGGTATGAAGATGTGCATTAGGGTTTTCATTTTAAATTCTGCCCCTTTTTTGCCAGAGTTATGCCCCTTTTTGATAATTTTGTCCTATGTTATAGGGTTTGTGCCTTTTTTGCTTCCATTTTATTCAAATTGGGTTACTAGATTCAGCATATGAAAAGAGCTGGTACATATTGTTCAGTTTTTCCTGGAAAGTTTTCCTGCAGAGTTATGTCCCTTTGTAGATTTCGTAAGAAAAGTTGTTATTGCTACTACTCCAAGACCATTTGACGGATTTTCTTGCAATTAAGTATGCGAACACACATTGGTATGAAGATGAGCATTAACCCTTTGTGCATGAGTTATGCCCCTTTTTTTATATGTTTTGCCTTATTTTGAAGTTTTTTTCGGTCATTTTCACTTCCATTTTATTCAAATTTGGTGCACAGATACAGTAGAAGGAAAGAGTTGGCACATATTGCTCTGTTTTTCTCAAAAGGGTTTTCCAGCTTTGTTGTACCCCTTTGTTGTCTTGGAAAACAGAATTTGTTGTCGCTACTTCTCCTAAACTGTTTGACTGATATTAAATATGTGAACACATATTGGTATATAGATGTGCACTTGCAGTTGTCATAACATGTATGCTGTGTAAATGTAAAACTTAAATGACAAAGCTGCATGCCTAACTGTTAAATGCGGGGGTATTTAGTAAGCCGTGCTTACTGCCACCTCTAGTTTCTTCTGTCTCGACTGAGACCAGGTTCGGTTGGATGTTTTTGATAAAATACGATCACGTGCACGGAATCCGAACGAGAAAAACATACATGTGTTTCTATTTTGAACAGCCCTAAGTCTGAAATTTCCCTAAAGCTTTTTCTAAGAAGTTTGTCCGATGCACTTTCTCTTGATTAATCTCAGTGTGTATTTTATCACAAATGATATTTTTTTTGCCATTCTGTGGCTGAAATTAACTTATTCGTTAAGTTATTTATCATATGACGTTGCTGTTATTTAGTCATAACGTCGTGTCATGAAAATGGTATGACCACACGTGTGATAACACTTTGATGCGTACACGTAACGTCGTTGACAACGTCCGTGTCAACAGTGCGTTTTCTGATTAAAATGATTTGAAGGCGAAAAAATCTTTTTATAAGGATCATATGATAAACAGAATCTTACACTTGTGGTCATTTATACGAAATGTAAGAATCTCGCCGAAGGCTCGTTTCATAAATTTCATATGAAATGACCACTCGTGTAAGATCCTCTACATTGTTGACGTTGCATTTGGCCTATGCATGCGCAGGTTGCATATACCCAACGACAGTTCCGAGTTTTAAGTTCCAGTTGACTGTTGCTGCTCAGTTTTCGCAATAATTCTAAGTATTTGGACATTTAGAATTGAACAAAAGTACAGATCCAGGCCAGAACAGTCTGATCAGGGTGAGGCCTTTTTGCCATTTTATCTGCATCTTTTGGACACATTTCTGCACACTAAAACAAAACTATTCCATTTTAAGGACAATCACAGTATAGAATTTAGTTGTCCAATTTTAAAGGCGATTTATGGTAAAAGATGAAACGTACATCTGCCCTTGTACCGAAGGTTTATCCTTAGTTTCTTAGTTTCCTTGCCTTCAAACATGTTTATGAATCCAAGTTGTCCTTGAAAAAAAACAAAAAAAACAACAACAACAAAAACAACAAGAAAAAAACAGAGGCAATGCAGCGTCTTAAACCAATGTGTCTTCAGTAAATTTTAATCTACAATTTCCCCATTCAGAATTAGTCCGGTATTGTTTAGACAGTTTACTTTTAAACTGACGATTCAAGTTCATTGCCTGGGTGAACACAAACTGTCGAAACCGGAATAATTGTATGCACAAACTTATCTGGCTATTACAGTGTTTTGCATGCGCCTTAAGGCAAAAATCACATAGCGGCTACATTACAGTGTTCAAGCATCTTATTTGACATTCATTAGAGAACCAATTACAATGTGGTCCCACACGAAAACTATAATCATTTACGCAAGAAACGACTTTTGTGTTTTCCCTCCCAAGAAATTATAATTCTACTTTAAATGACATGCCAATATTCAGACTGAATTTTCATTTATATGTCACCTTATTACTGCAAAAAGAGAATTAGATGTATGTAGGCATTTTACGATTTTGTCGTTCGTCATGATAGAGAACGATGACCTATAATTTTTCGATGACGCAAAAGAAGACCACCAACTGACTACGATCTTTAACTCGGAAGTGGGCTAATTGTAAGTAAATTGATACGTTCGATCAAGGTCTACAAACGATTATATGATATAAATTTATAAACGCAGAAACTATTACTCGACCTATAATTTCTCTCAAATAAAAACAGCCAAAACAACAAAGCTCATATACTTGTATATAAAAGTTGTATTAACGAGGTCGACGTCTTTATCATTTCCCGGTGCTTGGTAGGATTGTGTGCGGAAGTGATAGCAATCTTGGTACTGTATATTTTAAGTGTTCGTTTTTTTTTTTTTTTTTTTTTTATTATTATTAATTTTAAATGTGATTGTTATTTTATTTTTATTTTTTATATTATATTGGTTCATCTAGTTATTATTATAAGTAAGTTTTGATATGGCGTCCTTCGTTTGCAGTTACTTGTTTTCGACTCAGCTGCCAGTTAATACTATCATCAAAATCCCACCCTTCTCTTTGCAATTTCTGCATGCTCTTGGTTAGTAGATGAAATTTTTGGTTGGTTGGTTGGTTGGCGGTATGGGGTTTAACGACCCTATAATTCCAACTCAATTTTCTACTGCTAAAGAAGCGCACATTGTTTTACCAAGAACGGTCAGAGAAAGGTATAACTCTTCGATAAATCCGATGATCCAGATAATCGAGAATTACTTGGACTATTTCCGTTGCGGCAGTTTCTAACATACTCGGTATAGCTGACATTTTTAAGAGAAAAATGATCAAGTAGGAATTATAAGCTAGTTGAAATTGTATGAAATGAATTTTATTTTTGTGGATTTTATGGAAGTGGAAACGCTGGCGAATCACTCACAAACTTAACATAAAGCTCTTTGAGCTTTATTCAGTTTGTGAGTGAGTCGCCGGCGTTTACAAATCGATATGAGCAACAAAAAGAAATTCATTTCTATACTGAGGGATTTTAAAAACGCATCATTGATTATCATGTTTTTTTACCCTGAGTTTGCAATATTGGAAACGTTTGAGCACTCATGCGAGGAGGCATGGTTGAGTTCTTTAAGTCTGCAAAGGCTTAAAGAGAGTGTGCGACCATGCATTGAAATTTCAGGAAAAATAGAAATTGGTTACTTTTTAGCATAAAATTTTCACGAAATCACTTTTTGTCGAATTTTAATGTTTATGCATCTGAATGAATACCAAACACTGTAAAAACAATGAAAAATGGCAAAGATCCTTGACAAAGTGTTTTATCGATGTTCGAAAATTGGAATGTTTTTTAAAAAAATAGGGTACAGTTCAAAATTGGGAAATACCCCCTTAAAAGCCGACCAATTGATGGTATACCTACCCAGATTATGAGAGTATGTCTTAATGTACCAGTTCCAGCAAATATGAATATTCAAATGTTGTCCGTTACCTTCACTTCCGGTTTTTTGTTTGAATCTTTGCAAAATGATGTTGAAAAGAAAGAAATTTAACCGATAAAAAGAGAACACAAAGCATGAACAATGAAAAACCCCTGATTTTTATGTTATTGAAATCTGATCAGCAGTTACGAAATTGCAGCAAACTGAAAATCACCCTTCAATCATCATTGAATTAATGCGAATTCATCTCCCTTTAGGAATATTCTAAAGCCGAATTTTGCATTCATTTTGAAAGCTTGTGTTCCCGGTTAAAATTGGAATAAAACAAAATTACAATAGTAGATGGGTGTATGAAACAAAAATTCATTTTTCTAGCATATACAAAGCTACAAGTTGGTGCGTTTCTAAAGTCTCTCAGTATATATTATAATAGTTTTTTACCCTACCCAGCCGCCTTCTAAAGAGAGGACAAAAAAAAGGAAGAAGGGATTGACAATAGTAAACAAATTAAATCAGCCCCCATCTATACCTGCTGCAAATACTGCCGACCCTTGCCCTACTATCATTTAGATTAGTCGGACGCCGCGCCACTAAAATTTGTTTGCGTGACCATCGCCCATTAGTTGGTTGGTTGATTTGATGCTTAACGTCCACGGTAAACAACTAAGGTCATTTCGGGACGGTCAGTTAACCTAACCACACTATTCCTGGGCAGGCTTAGACCTCCTAAGCGGTTAACCAGTACTAAGTGCACATACTTTCGCCAATAACTGACAATTGCCCTTCTTGAATCAGCGGAAGGAGAAACGTAAGTATGTGGCAGAACGGGATTCGAACCCAGGACCTCTGACTTACGAGTCAGGTGCCCTACCGATTACCATCGCCCAAGATGATGAGAAGGCAACGACCAGGAACCAAAACAATCAGTTAAAACGTCCGGCTTTAAACATCAAATGCACCCCTGATTAACCAGTAGGGACTTACGGTTTTCCATCACACACATTTGGGATGGTCAGCCATAACCCTTACAAATTTCAATCCAACTCACTAAAATGGCATTTTAATTCACTGGAAATTTTTATATTGGCCTGTCTTCATTATAATTACTATTTGGTATAGTCCATATCTATTCTCAGTACAAACAGTCTATCTTTTGACTACTTTTACAGAATAATGGAAAAAATAAGGTAAAATTGAAATGTATTTGACTCATTTTATTTCCAAGTAAAAATACAGATTTTCTATCTATTTTTCATAAACTTTTTCGCTCATCAGTGACTACAATGCTTGCCTTTTTTAATGAATGCTAAATGGATAAGTTACACACAGTTTTCTATCAGTTTCTCAGCAGAAAAATGCTTGACGGTTTTTGCCTTTGTTATGGTCAGCCATCACACCAAAAGAAAATAACGTTATGACCTTCCATCACTCTTCATCTTTTGGACAGGTAATGACATCTTGTGCTAAAAATTAAATAAGTGTGTTTCGGTTGACCATCACTTCATATCATTTGAAGTGCATGATTAAACATCACATGTATGTGATGGAAAACCGTAGTTCCCCCAACTGTTAACTATGTATATGCGAGGGTTGTTACCAAACGAAAAGGAGCTGTTACGAAAAGAAAAAGAACCATAGTTCCCAAAACGACACGGTGATCGTGGCGAAACAAATTTGTTTAGCCATGATGACAAAGTAGTTTTGGAACTAATACTCGTTTTGATTTCGTATCTACTGTTTTTCGTTTCGTAACACCATTGAAAACATAGTTAATCAGGTGTGAAATGGAAACGGAAAAACATAAATACTGCACACAAAGCAATACAAGACAGGCAAAACGACACGAGGTCACCTCTTTCCCAGCAGATGGTCGCGAGGCTGATCTTAATAATGTACAAAGGGTCAAAGAATCACTTAGCACCTCCGGCTTTAAACACAAATGCACCCTGGTTAACTATGTATATACAAGGGTTATTACCAAACGAAAAGGAGCTAAACAAATCTGTTTAGCCACGAAGAGACACACCCAGTCAAACTGTGTATCAGTGCAGCATTCAACAAACACTGCAACTCCCCCCGCCTTAGAACGATCAGTAATAAAATACTGGAAGATGTCCGAATGGCGGGGTTGGGGAGCTTTGTCTCAGCTTAAGAAGACGAGATACTAACTTTCTTTTTCAAAACAGAAAGAGTCGTTAGAGTTGTGAAGGTTAAGAATTTTCGATTGCAGTAGTTAATAGAAATTTCAGGCGACTCAGTAAACAATTTAGAACAAATGAGCCGCGACACGACAAAACCAACAATGTGGTTGTGCGCCCAGCGCAGACTCAGATCAGGCTGGGCAACCGCCTAGTCCAATCAGACTCTTTGACAAGTGCTCAAAAGGTAGCGATGGGTCTAAGCTTTCTCCATGCGGACAGCGAAGATTCTGATCAGACTGGGCGGATGCCCAGGCTGATCTGAGTCTGCACTGGGCGCACAACCACATTGTTGGTTTTGTCGTGTCGCGGCTCAATTATACTATGCATTTTGTCCCGGCAAGGGGACAGCTAAATGGAAATTTTCCTGGTCTTCACCAGTTCTTGTGAGTTCTTGCAAGTATATCGTATTTTCAAGATGGAACTACAATGTATGATTACAAGACTGTAAATATATCTCTTTGCATTTATAATAAATTGTCTTGATTTATTTAATATTTGTCGATGTTCATATGGATTATATGAGTTCGAAATTATGATTTTGGTACATTAACCGATCTACTTAGTTAATTTGACGTTTGATTTGATTTCAGATCTAAAAATGGCTGAACTCCCCTTTATCACCTCAACGGTTGACAGCAATGACGCAAATGTGAGAACATTTTTCGATGGTTTTGATGCAATGGATACCTTCGAAAATAGTTCGTCAACTTCATTGTTCGATCTGACGACTGCAGTGAACATAACGACAACTGCAACATTCACACCGTTAAAGGAAACATTTGCGCTCGCAATATCGGCATCCAGGGTTAAGATGTATTCTCACATAACCCGGTCTTTTATCAATCCAATCATTGGAATTGTAGGGTGTATAGGCAATAGTTTTGGCGTCGGTGTTCTCTGGCGTCAAGCAAAGCAACAAAAGCTGTCAATATTCTGGTATCTATGTACGCTAACGATGGTGGATATTCTGTTTCTAAGCCTAGCAGTAATAGATGGAATTCCAAGAGTAGTTCAAGCATTTGACAAAGACCTGGCTAAATATCTCATAGCACACTTTAGACTTGGTATTGCTTATTTCGATATGATTTTCTTACACTCGGCACGATATGTAGTCCTTGTAATGTCATGCGAGAGACTGATTTCGGTTGTAAGACCGCTTCATGTTAAAGACACCTGGCTGGCAAAATATCCAGTGAGAATAATGTTTGCCTGTTTACTTTTCAACGCCTTATTTCTGCTACCGATCATAATAAACGCAGCTGTAGTAACTAAGCATGTCGGCGGTCAAACTGAATACATATTTACATTTAGGAACTATGACACTTTCATGGGTGCGTATTGGGTTGCTCAAGCAACCGTTCACAGTTTTATTCCTATGATATTTCTGGTACCCATCAATATTGCGATTCCAGTTCAGTTTTATAGAGCATCTGCAAAACTTCGTAACTCTCGAAGCGCCACGTCAAAGGATTCTGTCAGTCAACAAAGAAAGATAACTGCGACTGTTTTGGCCATAACTATAATGTACATGTTCTTGTCGATTCCTCTGATTGCGGTAAAGATTCTACAGTATGTTAATCCTGAATTCAATATGAATGGCAAATACCGGCTTGTGTTTTGGCTTATGGTGGACCTCGGAAAATGTCTCGCCTACATCAACGCGGCCAACGACTTTCTTGTGTTTTTCTTGGTATCAAACAGCTACAGATCCGTGTTTATGTCGATGTATTGTAAGTGCCGTGGTTCGCAGAAGAGCGAGAAGAGTACTCAGGAGAAATTCGGCACTGATGATAGATCGACTACTGGAAGTAAAGAAACGTTTTCCTCTGCAAGCAAAGAGACATTATCCTCAAATAACTCATCATAAGCTTGTTTATGCATCGTTCGCGAAGGATTCGTCAGAGCAAGTGAAAATTATCATATGTCAATGAAAACGACAATTGCTGCCTTAGTGCTCCGTATATAGGGTCTGTTCTGCATCTTCTCTATTTGTATAAACAATCTAAAGATCCGGCGAAATCAGTACGATAAAAACATAGTCTTCAAGTACAATTGCTTTGATGAACAGGCTTACTTCAGTTTGCTGTTACTTTATTGCTATAAGCAGTTATGATTAAATGTAATGGAGAAAATGTCGAGTAATTATATAAGAGCATGAGATTATTTTGTGTTACGCTGGCATTGTTGTTTTCCTATGACGAGGGTTTTGAACAGTCAATAGATGGTACACTGGTTGTCACGTGCAGAAATCGAGTCCTCAGAAAACAAAAGTGCAGAAATTATGTATCGAACTGACATAGCATAAGTGCAGAAACGATATCGCATAGGTGATTCCAATTCTACACACCATTAAAAGTGTACGACCTAAAGGAAAAATATATATGAAATACCATATTAGTAAGAAACATTTTAAATCTATGACTACATGAAAAACATGACAAGATAATGTATAGTCACCAATATTTGTCATATGACCCTACTTATGTCTCTTTTCTCGTGTTGAAGGCCAAGTATCCATATTTATATACTGTCCGAACACCCTGATAACGCGAGATTTAAACAACATTGATCGAAAGTTGAGACATCGTCAATGACTTTTGGACACTGTTGGGTGGACGCTGATTAAAGTCGTATGCTCACGAGGAAGTGAGGATCAGATGCAATTTAACTATATTTTTATAAATAAATTGCGATATACTTCAGTATGTTGTCAAATACAGATCTGCAAAGTAAACGCAAGAGAGTGCTAATTAAGAGTCTTTTCGGGTGTATATTTATGCATACTGATTTTATGAAGAGTCATTATGTGAAATCCACTTCGATTCAAACATTTGAAGAACATCACTGTCACTGTGATCAAAGACGATTTATTATTTAAAGAAAGTTTGGACTTAAGGCCTAAGTCTTAAGGCCTTACACTCAAGTTGGCAAACACTGTTATAGGCAAATCATTGTACATTCGTCAGTTGTCGGCAATCATCGGGATGCATCGTACTCTACCGTTGTCAACTTCGTTCAACACCGGTAAGCCGGTGGCGAACGAAGTTGACAACGAAAGAATACGTACTTTGTCGGTGAATGGTGGTATTTAGAAGGTTGTCAACACTTGCAGTGATGGGTCTGAATCCTTAATTCCAAAAATTGACTTCGTGTTGACAAAGTTGACAACCACAGAATACCGAAATTGTCGGTGAATGGTGGTATTTAGAAATTTGTCAACACTGGCCGTGATAGGTCTGAAACCTTAAGTCTACAAATTGACTTTGGTGAAAAATTAACGAAAAATAGATTGACGTATAGAAATTTAGTTGTTCTTCTTCTTTTTCAGTTTTATCGTAACGGAGCATGAACGGAGGCTACCGGGAACGAATACACATCAGACACCACCTGGCATCCGCATGTCTTCTATGTCAGTCCTGTTCTTTGTTTTTTGTGGTTGGTACGCATGCGCGGCAAGGTCTGGGATAAGGATGATCATTAAGTTTCACCAACACTATGGCACGTGAGCCATCATAAGTATGGATTTCCATTACGCACATTTTCGATGGTCAGCCATAACTCTTACAATTTTCAGTCCAACTCACTTAAATTTCAATTTAATCTACTTGCAGCGTTCACTATGGCCTGTCTATGCTTAAAAGTGATATTTGGTCGAGCCCGTCTTTGTATAAACAGTCTGTATTTTGGTCATTTCTACAGAATTATGGTCAAAATTAGGTAAATATTGGCGTGTGTTTGGCTTGTTTCACGAGGGTTGTTCAGAAAGTTCTAATTCCCGCCGCATAACTTTGTTTAGCGGCATGCTGGGGACAAACGCTTTGCATAAATGAAAGTAATACACTTTACCTTTACAGTGATACCAAACGATATACGAAGATACATTTTTTTATTGAGTTACAACATATTTTATTAGGCCCCGGTCATACAACTGAGTAAAATTAATAAGTTAATTTATTTTCAGTATATGATACTATCATTTAAGTAAAAAATCTTTGTAAATGCGGGATGAATTTTGTCAGCTTTTGTCAATCGCTGTTTTCAATGTCAATTTAAAAGTAAGGAGGATAGCAAACGTTACTGGTTCATTGCTCGCAAAGCAAGGCGCAGTTTTTATGACGTTATTGAAATCGACGTCAACGTCATTTTTGAAGCTTTAGCAACTTTGTCTTTTATATTAATTTTAATTTTTCGACAATTTCGATTTGGACCATGCAAAAGCTTTTCTGGACAGAATTTTGGATGCTCAGGCATTTGTTTTCATTACAAAATATGATAACTTTTAGTAGAAAGTGGGAATTCGCAAGTACATAAAACGCAAATAATCCAAACTTACGGAACTGTATGGAACATAAATAAAATATTATTTCCGCGATACTTACAGGACGCAGTTGCCTGGGGACTGTGTTTAAGACGCAATGGTGAAAAAAGTAAAGACTGCTCATACATGAATTATGATCTTCTAAAGTAAAAAATTACAGTGGCTGTAGGGTATACCTATTTCAAACACGTTTAAAAATGTGTCCTTTAGAAAATATAAGATGCGTTTGAGGAGTTATCCTGACATATCACAGCTTTATATTTTTTCGCAATCCGAAGTTCTGTCTTTATGTTGCTCACCAAAATATGACGTCATGAACAGAACTTTCTGAACATCCCTCGTGTTTCCAAGAAAAAAAATTCTCTCTATTTTTCGATTCTTCTACAATGCTTGCTTTTTCGCAACAGACGCTAATGGTATGAATTATTGAAGGTTTGCACCAGTTTCTCTGTTGAAAAGTACATGAGGGTTTACGGTTTTGTTATGGTCAGCCATAACTAAACATAAGACGAAACTAACATTATATGTTTCCATCACGTTTTATCCTTCGGACATGTTGTGACATCTTGTGGTAAAAATTTAAGAAATTATGTTTTGGTAAGCCATAATGTGAGTTCCTTTAAAATGCATTGTTTACCATCACAAATGTGCGTGATGGAAATTCATAAGTCCCCTGACTGTTTGTTTGTTGTAACTATCAGTTTAAACATCTATCTAGAAGCTGTATTCGCTCTTAAGTTTTGAGCGTTGTATGCATTTTTAGCTTATTATTATGTTTCGTTCTTTGGAGCTTTGATTCATAAAACTACACCCTGAATCAATTTTATCTACACGTGATTTGATCTTACTTTTGTTATCATACAAAAAAATGCGTAAATAAATGTTCTATTCCGAAGTGTAATACGAAGCTTTTTCCTTTCTGTTACAACCATTGACTTCATTGGCAAATGAATTGTGACACACAAAAAAGGTGCTAAATTCATTTGAGCCGCATCATCAGAAAACCAACAAAGTGGTCGGGCACCTAGCGCAGACTTAGATCAACCTGGGCATCAGCCCAGTCTGATCAGAGTCTTCGCTGTCCGCATGGTGGTAGCTTGGACTCCTCAGCTACCCTTAAAGCACTTAGCGAAGAGTCTGATCAGACTTGGCGGATGCCGAGGTTGATTTAATTTTGCACTGGGCGGACAGCCACTTTGTTGGTTTTCTCGTGTCGCGGCTCAAAAGTTTGTCAACAGCAAAGGTTTAGACCAGCCTGTGCATCCGAACAATCTGGTCAGAACCTTTGCTGTTCGCACTCACTACGCAACTCCCCTAGAGAGCTACAGCTCCAATATTGAAGGCTTTTGTTAGACTTCATCGATTCACAGACGTTTAAAAATTCGCTGATCGCTGATATGTTAAGCTCCCTTTTTGCATGGAGCCGCTATAATTAGCCTTGATGACCAATGAGTATGCGTCAGTCACCAGAATAAGCTTGTATGCTTATAACGATAAAATTGAAATTCTAATGCATTTACAAATATAACGCGACGTCTGATTGGATAACGTCGAAAATTTGCGACACGAAATTCTGCATTATACTGTCGCAAATCCGATGTCATTAAGAAACGTCGCTTCCCATATGCTGACGTATGATTTTACGCTGTTGAAAGCGCTCGCTGTGGATGTAAAGTAGTAGTCTACTACTTTGAAAGGCAAAATATGATAGAGTGCATTAGAATGGGGATAACTGTGCTCAAAATTGTCATTTCGGGAGGTAAATCTTCGGTTTTATGGTCGCAAATTGCGTTTTACGGCCCCACTGACGCGTCGGTTTTATGGTCGCAAATTGCGTTTCAGGCTCCGCTGACGAGCGACCATAAAACCGACGATTTACCTCCCCAAATGACAATTTTGAGTACAGTTATCCCCAAAATGACGATACCCAGGAAAATCCACGATCACAATGCACAATTCTACCAAGACACCGAAAAAGGAAACTGAAACTACTCCTTCGACTCTTATTGATGTATTCATAGTTCTGAATTGTTTGTCCTGTTATCCTATCACTGTCACCGCCGACGAATGGATGGATAGATGACTTGCGTATTTACGTTCTTTTCAACAGTATTTCAGTCATGTCAGGACGATGGGTGGGTGATAATAAAAGTATGAGTGCAATGGAACCCGTTTACGATTGAAAAGATTCCCACCTACAACGGGCTCGAATCCGGGACCGCTGAAACAGCAGGTCAGCGCTTAACCACCTGAGCTACCGGGACTCCTTACAGCCGACAGAGGTACTTAACATTAGTTTAGTCTGGCATCGACAATGGCACGTGACTGGTAGAAAACTCAATTTATATTTCAAGCGGTAGCTCTGCTGTACGCCACTGTATTTAGATAAACGATATAAAGGCATTACTATACCTTTTACGACCTCTTACGACCCAACATCATCTAAGGCTTGAGACGACAAAAGCAACAAAGTGGCATATGCGCAAGCATAAACTCTGATCAGCCTGGGCATCCGCCCAGTCTGATCAGAGTATTCGCTTGTGCTTAAATGGTAGCTAAGGGTCAAAGCTAGCTTCATGCGGACAGTGAAGACTTATCAGACTGGACAGATGCCCAGGTCGATCTGAATATACACAGGGCGCACTTACCACTTTGCTGGTTTGGTCGTGTCGCGGTGTTATTTTCTGTTTGTGCACATCTCGCTAACAAGGTTATAGAGATCGCAAACTTTGTAAACATTTTTGTACCTACGTTTCATCACTGGCATTCTGAATAATTGTTAATCAACTACAAGGTTGGCTTGAAAAGACTTCTTCAGCGAGACCTACCGGAATCCGAGCAGTATCGAAACGTAGAATACAAATTCAGAAAGATTATTTGTAAACCTGACTTTTCAGAACCATTTAAGATTTGGTACAATACTAAATGGTACAATATTGATCTCAAACTGAAACACTGCCTGCGTGGTGGTTAACCAAATCACCGTTGACAGCGCTGTTCCCTCTTCAGTTACAAAACGCTAAGTCGGGTCTCACTCTACATGACAGAAAAAAAAAATCTGTAACGGATGGTTGCTGCCTGACCACCAATGTCTCCTGTTGAGCTCATCGATGTCAAACTACAGTCAACTCTCGATACTTCAAAGTCAAAGTTCATCTCAAACTACTGCTACATCGACGTAAATGTCAGGTCCCAACAGATTTACTCTGATCTACTATGTAAAACAAAACAAAACAAAAAAAAATTAATAATAAAAAAAAATAAAATAAATAAATATGAAAGTGTCAAAACTATATTCCCTTGATGTAAGAAGGTCTTTTGAGCCATCAGTGTTCAAGACATCGACAGTCGACTATATAGGTTTTCTTTTTATTCTTGCTTCGGATTGAACAGATTCCGCAATTTTGCTTCAGCATAGATTTCTAATGATGATTTTGTTGATGTCTCACTCATACTCAATTAATCTATACACATTATTCCTATGCAGACTTAGACCTCCGAACTATAGTAAGTGCACATACTTTCGCCAATAACTGACCACTGCCCTTCTTGAATCGGCTGAAGAGGAAGATTCAATCTTCAGGAAAGTAAGTGGCTGGACCTAGTATCGAAGCCGGGACCTCTGGCTCTTGAGTCAGACACTGTACCTACGGCGCTAGGCGGCCTATCTGTTTTACATAGAAATATTGTGAGACTGGTATGTAAACAATTATGATGGAGTTCAAAACCGGCAAAGCTGGAACTATGTACTTGGGGGCAATACCAATCCCAGCCTGTGCTGTCGACCGAGTCAATCAGTTATCACACATACAAAAGTGATGTCGATCGAGACAATCGGCAGCAGTACCACTTCAGTTGACAACCATTAGCCGGAGTGTAATTTACCGTCATAGGTGTTGCTTCAGTCCGAATTCTCGGCCGACAGCCAAATTCGGTCACAGAGAACTTGTGACTACAATGCGACCTCTTTGTGACTGATTTCTCTTGCGACTGACTGGCGACCCCGGTCGACGAATTGCAATTGATTTTCCTAGTGTTTCCCCCAAAAATGAAAAAGGGCATTGCACATTTTCTCAGAAAAGGAACTGAATATGCTTTCACAAGAAGATCACTTTCTTGCTTTTATATTAGCTGACAGAGATAAAGTTTAAATATTGTAATAAGTCTTGCAATTAATTATTAGCTGCAGCAGCATCTTCTCTTGAAGTGTTGTAATTGATATGAAGCAAAATTCAACACTCAACATTAGAGTCTGAACTCGATGATAATACGTAAAGGATTTCCATCTGCTCTCTGTTTTGTTTACCGTTTTTGTGTGTTGTATTTCTTTCTCCCTATTCGGTTTTGTTTATTTTTTTTCATTTTCTATTTTTATGTTTTTAAAGTTAAGTAAACATTATAGTCTAAAACATTTTTAGTATCCTAATAGTTATTATGATTTTTTATAACTAAAATTATAATTGTTAACTATTATTATTATCAGTCTTTATAATTTTTATTTATTTATCCATTTATTTATTGTTGTTACTGTTATTATAGTCATTGGTTAAATATTTTTTTCAAAAAGACAATCTGACACAGAATCTAGTTTTGCAAAAGCATTTACTTGAAATTTCTTGTTATGTTGTCTCCCTTAAATTTCTATTTATTTCTATTTCAGTTATTTATTTATCCACTTTCATTGTCAAATGATTTTTGTTTTAGGGTACATGGAGCTGTCAAAATCTGTTAAAGTATATGAAACAATGTTAAAATTCTGTTTTAAGACACAAAATTACCCATGCACAAGACAGAAATATGAAAACATATAATGTGCCTAATTTTGTGTTGACCACAAATTAACCCACATACATAAGCCTTAGCAAAATTACCTTACGGGGCAAGGGACATGTGAAAACACCTATCACCCTGCACATCTGTTAGACTTAACAGAGTTTTGCACCTACAGTCTATGGTCCAAGGAAATCTAAAAAGTGAAAATTAAAGTCTCTGAACGTAGTGCGCATGTTGATTTGTGTAGTTGTGAAACAGAGCTATCGGCCCCTTTTCACGCGACGAACCCTCAAACATTCGTCGGCAATTCTTTAATTTTTAGTTTGTTGTCTGTTGACTATTTCCATTACCAATAGTCAGCAGAACAAACAGCCGGGTACTGTCCAATTAGGATACTCAGAATGTAAAGAGACTGAACCATTATTTTGCGATAGGTGAAACCCTAGCGTATCATAAAATGGCCAGCCTGTTAATGTAACAAGGTATTATAAATTCAATATATTCTATTAGACAATATGGGGTAGTGTAGAGGTACCGTGGCGACTTTGCAGACAGAAGGTCTCAGGTTCGAATCCGGGTCAGTCTGAAATAATTCTTTTTTATCTGTTATTTAGAATTAAACTGTATAATTTGATTTCTACAGTTCTCCAGTCTTAGATTTTAATATTTTATCTGCCTTTGATCTGTTTTATGGCTCCTGGAGACAGTGTTTCAGTCTACATCGAGTCGTCCAAGAGAGAATGAGAAAGAAAAGATCTGATAGCGGAGAGAAAAATGTTCAAACAAACTCGATCCGCACCTACTGCAAGTACAGTAGGCCCTTGCCCTCCAAATTTGTAGGACGCCCCGGCACTGAAATTTACCCATCGCCCAAACACGACCACCCCCATCATATGCATTCAAAATCTGTTCGTTTTGTCTAATATAGCTGGTACAACTAGTTTCTAAATTTATATTGGCAAAGCAGTAGGGGTTTTAGCCACCATGTGCTGAAACACACATACACAGAAATGAAAAAAAAACAACAAACAAATAAATAAAGAAGAAAAAAGAAAGAAAGAAATAATGATGTCAAGGTTCGAAACTTCGCTTTCATGTTTGTCAGTCCAACTTTCGATATTGATACCTCTATTTAACCTCTACGCCACACTTTGTTTTGCCTAAAGTGATTGTAAATAATAAGTATATCGCTTATTTGGACATTTAACATCCCCGTCTTGAACAATAGGCATGTTCCAATATAGTAAACAAACAGTGACGTTACTGTCACAATAGCCCAACTGGACAGTATTTTTACGGGGCAGTGAGTTTATTGGCGACTGGATAAGCGGATTAATGTCGACACAGTGTGTTTGTTCAATACATGTACTTGCATTGTCAAAACAATTGCGCTGTGAATACACATGTTGATATCTCTTTACCGAAGGATGAAGTTTGGAGCAAAACAGGCATGACGATGAAAACGGTCATTTTCTCTACCAATATCATCGCCGATAAGTCGCCGTACAATCGGTTATAGTTTTAGCGCACAATCGGCGATCAATCGGTGACCTTTCACGGACAAAGTTTCTGTGACAAAGTAGATTTGGCATAGAAATATTTGCTCGTGTGAATGTAAAATATGCCATATTTATTTGCCAAATTTATATGGTAAAGTTATATGACAAACAAAATTTGTCCATGTGAGCAGAAAATTTGATAAAGAATATGTAAAAAAAACTAGCATGGCGATAAACACAGAAAACTTTGCTCATATTCAACTCCGTTTAATTTTGAACAAAGTATACTTTAAAAAGAAAATGTGACAGCAGCAAATATTTCCTTGCCAAAGTTTAATTGACAAAGATTCTATGTCACATTTTCTTTACCAAATAGTTTGCTCCGTGTGAACGCAAAATGTTTGACAAACTTTCTTTGTTACAGTTTCTGTGACAAAGAAACTTTGGTCGTGTGAACGAGGCTTAACTGCTCGGCGAAGGATCGACGACAGGTTTGCAACTAGTTAAGAGTGATCGGCGATCAATCAGTGAAGAATCGGTGACTCTTCGGCGACTGGTGGCAACTGAAGGCGACTTGTCTGAGACTGGGACCGTTTTGCAACCAAGTTTTCTGTATTTTAACGCGTTGACTTGGATGAAATCATTTCTGTGCAAGTTGACGACATGATAGCACCTCGACACATGCGGCTGCTGCGCTTTCAAAGAGAAAGCCAACTCTATTATACCTACAAGGGGACTTTGCTCTAATACTGATTGGATATCGTCGACGCAGATTACTGAATTATCCGGGGCATTGGGATCAAATACTCTGCACCTGACTGCACTGTGCTTAACCTGTCAAACGTTAAAGCCGCTCTATAATCTGGTGGCATTGGTTTCCCTCATGATGAGCCGCTTCCGAGAGACTATGAGTTCATGCCATATTTCTTTGTGAGTGACAATGCATTCCTTTTACATTCCTAATTAATGAAACCATTTTCGACTTGGAATCTGAGAGAGAAGAATAGAGCGTGTTTAATTACAGGCTCTTTAGGGCGAGACAAAATTATAGAAAATGCAACCGGCATCCTGGCAAACCGATTTCGCTGCTCCCTAACCTCATGCTTCAGGAACCAGACACTGCTGTTACATCACATCTAAATGCATTTGTCTCCTCAACCTGAAGCGCATTAGATACCCGGGCCTACAGAAAGCGCAAGTTGATCGTGAAGACGATAATCACCAAGTGGTATTGGTAGTCTGAAGAGATGATTGTTTTTGCTAGCGACCTTCTTCCATGAACGTAGGCCGCACATTGTCTGTCTAGTGATGGTTGTAAGGGACGATGTAAATTAAAAATACCCACTGAAAAGTTATAAAACATGAAACAAATAATATTAATATTTAAGTTTACATATATTATAATGCATTTTTTTTCTCCACTCAAAGTCTGGCTGAAGTGAAATATTTAAAAAAAGTACATATCACCCGATGCAAGTGATAAACAGGACTTGCTAGAGTAAGATAAATCAGGTGTATTTTCTTTATAAAACAGAAAAGAAAAAAAATAATAATATCCAGGAGAAACAATCCAAGAAACCTCATCATTTCCCATAATACGTTGTTTATTAGCAACCACACTGCAAAGAAATCCCGAGGATTTCACGGTAAAAACACTGCAACTGGCTGACAGGCCCTTTACGGTAATAAGTACGGAACAGTACCTTGATATTTAAAGGTGGAAAACGTATTATGTGAACACCTTGTTTTAATTCCGATTTTGATTTTTTATTGATTATTGATTATAAAGAAATTAAATATGTATATTGTAAAACAGTTCTTATTCAGTGCAATCGATTTTGAAATTACAAACATCTACGGGAGTTATTTTACATTGTATGACTTTCTTGATTTTTTGAGTGTGATTGGTTGGTATTTTAGTTTTCGATCAACTGATGACGTATAATCGGTTCAGACAGAACATAAAAATATCTCTTTATGCTTAGCACATCATCGCTGTATGTATCTTATACGTCAGCACAAAAATGCAACTGTTACTGTAACAATAGGTGAACTGATTGTACGAGGCATTTGCCTGAGACAAGAGATGTTCCCAAACATTAGCGGTTGTTACCAACTCCCCTGTCATACTCTCGGACCGCTTAGGCTTGCTCTGCTGGGCTGGAAAAGCGAACCCAATAAGTCCAGGAGTGTTGAAAGGGTGAAGACCAGGGGCCGTATTCATAAAACAACTTAAGTCGTTGTTATGCTGTTGCTAAGGCTAAATTTCTTAGAAGGAGATTCCCTACAACTATGAAATTTGCTCTGAAGGAACAGTCTTACAAAGACTGTTCCTCCAGAACAAATTTCATAGTTGTATGGAATCTCCTTTATAGATATTTAGCCTTAGCAACAGCATAGCAACGACTTAAGTGGCTTTATGAATACGGCCCCAGATTAAAAAGTCTTTTTGGTAATTCGGCAGATAACATGCCCGCGAAGGATGGGGATGGTCCGAATGTCTGAGAGGGATACTTATGAATCAATAGCACGGATTGAACACGTTGTCATTGCTGCTGAGTCCTAAGTGCTTGAGGGATATTGCATGGTCTCTGTTGGCTGCACGGAGAACATCTGTTGGAAAGAGGGATTCTGACGGAACTGTCTGAGCATCACCATGTTTCCAGCTTGGGAAGAGAAGAACCGGTCGTCCGTCAGAAGGTTGATCTCAGCAGAAGGAAGTATGCTCAGGTGCTGGCGGGTAGTAGGCATCACTGGCCTTTTGTAATACCCCAGCCCCTCACTCCTGTCTATAAATCTGATTGAAAAGTCGTTGAATATGACAGTCCGTTAATAGTAACGAATTTTTGTATTCAATGATGATTACCTCTAATGCACTCCTGCTGCTAGCGGCAATGTTCGTCATTCATGTAGACAGTTTATCCTCAAGGGTATTTGCTTTCTTTTCCCTTTTATGCTAGTAATTACAAGGGCAAAAGGCTGAGTGGGATGAGCCACCACACTTTGGACACTCCAAGATCGAATAATGTCATCGACCTCAGACCAACCAACAAGAGAGGGAAAAACAAGAACATGTTAATTGTATAATTGAGCAGCGAAACAACAAAACCAACAAAGTGGCATGTGCACTCAGCGAAGATTCAGATCAGCCTGGGCGTCCGCACAGTCTAACAAGAATCTTCTATGTAGGCTAAAAGGGTAGCTTAGGGTCTAAGCTATCCCCATGCCGACAGCGATGACTCTGATCAGACTAGGCGGCTGCCAAGCCGATCTTTGTCTTCGCTGGGCGCACCTGCCACTTTGTTGGTTTTGTCATGTCGCGGCTCATTTATACAATTAAGATATGTTGTTTTTCCTAAGAAAGAAAGAAATTTTTTTCTTATTCCACAATTTAATTCTTTGGCATAGACAAACAAATATTGATGCCCGGTAGATGAAAGCTTAATATGAGCCGCGACGCGACAAAACCAACAATGTGGTTGTGTGCCCAGTGCAGACTCAGATCAACCTGAGCATCCACCCAGTCTGATCAGACCCTTTGCTAAGCGCTAACAGGGTAGCTAAGGGTCTGAGCTACCTCCATGCGGACAATGAAGACTCTGATCAGACTGGGCGGATGCCCAGGCGATCTGAGTCTGCGCTGGGCGCACAACTACATTGTTGTTTTTGTCGTGTCACCGCTCATATGTTGTTTTATTGCCCTTGACTCTGGAGTGGCGGTACCCTTGGAGACGTTTATCACATTAAGGCGTCCTTGGAAAACAGAAGATAAAAGGTAAGATTAATTACATGACCATATAAACTGATAGTTTTTCTTTTTTTTTCATCTAACAGTCAAATGGAAGCAATTACAAAGCAGCCCCATGCAAGGACAAAAACAATTGTTGCAATAATCCAACGCTGTGTTTATGTTTTCCGAGAAATTACAGTGCTAACTTAAAAGGCGACCCAATTAATTCAAATCATTTTACTTTTATCTTACAATTTATACTTGAACTTAATATGTATACCTTGTATATCAAACGTAATTGTGACAAAACTACCTTGGTAAATGTAATCCGACCCAGGAGCAGTCTTGTCAGGATCTGCAATGCTATAAAGCAGGAACGTTTGAGACCTACAATAAGTCGTTTTAAATTTCATGCAGGTCAGTAGTTGGTGAAGTTTTTCCTGTATTTTGGACAATAAACCCATTAATGTCCGGCGGACTATTCTAGTGTAATCAAATAGATGAGTCCAAGTCTATATTTATCATTTTCATTTTTAAGTTATGTAAAAATATCTATTTGCCTTTTGCAAATAGTGTAGATCCTGATCAGACGCCGCGTCCTGCGGCGTCTGATCTGGGTCTGCACGGTTTGTCTGTGTCACATTTGTGGAATTCGAGGTATTAATGGGTTAAGGAGCGAGGGTTGATTGAGAAGTAATGTCCATGCACTATAACTGATGTAAAATGAGAAGAAAGCGACAGCATTTCATATCTGAGTATAACATGTCATGGTAACTAAACACGCCACACATCAATGACGTTATTGACGTTCCAGACGAACTTTCGCTTTTTTGTTATTGCTTTCCAAAGTCGTGTCTCCGTTGTTCCAGCTTACCACTTATGTATGTTTACCCATGGGCATCTAATATTTCAATATAATTTGAATGGCCCCCACCTCATGTTCAAGACTTCATAATGTTCGAATTGCAGAACTTTGACTTCATTTATCATATGACGTCGCATCTGAGAGTGTAATAAAGCCATGCATTAAATGCGATAATCCACTAGTGGATTAAATAAGCAATTTACGTCGTAGCGTTATACGTTGACGCCCATAAAAACGTCGCGTTTTCTAATGGCGAAATCGTGACGTTTTAGTGCAAATTCTGCTGATAAAATGCAATTTTAGTGTCATATGATAAATAGAATCTTGCATTCGTGCTCCTGTATTACTGAATTTATTAAACTCGTTGGGGAAAACCGATAAGATGCTCGGCAAAGCCTCGTATCTTATCTTTTTCCCCAACTCGTTTAATAAATTCAATAATACATGGGCACTCATGTAAGATCCTCTCTTTATGGGGTCTAACAAGAGGTATGTTCCCTGACATTACACCTACAGGTCTTCCGGTTTTCAGACGATCGTCCGGCGACTCATTTGCGACATTAAAGCGCTGACTCCACCTGTACATAATGCACAATTCTCTGTAGGCGACAGAAATATGTTTCGTCATCACATTAAATTTAAATTTGATTTGGCGAGTTAGATATTGATTTGATGAACTTAACGTTATTATAACGTGCGATGACATGGTGCCGTAGGTATAATTTGAACGTCCGTTTAACTAAAACGGTACAAAAGTTCCAACTTAATATTTATTCAGTTAATCAGAGTCGAAATACACTGTACCCTTATATTATTTTTATAACAATGCCACGATGAATAAGTGCGCAATAGACACAGTGACATTAATTTTGGGCCTACCCTTGTATATAAGTACATGAGCTTTGTAATACCTACATTACATTTGTTCTCGTAGTAGGAACTTACAAGAACCTTTAATTTTCCATGACGAAGGAGAAAAACAACTAATGCGTGCAAGAACTTCCCTAATTATTTTTTCTTGGTAATTGGACAATTTTTGTTCTCTTTACCTTAAAACTTTCGTGCATCTAGGCTGAATGTAATAATTTACTTCCAAACTGAGAGTTAATTATTACGGTCGGCCTGACTGTATGAAAGATTAAAAGTACAGATCACAGAAAAAAAAAAGATTTTCAACCTGTAATTTCTTTCAAAGGTCTACACCAAAATCACAGACACTCAGACAGTACATATAAGGCGTTTTCTAGAATTTTACGTTTTTGAACTGCCCGCAGCTGTGTTGGATTGTGTTACGAAAAAGATCAACAAGCTTGGTACGGTATATTTTATGTTTACCCCTTCTCAAAGTCTATACTATTTCATTATTTGGATATTTATTTAATGAAATTTAAGATCGTTTTAATTATTATATAATTAATTTGGTTTAAAGATTTTAATTACTAACTAGTAAATATTACCATACCTGTTAATGGATTAACTGTAATATACCATGTATGTATGCATGTATGTATGCATGTATGTATGCATGTATGTATGTATGTGTGTATGTAGACACTTAAAACGACCTTTAAGTTTAGAAACAACATGAGAAAGTGGCCGAAAAATAATGGGCTGAGCAAACTGAAGACTGATCGTACAAAACACACACATATGTTAATTACGGTCAGACAGGACAAAATAGAGAATTCACTTTTCTGGTAAAACAATATGTCATAAAAAGTGCAGTGTTTTATGAATCAGTTCATGACTTTTCATTTTGCGTGAAACAAATATTTCTTTTATAAGGACGTCGTGATAGTATGAAGTCTTTTTTATGCAAAATTAATGGCGCTCATATATTCTTATTAATCACTATTATCCTGCAGATTGTTAAGGTATTGAAATGAATTCTATAACAGAATGCGTTCTTGCAGGCGGCTTACAAAAGCTATACTGTCATTTCCGCCTAAACTCTACACATTAAGTGTGATTCTAATGCACTTATAAATATAACGCGACGTCTGATTGGATAACATCAAAAATTTGTGACAGTATATTCTACGATATACTGTCGCAAATCCGACGTCGTTATAAAACGTCGCTTCTCATTGGCTGACGTTTGGTTTTACGCTGCTGATAGCGTTTGCTATGGGTGCAAAGTAGCACACTTTCAAAGGTGAAAATGTGAAAAGTGCATTAAAATGGGGATAACTGTATCTAAAGTTGTCATTTGGGGAGGCAAACCAATAACACAATAGCAATGCCTTTTACCACGTAAAGGATTATATATATGAGCCGCGACACGAGAAAACCAACAATGTAGTTGAGCGCAAAGGGCAGACTCAGATCTGCCTGGACATCCGCCCATTTCATCAGACTCTTGGCTAAGCGCTTAAAGGATAGCTTAAGGTCTAAGCTAGCTCCATGCGGACAGCGAAGACTCTGATCAGACTGGGCGGATGCCCAGGCTGATCTGAGTCTGCGCTGGGCGCACAACAACATTGTTGGTTATGTCGTGTCGCGGCTCATATAAGTAACGTCTCCAACATATATATCTCAAATTTTGATATGTTTTAATGAAACAATGTTTTAGAAATAATATAAAGATTTCATCGCGCTATGAGTTCTCTGAGTAGTTTTCTTATCTAAACTAAACACCCTATTTAGATAATGTCAAGCTGAGAGGAACGCCAAGAACGGTTCAATTTATCTTATCTTTCCGACAAAACTCTTATAAGTTGTTAATTAGAATTTTATCAGTAAAAAAATCCGGAACAAATGTTTAAATACCTAATTTCTTCAGTTAGAACACATCGGGGGTTCACGTGTCGCAAGGAGGTATCTCCAGATGTACGTGACTTCGCGGAAAAGGTTTCGATCATTCACGCTGCTTTAAACATATAGGCCATTGGTAAACCACTAGTAATTATGTGACCATTTCTCGACTAGCCGTAGGAAGGCTTCAAACTCAGTACCTGTCTGTGCAGCTTAAAGATGCTACAGTATAGGCTTCCTGGACAAATTGTCAAAACCGCTGCTGGCACCACATTTTCGGGTCTCTTGTAATAGTCTGAGATGACATCAAAGACTCTGTACGTGTCGCATTACGGAGGCATTTTGTAACCTGTATTACTACAGCTGTGTCCGTATATATGATTGGGTTGGTTGTTAACAGCCTGATTGTGTCTCTGATCCGCGACACGACAAAACCAGCAAAGTGGCATAAGTGCCAAGCAAACACTTAGACCAGCCTGGGCATCCGTCCAGTCTGATCAGAGTTTTTGCTGTGCGCATAAAGGGTAGCTAAAGGTCTAAGCTACCTCCGGGCAGACGGCAAATACACTGAGTCTTCGCTGGCGCACATGCCACTTTGTTGGTTTTGTCCTGTCGTGTTTCAATTATAGTATTTTAGTTAGCTAGCGCCACAGTCCTCTGAGCGTGTTTAATGTAATTTATCATATGACGTCGCATCTGAGAGTGTTATAAAGCTATGCATTAAATGCGATATTCCACTAGTGGATTAGATATGCAAATTACGTCGTAACGTTATACGTTGACGTCCATAAAAACGTTGCATTTTCTAATGGCGAAATCGTGACGTTTTAGTGCAAATTTTGCTGATAAAATGCGATTTTATTGTCATATGATAAATAGAATCTTGCATTCGTGCTCCTGTATTATTGAATTTATTAAACGCGTTAGGGAAAATCGATAAGATGCTCGGCAAAGCCTCGCATCTTACCTTTTTCCCCAACTCGTTTAATAAATTCAATAATACATGAGCACTCATGTAAGATCCTCTGTTTGACTAAATGAGAGCTCAATGATCAGGAACCGACAGAATAGCTTATCACATCCTGTCCTAAACACAATGAAAGTGAACAAAATAAAAATAAAAATGGCACCACGAAGCAAAACAAAGAAAAAACGACAAGTCCTGTAGTCCACTCGATCCCAGCAGATGGCAGCGGGGTTATTCTAAATAAATAGAAAGACGACATACAAAGACTATTATCGTCAACCACAACAGTAGCGCCGCCCTGAAATGGACAGTAATAATTTACCTGGGCGTGGGATGGTGGCGGAAGTGTGTGGGGGGGGAGGGGGGACGGGGGCTACTATAATCGAATTTACGTTCGCACAGCCCTAGCCCTGAATAAGGTATGATGTGGGTCGCTTCATTAACTTACAAGTTGTTTGGTGCGAGTGAAGGACTTCAAACCAATCGCTGTATAAAAAAATTTCAATTTAGTGTCCCCGTGATCTTTCAATGAATTCAAGTTGTACAACAGTCTGTTAACAAGTTTTTTGTTTGACGAAAACAGGTTTAAAGCTATCCTTTTTGCCTGAGATGCCACAAGGGTGTCTTTTTGTATCTTTTAATAGTTTCAACTGGCACCGTAGAGGTAGTAAAGGGTGTTTGAAGATTTAACTGATACCCTATTGTCCTACCCAAGTAAACTTCTGTGAATAAGTACCGAATTTGTCTCAAAGTAACCAGCTACAAAATCAAAGGTCTATAATCGCAATACATGTATATAGAAACTTAGACAGATCCGAAGTATACACAAAGCATTTAAACAGACATTTGGGTATTATTAATAGAATATGCCCTCTTATGTGGGAGTATAGTGGTCTTCTAGCAGTCTGCGATCGAAATATGTGCTAAATATTTTAAACCCTGCATATACCATCTGTAGTGCATATAAGAAATTGGCACCGATCATAGAGCAGCTACAAGAATAAAAGAAACGTTTTCCTTTGCATGCAAAGAAACTTTAGCTTCAAAGATTTCGACAATTTCATTTTCCAAGAAGGAGAGTACGAGATAAAACGAAAATATTCTGCTTTTCTTTTACATTTCCATCGCAAACTAGTTCGTCAAATGGGGCAGATGTATCGTTAGAGCAATGGCCAGCTTTGGTTTAGACCGGCAAGCAGCCAGTATCTTGAACGAAGTCGAAGAATGAACAGTACGGTGATTGTCGGTGTTTAGTCATGTTTACTTAACTGCCTATATTTGCATACAATGGAAATACTTTTTCGACGCAGTCGTACGTATAACTTCATTGCGTTTAACCTTTGTATAGAAAAAGTACATGTCAGGAGGTAGTCTTAAATCTATTAAAATATTTAGGCTTATGATAACTTTTGTAAAAGTTTAATGTCGCAAGGCTTTATAATTGATACAAGGAACGGGTTGAAACTGTTTGCAATGTATGACAATTTCTGATTCAAGATTATACCAGAGAATTTTAAAGAAATAAAGTCAGAGTATGAGTCTTGTGTGAATTTAGTATGAGATATTCATAAGCCTTTTTACACTGCAACGTACTCGTATATCTTATTTAAAAGATATTTCTTGTTTGGTTTTATTTCAGCTCTGAAAATGACGACTGACCAGCCATTCATAGCTTCAACGGTTGACGACAACGAGTCAACAACATTGCTTGATCTGACAAACACTTCACTCTCTCCGTTAAAGGAAACATTCGCACTGGCAATATCAGAAGATGGAATCAAGACGTTTTCCCACCTAGCACGGACCTATATAGGTCCAATCGTTGGTATTATAGGATTTACTGGCAACAGTTTTGGGGTCGGTGTGCTCTGGCGTCAGGCTAAACAACAAAAGCTGTCAATCTTCTGGTACCTATGTACGCTGACTTTCGTAGATGCCCTCTTTCTTGGATTAGGCGTTATAGACGGCATCCCGCATGCAGTGCAAGCCTACGACAAACAGTTGGCTAAATATCTTATTGCGCATTTTAGACGTGTTCTGGCTTACTGCGATATAACATGTATACACACAGCCAGGTATATAGTTCTTGTGATGTCTTGTGAAAGACTGATATCTGTAATTAGACCATTTCATGTCAAGGACACGTGGTTTGCCAAATACCCAGGAAGAATGATGTTTGCATGTGTAATTTTCAACGTTCTATTTCTATTGCCAGTTGTTATTCTTGCAACTGTGGTTACAAAACAAGTTGACGGACAAACCGAATACATATTTACTTTTAAAAGCTACGACACTTTCTTTGCTCAGTATTGGGTAGTTGAAGCCATTGTTCACAGTTTCATCCCGATGTTCTTTATGGTTTCCATTAATATTGCGATTCCTGTACAGTTTTATAGGGCATCCACGAAACTCCGCGACTCTCGAAGCGCCAATTCAGTCAGCCAGCAAGGAAAGATAACTATAACTGTAATGGCGATCACTATAATGTATATCTTTTTATCGATTCCCCTGATGGTTGTTAAGATTCTTCAATATGCTCAACCTGATTTTAACATGACTGGCAGGTATAGACTTGTGTTTTGGTTTATTTCCGACCTCGGAAAGTTACTCGCCTACTTCAACTCGGCTAACGACTTTCTCGTCTTTTTCGTGGTTTCGAATAGTTACAGAGCCGTGTTCAAGTCAATGTATTGTAAGCGCTGTAGTGCCCAGAAGAAATTAGGCACCAATGATAGAGCAACTACGAGAATGAACGAAACGTCGTCCTTTGCAAGCAAAGAAACTTTAGCTTCAAACATTTCGACTATTTCAACCTGAGCTGTTTGGAAAATAAAAGATATGACGCTAGAAAGGTATTTTATACGGGCGGCCTCCTCGAACACAGATATCTCATATTCAACTACGCATTCGTTTAGTCGAGTATAATAGAATTTATGATGGGGTTTAGGCTGAGACAAGGAACTACCTTCTAGATAACTTTGTCGTTTGCTCTTTTGCGAGCCTTCTCAAGCATAAAACTTAAAAGGTCTGAAAACGAGCCTGAGATTTCCCTGTCGAGGTCTCATCGAAATACTTGATTTCTCACCCAACAGATTAAATGGAAGAAAAAAAGAACAGCCATTGAATGCGGAACCTTTTATTCATGCAATCACTATACACAGTCAGCTAATTTCCTGTTGATATTTCTGTCCTGTTAATTTCATCTTCTGCATGCATTTTACATGATGCAGCCAATCTAAAATCTACATTAAATTTTAACCACAGCATTGGCTGTCAATTTCAAATTCTGCATGCAATTTACAAGACAGGTAAAAGTGAATTTGATGAAATTTGCATACTTTTTACTTTTAACATGATTGTGGTTATATTAAGCAACGACTGACAAACTGAGACAGAAGTTAAGACCCTAGGCTATGACAGCAGACCGAGAGAAAAAACAACCCAGGTACCCCTAGAAAATGGTATGCTTGTCCTATGAGTGAGAAATTTATGAATATTCTGCGAGATCCATCGGAATCAACTAGTGAGCAACAATGCCTCTGATCAAACTATGGATCTAGAATTCAGCACAAGACAGACGAGGTTTATCAGATTGTTTAAATATGAAATAATACACATATACGTCTTATCGCGATTTTAGAAAGGGAAACAATATTGGTGGCTTCTTGTTTTCTGTGCTAGACAAAAAGAGCAATTTCCCATTTAGACTTGATCTCCATTTAGAATGGAGGCGGAAATGAAAATGGCAGAGTTGCCTCCAATGAAAATCTACCCTACTATTGATCTCAAACACACAGTGCTGCAACCTCCTGGCAACTAGCATGGTACTAATTTCAGATCTGACCCCTCCATGCTTTACGGCGATCCTCACGATAGAGGCTTAAGTCGGTTTAATATCACTTCCAACATTCTTTAAATGTATATATTGTCTTAAGTGTTGTACAAATTGTCCTCAGTTCTCTGTAATGCAGTCGATGTGGTTTCTATATACATGTACATGTATATAAATCACTTTTAACTTACTTTTTTATCATAGCATAGTTGTCCAAGAAAATCTGACTGTTGTAATTTACATTTGTCTATAAAACTAGTTGAAATTAAACTTTCAAAAAAAAAAAAAAAAAAAAAACACACACACAATATTGCCTTTCTGGCTTTAAATTTATTTTCTGATTTATTGGCAAAAAATGTTCAATGTTTTGATGGATTTATACATATCACTCAGAAGGAAGTTGAAAAGAAAAATCTTAAATTTAACCCGTGCCTAAACAACCCACTTTGCATTGTGAATTTGCTGTTATATTATATTTTATTTGTAAATTGCAATCTGGGGCAAGGGAAGAAAGATAGTCTTTAGCTAAAAAACTGAATCGTGGGTAAGTTAATTGCACCCTTTATATCTAAAATAATGCTTAAAGGCCTGGATTGTCGTCCACCCGGCCAGCAGATTTTACCTGTATAGGTAATGTAATTGGGCAGTATAGGTGGGCGGAGCTTAAGCCACGCTGCTGATAAGAGATATTCAACTTGTAATGCATTTACAGTTTTGCAATAAATGGTCATGAATTATATTTTGAGGTGTGATAGAAAAATCAGAAATCTTGAAGTTTTACCTTTTATTTTGTTCCCATGATGAAAATAAAAATCATAATTCTTACAATATGAATAAAAATTGTCTGATATAGATTTGCAGGTCTGAACTAAAATCTGTCCATTATTTCATAGATCATTGTATTTATTTCAGTCAAAGAGAAATATGCACTTGTGTAATATTTGATATTTATTATAATTTTAATGATAAAATTATTGATAATAAAATAAAAATTATTATAATAATGAAATAGTAATAATAATAATAGTAATTGTAATGAAAGCAAAGGTAATGAAAATAATGAGAAAAATTGTTTTAGTTATCAAAATAATAATAGTTGAAATAAAAAAAAGTATTCAATATTATTTATCTTTTTCTTTCATTTATTATTATTATTATCATTATTTTTTTTTTTTATTATTATTATTATTATTATTATTATTATTATTATTATTGCTTTTGTCATCCCTTCTGAGTTAAGGGATTATTATTGAAGTCATTACAAGATTTATGATGAATATCGAAAGAATCTGTATGCAAAAATAAATGATAATAAAACTAATAGTAAAGGTAATGAAAACAAAGCTGATGAACATAATAACTTGAGGTTGCTTGTTTGTATAATGCAATTATCCCAGAATAAACAGATTAAATTCTATTGGTGTCATAAAGACTTAGTTGTAAAAACACTTCACTGACCCAGCTGATAAGACCTGTCAATCATTTTACAGGTGACCTTTATCAATAGCCATTAGCCAATCAAAATGCAAGACAGAGCTCTCGACCCTTTGGACACTAAAATCATACTGAGAGAAATGAGCCTAATCTGCTTTTTATAGTCACGGCTGGCCTTTAAGTCCATATTATTTAAAGGCCTTATTGCTTTAGGGAGGTAACTTCGGACAGCGGGTAAATCCGGACCTACCATTGCAAACAGTGAAAATCCTGATGAGACGGCTCATCATTATGAGCCGTCTGATGAGACGGCTCATCATTATAAGCCGTCTTATCAGGATTTTCACTCTTTACCCACTTATTTTTGTTTGAATTCCAAACAACTGTCTTATAAAAGAAACAATGTCGCTGTCCAAATTTACCTGCTGTCCGAATTTACCCGACTTGATCCTATCGGTGGTATAAATTCTTGAATTATTCTGTCATGAAGTAGCGCTGCAAGATTTTCAGTGCAGTTTCGCCATTGTAAATGACTGTTATTAGCCAACTTTTAATAACTAGGGTCAAGTCAGGTACATTCGTACAGCAGGTAAATTCGGACAGTGACATTCATTCCTGTATAATATGTCAAATGTTTGGAATTGAAACAAAATAAACTGGGCAAACAGAGCAAAATCCTTATTCTGAGCCGTCTTTTAATGATTTTCACTGTTTGCAATAGTATGTCCGAATTAACCCGCTGTCCGAAGTTACCAGACCCTAAAGCATCCTTGAATTTCACACAAATAGGTTTTGGAAAACAATATGGGTCATTTCGGTAGTAAACTAAAACTATCTATTTACGACATAATAAACTTAAAACACAATGTACAGGATGGCACCCTGTTCATCGTCCCAACTGTGTTTATATTAATTTGTTCGATGGGGAGCCCCCAAAGTGCATTTTTTGGAGCAATGTCATTTTCCAAAAATAAACTCTCACTACTTTTTGGTAGTTATATGACTGTTTACACATCAAACAATAACTCATTTAATATGAGGGGTTAACCGCTGTTCATAATATTTTGCGTTGACTGTTGAGACGTTTTTAGCACTAAAAGGACTATGGAGACTTTATGAATATTACATGTTATCAGCAATTAAAGTATACACATCAATAAAAGCATATTTATCAAACTTATAGTACATACGAAAACAAATGGACTCATTTTCAGAATGCGAACATTTCCTCTACCCATCTTAATAAAATGTTAGTCTTGAGACATGATACATTGTCAGAAACATCACTGTTTAAATCGTGTTATGATGCAGAAGTCCACATATTAACACATTTGCTACCAGAGAATGCTACAATAAGTTCTCGATACAACTCGGCCAAACTGCATTGATACTGTCAGAGGTCATTTATCCACTTCACATAGCTACATACACTACTCAAAATATTTAAAGGAGCACCAAATGATTTTTCCATAGATGACAGTGCAACGCATCCCCACTTTGAGAGTCATTTACTTTCAATGGACGAGGACACAGAGTTTCCATTCAATTTGCCAATTTTCAAAGAGGATCTCGAAGTTACAGACAGCGCTGATTTTGATCCAATATCTATCCTGCTATTGTCCATGGACTGATTTTTGTGAAAAATGGAATTTTGGTAAAAACCTTGTAATTTTTAAAACAGATGAAAATCATGAAAATTTCAACCACAATTTTGAAAACGATCATTTTGTTTACAAAACTGAATGTCCTACAAGGTAACCGTTTGAAAGCATCACTTTTAACTCAAGTTTGTGAGATTTCATTGACTTATGTAAAAAAGGCCTCAATTTCAGGAAATTCGAAAATTGCCAAAAGTTGTTCCATGAAAATGATTAGGGCATCATTTCTATTGAATTTTTAGCTGTCTTAAACTTTGATCTTTCTTCAAAATGCTGCAAAAGAATGGGAAATTCTCGGCCGCTGGCGGTCGAATTTATAGACCGTTGAAATGGGTGTATATTGTAGTAATGTCTATGGGAAAATATCAACTGCTCCTTTAAATATTTTGAGTAGTGTATATACATTCTTCGTGTATATACTGAAAAGTCTATAATAGTAAACCATTGGAACGTAATGTAGTTTATATTCCAATAATGACATTGAGCTACGACGTCACATGACTTTAAATGGAGTCAGAATAAACCATGGTCTCTATATTCTGATTGGACGTTACCCACAAATTGGATTACATATGGTGAATCTCCTGTGTACGTTGCAATCTTTTCCGATATTTCTTCAAAGGAAAACAACTTCTGTGATTTCCTGTTTGCTTCCACGTTTGACAATCTTTGTAATTGTCTTTTACGGGAGCGAACTGTCTCCTTAAAGCTTTTTTAGAAAGGGCGGCAAAATTAGAAGTGGAACAGTTGCTCTCCCTGAATGTGAAATCACTCACCTTAAATAACTTAGACATGCAGCCTAGTAGGAGCCGCGACACCAACAAAGTGGCATCTGTGCCCAGCGAAGACTCAAATCATCCACTGGTTATGCTCAGAGTCTTCACTGTGCGCTAAAAAGGTAGCTTAGTGTCTAATCACTCTTGTGTCTTTTTTTTGTCTGTTTGGACTGCTAGCAATGTGGTTGCCTGTATAGCTGGCTTCTCTGCTTCCTGTTGTTATTGTCATACGAAAGTATAATATAGGTAAAAATAAATGTTAATTGTTCTTTGTATAATTTATTATTTTTGTCAAATCCATGCGTTCGTTAGTCTGTCACATTGATGATAATTATTTTGGTTAAGTATTAAAGAATTTTGCTGTTGTAAAGAGGGTCGTTGTAAAGAGGGTTAACTGTATGTAAAAGTCAGGACCAGCATCTACCAGAGTCCTATATCAACCAATTCCTTCCACACAGTATGAAAATACCGTGTCTTTATGAAATTTAAACACAAATTTTAACAAAAAAAACATTATGTCAATGACCTTGACCTCAGTCCATAGAGGAGTGGAGTGGGGTGGGAAAAGGGGTTAAACGCATCAATCGTAGAATCTACGGAAATCAAGTAAATCTATGTAAGGGTTAGGGAGGTATGAATCATTAAAACCTTGCCAAGGAACTCCAAAATTTTAATATAAAATTTCCAAGTCCATGACCTTATTTTAACGCCATCGAATGGGATATAGATTAAAATAATGTCAATAAACTGTTAGAGTATAATGTATATTGATCAAAGGGATATGGAGATATGGGTCTATGAAAAAAACTTTGACCAAGAACATCCCATATTTTAACATGAACATTTCTAAGTCATGACCTTGACTTCAGGGCCATCAAGGAGGTGTGATAGTACTGGGATAAGATGTAACACCATTCATTAACATCATGTAAAGTATCAAATAAATCCATTGAAGGATTCAGGAGATATGGACCTTTTAAAAGATATTCCAAGAACATCCCATACTTAACACGAAATTTATAAGTCAATGACCTTGGCCTAAAGGTCATTGACGAGAATGGGGTATTACTATATATAACTATAGACCATTATCTAGCATCAGTGAAATCACCAACTTAATCTATTAATGGGCTAAGGAGATATGCGTGTTTAATAAAAAAAATCTTTAACCTTAAACATCCAAATGACGGGCGCCAACACGGATGCGGCCGCGGTTGCAAACGCTGGGATGACATCAATAGCTCTTCTTGAACTTCATTTAGGTGAGATAAATGCATTGTATTGCAGTATAGTCAGTTAGTATAAGTATGGTGACATAGTTTCATAAAATATCTGCAAACTGTATTAAACTGTAGGAATGTTAGTCTGTAAACCGTGGTGATATTTTCATGACATATCTGCAAACTGTATTAAAGGACCTCTGACAGTTATAGTGTGAATTTGCCCATGACATTAGTCAAAAATAAAATTTTATATACCCAAGAATTCCTCTTGAAGTTTGTTGCACATAATTACCCATAACTGGTATTTTGTTTATTTTTTTTTGGATTATTTAGCACATGGAGTTCAATTTTTGGTGGAAAAAGCCAGATTTTAAAATTAAACGTAATGGAAATATGATTTTGAAAGATGACCCCGGTGCACCAGCTAGCCACTTTGCATATATGCGGTTACTTTTGAAATATACATTATATATTAGTGGCAAATTAAAGCACGGGTTGCGGGAAGGGGGGGGGTGGTAATGATACCCTACAGCTGGTGGGATCATTACGCCCTTTGTGTCTAAAAACGTCAGTATTATTTGAAAAAAAAACTGCATACAAGAAGTAACTGTAGTATGAATATCAATTTACACATATGTATCTAACAAAATTTTAATATATTGCAAAAACCAAAAACAAACATGACATATTTTCGAATATCGAATTTGTCACCTACTCCTCTTAATAAAATCGGTTTAAGTTAGTCTGGAGGCATGACATGTTTTCGAAATCACTGTTTAAACTCCTTTATAATGCATATGTTTACATATTAATGCCAACTATTATAACTTTTGCTCCCGGAGTCAGCTGCAATTATTTGTTGAAAAATATGCAAATTTGTACAGATACTGTCAGAGGTCCTTGCAGGGGTCTAGGTCAGAATAACCTTTGGCGATAGAGTTTCACAACATATGATTCTCATGATTAAGTGCATGGATTTAAATGAACGTTTACCAATTGAGTGTAATGAATACGCTTTTTCTGCATTTACATTTAACTTTTTCAGTGTCAGACAACCCTAATCGTTTAAACCAAAGGTTTCAGCAGGCAATGAACTTGCCCCCTTTTCGAGCCACCAAAGGGACGTAATCTGCCCGACCTAGCAGCTACAGACATCAGACCAGGAACGGCTGTGAGGTCTCTGCTAATGCTGAGCCACCTAACCCCCATGGTCCTAGAAAGACGCCCGATGCAGCGAAAACCTGCAACAAACGAAAACACCCCCAAAATATTTAAATCAAATTTCGCTTGATGTTTCATGTCGCTATGGTACTAGTAAGTCCGTCTTAGGTTAAGCAAAGTGTACAAAATCAAAAATAAATAACCGCACTCAATATTCAAAGTATTGTCTCGATGCTAAAGATCGAGGATCAGCACTGAAGCACTGATTAGTTGGTGGGTGTTATCCTCGGTACAATTTTTTATCAGCAGTGATATCGACACAGTGTTTCAATATATATGTATATTTACCTGTTTAACTTACAGAACATTCAAAACGTGTTATGAAAGGGAAACTTATCTGTTTGTTAACGAGTTATCAAGAAATGAAATCTCAACTTTTGCCAAGCTTAGAATAAGCTCTCACGACCTTCATATTGAAAAAGGTAGGCATAGAAAGACTATACTGAGCGAAAGGAAATGTTTTTTATGTAACATGTCTGTTGAAGATGAAAAACATTTTGTTATGGAATGTGGTTCACTTTCAGCATATAGAAATACATTTTTTGATGAATTAGTACAAATTGTTCCATCTTTTTTCAGTAAAAATGTAGATGAGAAATTTGCTTTTATAATGGAATGTAAAGATTATGACATTGCTTATATATGCATAACAAATATTTGCAAAATGTTTAGAGCTAGAGACACACTGATAAATAGTAATAGTATTAATGCCTTGAATAGAACAAATGCTGATAATGCATGATGTGATGGATATTGACACTCTTTTTGATGTTGACACTCTTCTCTTTGGCAGTCAAATAGTTGTGCATATTTCTTCAAATATGCAGGAGTATTTTACTTGCGACCGGGAATTGTTTTGACTTTGAAAATTGTCAATTTTAATAGTTGGATCTATTAAACACAAACATGCAAATTATATAGTATCTAGGTCGATCTGACAATCATATTTAGTCAGTAGCAGACAAGAAGTTAAACAAGCTGCTCCTGTGGATGGTAGAAGGGCAAAGTTGCGGTTCATACTGCACAGTGGTGTAGGATGCTCTGCAGGTTTGCCCTTCTCATATCTTATGAACATCCTTTCCAGCTTATATGATTGATTTGATGGCTATAGGTTATTTGATGATTATAGGTTAAGAACTTGATAACATATTTGTACAAGAAACATCTTTAAAAAAGATAATTGTCGAAGATGAAATTCGTTTTTAAACAACAACTTTTTAGTCATGTCAGGACGGATCCACCGCTTCCTGGGTATTATCAGTACTTTTGTTAAGTAAATGTGTCTTGTTCAAGGACAAAACATGAATTCCCGAGTGAGGATCTATGATGAATTTCTGTGGAAGAATTGGTTTGGACTAATATAAATAGGGAAACTGCTGGAGAAAAGTAAAGAAACACGGAAAGAGCTAACCATTTCTTCCAATTAAGCGAATGATTGTAATCTATACGCCATGAATAACAGATAGAAAAATAATGCAAGATTTCTCTGGAAATATGTACAACCATCGTAAACTTTATACCCGAAGTTACCAAAAATAAAAATAAAGTAGTACGAAAGCAAAGCGAAAGAATACATTATCGTGATCAGCCTTGGTCGAGTTCGATTACAACTATTGTCTGGCGATAGTATGTCATGGCAGAAGCGGGTCAACTCGGCCTGCTTTCTGTAAGCCTGGGGTTTTCACGGCTCCTAGGTCAACTCGGCCTCTATTCAACTCGTCTCTGACTCCCAGACTTCCACTAGTGGAAGCACTGTTTGTTTCCTTGTAATTTTAGTTAGAAATACATTAGTTGTTGATGAAAGAAAACTGATTTCTGGCGCGGCAGATCGGAAGCGCGGTGCGGTTATGGCTTTCATACTAGACCTTTAAATACACGATTGGAAAACTCGAGTGCGCCTGATCTACGGCTGCTCAAACGGGTCATGAAATTTGCAAATACACTTGTCGTCATTCGTTATTATTGAATAAAGCACGTCTATCCGCAAATAACGGCGATTAAATTAAAAAGGAAACGAAGCCAAAATAAAGTTTATATTCATAAAACGTCATTTTAAAACTGTTTCTTTTCACAAATGGTAGATTGTGTTTATTATCCCCCATACAATAAAAACCCGGATGCAGGTCATGCATGCTCTGATATGTCTACGACAAATAAGGGTCTGTTTGCAAGTGTAATTGTATTTTGTGTTATTGTATACATGTGACTGGTGACAGTCCTTTGACTGGACTTTATACCAATAAAATTGATTTGATTTGATTTGATTTGATTTGTTTACCACACTTATTTTGAAAGATGCCCTTAATATTTTTTATCTGTATTTAACTTCTTTAGTATCGTTGAACCGTACCCCCTCTAAGCCCCGACATAAAAAGAAACACATCGGTGATGGGCAGTTCTCGGCAATCCATTTGCTTGCCTCTCTGAACTACTCTTACTGCCGTAGACCGAGAGACACAGCAGCCACAGTCAACAGGCAAGAGGCGCCTGTGAGACTGTTGCAAAAGCAGGCATCCCGATCAAGCCACCTCGACGAAATGCAACAGGCAAGGGCATCATACAGCTCGGACTGGAACAAGCCAATGTAATCCAAAGGAATTGAAGCCAAACTCCGCAAACATCCTTGCCTCTATGACAAGTTGGTCTTAGTTTTGGAATAATGTAGACAATTCTGCAAGACATTGATAATTGGCGCTATTTTAACTCAGTATTTAGTACTGACCCCAATGCTAAAGAACCAAAATCAGCAATGAAACATTGATTACTGGATTGATGATATCCTCGGATAGCAGTGATATCGACCCAATAGTTTCACTATACATTTATAGATAGAATGGTGCCAATTTAGTCTGATAGAACCCACAACAAGTCAAAATAACCAGACAATGAATCCAACTCTGCTTAGTTTCATGTCGCTATAATACAAGTAAATAAGTATTAGTTAAAGCCGGGCCGGGTAGCGCAATCGGTAGGGCACCTGACTCGTAAGTCAGAGGTCCTGGGTTCGAATCCCGGTCTGGCCACATACTTTCGTTTCTCCTTCCGCTGATTCAAGAAGGGCAGTTGTCAGTTACTGGCGAAAGTATGTGCACTTAGTACTGGTTAACCGCTTAGGAGGTCTAAGTCTGCCCAGGAATAGTGTGGTTAGGTTAACTGACCGTCCCGACATGACCTTAGTTGTTTACCGTGGACGTTAAGCATCAAATCAAAAAAAAAAAATAAGTATTAGTTATAGATCAGTGTATACAATCTTATCAGAAATATATAAATGACAGAGGCTTTTTAAAGGGAAATCGCCTCAATGTTCGTGCGCATACATTTTGACGCAGCGTCATTGTTTCCTGCTATGGTAATCATGACGTCGTTTGCCGGAACGCTAAAACGTTTACGTCATTTTCGAAGACAACATGGGCTCTTTGTTGAAACAAACGTATAAGTTTTTGCGACAGAAAAATGGTTAGTATATAAAATTGGACAAAAAAAAAAGAGACCAAAAATAATTTTATACGGAAAAGAGAGCGCCAATTTTTGAGGGGCAGTGTGTAAATTTTTAGGAATTATTTGTCAGGTAAAGAGAGGCTGTGAAAACTGCAAATACGATTTGAATCTCGTAATTACGGAACCCCGGAAGGGACATGTGCAATATTTTTCTAAGTCGTGGCCACGACTTATTAAGTCGTTCCCACGACTTATTATGTCGTTCCCTCGACTTAGCATTTCGTTACCACGACATACTATCTCGTTCCCTCGACTTATTATGTCGTTACCACGACTTATTATGTCGTTCCCACGACTTATTATGTCGTTCCCTCGACTTACTAAGTCGTTCCCACGACTTATTAAGTCGTTACCACGAGTTAATACTGCCCTCCAATTGGTCAAATTAACTCGTGGCCACGAGTTAATAAAGCGCTCTGATTGGTCCTGTTTTATTGATAAAATCCCTTACCAGACTTCGTATGTCGCTGTTAAGGCGCTGATCTGTGGACCCCTAGCTGGACTGGCCAAGTGGAGCAGTCTGATCGGACTCTGCAGTGTTGGCTAACTGACTGAGTCTTGCTCTTGATTTTTTTGTAATTGTGCTGACTTGCATCAGCTCACGCTAATAGCTGAGCAGGCAGTGCACATCCTCGTCATGCTGCTCTTCTCCGGGAGCAGTATGATCGGGGTCTCCAGTGTTTGTCGACTGACTCCACCATGCAGTTTCACTAAATTTCTGTGGTGTCTTTGTCCTAAATAAGTGGCAAGGTTGCCATGTGCGATATTTTACTACTGCTACAAGTATTATTATTATGACAACGGCACTGTCTTGGGTTCTCAGACGGTTTATGCAGACTGACCTTTCGCCCTTGTTGAGCTGCTACCGGGTAAAGTGGTCTGATGTTTGACAATGGTCGTACAGTGTTAAGTATTAACCTCGAGTATTTGGACACTGATGCCTGAGCTGACATTGCAGAGATTGACCGAACAGCTCTATCAAGGAGTCAACAATCTGCAATATCTGCCGGTAGACTGTGTCACGCTGAAAGAAATTCATTGTGTCGCATGATAATGGGACGCTACAATCCAGGCTAGCATCATAGATTCTGATCAGAATGCTTTTCTGGAGCTGTCTGATCGGTTCTGCAACAGTGCTAAGCTGTTGTGCTCTGCCAGTTTTTATGGCGTAGCTACCCCGGTTACTCCGACATCAATATTTTGGCAAGCGGTGGCCTTAATCAGCCGGTCTATGCGGACATGTCGGGTTGATGCATGCAATACCTGCGATCATTTTTTAACACTTTGCTTAAAATTTTGGTTTATGTTTAAGACTCTACTGCTGAAGGATTGCGTTGTTGGAATACTTGGGACAGATACGGTATAAAGCATCTTTCCGTCAGTATAAACTTACGTCGCAGCTTCACATGTGCGAATATTCCAACTGTTTCTGTCTTAAATCGAAATGATATATTTTATTGTCTACGGCCATGGGCGTAGAAATCATCGTATTTGATTTTGCTCAGGAAGCATTTTAGATAAGGTCATGAATGGTTGAATGTTATTTTCTATTGACTGGTTATCAATGATATTTTGCGCAGGTTTGATCAGGTCCGCAAACGCCAGAAAAGAATCGACATGGAGACGGTCTAGTAGTATCACTAAATGCCTTAGATTTCTAAGGTGACCAAACATGCCAGTTAATTGAATTAGGGTGATTACATGCCAACATGAGCTTAGAAATGCCAACCAGAAATCTACTAGATTTAAACCGAAAATGTGCGATAAGACCGAGGTGAAGAATGACTTGAGTTTGGTAGAGGCGTGATTTGACCAAGGTGCCAATCCAATGACTACACAAGTTATCGTGTGCTAAGCGTAGACCAAAGTTTTTTTGTAAAAGCTGATACTTGTGGTTCTTATCATCAGTATTTCATTTCACCACCACCAGTCATCATTCATAGCTCTGCAACATGTCTTGATCCGACTTGTACAGACTTGGCATGGTTAAACCGGTTTCATCCATAAAAGGCAACCGATACAATTTCATCGCATGGGACTGATCCATAAATGGGGTTGCTGGAGCGAGTTTCAGATTAGAAACAAGTTACAACCAAATCTACCCGTTTTAAACTTAAATGATTCCTCTATAGAAGCATTTTTTCCTGTCGCTGTCTATCTATTTCAAAAGATACTTCTTGTTTTGTCCGTCCGTTCTTTGTCTAACCGTCTGTGAGATTGACAGATTGATAACAAAAGACTGTGTGCAATGGAACCCCGCCTACAGCGGTTCTCGAGCCCGGGACAGCTAGATCAGCAGGCTAGCGCTTAACCCGCGGAGCTTCCGGGGCTCCCCTTTCAGCACATGCATGTATAGCTCAGCACACGGTCACTGCAAAAAATCCGACAAGAAAGCAAGAGTTTTTATACTAATGCAGCTACTTGTCAAGACTGTAAATTTCATATCAATCTAAGCATAGTTTGGTCAGATTTCAATTTTTGTAAATGTGGTGATTTAGGAGAGTAACTAACGAAAAGGATTCAATGTCGAGTATTGTGGATGACTCATAAAATGCATTAATAGTATATGCAAAATAATTACTAGTAAGGTTGAATAACATTCCTAGATTTTGGAAATATTAAGCACATTCACGAATTTTCGGATTTTGAATACACATGTATGTGGCGAGGGTGGAGGTAGCAGCATGGTTACTGCCACTTAAGTGTGTCAAGTTTAAAACTGTATGGGCTGACAAGAATACTTTGACTGTATCAATTTCTGATCCTTGCCTATAGGAGCCCCGGTAGCTCAGCGGGTTTAGTGCTGGCCTATTGATCTAGCAGATCCGGATTCGAGCCCTGCTTGAGGCGAGAATCTTTCCTACGGTAAAGTTGTAAACGGGGCTCTGTTGCATACAGCCATTCATCATCACCCGCCCATCGTCCTGATCTGACTGAAATACTGTTGAAAAGGACGTAAAATTGCAAGTCATCCATCCAGCCAGCAATATATCCATCATTGCTTATCTTTTTACACTGTAAAACATTTCCGCAGATTTTACGGTAGAAAACCTGGCAAGTTGGCAACCAGCTGCCAGACCATTTCCCGTTATTTTTACGGGCGTCTGCCTGTAGAAAATGTGTTTGAAGTCTCGATATGGTAGAGTTATGTTAACTGACCGTTATAGTGTTGAAGGGCTATATGACCAAACCAAAACCTCTCTTATTCTACCCTATTCTATGTGATGATTCCGCCAATGTTTACGGGCACCCGTAAAAATAACCGGAAAAGGACTGGCAGCTGGTTGCCAAGTATTCTACCGTAAAATCTACGGAATGTTTTAAAGTGAACTTTGTAGAAATTATGGCTTTTATATCATTGCAATATGCAGTTGCTAAAGCAGGGTCCAGATATGTTGGATAGTTGGGGATACTTTTGGGATAATGTTTCTTAATTCTCAGGAAAAAAAACAACATGTCGTGATCCCTCATTAGAGCTGCCTTGTTGACGAAGTTCTAATGGATATTCGCAACATCTGTTGCTCAGGAGTATAATAAATATCCTCAAAATCCGTCCTTATTTATACACTTGTCTCCGCTAGATAATATCAGTAGATGCTGTTTCGCGTGTGAAACTGACGGAACCCAGGTCCGCATCACTTTCAAGTCCGCATAGTATGCAAGTACTCTGGTATCTCTGTTTTTAGTTACAACTTATACCACCCGTACAAGAAAATGCCAGCTTTAGTACGAAATATTTCGCAATGAGAAAGGTCTACACTGGTAAGGGTGGTATAAAATAGTTATACCATGGTTTGTCCACCTGTACGGGAGATAATCCACTCGCTAAAGCTCGTGGATTATTTCCTCGTACAGGCAGACAAACCATGGTATAACTATTACATATTTTCAGATTAATCTGAAAACATGGTAAAGGATTTTATCAACAGTACACCAGACCCGATTGATCCAATCAGAGCGTTTTATTAACTCGTGGCAACGAGTTAATTTGGCCAATAGGAGGGCAGTATTAACTCGTGGTCACGACTTAGTAAGTCGTGGGAACACATAATAAGTCGTGGCCACGACTTAGTAAGTCGTGGGAACGACATAATAACTCGTTACCACGACTTACTAAGTCATGGGAACGACATAATAAGTCGTGGCCACGACTTAGTAAGTCGTGGGAACGACATAATAACTCGTTACCACGACTTAGTAAGTCGTGGGAACACGACTTAGTAAGTCGTGGGAACGACATAATAAGTCGTGGCCACGACTTAGTAAGTCGTGGGAACGACTTGATAAGTCGTGGCCACGAGTTAATAAAAAAATTGCACGTGTCCCTTTCGGGGTTCCTTACGTAATTACTTAATGCAAGTATAAATACAAATAAGGACTTAGTACCCTTGGCTTAAGTCATGAAATACCCATGCAAACAGTGAATGCGGAGATCAGACTGAGCAAATGTGCAGGCTGATCTAAGCTTTTGTTGTTAGCTCATGTCGTTAAGGTAATAATTATGTGTTTTTTTTTTTTTTTAAATAGTTGCTTCTAAGATATAAGCCGATCAGCCAAATTGTTCTCGTGAGAAACAAATTTTACAACGGCTAGGCGGCGACACTCTTATTTTTCACTAATCGCCCTAGACTTTCTATAGGATTCATAGATTGTCGATGCGAACAGGGAAAAATGATCAAAATGCGCACCCTCGGAAACTGGTCTCAGCACTAAATGATAAATTGAAATCATACACCACGGACCAAGCGTTGCCGATATTTCTGTGAAAATACATGTCGGGCAGAGGCTGGGTCCAATAAGTTGAATGTTCACACATAAACTTGTTCATCAGATATAAAAGAGCCGCGACGCGACAAAACCAACAATGTGGTTGTGCGCCCAGCGCAGACTCAGTTCAGCCTGGGCATCCGCCCAGTCTGATCAGAGTCTTCGCTGTCCGCATGGATTTAGCTTAGACCCTTAGCTACCATTTAAGCGGTTAGCAAAGAGTCTGAGCGGACTGAGCGGATGCCTAGGCTGATCTGAGTCTGCGCTGGGCGCACAACCACATTGTTGGTTTTCTCGTGTCGCGGCTCAAATGTGATATAATCTAGACCGAGAAAAAAGTTCGAAATTCTATTAGAAATAACAATGAACATGCTGCCTAGTTACAGTCCTTGGAATTTCTCTCATTAATGTGTTGTCTGCATACGAGAAAATTTTGAGGGCGACAATTTTATATAGACTATATGTTCAAGACACAGGAACATTGCTGAAATTGAAAAGGGAATTATATTGCATTGCTATGAACAAACATCGAAAGGTAAGATCGTCATCCATATGGCCGTTGATGGCGCCAAATAGAAAGCAACGTCAACGCATAAAACATTGACGTCAACGCGCTTATATGAAAACCGCACGAAATAATAGTGGTTTTCCTAACATAATTCGAATATTTGGTCGATGACCTATAGTTTTTATTTGCTTATTTGCACGGGGGTGATCATTCCTTTCCTATATTAAAAGTATATAAAAATTTCAATTTCGGAACTTTTTATATTGAAGAAATTCCACGTTTTACCCAGTAACGGGAAATGGCGGGAAACTAAAAACTGGAAATAACCTATATAATGAGACATACGACGATGACAATTATGATAATCAAACAAAAAGACGAGAAAGAGGAGTTAATTAATCTTTATTTCGAAACGATTGGTCTTCTATTTTCTTGGATAAAGTATTCGTAATAGACGTAGTCATGTTTCAAACAGGCATATAGATGGCGCTGCATTATCTCAAAAAGTAGTACGGTGACCCCATATTTTTATTTCATTTTTTCGCTCAGCATATAATATTCTACCACTGTGTGAAGTTTCAACAAAATTTCAATGGCAGTTTTTATAGGGTGATTTCCCTTTAACTCAGTATTTTTAGTTCTTTCTTTAATGCAAAAGATACAGAATCAGCATTCAAGCACTCAATATTTACTTTCTACAGACGTGGGTAGGGTAATTCAACATGGTTTTAGAACGTCTTGTAAAAATATATCCGTTAGGTAAAAGAGTATAGCTGTAAGACATCATTTGATAAAATGATTGGCAGAATGTATAAAATGTATTTGCATATCATTTTTTGTTTAATTTTAATATATGATGTCAGGGAAAAAAAACTTCCTTTGACATCCAGCATTTTTTTATATTTTTGGATCTGTTTTTAATTTATTATTATTTTTTATTTCTTGTCACAATTGCTAAATAAACTGACCAGTAATCATCAAACGCATATCAAGGAAGCACCTTAACCGGAACAATCGGATTATGTGATCAGAATATCACAGTAACCTAGTTTTCATGGTTGACTGTACTCACATACTTGCTTATTGCTTTGTAGATGGATTTCGTTCCACTTTATATCCTAGAATTACGAAACTTTGTTCCAATTAATATCCTGATTGCTAAATTAGGTCCCCACCTCCAGTAAAGGTGAGGGAACATATTGATTTTAGAATGGATCCCTTTGGCGTCGGCATCGGTGACAGCAAAGCCACGAGGAGCGCGTGCTTATTCCTGACCGATTCGGTTGAACGATTTCAAGATCGGGATATGGACATAATCAGGGATAAGAGAATATATACGTTGTAAAATTTCGGTGGACGTAGTTGCATTTGTTTTTGAGATATTAAAAATTCATGGGTGAAAGTTCTTAAATCCTTTCAGTATATATTCGATTAATCATGTTATCAAATGCTGTTTGTTATTTTTTTTTACCAAATGGACATATTTTTACACGACATATTAAAATCCATGTTGAATTAACCCACCCACTCCTGTAGAACCATAGCTAGGTAACTAGGGTTTTTTGACCAAAATTACATATGGTGCAATTAACTCGACACATTGGAGTATACCATCAGCTAAAAACAGAAAAAAATCGATAGGATGCTGAAAACCTACCTTATTGATACCTCTCCTTTGTTACGTATACGTGCATTTCTGAATTAATTTTTTTAGTACATATCGCTCAACCACAAACGTTTAACGGGCAGATTTCGGCAGGGAAACATCAGATAGGAGTCGCCTGTGAGGTCGCTGGTAAACTTCTTAATGAAAGTGGTCAAAGTACCCAAATTATAAGTCAGCACTCGTAAGTCATTTTAACATTGACACTTCCACTGTGAATGTTACCTAATGTAACTGACACAGCAGTAAGTCTGACAGCCTGCAACTCTTTAGTGCGGTGCTGTGTGTTACTGAAGCATAAATATGACATCAACCATAAGTATTTCTACGCTTTATTAATGCAGTCGTCTCAGCATCAGTCAGACTATTACACTGCAACAATGTATTTTGCGATGAATCATAATCAAACTGTACATTTCTTTCATGAGTATTTCAACGTAGATTTTGTAATATTAAAACCAACATCGTAATAATGTCCAAATGCCCAAAATAAGCTAGTTACTTACTACGGTGCTGCAGCAGACTTTTTTTTAAGCAAAAGTCAACCATGTTGGACTCATATACATTTCGCAGCTCAGAAGGCATTGCTCGTGATCTTGGTTCATATGAACGTCGAGAGCCATTATCGAAGAACGGGCTTCAGTTAGTATTTAGATATACACGTTTTCGTGTCCGAAACACAGGTAAGTAAAAGCTTGTCAATCATATACATTTTGTTTAGGTCTCTATTCAGTTTTTAATCAGCAAGCAATGTCGTTAAAAGCTCATTCAGCTTTGAAATGATCCACCACAACAACATGGTCCCATGCGTAAACAATAGTAAATTGCGTTACAAATGAACTTTCTCTTCCACGAAATTACAGCCTCAACTTAAAAGGCGTTCTAATTCATAATGATCAATTTACTTTTAGACTTTATTTTTGGACGCAAAAAAATTGGATCACAGGTAAAGATACAAAAGTTTGAGCAAAAGTGACCTTAGCAAGCAGTCTGGAGCCAGATAAGTATTCTAAAGAAATTTACTATCAGGGTCTGCTCTGTTTTTCATTTCGCCAGCGATATTTATGAAACATCGCTAGTTAAAGGAATCTTTTGCTCAAATTATAAAAAATAATGATTTAGTGTAGTGTCCTAGCACTTACACCATTTAACCTATATGTTTTCATATATTACGTTTGTTAGCTGACACGGGCTCAAATTTTAATTACAAAACAAACGAGCAACAACTTGGTATAATTTTCTCTGTCATTTGTTTCTACTAATTGGCAATTTGAAGGAAATTATTATTTTTGAGCGAATGTAAAAATTAAAACCTTTTGATTACGAAATATAAATACCTATTATCTGTTACAGGTGTTGAAGAAATACACGCAACCCACGTGGATGTACATGTATATATAAGTTTTTTTCTGAGTTTTTGTAATTTACACTGTCCAGTGCTCAGTCGGATTGTAAACACTCTCGGTAATGTCATTTTCTATTATTCATATCTTTTCATCTTTTACAGTTTTATTAAATATTTTATTATATAACACGCAGTTAGAATTTTCTACTTTTAAATGACTAAGATTTATAAGCTTTTTCACTAAATTTACCAAAAATATTTGTTCAGGTGTTGAAGGAATACACTCAACCCACGTGGTTGTACATGTATATATAAGTTTTTTTTTCTGAGTTTTATCACTTTACACTGTCCAGTGCTCAGCCGGATTGTAAACACTCTCGGTAATGTCATTTTCTATTATTCATATCTTTTCATCTTTTACAGTTTTACCGTTCCAAGGCGGTAGTTATGTTGTGGTTCTTTGTTGCCTGTTTTTGGTGTCAGAGTTTCTGTGATGTTTTACCTTATGTATGTTATTATTATTTTTGGTTCGGTTTGGGTTGCTGAGTGGCCACCTTTTGGGAACAAGCTGCTCACTCGGTTGGCCATATGTTCTCTGTATCTTGATTATTTGTAATCTTAGTTGTTTCCAACTATGGTTTGAGGGCTGGATTTGGATTTTGATTGTTTCAATTCCTGGTCTTTGCATACTTTTTACTTTTATTAAATATTTTATTAAATAACACGCGGTTAGAATTTTCTACTTTTAAATGACTAAGATTTATAAGCTTTTTCACTAAATTTACCTTTTATATTTGTTCAAAACAGCAAAATTTAATCATTCTGTCTATGAAGTCATATATGTATAGTAGACTATTACTATTTATGGTTATTCAGATGACTTTCCGAAGGCACTCTAAAGACCCAAGTAGCTATTTCAGAATGGAAGCTGCACAAACACCAAATAATCTAAGAATCGGGGCAGTCGCAATACAGTCTCACCTGTCGGCAAAAAACGGGTAGCTTCAGAAACAAGTATGCATATAAATAAGTACTGAATAGTTAGATCATTTGGAAGCAAGGTAGACAACAAAGACGTTTTGTTTAAGACGGGTTAGATGCATGTCAGGATAAAATTGACACAATTGTCTCTCGTTATCGCAAACATTATATCTCAAATACCCGTTTACATAAAAATATGGTTTGGACAAATTTCGATTTTTTCTTTACATTCAACTCCTGTTATCTCAATATCCTGATATCTGAAAATAAATGATGTTCTTGGCCCACACATTTTATTCTGAGATATCAGCAGTTTGAGAAGAGCTTCAATGTTGAGATATCAAGAGCTGTCAGCAGTTTTTGTTTCTTTGACCACACACGTTTTATTATCTCGAAATAAAACATTAACCCGTGACGGTCTAGTACACGCTTCTAAATAAAATTTCTCACAAGCTCTTGAGAGCCCACATTTGTTATCAAAACGTGACGGAACATGCATTCAGCTAGACCTGAAACAATTTTTTGTAGTACGAGTATGTAGAATATGTCCGCCTATTTAAAACTTAAACGATAGGTACTTGTCTTAAGAAGTTAACGTCAATGATTAACAACACCATAAGGCTACATTAATTATTATCTATTAAAACGAAAATATCACTTTGATAATTATCTGTATTGTTTTTATTATTTAGTGTTTTAATTTTGGTCTTTTACAGTTGTTGAATAACTGTTTGTTAGTTTTCTTCATACAGTTGCATCTCCGGATAGTTTGCGCATAGTTATAACAGTTCGGTTAAATTCCATTGCATTTAAAGTGGTTCGCCGACATCTCTGTAGGTTGTTCTGTCCGAAGTTACCATTAACATTGATACGGTGGTAGTTCAGCCACTTTAATGTTACACGCTTAATTTTGGTCAAGTGTTTTCATTTGTTGAAACAATACAGATGTTACACAGATTTAGCTGATTCTCACTTGAAGACAATGTTGCTTTTGCAACAGGTAGGGGCTGTCGAGTACCGTAAAACATCGGAAAATAGTTCATGGGTTCGAGGTCGTTCACATTCAAAACAACCGGAAATAACGCTTCAAAAGTGGGAAAAAACCTTTTTATGGCAACTTGGTTTAAAAATTGAGGAAAAAAAATTCGGTAAAAATGATTTTCCTTATCATTTTAAGAAGATAATAATTCGATATAAAATTGGTCATAATATGGATGTTTTGCAACAAACTGCATAATTGGAGGTAAACCCAAGTAAGATTAACAGCTTTGCTTACCTCTTCAATTGCACAATGGTTGGTCAGGCCTCAGACTTTATGAAGGCGCCAACTTAAACCTAACTTAAAAGTAACATTTATCCAAACTTAAAAGTAAATGTGTCCAAACTTTATTCTTTCATATGAAAGCGGATACTTTGAGATATCAGTGTTTGAGAAAAAAATCAACGGTATGTTTTCCGTATCTCGTTATGTGTTTCTCTTTTATGAATCTTCACAGTATTTATTCTGTGGGTTGTATTATGACATTGTGAAAGATCACTGATTTTTGTTTGGTTTCAGAGCTGAATAAAGCTACAGATCTACCGCTCATGGCTACAGCAGATGATACCAACGTTACAATGGCGACAGAGTTATTCGATGGCTTGCTTCCAGATGCTGGCACAACAAGCGGCCTGTATCCTAGCATTTCAACAACTTTGTTTGATATGACGAACGCAGAGAACCTAACGACAGCGGCTACACTCTCCCCGTTAAAAGAATCGTTCGCACTTGCAATATCAGAGTCGGCGGTGAAGACGTTTTCCCACATAGCACGATCCTATATCAGTCCAATTGTTGGTATAATAGGATTTACAGGTAACAGTTTAGGGGTCGGAGTTCTCTGGCGACAAGCTAAACAACAGAAACTGTCAATTTTCTGGTATCTATGTACACTGACTATGATAGATACCTTCTTCCTTGGATTGGCGATCATAGACGGCATCCCGTATGTAATAGTGCCCGCATTTGACAAAGAATTGGCTAAATATCTGATTGCACATTTTAGACTTGGACTGGCTTACTGCGACATTACCTGCATCCACACAGCCAGATATGTAGTTCTTGTGATGTCTTGTGAAAGGCTTATATCTGTTGTCAGACCTCTGCACGTCAAAGACACCTGGTTTGCCAAATATCCAGGGAGAATGATGTTTGCATGCGTATTTTTCAACGCCGTGTTTCTGTTGCCAGTTTTAATTCTTGCAACTATAATTACCAAACATACTGACGGACAGACTGAGTACATATTTACTTTTAAGAGCTACGACACATTCTTTGCCCAGTACTGGGTTGTTGAAGCCGTCGTTCACAGTTTCATTCCTATGTTCTTTATGGTTGCCATAAATATTGCGATTCCAGTACAGGTTTATAGAGCATCTGCAAAACTCCGTAATTCTCGAAGTGGCTCATCAAAGGATTCAGGAAGTGTACAAGGAAAGATAACTATAACGGTTATGGCCATCACCTTGATGTATATCTTTTTGTTAATTCCACTACTTGTTGTTAAAATTCTTCAGTATGTTGAGCCTGACTTTAATATGACTGGCAAATACAGACTTGTGTTTTGGTTTATTGCCGATCTCGGAAAATTGCTCGCTTACTTCAACTCAGCCAATGATTTTATCGTCTTTTTCGTTGTATCAAACAACTACAGAGCCGTATTCAAGTCGATGTACTGTAAACGCTGTAGTACCCAGACAAGACAGAAAAAGTCGGAGACGAAATCTGGCATTGATGAAGGGTCAGTTACTGGACTTAAAGACGCATCATCCTTTGCAAGCAAAGAAACCTTAGCTTCAAATATGTCAGCCTGAGAGTTTTATCCCTTGCACAACCAAGTTGACGAGGAGATAGTTTCGTTGTTCAATCAGTATGTTCGCATGTATGTTCGTCATTTGACATCACTCTTAGAATAGCGGCTTTTCATGGACGAATGTAGATTAAACTTTACGCCGTTGTTTAGTATGCTGATAACTCATCCGAGTTTGTGTTTCACGGTGTTGTGATAAAATGACCAGGACTAAGTTGCTGGTTTAAGAAAATAAAATAGCATTGCTTTATCTTTACTTCCGAAACTATACTCCTGGAAGATGAGCACATGTGTCTTGTCGTACCAAGGAATTTCTATCACTTGCCTGGCACGTTGATCAATGCGGGCTATAAAACGAAAATAGAAACTTTGTTCTGAAATACCTAACAAAGAAGGCGTAAGAATAAGAGAACAGAAAATACCCTTTACGATAAAGTAAACGCGAAAAATCAGCAACCAATTCTGTTTAAGAAACACCAGTTTGGATTATAAATAATGAAATTGTTCTCAAATTTTTTTATGTAAACTTGTAGATCTCAACTCATTTCAGAATTTGTACAGACGTTTCAGCTTGAGCAGCTTTGAGTTAGACCTTTCTGGCTACTTGTGTAATTCGTAACAGACAAACCAGTATAATCGCTTCACAAAAAAGTGCATGAACAGATCGTATAGCACTACACTATTTAAATTACAACTGATTAGTGCCATGAGGGAGCGGTGACATTTATGTGATGCAAGTACAGCGAAGACGCAACTTATCTGTTGCCTGGACATTTACAAATCTTATTCTTCAGATTCTTTTCTATTGGCAGTATTAACATTTTGAGCACTGCTCTACAATTAAAACTATTATATTCATTGGTCAGAGTTTGGACTTGACAGAAAAAATTCTCTACATCACATTTGTAACTATTTGAGCCGCGACACGACAAAACCAACGGCGTGGTTGTGCGCCCAGCGCAGACGCAGATCAGCCTGGGCATCCGCCCAGTCTGATCAGAGTCTTCGCTGTCCGCATGGAGGTAGTTTAGACCCTAAACTACCCTTTGAGCACTTAACAAAGAGTCTGATCAAACTGGGCGGGTGCCTAGACTGATCCGAGTCTGCGCTGGGCGCAAAACCACATTGTTGGTTTTGTCGTGTCGCGGCTCATTTTGGTAACAAAAAAGTCTGTGCTGTTATATAAGTTAATATTCTTAAGATGAAAGAGAATGCAAGAGTTATAGCCGTTTTAATGGAACCACAAAATGTTGTGAAAGCACATGAAGTGATGTGCATTTAATTTCAAATAAATTAACATGGTTCAGAAGCTCATACATTTGCCTATTCGTAAACAAAATGTGTGCACCAAACTCCCTCTGTCATTTATAGTCATTATGTAAATGGAAAATCCTGTATTTTCCCTTTGCCTCAAATGCAATGTGTTTTAGGTTTTCACGATCTGGTTAAACATCATAGGCTTTTCTCTAATTACTTTGCAAAAGCATAGCTGGTTAAACTACTAGTGAAATGCGATGTTGCACGTTGACTGATATACTTTTTTAACTCGCAGGCAGAACAACGTAAATTTTTTAAAGGCGGAACAATGCAAAAAGTGACACCAAGCAATTTTGTAAATCTTATCATTTCCGACGCGGAAGAATGCACTATATATGTATGTTGCTTTGCGCCCTTGATATGCGCATATCCTAATAGGCATCGATCTGCTATTCGGGAAACTAACGTCGTATTAAAGACAGAACCTATGGTGGTATACAGCTCAGGACAATGACAAATTGAAACTAAACTTTTGCTAAAAATACGCAAAGGACAGATGAAAAACAATAACATGTCGATTTGATACTTGGAACTTTTAGAATTGCTGACATGAAAGTCGGCATTTTAAAGACTTAATCTATGTGGAAAATTATTTTAAGTTAAGTTTGCCTATGAAAAGATTCGTTTATTCATTGCAAACCTATTTTGGTACTTTAAGGTAAGGAAGACTATTAACGATGATCAGATGATACTCAAGGAAGGACATCTTCGATTACTTTATCCGAATTAAGAAGAGTTATTAATGTAAATATCACTAATTTATCCTAATATAATTCAACCGTAACTTACCTTTTATGCATGTTCAATGTGGGATTTGATTGTATTAATTCTTGATCATTGCCCATCTTTTTACTTTGGTGTATATTAAAAGTATCGCAAACTTTGTTATTTAATTCATTCCACATCGGTGTCCTTTTGAGCAATGCTTTATGTGTAATACGATTGGTACACTGGAAAAAACAACAACAACAAAAGACGAAGAATTTCTTGGCTTTTGTACAAGCAGATTTCTACAGAAACTAATTGTTTAATTGATGAATCCGTCTTGCATAATAAATGTATTATACCGAAATTAATGAAACAGATTCCCAATTTTATATAATATGTTAGTTCTTCCGTGTCATTTGAAGACATACACAGGCATAACGCTGTCTCGGCAGACAGCGGATGGTCTTATCTGAGCACAAACCTACCTACACAGTACGCGCGAACCGCCGACATAAACTCAGACGCAAACATGTTAGCCTCTGAGCACAGGCGACACCCATCGAACAAACTACGCCCCCACCCCCTCCCTCCTCAGCATATGGCTCGGGAAGAATGAGATCCACAGGCTTTAGGAATCTGTATAGTGTAGCAAAAACCTGGAACAATCCAAGAAATTCAAATGAATAGAAGTCAAGCTCCTTTTATGACAAGCATACCTTTATAAAAGAATAAGAATTTTATTTTTCAACGTCCATCGTGTGATAAAGCTGGTGGGTGGAGCTAAAATTCCATGAAGCGTGAAACGCTGCTTGTAAAATGTTAACTCGCCTACTGGCTTCTACACACGTTGAACGCTGAAAAATCAAATTTTAAATCCTACATTTACACTTTATTTTAATACCCTTTCTGTGCCGCTTATGTGGTTATTTCGTGTAGGGTATGCAAACTATGGGTCGAAGAAAAGTTAGCAACCACGTGTTACTCCATTACGTTAAACAACCGTCGCCTTAACGAGGCGTCAATGGAACGGTATGTGAACAAAACAAGATGTTCGTTTACCTTTAACGTCGCTTGGCGTCACCGTCACATGATCAATTGTCGTTAATCGGTGATGAAAGCTAGTTCCTGGAAAAGGTTTCCTAAGGGAAGTCAATGTCAAGTCTAAAATATTTTCGAGTACACTGCAAGGGACACGGTATATAATTTCCATAAGTCTTTATATAAAACTCTTCAGTTAAATTCCATGAAGCATAAAAGGCTCCTTGTAAAATTTTAGCCCTACCTACTGGCTTCTTCACACGATGAATGCTGAAAAATCAAATTTTAAATCCTATATTCACACTTTATTTCAAGACCCTTTCTGTGCCGTTTTTCTGGTAATTTCGTGTCGGGTATGCAAACTATGGGTCGAAGAAAAGTTAGCAACTACGTGTTACTCCATGACGTTAAACAACCATCACCTCAATGGAACGGTATGTGGACAAATCAAAACGTTCGTTTACCTTTAACGTCGCTTTGCGACGCCGTCACACGGCCAATTGTCGTTAATCGGTGAATGAAGCTAGTTGCTCTAAAACGTTTCCTAAGGGAAGTCAATGGCAAGTCTGAAATATTTTTAATACACTGCAAGGAACACAGTATATACGAGAATTGATTCAGAAGTAATGTCTCTGCAGCTATAAAATCGTGTAGAATAAAGAGAGAGCAACAACTTTTCGTATCCATGTACCTTATTCTATTTGCAGTATAGTCTGAAAATGTCATGAAATTATAGTGCACAGTAATCGAGATATCAAGATAGACAGAAGGCACGGTAAGGACGTTCCAGAGGAACTTTGAATATTTTGCATGTCTTTAGTAGCATATTCATTGTTCTAGCATAGCACTAAAGTCTGTTTATCCATGTTTATCTCGTCGTTCAATTTTGCAGAACATCCATCTTCATATATGGGGTCCAAGCAAGATTGACGTCATTATCTGACATTGCACATAAAGGTCTTCCGGTCTTCGGACGATCCTCTAGCGACTCATCTGCACCCTTGCAGCGCTGATTGCACATTTACACGCCTCATAATCAGGGTTACATAACTGCATGTCTAATTAAACAGCCAATAGTCTCTAATGGTGATATTCCTAATTTGTGGCAAAACCGCATATAAATCTGCAGACGCGTTTGTCGGAAATCAGCATTTTTCACTTGGCAGTTACAAGCATTAGCACACCCTGGCGAACTTCAAACTGCAATGACGATATTAAAATTTCAACTGTGGGTGGCGGGAATATATTTCGTCATCGTATCAAATTTTCATTTGATTTGGCGCGTTAGTTTGATTTTGATTAGTGTTTGCCTTTGAAAATTATGTTCATGTAAATAACGTTATTCTAACGTGCGGCGCGATGGCGACGGTGGCATACTTTGAACGTCTCTATAACTGGAGCGGGAAAAGATTCCAGTTTTATATTTATTCTGTTAATCAGAACTGAATTACAGTGTATCTTGATATAACTTTTATAATAATGCTACGGTGAATAAGCGCGCAATGGACACAGTGACATTACTTCTGGATCAACCCTTGTAATTTCCATAAGTCTTTCTATAAAACTCTTCAACATCATAATTAACAATCAGGTTAGACAATAATGTCTACAACAAATAGACGAAATTGCCGCTAAACAAAATCAACATGTAGCATTAGTGACAAGCAAAGACTCTGATCAGACTGCGCATAAGTGCAGTCTGATTAGAGCTTTTGCTTGTCACATCAGCCATCTGTGGAAGTGACCCAAGCCATAGAGCCAACAGTGGAGTGAAAAGGATCAGCTGAATATCACATGACAAAATGGCCGCATTGTTGGAAGTCACATGACGCAGCTCAGTTAGTCATTAGCTTTAATGTTGAAGAGTTTGTTTCATAGAGACGTATGGAAATTACATACAATGTTCCTTTTGATATTTTGAACATTGTTTTTAAAACAACTTTACAGATAACTTAATAACAGTATTTAAATACTGAAACAAAAAGCAGCTTCTTGGTTTGTATACCCTATGGAAAACTTTTCACCATTAATTTTATCGGATGGGTGGATAAATGACATTCGATTTTACGTTCTTTTCAAATGTAGTTCAGTCATATCAGGATAATGGTAGGGTGATAATGAATGTTGTGTGCAGTGAAACCTTGTTTACAATTGAAAAGCTTCTCGCCTCAAGCGGGAATCGAACCCGCGATCGCTAGATCAGCAGGCCGGCGCTTTACCTGTTCAGCTACCGGGGTTTCTCAATAATATCGGCCAAATGGTTTGATAATAAAGACTATAATCGTATTTAAGTGTGACAAACGCACGGTTTTGTATTTACGCCTTCACCAGTGGAAGTCCTCAAAAATCTTGCAAAAAAGTTAACAGAGACCGTGGAAAGGCATCGGACATCCTCCTTTAAGCACAGACTAGCAACCGTGCCGGACGAACAGCTTAAATCAGATGTGGGTCCTGGAAAACATGAAAAACTTTAGGAACCTTTAAAAACACAAGAATTTTCAGTCGACAAAACCTTCTATTTAACTATGTTTTATAATACAATTATAGCACAAGACAAATTAAAACAAAAAATAACTATAACGTAGACTCTTTCTCTCGTTTAGTCCGCTATGCTAGGGCCCGTTAAGACTTTTTTGCTAATGAAATACGCCGCCCTGTCTATGTATCTGAGGGGCTAGTCCATGAAAATTGATATCCGGAAACTATAAACCATTCAGTTTTGGCCCTGGCCATCAGATCAGATCAGATACGACAACATTGTTGGGATTGATAAGGTCATTGTTTATCCCATAGAATTTTTAAGTGACGACACAAGCATCACTCTGCGATAACCCTGTGATAACAATTTACCGGTAGGTAGCTTCCTTGTAACTACTAACGAACATTTGATCACACGTGTTTTGGGGTCTGTGTCTATAATTGATCACACCTCTGTTTTGAGATCCGTGTCGGTATATATGTGCATTTTCTATGGTTTAAGAGTTCGGACATGTGAGCCACATCAAAGTAAATTCCAACAATGAGGCATTGGTGACAAGCATAAGCTCTGATCAGACTGCACATAAGTGCAGCCTGATCAAAGCCTTTGCTTGTCACATCTGCCATCTATGAAATTGTCCCACCCATAGGGTCAGATTACCCGGTATAAATGAGATGGATGGCCTAAATACCATATGGCAAAATTGCCACATTGTTGTTAGTCACTTGATGTGACTCAATTTTGATTGTTGTAATTTGACCGCTTCTACTTGCACAGAGAAGGTAAGAATACATACTAATCAACTGAAAATCACAGGCACAAACACAGAGCCACTTCAACCCTGTATGGTCAAGGATAGCCACATGCACCAGAAAGAGATGTCTCACCCCTGGTTAACTATGTTTATACAAGGGCTGTTACGAACCGAAAAATAATCCTAGATACGAAACGACCTGGTCATCGTGGCTAAATAAATTCGTTTAGCCACGATGACTAAGTAGTCTTGGAACTAGGACTTTTGCGTTTCGTAACGGCCTTGGAAACATAGCTAACCAGGTGTGTTTCTTATGCAGAGGGAATCTGCAACAAGGAAATGAGTCCAAGACAAGACAACAAAAACTGTGATAAGACACCTATCGTAGTCGAAAGTAACTATTATAGATCACTTCTTCTAAGAAGAAATTATTGGATGGCCCTCGTATTTGAGAGTTTATATCGTTTAAGTTTCATCTTTACATATGTGACAGTGTCTGGCATTTTAAGCCTTGTGGAGCTGCGACGCTGAGGTCACGATACGAGAAATGAAAATGAAGTAATTAAATTTGCACGTAAAGTTAATTGGATTTCTGCGCACCGACTAATAAACTTCAAAGCGTCACCTGAAAGGAGAAATTCAACATTTCCAAAGGCGTTTTTAATTTTCTTCATCAACACTCTTTTAAAAATGTTCGCATTACAGATCTCAAAAAAGAGACGTCACGAACCATGGTTATAAAAGTTTTTATCATATGACGTCGCTGTTTTTCAGTGGATAACGTCGTGTCATAAAAATCTTATGACCACACTTGTAATAACACTTTGATGCGTACACGTAATGTCATTGACTACGTCCATGTCAACAATGGAAATAATGTCCAATATGGAGGCGTTAAAATCCCACTTTGAAGGGTCTTTTGATAAACAGAATCTTACACTTGTGCTCATTTCATACGGAATGTATGAAACTCGACCAAGGTTCGTTTTATAAATTTCATATGAAATAACCACTCATGTAAGATCCTCTATATCCAGCTTGTATGTAAATTGTATCCAGTCAGTGGAAAGGAATTAAAAAAACGGGTTCGTGTGAGTTTCGTTTGCTTTCGCAGTAAACCTGAGAGCTATTTCATTGTGTTTCTCGAAATTTGTTCTGGAAGCACAAATGAATATGAAAATGTTAGAAAAAATCCGATTTTGGCTCCATAAGGCTCAAAATGTCAGACTCTGTCACATGATTATATTAAATCCCCAACATTATTGCATCGAAATTAAGGAATACTATAAACTAACCACATGCCATTACTATAAATGTTCCCCATATTACATGCATTCGTCACAGATATAGCTTCCTCGAAATTGGAATACATTGAAAATTTAAGGTATATGGGTTCATAACCATGTTCTTCCGCCATCTTACAAAGGAAGACAAGAGCTGTGACTTCTTGTTTGCTACTCTGGCCAAAATATCCTTTCGAGAATTGGGCCTACTCTCAGAGGAGATTATTCTTTTCTTTGAAATGGGAGAAAATTAAAAATGGTTAAGTTGCTTCCCCTGAAAGTGTACTCATTCACCATTGAGTGCTAAAATGTCACCTTTGTGACTTTCAGTTTTAAAACCTTCATTCAGATGATAATTATTCTGGTGTCTAACTTCAAAGACAACGGTCAACATGAAAGAAACAAGAGTAACTAGCTTCAGTGCATTACCAAAATGATACATTATTAAGAGGTAATCAGGTTCCAACTGTTGGATTATATTCCTCGTAGAGTAGCGAGGAAGGTCTTTGGAAATGACTTTATTCTTACTTCTAGAAAAACGCAGACATTGTATCAAAGAAACCCCGCACATGTCCAGTTACTATTGTTGAAATCGATACCATAGACTTTAAATGAAATTGCACCATAGCTCAGCTTCTGTAAGCCTCGTGACCTGATGCGCCTTATGATTTAGAGTATCTACAACATAACGAGGTCACAATGGCCCACTTGTGGAAAAAAGTCAACACCATATGAGCCGCGACACGACAAAACCAACAATGTGGTAGTGCGACCAGCGCAGACTCAGATCAGCCTGGGCATCCGCCCAGTCTGATCAGAGTCTTCGCTGTCCGCATGGAAGTAGCTCAGACCCTTAGCTATCCTTTGAGCAATTAACAAAGAGCCTGGTGAAACTGGGCGGCTGCCCAGGTTGATCTGAGTCTGCGCTGGGCGCACGACCACATTGTTGGTTTTGTCGTGTCGCGGCTCATATACAGTTTTGGTTATTATCTCTTTATCTCAGCTTCTATTAGTATCAGGCCTTTTGAACTTGATCAGTATAAAAAAATACGTGAACAGCTTTTCGTGAATATCGACATCATGTCGTGCTTTTAGGTATGTTATGTGACTCATTTCTTTTCTGAGTGCAAGGCGTTCGAACTTCATAGGTTGATATTGTCAATAATTATCTTAGGAGAGCGACTTAGGCACACGCAGGTCTTTTGTTTCATGTTTGAAGTCTACAAAATGTCGATGACCTGCCGTACCAGACTTCGCAAACCAAGGCTATCATAAGCAAAAGGATAGGCAATGATGAAGAATGAATGCAATCAGGTCCAACTACCCGCCCTCCAAGAAACGATAAGCTGAATAAACATTCTTTCCCAGACAGGTGGTCATTCAGCTACCTCGATTGATAACAACAGTAACATCTATTTTTACCTATTTTCAATTTCAAATTACAACATCAAACAGAAAGCAAAACCTTTTTACACATTTATAAAGAAATGCCCCCTATATTTTCGCATGGAAAAACAAGAGACGTCAGTACACAAAGGGACAGGTAAACGTGACTTCCGCAGCATTAAGCTTGCACTCAGATTATACCCTTAAAGTTCATATATAAGATGCTAATTGTCCCCTCACATACTGAAATATTTCACAATCCAATCACATGTAAAAATCAAAGACTTAGAAATAACATAAAAGGAAATGAAAACGATTCAAAACTTAAGATGCACTCTTCTAGATGCATTTGGAAAATGGCATAATTAAGAGATAAAGCATTTTCTTATCAATTACTATAAAGTCTCAAAGAAGGTCTGTCGGTTCATAATTTAATTGAGCCACGACACGACAAAACCAACAAAGTGGCAGGTGTGCCCAGCGATGACTCAGATCAGCCTGGGCATCCGCTCAGTCTGATCAGAGTCTTTGCTGCCCGCATGAAGGATGCTTAGACCCTTAGCTACCCTCTAGGGCTTACCGAGGATTCTGATCAGACAGAGCAGATGTTCAGACTAACCTTACTCTGCGTTGCGCTTTAGTTTTCTCGTGTCTTGGCTAAATTGAAGACTAAGGAGTGCTAGAAAAAGCTTGATCTACTCTTGAATTAGAAAATTGGCAACAATTAGGTAAGTGCAAATAATGGTAGCGGAAGAAAGTATCTTTCCTGCTTAATTAATGAATTTATTTTACATTTTTCTCAAAATTCATTCATCAAGTATCTAGGACCTGGGTATGGGACAAACACACTGAGATTTCCCAGATAAATGTCCGTGACTTCTTATCAAATTTACTATAACTATTTATCATATGACGTCGCATCTGAGAGTGTATTAAAGCCATGCATTAAATTCGATAATTCACTAGTGGATTAAATATGCAAATTACGTCGTAGCGTTATGCGTTGACGTCCATAAAAACGTCGCTTTTTCTAATAGGGAAATCATGACGTTTTAGTGCAAAATTTACTAATAAAATGCGCTTTTAGTGTCATATGATAAATAGAATCTTGCATTCGTGCTCCTGTATTATTGAATTTATTAAACTCGTTGGGGAAAAACGATAAGATGCTCGGCATAGCCTCGCATCTTATCTTTTTCCCCAACTCGTTTAATAAATTCAATAATACATGAGCACTCATGTAAGATCCTCTATGTAGAAGGTTTAGGCGAACGTTTAAAGCCTGTACCAGAATGCATTAGGTGTGGGATGTTCTGGATTGTCTTTCTTTAGAAATGCCGCATGCATATTCAACGAGTTCTGTCAGTTTTCGAAATGTATGAGAGTATGAAAATCCGCTTCATCGCGATCTTTTGCGACAATTTAAATTTGCCTTTTTGGGAGGAAACTCTTAGTCTTGTGGTCGGAAACTTCGGTTTTCGGCGACGCGTCACCGGAGCCGTAAAACGCTATTTACGACCATAAAACCGACGAATTACCTCCACAAATTAAACTTTTCGGTACAGCTATTCCCCTTCTAATGCACCTTATTGCACCCCCACCCCTTTTCAACGAAAGGGGAGGGGACACAGTATTCGACTTTTCGTTGCTCCGTGCTTCCGTAGTTCCGTCCCCCGTTAACAGTAGGTACCTTGTGTGCGCAACTCCTCCTACAGTTTATCATGAATCATTCTGAAACTTTGCAGGTTTCTTTTTCATGGTCTGTAAATGTGCATGTGTCTTAGGGGTTATCGTCAAATAATTTTACCACTATTTTCACTTTGCAAACTTAGTAATTTTTCAGCATTAGAATGCTTTTTGAGTACATACCTTGAGTGCGCAACTCCTACAGCTTTTCATGAACCATTCTGAAGCTACATTTGCCACATCAGAAGACCTATTGACAGTAGGCTTATTTGCAAAACTTTTACAGCTTTTCATAAAGCATATTTTGAACTTTGTAGGCGTCTTCTTTATTATCTTACGATGTGCGCGTGACTTTTAGATTACAGTCTGAGATTTTTTTCTCTCACTTTTTTCATGTTTTGAACTTAGGCCAAAATACTAATAAAGTGTATAGACAGTGAATACCTTATGTGTACAGGTCCTCATAGGATTTTGAACCAATCAATTTAAAATTCTGCAGGTGCTTCTAACATGGTCTCAGAGCTTGCGTGTGATTTTTGTAGAATATCCAAATAAATGTTTTCTCACTTTTCATGCATTTTAAACGTAGGCATGTTTTTAACCTAAATACTATTAAATTGCAATTACAATGGGTACCACCTCGTATGTGTCTGTCCTCATATTGTTTTGGACAAGGTAAGTTTTTGGGGATTGTGCATCCTCCCTTCTTTTTCCCAAAGGCGGGGGACATAGATTCATCGAATTTGCTTGTTATATTTCGCCTTTCAAAGTCAACTACCTTACACTCACATCGAACGCTTTTCGGCAGCGTAGAACCATACCTCAGCCAATGAGAAGTGCCATTTCTTTACGACGCTGGGTGTGCAGAATATACAGTCGCCAATGTGTGATGCTATCCAATCAGACGTTGCCTTATATTTTCAAGTGTATTAGACGTCATGTTTTACATAGTTGCAGGTCGGAAAATGTCATTGTCTTTGACAAAACTATTTCAATAGTCGCTCGTCAAATTTCATAGAAAATCCTCATAATTGGCATGCTTGAACTCTTTTGAATGTAAACAATTTATTTCATGAGTGTGTTCGTGACATTGAAGGCAGATTTTCTATATTTTTCCTTTAGCAAAATTTGTATAACGCTGTTGTGTCGATTACGGTATTAATTAGTCACATTACATAGAGGATCTTACATGAGTGCTCATGTATTATTGAATTTATTAAACGAGTTGGGGAAAAAGATAAGATGCGAGGCTTTGCCGAGCATCTTATCGGTTTTCCCCAACGAGTTTAATAAATTCAATACTACAGGAGCACGAATGCAAGATTCTGTTTATCATATGACACTAAAATCGCGTTTTATTAGCAAAATTTGCACTAAAACTTCACGATTTCGCCATTAGAAAACGCGACGTTTTAATGGACGTCAACGTATAACGTTACGACGTAATTTGCATATTTAATCCACTAGTGGATTATCGTTTTTAATGCATGGCTTTATTACACTCTCAGATGCGACGTCATAAGATAAATAGCATTAAAGCAGATTGTTTATTGACATCCTTTCCGAGTACATGCCTGTTAACGTGTTTCTAATTCCGGTCTGCAAATACACCATGCACTTCTGTAAAATGATGAATGGGCTGACTTAATGTTTAGTCCCGTAACTACAATTTCGGAGTAAGTTCAATAACTCTATGACTTGTTTTTTGTTATGTGAGGTCTATTTTTGAGCCACTTTGAAAAAAAGAGTGCCGTTGAGCCCGTTATTTTCCCTTCTTTAGCCTTCATTAGCCTCGCTTCCAAAATGTCACCCGTTGCAGAATTTTATCTTTTCTTACATTTAAAGGTTAAAGACAGGACTTCTCTGCCGGAGAGTCTAGTTCGCATCATATAGAATAATGTCTGTATAGGTAAAGAGGTAAAAAATGATTTAACTTAATATTGGACCAGAAATAACATATGTAGACATTTTATTGGCTGACTGGAGATGTGCGATAAACTATAGTAAGGTGAATAAATTTAGCAACTTTTGACAAATCAGCGTATGATTCAGACTTATTTAAAAAGTGGGAAATTGTTTTTGTTTCCCCTGTGTAAGGTATCATTTTGTGTACCAGAAAGCCAAAAATTAAGGTCCAGAGTTTATTTATAGAGCAGAAACGCGTCACATTTGTACCCTAGGGTTTAACCAAAAATGCCATAAATCTTTATGCAACTCATATTTTTTCAGGCGCTGTTTCATCTTCAAATCTTACACCAGAGCCAATTTGCGGCGATAGAGACATTTGTGAACAAGGACACAGTGTTGTGTGCTAAAAGAGTGTTACCTTGATAAACATAAATGTGCTTATGACGCCGTCAAAATTGGCATTCATAAAGCCATTGAGACTGAGCAAAAGTCACTGTTTACGAATTGTTCCAAAATCTTAAACCAAACTGCAATTATGGCGTGACCTCTAAATGACCAGTACACTTTCAAGCAATTTGTTGCTGTGAATTGGCGCTATTCCCGCAGATTTAACCACACCATGTCTGCAGTTACGTCATTCTGACGTCAGTTTTTAATACCATCAAAGATCCTCTTGACATCAGCAATATTGAATTTAAAGTTTCTCTTCTCTGAGTGCGCATAAGGGTCATTGTATATCCATAGATTTTTTCAATTTCCGTCATAACAAAACTTGACGCCTCCATTCAAATCTTGAAAGGTTCTGGTCGTTGCATTAAAACAAGTGGATTACCTAAGGTAATCTTTTTGCATGATAATGTTTCCCAAGTAGGCAGTAATAAAGCGCAAAAAGATTCGAGTCGAAACGTCAATTGATAATGTCTAAAATGGCGGTTGAATTTTTCAGCAAGTTAACGCCAAACTAACGTTCCCCATTGCCGGCATCTTATGCGTTTATTTGCAAACCCATTTATGTTTTCTTGTTCAAGGACCCAGTTAAAACCTTTCAAAAGCATTTTGACAATTTTCATTGTTTGATTATTTGTCAGCCCGCGTGAAGAGTGAATTCATTTAAAGTGACGTCAAACGTGCGTTAAGTCACCTTTTTCGTCCAAGTTTGATGTAATCGCAGTCTCCTAACGTAACATTACTATATGCAATCAACAACCTGGAAATACTATCCCTACAGAAAATTTAACAACCCTTTGGAAAAATTGCTTAATTTATTTCTCTCAGTATACATTATACTGCAGTATTTAATCCTCTTTAATTCAATCCCTGTCTTAAGGTATTGTTTAGCGCCGTAAATATGTCTCACAATATTTCACTGCAGTGTAGCTATACTTTCTTGTCTTTTTCATTAAACTCATTTAGGGTAATTTCATCCCCTGCCGAAGGCGGAGGGATAGTAATCTCCACGTCCATCCGTTAGTCCGTCCGCCTTCATGTGTTCACAAATGGCTATTTATGTGCCTTTAGATGAGTATTTTGAATATTTAAGTGACTAACGTCTGTTAAGTTACTAGGCACATAACAGAATTGTGGTGAGACGCCAATGTTACTTTAGGTGGCTAGAAAATGTCACATGCTATTTAGCCACATAACATTGTTCATAATAGGATTATCCAAATGCACGGAGCTCCTTACCCGTAGTGTGGACGAATATTATGTGTCTATTTAATGTGTTTCCTTTATGGCTAGTCACTCACATAATATCTTTAGTCACTTAAGTAAAAGCCACAGATTACTTATTAGTTTGTTTGGCTTCCGTCCTTCTTTCCATTTTTCTGTCTGTCCGTCCGGAGCCGTAACTAAGTAACCATTGGAATGAATTTCAAGAAACTTAAATGAATATATATCAGTATAACTTGCTGTTGCACGTCAAGTTTCATCTGGCTGGCTTCAGTAGTGCATGAGTTATCGCCCTTGAATTGACTAAAATCAATAAAATGAGCCATAACTACGTAACCAATCACTGAACTTCATAAAACTTAACCATAATGCTGTCATGCGAATAGAGTCTCATCAGAATGGTACCAGTAGTGCATGACTTATTGCCTTTGAATCAATTCAAAATGAACAAATTCAGCAATAACTAAGTAATCAATGATTAGAATTCTATGAAACTTATACTAAATATGCACCACCAAACTCAAAGGTGCTTCAGTAAGCAATGAGTAATTGCCTTTGAATGGAATAGTTTCTCCATGTCCGTCCGTCTATCTCTACGTCCGTCCGTCCGCAGCCATAACTAAGTAACCAGTCGACGGAGTTTCATGAATTTTGATAAATATAATCAGTAAAACCCGATGGTGCATGTCAAGGTTCATCAGATTGACTTCAGACGTTCAGGAGTTAGCGCCCTTAAATTGATTTAAATTCAATAAAATGAGCTATAAGTAAGTTACCAATCACTGAAACTTCATAAAACTGAAATCAAATATGTATCACTGCCACGCAGTAAAGCATTTAAGATTTCATTACAGTGGCATCAGCAGTGCATGACTTTTTGCCCTTGAATCAATTTAAGATTGAAAAATATAGCCATAACTAAGTAATCAATGAATAGAATTCTATGAAACTTATATTTAATATGCATCACCATAAGATATTAGTGCATCTTATGTTTTGTTGGAATTGCTTCAGTAAGCAATGAGTTATTGCCCTTGAATGGGTTTAAAATCAACAAATTGAGTCATAACTAAGAAATCAATGAATGCAATTTCCTGAAACTGAAAATAAGTATGTTAAGTCATGTCAAAGCAGTTCACATTAAGTTTAGTCATAATCGCATCAGTAGTGCATGGTTTAATGCCCTTGAATTAATTTAACATCCACAAATTAGCCATAACTAAGCTACCGGTGAACAAAATTTCTTGAAACTGAATTAAAATGTATTATCATAGTGAAGGTGATTCTGAGGCAAGTGTTTAAGAATGGTTTCAGCTTATGCCTCTTTTATGCCAGAGTTATTGCCCTTGATATGATTTACTATCCACATGTTCAGCCGTTACTATGTAACCAGTGAAGGAAATTTTACGAAATTTTAAATAAACAATAAATGAATAAGGGCCATTTCGGTCGGGGATAAAGATTCACTGAAATTGCTTGTTGAAATAGTGTTCCGCCGCAGTCGTCAATAGCGGGAAAAGGCATCGTTGAATATTGCATAACTATTCCTGAACAGACACCATAAATCGAGTTTGCCGAAGGTGTGTCTCTTGCTTCCAAACTATTCATTCTCCTGAACTTATTTTTATTAATTTATGTTTTCATAATGTTTTTAGAATAACAAAATATATTAAAATTGTAATCTCAGTTTATATTATGCCTCATTGTCATGTCAGTGTCTGTAGCCTTGTATCAAGCTTTCGAAGAAGGCCGTATTTGATGCTATAGTCCAAGCCATTTATCGAGTACATTATTTGGCAATAAACTCTGTTTAAATATGACTTTATGTGAAAAGGAGTTTGCTGTGACGTCAGTCAGAAAATTCACTATAACTGATTTGCATTCTCGGCAGGGATCAGAGCACTGATCATGGCAATAGAATAAAAGTAGCTTTTGATTATATTAGAACTCAGAAGAAGTTCTACACCCGATCCTTGTAGACTGCAGTAACAGCAATGAAAATGTGAAGCTCATATGGATTTATAATGTACCAGAAAGTTTAGATATCCATTCCCACTCCTCACCACGTGATTAATAAATACGAATGCCTCCGTTGTAGCTTATCGATGTTATTGTTTTTTGTGTCCGCAATTTGTAGTCTTCTATAATTGGTTTGATTTGTAAAGATTTATTTGAGCCGCAAGATGAGAAAACCAACAAAGTGGTTATACGCCCAGCGGAGACTTAGATCAGCCTCTTCATCCGCGCAGTCGGATCAGACTCTTCGCTAAGTGCTTAAAGACAGATGAGCTGCGACACAACAAAACCAACAAAGCCTAGGAAAGAGTCAGATCAAATTTGGCAGATGGCTAGGCTGATCTGAGTCAGCACGGAGCACATAACCACATTGTTGGTTTTGCCGTGTCGCGGCTCAGATATTCTTGTTTATTGGGCTCATAATCTATTATGCAACAGTCCAGTGACAGTGCTATAGCATCAATGGAAATATCCCATTTCACATTAGGTTATCATAAAACCAATAAAGACTGAGGGTGTGTTCTATATGGTAGAGAATATTTGTCTTTAAAGGGTAGCTAAGGATCTACGCTACCTCCATGCGGACAGCGAAGACTCTGATAAGATTGGGCGTATGCCCAGGCTGATCTGAGTCTGCACTGGGCGCACAACCACTTTGTTGGTTTTCTCGTGTCGCGGCTCATTTGTATTTGTTTTGCGTAATCTCTTTATTCTGAAGTTAGTTTTAAGCACATGTACGAGCTTGCGAAACTAGAAAATATTTCATGTGCCTGAAACGTAAGCATTTACAATATCATAATGAAACGTATTAGGTTGAGAAGAGGTTGTCACTTATAAAAATTACTGAACCCCATATTTCCCTTTTTTGGAAAACATTCCTTTGATTAGTTGTAAAGGCTAGTCTTGTGAAACCCATAACTATGTTACCGTTTGGAAAATATACATGAAACTTTATAACAATGTATATAACCATGTAGACAAGGCTAGCCAATCTGTTTAGTATAAACTGGTTTCTCATTTTACTTACTTTCAGAATGACGTCCCTTTGATTACTTTTAGACTGTTTTTTTATGCATGTCATTACTAAGTAATTGTTTTGAATATCTTGTTTACACTTAAAGCAATGTGCATTCGCTTGACACTGTGAGTGGGGTATTGGAATGGTTGCTCCCGTTAACTTATTTTGCAGTTACATCCCTTTGATTTGTTTTTACAAACTTTTTTGTGCGCGCATTAGTACCTTTGTGTGGCTGATTGTCAAGCCGATAGATGCTTGCAGGTACTGACTGGGATGCGACTCGGTTTTGGAAATAGCCATTTACGCGGTGGCTTAATGCGCCTAGTGCTTGTCTAGGCCCACCAGAGATCTCCGAAATACGAACTTCAGTGGCCTAAATTCATCTTTCTGGCAGGCAGTTCGGGATACTAATATTTTGGGCTGTATCCGTTGTGGTTAATCAATGTTATTGTTTCTTGTGTCCGTTTATATGTAATCTTTCAAAATTGCTTTGTTTTGTTGGGGTTCATTTACATTTTTGTCTGTTCTGTTTATTCCGAAGTAAGATTTACGTAAGAGTATATAAAACCAAAAGATGTGTCGTGAACCTGTAACTTTTATGTCTGGTGATAAAACAAGAAATATGACGTCGTGAGATACTGCTCGTATGTGTGAAAGTTGGGATTAAAGTGTTGTCACCCGAGACTGAAATAATAATAGCATTAAGTATAAGCCTTATTAATTAAACCCCCAGTGATGCTCCTAACAATTTAAAATCAAGAAGTTTTTAAGCTCCCATTTTGTTTACGGATGATGTTTTGACACTTTCCGATACATTACCTCAAAACTTGATTAAAGAAAAAACTTATTCATTTAATTCAAATTATGGCTCACCTTATTTAGCTGATAATGAGAAACTTGTAATTTCACAGGAAACATAGACATTATAATTTATTTGCTGGTCGATTGGTTGGCAAGGGAATGTCTTATATTTTGGACACTTTATTGCACGTAATTTGACTTGACATTGACGTTTGTAGACAAAATGTGGGATTTTCGATTGATATAGGTTGTCACCCTCTTGTCGCAGGTACATGCATGATTTTGTTTACACAAACTTACTGGATCTTTTAATTCTACTTCTGCATATTGAAATTATTCGCTCAAAATTGATCATGAAAGAAAGATTTTTGGACAGATGATTCACTTTTTGCTCACAACGAACTTCAGTTACATAAAGCTTATTCATCAGAAACCGAAAAATAATTTCCTAATTTGTATTTCCATTTTTAAGGCCCCGGCTGTGTCATTTGTGCTATTAGCCCTCACCTGCGTTCCAGCGTGATGCTTAGGTTCTTAGTATTGATACAATATTGTTTTACAGAAGCGCTATAAAAGCTTGTACCGTATTTCCTCGGTTATAGGACGTGCGTTTTTCCCTTCCAAAACAATCCCCAAAGTCTAGATCCGTCTTGTAAGACGGATCTACATTTTTGGGGTTGTTTTGGAACAAGATGGGTCAAGATTGTTTTGGGATAGTTTTGGATTGGGAATGAACTATCTAACAGCCGGATTACAGAAGACTGGTTTACATTTAAGGGTAATCACGGAAATAAGAATCTCCGTCTCATTACAAAATACGGTATAAAGAAAAATATCAGATACCAGCGTGAAGATTTGTGCACAATCAAACATGTTTAAACCATCTGATGGATTTGTTTTCTGTTGAGTCTTCTAAGGCAATGATTCTGAACTTTGTCGTTCTGAGCGCCTGCGATAGCATCATGATGCCGCACGAGGGGAGAGGGAGCTGGTTGCTGGACCGACCCTCTCGACTTTGTAAGTTTCAGTACTAACTACTCTTCTTCTTGGCACTATAGGAGGATTACAATCTCTGTTATATTCAACTCTCGATATCTCAAAGTCACAGTCCATCTAAAACTACTGAAAGCTCAATGTTAAATTTCTTGTCTTAGACAATTTACTTTGAGTTTCAGTAGTTTGAGAAAACAGGGATTGAGATGTAAAGAAAAATAGCGAAATATCCAAACACTGTTGTTTGATATAAGAGGATACTTTGAGATATCAGTGTTAGAGATAACGAAAATCAGCTGTATACACATTCGCTCATTACACCAGCGTAGCGCAGGCGGTAGGACGTCTGACTTATAAGCCAGAGGTCCTGGGTTCGCTAGCCGGTCCGGCCACTTTCTTTCATTTCTCCTTCCGCTGATTCAAAAAGGGCAGCTGTGAGTTACTGGTGAAAGTAAGTGCACCTAGTACTGGCTAACCGCAAAGGAGGTCTAAGCCTGCCCAGGAATAGTGTGGTTAGGTTAACTGACCGTCCCGACATGACCATAGCTGTTTACCGTGGATTAATATGAACGACTGTTGAATGGATGCTTGTTTTGATGACCACCCTGCCTGAAAGAATTTTTAAAATTAGCTGATATAAGTATGACTTGTGTTGTCGATGTTTCAGTATTGTCTGTCATGCATTTACTGTTTTGTTATTTATGGCTTATCGAAGCTCTCCCATCCATCCATACTTTGATATGGCTTATAACAACAAGGCTTGGCATAATACTAGCAACAATATCCGTCATGATCTTGAATCTATATTGAATCAGCCTTGATTCGACGTTATGACGTCGAATCAGCGTTGATTCAGAGTTGATTCAGTATTGTGTGCCTGAACGATGTACAACGGTAATTGTTCATGATCTGCTGCATAATTATTGAGAGTTTATATTCACGAGTTGTCTCGCTTAGGCACTTTGCGAGAAGCATGTATATTTACTTACACCTTCTCCGCCAAATCTAAATCTCAATCTAAATCGAAATATGATTTATGTTGGCATGTATTGTACACTTTAGTATTTATAGTCTCATCATTGTCACTGTACTGTCGAATATGCCATTGTATATATGTAATGCTTGTTTCCTCTTGGGCTTTACAGCCTTCTGGACTTGTTCAATAAAATTATCTTATCTTATCTTATCTTATCATGACGAAAAACATAGTCATAATCAAATAACGTTTAATAATGCACTTTTTAGGCGGTGATAATCACTAATTTGGGACAAAGACAAAAATCTGCATAAAATACTCCAAATAACACTGATCTTTCCGAAACTTAGCAGATGCCTTCTTTATGTTGTTTCTCATAACTAAGAATCCCAAAATGCAGATTTGTTAATGTTAAAAAGTGTTTTTATATGGAAAGATCAAGGGGTAATTTTCTGCGAATAAATCTGAAAAAATAATATTGTTATTGAAAATATACTTAGTGCTAAGAGTACCTTGTTGCATAATGGAGAGCGTCCTAGCAATTATTTTTTCAAACTCTTTCACACATTATCAGGCTGAGCAGATGAAAAAAGATGCAGTCTGTGTCCAAATTGTTTTGTCAAAACAAACAGGTGAGACAGGTGAGACTATTTTAACAAGGCTGAACAATTTCATCTACAATCCACAGATCATGTCAGTAATGTATTTATTTTTTTACTGTAGGTGTTAACATAGGTATGCTTGCCTACCCAATATTTAATAAATGCATCCAGTGTACATTTACTTTGTACATGGTTGAACATATGAGAAAAAGCTACCGTTTTCATCTGGTCTACATTACAATTTGAGAAAAGGTTGGAATAAATAATTGCTAGGACGCTCTTCATTATGCAATAATGCACCTTCAGCACTACGTAAATTTTCAATAACTATATTATTTTTTCAGATTTAGTCGCAGAAAATTACCTTTTGATCTTTCCTTATAAAAACACTTTTTAAGCAGCATGTACGTCTATTTTGTATTCTAAACTGTAAAGAACAACAAAAATAAGAAGTCTGCTAACTTTTAGGGAGATACAGTACTTTTTAATGATTTTATGCAGATTTTTACATTAACAATAAATCACCACCTTAATCGGTGATTCTGTTGAAGTTTATTTGTATTTGTTATTGTTTGTCGGCTTTCTGTTTGTCTTTGATTTCTTTCTAGTTATTCGACTAGCCTCGCGGCCATCTTGGAAACAGCTAATCTTTCCGGCTTTTCGCTTTTTTTTCTTTCTTATTTATTTATCTATTTTTTTTTTTTTTTTTTTTTTTTTTTGCTCTTCGTGTTTTTTCTGTTTTCTTTTTCTTCTGTTATTTTTTTTTTTTTTTTTTTTCATTTTGTGTTTAGGTCACGATGTGGTACACGACTGTGTTGGTTCCTGATCATTGCCTGCTTGTCTGCTTTTAATAAAGGAATAAAATTTGATTTTTCAGCATTCATCGTAACTATGATGAGGCCAGTGGGCGAAGCTAAAAATTCCATGAAGCGCGAAGAATTCAGCGACGACGGCAGGCATCTTACCACAATGGACGCTGAAAAACCAAATTGTAAAATTTAATTTTTCAGCGTTCATCATGCGATGAAGACAGTGAGCGAAGCTAAAAATTCTATAAAGCACAAATCGTTCATCGGTATATGAAGCCATATGCTATATAAGGCTTACCTATGAAAAGCCAGTCGCAAGTGTAAATATTAGATGGCAAAAGATATATAAATATCATATGACATCAATCCTAATAGAACCAGGTGTTAATGGCTTTCTAATATCTTGGAAATTGTTTGCATAATTGTACTAGCCTCCAATTGTCGACGAAGTATGGTAGAAATTTATAAACTGATGTGCAAAAATACAGAAGATGCATTCGGCTATATATACTCTGCTGCCCCCCCCCCCCGCCACCTCCGCCCGCCCATCGGGACCAGAGAAATGAGAAATGTTAGGATGTCTGGTGTCTCTGTGACAGAGCTATAAGTATCTTTAGCAGGACCTGAGTGTCATTTACCTCAGGTCGGGTAAAAGTTCCAAATATTTAGAGGCAACATCTTGACATGACTGAAATATTATTTACTGGCATGTAAAACCACAACTCAACAACAAGAACAACAATATTTACTAGATGTTTGTTTTTGAAACAAAAACAGATGTCTCCCCTTTTCCCCCTCCCCCCTCTCCCCACCACTTACCAGAAATGAACATGGAGTTATGGTTCTTATTCTCTGAATATCAACTAAACATGTTCTTATATTTGTACCAACTTTCGTGGTTTTAATGTTATAGAGGGGACAAGATCTCCATGATGAAAAGCTACAAGGGTGGATACAGTTGCAAACTTAAAATTAAAAGGCGCATAATTCTGTAAAAACATCTTCAGATGATGGTTTATATTTGAACCAAGTTTTGTAAAAATATCTTTAGCGGTTTCAAAGTTACAAAGGGAAGACCATTTCTATACTGAAAAATTAAAAAGAGGCATAATTGCATTCAAAATGTAGGCGGAGCTACCGACCTTGCTTTTTTGCACATCATTTGATGATGCTTTATAATTGTACAAAATTTCATGAAAATATCTTTAATTAAAGCAAAAAATATTAACTTTAATGTTAAGAGAGGTTAACTCTAAAAAAATCCAGAATAACTGTCTTATTTCCTTCACATCTGTGTTAAGTTTCATGAAAAAATCTCTAAAGATGTTTTAGATACAGTGCATATGGATCTTGTTCTCTGCACATCGTCTGATGATGCTTTATATTTGTATAAAGTTTGATGAAAATATCTTTTGCAGTTTTAAAGTTATGGAACAAACCTGATTTCCATACTAAAATTTACAAAAGGGCATAATTCCATAAACAGTAAAGATTGAGTTACAGTAACTGTTCTTCTTCACTGCACATTGTCTGAAGTTTTATATTTGTACCAAGTTTCACGAAAATAACTCACATAGTTTCAGAGTTATGGAGCAAACACAATTTCCATACTAGAATTTTCACAAGGAAGTAATTCTGTAGAAAATGGAAGCAGAATTTTGGTTCCGCCTCTCTGCCCATCAAGTCATGATACTTTATATTTGTACCAAGTTTTGCGAAAATATCTCATTAGTTTCAGAGTTATGGAGCGGACACCATTTCCATATTAAAATTTACAAAGAGGCATAATTCCTAAAAAATGTAGGTGGAGTCGTGGTTCTTGTTCTCCGCATGTGGTCTCATAATGATGTATATTTGTACCAAGTTTCAGGAAATTATCTCAAAGGTTACAGAGTTATTGAGCAGACACAATTTCCATACTAAAATATAAAAAGGGGCGTCATTCCATAAAACGTAGATGGAGTTACAGTTTCTTGTTCTCTACACAATGTCTGATGATGCTTTATATTCGTTCTAAGTTATGCAAAAAATATGTCATATAGTTTCAGAGTTATGAAGCAGACACACTTTCCATACTAAAATTTTCAAAGGGGCATAATTCCGTAAAAATGTAGGTGGAATTACGACTCTTGTTTTCTGCACATCCTTTGATGATGCTCTATATTTGTACAATGTGTCATGAAAATATCTCATATTGGTTAAGAGTTACGGAGCGGACAAGATTTCCATACTAAAATATACAAAGGGGCATAATTCCATAAAAATGTAGGTAGAGTTACGGGTCTTGCCCTCTGCATGTCGTCTGATGATGCTTATATTTCTATCAAGTTTCGTGAAATTATCTCATATAGTTTAAGAGTTATTGAGCGGACATGATTTCCATACTAAATTTTTCAATAGAGCATAATTCCGTAAAAATGTAGGTGGAGTTACGTTTCTTATTCTCTGCACTTTCTCTGATGATAAAAATGTAGGTGGAGGTATGGGTCTTGCTATCTGCATGTCGTCTGATGATGCTTTATATTTGTACCACGTTTCGTGAAATTACCTCAATCGGTTACAGAGGTACTGAGCGGACACTATTAGTGGCAGACGGACGGACGGACGGACAGACGGACAGACGACCATGGCAAAAACAATATGACTACGACCCCTTCGGGGCGAGATATAAATAAACAGTAATGGACACAATTCAATGATGATATCGTTTCAGTTCTTTTTCGCGTGAAAATCACAATGCAGGTCTATCAGTTAATGTCCTCAGGCTCGTCTGAGGAAGGTTTTGAAGCCTTGAACTTTCTTTGATTTAGATTATTAGATAAAACACATGAGTGCAGGTACAAAGTAGTGGAAACAAATACCCAGTCTGTCGACTTCATTATTTCATTTAAATTCTTGTTAGAATTTTAGTCAACCGTTTTAGTCTGCGCACGGGAAAGAAACAATGTTGACATAAGTGACTATCAAAGTCCAGGACCAGATCCTGAACAGTGATTTCTGAATAATCCGCCTTATTTCAGGGCATTTCGTTCATTAAGGTGTGTGAATTCACCGCCCAGAATTTTAATCGGCGTTCTAAAGGAAACATATGAGCCGCGACACGAGAAAACCAACAATGTGGTTGAGCGCCCAGCGCAGACTCAGATAAGCCTGGGCATCCACCCAGGCTGATCAGAGTCTTCGCTTCACGCTTAAAGGGTACCTAAGGGTCCAAGCTACCTTCATGCGGACAGCGAAGACTCTGATCAGACTGGGCGGATGCCCAGGCTGATCTGAGTCTGCGCTGGGCGCACGACCACATTGTTGGTTTTCTCGCGTCGCGGCTCATATTTTGTTGTTGTGAATGCAGATTGTTTCACTGGGCAACGAAACCATCAAAAATGGGGTCTACGTTTATATGAAATAATAAACTTCTAGGGGCAGATTTATTTTTTTTTTTCAATGTGACCCCAACTGCAAAGGGAACCAAACTGAAAATGGCAGAGCGTATCAAGTTACTTTAAGACACGGACAACAGACTGATTTAGAATTCTCTGTTTGCAAGCGCCTTATTGTTCTTTATCCTATGCTAAGTCCCATGTTTTCCTAAGTTCAGTGTATATAAAACAAGCCGATCGAAATTTTCAAAGTTTCAATAATCCTTTCCACAGAACAGGTCAATGCTCACTGTTGCGGTAGGAACAAAGGTGGATCTATAGCGGCTGTTTGTAAGTTTGTGGCGTATTTTTTCTTCTGTTTTGTGCTTAATAGACTAGTGATTCTTTTGGTTTTGGGATATTTATGATGAAAAACATTATATATATGTCTTTGTATTAGTCTTGTTGTCTTATTTAGTTTTGTTGCATGTTTACTCGTAACATGTTAATGAAAATATGCTAGCACCAAGCTGGAAACCTTAATCGACTGGTAATTGTTTTATTTACTTGAAACAAAAGGCTTTCACATGTTTATCGTCTTCAACTGTCACGCATTTATGGAACACGACAGTAGGATTTTTACATTAAAATACGTGGGAAATCAAATTATTAACTTCATGCTTTTCTGTGAATACTTGTTCATAGCAGTATGAGTGCGTTCATATGAACAGATTTTAATGTTATGAATATTTTCTGCCAAATATCATTATGGTAATAGCAAAACGTTTTAGTAATAAACACTAAGTTTAATAAACGCGCACATGGACTGCGGATTTTCTTTCAGCGACGATTCTCGACTTAAAGTGTTTTCAATATTCTTCTGTTAGTCTGTAAAAGAGACTCTTTGTAGTGTACCTGTTTAAAGAAAACAGCTTGTGTCTTGCCTTTTATTTGCTGTGCATTCCATTTAATTTAGACATATTTTGATTATAATTTTAACTAAAATGCAATATTTAACTTTATCATATGACGTCGCATCTGAGAGTGTAATAAAGCCATGCATTAAAAACAATAATCCACTAGTGGAATAAATATGCAAATTACGTCGTAACGTTATGCGTTGAAGTCCATAAAACGTCGCGTTTTCTAATGGCGAAATCGTGACGTTTTAGTGCAAAATTTGCTAATAAAATGCGATTTTAGTGTCATATGATAAATAGAATCTTGCATTCGTGCTCCTGTATTATTGAATTTATTAAAGTCGTTGGGGAAAACGATAAGATGCTCGGCAAAGCCTCGCATCTTATCGTTTTAACCAACGAGTTTAATAAATTCAATAATACATGAGCACTCATGTAAGATCCTCTATTTACAATAGTCGCGTTTACATGATCACAAATCTATTACACTTTGTGGAAAACTCCACAAAGTAGTTCTTGATGCGGTTAGATTTTTTATGTCAAGTGCTTTCAGATTGCTGAAATAGTTGGAATTGATCTTGGTGTACTTAGGCAGTGGTAATAAATGGAGCCCTGCAGGGATCGATGGAACAAAAAATTGTTCAAACGGTCCAGGTCACGCCCATGTTTTTTTAAAAAACATTTAAGAATCATCTTCGTCAGAACTGATTGACCAATGGCATTGGAACTTGGTATGTAACATCAAGTACATAAGTACTGCCAAGGTTGCTCAAATAATGACCTTGGATTGACCTTAAACACTTTACGACAAGGTTAAATTTGCTTTCTGTTTATTTCAATGGGAAATACAATAACATAATAGATTTCATGGGAATTGTTAAAGATTGTGAATCAAAAATTGGTAAAAACAGTCATATGAATGAGTACATGGTGACATGCGAGTAGAACATGTCCAGGTCGTTTTTAACCTTTGACACAGGTCTCTCATATTACAACAATTTCAAAAGTCACTGGGCCAATCAGATTCCATATAATGCATTCAGGGATCGAGGGAACAAAAATTGTTCAAACGGTCATGGTTACATTGCTGCCACGCCCATATTTAATAAAAACGTTTTAAACTCTTCTTCTCTAGCATATCGTTATGACAAAAGAAACAACAACACGAACCTCCAGAACCAATTGACCGATGGCCTTGCAACTTTGTATGTAGTGTTTGATCATGACTACTGACAAGAGTGTTCAGAAATGACCTTATATTGACCTTGACCGTTTTTACAACAAGATCCAATTTGCTTTCTAGTGTTTTAAACTGCTAGAAGATAAGATTTCAGGCCTAAAAATTCGTATAAAGATCCATCTTAATTAGATCATGCAGTTTTGTGAGTACGAGATATCAAAGTCATTCTCTGACCTTTGATTAATGTATCTCTTATTTCGACAATTTCAAAATAATCATCAAAAGTTACTGGGCCAATCTAAACCAAATTTCATACAGAGCCTCCAGGGCTAGCGGGAAGGGAAATTTGCTCAAGCGGTCCAGCTCATGTGACCCCCATGGCCGTCATGACCATATATCATATGGTAAAAGCTTTAAAAATCTTCTTCTCCAAAAGCAATTGACCGATGACATTGACACCTGATGTGTAGCACCGGAGACCCAATTACTACCAAGATTATTAAAAGATGACCTTGGGTTGACCTTAAAGGTAGGTTCCTGTACTTTGGAATGCATCATAATTTTGATGATCGTTCATCCAAGTTGTTGAAAAGCACTTAGAAAGGGAATGAATAAGTTTCACTAAAAAGTGTAAATCAAAAATATATTAGAAAAGTTGTTTTGCAAGGGATTTCCTAACTCTGCCTCGCACACCAGTTAGCGCTATTTTTAGTTCGCGCCAAAAATAGATAACGTGGCTGACGTCATGCTGCATTGCATTTTGGGATAGTTTTAACCCATCCGCAATGCCAGGGCATCTAGGAGAGCTCACGGCAAGGGAAAATTGCTTTTCGAGAATGGCATCAGAAATCGTCCATTTATAGACATAATAAACATAGTTATTTTTAGAACTGGAATTCCAACGAAAGAAAATAAACCAAAAGGGAAAACGACTATTTTCTTCAACATCTGACGAGTTTCTCAGTAGCAACAAATTCTGAAAAATAAGAGAATTCAATACTGCTCAGAAAAAGACGAAATTATTTGGTGGAAATAATTGTTATCGCTAGTCCAGGAACCTACCTTTAACTCGTTTTACGACAAGGTTAAATTTCCTTCTGGTGCATTTATATGGGAAAATGCTTAAGGTGGTGATTTGTGGAATATACAAAAATCTGCATAAAACCATAAAAAAATAACGTACCTTTTGTTGTTCGCTACAGTTTAGATTACAGAATACAGGGACATGGTGTTAGAAAAATGTTTTATATGGAAAAAATCAAAGGGTAATTTTGTGCGCAGAAATCTAGAAAATTAACTTCATTCTTGAAAATACACTAAGCTCTGAAGTCTCTTTATTGCATTTAAAAGAGCGTCCAAGCAATTATTTGTTCCAACTCTTTCTCAAATTTGTAAGGTAGACCAAATGAAAACAGTCATTTTTTCTCAAATGTCTGACCATGTATGGTGCATGTACACTGCATGCATTAATTAAATACGGGTAGAACAGTTATACCTTTATCATACTCACAGTATACCATAAAATTTCTATATAATGGGACAGTTAGGTCTGAGCAAATAGTGCAAACCCAGATCTGACAGGAGCAGTCTGATAAGGGTATACACTCTTTGCCATCCCATTGCATTTTTGGGCACGTAACTGCTCTGTTAAACCAAACTGTTCCAATTTTAGTACAGTTATGATAATAATGTTTAGTGTCCCAATATTTCGAATTTTTACCAACATGATACAGGTGTGTATATAAAATTGTTCAACCTTGAAAATGGACTCTACTGTGTATTTTGGCAAATATTTTGACACAGAAAAGACCATTTTTATCTGCCCAGCCTGATAAAGTGTGAAAAAAAAAAATGAAAAAATAATTGCTAGGACGCTCTCCATAATGTATTGAAAAACCTTCAGACCCTATTAGATTTTTGATAACAATGGTTATTTTTCAGATTTTTGCGCACAAAATTACCCTTTGACATTTATTATAAAACCCTTTTTAACTTCAACAAGTCCTGCATTTTTGGATTCTGAATCGTGAGAAACAACATAAAGAAGGCATCTTCTAATTTTTCGGAAGTTCTGTTATATTTTCAGCATTTTATGCAGAATTTTTACTTTGCCCAAAATCAGTGTTTATCACCACCTTAAAAATAAGAGTTCATGGAACTTGTAGAAGATTTTGGTGCACTAAGTGATAAATACAGCCATCTTAATGAGTGCACGAACAAGTTTTTGAGTGACAGACTCTTTCTTTGACCTTTAACCAATGTTTATCATATTTGACAGCTTCAAACTATAGATTTGTTCAATTGATGACCCTAGTTTGGCCTTTGACATATTTTACTCACTGAACTATGCAGGGCCTCAATGCTTTCTTGTTATAGATACAAATATTGAGGAAATTAAATTTTACATTTGTGAGCCTGACTGCTTTTGGGACTTCCTGTTTGTTTCCATGCACGGCGCAACCCTTCAAAAATGGGTCTACTTTTAATGGATAGCATTTGCCACTTAGGAAGCACAATCCTTTGTTTACGAATTATTGATCCCTTGGTATACTCTTAAAGAAATGTATTGAGACAGCAAATCCAATCCTTTCTTCAAGAACGGATTCAGAATGAGAACGGACAAATCCTTATGTATCCTAATACACAGAATGCTCAGCGTCAGAAAAATATTCTTCACTAATAGCATGCCATTAAGAGAAGGAAATAATCTCAGCTGGAGACTTAATTACATCTATTTGTATCCTAGAAACTTGACAAAGAATGGTCTTGTTTTCTAATCTTCGCCAAGTAGTCTAGTGTCATATTGGATTCAAACTATTAGGCTAAGCGTGCATTTGGCTACTCCAGCTGCCTAAGAGGGAAATCACCACGAGAGCTTCTCGGGATAACGAGAAATCAAGCAGGCTATACTCTGTCAACATGATCAGTGGAGGTTCTGTCAGGAAAACAGTCAAGAATACATGGAGGGACAGCGATTTTTATATATGAGATGTGACACGTCAAAACAAACAGCGTGGCCTGCGCGGCTAGCGAAGACTCAGAGCAGCCTGGACATCCACCCAGTGTGATCAGTCTTTGCTGTCCGCATAGATGTAGCTTAGACCATTAGCTACCCTTCTAGCGCAAAGCAACGAGTCTGATCAGGCTTGGCGTATGTCCAGGCTGTTCTGAGTCTTCGCTGGGCTTACATACCACTTTATTAGTTTTGTCGTGTCGCGGCTCAATTATTATAAAAGCCTCACAGCGAATTTTAATATTTCTTTTCAGTCATTCATTCTGCATGTATTTATTAATTTATTTATTTATTTTGAAACTCACAGAGTGTGAAAGTATTAACAAAATTGATTCAGGTTCAGAAAATATAAAACGTCTTTAACTCGGAGCTTTGTCTGCAGTCTGACCTACCGGAAGATTTTGTCAAAACAAATATCCGTAATATTCTCAAGATTTTCTCTATTTTTTATTTAAGCTGAAACATCACCTGAATCCGATTGTATTTCTTCATTAATAGTTTCCATGTATGTATAAAGCTTGCGATGCCCGTTTGTACACAGTGTCTTGCCCGTAACCGTAATGGCTTCACTTATTCATACATGTTTTACAAACATATTGAGTATGATGTCACCTGGAGGTACTATCAAGAAGATCGCTTTAACATGACTCTTGCAACGAGTATATAACTTTAAACAGATGTTATATACTTGATGTTATTTAATTTAAAGGAATTTGTCTTTCAGAATGGCCTTATTAGTGTTAGGGCAAAATTGCTTGATGTAGAAAAAAGTATTCAATACTCTGGTGATATCTGATATACCGTATTCTACCTAATTAGCGCACATGCTTCTATAAGCGCACGCCGTGGTAATTTGTGAGGCACAGGACTATTAATGCACATATTTTTACTGGTATATCCCTTTGCTTTCTCGTTTACAAGAGCTGAAAATGCAATAGAATATTTAAGTTTTTACTTCTAAATCTTTTCTATCCTTCTACATGTATATCCATACGAATTTAAAGGTTAAGCATCAGAGAAAAGCTGCTTATAAGCAGCTTTTCTCTGATGCTTTACCTTTAAATTCGTTCCCTTCAATATATAATAACCTATTAAAATGTGCGCTTATATGAAAGAAAGTTTACTACAAGTATTTGTCGCCATTTTGAAAAACTTAAGCGCACAGGGCGCTAATAAGGTCGATTACGGAAGTAATAATAAATAACAAAAAAGTTCATAATTATTATGGAGTCTGTGGCCAGCCAAACGCTGACTGGGAGTTTTAAGTTCCTCGCAACGAGTATATAAGTTTAAACAGATGTTAGGTACATGATATGAGCCGCGACACGACAAAACCAACATTGTAGTTGTGCGCACAGCGTAGACCCAGATCAGCCTGGGCATCCGCCCAGTCTGATCAGAGTCTTCACTGTCTGTAGGGAGCTAGCTTAGACCCTTAGCTACCCTTTAAGCGCTTAGCGAAGAGTCTTATCAGACTGGGTGGATGCCCAGGCTGATCTGAGTCTGCGCTGGATGCACAACCACATTGTTGGTTTTGTCGTGTCGCGGCTCATATTATTTAGTTTGAAGGAATTCGTCTTTCAGAATGGCCCTATTAGTGTTAGGAAAAAGTTCATAAATATTCTGGAGTCAGTGGTCAGCCAAACGCTTACTGAGACTTTTAAATTCGTAAACCATTTACAGTCAACTCTCGATATCTCAAAGTCGAAGTACATCCCAAACTACTGATTTATCAAAGTAAATTTTCTGGTCCCAGAAAATTAATATTGAGATATCAGTAGTTTGAGACAAAATGAGGTGAAACGTAAATGAGTTGGCTGTACATTTATGTAAAATGTTGGCAAATCAGTTAATACCTTTAAACATCGTCAGTCACTGATAGATAGAACATACCATGTTAGTGTCCTTTGATATCTAATTTAGCAGCCGAGGGCAATAAAGCGCAGGAATGGCGAGGCTTGTCGAGCCAGTCCGACGTATTCCTAGTCGAGCACTTAATACGCTCTGCTGTGGAATAAACAAAATATGACAGAAAAGATGCATTTGTTTTCTGGTAACACGTAACAAAGCAACTCACCATGCATGACTGAATAGTTTGACTGACATTGAGAGAGATATCGCAATTTTGCTACTGTAATCAGGGCTCTGTTGAACACAGATCGACCTGATGTGACTGAAATACTGTTGAAGAAGATGTAAAATCGCAAGTCATCCATCCAGTCATCACTTGTTGCTACTGAATCTGAAGTGGGCCCTGATTTTATTCTTTTAGTTTTTATTGATTTGTCTGCAAATAATTCCATTTGTCGTCGATTTCTTGCCAGTGATCTACAGTCTTTATCCTGCTCTGGAATTGAAGAGAAACGATAGTACTAGGCTAATCTGTAAACGGGAAATTGTCATGAATTCTCATTTTAATGCAATTGTGTTGAGGTGAATGGTTAGACTTTCCGGTGAAGAAAATCTGCTCTTTTTATTTTACACTGTATATTCAGTGGAGCTCAAGTCGAAACGATATAGGTTTACCCTGCTGGCGCACTTGCTTTATTTAATAGTTGATTTCTTTTTAGAAGGATTTCGTTGCCTAGAAAAGAAGTAACAGAAAGTCCTAAAGTCGTTTCCTTATGTCCGAATGGCAAAATATATGGATGTACCGCCATTCACCATAAAGAAAATATGTTTTCGAAGTTTTGATTACATGTTTTAATCTTTTGTTTGATAGACACCGTCTTTATAATTTTATCATTATTATTATTATTATTATTTTGCAATTAAGCAATTTGATGGCGAACATTTCCAGATTTAAAAGTGCAGTGCACCGAAAGGTCAATACTTCGTTTTTATTCAAAAGTCGCTCTGGTAGCTCAGTACGCTAAGCGCCGGTCTGCAGATCTAACGGTCCTGGATTTGAGACCCACTGGCGCGTGGACGCGAAAATCTTTCCAACCGTAAACGGGGTTTCATGCACATAGACTTTCATTGTCAACCTCTCATTGTCATTATGTTGCTGAAATACTGTTAAAAGGACGTAAAACCGCAAGATACACTGTATCCAATGGGCATCCATCTGTAATTATGAATAAGAATTCATTAATCTAATCAGAAACATTTGTCTTTGATAAACTTTACCACAGCCTTTAAGCATTATATTACCTACCTGCTGTGAAACACAAACTCAAAGAAATTCCCACTGGATTTTATGATTTCATTATCATTTCTCACGACATTATTTTGCTATTTTATTTTTCAGACCTGAAAATGTTTACAGATATGACAACCCTTGGCAGCAACATAAGTCAGGGTACTTCATTTCTAGAGGGAACATCTGCTGGTGTGGACACAGCAACGTATGATCAGTTTGGCATGTCGACAACATTGATAGATCTTCTGTCCACAGGGAATCAGTCAGCTCCTGTAACCTATACCCCGGTCACGGAAGTATCTGAAGAACTCTTTATCGCGGAGGCTGACGTCAAAATGTTTTCATTCGTGACACGGAGCTTTGTTAACCCAATCGTGTGTTTGCTGGGATTTATAGGAAATAGTCTTGGAGCTGGTGTCCTGTGGCGCCAAGCAAAGCAACAGAAGCTATCTATTTTCTGGTATCTCTGCGCACTAACATTGACCGATAATGTCTTTCTCGGTCTGGGTGTGATTGACGGCGTTGCTAGAGTGGTCCAAGCGTTCGACATGTCTCTTGCTAAATATCTGATAGCACACTTTAGACTTGGCTTAGCTTATTTAGATAATACCTCTTTGCATGCCGCTAGGTTTATAGTTCTCGTGATGTCATGTGAAAGATTGATATCTGTTGCTAAACCTTTGCATGTGAAAGACACGTGGTTTGCAAAGTATCCAGTGCGCTTGATAGCTGCATGTATTCTATTCAACGTCTTATTTGGGTTACCGATTGTCATAAACTCAACAGTTGTAACCAAACATGTGGGAAACACGACTGAATATATTTTCACATTTAGAAATTATGACGCGTTCATGTCCCATTTCTGGGTGGTGGAAGCCACTGTTCACAGTTTCTTACCCACGACTTTGTTGATTGTCATCAATCTCGCCATACCTTTACAACTTTACAGATCGGCTATAAAATTACGCACGGCTCTCAAAAAAGATGCCTCGAATCAACAGGGCAAGGTAACCGCGACAGTCATGACCATTACAATAATGTACATATTTCTATCAGTCCCGCTGATAGTCGCAAAAATTCTTCAGTACGTTAACCCCGACTTCAATATGAATGGAAAATACCGACTTTATTTCTGGTTTATGGCGGATATGGGGAGATGTTTGGGATACTTCAACGCAGCGAACGACTTTCCTGTTTATTTCCTAGTTTCCAATAATTACAGAGCTGTGTTTAAGGCAATGTATTGTAAACGGTTTATTCACAAGTCTAAAATTGAAAGGGGAAGCACTATCGTCAAAAACACCGGAAGTAAAGACACCGTAACGATGTCAATTTCAGGATGATGTCATTGATTTGGTTTATTGTAACTGCCTTATTGAGCCACGACACGAGAAAACCAACAATGTGGTTGTTCGACCAGTGCCGACTCAGATCAGCCTGGGCATCTGCCCAGTTTACTCAGACTCTCTGTTAAGAGTTCAAAGGGTAGCTAAGGGTCTAAGCTACCTTCATGCGGACAGCGAAGACTCTGATCAGACTGGGCGGATGCCCAGGCTGATCTGAGTCTGCGCTGGGCGCACAACCACATTGTTGGTTTTCTCGTGTCGCGGCTCATATATTTGAACAGGTCAAAAATTGTTCCATAAAGCTGGACCCCATTTGAGAAATCCAACACGCTACAAAACAACAGCAGCAGCAGGTTCTTCTTAAAGATTTGTGACCGGTTTGTGTAGACACTAAGGAGCCTTGACATGACGAAACAAAAAGTAGTATGTGAATCCACCAAATACTCAGATCAGACTGGGCTTCTGCCCAGTCTGATCAGAGTCTGTGCTGTGCAGAAATCGGAGTTTTTGCTGTGCAGAAATCTAGGAGTTTAAGGCTCTGGTCAGACTGGGCAAATACCGAGGCTGATCAGAGTCTTCTTTGGGCGCACATGCCACTTTGTTGGCTTTATCGTGTCGTGGCTCATTTATGCCTGTATATTCAAGATTGATTGTTTTTTAAAATACCAAGAAAATACAGCTCTTCTGTTTAATTATATTTAATTACATATAGTACAAGGGTTATAATTCCTTATCTTCCTATGTATGCATTAAAACATTTACTCCGATTTTTTTTTCTTTCTTTCTTTTTATCTTCGGAAGGAAGGGGGCTGTTACCGGCCAAAAAGGCAAACAGTATGATACTCCAATTATAATACTATTCATATTCTTGGACAATGCTGCTTGTAACTCACTAAATTACAGGCGTCCAACTACCTGTATAAAGGTAAAAGAATAAACTGTCATTTGTGGGAGGTGTGGATAGGAAATCTATCGAGCGGGTCAATGTTTGCCATAAAGTGACCTGTCGAGTGATGCTGAATAGTGATACAGAGGACCGATTTTTTCTGTCGGCACCAAGTGCTAAATAAAGATACAGGATAAGAGATTGTTTCATACCAGACAAGCAGTTCCGCTAGGAAAAGCGTCTTTCGTAGGTGTGCAGTGCTAAATAAGCCAAAAGCACCGCAAGCGGGGCAATGTACACCTGTTTAAGTTTAAAACAGATCAAAGGATGTTATTCTGAAAGTAAGTAAGGGGGAAGCGATCATTCTTATACTCGACAACCTCATCTACATCCTTATATATAAGCTTTTTACAGAAATTCTAAGCGATAACCTTACTATTGGTCGCACAAGAATAGCCGTAAAAACTAAGTGTCACTACTCCAAAATTAAGGTTGAGGGAGCAATCATTGTTCGAAAAGCTATAAAGTCTCATCGATGTATCCTAAGGCCAGGCAAAGGGATAAAACTTCAAAACAAGGACAAATGAGCAATCAGTTTTGCGACACAACGTTTCAGTCTAATAGACTCTGATATAAAGTTTCATAGAGATATTCCAAATAGTTACCTAATTATGGCAGCCACGAGAACCGCCTTAAAAATAAATCAAAGGGGCCCACCAACCAAAAAAGATATATTGAGCAATTATCAGGGTCAAGTTAGCTAAATTTGGACAGCAGGTAAATTCGAACAGTGACATTGTTTCTTTATATATCAGTTGTTTGGAATAAAAACAAAAATAACTGGGCAAACAGTGAAACTGCTGATGAGACGGCTCATTATGAACCGTTTCATTTGGATTTTTACTGTTTGCAATGGTATGTCCTGGCAGAGGACCATATAATGTTGTTAGAACTTGTGTCCAATCCCATTGTGTTTATATAAGTTTTGGCACAGGTCAAAACTAAAAGTAAATCTCTCAAAAGCTAGGATTATGTATTTCACGAGATTTGCGTTATACAATAAACAGTGCACATGAAAAGATTTTCAAGAAAACGACTATTGTGGGTGTTAGGGGTCAATAGAAAACCGTCCCTCGGGGTCGTTATTCAATCAAAACCTGCAATGCTGTGTGGTGACGAACGACGGCCCCCGAAACGGAATTTTCTATCTGCAGCCAACATCCATGAACTATTCGTAATAACACTAGAGTGATTCAAATGTCACAAAGTTTCCAAACAACGTCGCAATAATGACGATGAGACGTTGATATGATATTGTATCAACACTGCATAGAAAAAAAGGCAATGATCAGATGTTATTACAAACAAATCCCACATCCCAACTTTAAAGCCAAAAGGAAAAGAAGCCCACGAGAAAGAAAAAAACGACAAAAGCTCAAGAAAGACACGCACTGTAAACCGAATTAGCAGTTCTTTAACACAAAGGTGGTCATTTAGCTACCCTAATAACAAAAGCAGCAACATATATTTTTTTACATTTGGTTTATAAATTACAAATCAACACAAACAGAAAGCAGAATGGGTAGCTTTTCAAGTGACCACACTGCTAGAGACCATAGTCAAGCGGACAAAATAACATGTAACAGTGAGGAACCTCAACAGAAGTACGGCCTTGGATGGGTCAGTAAAAAATTACTGAAGGGGGGGGGCTTAAACTAGCTTTACTGGATCCAAATCCTCGCCGTCTGCTGCGTAGGTTCCAAAAATTTATTTAGCTGTTGATCCACAGGAAAGTTTTTAACCGATCAATGAATCATCACAGGAAACAAGTAAATAACGGATAAGACTTGGGAGGAATCAGAGATGAGGACTCGACGGAAACAACGAATTGCGAAAACGGGAGATCCCTGGGGTGTCAAATGACAAGAGACTAAATAAATAAAATAAAAAGTTGAGAAGTACGAAGGTTAAGTCGATAGATGCAAAAGCACACTGGTACAATGGCCTCTTCAACTGTATCTAGCAATATCTCCCAAACGCCACGGGACAGTCTGTTTTAAGATTTGCCCGCAGGAGCATGTTTTTGTTGATGTATGTCCATTTGTTTATTTGTGTCTGTCAATACTACTTAGCTAAGCCATAACATACTATGACATTTGAGGGCAATGGTGCACTTTCGGGGAGAGCAGCTGATATTTTCGTTGTTGATTCCCTCCTCAGTGGGGTCAGTTCTTGATGACAATATTGCTCCTTTGAGGGCAAACGGCTGAAAAAGACAGACCGTCCCCATTCACCTCAAAAGTATCCTTCTCGGTTAGCAAACGACATTATGAATGTGTCACCGTCCGTTGATAAGAACTCTTGTCCGTGTATTGACGTTAAAGTTATGTAGTTTTAACGTTGTGTTTCCTCTGCGACACACACTTTTAGGATCCAAGGTGGTCTCACGCTAGAATGTGCTTGTTTTGAATCATAAATGCTGTACCTGAGGTTCAATACATTTAAGCCGAATCCAGGAAAAAAAACAACAACAAAAAAAAAAGAAAAAAAAAAGTAGATATAATAAGAAATAACAATAATAATAAATGTACTAGAATAAATAATAGAAACAGTCATAATAATAATCGTAATTATGATAACTACATAAAACTCGTTAACATCATATGTAAATACATTTGTGGGTTCGGTGGCATTTGACATGCCGGAACCGGAGCCTCAAAACCGCGTTTTATGTGCAGATTGTGTCTACAAGCTACTCGCGAACAACAAACAAACAACATAAAATGATGCTTTCACGATAAATGAGTATACTTTCTGTGAAAGCAGCACTGCCTTTGTTTACATCCGTCACAATGGGACTCAGCTAGTTCAAAACTCTTCCTCAAAAGCGTAGAAGCTGTTCAGGACGGGTTTCATAGTCCAGGGAAGCAATCAAAATGTCTCAAAACTTGTAATAAATAAATTATACACCTTAACCCATGTATGTCTACAATGCCATAAAAGAGCCATTGAAAATAGTGTGGACCCAGATCAGATGCCGCAATACGCGGCAGCGGCATCTGATCAGAGTCTTCACTGTTTCTTGAACAAAAAATGGCAATTATGAAAAAAGGAGAAAAAAGAAGAGAGGAAGGGAACAAAATGAATAAGTATATAAAATAACATGTAGAAAAAGAAGAAAATATGAAAGAAACCAGTAGAAGTGTTTGTGAAACACAGTGCCCTCAACCATATGCCTGACCCCAAAAGGGAATAGTCTGTACGTAAAACAAAATTAGATAAATCGTTCAAAAGTTAATCAGCCAATTGACCTAAGCATCTCCAAGCAGCTGGCCAAGTTTCAAATCTCTAGTTGATATACTTTTCAAAATATCAATCTGACAAGCTTAATCTTCTAAATTTTCAAAGGACCCCACCGCCAAAAACAATTGACGAAAATTGTTCAAAGTTCATCTATTTATCACTTCTAGTAAGCTGGTACAGTTATAAGACTCTAGCTTAAATGAGCCGCGACACGAGAAAACCAATAATGTGCTTGTGCGCCCTGCACAGACTCAGATGAGCCTGGGAATCAGCCCAATCATATCAGACTCTTTGCGAAGCGCTTAAAGGGTAGCTAAGAGTCTAAGCTACCTTCATGCGGACAGCGAAGACCCTGATCAGACTGGGCGGATGCCCAGGCTGATCTGAGTCTGCGCTGGGCGCACAACCACATTGTTGGTTTTCTCGCATCGTGGCTCAAATATTTAGAAAAAAATCTTGATGACACATTAAAATGCTGAAATTTTCAAAGACCCATTACGTAACTCCAAAGAAAATGACGCAGTTCATTTACAAGTTAATCATTTATTCTATTTATCATTTCCAATTAGCTAAGTCCTAAGCTATAGTTCGAAAACACTTTTTCTTGCTGACACGTTTGAAATGCGGAAAATTTCAAAGGGCCATAACTCAAGCAAAAAGAAAACGACATATTTATTTTTTCAAAAGTCCATCTGTTAATTAACCAATCATTTCCAAATTGCTGACCAAGATTCAAGTCCGTAGCTTAAATACGTCTTGATATATCTTGCTGACAAATTTAGAATGCCGAAATTTTCAAAGGGTCATAGCTTAAAACAGCATGACGGAATTCGTTTAAAAGTTAATCATCTCATCTCGTATTCATTGCTATTAAGCTGGCAAAATTTCAAGTCCCTAGCTTAAACACTTATCACGATACCTTGCTGACAAGCTTTTGATGTGATTTATTCAAAGTGGGCGTAACTTCAAAATGGGAGACAACTCCGACAAGAAAAAAGTTACGGGTCAGCTATTTTCTTATAATAGATTCATATGCAACATTTCAAAACTCTAGCATTCTTGATTCCTAAGACGTGCAAGCGTAAAGAACGGACGCACGGAGGCACGGGTAGACAGATGCACCAACCGACAACCCGGAACCACTATGCGGGAATAAACTAGACACTCCATTAATAACAAATGAGCCGCGACACGACAAAACCAACAATGTGGTTGTGCACCCAGCGCAGGATCAGATCAGCCTGGGCATCCGCCCAGTCTGATCAGAGTCTTCGCTGTCCGCATGGAGGTAGCTTAGACTCTTAGCTACCCTTTGAGCACTTAACGATGAGTCTGACCAAACTGGGCAGCTGCCCAGGCTGATCTGAGTCTGCGCTGAGCGCACAACCACATTGTTGGTTTTCTCGTGTCGCGGCTCAAATATACTTCTACATTATATAAGGATAGAAGAACATACTATGCATAATTAATAGGTTAAGCATAATAAACACCATACAATGAATAGCCTGACCAAAAAGCACAGACGAAGCATGTTCTTTCTCTATAGGGCAGACAAATGAAAACAATCCTTTTATTATTAGGTTTCCTTTTTTATTTATTCATATAAGAGGCATTTAACTTGACGCTACTCCTATAGCGATTCTTCGAGGCCGCAAGACACGATTTTCCACAAACAATCTATGCATGGTTTCACTCATTCCCGATTGCTACTGGAATATTGGTGATTTGGTCCTGAGTCTCTGTTCTTAAGTTCGCTCTTACAGCGCATTTTCGGACTAGACAATACACCGAGGTCTCTATCTCCATATAACTGACATTCGTGTTGTTGGGGCGTTATCCCGAAATCACTAACTGCCACAAATGCCGGAATTTTAGTTTAATTTGCAATATGATTTCCACGGAAAGTCCACTGAAATTATGCTTAGCCAAAGCTGCACTCCAAGAAGTGTCCGAATAGCCAAGTGCATTGTTCTCCCGAGTTTCCAATCTCGGGGTCGCGGATTCAAGTCCTGCTGGTGGCAAGATTCTGTTCGATTCTGAATGGCGCTTCGTTGCACAGAGCTTTACATAATCACTCTTCCGTTGTCCTGACATGACTGAAATACTGTTAAAATGTACCTAACAGCGGCATATCGTCCACCCATCTATACCAATACACCTATAGAAGCAAAGTAGAAAATTGTGTCTGTAAGACACGAATGATGCCCCTGTACAGCGCCTTTACCTCCCTAAAGCACATTTTCAGCACAAACACTATCTACAAAGAATTAATTGACAATTATCCTATCTCTATAATCTTTAATGCAGAAAACAACCAAAAATTAATTACTAAGTTCAAAAGGCTGAAATTGTGTTAAAATTAATTATATCTTTATCAAAAGCCACATGCACATCGTCATTATGCACCCCCTCCCACCCCACACCCCCACACCCAATATGTGTACACAGTTTGAAAAGAACCCATTCAAATATTTAGGATAAGTTGATTACACCAATTCCATACCATATAGTGCATAAAGCTGGCCAAAATGACACAGTTTAAAAGGCCGTAATTCCATAATTTGTTTCTCCATAAAAATCCACTTGCAAGTTTGCAAGGTTAAATAAAGATTATCTTAAACCTGTTGGAGGAGTTGATTACACTGACTCCAAACCCAAGAATGTTAAAAGATACCCAAAATGACTAAGTTTAAAATGCCGTTATTCTGTTCAAAATAAATTTTATCTTCATCAAACCCCCACCTGCACATTTTTTATGTCCAAAACAAGTATAAAAGGTTTGCAAAAGACAAGCTAACCTTCAATGCAAAACATGCCTAATGACTGAGTTCCAAAGGCCGTTATTCTGTCAAAATAAATTCTGGCTCCCTCAAAAACCCACGTGCTGATCTTCAATATGTCCACAACATGCATGCAAAAGTTTCAAAAAGATTAATTAAAAAATGTGGGTGGAATTGATTACACAAACTCTATACCATGATGAAGTGTGGCGAACGGGCGGACGGACAGACGGACGGACGGACAATTTTAATGCCCCCTGACTGTCCTCATGAGGCCAAAAAACCCCGTAAAAACCTCTAATGACAAAACGAAACAGCAAAGGGGGGGGGGGGGGTATCAATAAGGTGGGTTTTCTGCATCCTACCAAAGTTTTATTTTTTTAACTGATGGTATACTCCAGTGTGTCTAGTTTATTGAACTATATGTGACTTTGGTCGAAAAGCCCTAGTTACTGAGCTATGGGTCTACAGAAGTGGGTGGGGTAATTCAACATAGTTTTACCTGGTCTTGTAAAAAATGGTCTCATTTGGTAGAAGAGTACGACAGACAGAAAGGGTTTGACAAAATGATTAACAGAACATCTAAAATGTATTTTCATATCTTTTATTTGGTTTAATTCATATGTTGTCAAAAAAAAACTTCCTTTGACATTCAGCATTTTTGATATTTTTGTCCTCTATTTTCATTATTTCTTGGCATCAAAGTTAAATAAACTGGCCAGTAATCATCAAACTCATGTCTAGGAAGCTCATTTACCAGTACCATTGGATGATGTGACCAGAATTTAATAATGACCTAGTTTTCATGGTTGACTGAACACATAAACTTGTTTAGAAGATGGTTATATTCAATTTTATGACCTAGAATTACAAAACTTTAGTCAAATTAATATCTTAACTGCTATATTATGCCCCACACCTCTGCCACTAAAGGTGAGAGAATACATACTGGCTTCAGGTCACATGATCAATATGGCCACAATGCCCAAACATGGTAAAAACTTCTAAAAATCTTCGGCTTAAAAATCAGTTGACCAATGGCCTTGAGACTTGGTAAGTAGCATCAGGTACTCAAGTTATTCCAAGAGTGTTCAAATGATGACCTTAGATTGACCTTGACCTTTTTTACGGCAAGGTCAAATATTGGAAAACGCTAGAACGTAAGATTTCATAGGAAGTTTTCAAGGTTTTTAGCTTAATAATTGGTATATACAGTTGACTTAAAATTGAATATAACCATCTTCTAAGCATGTTTATGTGTTCAGTCAACCATGAAAACTAGGTCATTGTGAAATTATGGTCACATCATACAATGGTACTGGTCAAGGTGCTTCCTAGACATGAGTTTGACGATTACTGGCCAGTTTATTTAGCAATGATGCCAAATAATATTGAAAATAGAGGACAAAAATATCAAAAAAAAAGCTGAATGCCAAAGGAAGTCTTTTTTTGACCATATATGTTCTAATTAAACCAAATAAAATGATATGGAAATACATTTTAGATGTTCTGTTAATCATTTTATCAAACCCTGTCTGTCTGTCCTACTCTTCTACCAAATGAGACCATTTTTACAAGACCAGGTAAAACCATGTTGAATTACCCCACCCCATTCTGTGGACCCATAGCTCAATAACTAGGGCTTTCCGACCAAAGTCACATATGGTTCATAAACTAGACACACTGGAGTATATCATCAGTTAAAAAAAAATAAAACTTTGGTAGGATACAAAAAAAACCACCTTATTGATACCCCCCCCTCCCTTTTAAAGTTTAATTGCGATAGATGGATGAATTAATGGCTGTCTTGCGATTATAGGTCCTTTCCAACAGTATTTCTCATATCAGGATATGGAAGGGTGATAATGAAAGGCTGTCTGCAACTGAATCCCGTTTACAGTAGAAAGTTTTATCGCCGCAAGCGGGAATCGAAAGTGGGACCGCTCGATCAGCAGACCATTGCTTAGCCCATTCAGCTACCTGGGCTAATTGCGACCTCTTGTTTGAACCAGGACGATGTTGTCCGTCCACAGTGAAATCTTCTCTTATGGGAGAAAACTCTGTCCTTTAACAGAAGACCCCACATTTATTCATTAATTAAAGTTACTTGACAACATATTCATATATGTTTCGAAGGATTGGGCGCATGCTAGGCCTATATTTGTCCTCTCCGAAATGGTGTTTTTTCATATAGACACAAAAGAAGAGTGACCCCAATTGAAAATGGGAGTGAATATGAAAATGATACAGTTGTTTCTTCTCCAAACATATGTTTGAACAAGGAGGGTTACATCAGAGGAACCGCCAGAAAAGAAACTGCAACCCTTCGAATGTCAGTTTAAACGACAGACTCACAGTGTTTTTCAGCTCTTTCGTGTAATAATTGTTTTGCAGAAAAATAACAATAAAAGCCGCCATTCAACTATTGTCTGTTTCTGCAGGCATTTGATGTTATTGAATTAGCTAAGTATTGATAAGGTCTGATATCAAACAGCACAGTTTGACATGGTTGCAAAACAAGTCCATTTTTAGTTTAAACATATTTATTTCAACAAAATATCGACATACAATATTTTACAGACTACAATATTGAATAGGATCAGAACGGAAGCTACAAGCTAATTAAGTTCTTCTCCTTCCATTTTTGGACAGTCATATAACACTTTTCTCCTAAAATTATACACAGTCAGGCATTTGTTTCAGTCTTTTGAAACATGCACTAATTTTGGTCAGTTTTTGTCCACTATTTAAATGGAAGTTAATGTATTTAAGTAAGAGCCACAGAATTGTTATTGTTTACCTCTGCACATGGCTTTTTCAGCAGCAATTTGCATATAAATAATTGCATGCATTTTTTATTAAGTTTAATTGCACCAATAATTTGAGTACTTTATTTTTCCCACTTCAATGAACAGGATAGAAATACCTGTATACAAATACAGCAAACGTGGATAGGGATAGTACATCAAATATGAAAACACTTTATTTTATTTCCCTATTTTTGCTACAGCATTTAATAAAAAAAAGCATGATTGGGACAAGATAAAGTTCAATAAAAGTAAGTAGGAAAATTTTCAGGAACTGACACAATTCAATACCAGATCCAACTTAAGACAGCATTGGGGGAAAAGAAGCGCAAAATTAGTCACCACCAAAGACATCATCAGCGGCAGCCATGTGAACAGTCATTTCCCATGTAGGTGGTCACCAGACTAGCCTTAACATCACAAACAATATTTCAATGACTGACTGAGCAACAAACAACATATAAAACAACAAAGAAAAACCAAAAACAGAAGTGCCACCTTGGGACGGCCAGTAATGAAATAACTGGGAGGGAACCTTAACCGGTTTGTTGAACTAGTGGAACTTGATTGTAAGTCCGGAACTAGTTATGTATAAAAATAGAATAACAAACTATGGAAGAAGTTTGCGATCTTATTTCAAATAATGAAAGGGATATTTGACAGAACATACGGACTATAGACACTTTCTGCGCTACAAAAGTAAAACATTTACCTCTGTCCCTGTGTCCGAGCACGTCATTTTAGTGAAATCACAATGACAAATTGGCATTTGTTCAGAGGATGTTACCACCTGACAAGAGATGAAGCGGAATTTTATTAGTACTTTCGTATCAAAACACACTCAAGAAATTAACAACTCATAAGCAGAATAAAACAACAATACAAAATGAGTAAATAAGTTAAATGAAAAACACATTACGTCGTTTCACAAAAAATGTCAAGAACGTAGTGTAAAAATACAATGAGGCCATGATCATGAACTGACACAATGAAATTCTAACATTAACCCACAATTATACCAAACAAGAAAATAGAAACACGTTTATAGCACGACAACACTGGCAAAATGAACCGCCCTTTTTCCTACAATATACTAAGCACACGACCGTAGCACAGTAGGTTAAGCGCTGCCTACTGATCTAACGGTCCTGGCTTTGAGGCCCGCTGTAGGCGGGAATCTTTTCAATCGTAAATGGGGTTCCATTGCATACAGCTTTTCATAATTACCCATCTATCGTCCTGATATGACTGAAAAACTGTTATAAAGCACTTATAACCGCAAGTCATCTACCCATCCATTAGGTTTTTCACCTGTTATATATCAGCTTTGCACTAGCTGGGCATTTTTTCAGCCTAGTTTCTCTTTAACAGCTACTTTCATAAAAATAGGTATAGAAAGGCCCACTGAACTATTTTTACATGCACTGCAATCACTTGAACTAACTGGTATTATTTGATTTAGAACAATTTCAAAAACTGCAAGGAGAATTCTAAATGGTTAAAAAGTTATAAAGAATTTAAATTTTAAATAGCTGAAAATATGCAAGGACTTTTATGACTTCATTTGAGTAATTCATATTATTACATTAAAACAAAGAAAATAAATAAATACATGTAAAATATAATAAATCTAAATTTATTTTTCCTTTCTTTTTTTTTTTTTTTTGCTCCTGAACAGATGTGCGACAAGTTACAAAACACAAAAAAGAAACAGAGTTCTGCAAAACCCCATCGAAAAACTCTAACCCCAACTGTAATCATTGACAATTACTTTCGTTCCTCCTTCCACTGATTAAAGAGGGGCAGTTGTCAGTTACTGGCGAAAGTAAGTGCACTTAGTACTGGTTAACCGGTGAACCGCTTAGGAGGTCTTAGCCTGCCCAGGAATAGTGTGGTTCGGTTAACTGGCCGTTCCGACATGACCTTAGCTGTTTACCGTGGACGTTAAAAACTAACACAACAAAAACAACAACAAAGCAAATGCAATGTGTTTAAGTGCATGCTAACATTTTTGTTTTTAAATTTTCAGAACGGCTGATGAATTGTTTAATCATGTCTCGAGAATGGCTGAATGTGATATGCTACTCATTTTTACTTAATTATAGCAATGCCAAAGACACATTGGCGAATGGGCAATGTACTACATCCAGTCTCTTTATTCTGTCTCATCACCCTCCAGTTCTTTACTTAATCCATGGCAAAAAAAAGTAAATCCTTTGATTTGAAAAGCAAGAGCACCCGCAGTCCAAGCGGATGCTCTGTAAACAGAACAAGGACTGTTGATTACACTTTCATCAAATTGGCTTAAGAATGCTAGAATGAAAATAAGTAAAAATAAGTTAATCCAAATAAGTTTAGTCTGGTTTCATAATTTGCAAACTTTCAAAGTTTGTACGTCATGGAATTTGCAAAAAAGGTTGAATATGTGTCAGTGCGTAGGCAGTTGTTTCCATTATTTTTTTTTATAACGAAACAACAATTTAAGCCAATAAAACGGTAATGCCATTGAGCCTCAACATGACAAAACCAACGAAGTAGCAGGTGCGCAACGCCAAGACTCAGATCAGCCTGGACAGCTGCGTAGTCTAAGCAGAATCGTCGATGTCGGCATGGAGGTAGCGTCAGCCCTTAGCTATACTAGGACATACGCGGCCAGGCTGATCCGAGTTTGCACTGGGTGCACATGCCACTTTGTTGGTTTTCTCGATCTGTGGCCTCATTGCCTCACTCTTTTTGCATATGAACTAAAATTTGTCTTATACTGCCTGACTAATAATCACCAGAGTTTATAATATCCACAACTCTCAATATTTTTACCAGTATGGGCATTGGAACTGAACTATTATTGCATACATGGGTATGGTAGTCACAAAGTAAGTTTTTTTATTCTCATTGCATTTATTCATCAGTTACATGAAATGATGTATCCCTATTCAAAGCACAAACTTGTCTCTGTCCTCAACAGCGGTCTTTCTAGGGACGTAATGTCAAATATTATTTGTTTATTTATTACTATTATTTTTTCATTATATTTTTTTCAATATTTACTTACTTCATTATATATGTTTCTGTTTTCGTTTTTTTTTCATTTTCCATTATTTATCATTACTACTTTTTGGCTTTTATCTTTTACCTGATAAAAGTAGGTCTATTTGTTTGATATATTCGTGACTCGTGTTGGCAACAGAATATCTTAGCTTCATTACCGTTCATGAGCAGTAGCCGTCAAATCGAGTCTGCTATTTTATTTCGAATGTGTATTCTGCCGAATAAGGGAGACAGATGAGTTGCTTTCCGCGCAGGTATACCAATATACTTAAACATTTCTGAACTTTGATAATTTGATTTACCCAACCAGACTATGGCAGACTCTTTACTGTCAACAATCTGTGAGGCCCTAACATACACAGTTTAAGTTTTGTCAACAGTTCTCACTCGTAATTCCGGTAATATTTTGGCAAACCATATAGTAATCAAAGAAAATCTGCGTTGTATAATTGCACATTCATCAACTGTAATGCAGGTCTAGGTGGAAAGAAACTGCTGCCAAGTCAATTGTGGTGTCCGAAACGACTTCTTTCTAGTTTATCTAGCGATGCAAGATCTTGACCCTCTGGTCTACCAAGATATCTCTTTTTTCTTTCAAAAATGGCATGATGAGAAGAGGCGGCTACAGTACATCAGCAGTTGATAAAATTCTTATATCTAACCGCATTTATTTGGTCACCATGATGAGACGTACAGTGTTGTTGTTTTTTTTCATCTACAACAATCCACAAAATCTAGATCCGTCTTTCATCCAAAAACAATACAAGACGGATCTAAAATTTTGGAATTATTTTGGAATGGAAGCCCAATTACAAACAATTGATTTACATATATTTTGTACTTTTGGAGAGAGAAAATTGCGTCTTATAGTCGGGTATTATGGTAATAAGTTACATCAGTGTAATTATGAGCCGCGACACGACAAAACCAACAATGTGGTTGTGCGTCCAGCGAAGACTCAGCTCAGCCTCGACATCCGCCTACTTTGATCAGACTCTTCGTTAAGTGCTCAAATGGGTAGCTAAGAGTCTAAGCTACCTCCATGCGGACAGGAAGACTCTGATCATACTGGGCGGATGCCAAGGCTGATCTGAGTCTGCGCTGGACGCACAACCACATTGTTGGTTTTGTCGTGTCGCGGCTCTTATGTGCACATAGATAAGACCGTGATAGCCTTTTTACGAATTTTACCATTTTGTTTTGATAAATTTAATATGAGCCGCGACACGAGAATACCAACAAAGTGGTTTGAGCACAATGCAGACTCAGATCAGCCTGGGCATCCGCCCAGTCTGATCAGAGTCTTCGCTGTCCCCATGGAAGTCGCTTAGACCCTTAGCTACCCTTTAAGCGCCTAGCAAAGTGTCTGATCGGACTTGGAGAATGCCCAGGCTGATCTGAGTCAGCACTGGGCGCACAACAAAATTTATTGGTTTTCTTGTGTCGCGGCTAAATTATTATTTGGTAAATCAGCAAGTATAATCTCGGATTTGTCTGATGTACTATGCATTTTAATGCGCCTTTAAAGAAAATGACAAAATTAAATTTCAAAATACAAAAAAGTCTTACTGGGTGGCATATAGTCTTTTAGGATAGACTTTGTAAGAACTAATCTTTCGTATAATTATGTAATTATACAAAAAGCATATTGAGATTATTTCGCATACTCTTTTCTGTATCTAATACAGTTTTATTCGTCTTCGCCTAACTTCTTTAATAAAAGAAAACTGTTTCTCGGTCATTTTGACCTTATAGTCCAAGTATATATAGATTGTCCAATCGACGTCTTTTTTAAGTTCCAATAATACTCTGAATAGTGTAGGTACAGTCAACGAAAGGTAAATAATGTCACAGACAATCCGTTATTATTAATAGTGTTTTTATACTGTTGATTTGAAATAGTGTCTTTGAGTTAGGATTGTCTTTGGTTTGCTTACGGATTACCAATTATAACAGCTGAAAATGATTTTGCTTTCAAATTTGTGTTGTTCATCTTTCTGTACTTAGTTTTATAAAGTAGCCATATCAGAAACGAGCAACCTCTCTTACAGGAATTTCTCAGAACATAGTGAATACATATGGAACAGCGCTACTGTAATTACAGCTTAAGAGAATAAACGCATTTTGTTTCAATTGTGTATGCAAGACCAATCGACAGTAATATTTTTATAATCTAATGAGTAATCAAGCACGATTTTTATATAGCTGTAAGAATAAAAATTATATAATTATCTAGTGATCAACAAAGCACAAATTTCACACATTTGTATATATATTCAGTGAGTTAGCAAGGACGAATTTTATCCAACTGTCTAAATCTAATCATCATGCCATTGTTTATTGTCTGCCGCAACCTTGATTGTGCACATGAAATGCAAATGGACAAGGTCAGTATCCCAGGAGACAGGAGGTAGTAAACAAGGGGACACAGACAACAAAGGGCGCACGGAAAGCGAAAACGGATACTTACTGCAGTAGTAAGTACACAATCACTACGAAGTAGACAGTTGGCGGAAAGTCTGTGCGCACTCTGTTGTGCACTGGCAAAGTAAAATATCACGGCCGAGAGTATGATGTGTATAATGCTGAAATAGGCCTATTTTCCCCATATTCTATAAATCTTTCAAGATAGCCGCTTTTTATTTGTGGGAAATACCTAACAATGAGAGTATTTACGCTGATGCGTGCATTAATAGGGTTACAAACTGTTTTTGACGTATATGAAAATCTGCATCCAAATTCTGGTCTTCATCTCTCCTGTCTGTTACCGCCCCTGATATTTATTGTCAAACACCAAGTGAGTGTCACTGAGGTGGGCTTAAGAGTTTTAAATAAGAAATTCTATCTTAGTAAATTGTTTTCGTATGCGCGTGGGTTTATTGCTTCGAAGTACAAATTAAAAAAAAACTATCGCTTCCTGGGGAAGCAGCTTTACTATTTATACTTATGCCTTCCTTCTTGACTCTTTCAGGAACGGGTTTGCTCTAGTAGACAAATATTCTATAATTAATGGGAAGACATGTTTTAAAGGGTTTCCAGCCAAGATAATCAAACATGAAGTCATTAAGGATGTTCCCTTTTGCAAAATGTGTGAAAAACATGGACGTATATACGTCAATAACAACAAAATGCCGCCATTTTAATGTCTAATGGACTCAGATAATCAATTGCGACCTTATTTTATTATATTGTAAGGACTTCAATTTAGAGTCAATTTCCTTTTATTTTGGCTCAAGAGCTAGATTTAAACACTGGGTGAACTGAGTAGGTTCCTTTTTTGTTCCTACATTTCTTCGATTAGGCTTAGACGAGCCTGAAACTAATTGACGAATAATTCACTTACAGAAGATTGGCGTGTGATGATTATGTCTTTGAGCACACCCATCTTGGTTCAACTAGTGGTTTTCTGTTACTCTGGTTTCAGACTGTCATTGGATGTTCTTTTTTATGATTTTCCATGTTTAACATGGATGTCAACGGACGAGTATTTACTTGGTTTTAGATCTGGATAAAAAATAGCAAGAGGCTGCATAAAGCATATATCAGTTGACGGGTAAGCAACTCTTCCGTTTTCTATTATGAATTTCTTTTCTGGGAGGGTCAATTCTCGAGGGAGGAATTTCCTCTGCTAGAAAAAAATGTGTTTTCTTTAAGAGTAGACTCCTAGCCGAAACTACGCAGTCTGGCCCATGTTCCGTCTTCCGAATGTATTCTCTGCTCTTGAATGAACTCTTTAAGATTTCAATTCTACTTCACTGCAGCTGGTGTTGTGCCGTGTGGCGGCCGTAAAACGTCTCCCCGTACATCATCCATAGTGTAGATTTTACATATTTTAATCCTGTGAGATCAGAGGATATATTCTGAGAAATCTGTCATTTTAGATTGGTTTAGACTCTTGTTCTAGATCATCGTGTTTTATATTATTTGGACCCTTTATAATACTAGTCAGTCTTTGGATCGAATGCCCAATTAAAATTAAAAAAAATCAGTATGCTTTTCTCTTGTTTGGTCACCAGATATTGTCAGGGTCGTTGATGAGGCTTTATTAGCCGAAACTACGTAGTCTGGCCCATGTTCATTCTTCTGAATTATATATATTCTCTGCTTTTGAAGGAACTCTTTAAGATTTTACTTCATTCTAAAAGGGCTTTTTCTAGAAAGGCGAACAGAAAGTCATAAAATTGATACCCTCAGAATAAATGGCTGTAAATATGGAGGTGTACATATACCCCTACCCGTTCAAACACCAGTCGTTGTACTACTGACACCCACTTTCGGTTCCTCATCGTTTGTGTACATGTATATGGTCAATGTCTAAAAAGTGTTGTTCCGTATAAATAGCAGGTTTCGAAACAATCTATTCTTTACCATACAGAACACAATCTGCGTACCCGTTGTATTAAGTCGCTTGTATGGATTTACCTATGTGCGACAGGGTATTTCCTTTGATGAAAACTGGTAACCTATATATCTGTTACAACCAATAAACAAGAGTATTTGTCTTTAAACTGAAAGCAAGTCTGTATTAAACGATGGACTTTTTCCTATTTCGTATTTCGGATGACTTGAACCAGCTCATATTTAATTATAGATGGATGAATTGTGCTCTTAACGGTTGATGTTACAGACAAACGTATTTAACATTTGATTGAATTATCAATATGGCATTTTTAGTGCTTGGATGTTTTTGCAGTTAATGAAGTCAGACAGTTTTTCTTAGGCACACAAATCTCTTATGTCCTTTTTTTTTATATAATTGCATATTTATTACTGGAATAGGTAAATTGCGGGTAAGTTATTATAAATGCTTTTTAAACCAAAAATGCCAAAAAAAACTTGAGACGTATTATATAACTTACTTAGAACCGACGGGACACACATAATGCGCTCAGGGTTTCGGACATGTACGAAAATGCTTTCTACGTGACGAAAAGTATTAATGTGAATCTTCTTTTTAGGTATTGAACCAGAACCGTGGCGTGCTCCACATAGAAGAAGACGTATAGGTGATTGACAGTACTGCGCCATATAAATTACCGGATTCGCCTTGCTTGCTGCCTTGTTGTTAATGTTTGTTAACATTTTGTTTTAGCATTATCATATTGGTGGCTGACGTCTGCTGGCTTTGCATACTTATATACTAACTAATTTTGTATTAGTATACACTTTCTTTCTTGACATGGAAGACTACAAATAGCGAGGCTTTGTCTGTGTATACTGTTAGTTTATCCTATGTGGAAAAAAGTTAAATCGAATAGTTCTTGTTGTTCTTCACTTATTAACTGTTTTAAGGTGTCATTTCCAATAACACATTTTATACTTATGATTGATCTTATTTTCAGACATGATTTTATCTACAGAAGTGCCAGCAACGACTATAAATTATACATTAGATGGGATAACACTTTTAGGAGGAGGAGCAAATGATGGCTTTGAAACAACCGGTAATGGATCCATTAATAACCTGTCAACATGGTTTGCTCCTGAGTCCACAGAAAACGTTTCCCATACTGTAACTGTTACACCAGTGGCGGGATATGATGAGCTCTTCCTATCAGAAACTGAAGTCAGAATGTTTTCACACGTGACACGGTCATTTGTGAATTCAATTTTGTGTTTATTGGGGTTCGTTGGTAACAGCCTCGGAGTTGGTGTCCTTTGGCGTCAAGCTAAACAACATAAACTATCGATCTTCTGGTATCTTTGTGGACTTACCCTAACAGATATTGTATTCCTTGGACTGGGGATCATCGACAGCATTCCTAGAGTGGTGCAGGCTTTCGATCTAGCTCTTGCAAAATATCTAATGGCCCACTTTAGACTCGGTCTGGGCTTTTTTGACAATACCTTTCTACATTCGGCCAGATTTATAGTTCTCGTTATGTCATGCGAACGACTGATATCAGTAATGACGCCTCTGCATGTAAAGGAAACATGGTTTGCAAAGTTTCCAGTACGAATAACTATAACTTGTGTCCTCTTCAACGCAGTCTTTGCACTACCGATTCTGATAAACGCAACAGTGGTTACCAAACCTGTGAAAAATACAACCGAATATATTTTCACGTTCAGAAACTATGGTACTTTCATGGCACAATGGTGGGTGGCCGAAGCAATTGTACACAGTTTCATTCCAACAATTTTATTGGTCATCATCAATCTCGCCATTCCTTTACAACTCTACAGATCTTCAACCACACTCCGAACAGCCTTGAATAAGGACGCTTCTAGTCAACAAGGGAAAGTAACCGCAACCGTTATGACCATTACAATTATGTACATTTTTCTGTCAGTTCCCCTCATCATAGCTAAGGTTCTTCAGTATGTCAATCCTGAATTTAACATGAATGGACGTCACAGACTGTTCTTTTGGTTCTTTGCGGATCTTGGGAAGTGTCTCGCGTATGTGAATGCAGCGAACGATTTCCTGATTTATTTCTTGGTCTCCAATAATTACAGAGCTGTTTTCAAGGCAATGTACTGCAGCGGTTGTAGCCGAAAATCAAGAATCCAGAGAAAGTATGATGCTTCAAGAGCTGGAGGCACTGAAATAAGCAAAGCGACTTTGACGACGTCAGTTTCAGGTTGATGAAAAATATTTTCAAGGAGAGTGTATAACAAAACAAAACAGATGAAATCAGACTTATATCAGAATTTCATGTGTAACTGTGTAGTTTAATAGAAGTAGAGCAGTAGAAAAAAACAACTGGTTTAATTTTAACACTTTATTCGGAAAATAAGGCAAGGAACGATTAAGATTTATTTCTTCGACGAAAATGAAATATTCATAATAAGATATACATGTATTACGCAAATTAGATATTACATTATTTTTGTTGGGGCGGGGGGGGGGGGGGGGGGGAGAGAGAGAGAGAATGGCTGTTGTGCAAAGTACGGCTTCTGTTTTACGTGTAATGCATTAGAAACTAGCGGACAATCTCGTAAGAAAGCATTTCTGGTATCCGATGTCACTATATTCAATGTAGCGGGACGCCAGGTTCTCAGGACAATGACATACCTGACATTTAAAAATTTGAGCGGGAACCAAGAGCATTACTAAACGCAAGGTTTGTTACCATGATGAAGAAAAAAGCAGAAAATTATTGCAAACATTGCGAATACACCACAAAGAAACACTTTGAAACCCTTTAATTTGAAATTTGTGTGTTAACTTTATCGTTATCGTGTTGAAACGGGCTATCAAAGCGGTATTTTTGGAATCATCTGTTTTTTGCAGTGGTTTATTGCCTAGGAATAAGGAAGTATAAACGTGAATGAAATCTTATCCTTCTTAACAAAAACAAACAAACACAAAGGGGAAATATAATCTAACGTCAACAGTGTCTCACAGACACTTCCGTTACGTTGTTGTAGCTCGGTGGCTCCTCAGTTTTCCGTAAATTGGTCTAACACATTAGCATTTGAGCCGCGACACGAGAAAACCAACAATGTGGTTGTGCGCCCAGCGCAGACTCAGATCAGCCTGGGCATCCGCCCAGTCTGGTCAGACTCTTCACTAATCGCTTAAAGGGTAGCTAAGCGTCTAAGCTACCCCCATGCGGACAGCGAAGACTCTGATCAGACTGGGCGGATGCCCAGGCTGATCTGAGTCTGCGCTGGGCGCACAACCATATTGTTGGTTTTGTCGTGTTGTGGCTCATTTAGTTTGTTTAGCTGAGACGTTTGTGCTCAATGCCATTTATTGAACAAGAAAAGGTGCATGTTGTGACAAAAACACGAAGCGAATAAGAAATAATAATAAAACACGTGTTTCTGAATTTTACGTTTTGTTTCAAATAGGGTGCAATAACTTATGTTAGGCCCTACCTCATTTTTTGCTTATTCCGCATACCGAACTATAGCTATAATTCCAGTATGTTTATGGCATCTGATGTCCAAAATACTAGTGTATCCTATGAAATTTAATTTCGCTCGATATTTCATCGGCAATGAAACGTAAATTCTAAAATATTGGATGCTTAATACAGTTTGCATAGCATATTAGGAGTATTTTCCAACTCCTGAAAACATCATAGGTACGACAGGCTTGACTATAAATCCTAATCAGGTTTATACTGTATTCTTACCAAAGGACGGGTTACACTTTGGCCGATTTTGTGGTGCCCATGACCGATCTTGATAAAATTTATGTATATGAAAGCTTTTCATTTGGCAGTTTATATATGCACATTTGTAAGTTTGCGGTTTCATAAGTAATCACCTGACTTCCGGTTTATTGCATATGGGGTGCTGAATGGGGTATACTAACTACCTGCGGGTTTTCGATATAATCAGCAATTTCGCTGACATATCAGCCCTCCACACTGACAGATATAGTACTTTTGGTTCATATCCAGAGTCTAAAAGAGATATTTTCGCCCAAACCATCTAGTAAGGAGAAATTTTATTTCATTTTTTACGAAAACTCAAAACAGTAGATTTACAAGTGTTTATTAACACGATAATATACATGTAAAGCGTTTTCTTTTGTGAAAATAATGAAACAAATGAATAGGAAGTCGATTATTACCCACCAATATTGTTAAGCAAATGTATTCTCGGCGTAACGCTTATGCACGCTTGTGTTCTGGCAAGTTCGTGAAAAGGTCATCAACCTTATTTTATTAAGCATTATTCGCTACTGATAATATCATGAAAGCATCATCGTATCAAATATTAAACATTAAAAACGTATGAAATATTACGTATCCATGGATGCTACACAGGTACAAATGTATAAAATATTAGACAAAATCAATGAACCAAGAAATATAGGTCACAGGGACCTACATGTAGTACCAAATGAGACGCAGCACTGAAGTGACTTACTATTCCAAGTCCGATGAAGGTTCAGTTAAATATTAGTTCGAAATAAAGCTTTAATTTAATGGATCATGAAATACAAGTCACAATGACCTACAAATAGTATGACGTCATTTGCAATGTCTGACTAAACCATTGTCTTTAGTATGATGCATATATAATGTTGAATATATAAGGAAAAGAACAGTGAACTTTAAATATATGTCACAATAATCTACAAATAGTATGAGGATTATTTTGCATCGTTTGACTGACCAACTATTTGTTATTATGTTGCGAATCCAAAAACCGTGTTGAGATATAAGTGAAAATCCTGGTCCATGCATAAAGTTCAAGGACTCAGTGTACATGGATGCTTTGCAGTTCCTACATTCTAAGGATATGATCTGATCAAATATCAGCACTCCTACCCCAAAGATATCAAAAGAGGGAAGGAAAAAGCTCACTCAAGTAACTTTTCATACAAAGTTAGTGAACCAAAGCTCAAGGTCACAGAATTTTACAATGCATCAGCTTCAGGCAGAGGGATACATCATCTGACCACGTCGCAATATTATAACATCAGAGGTTATATCACAGCATGATGATGGAGGATATTCAGTCTAACGCCTTACATACGCATAACGCCATACCTATACACATGCCCAGCGCTGCGCCCCTCCCCGACCCCCCCCCCCCCCCCCCCCACACACACACACACACACAAACGGAATCCTTGGTGGGGGCATTAGGAACACATACCACATAGACGAAAACTTTGAAAAAGATGTGTTGTGTCGAATAATGCCTCTATTTTCTATCAATCTCAAAAGATTCTGATGCGATTTTGATATAAATCCTTTAGTCCAATTGTTGGATACATGAAAATTTACCCAAAAAGTTTATTTTTATTTTTCGTTTACTCCTACCCTCGTAACCATTGTAATGTAACCCGTTTATGTTGAATATGTATATGAGGAATAATAATGTATAAAAATTGTAGTGGTTACGAGGGTAGGATGAAGTGAAATTTGGATTCATAGTGGACGTTGGTAGTTCAAATTCCCATAGGCTCAATGTTAAAGGTCGCAGACAGTACATGTTTACAACCGCAAAATTAACCTAAAAGGCATTAAAATGAAATCGTACAGAATAAACTAGAAACATATAGCTAACATTTCTGCATGTTTTTGTGGTTATCTGCCTACCTTCGAAAATCGGCCTTTTCAGTGGGCACATTGCAATAGTAAAGTGTAACTCGTCCTTTAATAAGCCGCGACACGACAAAACCAACAAAGTGGGATGTGCTTCAAGCGAGGACTAAGATCAATCTGGGCGTCCGCCCAGTCTGATCAGAGCTTTTGCCATGCGCTCAAGGGGTAACTTAAAGTCTAAGCTAGTTCCATGGGACAGCGAAGACTCTGGTCAGATTTGGCGGATGCTCAGGCAAATTTGAGCCTTCGCTGGGCGCTCATGCCACATTGTTGCTTTTCTCGTGTCCGCGGTTCTGTTTGGAATATCATGAGAACTTTTAGTATGCGGTAGTTTTAATACGAATGTGTCGGTGTGAAGTTTGTTACCGTTTTACGGTGATAATTTCGCATTTCGTTGTTTCTCTGTACTCATGACGCAATATTTAAGATTCAATGTTCGGTAGCAGTCATATGACATTAGACAATTTACCAAGCTTTTACATATTGTTTAAATTAATTGCTGTCAGAAAATGTTTTCTGGTATAATTGTGTTTTTCATTATTTTTTCATTATTTTTATTCTATTATTACTTACCATAAGAAAAAACGTACTGTCACCCAAAGATAATTTGTTTCCCGCCATTATCATAAAGCTCGCCCATTTAGAGATAATTGGTAAAGCGGGCAGGTCGCGATTTACGGATTATCCTTGACTAATCACCAGAGCTATATTTGTTGTCTGACTCGACTACTATACATGTCCAAATAGCTCAGTGGTCAAGACATACTACTCTCAATAACAAGACGCTATCATACTAATTTTGTGGGTTCGATCCCCATAGTATTATTTTATTTATTGCGGTTTCTTTATTATCTTTTTTTGTTTGTTTCCAATTTGCCGTACATACATGTAATGCCCCAGTCACACACACATATACGGATTCTGCGGATACTACGGATGGCCCGTCCGAATCTATTCGTATCTATCCATTTAATCCGTAATGGATCCGTATCGCATCCGCAGAGTCCGTTACTATTCGTATCATATCCGCAGGGTCCGCAGGAGCCGCGTCGAAATTTTGAAAAGGTTCAAAATTCGGGCGCGGATGAGTAAACCGTAAAAGTCCGTAACTGACCGCATTTATCTGCATCTATCCGTATCTAATCCGTTTCTCATCCGTATCTATTCCGTATCTTATCCGTAACTGAACCCATCATTCCGCAGTCCCAAGTTGAGGACTAATACGGTTTCATACGGAGCTTTACCTTTAGTTACGGAAGAAATGGGTCATGTCAGGGTCATTTATGAGGCTCTAAAAATCGTAACCTCGACGTATGGCACGTGCTCCTTCTTTCGAATGTGTTTAGTTTTCTATGCTCATGAAGGATTAGATTTTTATTTAAATTTGTATGCCTGGATTCAAACTATAAATTGGGTAAAGGTAAAGGTTTCCTATAGCCTAATGACCGTAGGGGCGGTGGCTTGGGGGAGGAGGGATGGGAGTAGGTGGTTAGGGTCAATGTATCTTGGGCATAGCATATGAACGGCGAAGCCCATCTCTCTCCTTTCGCTGCCTTGTCCTTCCTTGATTTGAAAAAGGTACCCATTTACTGCTTGGTTGACATAGATATTCAGTCGGCAGTTGATAAAGTAGATACTATTCTAATCCTTCAAGAACACTGCACACATTCAAAGGAAGGTACATGGACCATACTTTGAGAATTCGGCTACTCAAACCGCATCATGAAGTGACCCCGATATGATTTGGTTACGAAAACCAGAAAAGCATAATGTAATTTCTTAATTTTGATAAGGCAGTAAATTCAAAGATTAATTAGTACCATAAAAGATCTAAAAGAAAAAAAATGCAATAATCTAGACTATAAATTTAAACCAAACGAAAATTTCTGATATCTCAGAATATTTTCTTGATCTCAAAGGAAAACAATATATATAAATTGCACTATAGGTGACGTACGGGAAGACGTTTTACGGTCGCCATACGGCACGAAACCAGTCACACTGAAGTAAAATAGAAATCTAAAAGAGTTCATTCAAGAGCACAGAACACATTCGAAAAAAGGAACATGGGCCATCTTCGAAGTTTCGGCTACTCAAGCCTGACCAGTAGATTTTTATTGCTTCATTTCACCATTAACCTTTGTCCTATATTAGACAACTAATTGTAATTAATAAGAAAATTACTTTGTCCAATATTGGACAACTAATTCAAATTGATAAAAGTCAAATAAGATTATGGAATGATGGCCCTACTTTTGCTATTGGCATGTTCATGAAAAGATGACCCCACTAGGCTGTTACAAATAAGAAACATAACATCGCACCATAACTGCACCATACGTCACTGCCATTGCACCGACCCGGCCTCTCTGTTGTAGTCCTTGAGATACAGTCTCTGACTCTTTGCCCCCCTACTGGTGCTGTTGCCGTACAGCCGCCTCTCCAAACCATCCTGTAGGTATCTGTCAGTATTGGAACGCAACCTTTTTGTATTGAAACGTTACTGTAGGAAACAGTCCGTTACAGTACGCCGAACGAGACCCGTAACTTCCGTAACGAAAGGTAACGATCCGCTTGAAACCGTATCGGTCCTCAAGTTCGATTGGGACTGCGGAATGATAGGTTCAATAACGGATAAGATACGAAATAGATACGTATGCGACACGGATTAGATACGGATAGATGCGGATATTTGCATTTAGTAACGCACCATTACGGTTTACTCATCCGCGCCCGAATTTTGAAACTTTTCAAAATTTCGACGCGGATCCTGCGGACTCTGCGGAAATGATACGGACAGTTACGGACTCTGCGGATCTGATACGGATCCATTACGGATAAAACGGATATATACGGACGGGCCATCCGTAGTATCCGTACAATCCGTATGTGTGTGTGTGACTGGAGCAACAAGGAGTAGACACAGATGTGTACGTCGCAGTTAATCTTTTCTAGTCTTCTATCCGCTAGGCATGCGCAACAGTCCGCATCTGAAGGTATTTATCAGCATCTAAAGGTTACAGAAGGTAACGGAAGGTTAGTAGTTTGTACCTATCCGTATCCATACGCATCTATTGGTAACTATATCCGTAAATTCATTAAACAAAATTAGGCCACGCCCACAAATTCTGCGGATAAACTGAGGATTTTATCCGCAACTATCCGCCCTATCCGTAATGTGTGTGTGTGACTGGGGCTTAACTGCGTCACTGGATGAATTACCAAAGAGTGCGGAAACATGTCGCTCGTTTGTTCTCCCCGAGATTACTGTTATGCCAATTAGTATAGCATGTTTTATGAGAGCAACAGCAAATGTAGCAAGCCCTTTTCGTCCCATTTAGGGGTACGAATATGAAAGCACACGAAAACCGCGGAAGATTAAACCCGATGCTCAAGGAAGAACTCCAACCTTGTACCTGTACAACTAGATATATGTCCAACTAGAGGCAGACCCGAATTTGACAATTGCTGAAAATTGATTTTGTCATAAAAATAATAAATAAATAAAAACAAAAAAAATGTTAGCAATCGGATTTGAACCTCAAACCCTTGGTTTCTTATGACAAAAGAACAACATTCAAGTATCTAACCGTCTGAGCTAATTTTGTTTGTTACAAACGTCATGACTATTATGATACTGAACTACGGCCATGAATACAGGGTCAATACAGTTGTTACCTGTCACCCCTATGTTTATGTTTAGTTTATATATAGCTTATGTTTGTCAATAACTTATTATCGTTGGGCAATAGTAAGTGGGTGGGGGGATTCGCAGTGATTACTGCTCAAGGCAGTCTCATTTAACCACTGTTCGTTCACACTGCCATTTTTTAACTGTTTAAGAAAATAATGCCTGCACGAAATATGAAGTTCCGGTGTCATCTGATGGTTTCGCTCCGTTGCATACAATTAATGTGAAAAAAAACCAGAAAGCGCAGCATTTTAATTATTTGAAGACCAGGCAGACATTCTAGTTGTATCAGCATTAATGTTACGTTAAACAATATTTAACGTAGCATAGACGCTGATGACGTAGTTAACAGTTTTACCCATTAGATATAGTCGAAATAAGAAAGGATTTTTTAATACCAATTATGGTACACTGTTATCAGTTTGTCGGTATATATTCAAACAAATTTTACACTCAGCTGACAGTTCATTAGTACTGCCGTTGGTAATTAGAGCGTTGCGCATGTTAACTAAGTGCCCCCTTCGTCTGTTGTAGAAAAAAACTTAATTGCTTGTAAGCTGTATGGTTGAAAGATAGCATTTAAATTTAGAACAAATATCTGGTGTTTTCGTTTATTCATACAGTCAATAGTTTTGAGAATCTCAAAACTGAACAAAATTATAACTTTTACTAGATTTACGCCTGTAGCAGATCTATTACAATATTTCACTTATAATTCTATTTATCATATACAGTGCACCTGCTAATGATACCCCCTTAGAACTGTCTATTATCTGGCCATGAAGTACTGTACGACGTATCAGATAATATAGCTCTTTGGAGTTTTTGCCCTTCTTTTTTTCTCATGTTTCTCCGTGTACGTACATCTAGCATAGCTAACAAAATTACACATATTAATGGCAAGCAGTGGTGCAAGAGCCATAACTCTATTTCAAGTAATCTGTGAGCTGTGTCTCGTCTTACGTTTTTGCGTGTGTGTTGTATGTCTCCAAAACTATTCTATTAAATCAAATTAAGTTGGAAATATTGATAGCTAATCATTATTATGCTCATTGATGGTGTATCATGAGAAAGCTGTGTTACTGGGTAGATTCGCATCTTCTCATTCCATTACCTAGCACCGTCTCATTCCTCTTCCACTATTTTTGTCACGTTTAATTGCAGTAAGTTTTTAATGAATATTTCACTTTTGCCAAGATACCACTATTGCACACCCTCGGAGAGCATCCATTGGTTTCACAGATATTTGTGTTAGTTTTGATTCCGCTGAACAGGAAAGCAAACAGAGAGTCACAAAAGAACTTAAGAAAAAATTAAAAATGGCGGAAAAATCATTAAAATCTATCCATAAAGTTACAAAAGTATTTTAGGTACACTGGCGCTCACGTATTTGTACACATTCAAAACGCGTCGGAGACGCAGTTGATGCGCATGGGATACGCGGTAATTATAGACGCGAATATTTTGGTAGCCAATGAATATTCGTTCTCAATTTTGCGTATACCGCGAAGCGACGCGTGCAACGCGCATTTTATGCAAATTTCATGGACCCAATCAAAATTGCGCACACGATACGGGTAGTGACGTAGTCCTTTGCGTCTCAACGCGCGCGTACGGGAACCAATCAAAATCGCATATTGAATGCGCATTTTAGTGAGGTCAACTATAAGTAAATCATGTGAAAGAAAGAGCCATTAGTCTACATCAAGCTTGATGTCGAATGCTCATTTGGTCTTAATTGAACCATAACGAAAAAGAAAGGAAAGGAAAAAAAAAAGAAGCCTAGAAACTCGACCGGCAACTCAAAACTAAATGCGACTGGGACAGTCCCATGACACTTCGCCATTGAAGTGGAAATAAATCGCACTCTTCAGCCATAAATTCCTTTCGTATCAGAAATTAAAATCGTGGAATCTGAAATTAATATGGCCTTTATGGAAAATAAGTGCCAGGCGGCAGTCACTTTGAATCTTAAAAAGGCATTTGACCTTATATGGACTTCAGGGAACCTTATCAAGCTAAACGAATTCGGCATCAATGGAAATATGTTCCGCTGCATTCATAACTTCTTAAAAGGCAAAATAATTCAAGTCAGAGTGGGCAATAAAAACTCTGATCAACATGACTTGAAAATGGCTGTCTCCAGGGCAGTGTCCTCAGCCCTATCCTATTCAATGTAATAATAATTACCCTTGATGATGCCCGGGGGGGGGGGGGGGGGGGCAAACCTCTCTCTTTCTCAGTTTGCAGATGACAGTGCCATCTGGACCTAGCACTCCTCTCCCAAATATTCTCTTGTAAAACTCCAGTCAGCCCTTCAGACAATCGAGATATGGCCCAAGCTCTGGGGCTTCAAAATCCCCACTATTAAGACAAAGGCTATGATTTTCACTAAAAAAGGACTTAATATTGAAGCACTTCAAAAACTCTCCCTTTTTGGAACAGAAATAGAATTTAGTGACCATATCACCTTCCTGGGTATGATCCTAGATAGCAAACTAACATGGGGTCAGCATATTAAAAATCTGATTGAAAAATGTAATAAAGACTTAAAACTTCATGAGGATGGTTTCAGGCACCTCCTATGAAGCAGATAAAAAAATCCTATTGACATTATATAAGGCCCTAATCCTTAGTAAAATCAATTATGGTGCGCAAGCTCGGCACCCAAACATCTACTCTCAAAGCTCAAGACCTCATCCAAAACAACTTAGCACTCAGTATTGCTACGAGGGCATACCACTCCACCCCAATTAATGCTTTAGAAGGTGAATGAGGAATTAAACTCCAACAGCTGAAGGCGCCGGGCCACGTAGTGCAATCGATAGGGCACCTGACTCATGTCAGAGGTCTTGGGTTCGAAACCCGGTCTGGCCACATACTTCGTGTCTCCTTCCGCTGATTCAAGAAAGCCAGTTGTCAATTATTGACCACCGGCACATACAACCATACCAAACCCTCAAAACTGGACGTTTATCCCCTAATAAATGAAGCAGTAACCGAAAAATGGAAATCCCAATGGACAAATAGCAACAAGGGCCACACTTTCCATTTCGTCAAACCAAAGGTTAAACTTTAATGTGACGTATATAGTCTCAATAGACGTTTCGACATAGCCTATTCTCGACTAAGGCTAGGACACTGTGGGCAGGGCTGCCTTCACTACGGTAACCAGTCCACCCTATGCCCCCACTGCAATGATGCAGAAGTTCTCAACCATATCTTCTTTGACTGTGTGGCCCCATAACAATCAAAGGCAAGACCATAGAATCCACCATATTCAAGTTAGGCTATCACACAATAGCCCTGAGACTGCTCCTGTCTCCCACAAAGAAACATGCAAATACAATACAGAAGGCAGTCTTTGAATACCTGGACAAAACCAATATCATTGCCAGGATATAGATAGATTCCAATAGAATAGGGGAAAAAATCCCCCAAATTTTCTCTAATTCGAGCCCCTGTTGCTAACCACCTACCAAACCCATTTCCCAAAATCCCTGGATCCACATTAATCCCCTACTAAGTGCAATGCTCGTGACAAAAACTCCCATTACCCAGTAAAAGACCCAGAACCCATCTATACGACTACAATCTGACTTTCCCTACAGTCGTATAAATAACTTTTCTCTATTGACAATAAAGGCTAAAATTAATGTGTATCCAACCTCCTTAACCTCACACCCAGGCTTAGTTACCTGGAAACTAGATAAACCATTATAAGGTTCAACACTTTTTCTCCCTAGAAACAACCAAAAGAAACTGCCCTCTTTTCCCAACAATTCGCAATAAGAAACAAGCTACAGTCCTCTGGTTTATTAATAATACTCTCCATTTCTTCCCCACCCCCAAATTAATGTGTATCCAACCTCCTTAATCTCACACCAAGGCTTAGTTACCTGGAAACTAAATATACCATTATAAGGTTCAACTCATTTGCTCCCTAGAAACAGCCAAAAGAAACCGCCGGCCTTTTCGAACAACCCGCAATAAGAAATAAGCTACAGTCACTGTATCTATTAATAATATTCTCCATTTCCCCTCCAAAAAATAATGTGTATCCAACCTCCTTAATCTCACACCCAGGCTTAGTTACCTGGAAACTAAATAAATCATTATTAGTTCAACTTATTTGCTCCCTAGAAACAGCCAAAAGAAACCGCCGGCCTTTTCGAACAACCCGCAATAAGAAATAAGCTACTGTCCCCGTATCTATTAATAATATTCTCCTTCCCCTCCAAAAAATAATGTGTATCCAACCTCCTTAATCTCACACCCAGGCTTAGTTACCTGGAAACCGACTGAACCATTATAAGGTTCATCACATTTGCTCCCTAGAAACAGCAAAAAGAAGAAACTGCCCTCCTTCTCCACCAATCCACAATAAGAAATTAGCTACAGTCCTGTTGTTGACTAATAATATTCTCCATTTCCCAAAATATTAGAAGACTCAAAAAACTCCCATGAAAATACAGGCCCCTAAAACTTTAAATATGCAATATATTTTGGAACCAACTAAACCAAGATAAGGTTTAGAACAAACGCTACAGTCCTAGGCCCCAAAAGGAATTTTACCCCACCTACCTCCCTCCCAACAGAATTAAGCTACGGTCCGCTCTGAGACCAACGGGTGCAATTCATGATGTAACCCAGGCAGTCTCAATTACACATGAGGGCCACAAAAACACGAGACAACTGCATCCCAGATCACCCTCAATCTCTTATCCCCCACTGCCCATTGCATTAGTTAATAAGGGAATATGCTCCCCACCTAAGAATTCCATTTTCCCCCTAGACCTGCCCTGGGCCCAGCCAGGACAGGGGGCTTGTTCCGACAGAACTAGCAAAGTAAAGTCTGATGCAGGCCTGCAGTTCGGGGAAGATGCACTATGGCCGGAAGTGTGCCTCTCATGCCATGCGTTTCCAGTAGCCCTGAATTGTATTGCTAAATCCAACCCACAATGGGTCGTGAGGGCTGTGTGCATGGGAAGTGATTTATGCGGATCTGTGCACAAGTCCATTTGTGTATCTTTCCCATTGCTATTTAATGTTTCTGGAAGTTTTTGCTCCCCACCAAAGATTTTGCTTCTCCCTTTTTCTGAGACCTGCCCGGGACCCAGCACAGGTCCACTTCAGTGCAACCCTACTAACAGTCTTTTGCCCCCCCCTCCCACCAAAGAATTTGCACCCCACCCAAGAATTTGCTCCTTGTTCCCTCCTCCTCCTACATGTACCCCCTTTATTTCTCCATAAAACTGCCTTGCAGGGGGGCTTGTTGCAGCTTTGGTCTAACATCGGTTAGAAAACCAAGTTCTTCTTGTAGAGAATCGGATGTTTTTTTTCTTGCCGGGGTTCCCGGTTTTCAGTCACCTTGATGATCAGTCAACTCTGGCCCCATATGCTGGAAATTTTTGCAGCATTAAATTGCTCTCTGGAAATCAATGTTTATCTTGGAATGTACGTATTCTGCATTCAGCCAAAACTACATGCCACAAATGAAATATTCTTAAACTTTGTTTTGTTTATTCTGTGTAGAGGATACCTGTTTCGATTCGGCACAGATTGCTCTGCAATAAGGTAATCCGAAGAGAACCCACTTGTCTGTTCAGACTTTACCATTTCCAATTTAATGCAAGTTACTTCGTAGTAAAATAAATATTTCCAATTGGGTGCAAGTTACTTCGCAGTAAAGTAAATGCAGCCTGCTCAAATGTTAACATGACCTAAACATGCCGGAGGTCAGTTCAAAAATGAATTTTAATGCGGATTTGCCTCGGTTTACTGTTTAGACAGGACTTTTAATCCGAAGTAAAAGTTAATTCGGATTCGATCCAAGGTACTCTGTAGGATTAGTGTACTCCGAATTAGTTTTTAATTCGAATAAGATTTGCTAGTTTAAACAGTTAATTCAAAGCGAATTCGGATTCGATTCGGATTAAAACTCTAGTCAAACAGGCTTATTGAAGGTATAGAAAATTCACGCATGCGAATGTTTTTACATTGTCTCAAAGGCAAGGACCAGGGGCGGATCCAGAAATTTTTGGAAGGGGGTTCAAATTGGCTATGGGGGTTCGATTTGTGCAATTTGACCAATTTTTCCTGAAATTCCCCATGAAAATGAAATAATTAAGACTGAAAAGGGGGTTCATACACCCCCTCTGGATCCGCCACTGAAGGACAATTGCTTATTTGTTGCCTTGGTTGTGGTTCAGTATGCTGCTGCCGGAGATCGACTGTACATCATATTTGGCTTCAGCCGAGACTGTCCGCGATCTCTTGCTTCCTGCAGAGACTTCTGTCCTCGAAAATTGGCTTCCTGTCAAGACTGTCCACATGACCCTGCTTCCTGCCGAGAGCCTCGGCAGGAAGCATAATCACGTGGATAGTCTCTGCAGGAAGCCATGTATCATGTACAGAAGTCTCGGCAGGAAGCAAGAACTCGCGGACAGTCTCGGCGGAAGCCAAATATGATGTACAGTCTCTGCAGGAAGCGAAAATTAGCGGAATCGACTAAACCCTGTGGTATTGTTCTGTTTGAACATTCAACTCAATATAATAGTCTGGGTCCAAATTTCACTGGTCAGTTTATTCTTAGCGAGGGTTACCGTGTGCCCGGATTTGTCCGTACTGGCCCAGATAAGTTGTGTAATAAGTTGTGACTTTTTTTTTTTTTTTTTCTGGGCTTAGAAGTGAAGTAAAATAGAAGTCATGTATAGTTTCTAAGCCTAGAAGTTCTATTATAGAGTTAGTCTAAATAGTAGTTAATGAGTCCCATTGAATTCAGAAATCGAGACGTTACGAGTTATGTAAAAATTGACCCAGATAATGTGGGACTACTTTATGGTTCCCGCCTTCTGCGCATCGCTTCGGTCAGATTCCCGGTAGAGAGATCGAGACAATATGAACTTAGTAACTTAATATCAGTGAAGAGTTTTATTGTTTCAAGCTATCTTAAAACTATTCTAAATAGGCCAACGTACAATCTGCGGTTGTACGCGTATTGAACAAGTCATGAATATTCATTTTATCATTGTTCGCGTCTCCCGTGTCGAGGCGCGTCAGGGCGCGTCTGATGCGCGGTTCTAGGTGATACGCACGCAGCACGTGCATGCAACGCGGTACGAACGCGTGTTTGGTGTACAAATACGTGAGCGCCAGTGTAAAAAAAGAAAATAAAATAAAAGGAGAGGGCAAAAAAATCATTCAATTGTATCCATTCACCTTAACGTACAGTATTTGCGACCGTGAAATGCTCAAACCATTATTTGATACCTTTCAGTCTTGCTGGAACCTTTATTCATGTGTGTAAATGCCTCAGGATCCATGTATATGGTACATGTATATGAGCAGCAAAGACTCTGAGCGATCTGCGCGGTTTGCAATTGTTATTGGTGTTTGCATGTGCGTCAAGCACCTTTGATGCGTGTCGCGGAATATTTTTTTACCAATGCCATCATGTAAAAGTACGTTACATAAGAAATATGTAAAAAAAATAAGGCAATATCGAGGTGTTCGATTTTAAGGTAATTACCGACACGTGATAAATGAGACAAACTAGAGCTCTCCTTATCCGCTTTTAATCAAGGATGTGCCAATTATAGAAAACCTTCAAATTATCAGCATCACTAGTTATTGAGTTTGTTCTTAAGTATATTTTAACTCATTTATGCCCAATGAATTATTCTATCCTTATCAAATGGATGAGCCCTTTGTCAATTAACGGGTCTGTATATCTTTATTAGTTTTATTTTAACGAAATATTAATTTGTGTTACGCAAATAGTGCAGAGCCTGGTCAAAAAAGCGGTGTCTGATCTTGTTCTGAACTGTCTGCCTATTTCCTATTTATGGGACGCTAGGCTTAAATTGATTTAGGTATTTCTTTTTCTTCCCGTTTTAATTAAGGGTGTGCAAATTTTAGAAAGCCTTGATAAATTATCAGCATCACTACTCATTGAGCAATCAGATTTATAGAATTCATCCATAAAATGAATCACGTCTCCTTTGCATTAATATTGCTCCAGTTGCAAACCAGGGCTCACTTGTTCAAAGTATGGTTGACTTAACGATGTCTTTAGTCAAGGGTTCGTGAGAGACTTACTCCCTTGATAATAATAACAAAAAAGATTTGATGAAATATTTCATGCAATGCCTGGACATTATAGTTTAGTTATTACTATTTGATAAAAGTGACGTGAAACAAAAAATTAGATAAATTTTAAAACAGTCGCAGAACGCGCTCGAAATCGCATTATTGGACAAAAATAATTTATTTCTACGTCACAATCACGTGCACGAATAAGAAATATACCTGTACATGATCACATGACACACGTGGTCAAAATCCATATTTATCGATAAACCATGCATTTTCTCAAAACTTGTACGGTTAATTATGAACTATAACATATTGTCTAACGAATTATGCTAAAACATTTGTTTCTGGAAACATGAAATATCTGAGCGAGACAATCTTTAAGTCTTTCAGTAATCACAAATCAATTACAGCGGCAATACGTGCTTTTTGCTGCATTTTGTTTTACGTATAATGCATTTGAAAATTTTAAGTCGTTATTAACTAACGACGTCGTTAGTTTTGAACAAAGGGGCCCAAAATTTTAGCAATAGCCTAATCATACATGTAAGTCATGTGGTTTACGGTCGTTGAACACAAAGAATATATCGACGAACACCAAAACATTTATTCATGATAATAAACATTTCCTTTCATAAGTTCTAATCATAATTGACCCGCATCACGCATAAAATATTTCAGAATACATGTTTGTATAGGTATAAATGAATAGACAAAGTTTTGGTTAGTCTGCATTTGTGCATCTGGTGAATGTTACTTTTCGTCAGTATATGCACAGTCCGTTATAATAAGTGGCTACAAGTGCCTAAAACCGGTAAAAGAATATAATATTGGGACGCATCATGCGATTTTATAGCATTGGTGATAAACAAAGGCTCTGATCGTACTGCACTAAAGTGCCGTCTCATCAGGGCCTTCACTTGTCACCTCAGCCTTCTATCAAAGTGGCACAAGGCATAGTGCTTATGGTGAGATTTCTGACTACCTTGTGTAAATTACCAGTATGATCCGAATATCACATGACAAAATTGCTACATTTTTGGAAGTCACATGGCATGGCTCAAATTTATTATGCAGTCTTGACAGAATCTTTGCTGCTCGTACATCCCAGATGTTATTTGGGTGTCACTTCTCAATTAGTTCGGTTTCCTAGGTAATTTCAGCATTGCCTTTCACAATACATTAGACAACAGTATGTGAAATAGCATATTATAGCAAGAACATTAGGTTAGAAATCAGCAATGGTTGTGAAGAGAAAGGAGCGTTTTTGCTACTGAAATGAGCCGCGACACGAGAAAACCAACACAGTGGTCGTGCGCCCAGCCAAAACTCAGATCAGCCTGGGCATCCGCCAAGTCTGATCAGACTCTTCGCTAAGCGCTTAAAATGTAGTTAAGGGTCTTATCTATCTCCATGCGGACAGCGAAGACTCTGATCAGACTGGGCGGATGCCCAGGCTGATCTGAGTCTGCGTTGGGCGCCCAACCCCATTGTTGGTTTTGGCGTGTCGCGGCTCAAATTATCCTGTTACACATCTTTGAAGCCATTCTACCTGAAACGAACGAGGAATACTATGAAAGGAATCTTAATACTTGTAGCATGACAATACCGTGTTTATCACCAATTTTCACAGATGCACCTAGTCAAACAGGGTAAGCGCAGTTCAGAGTGAGACTGCGTCTAAAGGTCAGTGTCTGCTTTGTATATCATTTCGCCAGCATCGTTTACACAGCTCTGGCCAGGAACATCAGTTTGCGGGCTACAATACTAGCCTAGTTGTCCTTCGCAAAATCTTTTAAATACATGTATCTGGAATTAAATAAGGGAAATCTCTTTATTTTATCGCAAGTAATTGCAATTTATTAACTAATTCATTCATTCATTCATTCATTCATTCATTCATTCATTCATTCATCCATTTTTTCGTTAACAATTCATTAATTAATATTTACATTATCGGTGTATTTACTGAAAAGCCCTGTAGTAAACCATTGGAACGTAATGTAGTTTACATTCCAATAATTACATTGAGACACGCGGCGTCAATGACGTCAAAATAAACAATGGCTCTCTACGACCTGATTGGACGTCAGCAACATCATGACGTCATACATGCCGTTCTGCTGTTAGCAGTAAAAAGTGCGTGTACATGTTTTACTGCTTCAATTTTAGCGCTTATATAAGATTTTTCATGAAAGATTTGATTTAAACGAATGTAAATATAAGCAATGAACTTAATTTTTCTGATGTTTATCGAAGTGTAAACTACATTAGGTCGCTAGCAAAGTTTACATGAACCCCTTCGGGGTTCATTCACTTTGAACGTGACCCAATGTAGTTTACACTTCGATAAACCTCAGAAAAATGAAATTCATTCCTTAAAGTATCGTTTTGCGTTTATTACTTATTAGTTGACTATTATTTTGCATTGCTATATGACATACATATTGCCCAGGTTTATCAGGTCAGTAGCGAAAGTTCCTTACTAAATAACCTCAGTATGATAAGTCCCTGTTCGAACTTAGGCCGTCAACTGATAATACTATCTAGGACCGTTCTCTGTAGAATAGAAGTGCTTGGCCAAGAATAGAAGTGCTTGGCCAATATGGCCGACGTGTCAATGTTTCACTGTTTGGCCTTTTCAGCTTTACTTAGTGTTGCAGTCGGTACGTGCCCTCATCTGGAGCACGGACTTAAGAGATGGTCAAGCACAGGAACCTGGCCCCACGGAAAGGTATAAGCTCATTTTACTTATTATCATTGACAATATTAGCAGCAGTTAATGGAGAACTCTCTCGCCTTAAAGCAGAAACACTTCTTTCCACAAAGTACATTCGCGTTTGCTGGAAAGCTAGACCAACGTCTTTTTTATTTTGTTTGAGACACCGGTGATCATTCCGGCAAAGATTTCAGTGATCTTGTTCAGCAGAAAGTAATACGATCATGCAGTAAAAGGTCATCTGCGAAACAATAAAGAACATAGATAGGCCACCTTAACTGATAGAATGGAACATATGCATAAGAGCATAATAGGTTTGGCAAAATGCGTCTCCCCGTACATTAACATATACATGTAGTTTGGCTGACCATGAAATAACATTAAAGACCTAAGCAGATAGGGCCGGGTAGCGCAATCGGTAGGGCACCTGACTTGTAAGTCAGAGGTCCTGGGTTCGAATTCCGGTCTGGCCACATACTTTCGTTCTCCTTCCGCTGATTCAAGAAGGGCAGTTGTCAGTTACTGGCGAAAGTATGCGCACTTAGTACTGGTTAACCGCTTAGGAGGTCTAAGCCTGCCCAGGAATAGTGTGGTTAGGTTAACTGACCGTCCCGACATGACCTTAGTTGTTTACCGTGGACGTTAAGCATCAAATCAACCAACCAACCTAAGCAGATTGCCCATACTCTTATCGACAGTAATATTTCCACTCCGATTTAAAGCCACAAAGACAAGAATCGTTAAATATGAACGGGGACAATAACGTCGGTGAGGGACACAAGTAAGATCTTAAAAATATATACGACGAGGTGCAAAACGAGTTAATCTGAATATGAGATTTCTGATATATCGCCTGAGGTTTCGAACAATTCTCGCTACGATGATCTCCAACAGGCTCAGCGATATTTGCCCGAACGGCTTAGCGGTATGTAACCATGGCCGCACCCACCGGCTCGCGTCCGTCCTTTATGTGTAAGGATACTGTTCGGTTCTGTTTCAATTCTCGTAATTGAAAGAGAACAGAACAAAATGCTCGCGTCCGTCCTTTATGTGTGAGGATACTGTTCGATTCTGTTTCAATTCTCGTATTTGAAAGAGAACAGAACAAAATGCTCATTTATAAAGGACGGACGCGAGCCGGTGGGTGCAGCCATGGTTACATACCGCTAAGCCGTTCGGGCAAATATCGTTACGAGAATTGAATTAACAACCCTCTCACTCATGGACAGAATCGGTGCCATGGTTACATTCCGAGGAATTTCTAGCCAAGTACTTTAGACAAATTATGTTTTAAATATATTAGGTAAAAGATCATACCAGACATTCTGAAAGCTTTATTTATGAGAATATTTGAAATGAGTCAAACAATTAATACGGGTTAACAATAAAGGATCATACTGGAATACACTGATACAGCCTAGGCGAGGATAAATTAGTTGACAACAGAGAGTTCTAGTTAAACAAAAATAAAATTCAGAATGTCTTTTCAAGAGAGACAACAAGAAGCAAACAACACTTACCCATAACCATACGAAAGCACCTTTGATCTGCATAAATAAAATTTTGAAAGGTTTTGAACTAAATCGCTGTGGCAGTTTCTTGACTTCTGTATCACTTGTTTTAGAATTCTTTCAGCGTTAACTTTATAATTTTAAAGACAAAAAAACACAGTGGCATGTGCGCCAAGCAAAGACTCAGATCAACCTGGGCCTCCGCCCAGTCTGATCAAAGTCTTTGTATTGCGCTTAAAGGGTATCTAGGGGTCTAAGCTAGCTTCATTCCGACAGGGAAACTCTGACCAGACTGAGCGGATGCCCAAGCTGATTTGAGTCTTCACTGGCTGCACATGCCACTTTGTTGGTTTTGTCGTGTCGCGGCTCGTATTCAAAGCTAATGCAATATATATACGTGATTTAAATTTCATAAACGTTATCATAAATCTTAAATGACTATCTCCTGACATGTACTTTCTTTCAAAACAAAGATTACATGGACAATGAAGTTATACGACATCGTCAAAAAATGAGAGAAATTAAATATTCTCAAAGTTTTACATAATACCATCTAAAAATTTAAAATGCCCTGTGATATCATCCTCGTTCCTGTTTTATTCTAACGCACCTACGTATGTAACGCGACGTCTGGTCGGATAACATCAAAAATTTGAGACAGTACCTGTCGGAAACCCGGCGTCATTACGTAACGTCGTTTCTCATTGGCCGACGTCTGATTTTACGTCGCTGAAAATGTTTGCTATTGGTGCAAAGTAGCACATATTCAAAGGTGAAAATGTGAAAAGTGAATTAAAATGGGGATAACTGTACTCAAAAGTGTCATTTGGGGAAGTAAATCGTCGATCTATTGTCGCAAATTGCGTTTTACGGCGCCGCTGGCGCATCGCCGTAAAACAAAATTTCCGACCATAAAACCGACGATTTACCTCGGATCCCCAAATGACAATTTGAGTACAGTTATCCCCGAAATAGCTGAGTCCCAGATCAGCACTGCATCTTCCCAGAATCGTTATGCGATGAACTCTGCACTGCACTCTAAGTATCGACATAGTCAGCTTATGATGAAAAAAATATTTAATACCCGAAAAAACAAACAAAAACCCCACTAAACCCCGTTCGTTGAATATTATCGTTTGATTGGTATAGTAATTGCGTTTGGTATTGTTCTCCTGTAGCCACATGCGGGTTCTACCGTGACAATCAGCTCTCATGTTTTATTGGACGAATCTCCACCAGAACTAGACCACATTCAGATCCAGGCAAACGGAAGGCTAGTATGGGATCCTTCGGCCAATATTACATTAAAGGTAAGTATAGAAAAAAAATCAGTAATATTCAGTAATTAGTTATAAGTAATAGATGACTAAATGTGAAATCTACCAACAGCTGCGAAAGTCGTTTTTTTGTCCAATTCTCAGAACGTTGTTCCCAGGAGGCTTACCCATAGTCTCATGTTTCATTAAATCATAATTAGCGCATTTTATTGGCAAAATGGTTGTTTTTTCATCTCTAGAATGACCCCATATATCTAAATCAGTGCTGTGAAGTTTTGCTTTGAGATGGGGCTTATAAGACGGATCTAGATTTTTGGGATTGTTTGAATAGAGAAAATCTCCATCTCAAAACAGAAAAAATACATTATCTCTTATTCTGTATATTTTCTAGTTGAAGCGTATCTATATTTCTGGTCGAATGGACATTGGCAGTGAAGACTGCCTGTACACTGGGCCTGCTAGAATCATACTCACAGGTAATAAACAGGTTATTAGACCATATGCTTTACTGACTAATACACAACTTGCAGTAGATGTTAACAGCAGCTGTTCCAATTAGGGGATAAATGTACCCTCAATTGTCATTTGGGGAGGTAAATCGTCGGTTTTATGATCGGAAATTTCGTTTTACGGCGACGCGTGAGCGGAGCCGTAAAACGCAATTTGCGACCATAAAACCGACGATTTACCTCCACAAATAACAATTTCGGCACAGTTATCCCCATTCTGATGCACTTTATCATATTCTGCCTTTTGAAGTCTACTAAGTTATACCCACAGCGAGTGCTTTCAGCAGCGTAAAACCAAACATCAGCCAATGAGAAGCAACATTTCTGAATTACGTTTGGTTTGCGACAGTATATCACAGAATATACTGTCGCAAATTTTTGACGTTTTCCAATCAGACGTCGCGTTATATTTGTAAGTGCACTAGAATTTCACTTTAATGTCAAGTGAAGTGTGCCTGTTGGTGAACGGCGTTGAAGCAAAGACTGATTTTAACATATCCTGAATAAGCTTTTTGGTAGCAAGTGATCATAAGTGACCTGTCATCGGCATATTTAACCTACCTTTGGGTGCTTGCTTTTACAGGTTTGGCTCAGCGCAGATGATTCATGTCACATACGAATGAATCAAAATTAAACAAATGGATGAAGAAAGAAACATAAATTACTACCTTCTGGGGACATCGCTTCTTTTATTATCCCAACTAATCGACTATTAGTTAAGTGAACTCCCTAGATGTCTGTTGAAAATAAGTTGAACTAACAGTAAAGGTAGACCGGTTTGAATTATGATAAGCATAGGCTTTACCTGATTTATCAAATTTGGTAATTGTTTATATATACATAGTGCGCCTACAGAAGCAGTGGAAAGTTTCCGTGTTTTATTCTGCAACAAGTCCCTGTTTCGGAGCGCGTGAGTCATATAGCTGATGTCACTGGCAATTACTGACGTATTTTATGACGTTTTGAGACGTTAGACGGCATAACGTCTCTTTTTCTTTCTAAAATAACCATGAAAACGTACATTTGTCATAGATCCAGTTAAAAATATTGGCAGGAGCAAGAACGTATTGGCAGGAAGATTAGGAACCTATTAATGAAAAGAATACTATTTCAGTATTTTGGGTTTTTTTAGAATTGAAACAGTTCAGCTCTAGCAGTGAACTGTTGACAAATTCACTGTTTTTCGGTCAGTTTTAAGTAGATATACCACTCGCGCTTCGCGATAGTGATATGATATATTTAACGACTGACCTCTAAACAGTGAATTATTACTCAACAATTCACTGCTAGAGCCGATCTCTTTCTATAGTATATTTGTCTTTATAGGACGAAGAGGAGAGTATCACGAGAAAGACACCCTAGGTTTGACGATTGGTGGGAAAGTTATTGTGGTAGCAGATGGTGGAACTATCGAAATTCATGGGCAAAAGAAACTGCCATGGACCAAACTGACTCGAACTGTACCAAAACTGACCAGCCAGAATGGTATTTTATTTAATCATCAGGTAAACTATTGGCAGAAACTGATTAATGGAAGCTTGAGGTCTACTCATATTACCATGAGGACATGATAGTATAGTCTGAGTTGGTTACAAAACAAAATGTTTTATTCACACAAGATAAAATAGTGTGAACAAAAGAAAGTATTTTGTTCCAACAAGATAATATTATTATTACTAGACTGTATAAAGTTCCCACAATGTAGTATTTTCTGAAGGTAAAATACATCAACGCGTTTTTATTCAGTGGAGAGACTATTATCTTGTGGCCAAAATTATAACTAACAGGAAACAAAATATTATCCCAAGGCCCCGAGACTTTAACTGGAGAGACCATCTTTTGTCTCAAGATAATATCTTGAGCCATCATAATAATAAGTTATACTCTGAAGATAAAATAGAAAAAGAAAAAAACAAGAATGCCTTTCCAAAGTTCCTGATATCTCTGTTAATCTATACATGACTTATTAAGGGTCAACAAACCCTTTATTCAATCAAGGCAAAGACGCCAGTGGCATGTCGCTTGGCGTGGAGCAAACGATGAAACTATATATGAACAAAAGAAACTGCAACGGACCGGACTGGCACGGACAAAACCAAACTTGCCAAGGTATCACACTGTAAACTAATAGGAAGGAAAAAATCTTGAGATCCTTAGTCGGGAATGAATATATATTTTCTTTACACTATCCTGAGGCTCAATTTATTACCCTATGGGTGCTAAAAAAATGGTTTCTGGGCTACTAATATGGGTCGTAATGTTAAAGTTTACAGAGACATAGAAAAGCCCGGCAGGAACATTTATTTTTTTAAGGAACAAGATATTTGCGTAGAACTTCACAATACTATCTTGAATAAACAGGAAAATGTGGGAGTAACAATAATTATCTTATGCCTCAATGCAACTTTCGTTCTGAAATGATATATTTGTTGTTCACGAGGTAATATATTATTTCCTGAAAATACAATCCTGTAACGTCAATAAAATGTGCCGTTCTTTTCAGAAATGATCTTGCTCTCTTACATAGTATCTAGAAGTTGGAACAAGTTTTACATTGTATCTGAGGATATTATTTGAAATGATCCAAACAAATGTCGATACAAGCAATCATTGTCAATCTATACGCATGCTAGAAAAAGTCCATCACTGGGAAGAACTGCTTATTTAATAATCTGACTCTCATGAGTATTGTTAAGCACCGTTTGGGAAGTTTCATAATGCAGAAAAGTGTCCTTTGGGAAGGATTTTTACTATCTACACTTCGCATTCAATGAAATGTACTTTTAGTCCTTCATGGAAACTTAAGGCGTGTTTTGTAAATCCTCTCTCTTGCAGACAGCTTCCAGGGATCACACGGATGATTGGGAGCATGCCATTGTTGCATATATACTCAACATTGATGCACACAACCACGTGACTGTCCGACAGAACGGAAGCTTCGAGATTATTTCAACTTGGCAAGCACCGGCGGAGAGGACAAGGCTGATTCAGCTAATACATAGTAAGTCTAATATATTTTTTTTGAGACCGACTAGCAGCAAAAATGGGTTCCAGGTTATAAAACTTGAGAATATTCTCAAACTCAAAATAAAGCACAATTATTGGCTGCTTCCGAGCATGTGCTCGGAAGCAGCCAATCAGCGTGCTTATTTTGGAGTTTGAGAATGTGCTCAAAGTTATAACCTCGAACCCTGTTTCTGATCTCATCCAATTCCGTTGCATCAATTTGGTCAGCCAAGTGATTTGGAACTGTTTTCACCTTGCGATATAGTCGGTAGGTTATGCATATGAGCCGCAATACAACAAACCAACAAGGTGGCGCGTACGCCCAGCGAAGACTCAGATCAGCCTGGGCGTTCGCCCAGTCTGATAAGAGTCTTTGCTGTGCGCCTAAAGGGTAGCTCAGAGTCTGAGCAAGCTCCATGTGGACAGTAAAGCCACTGCTCAGACTTGGAGAATGCAAAGTTTGATTTGACTCTTCGCTGGGCGCACATGCCACATTGTGGTTTTGTCCTGTTTTGACTAATATATTAATGGTATGTACAGCATACGCATGTCAGTACGTATAGGAATAATAAAATACCGTTTCAGGATTTAATTTCGTACCACCCAAACCAATGCTTTAGAACCTGATTTTGTTTACAACTGAGGAGAATTTCCTTAAAATTGTCTGCATTAACAACAATAAGGACAGTGTAAAATGTCTTTTAATGTGTATGCAGACAAAGTTTAGTTTGTTTATCATACCAATAAAATGGTAAAAGGAAAGGTTTCCCATAGCCTAATAGCCGTAGAGGCAGTGGGGGTTAGAGACCCGCTGTATCTTGGTCACAGCTGATGAAAGGCGGAACCCATCTCTCTCCTTTCGCTGATTCGAAAAAGGTACCTATTTACTGTTGGGTGACAAAGAGAGATATCCAGTTGTTGGATGGCGAGGGTGAGCCGCAAACTCACAATCTTCCGGTGACTCTCTGCACAATAGCCGAGCCACTCTAACCACTCAACTACGGTGCCTCTCCGCCTACGGCGCCTCTCTATCATACCAATACTGAACGCAAAATTAGCCTGTCACTGCTGTCATCAGTTTTCTAAAACATGCTAACAAAGAAACTCATTTTTTAGATTGAATATATTCTATCCTGACACTCGGATTATAAGGCAGATGAAGCCATCTACATTTGTATCTGTTTTCATACCAGCGCTGGAATAACAGTCACTTCAGATTTTCTCAACCAAATAGTTATTCTCAAGCAATTTTATTCCGTGTTGTACATGTACATTTATATGGCATTCAAACTCTTTACAGATGTTGCTGATGGTGAATACCTCCTACTAGCTATACGTCATCATGTGCGATTCGGAGTTGCGGACTTATCAGCCATACACGACACTTTCGAGAGACTGGCGTTCGGCAGCGTTACTGGAAACAGCGTCCTTAGATCTTTAAAGACAGACGACGCTTACGCGGCCATTGTCCACAAACGTGAGTGTAGTTTGCTTCATGCGTCAGTGTTATTTTTTCCACTTTGCTGCTGTAGTTCAACATCAATAGTATTTAATGTATTTGAATAGTCATTTAATTCGTTTGATCCTAAATGAAACGGCATCCCCAATATTTTCTCAAAATTGGCGACGAGAGGTAGAAGATTTTCAAATGGCCCATTCTTAATTTTTATCCTATACATAACAAAATCATAATTTTGTAGAAATGTGAAACTTTGCATAAAAAAGTTTCTTTACAAAAATTGACCTTAAAGTGTCATTTTCGCCTCTTAATTACAAGGGAGTAAAACTTGGCTGTTGGAATTTCCTACGTATTAGAGCATGTGACCAAGTATGCTATCCCTGGAACAAAATTTGCATAATTAATTGATTTTTTTTATTCTGAATCCATTTTTCTTCTTTTTGTTTCACCCACATATTATCATATTTTGAAACATTCACTTATGCATATTTACAACAGAGTATCACCTATCCAATGACACCATGGGTAACGCGTGTAGACAAGTGAATACATTTTACTATTTCATTCATATACGGCCACAACTGTAGTGAACAACGATTTTACGCTATTGCTCATCAACAATATTTTGGCTGTTCTAACAAGCATACGACGCCCTTCAGTGAAACTGCTCAGTTTCTGCATTTCTGTTAATAGAAAATATTTAAAAATAGAAAAAAGAAAAAAAAAAACATCCATTTTTTTTTTGAATTCTGTTAATATGTATAGTAATAGGAATCATTATGACATCAGAATATTTAATTGAACTTTCATCATTTTCGAGAAAATAAGCAAAACCCCGTTTGCACTTGGCAGCAAACGGGCTATACTTATTACCTGTATAACAGATAAATGCAGCGTTAGTATCTCTATTGGTATTTCCGTATACTAGGCCTAACGCAGCAGAACATGTCGTCGAAATGATGTGGTATTGACGTCTACGTGACGTCGCATCGACGTCAATACAACTTCAGTTCTATATTGTGTACCGCATGGGGAGACTCTGTTGAGATATCACGGTTTATTTGTTACTAGACTGTAATGTGGGTTCCTGTTAATAGACTATGTTCCTAGACTATTGCGATTTCTACATGCGGCTAACAATGGCTTTTCCGTCGCACCACTGATCCAACGATGGTAATTGGTAACATTGTTCAGACAACCATGCAGCTCACGCTTGGCAGATTGACTGTTTGTTTAAGAACGCATGTGTTCAAGGACATGGAGACAGTTTCCTGGCTTATATTAAATTTTGTCGAAACCTGTTATGCGAACCAGGTTTAACCAGGCTTAAAATGGGTTCAAGTTTAAAATTTGAGCCGCGACACGAGAAAACCAACAATGTGGTCGTGGGCCAAGCGCAGACTCAGATCAGCCTTGCCATCCATCTAGTGTGATGAGAGTCTTCGCACTGTGCTTAAAGCGTTGTAAGGGTCTAAGCTACCTCCAAGCGGACAGCAAAGACTCTGATCAGACTGGGCGGATACCCAGGCTGATCTGAGTCTGTGCTGTCCGCACAACTATTTTGTTGGTTTTCTCGTGACGCGGCCCATTTATTTATCAAATTAATATTTACCAGCATCAACAAAACACAAGAAAAGCCATGTCTGGTGTGCAACAGGCAACTTGCAGTATCATAAGTCGAGGTATTTTCTTGGTTTATCTTAATGTACTTGTAGGTACAGGATTGCCTGCACTAGTAACGGAGGATATTGCTCGTGCAGTCAGTAATGGGATTATGTACGCCCGGTCGTCTATGGTGTCTGATAATGGCAACGTAAAACTGACGGCGGAAAGTTATATTCACGAGAAAGTACGTTGGAGAGAATATGTTAATTTCATGGCAATCACCAAAGATGGAGGTTTTCCGAAGCTGCAGGTGGTAGACGATGTTAGCACATGGCATACAGGTAACATTATTGTAATGATACTTAAGGATGGGACAGAAACGCTTAAGGTGTATCGCTACGCCATCATGTTTTTCCGTCAAGTTCGTACATGTCAACTGCTCATGAGACTTCCTGTTTGTCTCTCTGGAGAAAGAAATTCTTCCAAAACTGTAACTAGACTTAATGAAAGACTTATCCCCTATAGAAGTAAATTCTTTTCCAATGGGTTGACCCCCGTCGAGAAGAGAGGCTATAATTAAAAAAGCAGAGTTGCTCGACCAACAGGAAAGTCAGATTGGCTCTACTCTATACACTGAAGCATTCCGAGTATCTGACCGTTTCAGGTGGAATAATCCGCTCAGGATGTGTACTGACTGCTGTTCTGCAAGCCACTCACACAAAGAGTTTAGTGTGTTTTTTGCCCAAAGATTATAAGATATGCGAAGTAATAGGATAAGTTGTCTCGCAATTCATAAGGTGCCCCTGTAGTTCAGTGGGATAAGCACTTCGAATCTCGGCAGTGAAAATCTTTTCAGCCATAAACAGGGCTCCATTAAACAATGTCTTTCATTCTATCCTTTCCATCTGCTCGATATATCTGAAACCTGTTGAAAGGCTCAAGTAACCAGCAAATGCATTTACTTCCTTTAAAATTCATTTGTTTTAGTTCCATTGACATGCATTTGTTCTTATGTACGCGCATATTACACCATCCAAATGTTGTTATTCAAAGAATGTCACCCATAGGTGGTAGTTGTATAGCAAAGGATTAAAGGCAGGCTGTTCTATATTTTATTTCCTTATGACAAACAGTGACAGTGTAAAAGTCGATTAACATGGTGCATACTATTGTCGATTGTAACAGTATGTGCGCGTCCATTGTGCAAGCATAACAATGCAAAAGCATGACAGTAAGGACTGTCAGCATCGAAAATGCCACGGTAATCCCTTTTAACTGTGTACCAAGGTGATTCATATTTGCATCGTGATCATTGTTTCAGTCTTTGAATTGTTGTACATGTATCAGGATCCATTATAAAAGAGCATGCGTTGTTACGGTGCCTAACATGAATGATAAACCATGGCTTGAAGAGTGTCTAGGACAAGGGCTGTAGTATTATCCGCACGACATGAAGTACCAGTATTAGCTTTCGGAAAACTACACCAATCATCTGTATCATCAATCATCTGTATTTTCCAAGAAACTGTTATTCGCAGAAGCTGACATATATTCCTTTTTTAACGTCGGAGGCTTTTAAAATGTTCGCGACGTAACTAATATGTAACGTGTGCTCATTTGACTTTCTATCTTTGTTTTACGACACTGGTCCCTAGGAGCAAATTGTTTAAAAAAACACGGACGGTCTTCAGATACAGAATAATTAAAATCTGAAATAGTTCCTTCAAGAGCAGAGAATACATTCAGAAGAAGGAACATGGGCCAGACTATATAGTTTCGGCTAATAAAGCCTCGTCAGTGACCCTGACAATATCTGGTGACGAAACCAGAGAAAGCATACTGTAATTTCTTAATTCTAAATGGGCAGTCGATTCAAAGACTGATTAGTATCGCAAAGGATCCAAATAATATAAAAGACGATGATCTAGAATAATAGTCTAAATCGATCTCTAATTTTAGATTTCTCAGAATATATCCTCTGATCTCAAAGGACGAAAATAAAATATAATCTGCTCTATGGATGATGTACGGGGAGACGTTTTACGGCCGCCACACGGCACAACACCAGCTGCAGTGAGGTAAAATTAAAATCTGAAATAGTTGAAAATCTGAAATCTGAACCCTGTATTGACTTGTTAAAACACAAAACAGAGTTATTGTTCATGGTGAAATCGATCAACTATGAAATATATACACACTTACAATGTTTACCATAAAGGTCCTAAGTTTTCGGGCAGATCGGTCTGTACAAAGCATGTAAACCGAGATCAGACTGTTTCTTAGGAACCAGAATGATCAAGGTCTTTACAATTTCAACTCCATCTGCGCTTTTTTGAGGCATTACTCTATGGTAGACCTAAAACATTACAAGCAGGACAAGGACCGGCTGTGCTTGCAGCAGGTGCAGAATTCGGGCAGTCATTTTTTGGGGATAATTTTGAACTTAAACATTGTTTTTCTAGGAAACTAAACGGTGAAATGCTTTTTTTTACTTTATTCTGTATCATCCAATGTAAGTTTTACTAAAACATTATGCATAAGCATGCCCCATCGATTGAATATATTTTTCATGACGTTTTTCATGAAATTCAATTGTCTTGCATTTTTAATAGATGTAAAAATATACCTATTATCAAGATAATTGTAATTTTTTTCTTACCAGTTTGTTTCAAATAGTCTGTATTATAGATTATATGATTTGCAGAAATGAAAGTGCATCCATGTGCTAGAGACAAAAAAATGTATGTACAAATACAAATTTTTGTTTTTTAGGAAAACTAAACGTCGGATTTTTTTTTCTTATCCAAATATTTTATAGCCCTTTGGGTTATTCAGCTGGTATAATAAATAAATGCCCCACCAATATTTTTATTCAGTATCCGTCTACCTTAATTGACTTGAGTTTATAATATTTGTTTGTAAAAATCTGAAGTTTTCAACTTTTAATTTCATTGAGCAGTTGGCGGAGCATGGCATACACTGTTTGCCAGGCTCCAGAAAAAATGACTTCATATATCTGTTACCACAACAGCTGAGGGTTCTTATTGATGTCAAAGTGACGCCTTCGAGACGTTATTCTGCCAAGGTACTGTGCACAATAACAGATCTATGCAATCATTTCACTTATAATTCGAGGAGAGCATGGCATGCCATACTCCTCTCGAATTATATGTGAGATGCAACCTGAAATTCATACAATGGAAAAGCGTGGTTTTCTCAAACCTATAATTTATTCTCAAATAATGTTGTGTGTTTTCATTGGTATTAAACTATTCTCAGGCGACAAAGTTGTCCTAACGTCCACCGACTATGATTGGAGACAAGCCGAAGAAGCGACGATTGTCCATTGCTCCGACTGTACCAGCAAAGAAATACGGATAGACTGTGAGTAATCCCTTTTTAGACTGGAAACCCGTTTAGGGGACATATACAAACAGTGCAGACCCAGTTAAGATGCCGCTGAAAGCGGTGTATGATCAGGGTAAACACTATTTGCTAACAAAAATTTCTATGCAAAATACAATAAAAGTGAAAACATTCATGAGTAACCCTTCAAACAAGAAATGTACTCATCCAAGTAATAAGGATAGACAAGATCATTAGTAAACGAAGGGTTATACTTCTCACAAAATATAAGGGTAGTTAAAATTTAAGTAAACGGTATTACTTAACGTAGGTAAATAAACTTTAAACTGCTATAAATTGGAACATGTATTCAGTGAAAATATGATGCTTTCAATCATGTTACTTTCCTGGGTTGAAATGCTACAAAGCAAAAGTTATTTAAACAGAAGCTGTGTTTTAGCATGACGTTTTAAGACCCCTCCGTCAGTATATAGAATCACTCTGTAATTGCTGAAAGGGTACCCGCCCATCGCGGCCTGGTGAAATAGATGGGCTGCCTGTTGCCTATGCGGCAGAGCTGCTAGTAGCTGTAGCTGGACCAGCCCCGGATCCAGGGGGTGGGCTTTGGGGCTTCAGCCCCGCCATTTTGGCCTCTGTGATATAGTCCCCAGATGATAAGGAGTATCTGATGACAGGTTGAGATAATTTATCCCTTATTAGGCCAAATTGATCCCTTATTAGGTCATATTTTCAAGCCCCCACCCCACACTCTTCTCCATCCCACATACACATCTCGGCACCTCCGGTCCCACCACTTTCAGAGCACCACCAGTAAGTGGTGGTCTGGATCCGGACCTGGTAGCTGGACCTGAGTGTCATTTATCTGCAGGCAGGTGAAAGTCCTATAAATCTGGAGGCAAAGTCTCAACACGACTGAAGAATTGCTTTACTGGGAACCATAAAATATCAGCAACAACAAATTGCTGAAAGAGCTTTTTTTCAAATTAGTTCAAGGCTAGAATCTAATACATGTATTTAATGGAAGATTGTAAATTAGAGCACTTGTCAATTCTTTTGAATTTCTTTATTATAAATGACACATTTGCCTGTTGAATATATGCAAAGCCGTAATTCCTACAAGATTACAGGTTCTTAAGACTTCTAATCTCTGTTTCATCAAATTTCAATCAAGACTCATTACCAAGTGACAAAAATATCTTCTCTAATTAGTTACCGGGCACTAGGTATGTTCCAATATCAAAGTGGGAGCTAATGAGTTTATTGCTAAAAACTGTAAGATGATCATATGATATTAAAAAAACTGTTAATGAATTCAAGGCTTAAAGAGCCAACCTAGGCGCCTAGTTTATGTAAACGAACAGAAATAAAAAAAAAAAGCAAGTGTTTAAGACGAAAAGGCATACTTCCATGGAGATTGATTCTGTAATCAGTGTTTATTTTATATTTGTATTGCCCTTCTCACTGGCGGTCATTGCTTTAAGGAAATAATTTACTCCTCTAGATCCTAAAAGAATAGACCTAAAATGGAAAGGGATTTGTCGACCACTAACTTAAAGGCAGATAGGAATTCATAAAGGCGTTTAAGTTAAAAGGGGGGGGGGGGGGGGGGGGGAGGGGGGGGATGCGGGAAAAATGGCCGCGTACCAATACAACTTCAATATTTGATATTTCACTTAAGGTGAACGGTTATCTGTAGCTAGATGTAAACCGATTAAGAAGGTGATAATCACTTATTTTAGGGTGCATATAAAAATTTGCATAAAATGCAAAAAAAAAGAACAGAGCTTCGCAAAACCTGGCAGAAAATGTGTTTACATGTTGTTTTTCATTCTTCTGAATTCCAGAATGCTTCCATTTGGTTGGGTTTTACATTCCTGATTAGCAAACTATGGGTGGGTGAGGGTGGAGGTGCACATCGCACTAGTAATGAATGTGCCGAGCCTTCACTAGAATGTACATTTATTATTCTACTACTGCCATTTATATACACTTCTCAAATTCAAGTGGTGACAATTACTCCTAAAGCATTGAACTACCGTCAGACCTAAATGTTGGATAGTTATTTTTAGATTTTTGCGCCGCATATTACCATTAAAACCCGTTTTTACATGTAGACATGAAGCAATGACAAGTCTCGAATATTGACGTTCTAACTTGTGAAAAACAACATATTTAAGGCAACTAGCAACTTTTGGAAGATAGCATTTTACGCACTTTTCGTATTCATCACAAGTAAGTGATTATTACCACCTGTTTGCTTATCTGGATGGCTGAGCCCCACCAAAAATGAAATATGAGCCACGACACGAGAAAACCAACAATGTTGTTGTGCGCCCAGCACAGACTCAGATCAGCCTGGGCATCCGCCCAGTCTGATCAGAGTCTTCACTGTCTGCATGGAGGTAGATTAGACCCTTAGCTACGCTTTGAAAACTTAATGAAGACTCTGATCAGACTGGGCGGATGCCCAGGCTGATCTGAGTCTGCGCTGGGCGCACAACCACATTGTTGGTTTTCTCGTGTCGCGGCACATATATTTTTAAAGGAAAGAATTTTCTCTGTGTGTGTGTGTGTGTGTGTGTGTGTGTGTGTGTGTGTGTGTGTCTCTCTCTCTCTCTCTCTCTCATGCTCAGAAAGGAAAGATTTGCGCAGAGTGTGAGAGAAAATTATTTCCTTAAGAGTAACTTCCTGCGTAAAAGAACAAAAAACTTCCAGTGTGACCCCCTCCCCGTCCCTTTGTGGTGTATTCATCTATTTTTTCCTGACTTCACAATCCGGATCTAGGCTTAACGAAAAGGGATTGCTCCCTTAGGTGCAAAGTTCTACCTTTAAGATCAGATTCCATTTTGGAGGGCAACATTGTCCACGAGAGGAAACAATGGGTCCAAAGAAATATTTTCCTTTGGTTTAAACAATATTTTATTTAGTATAAACAACATGGTTACAAAACAGTACAATATGAAATATGGTACAAAATCTTACGGTACGCGAAACGAATTTATAAAAGTCATCTCCTAAATAATTTCCTTTGAAAAATAATGACCAACATGCATCTTAATAGGCATTTATTAACCAGACTGTTCAGAGCATATTTTATCAATAAGCCAATCATATTGTAAGTAATATTTTGCAGTGGAGGCCAAGTATGACCATTACGGCGAGATAATTGACCGGGTGGACGAGCGAGGTGAGGTTGCTCTACTCACACGTAATATTGTGATTGAGGGAGAGGTGGAAAAGCAATGTGTGACCAGCAACGGCAATTGCAACAGATGGAGCATTGACACTTTCGGTGGACATTTCAAGGTAAAACTACCGTATTTATTCAATTATTAGACGTGGTTTTCCCTGCCAAAGCAGTCGCAAAGATCTAGATTCGTCTTGTGAGACGGATCTAGCTCTTTGTAGAGCCAGTTAAGCCAAGTTTATTGTCGTTTCTTCGGTATAGTCCTTGCTTCAACAGAATTCGTCTTTAACGGAAGCACTTAATTTAAACGAATGAAGTAGTCTTAGATAGTATAAATGCGTTTACTTCCAAATGCCCTTTGTTAGATGTGTTTAAAACATTGGTAATAAGTCTTAAGTGGAATATCTATTCGTTCTTTAATGTAATGATAAGTCATATCTGAACGGCCTCTCACATTTCCTGACAATTTTAAGCAAGAGAATTACAAGCTTTGCAGAATGAGGCAATAGTATGTTAGAAAAGTAAACATAATGCATTGGGGGTGGGGGGTCGAATTGTCTGCCTTTGTGAAAAGCTTAGTTTCCTTGACTATATGAGCCGCGACGCGAGAAAACCAACAATGTGGTTGTGCGCCCAGCGCAGACTCTGATCAGCCTGGGCATCCGCCCAATTCGACCAGACTCTTCGTTCAGTGCTCAAATGGTAGCTAAGGGTCTCAGCTACCTCCATGCGGACAGCGAAGACTCTGATCAGACTGGAGGATGCCCAGGCTGATCTGAGTCTGCGCTGGGCGCACAACCACATTGTTGGTTTTGTCGTGTCGCGGCTCATATTGGTTTTTAAAGCAATACAATTTTACTTTCAGTTTCTCAGAGGCTCGACTGTTCATATAGAAGGAGCTGAATTATATCACATGGGACAACAGACGGACGTTGGTAAGGTTTAACTGATTAAACTCAGATGAAGGAGAAAAGATGTTTTCTGCCATTTAGAAAAAAAATGTGGTAATTTATCTTTGCCAAAATTTCTGATCGCGAAGTTTCGCAAAATTGGCTTTGTTAAAGCAATTTCTAAACTCTGACATAAGTTGATTTGACACTACTTTGCAATCGTAAACGGGGTTCCATTGCAAACAGCCTTCCATTATTACCTTTCACATCACCCTGATATGGATGCAATACTGTTCAAAAGGATATGATATGAAATTAAATATTATGTTCCTACATTTTCTCTATCGGCTTGGAAGATATGATATCGAAAATAGTGATGGTTAGGAGCAATGGACTGAAGGTTGGTTTTAGACTCATAAAGGCAATGAAGTGAAATCGGTAAATACCACCAAACACCCACAGATACCGACTTTGTTTCACACCGATGAGACAACAACAATATCATAGTCTGCCATTGCCAAGTTTGTTTTAGGCCTACGAGACACCAATAAACATAATAGCCTGCCGTCACCAGAGTCGTTTAATACCGGTTCACCCGTGTTAAACGAGCTGACAACGGAAGAATACGAGGGGACGTGGCCTATGTCGCATATTTCACTACTGGTTAATGATGGAAACACTCAATTTGACCGAATTTGCTATTTTTAATCTTTATTTTTGTTGTTGTTGTTTTTATTTTCAGACAATTTCAACTATGCAGAACAATGAACTGGGCAATAATAAAACAACCTTAAGTCTTTTAAATTAAGTTGGCAACGACAGAATATATGAGCCGCGACACGAAAAAACCAACAATGTGGTTGGGCGCCCAGCGCTGACTCAGATCAGCCTAGGCATCCGCCCAGTCTGATCAGACTCTTCGCCAAGGGCTTAGATGATAGCTAAGCGTCTAAGCTAGCTCCATGCGGACAGCGATGATTCTGATCAGACTTGGCGGATGCCCGGGCTAATCTGAGTCTGCGCTGGGCGCACAACCACTTTGTTGGTTTTGTCGTGTCGCGGCTTGGACGACGCTTAACTGTAGTTACCAGTCCGTCTACATAATGCTATTATGGGTCTTATACATTGTTAAAATGTCTTCTTGTAGGGCGTTACCCTCTCCATTTCCACATGTGCTTTGACATGCGCAATGCGACACATCCGCCGTACGTACGAGAAAATGCTATCCACGATTCCTTCTCAAGATGTATCACTGTACATGGTTCTCATGGAGTTATGGTATAAACTTTTTTAAAATGCTGAAATCTAAGAAGTTCCAGTTTGTGTTCAGTTATTTTTTTTATTTTCTTCATATAAAAACGTTCGATGTACCTATAAACGTCGTGATACTTGCTTTGTTTTTGTTAATAAAGAAGAGAGGAGACCTTATTTTAAACGAAAATGATGAAGTTGGTAAAGGAATTCATCTAAAATAATAACTAAAGTCACTTTTTGTGTAATAAAGCTTTTGTCCTTATCCAAGTAACAGGAATAAAAATTCGCATTACCTTTATGCGTCGCTATGTGTGGGCGGGCGTGAGTAATTGCACTGGCATCTTTAAGATGCAGACAGGTCCCACATATACACTGGCGCTCACGTATTTGTACACATTCAAAACGCGTCGAGGACGCTGTTGATGCGCGCGGGATACGCGGTAATTATGGACGCGAATATTTTAGTAGCCATAGAAAATCTCGTTCTCAATTTTGCGTATACCGCGAAGCGACGCGTGCAACGCGCATTTTATGCTAATTTCATGGGCCCAATCAAAATTGCGCACATGATACGGGTAGTGACGTAGTCCTTTGCGTCTCAACGCGCGCGTACGGGAACCAATCAAATCGCGTATTGAATGCGCATTTTAGTGAGGTCAGCTTTAAGTAAATCAAGTGAAAGAAAGAGCCATTAGTCTACATCAAGCTTGATGTCGAATGCTCATTTTGTCTTACTTGAACTATAACGGGAATTAAGAAAAAAAATAAAGTAGCCTAGAAACTCGACCGGCAACTCAAAACTAAATGCGACTGGGACAGTCCTATATGACACTTCGCCATTAAAGTGGAAATAAATCGCACTCTTCAGCCATAAATTCCTTTCGTATCAGAAATTAAAATCGTGGAATCTGAAATTAATATGGCCTTTATGGAAAATAAAAGCCAGGCGGCAGTCACTTTGAATCTTAAAAAGGCATTTGACCTTATATGGACTCCAGGGACCCTCATCAAGCTAAACGAATTCGGCATCAATGGAAATATGTTTCGCTGCATTCATAACTTCAGAATTCAAGTCAGGGTGGGGGGATAAAAACCTCTGATCAACATGACTTGGAAATGGCTGTCTCCAGGGCAGTGTCCTCAGCCCTGTCCTATTCATTGTAATAATAAATATCCTTGATGATGCCCTGGGGGGGACCCAAACCTCTCTCTGTCTCAGTTTGCAGATGACAGTGCCATCTGGACCTAGCACTCCCCTCCCAAACATGCTCTCGTAAAACTCCAATCAGCCCTCCAGACAATCGAGATATGGTCCAAGCTCTGGGGCTTCAAAATCCCCACTATTAAGACAAAGGCTATAATTTTCACTAAAAAAAAGGACTTAATATTGAATCACTTTAAAAACTCTCCCTTTTTGGGACAGAAATAGAATTTAGTGACCATATCACCTTCCTGGGTATGATCCTAGATAGCAAACTAACATGGGGTCAGCATATTAAAAATCTGATTGAAAAATGAAATAAAGACCTAAACCTCATGAGGATGGTTTCAGGCACCTCCTATGAAGCAGATAAAAAATCCTATTGACATTATATAAGGCCCTAATCCTCAGTAAAATCGATTATGGTGCGCAAGCATATAACTCGGCACCCAAACATCTACTCTCAAAGCTCAAGACCTCATCCAAAACAACTTAGCACTCCGTATTGCTACGAGGGCATACCACTCCACCCCTATTAATGCTTTAGAAGTTGAATGTGGAATTAAACCCCTACAGCTGAAGGCGCCGGGCCGTGTAGAGCAATCGATAGGGCACCTGACTCATGTCAGAGGTCTTGGGTTCGAAACCCGGTCTGGCCACATACTTCGTTTCTCCTTCCGCTGATTCAAGGAAGGCAGTTGTCAATTATAGACCACCGGCACTTACAACCATACCAAACCCTCAAAACTGGACGTTTATCCCCGAATAAATGAAGCAGTAACCGAAAAATGGCAATCCCAATGGACCAATAGCAACAAGGGCCACACCTCCCATTTCGTCTAACCAAAGGTTAAACTTCAATGTGACGTATATAGTCTCAATAGACGTTTCGACACAGCCTATTCCTGACTTAGGCTAGGACACTGCGGGCAGGGCTGCCTTCACTACGGTAACCATTCCGCCCTATGCCCCCTCTGCAATGATGCAGAAGATCTCAACCATATCTTCTTTGACTGTGTGGCCCCATAACAATCAAAGGCGAGACCATAGAATCCACCATATTTAAGTTAGGCTATCACACAATAGACCTGAGACTGCTCTTGTCTCCCCCAAAGAAACATGTAAATACAATACAGAAGGCAGTCTTTGAATACCTGGACAAAACCAATATCATTGCCAGGATATAGATAGATTCCAATACAATAGGGAAAAAATCCCCCTAATTTTCTCTAATTGGAGCCCCTGTTGCTAACCACCTATCAAAACCATTTCCCAAAATCCCTGGATCCACATTAATTCCCTACTAAGTGCGATGCTCATGACAAAAACTCCCATTATCCAGTAAAAGCCCCAGAACCCATCTGTACGACTACAATCTGACTTTCACTACGGTCGTGTAAATAACTTTTTGTCTATTGACAATAAAGGCTAAAATTAATGTGTATCCAACCTCCTTAACCTGACACCCAGGCTAAGTTACCTGGAAACTAAATGAACCATTATAAGGTACAGCACATTTGCTCCCTAGAAACAGCCAAAAGAAACTGCCCTCTTTTCCCGACAACCCGCAATAAGAAATAAGCCATGGTCCTCTGGTCCATTAATAATACTCTCCATTTCTTCCCCACCCCCAAATTAATGTGTATCCAACCTCCTTAATCTCACACCCAGGCTTAGTTACCTGGAAACTAAATAAATCATTATAAGGTTCAACTCATTTGCTCCCTAGAAACAGCCAAAAGAAACCGCCGTCCTTTTCGAACAACCCGCAATAAGAAATAAGCTACAGCCCCCTTGTCTATTAATAATATTCTCCATTTCCCCTCCAAAAATAATGTGTATCCAACCTCCTTAATCTCACACCAAGGCTTAGTTACCTGGAAAGCAACTGTACCATTATAAATTTCATCACATTTGCTCCCTAGAAACAGCAAAAAGAAACTGTCCTCCCCTCCCAAAAATCCAAAATAAGAAATTAGCTACAGTCCTGTTGTTGACAAATAATATTCTCCATTTCCCAAAATATTAGAACACTAAAAAACTCCCATGAAAATACAGGACCCTAAAACTTTAAATATGCAATATATTTTGGAACCAACTAAACCGAGATAAGGTTAAGAACAAATGCTACAGTCCTAGGTCCCAAAAGGAATTTTTACCCCACCTACCTCCCTCCCAACAGAATTAAGCTATGGTCCTGTCTGAGACCAACAGGGGCAATTCATGATGTAACCAATGCAGTCTCAATTACTCATGCGGGCCACAAAAACATGAGACAACTGCATTCCAGATCACCCTCAATCTCTTATCCCCCACTGCTAATTGCATTAGTTTATAAGGGAATTTGCTCCCCACCTAAGAATTTGCTCCCCATTCCCCCCCCCTTAGACCTGCTCTGGGCCCAGCCAGGACAGGGGGCTTGTTCCAGCAGAACTAGCAAAGTGAAGTCTGATGGAGGCCTGCAGTTCGGGGAAGATGCATTATGGCCAGAAGTGTGCCTCTCATGCCATGCGTTTCCAAAAGCCCTGAATTGTATTGCTAAAGCCAACCCACAGTGGGTCGCGAGGGCTGCGTGCATGGGAAGTGATTTATGCGGATCTGTGCACAAGTCCATTTGTATTCTATCCCATTGCTACTTAATGTTTCTGGAAGTTTTTGCTCCCCACCAAAGATTTTGCTTCTCCCTTTTTCTGAGATCTGCCCGGGACCAAGCACAGGTCCACTTCGGTGCAACCCCACTAACACATGAATCTGAGCAGTCTTTTGCACCCCCTCCCCACCAAAGAATTTGCATCCCACCCAAGAATTTGCTCCTTGTTCCCTCCTCCTCCTCCCCCTTTTTTCTTCTCCATAGAACTGCCTTGGACCTAGCCAGGGCAGGGGGGGCTTGTTCCAGCTTGGATCTAACATCGGTTAGAAAACCAAGTTCTTCTTGTAGAGAGTCAGGTTTTTTTTCTTGCCGGGGTCCCCGGTTTTCAGTCACCTTGATGATCATTCAACTCTGGCCTCATATGCTGGAAAAATTGCTTTCTGAAAATCAAGGTTTATCTTGGAATGTACGTATTCTACATTCAGCCAAAACTACCTGCTACAAATGAAATATGCTTAAACTTTATTTTGTTTACTTTTACTCTGTGTAGAGGATACCTGTTTCGATTCGGCACAGATTGCTCTGCAATAAGGTAATCCGAAGTCTGTTCAGCCTATACCATTTCCAATTCAATGCAAGTTACTTCGTAGTAAAATAAATGTTTCCGATTGGGTGCAAGTTACTTCGCAGTATAGAAATGCAGCCTGCTCAAATGTTAACATGACCTAAACATGGCCGAGGTCAGTTCAAAAATAAATTTTAATGCGGATTTGCTTCGGTTAGCTGTTTAGACAGGACTTTTAATCCGAAGTAAAAGTTAATTTGGATTCGATCCAAGGTACTCTGTAGGATTAATTTACTCCGAATCAGTTTTTAATTCGAATTTTGCTAGTTTAAACAGTTAATTCAAAGCGAATTCTGATTCGATTCGGATTAAAACTCTAGTCAGTCTAAACAGGGCTATTGAATGTATAGAAAATTCAGGCATGCGAATATTTTTACATTGTCTCAAAGGCAAGGATAATTGTTTATTTGTGGCCTTGGTTGTGAAGAAAACTGGAGTACCTGAAGAATACCACCAACCTCTGGTCATTTGTATAAATTATGATGGGCCCGCATGCCCGATGCTACATACCAAGTTTCAAGGTCATAGGCCTTTTAACTGTCGTTCTATATGCTGCTGCCAGAGATCGAACCTGTGACTGCAGAGGTGAGAAGCGAGTGCACTGACCACTGAGCTATGGAAACCCCTTGAAATAGTCTTCGATTGACTGTGAAACTCTTAATGCCAGTATTCACAGGGTATAATCGATTCCGCTAATTTTCGCTTCCTTCAGAGACTGTACATCATATTTGGCTTCCGCCGTGACTGTCCGCGAGTTCTTGCTTCCTGCCGAGACTTCTGTACATGATAAATGGCTTCCTGCAGAGACTGTCCGCGTGATTCTGATTGCTGCCGAGGCTCTCAGCAGGAAGCAGAGTCACGCGGACAGTCTCGGCAGGCAGTCAATTCTCGAGGACAGAAGTCTCTGCAGGAAGCAAGAGATCGCGGACAGTCTCAGCGGAAGCCAAATATGATGTGAAGTCTGCCGAGACTGTGCGCGTTCTCTTGCTTCCTGCAGAGACTTCTGTCCTTGAAAATTGGCTTCCTGCCGAGACTGTCCGCGTGGCTCTGCTTCCTGCCGAGAGCCTCGCCTAGACAGGAAGCAGGATCAGGCGGACAGTCTCTTCAGGAAGCCATTTATCATGTACAGAAGTCTCGGCAGGAAGCAAGAACTCGCGAACAGTCTCGGCGGAAGCCAATTATGATGTACAGTCTCTGCAGGAAGCAAAGATTAGCGGAATCGATTATACCCTGTGGTATTGTTCTGTTTGAACATTCAACTCAATATAATAGTCTGGGTCCAAATTTCACTGGTGAGTTTAATTCTTAGCGAGAGTTACCGTGTGTCCGGATTTTTCCGTACTGGCCCAGATAAGTTGTGTAAATCCGTTCTGGCCCAGATAAGATGTGACGTTTTGTTTTGTTTTTTTGTTTGTTTGTTTTCTGGGCATAGAAGTTAAGAAAAATTGAAGTCATGTAAAGTTTCTATGCATAGAAGTTCTATTATAGAGATAGTCTAAATAGTAGTTAATGAGTCCCATTAAATTCAGAAATCGAGACGTTACGAGTTGTGATGTAAAAATTGACCCAGATAATGTGGGACTACTTTATGGTTCCCGTCTTCTGCGCAGCGATTCGGTCAGATTCCCGGTAGAGGGATCGAGACAATATTGTATCATGGCTTTCTGTGTTTTCCTTTGAAGTCGCCTGTTCATTAACTTTGTTAACTTGCACTGTAAGACAATTCTGGGGTAGGCGGAGCTAAACTTTGCATTCATTTTACACTGAAGTGTACCTGGATAACTGTGCGGATATCAGGATAACTGTGCGGATATCACAGATATACTGCACGGCTTAGTTATTGCACGGTTCTGTCAAGTCTGATTTATATTGAACAACTGAGCAGCACTAGGACGAAAACGGTCTTTGAGCATTTGCAAAGAAAAAATATATTTTGATCATCCTTTGCATCTGCTCAGTCTGATCAGTGTTCTATCAACAAGGTAGTGAACCTGAGGGATCTGCATTGCCAAAATCAAAGACTGATCAGACTGCAAACTGATCCAAGCGTTTACAGTTTACACATGGCTGAAGACCTATTTTATTGAGCACAGCTCGATTTAATTTTCATTCAAAGAAGGAACAAGGCCATATCTAAGATTACAGAGACAATTTATCTTGTAGCACCAAACTCTACCGAATGGACCCTAAGTATTGTGGCAAACAGTAAAGACCCAGATTAGGCAGCTGAATAAGCAGAAGTAAATGCCCTCTAAGACTGCTCTATTTGCCATTCTTAAGATATTGGTTGTAAAATCAGTGTGTTGAAAAATCATCATTTCTGTCAAGTAATATAAATTCAACAGAATATGCAGACTTGTATCATGGCTTTCTGTATTTTCCTTTGAAGTCGCCCGTTCATTAACTTTATTAACTTGCACTGTAAGACAATTCTGAGGTAGGCGGAGCTAAACTTTGCATTCACTTTACATTGAAGTGTACCTGGATAACTGTGCGGATATCACAGATATACGGCACGGTATAGTTATAGCACGGTTCTGTCAAGTCTGATTTATATTGAATATCTGAGCAGCACTAGGTTATAAGAGTCTTTCTGCATTTGCATACAGCATACACTCATATGAGTCTGCACATCTGCTCATTATGGCCAGTGTCTTATTAACAGTTAATGGAACCTGAGGAATCTGTATTGTGCAAATCAAGACTCTGATCAGACTGCAGACTGATCCGGGCTTGAGCAGTTAGCGCATGCCTGAAGACCCATTTTGTTGTGCACAACTCGGTTTAATTTTGATTAAAATAATCTGAGGTTACAGAGACAATTTATCTTGTAGTGTTCAGCAAACTCTACCACAGTAACCCTAAATGTTTAGCACACAATATAGACCAGATTAGGCAGCTGAATGAGCAGAAGATGATATGCTCTTTCACACTGCACAATTTGTCATCCTTACAAAATCTTTTTTTTTTCAAACTCATCATTTGTATCAATGTAAAATAAATTCAGTGCAAAATGTAGACACAATTTTTCGTTACTTCCATTGATGCTATTTGTTTTAAGTGATTTATTTGACCTACAGGTCAAGAACAAAAAGCAGCTGAGGTGGATATAATTACACAGATATGCCACTCTTCATTAACAACCTGATAAGAGCTGTTTTGAATTCAAAATAGACAAAGGCTATTGGCAGCCATGATACAAAATACATATAAAATGGTGTCACTCATATTTAGGATACCCTTCTCGGGGGCTACGCCCCCTCGAAGAATATCCTAAATACTCGTGACACCATTCTATATGTTATACATAATTTAATGTTACTTTCAGTTGAAGCTGTGCTGGAATTTATAATTGCCATGTGATTTATTTGACCTTCAGGTCAAGAACAATACAGCTGTAGGAGATATAATTACAGTCTATATGCCACTCTTCATTAAAAACTGGATAAGAGCTGTTTTTAATTCAAATTAGACAAATGTGATTGGCTGCCATGATACAAAATACATATAGAATGATGTCACTAATATTTAGGATACCCTTCTCGGGGGCTACGCCCCCTCGAAGGGTATCCTAAATACTCGTGAAATCATTCTATATGTATAACTTAACTTATCAGTGAAGAGTTTTATTATTTCAAGCTATCTTAAAACTATTTTAATTAGGTCAACGTACAATCTGCGGTTGTACGCGTATTGAACAAGTCATGAATATTCATTTCATCATTGTTTGCGTCTACCGCGTCGAGGCGCGTCAGGGCGCGTCTAGACGCGTCTGATGCGTGGTTCTAGGTGATACGCACGCAGCACGCGCATGCAACGCGGTACGAACGCGTTTTTGGTGTACAAATACGTGAGCGCCAGTGTATATTTCTGAAATGAAATTGTATACAACGTTACTTTCAACGTTGTGCCCACGTGAAGAAAATTACTAGTGACATGTTATGGCAAATTATTGAACAAAGTTACAATCAACTCACAACATGTGGCAACACTGTAGCAAGGTTACATTATTAGCTGGGAACTGACCTTAACAAAAACGTTTTCTTCAGGTGAAAGACAACGTTTGTTACAACACTTTTGGCCACGCCTACTTTATTGAGGACGGTGGTGAGAAAGATACGACATTTGACGGGAACCTTGGTGCCAGTGTCAGGCAGGGAGACCTCATACCAAGTGATAAGTAATAGACACCTTTTTATGTTCTTTTTCTGTTGCCGCATCGATCTGCAATATCATCCTGTCTGTACGAATGTAAAAAAGGTCCGATCCTACCAAGTCATGCAATGATTCATGTTAGTCCGACTGAAGAACGATCCTTTATACGTTCAGTTCCAGTCGGAAGATAGGACTGGTATTAAGCATATAAAAGTTTGCTCTTAAAAACTCTTGTGTGGATAGTATAAGGACTGGTATTGATCAGGTAGTTTTTCATTCCATTTATTTGCTATTACATGGAAACTGAAACTGTAAAGCGGGAAACTTCAGCAAAGTTGTTCTTTCTGGCCAGACTCAATGGCGAATTTTACACTTCGCAAAATGGGGTGTGTCGCTATGTATAAGCATCTTAAGTAATAATTTGGAATGAACATTTAGTCGAAAGCGCGAATATGCACATAAATGCATTTGTGGCAGATGAAACATTAGTTTAGAATGGGTTGCAGACCTATTAGAAGTCCATATTGTTCCATAGCCTACCAGTGACTCCATATATTCAGAACATGTCACATATTCATTATGAAATTGCAAGAAACTAATCATTAGCTCCATCTTATCCTGAGAAATGTTAATACAAATAGTGGAAAAGCTATGTGTGTATGATCCACTGTGTGTTGGGGTGTGTGGAGGCTTGGGGGGGGCGGGGGGGGGGGAGGCTCACGAAGCTGAGGAAGGAGCAGCTACAGTGCCAAAACTACTGTACCACCATAGAATAAGTTTAAGCTGGAGAGTCATTTAGGGCAGCAAAATATGTCAACAAAAGTACATCTGTAATTTAAAAACTGACCGCTAGTTGGACTGATGGAAATTGCACTAAAGAATTCCAGTGCACTGATGAGATGTGAGCCTGCAAAATGGACACAGGGACTAAGGGTATCACAACTTTGTTCTCCGTAATGTCAACTTTATTACATGTAACTGATAACCAAATGCTGAAAGATGTTTCAATTCGCAGGAATCCTGCCGTTTACTGGATAACCAGTCCTCTTACACGGATGAGAAATAATGTGGCGGCCGGCGGACAGGTAAGCTTTCGTCAACTTTCGATATCTCAAAGTGGAAACCGATCTTTAACTACTGATATTTGACACTGTTGAAAGGGTTGTAAAATCACAAGCCATCCAGCCATCCGTCTTGTAATGTGTCCCGCAGAATATGACAGTAAGTGTGGCTCGGAGAGATATTCACGTTGCCTGCCGATACCTGCCCATCATCTCTTTTTTTCAAACTTTTGGGGTTTAGCCACACTGAAGAAATTAATTACAGAAACGTGCTAAATGTAGTATGGAAGATACTTTTATATTAAACTGGCTGCAGTCTGAAACATTAATTTGTGTTTTCATTTTTAATTGTTTTTAAATAAATCTCATGTCTCTAAATTTCCACTTTTCTTTTAGTCTAATGTTTCTAACATTTGATCAAAATAAAAATGATGTTTTAGAGATGTAAGATTTATTTAGAAAAAAAAACAACTTACAAAAAATAAAACATGAGAAAAACAAGATTTTCAGGCAGTTCAATGTTTCAGACTGAAGCCAGTCTAATAGAAATTAAACTCATATTTCCATATCGGCTCTAAGGAATTGAAATACTGTTGACAGGGTTGAAAAATCACAATTCATCCATCCATCGATCCAGCCATCCGTCGAAATGATACGAAATTAGAATGGTTCCAGTCTGAAACTTTGATTTGTATTTTTTTTTTTTCTTTTTCAAATAATTTCTTTTTTCTCTTTTCTATTTTTGTGTGTGTCTAAAATCTCAATTCAAACATTAGACCAAAATAAAAGATGGATTTAAGAGACATGTGGTTTATTAAAAACAACTTTGAAAAGAAAGAAACAAAATATGATTTTCAGGCAAATCAATGATTCAGACTGTTGCCAGTCCATGTAGAAATTATACTCTTTGTTTGCAGGGTCATGGTATCTGGTATATCTACCCTATACATCCTGTTGGACCCTCAGCTGACAAGGGCTTTCTTCAAGACCACGAAGCCGATCACACAGCTATTTATGAGTTTGACAATAATGTAGCGCATTCAAATATGCTGGTAGGTACTTTCATGTTAAAACTACAAGGATCTGTATACTGTGACATGTGTCACGCTTTGAGTGTATATCATATCTTAAGGATATGATAGAGTGTTCTTTAAATTGCATATATGGATTCATAATCAACAGCTAGATGACCCGTAGTTTTTCTTGATTTTTTCTTGATCGAGTTTTCTCCCTATTGCCCTATTGAAAAAGTATCATAATGAAACCTTGTCAGGAAGATATCCCAAAAGTTTATCAGGTAGGGACTTGAAACATAGTTAAATTACCTGATTAACTACTGAACGAATTTTGTCCTTTTTGTGAGAGTTACGGCCCTTTGAAAACTTGCGCAGTTTAAACCTGTCAGCAAAATATCTTGAAAAAAAAGATCAGGCTAGGGACTTGAATCTTCATCAGCTAATTGGAGATGTTAACTAAATTACCTGAACAACTTTTGAGCATATTCTGTCAATTTTATCGGACTTACGGCCCTTTGAAAATTTCGGCATTTTAAACTTGTCAGCAAAATATCTAAAACATGTTAAAATCAGACTTGAATCTTGGTCAGTTAATTGATTATGGTAAGAAGCTAACCTTAATTACTTCTGAACGAATTCCGTCCATTATCGTCAGAGTTACAGCTCTTTGAAAATTTCGCCATTTTTCAGTTTGTCTGCAAAATACCTAAGAGATAGTAAAGCGGAGACTTGAAACGTAGTCAGCTTATTAATTGCGATATGTAGCTTACCTAATTAACTTATGAACGAATTCCGTTTATTATTGTCAGACCGTTTGGGTTTTTGGATTTTACGCCATTTTTAACTCGTCAAGAAGTTATCTTGAAAAGTATTAAGGCTAGGCGCATATACATTGTAACTTGCTGAATGGAAATGATAAGCAAATTACTTGATTAATTTTTGAACGAATTCTGGCATTTTTATCAAAATTATGCCACTTTGAACATTTCGGCAATTTAAACTTTTCAGCAATAAATCTTAAAACGTTTTTGTGATAGGAACTTGGAACTTGCTCAGCTAATTTGAGATGAAGCGTATATTACTTGATTTACTCGTACTTTAAATGAATTTTGTCATTTCATTTTTTGTCAGAGTTGTGGCCCTTTGTACATTTTGGCAAATCAAACTCCTCAGCAAGATATATTAAGACTTGAAATCGGTCATCTGATTGGAGTTGATGAGTTACCTGCCATACTTTCGAACGAATTCCAACAATTACTGTCAGATTCTGGCCCTTTGAAAATTGTTTCCTTATTCTTACTTGTCGGCAAGATATATTAAAAACATTACAACCAGGGACATGGAACTTGCTTCACTGATTGAAAAATATGTGTAGATTACCTAATTACTTCCTGAACGAACTCAGTCAATTATTATCAGAGTTATGGCGCTTGGAAACTGCATTTTAAATTTTTTAACAATATATCTCAAAAAGTATTGGAGCTGGGGACTGGAAACCTGGTGAGCTGATTGGACATGATTGGACATAGATTTACGGATTATCTTATATTATTTATTAAACAATTCTATTAATTTTCATCAGAGCTAAGGCCCCTAAAAATGTCAGCATTTCAAACTTGTCAGCAAAATTTCTCAAAACGTTTTGGAGCTAGGGACTTGAAATCTAGTCAGCTAATTGGAAATAATAAATGAATTAACAGATTATCTTTTACATAAATTTCTTTCATTTGTTTTAGTACTTTAGTACAGGCCATGCCATTCAGTGACCTCTCACTTTAGGGTCAGGCATATGATTGGGGCTGTGTTTTACAAACAAACTTGTCTAGTTAACAGTATTTCAGTCATATCAGGACAATCGGAGGGTGACAATTAAAGGCTGTGTGCCGTGCAACCCCGTTTACGGTTGGCAAGATTACTAACTGTGACAAGTCTAACGCACAATAAGTTAACACACATAGGTTTGTAAATTACAAACCCGTGTTTGAACTTCTAACATAGGTTTGAACTTCCTTAGATAAGTTTATAAAGTTCTATCATAGGCTTTAAAAAAGATGATTCTAAAACCTGTGATATAACCTTCTAACTTAAGTTTGGAACAGGGCGTGGTTGCCTGCCAGTTGCACAATAAGTCTACAATCTTATGTTTGTACATTACAATCAAAGGTTTTTATTCAAACCTATGTTTGGAAATCACTTCCATAGGTGTATGGTTCTCTAACATGGATTTTATAAAAACTCTATCATAGGTTTGAAAAACCCCTGTTAGAAAACCTTAAACCTATGAAGTGGTTTTCAAACATGGGTTTAAATACAAAACAGTGATTGTAATCTATAAACATAGGTTTTTTTACACTCTTTGTACAGTTGGCAATAATGGTTTGTTCTGAACTTAGGTAAGAAGGTTATACCATGGGTTTTAGAATGTCTTGTGTTGAAAACATACGATAGAACTTTAAAAGCCTATAATATAACTTTAGAAACCTATATTATCAAATTTCGAATCTATGTTAGAAGTTCAAACCTAGGTTTGTAATTTACAAACCTATGTTCGTAGACTTACAGTGCACTTGGCTTGCCATACCCGACTCCAGCGTGGATCGAAACCGGGACCGCTGGATCAGCAGGCCAGCGCTTAACCTACTGAGCTACAGGGACTCCTTGTTGAAACGGAAGGTAAATCTGAAATTGGCCTGAAACCGTACCCATATACCATAGAAAATTTTCGAAACGTTTTGATAATTCCTTGTGTCGGTGAGAACAATAGTCATTTCGGGATAGGATCATTCTTTTTGTGAAATTTCTGGTGAAAACGCAGAAGAGTTTTGTGAGCGTTAATGGTATTACCGAATTCGTCAAACGGGTTGGGATATAGATAATACATGAGGTCGGGCCACAATGAGATTAGAAATAATAATGATAGCATATATCATATTTTTTTATTCGCAATATCCCATCAATACCTCAACATTTCGCCATTAGTACACATAACGCCGTTGCGGATGCCATCGCATGACCCAGTACTCACCGTTTAACTGACCCCCTGTTCTTGACTGATAGGTACATATTTCTAGCTATATAGCCATGGACGAGATCATATGCACTTTATCGAAGTGACGATTGTATATCTAAACCCCAAAGTTACCATTATGAAATTCTAGGCATGTTCTTACTGTTTTATTGGTAAGCAGACCTCTTTAAAAGGACGAATAAAACTGTAAACTCAACAAATACTGCATCTGCTGATACAAATTTGCTCGAAATTAACTATTTATTTTTTGAAGAATAAGGCGGTTTCTTATATCAAAGGTAAATCATTCTGACCGATCATATGGCTTAGGCTTTGTCATATACAAATTCGTCAGACATATGATATAAGATAATTATTTACCTGGTATACATTGTTATTTGAGAGTCCCTGTTGCCATGACTGTACACTATATCAAAGCTGAGTTAAGAAATGTTCTTGTTCATCAGGGGCGTAACTGGGGGCAATCACTTGATACGCAAAATCATGTTTCATGCTCCTTGACGGGAAATCTGCGGGATTAGCCTATATATATTTCATATTGTCATGCATGTTGACAGCTGGTACATGTACTGAATTTTTTTCCAATTTACAAACTCGCTGCATTCAAATACACAGGTGCTTGTTGAATTTCAATACACACCTACGTATTTGTGTATAGATAGCTACGCCCTTTTTCACAAATTATAAATATTTGAGCTTGCTCTACTTAAAAGTACTGTAAAATCCCCTTATTAAAACCACCTTTCACACTGCCTAAAAGTGGCCTTATTGGCGAGGTGGTCTTAATATCGAATATAAAATCAGAAGGAAAATACCATTTGGGACTGGCAAAGACCGGTCTAAATAACGAAGTGGTCTTAATTTCGAGTGGTCTTAATAGCGAGATTTTAGTGTATCCCCTATATCATATCGTCTGTGAAGGCCCTGTCACACTACAACGTTTCAGACAGCGTATGCCGACGTATGGAAAATTTATCCAACACGCTGGCATACGCTGGAGATAAATTAAAACATTACACAGCAGCCGGTTTTGGAACGCACACATAGCGTACTGAAACGTGTAAATAACTTATTCACAACTTATCCCTAGCGTATACATAACTTTTACAAGCGTATAACAGCGTGTTCCCAGCGTATCTGTAGCGTTCGTGTCTTATACCGAACGCATGCACACAACGTTAGTCTAACTTACACCGACCTTATGTATAGCGTGTTGGAGCGTGCTTCGGCGATCAGATGTAAAGCGACGGCTCTCTACAACACTTTTTATTGTTGTGGACGTGGATCGATGGAAATGCCTAAAAAACAAAAATTATAGAATTTTGCAGGTAGTAGCTTACTCAAGAAAACTCCATGTTTACCACCTGCATGCCTATCGTCGTCCCAATCATCACCCGACTGCCGTGCCTATGATGGTAGCCAACCTCCCTCTCGCACAGACTCCAATGCCTCTGTAGTGGTATCCGTGGCGGCATATCCAGCAGCTGTGGTGGCATCTGAAGTATTAACCCCCTCTCAAGCCCCAAAACGACAAGCAGAAGCGGCCAAAGAAGATTCCTTATTTAAAAGTGATGAATTGCTGATCTGTATCCAATATATATAGCTGAAGCCCAAGCCGCTGGCGGCTATGTTACCTAAATACGCTCAGTGCGTCCGTGACACGTTGAATAAATTCTAAGGTCGTCAGGCATAGGTTGGATACGTTCTGGATACGTTCGGTATAAGTTACAGGTAGGTTACCTATAAGTTAGAAATAAGTTACGCGTACGCTCTACAATGGACCTGCTGGCTGCCGACGTATGTCAACGTATGATTAACTTACAAGTTACGTGCATGAACGTACGCATAGCTTACCTGTCGCGTAAACCAAACTTATGACTAACTTATAAACAATACGTCGGCGTACGCTGAAAATTTTATGCATGCACAAAATTTTGGGACGCATTCGACGTACAACAACTTATGCCAACGTATTTGAGCGTGCTCGTAACTTGTTCATAACGTACCCCTAATTTATTCAACGTACACCAGCGTGTTTGCTAAATTTCTCATACGTCGGCATACGCTGATGCTATACGTCACTGTGTGACAGCCAAATAAGAGAAACGCTTGTGTAAAAATGCCCTGTTATTAAACTTTTCGACAACCTAAATATCTACACTTTCTCTGTATATACATACAATTAGATCTACCTTTTTTATAACTATGCACTATTTGTTTTATCCATTTATGCACAATGGGGGAGGGCGCAACGAAGCTTTCGGCATCTAGGATGGTTACTGATACGGTCTTAAGCATGTTTAGGTTGGACAAGCGCTAATAGGGGCAAGATAACTCTGTTCTTTTTTTCTTCTTCTTTTGTGAAGAATGAGAAAACTTCTAGGGGAGATAATCCTTACTGAGAAGAATATATCTCTTATATCATCGGGGTAATTCTTAAAGGTAGCAAATGGCTCCCAGGAGGAACAATGTCTTTCCTCAAAAGGATGTCCGCATTTTGAAAAAGCTTCTTCGTCCAGGAAGGCACACAAGAAGTCGCAAAGATAATGTCCCTTTGCAAAAATGGTGGGACAAGATGCAGATGTAGCAGGCCTTCCTGGCCCCGAGGTTATAAAACTTTTTTCGTGCTCAACTCAGCTGAGCATGAAATTTTCTCTGGTGATAAATATGAAAATGCCAACTAATGTTGGCATTTTCATATTCATAAGCAGAGAAAATTTTATACTCAGCTCAACTGAGCAAGAAAACAACTGTACTTATCAGTAATATGCTATTTATTAGCAGGTAAAATTTCATGCTCAGCTGAGTTGAGCATGAAAAAAGTTTTATAACCTCGGGGCCAGATCTTTTTGTGTTATCTCTTTTTCTTCACTCTTAACCTCTCTCTGAGAAATGGTCGATAGCGATAGTGATATAAATTCCGTTCGACCAAAATCAATCAAAAACACTGTTAGGAAATTTTCACTGACTGAAAACTCTTTTTCAGAGCGGGTTAATGGCTGACCGACGATTGTTGGCTGACGGTAGTGCTGCAGACGGTCAGATGTACGAGCCTAAGGTCGATCCTCACAATACCTCGTCACCTGCTAAAGAAGTGCTGATCTATCGACTGACAGGTATTTGTCACTGAGCTTCTTGCTTACTCAAGTATTCTTATTCCAAATTAATGTCTATGGAAGATGAGACGGCAATTATAGATGCTCGGCTGAATCTGCTGTCCAAAACTGCACCAGTTTTGGGGGTACTTAAAGAAATCACCTTCAAAATGCATCAGCTGCAGATCCAAATGATAACAACTACCTTCGGGAGAACGGAAATTCTTTGGGATGTAGACACGATCTTTGACATCATAAAAAAGTTCCTAAATGAATAAACTGTCGTGCCATCATCTTCGTCGGTACTTTCCATAAACTTTGCAGTGTTTCCAATATGGCCGCTTCCACAGTCACACCGACGATGTCATTGATGACGACAAAAACTAACGTGCTCTCGCGCATCAATTAGTGTATGATTAGATATGCAGATTAAACTTCCTGTTTGCAAAACCTAATCATCTTAAGACGTCTCTGACAAGAGGAGCAGTATAATCCATTACAATACCCCGAATTCTGGAGCACCCCAAAAACAGGTACATCGGATCAACTCGCCGTAAATAACTTGACCAACTAGTTTCAGACGCAAAAATTGCAAATTGTGTCCCTGTTCGTTCTTTATGTATTCTGTTAATGACAGTTACACGTTGTTCCCCTTTGAATTAAAAATTCCTATAACGTTTTTCAATGCCGCTATTTTTGAAAGTTTTGCAAGTTTAGCTAATGAGAGTTTACGTACATGCGTTTCGGTTTCAGCGTACAAGAACGGGTACCACAATGCTTGGTTCAGGGGAGGTTGGTTTCATATCAAACAATCCTCGTGAGTACAAGTTCATTATGGTCAAGTTGGGTAAATTCAGACAGCAGGTAAATTCGGACAGTGACATTGTTTCTTTATATGTCAGTTGTTTGGAATTTAAACAAAAATAACTGGGCAAACTGAGACGGCTCATTATGAGCCGTCACATCTGGATTTTCTTGTTTGCAATGGTATATCCGAATTTACTCGCTGTCCGAAGTTACCCGACTCGACCACATAGCAAAACTTGCCTTTTTGTTTACCATGCTCAGTATTCTTTTATTGCATCATCATTCTAGATATCCTTGTGCTAACCACTGTAGTTCATTTAGAATTAAATAATAATATGTTATTTTGGTATTTAACAAATCCTTGATAAATAATAATTATAATAATAAAAAAATTAAGATGCAAACCTGGAAGAAGAGGCGCAGTATGATCCTACATATCTAGGTCTTTCTCAGTTTGTATCCCATTGCATTCTGGATATTTTTGTCGTCTGCTGAAATTGTCGTCTGCATCAAAAATCAAGAATATTTTGACAATACTAGTCTAACTAACTCTTGTAGAAATGATGTCTAGGCAGCAAACAGTTTGGATCTCAGATCAGGCCCTACGTTTGGTATCCCGAATGGAATGGGGTATTGAAGTGCATTCTCTGTATCCAAGGGCAAAATTTATGGATTTTGATTTCTGTATTTGCAAGGCTTCTAATATGGCTTGCTTGAGTGGAAACGGCACTGAACTCCGGAAACAATACATCATCGGACATATTGCATAAGTATGCATTATAAACATTGGTTTACATTTTTATGTTGATTTTTCAGATTCGCAGACGGCGCCAAAGCACTAACCTTTGCTAGGTAAGGTTACTTTCAACTTACAACTGGACTAAGCGTACTGCTGTTGTTTTAAGTCTATTGACTTACTCTGTAATATGTGACTCCAGTCGACTGACAGCCACCCTAACATTAATGTCAAAGTTACGTTTGTTGTGTTTTTTGTGCTACTGTTGGATGCTCAACGACAATTTTGACACGAAGTCATTTTATTCTTTTTCCAGCCGCACTTATTAATGAAATATAGGAGCATCAAGGCAGTTCTGGATGCTGAAGACAACAACGATTTAGAAGACATCGATGGCAACTTTAGGGAAGCTTATGAGAGCAAAAGGAGTCAGAGTATTCATTGCTAAGGAGTCAGGATATTTATCTCGAAACTGCTTGGTGAAACGCGGCTTAATATGCATCAAACGCAAACTGTATCTCCAGAATACACATTCTCAACGGATGTTCCGTCAATGCCTTGCCCCATTCGCAGTCATACATTATTGTCAAGTAAATATCGACAAAAATAGTATAATAATGCATATAGATCTATGATGAGAGAAGGTGAAAATTTTCTGTTTAGATCTAGTGACCAGGAACAGTTCCTCAGTGATAGCATCATAATTGGTATGTCTAGGAATCTCGGAGAACCAGCAGTCAACTGGACACGATCCTTCCCTGTCTCTTATGAACGGTATGATTTCTATTTATCCGTTTTATGCTGATATCTACCCGAAGTCCGGCCAGAGCGTATGCAAAATGCAGACCAGCACCTATCCCGAGAGTCTTCAGTTTCAGTCATTAACTTTACTGTATTATCTGGTAGTGATACAAAACCTGGACATGTCGCTAGGGTTATGAATATGACTGAATATGAACTTTTAACAGAGTTCTAGATAAGAGGGAGTATTGATGACAATGGAGGGATATTTTTTCTTATTTCTCATTGAAACCATATTGTGTGACCCCTCATTTGAACCGTCTTGTCGAGATGCCTACGCTGGTCTGAGTCTGCGCTGGGCACAAAACCACTTTGTTGGTTTTCTTGTGTCGCGACTCAATTTAAATATGCCACTTTACAGTGATTTTCTCGATTCAGCTTATATTTACGTGCTGTTGATATAATGTATGTACAGTTATATCAGTTGATTTGAATTACATATTGCTATAGCAGTTTACATGTAGCATAAGCCTATTGCAGCCGGCATAACACATACGAGAAAAACATTTCAGCGCGAAAATGCATGTTTTAGGGAACATATTTCATTTTCTCTATTTCTTCAAACAGTAGGACAAACTCACAATTTTTATCAGTCATCGTGTTCAGATTGTTTGGTTTAAGTGCGACAGATGCACGTTTCTCTCTTTAACTTCTTCAATGCCGCTGAACATAAAAAAGTATACTAAATAGGTGAGCAGCTGGCGGCCATTCTTCCCCAAGCATGTTATTACCTAACCAATTCCCTAGACCTATCAGGTAGAGATGCCTAAGTATGAATTTGCTAGCACAGGCGTTCCCGAAGATCAATTTCAACTCCTTTGGTCCCAAAACGGCGACAGCTACGGACAGCTACGGACAGCTTCGAACAAGCCGAAATTATCCAAAGAGTGGCAGCCAATCTGCATTATGTATAATGTGCCAATGACCAAACAAAAATCACATTCTAATCTTTTAAGTCCAGTACTTCCACGTTTTCAGCCAGCATCCTATTCAAGGTTTCACGTTCTATGATGGCCCGGTGTGGGCAAAGAACATTTGGTTCAATGGGTTTATATCTACGACAGAGTATAAGGCAGGAGCTTTAGGCTACGAGCTCCGAAACGATTTTACTAGTTCGGCTGTCAGTGGAATCCGTAATGCCAAATTTGGATTTGTTGATGGAGTAAGTAGCAGAAAGGTTTCGATTAATAAACACTTAAATATAACTGAGAATATTTCAAAATTTTCGCGTTCAAGGAACTTGGGGTTTGGGCGTGTCGAAACGTATTTATCCTTTGCATTTCAATATATACTATTTGGATGGGTGTTTCTTTCTCCGTGGTTTGAGTATTGGCAGTTATTTGACTGACATTTGCTTGACATATCTGTTACCATCTGCATCAGACATGATTCTCTGGTTTATTTAATAATTTTTTTTATCTTATCTTATTTTGTTTCTTATTTTTTGTCGATTTAAAATTTTATGAATATGAAACAATATTGCTATTTATAAAGCAAGCGTCAAGTGTTCTGGCAATTCTGGTTAGATTCATGATAAGCATGTATCAAAAGAAATTATGCGACTGTAAAACAGAGACTGTAAAACGCGAATACAGGTATAGTATACACGCAATGACCGATATGTGACAACTTTCTATTGCAATGTTTCTAGGATACACATTCAAGTTAATTATGGGGTTTCCAGTTCAATAAGCATTCTGGTTTAAAATGTTTTGTCATTATTAGCCAACAACTGGGAATCGGGTATATGACGGAGATGATGGTATATATGGTTTCACACGGTTCGACGGTGACAAGGTGGCGACAACTAGGGATTATGACGGATCGGTCACGGGGCATCACGTTGCTCATGTTGTGAAGCCATGGCCGTTTTATACAACATCACAGTGCACCTACAGGCAAAACTGGAATATGGCAATCTGCCCATACCATTATGGAAAGGTTTGTGCATTACTTTTCAAATTATCACATTTTATAGACACGATTGTTCGTTGTTATGATTTATTTGATAGTTTCGACGTCGAAGTATGTTGTTTTACACAACAAAATATCACATTTTATAGAAGCTGTTGTTTGTGTTGTTGATTTATGTAATAGTTTCGACGTCGAAACGTGTCGTTTTGCAACGCAAGTCTTATTTTTAAGAATCTTATTTATCCAAAATAAGTATTAGACGCATGCACTGTTGTTCGGTTGATTCGGGAAATTTAAATTGTCGTGTCTCTATTGCTTTAAATAGTGTATGGTACATGTAGTTTGGGACTGTTGTTTGGAGATGCTACATCTCGTGTACTTCGGCCGTTATTATTTATTGATTATTTTCTAAACCAAGTATTTGTTATTCCTTATTTACCATTAGTTAGTTCCTTTGTCCCTGATCCCGTTTATGTTTGCCTTGTGTATACTCTTTTTATGTGTGTTTTCTCATTTGAGCGCGACACGACAAAACCAACAACGTCGTATGTGCACCCAGCGAAGACTCAGATCAGCCTGGGCCTCCGCCCAGTCTGATCAGAGTCTTTGCTGTGCGCTTAAAGGGTGGCTGAGAGTCAAAGCTATCTCCATGCGGACAGTGAAGACTATGATCGGACTTGGTGGCTGCCCAGGCTGATCAGGGTCTTTGCTGGGCGCACATGCCACTTTGTTGGTTTTCTCGTGTCGCGGGTCAATTCTTTCTTTATATATCACCAGATACGTATTGGCAACTTTGGTCCAAGGGATACAGGCTATACGTACCCAGTAATGGTACGAGATGACATTCCGAATATCAACGAAACTCTCACTATGAAGGTCCACACGGCTGATTTTCTTGTTATCCTAGGTGGTAGTAAGACTTACACCCTCCACTGGACCCACCATATACCACAGCATGTTGATATATACAGCGATGGGTTAGAAAAGTATGAAGCTTAACACTTTAAAGACCAAAACTGAAAATACAAATATAGTAGAATATGCAAACCGCATAATAATCCGCCTTTTCTGGAGTTACACTGTCTGTCCTCTGGTCTTTATTAATATTTAGAATTGCACTTTCTTGTAACCAAGTCAGTCTGTAACTACCAATCTGTAATTCACCGAGAAAAAAAGCACTAATTTAGAATTACATTCCGGCCCGAAGCACAAGTGGAACAATGTCCCTGTCATTTTTGTAGTTGTTATGTTTGAAATGATAAGAACACGCGGAATGCGAACATGCAAGCTATAATTATTACAGTGTTACACATAGCCAGTAACTGATTAAGGCTTACGTGCATACTTCCATGTTTTCCGCCATTCTACAATGAGAAAAAAGTTTTGTGACTTGCTCTAAACGGAAAGAAGTTAGTCCTCAAATGAACAAATTCTTTAAAGCCTGCAATTAAATGGAAGACTTTTTGTTCTTTGAAAAAATCCCTCCCTGAATGTGTTCCCCTTTCACATTAAATGAGTGGAAAATAGATATCTAATTAAATAAAATAGTTTAAATACAGTTTCACTATAATTGCTTATTTCAGAAATCAGTTTGTGCGATTTGGCGTATGCCTACCCATGGATGCGACCTTTGACCTATACACCTACTCCCCATACTGGATGCCACACAAGAGAAACTGGCATGCCGTGACGTCACTGGCTGCATTGGACAACACTGTAAACGACGGCAAGAAATATTTCCACGATAAAACTACCGGGTATGTTAGTTTAACTGTAGCCTAAGATGATTACTTTTTTCAATTATTTATTTTTTACGCGTAGCATATACGACCCTATAATGCAGGTCTCGTGAAGACCATCTCAGGTTGAGATTAAGCATCAATCATTTCCGTTTAAAAATCTATGCAATGAAAACTCCCTCGTTCCCAAATATTATATAACGAAACTATGGGTTAGCAAGAGTTCTGTTTAAAATCATGTATATTGGTTACTCGTTTCCCCTGCCTCGGTTCCGGTAGTACCTGCCTCAATGAAACGGTGAAATAAGAAAACATAATCTATGATTCAAAGAAACAAATCACATATTAGAATACACTTAAACCCTTTTATCATATGACGTCGCATCTGACAGTGTAATAAAGCCATTAAAATATGGATTAAATATGCAAATTACGTCGTAACGATATACGTTGACGTCCGAATGGCGAAATTGTGACTTTTTAATGCAAATTTTGTTAATAAAATACGATTTTAGTGTCATATGATACACGTAAATAGAATCTTGCATTCGTGCTCCTGTATTATTGAATTTATTAAACTCGTTGGGGAAAACCTTTTTCCCCAACTCTTTTAATAAATTCAATAATACATGAGCTCTCATGTAAGATCCTCTATATACGGGACATTTATTATACAGAACTGTAGAGCAAACGTAATGAAATTAACCTACTACACTTACAGATGATTTACATGACCACCATTTTGTTTCATTTGCACAGGTGTCGTCAGATATGACTCAGCACAACGCGATATCTGGTTAGGATCTCCATTGCATAAAATATACAGCAATTTCTATGAAATAAACTAGAAACACCTAAAATAATATATGGACTCATCCTGTATATAAGGAATTAAAGTCAGTCAATTCAAGTTCTTTTCTAATTGAACTCTTCTATCATAAACTGGACAGGTCCTTTTCCAATTTTTGGGGTGTCTTATTATATATCATCTTTCTTCTATTTCGTTCTAATACTTGTATGTTGGCTTTGAAGAGACTCCGCAGTCTGGACCTGCATTGTTTGCCAGTATCCCCTTTGTGGAACACTAGACATAAATGGGCTAAGGGAAATATGAGCCGCGTCACGAGCAACAACTAAGTGGCATGTGCGCCATGCGAAGATTCAGATCAGCCATGTCATCCGCGCATTCTGATAAAAGTTTTGACTGTCAGCACAGAGATAGCGAAGACCCTTAGCTACCCTGTAAGTGCACAGTAAAGACTCTGCTCAGACTGGGCGAATGCCCAGGCTGACTTGAGTCTTCGCTTGGCGCACACGACACTTTGTTAGTTTTCTCGTGTCGCGGCCCATTAATTTTCCTGTTGTGTTCCTTTTAAAGTACATGTTCATGTACTGTTCATCTCACCCCTCGGCTGGCCGACTTAGTCCAAAGAGAACCATAAATAATTATAATAAAGTAAACAGAACCAACACCTGGGCGGGCGGGTCACCTATATGAAACATATTTGTTATTTATGTAATATTTACATTTTTGGTGCATTTACTGGAAAGCCCTATCGTAAACCATTAGAACGTGATGTAGTTTTAGCCACGCGACGTCGTGAAGTCAAAATAAAACATGGCTCTCTACAATCTGATTGGACGTCGGCGACGTCATTGACATAGTTCTGCTGTCAGGAGAAAAACTGTGTTTGAATGTTTTTCTGCTTCAATTTTAGCGCTTACGTAAGATTTTTCGTCTAGAGTTTGATTGAAACGTATGTAAATATAAGCAAAGAACCTAATTTTCTGATGTACATAGTGTAAACTACCTTGGTCACTAGCTAAGTTTACATGAAACCCTTCGGTTTATTCCTTTGCACGTGACCCAATGTTGTTTACACTTCGATAATGCTTGTTGTTGTTTTTACGCAGGATGGTATATTTCAAGTTTATAAGTCTGTCAGATCGTGCCGACAATGAGACAAAGCCCTGCCCAGGAAACAACTGTCCAGTGGTTCAGATCAGGATTATTAACGGAAACCGGAACGACGCCGACTGTAGGAGTCGACTCTATCACAACGTACACTACACCGACGTAAGAACGAAATTCAATAAGTTGACTCTTGTTATATAAACATCTGATGTCTCAAAATACCCTCTTATATCAAAGAATACAGTTTTGACATATCCCTGTTTTTTCTTTACAGTTCAACTCCTGTTATCTAAAACTACTACTAAAGTAACTTTTTCTGGGACCAGAAAATGTACTTTAAGATAACAGTGCTAGTAGTCCGTTATGTTCTTATTTTTGAGATGAGTTAAATCAGCAACGTGTGCTTCAAATTAGAAATGTGTGTCAGTAACAAATACAGTTCTGTCATACAATATAGTCTCGTCACAGGGTGTATTTAACTAATATTATTAGAACTTGTGATCCGTCACATTCCCTGACTTTTATGGCAACACTCATACTGTTTCACCTAGCTTGCACGGTACTATGCCAACAGAGCTATACAGCCTCTTGGTCGTCCTAAGCCAGCATCTGGTATCAACGATGAACAATGTAAACATTATACAGGATTTACATGGAGACTGGTATTACCATGTCCATGCTTTATTTTCAGAATCGCCACATATCACTTCGCCATGATACAAGCCATTTGCCTGCAACACCACATCCACCATCGGTAAGGCATATACATGTATCGTGACTATGAAAAGTTTTGTGCTGGTCTATTCTGTTCTGGCACAAAATACCTCGCATGCATATGAGCCACGACACGACAAAACCAACAAAGTGGCATGCGCGACCGGCGAAGATCAGCCTGGGCATTCGCCCAGTCTGATTAGAGTCTTCACTATCCGCATGATACTAGCTTTGACCCTTAGCAACCCTTTAAGCGTAAAGCGAAGACTTTGATCAGACTGGGCAGATGCCAAGGCTGATCTGAGTCTTCGCTGGGCGCACACCCACTTTGTTGTTTTTCTCGTGTAGCGGCTAAATTATAATAAAGTTTTTGAAAGTAATAAAAATGATAAACCATGTACAGAAATGAAAATCGATAATTAAGGGATTTTTACTATTAACTTTTGCAACATTTGCTAGTTTGGTGCAGTTTGATCGAGAGCTGACGAAAGAATATCAGTAAATAATCCCTATTTTGGAATCTTGGACTTCTCAGGCCTCTTTTCTTTGGAGCGATTTATAGGGAAATCAAGAGAAATACCAATAAATGAGTTAGGATTATAATAAAAGAAACTTGACGTGAAGAATTTCATCGGTGTAAGTAAACTCCGGCGAAACACTCAAACAGAACGCACGTCGGACTTCATTCACTTATTCAATTTGTGAGTGATTCCTCGGTGTTTACACATCGATAAAATCTACAGAATAAAATAGTGTCCTATATTGGTTCTAAGCAAGAAGCACATCACGTGTGATAGGTCCTTGCTCTAAGGAACTAGATCTGTATAACTTCTTTGGGTTGATAATCATACTGCATAGACTCGTGGGCATCTTACCTAAGATAAATTTCGCTAAACAAAATGAAAGGAATTGTCAAAATATTACGAGGCTACTTTGAAATTTAGGAATCTGGGTTTGGGTTTCATCAGTAAGTTTGCTAGAAGGAAATGATTCTACTATTAAATTTTTATCAACCACGATAATCTCAACCTTGCAAGTTTCATGTAAAGGACTCCAGCAGGCACACAACCTTGAATCAACCTTGATTCGACGTCATGACGTCGAATCAAGGTTGACTCAAGGTTGATTCAAGGTTGTATGCCCAGTGTTAAACAGCATACCAGCCGCAACGTTTTTAATCTTCATTTTGTTCGTAGACCTGGGGTGCCGGGCCAACAAAGCCGTTTACAAACCGCATAGCAGTGGATGGTGGGTTTGGACACTGGTCCAGATGGGGTACTTGTAGTAAGACCTGCGGAGGTATGTGCTTGTTTTTTTTATGTCACCCTGTTCATTCAAATGTAATCAAATGAGCCACGGCACAAGAAAACAACAAAATGGCGTTACATGTAGCGCCCATAATAGACTTGCGTCAGCCCGGGCATACACCCAGTCTGATCAGGATTGGAGGAAGCTTAGATCCTAAGCTACCCTTGATGTGCACAACAAATATCCTGGTCAGCCTGGGCGGATGCCCAGGCTGCTCTGAGTATTCTATTGGCGCATACACCACTTTGTTGGTTTTGTCGTGCTGTGGCTCAAATTTGATCATCACCGGCCAATTCCATTCGACTTTAAAGATTAATCTTTTACACGCTTATTGGTGGATGTTTAATTCGAGTTCAATCACGCACTTACACTCACTTACATGCCCCATTCTTCCGGACATGAGGCGTGAAACGTTGTGTCTGAATCGTATCATTACTGTCATTTATCATTTGATGCGCGACACGAAAAAAAACAAAGAAGCGCCCAGCGAAGATTCTGATCAGCCTGGGCAGCCGCCCAGTGTGTTTAGTCTTTGCTGTGCGCCCAAAGGGTAGGTAAGGGTCTAACTTACCTTCATGCGGACAACGAAGACTGATGAGACTGGGCGGGGAAGTCCAGGCTGATTCGAGTCTTGCTGGGCGCATATGCCACTTTGTTGATTTTGTTGTGTCGCGGCTCATTTATTTATTTACGTGATATTTATTTATTTTTGTTAACTAGTTTACAACAGTTTCAAATTTAAGATTTTCCGAAGTTGTTTTCCTACTTAAAACACATTCTAATATTTTCTGTGCGTAGTAATATAAATGACATCGTAAGTAAGAACAGCAAATATCTGACGAACTAAATAAGGACCGACAAAGTCCTCTTTGTCTTCAATACCCAAAGAACTCTGCATTTAATGACCTAGAGCCATCATGACATGGCAAATACCGTCCAACATCGTCAGTCATGGACAAACATCATGGCCGATCGTTTCCGATTTTATTTACCACCGGCAGAGTATATTTGCCAATTTCCTTTAAAAGGGTTTAAGTCTTTTACGTTTTACATGTAGGTGGTCAGCAAGAACGCTCGAGAGCCTGTGATTCACCAATGCCTGCCCACGGCGGCAAAGACTGTCAGGGTAGTCATAGACAGACGCAGGCCTGCAATACTCAACCCTGTGGTAAGAATGTTAATCATCCGGTCAGAACCGTGTACACAAAAAACATTAAGTCGAGAAACAAATGTATAATGTGAAATACTGCGCAAAGCAGATAATTGATGTCTATATCAAACCGTCTCCCAGAGAGGGAAGGAAAGTTTAGAGACGATACGGAGAGAGAAAAAAAACGTCCAAAGCCGCACCTACTGCAAGTACAGTAAGCCCTTACCCTACTTTTATCCAAATTAGTAGGTCGCCCCGGCACTGAAAGACACCCAGCACCATCTCCCGACAACAAACACTCCCGTAGAGCAAATAAACGTGTAGGCATAACTAGATGAAATGAACAACAATAAAATAAAAAAAAATGATCGATAAGATTCACATTTAATAATCGTTTGTAACATTTATTCCAATATATACAGAAAATAAAGACATTGCATTTATTTTTTTTTAAGTAAGTAAGTTTATTGTAATAAAGGTCACCGGCCCAAAATGCATATATAATCATATACATATACATATGAATCAGGTAATTAACTACAATACTAAAACTAACATACTCTATCACGTTTGCATTTCCTGTCAAATAATAATAGACGGTTAAACGTTGTACATACACATTTGAAGACTATTATAAGCATATATCTTCAGCGTTTAACAAACTGCTAGGAGTTCAAATAATTACAGAGACAAACTTTGTATATTCAAAAATAGTTCTGCCCTTAACTTCTGTGCTTCAATCAAATACTTGCAAATATTCTTAAGCAATGGAATATTATTTAAATTCATCAAATACCGAAACTTTACATCTGACGGATAGTTATAAAAGTAAGCTGGGATGAACTGTTGTCTTAATGGACGGACGCTCGGCGCCCCGTTACTGCGGCTATGGATACGTTCCGCTGAGGTGCGGGGGTAACGTCGATATGAGAATTGAAATATGATGCTGTTGTCTTAAGATATCATATGACGGACATACTAAAAGAAAATGATACTCGTTTTCAATGTCGTATCTACACAGACTACAGATTCTTTCTTCAAGCGGAATATTTTCAATCCTACCCGTGTTTACTTTCAAATCCAAAAACCCACCCCTAAATTCTACAAGCACTTCAACATGGCTCGAAATTGTAATTTCATTCATAAAACGTTCACAACCAAAATCAGTTTTAAAAAGTTTATATGTACGCAGTCTATCCATATCACTAATGTCCCCATACCAATTACTGATATCAATATCTCTATTTCGTTCTTTAAAGTTTCTTAAAAACAGAAATTCATTTCCAACACCTTGATTATACCAAGCATGCCCAAATCCATATCTTAACAAAACATCTCTTAAATCTCTAACCCAGCAATTTGTTCGAGGAGTCACAGTTAGCCATTTACATTGTAGATTGTAACATATCCTAGGAAGTCGTTCATCTGACATACGTAGTAACCTTAGCCAATACTTTATAAGCTTTTCTGTTCTTATTGTTGTTAATGTATGACGCCCTAGTTCGCCTCTAACAAAAACATTTGGTGCTAATTTGGGTACTTTTAGAACATACTTGCAGAAATCATGGTGTACCTTTTCTATATCCAGACTTACATGATTATACCATATTTCGGCCCCATATGTCAGTATAGGTAAGACCTTCGTATCAAATATTTTAAAGAGTAAATTTGCTGACAACGTTCCAAGCTGTGTAAGTGTAACTATGTTGGTTTTATCCATATTGACTTTAAGTTTGAATTCATTACAATAGTTTTCAAGTTTATTACTCATTCGTTGTAGTTCTATTTTCGTATCAGAAAACATGACTAAATCATCTGCAAATAACCACAAAAAGATTTTACAAAAGTCTAAATCAATACCATGACTATCTGTAGAAACGTAGTCTTTCAAGTCATTTGAGAAATAACAAAACAATAAAGGGGAGACAACACAACCTTGTCTCACGCCATTCATATAGTTAAAATAATTTGTGAGTTCGGAGTCACATTTAACACAGTATTTAATCACAGAGTAAATTGATTTTAACATTTTTAGCATTTTCGTACTAACCCTAGAGGAACTTAATTTGTACCAAAGAATATCTCGATCTATTCTATCGAAGGCCTTTTCGAAGTCTACAAATATTGCATATAACCTACCACCTTTGTGTCGTAAATACTTTGTTACAATAGTTTGTACACAAAATAAGTTGTCAATTGTGGAATATGTACGACGAAAGTCTGCTTGTTCTTCCCCTAATGGACCCTTTTGTATACTCCACTGTCTAAGTCTTCTATTTAAAATGGATGTAAATACTTTACTTAACACAGGCTGCAGACAAATACCTCTAAAATTATTGGGGACGGTACTATCACCCTTCTTGTGTATTGGACTTATAATGGATTTTGCCCAGTTCTCTGGGAAAACTGATAGATCATACATTTTGTTAAATAAAAGCACTAAATATGGTATGAATTTATCAGATACTACTTTAAACAATTCAGCAGGAATGCCGTCGATTCCTGGGGATATTTTCATTTTTCAGGTCTTTTATGGACAAATATATTATTGAACTTGTTATCGGAGAGTCGAGGAGATCATCAACGATTTCCTCTATCGGCTCATCAAAATTGCTTTCTCCAGGAGCATTATCAATATTGTAAAGATTAGAAAAATATTCAAACCATTCTTGTGCAGAAATAGAACAATGCGAAATTTTCGAACCATCTTTTAATGCATTCCAAAAGGTTCTGGGGTCTCTGTCATCGTATGCTCGTTTAAGGGTTAGCGTTCTTTGTTTGATATATTCATTCTTTTTTACACTTGTTAAATTACGATAAGCTTTTTCTCGATAGCTGATAAGACTGAAGAGCTTCGAGTGTACGACCTCAGTGCTCGCAATGTTTTCTTTCGTAAAGTTTTGTAGCTTTTATCAAACCATGGCTGCTTTCGTTTGGGCACAAAAAATCTCTTTGCTGGTAACTGTCTCATACAGTCAGCTGCCAGATAAGTACACTCCATCAATTTATCTAATCCTTCTTGAATTTGGTCATTATTTATGAAGTTAAATAGAGCTGAAGATGCTTCTTCCAAATTCTTTGCACTTTCTAATTTATATTCTGACCGATATTCTTCATTATATTTATATTTTACATATGAGTGTGTATTATAAGAATTTACTTGATCTACACTTGTATTATTATCATTTCTAGATGCAAGGTGCAAAGTTAATTGTAAAGGCATATGAATCGACCCCAACCTATCACGTACCTCAAAGTCTAATATACTGTTAAACAGTGTACTCTCTACGTATAATAAGAAAGGCGGCAACGCTAATTTGAATTCTGTATTTTTACCAGCAATAGACGGAGGATTCACTGCCTGGTCTAGGTGGACTTCGTGCACAAAGGTTTCTGGTTGCCATGGTTACAAGAAAAGGTCAAGGACATGCACAAATCCGACTCCAAATTACGACGGAGAATATTGCAATGGCTCGGATGAAGAAGTTGATAGTTGTCTTGTTTGTTAAACAAAAAATCGAATAAATTATTATATTTCTACACTGCCATGCATGTGTTTAGTTTGTTTCATGGCGTCTTTGGTTCAGGCTCGCTGGTTTGATGTCTCCCTCAAGAAGAATGGATACGCGTTTTGGAGAAGCATGGTTGCATGGCTGACTTGTGAGTTCACGTCCTTTTCAACAGTATTTCAGTCATATCAGGACGGTAGGAGGGTGATAACGTACGGCTGTGTGCAACTGAACCCCGTTTACGTTTGAAAAGATTTCCGCCTCCAGCGGGGATCGAACCCGGGACTGCGTCAGGGGAACAACTGTGCCATTTTCATTTTTTCCCTCCCTTCTCAGTGGGAGTCAACTCTTAAAAGAATAAAATTCTTCGAATAGGTGCAAATACTTTCCTTATGGACAGATTTCGTCCAGGGAAGTAAACAGAACGTTACGGAAGTTGCCCCCCTTCGTAAATATGGTGGTTAAACATGACGGTGTACCCATACACTTTAATGTAAATGGAGACAATTCATTAGGCCTAACTAATTCATGGAAAAAGCCAGTTTGTCAAACAAACATCTGAACCGCGACACCCCAAACAAACAGAGTGACATGTGCGCCAAGCGAAGGTTTTGGTCAGCCTGGGCATACGCCCAGTCTGATCAGACTCTTCTCTGAGCGTGTAAAGGGTACCCAAGGGTCTAAGCTAGCTCCATGCAGACAGGGAAGACTCTGGTCAGACTGGGAGGATGCCCAGGCTAATGTGAGTCTTTGCTGCGCACACATATCGCGGCTCAAATAGACTTTGCTACTTTGTCAAACAAACATTTTGTCTCACGGTGTATGGTCCACAGTTCAGAGGAAGAATCTTTTTCATTTTATTAAGTTTCCCTTCTCTATGGGTATCAATTCTAAAGCAAAGCAGTTCTCCCGTTAGTAGCAAATTCTTCCCTTTCAGAGCAGACGCCATTTTGGAAGTGCTGCGTGGTCCCGGAAAACACACACTGAAAGTCAGAAATGGAGACATCATTGAAGTGTACTCATATATATCTCAGCTAATGTTATCAACTGTTTAAGATGCGTTCAATGTCTGCGCTGCGGCAAATGAACAAACATGGGGCAGGTGTGGGAGTGTGGGTGAAATGATCGGCATCGCTTGAAAAGAACTCCAAGCCTGTGCATTTGCGCAAAATGGTCAGTCATAACATATTACGTTAAAGATTCATCAGAATTCAACTATTGCAGAATGGAAAAAAAGTCTGATAACCGTATTCGTTTATTGAATATGCGATAATGTATCTTCTAGCGTCGCTCATAAGTAAGTAACGGTTAGCATTTGTCTTAACCCTCGTGCAGTAAATGAGCGACGACACCAGAAAAAAAGTGGTGGTACGCTCAGCAAAGTCTCAGATCAGCCTGGGCATCCGCTCCGATCAGACTCTTGGCTAAGCGCTTAAAATGTAGCTAAGGGCCTAAGCTACCTCCATGAGGACAGCAAAGACTATGATCAGACTGGGCGGATGCCCAAGCTGATCTGAGTCTGCGCTGGGCGCACAAACACTTTGTTGGTTTTTCTTTTGTCGCGGCTCATTTCCTTATTTTCCATGATGGCACTCTTAAAATGTAAATATTCGATGTAGAAAAAAAAAGAAATTTCGCGTACTTTTGCATTTACACACATCCAAACCGTTGCCGTTTTTCAAATTCTTGAGTAACGCTGGGTTTGACTAGACGTATTGACGACACCATCTACGACTATTTTACACCAAAAGCTAGTCAAAATCTGATAAATATAACTTTTAATATTGGTTTCATTCCAGATTTAGTAGGAGCCTAGGTAGCTTAGTAGGTTATGCACTGGCCTGCTGATCTAGAGGTCCCGAGTCCGAGACCCGCTGGAGGCGAAAATCTTTTCTATCGTTAAGGCGTTCCATTGCATACATCCACCAATTGTCCTGATATGACTGAGATACTGTTAAAAAGGACATAAAATCGCAATCATCCATCCATCCCAGATTTAGTAAGTTGTTCTGTGCACCACCGTTGGGCCTTTGCAAGTACTATCTTCTTAGTGATTGCCGCCTTGACATCAAGCCAAGCTTTTCAGCACTCATCATTTTCCGAACAACCAATGTAAACGCGAAAACTCGCAAAATCTCAGGATTTCTAATATTTAAAATATGACCAATTTTGCCAATATTTTTAGTTTTCGCATATTATATTATTTCGATAGAAGAAAACTGCACTGTTCGTTTTATATGCCCCCGCCACGAAGTGGGGAGGGGCATATAGTTTTGCCCTTGTCCGTACGTGCATACGTCCGTCACACTTTTTATAATTTCTTAAATAAACCGAACTCATTTGCAACCGTACCATATCCACCTTAAAAGGCTATGAACACTTAATGCTGGAAACCCGTTTTGACGACATATGCAAGCAGTGCAGACAAAATTCAGACGCCGCACCAAGCGGCGTCTGGTCAGGGTCTACACTGATTGCCTGCAGGAACTTCTATGAAAAACATGATACAAAAGAAAATTTCCACGAGAAATCCCTAACATTATAAATGGACTAAGTTGACAAGGATGAACAAGTTTTCTAGTCAAAAAGCCTTTAGGAACGCTATTTACACCTGTTTATGACTGTGACAATTTTTGACATGTATACAACTGCCTCGTTACAATAAATATGCACCTTAGTGGGAGGGCAATAATTTATGCATCATATACATGTATATGCTCGTAAGCTGTCCAGCAAGCTGTCACTACGCTATGAAGCTATAAATGGTTGTTTTTTAGTAACATGAAAATAATTATATATCTGTCAAAAACATCTTGTTTACTTGACAGCAAGTTGACGAGTTAGGTGCATCTTGCATGTAACAGAATTGTACATTTATAAATCTGTCTCCTTCTGGCTCCGTCCGAGTGCGGAAGAAAACCTGTCTTTACCCAGTTCATGTCCCGACGTAGTCGAAGGGGACTATGGGAATGGGTTCTGTCCGTCCCTTTGTAAATCTGTCCAAATCTTGTGGCCGCAATTCCTCCTTCTTATTTTCAACCGATTTTCATCAAACTTTCAGGATACTATTCTCACTAAATGACGTTGGTCAGTTTAATTGGCAAGTGCGTAGCTACCTATACGCAAAATACGCAGGTGCGTATTGAAATTTTGTCAAATTGACAAAATTTCAACACACACCTGCGTATTTTCTTGCTGAAATGTTGTTAATTGGGCATAATTTTAATACTAACTGCCAACAGACTCGAAAATTTGAAATATCTTAGCGGTATAACCCCCTATTTTTGCTCTCAGTGAGTGTAAAACATGATTGTGCGTACTGTGTAATTGCCCCTAGCTACGCCCCTGATTGGAGTCATGATTTGGTCCATTCTGCCAGAGTTACAACCCTTAGGTAGTCCGGTAAGAGTTTGTTGCCGCAACTTTTCTTTCAGTTTGCAACTGGTTTTTATCAGGATAGCCTTAAAAAGTTTTATAATCACTATTTGAAAGTGATCATATTTATTTATCGCTGGCCGGGTTTTGTCGCCTCCATTGATGAGAGAAATATCATAATTCGGTAGAAAAATAGAAGCATATTTATTTAGGTTATGATTTATCCTTTCTGCCAGAATTACGGCCCTTTGTAAGTCTTGTTAAATCTTTCGGTTGTATTTCCTCCATTATTTTTTTCAGCTGTTAGCCATGGCTCTTGCCAAAATCAGATATCCCGATTACTGACATTTTAATACGTCAAGGGATGGAGGAGGGGGGGGGGTCGGGTGGTGCGATGGTGCTGTGTGTAACTTACAGTGCCGGGGCGTCCTACTGTTTTCGAACATTGTAGGGCAAGGGCCTACTGTGCTTGCAGTAGGTGCGGGTCGGGTTGTTTGGACATTTTTTCTCTCGTCTATCATTTCTCCTCTTCTCTCTCTTGGAGACGGCCCGATATATCCAAAACAAACAATCAATCAATCATACATCAGGGGACATTTGGTCTTTGGCCTTTTATTCGATTTTGTCCTCCCAGACGTATGAATGCGGGGACCATCCCTCTCAGTTCGCTGCCTCTGTCAACCCAATCTGTATATAATAATATAAAGATACTCTTATCATATTACAAATTTTGGGTCGGTTAGTATACATTGTCATGTATACAGCAAAAAACACGATTTCCCTGTAAAACAATTATTTATTTATGGTCCCACATTCAGCTAAACAATAAAAGGGGCTATGTTTGTCGATAGGAGCCCCGGTATCTCAGTGGGTTAAGCGATAGCCTACTGATCTAGCGGTCCCAAGATCGATTCCTGGAGGCGAAAATCTTTTCAATCGTGAACGGGTTTCCAGTTCACAAAGCCTTTCTTTATCGCCCTTCCATCGCCCTGATATGACTGAATTACTGTAGAAAAGGACATAACATCGCAAGTCGCCCATCCATCCGTTTGTCATTGATGCATTTTGTAATTTACCCTCACAGAGGATGGTAACCAATTTTCATACGCTTACCAATAGGGCGTCGTTGTCGAGTGGTTAGAGATGCTCGGTTATGGTGCAGAAAGTCGCCGGAAGGTCTTGAGATCGTGCCGGGGTTTCGCTAACCGACGATTGGAAAACTACTCTGTCAACCCAGCAATAAATGAGTACCTGCTTCGAATCAGGGAAGGATAAGGCAGCAAAATGGGAGGGATGGTCCCCGCATTCATATGCTGTGCTCAAGACACAGTGCGCCTCTAACACCCACTGCCCCTACAGCTATTAGGCTATGAGAATGTGGTGTACCAAGAGGGTCAAAAGCACCGATACGGGTCGACCCGTATTTTTACGGGTCGACCCGTATTTCAGATAGGGGTCGACCCCTATTTGCGGGTCGACCCGTATATTTACGGGTCGACCCATATAATACAGGTCGACCCGTATTATACGGGTCGACCCGTAAATATACGGGTTGACCCGCAAATGTACGGGTCGACCCGTATTTTACGGGTCTACTTGCATTTACAGGTGACTTACAATGACGATGGACTATGGAAAAGTTTGCAGTGATATCTAAAACAAAACGTAATTGGGTGGGGCATGTTGACGTTCGCGAACGAACTCAATTTGATAGCTGAGAACTCGCCTTCTCTATCATTTTATCATAAATAGAAATGCTTTTACAAATAGGAAGCAGAATAGTGCAGCTGCCTGCATAATCAACCTATATGGGTATATTCATGTTCCGCCATTTTTACAAAGGGAAACAACTTCTGTTGTTAGCTATCTTTGATGACAAAACTCTTCCAAATGTGGTTACTGTCCCAAAGAAGACATTCTGTCCTTTTGAGTGATCTGGGAATTATTATCAAAGAACAGCCGTATTTGAAGTTCTGATTTATCTTTAAACATCAAAAGAGGTGCCGTAGGTACATGTATATAAAAGTTATTGCTGTCACCATAAATTGCCCGAAATAGCAGCTGACCTGTTTTGACCTTGCAATATAAAACAATTAGACCAACGCGTCAAGTTACTGTATGTGCGATGACGCCACTATCATGTCAGAACGGTCTTGTTTAAATCAATGACTGTCTCTGAGATATTAGCGCGTGGCTGTCAAAGTTGTTGTCAATGGCTGTCAATCTAAATTTATTTATTTGTGGCTAGCTTGTATCTTCATGCTATTCATCCTCTATTATTAAATGTATCTATAGTGTGATTGTCGGAATGCACGCTAACCCTTCCGCGTCAAAGCAGCAGAAGATAAAATTTACGTCTACAAAATTTAACAAAATGCGTCCAAACTTCCGTAAAATGCTCTGGTATTAGAAAACTTAACTATAATTAATTTCCAGTTGTTCCAAATGGAAAATTAATTATTTTTAGGTGTCCCAATATTTAGGTACATTACAGTATATCATATTGAGAAATCAAACGATGAGCCGCTTCATCTGGATTCACGATGCTTGCAAATACAACTTTTATTTATTCATTTTATTATTATTATTATTATTATTATTATTATTATTATTATTTACTTTTTTCCCATTTTTTATTTTTTATTCATTTATTTATTTATTTGTTTATTTTTTTTTTCTTTTTCTTGATGCTTTAAGTGTAAATAAAAATTGTGGATTCAGCAACGAACAATGTTGAATCAACATTGATTCAAACTTGATTCAACGTCACGACGTTAAATCAAGGTTCATTCAATGTTTATTCAATGTTAAGTGTCTACTAGAAAGATTAAGATGAGTCCCCGCAACAACTAAGACCTTGCAATCTTGCAATTGTGGGCTTTTGTATTGTCTTGCTGAATGCATTTACTCTGAGCTTCGGTAGATGACTCAAGTCTCATCAACAGTTACAATGTATCAAACATGAAATTGAAAATATCTTCTTTCCTTCAACTTGAACATCTTCAGCAATCCGCTGCATACCAATGCTGTAGTTGACATAGTGATCCAGGACCAAGCGGAATGTTCGCATACATATGCCAAAACAGTCATGTATGATTGCTGAAACACCACGATCACAGGGTATATACCAGTCCCCCAATGTTCGCTTTCTGCAAAGACTGTCCGTCATATTTGGTCCGCCGAGACTATCGGCGATCTCTTGCTTCCTGCTGAGACTTCTGTACATGATAAATGGCATCCTGCAGAGACTGTCCGCGTGATTCTGCTTCCTGCCGAGGCAGGAAGCAAGAGATACCGGTCAGTCTCAGCGGAAGCCAAATATGACGGACAGTCTCTGCAGGAAAAGAAAAATGGTGGACTGGTTTATACCCTGTTACCATGGAACAGGCCTCATGTCTCGCACCTTCCTGCACGTGTTATTCTATATTTCTTCATTTGTGACATAAAGTGGGCGTCCAGGCCTGCTGTCACATTCCCCGTAAGAATTATACTTGAAAATTATGATATTCGTTTACATCTATTTTGCTATGTTTCGCCCTTCATAGTGGGGCGGTTGTGTCGGGGGATGGCAGTGGGGTAACTTCTAGTGCCGGGGCGCTCGGGGATAATATTAGGTTGGATGGTTTTAACGGCCCTTTGAGACAGTATTTCAGTCTGTTTCAGTCTATAGCGGGCCGTCTAAGTAGGACGCCTAGGCACTGTAAGTTATAACCAGCACCATCGCCCGACCACCATCGTGACAACATATCAAAAATTCTCTTTCACAACAAACTGGTGATGAAACTAAGCCATTGTCGCTGGTTACGTTGAATATTTCAACATGTATTTAATGAAGTTAATAATTTAACTCATGGGATTGTTGGTCATGGGCAGTGAGAAATCGATCAGGCGTTTATGTTACTGCCGCCTTGCCTTAGTAGTTAAACTTTCAGGGGAAAAAACTCTGTCATTTCCATTTTGATCCCTTCTCAATTGGAACAAACTCGTATAACTGAAAGAGGTTGCTACCTTTATAGCATTTGTTCCCTTTCATCAGACTGGAGAATCGTTTTCGGGACATATGCAAACAGTGCAGACACAGTTCAGACGCCGCAGAACGCGACGTCCGGGCGTCTGATCAGAGTCTATACCTACAGGAGTTTACAAAAAACTATAATAAAATAAAATAAACAAAATAAGAATTCCACCAGAAATCCATTAAACTAGGAATTGAAAAATCCAAATAATACGGACGGACAAATCTACTAGTCAAAAAAGTGTTAAGAGCTAAATAGACCCCATTTTGGAAGGAATATGTCCTGCAGAGAAACGAAAAAATGTTTGAAAAAAAATATGGCAGTAAAACATTGTGTGCCCGCACACATTGTTTTCACTGTAGAGCTTTTTTTCATAGGAGAAATGTTTCTGTGAGAAAGTAGGTTTGGTACAGAGAAATATGCCGAGGGAATGAAAACTTATGCCACAGTTTTATTGCCGAGTTATATGGTAAAGTTTATTTTACCAAAACAATGCACATACGAACAGAAAATTTGCCATAGAATATGTAACCAAGACATTAGACAATTTTCTGTGTTCATCTCCATAAGCTGAACACAGAAAATTGTGCTCATAATCAAATCAGTTTGATTTTGAACAAAGTATATTTAACAAAGAATACGTGGCATGATTAGCCGTTCACACGGATAGTGTTAATTTTTACAGGTACGCTCGTACAATGTAACTTTGACGAGAAATCTTTGTTCGTGTTAACACTGCAGCCGTTGCCAAAGTTTATTTGACAAAGATTATTTGTTACATTTTGCTGTGACAAATGATTTGCTCCATGTGAAAGCAAAATGTTTGGCAAACTTACATAGCAAATGTTTCTGTGACAAAGAAACTTTGCTCGTGTAAACGAAGCTAAAGCTTTTAAAGTATTGTAACGATATATGAATGTGTTAGTAAAGTATGACATCACAGTCATATATATTAACTATCAAAGTACAAGGCTGCCAAATATCAAATTATTTGGATAAAATAAAAACGATAATTTTATGCATTATCCCAGTACGATTAAGTATGAGAAAATTGCTCATTCTTACCCACCAAGGTACATTCTTAGCATTTTGCTACATATTTTTTTATATATTTTCAAGTCGCTATAACTCTAGAAACTGTTCAAGATATGAAGATCAAATTTTCAGCATTTTTAAGTTACACAGAGACTACAAACGCTGTAAAATTTCAAAAACGTTGGTGCACAGGTGTTAAAGCTGGCAATTCCCGGATAAACTCTTTGAAACTGACTATCAATGGAGGATCTTACATGAGTGCTCATGTATTATTGAATTTATTAACTGAGTTGGGAATAAAGATAAGCTGCAAGGCTATGCCGAGCATCTTATCGGTATTCCCCAACGAGTTTGATAAATTCAATAATATAGGAGCACGAATGCAAGACTCTGTTTATCATATTGCACTAATATTGCATTTTTTGCACTAAACGTCACGATTTCGCCATCAGAAAATGCGACGTTCTTATGGACGTCAAGGCAAACATGTAACGCAACAACGTAGTTTGCAAATTTAATCCACTAGTTTTTTTCCAACTTTGAAGAAGTTGAGGGGGAATATTGCTTCTGGGTTGACCGTGCGTGCGTCCGTCCGTGCGTCCGTTAGTCACACATACCATCTCTTAGGAACTGTGCGTGCTAGAGTTTTGAAATTTCACATATGGATTCATCATGAAAAATTAGCGGACAGGACAAGTATTTTTTTCCTTGTCCGAGTTGTCTCCTTTTTTCGAGTTATGCCCCTTGGCAAATATTCATAATAAAATCTTGCCAGCAAGATATCTTGAAAAGCATTTAAGCTAGGAATTTGAAACTTTGACAGCTTATTAGGAATGATGAGTAGATGAACTGATTAATTTCTGAACGAATTCCGTCAATTTCTGAGGGAGTTATGGCCCTTTGAAAATTTCCGCATTTTGACTTTGTCAGCAAGATATCTTGAAAAGTACATGTATTCAAGCTAGGGATTTTTAAAAATGTTAGCCTATTGGAGATGATGAGTAGATGAACTGGTTAACTTTTGAACGAATTCTGTCAACTTTTGAGGTAGCTATGGTTCTTTTAAAATTTCCGCATTTTGACTCTGTCAGCAAGATATCTTAAAAATATTTAAGCTAGGGTCTTTAAACTTTGTCAGCTTGTTAGAGATGAGGAGTAGATGAACTGATTATGTTTTGAAAGAATTCCGTTAATTTTTGAGGGAGTTATGCATTTCCGCATTTTGACTTTGTCAGCAAGATAGCTTGAAAAGTATTTGAGCTAGGAGCTTGAAACTTTGACAGCTTATATGAATTGATAAATAAATATACTGATCAACTTTTGAAGAAATTCCGTCAATTTCTGTAGGAGTTATGGCCCTTTGAAAATTTTCTCATTTTGACTTTGTCAGCAAGATATCTTGAAAAGTATTTGAGCTAGAGGCTTGAGACTTTATCAGCTTATTAGAAATGATAAATAGATGAACTGATCAACTTTTGAACAAATTCTGTCAATTTTTTAGGAGTTATGGCCCTTTGAAAAAACTTTAGTTTAAACTTTATTTATTTGTATAAACATCATACACTTATGAACAGACAATGGTTAACAGAACTCACGTTTATACAAAGGGATTCAGAAGGAAGTCTGTCGACTTTTGTATATCTGTATCCCTAGAAATTAGTTCGTGCGTAAACCTATGACATACAGTATGTTTAGACAAAGTATAAGCTAGCAGACAAATCATGCAAAACAGTAAACATTCAGAAAAAAAGTAACAAGAAAAGAGATGGTCAACTTTGTGCATTTTAAGTCTATGGAACCTTGTGAACAAAATATCTCGAGAACCCCTGACACTAGGATAAATATTGTTTTGCAGGAAGATATTGCCCAAAGTGTAAACGACCTGTTTAACTTTTGAAAAGAAATAGTAAATTTTGGACCGAGTAAAGCCCATTTTTCGACTTAGTGCATTGAAGACTATGGTACAAAGGTACAACCATTCAGGGATGAGCCTTCTTTAGAGGCAAGCATATGGTTGGGGGCATAGTGTTTCATAAACACATTTTCTAGTTGATTATTGTTTTTAATGCATGGCTTTATTGCACTCTCAGATGCGATGCCATATGATAAAGTAATGTTCACAGGCAATTTCCTAGCTTTGCAATACACTTATCACTGTCTTCCGTCATAAAAGCAACACGGAAACAATATGAGCCGCGACACGAGAAAACCAACAATGTGGTTGTGCGCCCAGCGCAGACTCAGATCAGCCTGGGCATCCGCCCAGTCTGATCAGAGTCTTCGCTGTCCGCATGGAGGTAGCTTAGACCCTTAGCTATCCTTTACGCCCTTAGCGAAAAGTCTGATCAGACTGGACAGATGTCCTGGCTGATCTGAGTCTGCGCAGGGCGCACAACCACATTGTTGGTTTTCTCGCGTCGCGGCTCATATATGATCTGCACCACGAGAGAAAATGTATCTTTCAGCGTGTGCCAACAGAAGCTGCTTAAATCACCATATCTGATCCCATATCTCCTTGTTTGCATCAATAGTAAACGGATCCCTAAGAAAGCCAAAACTGATTAGTTTACAAAGGCTAATCAAATTCTACTTTTCTGTTTGTTTTCGCATACAGGCATGTTTTTTTTTTCTTGTTGGCTATTTTTGTTCATAGTTGTTTTGTTCAGCAATATCGCCCCTCATTAATTAAGCATAAGTGACATAATCATTACGATATAGAGACAGGTCATAATTAAGCCAGTCATACTGGAAGGATTAATTACTCGTGCTCAATACATGTATGACAAATTTAAGACACATATTCTTGTTTATTGGGACTACAATTCTGTTACGTAACAACCCAGTGAATCTTACATTCCATTTAAAGAAATTTACCCGGTCTCACATATTGACATGATAGCTGTCAATACACCGTGTGTCCTGTCTATAGTGGGTGAGTGAACTTGGGTTTAACGTACCACCAACACATAGGCCATACGGAGACAGGACCTCTGTTTAAATTCTCATCCGAAAGACTGGATGAGATGAGGCTCGGACCAGCTGCGGCCCCTGGATTGGTAGCCTAGCGTGTAAACCACTACACTAGGGAGAAGAACTCTATAAGCACTCAGCTTTCGTTCTAATCCCAAGATTATTGTATATTATATATATATGTATGTATGTTACAATTTAAAAACGAATAAAATATGTTTAAACCAAACCACTACACTACCGCCACTCCTCTGTGTGTCCTATACAGCAGAGGAATGTTTTATCCAACTTTCGCTCGATTGAGCTGAAGAGAGTGTAACCGTCTTATTGAAAGATGTTTTCTATTACTAACCACTGAACTGAGCAATGACCCTACCTAAGTCTGCATGCTCGGAAACCGTGATGCCCTTAAGTATGCGGTTTGAAGTATTTGCAAATTACCAATTTGCTAGAAAGTCAGCTAGTACAAATTGAGAAGTGCAATTGCAAATTACCGCGACGGACTGGATTGAAAGATGCAAGCCCCCAACCACTAATAGACCGTCTATTTTCGTTATTTCTGAAAGACAAAATAAGTTCTAAAGAACAATAAAACTTATTTAAATGTCATAATGTCATGACTGCTTTTACAGTAAGCATTCTGCATTATTTCTGACAAATTTTGTGAGTAAGGCAATTAATTACTGACGTTGTGTGTGCAATTTAGTAGGACGTTTTGTTGCTATTAAAATAGATAAAAGCGTCTTAATTAAATGTTTCAAGGTTTTGTATTGATTGTACAATGTCGGTGCTTTTAAATATTCAGAGTACTATATGCCCGACTTCTTCTTCAAAACCACTGTATTCATATATGTTGCATGATCAGGAAAAGCCTTTCTGAGTTTCAGAAAGTACCCAACGGGCAAATGACGTCTGAAATGGCCTGCCATACTAAAATGCAGCAAACTCTTCTGGCGAACCGCTTTTTAGCTCTCGCTTGGGATGAAACATATAGTGCATGTGATGAGAAAAAAATCTGTTGCTGAAATGTAACTTATTTTATGTTCCCAACAGAGGGGTTGATCGATTCATCATATCTCGACCCAATATTCATCAATCTTCCCCTGCGGCAGGGCAAAAGACCGTTGGAGAAACAGCAAATCGCAGTTAACAGCCAGAGGTCACGACGTTAACTAACTAACGTTAACACCGTTTCCGTAAGGTTTGCCACGGCATCGTCGACTGCACGGGTAATTGCAGGCAAATTTGATCAACATATGAATGTTAAGACGATAAGAAATCATCATAAAATCATGGCATAAGTACCGTAGGCCGCACGAATTTCATTCTGGAACAACGCTATCGCCGTTTGCATTTCCGAAGAGTAACGCTGTACTGATCATATTAAGAATATGATAAGAAATTTTTATAAGTTTCAAGCATTTTATCAATTCAGTTTTGTACACTGTCAAGACAGAACGATAATCAAGTGCAATTTTTTAAATTCCTTCTGTATAGAATACATATAATTGAGCCGCGACACGAGAAAGCCAACATGGTGGTTGTGCGACCAGTGCAGACTCAGATCAGCCTTGGCATCCGCCCAGTCTGATCAGACTCTTCGCTAGGCGCTTAAAAGGTAGCTAAGGGTCTAAGCTACCTCCATGCGGCAAGCGAAGACTTTGATCAGACTGGCGGATTCCCAGCTGATCTGAGTTTTTTCTCAGCGCACATGCAACTTTATTGGTTTCTCATGTCGCGGCTCAATTATACTCTTATCCAACTTTATCAGAAATACAAATGAAACAATTAGGTTTAACTTCGGTTGAACAAAAACAGAATATTGTACAAGTATAGCTTTCACAAAAAGCTTTGTCCACCCATAGCAACCATCAATAGTTTAAGCTTGTCAATTTCACCATTATAACCACAAAGATTTAGATTAAACAGTTTGTTTATTTGTCAATAGCCGACAGTAAAGTGTCCAGTGTGAGTTTCAAGCACGGGTAAGGGTGCGGTTTGTGGGTTTCACACGACTTCGACCAACAGACGCACTAAACGCCGAAAAGCACTTCATAAAAGATTAAGGCACAATTGCCCAGCCTAAATGATTTACTACAACAAAGACTAAGAGACAGATTCCTGAAAAGGTCGATCTACCAAATGTCAACACTTTGGTGATAACAATTATATCCTGTATTTCTTTCTTATGCTTACCTTGCGGAAGGTGGAGTTACAGTATCTCAGTTGGCTAAAGTGCTGGCCTGCGAAGCTAGTAGTTATGCGAATCGTGCATTCTTTTTCAACTGCAAACGGGGTTCCACTGCTTACAACTTTATCACCTTTTCAAGGTAGGAATACTGTACAGAGGCCTTAAAACTGCAAGTAATACTTTCGGCACATATTTTACCTGGTGGTATCGTACGCAGTTCTGCGGGACTTCATATGACAGCTCACGACATCTATGCAAACAACATTTTTGTCAATTGTAGAGACAATAAAATCACAAAATAAGGTCATACCAGGTTACCTCCGATCACAAGAATTGTCTATCCCGTGGGAGAAGACAACAGTATCTTGAACACACACTGATGTTTTTTTCGTAAGCAGCTATCATTTTTAACAATATCCTTCAGGACACAAAATCACGAACCATCACCACATTGACGTCGAATCTGCGGCACAAGTCGAAATGACGCAAACCTGATCCCGCTCAAACGATCCGCCGGGATATTGTACTATACTCAAAATCATCATTACGTGTTTAACCGACAGTACCTGCCCTTGCCCAAACAAAAAGCAAAGAATACAAATAAAAGATGAGTTAGCGACTAATCTAAGTACTAGAATATCAGTCAGGAGCATAACTTTTAAAAGTTAAAAAATGATATAACTTGAAGCAGTTATAAAGTACCCTATTGACCATTAATTTCAAAGTGAGGCTGTAGAAATTAACTTATTTAGATTATGTCTGAAATTATTTAGGCCAAGCTTAGATTCGCAATCTCCAAAAAATAACTGTTTTAAGTTAAAATTAAAGTAGTTAATTTCCTGATCCTGAAGGGCCTTGCGTACCAATTTCTAGACGATGCGTACAGAGTTTTATTGCTTAATCATAAAGTTACTTAAGAGATGTTTCAGAAAAAAAATACCCACTTGTTCATAAAAATTATGATAACTCCAGAATATGAAGGTATAAAAAGACACTATAACTTAAACAGGTTACTTTTGCTTTAGTTGTATAAAATTATAACTGCTTCAGGTGATCTTTTTAACCTGCAGAGTTTATACTCCTGACTGAATATAGAATAATTAATCTGCTACTTTTAAATATAACTGATCATGCCACAAGCTACTTCTTCTTACAGACCGCTGATACTTTTATTCCTTAGTTTCTTACCAAGTCATTTACGAATGCAAGTAACCTGGCAAGAAAATACGAGAACGTGAAATTCAAGGTATCAATACAACTATTTAAAGAAGCATCTACTGTTTTTCAAAAGACGACATTGCAATGCATCCCCACTATGAGGGTCACTTACTTTCGCTCGACAAAAACTCGAAATTTCCTATTAACTTAAAGACACATTTTTTTCTTTAACAAATTGGGGTGGCACACTTTGATAGCTTCCAATAAACAGTGCTTAGGGCCACAGCTAACATCAAAGGATTGTCTTATCTAGGTGATTATGAGGGGATTATGCCAGTGATAAATTCCAAAAGTGGGGCCTAATATGGGGAAACTGCTATTATCATGTAGATGCATCTACTTTAAACAGTTTAACAACAACAAAAAAAACTAATGTGTTAAAAAAGTAATTCATAATAAAGAAAAAAATGATTATAATTTTCATTTTATCTATTTTTGATTTTATTGTTTTATATATTTTTTTTCTGATCCGAGATAATGGTTGTACATCTGTTTTGCTTTTTTTTTCTTTGATTTGTTTATGATTATTTTATGTTAAAGTAAATGCAAAACATAAAAAGAAAGGTTTTATTGTCCGCTAAAAGCTAAACATATGAAAGTTTCTGGCATTATAAACAGATAAAAATGACTTTTTGCTAGACATATGTAAAATAGTCATATAAAACATATAAAACCTGCAAACCAAACAAAGAGATGATTATTTTAATTTTATTTTGTAGATCTAATTCTATATGATATTTTGTGAAAAATTAAATAAACATAGATACATATAGAGCAACGGAAGGTATTATCGACACCTTAAGCTACTATTTGGTTTTAAACAGATACCTTTGTAAGATTCATATTGGACTGGCCTGTTTTTTATTAACACAACTATCTACCAAGATGATGGGAAGGAATTCTTTGGATTATTGTTTGTATTTAAAAAATAACGTTTGCCTCATGCCATGTACCGGAGGGTAGCAGTTATCAACACCCGGAAGCAGTTATCAACACCCCATTTACCCCTAAATGATAATGATAAAAATAATGATGATTTAATACAACTGTTCTTAAAATTATGCTATGATCATTTAGTGTAGATAATGATTGAAAGATTTGCTCTAATTCAAACATAAAATCCCACAATTTCTGAATTTTACACTCTCAACCAAAGAATATGCAAAAATATGAAAAAATAGCTGTAAAAATTGTGGATTTTTTTTCAATTTTTACCCTTAAAATATAAAAAAAAAATCTGACAAAGGTAAAATTAAACATTTAATTTTGGTGAGGTTTTGTTTGCATTTTAAGATAATTTTACTTGAAAATAAACTATTTTTCTGATCTATTTTTTTAGAAACTGTGCATTTTTGAGACATTTAATTTGGGGTGTTGATAATTACTGCCATGCTGCATTTAGGGAAGTAGTTAAAGTTTATGGAATAAAACCACATGAAAGCACTTTATGTGAGTGAAAATAACCATGTGTCTGAATGACCTCCCCTTACAGCAATGGATAAGAGGCACAGTTTTCATTAGTACATCAACAAATATGTCTATTTTTCTCCAAACAAGTAGCTTTCTAGCATTTTTTGCACTGATACGTAAAGCTAAATGAAATTGCAACACTATAATGCCTTATTTACAAAAAGATGTCAAGAAATGGAGAAGTTCACATGGGGGTGTCGATAACTACTACCTGTCGATAATACCTTCCATTGCTCTATATGCCCAAAACTTGAAAAGGTGAAAATAAAGACAGAATGTGCATGCTGATTTCGAATACTCATTGATAACGTAACTTTGTGTGAATAATATGTCACATCTATGTGGACGAATCAGGTTTTTTTGGGTTTTTTTGGTTTTTGTTTGCTTTTTAGCTGTGCAGGCTGATTTGGCATAACTTTAATATATAAACAGTAAATATTCAACTCAGCTGTCACATTGTGTAGATTGATCATAGTCTTCAATTTTGCTTTTACTGTTTATGCAAACAGGGTTGACTGATTAGACTGCACATATTGATCTAAGTCTTCTGTATGCGCGAATGTTGTAATTTACAAGTACCTACATTAACATGGCATATTTTATTAACCCTTTGCATAAAACAGGCTTTGAGCAGATTATGACAGCACTCTTCAACACAGCTCTATGTGGGTCTTCAAAAACAGTCTGATCCAATTATCATCTGTTTAAAACCATATTCTGTCTTTTCCCTTGACATTGATTTCCCTTTATCTGGCCCCGTACCTGTACTTCAGTGAAAAGTCTTCTGGGATGTTTTATCTCTGAGCAGCATGTTTCAATAAACGGTCATTAGGGTATTATGCAATCAAAAATGTGTCTTTAAGAGGGTCGAGGTTACTGACACCAGACTTGTGACTCAAAATTTATGCTCCCTATATCCATGGACGTTTTTGGTCTAAGAAACTGAATGTCTCACTAGTGAAAGTTTGAACGTATATCAGTTTGAACACTTCTATGAGAGTTTATAGACTTTAGAAAAAAACTCAATTTCAGTGGAAATGATCAGGGCATCAATTGCTTTGAAATCCTTCTTCAAAGTGCTGCAAAGGAACTTGTGGGAAATTCTTCGCCACTGACGATCGAATTTTTGGGCCATTGAACTGGGAATAGGTTGTAGTAAATATCTTTAGGAAAATATCAGCTGTTCTATTAAATATTTTAGCAGAGTATTACTGCACGAACCTACTTTTATGCACATATTTTTTTTTGGCAGTATACAACCACTTTCTGAGCTGAAATGTATTTTACAAAGCGCGTGAATGCAACATGCTGTACAGAGTTGCAATGGCAGGAAGTCGCTAAAACCTAGTGAGTTGCCACACCCCGAGCCGTTGCGTAAAACCACCAGTTTGTGTGACGCAGCTAATCCTTTACTTTTCTCTTGATCTTGGTCCGTCAATATCATAGTTGTGGACAGGGAAATCTTCCGGACCTCTGTGAATGCGCAGACTGATATAACACGCTGGCGACTGCCCTTCTGATTAGGTGCCTTTCTTCTTGTTGCCACGCTTCTCATATAACAAAGACTCTGTCAAAAGAAACATAAAACCATGTTCTTTTATATAATATTTTTGCTTTTTTGTATAATTTTCTCTGTTTTTGTATAATATTCTCACTTTTATGTCTGACGACATGACAAGAGTCTGACAGTTACAAGCAAACTCACAAACGTTACGTCAACGCTGTTAGACAGAAATTCCTAACAATTCTGTCATGCTGTAAAAGATCTAAAAACTGGGACACATAAAATATAATTACCATAATTGTCCTTAAGATAATAATTTGAGATGCGACACGACAAAACCAACAATGTAGTTGTGCACCCCGCGCAGACTCAGATCAGCCTGGGTATCCGCCTTGTTTGACCAGACTCTTCGTTAAGTGCTCAAAGGGTAGCTAAGGGTCTAAGCTACCTCCATGCGGACAGTGAAGATTCTGATCAAATTGGGCGTATGCCCAGGCTGATCTGAGTCTGCGCTGGGCGCACAACCACATTGTTGGTTTTGTCGTGTCGCGGCTCAATTATATCAACTTATTTTTTAGATGCAATAATACGTCCAGGGAGGCACTGTAGTCGAGTGGTTAGAATGGCTCGGTTATGTACAGAAAGTCACCGGAAGGTCATGAGTTCGCGGCTCACCGTCGCCAACCGATGACTGGAAAACTCTCTCTGTCGACTCAGCAGTAAGTGGGTACTCTTTCAAACCAGGGAAGGCTAAGGCAGCGAAAAGAGAGAGATGGGCTCCGCCTTTCATCAGCTGTGCCAAAGATACAGTGGGTCTCTAACCCCCACTGCCTCTACGGCTATTAGGCTATGGGAAACCTTTACCTTTACCTGTAATACGTCTAAAAGATGTAGATGGAAGGGCAAACAGTGCAGACACTGTTCAGCCTGCTCGTACGAGCAGGCTGAACAGGGCCTGCACTGTTTACTAAGACTTGTATGTCCAAAGACTTAGAATGTTTTGGGTTTTACGGTATTGGAATTTCACATTTTTTGAAGAACATGTTTACACACCTGTTCCAAAAAGAGCAGTCTATTTTGATTTCAATCTTAATTAGTCCTTGTTTACAACTTCTGACAAGAATTGAAAAATATAAACTATCCCAAATTGGCAATACACAAATTATGCGCAATTTAGTGCTAAAAGGAAGACTATAATTATTAGCTAAGAACTGAAATTCTTTGGTAAAAAACCAGGCGCAACTCTTGACAGGAAATTGTTTTGACAGTTATGCAAATTATGATCTCTTTTTCCCTGACATCATAATACATAATTTTTTCACCGTTTTGGACAGGCTTCTGGAACGCGGCATGACTAAAAGAGCTGTACACCACTAAAATTGAACACCAACCAGGATGACCCTGGGCAGTCAAGGGCTAAGTAACAGCCTGCACTCATTAAAATTCCCAATATCAAGACATATATTACGCAATAATTCAAATGTTGGCATTGCAAAGTCATGCATAAACTACACACAGTGTAAAAGCAGGTCTTTGACGTAAGGCCCATGTTTCGCAATTTCGCCGCTCCGTTTCTCAAGACTTGGTCATATATATTTTATGCATGAAGTCTTTTAAACTAAAAGGGACAAAAACAGTATTTTGTTACCATTAGACCTCAGACGAGGACAAAGCCCACCTGTGGTCTGTCGGGTGGTAGGATAAGTCCGCAGAATGAAGTATCTTGGTGTGGTTCTTGTGCTTTCTCTGATTGGGATTGAACAGTCGTACGGATTTATACGAGGCTATAATGGTAAGTATATGAACCTGCTACTTTGAAAACATTCGTATAGGGTCAAGTTGGGTAAATTCGGACAATCACAATGTGTCCTTTTTATGTCAGTTGTTTGGAATTAAAACACAAATGACTTGGCAAACAGTGAAAATCCTGATGAGAAGGCTCATTATGAGCCGTCTCATCTGGATTTTCACTGTTTGCAATGGTATGTCCGAATTAACCCGCTGTCCGAAGTTACCCGACTCGACCCTAAGTTGTGCTTTTTTTACTTTTGCGTAACTTCACAAATGCAACTAAAGCTAGGGTAAAGTCGGGTAAATTCAGACAGCGGGAAAATTCGGACAGTGACATAGTTTCTTAAAGAATCAGAAACTATACAAGCATGTGATAAAACAGTCTGTAATGAGTCTTTGAATATTTTAAAAGGTAAATTTTCGTGCGACGCCATTTAGTTTGGCGCCCTGTACTTAAGTGCACATGCAATGTCTTTTGTTAAGTTTAGGCTATGTATAGACACACATTATGTAACAGGTCACGATCTTTTATGTAATTTCATGTTTTGAAGTAATCATATCTTTTTGACTGGTTTTGAAAGCAATATGCATACGTGGTTATAACTGAGCCCTGTCACAATAAAATTAGACTTTAGTCAGCCGAAAATGTTAGATTTTTTTCTTTTTATCTTTTTTTCCTTGTCCCTCTCTGATACTTTTGTACCTGACTCAACATCTTCGAAGGAGTATATTTTAGAGAGAAGTAAAGTAAAATTTGTAAAATATGAATATAGAATTTCTAACATCTTCGACCGAAATCAGTCTACAATAAAATCTGCTCTCTGAAATGCACATTTGAAGAAATCACTTAATAGCCTTCGCTTCTGCGCAGTCTAATTTTGTTAGGCTGCACTGGCTAACATTAGTATACAGTCTGACCTGCCTTAAGGGGTCACCCAAAAGGACACACGAATGCTGGCCGCTTAAGACAGGTGACTCCTTAATAAGGTTCATTTGCACTGTATTTAGGGACTAAACGGTAATTTTTAGGCAGGATGCGGGTTGTGGGTTCTGTGATTGCGAAAGCCGCCGATCTGGGTCCGTATTTATAAAAAAAACTTAAGTGGTTGCTATGCTGTTGCTAAGGCTGAATTTCTATGAAGGAGATTCCCTACAACTATGAAATTTGCTCTGGAGGAACAGTCTTTTTCAGACTGTTCCTCCAGAGCAAATGTCATAGTTGTAGGGAATCTCCAACATAGAAATTTAGCCTTAGCAACAGCATAGCAACCATTTAAGTGGTATTATACATACGGCCCCAGATCACCCAGCTGGCAAACAAAGTAGAAACAACGTCAATACAACGTTCTTTTTGACGTTGTTTCTTCACTAGGAAATCCGTTTTATTCGGGACAATGGCTTAATGTGCATTTTTCCTTCATTGTTTCAAGGGGATACAACTTTTAAGACCTATTTATTTGCCTGAATGACAGTCCTCCCAAAAGGGAACATAAGAGATTTACCAGTTGAGGTGCAGTCTACGAAAGAGCAGTTCTCATTTTTCATGTGAATGGAAAAAATCAGTTGTCATTTAAAGAACAGAATATACTCCTATTTAGGGCTGGGACGGGTAGAGATTTTGTACCCGGGTACCCGAGTTCCTATTACCCACTGGTACGCAGGTACCCATAACCATAACATTTTAGCATATTCAGAGTAGAAAGTATACGTCGAGAGCAAATGATAAGTTAGATACATTTGTAAAAGTTGTAACAATTCACATTGATGTATCTTCAAGTGCCATAAATTCATGAAATTTCATTTCTTATTGAATAGCGGAGTCTTGTTATCTTAAACATTTGAGCCGCGACGCGAGAAAACCAACAAAGTGGTTGTGCATCCAGCACAGACTCAGATCAGCCTGGGCATCCGCCCTGTCTGACCAGACTCTTTGCTAATGGATTAAAGGGTAGCTAAGGGTCTAAGCTACCTCCATGTGGACAGCGAAGACCCTGATCAGACTGGGCGGATGCCCAGGCTGATCTGAGTCTGCGCAGGGCGCACAACCACATTGTTGGTTTTCTCGTGTCGCGGCTCATTTATGTTTAGTTCAAAGTACCCATTTAAATGAAAGAATGTAGTTTAGTATTCTTTACTATCTAAATCTACTGGTACCTCAAAGTAAATTTTCTGGGACCAGAAAATTTACTGTGAGATATCAGTAATTTCAGACGAACTTCGACTTTGAGATATCGAGAGTTGACTGTATTTTCCAAAGAGAAGGAGAGGTAGAAGAGACATTGTGAGATAAGAATAGGGGCAGATAAGGCATAGCTGAGAGAGAGAGAGAGAGAGAGAGAGAGAGAGAGAGACAGAGACAGACAGACAGACAGACAGACATGCAGAGACAGAGAGAGAGACAAAGAGAGAGGGCTTATTTAAGTATGTTAAAGTAGTGTCATAGAGTTACATGACGTTTTTGTATCAAATACTCTGGTTTGAACAGTTTCTTACCGTGCATGCGAACAGCGTAGACTGAGATCAGTCTGCACACCGACGCAGTCACATCGGCAAACCTTATATGATTCAGTACCTCTTCGTCAAGAAGAGTACCGGGAACACAGAGGTTTACCAGTTGAGGCGCAGTCTACGAAAGAGCAGATCCCATTTCTCATGTGAATGAAAATCAAAGGGCCAATAGCCCTGAAATGACAGATTCTATCAAAATATACCTGCACAAAATACGTTATATAAGTAATCATTTAACTTCGTACAAACTTATTTTCAATTCTAGACGCTTTTTAAGCAAAATGAGCTTAATCTCACTTCATTTCTGAGCGGAAGAATACAGCTGTGAAAGCCACTTTCCAAAATACGCTTGTAACAGCATTGAATGACCGATAGAATCAGTCATTAAAAATCAGTAGCGCAATCGAAACAACGCTCGGCCAATTCCGTGAATTCACGGAATCGGCCGAGCGTGCTCCGATTGTGGGAGAGCGATGGGAGCGGGTAGTCCAGCTCTAGACCCAAATATTTCAGAAACAAAGTAATTGAAACTTGTCTCTAGGTATTTTCCGCCCCAGAGCTGGGCTAGGAGAGCAGGGCGAGTGCATTTCCCAATTCAAAGAAAAATTATTTGACTCTGGGAGCTGAGGAGCAGGGGTGGGGGTGGCGGAAGGGGAGTGAGTCATTGAGTCAGTGTCAACATTTTAACGTCTGGACGTTCAATCAACACTGATTTAAGATTGTTTCAACGTTAGGTGACTGAAGCATAGACAAGCAGTAGATCAATCGGAGCACGCTCGGGCAATTCCGTGAATCAGACCTCGAGCGTATGTGCGGCGGTGAAATATGCAGCAAAATCCAACATTTTGTTCGCCGGAACAATATACGCCTAAGGCGTAGCTCTCGATATCTACAAATAATAATTAATTCTCGACCTGCGACCTTTTTCAGCTGTTGCACGGACTTTCATTTAATGCTTTGCTGTTGTCAAAATAAGATAGTCGATTATTGATGCCGAGACAGAAATTGATGCCGAGACAGAAAATACATTTGTTTCTAATGATTTTATTATTTACTCGGTGCGACAGTGCGGCCATCTTGTTTATATCGTTGTTCCTAACAACAGTCGTGTAGTCCAACGTCATACATCCGAGGTTGATTCACGGAATTGGCCGAGCGATGTTCCGATAGGCAGTAGATATGAGATTTGTCTATACGTACTTGCAGATTGTTAGAAGGTGTCTTTTCACCTGACTTTATTTATTTTTTGGAACGAAAACAAACAATATATTGTCCTTGTCTCATGTCAAAATATAGGCAAAATAATTTAGACTATATATACTTCAATGTTTGACATTAAAAAAGCAATGAATTCATATTAAGTCTAATTTAAAGAGTAACTACACTTCAGGAACTGACTGAATCAGATCCCAATCCCTATACCCAACATCAAGTCAGATTATATTATACAGTCAACTCTCGATATCTCAAAGTCAAAATTCATCTCAAATTCATCCTGATATCTCAATGTAAATTTTCTGGTCCCAGAAAATTTACTTTGAGATACCAATAGTTTGAGATATTCGGAGTTGGAATGAAAAGAAAATTAGGAAATATTTATTAACTATATTTTTTACGTCAGAAGGTACTTTGAGATATCAGTGTTTGAGGTAACAAGAGTCAACTATTCATGTGTAACTGCACTCCTTGTAAACGCGCATTCATTCCCACCTATAAGATTGAAATTTAAGCTCATATGTCTCTTCAAAATCATGTCAAATCGAAAAGAAGGAGGGTGGTGGTGGCCGACGGTTTAGGCGGGGTATGGGGGATATATCATATATTCAACAGCCCAGCCAAGGTAAAAATCAGTGAACAGAGTGGACACATTTGGGCATATTATTTTACATCATATTCCTCTAGCCTTAGTTTCTTCTAAACTGCTAAATTAAAAATCGAGCGGGTAAATTCGGATATACCATTGCAAACAGTGAAAATCCAAATAAGATGGCTCATAATGAGCCGTCTCATCAGGATTTTTACTGTTTGCCAAGTTAATTTTGTTTAATTCCAAACAGCTTACATATAAAAACAACAATGTCACTGTCCGAATATACCAGCTGTCCGAATTTACGCGACTTTACCCAAGCAACTCTGTCATTTTCATTTACCTCTCATTTACACAGGGTATAAACCAGTCCGCCAATTTTCGCTTCCTGCAGAGACTGTCCGTCATTTTTGGCTTCCGCCGAGACTGTCCGCGAACTCTTGCTTCCTGCTGGGACTACTGTCCTCGAAAAATGGCTTCCTGCCAAGAAGCAGAATCACGCGGACAGACTCTGCATGAATCCATTTATCATGTATAGAAGTCTCGGCAGGAAGCAACAGATCGCGGACAGTCTCGGCGGAAGCCAAATATAATGTACAGTCTCTGCAGGAAGCGAAAATAAGCGGAATCGATTATACCCTGTGATTTACCTCTCTTCTCAATCGGGGCCAACTCCTACAGAAACTAATATGCTCCTCTCAGAGTTGGAAGCGCTGTGCCGTCGTGAGAAGCATACCAGAAGTCACAAAAGTTGTTTCCCTTTTCAACTAACTACTAGGAGAGAGTCGGGTAACTTCGGACAGGCAGGTAACTTCGGACATACCATTGCAAACAGTGAAAATCCAGATGAGACGGCTCATAATGAGCCGTCTCATTAGGATTTTTAACGTTTGGTCAGTTATTTTTTTAGTTCCAAACAACTGATATATAAAGGAAACAATGTCACTGTCCGAATTTACCCGTTGTCCGAAGTTACCCGACTCTCCCCTACCGCGTAAAATCAAAATTTATTTAAATTTCAGGTTGCATTCTTGTCAGTCTAACTGAATTGCTGTAGTTTCAGATCTATACGAGCGGTCTCCCACAGTGATCGCTTTCACATACAAAAGTTTTTAAATTTATATATAGGCATAGCCTCGCATAGACCTGGTATGATAAGGCCCATATTTGGCCCCCAGAAAACTCACTTTTTCAAAAGTTCTATTTCGATAACTAAAATGCATTCATAGGAAAGTTCTAACCTAAAAAGTCACAGCAAATACGAAACCAACCAGTTCTTGCATAAAATATTTGTGTTTTTAATCTTGAACATACCCATACCCCCTGCGGATTCTGACGAAAATGACGAATTTGGTAGCCTTTGCGGCTTTCAAAACATATGAGCCCGGCCTCCAGCTCATTTTATATTTTATATGCAAACATAATTTTGATATATTAACTGGCCATGAAAATATTAAATGTGCTGGAGACCGGGCTCTATGTTTATTTTTAACTTTTTGTTACCAAACTGGCAGCGTTTGGAACATTTTCTCCGTTTTCCCTACACAAAAACGCCAATATCTCTTCTCATAGACAAAATAAACATATGTTGTGGGTATTCATTTTCTTAGTTAGAACACAAGGAATGATTTGGTACACATGTCATTTTGATCTGTTGGAATTTTTCGGTTAGCGTATCTGGATTTGCAAACTTGAGTGGGTGGGTACCTTGACAGGCTTTGTGCAGTGCACAGGTAATTAGCTGTGGTATCCAACGTATAAGCATTTCACCAAAAGCCTATTATCAAGAGCTTTCAAAAGCTATTGTAAATGACTTATTTCTTTAAAGGAAAAATTATTAAACTTAGTTTTTCTTGCAATTTTCCTTCATATTATTGAACAAACATAGGCATGTCAGAAATCATATTATTCTGAGAATTAACAAAAGTGAAACATATTATTTCTGTTTGTTCCCATACGCACAAATGATAGGCAATAGAAACCATGCAATTTTAAGAGAATTTGAATGGGGGCCAAAAATGGCCCTTATCATACCAGGTCCTTTGTAAAATAAAATAAAATAAAAGCCTTTGGATGTACGCTTCCCAAGCATCCAACAATAATGATCAAAATAATCAATAGTGTAATAACAACAATGTGACTTGGTTACGATTTAGCTTTGATATTTTTACACAATGTATTATGGTTGTATAAGAAATATCTCACATAAACGCATAAAAATAGCACATATACGCGTTATATAGATCGACCATACTTTTGAAAGAACGGGATTTTTTATGCAGTTTTCAGCAATCTTATTCTTGTGTCCTCTATCACTGCACTAAAAATTAATGCTGTTAAATGTTTGTTTTTTCTCATTTGACCTATAATTCATAGAGGATCTTACATGAGTGCTCATGTGTTATTGAATTTATTAAACGGGTTGGCGTAAAGGATAAGATGCGAGGCTATGCCGAGCATCTTTTCGGTTTTCCCGAACGAGTTTAATAAACTCAATAAAGCAAGATTTTATTTATCATATGACACTAAAATCGCATTCTATAAGCAAATTTCTCATTAAAATATCACGGATTTCACCATTATGGTCGTCAACGCATAACGTTAGGACGTAATTTGCATATTTAATCCACTAGTTGATTATCGGTTTTTAATGCTTGACTTTATTACACTCTCAGATGCGACGGCATATGATAAATGAGCCACGACGCGAGAAAACCAACAATGTGGTTGTACGCCCAGCACAGACTCAGATCAGCCTGGGCATCCGCCCAGTCTGATCAGAGTCTTCGCTGTCCGCATGAAGGTAGCTTAGACCCTTAGCTACCATTTAATCACTTAGGGAATACTCTGCTCAGACTAGACGGATACCCAGGTTGATCTGAGTCTGCGCTGGGCGCACAACCACCTTGTTGGTTTTCTCGCGTCGCGGGTCATGTGTCGTTTATCACAGCTGCAAAAATTAATGTTTTTAATATTATTTTTTTCTTATTTGACCTTTGATTCATTTAAACAGTGGTCAGTTTGACCTCGAAGACCAAAAATTTCTCAGGTCCATATGGTACCTAACATTCCTAAATAATGACTGACAAGAACTGACAGAACAATGATAAAAAACACAAGTTAGTCTTACGCTGACCGTTTATTATCAATGTATGCCTGTCATAAAAAATGACGTGGTAATAGCGTTTTTTTTTTCTTTGTGGGACGAAACTCAGAATTGGACTCAGTTTCGAATTAGACCGCTTTCTGAAAGAAAGGGTCTTGTGTGGAAGGGACAAATATGTATAGCTTCAATATGAAGCATTTATGTTTGTGTTTATTTATATGTTTGCTTGGAATAGAACATTCACATGCAATGCTATCGTCAGTTAATGGCAAGTATTGAAATATTGCATTTAATAACGTTAATAACATCTCTCTGTAAGTTGTGCTGCTCTTTTGGTACTATACGCAAAGTGCCGCGTGATAGAAATTCCCTTGCATTAAAATAAATGCAGTTTTAAAAGAAAATACAATTTTGGAAATGTCTTATCTAAAGGTCTTGAAGATAACGTAAATACTGGTGCAACACGCATTTAAATCCGAGACTAACTTGAGATAATTACGTTATAAAACCTCAATAAAAATAAATAGGATTAATACCATATTTGAGAAAAGTTATTGTCGCTACTATATGTATTAAATGCAAATGAATCTGCTAGAAATGCGTATAAATGTCAATTGTTTTTTGTTTGTTTTTAAAGTACTACATTTCTAAACTAGACTTCCGGTTTCGCTACTATAATTCCATTATTTTCTGTCCCATAACCTTTCAAGGTCGTTGGGGCATCACAGATGACTTCGCAACAATTCCTTTCCACCTTGTCCTGTCTTCAGCTGTCCTAGTTTAGCTGGCAAAGCCCATCTCTGTCCAGTCTTTAATAACCTTCGGTATTATTTCATCTCCTCTCTCTCTCCCTCTAACCCTGCTGTCAAGGTCCAAGTCTCATAGGCATACAGAAATATGGAAATGACAAGGGAGCGCATCAGTTTCACCTTTGATCCAATAGATATGTTGTTAACTCTTTATACTGGCTTCAGCTATGTAAGAGTTGCTGTGGATTGTGCAATCTTGCAATCCTCCGGTTTTGAGCCATCATCTGAGACAACTGCTTCAAGGTTAAAACTTGTTACGGTGCTCAGCTTCTGTCTTCTTATCTTGATCTCCCCCTGGATGTCATTGGCGCTGTTTGTCATCATTTTGATCTTCTCAGCACTGATCTCCATCTTATACCTTGTGCAGGTTTTGTCGAGACTTTCAACTAGGGCTTCTAGTTCCTGCACTTCGTCAGCTTCCAATTTCAAACAGGACTAACTTTACATCAAATCACGAATTTCAAAATTAATCACGGATTTTGTTACATTTACCCATGTAAGGTCTATAGCCGGTTACGTTCTTCTTCTTCTTCTTGTTCTTCTTCTCTTCCTTCTTCTAATTATTATTTGTTTCTGTATGGTGCATACTTAAGGTAATTGTGTGCCTTCTCAAGTAGGGAGTGGGTGGGGGAGCAATTCTGTCATATTTATTTTTGTTTCCATTCTATATAGCTTTAATTCTTAAAGGAATAAATCAAGTCATGACCTCCAAGAGCAGACTATTTCATTCAGGAAAGCATACAGGAAGTCACAAAAGTAATTTCCCTTAAATTTTAGCAGTATACACATACATCTTACATGTAATTACATATAGTGTATTTATCTGTACCTAGTGGTATATAGTTTAAATTAGTTGCATTGAAAATAAAATGGTATTTCACTAGTCATTTATAGTGTAAATAGGTTTTTAACGAGGCCCAATTAATGTATAAAAGGGCTCTTCACTAGTAGCATATGGTAAGAATTGATCTCTCTGATAGTCTTTTATGGTGTAAAATGTTCCCTTCACTGAGGCAATGGTGTGAATTGGTCTCTTTACTATTCTCATATAGTGTAAGATTCACTACACTGTAAGAAATCTGTAGATTTTACGGTAAAATACCTGGCACTCAGCTGCCAGTCCATTGCCAGTTATTTTCACGGGCGTCTGCCTGTAGAACGTTCTTTGAAATCAATTATGGTAGACTTATATTAACTGACCGCACTCGAAAATGCCTTTATAGTGTTGAATGGTTATAGGACCAATACTATATCTGTCTTATTCTACCTTACTCTGCGCTTTGTTCCCTGCCAATGTTTACGGGCGCTCGTAAAAATAACGGGAAACGGACTGGCAGCTGTTTGCCATGTATTCTATTGTAAAATCTACGGATTTTTTACAGTGTATTTTATGTTGGTTTCTTTAGTAGTCGCATATAGCGTAAACTGGTGAAACCTATATTCGCATCTGCAGAAATTAGTTTTTTCACAAAAGTCGCTCCAAGCAGGCACATGACATCGTAATGATTTCGTTCTTAGTACGATATCATTTCGACGTGATCTGCCCGCTGGGGTATATTATAAATAAGTGTCTTTCCTTGGCACAAAAGGCGTAAATTGGTTGGCTAGTTGTTTAGGGTTTAATGACTCGTTGAGACATGTTTCAGTCTATATCGAGCAGGGAGCAAGACAATGAAGATATGGTACACGAGAGTCATGAAAAAAAAAAACATTCCCCACCTACTGCAAGCAAGTCAACCCTTGTCTATGCCCCGGCAATGAAATGTAATCACCTTCATTTCCCGGTCCGACCACCCCAGCTCTAGTCGAAGAAACTGTAGATTAGCATGTTCATTAGTCGCAAATAGTGTAATTTAGTCTCTTCAAAAGTCGCATGTACATGTAGTGTAAATTGGTGTGCCAATAGTCGCATAAATCTTCGCAAGTTGCATATATACATGTAGTGTAAATTGGTATCTCCAATAGTTGTATATAGTGTACATTGGTCTCTTCGCAAGTCGTATATACATCTACATGTAGTGTAAATTGGCCTCATCGCGGGTCACATGCAGCATAATGTATATTTGTTTCTTCAATACTCTCAAATAGTGTAAATTGGTGTCTTCACAAATGGCATTTGATGTAAATTGGTTTCTTTGCCAGTCGCATAAAGTGCAAATTAGTCTCTTCACCAGTCGCAATGGGTGAAAATTGGACATTTAAGTTGTATATTGCATACATTTATCTCTTCGTTAGAAACAAAAACATCGTCATTCGTATACAATGTAAATTGGTTACGCCAGTCGCATGTAGTGTAAATTTGTCTCTTCGTTTGTCACACATTGTATAAATTGGCTTCTTGACTAGTCACATGGAATGTAAATTGGTTTCTTCTCTAGGCGCATGAATTGTATTTTTCACTAGTCACATTTGGTGTAATTTCTGGTATTTACCGGGGAAAAAATATTTTTCGAGCTAGAGCAAACAAAATTAAATTCATGGAACTCCCTATTCGTTTCAGCTGCAATTACTGTCTCCAAATATCTGCGAAAATAAAAACTGCATTACAGTATAATAAGTTAGCCTAATTATAATCTTTTTTCTCATACATGTAGATGGGTGTTATTCATTCAATCTGACGTATTTATCATGATGTACAGCCCTGCTGACCTATTCTTTTGACCACCTTTAGTACAAATGAGGCGTTTATGGGGACATTTATCTTTTTTTATTAATTACCTCACTTTACCGTACTTAAGCAATTCATACAGACCCCATATTTGAACGCTCTGAAAGAGTGGTTCGATAAAGGTCTTCAATACATGTATTTGCCTTTCCCCGATATTAATTTGTACAGAGAAAATTTAGGATAATAGCTATAATTGAATGGGATGTCTGAATGTTTAGTGCAAAGCTGTCATCACTGGTTGTGTCCTTTGCTTTATATCACACATTTAGTACTAATAATTTATGCAAGGGGCGATCAAATATTCACGGACAAGTGCTGCAAATATCATGAATATCAGGTCGAAATATTCGCACACAAAGTACCAGTATACATGTAAATACGAAGGGTGTTCGGTAAAAAAATGAAAATAAACACCTTACTCATTTAGGTCATACAACTCCTATCTATATAGTGATTAAAGGACAAACATATGATATAGAGGATATTTTACTTTTTCAGTTTAGGATCAATTTTTATTTCACCGAATGAACACAAAAAGCAGTATTTTCACGAGTGGCGAAGTCACTCGTGAAAATATCACTTTTGGTGTTCATGAGTGAAATAAAAATCGATCTTACACTGAAATAGTCAAATTTTCTGTTTCTTTTATGCTTTAAAATTGCAATAATTCAGTTTATTCCAACGCGTCAGCCTTCACGATAGAGACACAACTTTTTTTCTAGCCGTTTCGCGTCATTTTTGATGCTTCCAGCGTGTTTTCAGGGTATGATATTGGTTGTAAACATGATATGCAACTTGAATATAGCTTAAACCTTCATTTTTATAATCAGATCGCATGAAATTTGCCTCGAAATATTGCCTACAGGAGACTTAGGCGGCCTGACGTCGCGTGCTGTAACAATTACTTTGGCGCCTTAAGTGACGTCATTAACGTCGTAATGATGTGCAAACGTGCTTGACGTAATGTATGTCAAGCTGAATAAGGTTTAATCAATTAATCAACAAATAACGTAGACTATTTCACAAAAATTCTATTTTTGAAACAGTGAAATCTAAAGTGACAATGTCACGTGAGATTATCAGTTTCGATTTCACCGAGAAAGCTTTCATTGAAAAGCATAAAAGAAATATATATACCCGTAAACACTGTGTAGGACATATTTTGCTATGCTTACGATGGCAACGATGCTTTAACTTACAGAGAGTTTAATGTCTCAACTTTTAAGTGTTCATGTGTAAAATTGTAAACAGAGTTACTCCTCTTTACACATCCTCAGTAATGAGTTAATAGCACAAGTAGTACATGTAAGACAACACGAAAGGATAGTTCTTTCCAAATTAAGAGGTCACGAAGTAATCTTGACCTAATAAATTGTTATAAACATCTTTTTTACCAATTTTCTATTTCTTATATATGCTATACGTAAAACGTACATGAGAAGTAAAGAGAACCAACAAACAAAACTAACCGATTCATTGAAGACTGCATACAAGCGGACACAACAAATAATTTTATCGACAAGCCACAAAGAAGACATCGCCTGTAAATGCAAGGGGTGTGAAGAGGGGGGATTACAATGTCAGCCCTCGCCCTAGCTTTCGTCGTGAATCCTGTGACATTTATATCGGTCCGCATGAAGGTCGTTTAGCTCATCAGTGAATCATCACAGTAAACACATCCCAGCAGGCACACAATGTTGAATCAACCTTGATTCAACCTTGCTTCAACGTCGTGACGTTGAATCAAGGTTGAATCATGATTGATTCAACCTTGTGCGTCGTGACGTTGAATCAAGGTTGACTCAAGGTTGATTCAACCTTGTGTTCCCAGTGGTATAAATCAAGAAATAACACTGCGATGAAACAAAGGTAAGGAATAAACAGAAGGATGAAAACTGGGACTCTTGGGCAAATGAAAACCACTAGTGGAACCCTGGACGAGTCCCACAAAACCTTTATAACTGGTTTTTGCTATGTAACGTAGGTTGGGTTGCTGTTGTGTTGATGCGTCTGCCGAAACAAGATTAGATATAAGCCGGGGGTTTAACATGATCGGAATCATATGTGCATGAAAGTTTATATGAATAAATTTTATTGAAATAAACAAGTAATAATAAACTACTGCAATAGCACCTTTCTGGGAACTTTTTGATCACCCCTTGTATAAGTTTTATAGTACTATTAATTATACATTAGATTTGTATGGTACCGCTTAACCACCGAATCACGTACAAGTAGGCCAAAATGATCTGGCAATTATATGAGGCAATTTATTTCCTGGTTACATGACATAAAATCGCCAGCACTCATAAAGTTTGGTGGTTATATTACTCATAGAATCTCAGAAATGTCGGTCATCCTCACTAATGATGATAACATGGTTTCCTGGAATGAAATCTTGATACATTTGTTGAATGCAGTGATGAAAGCTGGCGGCAGCAGGACCCACGGAAGCCTAAATATGCTGAAATAAGATTCTTCGGGGTATCGTTAAAGTTTTAAAAAATGGGGCACCTAAATAATTATCGTTTTCGTCATAAAATAGTCAACTCCCGACATCTCGAACGCTGATATCTCAAAGTGTCTTCTTATATCAAAGAATGTATTTCTTATTTTTATGAACATTGCAACTCCTGTTATCTCAAACTACTGATATCTCAAAGTAAATTTTCTGGTACCAGAAAATTTACTTTGAGACATCAGTAGTTTTTTTTCTCTGAAATTCGACTTCGAGATATCAAGAGTTAATTGTAGAGCAATTGGGTTTTACAAGACAGTGAGGCGTCTAAAAGATGCAGATAGAAATGCAAACAATGAACACCCTGACCAGACTGCTCCTTTAGAGACCTACATGAAAAGAATATACCCATGCATGGATTAGTGATCAGATGTATGAACTGGTAAAACCTGGTAGCACTGGAGGACACGTGAATGCCAGTAATAGATTGAAATCTGCAATGGCATATAGTTGGTGACAAAGTTTCGTGGCACACAATTTTAAATCGAAAATGTATTTTTACACTGTTCGTCTGATTTACAGAGTTTAAGAAAAAATACAATTTCAGTCTAACCAGAAATCACTTACAGTAAACACTCGATATCTCAAAGTCAAAGTTAATCCCAACTTCTGATATCTCAAAGAGAATTTTCTGGTCCCAGAAAATTCACTTTTAGATACCAGTAGTTTGAGGTAGATCTAGCAGGAGTTGAAATGTAAAGTAAACAGGAAATATGTCCAAACTATATTCTAATATAAGAGGGTACTTTGAGATATCTGTGTATGGGAGTTAACTGTATATTGGGTAGAACAGTCGTAAGGCATTATTAGGATTTCTTGTACAAATACAAATATACGAGGATCGTCCGAAAGGTTTTGTCACTGTACACATAAATTTGCTCACAGACGTGCTGGCTTATCACTGTTTGCAACACTCAAAAGCACAATCATTCACCATGCACATGGTAAAAGGATGCCATTTGGATGAGTTATAAGCTGCAATACAGACCTAACTATTGATGATGGCCTATTTTCATGATTTTTGTGTTTATGCTTGATTGTGAGTCATGCTGCATATCTCATCAACTACCTGTCTCAGGATTCTGATTTGTTTTGGGATTTCTGTCTGTTATATTCTGTCAGAGAATGCATAAAAATCAGCAACTTCTGTCTATTATATGCGACGCAGATGACTGATATCTATGATGTGACAGAAAAAATGTTGAAATTCATTGTCACATGATTGTCAAGGAACCACTGTGCCGTCATTTTAGGAAGCTTTATTGAATGTTTGATTCAGATCACATTGCCATGACCTACTTCAGAAAATATGTGTTTTAGAAGTAGAAATATTGTACATCTATGAAGTTATAGTACTTAAAACATGACCTAGTCGATTTTCGTATGGCGTTGTTTGCGTAATGTTCAGATTACGAAATGCTATAAACAAAATAAAATGCACAGACTAACTTTGTGAGTTTTCGCTGTGATTATTAGTATCTGGAAAATCGTAGGCACCGGGTAGCGGTAACAGGCATCGCTTATTTGGGCATTACTGGAGTTGTTTCTGCTAATTTGTCAGTAGGGTGGGGGCACCCTTCTTTTAAAGCAGATTGTGAAAGTTTGTCAGTGATACAAGGATCAATTTTCTACAGCTATGTGAAAAAAAGAGGCTTTCTGAATGTCTTTTATTTTAGGTAAATATCAGCTCTCGTTTTCGATATATAAAGCCAGTGACAGAGCTATTTGGACGACTCTCGTATATACCAACTCACTGATAATATACAAGCTCAATGATGACAACAGGCGGTCACTTATGTCCTTAAGTCACAAGAGCTGTTGGCTATTCTCATTGGTCGTAGGTTAATGCAGCGCAAATTAGGCTATCTATTATATAACAGACCACTTACCTTACTTTTAACCTGCTAATTTTCCACAATGTATTCTTTCGTCATTCATTTAAGGCGCGTCCATTTGTCATTTGAAAGGTTGTTTAGAGGGGAAACCGCTAATTAATTAGTTGCTCTTTCTTTTAGCTTTCGAGAATATTTTCAACCTGTCATTCCTTTCGTTAAAAATAGTAGTTACTCGTCGATATAAAGGCAGGTGATCCCAGGTGGAAAGTTATTCTCAAAAGATACATATACGATACATATACGAACAAATAATTCGTTTTGTATATATTACTATGTTTTGTTTATTTACCCATTTTGCTTCTAAATTTTAATATAATGTTTACTTGCATATAAATGCATATCTTATAGACGGCTTTAATTATTGGGGGAGGGGGGGGGGGGATAAAATAAAATAATAAAAAATAAAATCATAAATAAATAGATAAATAAATAATTCGACCCCTTTGCCATTTGTATAGGGGAATTCAATCGATTCATAGAATGCAGTATTTATTGTAGCAGCAGAGCGTGCATTGTAGGGTAAAGTGTTACTTCGGACAGCAGGTAAAATCGGACAGTGACATTGTTTCCTTTACATGTGAGTTGTTTGGAATTACAACAAATTAACTAGAAAAACAGTGAAACCGTCTCATCTTGATTTTCACTGTTTGCAAAGGTTTGTCCAAATTTACCCGCTGTCCGAAGTTACCTGACTTGACCCTACCTTTACGTGTCAACATAGTAACCTCAATGCATTTAGCCCATGTTTCCTTCAGACCGTCTATACCTTAAAATTAGAAATATTCAGTTTGATTCTCAAACCAAGACTCTGCAGACGCTCACTTCATCACCATCAGGCGGTACAGGTACTTCTGTTGTGATTCCTCAATGTTTCATGTTCTTACATGAATGCCTGCTTCATGAATGTGAGTAGTCTTCCACACTGTAAACAAAATCCATAGATTTTACGGTAGAATAACTGGCAACCAGCTGCCAGTCCTTTTCCCGTTCTTTTTTACGGGCGCCCGTAAAAATTGCAGGAATAATCAAGCAGTGTAGGGCAGAACAGAACGGTAGTCACTTTGGTCAGATAGCCCTTCAACAATATAAAGTTATTTTCGAGTGCGGCCAATTAACATTACACTTCCATTTCGTGATTTCCAATAATGTCTTACAGGCAAATGCCCGTAGAAATAACGGGAAAAGGTCCGGCAGCTGGTTTCCAGTTATTCTACCGTAAAAGCTATGGAATGTTTTATAGTGAAGCAATATGGTCACCTGAAAAGCTGCCCACTTTGCCTTCTGTTTGTTTTAGAATCATAGAAACCAGGTAAAAATAAATGCTACTGCTGTTTTTGATTGGGATAGCTGAATGGCCACCTGTTTGCATATAAAAACCAGTAAACTTGATATGTTTCGGCTAGCAGCGTCTGTTCGGATTCTGTACTGTTTACCTATGTCCTATATATGGGAATCTAGGCATAAATATGTTAAATCAAGGGGGTGTTGCCTGACTCTTGTTCAAAGATACCATTTTGTTATGAAGATCACAATTTCTATTTCAGAGATGCGGAATAATTGTGCCTTAGAGGGAGGCTTCTGTATAAATATAATACCACCACCACCGCCCCGGCGTTTGCAGAGAAGACGGGGACCAGGACGGGGACGGGGACGCATGCCTAGAACAAAAACAAAGAAAGGGACCCGTAATAACCGTGGAAGAGGGGCTGCCGGGGCCGGAGCAAGACCTGGACCTGGTATGGCTATTTTATAGTTTTCGCAACGATCTTAAGTTAAATGGGTACAATTTCAAGGGGAGCAACTCTGCAATTTTCATTTTAGCCTCCATTTTCTGTAGAGGTCGACTTTCAAGGAATAGAGTTCCTCCCAAAGAGCATTTGAGTCACGACACGACAAAATCAACAATGTGGCATGTGTGCCCAGCAAAGACTCACGTCAGCCTGGGCATCCGCCCAGTCTGATCAGAGTCTTTGTGGTCCAAATGGTCATCCTACAGCAAAGCAAACGCTGGCCAGACTGAGCGGATGCCCAGACTGATCTGAGTCTTCGCTGGGCGCACATGCCACTTTGTTGGTTTTCACCTTCCTAGGCTCATTTGAGCCGCGACACGACAAAACCAACAGTCTGATCAGAGTCTTCGCTGTCCGCATGACGGTAGCTAGTGCCTTTAGCTACCCTTTAAGCGCTTAGCAAAGAGTCTGATCAGCCTGGTTGGATGCCCAGGCTGATCTGAGTCTGCGCTGGGCGCACAACCACATTGTTGGTTATGACTTGTCTTGACTCATTTGTTTTCTTTTAAAGTTGATCCCATTTTAAAAGTGCGGTATCACAGGCTATAATCGAATTCGCTAATTTTCGCTTCCTGCAGAGACTGTACATCATATTTGGCTTCCGCCGAGACTGTCCGTGATCTCTTGCACTTTTTGCTTGAATGTCCAGCCTTCGATGCCATTAGACAAGATATGTTAAATGAAATTACAAGTATTACGAATCCAACTATCGATATATTACTGTTTGGAAATACGGCACTAAATGACGAAGCCAGCTCAAATATATTTAGATCTGTGCAGAAATTTACCCAAAGAAGTAAACGTTTTAATGCCAAACAGTCTGGCAATGAACAAGATTAAGAGTTACAATCATATCAATTTTAATGTATTAATGTGATATCATGGTGTAGCTTTGTGTAGCCATACCAATGAATAGCTCGTCGCTACGATGTGGGTTGTGAATGGTTCGACCCGTAATGCCCTATGTGACCTATAAGGGGTTCCCGATGTTCGTGGGTTCTTGTCGGAGACCTGAGGCATACTTATACAAGAATATGTTGGGTATATATGAATTGGAACATGTATTTATATTTTGTCAATGATCCTTTATTTTCATTTTTCATTCTGCTGACACTCTGTAGATGTTCCCTGTGGTGGTAAATTTGGTATATTTGACTCCACTTACCGGATTGTATTTGCTCCAAATACTCGTGCACCGATTCTGTTCTTTTCTAGTAAATGATTTATTCAACTTTGAACCTGCAAATGTATTTTTGATGTGTCAGGTTATACAGTAGAAATCGCCGAAAAAGGTGCAGATGCAGATCCGGATTTTTCAGGTAGCCCGAGTGTGTGGAGTAAATGTGAACTATTTTCATACTCACGATTTTGTTAAACATCATGTTTGATCATGTTGATAACCTATAGTTTCATTGTACTGAACGATCACTATACTTGATAATTTGAGATTATTTATGGGAGATGAATTCATATAAGCCGAATGGCTTTTTTCAGATCCCTTCATATATTTATTGCTAAATATTTACTTTGTACTTTGTATGATTGACTTATGATTGTGAAATATATGATGAATAAACGTTTAAACCAAAACAACAACCGTTTAAATCTTGTAGAATGTGAAGAATGGTTTTTCAAAGTAATGCAAGGCAAATAGATTGTAAATGTAATTTTTTAAAATATGCCACCCCTCTTGTATTTAAGGTGCTGTTAAAAAGAAACCTTTTGCAATTTTTTTGAAACTTCCACCGAAAGCTAGTGAATGACAACTAATTACTTTCGCGTTAAGCATGCATGCGCAGATTCACTAGAAGTATCTTAGGCTCAGAACTTTTCAATCATCCTTCGTATGACGAGTAGATGTAGGTGCAATGTAAAAAAATCCGTATATTTTACGGTAGAATACCTGGCAACCAGCTGCCAGTCCATTTCCCGTTATTTCACTATGAAGGTATTTTCGAGGGCAGTCAGTTAGCATAACTCTACCAAATCGAGATTTATAAAAAGCTTTTACAGGCAGGCGCCTGTAATAATGACGGAAAAAGGACTGGCAGCTGGTTGCCAGGTATTCCACCGTAAAATCTTCGGAAATTGTTACATGTAACAGTGTATTTATGGAGGCAGTTTTTATTGTGTTCGTTCCAACCTGTTCATATGTTTGCAGTGAAGTTAATTTGAGTTTTTAAATTGAGAACTAGAAACCGTGTGTTCTAATGTCTTTTTTATATATTAATCAACATAATGATATGTACGGATTTATACGAACAATAGCTGCATTTCAACTTAATGAAAGACGAGAAAAGCAAACAATATGAAAATCCGATTTTACTTTTCAGGGGCAGCTGCACCAGGTCCCGCCTATCAGCCACAGCAACCAGCATGGCAACCACCTCAGCAACCTCGACAACAACAAAACAGTTTCTTTTCTGGTTTTAATCCCCTGTGGTTTATGTTTGGTACCCGAAAAAAGAGACAGGCAGCAGAGCCCCCAGAGCCAGGGGAGATCCCGAGAATTCGACGAAATGAAAATGTGGGCGCCTTCCTGAACACACACTGTAGGTCAACAGAGTTCGACTTCAGTTGTCAGAGACAGGGCGGGGTTTGCTGTACTCCAATTCCATAGATGACGCTGCTATGTAGCGCAACCGAGTAAGTGTTGAATAAAGTCATAATAATGATAATAATAATAAATAGAGGATCTTGTAAACACTCGTGGTCATTTCATATGAAATTTACTAAACGAGCCTTCATACTGTTTATCATATGACCCTTTAAAATGGGATTTCAACGCCTTAAAACTGAACATTATTTCATTAAAAAACGCATTGTTGACATGGACGTTGTCAATGACGTTACGTGTACGCGCCAAAGTGTTATTTCACGTGTGGTCATACGATTTTTATGACACGACGTTATCCACCAAATAACAGCGACGTCATGTGATAATTATAGGTTATTGAATTTATATTGGGAAATATTCGGCACGAGTTCATATGGCGAAGGAGTGCGTCGCCGCCATATGAACGAGTGCCGAATATTTCACAATATAAATGCAATAATCTTTTTATTATATACCTTTATCATTCATCAGCTAGTTTCAGCTGTGTTGTTTACATAAGAATCAAAATAAATATCAGCATATCAATCCACAATTTCTTGAAATTCGAAATATCATTATGCAGTTCAGTGTCTTCATAAGTGCTAAAAGCCACGCCCGATGGCGCGAAAGTGAATATGACATAATAGAATAGTACGTGACGTCAGTAAACAAATGTTGACGTTAACAAGAAGTGGGCGCCATTTTCCATTTCTACTCTCTGCAAATCTTAGGAAATTCTCCATTATTATTCCCAGACTATGCCGTAAAAGATTGACATATCAAAGGTAAATCATATTTGATTGTTTCTCTGCAATTTATACAGCGAAACTGACAGCAATGTCATCATTTTACTCGGTTTGTGATTGCAGTCGACAACAAAATGGCTGCCACCTTTTTATCCTCTCAAAACAAAAATAGTTCTGGTGAACGTGGCTCCTTAACTCCGTGCAATATGCACTTGACTCCGCGAAATATTTATAGGTTATTGAATTTATATTTAAGGAATGAATTTCATTTTTCTGAGGTTTATCGAAGTGTAAACTACATTGGGTCACGTGCAAAGTGAATGAACCCCGAAGGGGTTCATGTAAACTTTGCAAGTGACCCAATGTAGTTTACACTTCGATAAACAACAGAAAAATTAAGTTCATTGCTTATATTTACATTCGTTTTAATCAAATATTTCATGAAAAATCTTATATAAGCACTCAAATTGAAGCAGTAAAACATGTACACGCAGTTTTTCTGCTAACAGCAGAACAGCAAGCATGACGTCATAACGTCGCTGACGTCCTATCAGATTGTAGAGAGCCATTGTTTATTTTGACGTCATTGACGTCGCGTGTCTCAATGTAATTATTGGAATGTAAACTACATTACGTTCCAATGGTTTACTATAGGGCTTTTCAGTAAATACGAGGGGTGTTCGAAAAGATTTGCAAATGGCCTCATGACTTTGTTTAGGGACAAGCTGGGTACAACTGCTTTGCATTCACTAAAAGCACTGCATTTTGGCTTTAAGATGATACCAAACACTATACAAAGACACTTTTCCTTATTGAGTTACAACTCATTTTAATAGGTCCCAGTCATACCACTGGGCTAATTTTATATATAAAATCTTTTCAGTGTTACGCATTCAAGTCGAATATCCTTGTAAATACAAAATTAATTTTTGTCATTTGCTTGTCCATCGTTTTCTACAATATCCATACAGAAGTTAGAAGCTTTGCAACTGTTATCGATTTATTCCTTGCAAAGCAATGCGCAGTTCTAATGACGTTACTGAAATTTACGTCAACGTCATTTTTGAAAGCTTGCAGACGCTTCGTTTGTGGTATTAATTTGAATTTATTGACAGGTTTTCATTGACCCATGTAAATGCTCTTGCTAGCAAGATTTTGAATGCTAATACACTTGTTTTCATTACAAAATCATCAAATTTTGGTAGAAAGTGTGAAATTGCCACAACGTAAAGTACGGATAATCCGTATTTCCGGGCAAGTAGGGAACCTATATTAAAAATAATTTCCGCGATATTTACAGGACAGCATTGTCTGGGCAGTGTCTTTAATGAACAAAGATAAAGAAAAATCAAAGACTGCTGATATATAAATTACGGCCTACTAAAGTAAAATTTTGCAGTGTCTTTAGGGTATACCTCTTTCAAAGAAGATAAAAATGCAACCTTTTTTAAAAAAATGCACCGGTTTTTCAGACTTCTCAACGCATATCATAATTTTATGTGTTTCTGCAATCAGAAGTTCTGTTTGTTTGGTGATTATCGAGAAATTACGTCATTTGCAAAACTTTTCGAACACCCCTCGTACACCAAGAATGTAAATATTGTGAAATATTCGGCACGAGTTCATATGGCGAAGGACGCACGAGCTTGCGAGTGCGTTTCCGCCATATGAACGAGTGCCGAATATTTCACAATATAAATTCAATAACCTTTTTATTATATACCTTTGATACAAATCTGCAAGTTTCGTCAGAGCTCTGTCTGTACGAAATCAAAATATCATATCGGTAGAGCAACCGCAACTTGTTTTAAATTTGAAATAATATTATGCCATTTCGTGTCTTCATACTCGCTAAAAGCCACGCCTGATGGCGCGAAAGTATATATGACGTTACGTTATTGGACGTGACGTCAGTAAACAAACGCTGATGTTTACAACAACTGGGCGCCATTTTCGAGTCTTACTCTCAGCAGCTCTGACGAAAATCTCCCTTATTATCGCAGAATAGTAAACAAAAGAGTGACGGATCGAAGGTAAATTATATTTAATTGTCTTTTATGTAATTAACACGCCTAAACCGAGACTAGTGTCATTATTATACTCTTTTTTGAATTGCAGTCGACGACAAAATGGCCGCCAAACTTTTCTTCTTTCAAAACAAAAGTAGTTCTTGGGAACGTGACTCCTTAACTCCGTGCAATATGCACTTGACTCCGTGCAATATGCAGAAAATATTGCACGGTTACTCTAATGTAAAGTGAATGGGGAACTTTTTAGGTATATAATAAGAAAAAAAATTGCACGGTTACTCCAATGTAAAGTGAATGGGGATCTTTTCAGGTATATAATAATACCATTTATCACATGACTTCGCATATGAAAGTATAATAAAGCCATGCATTAAAATCGATAATCCACTAGTGGATTAAATGTGCAAATTACGTTGTACATAACGTTATGCATTTACGCCCATAAAAACGTAGCGTTTCTTACAGCGAAATCGTGACGTTTTAGTGCAAAATTTGCAAATAAAATGCGATTTTAGTTCATATGGTAAACAGAATCTTGCATTCGTGCCCCTGTATTATTGAATTTATTAAACTCATTGGGGAAAACCGATAAGATGCTCGGCGTAGCCTCGCATCTTATTTTTTGTTCCCAACTCGTTTGATAAATTCAATAATACATGAGCACTCAAATGAGATTCTCTATAAACCTTTTAAAATTGGGACGCCCTAAAATACCGTAATCATCCTAAAATGGACGAATTTGATTATCAATGTCCTACTGAGGCGTCCAAATGATGTGGAAGAAAGAGCAATCAGTGTAGGCTCTGATCAGACTATTCATTTAAGAACAGCCTAATTTCGATTTGCACTGTCTGTCCAGACCTATTTGTCCCAATACTTAGAACTTTTACGTTATTTAAGAATTGAAGTTTGATTTTTCAGCGTTCATCGTGTGATGAAGCCAGTGGGCGGAGCTAAAATTCCATAAAGCGTGAAGCGCTTCTTGTACGAGGGTCATCCAATAAGTCCTGCAAACGACCAAGTTTTAGGCAAATGATAATTAAAAACGAATCAAGCAATTCACTTTCCTAAATTGTAGCTTCCCTTCTTTCCAGTCAACAATTTCCAGAAACGCCATGATCTTGCAAATGGCGTTGCTAGGCAACTTAAGAATACTACCATTATGGGTGCGGCGGTGCCTTCTAGTTGTCTGTTTAAGATCCCCTAGCTTAGTTCAGAACGCTTGTGAATATCTGAAGATTGCTGGGAGATACGAAAAATAATACTGCGGTATGTACACGGTACCAAGGTAAAGATATTGCCGTCAGTCAAGATATCATTATTGTTCGAAGGAAGATCACCATGGTTTTCGGGTAGCTAAAATATCATATAAAATGAGTATATGAAGAAGAGGTATTCACAGCACATGAAGTATTTCCTAAACTGACGTTAATTTGTTATCAAAGAATAGTCCTGAGATACTGAAATGTAGATATTAGAGAAAATAGTAGATTCGAGCCTTGTTTAATATCGTTTGCAGCCTTAAGAAACCAGAGGTTAACGTCAAAAACTAGAATTTTGCTAAAATTCTGAAATATTCTCTTGTTGCCTAGCAACCACATTTGTTTGGTAATGTGAAACAATAAATGTCTCTTATTTGAGTTCTTAAATATCAGGCGATTACTTTAGAATATGAATTCTTGTAATTTGGAAGAATTATAAACATATATGCAGGAATCTTCTCCCCCTCACCTCTTGTAAAAGACGTCATGTTTGTGCAATTTCACCGCCGGTATCGCTTACACCTTTGCATTCAAAACTCTCTCATATCTGAGAAAGGAATGTCACATGTATGATTTTTATCACATAATTGTGTTATATACGTAAGCTGTTAATGGTGTAATTTGATTACCCTACCTCAATTAATAAAGCAGTAATGACGGCGTTTGCAAGACTTATTGGATGACCCTCGTAGAATTTTATCGACGAACACAGGCTTCTTCATACGACGAACGCTAAAAGATCAAATTCTTATTCTTATGTTTACCAGTCAGGTACATAACCTTTAAAAGTTAAAAAATATATAACTTGAAGCAGTTATAATTTTTTATGACTATAGCAAAAGTAACCTGTTTAAGTTAAAGTGTCTTTTTTCACCTTCATATTCTGGAGTTACAACAATTTTTATGGACAGTTGGGTAATTTTCCCTGAAAGATCTCTTACATAACTTTATGATTAAGCAATAAAATTCTGTACGCATCGTCTAGTACGCAAGGCCCTTGAAGATCAGGAAATTAGCTACTTTTTAACTTACAACAGTTATTTATTTGGAGATTGCAAATCTGACCTTGGCCTAAATAATTTCAGACATAACCTAAATAAGTTATTTTCTACAGCCTCACTTTGAAATTAGTGGTAAATAGGATAATTTTTAACTGCTTCAAGTTATATTTTTATTAACTTTTAAAGGTTATGTACCTGACTGTTTACACTTTATTTGAGACCCTTCCTGTACCGTTTTCATGGTAATTTAAAGTAATTTAGTACCGACGTGTTCGGCCATGACGTTTAACAGTCATTGCCATAACATGGCGTAAATCGAACGTTACGTAGACCAATCAAGACGTTTGCTTACCTTAGACGTCGCTTAACGACAACGTCACATGATCAGTTGTCGCTCATCGGTGCATGAAACCAGTTGCTCTTAAACGTTTAATATGGTCAGTCAGTGGCAAGTGTAAATACATGTATAATGTGATAATGATAAATAAAATAAGATTGCATTGTTATCGCACTTGTTTTAACAAGCAGGTGCGCAAAAGCAGTCAATCAGTTTTTCCGTCTGTTCGTTTGTCTGTTCTAAAGTGTTTAAATCTCATTTATGGCCATACTGGCACTGGTCTGGCATTCGAATCAGACAACGAAGGCAACGTATATGCCAACGAAAATTTCTGACCATAAAACTCGATGTTTTCGCATACTCTTTAATTTAGTTACAAATTATCATTCTTACGGACCCGGCTGTTTGTTTCGTTTCTTAGTCAGAGCAGTGTTGTTTGTTTTGTTTTGTTTTCGAATAAAATTTGTCTGGTAAAAAAACACGAAGTAAAAATAATGTTTTCACCAGTTTTTTGTCATGACCATAACACCGAATTAGTGAAAAAACAACAACTTTTTTGTACCGTATGTATACTAGTCGTTATTTGTTCAAAAACTGGTCTTACTTTGATGTCTCTCAAACTGTAGAGTCGGTAAGAATGATAAATCGAATTAAAATAAGTAATATGTGAGAAAAAAAATCAAATTTTATGGTCAGACATTTTCGTTTGAATGTACGTTGCCTTCTTTTCCCGTGATGAATGCTAGACCAGTGAGATACTGAGAAACAGTAAAATTGGCTATTGTCAAACTAGGCTCCTGCAGGCTTGGTTCTAACAGTGCATACCATTTTATGATCTACGTTTCAAGATCTAATGGCTGTGTTTTGCGCCTGTCAATATTATTATACCTCTATCGTCATGTTAAATGCCATGTCTGAGGGCCGGCAATCATCAAAATAGGCAAATGCATTCTTACCTGAAGGACTCTAGGAATCTAGTTTCATTCTATGATTTCAAAAAATATTTGAATCTCTAATGAGTTTTGACAGTATTGCCTGTTAATATGCCGTCAATCAAAGGATTTAGCTTCGTTGCTGGGTATAGGTACATCTAGCAATCCGGCATACGCGTCATCGAGAAGCAGCGTGTTGCTGCATCACGTTAGGACATTGCTACATGAACCGCGATATCACAAAACCAACAAAGTGGCACGTACCCCTAGCAAAGACTCAGATCAGACTGGGCGGCTCAGCCTGGGCAGCCGCCCAGTCTGGTCAGAGTCTTTGCTCTGGGCTTTTACAGGATAGCTAAGGATCTAACCTAGCTCTAATGCGGGCAGCGATGACTCTGATCAACCATGGCATATGCACAGGCTGATCGGAGTCTTCGCGTCTTCGCTGGGGATACATGCCACTTTGTTGGTTTCGTCATATCGCGGCTGAATTATGTCTGATGAATCAGATTCTTTTGCGTCAGTTTATGGCTACGGTATGCGTGAAAATATCATTCGATTACACCTAACCGATGTCTGGATGGTATATCCACTCATCTTAACTTATTTTGGACTATTTCTGTTAGGTTTATATGAGCCGCGACACGAGAAAACCAACAAAGTGGTTGTGCGCTCAGTGCAGACTCAGATCAGCCTGGGCAGAAGCCAAGTTTGATCAGACTCTTTGATAAGTGCTCAAAGGGTAGCTTAGGGCCTAAGCTACTTCAATGCGGACAGAGAAGACTCTGATCAGACTGGGCGGATGCCCAGGCTGATCTGAGTCTGCGCTGGGCGCACAACCACATTGTTGGTTTTCTCGTGTCGCGGCTCATATATTTTCTGTCACTCAAAGCTCGAAATCCTTAATAATGGAGGCAAAGAACAGTCCCGCGACATATTTGCATCAAGTTAATTTTAGCATTCGTGATGAACTTATCAACATGTGGCCTTTCTAATGAATTACCCTGTCAGAAATTTAAGACATTTTTCCGCCTTTTGCTAAACAGCTTGACTTTTTAAGGCCAAGCATTCATTAATCGTTGCTAGTTTATAACAAGGAATTTCGGACTATGGTACATGTAGTTACTACTAGCATCGTGCAAAACACGGAATTAACAGACTTGAGAATAATTATTTGTTTGAGGAAATCTGAAGTCTCTGTTGAAAGAATTTCAGATTGTCATTGAAAAATTTGCGGAGCATGGCATACATTGTTTGCCATGCTCCAGAACCAATGACCTCACATATCTATTACAGTAGCAACCGAATAACGTTTTCAAGGTCGTAGCTACAGTACAGACAACATTAAAGCTTCCCATAGTGCCATTCAGCGGTAGGGGCGGTCCCGATCAGCCGTCGTTCCCACGCCATTACCGCGGCATTACCATTCCACGCCATTCCACCATTCCACACCATTCCATTCCACGCCATTCCATCATTCCATATTGTTCTGGGAACGCCATTCCGGTTAATTCCATTTTTCGTTTCGTCCGAAATAAAAATCCGGTTGTGGAGTAAAGCCTTGCCCTATTAGCAGTCTCGTCAGGGTCTTCAAATTACCGTAAAATGCAAAAAAAAATGGGAAAGACATGCAGGAATAAACTGTATAGACACAGGAACAGTCTGACAAGGTATTTCAATATTACCACACGTCTTTTAATTTTGATTACACGGCACCCTAAAGACCAATTATTGGAATTTTCAGATTTGAGATAAGAATTCACATCTTTCATACAGGTAAAGGCGACACTGAACACATTTTTCGACATAGCGCAATCATAATCACTGCGATGAGAGAATCATGTGATCAGGTGTAAGATCTGGGAAAGGGCATGTGTAATTGACATAGACTATGTGTTTTTTCAATCGTAAAATTATGCTTGCTGTAACATAATAGACCTAAAGAAGCGGTCTGATTATGGCTTCCAAAGTACCGTTAAGTTGAAACGATTAAGATATATCGGAACAAACCATGTAGATTAAACTATTTAGAGCTGAGCTGTGTGGACGGTATATATGACCGGTAAACCCCGAGCATTGGGACTGGCATGCCTTCTTGAAGAGAACAGACGTACAGGAACAGTTTGATTACGGTGGTCCACAATGATATAAAACTTCCGAAACCTTAACCTTAAAGGCCCCATTGCTCTATCGGCATGAAATATTTTATCGTGAGGTGTCGCTGCAAGTTTCTCACTACAGTTTCGCCAGTGATTATGATCGTGATTGGCCGGCTTTGAAAAATCAAAACGTCAGTCTGTGAGTTTCTCATAATTAAGATTTTTAAAAATAACTAGGTCATTTTAGTTGCCAACTAAATGACCTACTTTCGATTTCACACGCTTTGTTTCATGGTAAAAAAACAAGGTACAAGAGATAAAAATACAAGGTATAGGAGTTTAGCAGGTGATAAAAATACAATGTACAAAAATGTAAGGCAAGGATTCCATTGATTGTGCCGCTGTTGCATTATTTCATTGCTTAACGGGGAACCAGAGATGAAAACAGTATTTTTACGGAGAGACATATCTTTTTTTTCAAAATACCCTTTTTCCTTCTTTTTTGCCAGTTATATGATATAAAAAAAACACATTAACCGACATATTATCATCAATTCTGAAGGCTGTACAGGTTTATTTCGACTATTTTTACCACTGGTAGGACTATGGAGACTTTAAATGTATAGAATAAAAGAAGCAGTCTAATTTAATGGATCTAAAGCTCCGTAAAAAGTATTGTGACAACAGGACAGACATCGGGCAAAACTTTGACATTTTTTGTACCGTAAAGTTCTACATACTGCGACAGACAGAAGAGATTCGACCGAGCTGTCTGATCGTGGTGTTAAAAAAATACCATAAATGCTGGGACGGACACGTCTGATCAAGAAATATAAACCATGAAGAGCTGTCTAGGCTTCAAAGGTACAATAAAATAGATACTGCATTTGGTTTATAACATTCATTTGACACTAGATTGGCAGACTGCATTTATGCCCATTTTTTTTCTTTCTTTAGGAGGAGGGAGGGGGGCGTGGGGCGGGGAATGAGGATTGGGTGGGGGCACAGGCTGGTCTGTGAGTATATATGTCATATTAATTTCCCAGTGTTGTTGTTTCCTCAATTTATCGTCACGGATAGTCCATCAGGGCTAACAGCCACGAGAACATCATATCCGCCCTGTGTTGTTGTTTCTTCGATTTATAGTCACGGATAGTCCATCAGGGCTAACAGCCACGAGAGCATCATATCCGCCCTGGGGAAAATTTTTTTTTCTGTTCTGTTTCAATTCTCGTAACGACGTTACCCAAGTGGCCCAGAGGTACGTAACCATAGTTACACACACCTGGCGCCGAGTGTTCCCAGTGCGGAAGCGCGCAATCAGAGTTTAAATCTGCGCCGTGTCGAGGAAAGTCGGTCTAACGGTATACACGAACATACATGTATACATGTTAAGTCCAGCTCTGCATATGCGCAGACTGTTCAGAGACTTTATGATAGCAGAAAAAATACGGTAATAAAAACACAAAATGGCTTTGTTTTACAGAAAGATGAGAGGCTACGGAGTGGATTCGTTAGTGCCTAGGGTACTCCTCTACCTCACAGATGGGCCGGTCCATTTCCAACATAGCCGGGCCGGGTAGCGCAATCTGTAGGGCACCTGACTCGTAAGTCAGAGCCTGAGGTCCTGGGTTCGAATCCCGGTCTGGCCACATACTTTCGTTTCTCCTTCCGCTGATTCAAGAAGGGCAGTTGTCAGTTACTGGCGAAAGTATGTGCACTTAGTACTGGTTAACCGCTTAGGAGGTCTAAGCCTGCCCAGGAATAGTGTGGTTAGGTTAACTGACCGTCCCGACATGACCTTAGATGTTTACCGTGGACGTTAAGCATCAAATCAACCAACCTACCATTTCCAACATCAGGAGTGCTTAATTTGACGTTTACTCTCTCGAGTTTTCTATGTTGAATGCAAAATGTGTGCGCCCTGATACACTGGCGCTCACGTATTTGTACACATTCAAAACGCGTCGGGGACGCAGTTGATGCGCGCGGGATACGCGGTAATTATAGACGCGAATATTTTGGTAGCCAATGAAAATTCGTTCTCAATTTTGCGTATACCGCGACGCGTGCAACGGGCATTTTATGCAAATTTCATGGACCCAATCAAAATTGCGCACACGATACGGGTAGTGACGTAGTCCTTTGCGTCTCAACGCGCGCGTCCGGGAACCAATCAAAATCGCGTATTTTTTTTTTTTTGTAGAAATCTTTGACCGTCCTTCATAGGACAACCACTGGAATCCAGCGTCGTAGATGTGTGGACTTTCTTTGGAGTATGGGGCTATATCTACAGATATCCTCAACCACAGTATCACGCAAGATTTATACAATATATTGAATGCGCATTTTAGTGAGGTCAACTTTAAGTAAATCATGTGAAAGAAAGGGCCATTAGTCTACATCAAGCTTGATGTCGAATGCTCATTTGGTCTTAATTGAACCATAACGAAAAAGAAAGAAAAGAAAAAATAAAAGAAGAAGCCTAGAAACTCGACCGGCAACTCAAAACTAAATGCGACTGGGACAGTCCCATGACACTTCGCCATTGTAGTGGAAATAAATCGCACTCATCAGCCATAAATTCCTTTCGTATCAGAAATTAAAATCGTGGAATCTGAAATTAATATGGCCTTTATGGAAAATAAGTGCCAGGCGGCAGTCACTTTGAATCTTAAAAAGGCATTTGACCTTAGATGGACTTCAGGGACCCTTATCAAGCTAAACGAATTCGGCATCAATGGAAATATGTTCCGCTGCATTCATAACTTCTTAAAAGGCAAAAGAATTCAAGTCAGGGTGGGGAATAAAAACTCTGATCAACATGACTTGAAAATGGCTGTCTCCAGGGCAGTGTCCTCAGCCCTATCCTATTCAATGTAATAATTCAATGTAATAATAATTACCCTTGATGATGCCGGGGGGGGGGGGGGGGGGGCAAACCTCTCTCTTTCTCAGTTTGCAGATGACAGTGCCATCTGGACCTAGCACTCCTCTCCCAAATATTCTCTTGTAAAACTCCAATCAGCCCTCCAGACAATCGAGATATGGCCCAAGCTCTTGGGCTTCAAAATCCCCACTATGATGACAAAGGCTATGATTTTCACTAAAAAAGACTTAATATTGAATCACTTCAAAAACTCTCCCTTTTTGGAACAGAAATAGAATTTAGTGACCATATCACCTTCCTGGGTATGATCCTAGATAGCAAACTAACATGGGGTCAGCATATTAAAAATCTGATTGAAAAATGTAATAAAGACCTAAAACTTCATGAGGATAGTTTCAGGCACCTCCTATGAAGCAGATAAAAAAAATCCTATTGACATTATATAAGGCCCTAATCCTCAGTAAAATCGATTATGGTGCGCAAGCTTATAACTCAGCACCCAAACATCTACTCTCAAAGCTCAAGACCTCATCCAAAACAACTTAGCACTCAGTATTGCTACGAGGGCATACCATGCCACCCTAATTAATGCTTTAGAAGTTAAATGTGGAATTAAACTCCTACAGCTGAAGGCGCCGGGCCACGTAGTGCAATCAATAGGGCACCTGACTCATGTCAGAGGTCTTGGGTTCAAAACCCGGTCTGGCCACATACTTCGTTTCTCCTTCCGCTGATTCAAGAAAGGCACTTGTCAATTATTGACCACCGGCACTTACAACCATACCAAACCCTCAAAACTGGACGTTTATCCCCTAATATATGAAGCAGTAACCAAAAAATGGCAATCCCAATGGACCAATAGCAACAAGGACCACACCTTCCATTTCGTCAAACCAAAGGTTAAACTTTAATGTGACGTATATAGTCTCAATAGACCTTTCGACATAGCCTATTCCGGACTAAGGCTAGGACACTGTGGGCAGGGCTGCCTTCACTACGGTAACCAGTCTGCCCTATGCCCCCACTGCAATGATGCAGAAGATCTCAACCATATCTTCTTTGACTGTGTGGCCCCATAACAATCAAAGGCAAGACCATAGAATCCACCATATTCAAGTTAGGCTATCACACAATAGACCTGAGACTGCTCCTGTCTCCCACAAAGAAACATGCAAATACAATACAGAAGGCAGTCTTTGAATACCTGGACAAAACCAATATCATTGCCAGGATATAGATAGATTCCAATAGAATAGGGAAAAAAATCCCCCAAATTTTCTCTAATTCGAGCCCCTGTTTGCTAACCACCTACCAAACCCATTTCCCAAAATCCCTGGATCCACATTAATCCCCTACTAAGTGCAATGTTCATGACAAAAACTCCCATTACCCAGTAAAGTCCCCGGAACCCATCTGTACGACTACAATCTGACTTTCCCTACAGTCGTATAAATAACTTTTGTCTATTGACAATAAAGGCTAAAATTAATGTGTATCGAACATCCTTAACCTCACACCCAGGCTTAGTAACCTGGAAACTAGATGAACCATTATAAGGTTCAACACTTTTTCTCCCTAGAAACAACCAAAAGAAACTGCCCTCTTTTCCCAACAATCCGCAATAAGAAATAAGCTACAGTCCTCTGGTTTATTAATAATACTCTCCATTTCTTCCCCACCCCCAAATTAATGTGTATCCAACCTCCTTAATCTCACACCAAGGCTTAGTTACCTGGAAACTAAATAAACCATTATAAGGTTCAAATCATTTGCTCCCTAGAAACAGCAAAAGGAAACCGCCAGCCTTTTCGAACAACCCGCAATAAGAAATAAGCTACTGTCCCCGTATCTATTAATAATATTCTCCATTTCCCCTCCAAAAAATAATGTGTATCCAACCTCCTTAATGTCACACCCAGGCTTAGTTACCTGGAAACTAAATAAATCATTATAAGGTTCAACTCATTTGCTCCATAGAAACAGCCAAAAGAAACCGCCGGCCTTTTTGAACAACCCGCAATAAGAAATAAGCTACAGTACCCGTATCTATTGATAATATTCTCCATTTCCCCTCCAAAAAATAATGTGTATCCAACTTCCTTAATCTCACACCCAGGCTTAGTTACCTGGAAACTAAATAAATCATTATAAGGTTCAACTTATTTGCTCCCTAGAAACAGCCAAAAGAAACCGCTGGCCTTTTCGAACAACCCGCAATAAGAAATAAGCTACTGTCCCCGTATCTATTAATAATACTCTCCATTTCCCCTCCAAAAAATAATGTGTATCCAACCTCCTTAATCTCACACCCAGGCTTAGCTACCTGGAAACTAAATAAATCATTATAAGGTTCAACTTATTTGCTCCCTAGAAACAGCCAAAAGAAACCGCCGGCCTTTTTGAACAACCCGCAATAAGAAATAAGCTACTGTCCCCGTATCTATTAATAATATTCTCCATTTCCCCTCAAAAAAATAATGTGTATCCTACCTCCTTAATCTCACACCCAGGCTTAGCTACCTGGAAACTAAATAAATCATTATAAGGTTCAACTTATTTGCTCCCTAGAAACAGCCAAAAGAAACCGCTGGCCTTTTTGAACAACCCGCAATAAGAAATAAGCTACTGTCCCCGTATCTATTAATAATATTCTCCATTTCCCCTCAAAAAAATAATGTGTATCCTACCTCCTTAATCTCACACTCAGGCTTAGTTACCTGGAAACTAAATAAATCATTATAAGGTTCAACTTATTTGCTCCCTAGAAACAGCCAAAAGAAACCGCTGGCCTTTTCGAACAACCCGCAATAAGAAATAAACTACTGTCCCCGTATCTATTAATAATACTCTCCATTTCCCCTCAAAAAAATAATGTGTATCCTACCTCCTTAATCTCACACCCAGGCTTAGTTACCTGGAAACTAAATAAATCATTATAAGGTTCAACTCATTTGCTCCCTAGAAACAGCCAAAGGAAACCGCCGGCCTTTTCGAACAACCCGCAATAAGAAATAAGCTACAGTCCCCGTATCTATTAATAATATTCTCCATTTCCCCTCAAAAAAATAATGTGTATCCAACCTCCTTAATCTCACACCCAGGCTTAGTTACCTGGAAACTAAATAAATCATTATAAGGTTCAACTTATTTGCTCCCTAGAAACAGCCAAAAGAAACCGCCGGCTTTTTCGAACAACCCGCAATAAGAAATAAGCTACTGTCCCCGTACCTATTAATAATACTCTCCATTTCCCCTCCAGAAAATAATGTGTATCCAACCTCCTTAATCTCACACCCAGGCTTAGTTACCTGGAAACCAACAGAACCATTATAAGGTTCATTACATTTGCTCCCTAGAAACAGCAAAAAGAAACTGCTCTCCCCTCCCAACAATCCACAATAAGAAATTAGCTACAGTCCTGTTGTTGACTAATAATATTCTCCATTTCCCAAAATATTAGAAGACTCAAAAAACTCCCATGAAAATACAGGCCCCTAAAACTTTAAATATGCAATATATTTTGGAACCAACTAAACCAAGATAAGGTTTAGAACTAACGCTACAGTCCTAGGCCCCAAAAGGAATTTTTACCCCACCTACCTCCCTCCCAACAGAATTAAGCTACGGTCTGCTCTGAGACCAACGGGCGCAATTCATGATGTAACCCAGGCAGTCTCAATTTCACATGAGGGATACAAAAACATGAGACAACTGCATTCCAGATCACCCTCAATCTCTTATCTCCCACTGCCCATTGCATTAGTTAATAAGGGAATTTGCTCCCCACCTAAGAATTTGCTCCCCATTTCCCCCCCTAGACCTGCACTGGGCCCAGCCAGGACAGGGGCTTGTTCCGACAGAACTAGCAAAGTGAAGTCTGATGGAGGCCTGCAGTTCGGGGAAGATGCATTATGGCCGGAAGTGTGCCTCTCATGCCATGCGTTTCCAGTAGCCCTGAATTGTATTGCTAAAGCCAACCCACAGTGGGTCGTGAGGGCTGTGTGCATGGGAAGTGATTTATGCGGATCTGTGCACAAGTCCATTTGGGTTCTTTCCCATTGCTATTTAATGTTTCTGGAAGTTTTTGCTCCCCACCAAAGATTTTGCTTCTCCCTTTTTCTGAGACCTGCCCGGGATCCAGCACAGGTCCACTTCAGTGCAACCCTACTAACAGTCTTTTGCCCCCCCCCCCCTCCCCACCAAAGAATTTGCACCCCACCCTAGAATTTGCTCCTTGTGTACGTATTCTGCATTCAGCCAAAACTACATGCTACAAATGAAATATTCTTAAACTTTATTTTGTTTATTCTGTGTAGAGGATACCTGTTTCGATTCTGCACAGATTGCTCTGCAATAAGGTAATCCGAAGAGAATCCACTTGTCTGTTCAGACTATACCATTTCCAATTCAATGCAAGTTACTTCGTAGTAAAATAAATGTTTCCAATTGGGTGCAAGTTACTTCGCAGTAAAGTAAACGCAGCCAGCTCAAATGTTAACATGACCTAAACATGCCTGAGGTCAGTTCAAAAATAAATTTTAATGGGGATTTGCTTCAGTTTACTGTTTAGACAGGACTTTTAATCCGAAGTTAAAGTTAATTCGGATTCGATCCAAGGTACTCTGTAGGATAAGTGTACTCCAAATTAGTTTTTAATTGGAATAAGATTTGCTAGTTTAAACAGTTAATTCAAAGCGAATTCGGATTCGATTCGGATTAAAACTCTAGTCAAACATGGTTATTGAAGGTATAGAAAATTCACGCATGCGAATGTTTTTACATTGTCTCAAAGGCAAGGACCAGGGGCGGACCAGAAATTTTTGGAAGGGGGTTCAAATTAGCTGAGGGGTGGGGGGTTCGATTTGTGCAGTTTGACCAATTTTTCCTGAAATTCCCCATGAAAATGAAATAATTAAGACTGAAAAGGGGGTTCGTTTGAACCCCCTCTGGATCCGCCACTGAAGGACAATTGCTTATTTGTGGCCTTGGTTGTGGTTCTGTATGTTGCTGCCGGAGATCGACTGTACATCATATTTGGCTTCAGCCGAGACTGTCCACGATCTCTTGCTTCCTGCAGAGACCTCTGTCCTCGAAAATTGGCTTCCTGCCAAGACTGTCCACATGACTCTGCTTCCTGCCGAGAGCCTCGGCAAGAAGCATAATCACGTGGACAGTCTCTGCAGGAAGCCATTTATCATGTACAGAAGTCTCGGCAGGAAGCAAGAACTCGCGGACAGTCTCGGCGGAAGCCAAATATGATGTACAGTCTCTGCAGGAAGCGAAAATTAGCGGAATCGATTAAACCCTGTGGCATTGTTCTGCTTGAACATTCAACTCGATATAATAGTCAGGGTCCAAATTTCACTGGTCAGTTTATTCTTAGCGAGTGTTACCGTGTGCCCGGATTTGTCCGTACTGGCCGAGATAAGTTGTGTAATAAGTTGTGACTTATTATTTGTTTTTTGTTTTTGTTTTGGCCGAGGATATCGGCAAGACGGTCGTGCGGATAAGAATCCTTATCGGCAAGACGGTCGTGCGGATAAGAATTCTTATCCGCACGACGGCGATCAGATACTCCATTACAGATGCTATGGTCTTTCTTACAATGGTTTCATACAACACCGTGTCAGCAATTCATATGGAGAATGTTAAATAACTTTAAAAATCATTTTAATGGTATAAAAACATCTTATGGCCATCTTTTAAGTTGTTAAAACGTCTGAGAACCGGCACCCAGCTTTACCGCTAACGGGGACAATCTTATTTTGGGCATATTCAAGTTCGATGCGCACAGGTATCGTTTATAAATATGTATGTTAAAACGTATTCAGTCAGAGTGACAGTATGAGTTAGCACTGAAAAATTGGTTTAATTACCATTTTTTAATTTAAAGAAATTTTATTTGTTCTGCTTATGTACAAATCCTGAGATTTCAAAAAATAAATAAATAAACAACAACTAATAAGTGCAACCCAACAATTGTTATATCTGACAATATTTATCAGACAAGTCAGAACTGACTTTGACCGACAAGTTATTAAAAGAAAGTTAGGCATGATTTATCAGACTAACTGTCTTTTTAACTTGTCGGTCAAGGTCAAAGATTTATTTCACTTGTTGGACAAGGGCAAAGATTTTTTGACTCATTTTATATCAGTTAAGACTGCTACAATAAATTTGATTTAGCTCGATAATACATTTACATTATGTACTGCTATTTATTAATAGGTTTCGATATTTTCCTAAAAGGATTTATTAGTCTAGATTTCTTTCAGTAATTTGTCAGTCAAAATCAAAGATTAGTTTCTATTGCTAATTCAAATCAATGGTTTATTTCAACAATTTTTATATTGGTAACACACATTATAAATTTACAAATTTAAAATGATTGGAATGAGACGGAATTAGGCCGTAAACACAATATTGACAAAAACTTTGCTGGGAAAAAAGTCTGACACAAGCAGGTCACAATAAAATATTTTCCTGATTCAGCTTGTCTGTCAAGGTCAAAGATTTGTTTGAAATAAGTTAATGTCAGTAAACAAAATAAACTATAAATTGGCAAATGTTTTACGCGACAAATGATTTTTTTAATTAAATAAAAAAAAGAAAATAAAATATAAAAAAAATACCACGTGGAGTCTTGAACCCGGGGCCGCAGGTTTCCAAGGCCGCGCACATTGCCACTGGGCTACGGCCGCTGATAGTCCAATCGTTGATTGTTTTAGACCTATAATCTAAATTACTTAATGTCAAATGTTCAATATACAGCTGTTGTCATACCCACATCGGACTGTGTATTAGTGTAATAAACTTGTTTTAAACGTTAACCTGATCATCCGACCCGATAAAAAGTATTCAGCAACTGATGTTGAAATATATAATTCGCATTTTCGCAATTATTCGCCGGCTCTATGTTCGACAGACAAAAGGCTTCCATGATGAAATATAAGAAAAATAATTGAAATTAACATTGCAAATACTTAAGAACAATTATTTACAAACAGAAATGAAATAATATTATTATACCATAATAATAATTCTCGGAATGATTGCAACTTTGTCTATAGAATATCTGACCGCCGTCGTGCGGATAAGGATTCTTATCGGCACGACCGTCTTGCGGATAAGAATTCTGGCAAGACCGTCGTGCCGATAAGGATTCTTATCCGCAAGACGGTCGTGCCGATAGTCACTCCCTTTTGTTTTTTCTGGGCTTAGAAGTTAAAAAAAATAGAAGTCATGTATAGTTTCTAAGCCTAGAAGTTCTATTATAGAGTAAGTCTAAATAGTAGTTAATGAGTCCCATTGAATACAGAAATCGAGACGTTACGAGTTATGTAAAATGTGGGACTACTTTATGGTTCCCGCCTTCTGCGCATCGCTTCGGTCAGGATCGAGACAATATGAACTTAGTAACTTAATATCAGTGAAGAGTTTTATTGTTTCAAGCTATCTTAAAACTATTTTAAATAGGCCAACGTACAATCTGCGGTTGTACGCGTATTGAACAAGTCATGAATATTCATTTTATCATTATTCGCGTCTCCCGCGTCGAGACGCGTCAGGGCGCGTCTAGACGCGTCTGATGCGCGGTTCTAGGCGATACGCACGCAGCACGCGCATGCAACGCGGTACGAACGCGTTTTTGGTGTACAAATACGTGCGCGCCAGTGTAAGACGCTAAGATCAGAGACATCTGCTGTGAGGCGTCTTCATTGCTTGCGCTCTTTTGTGTGTTATGGGACGCTAGGCATCAACGAGTTAAATTTTAAATCAGAAAGTTGGGAAGGTAGTGAATATGTATATGGAATATAACTCCTGCATTGTATTTACATCCAAATTTCCAAAACACTATCACTATCCAAATTAAGAGTCTCACAATCGAACCGTCCATCGATAAACTTAAAAAACTGTACGTTTATGTCACTAAACTGACAACTGCGTCTTTGCCCCCGCTCCCACCCCATTTGCTCTAATTTTTAGGGTGAAGTCGTTAAGGTGTTCCAATATCTTACACTATCGATATTGGTACACATATACCGTAGAAGTCTTATGAAAGCAATGCACTAATTATTGTTTATCATGTTTATTGGCCTCTTGTGTCACCCGGTCAATTTTACTCTAAATATTGGGACCTTAAATGGAGCACACAGACGGTGTTGTTTTAAAGTGTTTTGCCAGTGGAATGTAATATATGGTTTTGTTTGTCTTTCTTGGAGCGGGGAAGCGGCGTGAGGATATTTCCTTTTGGGACCTTGGGTGCGGTATTTACAGAAGTTGCGATAAAATATATTTTTGTTATTTTTATTTTTTCCTCGTTTCTTTTCATACTAATAACGGGTGCTGTGATCAATAGCAACTCTAAATATTGGCACACTATAACCTCTTAGAGCAAAGAAACGGGTATGAAACTTTGTTAGGAAAATAACAAACTTTGCAGGCCTGGATCAGACCATGCCGTTAGGACCAGGTTCTTCACTGTAACCTGTGCACACCAAGATCAGTCTGCTAAAGTGTGGTGTCTTCATTGATCCTGAATACACATGGTATTGTCCACATGCTGGCCTAGAAATGCGTAGTTCGCATATCTCTCATCTCTCTTACACATTTCCTACTTGTCATAAAGCGACCGAGTGGTTAGCTCTCCAGACCACGGGGTTGCGCGTTCGAGTCTCGCCGGAGGCAAGATTTTGTCCGAGCCTACAAGGCGTTTTAGTGCACAGAGCCCTTCGATGCAATGATGCTGCGTGTAACTTCCAGTGCCGGGGCGTCCTGCTGGTTTGGAACATTGTAGGGCAAGGACCTTCTGTGCTTGCAGTAGGTGTGGGTGGGGGTTGTTTGGACATTTTTCTCTCATCTATCATTCTCCCCTTTCTCTCTCTCTCGGAGACGGCTCGATATAGACTGAAATACTGTCTCAAATCCAAATCAATCAATCAATCAATTTATATTTACCATCACATGACTCCCAGTGCGCAGGTGCAAACGTGTTTCAACTGTGTAACATTATTGTCGAGTCACGAAAAAAAAGTTGTCTTCAGGCATTGCATACTCAGTATCCGCATAATATAAATACAAATTAGATCATGCATTCAACTAGGCACACAACATTGAATCAACATTGATTCAACGTCATGGCGTTTATTCTACGTCACGACGTTGTTGAATCAACGTTGATTCAATGTTGATTCAATGTGGTGTGCATGCTGGATGGCTGACTGATCACAGTCCTTTCATTTGTATTAATCTGGCAAATGGGGGCACGGGGCAGGTTGCGTAGCGCAGTCGATAGCGCGTCTGACTCAAAGGCCAGAGGTCCCGGGTTCGATACCCGGTCGGGCCACATACTTCGACGTCACAATGTTGAATCAACCTTGATTCAATGTGGTGTGCATGCTGGATGGCTGACTGATCACAGTCCTTACATTTATATTTATTTGGCCAATGGTGCAAAGGGCAAGCCGTGTAGCGCATTCGGTAGCGCGTCTGACTCAAGAGCCAGAGCTCCCGGGTTCGATACCCGGTCTTGCCACATACTTTCGTTCCTTCTTCCGCTTACTCAAGAAGGGCAATTGCCAGTTACTGGCGAAAGTATGAGCACTTAGTACTGGTTAACCGCTTAAATTAGAAGGTCTAAGCCTGCCCAGAAATACATGTAGTGTGGTTAGGTTAACTGACCGTCCCGATATGACCATATTTGTTTACCGTGGACGTAAAGCAACAAAACATCATCAACAACAACTCAAATAAATAAACACATAAATAAATACATGTAGATAAAAGGTAACCCCAAACCGTTGTTTGTTAAGTCGTGCTTGTTTAAGGAGACAACAGTCCCTGAAAGCATATCAGGTACACTACTTCACGTATGTTGTGTAAAACTTGAACATGTACATCTTTGCCGGTTTGGTGAAGCTGGCACCGCCGACGACGTTGGGTAACTGCAATCACCGTGGCAATAACCTACCATCAACCTGCTGCCACTGAGAGGTGATGTGGTTGGGCGATGATGCTAGATAAGCGTCCTACTGATTTGGATAAATAGTAGGACAAGGGCCTACTGTGCTTGCAGTAGGTGCGGGTGGGGCTGTTTCGGTAGTTTTTCTCTCATCTACCACGTCTCTTTTTCATGTTCTTTCTCCTGCCTCCTTTCATCTTTATCGAGACGGCTTGATATAGACTGAAATACTATCTCAAAGAGCAATTAAACACAAACCAACCAACCAACCAAGGCTCCAAGTCTATCCAGGACATATTCACAGTTCCCCGAAGAGAACCCCAATTCATAACGGACACAGTTCCCCGAATGGAGCCCCATTGTGTAACGGACAATAATTGTCAGTCAGCCGCGACACGAGAAAAAGGCATGTTCGCCAAGGGAAGACTCAGATCAGCCTAAGCACCAGTCCAGTCTGATCAGAGATTTCGCTGTGAACTTTAACGGTAGCTAAGGGTCAAAGCTATCTTAATGCCAACAGTGAAGACTCTGATCAGACTGGACGGATTCCGCGGCTGATCTTAATCTTCGCTCTTCGCTTGGCGCATTTTCTACTCAGTTTGTGTGATGGCGCGGCTCAATTCTGTCATCTAGTATCAATCCTTACTCTAAATACTGGGTCATATTTTAATGGATGGAAGATCGGCGCCCCGTTACTGCGGCTGTGGATTCGTTCCGCTGAGGTGCCGAGGGGGGGGGGGGGGACGTCGATATGAGAATTGAAATACTACTACTAGGACATATTTACCCTGAAATCCAGTGCTGGATGAATGACATGATTTAACTTTTTTAAAACTTATTCGACTCGTATCAGAACGATGAGAGGGTGACCACGAAAAGCTGTTTGCAAAGGAATCCGTTTACGGTTGGACAGAATTCCGCTTCCAGCCAGATTCGAACCCGGGACCGCTAGATGACCAGGTCGAGTGTGATACCGGGCTGGTCCTAACATTCGAGCAAATTAAAATATGATTGGTGACTGGCAAATATTGTAAGCTCTGATCCTGACTGCACATATGTACAGGTCGGTCTGGGTTTGTACAATTCGAATCTTTCCAGCACCTCATAATGTTTTTTTCAGTACTGCGCAGGCGGGTTTGACACCCTTTTTATCAGTTTTCAGTCATTTCAAGACGAAGGCAGAGTGCTATGAAGAAGCAACATTTGGATTCGAACGTGTGGCCCTGTTATCCGAATTCGAAAGCACGAATGACACGGTCATGCGCACGCCTCGGATGGATGGATGACTTGCGATTTTACGTCCTTTTCAACAGTATTTCAGTCATATCAGGACGATGTGAGGACGATAATGAAAGGCTGTGTGCAATGGAACCCCGTTAACGGTAGGAAAGATTCTCGCCTCAAGCGGGACTCGAACCCGGTCCGCGAGATCAGTAGGCCAGCGCTTAACCCACTGAGCTACCGAGGCTCCGCCCGCACGCTTCGGGCCGATGAGGGAACGAGTGAGATGGTGATAAATTAAGAAAAACCCAGGTGCTGAACTCGACCGGAATCGAACCACGTGAATCGAACCCGTGACCTATGAATCATGCGGAGAGCTTTATTCCCTTTCGGCCAACGGCCAACACGAGACTGCATTGCAATAGAATTTTCAATAATAGTCTTGCTAACTTTTTTCGTTTTTTTCGGGGATGCGTGGGGGAGGGGGCGGGGGGTGGAGACGGGCGGGGCTACCTAAAATGTAGCCAATTTGTTTTACTATAAAAAGGCATTGACGGTCCTTTTCAACAACGACTGGTTTAATTCGGGCCAGAAATGGGCCAGAACGGCATTGGAAGTTTACGAGAAAATACGGACACACTGCGAAGATGCACCAGCTAACCTGCATGGTCCTAGTGTGCCGTAATACCCTAAAATTCTGGACAGAACTGATAAATCAGTACCATACTATACCATACCATACCATACCATATTGTACTACAATGTTTCGATTTTGTCAGCTGTTCTATTACCGTTTACATTACGGTACAAAAGTGCGACAAGTTATAAGTATGGCCTCGGCGGGCACATGGCGTCGAAATAGCGCCGTGCCGACGACTATGGGACGTATTGACGTCACATGCACGTCGGTACCACGTCGTTTCGACGTTATGTATATGCTGGGGTATTTATGTTGTAGTAAGATCCTTTAAATATATGCTGTTGATTGCTACCATGTCCATGTAAATGAATTGTATTATTTCCTCTTATATCTGTATACAGATCAGAGAGTAATAAAAGATATGTTCGTTCGTTCGTGTACCCAGTTTGTAGAAGCGGTCTTATCAGGGTTTGCACTGTAGCGATAAACGGCTAATGGTAAACTTTTGAAATAAATACGTAAAATCGATATTTGGTGTCCCAACATTTAACTCAACCCTATCAACTGTTGTCTACTTGAAACAGTGACCTATATAGGTCACTGCTTGAAACACATCCGTATGTGTTAATATACTGTGTGTGTTAAAAAGGTACTACACATGAAATTCCATTTGTTGCCATGACAACTGCTGGAGTTACCCACTTTCACTAGAGCTGCCAAGAAATCGAAAATTGACACCATTTGAACCACAACTCAGGGAACTGTGATTCCTTCAAAGACTGTTAGGAGCCCCGGTGGGTTAAGCGCTGGCCTACTGAACTAGCGGACTGGGTTCGAGCCCGGCTCGAGGCGAGAATCTTTCCTACCGTTAACGGGATTCAGTTGCACACAGCCTCTCATTATCATCCTCCCATTGTCCTGGTATAACTGAAATACTGTTGAAAGGAAGTAAAATCACAAGTCATCCATCCTATTTTCAAAGACTGTTTTAAATGCCACTATCAATGGGATTTCAATAGAAATTGGAAATCGTAACGGTTAGTGGTTGCGTAACAAATCTTCCAGTTTTGTTACCATGCAAAGAAAACAACTGACATAACAAAAATGTTTTTGAAAAAACTTTGGAAAAGACTTACATGTACAGCCATAATAATGCCTTAAAAACGCCATATTTTTAATTCAAAGAGAGACAATCTGAGAAGTTGAAGACTTTAAAACCTCACGTGTAAAGTCTGAGTACAAGATGTTGGAGATTATAAGTGTTTTTAGAGTTCCCTGTATTATCTGCACGATAGAAAATTAGTCGTGCACATGCGCAGCAATGATAACTCTTATGTGGAAGAGGATAGGTTGACGATTTCCTAAGCATTTTGTTTCAAGGTGTCTCCGAAACATACGTGAGCCTCGGTTCACTTCAATATGCACTTTGTCGATTGGGCCAGTCGTTTGGGGTGGGGGGGATGGGGGGGGAGGGAGTGGGTATTTGTAGTAGGAGATTCAGTCTTGAAACAATGTTGAAACAACTTTAATCCATCGTTGGTTTTCTTGAATCAATTTTGCATCAATTTTGATTCGCCCTCATGTGGTTAAACTAACGTAGATACAACGTTAAAGCGCTTCAACGCTGCGTGCGTCAGTAAGTCTGCATGAGCGAATGAATATACTGATGAAAATGTACCATGCAGGCCGCGCAGGCGTACATGTAGGATGGTCAACGCATGCGCAGTCTGTAGCTGTAGATAAGCGGCATGAATCTAGCCAGTGCATGCGCAGTCTATTTAGCGTATGCGCAGTTCGGACTGCACATGCAGTCTGGTCAGCACATGCGGAATCTGTCTAGGCCATGACTGAAATCGACTGTAGAAAATGTTTTTTTGTTAGACATTGCACGCATCCTGGCCAGCGTATAATAGTTTGTTCAGGCCATGACTTAAAAAGCGCATGCACCCGCACATGCGCTATACGGTCAACGCATGCGCAGTCTTTGGTTGTCGACAAATAATATATTGTCTGGCCAGCGCATGCGCATTCAGTATATGGAAAAATCGACTCGCACATGCAGTCTGGTCAGCGCATATATTCTGGCCATGACTTAAATCGGTTGTAGAAAATGTCTGCTTTCCATCAGGGTTAACTGTTTATTCCCATCTCAGTAGTGTGCAGTGTCTGATCAGGTCATATGCAATTTTCAATACCTAGGCAACCTGCGTAGGCCGTTCAATAAGGCGATGCAGTCTTAGCTTTGGCCAGTTTACTACGGTAGTTTCCTTGCATTTTCTAAGGAAACTGTCTCAGGGAATGCATAGATTTGAAACTAAGAATAACTGTTTTGATAAATGCAGCGTCAGGCCTTGAGGTAGACATTTACGTGACACTAAAGTGAGGTATAAACACATTTAATTTAATAGGTGTATGGGTACAGCTTCATGTTTTCCATCATTTTCATACTAGGGAGCAACATCCAGTCTTCCTTCCTTTTTCTTGGAGGAGGACTCCCTTCCAAAGGGTGTCTATTCCTGGACAGAATTTGCTACTATGGGTGCAAATTCTTTGCTTTGAGAGTTAAAATAGTAGAGTTATCTGCCCGTGAAAATGTACCCATTTACCTTAATCCAGCCTTGCTGCATTAAACAAACAAACAAAAATAAACGCAGAATGTAAGTGCTCTAAAGGGATTAGTTTAAATCTAAATGACTATTAAAAAAAAAAAAATGAGAAGCAATGGTTCTCTGACTGCACAATTAAAGGGTCTTCTTGCATATGTGCCAACAGTAAAGACCGTAATCAGTCCGCGCGCGCGTCTATACTGTTTGACAAGTTCGAAACATCATTCAATCGGGTCATAAGAAATGTACAGTGAACATAAATGACACTGCTCAGACTGCTAAATGTGTGAGCACCAGCAAACTAAAACCACGACACGGACGGACTGGGTGCCAGGGGATTTTTGCTACGGATTTGTTACATTGAGCCTTCTGAGGAACATCTTTATAAAAATTATAGAAAAGAAAAGATTCTGTAATGTAAAACAAGAACTACGATGGCCCAATTGGCTCACTTTTCATTTCCATTCTATTTCACAATTCCGAATTCTGAATTCCGAATTCTGAATTTCGAATTCTGAATTCCGAAATTCGTAGAACATATTAAACGCCTGATTATAATGACTCTTTACATTTTGTCAAACCTCTGCATGATATGGATGGTTGCTTAAATATGAGCCGCGACACGAGAAAACCAACAAAGTGGTTGTGCGCCCAGCGCAGACTCAGATCAGCTGGGCATGCGCCCATTCTGATCAGACTCTTTGCTAAGCATTTAAGGGTAGCTAAGGATCTAAGCTACCTCCATGCGGATAGCGAAGGCTCTGATCAGATTTGGCGGATGCCCAGGCTGATCTGAGTCTGCACTGGGCGCACATGCCACTTTGTTGGTTTTGTCATGTCGCGGCTCATATAATGTTAATCCTTAAATGTTACTTTGACTAAATGAAGAAGATATATCAGCTAAAAGGCTACGTACTAGAGAGAGAGAGAGAGAGAGAGAGAGAGAGAGAGAGACTCTCTGTCCTATCACAATCCACAGTTTATATAGGAAGCGGTCCTTTCAGTATAAGTGACCTTGCTTGAGTACAGGGATTACTCAGATCAGCCTGCGCATCTTCGATTATATAACTGTATATGCGAAAAGGGAAGACTTTGATTGTGAAGATGCGCAGGCTGATCTAAGTAATCCCTGTACTCAAGCAAGGCCACTTATACTGAAAGGACCGCTTCCAAAACTGTGGATTGTGGCAGGACAGAGAGTCTGTCTCTGTCTGTCTGTCTGTCTGTCTGTCTCTGTCTCTGTCTGTCTCTCTCTCTCTCTATAGTACGTAGCCTTTTATCTGATATATCTTCTTCATTTAGTCTATGTCACATTTAAGGATTAACATACGAGCCGCGACATGACAAAACCAACAAAGTGGCATGTGCGCCCAGTGCAGACTCATATCAGCATGGGCATTCACCCAGTCTGATGAGAGTCTTCGCTATCCGCATGGCGGTAGCTTAGACCCTTAGCTACCCTTTAAGTGTTCAGCAAAGAGTCTGATCGGAATGGGCGCATGCCTAGCTGATCTGAGTCTGCGCTGGGCGCACAACCACTTTGTTGGTTTTCTCGTGTCGCGGCTCATATTTAAGTCATCATCCATATCATGCAGAGGTTTTACAAAATGTAAAGAGTCATTACAATCAAGCGGTTAGTATGTTCTGCGAATTTCGGAATTCGGAATTGTGAAATAGTATGGAAATGAAAAGTAAGCTAATTGGGCCATCGTAAAGAACAGACGCGACGGGATGCGGAGCATAGTTTTGTATATTGTAGGATAAAGAACTAATTTTCAATACGTTTGACACACAACGACCCTGAAAACGCCTCAAACCCCAGCCCCTTCCCGCTCCCGTCTCCAGATATGCTTTTCAAGCTAGCCAGCCCGCCCCCCCCCCCCCCCCTCACTGGCCGATGCTACACACACACACACACACACACACACACACACACACACACACACACACACATTGTCCAGCGAAGGAATAGCGTGTACACTTTATCAAGTAAATGTGACACAACGACCAATATGGAATGCAATTTTCCCATTTGGGGCCTCTGCTTTACCGTTGAAAAATATTTGCTGTTAATGTTGGGCCATTCACTCTAAAAATTAGAGGATAGTACCAACCTCATCTCTTTTTTCATTCGCATGGAAAGTATACTTTGCCTTCTCATTTCTCATTCAGGCCGGTTTTTCAGCAACATTCTGATCTGGATTATTCCCCTGAGCTAGACTGTGTATATTTCCAGATGCCAAAGACGCGTATTCTCACGCCATGTCAGATGTCACACGTGTTATCTGCACAGAGTTATACATTCCAGGACTAGCTTCTGCACTAAAGTGGAGAGAGAGAGAGAGAAAGAGAGAGAGAGAGAGAGAGAGAGGATCAAGCCATGAGAGAGAGAGAGAGAGAGAAAGAGAGAGAGAGAGAGAGGGATGGAGAGAGAGAGAGAGAGAGAGAGAGAGGATCAAGCCATGCAAAATATATATATGAAATAAAATATTATAAATTGATTATACACAGCAGAATGAAGATAAGCGAGCTATAACCATTTTTTCTGGTCAGAGAGAGAGAGAGAGAGAGAGAGAGAGAGAGAGAGAGTAAAATGAAGAATAGTGGATCAACCCTAAACGAAAAACTGCATCGCAGAATAATAGAGACAAAGCAAATGATTACCATTATGATGCGCTTACAGCGGGGTGAAATAGAGAGAGTGGATAAATGATCAAGCCATGCAAAATATATATAAAATAAAATATTATAAATTGATAAAACACATCAGAATGAAGATAATCGATCTGTAACCCTTTTTGGCTGGTCAGAGAGAGAGAGAGAGAGAGAGAGAGAGTAAAATGAAGAATAGTGGATCAACCCTAAACGAAAAACTGCATCGCAGAATAATAGAGATAAAGCAAATGATTACCATTATGATGCGCTTACAGCGGGGTGAAAGAGAGAGAGTGGATAAATGATCAAGCCATGCAAAATATATATAAAATAAAATATTATAAATTGATAAAACACATCAGAATGAAGATAATCGATCTGTAACCCTTTTTGGCTGGTCAGAGAGAGAGAGAGAGAGAGAGAGAGAGAGTAAAAATGAGGAATAATGGATTAAACCTAAACGAAAAAATGCATCGCAGAAGAATAGAGATGAAGCAAGTGATTACCATTATGATGCACTTACAGCGGGGTGTAAAAGAGAGAGAGAGAGAGAGGGAGAGAGAGAGAGAGAGAGTCTGAGAGAGAGAGTAAACATGTAGGATAACCGATCAAACCTAAACGAAAAAAATGCATCGCAGAAGAATAGAGATGCAGCAAATGATTATCATTATGATGTGCTTACAGCGGGCTGTAAGAGAGAGAGAGAGAGAGAGAGAGAGAGAGAGAGAGAGAGAGAGAGAAAGAAAGAGAGAGAGTAAAAATGTGGAATAACTGATCAAACCTGAACGAAAAAATGCATCACAGAAGAACAGAGATAAAGCAAGTGATTACCATTATGATTCGCTTACAGCTGGGTGTAACACAGAGAGAGAGAGAGAGAGAGAGAGAGAGAGAGAGAGAGAGAGTAAAAAATGTTAAATAACCGATCAAACCTAAACGAAACAACACCTGTCACAGGGACAGGATAGCTCGCCTGACAATTCTTGCCAATCACATAAAAACATTAACGTAAAACTTTAACATTTTGCTCACGCTGACGCCACCGCCAACGCCCACGCCAACGCCGACGCCGGGGGTAGTACAATAGCTCTCCCTGAACTTCGTTCAGGCGAGCTACAAATGCATCGCAGAAGAATAGAGATACAGCAAATGATTATCATTATGATGCGCTTACAGCGGGATGTAAGAGAGAGAGACTGACAGAGAGAGAGTAAAAATGTGGAATAACTGATCAAATCTGAACGAAAAAAGCACCACAGAAGAATAGAGATAAAGCAAGTGATTACCATTTTGATTCGCTTACAGCGGTGTGTGTGTGTGTGTGTGAGAGAGAGAGAGAGAGAGAGAGAGAGAGAGTAAAATGTGCAATAACCGATCAAACCTAAACGAAAAATGCATCGCAAAATAATATAGATAAAGCAAGTGATAAGCATTATGATGCGCTTCCAGTGGGCAGTAAGAGAGAGAGAGAGAGAGAGAGAGAGAGAGAGAGAGTAAAAATGTGGAATAACTGATCAAACGTAAACGGAAAAAAATTCATCGCAGAAAAGAGATAAAGCAAGATATTACCATTATGATGCGCTTACAGCGGGGTGTAAAACAAAGAGAGAGAGAGAGAGAGAGAGAGAGAGAGAGAGAGAGAGTAAAAATGTGGAATAACCGATCAAACCTAAACGAAAAAAATGCATTACAGAAGAATAGAGATAAAAGCAGGTGATTACCATTATGATGCGCTTACAGCAGGGTATAAGAGAGAGAGAGAGAGAGAGAGAGAGAGAGAGAAAAGATAAGTGATCAAAGCCATGCAATATATGTATATTTAAAATATTATAAAATGATAAAACACAGTAGAATGAAGATGAGCGAACTGTTACCATTTTATCTGGTCAAAGAGAGAGAGAGAGAGAGAGAGAGAGAGAGAGAGAGAGAGAGAGAGAGTAGAACTGTGGAATAACTGATCAAACGTGAACGAAAAAATGCATCACAGAAAAAATAGTTACAGCTCGCATATCCTCATTCTGCTGCGTTTTATCATTTGCATGGCTTTGATCAGTTATCTTCTCTCTCTCTCTCTCTCTCTCACTCTCTTACATACCGCTCTTAGAGCTACATAATGGTAATCACTTGCTTTATTCTATTTGGTCAGAGAGAGAGAGAGAGAGAGAGAGAGAGATAGGGAGAGAGAGGTCAGAGAGAAAAAGAGACAGACAGAGAGAAAGACTTTGTGAAAGATAAGATCCTCTCGAGCAAAACTGAAAAACAAACAAACGGAGAACAATGCAGATAAGAAGAGTCGTTATCATTATGATGCAGAGAGAGAGAGGGAGAGAGAGAGAGAGAGAGAGAAAAAGAGAGAGAGAAAAAGAGAGAGAGATGGAAAAGGTGAGTAAATTTTGATAAAAAATAAATAAAAAGGAAAACGGAGACAGAAAATGATTGTTACCATTTTGATGTGATTTTTGGTGTGATATGAGAGAGAGAGAGAGAGAGATGTGAAATACTCGACTAGATCATCCTGGGTCATAGATCATTATGTCTGTTTAATAAAGACAGAAAAATATGACTGTTTTTATGATAATTGTGCTCATTTGGAAAACAAAAACAATAAAAGCATCGTAAACGACTGCGTCATACCCCGCCACTGCAAACCTTTCATAGCTTTTTTTCATGATTGATAGGGGGTTTTTTTTCACGTTTTTATACATGAATATATGCCCGTGGCAGGGGCAAATTACCCTGCTGGACTAAATTCTGGTTGTAAAATAAAGCTAATATTCTCATATCATTGCTGTGAAATTTCATAAAGATATATCAAAACTCAGATTTAATATGGATTTTTTCATGATTTTATACATGTATATAGCCCTGTGCCAGGGGCAGATAACCCATGGGGACAAAATTTTGTTCATGACAGAAAGCTTTTATTGTTTCGATAAGCTATAGCAAGTTTCACGAAAATAACTTTCAACCCTGATTTGATACAGAATTTTTCATGATTTTATTCATGTATATAGCCCCGGGGCAGGGGAAGATAACCCTGGTGGACAAAATTCTGCTAACAACAGAAAAAATATTATTTAAATCATTTCTGTGAAATTTCATCATGATATTTCAAAGTGTAAAGGAATAAAAGACCAAAAACTACTTTTGTGACACTGACAAGGGCAATAACTCTGTCATAAGATATCGAAATTTGCCCATTTACAATCCCAACCGAGATATTCCCAAGGCCAATTCATATGCCAGGTTTGAAGAAAATCCGTTTATAAATACTCAAGTTATCGAACGGAAACGAAGTGCTCACGGACGGACGGACAGACAGACAGACAGACGTACGACGGACGGACAGACACACGGACAGCCAGCGGGAAAACATAATACCCCGTCACTAACGTGTGGCGGGGTATAAAAAGGAGGAGATGTGATAATGATAGTAATAATAATAATAATATTATTATTATTATTATGATAACTGTGCCCATTCGGTAAATTGAAAAATATAAACAAGAAGCAGATGCAATAATAATAATACTAATGATAATAAAAATAAAATGTGATTATTTTTATGATAACTGTGCCCTTTCGGTAAATTGAAAAAATAAACAAGAAGCAGATGTAATAATAATAATAATAATAATAATAATTATTATTATTATTATTATTAGAATAATAATAATAATAATAATAATAATTAATCATAAAGTCTTAATGGGAAAATAAAATAAAAATGCGTGGCTTGACAATAGGGGCCAGGTGTTATAATCCGATTATCAATTGGAGTGTGTATTACCAGGAAAACCTACACATCCCACAAATTGAACCAACATCGATAAAATAACTTGTTGACTGTCAATCGATAACTCTTCTGAGGAGGCGTTGCCTTTGAGAAAGTATTATGTAAGAGTGTGTAATGTGGTACGTAATGTAATTATTTCGAAAATATATCTAACAACAAAAATATATAAGTAGGAGTGATACAAGAAAGAAGCAGGAAAAAAATCAAACAGGAAAAAAACTAACAGACAAACTCTAGAAATCAATAACACATCAGCGAATATGATATAAAATTGCTAAACTTGACAACGGCAGAAAAATGAATAAATAATTATTTCGTCCAATAATTGATGATCCGCTTTTACATGTGACCATTCCATTCAGCGGTCCCAATGGAATGGAATGGTCTGGAACAGCGGTGCGTTCCGTGGCGTTCCCGCGTCATTCACGGGGCATTACCGAGGCGGTACCATTCAATTACCGTGGCGGTAGCGGTGACATCCACTGGGTAGTTTGAATGTTGTCTGTACTGTACCTATACGGCAAATACGCAAGTGCGTATTGAAATTTTGTCAAAATTGACAAAATTTCAAAACGCACCTGCATATTTGCATGCTGAAAATTTACAAATAAGACAAGATTTCAATACCAATTACCAAAGTGGCTGAAATACTAGCTTTTCCTTCAAGAAGTAGAGAATAAAACATGTTTGTGCGTATTATGAAATTGCCCCTAGTTACGCCCCTAGTTTTCACACATTTAAACCCACCGCATTTTCACTGCCAGTGAATGTCCACATAATCTGGTTTGCGGTGATTTGACAGAGTAATTCCCTATATTTTTGACAGGGAAATGACCCTTGCTGACTAAGACATTGTGTATGCAACTCCTGCAATATTTTTGTCGGACTGATTTTAAATAAAGAAGACTGTATTACCATGACTCGACGATGAGTATGTAATTGCAATTGTTTTATTGTGCTATTTTTGTGAGTTATCCACTCTTTCGATGTCAGCCAAACGTGAGGTGACATATGGGCTATAGCCTTTTATTTACCTTAAAGTTAAGGTTGTATTTAACTTTAAGAATCATTGTGAACCTGTGCCCAGATGTGATCAAATCAGAATAGTAAGGGAGAAATATATCACTGCAAACATTTTATTATATAAATATCCCCCCGAAGTATTTCGCGTTGGAAACATACGTCCGTTGATTCGAAACAAAAATGAGGAAAATATTTTCGGGTACATAACGCATAATGTAATAATGTAAAGCATACATTTAAATTTCATAAAGAACCATTTCTGACATTATATCATCATAGCTTTTATGACTTATTATGAGGCAAATGTTTTTATGACCCACGAACATATAATTCATATGCCTTCTGTGTCGGAAATAGCCTTCTCATTTACGCCTGTCAGAGTAGATCCATCAGTATGCAAATAAATCACTTATTTTAGTCATTTTCGCATAAATATACGAAGGAATACCGTGAAAAATCTATAAATTGGGACACCTGAAATTCTTACCATATTTGTCCTAAAAATGAAAGAACTTTGTTTTACATTTAAGTAATGCGCCCAACAGATGCGGGTGGATTTGCAAACAGTGCTGAACTCGATAAGACTGCTCCTTTGGGAGCAGTCTAATCTGGTTCAGCACTGTTTGCTCTGACCTACCCGCCCCAACACTTAGATTTTCACTGTAGTCAGTTCTCATAAATATGCAAGTTACTATGTCAACTTTTGTTAATGGCGAGGAAATAAGCCTGGCACTTATTTGTCATCGTAAACTTTTCACCAGTTGGTTGGTTTGAAATCTTTTTGTTGAAGTTTCAAGTTCTGGAGTAGATATTAAATGTACGGCGGGAGAATAATGAATGGCAGTTAAAGATTCAGTTTCCAAAACCGACCCCGATGCTAACATATACATGTACGATCCGACTCCAATTTACTGAACATGAACTCTAAGTTTGGTTGCATTAAACATGTAAAAATGTCAATAAGTAATTGAACAATGACGTATTTGATTAATATTATTATCGCTCATGCTTTGTGGAAATAGTTATTCTATATATCGCTTTCATTTGCTATGGAACAAATCATTTCCTCGGTTTGAGATGGGTTAAAGTTCATTGGCCATTGCTGAGAACATGTAGGGTTAGAGTAGACGATGTTGGCTTCAAGAACAAAAATATATAAACTAGTACCATGAACAAAAACCTTTCATTGCAATTTAGGTCTTTAACAATATGGTCTATGTTAATTAAGTTAATTAAGAACAAGAAGGGGGCTAATATCTAACCTTGAGACACACCGGCTGAACTGTGTCCGAAATATTTAAATATTTAGCACAAGTCTATGTCGATTAAACGGTCTTTGTAAATCGACAATATATTTTTTGTAAACATTGTTATTTGCTTCCCGGGGTGACAAATCCTTCCAACAGGGGCTTATCCGTATCGTTTGATGGGTTGTTTCTAATTCCAGTTACATAAAAGAGAGCGGATTAAACAGGAAACATTAACTTTTTAGCTCACCTGAGCCAGCGGCTCCGGGGGAGCTTATAGGATGGTAAGGCTCCGTTGTCCGTCGTCCGTCGTCCGTCGTCCGTCCGTCCGTCGTCCGTCGTCCGTCCACACTTTCAAACAACTTCTCCTCTGAAACCACTGGGCCGATTGTAACCAAATTTCATATACAGCCTCCTGGGACCTTAGGAACGAAAAGTTGTTCAAACCGTCCTGGTCACATGACCAACATGGCCGCCATGCCCATATATGGTAAAAACCTGAAAAAATCTTCTTCTCCAGAACCAGTTAGGCGATGACCTTGAAACTTGGTATGTAGCATCGGGTACACGAGTACTACCAAGATTCTTCAAATTATGACCTTGGGTTGACCCTGACCTTTTTTACGGTAAGGTCAAATTTGCTTCCTTATGCTTTTATATGGCAAAATGCTGCAACATAAGATATCTTGGAAACTGTTGAATATTTTGGCCTAAAAATTGGTACATACAGTCATCTTAATGACTACATGAAGATTTATGAGTTCAAGAGGTCAAGGTCATTCTTTGACCTTTGACCCAGAACTCTCATATTTTGACAATATCAAACAATCTCCTCAAAAACAACTAGGCCAATTGTAATTAAATTGCATATAGATCCTCCAGGGGTTGAGTGAATGAAAATTTGTTCATACGGTCCATGTCACATGACCAACATGGCCACCACGCCCATATATGGTAAAAACCTTTAAAAATCTTCTTCTCCAGAACCAGTAGACCGATGGCCTTGAAACTCGGTATGTAGCATTGAGTACTCAAGTACTATCAAGATTGTTCAAATTATGACCCTGGGTTGACCTTGCCCTTTTTTACGGCAAGGTCAAATATCGGAAAATGCTAGCACATGAGATTTCATGGTAAGTTTTGAAGATTTTGGCCTAAAAATTGGTATATACAATCATCTTAATGAGTACATGAAGATATGTGAGTACAAGAGGTCAAGGTCATTCTTTGACCTTTGACCCAGAAATCTCAAATTTTGACAATTTCAAAGAATCTGCTCTAAAACCACTGGGCCAATTGAAACCAAATTTCATATAGAGCCTCGAGGGGTTGAGGGAATGAAAAAAATTTCTAACGCGCCTGGACACATGACCAACATGGCCGCCATGCCCATATATGGTAAATACCTTTATAAATCTTCTTCTCCAGAACCAATTGACCGATGGCCTTGAGACTTTGTATGTAGCATTGGGTACTTGAGTACTATCAAGATTGTTCAAATTATAACCTTGTGTTGACCTTGACCTTTTACAGCAAGGTCAAATATGGGAAAATGGTAGAACATAAGATTTCATGGAAAGTTTTGAAGATTTTGGCCTAAAAACTTGGTATATACAGTTGTCTTAATGAGTTCATGAAGAATTATGAGTACAAGAGGTCAAGGTCATTTTTTTACCTTTGATCCAGATCGCTCATATTTTGACATTTTCAACCATTTCCTCAAAAGCCAAAGGGCAATTGTGAACACATTTCATATAGAGACTCCAGGGGTTGAGCCGGGCCGGGTAGCGCAATCGGTAGGGCACCTGACTCGTAAGTCAGAGGTCCTGGGTTCGAATCCCGGTCTGGCCACATACTTTCGTTTCTCCTTCCGCTGATTCAAGAAGGGCAGTTGTCAGTTACTGGCGTAAGTATGTGCACTTAGTACTGGTTAACCGCTTAGGAGGTCTAAGCCTGCCCAGGAATAGTGTGGTTAGGTTAACTGACCGTCCCGACATGACCTTAGTTGTTTACCGTGGACGTTAAGCATCAAATCAACCAACCAATCCAGGGGTTGATTGAATGAAAAATTTGTTCAAACGGTCCAGGTCACATGACCAACTTGGCCGCCATTACCACTTATGGTATAAATCTTTAATATTTTTCTTCTCCAGAACCAATACACCTATGGCCTCGAAACTTGGTAAATAGCATGGAGTACTAGAGTACCACCAAGAGTGTTCAAATGGTGACCTTGGGTTTACCTTGACCTTTTTTGCGGCATGGTCAAATATGGGAAAATGCTAGAACATAAGATTTCATGGAAAGTTTTGAAGATTTTGGCCTAAAAATGGTATATATGGTTGTCTTAATGAGTACATGAAGATTTATGAGTACAAGTGGTCATGGTCATTCTTTGACTTTTGACCCAAAGCTCATATTTTGACAATTTCAGACATGATAAGTAAAAGCCACCTTGCCAATTGTTCAGGTGAGCGATTCAGGGCCTCATGGCCCTCTTGTTTAATGGGTGACCTAAAGAAACCGTTGAAAGCAACTCAGAGAGCTCAAATTTAAACACCATATTCACTGTTTCCTATATATGAATATAAATCACAATCTATTTTTTTCAGGTGATGTAACCAAAAAAACTGATGACACTCTTTCTTGAAACATTTTCAAAACCAAAGAGACCGGTTACTATGGATACCAGTTATATTGGTAACCTGGCTACAACGAAAGATGTAGGAAAACGTGAATGCTCTACAGTTTTACATAAATATCAATGGTGTATGGACTATAACCTGAATATGTGATCAAGTGTTTTAGTGATTGTTGTCAGATCATGAATAAATGAATATATGAACGAAAAGAATACATGTAGTCCTATCTCAAGCCATCTTTAGACCAAGAACATTCTGTGCGCATGCGCAAATTGGTCATAATTCGTATTATACAAGGTTACTGTCTGAGAAAAAAAGCATGCTGGTCTAAATATAAGCATGCGCAATCCAGTATACCATAAGGTCTATGGGTTCACTTCTATATCTTCTAGCCAGATTACAAATGGAAACAACTTTTGTCACTTCCAGTTTGCTTTTCTGGACGACAAACCCTTCCAAAATGGGGTCTACTTTAAAGGAAAGTGTTTGCACTTAGTGGAGCAAATTCTTTTCTTTAGGAGTAGATCTCCGATTGAGAAGGGAGCTGAAAAGGGACTAGTCAGAGATGCTTCCCATGACAGTGGTCCCATTCACCTTAAGAGAGGATTCCCACTAAAAAGAGGGTCATACAAGAAATTATTTTATATAAATTTACCTGACGTTCTTTTTCCGTAAATTGCAATTTTCCTAATCTAGGGCCGAGTGCACAAAGGAGGCGTAAACTACGCCGACGTAGCTTACGAACGTCGGCGCAACTAAGTCTCTACTACGACTGTATTTTAATCCAAGTACACGTCGGGCGTAGGCTTACGTTTGCTTTGTGCACTCGGCCCCTGTATTCGTTTGCTATAATTATAGACTAAAGTTCTAATTTGGACTAAGTTTCCAAGTGGGTACTTATTTATTTCTTCAGTCAACAGCTTCTTCTAATGTAATGGCGTCCATTTTGATCCTGGACTGGAATATCTGTCGATGTTTGTCAAATCTTAAATGATAATTGGTATCAGTAATGTCAATTTTTTTGTTTTAAATATCTGATTGTGTTTGCACAAATAAACCTAGTACCCCTATCATACAATGCAGAAAAAAGAAAGAGCTTAAAAATGTGCCACGAAACTTCTTTTATGAGAAAGGTAGTGGCACAAAATTGGTAACTGTAAATTTGTTTGTTTATACATAATTGCTTTTTTCATGAAAATATCTTGTTTTTATAATCATTGTTTTGTCTGAATTGAATGTCTCAGAAATGTTGACTTGTGGCGATCTTATTCCGGAACAAAAATGTGCTGGCTGTTTAGAACTATATTTTAGTTTTAATTAGATAGAGTACTCTTGGTATTTCATGTCTTATAACAAAATAAATTAGACTGAATACCAGCAAATATCCTTTAACCCTTTTTTGACCGGACACCTGTTTCGGGTATATACACGAACAGTGCAGACCCAGTTCAGACGCTGCAGAAAGCGGCGTCTGACCAGGGTCAACAATGTTTGCTTACAGGAATTTCAAAGGAAAAATACAATACATCAGAAATTCCCTAAAAGAAGAAATGGACTCATCCAAAATGATGAGGATGGACAAGTCCGCTGGTCCAAAAAGGGTTCAACCAGGCTTCACACTTTCGCTGTGAATAAAGATGGCTAAAGTCTGATATTTTCAGAGGAAAGCTGTGTCTTTGAGAACAAAAGACATTCATGAAAGCTATCGCCAATCCGTGTATATACAGGAATTAATTTGTTGTTGGTAATAAATGGAAATATGTATGAAAATAATTGTTTATGTATGACTTCCTTCCTTCTGGCCATGTATACATTTGTATATAGAACATATTGGATGTACGTAGTCACTGCTATACACGTGGCAACCCCCGAGAACAGGACATATCAATCCAAGGCCGAAGACCGCCAGTTATTATTGTTTGTATTTTTTCATATGACGACGCACCTGAGAAGGTAAAAAAGCCATGCATTAAAACGATAATCAACTAGTGGAATGAATATGCAAATTACGTCGTTGCGTTATGCGTTGACGTGCATAAAAACGTCGCGTTTTCTTATAGCGAAATTGTGACATTTTCGTACAAACATTTGCTAATAAAATGCGACTTTAGTGTCATGTGATAAATAGAATTTTGCATTCGTACTCATGCATTATTGAATTAATTAAACTCGTTGGGGAACACCGATAAGATGCTCGGCAAGCCTCGCATCTTATCCTTTTCCCGAGCTCGTTTAGTAAATTCAATAATACATGAGCACTCATGTAAGATCCTATTTCGGAAATCATTTTATAATTTACCTTTACGAATTAACGATCTGTACTAACATGAATATGCGAAAAACATATTAGTAAAATGCTCCTGCGAGAAAAAACTATTCTCAACGTATAGAAAAACCGTGCAGAAAAAGAATGCAGGACGGTCGCCACGTTGGACGTTCATAATAGTCCCTTGATAAATATTATAATTTTAGCTTCATTGAAAGGCTAAATGAGCAAGTAGGGAGAAATTTCTAGAATAAATATTCTTTGTTGTATGGTACAGGACACGCAGAGAACCGTTTATCTTTCTTTTTGCTGAAAACGCATATAGACATATCCGTTCAAAACCCATGCCAAACTATCAAAAACTCAATATAATTTACCCAACGATGTATATAATCTACACCAGTGATTATTCCCGGTCTGGCCACATACTTTCGTTTCTTCTTCCGCTGATTCAAGAAGGGCAGTTGTCAGTTACTGGCGAAAGTATGTGCACTTAGTACTGGTTAATCGCTTAGGAGGTCTAAGCCTGCCCAGGAATAGTGTGGTTAGGTTAACTGACCGTCCCGACATGACCATAGTTGTTTACCGTGGACGTTAAGCAATAAATCAATCAAAAAAAACAGTGATCATTGGTTTAAACAATGTTGAATTTGAAACTGAAACATATTACATAAAGTGAATACAGATACACGTACATGTAAATGAAATCAGTACAAAAAAAAAAGAATTCTGAAGAAAGTCATTCACTTATTTAAATCTGTATCCGATGTTGCAATTGATCATATAGCAAATATGTAGTCATTTGAACTTTCAGTTTGCTAAAACATACACAAGATCAGTTTTAAACAAAGATGTCTGGAAAAGTTATGTAACTTATAAACAGACATTTAGACAACAAGCTACTTGAGAATGATGGCAGTAAAGTTATATAAAAATATACACAATAGTAGCAGGTACGAGATAGGCAGGAGGGCTCCACGGGGATTGAAATTTCAAGCTTGCTATCAGTTAACATTTTTTTGATATCTAAAGATAGGTTTGTCTGCAGCATTCAGGTATAATAGTGTTTTTAAGCGAAAGGTTCGTACTCACATAAACAGCTCAATGTAATAAGATGCTACACATATAACAATTGAGCCGCGACGTGACAAAACCAACAATGTGGTCGTGCGTCCAGCGCAGACTCAGATCAACCTGGGCATCCGCCCAGTCTGATCAGAGTCTTCACTTTCCGGATGAAGGTAGCTTAGTCCCTCAGCTACCCTTTAAGCGCTTAGCAAAGAGTCTGATGAGACTGAGTGAATGCCCAGTGAATGCCCAGGCTGATCTGAGTCTGCGCTGGGCGCATAACCACATTGTTGGTTTTGTCGTGTCGCGGCTCAATTGTATAATAATACAATAAAAGAAAAGAAATTATATATTCTATTTGTAAATAATGTTAAATCGAAAAAAACTTACTGTATTTCGGAGCGTTTGGTTTTCAGTATAAAATGCCATGCCAAACTATCAAAAACTCAAAATATTTTCCCCAACGATGTATATAACCTACACTAGTATATACTTACTCTCACTGGCAAACACATACAACCGCAATTTTTTGTTTATTTAAATTTTATACATTAGTTGAAAAAAGTAGTATGGGGCCATATTCAATTTCAGTGTGCATGAGTGTTAGTTTTTGGCAACATATGCATGTATAATAAATTGTATGAGTGGTGGGTTTTCAATGGAAAAAAAACAACAACATTTATTTTCATTTTTTTCTCCGGAAAGCCCGTTCGGTATTAAAGATCGAGTAACCTATGAGTCTCTCATTTTGTTTGGTTTGATTAGCTGTTCTCCGTAAAATCAATTGTGAATATTAGAAAACATACGGTTTGGTACGTGTTTTACATTCGCAGGTTTCTGTGGTTACGCGAGTAACAATAATGTATAATGTAACCCTTTACAGCTAGAGTACCACTGATTTTACTGTCACTCATACAACAATTAAGGAGATAATATCTTTGGGCAGTTCATACAATTTATTGCATACTTGGACCTATCAGCACTTTTACCAGGTATTTTAGGGTTTCACAGGGTGATTTGTATACGTGACGAAAGACAGAATACATCAAAGGACAATGTTTAGAAACCTGATATATACTGAACAAACATAGCAGGTTTTACTGTTTGTTTGATAATTCGAACATAAAACAACATTTTCAAAGACACCACGATTCTTGAGAAAGTAACATACATGTACATGTACGTCATATTTTGTTATAGAAAGCAAAATACAAAAGAAGATGCAGCATTGTTGCCTTCTAAAAGATTGCACAAAGTGAATATGATAAAGACATAAAAATTATGCTCACGTGACTCCAATTTAACTACATTTGGCCCAGGACTAAGATTCAAACAGAGGATCTTACATGAGTGCTCCTGTATTATTGAATTTATTAAACGAGTTGGGGAAATTGATAAGATGCGAGGCTATGCCGAGCATCTCATCGTTTTCACCAACGAGTTTAATATATTCAATAATACAGGAGCACGAATGCAAGATTCTATTTATCATATGACACTAAAATTGCATTTTATTAGCAAATTTTGCATTAAAACGTCACGATTTCGCCATTAGAAAACGCAACGTTTTTACGAACGTCAACGTATGACGTTACGACGTATTTTGCATATGTAATCCACTAGTGGATTATCGTTTTTAATGCATGGCTTTATTACACTCTCAGATGCGACGTAATATGATAAAATATGTTTAAACATTTTCCTAAATGTTGTGCTTAAAGTCGCTGTCAGAGATCCCTTTTGATACGTTTGAGGCTACTGTATGCAGTCAAATTTATTGGCAAACACGTAAATTATAATTTTAATAATTTCAAACAAATAAATATATAAATATAGCAGAATTCGTCTTCTAAACGAGTGTAACTGTTTTATGCTAGACAATTGATGGACATTCATCGAGTGGCTTCAAATTTCACTAAACCTTAAGACTCTACTGTAACAGTGATACAAGATTTTGTTTATTTCGCTCATATTTCGTGCAAAACTGGGAGTTGCAGAGCTTTTATAAGCAAAAATACATCGTCTTGATAGTATGCTGCTTTTATATTTAAAAACATTTATTTCGTTATTTTCATCATTTCAACGGTTTCAGTTGCACACATCTTGCTTAGGCTATAACAGGACGCTTGCATCGCGACGTTATTGGCACCATAACGTTACGTCGTTATAACGAGTAGCCAAGTTAGGTGCAGTCTTGGCGCATGTGAAGCCCCCCTTTTATCATTACATAAAATTAGGTGCCTAATGTCTAGACTTCCAGCACCCTTCTTGAATTTTAATTATAAGATTGCACTTTTAGCTAACCACTGATGAGCGACGCATTCGTCTTGCGTTTGTGATTAAGCAAGCTTTTCAAAGATGTTTTACATGACCAACGGTAGGGAAATCCTTAAATATGAAAAAGCGCCTGAAACTGGCATACAAGACATATTTTTGAAGTGAGATCAACTGACACATATGAATTACTATTTTATACTCCGAAAAACGCGAGAAAGAGTTTTTTTCCTCCAAATTCTTTTTTTCTCCAAATTCTTACAGTTAGCGTAAAAGTGCAAAAATCCTGTATCACGTTACTGTGGAGTTTTGAATTATGATGAGGTTTGAAGCCACCAAATGAGTGCCCTTTAATAGGTATTATCGTTCAAAGAAAGCATTCTGGTACATGCTTGGTCAAATACTACAACGATTTCTTCGTCGGACTCGTATATTGCACTAGAAAAACATGATCCTAAAAAGTGTGAGTCAGAGTTTCTCCCCCTGACTCTATATATACAATCAGTTTTCTTTTAACCAAATCAATATGATTCAAACCCCTTTGTTCCAGTAAAGGGATCACACATGAGTTTGCATGCAATAACGTTCTGCAGGCATCGAGTGAGATGTTAAACACGGAGGAACTATCGAGGTTTTCAACATCTCCCGAGGAATTTGGCGAACGTTAATGCATTGAAAAAAGTTTGGTCGGTATCATTGCATAAATCCAACGAATAGTTCTTTAAATTTGCAAAAATATGGAACTTTGAGTCATCGACAAAAGATGAGTGCATCATTTTAGTAATAATTACATTCCCTTAGATTTTCCTTGGATGAATCAATTTCGGAGAAACAGAGTTCATACTTAAATGAACAACAGACGGTCACGCGGCGTTATTGGTACGCAAGGTCAGATGTAAACAAAAGACACCATTGGCCGTTGTAATGTTGTACTGGACGTCACGTCATGGCGACGGCCGTTAACGTAAGCTACTCACCTGCTGGTTAGCGACAGCTTTTAGTCGTATATTTTACAAATGCTGCTGCTAATACCGTGTGACACCGTTATTTATGCAATCAACTAGAATGAACAACATAATTCAGTCCGTGCATAAAATGTTTCTGTTTCATCTTACCTCCAGCCGATTTTGACAAACTGACAAACCTGATGGCGGCTTTGCAGCTTTCAAAATATATTAGCCCGACCTCTTGCACATTTCATTCTTTGAAATGCGTTAACGCCTTTAATGTAATATAATTAAAATATCAAATATGCCGGAAAATGCGCTCTATTTCATTTTCATTTTTTATTCCTTTATCATTTATTTATTTATTTATTTATTTATTCATTTATTTATTCATTTCTAATCTAAAAGATTTCGGAACATTCTCTCAGGTTATCTCCGAACAAAAAATCTCAATATCCCCGTTCCTCGATAAAAAACATATTCCATGTTATTTCTGAATTAAGACATTTTTTTTTTTTTTTTTTTTTGAAAAATCATCACGAACCGGGACTGTCACAAAGTCATTGTTGTGGCGTTAAGGGGATAACACTACATATGGGACTGAGCTTACGTAAAGGTAAGGTAACTCGAAATGAAATGAAAGAATCAAGTAAAATGGATTTGGGTCCCTTGATCATCGTAATGAGAAGCACAAACCAAGCTCAGACGCCAGAAAGTGTGGCTCGAGGAGGGACACGCTTTGCTTTCAAACGTTTTGGGTATAGCGACACTGAAGATGTTAGATACAGAAACGTCTTTTGCCCTTAATTTGTTGAAAGATAGCTTTATATTGGAACTTCTGAGCGGTACTTTCGTTGCGGTTGCATTTGTTTTATGTTCGGTGCTGTTTAATTTATTGTGTTCTCATTTTAACCCTTCTATAATAAAAATAGAAAATATGTAAAAATAATTGTTGAATGTTTTTCGTGCGGTTTGCTTGGTCTGTTGTAACCCTTCTGTTGGTCTAAATTATTTAGTTCAATAAAGAAAGCTGAGTTGCCACTTATTTGGGAAAGAGCTGCTGACTCGGCTTGTAAGTAAAAAGTATGCAAAGACCAGGAACTGAAACAACCAAAATCCAAATTCAGCCCTCAAACCATAGTTGGAAACAACTAAGATTACAAATAATCAAGATACAGAGAACATATGGCCAACCGAGTGAGCAGCTTGTTCCCAAAAGGTGGCCACTCAGCAACTTGTAATTTTTTGTTTGTTGGGATGTCTTTGTCAATATTTCCCTTTGATGTTTGGATATGGTTTGGTATCTGATTCAGTCAGTTCCTGAAGTGTAGTTACTCTTTAAATTTATATTGAAACTTCTGAGCCGTTACATGTACCACTTCTGGTGGACAATTTGTCCCCAAGGATATCACAAAACCAGTTAATCAGTGTTTCAGGGTCGATTCCGATTCTGTAGCGTTGGAGTCACTTCTTCATATATTGATTTAAAGTAACCAGGTATAGGAACGGCCATAGTAGAATAGCTCAATTTGATTCATCATTAAACTTCACAGTCAATTAGTCTCCAGATGCAGCTGGAACCATATAACAGCAGGGGATTGCTAATGGCCCCTTCTTAATTGCTTATTTTCTCTGACTGTGTTGTTATGACCTGTTATTCTGATAATCTTAACACACTAGTTTTGTTTGGTAAGAGACAGAGAAAGAATTTCAGGGTTCAAATGCCAGCTTTAGGAAGAGTTAATGAGAAAGATACGTATTTTTTTACATTCATAAATTGATACAATTTGATTTTTTGGTATTTGTACATAAGGTTACATTTTGAATGCCCAAAATGAAATTATGGACATTAATAAATTTTTAAATAAATAGAGGATATTTGACTTTTTCAGTGTAAGATCGATTTTTATTTCACCGAATGAACACCAAAAGCAGTATTTTCACGAGTGGCGAAGCCACGAGTGAATTTACCACTTTTGGTGTTCATGAGTGAAATAAAAATCGATCTTATACTGAAATAGTCAAATTTTCTGTTTCTTTTATGCTTTAAAAATGCAATAATTTAGGTTATTCCAATGCTTAAGCCATCACGACAGAGATACAACATATTTTCTAGCCGTTTTTCGCCATATTTGATGCTACCAGCGTGTTAACTGGGTATGATATTGGTTGTAAACAAAGTTTGCAACTGAAAAATAGCTTATCATTTCATTTTTATAAACGGATCTCAAGAAATTTGCTAAGAAAGAATGCCTACAGGAGACTTAGTCTGCCTGGCGTCGCGTGCGCTAATAATGTTACGTTGGCTCGTTTAGTGACGTCATTAACGTCGTAATGACGTGCAAACATGCGTGACGTAATCTATGTCAAGCGGGATAAGGTTTAGTCAATAAATCAACAAATACCTGAGACTATTTCACAAAAATCCTATTTTTGAAAACAGTGAAATCGAAAGTGATAATTTCTCTGTTTGAAATAGTGAGATTATCAGTTTCGATTTCACTGAGAAATCTCTATAATTCATCGAAAAGTATAAAAAGAAAGTCTGCTTATCTAAAGTTTTTAAATCTGTCTTGCACATCAGCATGTGTGTGCAGGCTGATCTACAGAGACACAGCTGGCATACAGGCTGATTAGGTGTCTAGTTAGTCAACTGCTATTGAAGTTTTACAGCCATATGACATATGAATATAACAATATTAATGAATAATATTTTTTCTTTCCTTTTTATCAACCTAAACTTGTACCTCTTTCACTTACTAACATTATAGATTTTACAATCTGTTCTGATTGTGTAGACATTATCTGCAGATTACTAGATTGTGCAATTTGTGGTCAGCAAATGATAAAGACCCTGGTGGTTTTATTGCCACTTCAGAACTATTATCATACTTTTGCTGTGGAAGAGGCTATTTGGCTCTAATACCCCATGGGGTATTAGAGCCAAATAGCCTCTTCCACAGCAAAAGTATGGCTGTTCCTATACCTGTAACCATATTAGTATATTTTAGGCTCTTCTTAAACTGGGACCGACATGAATCTTAGCGGAGTATGGTTTCCATTCTTTTGGATTAGTTTGGCTTTTTGCAAGGTCTTACTGCATCGGACATCTCTTTCCTGATGCCTTTGTCTGTCGCCTTTCTCTGGGACGCAGGAATTGAGGCGGCACCATTGGGGACACCTGCGCTCACGGGTTAATACGTATGCGTCTCTTACCTGATGTGTCGAGATGGTATGTCTCGCGAAATGCGTCGGTTAGAAAAGCTCGGTGATATAGGTTTGTTGCCTGCCGAGATTTGCTATCACCGTTTTGTTTTCAAAGTTTTGGGGTTTAGCGACCGTGTAGAAGTTAAATATAGGAACGCGCATCTGTAGATTCTAATGAGCTTTTACCGAACCTCTGATAAATGACATACTAAAGCACTGTCAAAGCAACAAGAAGGATTCAGAAGAGGCACCAGGCAACCATCTTTATTGCAGGCACCGAGGGGCGGGGCCTTTATTCTTCCGAAAGTTTTCAGGGTTTTTTTTTTGTTACGGGTTGTAGAAGGAAAAACGGTTGTTTAAGTTAACGGGTATACATGTACCAGTTTTTAAGTGTTTCAGTTTTAAAATGTATTTCTGGTATACTCGACATTCACCACAGCAGTTTTGTAGATCATTGTGGAAGCCACGTCCATATTTCGTATTTGATACATAAATAAATGTTTATCATAAACACGCCAAGTAGCAAAGCTCATTTATTACAGTGTCAACAATAAATGAGCCGCGACACGAGAAAACCAACAATGTGGTTGTGCGCCCAGTACAGTCTCAGAGCAGCCTGGGCATCCACACAGTCTACTCAGAGTCTTTCCAAAGGTGTTAGTGGGTAGCTAAGGGTGTAAGCTACCTTCATGCGTACAGCGAAGACTCTGATCAGACTGGGCGGATGCCCAGGCTGATCTGAGTCTGCGCTGGGTGCACAACCATATTGTTGGTTTTGTCGCGTCGCGGCTCAAATGCAATATTTTGCATTCAACAATATCTAATATCTTGATACACACTCTTTGTCCTTTATAAAGACTGACGAAACACTTTCCCACAGAAAAGTCACAAATATTGGCGTATTGTAACAACAGAGTGATTCTTTGTGATACAGCCCAGAATTGTATTGCATTTCCAAAGCAGGTGAGGCACTGTTTTATCTTTCAACTCCATCATTTTATCTTCACATGATAAAGGCGAGTATTCGTAATAAACTGACACCCAAAAGAAACTGTTCAGTTGACTTAGAAATAACATTTGTGCCATTTTAGATAAAAAAAAATGTACCATTTTAGATAAAATATATAAGCAAATTTGTTTCAAAATGTGTGGAAATTGTTTGGCAACAAGGTGCATTGATTTTGAATTAATCTTCATATATTTCATTACGCTTGAATGACTTGGGTTAAAGAATAAAAGTTACACATTTTATTTTTTTTTTGTTCGGGGCGCTTCTGTAACTTGCATCTACGACTGCGTTTCTGATGTCGCTGGGCAGTCGAGCTGCCATGAAAATGGCATCATGTACCTGTGATAATCCCCATGAGAGGAGGACCTACCAGAAATACAGATTAATTTTGATATTTGCTCTCGAATGTCCGAGGTCAAAATCTCATTTAGAATAGAAAATAAATCGTGCAACTTTTACTTTTCACCCCCAAGTGATTCAAGCGTAAAGTAATGTACTGAAAATAACCTAAATTGATTTAGAATAATGCATTGTGTTGCCAGATAAATTTCACAAATTTTGATAGCAAATTTGACAATACTTTCATCTACAATAGTACAAATTTTACTTCTTATTTCTTATTCAGTAACATGACTAGACACTCTACCACACCAAAAAAGTGGAGAAATAAAAGCCACGTAAGAGTTAGAATGGAGAACGTCCCCAGGCATTTCAAATTAACGTCACAGCTCTCCACTGAAGAAGTCAAGAACTCTTTTCATCATACGATTCTAACGACAAACCTGTTTAAATTTACGAGGGAGGTCGGAATTACTCAGACCCTTTGCTTTTTTTCAAAAACCGTTGAATATTTTTCAAGTGTTCTTTATACTCTACTTTAAAGTACTCTCATTAAAGTATTCTCATTTAAATACAACTTTGCCATCTTCGTTGGCGTTTATGAATTCCCTCTGCAAACCTTGAAGCAAGCACCGATTTACAGATGAAACCAATGCCGCCTTGGTCTCATGTTTGTTTCCAGTGAGCCGTTTTGCAATTCAAGAAAACAAAGTCGCAGGAGTAGGTGGAGTAAAGGCTGGATTGAAAGTCAGACAACAATTGCCACTTTAAGGGGTTTATAAGTTCTGCTGTACATGAAGCAGTATGATAGGATCCTTTGTCATGAAAAAAAAAAGAACATTTTCCGACTAACTTTGGGCGCATATTGCCAGGTTTTCTTTGAAGTTATTTTTGTTTGTTTGTTTGTTGTTGTTTTTTTAACTTACTTCTTGATAGTATTTAGCAGTCACATGTAAATGAAACGAGTCAGTGCTATTCCACATGGGTCCCAAAAGGCATCCAGTATAACACTGCCAGCAGATGGAGACAACACAAACTTCTTGTGAAGAGGAGGAACCATCTCATTTCCATGCTTTGACTAAACTTTTGTTTCCGTTTTCGCTTAATGATAACTTCTGAATCGGCTAAATCCACATTTCAATCACAGTGACAAAACAGTTCAAAGCTTATTTTCAACACGGTTTGAACGGTCCACATGTTCTTTTGTTATGATCAACCTGGATGCCTTTTTGTCATCTGTCAGCTGTTTTTGCACCGTCCTATCGCTCACCTTGCTCATACCTATTTTTCATGTAAAATTTGATGTGCCAACGATTCGTCAATGCTTAACTGATTATCTATCTGCTTCAATGTCATTTTGCGATCTTTGATGGCAAAACCCTCAACATTGGCCACCGTAATAGGAGCCACTGCCTTAGCAGGCCTCCCTGGCCTAAGAGTGTTACTGACGCTTGTCCTGTCCTCCCTAAACTGTGAATCCCAGCCATAAAAGGTTGAACAGAATGTGCAGGCTTAGGAAAAAATATTACAGATCTCTGTTCCTCCAGATAAGAGTCCATGGTAGCCCTAATATACTCAGTAAAACAATAGAAGGATATTAAAATTCGATAATCTTTTTTACTGTAAACAAATTAATTACAAATTTAAATATAATGCATTTGATAGTACTGTGAATTTACAATTGTAAAGCATGTCTAATTAAAGTCACGCATAAGTGTTAACAGTACAGTATCGCTCCAAATGTCATAACTCCCACATTATAAATTCACAAACAAGCACATCCATTGCCATATTGTTGCTAATACATTTACTCGTTTTTAAGAGCTGAAATAGTTTATTGTTAGCATAAAAGCTAGTGACACAACAAATGCAGTAAATAATGTGCAAAGGTATACAATCAAAAGTACTTCTGCTTACTGCCTTAGATGTTACTTAGTTTAACATTGATAAGCAGCGTAATAGTTTGCATCAGAGTATTGTAAGAGGCGTTCAAATGACCAGACACTCTTTTGGGTGATTACAAGCAAACCTTGGGTTTTAAACTCAGTTTTAAATGCCTGTAAGGTTTGGAATTAGGGGTTTAGTACATTTGTAGTGGTACTGTACTGTAACCACTGTAGTGTGGCGTTTAATTAAACTTGGTTTTTATTTGCATATGCCCAGTAATAGTATATACATGCACACCGAATTTTGTACATAGCTTGTTCAGTATCACATAATGCTTGAATTTTGATAGCCTTCAGTTGTTTTTCTAAGTATACTTACCTTGTTTAAATTGCTGGAACTTCGTGTATGTACTCTGCTCGTATACTTCTTGCGTAGAAAAGTAAGGAAGAACATTCTCAAGAACTGACACAATTCAATTCCAGATCTAACCAAAGACACTAAAGAGACAACACAAAACTAGTCATCACCAAGGACTCACCAGCGGCAGCCATGTGAACAGCCATTTCCCATGTAGGTGGTCAACGGGCTAGCCTGAACATCACAACATAGCAATTAACAACACATAAAAGAATCAAGAAGAACCAAAACAGAAAAACGCCTTGAGACGGCCAGTAATGAAATTACAGGGGGGCCTTAACCGGTTTGTGGTCGACCAACCCTCGCCCTTTGTTCTGCCTTGGTTCATCAGAAACTTAGTTGTTCAACCCAACAAAAACAAGCACCGCCCAGACAACAGTCTTACAAAAAGCACCAACCCTGACAATAAGAACAAGTTATACGTAAGCAATAAAACATCTAGTTTTCCTATGTTCAATTTTATAATATCAGGGCTAGCCTGAACATAACAAACCATATATTAAAAGGTAAAAGCGACAAAGATCTAACACAGAAGTGCCGCATTGAGACGGCCAGCAGGGACATTACTGGTGGGGGGCTTAACCGGTTTGCGTCGAGCCCTTGGTCCTGCTTTGGTTCATCAGACACTTAGTTGTTCGCTTTGCGTGGAAGAGTGTAATATCTCAGGAACATAGAAATCAAAATTAAAAATAAGATAAAACAGACATGAGGACTCCCAGAAATAGCAACACTGAAATTCTGGAGCAAAAGAAACCTACCAGTTTAGATCCCATTTAGGGTAGCATAGTACAGTAAGTTTGACAACGGAACATAAACTGCCTAAAGATTTTTCACAATTTCAACTATTTCACAACGGCCTGTTATCACAGTTTCTTTCTGACCTAAAACTCTCCTTAAACAAGGTTTGCAAAAACCCGAATTTAGACGTGACTCCGCTTGTTTTTCTTTTCATTCTAATCGTCTCTCATTATAAAAGAACCGGATATGATGTAATTGTAAAGTGACGTACTCTTTACTTAGTGCCCAGCTTAATTTTTGTTGCCCCTTGTTTTAAAGTATGCTGGTGAGTCGGACTTCAGACTTAATGATGGCTCCTGCCTACAGTTTGTATTTAGATGGTCGGTATTTGATGATCTGTCTTTGGTCGGGCCGAGCGGGGTTTCCCTTGCCCCATTGTTTCAGATTTGGTCTTTGAGTTGAGTGCTGTTTATTTGTATGCTGTTTTGATTCATTTATCAATGGCCGTTCTTCAGTGGAACTAGGGGAGAGTCGGGTAACTTCGGACAGGCGGGTAAATTCGGACATACAATTGCAAACAGTGAAAATCCAGATGAGACGGCTCATAATGAGCCGTCTCATCAGGATTTTCTCTGTTTGGCCAGTTAATTTTTGTTTTAGTTCCAAACAACTAACATACAAAGGAAACAATGTCAGTGTCCGAATTTACCCGCTGTCCGAAGTTACCCGACTCTCCCCTACTGTTGTGGTTCCTTACTGTTACATGTTCTTGTCCTTGTTGGCCACTCGGTGCTTTCATCCATCTGTTTTTAATTGGTGTGGCTGAATGGGGAAAAACTGTTCATTTGGTTAATATGTATCTGTGAACTTTCCGTCATTTTAGCTCACCTGAGCCATAGGCTTAGAGTGAGATATTGTAATCACCCAGTGTCCGCCGTGCGTTGTGCCTCGTGCCACGTCAACAATCTGCCTTAAATGACATCTTCTCTGAACCGCTAGGCCTAGGGCTTTGATATTTGGTATGAAGCATTGTCTAGTAGACCTCTACCAAGTTTGTTCAAATAGTGGCCCTGAGGTCCAAAATTAGCCCTTGGCGGGGTCTTGGGTTCAAAAAAAAAAAAAAAAACTTAAAATCTTCTTCTCAATAACTGCTTGGCTCAGATGCTTGAAACTTGGTATGGTAGCATTGCCTAGTGGTCGTTTACCAAGTTTGTTCAAATGGTGGTCCCAGGGTCCAAAATGGCCCATGGTCTTTACTAGCCATGAGCTTTCGATCAAATCCTTTTCATGAAAATTGTACTCTGAATGTATAACATGTTATAGTTGAATAAAATATTGTTTAAACCAAAATGGTCCCGCAGCAGGGAGTCCCAGGTTTGAACCATAGAATACATAGAAAAATATTCGACAATGTTTTCTTCAGAACCGCAAAACTCAGATGCTTCAAACTTGGTATGTAGCATTGTCTAGTAGTCCTTTACTAAGTTTGTTCACATGGTGACCCTAGGGTCCAAACTGACCCCATAGCAGGGAGTCCCAAGTTTGAACAATAAAATGCATGGAAAAAATGTTCAAAAAGATTCTTCTTTCGAACTGCAAGGCTCAGATGCTTGAAACTTGGTATGTACCATTGCCTAGAACTCCTTTAATATGTTTGTTCAGATGTTGGCCCAAAGATCAAAAATGGCCCATGGCAGGGAGTCACAGGTTTTAACCATAGAAATACATAGAAAATATTCAAAAATCTTCATATACAGAACCACAAGGCTCAGATGCTTGAAAACTTGGTATGTAGCATTGCCTAGTAGTCGTTTACCAATTTTGTTCAAACAAAAGCCCCAGGATCTAAATTGGCCCCAGGGCAGGGATTCTCAGGTTTTAACACTAGAAATACTTTGAAATCTTCTTCTTCAGAACAGCAAAGCTCTGAGGCTTGAAATTTGGAATGAAGCTTTGCCTGGTGGACCTTAACCAAGTTTGTTCAAATGGTGGTCCAAAGGTCCAAATCTGGTCCTACAGGGAGTCCTAGGTTTGAGCTATAGAAATACATAGCAAAATAATCAAAAATCTTCTTCTTCAGAACCGCAGGACTCATATGCTTGAAACTTGATATGTATCATTGCCTAGAAGTCTTTTACCAAATTTGTTCAAATCGTGGCCCAGGGTCCAAAATGGCCCCACAGCAGGGAGTCCTATGTTTGAACAATAAAAATACATAGAAAAATATCCAAACAAATCTCTTCAGAACAGCAAGGCTCAGACGCTTGAAATCTGGTATGAATCATTGTCTGGTAGACCTCTACAAAGTATGTTCAAATGGTGGTTCCAGAGCCCATAACGGCCCTGTCCGAAGGGGGTCCTCGGTTTTAACCATAGAAATACATAGAAAAATATTAAAAGATCTTCTTCACAACCACATGGACCAGATGCTGAAATTTTGGTTATTAGCATTGGATAGTGGTTCTTTACTAAAAGTTTGTTCAAATATAGGTCCAAGGCTTCAAAATGGCCCCGCGGCAGAAAGTCCTGGATTTGAACCATAGGTAAATGTTCAAAATCTTCTTCTTCAGAACATCTAGGCTTTAAATGTGGAATGAAGCATTGCCTGGTAGACCTTTACCAGGTTTCTTTCAAATGGTGGTCCCAGGGTCCAAAATGACCCTGAGGCAGGGGGTGTGGGGTTCAAAGATAAAACACACTTAAAAATCTTCTTCTCTACAAATACTAGGCTCAGATGCTTGAAATTTCGTAGCACTGCCTAATGGTAATTTACGAAGTTTATTCAAATGGTGGACCTAGTGTCCAAAATGGCCCCTACCCCAGGAGCTCCTGGTTTGAACCATAGAAATACATAGGAAAATTATGATGTGTACATCCTCTTGGAGAAAAATAACCTAAAATCTATGCCTAACTGATAATCAGACCTGATGTTTAGCCATCCCCTAATTATATGGACACTGCAGGTATCAGCTACACGTGCTCTGTGAACTACTTTTCCTTTCCCAATAACTCTGGTTCCCAGTTTAAAATACAGGTAATTCAAGCTTATAGTATTCTTATCAGCATTCCAATTGAAACCTGATTCACGGTATTAGTCCTCACTGAAAGAACGCTGTCATAAAATAATCTAGAAAATCGCATATCCAAAGCTAAAGTTTTGTCTACTTTTATTCTAAATACAGTCAGTGTGTTTGAAGACATAATTTTGAAGTATCACACGATAACAAGCTTGCAACACAATTGGAACTATTTTTTAATAAAGTTGAACACTGGTTCGCTGCTTCCCGTGCCATTATAAAATTGCTATATTAAAAACGCTTAAATTTTAACGTAGAAATCCGTTCAAAACGCCTAAACAACATAACTTTTAACGAGAATTTCGATTTTCTAGTTTATATCAAGATAAGAATACGGGATATATATGTTTTACTTTTAACTAGAGAAAATCGATTAACAGCGTTATCTTCACCACCTGGGGCCTTGCTGCGAAACTGCAAAATCTGTATCATTTATAGGTATATGGGAGGATTTTACGACCGGTTTCATCAAAAACACATGTGAAATCGATACTCCGAGCAACTCGAATAAAGCAGTAAGTCGGGTCGGTCGGGGTCAATTCTATAAGAGCATGCACACAGCATGTTCATTGAGAACCACTTGCTCAGATGCTTGAACTTTGGTATGGTAGGGCTTGAGCGAAGGAAAATTTCTTCAAGCGACCCAGGTCACATGACCCACATGGCGGCCACACCCACATATGGTAAAAAGCCTTTAAAATCCTCTACTCCAAAAAACAAATGACCGATTGCCTTGAAACTTGGTATCTAGCATTGAGTCATGGAGTTCTTCCAAGATTGTTTAAAGATGACCATGGGTTGACCCTGGCTTTTTTACTGCAAGGTCAAATATGCTTTCTGGTGTTTTTATATGGGAAAATGCTTAAACAAAAGAGTTAAAGGAAATTATAGAAGAGTTTGGTGCAAAATTTGATAAATGCAGTCTGACAACTAAATGACTACATGGATCATTCTTTGACGTTTGACCAATATCTCTCATGTATTGACAGTTTCAAACTACATGTATCACGTTTGAGCAAATGATGACCCTAGTTTGGCGTTTGTCATTTTTGCTCAGGTGAGCGATTCAGGGTCATCTTGGCCCTCTTGTACTTATATACTTCTTTCCCTTTTGGTTCTGAGAGCGGGATATGGGATCTGATTTCGAGCCCCGCAGTGATTTATTACTAGCCGTTCTAAGGCGATTCTTCCGTTGTGATTTACTGATATTAAGGTTTGTTGGGTTGCTTATCTGTAGTTCTCTGGAAAAATGGCCACATGTACAGCTGTGCACTTTGCTTTGTCTGTTTTGATTCATGTCTTGACTCCATTAATACCCGCCGTACCATAAATAAGACATGGTTAAAAGATCAGACGCTCCCGCTCTCAGAACCAGAAGGGAAAATTGTATGATGCATATAGTGGAAAAAGCTGATGCCGCATCAGGACATTCACATATATACATCATTTTTTATCGTCGTGTGTGACTTTTGATATGTAAGAATCCCATTTAAGTCTTTTCAGTTTCTGCTTTACGGAATAAAGGGCACAGTGAACTGTCAAGTGCCAGTCATCTGGCATGCATGTGTAACGTTTACGGTGTCAGTCAGTAAACTTTAGTCGCCGAAGACGATGCATTCATTATTTTCGATAAAAAAGTATCAAGATACGTTATCGAGAAGGAGACATGAAGAAATATTTTAGTGAACTTTTGCCGGTGCCATGCCTGGTTAATCCTGATTGCGTCACGTTGCGTACATAGCGTAAAGTTACGTGCACCATTACGCCTTCTGGCTTTCCTAGGGGAAGTGGTTTAAAAAAAAAAGACTCGGAAATATAAGTGTGCGTGTATATTTGCGTGTCACTGTTTGCCCAGTTATTTTTGTTTGAATTCCAAACAACTAATCTATATAGAAAACAATGTCACTGTCCGAATTTACCTGCTGTCCGAATTTACCTGGCTTGACCCTAGCTCGAAATGACAAAAAAAACTTCCATAAGATATGAAACAGGAACATAATTAGCACTACTCGTTTAACAATAGCACATTTCTTAACATGTCTTACCCTCAATAAATGCTGGCTAAGATCTAAACAGGAGTGCATAGAGCTCAAATTTTTAGTGGTGTAATCTTTTAAGAACTGTAATTATTATATGAGTACTATTTTTTTCTTTTAATTAACTCACCTAAATGACTGATTCTGTATAAAATCTGAATAGTTACACAGAATTATTGCTTTCGCATGTCACTTCTATTTTCAGTCTGTTATGGTCAGCTGACTTAGGTCGAAGGTCAAATTCAATTGATTATTTTTACTAAATTCTGAATTTTTAGCGAGTGGTAGCTTTAACTTCATATCCCATGGAAAAATAATGCGTAGTGTACATGCGTACTGAATTCTAAAGGTAAAAAGTGAATAGGAAAATTGGAAGTACTTGTGAAAATTTAAAAGATTTCACCACTGGAAATTTGAGATCCTCGCACTCCTTCTTATATCTCAACTGGCAGTTATTGGTGAGTAAGAAATGAGTCGTGGGAGGTGAAAATTAAAGCTGCGAGATAGAACCTGACCGTGTATTAGTTTTTATGTTGTATTTACACGCCTGGTAAACTATCACAGGTACCTCCGGCGGAGGTACCGATAAAAAGTTGTGACAGCCACCTGGAGCTGCCTGTGACTGTCCAAAAAATGACAGCAAACGGTAGGTATTCCTCTTTTTTGACAAAATATAAAATAACTAGGGAGTTTATTAAAAATCAAAAAGTGCTATTCGACCCTTATAGACATAAAGTTTTGTCACACATTATATCCCCCCGAACTTTCCATATTAACCAAAGATACGACTTTTGAAGCGGCTTTGATGTCAGCCCACAGTACTCAAAACATAAAGAATTCGGCCGTTTTTGGTCTTAAATGCAGTGATCTTGCATACGATTCTGTTTTTCTCGGCACACTGGTGCTAAGGTAACCTCCTTGCTAAGATATAAATGTCGATTGACTAGAAATAAGGCTTGATTTTTCAAAACAACAGCTGGAGGTGCCTGCAATGGTGTGGAGGTGCCTGTGATGTAAGCAAATATAGTGAAAATCTGAGTAGTTATTGCAGCTGGGCAGCTGGAAATATTGACATCTTCTCTTAAACACTGCCTGGAAAGAATCATTCCTTCAACGTCCCATTAAGCTATCATAATGCGTATATCATGAAATTCCATGTTAAAATTTCTAAAACACCATCTCAAAGAGTTATTGCCTAATTTGTTTCCGCTTCCGTTAGTCAAACATTGACGAATTTCACATAGTTGCTGAAAATTAACTGCCTTGCAAACGTTTCGAGTAGCTAGCATGGCGTGTGACCTCGACAATTTTTAACGATTTGGAATGACTAACAGGCAGTCATCACCATTCACAAAAACGCTGCCTCTTATTTAAGCGCATTTCATAACTATTCTAACACTGAATTAGGCAGTAAATTTTCAACAGCTACGTACGACTTGTCAGTGTTTGACTAACAGATATGGAAACAAAACGGACAATAACTCTTTGAGATGATCTGCTTTGGATTTTGGATTTCTGTTGTGAAGCATCAATGTTACGTGTTCTTATGTCCGCTTGTCTGTAGTCTTCTGGCAATAAGGTCACCCGTACAGCTCCCACTTTGCTTTCTGGTTTGTTTTGTAATTCAAAATATGAAATAGGTAAAACAGAAGTTAGCGTTGTTTTCATTTGGGGTAGGTGAATTTCCACCTGTCTGGGAAAGAGCTCTTTATTCGGTTTACCATGTGTGTCTTTTATGAACTATTGTCAATGTATACTTACTTCCATCTTGGTTTTGAGAGCAGGATGTAGAATCTGATTGTATAAGTTCATGATCATTGTCTGTCGTTTTAACAAAAATATGCTTGATATTCGCATCATGATAGATTAAATTGCGACGTTGAATGAACGATTCTTCCAAGGCAGTGGTCTAGAGATGAAGAATATCAATATTTGCAACCGCTATAAATCTTCAGATTTTCGCTATATTTCCTTACATCACAGGCACCTCCATTCCGTCACAGGCACCTCCAGTTGTTTTTTCACCAATCCAGCCTTATTTGGAGTTTGTCGGCATTTATATTTGGGCAAGGAGGTTTACTTTACGACAGTGTATCCAGATAAACAGATTCTTATGCAAGAAAAGTGCATTTAGGACCTAAAACAACCGATTTGTTCTTGTTTTGAGTACTTTTGACTGACCTTAAAGCCACTTCAAAAGTCATATCTTCTGTATATATGTAAAGTTCCCGGGGATATACTGTATGACAAAACTTAATGTATATAAGGGTCGAATAGCATTCTTTGATTTTCAATAAACTCCCTGGTTATAATGTATTTTATCTAAAAAGACGAATACCTACCGTTTTTTGTTTATTTTTGGTCCGTCACAGGTAGCTCCGGATGCCTGTCACAACTTTTTATCGGTACCTCTGCGGCGGTACCTGTGATAGTTTACCAGGCGTGATTTATCAGATTATTTTTCATATGCAAAAGAAAATCCTTTCTTTATTAGCTATGAAGTTGTATTTAGTTATTCCTGTGACTCCATTTCAGGGAAAGTAAGCCTTGTCTACAATATTCTGTACTCAGTGAAATTGCGGAAGGGATATAGAGTTCATCCTGTCTTGTGTGCGTTTGTTTGTTTGTGCATGTGTTTGTATGTCCAGAATCGTGTCCGGTCCATAACGTCGTCCTGCAATTTAATTTGGCACAAGTGATCAACACGAGAAGACAATATGTCGCATGTGAGAATTTTGTAGTTACTGTTTACATTTGTTTGTATGTTAATTGTAACAGAGAAATAATAAATATGTTTGTCATATGACGTCGCACTGAGAGTGTAATAAAGCCATGCATTAAAATCGATAATCCACTAATGGATTAAAAATGCAAATTACTTCGTAGCGTTATGCGATGACGTCCATAAAAACGTCGCTTTTTAATAGGGAAATCATGACGTTTTAGTGCAAAATTTGCTACTAAAATGCGATTTTATTGTCAGTTGATAAATAGAATCATGCATTCGTGCTCCTGTATAATTGAATTTATTAAACTCGTTGGGGAAAAACGATAAGATGCTCGGCATAGCCACGCATCTTATCTTTTTCCCCAACTCGTTTAATAAATTCAATAATACATGAGCACTCAAATAAGATCCTCTATTTAAACCAATTTTGTAGCTATCTCAAAGGGCAAGGTCACACTATGCACATACACTTTGTGTATAGGCTATAGTTAGTACATTTTTGTGTCATGTCCATGACTTTGTCCTTGATGGTGGAATTTCAAAACTGTTTGGTATTTACATGCATCATGACAAGATGATGTGTCGCGAATCATGTCACTAGATAAAAGGTCAAGGTCACACTATACACGTAAATTTGAGCGTCTGCTATTGTAAAGCATGGTCGTGTCCAGCCCATTATTATGTCCTACATGTGGGATTTAAAAATGATTTGGCATAATAATAATAATCATTACAAGACTATGTATTGCGCGCAAGAACCTTGTCGCTAGATGAAAGGTCAAGGTCACAGTCCGCAATAAAACTTTTTGCATATGCAAAAGTAAAAACTATTTGTGTCCGGTCCATTATTTTGTCCATCATTGTGGGATTTGAAAATTATTTACGAGAGCATAAATGATTACTATGACAAGGTAATGTGTCATGTGCAAGAGCCATGTTGTAAGCTCAAAGGCCAATGACAGTCTGCACTTTAACTTGGTGCATGGGTACAGTGAAATTTTGTTCGTATCCCGCAAAATACCTGTCCTGTATAGTTGAATGCTAAACGATTTGTTGCGAGCAAGGACCATGTCACTAACTTTAAGGTCAAGGTCACATTGCGCATTGTCCTATCTGAATAGGATAATGAAAACTTGTTTGCGTCATATTCGTGTGCGAGGTTTAACTGCAAAATAATTATAAGTCACTTTGACCTATATTTCATGATCCTTTTACGTTCCCTATTATATTATACAAGTCTGTCTCTATAAATATAATTCTCCTACAAGTGTCAGTACCTAAATCAAGGCGCCATCTTACTGAAGGCACTATGCGGTGACATCTGTGTCCTATGGACTTATTTATAGTTTTTTAAAAGTTTTGTTAAAGTGCGAACGTTTCCTTATCACATGCTAAAAATTAGAGCAATAATATTTAGTATCAACTTAATTTCTGATAAGTACATCAGTTTCAGCTACACTTTTATGTTATGTTTTCAACTTGCAGTTGTCAAGCCATGACAACTGCCAGGTCAGGACGCTTTGTTATGAACAGAGAGGTTATATAAGGAATAAATTTCATTTTTCTGATGTTTATCGAAGTGCAAACAAAATTGGATTGCGTGCAAAGTGGACGAGCTCTGAAGGGGTTCATTTAAACTTTTCTAGGGATCCAATGTAGTTTACACTTCGATAACATCAGAAAAATAGGTTCATAGCTTATATTTAAATTTGTTTCAATCAAAACCTAGACGCAATAAGACATTTACTCGCAGTTTTTCTCAAATAACAGCGGAACAGTGTCAATGATGTCAAGACTTCGCCGACATCCAGTAGGATTGCAGTGAACCATGATTTATTTTGACGTCATTTTACGTAATGTGACGTAGCGTGGCTCAATGAATTTTTTGGAATGCAAACTATATACATTCCTTTCCAATGGTCTACCAAAGGGTTTTTCAGTAAATGCACAAGGAACTTAAACATTGAGAAATATTGATCGATTCAGCGTTATTCATGAAGGGATGAATCTTTATTGACTTTTTAACAGTATTTCAGTCATATAAGCTAGATCAGCAGGCCAGCGCTTAACCCACTGAGCTACCGGGGATCCTGTCTCTGTTGATGACCATCTGCCAAATTATGTCGTTTGCTGGACCGGTTGAATGACACTCAAAACGCAATTCACACAAATGTAGTGAAATATTTTTAGTTTCTGTGTTTTGCATTTTGTTTATTAGCAAAGAAAGCAATAAACCGACAATGTGATTACTAAGTGTCTTGAATCTAGAAGATGTATGAAATGATGCTAATAGCTTTTGATATATTATTGCTACACCTTGTTTATTTTTGCCTCCTTTATTCTATAAATAGTCTAAAGTTTTTGCTTAATTTATTTTTCGTTTGTTTTCGTTATGTTTTGTTTTTGTTTACTTTTGGTGAATGGATAAACTTCCATGTTTTCTGGCATTTTACGAAGGGGAAGAACTTTTGTGACTTACTGTTCGCTTCCCTGGACAAATATGCCCTTCACGAAAGAGGTTACCATGAAAAGAAAGAATTTCTTCACAAAAAGCAAAAGTCTTTCCTTTTAAGAGCAAACCTGATCTGAGAAGGTAAGCAAATGTGAAAAGATAGAGTTGCTTCCCTTGAAAGTGTACCGATTCCCTTAAATCGGCGAAACAAAATACAGTCAACTCCCGATATCTCGAACACTGATATCTCAAAGTATCTTCTTGTATCAAAGAATGTATTCGTATTTTTATTTACATTTCAACTCCTGTTATCTCAAACTATTGATACCTCAAAGTAAATTTTTGTTGCCAGAAAATTTACTTTGAGATATCAGTAGTTTGGGAAGAAGTTCGACTTCGAGGTATCGAGAGTTGACTGTACGATCAAAACTTGAGTTAGTCCGTCTTCACTGCCAGCAGTTTCTCCTCACCACCGTATCTGATTGTGGGCAGAGAACGAAAAAAAAAAAAAAAAAAAAAAACAAGTATGCAATAACACCTTTGTCCACAGCCAACACATTCAGAGTCTCGTGAACTTTTCAGAATGAAATTATTTGTTTAGTACATAGATGGCTGATAAGCAGATGTAACCGTTGCTTAATTTAAAGAGTAACTACACTTCAGGAGCTGACTGAATCAGATCCCAAACCCTATCCCCAGATTGACAAAGACATCCCAAACAAACAGTAAATTACAAGTTGCTTCCTGGTGTGATATAGTGGTCAAACTGTTTGACGTTAAAGATTTTACAAGTTGTATAAGAGCTGTCTGTTTTGTTATTAGAGGCTAGTTAACAAATAACCATAACTCTTTTATCAGATCCTTGGATGAAGGGACATTCCAGAGTTTGTGTACCATATAGTAATAACTGATGGTAGTGTCTTTTCAAATTGTAGGCATTAGGGTCGGATAGCGTAATGGATAGTGCACTCGCTTTCCACCTCTGCGGTCGGGTTCGATTCCCGGCGTCGTCATGTGAGAAGATAGTGGTCGCCCGTCCGAGGTCGGTGGTTTTCTCCGGGTACTTCGGTTTCCTCCACCAGTATATGACCACAAACGCGCCAACATCCGAGCCATCGAGAGCATTTAAATAAGTTCGCATGAACTTTCAATGCAATCGATGTAAAACAAATAAAGTTTACATTTAAATTGTAGGCAATGGCTTGTGTTTGTTAGTCTTGTCTGAGAGCACCTGCTCAGGTTGGATTATCCAAAGTTGGCAATTGCTTCTATAGTGAAAGTTTAATATTGGGTTCACTGCACATTCTTGCATATATCTCTTTTGCAATATGGTGTATACTCACGGCTAACTATTGTGTAATTCTAGTCCAGCTTTAGAATTAAAAAAGGGTTTCTGCAAAAAGATAGCATAAATGCAACAATGCTAGTCGACTCATTTTTAAAAGAAAAATTGACAACTGACGATGTTCTTACAACAGCGACCGAACCGAAAGTTTGGTAGGACTATAACTAGACTACTGTGGATAATTTTCTTTTGTTATACGAGGGATGATTGATAAGTTCTGGGCCTAAGATACTTCTAGTAAATCTGCGCATAGATGGTTACCGCGAGAGTAATTATTTGTCATTCACTAGCTTTCGGTGGAAGTTTAAAAAAAATTGGCAAAAGGTTTCTTAAACACAAGAGAGGTGGCATATTTTCAAAACAAAAATTACAATCTATTTGCCCTGCATTTCTTTGAAAAATCATTCTTTACATTCTACAAGATTTGGATAGTTCTTATTTTGATACATACAAGTATAATGAGTGGTCAATGGTTTAATGGAAATGCAAAATATTTTGGCCCCTGGTGGCTCTACCGTAAACCCTTAAATATTGCAACCCCAAAATTTAGAGACCCATATCCTAATTTCGTGTTTGTTAGCTAGGAACATTTAGGGCAAAACCAAACAATGTTTACAGACAAATGAACACTGACATTCTACATGATTTTTGTCAAAAAATGTTAAAAGATATCTACTTCTGTGCACGCAGAGCATGCGACTCCGACTATGCACTATCTGCAGAAACTCTCAAAATAGACACGGCCTGAAAATTAAAATTTTGCTTTTTATTTGGAAATGGAATAAATGTATATTTGCATTCATCATCTATTACCGGGATGCTGTAGGACATATATCTGCAAAAACAATTGCAACATGTTTGACTGTGTAAAAGTTATAGTCGGTCAAAGAGTTATACAGTGCACTCGTGGGGGTAACTGTAAAAGATGACGTATCATCCAAATGATATTTAAGATAAATTCCCGAACTGCACCTTAACCAGGCGTGTAATAAGTATGTTGCAAACATCAAGCATTTTCAATAATGAAAAAAAAATGAAGAAAAAAGAGAAGAATTTAAGGATTACTTGTGTATATAAGCACTAGGTACAAACAAAGCGGTTAGCCTTGTACATTTTGTATAGGAGAAAGTCCAAGTAACTCCCATTCCTGAAAAATAATGGGGACGAGACCCCAAAGGAGCCGAGTCCAATTATTTTTCAGGAATGGACATAATTGAGCCGCGACACGAGAAAACCAACAATGTGGATGTGCACCCAACGCAGACTCAGATCGCCCTGGACATCTGCCCAGTTTGATAAGACTCTTCGTTAAGTGCGCAAAGGGTAGCTAAGGGTCTAAGCTACCTCCATGCGGACAGTGAAGACTCTGATCAGACTGGGCGGATGCCCTGGCTGATCTGAGTCTGCGCTGGACGCACAACCACATTGTTGGTTTTGTCGTGTCGCGGCTCATATACGATGACTTTCTCCTACTTAAAATACACCGCAACAAAAAGACGTTCAACTTGTGAATTGAGACGCAATTTGTATTTTACTCATGTACATTATGATAAATTCTAGTTTGTCTAATGTACATGATGATCAATTCTAGTTTGTCTATATTGATTTTTTAATCATCTGGCCATTACTGGGAAGTAGGTATGGACAGTTTCATAAAGGCAAAACTACAGTGGGTGTATTTTAACACATCGGAAACATGCGACAAAGAATCAAATGCCAACATTAATTGCTATGTTATGGATTAATATTTTGACCGAATTACAATTAAATACAGCCATCACTTTCAGATATGGACAAATATAGTAACAAAATTCCATAAATCACCCATATTGTCGCTTGTTGCCCCCTCCTTTGATGTTAAAGTATAACGAACAACATGGACTATTGACCCTGAATGTTAAAAGTCAGCTCAAGAAACTTAAAAGAAAATTGAGCCGCGACACAAGAAAACCAACAAAGTGGTTGTGCGCCCAGCGGATACTCACATCAGCCTGGACATCCGTCTAGTCCGACTGGAGTCTTCGCTAAGCTCTTTAAGGGTAACTAAGGGTCTAAGCTACCTCCATGCGGACAGCGAAGACTCTGATCAGACTGGGCGGATGCCTAGGCTGATCTGAGTCTGCACTAGGAGCACAACCACTTTGTTGTTGTTTTGTTGTTGTTGTTTTTTTTTTCGTGTCGCGGCTCATTAATGTTTTATATGCATGCATAACTGAAGTATACATTTATCTCCTTGGCTTAAAAACGTCAATTCTGAAACATAAACAAATGAATATATATTATAGTGGACATATAAAAGCCCAGAACGATAGATCTGTCAAGTATTTCGAAGTCGCCGAGTGATTGTAAGTAAAATATGGAATATGAAACGTGTTTAAGTATTCGATATTCTGCTTGTTTTGTTAGTTCATGTGCAAATGTACTCCAAATTTCATGTGTTTTCTTAAATGGAAAGTGCTAGAATTCAAGCAATGCTAATATGATTTAAAGTTCACCGATGAAATGTATTATTCCGTGGCTTTACGGGCATATCTGTGAATATTTACATTCTCAGTGCACTTATTGAAAAGCCCTATGGTAAACCATTAGAAGGCAATGTAGTTTATACTTCAATAACTACATCGGTTCACGTGACGTTACATGCCGTTATGTGACGTCAAAATAAACAATGATTCTCTACATCTGATTGGACGTAGGCGGCGTTATGACGTCGTTGACGCTGTTCCGCTCTTAGAAGAAAACTGCGTATAAATGTTTTTCTGCTTCAACTGTAGCCTCTAACGTAAATTTGTGGTCAAATAAAAGGTAGAAAATAATGTAAATATAAGCAATGAACTTAATTTTTCTGGTATTTATCGAAGTATAAACTACACTGGGTCGCTAGCAAAGTTTACATGAACCCCTTCGGGGTTCACTTACTTTGCACGCGACCCAATGTAGTTTATACTTCGATAAACACCAGAAAAATGAAATTCATTCCTTAATTAAACTAAAAATCAGCATGGCTTATTCAATATCCCATAGAACATAAAACGTTGAAACAACGCTGAAATAAAGTAGTAAGAACTTTGATGCCGCGGCATGAAATTTTACTGCCTTATAAACCTGCAAATTCATTCCTACCTACAAATAAAAATGAATCAAGATTCTGCAAAATGGATAGACAAATTATTAATTTGACTCCTTTGTCTAACAAGCATAAAAGTACAATATATAAGCTGGGTGAAAGATAAATGGGTGACGTTATTAAAAAAAACTCCTGGAAGTGACACAACCAAAATGTCGGTTTGGCCACTTTCAGAAGTTTTCTGATAAACCCATATTTTTATTACTTCAAAGGAAATGCTATGCACATGAATTACAATTGCTTTATGCATATTTGAGTCGAATATCATTGTTGTGTTTTGTCTAACTATCTGCACAAACTTGAATTTTAACTTTCAGTTGGGAATGGAACTGCATGTTAACCAGGTGTGATTACAGTGCTGTGTATATCATTATTAGTTCTTGGTGAATACATTCGTCCGTCATTCCATTCCATTAAATAGCAATTCTAACCAATTTTAGTATACGTGTGCTGGTATAACAGTTACAGTAGCAAAAGTAAGGAGGAAAATTCTCAGGAACTGACACAATTCAATCCCAGATCCATCCCAAGACACCATGTGGGAAAGAGACAACATATAATAAGTCAAAACCTATTTATCAGGCAAACAAAGAAACCGAGCTTGTAAAAATTACCAAATATATCATATGATGCGGAATGTTATTGGTTAATACTTGGCCTATTTGTTTTCATCCAGTTTTCATAATAATGTTCCAATAAAAGGTTATAGGTTAAAAGGTAAAAGTAAAAGGGAACGAATCTATAGCTTGCACCTCCTGCCACCGAATCTGACCACGCCCTCTTCAACTGGAAGAAAAGAGGTGTCGTATATTCGATAACGTTTGAAATGTCAAATGTTTCTAAAGGCTGTTGAACGTATCTGAAAGGCCTGACAAGTAAGATGAATACAGTAAAAAAATTCATTCAATACCGTTAGTGAAATGCACAACACCCTCTATACTAGGCACTTTAGCACCTACAAGACAACGCATCCATACGCAAAACATAACGTGTACTATTTTAAATGAATACCATCTTCTTTATTAAAATACCAGTAGATCAGAATCGGCGCTGAGCAAAGACTTGAAGGAATTGCAGACTCTCAGGAGCATCGCAGAAAGGCAGAATAATTAAAAAATTAATTCTTTATGTGTATCTTGTTTGCCATCTGTCCATGCTTCTTATATACATGTAGGTAGATGTTCAAGCAATATAAATATACACTTCTATCATATGACGTCGCTATTATTCAGTAGATGATGTCTTGTCATAAAAATCGTATGACCGCACGTGTAATAACACTTTGGCGCGTACACGTAACGTTACTGACAACGTCCATGTCGACAATGCTTTTTTATAGAAATAATTTTCAGTTTGAAGGCATTAAAATCCCATTATTATAAAGGAGAAGAACTTAATAAGTATTTGCTTTCGTTCTGATCCTTAACTGATTGTGTACAATGTTTGTTTCTGTTGATATTTCTGAATAAAATATGTTTAAACCAAAATCCCATTATATGATAAACACAATCTTACACTTGTGGTAATATCATATCAAATTTATTAAACGATCCTTTCATATGAATTGACCACTCATGTAAGATTCTCCATATCTTGGCATGTTATCCTGCGTGCAAAAATTATGATGGTGCTAGGACCCATAAAATTCAATCTTTTTAAATCCTTATATCGAACTGAATTTAAAAAAATAAGTCATCGTATCCTCTGACGACATATCTTGAGTAATTAGCCGCATGCTCTTATGAAATCTAGTGGTTCAGGATACGTAAAAGCCATTAAGTCTTTGCTTAAATTTGCAAATTTAAAGAGTAACTACACTTCAGGAACTGACTGAATCAGATCCAAAACCCTATCACCATCATGATGTAAGTTGCATTTAATTTGATGAAAATAAGTCAGCGTGGGTATAGTCCGTTTGCTCCCAAGTGCCAATGGGTTTTTTGCTTATTTTCTCGAAAAAGATGAAAGTTCCATTAAATGTTCTAATGCCCTAATGATTCTTATAACTAGACATAACAGAATATAAAAAACCTATTTTTGGACGTTTTAGTAAAATATTTCCCATTTATAATAATGTAGAAACCGAGAAATTTCACTAAATGGTGTCGTTTGCTTGTTAAAACAGAATAAATATTGTTGGTAAGCAAGAGCGTAAACTAGTTGTTTACTACAGTAACTGTTGTTTAATTTCAGAAAAGTTGCTAGTTGCATTAAATTTTAATATCAGAGAATTAGGTCATCTTAAGCTATGATGACCTAGTTTCTGAACATGGCCAATGATAGCGTAGTTTCGTACCATGAAATACTGAGTGAGAAGATGTTTGCAAATAACAAAATTGAATGGTTATCAGACTAAAAAGCCAAACTATGTTGAAACCTGAATACGGCATTGTTTTGTACGAAAATAGGTCAATATGACCTATGATGACCTACAATAATGTTTGACAAGGTTTATGCACTAATGGACTATGCTGACCCTGAGATGCATGAACGTCAATATATGAGCCCGTCCAGATAGAAATCGACCTTATGACATAAAAAATCGATTTTTAGGTTTTCTGTTATCTGAATGCGTATGCCATTATAGAACAAAAAGGTGAAAACCGTTTGAAGTTAACTAGATTAGTAAGGATGTTATGGCAGTTTTAAACACACTGGTATCTTAAGAAATTTGCCAGAATTAATAACGTTACGTGACGTCACGTTGTAACACTGTTATAGATAACGCCATTATCATTGTTTTCCCTTGAAACGCATATCACTATTATTAACGTTAACACATGTACAGCAAACGCATGTAATCAGTATGAGTTAATTTTCCCGTAACGCAGCTCTAGACTTTGGTCCCATCCCGGGACATGCCTCGTGAGATAGGTAGAAAAGATGGAAAGGCTCCAGGTGTCATATACCAAGTATGATCCCTTTACCTTGAAAGGTAATCAAGAAATATATTTTCCGAAGAGCAGCTTTAACAAGACACAAACTTCGGACTGACCGACATGGCTTCGAGTGCATAAAGCGAAAAAAAAAAAACTGTTCAAAAGATATCTTTGATGTTTTGAAATACTTCAACTGTTTCTAAAGTTGAGTAAGCAATTAGCTTAAAGTTTGTCATTTTCTTTTTAATAAAGCAAAGAATTTGTTTCTGTGCACTGTAAAAAAAAATCTGTAGATTTTACGGTAAAATACCTTGCAACCAGCTGCCAGTCCATTTCCCGTTATTTTTACGGGCATCTGCCTGTATATCATTTTTTGAAATCACGATATGGTAGAATTATGTTATGACTCAAAAATACCTTTACTGCGTTGAAGGGCTAGTAGAACCAAAACATTATCTGTCTTATTCTACTCTACTCAGCGTGTTGATTCCTGCCAATGTTTACGGGCGCCCGTAAAAATAGCGGGAAATGGACTGGCAGCTGGTTTCAAGGTATTCTACCGTAAAATGTACGGATTTTTCACAGTGTGCAAGAGTCCTTCAGCAGCATTTTAACTTTAAGTGTAGACCACATTTTTTTTAAGAGCTACGTCGTCCGAGGAAGCAAAAAAGAAAGTCACAAATGTTGTTTCCCTTTGTAAAAATGGTGGTAAAACAGACATGTGGCATACGCCACGTCACAAGAAATATCACTTCTGCTTTGGAGCATCTGTTCACCATACATTACACCAGGCCCAAAGGCCGAGATTATATATGCAACTAGTTGATGCGAAGGCTAAGTTTATTTGCATACAAATGATTGCATGCATGTTCTATTCAAGTCTGCATATTCCTATCAGTTGTAAAATCGCCTACGCAAAAAATGTTTTGAAAAGCAGCTCAGCCTTCATGATTGGTGACAAAATGTGGGTTGATAAGCAGCATATACTGTTCCATGTAACTGGCAAAAAGTAGAGAGAACATAATTTTGAAAACTGTCTAACTGCTCAGCAAAACACAATTTCTTGTTCTAGTTTCCCACCCAACAGTGCAATATAAACCAGGGTAAGACAATAAATTAGGTTCCAGTCATGTACGTTGTATTTCTACCATTTTGTTCAAGCTAAAAAAACTCGAAAGGAGGTCATTGTAGTTGCCAACTTAAAACACTCAAATAATTTTGCAACCCTTTTTATGTGAAACTCAGTGACGTTTTATTACGAGTTCCTCCCCTCCCGCTTTTCCACATCCACACCTATGCCAGCTTTTGCTTAAAACGCACACACACACACACACTCAAAAAAAAAACACCCGCACCTACTGCAAGCATAGTGGGCCCTTGTCCTACAATGTTCCAAATCAGAAGGACGCCCCGGCACTGCAGGAGAGGAAAACATTGCATTGAAAATTTACCATCGACCTGGCAGTCTGTGGTATAGAAAACAAGCAGTGCATGGGAACTTGAAATTGCTTTTTTTTTCACAAGATTTTATCTACATTTTGTTTGTTGTCTTGCAGTTTAGACTGAAAAACTGTTAACAATGTCAGTGAATGCATGGACACGCTGACGATATTTGTAGGCCTATAACTAAACAAAGGTATACGCTTGGTTTTTTTTTTTTTTTGGTTCGGGATTTTACTTTTTATATTAATAATATAGTTATTATTATTATTATTATTATTATTATTACTATTATTATTATTATCCAAGATTGAATATTATTTTCTCTAGATCAAAGCTGAAAATTTATGAACATGAACTAAAATGGGACCAGAACTGTCGCAAGTCTAAACCTTTTTTACGCATCTGCGAATAAAAGAATTTTTCAATTTATTAAATTCAGTTATAAACGCAAACTGCACTTTTGGTGATGCATAATGCTCTAAAGAATCATATTTCTGGATTTCTGGCAACAAATATGCGGCTACGGTGGTTTCCCACACAATTAACATTCATATTAAAGTTCAATCACATGCCGTGTGAAACAGCGGAAAAATCTTCTGACGTAACGTCAAACTTTGACGTCATTTATCTCAGTTTCACGTCGCGTGTCATAAGGTCGATTTCTATCTGGACGGGCTCATATATTAAAATCGGTATACTAAACCGAATTCCATGTAAGTATATAGTCATACAGGTATGTAGGTTACATCAGTCGTTATTTGGGCTACGCCGTATGTGTTGATTATTTGATACTTGTCAGAAAAACATAGCACGAAAATAAAATATCCCAAAAAGTTTATGACATTCATCAGTGAAAAGCCTCAAAAGAAGAGCTTTTTCAAATATTTTCTGTTAAAGCGAATAAGTACAATTGCACGGGAAGCAACTCTACCAATTCTTTTTTGCCTTTCTTGAACAAGAGTGTCCACTCTTCTAGAAAAGCGTTTCCTTCTTTGTGAAAAAAAAAATCTTTTCTTTTTCACGAAATCCTTCACAAAATGGGGTCTGCTTTTTAAAAAGCAGACCCCACTTTGTGAAAGGTTTCGTCGACCAGGGAAGAAAACAGGGAAAAAAGTGGTCTCCCTTTATTAAAAAAAGTAATGTGGAAAATTATTCGGTTTACGCATTAAAACTACTACTCTAATTCGCAAGAGCCATTGAGCCAATTCACGGTCCTTTTTCATATGTTTTGATTCAGCCTTGTAATTGTCTAAAACATAGCGCAAGAGCCATTGAGCTAATTCGCGGTCCTTTTTCATATCCTTGTAATTGTCTAAAACATAGCGATTCTCTTAGATATTTTATGGCTACAGGTATGGATATTTGGAAATGACATTATTCGTCCTTTTTTCTAGTTTTCGAAGCTGACGTGACTGACTTTAATGTGATGTGCTTGTCCAGACCAGGGTTATTGGCCCGTCATCTGAAACTGTCCCCCAGGTGACCTTAAACAAATCAAAATCGGTATGGGCTAAAAACGAACTGACAACCGTTTAGACACTTAAAATCACGTTTAGCGCATAACGTGTATACTAAACTGTAAAAGTTAAGATCCTCTGAATGTTTGTGAGTATCAACCTTCAAGGGCTTCTCGGACCATTCTAAAACTTGTCAGTACGCATATAATTAAAATTGTATGGACGCATGTCCATTTTTCCCTCCATTTTACAAAGGGGAACAATATTTTTCACTTCCCATTTGCTTCCATGTACAATAAAGCCCTTTCAATATGGATTCTACTCGTGAACGAAAGAACATGTTCCTCGGTGAACAAAAAATGTCTTTCAGATTCTTCTTTTCTCAGGGAGCAAATTACTTTCTTTAAATAAGAGGGGAAGAAGTAATAGAACAAGACTGGGTTATTATCCTTGAAAGTGTAGCAAACAATTATTATGGTATAAGGGCACGACTAATTCGTTTGACAATCATTTCACCCTTAAAGACGACAAAATTTAAGTCTGCACATTTTCAAAAAATAAGTTTCATCTAAGGTATGTCATGTTTCATCTAAGGTATGTCATGTTGTGGTGCTGGGGGTCCTACTAATTTGGATTAAAGTAGGACATGAGCCTACTGTGCTTGCAGTAGGTGCGGGTGGGGGTTGTCTGGACATTTTTCTTCTCTCCTATCATGTCATTTCTCTCTTCTTTTTCCCTCTCTCTGGGAGACGGCCCGATATAGACATTTTTTTTAGCTCGCCTATTATTTCTCCTTTCTTTCTCCCGTTCTCTCGGAGACGACTCTATGTAGATTGAAATACTGTCTCAAAGAGCATTAAATCAAAACAGCCAACCAACCAACCGATCACAACACTCCTGAAAAACTCCAAACCAAAAGTTTGGTTTGGTCACTTCCAGGAGTATTGTTATAACTCCACCAGTTCATTTACTTCATAGAAAATATTGTGTATAAAAATGCCTTTTTGCAAATTTGAGTCGAATAGAATTCTTATACTTTGCCTAGCAACTTGTAGAAGCCTGACTTTTTACTTTCCAATTGAAAATACAAAAACTGCGTTTACCAGGCGTGCTTAACCCTTTCAAGACGGGACGGGAAAGTTAACTCATTTTTAAGGGCATATGCAAAGCGTGCATACCCAGTTCAGACGCCGCAAAACGCGGCGTCTTATCAGGGTCTACACTGTTTTCTTACAGGAATTTTTATGTAAAATGCAAGCCAATTTGATAAGTATGGACAAGTCCATTTGTCAGAAAAGGTTAAAGAAATATAGATATTCATCAGACAGAGAATGTGGTATGTTATTTTACAAACTCAGTATACTTATACTTACAGCCTACGAGGGAGCGAGCAAGGCTAGAGTGCTACCATGAAGGTGTTGGCAGCAGCACTTGTTTGTGTCCTACTGGCCCGGGTGGCCCGGGCGGGGCTGTTTGGCTGGGGATGGGGCTTGGACGGCTACAGAGATGCAAGGTCAAACTACAATGGTAAGTCAATCATGTTTAGTTACAACGCTCACAGCATCGATGGCGATATTTGAAAACCACCTTTTTTTAACAGCATGTCTTCTTGCAAAGATTTGATTTATCTGTACCTTTGAGTTGATTGGGCTAATGATTTTTATTTGCTTTTTATTTGCTGATTTATTTAATTGTATTCTCACGTTTTCTTTTATTTCGCCGCTTTCTCAAAGATACTATTCTAATGGGCATCTAAAATATTAGAATAAATAACTTAATTTTATTATTTAAAAGTGGTTAATAGTTATCATGAAAATGTGAATAAATGACTCTTTTAGTGTATTAGTTTATTATTTGCTTGCAAAACAGAACTGTCAAGCGAATATGCGGTTATTAAAAAATCACAACAAAAGTTTCTCAAAGCTTCATGACCAGACTGGCTTATTGTTAATGTTCTACAACGTTTTATGAACTAATGATGAAGGTATTTCTCTCCACAATAAGAGCATAATTTTAGAATTTGATTTATAAATTTCAAATTTTATTATTAAATATTGTGTCCTCTCTCAGAACTTTATGGTCGGGTTTAATTTCAAATTTCAAATTTTGAGCTAATATACAACAAAAAGTATTAAGGGGTCAAACTTTTACCTTGCGATTTCTGGAACATTTTAAACATTTGGTAAAATGAATCATTTCTGCCTTCCATTCCATTCATTTTGCAAGGTTTGTACACATGAAGTTTGAAACTATAACCTTTATCTTGACCAAGTCCAGACTTCAATTTACACTACCCTCAAAATTAAAGTGTTCAGAAGTCCATAAGGAACAAATTCACCAAAATCATCGATTTTGTCAATTCATGATTTTTTTTTTTTTTTTTTTTTTTGCAAAATTGCTCGATAATCATCAAATTTAATCATTTTTAAGGTCAGCAAGCTGTAACAATTTTAAAACTCATAGCAATTTTAACAGTTATGTCCGACCAAACTGACACACTATCATTTCTCTATGGGAATTCAAAACACTTTTATTTTAGGAGTAGTTTGACTTAAAGCCAGGACTTGGTCAAGACTAAGGCTATAGGTTCAAACTTCATGTGTATAAAATTGAATAAAACTGAATAAAATGAAAGGTAGAAATGATTTATTTTTTTTTTTTCAATTTTTCAGAAATCGCAGGGTAAAAGTTTGACCCTTTAATACTTTTTTGGAGTATAGTTAACTTTTGATTTCCATATTGAAAATATGTGCCACAGGCTTGTAGTAAGTTATGATTCTTCGTAATGCTTGGCCTATGAAATAAGTTTCTGTATAAAGGTTAGTGTTAGTTATGTCAGAATTTTCTCCACATATCTTAACAGTCACTACATAATGATAATATTATGATAATAGACCATTGGCCAATCTTTGAATAGAGCTATGTCGGAGCCAGTAAGAATTTGAATATAAATGTTTTCTTTCTGTTTTTATTTCCGTTCACCACCTCCACCCATCCTCTTTCACCAAGGCTCCTCCCCACGCAACACCCCTTTGCCCATCCCCTCTAATAACTTCTGTCATTATCTGATTTAAATGTTATTTAAAAAATCACTCGCATTTTTTTTTGTCAAATACAGGTAAATTTTTCAAGAAAGGGACCACAGGCAAGGATTTACATGCGTTTGATAACTTCGCACAAATTGATTTACTAAACACGTTTCCGTTTGATAAATGCATTTTATTTAATTGCATTGGCTAGATGCATGTCAGATACGAACATGACTTCTAGCAGAGTTGCACCACTTTGCAGGTTTTCGAAGTTTTGATGAAAGAAAAAATGTAGGTTCGCTTTCTGTTCATCGTATTTGGAGTGTGTATCGGAAATCAGTGAAAGAAACTGCGTTAATGTTGACCTAATATAGTCAAAGATCGCAAAGAGAGGCCACAGAATGGAGTTGCAATTATGTTCCTTTGTTGATCGGGTTGATTTAGGGACAAGTGTGAACATGTTAGGAGTAATTCACTTATGTTTTCAACTGAATGAACTTAAAACTGTTTGTCTGGTTAGGCAGCTGTTATTGTGGCTATTGCTGGGGAACTACATTATGAAGTTTGTAAGTCTAACCGGAAGCAGACTGGCAGGTATCATGTGAGCCACGACACGAGAAAACCAACAATGTGGTTGTGCGCCCAGCGCAGACCCATATCAGCCTTGGCATCCGCCCAGTCTGATCAGAGTCTTCGCTAAGCGCCTAAAGGTTAACTAAGGGTCTAAGCTACCTCCAAGCGGACAGCAAAGACTCTGATCAGACTGGGCGGTTGCCCAGGCTGATCTGAGTCTGCGCTGGGCGCACAAACATATTGTTGGTTTTCTCGCGTCGCGGCTCATGTCATGACTATGGATAAGCGCAGTATGTGTGAATTTCAATTTTCTCCGCATCTCAGCGGAACGAATCCATTGCAGCAGTACGGGGCATCGCGCATCTGTCATGTGAAAAGCGAATCTGTTTGCATTCGAATATATTTGGTATTCACATAATGAATGCATACTGGAATTATAGCTAATACTTTACTTTCAGAAATGATGGCAAACTGTGAACTAGAAGGCGGCGAATGTATTGACGTCGATTTCACCACTGGCGTTATCGGAGGAAGAAGAAATGGCGGGTCAGGTGAAGAGGCAGCTGGAGGGGACAGACGCCGTCCAGCACGTGCCCGTCGCCCTGGTCGCCGCGGGGCTGCTGCGAGACGCTATCAGCCACGCCCTGCCCCCAAGCCGGTTGACCCGCAAGAAATACTAAACTACCTGTACAGCGAGTGTAGGAGCTGGGAGTTTGACTTTGGCTGCCACCGAAAAGGAAATATATGCTGCTACTAACAAGGTACGATAAAAAATTGATTCGTTTTGTTCCCCAAATTCAGGATAGTTGTTTTCCATCGGCTAGTACCCAGCAGGCACATGACGTTGAAATGACGTCGCACCGACGTCGATGCGACGTGATGACGTCGCATCGACGTTGGTGTGACGTCATTTTGACGTCATGTGCCCGCTGGGTAGATATAGCGGGAAAATGGCGGTTTATGCAAACTAGCTTAAATTCATTCTCTTTGGATGATAAATACTCTTTGTGTAAATGAGATAAATTTGAAGGAAAAGTATCTAGTATGGACTTGAGAACTCTTTAAGCTGTGACGCAGACCTTGATTAGGGGATTCAGCACAAAAAACTTAGGTGCAGGTGAGCAAGTCAGGGTCATCATGGCTCTCTTATTTGCTTTCGTTATACTTGATTAAAAGTTACAGTTACATGCATCCCATAATGGGTGGGTCCAACAACTGGGCCGACATTCACAACCAGGCGCGGTAATCGCAACAAGGTCTTAAATTCCTTTTCAGGCCGATTTTCTAACTGAACATCACATGTGACGTCAGTTTTCTGCGAAGATTTCTCCCAAACAATTACGTGAATAAAATTTCTATGAGTAGATCTAGACTTATAGATTCTTTCAATGCAGGCATTCAAAGGCATCGGGTTGATTTTTTTATCTCGCCACTGACTTCCGATAGGTAGATGAAAACACTTTAGAGCAACTAGCTTCATACAACGATGAAGGACAATTATTCATATGACGTTGTCGTTAAGCAACGTCTAATGTAAACGAACGTCTTGAATGGTTCTTGTAACGTTCAACTGGTGCCACGTCATGGCGACGGAGTTTAACGTAATGGCCGAACACGTCGTTACTTTCGACCCAAATTACGTGTACCACGGACACAGCACAGAAAGGATCTACAAATAAACTGTAAATATAAATATAAAATCCGATTTTTCAACATTCATCGTGTGAGGAAGCCAGTGGTCGTCGCTAAAATTCTACAAGAAGCGCCGCGCTTCATTTCAAATTTTAGCTCCGCCCACTGGCTTCATCACACGATGAACGCTTAAAAATTAAATTTTAATTCTTAAATAAAGCTTTATTCACAAAACGCAAGGGCGTAGCTACGTATACGGCAAATACGCAAGTGCGTATTGAAATTTTGTCAAAATTGACAAAATTTCAAAACGCACCTGCAAATTTGCATGCTGAAAATTTATAAATTAGACAAGATTTCAATACCAATTACAAAAGTGGCTGAAATACTAGCTTTCCCTTCAAAAAGTGGAGAATAAAACATGGTTGTGCGTATTATGAAATTGCCCCTAGTTACGCCCCGTGCAAATCGCCTATATGGCATTGTTCGTAGCACAATAAAGACTACCATAGCTTGCCATAATTTCCGTATTGCTTCTAGGTGAATTGGTACACTGTAAGCGGATTTTCATTTTTACTGAAAACGGCAGGTGTATTAAATTCCATATTACATTTACAGTCAAGTAAAATCTTCTTTTTTTTTTTTATTTATTTCAAGTACGTGGAAGGTGCAGCCGCTATGCACTTGAAAAATCAGGGTTCTTGGGGATCGACCTGCATCAAGTGTTGGCCTTTTAGATCCCAGACTGAAATTAAAATACGTGTGTGTGTTCAGGCACACTTACACAGCAGATAAATACTTATTCACAGTACATAGAGGATATTTTCTTTATTTAGGTGAATACCAAATATATACTGAGAAAAAATAAAAACTTGACGGTTTTTATTTTTAAATTCCGGCCAGCCTATCCATTTGTTATGTATATATTGACTTTTTTCGAGTTGGACAGACGTCTGATTACTTAAATAATAAAAGATTCTTGGTAATTTTTGTCCTGTCCGGAGTTATCTAAATTATTCCTATTTTAATAATTCAGAATAGAATTTTAATTTGCGCATGCGCAGAAGAAAGATTTCTTGTATGCAATAAACAGTAGTTCCAGTGCGCACAGAAAACATTTTAAAAGCTTATGTTAGTTGTAATCACAACCTGAAAATAACGTTTAAAGTTTCAAAACTCTCAGATGATCTCCCTTTGAATTAAACATATACAGATATTTGAGATGCCATAGCTTCTACACAAATGCTTCTTTTAAGTTATTTTCTTCGAGATTTGTTTGATTGTCTTGAAAACTCAATGTCTTTATTACTAAATTTATTTGAAAGCCATTTCTAAAACTGCCATTAAGACTTAAATGTGTGATGGGAATTCCATTGAAACTGAATTTCTGACTTCATAATGGCATTTCGTTTTGTCCTCACGGCGTCCTAGTTCACCGTGCATTGGCATAATTTTAGCTTATGAGTCCATACAGATTGGATTTAATAATGGAAAGCCATTGCCAACAGATATTTATCATTTAAGCATACTTTTTACTTTTAGATGATTTTAAATTCGGTAATTGTTTGGTTTTGAGCATGGAAAACTGAAAAGTACCCTAGTGAAGTTTACAATGACCTCAATTTTGCTGTATCTAAAGAATCTTGAATTTAGTATTACTATGATATTACAGAATGATTACTTTTTCTTAAATTAAAAGAATTTTTATGTCTTACTTTTTGTCAACTACCGTAGGATGGAAAATAGTGACTGTCAAGTTTTTATTTTTGCTAAGTATATTTCATCGAATGTGTTGAAAATACCTGAAATTTCACGAGTGCGTAGCAGGAGTGAAATTACTGATATTTTCAACACACGAGATGAAATATTTTCGGTATTTACCGAAACTAAGTATTTTTCTTTTATTTTATCTAAAGGAAAACAGACCGCTTCAAACTTATTTCCTAGTCATTTCTCGTTAATTTTGCTTGGCTCATCGCGTTTAGTGGGTATGAAATTGAGTGTTAACAAAATTGCACCTAGAAAATGGATAATAATGTAAGTTTAATGAATGCATAAAAAGAAATCGAAGATTTAAGAAAGCCGCTTGCAGTTGCTGTTAATTGACGTCGCGTGCAAATAAGCGATACGCCAGCTAAAAAAGTGACGCAAAGTGTGACGCCAGTTGCTTGATATGACGTGTTGAATTCCCAAGCATTATGTCAGGCATGACCGCTACATTCCAGACCTTTTCGGAAGGAAATAAACCCAAAATTGTCAAAAACTGCCGCGGTTTACTACAGTGAAAATATTCAAATCGTATCAGTCACTAGTGAACTGATACGATATTTTTTCATTTTTCATTGTAAACAATACCACTTTTACTCATTCTAGATATGCACTGAATTCACTGCTAAGTATAAAATAAATGACGTCACTGGCACTGCCATCTGGTTGTAGAATGAAGAGTTGTTAATTGTGACGTGACGTCAGAAAATCGGCCCAGTTGTGGATTACGTAAGATCTCTATGTCCATGTATTGGAATCAGCCCAGTCGCGAGACCCATATTAGTTTTTAGTCCTACATATTTGTTATAAAGTATATGTTTAGCTAATGTCATATATCATTGCTCAATTATTTAGTTTTAAAAATTATAGAAACTGAATTGTTTATTTCCAGACAGTACAAATGACCTGCAGGAAAACAACTACCAAAGAGCTACCAAATGACATCAAAGTTACCACCAAAGAAACATCAAAGTCCGCCCATATCTATGAAAATCACCCATGAATTTGTGCAGTATTACTTTACGTTTTTGTATCATTAAATAGTGTATGCTAAAATAATTGTCTTATTGTCTTACTTGTGCAAAAAAAAAAAAAAAAAATCGCGAAAATGGGCAGCGGCACGCGAAAGTGCATTTAACTCAGTTGCAAACAGCAAGGCTAAGATCAGCCTCGGAGCCTTCGCTGTTTGCACAGATCTCGAAGGTACCCTGAGAAACCAGACAGACTAAGAAGGCTCTAGTAAGACTGCGTAGATATACAGAATTGATTGAATCTTTGCTGTTTGCATATAAGTTAGAATAAAGGGTAAACTTTCGAGTGAAATAACTCTGAACATTTAATCTTAAGAGCAAAGTCTCACTTTAAAGGTCAGAATCCCATTTTTGAGAGGCTTTAAAAAGGTGTACCCGTATACCTACCGCCAAATTTTTCGCGTGACTCAGCTCAGGAAAACTAGCCGAGTTTAGCCACAGCCACAGTTTACCCAAGACACCGAATAAATACCCCAACAATAAACACGTTCCCTGCGGTCACGTGGCTGAAACGACTTCTTTTTGCATTGCTATGGCAATGTTTCAATGTCGTGTACTTACTGGTTTGAAGGTTAGCAGATATGAGCCGCGACACGACAAAACCAACAATGTGGTTGTGCATCCGCCCAGTCTGATCAGAGTCTTCGCTATGCGCATGGAGGTATCTTAGTCCCTTAGCTATCCTTTACGCGCTTAGCGAAGAGTCTAATCAAACTTGTCGGATGCCCTGGCTGATCTGAGTCTGCACTGGGCGCACAACCACATTGTTGGTTTTCTCGCGTCACGGCTCATATGTATCTGTGAAAGCTACTTTGTTTTGCATTAAAGACGAAGCTTTCAGCGGCTTAAACTGCCTGTCGCTCGAAAGCACTGTTTGGCATTACTCTGCATGCCGACCACTGACCCCCGGGACGGGTTTTTCTGTCATGAACGATACATGCGCTTAAAATCAGGTAGAGGTTACAAGAACCAAATTTGCAAACGGGAACATTTATAAGAATATTGTTAAAGCAAGCGAATATTAGTTCATGAAATTCAGCGTTTTAAATTAATGCATTTTATTGCGTTAATTTGTGATTTGTAAATCAGCTAGATAACTGTTGTATAATGGTTTGTCCGCCTGTACGAGGAGATAATCCACGACCTTAAGTTTAAGTTCAACCTTTTCCTACAGTGCAAGATACGAGGATCGATCGAAAAGTTCTAGGCCCTTCCATGTTTTGAAACCTTTAGACCGACTTTGATTTATTGATTTTAAACAACCACTCTACAGAGCAACAATCAACAACTTTCGGGAATTTATCTTAAATATCAGTACGATAACACTTCACCTTTTACTGTTACCCCCATGAGTGCACTATATAACTCGCTGACGACCATAACTTTAGCAGAGTCAAACATTTGCAATTGTTTTTTGCCAATATATGTCATACTGCATCCCGGTAGTTGATGATATATGCAAACATATATGTATTCCATTTCAGAATAAAAAGCAAAATTTTAATTTTCAGAAAGTGTCGATTTTGAGAGTTTCTGCAGACAGTGCACAATCGGAGTCGCATGCTCTGCATGCACAGAAGTAGATATCTTTTAACTCTTTTTGATCTAATTTATGTCAGATGCCAATGTTTATATGTGTGTAAACATTGTTTGATTTTGCTCACCATGTTCCTAACAAACATGAAAGTAGGATATGGGACTCTTAATTTCAGGGTTGCAATATTTAAGGATTTACGGTAAAGCCACCAGATGCCAAAATATTTTGCATTTCCATCAACAACAAAAACCGTTTAAACTTGTAGAATGTAAGAATGATTTTTCAAATTAAGCCAAGACAAATAGAATTTAAATGTTATTTAAAAAATATGCCACCCCTCTTGTGTTTCAGGTGCTGTGAAGAAAGGAAACTTTCGCCAAATATCATTGAAACTTCTATCGAAAGCTAATAAATGACAACTAATTACAATCGTGTTAAGCACGCATGCGCAAATTTACTAGAAGTACCTAAGGCTCAGAACTTTTCGATCGCTCCTCGTAAAGGTCCCTTTTGATAGATCAATCTACGTGCACTGATGTACATTTAGGGGATAACTGTAATCAAAATTGTCATTTGGGGAGATAAATCGTCGGTTTTATGGTCGGAAATTTCGTTTTACGGCGACATTTGTCAACAAATGACAATTTTCGATATAGTTATCCCCATTCTAATGCACTTTTTTTCACATTTTCACCTTTCAAAGTGTACTTCTTTGCACCCATTGCAAGCGCTTTCAGCAGCGTAAAACGAAACCTTAGCCAATGAGAAGCAACGTTTTATAATAACGTCGGGTTTGCGACAGTATATCATGTCGGAAATTGTTGACGTTATCCAATCAGACGGCGCGTAACATACCTTAGTGCATTAGAATTAAAGGTATTGGGTCTGTCTCCGTAGCAAAGGTGTTTTTGCTGAAGATTATTCGCACACGTCTTACTTTTGTTGTATACTTTTAACCAGTTTCAATCTTCTACAGTTATTTAATAATTGATTTCGAGGGAGTATAACTTTTAAGGGGAATCACTTTGTCCTAGGGAGCCAAATTCTGTCAGTTAATATTTGTCCGCCATTGAGAAAACGATAGTTGCTTCCCCTCGAAATTACCGATGTTGGAAGTTGTAAAGTACAGGAAAATATACTAGGAACTTGTGTTATAGGACAGCCGGTGCCATAACTAGATTAGCAGTAGGTTGGCCTTTTCTTTTCGCAAAATCATCAAAATCGAACATAAATTCTACCGCCATATGGGTACAAAATACCCGACATATGGGTACAAATACCCAGCATATTGGAACAGTGGTCTTTGTGTGTAAAGCAACTGCTGCGTAAAATGGCGACCGGACTACTGATTAGCTATTCGCGAATTTCGATTTTAAAGATGAAATGAATTAAGTCTACATTCAAAAAGTGCTCAAGATATTTTCATAAATTATCCAAAAAAATGTGTTAAACCTATTTTTTCACATAAAAGTCACATGCTCGCACTAAACTTCTTGTACATCATAGTTTTCATGCTTGCCCTCAGAAGATTGATGGTTGAGTGAAAAGAAACAATCTAATAAAGGCAATAAAAGCATACCGTTTTAAATATCTAGCAAAAAAAATAAAAATAAATAAACAACAGCAAATGCATCGTCCCATCGACTGGGCCAAAATACGACTACTGCATTTTTCGAATACAGTGACTTTTGCGTGGAAATGCATCTATACATTTTGATAGAATTTGATTAAAGTCGCGAGCACGTGCATGGTCTGATCAGCGCAACAACTTGATATGTCAAACAAAAGATTTTTTCTCAGGATCGATTTAAAATTTGAATTGTGAACTTGCTAACTAAGAATGATTACCTCATTGTAAAGCATTACAAGACGAAATCTAAATAAATCGCCTGTCATTGCATTTGAAATTAGAAAGATATTGAAATTATACATTTTCTTTGTTGTATGTAATGCATCATTTTGTCATTTATCAAGTCAACAAAAACCTGTTCTGATCAATGATGATAATGAGCCGCGACACGAGAAACCCAACAATGTGGTTGTGCGCCCAGCGCAGACTCAGATGAGCCTGGGCATCCGCCCAGTCTGATCAGAGTCTTCGCTGTCCGCATGGAGGTAGCTTAGACTCTTAGCTACCCTTTAAGCGCTTAGCGGAGAGACTGACTAGACTGGATAGATACCCAGGCTGATCTGAGTCTGCGTAGGGCGCACAACCACATTGTTGGTTTTCTCATGTCGCGGCTCATATGTCGGATGAAACTGATGTACTAACCAGGGCAAATCAATAACCCATAGAATAATGATAAATATATTCAGGACAGGTCACACTCACGAGAGGAACAAAGAGAAGCAAAAGGAGAAAACGAAAGACAAAACACTTTAACAGAGAATTCATTTAATTAACAATGACTTACAGGTTTGATAAAAATCACACTTTTCCTTTGGAAGAATTTCAGGTAGCAGCTCTCTTATAATTCGAGAAGAGCATCGCATTCACTGTATGACATGCTCCTCTCGAATTATAAGTGGGATGACGCCACAGTTCTTTTACCATGGCAACTATGAAATTACCAACTGTTGCGCTTAGCATATTGGCTGAATAACGTGTCGGTGACATCAATATGTGACAGTGTCTGGCATTTTGAGCCTTATGGAGTGAAAATCGGAAATTTTGTTTTTGACATTTTGGTACTTATTAGTGCTTCCAGAATAGATTTTGAGAAGCACAAAGAAATAGCGGTAAGGTTTACTGCAAAAGCAAACAAAATTCACACCCACCCGATTTTTTGTTTTTGTTTCACTGATTGGATACAATTTACATACTAGCTGGATAAACCTTTATAATTCTGGTTGGTGACATCTCTTTTCAAAGATCTATAATGCGAAAATCCTTTAAAGAGTGTAGATGAAGAAAATTAAACACGTCGATAAAAATGTTGAATCACTCTTTCTCAGGTGACGCTTTGAAATTTATTAGTCAGTGTGCGCAAATACAATTAACTTTACGTGCAAATTTTATGACGTCACTTTCATTTCACGTTTGGTGACGTCAACGTCGCACCTCCAAAAGTCTCAAAATCGCAGGCACTGTCACATATGTATTCTTAGTTGCTATGGTAACAGATATATGACGTCATTGGTTCTACAGTGTAAACAATGACATTAAAAACTGAAATTCTTTCAACAAAAACTTCAGATTTTCTCAAACAAATAATTATGCTCAGGCTATTCCATTCTGTTCTTAAAGCGGCCCTGGAAGAGTATTTAGGAATTCAGGAAAATATTAAGATGACAATTGAGCCGCGACACGACAAAACCAACAATGTGGTTGAGCGGCCAGCGCAGACTCAGATCAGCCTGGGCATCCGCCCAGTCTGATCAGAGTCTTCGCTGTCCGCATGGAGGGAGCTTAGACCCTTAGCTACCCTTCAAGCCCTACGCGAAGAGTCTGATTGGTCTGGGCGGACGCCCAGGCTGCTCTGAGTCCATGCTTGGCGCACAACAACATTGTTGGTTTTGTCGTGTTGCGGCTCAAATGTTTTAAAGGATATGGTATATTGTTGAAGAAAATGGCTGGGAAATAATTGGCAATTTTCGGGATACTTGACAAAAATACTATTTATTTTTAGGGCTATTATACCAAATTAATCTAAATATATGAGCCTCAACAAGATAAAACTAACAAAGTGGCATGTGCGCCTGGCAAAGACTCAAATCAGCCCAGGCAGCCTCCCAGTCTGATCAGAGATTAAGTTGCTGTCCGCAAGGAGCTAGCTTAGCTAGCTAACTTTTAAGCGAACAGCGAAGACTCTGAGCAGATTGGGAGGACGTCCTGGCTGATCTGAGACTCCCTGGGCGCACATGCAACATTTTTTTCTTGTCGCGTCTCAATTATGACAACCTTGGAGTCCCCACTCCTTTTTTGGGCCTCACTAGAGTCGCCAAAAGCTGAAAGCAACATACACGACAATGCACATACCGTATCCAAGGTAATTTTCGCGGTGTTCCATTTTTCGTGGTATTTCGCGGTCAGTTAGAAATGCAAATATTAAAATCGCGAATAATTTCCAGTTTCTTACAAAGTGTCTTCTGTTTACACAATGTTCACATATTTTGTTTCTGTTTGCTTCGGTAGTTGCTGGAATTTTTCACTTGAGCAAGTTCTTTCATTAACCTACGGCGGCCCTGCCGCAGGTTAATGAACGAACTGACTCAAGTGAAAAGCAATTAGTTTTGCTTTTCGCGCATGTTGCTAACCGCGAATATTAAAAATCGCGAAAACTTTTGTTGATGTTTTCGACCCTTAACCGCGAAAATTTGAACCCGCGAAAATTACCACATATACAGGAATTGTTTTTCATAACAGACACACCCTGTCTAACAAAGGGACTGCGTTCGTCTTTCTGACAAATTTTACATGTGTGTATACAGAGGGACAATAAAATGTTCATGTAATAGAGAAACGTGCCTCTTCAAGTAGTAATTGTATAGGACAAAAGATTAACAACTTTACTTCTTGAATGCAAACTATGCATTAAAGTGCACCAAGCAAACTGCCAGTTACATGTCAACCACACATTAAACACTTACTGTAACAAGGTTGTCTGACGCTTTCTGAAATGCTGTCAAAATTTTATTTTAACAATAAAAAAGTAATTGCTGCATTGTACTCTTGACAAGTTTATGGTACTCTCCAATGTCTACCTTGCCAACCGCAGACAGGGTTACATGAAGAAAAGATGACTCATGCGACAGCTGTAGAGAATGCATAATTTTGCTGATGACAGACCCAGTGAAAGCTCTGTGCAGACTGTGGAATTTTTATTTTTGGCGTAAATGTTGGCATTACCGGCGGTTAAGGAAAAAGAGCGCTAAAATATAAGTCCGCCAATATTTGATTTTCAATACGCAAATAAAGGTTCAGATAAAAAGGAGTACCTAATAAGTATATGAGATAAAAAAACAAAAACATTTATGCCTTTCCACCAAACTATACATTGAGGAATCCTAGTAGAATCGCAACTGTGTCTCTATGAGGCGATTCTAATGGGATACCACAATGTATAGTTTAACTAAATAGAAAAGTAAGAAAATTTGATTTAAATTTTCCTTAAGATTTCTTTATCGTCTGAGGCCATGGTATATCTAAAACGCAAAAATTAATCTATGCGAATATGTCATTTTCATTACCCCGTGAAATTTGATACCGCAGACTTTAAATGTTTAACAGCATATTAAAATTTAAAATATGTGTTGGAATGTACTGGACTGGGCGGTAAAGTCTGCTCCTCTTCATTCGACTGATTTAGAATGATACTCTTGCAGGAAAGAATTTGCTTTCATGGAGGTGGAGGTAGCAAATTCTTTCCTGTAAGAGTACCATCACAGGCATGGCAGCGACCTGTAGCCAGTGTAGATTATCTCATCCATTCGATTTCGTTTCAACCATCTCATTCCCGGCTTCTTTTTTCTTTTTCTTTTTTTCTTCTTTCTTTTTTAATGCCAATGTTTCATTCAGGCCTGATTTTGACTGCTAAGTTTTAAGCTTTCGAAAAAATAAACTATCGCGAATTGGCATTTACCAACGCGAAGAGCCATAAACTGACATGAGCCAGAACATATGATTTCCAGCAATGTAGCATTGATGACAAGCAAATGCTATGATCAGACTGCACATAAGTGCAGTCTGATCAGAGCCATTGCTTGTCACATCAGCCACCTATGACCCAAGCCATAGAGCTAATAGAGAGGATCTGATTACCTTATATAAATGGGACGAATGATCTGAAGATCATATAAAAATATTGCCACATTTTTGTAAGTCACATGGCGTGGCACAGTGATTGTAAAAAAATGGCAAATTTCAAAAATGTGCAAAATTTCATTGGCGGTAAATGAATACACGTTAGCGTATGACCCAAGCCATAGAGCTAATAGAGAGGATCTGATTACCTTATATAAATGGGACGAATGATCTGAAGATCATATAAAAATATTGCCACATTTTTGTAAGTCACATGGCGTGGCACAGTGATTGTAAAAAAATGGCAAATTTCAAAAATGTGCAAAATTTCATTGGCGGTAAATGAATACACGTTAGGGGATGATGCTGTGATATTTTATCAAAACCTCCAGTCTGAATGTCCAGTTTGTGGAGCTACGTTGTCCTGTGAATCAAATAGGAAATCACAATTCAGTTTCTTTTTTCCCTTTTATATATTGTGAAAGACATGGAGTGCACCTGAACTATAACTATATACATGTAATAATGATCCTGATAATTTAATTACTTAAATAGGAATTTCGGCTACAGGCAGTGAGCCACGAACTTACTACCAGAAACCTGGCGGAGCAGTACAAGTGTCACTGGTCCCCTCTAAACATTCAAACATAAGTAGCCAAGAATTGTCAAAATTTCGCCTACTTAGAGAGGCTACATGCACCCAACAACTACATTCAGCAGTACATACTATGATAAGTTGGTTAGATGAAACATGCTACATGACAGTACTTATTACCAAATATTTACACTTACCACAAACTTCCCATAGGTAAACCGTGTAGAGGAACTGGCTTCATACACCGATGGACGACAGTTAATCATGTGATGTTGTCGTCAAGCGACGTCTAAGGTAAACAAATGTCTTGATTGGTCCACGTAACGCTCGATTGACGCCACGTAATGGCAACGGCTGTTTAACGTTATGGCCGAATACGTCGTTTCTGTCTTTTCTCCGACGCAAATTTTGCATATTCTACATGAAATTACTACGAGAACGGGTCTAAGAATTAAGTGTAAATATAAGAATAAAAGTTTGTTTTTCAGCATTCATCGTGTGAAGAAGCCAGTGGTTGTCGCTAAAATTCTACAAGAAGCGCTTCGCGCTTCATGGATTTTAGCTCCACCCACTGGCTTCATCACACGATGAACGCTGAAAAATCAAATTTCAATTCTTAAATGTATTGAATAAAAATTAGTTCTAAGCAGTATGAATTCTTTGCAAAAATGTCAAAGAAACGAAAGCAGAAGACTCTCTTTTAATGACTCTCTTCATGGGCAATAAATGAGCCGCGACACAAGAAAACCAACAATGTGGTTGTGCGCCTAGTGTATACTCAGATCAGCCTGGGCATCTACCCAGTTTGCTCAGATGCTTCGTTAAAGTCTCACAGGGTAGCTAAGGGTCTAAGCTACCTCCATGCGGACAGCGAAGACTCTGATCAGACTGGGCGGATGCCCAGGCTGAGTCTTCGCTTGGCGCACAACCACATTGTTGGTTTTCTCGTGTCGCGGCTCAAATGTAATGTTTAACTACATGGACAATGTAATATGATGGGCAACTTCATAGCAATGTAATGTACTGGGCAGCCTCATTGACAGTGTATTATTACGTACAACTTCGTGGGCAATGTAATGTATTGTGCAATTTCATGGTTTGTTATGTAATGTGCAACTCCATCGGCAAAGCAATGTAATGTGCAACACTGCCGACGTTCTTCAGCCATCTTTAAAGTAGAAAGATCATGAATTCTTTTTTAAAACAAAACAGGGTAATTGTTCGTGGTGAAATCGGTCAGCCGCTGAGGTATTACATACACTAACAATGTCTACCGTAAAGATTCTAAGTTTTCGGACGGATAGGTCTGTACAAACAATGGAAATCAAGATCAGAGTGCTCTTTAGGAAACTGGTCTAATCAGGGTCTACAGGATTGCCATTCCATCTGAACATTATTGTAGACACTACTTTATGGTAGAATCGGAATAACAGGGGAATAAATAGTAAGGCAAGGGCCGGCTGTGCTTGCTGGAGAAAAATTAAAACGGTTGCAACTTTACTTTTGCCAGACGTTTGGGAAATATTTTGTTTTATCTCTCTTTTTTTGGCTTACAAACTTTATCAGTTCAAAAGATACAAACCCTTATAAAACGGACCTTTCTTTTTTATGTGTGTGTCAGTTTACATATTTACATGGCAGATCTAGGCCTATCTGTAAAACTTACTGGTGCATCTATATTTTTATATGCGGAATTGTGAATTTGCTTACGTTGAGCATTGAGCATTTTAGTACTAAATTTAGTGCTACACTGTAAAAAATATCCGTAGACTTGCTGGCAACCAGCTGCTAGTACATTTCCCGTTATTTTTACGAGCGCCCGTGTACATTTGCAGGAATTATCACTCAGAGTAGGGTAGAATAGCTGAGCACGGGTATTGGTTTGGTCATATAGCCCTTCAACACTATGACGGTATTTTCGAAGGCGGTTAGTTAAAACAACTCTACCATATCGCGATTTCATAAATGTTTAAGGGCAGACGCCCGTAAAAATAACGGGGAATGGATTGGCAGCTGGTTGCCAGTTGTTCTACCGTAGAATCTACGGAAACTTTTTACAGTGTTGAAAAAATGAAAATTATTTGGTACCAATTCTGAGAATGATACTTCTGATAGTTTCTCCATCGAAACATGCGTCGTGACCACTTTAGTATACAGTATAGTAGAGCCGTCTCGCCGGGAATTTCTTTCGCAGAAATATCACCAAATGAGCCGCGACACGATGAAACCAACACAGTGGCATGTGCGCCCAGCGAAGACTCTGATCAATCTGGGTATCCGCCAATTTTGGTCAGAGTCTTTACGGTCATGGAAGTAGCTTAGACCCTAAGCTTTCCTTTATGCGCACAGCCAAGTCTCTGATCAGACTGGGCGGATGCCCCGGCTGACTTGAGTCTTCGCTGGGCGTACATGTCACTTTGTTTGATTTTGTCGTTTCGCGGCTCATTTGGAAAAAAAACAACTTCGAATTCGTTCTTTTATGAACTCACCCCAACTGAGAAGGGGTTGTGGGGGGCAAAATTAAAAAAAAAGAAAAGAATTTATATACATTTAACTTGCAGTATTTGTTGCACATTGTAAACAAAACGTAAAACAAGACAAAAGCTATATAAAATACAATTTATTATCCAATTTACAAAAAAACAAATAACGACAGTTGTAGAATGTTCAATGAGCTTGGGTACCACAGTCCGAATAAATAATGAGCGCTGGATGATTGCAACACAGTCTTGGAATATCTTCACTTGCATAAGTCATCTGAAATTTATAAATTGCATAAATGTAGGACAAAGACTAGTATACCATTAATTCTCATTATCTCAAACACTGATATCTCAATTTTGAAAGTACCTTCTTATACCAAAGAATATAGTTTGGACATATTCCCTTTTTTTTCTTTACATTTCAAAACTTGTTATCACAAACTACTGGTGTCAAAAGTAAATTTTCTGGGACTTTAAAATACTTTGAGATATCAGAAATTTGTGATGAACTTCGACTTTGAGATAGCAAGAGATTTGAGTCTTCGCTGGGCGCACATGACACTTTGTTGATTTTGTTGTGTCGCGGCTCATATGGACATGCAACAATTTGGCATGGAGATGAACTTTGACGAAAAATTGAAAAAGGGCAGGGTGATGGTTTTCATATACATTTAATACGTTGAAGGCCCCATTGCTTTCCCAGTGGTATAAATTCATATAATATTTTAGTTTAAGTTATTGCTGCAAGCTTTTAATCACCGTTTGCTTGTTGCAAATGATCATGATTGAGTAACTATGAACAAATCAAACATTCTTGAGTTCTCCCAAAAAGTATTGAAAACTTATGAAGGCCATTTTTAAGCTGGCAACTAAAATGATCTACATTCGATTTCATAAACATTAAAATATTTTAAAGTCCAATGTACAGGCATGAAACCCCATTCATTGTCATTCCATAAGGAACAAGCAAAGAAATTGCATTTTGTGAAGCAATTGACCTGTTTTGTGTGTGTGTGTGTGTTTTTTTTATTATTATTTGTTGTTGTTGTTGTTGTTTCAAAAATTCCCCTTCTCCCACCTACGTTTCGGCAGTTAGTCATATAAAACAATTTACGGACATCCACCTACAATTTCTAACCAAACTTTTTTTTTACAAAATATTTATGTTTTGACGCTTTCACCACTGGGAGGACTATGAAGACTGTAAGTATTTCAAGCATTGTCAGTTAATACAAACAAGTTGGCATGAGAGAAAAAAAAAGGTAATGGTAAATAACTGTAAATGTGTGAATACCACAACTTAATTGTAAATTATTGTAACTAATTATTTGTTTTTGTTTACAAATTAACGCCCACCGTTCGACATGCAATGACGGGAACGGACAGTAAACAAATTCTGACAGGTAACATTTGACCTATGATTATACGAGAAAACCAACAAATTGGCATGTGCGCCCAGCGAAGACTCAGATCCGCCTGGGCATCCGCCCAGCCTGATCAGAGTCTTCACTGTGCGCATGGATCTAGCTTAGACCCTTAGCTTCCCTTTAAAGCTTAAGCGCAAACTCTGATCAGACTGGGCGGATGCCCAGGTTGATCTGAGTCTTCGCTGGGTGCACATGCCACTTTGTTGGTTTTGTCCTGTCGCGGCTGACAAATGACCTACAATACGTGAATCGTGGAGCTTGGCAGATCAAAGGTTAAACTGTCACAGTGAAATATGATAGACGTAGTAGTCCTAGACAGAAATTGGATAAAACAAGAAAAATGAAATATATTTTTATTTCTAAGAGAAAATACATGATCCGCGATATATAGAAATGAAGCGTATGAATCAACGATCAACCAAATTTTAGATCATCCTGCGTACATATTGTAAATAAGGCACTGGCGCTGTTGTAAATATAACTGGCTGATCAGACTTTCAGATGTATTGACTGATCTAAGACAAAAAAGTATAACAGAGACAAACTTGGTTTTGCTCTTGTAAAACCAGTTATTTCTTTGATAAACCTAGTTTTCTCTTGCTATCACAGATTTGCATCTAAAATTTGTCTTTACTATAAAAAAAAAACACATCTGGTTAATCACAGAAAGACCTGGTTTGGCGGACTTAAACTTTTCTTTCATATCATAGGTTGTCTGACTTGTGATCAACCAGGTTTTGTCATAAAAACCTGGTTTATGTCCAGACATACCCCCTCCCCACGCACCTACCCTCCCACCCCTCAAAGAGAAACTAGATTTCGCAGAGAAAAACATGGTTTAACTGTCGTGAGAAAATAAGATAATGAAACAGTTTATTTTATTGTGCACATGGCTTGCTATGTTTCGTTGATTTTCATGCATACAAACCTTATCGTCAGCGTATGTAGCTACGACACTCGTGTTCCCGCACTCGTGATAAGCTCTACTTTACTACTGACTTCCAGACAGCGACTTTCTTGCTAAGTCATTGATTCAGCTGATCTAATTCGAAAATAACCACAGTTTATTATGTTTATCTGGCAGTTGTAAGTAGATATATCTTTCCCCGCGCTCGTGATATTATCACCTTTACAGCTGACAGACAAATTAAATTTACTGTTACAGCTGATCTGTTTCGTTCTTAATTACCGTAAAAGATCTAAATATTGGGACAGATAGGTCTGAGCAAATAGTGCAGACCCAGTCTGATAAGGGTCTACACTGTTTGAAAAATCGATCTGCATCTTTTAGACGTATTACTGCATTGAAAAACCAACCTGTTCAATTTTTTGGACAATTACGGTAATTATTTAAGTGTCCCAATTTCGAGGATTTTTACCGTAACTAAGGTCGGGAAATTTACCTTTCAATTACCACCAGTCTCCGAAGAAGTCACCACCAAACCAGTCACCACCAAACCAGTCATTTCCGCCGCCATTATTATACTCAAAGTCATACCAGCCATCATTATCCCATCCCCACCCACCATCAGCTGTAACAAATGAGCGTACAGTTATAACCGATTCATTCGAATGTGATAGTTTATACCAGTGCCAGTCAAGATACAATTTATGACAGTTTGTCTTAAGAGTGGTGGGTTAAACGCAAAATCAATATGCCAGTCGTACTGAGTGGTACAAAGATTGCTCTCTTACGGGCTGTCAGAGCTTGTATCATAACTTGTGACGAGTGTTTCTGTTTACATTATAGTCGGGATACGACAAAACCAACAAAATGGCATGTGCGCCACGCAAAGACTCAGATCAGCCTTGGCATCCGCCCTGTCTGCTCAGAGTCTTAGCTGTGCGCTTATAGGGTAGCTAAATGTCTAAGCTACCTCTATGGCAACAGCGAAGACCTTGATCGGACTGTGCGGATGCCCAGGCTGATTTGAGCCTTCGAGTGGTGCAAATGCCAACGTTGGTTTTGTCGAGTCGCTGCTCATTGCAATGAAACGACTAACCACAGTAATGGCCTTAACGCATGTGATTACATTAGCTATAGCAATAGCATGTAGTGCAAATTCTTTAACAAACAGAAAGATCAAGGATGAAAAATGGATGACTTGTGATTTTATGGCTCTTTCAACAGTATTTCAGCGATATCGAACCGATGGAAGGGTGAAAATGATCCCCCCTCTCCAACGCCGCCCCCCCCCCTCCTCCCGCCAAAAAAATAAAAATAAAAATAAGCACAAAACAGTACAATATAAAATGCTGTTCAGCATAACAGGGCTTTGGACGGACACTGCGTGCAACTATGGTTGCGTACCGCTGAGCCACTTTGGGAACGTCGTTAGGAGAATTGAAATGAACTGAACTGAAGATAACCAGGCATAATCATATATTCGAAAAAAAAAAACAGTAAGCATCGCTTATGTGCATCGCAATTTTAATGTATTCCTTTTTAGAGTTAAATTCTGTTTACATGCGAAGAGAAAATGTGCAGTTGACTAAACGACACCAATATAATCTTAAATGTTAGAGACAATTACTATTACATAGAAACTGGCAAATATATCTATTCGTCTCATCCACATTTTATAGAAAGACATGGAGAATATAATTGAGCCGCTACGCGAGTAAAACAACAAAGTGGTTGTGCGCCCAGCGTAGACTCAGATCAGCCTGGGCGTCCGCCCGGTCTTATCAGACTCTTCGCTGTCGGTATGAAGGTAACTTAGAACTTAAGCTACCCTTTAAGCGCACAGTCAAGACTGATCAGATTGGGCGGATGCTGGGCGCACATGCAACTTTGTTGGTTTTCTCGTGTCGCGGCTCAATTATATCATTCTATCACCAACTCCTACAGCAACGGACTTAAAAAATAAGCCAAGAACCATGTTTTAAATTTCAGGCTGTACAGATCCAACTCCCTGTTTGTTAGAAAGGGAACACCTTCTGTGACTTCCTATTTGCTTCCCTTGGAAACAAAATCCTTCCAGAAAAGGTTCTACTCTTAACAGAATGACTTTAACTCGAGGGTTACTGACCCTACTTGAGAAAAGTGGCAAAATATAAGTGGCAGAGTTGCTACCCAGGAAAATGTATCTATACTGAGCAAAAGAAAGAAACGTTACATCAACATTCAAATGTTTTTTTTGTTGTTTTTTTTCGTGTTTTTTTTTTCAGAAACACTTCATTCAAATTGCAAAATTTATCCAAGGCTAGCAACTTGAACAAAGAAGTCACTATGTCACTATTATGATTTTATTCATAACCAATCAGTATCTTATTCACGCCTGATCATTCAAAGCTGCAGAGGTAGAAATTCAAAAGCTAGTTTTTCAATGTATGTTATTTTTCTATTTTGTTCAGTACATTTACCTTAAGAATGAAAAAAAAAATATCTAAATCTAACTTTTTTAACTATTCTACTCATAGCAAATTGACGTTGAAAGAAGTTGGCTACTATGCCAGCTATTATCATTATGTTGTTGGCTCGCTTTATCTATATGCCTGTGGAATAAAATATATATTGAAATTTACCTTTTGTTGTTTCTATTAAACACCCAAGGAAGAATAAAACTAACAGACACAAACACTTGGCCAGCATTGTCTTCTGAAGTTCTGAAGTACGAATCTCTTTGGTACGAATCCAAGAAGTGTTTAACTAGTTTTGCAAGCCAACTGATCAGAATTGGCACCGGCGCTTTCTTTTATGGGCGAGGAATTTTCTGTGCCAAAATATGATTGATTTTATGATTCATTTATTATACGATGAATTGTCACCTTTAAGAAACCGTTCGCCCTTTACTTGTTTCGTGAGCCAATAAAATGGTCGCCCGACTGCCATTTCATGCAATTCGTCTATTAATAGAAACCGCAAAAATCATTGCGCGCGCGTGAATATAAATAACTTATTCAGCAATTACCGTATATTCAACTTAATGCATAACGTAACCAATTATCATCATTAATCAGTTGACTTTTTTCATTTATTTCGTTTTATTTTAAATTGCTGAACTTTTGGCAAAACAGTACAGATCCTGATCAAAGTCTGCTATTGATCTATCCACACAGTTTCTTCGGTCACTTTCTTATTCTGTTGGCGCCAATATTTGGTGTCATTACGTTATTTTAAATGTTCTTTCATTAATATTCATTGGTAATAATGTTAACCAATACAGATCATAAACTGTTGTAACAGGTTATCAAAAGTGATGTAACATATACATAATATATGTCACGACGGCAAAGAAACTGCATTTAATGGTAAAAAACTACTAATGTTTTCCTATTACCAGTTTTCTGTTTCTATAGTTTGCCTTTACTGTTTCGAAAATGATTCATATATACTTCAAAACCTTTATTTTATTTATCTATTTATTTTACTTTTATGTGGAGATGGTAGTAATATGTTTTTCACTGAAAAACAAATGATGATTATTGCTTCATGTGTTTTTATCATTTCTTTTTTCTTGTAAATGTAAGAGACGGAAAAAAGCTAAAGCCTTCACCAATTACATGTTCAGTCTTTTTGTGTTGCAAAAAAAAAAGTTTGTTGATATTTAAAGTAAAATTCTGTTAGCTACGAAGTAAATTTTTGCATAAATGTCACAAAGATTTATTAAGAAACTTTTAATAGGGTGAAAGGAGGACATTGGAAATTTACGACAAACCACAAGCTGGTTTGCGACAGACAGTTATAATAATGCCATTGGAGAACGTGGTAACGGAAATGTTAAGAATAAACGACCTCTCTTTTGTTCAACTGAAAATGTGTAGGAGAACTCTTAAGTAAAACGCCTACGTCTAAAAGTGTAACCTCATTCTGCACCATGAAACATTTTTAAGCTAACTCAGTTCTAAAGTTGAGCGGCTTCGCGAGAAAGGATACCTTAAAGCATGCAACGCACTGTATATCTAACTGAATCATATAAAACTTTCAAACGACAAACTATTTTAATCAAAATCTAAAAGCTCCTTCAAGAGCAGAGAACACATTCCAAAAAAGAAAAACACATGGGTCATACTTCGAAGTTTCGGCTATTAAAGCATCATCAGTGACCGGTGACGAAATCCAGAGAAAACATACTACAATGTTTTAGTTTTAATGCGGCAGTCAATTCAAAGACTGATAAATACATGTATCAAAAAGGAGTCAAAATGAGTAAAAAGCAACGATTTAGAATATGAGTCTACACCGATCAAAAATTTCTGATTTCTCAGAATATACTGATATCCTCTGATCTCAAAGGACAAAAATAAAATATAATCTGCACTATGGATGATGTACGTGGAGACGTTTTACGGCCGCACACGACACAACTCCAGCTGCAGAGAAGTAAAATTAAAATCTTAAAGTTCCTCCAAGAGCAGAAAACCCATTTAACTTTTGCGGTTTGTCCATAATTTGAGCCACGAAACATAAATAGGGGCTTTGAGATGATGTAAGCTTCACAACCCACTAAGCCACATCAGGAGCATCATTACGAAATTTTAAACAGAACAGAAGCTTCACAGCGTTGTGACGGTTACATATACATGTGCGTGGGCGTGATATTTACGGAAGGTTCATACATATGATACGCAAATTTCTGCCAGACGGTAGTTCGATGCAATGAGAGGAGCGTCCTATCAATAAGTTTTCCAACTCTTTCGCATATTATCAGTCTGTAGGGGTGCAATTTGAGCCGCGACACGAGAAAACCAACAATGTGGTCGTGCGCCCAGCGCAGATTCAGATCAGCCTGGACAATTGCACAGTCTGATCAGACTCTTCGCTAAGCGCGTAAAGGGTAGCCAAGGGACTAAGCTACCTCCATGCGGACAGCGAAGACTCTGATCAGACTAGGCGGATGCCCAGGCTGATCTGAGTCAGCGCTGGGCGCACAACCACATTGTTGGTTTTGTCGTGTCGTGGCTCATTAATTTCTTTTGAGAGTTAAGCCCCATTGAAAATGGGACAGAATGGTAACAGGTAGAATTTCTTCCCCTGAAAGCGCACCTTTTTACCTTCGTACTGACCGTTCTAAGGCGGTTATTCAGTAGCAGTCCCTCTTTATTTGACTATATTTACATTCTTGGTGTATATATTGAAAAGCCCAATAGTAAACCATTGGAACGTAATAAAGTTTACATTCCAATAATTACATTGAGACACGCGACGTAAATGACGTCAAAATAAACAATGGCCCTCTACAATCTGAATGGACGTCAGCGACGTCATGCATGCTGTTCTGCTGTTAGCAGAAAAACGTCGTATACATGTTTTACTGCTTTAATTTTAGCGCTTATATCAGATATTTCATGAAAAAAATGATTGAAACGAATGTAAATATAAGCAATGAACTTAATTTTTCTGTTGTTTATCGAAGTGTAAACTACATTGGGTCACTAGCAAAGTTAACATGAACCCCTTTGAGGTTCATTCAATTTGCACGTGACCCAATGTAGTTTACACTTCGATAAACCTCAGAAAAATGAAATTCATTCCTTAAGTATATCTGAATAACTGTTTATTTGACTGTATATCTGTATAACTGTTTATTTGACTTTATCTGAAAGTTGCACGTGAAGCTTACCTTTAGCTGTTTATAATGTTCACACATACATGTGAAGCTAGCCGAGCGCTGTCCTTGACGTTCAAAAAGTTGTGAAGCTTACGATAGTGTGAAGCATACATATTCGCGGGGCTTAATGTAAATGCAAACCGCTAATGGTCAGACAAGCCTGCGCAGCCGTGCAGTCTTATCAGAGTCTTAGCTGTTCAAAAACATAAGGTACTAACCGCAAGGAAACTACATACAAAACATGAAAGTAAAAAGTATGCAAAGACCAGGAACTGAAACAATCAAAATCCAAATCCAGCCCTCAAACCATAGTTGGAAACAACTAAGATTACAAATAATCAAGATACAGAGAACAATGGCCAACCGAGTGAGCAGCTTGTTCCCAAAAGGTGGCCACTCAGCAACCCAAACCGAACCAAAAATAATAAGAACATACATAAGGTAAAACATCACAGAAACTCTGACACCAAAAACAGGCAACAGAGAACCACAACAGAACTACCGCCTTGGAACGGTCAGCAATGAAGGTTGTAACTATACCGATCGTGTTGAGTCTTTACTGTTCGCAAGAACTTATTTTACGAATCGACTTTTGCGTGACGGTGCTCTTTATTTTTTCATGAAGACTATTCTTAACATAAACTCAACAAAAAAAAATATTAAAGGGTCAAACTTTTATCCTGCGGTTTCTGGAACATTTAAATCATTTGGTAAAATAAATCATTTCTACCTTCCATTTCATTCATTTTGCAAGTTTTGTATACACATGAAGTTTGAAACTATAGCCTTTATCTTGACCAAGTCCAGACATCAATGTTTGAAATGTTCAAGAAATCGCAGGGTAAAAGTTTGACCCTTTAATATTTTTTTCGAGTATATATTATTCTTTTTTTGGATTCCTTACTGTTTCTATGTGTATTTGTTTTTGTGAGTTTACGGACCCTTCAGAATATTTCAACAAGTCCTGGTGGACGAAGTCGGAATATCCAGATACCCGAAGAGGTTCATCAACTCTTCGCACGAAGTATAATCCTTGCTCATATGTAACTCGAGATGGACCCGAATAACAGTGATGAGAAGCTCATGGATACAAGAAAAACACGTAAACAGGTAGCTATATTTTCCTGGAAAAGATATTTAAACAAGGATTACAAACAGATAATTTTCAGACAGCGAGCATTGTTATTCTTAAATATATACTGTATCAGGTCCGCAGGTCTCATAATTTTCCTCCGGATAGTATGCGTTTTCAACAGTCGAACGCAGACCGTTTGACTAATCAATGGGCAGACGAGATATTCATCACAGTTCATAATGTGTCTTTATTCGGACCAAGTCTTACAACATACGTGGCTTACAATGAAAATTAGCAAATACATAGTTTAATTGTTTTCTTTATTGTATATTTTTTTCTGAAAATAGGTGCTAATTTCAAAAAAAAAAGTTATACAGACACACAGTCAAGCGAAGAGGAACTGCTACAGAATAACCGCCTTAGAACGGTCAGTATTAAGGTGAAAAGGTACACTTTCAAAGGAAGCAACTCTACCAACTTCTCAATGGGGGTCAACTCTCAAAGGAAATAAATTTCACCTCTTCAACCTAATAAAAAGTGAAAGAGTTGGAAAATTTTAATGGGACATTAGTCTCATTGCACTGAGGTACCTTCAGACCTTAATTTATTCATAAAAGATGGTTATGTTAGGATTTTGGTGCCGTAAATTACACTTTGATCTTTTCTTATACCAACCCTTAATTAACCTCAACACGTCACATATTTTGAAATTTAAATTGTGGAAAACAACAAGGAATGCAAGTATTGGGATGGTCTTTCGCATTGGCCACAAATCACTGATTTATACCATGTTCAAATGTAAATTGTGTGACAAAACGTTTTACCAGTCTTCTGTCTCAATAAATACAGAACTTTAGACAGGTTTCACATTTAAAGAGCGATATATTTTTTCTGTATACAAAAAGATTTAAGGTTAACTTAATCTGAACTCAATGGCATTTTGATATTTGTAATATTCGACACCCAATCAAAACAGATAATGAATAACTTTAATACTTAATTGTCACAACAGGAGATATGACCTGTCAATAACGAAAGATATAAATACACAAATTCAGGTAAACATATTTATCACTTTGTTTTGCTTGATCAAATGTGTCATATTGGTATCTCTTATTTATAGGTTTTTCTCAACCAATTAATGCCTAGTATTCAATGATAAGGGACATTGGCAAACAATGCAGACCCAGATCGGACGTCGCAAGACCATAATCGAGTTGCTCGACCACGGGACCTCTCGGACTGACCTTAACCCCTCACAAAATCTACATAACCCGTACGACATTGAGGTATGACCTTAGTTGAAATAATCTCCGACAACTGTTATCAAACTGATTAAAAAATAAATTTTCGAAAAACGATCAGAACTCACCTAGAAATTAACGTTTTTTGCATTATAATATATAAGCATCTGTGATATATAGCTTTGGATTAAGCAGTAGTGCATTCGTACAATATACGATGTCTGCAAATACAAGTACTACAAATAAAATAAATATACAAAAGGAATTCAGAAAAAACAAGCAAATTCGACGAATTTATGTCCCCCGCCTTGGAAACTAGGTCTCCACTGTATATACACTTAAGTGTTTGAGCTGGAAAAGCGGCTAAGTTAAAAATATGAAAAAAGTAATAAAAAAAATAATGTGAGGATTATATCCAAACCACATGCATGTCTTAAGACCATGATCAAAACGCCTTTCAAAGGAATTGGCATAAAACTGTAGGAGGAGTTGCACACACACGGTACCAACTGTCTATTCACTTTGATAGTAAAAATGTATGAAAAATGGCTAAGTTCAATTTGCGAAAAAAGTAATAAGAAATAACCTCAGGATTATATCCAAACCACATGCATATCTTCAGACAACGATCAAAACACCTGTGAAGTTTCAAAGGAATCGGTATAAAACTGTATGAGGAGTTGCGCACACAAGGTACCCACTGTCTAGTCACTATGATAGTAAAAACGCCTAAAAAATTACTAAGTTCAACTTGAGGAAAAAATAACAAAAAAAAATCTCAGGATTATATCCAAACCACATGCGTATCTTCAGACCATGACCAAAACACCTGTGAAGTTTCAAAGGCATCGGCATAAAACTGTATGAGGAGTTGCGCACACAAGGTACCTACTATCTAGTCACTATGATAGTAAAAACGCCTAAAAAATTACTAAGTTCAACTTGTGGAAAAAGTGACAAAGAATAATCTCAGGAATATATCCAAACCACATGCGTATCTTCAGACCATGACCAAACACCTGTGAAGTTTCAAAGGAATCGGCATAAAACTGTATGAGGAGTTGCGCACACAAGGTACCCACTGTCTAGTCACTATGATAGTAAAAACGCCTAAAAAATTACTAAGTTCAACTTGAGGAAAAAGTAACAAAAAAAAACTCTCAGGATTATATCCAAACCACATACGTATTTTCAGACCATGACCAAAACACCTGTGAAGTTTCAAAGGCATCGGCATAAAACTGTTGGAGGAGTTGCGCACACAAGGTACCCACTATCTAGTCACTTTGACAGTAAAAATGCCTAAAAAATTACTAAGTTCAACTTGTGGAAAAAGTGACAAAAAATAATCTCAGGATTATATCCAAACCACATGCGTATCTTCAGACATGACAAAAACATCTGTAAAGTTTCGAAAGAATCGGCAAAAAAACTGTAGGAGGAGTTGCGCACACAAGGTACCTACTACATTAGGGGGACGGAAGGACGGAAATAAGGACGAAAGGACGGACGGACGGAAGGACGGAATGCCGAAAACCATGTCCCTCCGCTTTTCTTCGAAAAGGCGGGGGACAATAATGTCAAGCACTTCTTAATTGCGAATTATTTCCTTGAAATGTTGGACCCATTGAAAAATGCGACAAAACGCAAATGGAAGGGATAATTTCTCTGAAAGTGCACTCATTTACATATGAGCCGCGACACGAGAAAACCAACAATGTGGTTGTGCGCCCAGCGCAGACTCAGATCTACCTGGGCATCCACCCATTTTGATGAGACTCTTTGCTAAGCGTTTAAAGGGTAGCTAAGGGTCTAAGAGATTGAAACTTGCTTGAACAAAACCAACAGCAAGAAAGCATACAAGCTTGTGAAGGATCTAACTTCAGAGAAACAGGGTAGATCCACAACTATCCAGGACAAGTCTGGGAAATGCCTTACACAGGAACAAGAGATTCTCAGCAGATGGACAGAATGTTGCTAAGAACTATACAACCATGAGACTTACGGTGACAATGCGGTTCTGGACTGCAATCAGCCCCCAGAAGAAGATCAACAACTGATCCTTCGTGAGGAAGTTGAGATTGCAGTAGCAGCACTAAAGAAGGGGAAATCTGCCGGAGTTGATAATATACCAGCAGAGCTTTTTCAAGCTGGCGGGGAGATCATGATTGATGTTTTAACAGATATTTGTAACAGGATCTGGAGAACAGGAGAATGGCCTACCCCATGGACTCAGTCGCTGATTATTACACACCCTAAAAAAGGCAACCTACAGCTCTGCCAGAACTACAGAACTATCAGCCTCATCAGTCATTCAAGCAAAGTCATGCTGAAAGTCATCTTCAACAGGCTTAAACCACAAGCCGAGGAGATAATCGCTGAGGAACAGGCTGGGTTCCGAGCAGGAAGGAGCACCACAGAACAAATATTCAACCTTAGAATCCTGTGTGAAAAGTATCTCCAACATCAGCAAAATCTGTACCATGTCTTCATTGATTTCAAAAAAGCCTTTGACAGGGTATGGCATGCAGCCTTATGGGCCACCATGCGGAAGTACAATATCAGTGAAAATCTAGTTCGCACCATTGAGCAGCTATACGACAAGGCTACAAGTGCAGTCCTGATAAATGGCAGCACAGGAGAATGGTTCAGAACAACAGTTGGAGTAAGACAAGGATGTCTTCTGTCACCCACCCTCTTCAACATTTTTCTCGAACGGATCATGTCTGATGCTCTGGAAGAACATGAAGGAAAGGTTAGCATAGGCGGCAGAAACATTACCAATCTGCGGTTTGCCAATGACATAGATGCGCTAGCTGAGGAAGAGCAGGAACTGGAAGCTCTATTTGAAAGTCTCGACCAAACCTGCACAAGGTATAAGATGGAGATCAGTGCTGAGAAGACCAAACTGATGACGAACAGCGCAGACGGCATCCAGAGGGAGATCAAGGTAAAAGGGCAGAAGCTGGGTACCGTAAGCAGCTCCAAATACCTTGGAGCAGTTGTCTCAGATGATGGCTCAAAACAGGAGGTTCTCTCAAGGATTGCACAAGCCACTTCAGCTCTTACTAAGCTGAAACCAATTTGGAGAGATAACAATATATCTCTTGGATCAAAGGTGAAACTTATGCGCTCCCTTGTCATTTCCATATTTCTGTATGCCTGTGAATCATGGACCTTGACAGCAGAGTTAGAGAAAAGAATACAGGCCTTTGAGATGAGATGCTACCGAAGGTTACTGAACATTTCGTACAAGGACCATAAAACCAATGAGGAGGTTTGCAGGAAGATCCAAGCAGCCATTGGAGAATATTGCGAACTCCTTACGCTGGTCAAGAAACGGAAACTAAGGTCGTTTGGTCACGTCTCAAGGTCTTCTGGTTTAGCAAAGACAATTCTTCAGGGCACGGTGAAAGGAAAAAGAAGAAGAGGTAGACAGAAGAAAAGGTGGGTAGACAATATCAAGGAGTGGACAGGAATGGATTTAGCCAGCTCAACTAGGGCAGCTGAAGACAGGATAAGGTGGAAAGGGATTGTTTTGAAGTCATCTGTGGTGCCCCAACGACCTAGTAAGGTTATGGTACAAAATAGAATAGAATAAGGGTCTAAGCTACCTCCATGCGGACAGCGAAGACTCTGATCAGACTGGGCGGATGCCCAGGCTGATCTGAGTCTGCGCTGGGCGCATAACCACATTGTTGGTTTTCTCGTGTCACGGCTCATATATGTTAAATCCACTTCATAATGCACAAGTCTACAATCTGTGCCGAAAGAACTTCTCTTCGAATTAGAGATAGCATCATTAAGGTGCGAGTTATGCATTCTTTCCTTTCGAGCCTTCTGGGCACGATCATTATGAAAATTGGACGAAATACAAACTTAATTGTGTACGGCCAGTAGAGAGCTGATGTCATGCTTTTTCATATTCTGCGAAACCTTCTCGCTGTCACGTCCCTAATCTTCGATGGTGTCTTATATTTGTTGATACTTGGTTGTTGAAAACAAACTTCCTGGTAACATTTAGTGACACTTTGATCTTTTAGGTAATTACCATAATTATCTTGACACCATAGAGCTATAAAGCTTCAGTTGTTTTGCCTTTATTGGCAGTTGCTTAGTAGGTGGTTTTGAGTTGTTGTAAATCCGACACAGTTTTAAAGAAATATTCAAATGAGGGAACAAAACTGAAGAAATTTGAAATAGCCTGGAAGTAGGTACTGCGACTAGCAGAAGCGAGACATATGCATAACGTTTCTCGTGTCGTCGCCCGCAGCGGCAAAGGTGCAAACTTATTTAGTTTTCTGATTAGCTTTGTTCTGTGACAATGCGAAAACAGGTGCTGCCGAATCCCTGTGCCAATTACGTCTCACTTTCGTACTTCTTTTAGTGCTTTGTCTTTGTTTTTCGCAATTTGGCCCAGAGGTTATAAAACTTGAGTCCATTCTCAAACTCAAAATAAAGCACACTGATTGGCTGCTTCCGAGCACATGCTCGGAAGCAGCCAATCAGTGTGCTTTATTTTTAGGTTGAGATTATTCTCAAGTTTTATAACCTCGAACCTTGGTCTTTCCTGGCATCATAAACTATTTTGCAAAATATGACAGTCTGTACACTTTTATTGAAGCCAAGTGAATATTTCGCGTGTAGGAACAGGAAAGTATAGATTAGCCTGCGTGTCTGTACAGTCTGACCAGTCTCTTCCGAGTTCGCATTAATTTTACAGTCCTATTCTAACACTGGTCGCCAATGGAATGTTGCGTGACAACTCAGAGGACGGACTAGCGTGACGTTTTTTCCGCCGAGTATTCGAACGTCATTTTGAATTCGTTTGGTGACCTCAGTTTTCATTTCAATGAGGATAGACGGTGTAATGTCGTGTTTCTTAGCATAAAAAACCTATGAAATACATGCAATCGCCTCTGTTACAGTCAAAGCTATTGGCGAGATTCATTCAAGTAATCATGGCTGAAAACTGTTGAACATACTGAAGTTAACATTTGTGTATTCGTCGTTTATTGCGTGTTAGAATCGAAAAAGATTCTTGCTTACAAGTATTTTTGCCTGGTATACCACTGGTTGACAGTGAATATATCACTCGCACTTTGCGCTTCTGATACATCCATTTCACGACTGACCTCCAACCAGTGATATAGTGGGCAAAAAATCACTGTAGGTAAGGACCTATTTCTATTTCTTAATCAATATAACGGACTCGATAAATGAAGAAGCCCCGGTAGCTCAGGCGGTAAAACGCTTGGCTGTTGATCTAGCGGTCCCGGGTCCGATCCCGCTCGCGGCGGAAATCTTGTTTACAGTAGATGAGGTTCCATTGCACACAATCTTTCATTGTCACCCTTCCACAGTCCTGATTTGACTGAAATACTGTTGAAAAGGACATAAAATGACAATTATTATCTAATAACACATGTAGTATATCAAAGTCAGTATACATATAATTGGCGTCGCGTGGAAATGTGTGGAGAATCAGGAAAGGACATATCAGTCAGCGCACTTGCGCAATCGGATAAGGCTTTCCAAGATGGTATGCCTTATGAATACTTTTGGACTCTATAAAATGAAATATAAATTTGATCCCTACGCGCTGATGCGCTGACTTGGTTTTACCTTCTGTGTTAGTACACGCCGTAAAGGTACGTTTTCATTCAATACAATTCATATGGAACGTTTTGTTTCATTTTTATGTCCCATTGATGATTAGTGATTGACATGTCAGGTTAATAGGCCAGTTAACAAGCAACTTATATATAGGACAGGTTCTTAACTTTCGGTATATTCTTAACTTCGGGGTTAGTAAAGTGTTAACTTTTGGGACCGGTTGTTAACTTCATGTAAATCCTCAACTTTCGGGGTTAATTTCAATAATTTGTTAATTTTAGGAGCAGGCTATTCAGCTAACTTTAGAATCGCTCAAATTTAGGAGCCCCTTCATTTATCAAATTTAATAACCCTTAAGTAACCAATAAACCCCAATTTAGAAACCGGCCCAATAAAGTTAACAAATTAACTACTAGTAATACCCTAAGTTGAGAACCGGCCCATAAAAATAGCAAATTAACTAACCCTAAGCATATATATCCCAAGGTAAGAACCTAGCCCCACAGTTAACAAATTAACTAACCCACAAGTTACCAACATATATTCCAAGTTAAGAACTTTTCCCTAACGTAAACAACTTGAAGTTAAGCATATACTGTTTTACGTGTACCAGCATCAGTATTAATATGTGCGTAAAGTTAAAGGTAGATTCCTGGACCAGCGATAACAATTATGTTCACAAAATAATTTCGTCTTTTTTCTAAGTAGTATTGAATTTTCTTATTTTTCTGAATTTGTTGCTACTGAGAAAATCGTAAGATGTTGAAGAAAATAGTCGTTTTCCCTTTTGGTTTATTTTCTTTCGTTGGAATTCCAGTTCTAAAAATAACTATGTTTATTATGTCCATAAGTGCGCGATTTCTAATGCCATTCTGCAAAGGTCAATTTTCTCTTGCCATTAGTTCTTCTAGAGGTCCTGGCATGGCGGATGGGTTAAAACTATCCCAAAATGCTATGCAGCATGACGTCAGCAGCGTTATCTATTTTTGGCGCGAACTAAAAATAGCACTAACTGGTGTGCGAAGCAGAGTTAGGAAATCCCTTGCAAAACAAATTTTCTAATATTTTTTTGATTTACACTTTGTAGTCAAACTTATTCATTCCCTTTTTATAAGTGCTTTCTAACAACTTGGACGAAAGATCATCAAAATTATGATGCATTCCAAAGTACAGGAACCTACCTTTAACACTGATCATTAACATGATTAATCTAAAAGAATGTACTTGAATTTACCCAAAAATGGGACATAGGCAAACAGGGCAGTCCCTGACCAGACGCCGCAAAACGCGGCGTCTGATCAGCGTCTACACTTTTTGCAAAAAATAAATTGATATTGCTACTGAAAATGAAATAAAAATGATAAAAATTGAACTGAACCAGGCTACCCTTAAATGACAAATGGACTCATCCAATATATACAGATAGCAGAGTCTACTGGGCATTAATGGGTTAAAACAGTAGATGAGAAGAGAAGGAAATAATCAAGAACGGGCACAAATGATTTCTCCATCATATTCTAAACACCCAACAGACAAGAAAAACTTTTTATCATGCATCTGCTGCAGAATTCACATGATAACAGGGGTATCATAACATGGTGTGATATTCTGTCACTGTATAACTGCGCTTGCGCGAATGTTATCAGGCATGCCTAAAGAATCGATCTCTGAATACGATTGGCTACATATTGACGTTGGCCGTGATAACAACATTCGATTGGTTAAATGACGTAACCGACTTACGTCACAATGCATTTGCGATGTCAGCAAGTTCGTATAAAATGTGTTTGCTCTCTCTTTACGCCGTAGAATCTTATGATGATGCATGGTAAACAGAAAACCATGATAGTGTCTTTTGATATCAAGTTTATCAGGCTCGACCAGAAACACCTCGGACAGCAAGCCTCGCCATTCCTACGCTGTTTCTGGTCTCGCCTGATAAACTTGATATCAAAAGGCACTAACATGGTATTCTCTATTAGGACGGCACACAAAGCAAAACAAGACGAGCGAAAAAAGGCAACAGGGGCCGTATTCATAAAGCCACTTAAGTCGTTGCTATGCTGTTGCTAAGGCTAAATATCTATAAAGGAGATTCCCTACAACTATGAAATTTGGTCTGGAGGAACAGTCTTTGTAAGACTGTTCCTCCAGAGCGAATTTCATAGTTGTAGGGAATCTCCTTCAAAGAAATTTAGCCTTAGCAACAGCATAGCAACGACTTTAGTCGTTTTATGAATACGGCCCCTGGTCTTATGATATACTCTGGGACAAATCATTCGGAAGTGATGTAGGCCAGGTGATTTCAATATATATATAATGCGACAAATGCGCATTTCTAAAGCTAGGTACATGTAAGTAGGAATATTCTCAGGAACTGACACAAATCGATCCCAGATCCCACCCAAGACACCATGTGGAAAAACCCTAAACCTAAAGAAATGAAACAAATAGGTGACTGGAAGGTCTCAGCAAGCATAGGAAAAACCCTCGCTGAGCCACAATTTCTGACATAATTTGCGCAGACATCAGGCCCACCTCGCTCTCGCAACAGGCGTCTCCCGTCGAGCCAACTCAACCCAATGACCCCAAAAAGACAACATGTAAGAGTATCAGTCAGTCTTTAACACCTCATTCCTTACTTCTGGTAAAATTGTCTAAGGCTATGTAAAGCGAGTGAGTAGGACTTAAACGCTAAAGAAGTCCAACATTTGAACCCCGGCGGGTCAGACCAAAGATAGATTATCAAACCGTACCCAGTAAAATTGAAAGTTTTAGGCCGGAGCAATTATATTACATAAGTATTATTAGTTCCCTTAACTGGTATCCTCAAAAGGCTAGAAAAAAGGCGAAGTCACCAGAATGCATCTACACCTTACAAACTCAACCTCAAATAATATGCCGAGGTCCTGCCCAACGCGAAAGACACTTTCAACCTGATTACGCTAACGACCCATTGTCGTTCATACTTTCTTGAGCGTTTGTAATAAATCTTTAATTTTTAAGAATTGCGACCTTGTATGCAGCCCTGTTTGAAGACTGATTTAATGTACCATTTCCATAAGGTTGGCTAATATGAATTAGGTAGCCACTGTTTGTTTCATTTGGTCGCCACACTCGAACTTTTCCCTCCTGATTGTAAGAAAATATTGCCCCACCAAATAGGTCTATCGTTGCCTGAGATGAGCCAAAACCTTTAAAGAGGAATCCTCTGTTTGGGCCGTCAAGGGCTTGAACACTGAATGTTATCAAATCGTTGTCTATGTCCATGTTATTCAGAGCCTTACTTGATTTTTCACTGTCTTGCAAGTTTCCAGCAAACACGTGTAGATTTTTTCCTCGAATGAAAGAATCTGCAGACCACACAATGACTCTGACCTCTGCTTTAATGTTTCTTCTAATTCCAGTACCGCAGTACCGCCTCATCCATCCTTTTGATCCATAAGCTGGCCAAACGAATTTCTTTTTTCTAACCGCATAGCCGTGGAAACATAAGCCGTCCAAATTCTCACTGTTTTCTCATCATAGCAATACAGAACTCCACCAGAATGTCCCCAGGCTACGGATGAACTCATAACTGCCCCATGCCCTCTGAAATCAAACCACTAGACCTTATCTGAACGCCCACAAACGCGGGATACTCTGATAAACCATGACTAAGCCCATAAAATGTTTTCTTTGAATCCGTTGTGCCCAGTAGAAGCCACGCAGAATTGAATGTAGCGTCCGGCAAATCTTGCAAAAGCCAAGCTCTTACTCGTACGAGACCTTCCGAAAAACGGATGTAACCCAGCAGGCACATGACGTTGAAATGTCGTCGTACTGACGTCGATGCGACGTAATGACGTCGCATCGACGTCAGTGCGACGTCATTTTGACGACATGTGCCCGCTGGGAACCATTGTTTACAATACGACCGCCAGTGGTCATTAACACCCCAGAATCGTTGTTGTTTGACATTTTAGGCGCTTGAAGGAGAATATGCGTTTCGTTGTAGAAATAAATCACGCCTCCGTACTCGTCACCTGTGTCGTCATCACTCTGCACAACAGAGTCACCCATAAAAATCCACCCATTTGCAGGACCTGAAGTATTCTTGATTTGAACGTCAACTTTAGCAGGTATTTCATTTAGTCCATGTTCGATAATACGCTCAGAAAATATTTTGTCCTGGGATTTCATAACAAACCACTGGCTTACAAAAGACGGGGCTTTTAACTTTCGTCCGGATGACGGACAGACGGGTGCAACACAATGTGGTATTTTGGCAACTGTTTCAGTTAAATATTGAGATGTTTCACTAACGTTGTTTACTGTCCCTTTTACATCTATGTTTTTCTTATCGTTTTCAGCAGTTTGTATTTCATTTCTTTGCATGGTCCAATTAATAGTTGAAATTTGATCTTCCATGGATTTTCGCCTTATTTCCTTTTCAGCAAACGCTTTCGATAATGAATTCAACTTCTCATCAAGTTTCTGAACACGTATTTCATCAACTGAATTTTGATCTTCCATGGATTTTCGCCTTATTTTCTCTTCAGCAAACGCTTTAGCAAACGAATTCAACTTCTCATCAAGTTTCTGAACACATATTTCATCAACTTTTGAAGCGATTTTGGAGTCGTCCCCATTTGTTTTAGAACATTGACACCGTGAACGTTTTAGACGTTCGGCTTCTGGTAAAGCTTTAATAGATAGTTCTTCTTTTAAATCTGTTATTTTGGCTGACGAGTAAAAAGCCCTTACATTTTCTTGAAATGCGCCTGCATTATTAGTTACTACGATAACGAGAGACGGCACTGTTAAAATGGCGAAGACAGTCCGAAGCATATTTTTAAGCGGTATCCTGGTCTGAATATTTTTTCTTTGTCCTCCTTATTTTACCATTTACAGACTATACCGAAGGGAACACATATATTTCTTCAAGAAATAGTTTTGAATTTATAAATAATAAGACCTAGAGACCACTTGAGTTAATTGCTTCATTGTAATTACGATATTTCATAATACGAAGACTATGAAAATTTCAAGAGTTATTCGACTAATGATGTCAACAATACTTAACTACATTAATTTAAGGTGAAAGAGTTTCCGTTTATGCCCCAGTCACACACACATATACGGATTCTGTGGATACTACGGATGGCCCGTCCGAATCTATTCGTATCTATCCATTTAATCCGTAATGGATCCGTATCGCATCCGCAGAGTCCGTTACTGTTCGTATCATATCCGCAGGAGTCGCAGGAGCCGCGTCGAAATTTTGAAAAGGTTCAAAATTGGGGCGCGGATGAGTAAACCGTAAAAGTCTGTAACTGAACGCATTTATCTGCATCTATCCGTATCTAATCCGTTTCTCATCCGTATCTTTTCCGTATCTTATCCGTAACTGAACCCATCATTCCGCAGTCCCAAGTTGAGGACTGATACGGTTTCTTACGGAGCTTTACCTTTAGTTACGGAAGTTATGGGTCATGTCAGCGTCATTGATGAGGCTCTTGTAATAGTAACCTCGAAGTATGGCCCATGCTCCTTCTCTCGAATGTGTTTAGTGTTCTGTGCTCATGAAGGATTACATTTTTATTTAAATTTGTGTACCTGTATTCAAACTATAAATTGGGTCAGGTTGCTTGGGGGAGGAGGGATGGGCGTAGGTGGTTAGGGTCAATGTAACTTGGGCATAGCATATGAATGGCGAAATCCATCTCTCTCCTTTCGCTGCCTTGTCCTTCCCTGATTTGAAAAAGGTACCCATTTACTGCTTGGTTGACATAGATATTCAGTCGTCAGTTGATAAAGTAGATATTATTCTAATCATTCAGGAACACTGCACACATTCGAAGGAAGGTACATGGACCATACTTCGAGAATTCGGCTACTCAAACCGCATCAGTGACCCCGATATAATTTGGTTACGAAAACCAGAGAAAGCGTAATGTAATTTCTTAATTTTGATAAGGCAGTAAATTCAAAGACTGATTAGTACCATAAAAGATCTAAAAGGAAAAAAAAAACAATAATCTAGACTATAAATCTAAACCAATCAAAAATTTCTGATTTCTCAGAATATTTTCTTGACCTCAAAAAAAAAATATATATATATATAGATTTGGAAGAATGATTGTGAAAATGAGGAACGAATCTCTCTACAAAGATGGGAGAACACAAACGTAAAATGGTTTGAAAAGTACGAAAAGGAATTTTTGAAATTCTTTGACACGAAAAATTCGCTTATTCGGGACGATGCATTTATGCCACCAAAGGTAATAAACTCCATCAACGATCAGTCGAACCCGGCAAACGAGGGACAATCCAGTCAACAACTAGACACAGATGACGATGATGTTATAGTGACGGGTACCTCCTATGCTGATGCCACAAAGAAAAGACTTGACAATAAAACGATTTTTTCAACAACACCAAACACAGGTAAAAACGTTCGAATAACAGACAAAAACAAATTCCAAAGCAATCCTCCATCAAACTTTAAGTCACGACCCCAAACCGTTCCTTATCAGGGCAGTCGAAATCCAAATATAAATACAGCGCGACAAGATATCTTATACAGAAACAATAGACAGCCAGAACAGAGGCAATATAATGATTCCGAATACCAGTATGTCCAAAGGCTAAAGCCAATATACAATAAATCCCCAAATACTTACAGAAACAACATGTATGAAGCAAATTACGAATCTAATGATTTTTTGTACTGGGGCAACCGACAAAACCAAAGAAAGTAGCAAACAAACCAGATATTAAAATTGTCAATTTATCATCTAGAAAGCTTACTCATAACGAAATAAATCTTTTAGTAAAAGGCTTAAAATTTACACCTACACCTACAAAACCGAACATACAAGAGCTTAATGAAGACATCATGGAATTCACAAGGAAAATCCGATTAACAGAATATTTTGAGGGTGTTGAATCGAACACAGATGAATCTATTGTACGAAACAAGACAAACTGGATACCACCTAAAGGTAGGGACAAGGATTTGGAAACGTTTATTCGAAATGTTTCAGATATCCCCCTTACTGCAAACAAAAAGTCAAGTATCAAACATAATTTATCAAAATCACAACGTGACGCAATAAACTCATTGACAGAGGACGAAACCATTATTATTAAGGAAGCAGATAAAGGTGGCGCCACTGTTATTATGGACAAAACATTCTACCAAACTCAAATTGAGACGATGCTTTCAAACGCAGACTACTACAAGGTCCTTGATGAAACCCCTCACAAAGGTATAATGAAATCTTACACGAAATTTTTAGATAAATATGAATCAAATCTGACTGAAAAAGAATTTGACTATTTGACTAATTTTGATAATAAAGAAAGCAATTTCTATGGCCTACCAAAAATACATAAATGCAGAGATATAAATGAAGCGTGTGGTATATCAGATAAAAATTACGTAGAGCTAAAAGCACCAGTAAATCTCACTTTCAGACCAATAGTGGCGGGGCCTATTTGTGAAACGCATAGGTTAAGCAATCTAATAGATATATTATTACAACCCTATACTAAACATGTCAAGAGTTTCATTAAGGACACAACAGATTTTTTATCAAAACTGCCTACAACAGTTAGCCCTGAAACAATTTTAGTATCTTTTGATGTAGAAAGTCTCTACACAAATATCCCACACGATCTAGGTCTAAAAGCCATACGGTATTGGTTAGAAGAATACCCTCATGAATTACCTTCAAGGATAAACAAATCTTTTATTTTAGACGGAATTAAATTTATCTTGGAAAATAACTATTTTAATTTCAATGACACATATTATTTACAGACCAAGGGAACAGCGATGGGAACAAAATTTGCCCCAATATACGCCACATCTTGAAGAAAAATTGTATGTCCAGCTTGAAGAAGACTTCGACTTTGAATTCAAGCAATACATTCAAGATCATTTCAAACGATTTCTTGATGATTGCTTTATTCTCTTTACAAGATCGGAGGATGATTTAGATATATTTTACAGGGCACTGAATTCTTTACACCCTAGTATAAAGTACACAATGAATAAGAACGATTCAAATCTATCGTTTTTAGACACAATGGTAATAAAAAAAGCTGGCAAAATACAAACAGATATATTTTATAAGCCCACAGATTCAAAACAGTATCTTCTATATACATCATGTCACCCTAAACATACAAGGAATAGTATACCCTACAATTTAGCCAGACGACTGAAAACTATTGTGTCGGAAGAAGCAGTATTACTTCAGCGATTTGAAGAATTAAAAACTTTCTTGTCACAACGAAAATACCCATTAAAACTAATTGAGGATGCCATCGAAAAAATAAAATCGCTTGATCGAAATGACCTACTTAAGAAACCAGAACAGTCAAAGGATTCTGATGTAATACCATATGTTACAACATTTAATCCATACAACCCTGAAATTTTCACGGAAATAAGACAGCATAAACAAATTTTACACAGAAATAATGAACTGCATAAAATCTTTAAAGACAAAATTTTCTTGAAAAGCAAACGCCAACTACCAAATCTAAAACGTTTATTGACAAAAGCAAAATTTACGAGCCAGCAAGTAGGTGAATTCAGAGTTACAAAATGCGCAGAGCCAAGATGCGGCTCATGCAAACATTTAATGGAAGGATCAACCGTATCGTTTAAGAATAATAAAAGTTTTAAGGTTAATGATAATATGACTTGCAAAGCAACAAACGTTATATATGTAATAATATGCCGGGGTTGCAACGAAACGTATATAGGGGAAACCAATAATCTGCGAAAAAGAGTAACTCTCCATAACCAACATATAAGAGTCCCGGAACTTCGGAACATACCTGTTAGTGAACATATTGCTGACTGCTCTGATAAGAAACCGAAATATTTTATATTTCCTTTTTTTCAAATGAAAACCGAAAGCATAATCAAAAGGAAAGAAAAAGAGAAGTTCTTTATTCGAGCGTTTTTACCTAAACTCAATTCCCTGCTTTAAATGCATTACACATCATAAATCAACCGGAAGGAAGTTGATAACGTTACGTTACGTTAACTTCCTTAGCAACATAACGTCAACAACTCAGTTAACGGTGTAGTTCTTAAAAGACTTTGAAAATTGATTAAATTCATGAAACCGGTTAGTCATAATTTGGAATAAAATATATCAAATATATTTGTGCATCCATAGAGTGTTTTCGTATTATATATATATATATATATATATATATATATATATATATATATATATATATATATATATATATATATATATATATATATAATCTGCACTATAGATGACGTGCGGGGAGACGTTTTACGGTCGCCGCACGGCACGAAACCAGTGGCACTGAAGTCAAAACAGAAATCTTAAAGAGTTTATTCAAGAGCACAGAACACATTCGAAAGAAGGAACATGGGCCATCTCCAAAGTTTCGGCTACTCAAGCCTGACCAGTAGATATTTATTGCTTCATTTCACTATTAAACTTTGTCCTACATGTATAATGGACAACTAATTGGAATTAATAAAAGAATTACTTTGTCCTATATTGAACAACTAATTCGAATTGATAAAAGTCAAATAAGTTTATGAAATGATGGCCCTACTTTTGCTATTGGCAAGTTCATGAAACGATTACCCCACTGTTACAAATAAGAAACATAACATCGCACCATAACTGCACCATACGTCACTGTCATTGCACCGACCCGGCCTCTCTGTTGTAGTTGTCCTTGAGATACAGTCTCTGTCTCTTTGCCCCCCCCCCCCCCCCCCCCCCCCTACTGGTGTTGTTGCCGTATAGCCGCCGCCTCTCCAAACCATTCTGTAGGCATCTGTCAGTATTGGAACGCAACCTTTTTGTATTGAAACGTTACTGTAGAAAAGAGTCCGTTACAGTACTCCGAACGACTAAAGGTAACGATCCGCTTGAAACCGTATCGGCCCTCAACTTGGAGTGGGACTGCGGAATGATAGGTTCAATAACGGATAAGATACGGAATAGATACGTATGCGACACGGATAAGATATGGATAGATGCGGATATATGCGTTTAGTAACGTATCATTACGGTTTACTCATCCGCGCCCGAATTTTGACACTTTTCAAAATTTTGACACGGATCCTGCGGACTCTGCGGATATGATACGGGCAGTTACGGACTTTGCGGATCTGATACGGATCCTTTAGGGATAAAACCGATGGATACGGACGGGCCATCCGTAGTATCCGCACAATCCGTATGTGTGTGTGTGACTGGAGCATTCAAGGAGTAGACACAGATGTGGACGTCGCAGTTAATCTTTTCTATTCTTCTATCCGCTAGGCATGCGGCACAAGCCGCATCTGAAGGTATTTATCCGCATCTAAAGGTTACAGAAGGTAACGGAAGGACAATAGTTCGTACCTATCCGTATCCATAGGCATCTAGTGGTAACTATATCCGTAAATTCATTAAACAAAATCTGGCCACGCCCACAAATTCTGCGGATAAACTGAGGATTTTATCCGCAACTATCCGCCCTATCCGTAATGTGTGTGTGTGACTGGGGCTTTAGGGGAAACAATTTTGCCATTTTACGTTCGCTTTCCTTTTCGATAGGGATCGATCTTTAAATAAAATAATTTGCTGCCCTAGAAGCAAATTATTTCATTTAAGAATAGGCCTGTTTCTGGAAGTATACTCCTCGCTAAAAGTTTAGCATATTGTTGAAACAAATATAACAAAATTATAACAATTGAATACTGGCTTTCTGTGGAAGTAAATGTATTTTATCATCAACATCAATGCTCAATCATCGTAAAATTAGCAACTTTGATTTGAATTTGAGTAACAACTGCAAAAAATGAGCAAAAACGTACATGTCAAAAAAACAACAACACATTTTGGCAAGAAAAAATGTAGTTGTTATGCGATGTGAGTGACTTTTCTTTTACACCAATTAAGTGTTCTGTAATGCTAAATGTTTTTGGCGAATACGAAATTACTGCTTTTATAATCATTAAAACAAAGCATAATTTTCTTTCGAAAATGCGAATTTCAGGGGCTTTTATTTCTATGCTTCTTTGTGCAGTGCTTACTGAAATCAATTTAAATTTGGCGTTTTACAATGCTTAAACATTGGTGTTGATGAAAGAATGCATTTATCCTCATACTGAATTGTAGAACTAAAGTATTATGTTTTCTAATAATCCTGGTACATTTACTTTGAAAATATGCTAAACTTTTGGCGAGCAGTATATTTTGTCTGCCAGGAAAGCAAACAGAAAGTCTAAAAAACGTTTTTTCCCCTTCATAAAACTGGCAAAAATAAAACATCTAGGTGTACATTTTTTCTTTAAAAGACAAAAAATAGTTTTTACACTTAAATTTTGATTCGTGTGCTTTTTTTGTGTTACCGTGTCAGCATCAATTCCATGGGCATCAGCATACATGTACTTGATATGCACCCGAAAATATGGATAATGAGCTGATTAAGTTTACCTTTGACGGAAGTGTTAAAATAAAACTTATACGACACGAGAAAACCAACAATGTGGATGTGCGCCTAGTGCAGAATCAGATCAGTCTGACCAGAGTCTTCGCTGTCCGCATGGAGCTAGCCTAAACCGTTAGCTACCCTTTAAGCGCAAAGCAAAGACTCTGATCAGACAAGGCGGATGCCCAGGCTGATCTGAGTCTGCGCTGGGCGCATAACCACTTTGTTGGTTTTCTCATGTTGCGGCTCAAATATACCTTTACCAAATTTAGTGTCAGAGATGCACATTCCTGTATTTAATTTCTTCAAAGTCGCTAAACCCCGAAAGTTTGAGAGAAATAAAAGTGATAGAGAGGCCCCGGCAGACCACAGACATCCCTCTCCGAGCTACACTTAATGATGTAGTCTGAGAGGCAGAGCAGCTGCAGAGACACGTACATATTTACTCGCTAGCGCCTGCCTTCCCCGCTGAGCAGAAAAAAAGAAAAACAGAAAAAAAAGAAAGTCTGAGCAGCCAAGAGGCCAAAGGGAAATGGAATTTATATACGAGGGTCATTTCAGAAATAGTGTAAATGAGTCGGCCATTCCCAGGAATGTTGACCGATTTTTGAAATTTAAGTCTTAACTTTTAGGTTTACATATCACCCAATGGCATTCACTCAAAATTTTTGAGGCACTGGCATTTTCTTCAAAATATGCCTTGACAATTGTTGTTAGGGTAAGGACACTGAGTAGAAACAGACGTAATATTTATGTAAAGACAAATTCATATTTTCTTAACTCCGGATACAAGCAGCTCTGGATTGATACCTATAATACCTGTTATACTGAAAATATTTCAGTATGAAAAACATTGTATCAGCCTTGCTAACACACAAGATTTACCTTGCAAGATAGGCTAATCATAGAACAATGCGCATTTCTGGTGACGTCACTTCCTGTGCTAAATTGAAATGTATAGTAAGTTGTTTTAACTTCGATTTTGAGGTCAAATTAAGTGACAGTGAATGTTTGATGACAGATATGAAACAGAAAATAAATAAGATTTAATTCGTCATGCTTGTTTTCTGTTATAAATAATCTTTTATGGCGCTTTATGCTCTTTTATCAGCGGCCTACCTGATTTTTTACGATAAGTTGCCCCACCCACCCACATAGTTCAATGTCAGTATGTCATATTAAATTACAAGTCTTTCAAGTCTTTATATATGAATTTTTCTATCAATATATCCTTCTATTTGTTAACATTAAACAAAGTTAAATATATTGAGCCTGTGTCTTTTTATTAGAAGATAATTTAATTTTATTGTTTTGTATTTTACATTAATTGCTGCTACTTTGCAACTTCCGGCGTGGGGTTTGCACACGTATCATCCAGTTTCATCAGTGATTTGATGCCAGTCGTAACAAAATATAGTGAACTTATCATTTCAGTAATAAAATGTCTGTCATTTGTTGGAATTGGATGTGACTGAGTCAAAAACCACAATTTTATTGATATAATGCATTTATAATAACTTTGCATTTATAACCACAGAGCAGACAAAAATCTCGTTTATTATGTTACTTATGTAGAATCTAGAAACGATTTCAGTATAATTTTCTTATTATACATTGAAAGAACAGTATTACGCGTTTCGTCAATAAAATATATCATTTTCTCATTCAGCAAACAGTAACAGAATACTAGAGACTTTCGGTAAAAATGTATAGTTTCCAGTGTCCACACCCTTATGACGTATAAGCACGTGCTGTCATGCATGGGTGACTTACAAATTCTTTTAAAGCACACCATTACAAAGCTCTTGAAATTAGCTTTCCAATGATATATAACACCACTGCTAAATATCAGCCAATAGGCTAAGCTGAGATCATTTACATTATTTCTGAAATGCCCCTCGTATCTCAAAATGAACTTTCCATTCAAATAATTTCAGCTGTTTTTGTGTTATGCGTAACAACTGCTCAGAGTTACCGTATCCAGAGTCTTCGCTTGCGCGAAAACGGTATCTAAGAATGTAAGCTAGCTCAATGCGGACAGCGAGGATTCTGATCAGACAGGGCGGATGCCCAGACTGATCTGAGTATTCGCTGGGCGCACATGCCACTTTGTTGGTTATGTCGTGTCGCGGCTCAGAAATATTTGGTTTAAACAATATTGTATTCAGCTACGCTATGCTATACATTCAGAGTATAATTCTCATGAAAAAGATTTGGCCGAAAGCTCATGGCTTGTAAAGACTACTTCCTAGTGTTGCGCAACAGGGAAATAAAACTCAAATAATCATTTAGCAGACCTATTGCGAAAAAGTGGACTGAAGCATGAAGTATATGAGGGTATCATGGCCGCACTTTGATGAGGCTCTTGTAATAGTAACCTCGAAGTATGGCAAATGCTCCTTCTCTCGAATGTGTTTAGTGTTCTGTGCTCATGAAGGATTACATTTTTATTTAAATTTGTGTACCTGTATTCAAACTATAAATTGGGTCAGGTTAAGGTTCCCTATAGCCTAATGACCGTAGGGATGGTGGCTTGGGGGAGGAGGGGTGGGCGTAGGTGGTTAGGGTCAATGTACCTTGGGCATAGCATATGAATGGCGAAACCCATCTCTCTCCTTTCGCTGCCTTGTCCTTCCCTGATTTGGAAAAGGTACCCATTTACTGCTTGGTTGACATAGATAGTCAGTCGTCAGTTGATAAAGTAGATATTATCGAAGCAATCGACAAACAGAACTCTTATTATGAGCTAAATTACGAGATAATTGGTTTAGATTAAGCTGTACCATCGCGGACTATCTTATTTAACTGTTTAGGGCGAACGTGTATCCTAGAATTCGGTCTATTTCCACTTTGTCTTTGGAAATTTACATGTAACAATGCCCTATGTCGCACTTAATTTTTCTTTTATTATCTTGGTATTGTCTAAACGTTTTTTATTGATCATAAAAACTAACATGTCACACAAGTAAGTAGATTTTAAGTGATTTAAATTAGGGAGCACCACCTCTGATGCAAAGAAAGACATAACTTTGACATCAACTGAGCATGAAAATTATATAAAATTGACGTTTACACCATTAGAAATATGCGTCATGGCATTCGCTGTGGGCGGAATTATGCCGTACTTTAAATGTACCGGTTGCCTCCAACTTCCAGGTTTTCTCTATTTGAGCCGCGACGTGAGAAAGCCAACAATGTGGTTGTGCGCCCAGCTCAGACTCAGATCAGCCTGGACATCTACCCAGCCTGATCAGACCCTTCGCTAAGCGCTTAAAGGATAGCTAAGGGTCTAGGGTACCTCCATGCGGACAGCGAAGACTCTGATCAGACTGGGCGGATGCCCAGGCTGATCTGAGTCTGCGCTGGGCGCACAACCACATTGTTGGTTTTCTCACGTCGTGACTCATTTATAGCATGATAATTTGGTGTCATTTAACATTTTTTACTGAAATGTCCTCGAATGCAAAAATAACGCAAACCCATTTTCTTTCGGTAATCAGTCTTTGAATTGACTGCCTTTAAGTTATTAAAATTAAGAAATTACAGTATGCTTTTCTCTGGCTTTCGTGACCAGATATTGTCAGGATCACTGATGAGACTTCAGTAGCCGAAACTTCGAAGAATGGCCCATGTTCTTTCTTTTTTAATGTGTGCTCTGCTCTTGAAGGAAGTTTTTAAGGTTTTAGTTTTAGTTTCAAAATCCAGGAACGGCTTCAGTTGCAAAGAACATCCTAGCCAAGGCACCAAATGAAAGTTAATAAATGGGGCGGGTTATATAAACGACCTAATGGAACAGCATATTTGCAGTTATGTAGTACCTAGTCTAACAACAAAGGGACAGCCTTGTGTTCAGACGTTCAGGGCATGTGTCATTTGTGGTTGACGATGGGGGTTTGTTTGCACTCGAATGTGTGGGGTGTTCACTTTGCTCATCATTTGTTCAGGAGATGATTGATATAAGCGTTTTGCTTGTTTTCAAATCCTGTCATTGCAATTGTGTTAAATGCTGTTTCTAACATGTTACCTTTGATGAATAAATATTGTTTAAACCAAACCAAGGCTTAAAACTTAGGTTTGATTAGTGACTGTTTAGTCAATATTGAAATACTATTTCGCAGTTTGAAACCTTCTGATTTCGGAGCTAGCTAGAAAGGCTACATCAACAGGAGACTCTGCAGCTTTCCTGAGACTCAAAGTTAACTATCAGTTCACCGAGCGTTTCATTCTCCAGAAGTCTCTTTTCTAACATTTATGTTTTCAATGCACTCTAAAAGACTAATGTCAAAAAAACGCTCAGCTACATGTAATAATACAATTGTAGTAGCTTAATATTGATATGGCTATACATTTCAAATATAAGTCTACAATCCGTTCTTGACATTTTGCCGGGCGTCCACCGGGGCTCCACAGAGAGACAAGTCAAAGCCCCGCTATTTCTCGGCCCTAGGGTATTCCTTGTCCATAATAAGAACCTTAATGTGTCAGTCTTAAGCGCGCGGGCATGGTTATCATAGGCAAGTCCTCCTACGGTAGATAATAACCAAATAAACCACACATTTGAGCCGCGACGCGACAAAACCAACAATGTGTTTGTAGGTCCAGCGCAGACTCAGATCAGCCTGGGCATCCGCCCAGTCTGATCAGAGTCTTCGCTGTCCGCATGGAGGTACACGTAGCTCAGACCCTTAGCTACCCTTTCAGCACTTAATGAAGAGTCTGGTCGACTTTCGCAGATGCCCAGGCTGATCTGAGTCTGCGCTGGGCGCACAACCACATTGTTGGTTTTCTCGTGTCGCGACTCAAATTAACCACACATTTCATTCACTCAAAGTGTTCAGTCTTACAACTAATAAGTGTCAATAAAGCATAAACACTACAATAAATTTATTAACGTCATATTGCATGTGACATATATTGCCGATGGAACGATCAATTAGAAAGCATGAAAAATGGCACACAAAAATTGTAAGTGTCACTTATTGTGATGCGCGTAGAACAAATGACTTAAATCAGTGTAGCAAATATGCAAATAAAGGTTCATAGGTAAAATGACAAAAAGAAGTTTAAACAATATCTTGTTCACCTCTTCATTACTTATATCACGCCTGGTAAACGCGCAATTCCACTCCAGTGTTAAAATTCAAAAATAAAATATCTAGAAATGGCGGCCAGCCAGAAAATGTACAATGCTATTCAACTTGTATGAGGCTAAAGTTAATAGTACAGTCAAGTCCCAGAAAATTTTATTTTGAGGTATCAGTAGTTTGGGCTTAAATTTGACTTCGAGATATCGAGAGTTGACTGTACATATATTTTAACTTCGTATAATGACATCACAAAAGCCAATTATCAAAAGACGGTTTATTCACTTAAAGACATTTTATGACAATAGTTTGTTTTTCTTCAGAAGGATCAAATAGTATTGTCATATTTTTGCTAGCTCTTTGACGTATTGCAGAAACTTCAATCTTTAGTTTGCAGGTGTTAGTGAAACTGTGCGTTTACAAGGCGGTTTTTGATACAGAAAAATAAGTTGTAAAAATTAAATTCAGGCATTGTATACTTGAAGTTTTGGCCAGTAATTTCAAACTATAGGCAGCCACAGAAAAAAAATATTCTGCTGCTGTTGCCTCTTTTGTACGCTGTTTTAGATGGTTTGTGATAACTGCGCCCGGTCTTTCACTTCAAGGCAAATATCGTGCTCAGTTATTCTTTTCATACACACGAGTCCAAAAGCATTGATACAGTTTGGCAAAACACTTGCAAAAGCTTGACATTTTTTATAATTAACAGGTGGGAATTTAAGTAACCGTTTACCATGTCGATTTTGAGTATTCTCATATAAAAATATTGATAGTACCTATAATGGACATATATTATTTAAGAAATGTATTAGCTCCGGAAGTCACCGTGGGTGATAGCGTGGTTTTCACCTCACATAAAAAACCGGGAACCCCAGTACATTGATCTGCGTCGGTTTTGTTTTCTTTTTGCAAGATAACTTCTTGATTATCGAATGCGGGCTTATAGAATATAGAGCAGAGAATGCGTATTCGTCAGTACTTCAACTGATAAATAAATCTTGTTTTTACTGGGTCTTCAAGATTTCACGTTTAAGACCAGTTTAGAGCAACAACAACATTAACGCACTACAGACTACTTTTGGTTTCGAATATTTGAGGACGATTAAATACAAAAAACTATAAAACTCACGATAAAATGGGGAATATCGTCTGAAAGCACTCATGACTACACACTCTTTGCGCTGCATTTTGAAATCATGCATACAGAAACTAAAAGAATATTCAGTAAAACGTGAAGAATATCCGGGGTAACCTCATTCAGAATGACAAAAGGAAATGACACAAGACAACGTGTGATCATCCACCCTGAAAGTACAATGGTGAGTAATAATTCACTGTTTGGAGGTCAGTTGTCAACGTAGAACATGCCATGAGCGCGAGTGAGATTTCTACTTACATGTGCAACTGGCCGCCAAACTGTGAATATTACTCAAAAATTCATTTCTATTGCTGAATTATTTCAAACTAAAATCTTAAATAGTTCCTTAAAGAGCGGAGAACACATTTAGAAGAAGAGACATGGGCCATACTTCGAAGTTTCGGGTACTGAAGCGTCATCAGTGACCCTGACATGATCTGGCAACGAAAGCCAGAGAAAAGCATACTGCAATGTCCTAAGTTTAATAAGGCAGTCGATTCAGAGACTGATTAGCATCAAAAAGGGTCCAAAGGATTAAAACGTGATGATCTAGAATAAGAGTCCTAAACCACTCAAATAGTTCTGATTTCTCAGAATTTGTCTTCTGACCTCAAAGGACAAAATATATAATCTGCATTATGGATGAACTCTAAACTTAAAAAAAAATGTGTTTCTTTTTTTTTTTTTTTTTCATTTTTTCTTTGTTTTATTTCTTCAAATTCTCCCAATCGATTAGTCTGCGTGCATGATCCCGCCAATATTCTTCACTGCAATACCATTGTCGCCAACAGTCTGCATTTCCATACCATCTGTACCGATATTCGAGCTGTCGTTCACGTCTCGCAAGTATGCTGAACACGGTTGAATATACGTTTTTTCTGACGATTTTATTGTGAAAAAGAGATGTTACACCGTCTAACGCTATGGAATATAATCAAACTGTCACAAAAGTCGTCATTTATCGCCGATGACGTCAGCAGTTTGACTCACGGGCTCCGAAACACCGGAATATTGCAGAAGAAAGCAATAAAAGTTTCCTTTGCTTCTATAGACGCATGCACTGTGTTAGAATTAAGGTTATTTTACTGGTACACATGTAATCGTAGCAGGTAAATATCACCTACCCGAACAAAATTTTGCATTCTGCCATTTCCATCCTCATTTAACACCGGCGACACACCGACGAATATGTGTCCGGCGATGATCCATGTTCGACGGTATAAACCACTATGGTTCTTAGCTAAGACTAAATTTGCTTACGTACATGTATTGTATAGTAGATTTGTCGAGTTTTTTTATATTTAGCACACTGAATTTCAGTATCAGCAATTAGCATGTTACTACTTACGCGCTAAAAAAGAAATTGAATTTCAAACCAGCGTAAATACAGATGAGGCGGCTATTATGGGCTGCCTCATCAGAAATTACATTATGATATAACTTTAATGAAGTAGTTTTTCATAAGTTCAGAACAAATTAGCCGTCGTTTTTAGTGTGTGTGTGTGTGTGTGTGTGTGTGTGTGTGTGTGTGTGTGAGAGAGAGAGAATTTATTGTGTGTTGTAACTCTTACATGGTTAAAAGTAATTGAGCGGCGACACGAGAAAACCAACAAAATGGCTAGTGCGCCCAGCAATATCTAAGATCAGCCTGAGCATCCGCCCAGTTTAATCGGAGTCTTCCCTGTTGTCATGGAGGTAGCTTAGACAATTAGCTAAACTCCGTTCATTAATTCTGAAACTGGGTTTTTCGCTGCTCATACTTTTATAATCTCATCAACCCACGTAAGACTATGCATAGTGGTAAAGCTCGACTTCCGCCGATTTCTCATTAAAGTCTCATGTATCTTAGCCTGGCGCCTGATGCAGCAGTTACGTGCACGAAACAGCAAATTTCAAAAACCTGTCCGCAAACTAAGACCATTTGATGAAAATTGACAGCCTAAAGTCATACATATTCAGATACATTCCACGTGGGTATCACGCTGGTCATTTGGGTAATAACTGTGGTACCCAGTCCGCCAACGTAGTCTCTAGACACACCATGCAACCCCCCCCCCCCCCCCCCCCCCCCGCCGTACGTTATTAAACCTGGAAAATAGCGGTCATTTACAATGACGAACCTGTCGTGATAAGCTTGCAGCAATACCTCTCCACAAACTTTTTTCATACATTTTTTTACCATCGAAAGAGCAATGGGGCCTTTAAAAATTAGCCGAACTTTTTTTCTTATTTCTGTGATTTATTGGAGTTATTGGAGGGAGTAGATTGAATAAGGAGGTTTGGGAAGGGGTCATGCTGAAGGATGGGAGTCTAGATGGTAGCCTAATTGACGGGAGGGGTTTAAAGTTATGTGTGGGTGATTATTTTATTATTCTTTAGAGGGGGGCGGGGGGGGGGGTAAGAAGGAGGAATAGACTGATACAGGGGAGCTGTAATACGTTTGAGAGGTGCACGGTTTGGTCCTTTTGTCCTTGCTTTTCACTTTGCAGTTTTAACGCAACATTGGTAGTAAATGCTTTGGAACTTAAGAACTTTATTACATACTGCGGAAAGCTGTAATATTTGCGCTAAAATAAAGCCAGTGAACATCATTACGTCGCACTGACGCTGATATGACGTCGTTAAGACGTTCGGTGGCGATACTATGATGAAACGCTGAAAACCTTGTCCAGTGTGAATTTATGCGGTGTAATCAATTTCAAATTGAGAACAAATTATCTGGATGACAAGCTTGTTGTCACGCTGACTGATTTCGCACGCGCAGAGCATGTGTTAGAATACTAACCCCGCCCGTACACGAAACTATTTATAGACACCACTTTATATGGTATTAAAAGGCGTTTCCAACCTGTCCGATGGACTTAGTCTCGGGTTGAAAGTCTTTCTTTTGCAGTGTTGTGCAGGTTAGCCCAGCATCCTACGAAGGACAGAGTCATATGACACATTGATGAGAAATCGGCGGAAGTCGAGTTTTATCACTATGCACAGTCTTACCTGAATTGATTAGATTATAAAAGTATGAGCAGCGAAAAACCCAGTTTCAGAATTAATGAACGGAGTTTACCTTTTAAGCACGCAGTGAAGACTGATCAAATTGGGGGACGCCCATGCTGATCTGAGTCTTCGCAGGGTGCAAATGCGACTTTGATGGTTTTGTTATGTCGCGGCTCATTTCGTTTATTTCACACAAAATATGACTTGACATTGCATCCAAATCCTCCCTTTGAAATAGTTGATAGATAGGGGTTAGCCTTATTTTCCTATTCGTGCAAAAAAATAAAATCATTAATAATCTATTGTCATCCTATTTCGCTTACAGGAAACTAAAGGTAAAAGTAATGTTCGATCTATTGTACATCTTTTTCTCTTACTTTTTTGCATGTTGTAAACATGCGTTGTAAACATGCACGGATTTTTTTTTCTACATATCATTTATCTATATTGTCTGTAATTTAGAAATAGGTTTACAACCAATAAGCAAGACTATCTTTATCTTGAACAGTGTGAATCGACTAATTATCGTTTTGAATAATGATGCCATTTGGAACACTTTTTCAGTAATTATTGCACAACGCATTTGCCCCGTGCATATTAAGGTTACTTTGGATTCGGAAATGAATGTTTATTCCTTTCAGTTTATAGGCTGACTTTTTGATTAGTACAATTTGTATTCCGAGCTGAAGAACTACAGACACTGCATTAAAATGTCCAGTTTAACTTGCAAAAGCATCATTTTATTTGTAGTAAACTTTTTTAAATTTTTGTTTAAACCCAAAAAGGATTTTAAACCGTTACTCGAATAAAGATTAAAATTACTTTCGAACATTAATAACTGCCGTCACTAAAACACAACACCACATTGCACCGCACTAGGGTGAAATGCAGCACCGCACCGCCGAATTATTTCCGTACCTTACCGAACTTTCCGAGCCCTATGTACACAGAACCGGCGACAGCTGCCATGAATATATGTTCGTCATTAAATATTGATTTTATGTTGAGATCTTTAATATTATTATGGTAAATTTCACATGGTATATCTTACATATAACCACAGTATTCAGAGACATAGCGTTCGGATATGGTTGTTTATGCTGATAGTACAAAGCTTACGGTATTCTTGAAATACTAGCCCTCTTATGTCTACATGGTTCGTGCACTTGCCGAAATATTAGCACATCACACATATAAAATTTAAAGGTTTCCCATAAACTAGTGGCCGTAGGGACAGTGGGTGTTAGAAGCCTACTTTATCTTGTATCGAAACTTGTTGGCTTTTATCTCTCATGTCGACTAATCAGAAATTCTATTTAAAGTAATATATTTTCATTTCCATGAAGTATTTAAAGTAAAGTTATGTAAAATGAAGAACAGAACGGTTATGTGAGTAACTTATAGACTGGTATGCAATGTCAAAGGACGAGTTGCGTTAAGGTGCGATAACGGCCCAATTTTTTCGCGAAATTTCAAAACGGAGTAATTGAAAAAATAAAGACAGTTTTAAACAGGCCAATCCTTATATTTTGAAGATCTGTTCATGTATTTTTGACTATCTTCCTAGAAATGCGTCATTTTTTGCCTCAATCTATCCTAGAAATGGCCAAAACAGCAAAAAGTGACCAGTTTGCGAACTTTAACATCAGCGAAAAGTATCAGCGCAGGAGAGACCCAACTTAAAATTTTGAAAAAAAGGCGTCTTTTAATAAGACAAACATACTATTTAAATATCTACTTGAGTCTTGGCTGCGCTGGGTTTCCAAAAATTAACTTTTCCGAAAAAAATATCGCTGAAGTTGGCATGTCTACTTTTTAGCTACGGCACCGGCGGTGCGTTTATTTACATCAAAGCGGCACGTTGTGTACACATGTAACCTCTTCAGACCGTTTTAAATCAGATTGTTTCGTCACATGTGTGGGACATTTTTATTGATGAGCGTTATTTATCATTTTGCTTTTGTTTATCATAAGTCAAAACAAAATAAATGCAGAAGACAAATCGATAATCTGTAGTACTGTATATGCTTTAAAATAATGATCTATAAATAGATTCAAGGCTTGGCTGAGCGGTTTAAACCGACTGTTCCTTAAAGCAAGTTTCTTTTAAGTTGAGAGATCGATCCCTACTTGGGGCTTTATCTTTTTTTTTTTTTTTTTTTCATGATCAAGCACACTGGTCTACCGCCCCTCGCACCTTCCACAAATTCGCAAGGCCCATACAGTTAAAGTAATGTCTTCACACTTAACACCAAAACAATGCTATAGGACCATGTCAAGAAGACCTACCTGGAAAAGGGACAGCTTATTACTGAAGACATAAAAACATAGGCGTAGAAAAAAGGTGTGTGTGGGGGGAGGCCCTCCAGTACATCAGTAAATGCATGACACCCCAACCCTCATGCCATGCCCCCTTCCCTTTAAACAATGGTTGTCTACGGTTTGCCGGGAGTAGCCCCTTCCCCCAATAATTTTGAAATGCCTAGTGCCCCTTCATGCCCTCCCCCCCCCCCGAAAAAAAAGAGAAAAATTGGTTGTTTACGATTTGCTCCATCCTGCTCTCCCCCTCCCCCCTCAATACCACTTTAAGAAATTATACGAAGTTCATGAAAAAAAATGTACCTCCTGAAATACATCAATCACATATTACCAGGGCTGTGGAAATATTTAAAAATTGCACTGATTGTACTTATCCTGGGACAAGTAAATGGTCAGGCTTTACATGTCTAAATAAAACTTAACTTGTACCAATGAAATTACAGAAGTTACATCTCTGTGTCACAGTATTCGGGGGAATAAATAAGGGGAGTATTTTGTGACATCATTTCGACAAAATTATCAGCTTTTCGTTTCCTCTTTCATAGATCTACTCGTAAAGGAAAGAATTTGATACCTCTGGGAGCAAATTCTTGAAGTTAAGAGTGGCGTCTATTGGGAAAGGGTTTCAGAAACAGGGAAGCCACCCTCTGTTTCCCAAAGTAAGCTCCATTTAAAATATGGCAGTTGTATTCAGTCAACTAAAAAGAGATTTATATATATTTATATAGAATACATGGCATCCGTAATATATAACTGCATGATATACTTGTCTATGGACAAGTAAATTTTTCACTTGTCCTTAGTAAAATGGGGCAACTAGGACAAGTCGGTCACAGTATTTCCACAACCTTCATGTAACACAAAATTTTGCTATGATCAGAGAGTAATCTGAAAAGAAAACTCATTGGAAGGTACTCGGGTAACAAATATTTTATCCGAAAAAAAAATAATTTGATATCATTTTCCGTTCCATTGTCAATCGCAAAGACTTCCTTAAGCGTACGAAAACAGAAACGCATATACACGCTAACACACAACAGGACTGCAAGAAGCTCGTTTTCTCTGGGTGAGTCATTCTCTTTACAAAAATGTTCCTGACTGTGTGGCTGGAATGAACAAGGATTTTTCTTCCTGCCCATACTGATGAACGCAAACACAGTTACCAGATGCGGCTGTGATTACACCTAAGGTAGCATTACATGTAAAAGTAAGTCGGACAGGCATTGGCGTTTTACAGAAAATGTCGTGATGTGAGCTTGTGTTAATTCTCATCACAAAAGTCCTTTGAGTCTCTTTAAATGTAGCTATAAATGCAATGAGAAGAGGCAAGCTTTGAGGTAGCTTTGCAATAAATATAGGGTAAAAATGATTAGCAGTTTTATTGCCCGAGGGGAGCCGTAATGACTATAGAACCACACTGTCCACCTGAATGTTTGTTACAAAGATGGATAAGCAGAGCTAGCAAGTTACAAAAAGGTACGCAGCCTGAAAAGGGTGCATGGGTATTAACCGTAGTGTCCGCCTTTTTTACACGTAGGGACAAGTTTCGTGACTTCTTGTTTCATTCTATGGAATAATAATAATAATAACAATAATAAACATCCAAAATGTTTCTACTTTGAAAGGAAATAATTGCTTGTCTCGGTGCAAATTTTCCCAAATTGCCCCGTTTTAGCAGGGTGATACAAAAGAAAATAGAATCTATGGTGATCAGGACTTACCGAGGATAATCAAATATACTAAGGCTATGCTTGGGCGAATGTGAATTTGTTTTTTTTTATTTGAAGTTGAGTTTGAGAAAAAGCACCAAGCAGCATATGTGGAAAGCGAAAGCTGAGATGAGCTTATTCATTCAAGCAGTCCCGTCCAAAGTAACGCATGTAGTCATCGAAAGTGAAGGGTCTAGTCTGAATGAACTGCCCGTAACTACAGGCAGATCCGAGTCTTAAGTTCGTTTTTGCACATAAGGTGCACAGAGGAGTGAAAAAGGTAAAGGTTTCTCATAGCCTAGTGGCCGCAGGAGCAGTGGCGGTAACAGGCCCACTCTATCTTGGGCACAGCATGAAAGGCGGAGCCCATCTCTCTTCTAATGCTGCTTTCTTCTTCCCTACTTCGATACACGCGCGAATGTGAACATGCGCGGACCCATATGAACCATGTGGGCGCGGGCGTTTAATCACAGAAGTCTGTAGAGAAAACATGTCACAGAGGTGTTCAAGTTGGTTACTTACCTGAGGGAAACAAGTAAGCGAAGTGTGCAGGGCAACACATATTAAGCAATATTAAACCATACAGTATATTTATGCAAGTTGTCTGTCATTATTGACAACACAATCAATCATTTTATCCATTTTCGGAATACCTGCTCGGGTACTATTCAATCTATCAATGGGCTATCATTCTCTCAAAGTAGGGCAATGGTAACTTCAGGTTGCCATGACAACCTACATTCTGGCCGGTTCATAGACGACCAAGAAAACAGAGGGGAAAATGGACAAAACCCTGCTTGTTTACACACTGAGCAGGCAACCAAGCAGTTGCCTTGTTATCTGCTGATCTAGGTTTTGGACAGAAAGACGGGGTGGCTGATGGATGAATAACAATAATACACCCTAATCTGGTCGACAAAAATGGATTGCCTTGTTGGATTTATTCTAAAAATGTAGCTGACAAATATCATCAAAATTAGAGGAGGTAAGTATCCAGTATCCATTTTTGATGAGGGTCGGTTTCCAAAAGCTATAAAAATTTAATCAAAGTGATAAATCATCAATATATTATTTTTTTATTTCCGTTTTTTTTTTTTTTTTTTTTTTTGTTAATTCGTTCAATCTTATCCCATTAATGGCCTCAGCAGTGTATTAATTAAGGTATTAAGGTATTCCCAAGTGAATTAAAAATGTTGTGGCATAAACATAACAAAATACTAAAACAAAATTGATTGATTTATTGCTTAACGTCCACGGTAAACTATGGTCATGTCGGGACGGTCAGTTAAACTAACCACACTATTCCTGGGCAGGCTTAAACCTCCTAAGCGGTTTACCAGTACTAAGTGCACATACTTCGCCAGTAACTGACAACTGCCCTTCTTGAATCAGCAGAAGGAGAAACGAAAGTATGTAGCCAGACCGGGTTTCGAACCCAGGACCTCTGACTTATGAGTCAGGTGCCCTACCGATTGCGCTAAGCGGCCCGGCTAAAAAAATAATAATCTAAAAAAATGAGTAAGATTGAAAATTTAAAGAGTAACTACACTTCAGGAACTGACTGAATTAGATCCCAAACCCTATCCCCAACATCAAAGGGAAAGTTGTTGCCATGGCAACGTCAATCATAACACGTTAATATATTAAAACATATCTGTGACTATCACATGTAAACATCAAATAACAGTTTAAACAAGTCAAATAAAGAATAAAATGCAGAAATACTGCGAAATACGTTAAAAATGTTTTAGAAATGTGAAAGTTTCGAGGTTGTTACCATGGCAACGGCAACCATAACGCGCTTTAGATATTATGTAAATTATATATTCTTTAAATACTTCCAATAATAGATATTACAAATCAAATCAAGAAAATCCAGCATGAAATACTGCAAAAAAAAGTTAATTAAATGCTTTAAAATGTGTTATTAGAAGTTGTTGCCATGGCAACAACAAATATACCACGCTTATATTATTACTTTTTTTCGGTAATTATTGCAGTCATACATCCTATAATAATTTAAACATTTATCTTTTATATGCTTCAAAAGTTTTTATATTTGATTTACATTAGTGTGACTTTGACTATTTCTGTGTGTATTTTAGTTGTAAAAGTCTGAGTTATTGCCCTTTAGTACTCAGTAGTCTGACGTCATCATTGTCAAATATGCACGAGCATAAACACTAATAAATATTGTCATAGTTTAACTTCATAAATACTCGATGCGTAGCCCAGAGGGAAAAAAACGCAAATAAATTCTTCCCCACTCCCTTTTTTTACCCAAATTTCCTGCTTGCTACCACACATTACAAATGACAGATTTTCTCAAAAATGAGCATCAGTACAAGAATAAAAATTATACTTATTTAATTAGAGTTACCTAACTAATTTTTTATGACAACACATGGGGCCAAAATCGGCCCTTATTGCACCTCGTCCTTTATGTAAGCAACAGAAGTGTTTAATCCTGCAATAAACACAGAAAGAAGGCTGAAATAAGAAACAATATATGTCGGCTATTAATCGATCATCGGTCGGTTTTACAAAGTGAAAGGCAATGATCGGCAACAATATATATACGTTCAGATCTCATATCCAACTCCAGAAACCTAAAGGGAGAGGGGTTATTATCTACATTTACACGTTAAACTGCGATAGACTATATTTTCCACGGTCGAAACTGATAACATTTCACGAAAGGTGACCATACATTTTTGACTGATTCCCAAAACTATCATCCCCGCCCCCTAGATGGCTTTAACGTCAAGGTCACATATACACTTAGAATTCTTACGTCAATGGTTTACGTCAAAGATTTTAGGATCTTTTTACTTCCAGATCCTGAGGTGGTCTTAGTTCACATATGGTACAATGATAGATACTGACCCAAAACATTTACTGCACCATGTCTATCTCCTATTATTAATTTTTGATGTTTTTTGTTTGTTTCTCTTATTAAGCTGTGTTACTGAACTACGAAAATTAGATGCAGGACCATTGGTCATATATTCTCCATCGTAAATAACTAATAAAAACATCTTTCTTGTGCAGTGCATTATCTTTTGCTGCATCCTGCAGCAACCTTTGTACTTGCATACTTTTATAGCAACACACTATCTACATTTACATGCAAAGCTGCGATAGACTATACAGTGTATTTTCCACGGTCGAAATAAGGAGGTCGTTTCTCAAGAGGCAACACATATGCTACAAATAAAGCCCATTCTCAAATGATATCATCAGGTTATTGAAATAATCCGGTCGTATCAGTTTGTCAAACAAAACAAAAATAAATGAGCCGCGACACGACAAAACCAACAATGTGGTTGTGCGTCCAGCGCAGACTCAGATCAGCCTGGGCATCCGCCCAGTCTGATCAGAGTCATCGCTGTCTGCATGGAGGTAGCTTAGACCCTTAGTTACGCTTTTAGCACTTAACGAAGAGTCTGGTCAAACTGGGCGGATGCCCAGGCTGATCTGAGTCTGCGCTGGGCGCACCACCACATTGTTGGTTTTCTCGTGTCGCGGCTCAAATAAAAAAAATATTCTGCTTGCCCGCATGGTTCCTATAGTGAAATTTGTATGCTATTTGAAGGTAAAATACTCAGCGTTTACGAAATACATATGAGCCGCGACACGACAAAACCATCAATGTGGTTGTGCGCACAGAGCAGACTCAGATCAGCCTGGGCATCCGCCAGGTTTAATCAGACTCTTCGTTAAGTGCTCAAAGGGTAGCTAAGGGTCTAAGCTACCTCTTTGCGGACAGCGAAGACTCTGATCAGACTGGGCGGATGCCCAGGCTGATCTGAGTCTGCGCTGGGCGCACAACCACATTGTTGGTTTTTTCGTATCGCGGCTCATATATAAGACAAAATGGTTGACTTTGTGGTATCATGTCCTTCTCAACAGCATTTCGGCCATATAATGCGGATCGGAGAGCGATTACGGAGTACCCAGTGCAACGAAGCGACCTTTAAGGTCGGACAGAATATCGCCTCCAGAGATTCGACTCGTAACCCCGTGATCCGAACTGGGGAGCGACATAAATAAGAATGTTGTAACAGAAATCAATATATTTTTGTATTCTTCCTCGTGTAATGTAAAATAAATATTAGATTTACATTTTTTTTGTATTTATTTTTTCCTATTTAATACCTGACAACATTATACCTGTAGTAATACATCTACCAAAGCCAGTACCTCACTACGGCAGCCCATTTTGTGTAAGGGCCTTTCGAGTTCTGTGTTTGGACCGTGCATTGCAACTCGTGTATTTTGATTTTTGTGCTTTATGTTTTTGTGGTTACACTTTACTGTTTTGATTTGACCCATAATAGACGTAGAGTTTGGATTATTTTAAGCCTACATAACCAGCATCATAATTTATTAAACAATTCAGTCTGCTTACATGAAGATATCACGAAAGTCACAAGAGGACAGCAATCGTAATAAAACTTTTCATATGAGAACAAAATCATATGTTCCCCTGTTCTCAGCCTCGGAACCCTACCCCCATCCCCCCCCCCCCACCCCTATACGTAATCGACACGCTCCAAACACAGAACTGAAAAGGTCCTTACACAAAACACAATGTCACATATAGAATTCCGTGCCTCTCGGAACAATTCTAACTTGTTGTCTATGAAAATTACAAACAGGAACATAATATATACATGTACTTACTGTCTATAAACCGTAATCGTTATTATTCGAAATGGACTTCTAAATAATAATTAAGCCGCGACACGAGAAAATCAACAAAGTGGTTGTGCTCCCAGTGCACACTCAGATCAGCCTGGGCATCCGCCCAGTCCGCTCAGACTCTTCGCTAAGCGATTTAAGGGTAGCTAAGGGTCTAGGCTACATGTACCTCAATGCGGACGGCGAAGATGCCTAGGCCGTTCTGAGTCTGCTGATGCCCAGGGCGTTCTGAGTCTGCGCTGGGCGCACAGCCACTTTGTTGGTTTTGTCGTGTCGTGGTTCATATTATTGACAGTAAACAACACACTTTCTTAGCTGCAGATGTGATAGTATGGTAATATGTGATATGAGTATTGTGGCTTTATCGGTGAGTATTGGGCAATGTTGTTAATTCGCCATAAAACAATATTGGAATCCATCAGAACCGTTTATTCGAGACGTTTCTAATATGGATCACAACATAGGTATTTTATGGAGAAATAGGGCAGTTATCTAGAAGGAATTATCCACAAATACTCTCTTGATCTGGGCCTGTGTCAGAATACATAATGGGTGATATGACATTGAATCTATATACAAATAAACGAAATCATCTGACACTAACTTTGCAAAGTTTTGCCTATCGGTTTCACACAAATTGCAAGTGTTTCATCCTGACTCAAAAAGATGTTACCAGAATAACAGCACTCCATCTTATAAAAAAAGAGAAAGCAAAAAATAAAGAAAAAAACACTAGCACACTTTGGGTGACATCAGAAGTATTGCAGAGTTAAACAATTATGCTCCCTGTCGACCAGAACATTTCTGTTACGCCAACAACTCAAGTCTAAGACGATATTCCCTTGGCCTGCAAATAAAAGTAGGCATTTACTTTCATGATTTCCGTAAGACATACATAACACTGACAACAAAATCTAACATGTGAACCAACAAACTCATTAAGTTAGTAGTTACGCATTTACACTTTTTTTTCTAAACTGCGCTTTAGACTATCATATATAATTCTGTCATTGAATAGACACATAGGGGAGCAACTCTGCTTTTTTTTTATTTTTGTTGCGTTTTGAGAAAGAAGGTCTAAATGAAAATGGTAGAGCTGAAATCTCTGAAAAGGTATGCAGTCACCTTAATGGAAATAAGTACCAGTCATATCACGGCAGAGAACCTACGTCACAACACGTGATTTTAATGAATGGATCCACTGAATATTTATAGAAGTCGTTTCCGATTCAGGTAAGACTTTATTTGATATTTTGTTAATAATGGTCAATTTCCTGACAAAAATCTGATTTATAAGTTATTGACGAGTAATCGGAGAAACGTGGTTGCTCGTCAATAACTTATAAATGAGTTTTTTTCAGGTAATTTAATTAGATGGGCACATTTTGATATTGTTTATGGGACATCTGCTTAAAATGTCATTCAAATCTGGCTAGCATTAATGGAAATATCAAAAAAGTCTTACTTGAATCGCACACGATTTCGATAAATCTCTCGTGCACCTATTCATTAAAATCACGTGTTGTGATGTAGGTTCTCCACCGTGATATGGACATCGGCACCGGCTTGAAACGGACGCACCATTATGCAAGATTCTCTCATAAATGACAATTCTCAAGATTATTTATAAGATCCACATATAGATGGATGACTTGCGACTTCAGGTCCTTTTCAACAGTATTTCAGTCATATCAGGATGATGAGAGGATGATAAAGAAGGGCTGTGTGTAATGGAACCCTGTAAACGGTTGGAAAGATTTCCGCCTCCAGCGGGTCCCGAACCCGGAACCGCTATATCAGCTGGCCGGCATTTAACCTACTGCGTCATTGGGGCTCTACACGATCTACTATCGAGATTTTATGGCATCATAGAGCCTTGAAAGTTGTAAAGGCCTCTTACAGCCTTGAAGCACGATGTTTAATCCAGTTCTGTGTTGTTGTTTCTTTTGCTGAATGAATCTCTCTGTCTCTCTCTCTCTCTCTCTCTCTCTCTCTCTCTCTCTATTTCCCGTAAAGTTATAGTTTCAAAGCATAAGACATCATTTACGTCTACTACAGTGCATTTCCCTTTGAATCGATCTTTTTCTAACTAAAATATATATTTACTATTTTGTGATATTATTTCGAGCCGCAAAACGACAACCAACAAAATGACACGTGAGCCCAGCGAAGACTCAAATCAGCCTGGGTGTCCGTCCAGTCTGATTAGAGTCTTGCTGCCCACATGTAGGAAGCTTAGACCGATAGGATTCCTTTAAGCGCAAAGAGAAGACCCCGATCAGACTTGGCGGTTACTCATTGTGTTCTGAGTCTTCGCTGGCCGCAAATGCCACTTTGTTCGTTTTGTCGTGTTGCGGCTCCTTTAGAATAAGTATAAATACGTTGACAAAACTATTGACCTCTACGTCCCTGCTACTTTCAGTTGAACAACAGTTATGCCGCATCACGATGGAATTTGGCAAAACATATCTGCGAATAGCGAAGTGCTAAAACCGTCTGTTACGCGTGCTTGGATGAGCCGCGACACGACAAAATCAACAAAGTGGCATCTGCGCCCAGCAAAGACTTATATCATCCTGGGCAGTCTTCGCCGTCCGCATGGAGCTAGCTTAGACTCCTAGCTACCCTTTAAGGGCACAGCGAAGAACCTGATCAGACAGGGCGGATGCCCTGGCTAATCTGAGTCTAACGCTGGGTGCACATACCACTCTGTTTGTTTTCTCTAGTTGCAGCTCACATGATGTGTGCGAACAGCAAGCCTTCAGGGCTCTTATCAGACTCCAAAGTTGTATGCAATAAGCAACAATTGTGCGTTTTGCCGCCCAACCAATACAACATGTGCCGTGAAACAACAAAATCAACAGTGACATGTGCGCCATGTAAAGACTGATCAGCCTGGGCATCCGCCAAGTCTAACCAGAGAATCGATATGCGCTTAAAAGGTAGCTAAGGATCTAAACCACTTCCACTTCCATGCCGACAACGAAGCCGCGGATGCCCAGGCTGATTTGAGTCTAAGATGAACGCACATGCCAGTTTGTTTTGTTTTCTCAAGTCGCGGTTCACATAAAAGGTGTTTTACTTGGTTCATGCCGAATCATCGTCAGAAGAAGCCATCGTAGAAGAAAGGGCTCCAACAGGGAATTCCTATTCCACACCACAGAGGAAAGTTGTCAAAATCAAAAGAGAAGTCAAAGTCTCCTGAAACGAACAAAGATAAATTCATTAAACGAGAAAACAAATATGAAAATAAAAAATAAAAGCAAACAAATAAATAAATAAAATTGTACAAATCTATACATAATGTCCACAGTAAGACGAGTGACTAATATTGTACGCCTATGAACGTTTTTTTTTCCATTAAAGTCAAGTGAAAAAACGCAAAATATATTTAAGTCTGTTATGTGGAAAACCTAAAATCAAATTAGAATGATGGCTATTAGTAAGTACAAGTAACTGGGTTAAATTAACAGTAAGAGAAAACGGGAAATACAGTCAAGTTAATGAGGGAAAATTGAAATCAAGTTCAAGGTGGGACCTTAAAATTATCCCAGATAAAACTGTCTTAAAGATAATATAATAAAAAAGTTTCAAAATTAAATATTTAACAATTTAACTTGAAAGGCAAGTTATTTAAGTAGCATGAATAACTGAAACACAAAGTTTGAAAATATTACCTTTGCTTATGCAGCAACAAGCTTACCTGGCGAAATAAAGCAATAATTAAAAAGAAAGATAGAAAAGGAAAAAAATCAGAATTTTGAAAACATGTTCAACCACTTTAATAATTAAGTCTCACCTAGGAAACAAAGTATCACAAGAATAAAATAGAAAAATAAAACCACACGCCCTTTAATAGTATCCATTTCAAATTAGAGAAATAGTTTATTATGCAAAATTCAGATGTCTATAATTAATAACAAAGACTTGTTTACCGCACAATATTTATATGTGCTTGAGTGTCACGCATTCTATTGGGCGGACGCATCAAGGTGTTGCTGTTTAACCTTTTTTATTTATTTTTTTTCTTGCGAACGAAAAAAAGTTTTTGTAATTATTAATTGACGAACAAGACGATTGCTGTAGGTAATTAGTTAATTAACCACGATAGATCAAAATACATAGCTGGGCAAAGTCTTGGGAAAAAGATTGTCAAGGCATGTCCTGAGTACATGCGCAAGTTAGCTATGCGGAGTTCAATTTGAGCTGTTAAGACAGTCTTACAAGACTGCACACATAGAATTATTCGTTCTTGAAGGTTTGAAAAATAGAGTTCCTTATGCTCTGAACAACCTGCACGTTGCACGCAGACGGGTCTGGGGCATTCGAAATTCGAAAATAATATGGCATATATTTCTCACGACACGGTCCAAATTATTGATACGTCGACTTTGATGTTGATAAAATGTACAAGTAGTACAATGTCCTCTCGCGAAATAAAAGTATAAAAATATAACAAAGACAAAAAGAAGACAAAAAAAAATTATTAGGATAAGAAAGGAAAAGCATAGCTAAAACGACTGAACCAATTATGATATACTTTAAAACATTAAAAACGCAATTAAGTACTTGTCATATATTCATTTTAAAAGTAATGCTACAAAGCTGCAAAATGCTTCATGCAATTTGCGTTTCGTCCGGTTTGGTTTACACATATTTATTTTAGTTGTTTCCCTACATTTATATTCAATACAACACCATTTTGGGATTAGATTGAAAGCACATCGCTTATTTAGTTCTTCTCCAAGGTTTTAGCAACAGTTTAGCTTAGGTCGATTTTGCTGAGAAAGAATTGGGAGAAAGTACAAATCAACAAGTTTCAAATTCAAGTATTCTGAAAATGAAGAATTAATCTAATTTTGATGAATCCAATAGTTGCGTTTTTAATGGTTTCAAGTATTTAATATCAAGAAGACGGTTACGATATAGTAAACAACAACCCACTTTGTATTCTGCACTAAATACTTAACGTGTCAATCTAAATGGATACACTTTCTGGGGAAGCAACTCTGTCATTTTTAGTTTGCCTCCCTTTTCAATGGAGTCAATGTATGAAGGAAAGGATTTACTCCTCCAAGAAGGGCCTCGTCGTCCAGGGAAGTAAATAGGAAGTTGTAAAAGTTTACACCCTTTTTAAAATGGGGAAAACATTGAAATGTACGCGTACACCATGCTATATATAGAGGATCTGTCAATATGCTTCAAAAGGATGTAACTTTCATAACCTATTTATCTATACCGCAGCTTGTGTTATGCCTCGTTCACACGATCAAAGTTTCTTTGTAACAGAAACTGTAACAAAGAATGTTTGCCAAAAATTTTGAGTTTACACGCAGCAAGTTATTTGTTAAAGAAAAATGTGGCATAGAATGCCAGTGTTGCGTCCTTTCAAGATTACTCATGAACAAATTCAAACCGAATCTGCTACCCAACAGGCAACTGACGTCGTAAAGTGTCGCACTGACGTCGACGTCATTTGGGCGTCATGTGCCGCTGTGTATATTTTTATTTCTCTGATGGGTTCCTTTCTTTAGGTTCCTTAACAATTTTTTCTGTCTTTTTTTCTGTTTTTTGTTTTTCATTTCATAGGACGCTCCCTAAAATTTTATTATTGCTTATCTGTGCTATGGATAAGATGTATGTACTTTTTGTACCTGCAGTTTGTATGTGTATCATTTACAGCAACACTGTTTTGGCGTTTGACCAAAGAATAGTTAAACCCAGGATTTACACCATCAAAAAGGGATTTTGTTTTCGGAAAGTCCCACCTTTGTTTTGGAAAGCATAAAACCCAGTAGGAACACAAGGTTGAATCAATATTGATTAAAATTTATTCAACCTTGATTCAACGTAATGACGTTGAGTTATGGTTGGTTCAATATTGATTCATCATTCTGTGCACATTGGGGAGATTCTTTGACTACCACAGTGAAGTTAAATCCAGGTTTACATCATCAACAAGATATTTAGTTTTCAGAAAGTCCCACTTTGGTTTGTGAAAGCAAAAGACTCAGTAGAAACACAAGGTTGAATCAATATTGATTTAAATTAATTCAACCTTGATTCGACGTCATGACGTTGATTCATGGCTGATTCAATATTGATTCAACCTTGTGTGCGCAGTGGGGAGATTCTTTGATAACCACTGTGACAGTGTAGTTAGATCCAGGTTTTACACCATCAAAAAGAGATTAAGGTTTCAAAAAGTCTTACTTTGGTTTTTGAAAGCATACGACTCAGTAGCAACAAAGGTTGAATCAATAATGGTTCAAAATTGATTCAACCTTGATTCAACGTCATGACGTTGAGTCATGGTTGATTCAATATTGATTCAAACTTGTGTGCGCAGTGGGGATATTCTTTGACTGTAAATCTGATGTGGGAGACGCAGCGCTTTACGATAAACTAGTAGATTAGAGAACCGCCGCGATATAATATTACATTATATGCAATACTGCGAAAAAGTAACACAGAAAAAGTTACCCCACCCTCCTGTTTAAAGGTAGGAAATTAAAATTCAAACCACACTGAGGCATTGAAACAGCAACGTTTATAAACAATTATTATTTATTTAATATTTATTTATTTATTTATTTATCTATTGTTATTTATTTTTATTTATTTATTCATTTTTATTTTTATTTATTTAGTTTTTTTTGTCATTTTTTGTTTGTTTTTGTTTATGTTCATTTAAGTTTGTTTTTATCTGTTTTGCTCTATCAAAGCAGTACGTTTTGACACGGTCTGTCAAAATGGCAACATTTATCATACCATCCCAATTTAGTTAAAAAAAATTCTTTGCATGAAAGAAAGGTTAATCAGTGAAGAAAAGTGGAAATTTAAATATATGAAATGAAACACCTACAGGTTGAAGACATTTGACTTTATGTATACATGCAAATAAAACGTGAGCGAAGTACTAACCAACTTCTGACTGACATTTAATATAGTAAAAATTCTAAGCCATGGGACAGACTGGTCTGCGTATAAAAGTGCAGACCAAGATCAGACAGCCCATTAAAGAGGCCTATATTTCTTGCGATACCACCCGAATCTTTTGCAGGCATTTCTGCATCGTAAAACCTGATTGTTCTATTTTTACGGCTCTCGGGTAATAATTCTGGATGACAATTTTTAGAACTTTTACCTAATGCATCGTCAAAAACTTGTGTTTGATTTCTAACTTTGCTTCAGTGGCCCAGCTGACGTTATTTTCGCTTCATGTGTCTAATATAAAGGATAAAAAGAGAGGATATAGAGATAAAAAAATATCCACCCATTTCTATAAATGCTATCATATCAATTGCATATGTGTAGTGCGGCAGAACCATTCTTTTCCACCGCAGCTTGTCTTAGAGGGCACGCGAAAATGGCCGGGGCATAGACGAGATATTATACATTCCCTATAGCTCTGTTAGACCGAGCTTCAAAGTTTACTCAGTCTTCAAAAGTCATTGTTAGTTAGGGCCCGGCTGTTTACTATAAAGTGCCATAAAAATTAGGCGGCCATTGTTCCAAAATCATTAGTCTGAACTCATACAATTTTTATAAACATCGACAATTCCTAAATTTTTAGATGGTCCTCCCAAAACAGCAGACTACAATAATTATAGTTACGTCTGTAAAATTAAAAAGAAGGATCGTCCAGGCTATATGATATTGAAAATTCGAATTTAAAGAGTAACTACACTTCAGGAACTGACTGAATCAGATCCCAAACCCTATCCTCAACATCAGAGGAAAAGACTGACAAAGACATCCCAACAAACAATAAATTACAAGTGATAAGCCGAGTCAGCAGCTCTACTAAATATGTGGCAACTCAGCTATCTTTACTGAACAAAATAATTTAGAACAACAGAAAGGTTAAAATGAAAACACAATAATTTAAACAGCACCTAAGATAAAACAAATACAACCGCCACGAAAGTAATGGCTACTGGGGGTTTAACCCGGTTTTACTGGGCCCAAACCTTCACCCTCACCCTCCGCCGCGCTGCAAACAATTAGTTGGTAGTTCGGCTCGTATGGAGGTCCCCTAACTCATCAGTGAGTCATCACGGGCAACAATCAAAATCAAGCAAGGATGAGAACTCGACAGCCAAAACGTGTTGAGACACCTGGAGATCCCTGGGGCGTCAGCAACACCACTGAACACTGGAGCGAAAGAAGACCACTAGTTGAACCCCGGCGGGCCAAGAAACAGACAAACATCCGGCCTCAACCAACTAATATACAGCTTCATGTTAGGGCTATCATAGAGTCTGAACCCCGACCCACCGGCGTACAATTAAAGGGGACAGCAAAGTTGATAAGCGTGATTTGGTTAACCACTAAGCATGCAGACTGTCGCATTACATCTATGTTATAGCCAATGCGTTTAAATCGCATGACAATTTTCTCAAATTGATCAGGAAATTCTGTTTTCCCTACGATTTTGCGTAATTTATATGCTAAATCACGATAAAATTCAGGTTCCGATAGGCCTTGTTGCAAAAGTGACCTTAACCCTATACATGTATTATATTTAGAAACCAGTTCAAAGTGTCTACGATAAAATTTAGAAAAAAGCTTTCCAAAGTTTATGATACCGATACCCCTGCTTTATTTAACTGCAATTATTCGGCAGGATAAATTTGACTAACCATTCCTTCAAAATAAGGATTGTCAATATTTAAAAGGTCGTCCAAGTATCTAGACGTTGAGTTGAATGCTTCAATGACATGAGCTTGGGTCCGGATAGCGTAGTGGATAGAGCACTCGCTTTCCACCTCTGCGGCCCGGATTCGAATTCTGGCGTCGTCATGTGGGAGGGTAGTGGTCGCCCGTCCGAGGCCGGTGGTTTTCTCCGGGTACTCCGGTTTCCTCCACCAGTATAGGACCACAAACGCGCCAGCATCCGTGCCATCTAGAGTATTTAAATAAGTTCGCATGGGCTTTCAATGCGTTCGATGTAAAATAAATTAAGTTTACATTAATGACATGAGCTTGAGTATCATGAGAAAGAGACATCATAAAGTCTCTTTCATAGCAAAATAAAAACAAATCAGCTACAAGAGGAGCGCAGTTAGTATCATCGGAATTCCTACAATTTGTCTGTGTAACTTAGTACTAAATCTGATGAAAATGTTTTCTAGACGATATACTAAAGCATCACAAACATTTTAGCAGGACCAAATTTTAAACCTTTTTTGGTCATCGGAAATAAAATAAAAAATAGCATATTTCTCTTTACAAGCAAGATAAAGAGCATCCTTTCTCTGAAAAGTGGTCTCAATTAAATTTATTAGTTTCTTTTTTATTAAATTATGGGGCAAGGTTGTACAGAGTGTAGAAAATTCGTATGTAGACAAACTAGACGCGCGATATCCTCTAGACTTCAGTTTATCAAGAACCTCGGTAGAATTTTTAATTGACCAAAACAAATATTGGCTTGACCGTTCGTAAACTTTTTCACAGTACCTATTACATGAATTTTGATAGCGGTAAGGCAAGAAAGTAATAATTTGGAAAGTTCAGTAGTGGTACAAGCACTAGGTTTGGCAATAAACCTGGCTTTGTGTGGTCGTTTATGAAGTTTAGGTAACCAGTACATCGTAGGAAGCTTGTCCTGCCGTTCCTCTACATTTACAGAGAACTTGAGGGCTATATCATAACAGTGCCTAAAGACAACATACTTTTCGTCTTCCGAAGTCTCTTCATAGGCCTTAGTGCCGCTTAGTTCCAGTTTCAATGTGTTAATATAGTGTAACAGTCAAACAACGACAACATTATTTGCAGCCTTGTCTTCTGGAACCAAAACATATTTACTATGAAACTGCTGGATACCCAGCTTCAGGTGACGAAATGTTGATTTGGGTTGAGGCGGTAAAAGATTTGTGTTAAGGGAACAGAATTTAATACGTTTATCCATTACTTGAAAAATGTTCACCTTCCATTCCTTTAAGGCACCAGACTCAACATGCTCCCGCTTGCACCATCGGTTACCAAAATTACTTAAAGAAGACAAGAGAGCAAAGAGTTATGAGCCGCCTAATCCTTATCTGAGCTGTTTTCAAATTTACTATTTTCGTTTTCGGTGCTTAAGATGTTATATATTAATGATGTTCTTAGGTAACAATGCGTTACATTTTCAAAAGCCGTGTACGGAAAAAAGTAGTTTGTTGTTTGTTGGTTTTTTTTTTTTTTTCATTTATGAGTACAAAATATTAGTACACTTAATTTTACATGTACTAGATAACTTACGAATCCTAAACGTACTGAGTAAATGCATCCTACCAACATCACAGGGTATAATCGATTCCGCTAATTTTCGCTTCCTGCAGAGACTGTACATCATATTTGGCTTCCGCCGAGACTGTCCACGAACTCTTGCTTCCTGCAGAGACTACTGTCCTCGAACATTGGCTTCCTGCCGAGACTGTCCGCGTGACTCTGCTTCCTGCCGAGAGCCTCGGCAGGAAGCAGAATCACGCGGACAGTCTCTGCAGGAAGCCATTTATCATGTACAGAAGTCTCGGCAGGAAGCAAGAGTTCGTGGACAGTCTCGGCGGAAGCCAAATATGATGTACAGTCTCTGCAGGAAGCGAAAATTAGCGGAATCGATTATACCCTGTGAACATGTAGGTCATACGGTTGAAGGGGCATCGGTTTACGTCTCCGCCGAAAGACATAAAAAGAGGGAGATCGATTCTGCGACCCTGGATTGATAACATTGCGCGTAAACCACTAACCCACCGCCGATTCAAATGCTTTGAATTGTGCCCAGATGTCTAAGCCATTTCAAGGTCTTCGGGTTATGCAAAGATTCTTCAGAGCACAGTGAAAGGAAAGAGAAGAAGGGGTAGACAGAAGAAGAGGTGGGAAGACAATATCATTGAGTGGACAGGAATGGAATTTGCCAGCTCAACTAGGGCAGCTGAAGACAGAACAAGGTTGAAAGGGATTGTTTCTAAGTCATCTGTGGTGCCCTAAGGACCTAGTTATGTTCAGGGATAGAATAGAGAATAGAATAGTCTAAGCCATTTCTAACCCTCTTCGTTTCATGGAACAAGACCCATTATAAAACGGGCAATGACATCTGAAGTGTGTGAGTGGACCCGGGTTTAACGTCACACCAACACATAGGTCATACGGAGACGGGACCTCTGTTTAAAGTACCATCTGAAAGACCATCTGAAAGAAGCGGCGGTCGAATCCGCGACCCCCAATATTTGAGGCTCAGCGTGTTATTCACTACACTACCGCCGCTCATACTGACATCTATAAAGGGTGCAGTAGGCTCTTTTGCGATTAGAGAACTATTTTTGGCTTCCAGCCAGCTTTCATGATGTTGGAAACACCTCTTGTTTTAGTCTCCGCGGATCGTTCACATTCAAAATCGCAGTTTTTCTTTTTTTCGTGCACAACAAAGATCTTCATTAATTGCTTGTTGATAATAATCAAATATGACTTGATTTAAATGGACGTCGGCATTCTAGAAATTGACAATAATTACTTGTTGATGAAACTGTTAAACTGCTATATATTGGGACAGACAGATATTAGGAAACAGAGTAGACCCCGATCAAACTACTCCTTGAGGAGCAGTCTGATCGGGGTCTACGCTGTCTGCCATTCCATTTTTTTTTGACACAGAACTGCATTGCGAAACCAAATTACTTTGAGTCGCGACACGAGAAAACCAACAATGTGGTTGTGCGCCCAGCGCAGACTCAGATCAGCCTGGGCATTCGCCCAGTCTGATCAGAGTCTTCGCTGTCCGCATGGTGGAAGCTGAGACCCTTAGCTACCCTTTAAGCGCTTAAGAAAGAGTATTATCGAACTGAGCTGGTGCTCAAGCTGATCTGAGTCAGCTTTGGGCGAACAACCACATTGTTGGTTTTCTCGTGTCCCGGCTCCTTTATTTTTAGAACAATTATGGTAATCATTTTAGGTGTCCTAATATTTTTAGACTTTTTATGATGTAACTGGAAAAACAGCATGAATTGGCACTCATTGGCAGAAAATATAATAAAACAATTGGATGCTGTAACGTGTTTTAAATATGACAAATAAGTTCAAATCTATATCTTACATCCCTTCTTTACATATTAAGCAAAAACTGACAATAAGAAATGTTTACTCACTACTTCTAAATCAGTTCTATCATGACATTTGAGCCTCGACACGGCAAAAGCAACAAAGTGCCACGTGCGCCCAGCAAAGACCCAGATCAGCTGGGCATCCGACCAGTGTTACCAGAGTCATTGCTGTGCGCTTAAAAGGTATATGAGGGTCTAAGATACCTCCGTGCCGACAGCCAATACTCTTACCATACTGGGCGGATGCATAGGCTGATCTTCTCTGGGCGCACATGCCATTTTCTTTTTTTTATTCTGTCGTGTCGCAGCTTGTTTGATTGTTGGGTTCGAATGGTCTAGTTAGGTTTATTCTTCGTACGTGAATTATATGTGTACCCTTCTATGTTTCCCCACCGTTTTTACAGTGAGGAACAACATTAGTAACCTTGAAAGCATTTCTGCCATTTCAGATTAGCCGGCCTTCTCAATGGTGTATATTATGAGCTGCGACGCGACAAAACCAACAATGTGGTTGTGCGCCCAGCGCAGAATCAGATCAGCCTGGGCATCCGCCCAGTCTGATCAGAATCTTCGCTGTCCGCGTAGTGGTAGCTCAGACCCTTAGCTACCTTTTAAACGATTAAGGAAGACTCTGATCAGACTGGGTGAATGCCCAGGCTGATCTGAGTCTGCGAGGGGCGCACAACCACATTGTTGGTTTTCACGCGTCGCTGCTCAATTTTCTTTTAAGAGTAGGCATCATTTTTGACAGGTTAATCTTCCGGGAAGCAAATAGGCCCTGAAAGAGTTTCCATCTACCTTAATGCCCTGCGATTATGCAATGGCCGCACCGAGCAAAGGATCCTCATGGCAAGTGCGACTCAAGATCAGATTTCATATTCTACTAGCTTAATTAGAGCATTCTCGATTCAAATCCTAGTCGTCAGAAAAAATACAACAAGCCACCGGCTTTGATACTTAATTGATACATAAGGGCTTACGGGTCCTTAAATATACTCCTCGTCAAAAGTTTAGTATAATGCAAAAGTAAATATAACAAGATCATTAGACATAATTACAACTGAATAACCACTGAATTTCATCTTTCTTTGGAAGTGCATGTATTCTGTCATCGAGTAAAATGATTGATCATCGTAAAATAAGCAAGTTTGGTTTGAATTTGAGTAAAAGCTGCAAAAACCAAGCACACACGTATCTGTCTGAAAAAAATCGTTGTGATGGGCTATTAGTTACTTTTCGGTTTCACGATTTAATGTTTTGTACCGCTAAACTATTTGGCAAAGACGAAATTGCTTTCTTTCCTAATCATTAACACATGTACGAAGCCTTATTTTCTCGAAAAAAATGAAAGGCATTTATTTCTGTGCTCGTGTTGTGCAGTGCTTCCTCAAATCAATTTAAATGTGATGTTTCTGCACTGCTTGAGCATTGGTGTTGATGACAGAATGCATTTATCTTCATATTGAACGTTAGAACAAAACTTTAAAGATAATGATTTGTAATAATCCGTGTATATTTACATTAAAAACACGAGGAGTATATATCGATTTGATACCGGTGAACGATAGAGTCGGGCTTCTGATATCATTTTCATGTCATGTCATGTGTTCTTACATATTACATTTAAATACTAAAAAACAATAGATTTGCGGATTCTGATATCATTTACATACAATAAGCAAATGTTCTTTAACAACAGGACTCCATAGTATTATGGCAATCCAAAACGATCTTATATCTGTCATAATGAAGCCAGATTAATGCTGTTTTTATAGTTAATAGTGACGAAACAAATGTTTCTCACGTTTGTTATGGTGAAACAAACGAATCGTATGTCTGCTATGGGAATCTTGTGTCTCTTAAGGTAAAACAAAATGATCTTATATGTGTTATCATAAAACAAAGGTATGTTATGTCTATCATTGTAAAAATGCCCAAGTATGTGAATATCACACATGTACATGTGACGTACTCTCTAAAAATCCCCAAACGTAAGCTTTAACTTTACATCACTGCCTCATGCCTTTTTCAGCTTAAGGGGACAAGGTACGTGTATGTGATCTTGTGTATGTGATTGTCAAACAAAACGCCCTTATGTCTATTATGAGGTTTGGCTACCTGTGTACGGATTTGGTGTCTGTTATGGTAAAGCAAGGGGATACTATATCTGAATTCTATGGTAAATCAAAGGAATTTTGTGTTTGTCATGGTAGACCTTGGAGATTCAAGCCGCGAAACGAGAAAACCAACAAAGTGGTTGTGCGCCAAGCGCAGACTCAGATCTGCCGGGGCATCCGCACAGTCTGACCAGAGTCTTCACTGTCCGCATAGAGGTAGCTTAGACCCATAGCTACCCTTGAAGTGCAGAGCAAAGGTACTGATCAGACTGGGCGGATGCCTAGGCAGTTCTGAGTCTACACTGGGCGACAACCACTTTGTTGGTTTTCTCGTGTCGCAGCTCATTTTATGTCTGTTATGATAAAAAACAAAGGGATCTTGTGCCTGATATGGTGAAGTCACGTTTGGAAAAAGTTATGGTAAAGTAAAGGGATACAGTTTCTTTTATTATAAAACAAAAATATCTTGTATACATTATGGTAAAACAAAAGGATCTAAGTCTGTTCTTGTAAAACAATAGGATCTCACGAATAATATGGTAAGCAAACGGTATTTAAGTATATAAAGGTGAAACAAGGAAATTTTTCACAAGTTTTGTCTTTCCTGGAATATTGGTATATATCACAAGTCTCATCAGTATATGAGCCGCGACGTGACAAAACCAACAATGTGGTAGTGCGCCCAGCAAAGACTCAGATCAGCCTGGGCATCCGCCCAGTCTGATCAGAGCATTTGCTGTCCGCATGTTGGTAGCTTAGACCCTTAGCTACCCTTCGAGCACTTAACGAAGAGTCAGGTCAAACTAGGCGGATGCCCAGGCTGATCTCAGTCTGCGCTGGGCGCACAACCACATTGTTGGTTTTGTCGCGTCGCGGCTCAATGATAATGTCAGCAGTTCAACAGGCTTCATAGCTGGAGTCAATTAGCAGGCACTTATGAGTGGGTGTTCATCTGTCGCTGTAGTTGGTATGCCTTCAGGGCTCTGAGGCTCCACACGTTGAACTAGAAAATTATAGAAATAAAATTAAAAAGAAAAAAACAGAATGTCACTTGCCATTTGACAAATTAAAATCTTAAAAAGTTCCTTCAAGAGCAGAGAATACATTTAAAAGTAGGAACATGGGCCAGACTACGTAGTTTCGGCTAATAAAGCCTCGTCATTGACCCCGACAATATCTGGTGACGAAACCAGAAAAAAACTATAACTAAGAAATCAATAGTAACGAAATTCTGGCCATACATTGAATTTGAACTGAATGAAAAAAATTAAATCTAATCGATTTTTCACTGGTTGTACTGAACAGTACAGTGTCGAAAAATCATGGATTTCTGGAATTTTTAAAAATTGTTTTTCTGTCTGTTGCGGCCTAAATTTTGTTGCAATTAATCCTTATTCAGTCGCTAAAATCACCCACTATTACACCCACCACATTTCTTTGTTGCTGCAAATTTTGGGGCTGATTGTATTCTGACACTAGCCTTGTTAGTAAATATTAAGAAAACAATTCCAGAAAAAGTTATCATTCATTTTTGAGTAGTATATCAATATATTTATACCTGGCTCATAGGAAGAACGAGCTGCTCCTTCACTTGTGACAGGGTCATGACGACTTCCAACACACAAGCAGAATGACCTTTGAAGCGTTTGATATTGTCTTCTCACGAGCAAGATTGCAGTAATCAAAGCGATAATAATCACAGCCACAGCTGCTATAATAGCAACCACAGCCACGAGCGATAGTGTCACAGTTGATGTGTCAGTAGGACTATCAATCCTCGCAACAGGCTCTGAATTGGTAAAGAATTGTATAGGTAAACCTTACATACACTTTTATTGTCCAAAACAGGGCACTCTTAAAATACCGTATTTCTACGATTATAAGACGAGATTCTCCCTTCCAAAATAACCCAAAAATCTAAATCCGTCTTAAAAGTCAGATCTAAATTTAAGTGATACTTTTAGAAAGGAAAACTCCATCTCATAGCAGGATTTCTTAGAACTAATTTGAGCCGCGACACCAAAACCAACAAAGTCGCATGTGCGCACATCAAATACTCAGTTCAACCTGGGCGTGTGCCCAGTCTGACCAGAGTCTTTGTTGTCGGCACGAAGGTAGAATAGACCCTAAGCTACCCTTTTAGTGACAGCCAAAACTCTGATCAGACTGGGCGGATGCCCAGGCTGATCTGAGTCTTCGCTGGCGCACACGCCACTTTGTTGGTTTTCTCGTGTCGCGGCTCATTTAAATATTTGAGGTCATTCTAGAAATGAACAAAAAAACGTTTGATACCTGAATATATACGGAAGTGACAGGAAGACCAGTCTAGGAAAAGGCTTGAATTCAGGTATTAATAAATGTTGCAAATGCATTTTCAAAAAGATGGACAGAAAGCTGCTCATCATTTCTGAGAATATATATACCGTTTCTAAATTTGCTTATTTCACTACAAGCTCTATGTAAACATTATGTAGAAATTAAAATTTCACGAAGAAATTAAAAAATAGGATCTTTTGCTTATGGATAGACTAAATATAACATTATGTATGTAAAGGATTAGTATAAAGCTTTTCAGCTTTGTAATAGATACTGGATGGAGTTCAGACGAAAATTCTGAAAATGGCCAACCGAAATTTTGCAGTCAATTAGGCTACATTCTAAATTGAGCCGCGACACGACAAAACCAACAAAGTGGTTGTGCGCCCAGTGCAGAGTCAGATCAGCGTGGGCATCCACCCAGTCTGATCAGAGTCTTCGCTGTCCGCTTAAAGGTAGCTTAGACCCTTAGCTACCCTTTAAGCGCTTAAAGAAGACTCTGATCAGACTGGACGAAGGCCCAGGCTAACCTGATTCTGCGCTGGGCGCACAACCACTTTGCTGGTTTTCTCGTGTCGCGGCTCAAAGGTTTGTGATAAATCCACTATTTCTTTTACTTTAAAGCAACAGGACTGGTATGTTTTACATAATATAGTTATGTTGTGGCTTGCCATTTGCAATAGCTTTATTTTTTCCTTGCGAATACAAGGTATGAAAAAGAAAGAAACACAGCACACAGTCAGCAACAGACAATACATAGTAAACAGTAGATGGAACACAAGACGTAGTAAATACATAATAGTCAATTTATGCGCACAGTCTTGTGAATTGGCAAAACAGACGGACGGAGTAATAGCTTGTGCATGGAATTCCGTATTGATCTGTTGTTACTCACTACAATATGTGTCGATAACCACATAAGCTGCGAGCATGAGAATTCATATCTATTTCAACTGTCAAGTATTCACCATTTACAGCCGGACACAAGTAAATTAACAAACCCTGTGATATCACAAAGTCATACCGATTGATTAATACTCACACTCCAAATTATGGAAATCTATACAGGCCGTATATAATTTTTTTTTTTTTTTTTTTTTGAGTGCTACACATTAAATTTGTTGTTTTTAATAGGTTTACAAAAGTATATTTGGATCAGAATTCAGCTTTTACATTTGGCTTTGGTTTTGTGGTTTTGTGATATCTATGCTTTGAATTTTTGAATTATGGACATCCACTTACCGAACCATGCATGTAAAAAATCGAGTTTCAGGAGTATCTATAAATAAAATTTGATATCAAAAGTTATTTCGTGAAAATAAAATTTGCATTTATGCGGATATCCAATAACTGAACCTTGATGTCAAATAATTTGTTGATTTCAAAAGTAAAGAGAAAACGGTTCCCCATATCTTTTTACCTGCAGTCGACATCCGAGTTGATTGTGTAGTCTCATTTTGAGTCGCTGTTGAAATCTTTATACATTTACCGGTGGTTTTGCTTAAGTAGGCAACTGGCTGACACACACATATTGCTTCTCTCGGAAACCATTTGTTCCCGGTCAGCTGGCAAAGTTCGTTTTCTGAGCAGTGCGATCGATTTATACATGGCTTGATCAGTGTAGCTGAAAGAGCGTAATTCGAATTAAACAGCTAACACACGTATGTGTACCGTCACATACAAGTGACCGTGACAAAATTTGTATGCCAAGCCCAGACGGCCTATTATCAGGACCTACACTGCTTGTATCAAAATGTTTGAATTTATGAGAACAAAAAGCAAACCTGAAACTCCATAAAGGCAGAAGGTGTGTCCAAACTCTGAGACAGAAGAGTACAATAGACAGATATGGGTCAATGCATACATGACTCAGTGTCAGAGTATGCACAATCACATCCCTGTGAGTGCATTTAAATTTTGCTTTCTTGATTATCCAGTACTTCTAGTTATTGTCAAACCATTTCCCGGACCAGTGCCTTGACAGAGCAACTAATAGATGCAGTTTACTCTGAGCATTATTCTCAACTTTTGAAATTATTCGCATAAACAAGTGCTGTATCAATTAAATCACCAGCAGAATTTAATGGATTAAATAGGAAGAAGAAGTTTTACATAATTTATAAAAAAATATCCATCAGTGCTGAATTAGTATGCAAACAGATTCTTTAATTCAATTCTTTCTCGATGTTTTGCATAATTTTCATGATTGCGCGTACATGTAACAACCAAAAGACTATTTTTGAGAAGTGAATTTGACCCCTCCACAGCAGACTTACATAAAATTGCCGCGTAAGGTCTCTTCCGCTCGCAACGCCATTTTTAACACTACGTCACACGTTATTTGCAAACAGGATGCAGTTCAGCCTTTATGGTTATTTGTCTTTCTGATGTTTTATATTTCAATCAGATTTTTTTTTTCAAAAAGTAGGTTAATTTTAGAGATATTTGGAATATGTGTTGGCCAAGCAAAGTAAGATTATCACCGATCGTACCTGTCTAGCTGCTTAATCTGATTTGTCTACACAATCCCCATATAAATCGTAATAAACGCCCCAGCTCTAATAAACGCCCCTGCTTATTATCCAAAAAAAATGGTATACTAACTTGCATGGTGTTCCTGATGCAGCTTCTGCGGATGCGGTAGCTCTTTGAAATTGGGTCTACGCTTAAAGGTATACACTTTTCTGACTGACCGAATATGCTGGTCATGTTTAATAAGTGGGCATGAAAACAGTACTCCCTGTCACACATCCATAAAAATGTCAGAGATGGGATGGAACTCACAACCGAAAGATTTATTAGTCAATATGATGAGCTCCTCGGCTATACAAATTGCCGATTGCAGAGCCTTAAAAATTTCGTTTCTTAAACCTACATACCTTTCTTCTTGTTCTAAATAACACAGAAAGAGAGGTATTAATCTGAGTTCATATCTTTCGGCTTTTTAGACTTAACTCTAAGATTTTTATTTCTTTGACATCATTGTCAAATACGTTCGACAGCAACTTTGAACGGTACCGGATCGGTCGACCATACAGGTAAACAAAATGGTATTATCTCCGCCTATTTCAAATGTGTGAAGTAACTGTCACTTATCTTGAGATCACCAAAATGCTAAGACAACTTGGACAAATACGCCAACTTGACAAAAATGAAGTACATTGATTAATCTAAACTAGTGTCGCGAGAAAAATTAAAATGTCTGAAAGAAGGTACAAACTAGAAATGATTTTTGACAAAAATAGATGTCCTCCCTCCACCTGCGCTTTCCTAGCAGTATCATTTTCCCTACTTGCTGCCAAGTTAATACCTCCTCTGACCTTTAAATAGGGTCAAGGTCACCATACTTCAATCAGTTCTTATCCACCTCCTTATACACTTGTTTGGCCAACTGGTTAACTGTGAATAATATAAAAGCTGTGGGTCTGAGTTCTGGCCAGATCTGATTCTTATCTGGTCCCAGGTATTATATTTTCATTACCTCATTGGCTCCAAATGACTGAAATACTGTTTAAAGAGCTGTAAAAAAGCGTTAATCAGGACATCATCTTCTGTCAGCCCAAAAAGATGGTACATACATATATAAAACTGCCTACTTAACATGTTAACACCAAAGAAAGTGCAACATAGTTTTGTTATTATTGGTTTATTCATTGTTTAGAAGGCAAAATGGCAGGAGGGAAGAGCGGGAAGGGTGGGGTGCCCTTCTTTACTTCTATAGGGGAAACACAAATGTTTATGTTTGGAATCCATCCCCTCAGGAGATATGGTGCAGACAAGCTGTTTTTCAACATTCTTTGACCTCCTGCGACCTGGAAAAAGAGGTCAAAGTCACCAAAATTTTATCAATTCTTCTCCATCTCCCAGTGATGTATCTCTGACAGTTTGGTTAAAATCCATCTATCCATTCCTATAGGATATGGTGCAGACAAATCATTTTTCAACATTCTTTGACCTCCTGCGACCTTGAAAATTTAATAACTTCTTTTGCATTTTCCAAATATATATCTTTTTCCTTTTTTTTTTCTCTCTTTCTTTTTTTTCTGACATGTTCTGTTTTTCTGCCAATAAAAGGATAACTATCTATATTGCGACACAAACCTACTTGTTAAGTTCCAGCGGGCGCGCGGCGTCGGAGGACGTCGTATTAGCGTCGAGGCGACATTATGACGTCACATCATGAAGTTGCATCGACACTGATGTGTCGTCATCTCGACGCCGCGTGCCTGCTGGAACATACACTGGATTTTCTTTTCTTTGCTTTTTTGTTCCATGTTGAAGTTATTTGTATGCATACCTGACCAATTATTTAATCTGTCATTCACATATATTACTTCATTAGATGTTCATCAGGAGATGATTTATTTAAGCTTTAAGCTTTCTATCAGATCCTGTACCATATAATCTTGTGTATACGTGTAAATGTATATGTTGTATACGAAGAGTCAGTAATAAAATATTGTTTTAACCCAGTATATATTTGAGAAAGTGTGGTTCAAATCCATCCATCCATTCCGGAGATATGGTGCAGACTAGGCATTTTTAACACTCTTTGACCTCCTGTGACCTTGACAATAGGAACAAGGCTACCAAAATCTAAACACTTCTTTGCCATCTTACAGTGATATGTCTGTGCAAGTTTGGTTTAAATCCATCTATCTATTCAGGAGATATGGTGCAGACAAGGCATTTTTCAACACTCTTTGAACTCTTGTGACTTGAAAATAGGATCAAGGTCACCAAAATCTAATCAGTTCTTTGCCATCTCCCAGTAATATATCTATGCAAGTTTGGTTTAAATCCACCCATCCATCCAGGAGATATGATGCAGACAAGGCGTTTTCAACACTCTTCAAGTTGACCTCCCGTGACCTTGAAAATGGGGTCAAAGTCATCAAAATCTAATCATTTCTTTGCCATCTCCCAGTGATATATATGTGCCAGTTTAGTAAAAACCCATTAATTCCCTCAGAAGATATGGTGCAGACAAGCTAATTTTGATCATTCTTTGACATCATGTGACCTTGACAATAAGATCATGGTCACCAAAATTTAACCAGTTTTCCCCTTACACAGTGATGTATCCGTGCAAGTTGGGTAAAAATCCATGCGTTCATTCAGAAGATAGAGTGCAGACAAGAAGCTACTCTGACACCGACGCCGACGGGATCCACACCAAAAACAATGTTTTCCATGGTGTGGGGGGGGGGGGGGACATAAGGACTTGCGCATTTTCAAACGATGGTATGTGCATGCATAAGCTTTCTTTAGGACAGTTTTTACAACACACATCCACTTCTCTCGGAAACCATTTATTCTCGGGTAGTTTTCCTAGAAGTGTAATCGATTGATGGAGACCGTACATGACGTATTCAGAATAGCTGAAAGTGGGTAATTCGAATAAAAAGCATAACCTATGTTTGTCTAGCGGCCACTGTATTTAAGACCTTGGCAGCAACTGTAGACCTAGATCGAACGTCGCATTCTCAGGTCCAACACAGTTTGCAATAAACTGCAATAATGTACGAAAACCAAAATCAAATGTGACCTCCTTAAATCAGCATTTACTATTTCCAAACTGACATATGAGGGTGTAAGATTTATTAGTGATAAATATGTAATCAAAATTATGTGTACAATACTGGGGAAGATCAGGGCTTGTATTTCAACGTTTTATAGAGATCTGAAAAAGGGGTAGTCCTACATGGAGCAGGCCCCAAGACCAACCAAAAAAAAAGGACACCTATTCACTGTCCAGGCTGCTTCAATGTAAACATTCACTAAAATATGGATCTGACTTAAACTTAAGATTTTAATAAAACATGATATTAGCCAAATATTTCATGAAAATTAAATTTAAAAAAAAAAGATATGCAAGTGTCAAAGTATTAAAAACAACAATTCTATGAATAAAGGACGACTGAACTCAGAGTGAAAAATAAAATTATGGAAAAAATATAGTTCCAAAAATATTTCAGGTAAACCAAATACAAAACACTTATCTTTTTTATATCATTCAGAAAATTGGCCACAACGTCAGAATAAGTCAGCAATAAGTGCACTTATTCAAGGTATAACTATTTATAACATGACAGAATCTTCTAAAATGGCAGTCTCCACTACCGCCATTTTGAATTTTAAATCTCTTCATATGTGTCTTACTTACATAAAATGTTTGACCAAATTTAATTTGTTCTTCTAGTTCTACAATTTCAATACAATTTATATTTTAGCGAGCGTTTCCTTTAAGAAGAAGAAAAGACGATCATTAGCAGATTTTAATGCCTCAGTCCAGGTAATGTGTCTGCTAGAACTGTACAGAGGCGATGAATTTTGAAAACTACATAAGGTAATAATAAACACTTTTGTAAGCACTAACAATATCAGAAGTCAGCAGCGAGAACGGGGTGAAATGAGGCAAAGAAATGGTTATTGTGGACAGAAAATTAAAACTGAAATGCTTTGACATTTAGTGACAAGATACAGGGTGTTCTTGGTAAAAATAACAGAGTATATGTTTGGCGTAAAACAAATAAGAGACGGTGACTCTGATGCAAAAATAACTTAGAAAGAAACGTTACAACGTCTATTTCATTATAACATGCCCCATCGTTTCAAAAACAAAATTTATAATTGGAATAATATGCAATGCAGAACATCATATTGTATACTTCGTTTGCTCTAAAGTGCGAAAGGGGTTTTACTTATTTTCTCGAAAACGACGAAACTGACATTTAATGTTCTAATGTCCTCATAATTCTCTATCAATACATAACAGAAAACGTAAAATCCAATTTTTGGGGATGTTTTGTGAAACATTTTACATAAACAGAAATGCGAAAAATGAGCCGTTTCACTGAAGGGTGTCGTATGCCTGTCAGAACAGCCAAAATTGTATTGGTAAGCAATAATGTAAACACTTTGTTTTCTTGCAGTTGAGGGCGAATGTGAATGAAATACTACAAATATATTCAACTAGCCGCACGCAAAGCGCACGGTCTTTCTGGTTATGTGATATCATCGTGTAAATAAACAATTAAACTAGTATATAGTTTTGCGAGCAAAACGTGCATTTTCAAAATCTGATAATATAAGGGTGAATCAAGAAGTAGTACATGTAACTAGGGATTCGGAAAAAAGTTAAACTAATTCTCCAAATTTTGATCTAAAGATAGTATATATAGGTCATATACATTTAAACAACAAATTTTCACTCCCTTGTGATTAAGAGATGAAAATGACTCTTTTAAGTCCTTTGTTGTGCAATTCTTTTTATGCTAAATCTTAAATTTCCGACAATATTAGATTTGATAACGTATAGGAAAAAAATAAAAATGAGGAATTCGAAAATCTGAAATCGCTCACCAGTTTTGGGAACGTAATTCCGTCTGCAATAGGGAGCAGACAGGCATACTTTTGAAATTCATTTACGTTTGGTTTTGTGATACACATGAATCATCGTTCAATCGAATAATGCATGTCAAACACTCAAAGTTTAGGATAACCATTAAAAATGTGCATTCGTGAAATAAAATTTTAAAATTAGGGATATCCAATAACTGAAAGACGGACGACTTGTTCTTTGACGTCCTTTATAACAATATTTCAGTCAAATCAGGACGATGGGAGGATGCTAATTAGAGGCTGTATGCAATGGAATCCCGGTTATGCTTAGAAAAAAAAACGCCTCGATTCGGATTCAACCCTGGGACCGTTAGATCAGTATACAGGCCAGCGATTAACCCAGTGCAGAACAAGGGCTCCTCCAATGACTGAACCTAGAATATCAAATAATCTGAAGACTTCAAAGTTAGGGAAAAATGGCTTCCCCACAGCTTTTTACCTGTAGTCGCCTGCCGATGTGGTGGTGTACTCATAGCCCAAGCTGAAGGTGTAACTTTTACACATTTACCGGTGGCTTTGCTGACGTAAGCATCTGGCTGACACACACACATCCCTTTTCTCGGAAACCGTTTATTCCCTGTCAGCTGGCAATATTCGTTTTCTGAGCAAGGTGATCCATTGAGAGTGTCCCAACATGACGTGTTCAGTGTAGCTAAAAATAGTTTTTTTTTAGTAAAAGTATTACCTAGCATCCCATACAAGGACCTTCATACATATGACGCCTCGTTCTCAGGGCCTATAATGTTTGCATCAAAGTGCCGTCATTTTGGGAAACAACAATTTATCCTGTCACCCCTAATATTGGCAATTAATCTGTCCAAACTCTGAAGTAGAAACTTCAAAGGACAAATATTGGTCAAATGATACGTGACTTGTACAAGTCAGGATCAGGCAGTGCGCATTCACCTCCTCTCAGTGCATACATATTTGGCTTTCTAAAACTTCCATCATTCTGATTTATTAGCTAATCTATGTCCGGATCAATGCCCTAACTAGGCAATTATGCAGGCAGATCTTAGCATTATTCACAGCTCGTAAGCTCGTTAGAAAATATCCATCAAATCGGCAGATGGAAATGTGAAGGATTATATATGCAAATGCGTTTTACACAATATTATGAAAACAAACATCCGTTAGTGCTGAAAAATTATACATACAGATTCTTACAATTCATTTCTTTCTTCGTGTTTTTGATATTTTTTTCAGGATGAATGTCGCAGGTTAAATGGTGAGTGAGTGAGTGAACTCGGGTTTAACATCCCACCAACAACGAGGTCATATGGAGACGGGACCTCGGTTTAAAGTCTCATCCGAAAGACCGGAGAAGCGGGGGATCGATCTTGCGATCCCTGGATTGGTAGTCCGGAGTGTTATCCACTACACTACATCCGCTCCTAGGTAAAATGGGTTTTTTATAAGTTGTTTATTTGGCCCTTCATCTGGCACATGTATAGAGAAGAAACAACACCGAAAATGCGTCGGTAGCACAATTTACACATTATATGGAGACCGGTTACACTCTATGATAATTTGCCTTTCCGATGTTATATTTTTAATGAATAAAACGTTTAATAAATAGAGGATTTTAGCGTCAACGTACTTATTTCAAACCTTTGGGGTTTGGCGACACATACTCGTAGGAAGCTTAACAGAGCAAAAAGTTTGTCGCACTAAATTTGGTTTATATTGAGACCGATTTCGGTTATTTAGCGTTAAGGTCGTAACTCAAATACTGATTTAAAGTAAACTTATTAACTTATATCAGATTAAATTTCTAAAGTATTCTAAAACTCAGTCTGACTTGTCATAGTAACATGAATCTTAGAGGAGTTTGGCTTCCTTTCGCTCGGATAACTTTGTCTTTTCGTAGTTCTTGCTCCATCGGTCATCTCCTTCCTGATGTCCTTGTCTGTCTCGTTTCTCGAGACATAGGGGTTGAGATGGCTTAGTGGCCCCGAAAGGGCTGCTCGTTGCTTGCTGAGATCTGCCCATTACCGTTCGTCTTTCAAACTTCGTGTTTTTTCGACACTGAGGAAGTTAAGCACAGAAACACGCGTCTGTTGCACTACATCTGGTAAAGTTCCGTTTAAATTTAAATTGAAACACGGGACCGATATCGATGCCTGTGGACAATTTGTCCCAAAGGATATCATCAACCTTGTTAGTTAGTGTTTCTGTGTTGATTCTGGTTCTTTAGTATTGGGGTCGCTACTAAAATACTGATTTGAAGTATTTTTATTAACTTATATCAGGTAAAATTTTAAAACTAATCTCAAACTAAGACTGACTTGTCATCATGACATGAATCTATGCTGAGTTTGGCTTCCATTCTTTCGGATTAGTTAGACTTTTTATATATCTTGCTGCATCGGTCACTTCAGTCCTGATGCCCTCATCTGTCGCGTTTCTAGAGACAGAGGGGTTGGGTTGTCTCGTCGGGGGACGCACGCGTTCGTGAGTTAATAAGAAGAAGGCGTTTGTTTCCTGATGTCTGCAGGTACTGTGTCTAGTGGGATGCGTCGGTAGGTGTGGATTGTAGAGGACAGCTCGTTGCCTGCCAAGACTGCCTATTGCCGCCTTTCCTTCAAACTTTTGGGGTTCAGCGACACTGAAGAAGCTAAACACAGCAAAAATGTCTGTTGCACTAAATTTGGTATATCAAGACTTATAATTTGAAACCACTGGGTCGATATCGCTGCTGGTGGAAGTTTGTCCCCGAGGAAATTCTGAGCCCAAATTAGTCAATGCATCAGTTTTGATTCTGTTACTTTAGTTGAAATTTAATTTATGTGTTTACCGTGATGATTCATTGACGAGTTAGAGGGTTATCATGCGAACCGAACAACCAACTAAATGTTTTGTACCACTTCAGATACTGAGGGTGAGGTTGGGCCTGTAAAATCGATTTAAGCCCCCCCAGTAATTCATTACTGACCGTTCCAAGGCGGTAGTTCTGTTGTGGTTCTCTGTTGCCTGTTTTTGGTGTCAGAGTTTCTGTGATGTTTTACCTTATTTACCTTATGTATGTTCTTATTATTTTTGGTTCGGTTTGGGTTGCTGAGTGGCCACCTTTTGGGAACAAGCTGCTCACTCGGTTGGTCATATGTTCTCTGTATCTTGATTATTTGTAATCTTAGTTGTTTCCAGCTATGGTTTGAGGGCTGGATTTGGATTTTGATTGTTTCAGTTCATGGTCTTTGCATACTTTTTACTTTTAGTACTGTGATCACTACTTAAATACTGATTTAAAGTAACTTACTCTATTTATAATAGGTAAAACTTTTAAACTACTCTCAAACTAACACTGACTTGTCACAGTGACATGAATTCCCATAAGAAATTAATTTGTGGTTTCCTCGCATATTGTCACACTTTTGCTTGAAATTTACAATAGGTAAAGTGCATGATTTATTGCACTACAAGAGCGAGAAAAAAAATTGCTCAGAAAATTGATAAACTAAAGGACCATCGAAATGTGAAATTTGCTATAATTTTAATGCAAAGGGAAATAGTTCATAATTTTGAAAAATAAATTTTCAATTTCCCTGTTATTCTTACAAACAATTATGAATTATTTCTTATTTTTTCTATCACTCTGGATGTAACGCTTCAGATCTGCTTAGAAATGTGCATCTGCGCACGCGCATATTTGGTGTATCACAAAATATGCTAAAACTGAATAAGATAAGCTAACTCTGTTGTGAAGAGCATCCGATTCAGAATTTTATAGACATTCTCTTGCTGAATGTCTTGCACAACGAAATTTTTATATCATGGCAAAACAGTATCATTGTGTTAGTTACAAGCTGTCTTCCATAATGTAGCGTTTTCACTTTTGCTAAAAATATATGCAGTCACTGTATCTTGATTATCAATTGATTGCCTGATTTAAACAAGAAGTCCAAGAGGCCCTGAATCGCTCACCTTAGCAAAAATGTTTAAGGTCTAATTAGGGTCATATTTTGAACAAACCTGATAGTTGGCAAACATTTCCAAATGGTTCTGAAGAAGAAGATTTTTTAATTTTTTTCTATGTATTGCTATGGAATAAATCCTGGACCCCCTGGGGCAGGGCCATTTTGGACCCTGGGGCCATCATTTGACTAGGCAATGCTAAAAGCTAAATTTCAAGCCTCTGAGCCAAGTGGTTCTGAAGAAGAAAACTTCTGAATATTTTTCTATGTATTTCTATGGTTCAAACACAGGACCTCCAGGGGCGGGACCATTTTTGACCCTGGCACCAATCATTTGAACAAACTTGGTAAGGGACCACTAGGAAATGCATCATACAAAATTTCAAGCATTCTGCACTAAGGGGTTCTGGAGAAGAAGTTTTTTAAGCACATTTTAATTTAGATCCCAAGACTCCCGGCCCCAGGGCCATTTTGGATCCGAGGGCCACCATTTACACAAACTTTGTAGGAGTCCACCATGCAATGCATCATACCAAATTTCAAACATTTGAGCCAAGTGGTTCTGAAGAAGAAGATTTTTTGATAGTTTCCTTTGTATTTCTATGGCTCAGACTCAAAACGCCCTGTCGCAGGGCCATTTTGGACCCTGGGGCCATCATTTGAACAAACTTGATAAAGGACAACATGGCAATGCATCATACCATTTTTCAAGCATCTGAGCCAAGTGGTTCTGAAGAAGAAGATTTTTAATATTTTTCTATGTAATTGTATGGTTCAAATCCATGACCCCCTGGGGCGGAGCCATTTTAGACCCTTGGGTCATCATTTAAACACACTTGATAAAAGTCTACTAGGCAACGCTACCTACCAAATTTCAAGCATCTGAGTCAAGTTTTCTGAAGAAGAAAATTTTTAAAATATTTTTTTATGTATTTCTATGGGTCAAACCATTACTCCCAGTCGCGGGGCCATTTTGGTCCATGGGGCTACCATTTGAACAAACTTGGTAAAGGACTACAAGGCAATGCTACATACCGAATAGTAAGCATCTGAGCCTTGCGGTTCTGAAGTAGAAGATTTTTTAAATATTTTCCTATGTATTTATATGGTTCAAATCTGGGACTCCCTGCCCCGGGGCCATTTTGGACCCTGGGGCCACCATTTGAACAAACTTGGTAGAGGACTATTAGGCAATGTTACATACCAAATTTCAAGCATCTGAGGCAAGCAGTTTTGGTGAAGAAGATTTTTAAGTATGTTTTAGTTTCAAACCCAAGACCCCCTGCCCCAGGGCCATTGTGGACCCTGGGGGCCTCCATTTGAACAAACTTGGTAAAAGACTACTAGTCAATGTCACATACCCAATTTCAAGCATCCTAGCCAAGCAATTCTGGAGTAGAAGATATTTAAGTTTTTTTAGTTTCGAACCCAAGACCCCCTAACCCTGGGCCATTTTGGAACCTGTGGCCACAATTTGATCAAACTTGGTAGGGGACTACTATGAAATGTTACATACCCAATTTCAAGCATCTGAGCCAAGCAATTCTGGTGAAGAAGATTTTTAAGTATTTTTAGTTTCGAAACCATGACCCCTGCCCCAGGGCAATTGTGAACCCTGGGGCCACCATTTAAAACAAACTTGGTAGAGGACCACTAGGCAATGCTACATACCACATTTCAAGCATCTGAGCCAAGCAGTTCTGGAGAAGAAAATTTTTTAGTATTTTTTGTTTGGAACCCAAGACCCCCAGCGCTAGGGCAATTCGGACCCTGGGGCCACCATTTGAACAAACTTGGTAGAGGACAATTAGGCAATGCTACATACCAAATTTCAAGCATCTGAGCCAAGCAGTTCTGCAGAAGCAGGTTTTTAAGTTTCTTTGAAATTGGAACCCTAGACCCCCTGCCTTAGGGCCATTTTGGACCCTGGAGCCACCATTTGAACAAACTTGGTAGAGGACCACTAGGCAATGCTATATACCAAATTTCAAGCATGTGAGCCAAGCAGGAGAAGAAACTTTTTAATTTTTTTTTTAGTTTCAAACCCAAGACCCCCTGCTCCAGGACCATTTTGGACCCTGGGGCCACCATTTGAACAAACTTGGTAGAGGACTACTAGGCAATGCTAAGTTACAAATATCAGAGCCTTTGGTCTAGCGGTTTTAGAGAAGATGTCATTTAAAGCAAACTGTTGACGACGGACGATGCGCGACGCACAACGGACGACGGACACTGAATTATCACAATAGCTCACTCTGAGCCTATGGCTCTGCTGAGCTAGAATGGGGCGTTAACGGTTCACCTTAGCTTCTTACCTATAGTCGCTTCCCGAGTTCGTGGTGTAGTCGCAGCCCGAGTTGACGCTGTAATAGCTACATATTTACCGGTGGCTTTGCTGACGTAGGCACCTGGCTGACACACACATATCCCTTCTCCAGGAAACTGTTTATTCCCTGTTAGTTAGCAAAGTTCGTTTTCTGAGCAGTGTGACTGATTGAGGGAGACCGTACATGACGTGTTCAGAGTAGCTGAAAGGTGGTAATTAGAGTGAAAATCATGTATGCCTAGCGTCCCATACAAAACACATTGCTGAAAAGTATAGACCTAAGTCAGACCCTGGGATTACACAGTTTGTATCAAAACGTTACCCACAACAACGCCCGACCACAAAAAAAATAAGTGCTGAATTATTATTAATATACAGTCTTTAAATTCATTTCTTTCTAAATGTTTTGCATATTTCTCATGATTGCAGGTTATAGGCAAAATGAAGTTTTATCTTCAAATTGTAAATTTGGCCACTCAGGTGGCGTATACATATAGTAAGACTTAGGGTAATACATCTAACAAACCAAACAAACACAATATTTCGGTGGCACTGGATCCATTCGGGATGCGGAAATCCTTTAAAATTGGTAATAAATGGAGAGATAATCATTAACAGTACAATTTTCAATATATTGCTAAGCGCGTTCGCCTTTCAGCCTCTTCAAAGGTTTCAAACCAATAAAAATAGAAACAATAAGCCAAAATATTTACATGTCGAGAAACCTATCTGAACATAAAGAAGATATGCTCCTTAAAACTAAATTGAACAAAATATTCCCCTTATCGGGGACCATGCAGTTCAAATTAGGAAAACAAAATTGCTGACCACGCATAATGTTATGCAGTTGTCTTGCACATACACAAGAGTTAACACAACGCTACAGCAATCAAAGTATAAAACACGGATATGTACAAGTCGAATCTCACTTTGTTGCAGCTTGTGAAACCGTGAAACTGCATTACAACTGATGTAATGTTTGGTTGGTAGTTGTTTGTGTTGGATTAAATGGTCCCCAGAGACGGCGCATTCGTTTAATGACGTTAAACATTGTATGGGAATAGAAACAAAAAAGGAAAAAGGAAATTCTGTTTTTGTTTCTATTCCCATATAACGACCGCAAATACACGGGGGTCATACCAATTTGACTACCTGTGCTTTAGACCGAGTCCGCCAATTACCATATACGCAAAAGTGGCTTTCAACCGAGACAATCTACAGTAGTATCACCTCGGTCGACAGCCATTAACAATAGTACAATTTCCGTTAGTGGTAATGCTTACGATCGTATTCTCGGTCGAAAACCACTTTGTATAAGACAGATTCAGTCGAAAGCATAGGTAGGCAAATTGGCATTACCCCCGTGAAATAGCAGCGCAAAACTTTTGTTCCGGTATTTGTTTTCTATTAAATCATATACATATTTGTACATGACCTTGGTATGTCTTGTCTGGTTGGTTTTACACTTAAATGCCGGTTGAATAAATGTGGTTCGACTAGCGTGACAAAAGAATAATAACGGTCCCTATTATTCTTTAATCAGTTCTATAAGCCTTTATACAGCCTTTATACTGACACATTTTACTCATAAACTGACGATTTTAAATGTATAATAATAATAATTTTTATTTTTTTTTTTAAGAATTTTGTGTTTTCATTTTAAATTTCGAGGATAAACTGCGGGTGACTGGACTTTCAAAATCAATCACTATCAGTTTTAACAAACCTCCAGTTTCTTTTCCTTTTTTTTTTTTTTTTTTCTTTTTTTCTTTTTTTTTCGCATGTTCATCAAATTCTATAAACGATGAATTTAAAATACCTGGACATGTATTAAATTTGTCATTAAGTCAACTTTTACGTATAATTTGTTCTTATTGTCGGAATTGGTGCTTTTTGTAAGACTGTTGTGTGGCCGGTGGTTGTTTTTGTTGGGTTGCACAACTAAGTATCTGATGAACCAGAGCAGAACAAAGGGCGAGGTTTGGTCGATCACAACCATGTTAAGCCCCACCCCTACCCGTCCCTAGTAATTTCATTACTGGCCGTCCCAAGGCGGCAGTTCTGGTTTGGTTCTTCCTGGTTGTTTTATGTGTTGCTAGTTACTATGTCTGTTATTAATGTCATGTTTGTGTTGCTCAGGCTAGCCCGCTGACCACCTACATGTGAAATGGCTGTTCACATGGCTGCCGCCGGTGTTGTTTTGGTGGTGACTAATTTTGTGTTGTCTCATTCCCACAGGCTCTCTTTGGTTGGATCTGGGATTAACTTGTGTCAGCTCCATACAATTTTCCTCCTTTCGTCTATTCTTACTTGTTAGTAGCAGGCCATAGTGGTAGTCGCGGTCGTGAGTCTAGCCAAGTATTCTAAGCTCTGGAGCCATATTTATAAAATGACTTAAGTGGTTGCTATGCTGTTGCTAAGGGTAAATTTCTGTGAAGGAGATTCATAGTTGTAGGGAATCTCCTTCATAGAAATTTTGCCTTAGCTACTACATAGCAACCACTTAAGTCGTTTTATAAATACGGCCCCTGATGTCCAACCTGATTTAAGAGACCACCTGTATTAAGCGACTCCCTTAGGGTGGTCGCTTAATTCAGCTTTGATTGTATCTCATTTAAAAGATTTGACCATATATGGACATGGCGGTCGTTTTGAACACAAGAATTCGACCATTTGAACAACATGTTCCCCCAACCCATTCAGGCTCCATATGTAATTTGGTTCCAATCCGTCTAGCCGTTATGTAGAAGCCGGCATGTGATGTAAGGTTTTAGTTAATCATTTTTTTAAAACTGGAGGTACCAGCGCTGCAACGAACCTACAACGTGTAGCTTAAAAAGTAATGTGTAGTGTGATCTTCTACTTTGAATTACCTGTTGTGCGGAAATAGATCACTTTACTTCTGGCTCCATCAATAGCTTTGAATGTTGTCGACATCTGGACAAATACAGCATATTGCGTACATGGTTTCAGGGACACGAGGAAGTCGTAGTTCACTTCAACCAATGTATCTTGAACGACGTCAACGGTCACGGTCATCCATCTGAAACGAGAAAGTTTAATTAGGTTGGTGTATTGTAAAATTGGCTCTAAGGTTATGGACGAAAAAAGAAAACTCCAATCAGCCTGTACCTCTGCACGAACTTCAGTTTATAGACTCCATAGGATTCAGTCAATGAACTTGATATTTATGTCAGTCCTAGATCATTTATCAGTTACTAGCTGAATATGAATGAATGTTTGAAAGAACAAAATGAATTCCTCTAATACGTGAACAAAACATGAACGCTCTGCAATATCAGATAGTTTTTGTTGTAATTATTTTATTTTTCATTTTTTTCATTTTCTTTGTTTGGGTTTTACAGCCATTTCAATGATAGTTCAATTATGTTCAGTCTATTTTTAAGCAGAGGCAAGCGAAAGCCGGAGCTTCCGGGAAAACCCACCTGGACTCTTGTAAGCAGAGCTTGGCTTTCCCACATGTTGCAATTTTTGAGCATATTATTTCACTTATGTTGTCGGTTCCTCGTTACAACTGTCTTGGCATGACGGCAAATTGTTATAATTCCAACAGCCTCTCTTTGGCACAAGTTCCGAACAAATGATTGACTGAAAGCATCTGTAGAGAGGCGTATATACATCGATAAATCCTGTTGGCGTTGTATCCATACGCGGCATTCCCTTCGGACGAAGTTTTCTCCACTTTTTTTCCGTAGCGAATCGGCAAATTTACATTTTCTAATTGTAATTCAGATGGAAGAACAAACTTTGTCTTGAGACGGGCCAAAACAAGCGCGTGTATGAGGTTATTTATGACGTTACGTAAGTTTTATAACAAACGTCATCTGGTAACGTTTACACAAAGGCGGCGCCCTCGACAGTGTTTTTGGTTGAATCATTGACTATTTTTCGGTGTTTCCGACTTTTCATGCAAGGAAATAGGTTACAACGAAAACGTAGGAAAAACGTTTTTAAATTAAAACAGAGTTTGTAATTTCAAAAGGAATTATGCTTGGAAAGCTAATGTCTCTGATTTTATCAAACGCTGTTCACCATAGCCCTCCAATGTACATGTACGAGGGAGATTAAAAAATAAATGCAAATGTGTAAATATCTCACAAAGCTTTAGTAGTACGAAACTTGCGCTAAAATCTATGAAAACATAGATTATTTGGCTAAAAATGGTATCTACAACTTACCAGTAGCTTTTATGTGAAATACACAGGGTCTAGGGTTTTAGGCTAAGCAGTCGGTTTGACTATATTGTCTGTAAACAGAACTCAAAAATGGCATCTAATTCAGTATCGGATTTCGCAGAAAAGATTTTTGGAGTAAAATGTTGAACTTACATTCAAATATGTCAAATAAAACATAGAATTATTATACGTTTTACATGCATTTATATTGTCTGTTCATATTGGTATTTACTGACATCAAAGAAATTAGATTGTTTCAAAACCTTATGAAATAAAAGGAGTCGAAATTGGTATACCAGCCACGAAAATGTCTTTGAAAGCCCGTCAAGAGTAGGTTTGCGCGGCTATGTACACATTATACTCTGTTTCAAATTTTGGTTTCATTTAATATGGTCTATCTGCATTTCAAACGACAGAGTATATTATCTGAAACCTATGAACATCACCATTCCATCGCTAAATAAAAAAATGCATTCGTATTGTATGGTGACGTCACAAACAGTCACCATAGTGACCAGCAGCAATCAAATTTCTTCAATTTTTTATCTGCACATCAAGACTAAATAAGGGTATGCCATTTACAATTTAGATGTTTTATATTTGATAATTAGTCATATATATCAGAACTACAGCGCTTAGTTTTGATGCTTAGAAAAAGATCATTTTACTTAGGAAGAAAAAATAGCCAGTGGTCTAAGAGTGGACAGTTCTTGAGGACTGTTTTTCGATGAAAAGCACATATTATGCAAAAGTGTTGTACATGTACATCACTTTAAAGGTCTGATATTGGTCTTTCATTTCATGTACGACATATAATGTTATTGTGCATGTTGACAAAGTTATTAAAAAAGCTATTTATATTATATATTGAATCCCCCTCGTAGTAAGCCGATGGACAATGCAGCCAAAGAAAACGTTACGGATGAACGAAGTTGGAATTGTAAGAAATGAATTTCCTTTTTTTATGGATGTTTTTGGATGTAAACGCCGGCAACTACCTCAAAATTTAACATAAAGCCCTTCGGACTTTATTTAGTTTGTGAGTGATTTGCCATCGTTTACACATCGATGAAATCCCAAAAAAGGAAAATCATTCCTAGGAGAAAATAAGCATCTACTCACGAATCATTGGAACAAGCATCTCTGCCTTGGCATATGGATACGTTCCTAACAGGCCTGTAAATAAAATAGGAAGGTAATTATTTAAAATGAATGTATTGAGTATATTTTTCAAGCAGGCAATTCTGCTTTTCCCTGCCTCCCGTCTCAATGGTAGCCAATCCTTAAATCACAAGTCATTTATTACCTGGTGGGACAGGTAGAGGGGCCGGGTACATTCGGTTTATTATGCATCATAAAATATTAAGGCGTACAGAGTGTCAAACGGCAGTTTTGTCCGCACTTACTGACGTCGCGATTGCGTGATGACGTAACTTCACCAATCGAAAGATGATAGCACAGCCAAAGTCAGTATGTAGCAATTCATCTTCAGATATCGCTTCTAAAGGCACTATCTGATATCATGCGCGCAAGCGTATTTCAAAATGATATGATATTACATTTTGTACTCATACCTAGTTCCCTGTTTTCAGGTAGAATTTCGCAGCAGATGCATGATAAAACCTAATGATTTTAGATAAAGTATAATTAGGTGATAACTGTACCCGTATTCAAATTTGTCATTTGGGGAGGTAAATCTTCGTTTTTATGGTCGGAAAATTCGTTTTACGGCGACGCGCTAGCGGAGCCGTAAAACGCAATCTGCGACCCTTAAAACCGATGATTTATCTCCTCAAATGACAATTTTAAATATAGTTATCTCCATTCTAATGAACTTTTTCACATTTTCGCCTTTCAAAGTGTGCTTCTTTGCACCCATTGCAAGCGCTTTCAGCAGCGTAAAACCAAACGTCAGCCAATGAGAAGCGACGTTTTATAATGACGTCGGATTTGCGACAGTATATCGTAGAATATACTGTCGCAAATTTTTGACGTTATCCAATCAGACGTCGCGTTATATTCATAAGTGCATTAGAATGCAAAATATATTACACAACATGTACAAAGACCACTTACGCTTCTTTATAATTCAATGTGTAGTTTATTACTGGCTTCATATCAGGTGGTAGCTGTAATGCTTTCCATCCAGTGATAGCAATGTGAGCGGCTGCACGAAAAACCTTTAAATCTATCTCTGGCATTGAACCTAGACGAAATAGTGTTAAAATATTATGAAGGTTACACAAACTTAAAACAATCATCGCTCCGCAGCGCAGCACATACAATGGGTAAAACGAAGGGCAATTTACACTCACAGGACTTCCAGTTGGCTCTGTCTTTATTAGCCGAAACTACGTAGTCTGACCCATGTTCCTTCTTATGAATGTATTCTCTGCTCTTGAAGGAACTCTTTCAGATTTTAATTTTACCTCACTGCAGCTGGTGTTGTGCCGTGTGGCGGCCATAAAACGTCTCCCCGTACATCATCCATAGTGCAGATTATATTTTCTTTTCGTCCTTTGAGAACAGAGGATATATTCTGAGAAATCTGAAATTTTAGATTGGTTTACTCATATTCTAAGCCATCATTTTATATATTATTTGGACCTTTTTTGATACTAATCAGTCTTTGAATCGGCTGTCCAATTGAGATTATGAAATTAAAGTATGCTCTTCTCTGGTTTCGTCATCAGATATTGTCAGGGTCACTGAAGAGGCTTTATTAGCCGAAACTACGTAGTCTGACCCATGTTCCTTCTTATGAATGTATTCTCTGCTCTTGAAGGAACTCTTTCAGATTTTAATTTTACCTCACTGCAGCTGGTGTTGTGCCGTGTGGCGGCCGTAAAACGTCTCCCCGTACATCATCCATAGTGCAGATTATATTTTCTTTTCGTCCTTTGAGATCAGAGGATATATTCTGAGAAATCTGAAATTTTAGATTGGTTTACTCATATTCTAAGCCATCATTTTATATATTATTTGGACCTTTTTTGATACTAATCAGTCTTTGAATCGGCTGTCCAATTGAGATTATGAAATTAAAGTATGCTCTTCTCTGGTTTCGTCACCAGATATTGTCAGGGTCACTGAAGAGGCTTTATTAGCCGAAACTACGTAGTCTGACCCATGTTCCTTCTTATGAATGTATTCTCTGCTCTTGAAGGAACTCTTTCAGATTTTAATTTTAATACGTTTTTAAATATAAATATATCTGCAACAAATTTAGCGCGACAAACGTGCATCTCTGTACAACTTTTTCGGTCTCGCTAAACCATAAATGTTTGAAAGTGAAACCAGATGATGAGTTGGTCTCGGCAGGCAACGTAGCCACACTTACTGATGTAATCAGCGAAGCTGAGTAGACTTGTTCCTTCCCTTAGACACTTTAGCCGCTAGAGGGCTTCAAGTTCAAAGACAAGTAACGGGTACGACCATCTTAAGTAGAGTTTCCTACTCTTAGCTTTGTGCCTGCGTGAAACATTTAAACTGCAACGATGAGAAATGGAATAATACTGATTTTATTTATGGAAAAAATATCAGTAACAATATTAGATATATGTAACTTCAAATTAGTATTCAAATACACGCTGAAGCAAAATAGATAAATATTTGGGGCAGTGATTCATCAAGGAGTCAACAAGCTCAAGTATATCCCAGCGGTGTGAGCTTACAGTAGACATGGTACGTCAGCAATGGCGGTACCCGTTACTTGTCCCTGTTACATGTCAGGGGCAGACAACCCAGTCTACGAAGTTGAGCAGCTGCAACCATCTGGTAAATAGAGGACATTACATGAGTGTTCATGTATTATTGAATTTATTAACCGAGTTGGGGAAAAATATAAGATGCGAGGCTATGCCGAGCATCTTATCGGTTTCCCCAACGATTTTAATAGATTCAATAATACAGGTGCACGAATGCAAGACACTATTTATCATATGACACTAATATCGCATTTTATTAGCCAGTTTTGCACTGAAACGTCACGATTTCGCCTTTAGAAAATGCGACGTTTTAATGGACATCAACGCATAACGTTACGATGTAACCCGCTAGTGGATTATCGTTTTTAATGCATGGCTTTATTACACTCTCAGATGCGACGTCATATGATAAAAGACATCCATGTAGCACCGGCAGTCCCGCATCGAGCCACCTTAACCTCAATGGCCCCGAGAAAGGCGACAGACAAGAGCATCAGAAAGAGATGTCCGGAGCAGATTACAGTAAAAACTCAAAAAATTGGAACATCCAAAACATTTACACAGTTGCCCCAAAGTGAAACAGTCCTGTTTCACAATGCAGAAGTGCCTCCTTTAGCTGCAGATAGAATGACGAACGGTGCAGACACTGATCAGCGTGCTCCGTTATGAGCAGTCTGATTTGGGTCTGCACTTCCTGCTCAGATCTACCTGTCCGAATACTTAGAAATTTTACGGCACATTCGTTACATGCAGATAATCGTTGTCTACATAACCGTGGAACTTTGAATCCTAGTTTAGACAGGATACGTGGGATTTCGCGGGCAGTCCTGAGACGGTACAGACCGAAAAACGAACGCGGCTACCCTCCTAACAGGGCAAAAATGTCAACGGGACCCAAATGAACCATAACCCATATAACTATGAAAAATGGATCTATCTTATCTGGAACCCAGTAGTCACCCACTTAATTGTCAATCATTTCCCAGGGGTCTCACAACGCCAAGACCGTGTATTTAAACGCCGAATCAACTCTCTAACGTTGACGCAACGTTGATATAGTACTGCCTCAGCCGGATGAGACCACTGAGTTGCCAGTGCACGATATGCAGATAAGTCTTGTGGTTTCTTATAGGAAGTATCAATCAGAAAATATACAATCATATATCAACTTAAAACAGGGCGAGCATTTGGTTTAAACAATATCTATACTGAACAAAAAAGATACGTTACATATAAATTCAGATCATTTTTTCCGGAAATACTTCTGTCAAATTTCAAAGTTGAAACAAGGCAAAAAAGCTTAGCAGGTATTTACTACATGTACAAATGTCAACAGATGCTCTTACACTATCAAAAAGTTTTAATTTGATTTTAAATTAATGGAATCCGTTGAGGTCGAAAATTTAAGCCTTAATGTATAAAACGTTTTTTTTTTTTTTGTTCAGATTTTTTCAGAAAAACTATCACACACAAATATACAGAATCAATTATCAGGATTTGGTCGGAAGCTCTAGGCTTGTAAAGTCCATTTCCCGAGCGAGCATTTCACGTTGCTATTCCTCGAACTCCTCCGTATGCAAACTAATTGAGCCGCGACGCGAGAAAACCAACAGTGTGGTTGTGCGCACAGCGCAGACTCAGATCAGCCTGGGCATCCGCCCAGTCTGATCAGAGTCTTCGCTGTCCGCATGGAGGTAGCTTAAACCCTTAGCTACCCTTTAAGCGCTAAGTGCAGACTCTGATCAGACTAGGTAGATGCCCAGGCTGATCTGAGTCTGCGATGGGCGTACAACCACATTGTTGGTTTTCTCGTGTCGCGGCTAAATTTATTCTGAAGTCAGCACATCTCAGTAGATACAAAAGGTCTACACCACGTTGAAACAACATCGACTCAACTTTAGGCTTTTTTTTTCGTTAAAATGGCGTGAATCTATACAGATGAGCCTATACAACAAAGGAGTATATGAGCCGCGACAGGACAAAACCAACAAAAGGCATGTGCGCTCAGTGAAGATTCGGATCATCCTGGGCATCCGCTCAGTCTAATCAGGGTCTTCCCTATCCGCATGGAGCAAGCCAAGAGGCTTAGCTACACTTTAAAAACAAAGCTAAGACTCTGGTCAGACTGGGCGGATGTCCAGGCTGATCTGGGTCGTTGCTGGGCGCACATGCCGCAATGTTGGTTTTCTCATGTTGCGGCTCAAATGATATAGCAACTTACCACACGCTGTCATTAGTGATATTCCCGCAGACAGAGCACATCTACCCGCCCCTGTTGCTGCTACCCTGAACAAGTACAGTTCACAGGCAATCAGTTTGCCTATGATAACATATGTCTTCTGTGTAGTTCTGTTATAAGCCATAGTCTCTAAAACCGGGGCATGAAGGTCCTCGGGACGGTAGTCATAGTAAACGGTGTATGTCTGAAGTGCATAGGACATATCTCTACATGCATACCTTAACCATAGCAAAATAATCGATATGTATTTTCTTCCACAATATCAAATTTTGACAGGCGCTCAGCTCATATAAAAACTTCTGTCTTTAATCACCACCATCTCTGCATTGCACCGGACGGCGCTTCTATTGCGCTTCGAAAATTTTGGTCAAAGCGCCATGAATCGTAGCAGAAGCTGCAAAAGCGCTGTAGAAGCTTCTAGGTCGCGGTGAGCGTAAGCGAAAGCGTAGTAACTGCGCAGCAAGATACTCATGAACGATACAGTATCAAGGCAGCAGCGCGAGCAACGCAGCAGCAGTGTAGTGGAATATCGCCGACATCGCCATGGAGATTCGTTCGCGACCTAGCTAAGCTTCTGCTACGCTCTTTGTGCGCCCGTAGCGCTGTATATGCTCTTGTAGCGATCATAGCGCATCCGCTGAGACTCTAGATATTATGAGCATCCCAACCATGACGTTTATGTTGCGCTTTTGGTGCTTTGTCTCCGTTTCCTCAGACATTATGCTACGCTCATGGTGACAAAACTAGGCTCATGGTGATTGTCGCTGCGCTACTGCCGATCCGGATGTGAAAACGCCGCTTTTCCACGGTTATCGTCATTATTTGCTCGCGCTCGAAACGTTTCACAACCCGATTCTCACGTTTCATTCAAGATGCCACCCCACCTAAATCAGAACGCGAAATCCAAGGGCTGGGTAGACTACTTTCACCCAGCCTGGATGACAGGACAGAGTATCCCAACTCCTGCTCCCCAAGCTATCGGCTCTGAGCGGAGCCAGACCCACACCCTCCAGAACGCCGAGCAAGGCCCCAATCGAGCCTGAACAGCAAGACGAACAAGCCGAGCTGTATGAGTTGATGGTTGCCAGCTAGATCATAGCCACTGTTATTTTTACATTATGTGCGAAAACTGGTGGTCAACTCCTGCTGAACCCCTATCCCCCAAACCCCCGATTTATGAAGAAGGGGCTTGAATGCGCAACACAATCGAAGCATAAGCGCAACTCCGGCACTTAGCATAGTCGCAACTGCAACATCGTTGGCGCAGATGAAGCTTACATGAAGCTTAGAACAGTCACCAGAAATGTTTTGCCAAACCAGTTTTTGGCAAACTCACCTTGTAATTTTACTTGACTAAGACACCTCATATGACTTGTGTTATATGAAATAGAGGTTTCTAAGTAAATCCTGTACCTTCTGGTACAAAAATAATAAGAGGTCTAAAAATTATTTAGCAAAAAAGGTCAAAATCCCCATGGGGTTTTTGAAAACCCCGTGGGGAATAAAAATCCCCATGGGGAATTATGACCCTCCCAATGGGGAATATTCCCCATATTTTTTCAAGGGGAAAAATTCCCCATGGGTAAATGTAATGAAGAAATATTTATTTAATATTCACACTTAGAATATCAACAAAGACAAATATTAAACCTGCTACCCAATATTAGCCACCCAGCCAAACCTTGATATTTTCCCCATGGGGTTTTGTCCCCGCGGGAAAATTTTGGACAAAATTCCCCATGGGGTTTTTCAAGAAATTTAAATCCACAAATTTGTCAAATTTTAAAGTTGACATGGATTTTTTATCTTAAATAATTCGTTATGGATTGATTTCTGATTATTTTGTTAAAATCAAAATTTTCCCGCAGGGAAATTTCCCCATGGGGAAAAAAAGTATGTTGAATATTTTTCCCATGGGGAAAAATTCAATGGTATTCTGAAAAAATATAAGTTTCACAGTTAATTAATAAATGAATGAAACAGTTCAGTTTGAATATATCTGTATTAAGTTTAAAAGTAAAAAAATAATAATCAAAACAAATTGACATTATCCCCATGGGGATTTTTGGGCATGGGTTTTTTTCTCATGGGGAATTTTTTCCCATGAGTAAAATTTCCCATGGGTCCCTAAAGATTTTGGTGAATATTCCTGTCTTTGCTAAAAAATGTTTGTCCTGAAAATTATGTGTGATGTTAATCTTATGTATATTTAGTTTAAGTATTAAGTTTAAACGTAAAAAAATAACATAGCAAAAATTGAGATTTTCCCCATGGGGATTTTAGGCCGTGGGGATTTTTTTCTCATGGGGCATTTTTCCAGCAGGTAAATTTTCCCATTGGTTCACCAAGTCCTAATAGTTTGTCCTGAAGATGTATAATTTTCTAAATTGTGTTGCTAGCGCTCATTGGAACTGACTCCATGAGTTCCCAGCATATATTTTTTAGGGTAGAAATTATGTTGAAAAATAAACAATGTCTCTGCAACCCAATTTTTTTCTTTTGTATAAATTGGCTTTTGGGGATCTTCAGCATTCTATAATTGGCTGTCCAAGCCTACCATCTTAGAGTGGAAGTCATCATCCCTGCTGTTCCTTGTGACTTTCCCTGTAGGTGTGGTGTAGTTACTAAATGTGACTACTGCATAATTATGTAATATTTGAGCCCCGCCACAAGAAACCTACTTTCAGAGTTCTGACTTGTGTAGAAGTTTTGGTAATTGGTTACTTACTTATGGCTTGTTTTATTGATTTAAAGTCAATTCAGAGCAATAACTCAAGCACTACTGAGGCCAGTCTGATGAGACTCACGTGCATCAGCAGGTTATAGTGATATATAATTATTTTAAGTTTCACAAAATTCTGTTTAGTGGTTAATTTGTTATGGCTCCGGACGACCATACGGACGGGAGGATGGAGGGAAGGGCGGACGGACAGACAAACGGACATGGGGAAAGCTATATCCCTCCGCCTTCGGCGGGGGATAATGAACTAAATACCGTTTAGGCATACCATTCAACTTTTCCATCTGCAGCGTTTTTTTGTGGTCAATGTGAATGGAACCAAATATGAAAAATTAAACTAATTGTCATTTCTTACCAAAGCCTTACAAATTCTGAAAATAAAATGATTTAATAAAAGCATTTGGGTTGGAGTATTATTTGGGTTGGAGTATTTTATTTTTTATTTTCTTGTATCGGTTTTTTTTTTTTTTTTTTTTGGAAACTTTCCGTCAGGGTAATATGAGACTAATTGACGCTGTATGGATAAATAAAGGCTAAAATAGCCAAAATAAATACCTTCCTTTCTAAATCTAAATCTTATTTTCGCAAAAGAAGCATTCCTTTGTTGAAAAAAAAAATGCAGAAAGAAGTTTCCTTTCGCACCGTAACAACCCGCAATGACGCTGAAATTACAGTTGCGGCTATACTCTATTTGATAAGAGTTACAATTATTGTACTTCAAATCTCTTTCCCGTTTCGATTCACAGGTAAAGCAAGTGGCCAAGTGCATTGGGTGTGTGTGTGTAAGCCCAGCGCTGACTCCGATCAGCCTGGGCATCTTTGCTGTTCGCATGAAGGTAGCTTAGACCCTTATCTACCCTTTAAGCGCTTAGGAAATACTCTGCTAAGACTAGGCAGATGCCCAGGCTGATCTGAGTCTGCGCTGGGCGCACAACCACTTCGTTGATTTTCTCGTGTCGCGGCTCAGTCTAGTCCAACAAGTTAGACGTCTGTATGCACTCATTTATATTTTACCTTTTACAGTTGTGCATGCGTTCCGAAGAATACACCTGCTCATAATGCTGTAGCAGTATATATAGGAAGAAAGAAAGTTTTTTCGTAATCTTATCTATCTTTATATATGACATTGACGAAATCGGTCAACCGAGAATTGGAGGTTACAGAGAATTCCCTTTAATAATCAGGGCATAGTTTAAAACATGGAGTAATTTGGAGTGCAATCTACAATTTGCTCTATGAGCCTTAAATGGTGCTCTTACATAAAAGAATTTGCTTCCTCGGAGGGGGAAAATTGTTTCTTTTAAGACAAGCATTCCTATGGAGGAGAGTCTCTATGCGTGTCCATTTCACTGAATGGAGGAGTGAAATGGACAGGCAGGGAGACTCTCCTCCACTCTATTCCATTGATAGGGATGATAGTCTTATAAGAAACAATTTTCTCCCTCCGAGGAAGCAAATTCTTTTATGAAAGAGCACAATTCAGAGCTCAAAGAGCAAATTGTTGTAGACAACAGAATGTACATTATCTCATGCATTCTATTCCATTCCATTCTAATCCATTTCATTCTAAGGTTTAAACAATGCACACCGTAAAAACGTCCTACTTGCAACACTGATAAATGGAGATTATTACATGTTATTTATTTATATTTTTTTTTCGTTATCACCTGTTTCTCAGCCCGAGTTCCAGTATCGGGCCGAGGGCTTTCCCGAGGTCCGATATTGGCAGAGGGCTGGGAAATAGGATGATAACAAAAACATGCTATTATCTGTTTATCATCATATAGATTCTAGCTAGAAAAATAACATGTACAGAAACAATTACAGTTGTGGAAACTTGCTACTGCTGAAGCCGGGCCGCGTAGCGCAGTCGGTAGCACGTCCGACTCAAGAGCCAGAGGTCCCAGGTTCGATACCCTGTCCAGCCATATGCTTTCGTTTCTCCTTCTGCTGATTCAAGAAAGGCAGTTGTCAGTTTATAGCGAAAGTATGTGCACGTAGTACTGGCAAGCCGCTAAGGGGGTCTAAGCCTGCCCAGGAATAGTGTGGTTAGGGTAACTGACCGTCCCGACTTGACCATAGCAGTTTACCGTGGACGTAGAGCAACCAAACGACATCAACAATGCTACTTCTGAAAGCCTAGGCCTCATAGGGAATCTAGAAAATACAACAGCAGCGGCATCCGAGTGTGATTGTAATATTCACTCATGAAAAGAGTCAACATCTGACGATAATTATCTAACGAAACGAGGCAGGCTGATAAGTGTTAGACAGGCCCGGATACTAGTGGGGCTCTGGATGACTGATAACTGGCGGGGCTGAGAGGTGCCGAGAGCCGAGATATATTTGGGAAGTGGGAGGGGAAGGTTTTACTGATTCCATTGTAGAACTTTGAAAATATTTGAGGGTCACTGAAGAGGCCTAATTGGCCGAAGCTAGCTAGTCCGGCCCAGAAAACTTGTACACTCGACAGTTTTCAGTTCTTTGGTGTGATCCTTGCTTCCAAGGGATAACCCTTTCATAGAACATATTGTTTGGGCGGAGGTGAGGCTTGAAAATATATGACATAATAAGGGATCCATTTGATGAGAGTTTTTGGTGTCTTTTTGCGTGTTTTTGATGTCTTTAGAATCGCCACACCGAGGCGATTCTAATGAGATCTCACAACATATATTTTAATCTTACCGGGTCCAGGTGGCGGGACTGAAGCCCCAGAGCCCAACCCCTGGATCCGGGGCTGGTTAGCAAAATAATACAGCATCATTGCGCCAGCTGAAATGTTTTCCGGCCATCCAATCTTGTAGCGGTTGCCGTTTTGATGTGAAACAAAACATTCAGCCATTTCATATTAATTTTGACACCAACGTGTTCCTTGTGATCTAGTTAAGACAAGAATTCCTCGGAATGCTATGTCGCGCCTGCATTGCACTTCCACAGAAGCAGAGGTTATGGCCCACTGATCTCCCTTGCAATATTTCAACGGAATATACCAAGAGGTTCTGGAATAGAAGCTGACTTTGTTGTTTTTGCCATATTTAGTAATGGTGGTCATCTTGGATTCTCGACCTAGCTGAATTTACCATTTTGACGTGTTGCAGTCTGGACATACTCGGTATGAAATTGGAGAACTATGGGTGCAGTGGTTTTGGAAAAAATAAGTTAAATAGACTTTAACGCCAGGGTTAAAGTAAATGTGAACGTTTTAGTTGCAATGATGGCCATCTTAGATTCTCACCCTGGCTGAATTTTACCATTCTGAAGTGCTGCAGTCTGATTATGCTTCATATGAAATTTGAGAACCATGGCTGTCATGGTTTTGGAGAAAATAATTAAATAGACTTCAATGCCAGGGTTAACGTAAATGTGAACGGAAATTTGTTGCAATGGCGGACATCTTGGATTCTCGACCTGGCTAAATTTTATCGTCCTGAAGTGTTGCGGTCTGGTCATGTTTTATATAAAATTTGAGAACCATTGGTGCAGTGGTTTTGGAGACATTAGATAGATTTTAACGCTAGGGTTAACGTAAATTTTAACGCCAGGTAACGTAAATGTGAACGGAATGACTGGCGGACGGACGGAATGACGGACGGGCGGAAACCCGGAAACCTATATCCCATCTTCCTAAAGCAGGTGCGACAAAATTCAGTGGTCAAACTTTATGTTTATGATGGATTTTAATAGAGATATAATCTCTGAAAGGATGGGATTTTTTTCTGTTTTGTTCAGTTCAGTTCAGTTCAATTCTCTTTTCGACGTTACCCAAGTGGCTCAACGGTACGTAGCCATAGTCGCACACACTTGGCGCCGTATGTCCGTCCACATCGCACTCAGCATTTTAACGTCGAAGTATCTCACGCGATGTCCTGGGTGTTTCTAACGGGTTGATAAAGTTATCAGACCAGAAAAAAAAAACCTTTATAGTACCAGTGGGCAGGATAAAGACGCTGGAAGCTCAGGTTTCTCAAACATGCAGATTGCTTCTAAGGTAGTCTAAATTTTTGTATCTGTGTGATAAATCTGATTTTGAGACATGGCCACGTGAGACATTTTTAGCCTCTAAGTTCATTATCTATCTATCTATCGATTGCTTCTAAGGATTTACTTAGAAACCTCTATTTCATATAACACAAGTCATATGAGGTCTCTTAGTCAAGTAAAATTACAAGGTGAGTTTGCCAAAAACTGGTTTGGCAAAAATTTTCTGGTGACTGTTTTAGCCTGAAATCCTTTGCCGAAGTGGCAGCGTAGTAGAAGCACCCTTGGAGGCCCCAAACGTGGCAGAAGCGCAACTACACCACGGCAGCATCGTGACTAGCGTGGCAAGATCGTACTCGAAGTATACTGGAAGCGTTCTGTAAGCGCACAAGTCCCATGCTTTGGCAAATGCCGACGCTTCTGCGGCGCTTTCGAATATTTTGAAGAATCGCATTGTTCGCCATGAGCGCATTCACACGTCATTCATTGGAATGTAGGTAAAATTAGCAACAAGACATTTCAGCTTAAAACTAATAATTCAACTTTAAACTATACTTTTATTTTGGTCCTTTTTATGTAGCCCTTGCAAGAATAATTCGCTTATGTCAATTATAAACAGTAACTTCACTTCAGGAACTGACTGAATCAGATCCCAAACCCTATCCCAAACATCAAAGGGAAAGATTGACAAAGACATCCCAACAAACAATAAATTACAAGTGAAAAGCCGAGTCAGCAGCTCTTTCCCAAATCGGTGGCAACTCAGCTATCTTTATTGAACTAAATAATTTAGACCAACAGAAGGGTTACAACAGACTAAGCAAATTATACGAAAAACATTTAACAATTGCGATTTTGAAGAAGAGCCATGATCGCCATGAGCGCAGTCAAAGCGTCATCCAATCAAACGTCATCCGACTTGCTTGGATCCATTTTCTTCATTTAAAGTTGGGCTTTCGTGGCCTAGTGGGTAAGAGCGCTGAAAGCCGATCGTTAACCAGAGGGTGTTAAAACCGGCGCTACCGAGGAGAAACACGCCATACCTTCCGTAGGCAGAACTTGGCTTTCTCACATGAGCGCAGCCGAGGTTTGAACACACAGCGGTGAGAGACCTAATGCTTAAGAGTCAGCGTTCTTACCCACTAGGCCACGAAAGGCCAACTTTAAATAAAGAAAATGGATCCAAGCAAGTCGGATGGATGACGTATGATTGGATGATGCTTTGACTGCGCTCATGGCGATCATGGCTCTTCTTCAAAATATTCGAAATCGCCACAGAAGCGTCGGCATTTGCCTAAAACTTGGGACTTTTGCGCTTCCAGTACACTTCCAATTCGATCTTGCTAAGCCAGATACGATGTTGCCACGGTGTATCTTCAGTCACGCTTGAGGCCCGATTCAACAGCCTTCAAGGCGACTCCACTACGCTGCTACTAAGGCAAGGAACTCAAGCTACATTTCATCTACGCTTACGGCGATGCATTGGCGATAGTGCTTCGACCTAAGTGCCGGAGCTGCGATTGTGTTGCGCTTTCAAACCGATTTTATGACAATCGGCGAGAAATTGGGGTTCAGCAGCAGCTGTCCATTAGAATTCGAACAAGATGGATAATAAAATAATTCCAGTGTCTATGTGTTAACTGGCAATCATGAACCTGTGATTTCATAAAGCTCGTCTTGTCATTCTTGCTGTTCAGGCTCAGTTGGGGCTTCTGCTCGGCGTTCTGGAGGGCGCGGGTCTGGATCATAGTGGAGAACACGAGCCTGGGGAGCAGGACCTGGGATACCGTCCCCTGCGGTCCAGGCTGAATGAAACAAGACTCCTGACCAAGCCTGGGTGTGAATTTCGCCTTCTGTTTTTGACGGAGTGGTATCCTGAATGAAACGTAAGAATCAAGTTGTGAAACGTTTTGAGCGCCAGCAAACAATGACGATAGCCGTGAAAATCTGGCATTTTCATACCCAGATCTGCACAGGAGCAGAGAAATTGCAGCATAAGTGCCAAGAGCGCAGCGGAAGGAAGCGTACAGAGCGCAATGGGACTCAAACAGCCTAGCAGACGTTCAGCTGGGTCGGAGACGAACCTTCAAGTCGCTTTCAGCGAGATGCCACTGGGATGGAGATGCATTGCACTCGCTGCTGACTCGATACTGCTGCGTTCATGAATTTCTCTCTTAATGCGATTTCGTTGCGTTTTGTGTACACGGCGATTCTTCTACGTATTTTTTTTTAGAAAACAGGCGCCATGACTTAGCGATCATGCTGCTTCAGTTACGCTTTCACTACGACCTAGAAACTTCTTCTGTGCTGCTGCAGCTTCTGCTACAATTCATAGCGCTTTGTCAAAAAATTTGAAGCGCAGCAGAAGCGCCGACCAGTGGAATCGGGTGTTATGTGTGATGTAAGCAACTTGTTCACGAAATAAGATGTTAAGATGCATTATGTTTTTGTCTGCTGTACTTGATGCTCGCGACGTAAGAGGTTAAGATACATTTTGTGTTTGTCTGTTAGAATAAACTGTCAACCGATTGTATTTTTCTGTTTTCTTTAAGGTGCACTCTGTATTTACACACTTTCTAAGACCCGATATGCGCACTGGATTGCTAAAAACGAAATGCAGATCACTGGTTAACTAGAACTGTGTTTGTGAAAAACTATGCCCCTAACCTTATGCTTGCCACTAAAGGTGTCAAACTTTTCAATGTCTAAGCCTGAAAAGGGGTATAGCTCTGTTAATTTTCATGGCAATTCCTCACAAGTTAGGCTTAATATGTACTGATTCGAAGATGTATGCTGAATATCAAAATTCTACTTCAATACTTCTATAGATATAATTTTTTTTTTTTTTTTTTTTTTTTTTTTTTTTTTTTTGTTTAGCTGTCTAAGTCCAAATGTCTAAACAAGGGGGAATAACTTCCTCACATTTACCAAAGTATTTTACACATCAAAGACTACCAATGTACCAAAAAATCAGCTTTCTAGGTTAAGGGATCAGAACTTGGAAAAATGCCAAATTAAAACAAGGGACATAATTCGATTTTTTAACGGAATTTGCTAAAACATTAATCAGTTCATGTACACCTCACCTCAAAGCTATACACAGTATATCGTCATCCTAGCTCACACACTTCTCGAGATATCGTGGTAATAAAGTTGCATTTCAATTTTGATAAAGGGGAGGTAGCTCTAAAAGTACAAACTCGACAGACAAATAAAAAAAAATAGTCTGCTAATTTTTCATAAACTATTTATATATGACTTTCCAAAGCTTTACTCCCGGTGGTGCACAAGTAATGACTAACAGGGGGAATAACTCTAGAATTGTAAAAACCTGACCTTTACCAAAACATTTAACACATCAAGAACTACTTATATACCTAAAATCAGCTTCCTAGGTTAAGTTGTTCAGAAGTTGGAAAAATGCCAAATTCAAGCAAGGTACGTAACTTAATCATTTTTCGACGGAATTTGCCCAAAAGTAAAACAGTTCTTGTATATCTCACTCCAATATGTTCTATAAAAGGGGTTATCCTTTGGAAGCAAGGATCACACCAAAGAACTGAAAACTGTCGAGTGTACAAGTTTTCTGGGTCAGACTAGCTAGTTTCGGCCAATTAGGCCTCATCAGTGACCCTCAAATATTTTCAAAGTTCTACAATGGAATCAATGATCCCAAAGGACTAGAAAATAAAATCTACACTATGATGAAGGGCAGGGAGACTTTTTACAGTGACCACACAGTCCCAATCACCAGCTGTAGTGAAGTTCAATATGTTCTATAAAAGGGTTATCCTTTGGAAGCAAGGATCACACCAAAAAACTGAAAACTGTCGAGTGTACAAGTTTTCTGGGCCAGACTAGCTAGTTTCGGCCAATTAGGCCTCATCAGTGCTGTCAAAAGCTGTCTACTAAATTTTATCAGCCTAGGTCAAATAGGTCTTGAGATATCGTGGTAATAAGATTTATTTTTTATTTTGAAAAAGGGGTGGTAACTCCAAAGTACAAGTCCGACTGAGGGAAACAAGAAATCCGCGGAAAGCGTTGTTGCACCTGCGGGGATTAAGTCACATGAGTTCCAATTGCTATTGAAAACTATATCGCCCATGCTAACGCAGGTGTGACAAAAGCAGGTGTGACAAAAATGACAAAGTTAAACATGTAAAAAAGGCAGCAACAAAATTCATCTGGGAAATTATGTGCAAATAATATGCACATCTTCAGACCATGACCAAAACATCTGTGAAGTCTCAAAGGGATTGTCCAACAAAAGTAGGAGGAGTTGTGCTCACAAGACACCCACTATGGACGGTATTGTGTGAAAAATTGACCAAGCAAACACGTGAAAAAATTTGCAAAAATTAATTTGGAAATGATATGCAAATAATATGCACATCTACAGACCATGGCCAAAGCATCTGAGAAGTTTCAAAGGGTTTGTTCAACAAATGTAGGAGGAGTTGTGCTCACAAGACACCCATTATGGACGGTATTGTGTGAAAAATTGACCAAGCAAACACGTGAAAAAATTGGCAAAAATTAATTTGGAAATGATATGCAAATAATATGCACATCTACAGACCATGGCCAAAGCATCTGAGAAGTTTCAAAGGGTTTGTTCAACAAATGTAGGAGAAGTTGTGCTCACAAGACACCCTCTATGGAAGGTGTTGTGCAAACAAAAATGACTAAGTTAAACACGTGAAAAAATGGCAAAAATTAATCTGGGAATAATGTGCAAACAATAGGCACATCTACAGACCATGCCCAAAAACATCTGTACAGTTTCAAAATGATTGGCCAAAAAGTGAAGAAGGAGTTGCGCTCACAAGACACCCACTGTGAATTGTTGACGGACGGACGGACGGAATTGTTGATGGACGGATGGACGGACGGACGGAAACTCGCACGCCTATATCGCCCCAGCTAACGCAGGTGCGACAAAAATACGGGTCCGCTCAATTATCATGAACTATACATATATGAAATTACAAAATCATAGGACTATCAGATGGCACTGACGAACGGACAAGGCGAAAGCAATATGCCCCTTCAACTGCTTCGAAGTTGGGGGCATTAAAAGAGAGAATATTACTGTCTTGAAACTTAACTCTAGGCCCACCTAGCTACCAAAAACCAGCTTCCTAGGTTAAGCGGTTCAGAAGTTGAAAAAAAGGCTCTGCTAATTTTTCATGCACCATCCATATCCGAAATTTCAAAACTCCAGTCCCAGTGGCTCTTGCTCCAAGGAGCTGCACAAGTAATGACTTATAAGGAGAATAACTCCGTCATTAATAAACATAGAGTTACCTAGCATTTACCAAAAAATTAACGTATTACGAACTACTTATATACCAAAAATCAGCTTCCTAGGTTAAGCGGGTTAGAAGTTGGAAAACTGCCAAATTCAAAAAAGGACATAATTCAATCAATTTTGACGGAATTTGCCCAAAAGGTAATCAGTTCTTATAAATATCGCCCCCATGCTGTGTACAAAAACTCATCAGCCTAGGTCGAATAGTTATTGAGATATCGTGGTACCAAGATTCATTTTTTTATTTTGATAAAGAGGAGGTAACTCCAAAAGTACAAGTCCGACTGAGGGAAAAGTACGGTTCCGCTCAATTATCATGAGTATCCGTATATGAAATTTAAAAACCATAGGACTAGTGGTTCGCAGGGAATATAGCTGTATCAGATGGCACTGACGAACTGACGCACGGACAAACTGACGAACGGAAGAAATATGCCTCTTCAACTTCTTCGAAGTTGGGGGCATAAAGAGAGAGAATTTTACTGTCTTGAAAGTTGTTCAAATATGATGCTGATAAGTGCGTTATAATCAGACAGGCAATCTCACCCTCGATATCATAGTTTTGACCAGAGTCTCGTCCGTTTATAGTGGAATTTATAGACGGACATATTGAAGTAGAAATAGCAAAATATTTTAAGCACACTGAGCTTTAATAAAGACGAATGTGGTACTAAATAACTAAATATTAAAGGCAAAGTTGTTCACATAATATACCATTACCAGTCATGCAATGCCATGTAGCAATTCAGGGGCCGTATTTTCAAAACGACTTAAGTGGTTGCTATGTTGTTGCTAAGGCTGAATTTCTATGAAGGAGATTCCCTACAACTATGAAATTTGCTCTGGAGGAACAGTCTTTTTCAGACTGTTCCTCCAAAGCAAATTTCATAGTTGTAGGGGATCTTTTCAGACTGTTCCTCCAGAGCAAATTTCATAGTTGTAGGGAATCTCCTTCATAAAAATTTAGCCTTAGCAACAGCATAGCAACGATTTAAGTCATTTTATAAATACGGCCCCAGATGTCTAATAATAAACCTACCTCGCTAGGTATGCTCCCTTCAGGCACAGTCCATGACACGTTTACAGAGGTTGCGTTTATAGCTTCAGCCCTTACAATTATGGAGCCCAATTGAGTACCTACGAATATTCAGATAATATCATCTTCATCAATTTAAGAAAGGACAGATAGATGTATACGATTATTTTCAAAGCTTGTCTAACATATGTCGTATTTCTTTCTTAGCACTGCCTAAACAGGACAGTTCGAATGAGGGTCAACAACATACAGTCAAGCCTGTTTTAAGGGGTAGCCCAATGGAAACCAATAATCGGCTGCTCAAGTCATGTCTTCCCTTAATACAGGTCCTTGCGTACTTAATGTGGTTTACAAGACACGGACAAGGTGGCTTCTTTTCTTCTACTGTAGGGTAAAATAGAGCTTTCCGAGCCACACCCAGACGTTTGAATTTATTTGTGGGAATATGTCACATGCTAAGTTAACGTTGCATTGGTCAGTTATAAGGTGACAGTTGAGTGACATTTAGGGTGTGACTCGGAAAGGTGTGTCTGCTGGACGAATCCAGACTTAATGATTCGACAAATGCACGGATTTAAGAAAATTTACAAATACGGAATTTCGTGAAAACCTAACCGAGTTGTCCTAACTCTTATCTGAAGTTCTAAAATAGTCTATTTAATTCAACATTATCATCATGAACCATACTTTTCTGACCCTCTTACAAACCTCAGTTTGTGGGTTTTGTGCAGTTTGATTTAATCTACAAAATTACCGATTGCCAAAAGTTCATCGCAATGACTTGAATCAGTGCATCTGTTTAAATGAAAGTTAACAACACTTGATTTTATGGAAATAATTTCCTCCCAAACATTTTGGTTTTATCTTGGACTCGACGTACCATTTGTCATCCCTCCTATGTACAGATCACCGCCAGTGCAGCCTTGCTTTTCAGGAACTACATCAAAATAATATGATGTACCAGAACACAAGTTGTCCACTAAAACAAATATTAATATAAAGTGTGCATTATTTATTACTGTAGCTGCATTTTCGAAAGATAAAGGTTCATAATACAGGACTTTTAATATCAACTAAAGAATTAACAAGACCTGACCCCGTACAGGATAGAGTTAGCTCGCCTGCAGTGTCTTGTCCATCACATAAAAAAAACTTTAACGTAATTCAACAGGGAATTAAATTCGGCTAATTTATTTCATCAGTCACTTTTTTTCGAATTTTTGGCCACTTTGCCTTTTTCTAGACACAAATTCAATTTATACAGACAAATGCATGACTAAACCACCATTTTGAAAAGTTGTTATGATATGAGAGACAATGATGACGTGACGTCACTTCCAGTACGCCAAATGAAGGCATACAAAATTCTAACCGCCAAACGACGTCACGTCACAATTGACCAAAAGACCCAAAATTCTCATTTCAACATGGAAAACTACACTCTCATCATTAAGTATAAATAAATAAATAACTAAATAGATCAGGATAAAAATACATAAATATATAACCAATAAACCAGTATAAATACATAAGTATAATAAATAAAAGAATAAACAATTACATCAAAAATAATTAAATACCAAACAAAACACAAACAGAAATAAATAGATAAAAGAGTAAATCCATCAATGAAAATAAAATAATAATAATGATAATAATAAAATAAAAATAATTTTCGTTAACATATAATTATATAATAATTAAGTAAATAAATAAGGCTATACCATTTAAAGAATTACATACAAATAAATACAGTGGTTAATTCCATATAAGCCTAGGTATGAGCAAACCTTTGTTTATATAGATAAAAAAAACAGGGTAAAAGTCAATCTTTTGGTTCATATAGGGTTACAGATGGTGAGATACATTCAATTATAGCCCTTAACTAGTAGGCCTATGCCCAACTGCACCGAGCCAGTAGTGAAGCCCCCGAACAGACAACACGAAAGTTGTGAGTGATCTGAGTCTTCACTCCATACACATCATTTGATAGTGCAGCTGAGCCCAAGCTCACCAGTAGAAGAACCTAATTATGGCTAGCATCTTGTCATTTAAAAACCCATTTGCACATTACATCCTGTTGGAACCTTTGTCCCCAGACTAACTATCCATTTTTCGTCTACCAACTGTCTGTAAGCCTTTCCCTCTTTTCCTACTCACTGCAAGTCGACAAATCTGACATCAGCAACCGAATGACCACTGAAATGTCTTATGATAGGTATCTCTGCCTGATTCTTTGTGTCTTTTATATGCTCACCAATCAGCTTCCTAACTGATCTCTCTGTCTCTCCAACATATACCGTCTTCTTGCAAGGTTCACAGAGCAGAGCATACACCACATTCCGTAGAGAACAAGCTGGTTTTGATATCTCATTTAATATAGATATTTGATACATCATTTTAGATACTTTATTATATTAGATCTCATATAGTTTATCATATGCGTCTTTAACAGGAAGCCGGGCCGGGTAGCGCAATCGGTAGGGCGCCTGACTCTTAAGTCAGAGGTCCTGGGTTCGAATCCCGGTCTGGCCACATACTTTCGTTTCTCCTTCCGCTGATTCAAGAAGGGCAGTTGTCAGTTACTGGCGAAAGTATGTGCACTTAGTACTGGTTAACCGCTTAGGAGGTCTAAGCCTGCCCAGGAATAGTGTGGTTAGGTTAACTGATCGTCCCGACATGAACTTAGTTGTTTACCGTGGACGTTAAGCATCAAATCAACCAACCAACTTACCAACAACAAAAAAACTTTAACAGGATAAACAGTTAATATGCTTGTCAAAAAGACACTATTAATACAAAATTACTGTTATTACAGCTTTGGGAGTTATACATTACTGAGAGAGATGCACTGAGGCTGCCCTTATATATGTCCACGTTATCATGACACATAAGAAACGCTTGAACTATACAAATCGGCTGTCTTCGCCGACACCGTGGTCCCATCTCCATGCCATCGTACTATAATTCGATGGCTACACGTCGGCATTACGAGGGCTTTACGAAGTCGTGTTGCCTTCCGAAGACAATCAGACTGCTTCTTGTTTCCTTCGTAATGTCTTCGTGAGGCGAAAAATGCCCGATGGCACCGGTGATAGGTTTATAAGCTTGCTTTCCGGCTGTATCCAGGATGTCGCTCTCATGTAATGCCTGACACACCTTACAGTTACACTGACTTTCCTCTGAACTAGCACGGATAAGCTTCGACGTTTTACCATGCATGAGAGTGTCACACAGGTTCTTGCCCCTCCTGTATGCTAGTATAGGAAGCACGTCAAATACCTCCTTCATTCTGTCAGATCTGTAAAGTACCTTGGAATGCTTCCGCAGGATATTCCTGACATCTGGTAGGAGCTTTGAAAATGTCATTACCAAACGTACTCTCTCTTGTTTCGCCGACTTCGGTTTAGGTTCCAATAGGGTCTCCCTTCTCATACTATCCACTCTTCCCAGTTGGGATTCAATAAACTTCCCAGCATAGCCTCCCTTCCTAAGCTGCCCCTTCAATTCTTGTCTGTGTCTATATAGTAGTCATTGTCCTTCTCACATATACGCCTGATTCTCAAACCCTTTTCTCTTTTCAGGTTGCCTAGGGAAACCTTTGTCTTGCATCCTCGAATGGCTCTTGTCCTGAGATATACTCTGAGTGAATTCTCTCCCTCTTACATTACCCACCTCAACCCAGTCTACTTCCATGCCGCTATTCATCTTCATGTCACAGTCTTATTTCTATTTTATTTTCATTGATGGATTTACTTATTTAGCTACTTATTTCTATTTGTGTTTTGTTCGGTATTTAATTATTTTTGATGTAATTGTTTATTCTTTCATTTATTATTAATGTAAGAGGAATAGAATTCACTCAGAGTATATCTCAGGACACGAGCCATTCGAGGATGCAAGACAAAGGTTTCCCTAGGCAACCTGAAAAGCGAAAACGAGTGACAGTGACGCGAAGAGCAAGGAGTGAGATACCCGGGGCACAAAAAGACATTGAATCAGCCGAAGCTAGGCCAATAAAACAGTCAAAGAATCAGATAGTACAGTTTCTAACCTATCAAGCTGTAAGCTGACAGTCGAGCAGCTTAGGGAACCACCTTCAGCTTAGGGAACCACCATTACAAGCAGACAGAAGGGATTGCCATAGGCTCTAGACTTGGAAGGAATTTTGCTTGTAGCTATATGCGTAAATGGGATGAGGAGCTGCTTAAATCCAAACATCAGCCTATGTTTTATAAAAGGTATATATTAGCCGAAACTACGTAGTCTGGCCCATGTTCCTATTTCTGTATGTATTCTCTGCTCTTGAAGGAACTTTTTATGATTTTAATTTTACCTCACTGCAGCTGGTGTTGTGCCGAGTGGAGCCCGTAAAACGTCTCCCCGTACATCATCCATGGTGCAGATTATATTTCATTTACATCCTTTGAGATCAGAGGATAGATTCTGAGAAATCTAAAATTTGAGATCGATTTAGACAATTATTCTAGATCATCGTCTTTCATATTATTTGGATCCTTTTGAAACTAATCAGTCTTTGAATCGACTGCCCAATTAAAATTAAGAAATTACAGTATGTTTTTTTCTGGTTTCGTGGCAGATATTGTCAGTGTCACTGACGAGGCTTTATTAGCAGAAACTACGTAGTCTCACTGACGAGGCTTTATTGGACGAAACTACGTAGTCTGGCCCATGTTCCTATTTCTGTATGTATTCTCTGCTCTTGAAGGAACTTTTTATGATTTTAATATAGATGGTGGATTTGGTATTTGGGCAGTACCCTGGAGACTCTGCAAGAATTCGCATTATATGCAAACCAGACATCAAGATTGAGCTCCGATACAGTCAATAAAGGATTGAATACCTGGACACATGGGTGAAGCTTGAGAAGGGTCACATTTACACGGATCTATATAGAAAGCCATTTGATAAACAGTAACCGTTGTATCTACAGAGACAATCTTGTCATCCCTCTCATACCAAGACAGGTCTGGCATATGGCTTGGGTTTGAGAATCAGGCGTATATGTAAGGTGTGTCAGGCATTACATGAGGGCGACATCCTGGATACAGCAGGGAAGCAAGCTTATATACCTATGTCAAAACCAGCTTGTTCTCTACGGAATGTGGTGTATGCTCTGCTCTGTGAACCTTGCAAGAAGACGGTATATGTTGGAAAGACAGAGACATCAGTTAAGGAGCGGATTAGTGAGCATATAAGAGACACAAAGAATCAGGCAGAGAAACCTATCATGAGACATTTCAGTTGTCATTCGGTTGCTGATGTCAGATTTGTCGTCTTGCAGTATGTAGGAAAAGGGGGAAAGGCTTACAGACAGTTGGTAGACGAAAAATGGATAGTTAGTCTGGGGACAAAGGTTCCAATAGGTTGTAATGTGCAAATGGGTTTTTAAATGACCAGATGCTAGCCATAATTACGTTCTTCTACTGTTGGACTTGGGCCCAGCTGCACTATTAAATGATGTGTATGGAGTGAAGACTCAGATCACTCACAACTTTCGTGTTGTTTGTTCGAGGGCTTCACTACTGGGTTGGTGCAGTTGGGCCTAGGCCTACTAGTTAAGAGCTATAACAGAATGTATCTCACCATGTGTAATCCTATATGAACCAAAAGATTGACTTTTATCCTTTGTTTTTTTATCTATATAAACAAAGGTTTGCTCATGCCGTGTCTTATATGGAATTAACCACTGTATTTATTTGTATGTAATTCTTTAAATGGTACAGTGTATAGCCTTATTTATTTACTTAATTGTTATATAATTATATGTTAACAAACATTATTATTATTTTTATTATTAATATTATTATTTTATTTTCATTGATGGATTTACTTATTTATCTATTTATTTCTGTTTGTGTTTTGTTTGGTATTTAATTATTTTTGATGTAATTGTTTATTCTTTTATTTATTATACTTATGTATTTATATTGGTTTATTGGTTTATTTATTTATAAATATTTATCCTGATCTATTTAGTTATTTATTTATTTATACTTAATGATGAGAGTGTAGTTTTCCATGTTGAAATGAGAATTTTGTGCCTTTTGGTCAATTGTGACGTGACGTCGTTTGGCGGTTAGAATTCTGTATGCCTTCATTTGGCGTACTGGAAGTGACGTCACGTAATCTTTGTCTCTCATATCATAACAACTTTTCAAAATGGTGGTTTAGTCATGTAGTTGTCTGTATAAATTGAATTTGTTTCTTGAAAAAGGCCAAGTGGCCGAAAAATCGAAAAAGAGTGACTGATGAAATAATTTAACGTAAAACTTTAAAGAAGTGCGATGCCCACGTCGACGCCGACGTCCAAGTGACAACAATAGCCCTCTGTTCTTTCGTACAGGCGAGCTAATAAAAGACCGTCTTTATTTTGTCAAAGTGTATCGCGTTTTACTACAACTGCATACATGTATATTAAGAAGATTGCACAACCCGCAGGTTTGCACCATAATCACAGTGTGAGTCCGTCGGTCCGTTATCAGTTAGCGAAAACGTTAATCAGTTAGCGAAAACGCTTATAACTCTTGAACCGCATGGGATATTTTGACAAAATTTTGCATACTTATACATGTCAACATTGTCTAACGACTCGCATGCATAACAACCTTATTTGATGGACGAGGCTTTGCTGAGCATAAGTTGCAAATTTACGGCCAACTACTGAAAATGCTCATAACTCTTGAACACCGTTGTAAATATGGTTCAAATTTTGTATGCTTATGTATTTTAACATAGTCCAGCCACCGGTATACAAAACATTGACGAGGCTTCACCGAACATCAATTTGGCCAGTCGAGCTCTTTTAATAAAAATGCTCATAACTCTTGGACCGCTTGGTATATTTGCTTTAAAGTTTGTATACATGTACTTATGTAATTTAACATTGCCCAGCCACTGGTATGCAAAACAGAGACGAGGCTTCACCAAGCATCAGTTTGGCCGGTCGAGCTCTTTTATTGAAAATGCTCATAACTCTTGGACAGCTTGGTATATTTGCTTCAATTTGTGTATACTTATGTAATTTGACATTGCCCAGCCACTGGTATGAAAAACAGTGACGAGGCTTCACCGAGCATCAATTTGGCTGGTCGAGCTCTTTTATTGAAAATGCTCATAACTCTTGGACTGCTTGGTATATTTGCTTCAAATTTTGTATACTTATGTAATTTAACATTGCTCAGCCACTGAAATGCAAAACAGTAACGAGGCTTTACCGAGCATCAATTAGCCGGTCAAGCTCTTTTATTGAAAATGCTCATAACTCTTGGACCGCTTGGTATATTTGCTTCAAATTTTGTATACTTATGTAATTTAACATTGCCCAGCCACTGGTATGCAAAACTTCTTATTGTACAACCCGCAGGTTTGCACTATAATCACTGTGTGAGTCCGTCCGTCCGTTATCAGTTAGCAAAAACGCTTATAACTCTTGAACTGCATTCTATATTTTGATAAAATTTTGCATACTTACACATGTCAACATTATCTAACGACTCGCATGCATAACCGTCTTTTTTGATGGACGTGGCTTTGCTGAGCACAAGTTGAAAATTTACGGTCAAGTTGTGAAAATGCTTATAACTCTTGAACCTCGTGGTATATATGGTTCAAATTTTGTATACTTATATATTTTAACATTGTCCAGCCACCGGCATGCAAAACGGTGACGAAAGTCTTTACAGTATTGCACGACCCACAGGTGTCCACTTTAATCGCTGTGCAAGTCCATCCGTCTGTTTGTCCTTCCGCTGTAGTCAGTGAGTGAAATTGCTCATAACTCTTAACCACATGCTGTAGTTTGATAAAAATATGCATCATTCTACAAGAAATGACCAATTTCATTTCCATACATTCCTTCTGGCACCAAAAACTGGTAATTTTACAGTCACCACGAGTTGTGCACATTACCATCAGTTGATTGAGTAGTTAAAATGCAAAAAACGATAAAACGACGTGGACGAGAAAAATCCCCGTTTTATAACTGAATAAAAATGTAAATGATAGTGGTCGAGCACACTTTAAAAGAAAAACTTAAAATTACCTGTCAAACTTGTTGTATTGGTGTGAAGCTCACGTTTCACATACCAAAGGTCATAGTAATACACCTTGTAGCCATCTACTTAAGAACGAGACGGATTCCACTTCAGTTCAATAGAGTTGTTCCCCTTGGCAGTCGAAGAGAGATTTCTAACATATAATAATAAACAGCTCGATCCATACACTACAGTTGCAGAGTCTGATTTCTGACCCTCACCTTCACTTGTAAAAGCAGATACCTGAAATTGGACGCCAATAAGGCGCATTTCAGAAATATAATGTAGCATAAATAAATGAGTCTGCCATTCCTAGGAATTTTGGCCGATTTTTTATTTATATGTAAGCTATTAGCTACATAAAGAATACGAAACACTGTATTTCCTTCAGATTACGAGTATTATCTCGTTGATTGTTGTTAGTACAGATATAGTCCATTTGCTGCCTATAAAAACAGTCATTTTCCTTATTCAATCCAAGACACGGAGTAAAATCTATCTATAGCTTCCCATTAAGCGGCTGCAGTGAATTGATCAGATCTGATCAACTTTTTTACCCTGCGAGTAACAGTGCATTATCTCAGAAACGAATAATGATTTTTCAGATTCAATGACATTTGTATCTTTTTATCTTGTATATAACTACTTCCAAATTTTGCAGATCAATATGTTTTAGGATATAGATAGATTATTTTGAAAAATGCACTAATTTCGGTCAATTTTGTCCGTTTGTTTACATGGTAGTAAATGTAATTAAGTAAGAGCCACAGAATTGTTATTGTGTTCCTTTGCCTTTTGCTATTTCTATTGTAATTTGCATACATATGATTGCATGCATGTTCTATTAAGTGTTACTGTACAAATGTTTGGAGCAGTTAATTTTTTTCCAGGCTGCAATGAACAGGATTAAATTCCCGGAAAACGACTACCGTATACGCGGTAATTTTCACGGGTTCAAATTTTCGCGGCTGAGGGTCAAAAACATAAATATTAATTTTCGCGATTTTTAATTTTCGCGACTGGCGGCAACATGCTTGGAAAACAAAACCTTTTCTTTTGACTTGTGTCAGTTATTTCATTAACCTGCGGCAGGTTTATCATTTGACCCTCAAGTGTTACCTTGACCTTGGACCTGTCTAAAACAATGTTTCATGTGACACGTCTAGTCATCAAGGCGAAGAGCTGTGCTAAAGTATTTGAAGTTCATGCAAAAGTGTAGAGGGAATGGCCCCGGCATGCTCAATTTATGACCATTTTATCATTTGACCTTGAAGTGTGACTTTGGCCTTCAACCTATCTGACCCAATTATTCAAATGGCACTTTAACTTATCAACAATTGTGCCAAATTAGTTTAAAATCCATCCATAAATATAGAAGTAATGGCCTGGATAAGCTAAATTTATGACCATTTTATATAATTTGACTTTCATATGTGACATTGAACTTCGTTCTACCTGACGAATGTTTCAAATGGTACTGCTACACATCAAGGGGAACAATTGTGCCAAATTATTTTGAAATCCATCCATAAACATTGAAGCAATGACCTGGACAAGCTCAATTTAGGACCATTTTATCATTTGACATTCAAGTGTGACCTTGACCTTCAACCTTCCTGACAAAATGTTTCAAATGGTACTTCTACTAATCAAGGCAAACAATTGTGCCAAACTATTTTGAAATTTATCCATAAATATAAATGTAATGGCCCGGACAAGCGCAAATTAATTTATGACAGTTTTATCATTTGTCTTGCAATTGTGACATTGACCTAGGACCAACCTGAACAAATATTTAACACGACATTTTCACCCATCAACGGGAACAACTGTACATTTTTTAAATCCATCCATAAATATAGAAGTAATGGCCCGGACAAGCTCAATTTATGGCCATTTTATCATTTGATCTTCACATGTGACTTGACTTCAGCCTACCTGACCTAATGTTTCAAATGACAATTTTTCACATCAAGGGGAGTAACTGTGCAAAATCATTTTGAAATCTATCCATAAACACGGAAGTAATAGCGCGGACAATCTCAATTTATGATCATTTTATCATTTGACCTTCAAGTGTGATATTGACCTTCAACCTACCTGACCTAATGTATTAAGTGGCATTTTTAATTATCAAGGAGAAAAATTGTGCCAAATTATATTGCAATCCATCCATAAATGTAGAAGTTATGGTCTGGACAATTTCTGACGCACTCACGCACGTACAAATCTATCCATGAACACGGAAGTAATGGCCCGGTCAAGCTCAATTTATGACCATTTTATAATTTGACCTTCAAGTGTGATATTGACCTTCAACCTACCTGACCTAATGTATTAAGTGGCATTTTTAATTATCAAGGAGAAAAATTGTGCCAAATTATATTGCAATCCATACATAAATGTAGAAGTTATGGTCTGGACAATTTCTGACGCACTCACGCACGTACAAATCTATCCATGAACACGGAAGTAATGGCCCGGTCAAACTCAATTTATGACCATTTTATCATTTGACCTTCAAGTGTGATCTTGATTTACCTACCTGACCTAATGTATTAAGTGGCACCTCTACTTATCAAGAAGAAAAATTGTGCCAAATTATATTGCAATCCATCCATAAATGTAGAAGTTATAATCTGGACAATTTCTGACGCACTCATGCACGTACGTTCGTATGCACATACACCGAACCGAAGCTGTGGCAACTATGTCTCGCTCACCGCAAGCGGGCTCGACAAAAAGCATGGCTGGAACAAGATAAAATTCTGAAAGTCTGGAACTACTTGTGTATAAACAATACAATAACAATGAAAAATTGTGTTATCTTATTTCAAATAATGAAAGAGATAATTGAGAAAAAAATACTGTTCTATGGCCAACAACTATACAATATTCACTTCTCTGTTCTTCTACCGAATTATGATATTTCTCTCATCAATGGAGGCGACACTTGTCTTTTCAGCCACAATGATATTTCTCTCATCAATGGAGGAGACACTTGTCTTTTCAACCACAATGATATTTCATCAATGGAGGAGACACTTGTCTTTTCAACCACATTCGCCTCCATTGCTGAGAGAAATATCATAATTCGGTAATGTGGTTGAAAAGACAAGTGTCGCCTCCATTGATGAGAGAAATATCATAATTCGGTAGAAAGTGGTGGAAAAGATAAGTGTCGCCTCCATTGGCGAGAGACACATCATAATTCGGTAATGTGGTTGAAAAGACAAGTGTCGCCTCCATTGATGAGAGCAATATCATAATTCGGTAATGTGGTTGAAAAGACAAGTGTCGCCTCCATTGATGAGAGAAAATCATAATTCGGTAATGTGGTTGAAAGGACAAGTGTCGCCTCCATTGATGAGAGAAATATCATAATTCGGTAGAAAAAAAAGAAGTTAATGATGAATGAAAAATCCTATATACGGAGTGTACTGCAACGTCGGTTAGCTTTATATACGTTATTTGAGAGTCCTTTTTTGGGGAAGTCTCGGTAGCGTAATGGTTAAAGCTGACGCACATTGCAGTGCTAGGCGCTGTCGCCGCATCCGTGAGGGTTCAAATCCGGCCACCGACATACACAATATTCGTTTTTTTGTCCAGTCCTGCTTGCTTAACGAGGAAGGCACCCTACCTAAGTGTGCGGTGTATTTTGTATGCATAGTCTGCCGGTGTGATAAGGCGGACGCTATCGCCGACGTTCAGCGACACCGTTATCACCGACCGCCACCCTTTTCCAGCTTAGACACCACTTTTCCAGCTTAGACACACTGGGCGAAGACTTCTTGGTCTACTGTATAAAACAATCGATTGGACAGAAGCTGCTTCAAAACTAGCAACAGAACTTGTTATAATATGATGTTCATATGTTCCCACGGATTAGAACGGTCGTGTTCCATTTGTCCGAAGGCGAGGAGGCGATGCAGCCAAAATCAAGTTGTTTTTTTTTTTTTGTCTTTCATCTGCAACGCTCGTTGGGACGCCGAAGTGACTGCCACTTTGATATATGCAGGCCAATATAACTTACCTTAATTTTATAAGTTGTTCCCTTGCCAAAATGCAGCCCTAACTCCATAGGATCTAATATAAGTCTCCACTGCTTTTCGTTTATGGCATCTTGGTAGTATGCATTCCTGCTTTTAGGCTCATACACATAAACCTGGAGAAAAAGACCGTAAAAAGTGCAACAGTGTCAGTAGAACAATACAAACATAATGTACAACACAACAAAATAACATCCAAGGAAATTTTAAATTTGCCTATTTTGAACAAATTAATGCAGCTTCCTCGGGCAGCAAAAATTGAAATGGAACTGGCTGGCATTAATATGTAGATATGAGCCGCGACACGAGAAAACCAACAATGTGGTTGTGCGCCCAGCGAAAACTCAGCTAAGTCTGGGCATCCACCCAGTCTGATCAGACTCTTCGCTAAGCGCATAATGGGTAGCTAAGGATCTAAGAGCTACCTCCATGCGGACAGCGAAGACTCGGATCAGACTGGGCGGATGCCCAGGCTGATTTGAGTCTGCGCTGGGCGCACAACCACATTGTTGGTTTTCTCGTGTCGCGGCTCATATATGTATTAAAAAGGAGTTAACTTAAAGAGAAACACTAACTAAAATACAAACTTGACTAAAATTGGAGATTTTGATAAACCATATCATTTGCATAAAACTGCATGACACTCAGCCTTAAATGAAACAAGAAAATCTTAAAAAGAGAATAGGCGCAGATTAAATGGAAGTGTGTTATGTAATATGTCTCTAGGTGAAGAGTTGACAATTATAATTTTCATGAATATGACTCAAGTAAGCTATGTCGGAACCCGCAACCGTAATTTTGACACAGGGTAGCGACAATGACCTATCTGCAGATTAAGCTGTCCAATCTGGAATTCCAAAAAGGACCACAGCCAGTCTTGAAATTGACCTGATTCCAAAACAGTTACCAGTATGACGCAATGTTTGCTTTTTTGTGTATTAAACCGAAAGTAGCAATCGAAAGTATATCTGCATTGTAAAACAAAAACGTTTTGAATGCCTGCGTCTGTTTTCGGTAAAATTCCTATTGTAAATTAACAACAAGAGGATCTTTTTTGAATTAACATCTGACAGAGTGCTAGTATTCACGCAGAGCAGTATACAGGGCAACAAGAATTCCGTGAAATGCCATGTCGCACCTGCATTGTGCCTAAAGTAACAGAGGCCGTGGTGAGACGAAAGTAAAAGCAAAATCTGAAAATTAGAAAACCGAAACAGTTTCAGGCAAGGATTATTCTGACATAAATTTTGTCAAAATCTGTCGAGTGGATTTTAAGGTACTGCAATGTTCATGTTTGTGCTATTTTAGTAACAACAGGTGGCAGCCATCTTGGACAGCCAATTTGCCAGATAAAAAGTGTAATAGCTATATGCAAGGATCATTCTGACACAAAGTAGCCAAAATCCATTAAGGGGTTCCTGAGATATTGTCATTTGCATGATTTTGCTATTTATAGTAACGACATCTGGCGGCCATCTTGGATGGTATATTTCCATAAATTTGAAAAAAACAACTTCAAGAATCATTCAGATTATATTTGAGCAAAATCTATTCAGTGTTTTTTCTATTTATTTGCATTCAATCGAAATTTTGACTCTTTAACCAAAAGTAGGTCACTTTGACCTAATTCCGTAACAGATTTTTTTCGTTTTTCATTGTTTTTAAAATAAGGTCCTACTGAATATTTATGCCAAATTTCAGTCAATTATACTTAGTGGTTCCAGAGAAAATGTTGATTTTGTTGTTTTGCTATTTTAAGTAATGGCGGCCATCTTGAATATTCGACCTGGCTGAATTTCTGTAATCTGATGCCGTGCAGTCTGGTTATACTCCCTATGAAATTTAACAATGGATGCAGTGGTTTTGGAGAAATAAACTGAACAAAACTTAACGCTAGGGTCGACGTAAATGTGAACGTAATGACGGACGGGCGGACGGAATGGCGGACGGACGGACAACCGGACGCCTATATCGCATGTGCGACAAAAATGAATATTAGATATTCATTGACCTTCGATATTATCAGCTAAATTTTGACATACGCGTTATTTGACCGATGAAATCTTAGGAAATGTGGAACAAAACTGAAAGTATACTCGGCTACGCCGAGAAAAAGATATGAGGGCTTGTATATATTAAAATAATGAGCTGGGAACCAGAAAGCTGTGACTCTGACACCTGTGGTATAGCAAAAGCTCTTCTTTGTTTTACAAAGGCGCATTAAGAACTGGCATTTAACGACATGCTGTAAGTCCAGCAGAAAGGGTTTGATCATAATTTCGTTAACATATTACCAACCTGAGATCATACCCAGCAGGCACATGACGTTGAAACGACGTCGTATTGACGTCGATGCGACGTTATGACGTCGCATTGACGTCAGTACGACGTCATTTTGACGTGATGTGCCCGCTGGGTATCTGAATCCGCCTAACTGTTCAAGAGTTTACTGTGATTTTGGATGTATATTAAGCCAGTTGTGACTGATGGATTCTTCTGTCCTTAAATGAGTCAATTTGTCAATTAAGGAGTGCCTTGATTAGTTTATTTTTATCATTTTTCTATTATTTTATTTTAAAAAGAAATAGGCCTCCGTGGCCTAGTGGGTAAGAACATTAGGTCTCTCATCAATGACGGTTCGACCCTCGGTCGACTCACAATAGAGAAAATCACCTTCTGCTTGCGGAAATTAAGGTGGCTCCGATTTTCGCCCATCTCGATATTTGCGATATAAAGAACATTCTTGATAGGGCCGTACTAGACATGTTAAAAGAGCAAAAAATGAAATAAGAAGAAACCACTCATTTGTCTTATGCAAAGAGTGCAGACTCTGATCAGACGCCGCGTTTCCCGGCGTCTGATCTAGTTTGCACGCTGTGCCAATGACATTTTACTGAACACTAGACATTAATGGGCTAAAACTCTTACCCTATATTTAACAATCTTTCCTTTGTAGATAAAGGGAGGCTGCCAATCTACTGTCACTCTATCTGTGGTTTGATCGTAATACGCGTTTACTAGTTCCGGTTCGTAAGGATCTGTAACATAAAAGTAATGGTACATTGAGACGTTGTTAATCTTATTCGTATGGTACACTGTAAAAACATCCGTAGATTTTACGGTAGAATAACTAGCAACCAGCTGCCAGTCCAAATCCCGTTATTTTTACGGGCGTTTGCCTGTTACTCACCTAGCGGACCTGTGTACGATTCCCGCTGATGGTGACAATCTTTAAACCGTAAATGGGTCTCTATATAATACAGTGGGCCTCTAACCTCCACTGCCCCCTCCGGCCACCAGGCTTTTGAAAACCTTCACCAAAGTTGTAAATATAATTTTGATCTAAGCCTTATACAGTATCAATATACCAGACGTAAACCTCTAGCATATCATAAATGCAAAATTCTGGGAGGGGGGGATGTAAATGCACTGCAAAAAAAATCAGAAAATTTTACAAAAATAACTGGCAACCAGCTGCAAGTCCTTTTCCTGTTACTTTTTACGGATGCCCCTGAACATTTGCAGGGATCATCAAGCAGAGTAGGATAGAAGAGACCAGGTATTGGTTTAGGTCTTATTGCCCTTCAACACTTTAAGGTATTTTCGAGCATCGTGATTTCCAAGAATGTTCTACAGGCAGACGCCCGTGAAAATAACAGGAAATGGACTGGCAGATAGTTGCCAGTTATTCCACCGACTTTTCTTTTACAGTGTGGTTATGGGCGAATGTGCTGGGTAACTTTTAGTGCCGTGGCGTATTACTAATTTGGATAATAGTGAGGCAAGGGCCTATTGTGCTTGCAGTAGATGCGGGTGGGGTTTTTTCTCTCTCATCTCGGGCTCTGAGAAACGGCCCGATATATAGACTGAAATACTGTTTCAAAGGTCCGTCAAACCAAAAACAACCAACTAACAAAATGAATATAGGTATACATCTTTATTTACATATCTGACATAAACAAATGAGGTTCGCTATTGTCATGTCCCATCTGCTAATGCCTCAGCAAGTCCTCAGTCAGACTTCAGCAAGGATCTACGGTTCCTCATTATGCCAGGCATATCAAAAGTGTAAACGGACGAACGATCGGACGTAACAAACGTAAGTCCTACTGAATAAAAATAAATACCCAAAAAATTTACTCAACCCTATTTATGCCTGGCGTCTCTTAGCACTGACAAACAGTGCAGACGTTATACCACGCGGGTTTCATCAGTGCCAACACAGTTTGTATAAACTACTGCATTTATTGTATATGCTGACAAAAATCAAATGAATCTGATACCCCTTAGATTGGAAATGTTTATTTCAAAGAGAGTGAACTAGACATAAATGGGTTAACTTACAATCATCCAACGTCGTGATCTTTATTTTTCCGTATGGTCGCCATATGTATGTTGAGTTACTAACATAAACGTTAACGTAATACGTCTGGGCAGGATGTAAATTTCTCAACGTGTAACTGTTTGTAACGACAGAAGCGTTGAAACCGGAATAAGCACCATGAATGCGTGTTCTGAAATACAAATTTTTTGGGGATGCGTAAAAGGGGGCCTTATAATTTAAATTGTCAGACAGTAACACACACTGTGAACAGCCAGGCGCCAACTTGGTTAATGCGTTTTAAGTCTGAGCCACCATTCAGTCAGAGGTCTGGCCCTCCCGACGTACAATTACAGATGAAGCAAACTTTTATACACTGCTATGGTTAAAACGACTAAGTCCATAATCAAAAAAGAAGAAGATATTCGGCAACTACTAATTTTTGGATACATATGACGCATCTGATAATGCGCTGCCTGATCTGTACACATTGTTATATTTACATATGTTTCTAGACTTTTGTCAGGCGTTACTATCTGCATTTTATGCATAATATAGAAACATATGCAAGTGCTGGAGACAGTAACGAGTGACAAAAGACTAGAAACTTATGCAAATTATGCAGATAGTAAAGCCTGACAAAAGCCAAGAAACATATGCAAATAAAACAATCATTATATTTCTAGTCTTTTGTCAGGCGTAAGTATCAGCATTAATCGCGTTATGTTTCTATGCTTTTTCAGGCGTCACTATCTACATAATTTGCATAAGTTTCTACTCTTTTGTCACTCGTTACTGTCTCCACCATTTGCATATGTTTCTAAATTTTTGTCAGGCGTTACTATCGGCACTACTTGCATAAGATTTTAGACTTTTATCGGGCGTCACTATCTGGACTATATGCATATGTTTCTAGGCTTTTATCAGGCGTTACTACCTGCACTACCTGCATGTGTTTCTAGGCTTTTATCAAGCGTTACTATCTGCACAGATTGCATAATTTTGTAGGCTTTCGTCACTCGTTACTACTTGCACTATTTGAATGTTTCTAGGCTTTTATCAGGCGTGCAAATAATGTAGATGCAGATAACTGTAAACTGAAAAATATGCGCAGATGCTTATTTTCGCAAAATAATGTTAGAGTAAATTGATCCACTTTTACAACTTTCATTTAAGTATCCCTACTAAACGGGGTCAACTGGTAAAGGAAAGAATTTCCTTTCAGAGTGGATTGAAGATTAGATTCTTTAATGAAAGACTTTATTCTCCAGGGACAAAAGAGGAAGTCACAAAAGTTGCATCCCTTTGTAAAGAAAGGCTGAAGACCACTGAAACTTACCTTTGCATCTTAAAGAGAACATTATGGCAGTTTTCATAATTACGTGGAATCTGAGCGTCTACAACGTTTAGCTTCTCTAGACGATTTAACGGGTCAGTGACAGACATAACTGTAAAATCTCAAAGACCTATGACGTTTGCATTGAGTCATGACAATATAACGGTAGAGACACCGGGGCAGCGCATTGATGATGTAATCAGTAGCCGAAAGTGTCAACTAATTTATGCGCTTGAAAAGATGTATAAGCTGCTTTGACTAGCTGACAAAATCGGATCTGCTACCTTTATTAGATTAATATGTTGAAAATTAAACCTATTATTTATGTCGATGGTGGATGAATCACGAAATATATGCCCCAAAATTTAACAAAATGCGACCTTTTTATTTGACATAAGATGTTAATGATATAGTCATTGGCAAGCTTAAAAAGAGAGAAAAGAAAACCAGTGTTTGACCGGCCTTAAGAGCCAAAACCGGAGCTCATGGAGAAAACTCCTGACGTTTCGCAAGCAGAACTGTTGTCTTGTAAGCTGAGCGAGGCTCGAACCCACAGCAGTCACAGAAATAAAAGGTATAAGAGCCACCGCTCTTTCCCATCATTTCACGGGAGCAATGAACAGAATAAATCATTTTTTATTTGTGCGATTACTTTTTAACTTTTGTGGTCCATGTAAGTGTTATATTTATGCGTGCCGATTTTCCTTTAGCGATTATAACTTTGCAAATGTAAAACTTCGTATTTTAATAATGGCGTTGCCTGGATATTGTTTCGATGCTGTCTGTTCGCTTGGGCTTTTATACTTTGCGATATAGAAACTTCTGGTTTTGCTAAGAGAAGTTAAGTACACTTTGAATACACCATTTCATCTCAAAACCTAGCGTTCTTTTCTCAAAGTCTGTTAGGGTCGACGCAGATAAATAACAATACGGTGGCAGTGCATCAGCAAAGTTAGCAAAATCTCCTCTTTCCCGATCAACACTAAACGAAGTCTACAGCAAATAGCGAACACTCTGATCAGACTGCGCAGCCTGTTCTTAATATTCGCTATTTGCCCATGCCTAAAGGTACTTCCTTCTCACGTCGCGGCTCAACTAAAATGACAGCACAGGAAGGGTCATTGACCAGTATGTACACGGGCGGCCAGATATGTTTTCTTTATGCCTGTGTGTCTGTTTCATCCTTACCCCCTACTGCTAAACAATCACCGCCGTTTTGAACCACCAGCAACTCTGCACTTTTCTATCAAATAATAGTAATGCCTTATCTCATTTTATAGCGCATTATTTACGCAGTCGGGCTTGACTTCTTATCCTTTTTCACTATTATCATTCGATTGATTTCGCCGCATTTTGTAACTTCACAGTAAAAGAGCATTGCCACGTGCTTTGTGATTTACAGCGGCCGCGGAATGCGTTAATAATACCGATGACAGGTACCGTTAAGTTTGTGAATGACGGTTTGCTTTAAAGCTAAACTGCCGTTGTCCACCTGCACATTAGCAGCGGAGAAACCCGTTATCCCGTCTAATTCAGTCTAAAAAGAGAAACGTTTCAGACAGTCAGATTCCATGTAATTATGAAAACTGCCATAAGGAATGAATTTCATTTTTCTGAGGTTTATTGAAGTGTAAACTACATTGGGTCACGTGCAAAGTGAATGAACCCCGAAGGGGTTCATGTAAACTTTGCTAGTGACCCAATGTAGTTTACACTTCGATAAACATCTGAAAAATTAATTTCATTGCTTATATTTACATTCGTCTTAATCAAATCTTTCATGAAAAATCTTATATAAGCGCCAAAATTATAGCAGTAAAACACGTACACGTACTTTTTACTGCTAACAGCAGAACGGCATATATAACGTCATGACGTTGCTGACGTCCAATCAGGTTGTAGAGAGCCATTGTTTATTTTGACGTCATTGACGTCGCGTGTCTCAATGTAATTATTGGCATGTAAACTACATTACGTTCCAATGATTCACTGTAGGGCTTTTCAGTAAATACACCAAGAATTGTATATTGCAAAAGGTTTGAATTCGCAAGTCTGATTTCAGTGGTGGACTTAGCCCCTCTTGCATCCTTGGGACGATATGCTTTCCACCATGCATATGTCTGGGCATAAAAACTAAATTATCGATGAAATTAAAACGTCAAAAATATCTTACACGTATGAGAAAATGTAAGGCACATAAGTTCCCATGTATGCATCCCACTCAACAGTTATATTATGTTTTCCTATGTACTTTGCTTTTATAGCATTCATGTTGGGTCTGTGATCTGAAATGAAAAAGAACAAGAGATTTTCCGGCAGGCATATGACGTCGAAATGACGTCGTTCTGCCGCCTGTGTGACGTAATAACGTCGCATACGCGTAAGTATGACGTCAGATTATACCTTTATAAACAGATGAAAAGCAATACAAATGGTGCAATTATATTAGAAATAGAATGGGGGTTTAAAATATCAGGCTCTGTACCTAAAAGTATATGAACCTACACTCAAGAGAATTTAAAAAAAGAAACGCTACACCAGGACACCTATTCTTATATATGATGTTACATATATCACATGTCTGTTATTTAACTTTCAGAATTTTCTCCGTCTGGTTAGTGACTTTGTCTCCGTCTGGTTTGTGACGTCATATATTGCTTCATTTTGATAATAAGGTCATGGTTGTTAGTGCAGACCTTTTCAGAGCAAGGATTCTTATAGAATTCGCCTTTCCGAAACCACGCCTACTTTTAAACAGGTATTGCAATTATCTTTCATGGGTACATGTATAAGGTGTGGATAAAAAAAATCCGTCACGAGGGTCACTGTTCGGCATGCCAAAGTGATCCCGAGTGACGGATTTTTCTATCCGCACCTCACACCCATGACAGATACTTTTTCTTGCACATCACGTTTGGTTTTAACTTTAGAACTTGATAAATTGCGTAATTTTAGAGCTTGAGAAGTTTCTTTTTTATTTTAAAACACGGCGCCGCTTTCAACGATCGCCATTCGGCTCTTTACGTCAACGTCTGACGTGCATAAACTGATTTCATTTTAGCTATCTTCGTGACGTAATCATCTTAAACGCCAACGTCACTTGACGACGCAGAATAGTGACTTCCAATACAACCAATGCATTGAATGTTCGTGATATTTATCCGATCCTGGGTAAGAATACCTGGGTAAGATAAGATTTTCTATCCCAGGTGAAAAGAATGGCATTTTCTATCCGGTGTGCAAGAAACATACTTCCATTAAGATAGAATCACTCACTCATTGTGAGACACTGAACACGTTCGATTTTGTTAGTCCTTACATTGTTATAAATTTGAGCCACGACACGAGAAAACCAACAATGTGGTTGTGCGCCCAGTGGAGACTCAGATCAGCCTGAGCATCCGCCCAGTCTGATCAGACTCTCCGCTTGGCGATCAAAGGGTAGCTAAGGATCTAAGCTACCTTCATACGGACAGCGAAGATTCTGATCAAACTGGGCGGATGTCCAGGCTGATCTAAGTCTGCGCTGTCCGCACAATAACATTCATTTTGTTGGTTTTCTCGTGCCGTGGCTCATTTACAGGTGACCTTTGATTGACATTCTGGGTGTGGCTCGGAAAGGTCAATTAAATGCGCCGAATGATTTACATTTCAAAAGATCACATGTGTTGGTTCCAGTCTTGATTATGTATCAACCAAAGGAATTAATTTAGATTTGCTTTGTCACTTTTATATCTTACCCCGGCTCGGTAGGGCACCTGACTCATAAGCCAGAGGTCCTGGGTTCGAAACCCGGTCTGGCCACATACTTTCGTTTCTCCTTCCGCTGATTCAAGAAGGGCAGTTGTCGGTTACTGGCCAAAGTATGTGCACTTAGTACTGGTTAACCGCTTAGGTGGTCTAAGCCTGCCCAAAAATAGTGTGGTTAGGTTAACTGACCATTCCGACATGACCATAGCCGTTTACCGTGGACGTTAAGCATCGAATCAATCAATCAATCGATCTTACCCCGGCATTGCTGCAACTTTTCGTCACTGGCGTGCAAACAATCGTTTGTCCCGTCACAAGTAAACATATATGGTATGCATTTATCCTCGAATTCACATTGAAACTGGAACTTGCTTGTACAACTTGAGAAGCTTTCAGAAACTGAAATACAAAAAATCGAAAACCTTCAATCAAAGGGCCCATTGCTCTATCAGTGATAGAAATTTACGTTGGCTTACAAATTATCGCTGACAGTCAGTTTTAAGTACATATTCATCATTGTAAGTGATCGTGATTGGTCGGTTTTAAACAATTAAAACATCCTTTGTTTCTCTTAAATAAATTTGCAAATGTATTTAGTTCCGACAGCATAAAGTGTTTTTTTTTTTTTTTTTTTCTCTTTTTTTTTTTGGTAAAATTACAAGGTACAGGTGTTTAATACGAGTAGTTGGTAAAAATGCAAGGAACAGTAAAGGATCTCATTCATTGTCTTGATTTGTAAACATTTCATTTCCTTGGTGGAGAACCAGGGGCCGTATTCATAAAACGACTTAAGTTGTTGCTATGCTGTTGCTAAGGCTAAATTTCTTTGAAGGAGATTCCCTACAACTATGAAATTTGCTCTGGAGGATGGATGATGATGGATGACTTGCGATTTTACGTCCTTTTCAACAGTATTTCAGTCATATCAGGACGATGGGACGATGATAATGAAAGGCTGTGTGCAATGGAACCCCGTTTACGGTAGGAAAGATTCTCGCCTCGAGCTGGATTCGAACCCTGGTCCGCTAGATCAGTAGGCCAGCGCTTAACCCACTGGGCTACCGGGGCTCCTGCTCTTGAGGAACAGTCTTACAAGGACTCTTCCTCCAGACCAAATTTCATAGTTGTAGGGAATCTCCTTTATAGATATTTAGCCTTGGCAACAACATAGCAACCACTTAAGTGGCTTTATGAAAACGGCCCAGAGATCAACTGACATTTTTATGGAGAGACTTTCATGTACTTTAAAAAAAATAATAACTTGCCCCCCGCCCCCCCTCATTTTGCCAGGTATATGACAAAAAAAAGCATATCGTCCGGTATACTTTCATTAGTAATGAATGCTGTAAGATTTGTGCTTCAGTTATATTACCTTAGGTGAGACTATGGAGACCTTCAACAGTCGCTTCAGTATAGAACCTTCATTAACTGTAAACTTAAGGAATATTTACTATTTTATTTATCTATTTATTGTTCTGTTTTCATAGAACAGATTCTACAGGGATTAATTCGCCAAATTATGTAAGAAATAAAGAATAGAATGGGTACTCTGGTTCTACACAAATCTAAGCTGTTCACTCTCCTTAGTTGTGCTTTGCAGCACGATTATGAAAAAAAGGCAAAACATGTAATGTACTCAATTATTTGTTGAACAAACCATTTTTTGAGTCAGATCTTGAATGCTCCCATAAAGCATTCCTGAATAGGACAGCAATAAATATAGTAATGTGCAACAACACAAAGACCAAAATACCGTCACGAGACAGCAGTTCATCTCCTTAGCTTTTGCTTTTTTGCTAAAAATATTATGGTTGAAAAGAATAAAATTCGTCCCGTCTTATACTGATTTCGAATATGTCAAGCAGTTCTATCCAAGTCATGCGTGACTTAAAGATGACTGATACTGTCGGTTTTGTAAGGACCATATGCGTAAACTTTCATAATGCTTATTTATTTTGATTCTCCTTGAATACTTTATTATTTTTGCAATTGTTACATACGTTACACATCTATTCTAAAGTATTCTTTTTTCCAAAAGTCCAAAAATTTCTGTGGGCTTACTTGGGCTTACGTTGCAAAGCAAACATAACAAGAGAATATTCGACATTCGCCATATAAGACAGTTTTGTTTATTGTTGAATAATATAAAAGCTCGTAGAAAAATATTGATAAGCAGTTTCTTCCCCAGGCTGTGGGAGAAAAGTGCAATCGCAATTCTAAAGTCCACTGAACGTAAGCCCTACTTTAATGTCACAAGTTTGTTTGTTTTTTTAGTTTTATTGATTTTTGTTGTTGTTGTTTTTTGTTCTTTTTGTAGTTTACGTTATAATTGCTGAACCAAAGAGTTTGATCATTATTTGATAAATGTTTTATGACGGTTTACTTGTTAGCAAACAGATGCTAAAAACTTCTTACCCCATTTTGTAATATCGATCCTTCCATCATAAAATCGATTCAAACCCCATCGTGAAATAGTGAGGTTTGTCAAAAGGCAAGTTACCCTACCATAATTAATTGTAGATATATATCATTAAACTTTCTAAACCATAAAGCATAAAAGGAATGTTTTCAAAGAAAAGGTGAACCGATTAAAGGTGAATACATGATTGTATAATAGGTAACCTATATAACAGGCTGAATTAGCATTACAAGCAATTTGGGAACTAAAATGAAAAATTTGTATTTGAAGGAAATATATTAATACTGATAAAATTTAGAAGTAAAAAACATATACATCAAAGAATGCTGCTCTTTACTTTTACTTTTTCTGATTTATTTATACTGATTGCTTTTAATAAAATTTCATCAAGTAACGTATTTAACGAGCAAAAATGGACATTAAGCTATCGCGTTGACACGTCTACCATATCAATTAGCAATCCTTCTTACTAACTGACGTTTAGGTTATAATAGGTAAGGATCACTTCCTCTGGCTGGCACCAAAAAGTTGTCTAGCTCTTGGACAATAATAATTGAGCCACGTCGCGAGAAAACCAAGAAAGTGGTTGTGCGCCCAGCGCAGACTCAGTTCAGCCTGAGCATCCGCCCAGTCTAATCAGAGTCTTCGCTGTCCGCATGGAGGTAGCTTGGACCCTTAGCTACCCTTTAAGCGTTAAGCAAAGGGTCTGATCAGACTAGGCAAATGTCCAGGCTGATCTAAGTTTGGGCTTGGCGCACAACCACTTTGTTGGTTACCTTGCGTCTCGGCTCAGTTATATTTCACTTACGGCTATCTATCTGTTCTTCCGCTTCCTCTCTCTCATTCTGGAAATAATACAAAAATGTCAGTAAATATATAAATAAATGAAAATAAAAGAACCTATATAACCTTCATGACTATACTACTACTACATTGTACTACTCATGCTGGTATTACTACTATTACTACTGCTACCATAAGCTACTCTTTATTAGTGCTGCTACTAACTCTTTCTACTGCTACTTCTGCTTCCTCTACTTCTACTGCTTCTAGTATTAACACTACTTTTACTACTTCCACTACTACTACTAAAGTGTGTTTATTGACAGGAACCGTCTCAGGTGAGCTGTGGAACCGTTGGTCCGTATGTGTTTTTTTTGTTTTGTTTTTTTGTTGTTGTTTTTTTTGTTGTTGTTGTTGTTGTTGTTGTTGATGGTGTTGTTTGTTTTGTTTTGTTTTTGTTTTTTGTTAGTTTGTTTGTTTGTTTTGTTGTTGTTGTTGTTTAAATTCACAAACAAGAATTAGTCATTAGGTGTCAATCAGACGAATACGAGATTAAGTGGGATGCAGTATTATTCATACGTGTACCTGTTCGCTTAAAACGCCAAAAATGCAAAGACGACAAAATGTACGTCTGCAAACTTTCGAAAATGTTTCGTCAAAGCTATATCATATTGGAATTCAATGACTACAGGCAAACAGTGTAGACTCATATGAGGCGGCTCTTTATGAGCCGCCTCTTCTGGGTCTACGCTGTTTGCAAATTCAGCTTTTTTCTTGTTCGGCGCTTCAAGGGGTAAAATCCAATTTTTCCTGAAATTCCCCATGAAAATAAGATAATTTGGGCTGAGAAGGTGGTTCGTATGAATCCCCCGAACCACCTCTGGATCCGCCACTGATTAAAATATTTCAAAAGGTTGAGAAGTTATGAAGTGAATGGGAATAACCTAACGATAATAATCAAAGGGAAGTTACTCCAAAATTAAGTATTCATTGTATTGTAATTATGCATATTGCCATAAAATATACTGCTCAAAATAAGTAAGGGTTATTACGACATTTAAGACAGCAAACGTAAGGAAAATAAGTAGATGAATATTAAATTCATACAACAAATATTCATAGAGACCATCAATATAAATATTGAAACGATAAAGCTTGTCACGTGACCTAGAGTAAATTGGAAGTAGACAAGGGATCGACACCCAAATTTCACACGAATCCAGCGCAGCAATGACTAATAATTTTTATGCAAACTTTATTAAGACAGACGCCTTGTGCCGCAGTTTTATCACAGGAGAAAATGATAGGCGTAAAAGTGAATTGTCTCACAGATCGTGACATTTGCAATGGCCCTACACCTTAAATAATGCGATAAAGCCTACCAAAGTGGGCATTTTCAGTTTGGAAAATTATGAAGAATTTTATTATTCACCGAATCTGTTGGTCCAAAAGAATTTTTTTCACCGATGCAAAATTGAGGCGTAGACCCCATAGTCCTTTATGTGTTGCTCTAGCCCACATGAACTGCTGTGACTGTTTCTGTTTTTGTTGAAAATTGTTACTTAAATAGTCCTCTGTCAATATACATCAAGAAACTAACCCAGCAATTATTATTTTTTGTACTCGCTACTATGTCATAATACCCCAAACTTTTTGTGAGCAGTATATGATCAAAATAGTCCAAAAGCTACCAAGTTTTGGTATGCTCAAGATAAGTGTACACAAATAACATAAACAAACTAATCAAAGGGAACTACCTATAAATCGAAGTAAAGAGAAACAACCAGTATTGTACGCTACACAGCGTTGGGACTTCGTACATATTGCTATAAAGTTTCATCAAGATATTCCAAACGGTTATCTAGTCATGGCGCGAACAAGATTAGTCGGGAAAAATAATCAAAGGGGCATAACTTGGACACTAAGAAAAGAGGAGCAACCATACTTGTTCTCGACACGTCGCCCCGACCTAATCCTACAAAATTTCATAAAGCTATCACAAACGGTTACTGAGTTATAGTACGCACAAGAATGTTGACGGATGGACAGCGTCATGACATTATACACCATTTTTTTTCTTTCAAAACAGGCGTACAAAATTCACAGTATCCGAACGCACTGTACCATCTCTTCCGGTTTTCATAGTGTTGAATCGAGAGTACAAACATTCGCTTATAACCAGTGCACTGTACCATCTCTTCCGGTTTTCATAGCGTCGAATAGAGAGTACAAACATTCGCTTATAACCACTGGTTATAAGCGAATGTTTGTACTCTCGATTCAACACTATGAAAACCGAAAGAGATGGTACAGTGCGTTCGGATACTGTGAAATTGAATAGTTTAATTTTTCTATTCAGTGAAGCGTCTAACAGATGCAGATGGAATGATTACAGTGTATATCCCGACTCGATTGCTCCTTTGTTATCTGGGCCTGCATTGTTTGATCCAACCTATCTGTCCCAAAAATTAGAATTTTTATGGTAAAAGTAGAGTATGTCAACAACAAGTAAAATTCTGTGTCCCTAATGTGGCTCAAAAGGGAACACGAAACAAATGTGAATTGTAAATGTGATAGTTTCGTGTGATGAAAGAAATAATTGAAAAAAAAATAAAATAAAGTGGAGACATGCATGACAAATTACACATCTAGGCAACCGTCTTTGCCTGAATGTGACTATGTATAAATGCAGTTACGTGTGAGTAGCCAAGGACGCTACTCGGGCGATTCAATAATACGACCCCCCCCCCGACGGGGAAGTCTAGGAAATTACCCACTGAGATTTTTCACATTGTATATTGTAAAACAGATGCGACGGTCGACACGATCGCTTATAATATCCTGCCCTAAACACCAAATGGGAAAGGAAAGTTCACAGTTGCAGTATAAGCAAAACAAGACAACCGAAGAGCCAAGAGGTAAGCTCTTCCCAGCAGGTGGCAACGAGGATACTCTCAGTAAGATACAAATGGAAGACAATGACAATGATAGTGAACCTCATCAGAATCCTAAGATACAAACATTCACTATGCAAATGAGCCGCGACAAGAGAAAACCAACAATGTGGTTGTGCACCCAGCGCAGACTCAGATCAGCCTGGACATTCGCCCAGTCTGATTAGACTCTTCGCTAAGCGCTTAAAGGGTCGCTAAGGGTCCAAGCTACCTTCATGCGGACAGCGAAGACTCTGATCAGACTGGGCGGATGCCCAGGCTGATCTGAGTCTGCGCTGGGTGCACAACCACAATGTTGGTTTTCTCGTGTCGCGGCTCAAATATTTATGTAAGTGTTGAAAGTATGTCAGTTCAATATTTTACCAGTCTACAGATGACTCTCGTTATCTCAAGCACCGATATCTCAAAGTTCCATCTAATATCATTATACATTGGTCTAGTTCAGCCATGAATGAAGTCTGCCGAGTCCCTGGTTGAAATTCCGATCCCGAGGTTGAGATTTACCTTTCCTACATGCACTGTCCATGATAAATTCTTTTTAAGCGCAAAGGCATGACAATTCTACATTTTAACCAGTAATCTTAAGTAGATTTTGAGCAGCCCTGTGTGATTAATGGGTCTTAAAAAGGAACAAACACAGCTTATGCCTCAATAAAAGACGAGGCTTGCCGAGTCCCTGATTGAACTTACCGACCCCGAGGGTGAGATTTACCTATCCTACATGGACTGGCTCATGATGGATTATTTTTCTCCCACCACATGTGTGCGGATTTTTAACCTCAAGTCGGGTTAGGCTTCAGAACAGAAAATGTTTTACTTTTTAATCAGTGATCTGAAGTAAATTTTGAGCAGCCCAGTGTGTTTATCGGGTCCTCAAATGGGTGTAAAATCAGTTTGCACCTTAGAAATAGACGGAAAACACGATATGTAGACTATTTTATCTTCCAGAGGGCGAAAACTACATGCAACTTAGCCTCTCACGTCACGCGCGTCAAGTTTGCTAGCGACGTTTTATAACCGGTTTTAGTCCTTATTGAGTGGCATCTGCTATCAAACGTCATCTGACATGCTTGCGTGTCCATTTTTTTTTTTCATTTAAAATTAAAATATTAGTCAAAAACTGAAAAAGTCTGGTTGCTCAAACAAGAAAGATATTGCCAGGTGTAAGATAGAAGTTTCTTATATGACCTTAGGGCCTATCTTATATATGCAAAGGTGGGAGAAAGTAGCTTCCTATACACTGCAAAAATAAACTGTAGATTTACGGTAAAATAACTGGCAACCAGCTGCCAGTCATTTTACCGTTATTTTTACGGGCGCCCGTAAAAATTGCAGGAATCATCAAGCAGAGTGGGACTGAAAAGAGCAGATGTCGTTTTGGTTAGATAGCCCCTCAACAATACAAAGTTATTTTCGAGTGCGCCAAGTTAACATAAAACTTCCATTTCGTGATTTCCAACAATGTCTTACAGGCAAAAACCCGTAAAAATAACGGGAAAAGGACTGGCAGCCGGTTTCCAGTTATTCTACCGTAAAATCTACAGTATTTTTTTACAGTGTATGAGCTGAACGCCTATCTTGAATGAGAGAATGTGGGAAAATTCTATTCCAAAATAAATCGGACTTACTGAAGTATCATTGCTAGTTATGACCCAGCAGGCATGCAATGTTTAAAAGGAGACGTCTCAACGCCACTTAAACTCACAATCCCAGCAGGCACACAACGTTGTATCAACATTTAATGTTGATTCAAGGTTGTGTGCCCAGTGAGATGCATAGCAACGTGAAAAAGTAAGGATAATACTGAAATAATACTGACATGATTAACGCTGTCATCAGCTGCATTTCTTTTCTCACGTGTCAAATTCCCTACGTCACGTAGATAACCAGATAACTGTAGTCTGAAATTTCTAGTTCCACTTCCAACAGTAGTTTCACAGCAAACAATGAAAAATAGCAAAACAATCAAAGAAATTGTCTTATCCATGTTCAAAGGTCCAGCTTATTGTGGTGTTTTTGTATTTTACTTCCTTTAGATATTTTGCATAAAAATGTGTTTACGAATAACCGTAGTCAACCATGACCTTGCAGATAAATATCACGTAGGATGCCTCTCTATTCACTTTTCGATACAGAGCTGCCGTCGGACATAAGATTTTTTTTTTTTTTTTTTTTTGAGAATTCTAATATCAATGCACCTGCTGATCTCGGGTTTCTTTGTAAGTACATGGTGTACGGAACGTTCTGGGGCGTCTGCTCTGGGTCTACAATATTTGCAACGGTCCTTTTTTGAGATACTAATCGTTGCATTAATGGGTTACAGTTTTGTGATTTCTATTATTTGAAGATATAAATGTAAATATTTGCATTTAATAGTATGGTAATGGAAATTTGCTATGAGCATTTAATTTTTCAAATATAAAATTTTCCCGTTTTAAAGAATGCAAACAGAAAATGTTTCTGAAAGAAGACAGAAGGAGACATATTTCACACACACACAAAAAAATAATAATCAACCCAAAACTAAGAAGAAAGTAGTAAAAGTTCGAACCATTAGGGTTAAGTCGGGTTCGGACTTCGGACAACGTGTAAATTCGGACATACCACTGCAAACAGTAAAAATCCAGATGAGACGGTCTCATCAGGGTTTTCACTGTTTGCCCAGTTAATTTTGTTTTAATTCCAAACAACTGACATATGAAGGAAACAATGCCACTGTCCGAATTTACCCGTTGTCCGAGTTTACCCGTATTTACCCTACGGTACGGAGATGACGTGATAATAATAAGGCGATCGCTATTGACAACCGGTTGTCAATAGCGAACGTTCGCTATTGACAACCGGTTGTCAAAAGCGAACATCGCTATTGACAACCCGCTGAAATATTTCCTATCAAATTAAGATGGGCCAGTTAAGATCTTCTGAATTTTGAAGAAATAATTTGGTAACATGAAATTTTATAAATTATTTGACAAGAAAATGTAATTTGTGAATACGGAGATGTCAAGATACAACTTAGACAAGTATTTGCTTTTATGCATTTTTGGAACTTTTATTTGAGCAGTATGCTATGACTGAAACTCTGTTGAGGAAGCTGTAAAACTCCAAATGGCCATTCTGCTCATCATTTTAAAATAGATAATGAGAAAGTTACAGCATTTAATTTTATTTCAACGTTCAAAAAGGTTCCATCCAGTGTTATGTTAAATTATTTGATATTTCCACTTTCTTTCACCATAGATACAATTGTACTTTGCCCTGTCTTAACAAGAGAGGTGTCTCAAAGCAAATGATTTAGAACCTGATCAGACTACTCCTGACTGTAACAGGAGGTGGTTTGACATGGCTGACTGTCACTGAAGTTGGTTTGATGTGGCTGACTCTCACTAAGTTGTTTGACATGGCTGACTGTTACAGGAATTGGTTTGACATGACTGACTGCCAGTAGGGTTGAGTTGACACAGCTGACTGTCAGTAGGGTTGAGTTGACACAGCTGACTGTCAGTAGGGTTGAGTTGACACAGCTGACTGTCACTGAAGTTGGGCTTACATGGCTAACTGTCACAGGAACTGGTTTGACATGTTAACTGACTGTGTCACTGAAGCTGGGATGACATGGCTGACTGTCAGAGGAACTGCTTTGGCATGGCTGACTGTCAGAGGAACTGCTTTGACATGGCTGACTGTCACATGAATTGGTTTGACATAGCTGACTGCCACAGGAGTTGGTTTGACATGGCTGACTCTCACTTGGGTAGGGTTGCTGCGCCTGACTGTCACTGAAATTGGGTTTGATATGACTGGCTGTTACAGAAACTGGTTTTACACCCCTGACTGTCACAGGAGTTGGTTTGACATGGCTAGATATCACTAGGACAGAATGATGAATATCACCACTAGATGTCAGATTGCTTTCAAACTGGCTGGCCTCTGCTAACATAGGCCCTTTTCAGTCTCCCTCATAAGTAGTCCGATCAGGTTCTACACCATTTGTTATTAGACTCCTCTCTTGTTAAAAAGGATATCTATGGACGAATAATGTAGGCTCTTCTCAGTCTTCTTCAGGGATAGTCTAATCTGGTTCCACACCATTTGTTATGGCACACCTGTCTTGTTCAGACATGGTATCTGTGTGTAAAGAGAGTTTAAATGACAAATAATACAGGCCCTTCTCAGTCTCCCACAGGAGTAATCTGACACCATTTGTTATGACACACCTGTCTTGTTCAGACAGAGTATATCTATGTTAAAAGAGAGTTGAAATGACAAATAATATAGGCCCTTCTCAGTCTCTCTCAGGAGCAGTCAGGGTCTATACCATTTGTCATTAGACTGCTCTCTTGTTATCCCCAGCTGAAGGTAAATAGATATTGTTTTCTCAGACTATATGTCTGTCCATTGGTCTGTCTCTTGGTCCATCTATCTGTCCTTCCGTCTGTCCATCCTTCAGTCCATCCATCTGGAGCCATAACTAAATAACCACTGGACAGAATTTCATGAAACTTAAAACAAATATATATCACTAGGGCCTGACAAATCAAATTTTGGTCTACTTGGCCGGTAGACAGCTTCTGCCCGAAAAAGCTGAAATACATGGGTTTTCCCTATATAATTTTTATTATTATGGACAAGTAAGAAAAAATTTTACTTGCCCAGCAAAAATTTTAACTTGTCCCGGGCAGCCGAACAATGGATTTGTCAGGCCCTGTATTGCTTTAACTTGCTGATGCAAGTGAAGTTTCATCAGACTGCCTTCAGCAGTGCATGAGTTAAATATTGTCCTTGATAGAATTAAATTCAATAAAATGAGTTATAACTAAGTAACCAATTATCAAAACTTCATGAGGCTTAAATTAAGAATGTATCACCATAACGTGATTATGCACATGATGTTTCATCAGAATGGCATTAGTTATCGCCCTTGAATAAATTTTGAATTGACAAATTTAGCAATAACTTAGTTAATCAATGAAAAGAATTCTATGAAAATTTTACTAAATATGTATTATCATAACACACTGGTACATCTTACAATTTGTCAGAATTGCTTAAGTTAGCAATGAGTTATTGCCCTAAAATTGGTCCAAAATCAACAAATTGAGTCATAACTAATAGTTATGACTCAATTAAGTAACCAATGATTGAATGAAAGTTCATGAAACATAAAATAATTATGTATTATCATGACATAGCAGTGCACATTAAGTTTTGTCATAATAGTAGTGCATGATATAATGCTCTTGAATTGATTTAAAATCCACAAATTAGCCATAACTAAGATAATCCTGAATTATATTTCTTGAAACTGAATTAAAAATGTATTATCATAGTTCAGTGATGCTGAGGCAAGTGTTTAAGAATGGCTTCAGCTCATACCTCACTTATGCCAAAGTCATTGCCCCTGATTTGATTTTGCCCTAGCAAAATAACCAGTGGATGATATTTTATGAAACTTAGAATAACCGTTACTTAGCGTCATAGAACTAAGCTATGGCAGAAATCCTGAAAATTTAAAATGAAAGCGCTAGCGTTTGAATTCATAATGTTTTTATATCTATGTAATTCTATTTAGTTCTCACAAAAAGTAGGGGATATTTTGACATAGAAGGGAGTACAAAAATTAATAATAATGGCTGGGTTGGATATTATTGTATATCGATAGAGCACTATTCAAGTGACAATATTCGACTAAAGCAGAAACAGTCACGGCAGGTCACGTGACCTATAGCAACACATAAAGGACTATGGAGTCTACACCTCAATTTCGCATCGGCGAAAAAAATTCTTTCGGACCCTAAGATTTTGTGAATATTTAAATTCTTCATAAGTTTCTAAACTGAAAACATCCACTTTGGTAGGCTTTATTTAGGCTTGTCCGACATATACCTCTAAAATGTGCAACAAAATGTAATGAAACAGAAAATAGTTATTGAGGGCATTGAGAGGGAGTGCACAGCACAAAAACAATAACCCTATTTTAAACCATTTTGGAGTTACTTCCTTTCTTAGTTTTTTCTCAACTTGATGCTTGTCCGGAGCTTATCTCTAAAAGTATTGAAAAGGATTGAGTGAAATTTCACACAGTTGTAAAGTGTCATTCTTGCTTTGCGCGTACGCCGTCTAAATATACCAAACAAAAATAGAAACGCACACAGTAAGATATTCCCGTTTAATTTACCTTTTATAGCATGATTAGAAAATGTCTAAAAATCCGTATTTCTGATCCAATCTTGCTCAGACTTCATCATGGCGTAGATGAGTACCTGTGCCTTCCATATGCATGAAAAATACGCATTAATGAAATGGCTGACAATGGACTCTGATTGAAGACTGTGACATTGAAAACTGACCCCTACCTTGTTCAGAGACGCGTCAAAAAGTACTGAATCTACACATTTAAATGAAATTTTTGGGTTGAACTGTCCAATTGTCTACCTGTAGCACTGTATGAATTATTGTTTTAAATTGTTTGTTATTATCAAGAAAATACCAAAATATTACTGTGTGCGTTTCTTTTTTGTTTGGTATATGCATTGTTTATATAACATTGTCTCACTATGCAGTACAAGGGCGTAGCCGGCGCTGTGAACAATACATAATCAAGAGTATACATTAAGTTTGAGCACGCGCAATACTACTGTCCTTGTATGCCAAATGCAGTTTGTAATCAGCATCTGGGTATGGTCTTCTGCACACGCGTTCACTTTCGCATTAGACAGTACACAAAACACAGTTGCCAGTACATAATAAATATCGTACTCTTATGTTTGCGCAATGTTACTGTCGCAGTTGATAGCTGACATGGAGTCTATGACCGATTAGATTATTTTAGAAGCATGACATCATGTGGTAATAGGACCCAGTTCGAGGGTGATCCAAGAAGGTTGTCATAACGCCTTATACTAATTGAGCACGTAAACCAATGATTCCAAAACAATATATCAAATAATAAATAGGCCTACATATTACAGTCACCACTCGATTTTTCAAAGTCGCTGCTCAGCTCAAACTACTGATATCTATGTCATGCTGAATTTATTTTGAACAATAACTAACACCATTAGTCGGGGAAATGAAACGCAAAAGGCGTCTAGAAAGTGAAAAAAAATTGGCCCATCGTTCGAAAGGACAAATTTGGTATCATTTGAAAGCTTATTGTCTCTGCTTTAATCTCCAAGGTGTTGTCGCCTTTGCAAGAGGTGCCGTAAGTCAGAAAGTGGGGAGATAACTCTGTCCCCTAGCGTTCAAACAAAACGATTTCTAAACCACCACTGTCGTCTAGAAACTGCATAAGAAAGCTTGCATCATAATTAAACACTTTATGTTTACATTGTATGAACTCTTAATATAGTGCAATTAAAACAATTAACGTTTTCTTTTTTTAATATGATCTCTTGGAGCAAAAATTGAGGGTGTTCTGACACAAATACATTACGTGACCAAAAGAAAACCTTTATAATGTCCCAATTACTTATTTTTGGCAAATTTTGAAGAGGAAAGCACTTCAAATATGTACGTTTGATAACCGTCGTAAGTACAATGCAGATTATTAAAAAAGAGTAATCGTTCAAGTAATAATAGATATAAATTTCAGCAATATACGTTACATTTGCTTACAACAAAATTTACTTAATCGAATATATAGAAGAAAAGAATGCATTAGAACTATTTAGTTACAGATGTATAAAAAGCATTATTCCGTTCCAAACATAATTAAATATTGTTTACAGCTTGTTCCTATTTCAGATATGCTAAGGAAGCGCCACTAATACGTATCTACGCGCCTGGGCGTAGACAGTCTAAAGTTAGGTTTTCGATCATACTTTAGCCTGGTGTGTGTGCTTCTATTCCTTTCGGTTTTAAGAGGGGATGTAGGATTTGATTGTATTAATTCCTGATAATTGCCTATCTTTTTACTGTTCAGTCTGATCAGTTTTTATTGTCAAAATAACTGACGAAATCATAAACTGAAAATTATCTATTATTTTTACTTATACATGTGCTTCGTTAATGTATGATCTGTCGCTATTGCAGTTCAAACCATTTTGAAGTCATTTAAACACCTGTCTGCTGCAATGTAATATTGAGCGCCAATACGTAGAAGATTATATAACTAATACACGAAGCAACTTGTCAAACGTTTCACAATGGTAACGTATATAAAATATTAAGCGTTACTTAAATTCATTTAAGTGATTCAGAATTGTTTTCATTTCATGAAGATCATCTTATAATTTTGAGTCTGTCAGTGCAGACGCACAGTTACTGTTATACTAATCCATGGGCCAAAGTCCCATTTAGTCTAGAACTGAAGCAATATTTGCATTAATTTATACGTTACCTTATATTGTTCCTTATTCTCAGTTATTGTAGTCATGTGTCAATTGTCCAACCTTTGCAGTATTATTTTCCATCACCTTTCACGTTGTTAAATGTAGAGTTTCTGTATAATTTTTGTTAGCATGAAGTCTTCCCGGTATATCTCCAGAGCTCTCTCTCTCTCTGTTCTCTGTGTGTCTCTCTCTCTAATATTTTGCATTTTAAATTGGCACTCATTTAGAAGATGTAGGTAGATGTAAAGAACACTGGGTAAAATTTCAGTTAAAATTGGCGTACATGCGTATATTTATAGGCCAAAGATAGGATGTGGTTACAAATGCGCATATTTACAGGCCCAATATATGATTTTGGCTGCAACGATACAATAGGGTTATAAGCATGTATCTTTCTAAAAGTTACATACATTATCTACCATATCTGGAGTGTTTTATCAGTTCACACACAAATGTCTCTTCCGTAGGCAGAGAAATTACATTCATTGGCTGGAAACTCATAGGTGAGTCTGCATTGTACTTTCAGTTATCAGATTTTATCAGTTTTCCCAGTTGCGTCTGTAATAAGGAGACACTTAGAAAAAAAATATAAAATAAGATAATAGAATAGAATTAGAGATATTAAGACTTTTTAGGGTTCATGTCTTAGTCGTCGTTTCTAATGACAAAATTTCAGTCCTATTACTTAACACTTATTGTTATTACTAGAATTTTACCTATATTATATAAAGTCATCATGTTTGGACAAGTGTGTACTTTTAAAAGTTGCCATGTCAATTACAGAATAATTAACCGAAAAAAATAAAAGAATCCCCTCCCCCTCCACCCTTCAAAACTCCGTATCAAACATCGCAGCAATCCTGTAGATTAAAAATAATGTAACTGTTGGACAGAGTTAAGCCGCTTTACAATTATTGAACGGTTCTTTCAAATGAAATTGTTATAGCAATGCTTCCATAATGCAACATCAAATATTTACCCTAGTATTGTAAATAACCAAAACAGTGACTTGCGAGGAGATATATTGAGATTTGACATTACTGAAGCATCCTGATATTATAAGCCGTTTGCTTGCATATCAATATGTAACAAAACGCTTATTTTTTATCGATAATAACAATTTTGTTATTATGCTTCGACTGATGACAGTTTTGTATTATAGTTTCTCGTAAGCATTACCTTTTTGGAAGAGTCCCGATATTGAAAATGTGATTACTATTTTAAGAGTATCTTTCGTCACTTAAGAGGAAGTTTTGTTGTTGTTTTTTTTTTCAAAAAAAAAAAAAAGCGGCTAAAATTATAAGAAATTTTCAATCTTTCGTCAAACAAGAGAACAACTTCTTATTTGACAAAAACAAAATCAATATGTAACTGTTACAGTTACATCCTAAAGTGTTAAAGTAAAAGGAGGAAATTGAGGATGGTTTATTGTTTTTTCTAAATCCTTTTAAATAATCGTTACAAAAAAGATATTTCTTAGTTTACTTTTTTCTCTACAGTTATTTGTGATACAAACACTATGTGGAGTAATTACATAGGTGTTTCTTATGAAAATGGTAGCGTAGACAACACAGAAAACGCACAACAATCCACAGGTCTGATAGAAAAAGAAGACGCCGTGTAAAAATAGTCAGTACTTGTTTGCATAATTCTCAATGATAGACAAAGAGTTCGTTTTGTAAAAAAAAAAGAGTACTTCAAATATCAAGCTGTGCTGCAAGAAAGGATTGTATCTGTTAGTAGGCTTCACACGCGGTTTTTCAAGTACCGTATGTAATATATTCCAATTAAAATCCTTTAAAAATTAAGAATAAAAGTACGTAAGATACATGAGAAGTCCAGAAAAAGAATACATTTCAGAAACATGTCACTGACTAAAAGAAGGCAAAAGTTTCTCACAGCCTAATGGCCATTGGGGCTGTGTGTGTAAGAGGCACAACTCATCTAGCTCATCCCTCTCTTTTCGCTGCATCTTCCTTCAAAAGAAGGTACCTATCCATTTACTGTTGGGATGACAGATTTTTCAGTTGCTGACCGGCCAGGCCGTGGATCAAACCCGCGATCTCCTGCACCATAGCCGAGCGTCTCTAACCACTCGACCGAGCATGTCACTGATATAAAATACTAAAATATAGATTTTACGTTACTTTTTTCTCCCTTTGCAGGCTGCATTTGCATGTTGTAAAAGCCTATCCTTTGGAAACAACGTTACAAGTTACATTTTTGTACAGTTATATACGCTGAGACAAAATAATAACGTCATACTCACGTGTAGTCTTCTGATAAATGTCCCGGTCTTCTGTCATTTGTTCATGATTGAAACAATGGGTTCTCTGCCCTTGAAGGAACTTTTTAAGATTTTTATTTTGATTTGTCGAGCGTTTTAAATTCTCCCATTTGACTCGGTTTCTTCCGTAACATTCCCAATTTTATAAAATATTTTTAATTGCTTATTTCGTAAAGGATGGATACCCTTTACTATGATTCTGTTAAGCAAATAAAAATTTGTAGCAGCTCAGTTAAAAAATATAATTCTTATTTCTGTTGATTGTTAACAAACAGCAATGTAATCCAAATGATTATATGATTGTAAGACAAGTAGCTTCCTGAATAGCCCGTTAATTCAGTTTAAAATTGCTTTAATATTTTTAAGATTTTTCCAAACTTGAAATTCTTCTTCCGACTTGTTATTTCGATGTTTTACGTCTGATGCTGTAAAATACGTTACGGTACCGTCACTGAGCCAGTCATTTGAGCTCAACAAGAAAACCCCTTTGCAAATATTTAAGTTTAGATTATCCGTTTGATAATCCAAGTAGAAAGAATCATTACAGATGCAATCTTGCACATTAATTTTAGAGTGCAACGGTTTTAGATAAAAATCTAAAGACAACAAACAGTGTTAAATGTTAATTCTTTAAAACAAAAGGTTTCACGTGAAGCTGTAAATGTATAAAATTTTGTTGGAGATAAACATGCATTGTTAAATATTAGAAGTTATGGCATACAAAAATAAATTCACGCGTTTAAGCACATTTCTACTCTTCTTTCAGCTTATAGACAATTTCTTTCGCATGTTTCCGTTAAGTAACGTATTTGACTCCAAATCAAGAAGAATGACTACAGAAATAAACATGCTAAATGCTTTTAAACTGGAATAGATATTAAATTTAGACACAAGAAGTATTTCTATGTAAACTTTGCATTTTTGCTCCCTTTTTATTATGGCAAAAATGATACGAGCAATATTTAATAGTTCGTTTTTTTCTAAGTCAAATTGTTTCGACATTAATCATAAAGTACTTGTGATATTTCTCTTAAAATATTATAAAACAACCTATTGTTAACAAAAAAGATATTTTTGACATGCGTACAACGTATGTACACATCAGTCATAACATGCAAATGGCTTTCTTAATTTAAGACAGATTTAACAGCAATCAGCCATTTTGTTTAACTTGTAAATCTTATACCCCCACCCCATCCCCGGCTCCACACGCCCTTCTCCTCCCCCTCGCGCCACCCCTATCCTCCGCCCCCTTTTCACCGAAAAATTGACTTTGGTACTGTTCTTCATCCTTAAGCATAACCTTCCATTTGTCCTGTTAGAAATCAGATTTATTTTTAGCGATGGGTTCTCTATTAAACTCAAACAGCCGACAATCGACTTAAAATACTACTTTAGGTACGTATATACGGTACAAATAATTTTTCGATAAAACAAGCATTTTTAATTATAACTTTCGAAAGCGTACTTTTTCAGTTTAAAAGATCATAATAAACACTACAAATGATATACTATGACGAAATTATCTGTTTTATATAAAATACTTGTGAAGAAACGACCCCCTTTCATAAAAAAGCCCCCAAAAATGCATTTTAGCCCCATAAATTCTTATTCTGTAACCATAGTAACAGCAAATTTCTATATTTTTTCGCGTATAAACCTATATCAAAGGTTTTGCTATGTTACGCATAAGTATCATTCACATTTCGAAGAGTTTTAATAAATTTTATGGAGTTTCCATAGAAATTCCAGAAATCCACGATTTTATTCATAAATTAAATATTTTGCCCCAAAAATTTCACTTTGGCACCACTTTGGAGAGCGACAACACCTGGAATCATAAACTTCAGTATTTCCTGCTTACAAATCAGTCAACAAATTTCTTTCGAACGATGGGCCAATTTTTCGCCTCAAAATTGGGATCATTTCCCCGACTACATGGCGGACGGCGCTATCTTAGGGCGCGTTTACACGAGCAAAGTTTCTATGTCACAGAAACTTTAACAAAGAAAGTATGACAAACATTTTGCGTTTACACGGAGCAAATTATTTGTTAAAGAAAATGTGCCATAGAATCTTTGTCACATAAACTTTGGCAATGAAATATTTGCTGCAGTGTTCACACGACCAAATATTATTCGTCAAAGTTACCTGCAGCGATGAAACAAAATCTTTGTCACATTTTCCACGCTTGTAGCAATGTTCTTTGTTACATAATCTTTAGCAAAGTTCTCCGTTTACACGGACAAATTTAATTTATCAAAGTAACTTTAACATATTTATTTGTCAAAGAAACATTGTCATATTTTGGCATTTACACGAGCAATATTTTCTGTGACAAACCTACTTTGTCATAGAAACTTTGGTCGTGTAAACGCGCCCTTAGACGTTAGACAGTACACAGTAAAGAGTGAACATACGCTTAGGGTTTGCGCTATGTTACTGTTACATGGAATCTATGATCGATCGGACTATTAGAAGCATGACGCCATGTGGTAATAGGACCCAGTACGATAGATTTGTAAGACGTCCTGCAAAGGTTGTCATAACGCCTGTTATCAATTGAGTCAAGTAAACCAATGATACGAAAACAACATATAAAATATTATATAGGCCTACACATTACAGTCAACTCTCGATATTTCAATGTCGCAGTTCATCTCAAACTACTAATATCTCATGTCATTGTGAACAAAAACTTACACTATGACGGCCGGCACTATCTTACTTTTATTTAATCTAGGTATACCCGTTTGCTTGCCTCCCTAGAGCTTCCCAATTTTGACAAGAGTTTTGAAGTTAGCTAAGGGACGACTAGAAGCCGTCAACGCTTTCCTAACAATGTTTTCTTTCGTTGCAAGTTCCGTTGCTGGGTAACGAAATAAAGTTCCAGGAAATCGTAGAATGACGTTAAGGAGATATGATAATTGACACTTAGTCTTTTGCAGGGCTTATTGGATGACCCTCATCAATGTCAAATGATGTTCTGACAACAAACAATGCAACTAATACGTGATATCAAAAACGCTGACATCAGAATGTGAAAGGAAGTATAAGTATAAAGTTACACTCTTAAATTTCATACATGTAACCCAACTATTATTATTCAATCATCATAAGTGTTTTTATTGAGCTTTATTCCTTTTTCTGTTGTTGCTCCATCTGATTCAGTCAACTCTCGATATCTCGAATACGGATATCCCAAAGTTCCCTAGGGTATCAAAGAATATATTTTGATATAATTTCCTATATTTGTTTACATTTAAACTCCTGTTATCTCAAACTACTGATGTCTCAAAGTAAATTTTCTGGTCCCTGAAAATTTACTTTGAGATATCAGTAGTTTGGAATGAACTTTGACTTGAGATATCGAGAGTTGACTGTATTTGCAGAAGACGAGATATAATTTGGCCACAGTGGCGTAGATTCTCCTCTGAGACTATACTCGTATTAACCAAGCTATGTCTCTTAGTATTGTCCATTGGTTGCACCTAATGAAACCTCAGCAAAGGACCTTGACCTACTTTCATGGTTTTCTACTCAATCAAAAAATTTAGTTAAGTTAGTCAAATTCGCTGCTGAGTTCCTGAATGAGATGTAGGTCTCAAAAGCTGTAGTAAATAGAATATAGAAACTGGGATCATATTTACATCAACGTTTTACTTGAACATATTCTTCATGTTGCATCAGTATGGTCAAAGTGTATTGAGTTCTGCTTTCCACAAGCTACATGTTCCTTGAATTCAGTATTATATTAATTTACAGTGCACGATGTATACGATAGAGAGTCATGATAATGCTTCCACTTGATATAGGGAGGCTGAAAGCAATTGTCAGTATTTCACCTTGACCTTTACATGCACGTGCAGCGGATAAATCCATGCTGACACTCTCAAAGCAGATATATTCAAAGAGCAGGTCATTCCCGTTCACGTCAATATTCTATGTACAAGTAGCAATAGAAAAGGGTTGCAAACTTCTAAGTCAACCATTCGTATCTTGCTTTTGGATCGTTTAAGGGTTTATGCATGTAATAACGAATTGGAGCAAGTGGGAGAGCTCGGGTTTAACATTTAACCAACGTGTATATCAAATAAAACTTGGAACTCAGTTCAAAGCCTTGACCGAAAGACATGTCAAATTCAATTATCCGAACATTGATGGAAAACAATAGCAAGGTATAGTGAGCCGAGACACGACCATCCCAACAAAGTGGCATCCGCCCAGTCGAATCAGAGTCTTCACTTTTGGCATGGAAGTAGCTTAGACCCTTAGCTACCCTTAAAGCACACAGCGAAGACTCTGGTCAGACTGGGCTGACGCCCAGGCTAATCTGAGTCTTTGCTGGGCGCACATGCCACTTTGTTGGGTTTGTCGTGTCGCGGCTCATATGGCTATCATTTTGTCTTCTGGCGGTCATCTTACATATATACGTTTCTTATTACAAGACATTTACTGTCCTCACTTAAAGATATATATGTAATATCAAATTACTAGGTTTGGGGTTTAAAGTTTTTCCAAAACTAGGATCATTTCATACAAGACAATTCACAATGACAGAAGCAGATTGTCACGTTGTTTCGTTTTCAGGTAAATCTTTATATCATTCTGCGTAAGTGACCATATTACTTTGTCTGAATTATGTTATTCATCATGTAATATTTGTCCTCTGGTTTCTACATAACGGTTTACCATCTTCAATTCTAACATCTCTAACTTTCTCAGTGCGATTTTACCTCTTTTTCAACAGTATTGCAGTTATATAAGGACGATGGGAGGATGATAATGAAAAGCTGTGTGCAGTTGAACTCCGTTTCCGATTGAAAAGAGTTCTACCGCCAGCGGGAATCGAACCAGAGTCCGCCAAGTCAGCAGGCCATCGCTTAGCCATCTGAGCTACTCCTTGTTAAGTACGGTGCGCTTCATAACCGAAACTCCGCCAGAAGAAAAGAACCTTTTGTCATGTGCGAAGAGAAAACTCTCAGCTGGATCATTGGTTTAAACACTATCTTATTTGTATAATAATCATATGTACAACAAATACAAGTACAAACAATGCAAAAATCATACAAACGGGATTCAGAAGAAAGTCCAAGGACTTATTTAAATCTGTATCCCAAACTGCAATAACACAAAATTTCTACATAAACGTGATTGTCATATATGATTTATATACATTTTTTTTTTCTGTACAGTGATACCGAAAGCGGAAAAAAATGAAAAAAAGTAAAACTAATTTTACAGATAGAAATTGAAAAAGAAAGGAGGAAATACTCGAGTGTGTTATAGAATTTGATGTTTTGGTACATTGATAAAGAGTAAAGAAATAGTAGGAAAGGTGGATCATTCATGCCATCTGGTCGGAGTTCACTTAATCACCAATACAGCTTCTACACCCCCCCCCCCTCCCCACACACCTCTTCCAACCCATCACTACCCCCACTTCTTCATTGCATGCCCCATAGATTTATAGTGCAAAGAATGGAGACTCATATCTGACGGCAAGTATGCATGTGTTTGAAATTAATCATTATACTTAGTCTACATATTTGGGTATCTGAAAGGAAGTTTATATTTTTTTTATTTTATTACCGTAACTCCTCTAACGGTATCAAGGGGACTTATCAAACTTCCATCGGGTAAATCAACGTAATGCACCTTTGTATTCAACAGGCTACTGGCATTTCGATGATACCTTAAAGGCCCCAGCAAGAAATATTTGATTGTGAGGTATCACTGCAAGCTTCTCACTACAGATTCGTCATTATATATGATCGTGATTGGCCGGTATTAAAAAAACAACGTCCTTGAAATTCTCATAAAAAAGATAAGTAAAAAGCTCAAGTTAATTTTAGTTAGCAACTAAAATGACCTTCGCGGACTTTATTATATGGTAAAAATACAAGGTACAGGTGTTTAATAGATGGTAAAATACAACATAACACAAGGCTTTCGCTGTAGCGTAATTAATTCCTACACGGAAAACCTGAAACGAAAACCGTATTTTATGGAGATACTTTTCTCTGTTTCAAAAACCTTGTTCCTCTTTTTCGAGGCGCAGCCTCTTATAATTTCGATATTGTTCCATATTTCACAAGATTCCATCGGTCAAATAACGCGTATGTCAAAATTTAGTCAATAATACCAAAGGTCAATGAATAGTAAATCTTCATTTTTTCTCGTCGTACTGCACTGTGAATACTAGCACTCAATGGTTCCCTTGTTTGTAATTTTACAATAGAACTGTTATCGAAAACAGACGCAGATATTCAAAACTTTCTTTATTTCGTCGTAGATCTACTTTCGATTCCTACCTCCGGTTTAATACACACAAACAAACAAACAGTGCAACATGTTGATAACTATTTTGAAATCAGATCAATTTCAAGATTGGCCGCGGTCCATTTTGGAATTCCAAATTGGACAACTCAGTTTTGAGTTAGGTCGTTTTCGCTACCCAGTGTCAAAATTACGGTTATGGGTGCCTACCGACATTGCTTACTTATTCATGAAAGTTATTGTCAAATCTTTAACAAGAGACATATAATAAAACGCGCTCCCATTTTATCTGCGCCTATTATCTTTTTTAAAAGATTTTTCTTGTTTATGCTAATTGGATGACACAAATAACCACATCACCCGACATTGTATCGGCTGTACTGGTTTTATAATGATTTGTGCTTCGACAATTTTACCACTCACTGGTGGGACTATAGAGACTTTAATTACTTTGTATGATATCAATTTATGAGGAACTGCAAATAGGCAGTAATGTCGGGCTTATTTTACCTTTTTCTTCAGTGAAAAGAAAAGAGTTTTCCTTTACAGAACAATCCCGAAAAAATCTAGAAAAGACAGAACAGATGATTTTGGATTGCAGTAGGCCTAGAAGTGAAAAACCCATAAGAATAATTCATAAGGCTGATTTAGATATTTTTGGTGTAAACGTTTTACAGCGGAAAAATACGGTACTGCTGAACTGCTGCCTTGCAGTTAAATTTAGTCAGTGCAAAAATATGCTACAAAAAGGTTTCTTCAATAAATAAAGAATTTACAACAAGCTAAAATAACCAGAGCTCTAGGGAGTATTTGATAATAGGGGATAACTTTGGTTAATTCTGCATAAAAACATATGATGTAACCACTCATCTGAACCGTCTCGACGACGGTTCAGATGAGGGGTCATAACATTATTATAGTTTCAATACTAAATAAGAAAAATGATCCCTCAATTATCATCTAATAATGCCACTTACCTACAGCTCTGATCAACAGTGGTTCACATTTAAGGCAACCTGTGCATTGACTTCCCACAAACTAGTATTTTTTAACAACTGATGACCAACAATTATCAAGGTTAGTGATTACATACAGTGTATTCAAATGAGATAATTTGCGAAAGTAATTTTCTCCCAGAAGGCATTACATTCCAAGGAGAAGATTCTTTTCTTTTTTTTTTTTTTTTTTTAATTGCTTGGCTTTTTTTCCTGCTAAAGGAGAAGCTTTTAATATCAACTTTTTTCTATTTTTTTTCTGCATTTTGTACTCTTAATTTATCACTTTAGAGAGGCTGAGAGACGCTCGGGTGCCCCCACGGACTATCTCCAATGAGCCTCGAAGCGATACCGAGCTACTGGATTTGGTAAGTCAGTTTATCTATTCTCATGTTCAGATATATGGGCAGACCGCCATGTTTCCCTGCTATTCCTACAAAGGGAAACATATTTTGTGACTTCCTGTTTGCTACCCTGGACGCTATAGCTCTTTTAAAATGCGGTCTACTCTTTAAAGACAAATATTCTCTACTATATAGAACACACCCTCAGTGTTTACTGGTTTTATGACCCTGTTATGCCATTACCTATGTGAGAAAGGGTATTTTCTTTGATGAAATAGCAGTGTCACTGGACTGTTGCATAATAGGATTATGATTACCAATAAACAAGAATATTTGTCTTGAAGTATAGAATTTTCTCCTTGGAGAGCAAAAAAGCAAAAGTCTTTCCTTTAAGAGGTGCCCCAGTCGAGAAGGGAGGAAAACTTATGTTGTGCATTTTGTAGGACTGTTGATGCTTGTTGTACTGCAATCGAAACACCGCTCGGCCGATTCCGTGAATCAACTTCAACCTCGGATGTATGACGAGGGACTACTTAAATCACATGACTGTTGTTGGGAACATCGGCATGGCTACGACATAAACAAAGATGGTCGCGGCTTTCGCACCAAGTAAATAATGAAAAAAGAAACAAATGTATTTTTTGTGTCGGCATCAGTAATAGGCTATTTTGTTTTGCCAACAGCTCAAATCAAAGAAATAAATGTCTCTGCAATAGCTGAAAAGGTCGAAGGTCGGGAATTAATTATCGTTCGTAAACATTGAGGTATGTCTTTCGGCGTATACTTGTTCCGGCGAACAAAATCTTGCATTTTGAAACAAACGTCTATGCCGTACACACATCCGAAGTCTGATTCACGGAATCGGCCAAGCGGTGTTCCGATTGTGTTGTACTGACGAGCAGTTTTTAAATGTCGGACTAAGGTCGTTTCTTGTTCCGTTTGTCACTAACGATTTCCCGACTTCTTCTGGTGTCATGGGTGGGTCTTTGCTTTTCCTTGGAATCCTCATTTATTGTATTGATTGAGAAAATGAATTATATGTCTTGGACTGATATAGGGTATAATAAGAAAACTTCCATTTGGCAACGTCTGTATGTGATTCGCATACACATATAATGGCACAATCACTGGGTGGCTTGTGGGAACTGAAATATGAAATTTAGCTTCATAGCACAAACAAATCGTAGCATGGAGAAATGAGGGGAGGGGAGGGGGAGTATAATGCTGATTTTTTTTCATTGATTCGGAACCGGCCCGTGTGTTGATAAGGAGAAAGACGTAACCCTGGCAGAAAAAAAGATTAAGAGGTCAATGTCATTAACGTATGACTACATATGTAATTATGACAACTGGTTAGTTACATGTATCAAATGCATGTAAAATATCAAATGACGTAAACAACACAGCCTCTACGATTACAGAATTTGAAAACAAGCTCTTGATTTGATACGAATCTTGTTACCGAAATAAACACTTACCCTCAGACCAAAGAGAAATCCCCCTAGTAAATTGTACTTTCTGCTTCGTAGACAGTATCGGTACCCAACGCTTATTGTACGACGCAACCGTCACGCTTTGCCTTGGTGCAGGTGGATCATTCAGATATTGGCTGTTATATATCAGTTGTCTCGAAATTTGAGATAGCTGACATATGAGCCGCGACACGAGAAAACCAACAATGTGGTTGTGCGCCCTATGCAGACTCAGATCAGTCTGGGCACCCGCCAAGTTTGACCAGTCTCTTCGTTAAGTGCTCAAATGGTAGCTAAGGTTCCAAGTTACCACCATGCGGACAACGAAGACTCTGATCAGACTGGGCGGATGCCCAGGCTGATCTGAGTCTGCGCTGGGCGCACAACCACTTTGTTGGTTTTCTCGTGTCGCGGCTCATATATCTAACGGCCAATATCACAGGAAAATTTTCTAAAAAGTTAATTTCCATAATAACCGGATCGAGCGATGGTGCTGTGCCGGGGCATCCTACTAATTTGGATAATAGTAAGGCAAAGGCCAGCTGTGCTTAAAGCAGGTGCGGGATAGAGGTTGTTTGGGTTTTTTGATAGTCTCATCTTTTCTGTTCCTTCTTTTCTCCCTCTCTCTGGGAGGCAGATTGATACAGACTGAAATATTGTCTAAAAGAGCCATGAAACCCAAAACAACCAACCAACCAAAGCCAGAATAACCCAAACTGTCGACACACCATATCTAGGTCCTGTTATTGTTCTAACAGTTTAAGTTGTATGGGTGCAGCGCCATGTTTGTTTCGCCATTTTAGCAAAGGGAGACAATTTTACTTTCTTGAAGAAAATAAAAAAAAAATCGAAAAAGGGGGCGGGGGAGGGGGGGGGGGTCAACTCATAAGGTCAACAAAATGTTTTTCAGGGAGGAAATTAGCAAATTTTTTATATGAAGAGCTGATCCCTATTGAGACGGAAGGCAAAACAGATTCACCATAAAGACATTTGTGGTTGTCAAAAAGTTTGGCGAAATGGCAAACTCTTCACTATTTCGAGCAAGCAAGATAACTTCTCGGCAATAACATTATATCTCTTTAACTTCGCCCGATCCAAGCCAGGCTGCTTCTCAGCGCCTACAGAGTCTGCTCAGTTTCTGTCACTATTCTTCGTAAAATTATGTCACTCCTGTGAATTACTTCGAACGAGATCTTGAAAAGTCATCTTCTCAATTGGTGAGTGGATAGTCTTCCAAAGGAGGTTACTCGGAGCTGTCCATCGTTCTCATCGGGTATACTCTTATAGAAAAGAGTTGCGCCCATAGTGCAGCAAATTCTATTCCCTTTTAAATGCGAGACTAGATTTTAACCCGAAGAAACGAAATCTTTGAATGAATAGAAAATAAAAAGGGCTAAAATTTGGCATCTTAGAAGAACCCTCTCTGTATAGCCTTAGTGTGAGAATGACAATAGAAAACCAGCAAAGTGGTTGTGCGCCCAGCGCTGACTCAGATCAGCCTGGGCGTCCGCCCAGTCTGATCAGAGTCTTCGTTGTCCGCACGGAAGTAACTTGGAACCTTACCTACCCTTTAAGTGCACTGCGAAGACTCTCTTCAGACTGGGCGGATGCCCAGGCTGATCTGAGTGCGCTGTGCGCACGGCCAGTTTGTTGGTTTTCTCGTGTCGCGTCTCAATTATTGTACTCTCATTATTAAAGGCTGATGAAGCACACCCACGGAAGAAACCTTTCGACTGGTTCGTCTGTTCTATGGTGGGACTGATATGTTTTCCATGCACTGGAGTCTGGGCCATGTATTACTCACTCAAGGTAACTATATTTCTTACTTTTTTTTTCTCTTTTTTTCCAATTCTCATAACGATATTCCCCATGAAGCTCAACGGATCGGATCTAAAGTTACACACTCCTGGCACTGAGTCTGTCTGTCCGTCCTCTCTTCAGTTCGAAAAGGAGAGTTGATGGAGTTCTTAATACATTTTATTACTTATTTTATGCGTATAACTAGCGGTTTGCCAATGGGATAACACTATCGGTGTTCGTACCAGAAAAAGGGCGCAATTCCAGTCCCATCTGAAAAGGAAAACCGAAATGTAACAAAAAAATTCAAGCGGAGGTATAGGGAAACTCTGGAAAATAGCAAAACCGTAATTATTTGTGGAGTTGTCACAAAACGCCTAAAAGTAGCTTGGCCATTTTAGGAGTTTTATGATAACTCCACAGTTCTTTTACTTTAAATCCAAAATTGTGCAAAAATGCCTAAAATGAAACATATCGAAAAGCATAGCTATAATTTGATTTGAAGCCCCGGTAGTTAAGTGGGTCAAGCGCTGGCCTGCTGACCTAGCCTTCACAGGTTCGATTTCCTCTGGAGGCGTATTTTTCCCAAACGTAAACGGGTTGCCATTACAAACAGCAAGTCATCCTCACTCTCCCATCGTCCTGACATGACTGTAATAGTATTAAAAAAATCGTAAAATTGCAAGTCATCCATCCATCCTATCTAAAGTGTGGTTAATCTTCGATTGGGAATGGAGTTGCGTGTTTTTTAGGCATGACTAAGGTAAATGGCTGCATCTCCATAACTGAGCCGCGACACCAGAAACCAACAATGTGGTCGTGCTCCCAACGCAGACTCAGATCAGCCTGGGCATTCACCCTGTCCGACCAGACTTTTCGCTATGCCCTTAAACGGTAGCTAAGGGTCCGAGCTACTTCCATGCGGACAGCGAAGACTCTGATCAGACTGGGCGGATGCCCAGGCTGATCTGAGTCTGCGTTGGGCGCACAACCACTCTGTTGATTTTCTCGTGTAACGGCTCATGTGTCTTTTTTCAAAGAGAATCAATTTTTGTAACTTCCTTTTTGGTTCTCTGGACAAACACATCCGTTCAAACTTAGATCTGCTCTTTAAGAACAGATTTTTTTTCAATGGATACTTTTCTTTAAGAACTGACTCAAATTGAGAAAGGAAGGCACAACAGAAATGTTTGCGTTTCTTCTTGATGAGTCTGTTCGAATACCAGGATCATCTGAGCCTTCGCTGTTTGCACTTGCTGTATATATGACACCTTTTCCTCTGTCCCAGCTCATTGTATGATTTGTTTTTATGGCCCTTTCAACCACGCTTGAGTTTTATCTCGGACCGTGAGCTAGAAGCTATGGACAATTCACGGCATAGATCGGACTCGAACCCATGACCCATATATATACTGAACAAAAGTGAAAACGCTACAAGTAATTTGTCTTCAAATTTCCTGTATTGTGGAACCAGGAAAGTTTCATGAATATGAACGCATTTTAAAGTTAAATGCATGTGTAAGGCCATGATACCAATGGATAGCTGTAAAAGCCGTTTCAGATAAAATGAACATATTTCGAACTGAACAGGGGTCAGATTTTCTGCTGTGCAAATACGGAACAGTCGATCAGGCACTTTAGACTTGAAATAAAAAGGGAGTTCATGATACAACTGTCCTTATTTTGCCTTGGACAAACAACCAGTGTACCAAACATATCGCAAGAGACAGTATACGTCAGTATGTGTTTTCATGTCCTTCAAATTAGTGTTGAATTCTCACTTTTTCTTCGAAAACACAATAAGAATCCGTGAACAATGGAAATTCCCATAAAAATGAATTTGTGGTTTCCTAACATATTGTCACAAGTTTGCATTAAATTAACGATGGCTTAAGTGTATGATTTATTGCACTACAAGGACGAGAAAAGAAGCTGCTCAGAAAATTGATAAACCAAAGAACAATTGAAAATTGAAATTTGCTATAGTTTTAATGCAAAGGGAGATAATTTGTAATTTTGAAAAATAAAGCTTCAATTCCCTACTTTTTTAAATAACAATTGTAAGTCATTGTGTTGCTTTTTCTATCACTCTGGATGTAACGTTTCAGATCAGCAAAGAATATGCATCTGCGCATGCGCATATCGGTGTTTTTCAAAATATGCTAAAATTGAATAAAGTAAGATAACTCTGTTATGAGAAGAATCAAATTTAGAATTTTATAGACATTATCTTGCTGAATCTCTTGCAAGACTTAAACGTTTATATCCTGGCAAAAAAGTATCACTGTGTTAGTTACAAACTGCTTTCTATAATGTAGCGTTTTCACTTTTGCTCAGTATATGTATACATATAAAAAGTTTTTGTTACCTGCGGAAAGGTAATTAATATTCATCTTCTCCAATTAACAAATTTTAAACAAAGGTAATCTGACACAATGTACACGTAATAATTTGATACTCCATAGGCACATGTATTGTGATGCGGGAATACCTTAATGTGCTTTAATATTGGGACACTTAAAGCAAATTAATTTTCCATTTAGGACAAATGGAAAATTAATAGTTTTAGGTCTCCCAATATCTAAAACACATTAGGATATCTCCCGTAAGGTATGGGAACACCACCATGTTTTCCGCCATTTTTAGCGCGCCTTTGCGAGCAAAGGAGGGCTTATGCTATACCCCCGGCGTCGTAGTCCGAGTATGCGTTCGCGTTCTCGTTCGCGTCCTCGTTCGCGTCCGTGTCTGTGACCAGTTTAACCAATGTTAACTTTTTGCGTTTAGGTCTTTTTCTCACAAAGTATAAGGGCTAGAGTAATGAAAGTTGGTACACACTTACATCAGCACATAATCACCTGAATGTATGCAGCATGTATGACCTTGACCTACTGATCATGGTCTACTGACTTTGAAAAAAAATAGGTTAATGTACGTTAAGTATTTGTGTTTAAATCAGTTTCAAAGTAGCTATAAGGGTTAGAGTCACAATATTTGGTCAGCACTTGCATCTGCGGATGAGGGCATCAGAGTGTAACCAGCCATGTAGGACATTAACCTACATTTTTACGCTTCGCTGACTTGATATTATTTCTCAGTCCCTATATGGGTTACTGTTAAGATACTTTGCACACATTTACACATGGACAAGATCAATTTAGAATCATCCTCCATATATGGATTTGACCTATATTTTTTGCTTCGTTGACTTTGATACACTTCACTGATTTTATGATATTTCTCAGTCTCTGTATGGATCAGGGCCATGATACTTCGCACATACTTACATATGGACAAGATCGTTACACCACTGCCATCCATGTAATGACTGGACCTATATTTTTGCTTCATTGACTTAATTGTACGCTTCACTGACTTTGTGATATTTCTCAGTCCCTATATGGGTTAGAATCATGATACTTGGCACACATCTACATATGGACAGGACCATTTTAACACCATCATCCATGTATGGATTGGGCCTTTATTTATGCTTCATTGACTGTATGATACGCTTCACTGACTTTGTGATATTTCTATGCTTCATGGACTTAGTCATATATCGCAGTCCCTGTATGGATAGCAATCATTATACTTGACACTTATATACATTTGGCCTTTCAATAACATCATTGCTGTGAGAGTCAAGCACCTGCAGGCGCGCTTTTTTGTCTTCTGACAACTCTTGTTACCAAGTAATATAACTTGATTTTAACACGGAATTTAATGATTCGTTTCAGAAAATCTGAAACTTCTGTTGAAAGAATTTAAGTTTGTTATGTTACTGAAAGAAAAATGGCGGAGTATGCCATACATATATCTGTTATCATAGCAACTAAAAGTTCATTTTGATATCAGTGACGTCATCAAGACGTCATACTGCCATGGCACTAAACTAATTGTTTGTACTTCCTTAGTTGCTTTGGTAACATATCTATGGCATCGTTTACTTGAAATTTGAGAAGAACGTTTCATACAGTGTATCATGCTCCTGTAAACACTTAAATAAAAGAATTTGCTACTTTTACTTTATTTAGTTTCCGCCCTTCGCAGGTTAAGGAAATCAGTGGAGTGATGTCTTCTCACTTTATTTAATTACAGAGTTATACAGCACAAATGCAAAATGAGGAAGCTGACTGCAAGCGATTTAACAGAAAAGTCAAGTGCTTCTCCGTCATGAGTATCCTGCTGGGCTTGATTACCCTGGGAGCCCTTGCTACCTTTATCGTCATAATGGCTAAAAACGTGAGATTTTTCGAAGATGATCCAGTTGATTATGACACGCCAGCGCCTAAATACAAAAATTGGGGGTTCGACAAAGATAATTCGTACTACGATAACTGGCCTAGTAACGAAGGTAACGTAAAATACATGCAACAAGGCCCAATGAAAACAGAAAAGGTGGATTTTGAAACGAACACGCCTTTATATGATAATTATGAAAACGATTACGGAAGCGACACAACACCAACATATGACGACTATTCAAACGAATATGATTCAGACGACTATTCAAACGAATATGAAGGTGACGATTATTCACATGATTCTTCAGAAGAACCAGAAACTCAGTACTACGACGATGATCCTGTAAACTTCAATGATGATGGGAGATCAGAAGAGAAAGCCGCCCCCGACATTGACCATAACTCCGAATATGATTACAGAGAAACAAATGAAACTGATGGTCAAGACAAGATGACTGGCACAGACGAGGCAAGCTATGAATATTACGATTACCCTAAGTATGATTACACAGAAAATAATGAAACTGATGGCCAGGACATGGGGACTAGCGATGAATATCCAAACAACCAAAACTATTATTACCCTAATTATGATAACACAGAGACTAATGAGCCAGACGGTCTGGACAAGGTGACTGGTTACGACGAGCCAAACTACCAATACAACGATTACCCTAAATATGATTACACAGAAACGAATGAAACTGACGGTCAAGACAATATGACTGGTAATGAAGACCCGAAATACCAATACAACGATTACCCTGAATATGATTACACAGAGACCAAAGCCAATAGCGGTCAGGACGAGGTGACTATTGACGAAGAGCCAAATTACCAATATAACGATTACCCTAAATATGATAAAACAGAAGCAAATGCCACTGACGGTCAGGACACGACGACAAACAATGTAGATCCCAACTACCAATACTATGATTACCCTACATATGATTACACAGAAACTAATGAAACTGACGGTCAGGACAAGATGACTGGTAATGAAGATCCGAACTACCAATACTACGACGACCCTAAATATGACTACGCAGACACAAATGAATCTGACGGTCAGGACAACGCGGATAGCAAAGAAGAACTAAATTACCAATCCATGTACTACGAATATCCGGAATATGATGACAAAGAAAGAAATGAAACTGACGCTCAAGACAACTCGACGACAGATGAAGAGCTAGCTAATACAGATGGATATTATGGTGAGGCAAGAAACCATGATACTGACGAAAGTGTTGAGAAGCCTGCATACTACTACGAAGACATGGGCTCAGAGAGGCATAACCCATCAACTTCAGTCGACAACGTTGGTCTTTCAGGTGGAGAAGTTCCTTCATACTATGACCAAGACGGGGACTCAAAAGAGCAGAATCCAGAACTTAACCCCGACCTTGCTGATTTGCCAGATTACAAGACTCATGTATACATCGAATACGGAGAAGTACCCGCACCAAACAACAAAACATATAGTCACATTTACAGGGCTATTAGATACTATGAAAACGGGGCCTTTAAAACGGCAATTCCACTCGAAATCATGGCTGTTACTGTTGCAGTTCCGATTAAAGAAAGCCCTGTAGTCGAAACCGCAGCCGATCGTCAAGGTGTCAAAGTTCCTGTGGAAGTAGAGAAGTTAGAACAGAGCCTTGAAGAGGCGGACAACGACGATAAAAAGGGAGAACAAACTAAATGGTCTGATATAGTAACACCTCGAATTTTGGCTGGTGATAATACAACGCCACAGCGTATGACGAAAGAGAAAGTCACGACGCATCAGCCACTGTGGAAGAAATTGGGATACAAGAAGTAGAGACAATATGAACTGCGTCACGTGAAAAAAACTTTAGGTTACGGAGACGGCGAACAGCTAAGTCTCTGTTCGCAGTCTGAACAGAGTATTTCCTGTTGGCAGGAACCACATGTGGTTTCTGTGAAATTTATATAAGGAAAATGCGAAAACTTTGAATAGTTCGCGGAAGCGCAGGCTGATACAAGTCTTAGCTGTTCGCAAATACCGTTGGGAACCCACTCAAATGAGTCACCTGATCACAAAACCTGCTATAAGGCGTAAATCTGTATGCCAGAATTAACAAAAAAAAACGTTGGGCATACGCCAATCGCGCATGCCAAAACCGGACTGCGCACATGTAGATATTGGCACCACACAGGATGAACGCGCAATTCCATTCCCACACGAAAGTTAAAAGCTCAAGCTTCTGCTAATGATTAGGTAAAATATGAAAATGCTATTTGACTCAAATGTATGCAATGCATATTATATGTACATTTTTGCTTTAGATTAAAAGCCATCTAGCGCACAAAATTGGTCCAAATCGTTGAGTACCTTTGAATTTGTTACCATAGTAGCACCAGTAACTTGCCGTAACTATATCATAATACCTACTTCAGGCAATATAAGTCACATTAAGCTAACTCTTGCAGAAGCCTGTGTTTTCAATGTCCAGGTGGGAATGAAATTGCGCGTTTAGCGACTGGTAATGCATTACCACAGTGGCCTTGTGCACTCATCAGTCTTATTAAATAATTCGCAATTTGTTTAGAATAATGTTTTTTATAGTTTCAGAAACGGTCTGAACAAACTCTGATCAGACTGCGCATGCCCGGTTGTGCAAGTTTGTATTGGCAGGCGCATTCCCACGCATTTTTGCGTCTTCAAACAGGTTTTGTGTCATTCCCAACGACGACTTAAATGAATTTATAAATTTCAATCTGACAAACAAGGTTGAATCAACATTTAATTGACGTTGATTCAAAGTTATGACGTTATGGCGTTAAATCAACGTTGATTCAGTGTTGATTAAACGTTGTGTGCCTGCTAGGTTGACACTCTGTCATTCCATGGGTTTTTGTAAGTACTCCTTGATATAACTTCTAGTCATTACTGGAGTGTGTATAACGTGACTCTGAAACAGAATTCGCTGTAATGTATATAGATAGATAAGTTTTTGTTTCATCATTTTGTCAGATGCAATAAACGGTTTATTTTGCACGTAGTATTTGGTTCTGACTTTATACTAGTACTCGTCATCGGCTGATTTTTTGAAAGGGATTATTGCATGAATATAGGTGCCGCACGCTATTAACAGGCATGTTTTAACGAACGCGAAACTATGAATTGACAAGGTGATTCAGGTGCTACAATGATCACATTTGCAACTTTTCGTATGCAAGTTGCAGGGCAATATTCCGTCTGTACAGAAACAAGCGACAAGTTTGCAGCTGTAGCTATCGATAAAAGGCTTGTATACAGGAGTTAATAGATCGGGATATTGTAAAATAGAAGAGCAGGCGATATTGAGTGAAAAATTAAATGAAAATGATTTTGACTTATAAGCTGCTGCTAAAGGCTGGACAAAAACTTACGATAGCTGACCAAGGCCTGAACCGACGATTTCTATAAAAAATACATAGTGCGTGTATGAATCAGCAAGGTTATGGCCGAAATTAGTGCCCAAATATTTTCTTTATTTTCATAGCATTGTGGTTGCATTTATGCATCGTTTTGTATTGCAGTAACATTTGCCAGGTCCCTTTGGCCGCAGTTTTCAACAGCTCTCTCGGGGACCTGGCAATTGTTAATGCATGAAAAACCATGTTTAGTCCCTATAATGTTCTTGTGCCTTTTGTTTCAGCCGTTTGCACGGTTATCCAAGCGCAAGCTATGCTGGTTTGTTTATTTCGAGTAAGATATGGCCAATTCTAGTTGTCATATTCCATCATGTTTGTATAGCGTTGGCATCAAGTCTGGCCCCGAGGTTATAATTTTTTTCCATGCTCAACGCAGCTGAGCATAAAATTTTCTCTGCTTATGAATATGAAAATGCCAACATAAGTTGGCATTTGCATATTCATAAGCAGAGCAAATTTCTGTACGTATTCACTTGCTTTTTATTAGCATGCAAAATTCCATGCTCAGCTGAGTTGAGCATGAAAAAGGTTTTATAATCTCGGGCCCAGGTGTATGCGCAGATCAGCTGAGGAGCTGACATCAGAATCAACACATTTCAGATGTTTTAACATACCCGGTTTTAATTCATGCAAAAGGATAAAATAAAAGACAGAAGATACCTGCAAAGGCTAAAAAAACATGACATTGACTTATACCCGCATTGTACATGTACATGTACATATAAATTTGACACCAGTGGTTATATAAACATACCCGCATTGGATAAATAAACTTAATACCAGCAGTTACATACAAATACCCGCCAACTGTTTAATTAAAGACACATATGGATGAATGCAAACTAAAATGCATAACAGTGATAAATAAAATCAAGCAAAGAAACCACGGGATGCGGTTTTCATATAAGACTCATTCCACATTTTTCGCATGCCCCATTTACTGAGCTGAAGCGAAAGTTAAACGAAAGTTCGTGTTTTGTCGTGGCATCTAGTGTCCAAAATACTAGTCTATCCAATAAAATTGTTTTTTTTTTATTTGCCCGAACAATGAAAAATTATACAAAATCTAAAAAATTGCTAATAAATATATATTGCCGCAAAAATATATATATTAGCATTTTTTTTTTTTTTTTTTTAGATTTTGTATAATTTTATATATTAACCATTTTTTAGATTTTGTATAATTTTCATTGAATTTTTACAAAATAACTCTAGATGAACTCCGTTATCCAAAAAGAAAACAGAATATCTATGATCTACACTATGATGAGGTACAGGAAAGCATTTTACTGCCGCATCAACGCACCATACACCAGCTGCGAACAGAATTAAATCATTTAAGAATGAATTATAAGTTTTAAAAAATCGCCCTTTTCCATAATGTGAATTTCAGGTAGCATCTCACTTATAATTTGATGCCATGCTCCTCTCTTATAGTGAGATGATACTGATCTGTTACCATAGCAAGTATGGAATTACTAACTGTTGTGCTTAGTACCTTGGCAGAATGACATCATGATGGCTCGACTTAGACATCAATATGAACTTTTAGTTGGTATGGTTACAATTAAATGACGCCTTCGATTCTGGAGCTTGGCAAACAATGCACGCCATGATCCGTCAATTTTTCAAAAGCATAACAATCTAAAATTTCAATAGGATTTTAAGATTTTCTCAAAGAATATTCTCTCGTCATTAAACACCTTGTTTCGAATGAAATTAAAAAAAAGAAAACTGAAACTTAGATCCTTTGAAACGAGAAACGAAAATGCTAGACTCGATCTAACTGTGTACTGTCGTAAACAGTTATGAAAAGTTGTCCCAGATGAGGAAAGCAAGCCATTGCAGCCCTAAAAAAGGTGAAACTACTTTGCATGGAAAACGACATGTCTCAGGGATCAAATGTGAAAATAATGCGGTCAAATCAAACCTGGCCCCGAGGTTATAAAACTTTTTTCATGCTCAACTCAGCTGAGCATGAAATTTTTTCTGCTCATAAATTTTAAAATGCCAACATTTGTTGGCATTTTAAAATTTATGAGTAGAAAAAATAGCCTTCTTGGCTTATCTGAGCCTGAAAAATGCTGAATTTCTTGGTATTTTTATTTTAATGGGCATTTTAAATTTCATGCTCAGCTGAGTTGAGCATGAAAAAAGTTTTATAACCTCGGGACCTGGGCTCTGACGGAAGAGTTCACAGAAAATGTACGCAGGTCTTTCAGATGAGATGCTACCGTATATGATAACCGATCATCTCGCACAAGGACTATGTAACTACCCAGGAATTTCGCAGAGAGGTCTTAGCTTCCATTTTATATATAGACAGAGCTCTAGATAGGGGGGAGTAATTGATGATAATTGAAGGATAAATTTTCTTGTTTCTCATTGAAAGCATATGTTGTGACCCCTCATCTGAACCGTCTCGTCGAGACGGTTCATATGAGGGATCGCAATATATGTTTTTATGCAGAATTAAAAAAAAATATCCCAAAGTATCACCAAATACTCCCTCATATCTAGAGCTTTGAAATGATGAGTTCGTGGAGGTGGCCCAGAGACGGAAAGCTGTCTGTTCCAAGCAAAAATAATTATACAGGACATGGTCTAAGGAAACAAAAGAAGGGGTAGAAAGAAGAAAAGACGGGAAGACAATAGTACAGAGAGAACAGTGCTGGAATTTTGCGGGCACAACTAGACAGAACCGACCAGCACGCGGACAGTACCAGTACACACTAAGATACTTTCTAAATTCGAGTGACTTTGTAACATTATTTCAAGGTGCCATTTCTTTATCTTTATATTTACACAGCACAGTTTCGAATTTGTAGGGGTGTTGCAGACGGGTATTACAATCGATGCCTTAGTTTGGCTGCTGCAAGCACGCAAACAGGCACAGCGAACAGCTAAGAGTCAATATGAAATCAGAACGATGTTTTTATCAACTACTTGTATCAATAATTTTATTAGTATTGCAGCTTATATATGCCATCTTAGTTTACTCATATTCTAAGGTGTCCGCGTACTGGTACATGTATGATAGGCCTGTTTCTATACAGCAAATAGCATGACCTCAACAGCATTATGCTGCGCATGCGCAGATTATTTTTTCACTTGTTCCTTTTTGTCTATATTTAATGCAAGGATTTTCATGAAATGGCATGCACACCTGGTAGTCTGGAACGTATTCACAGTGTCGGAGCGGAAATGTACAGTGTTTGAGATTGTATCGTCTCCTGTGATTCTGTACAGTGAGAATCCGACACTTGGTGTAACGGATGTCAATATACACGGTAAATAATGTTGGCAATTTTCTCAAGTTATGATTAAAAAGCCAGACTGTTTTGGTCAGTTTGACGCATCAGTAAATTTGGAATACCTCAAGAAGGTAAATGTCATTTATAAAGTGTTCTTAGTGTAATGCACAAGTCTCAATCATCTTTGCATGCAAAAATATGCGTGATCGCACCAATGACGAAATGTGTATATATCGAATTATCGAACGAAACACCGATTGTTTTCATAAGGACCATTATAGAAACATATATTTGTGAAATAACATCTTCGAAGCGGATCTGCACTGGAGATAAATCCTAAAAATTCTTCATTTTACAGGACACTGCATGTATCGATTGTTGTACAGTGACTTGGTATGCTGTCGTACAGACAACTGCGATTTTCAAGAATTTTTCTGTACAGTCACTTGTATATAGTAACGTACGTGGCCCTAAGGTCGTCACCTCAGTGCATTTAAACGAATACCTCATGCATATGGTGACAGCTATTTATAGTTGCGTTATGGTACTGGCAAGACTAGCCATTCTGAAGGGATGTTCAATAAAGAAACTGGTCAATTTAATAAAGAAAACATCGAAAAACAAACTGTTTACAGAGGAAGGGTCGGCCTGACGACCTTAGGACGTATGGGACCTTGAGTCGTCATCAGTGCGGCCCTAGTGTCGTCATGGGGTCGTATTGTCTTTTTTTCATGTTTTAAAAGAAAAAGTTCATGTCAAGAAACATATTAACAAATGTTTATTAATTTTGCTGTTAAATGACCATCAAACAGATAGAATCTTATAATAATGTTGATTTAAAAACCTGATTGACCTATGCATACACAAAGTCTGGTCCGGGTTCTGGTCAGAGTGTTTTCCTGTAGCAATGGTGGTATAATTAGGTATATGTTTTAAGGTGTCGAAAATATGATCATTGAAGATCCCGATAAGACTGCACACGGATTCTTTTGTTTTGGGTTACCTTCTTATCAAAAGTTCTTAATCATTTGACAGATTACATTGTTGTCGACGAAAATGGAATATAAAATTATTGGGATGGGGCTGACCAACTGAATTATTTGAGGTTTCATGGCATAAAAGATTCTTTTATTTTATTTTACTTTTCTATTTTCATTAACAAAATACTTGACTTGCACAAAGAGAAAATATGTTTTTGCATTTCTATAAGAGGTTAAAAAGAGACAATAAACGGGAAATGCTGTATTTCTGGAACATTTACTAACGGGTAATTTCCATTTTTCACACCAAATCCGGCACAACTGAAACTGTGCCTGTTTTTATAGACAACTTTTCTACATTCTCTGCCTTTAAATTTAAATCATTTTTGTTTCATTTGCTTATATGAAGGCAAACCAACATAAAGTTGTTAATTTATACTGAAATAATCACAATATATGCTTGTCAAACTGGAGTGAAAGACCAGCATATAAGAAGTGGAGAAAAGAATTTTAGTTGCATAATAGTATGTGCCCTAGAGTCGTCAGGTATATCCTAAAGTCGTCATCACTGTTCTTTGATGTCTGTTTCGTTTAATTTCCTCTCTGATCGCCAAAGGTAAAAAAATCTTGATGGCTGAATGTATAATGCGTTTGGGCGAAAGCAAAAATACACCTGAAACTTGAATCTAGCTTGACAATCTTGGTTCGCCAGACCAATACCAAACCAGCTTGCTCCGTCGATAGACTTTGAGTTTTACGTAAAAATGGGTTACCTAATTTCCTCTTCGATAGTTGGAAGAACATTTAAAACCAGCTTTAAATGTAAGTTGCATAACAAAATTAAGATATTTATCTTCTGAATTTTGCCCGCTTCTAGAAATTTCTGTGACACAGATGGAAAATAATGCAGCAAAAAGACTGATGACGACCTTAGGACCCAGACGACTTTAGGGCCACGTACGTTATCTGCTTCTTTTACCATGTTTACGATAAACCACAGCGCCAGCTGACCTTCAATCACATCGAAAGCAAATATTACCACCACTACAGCCGTATTCACCTCCTATCTGATGTAGACGACCCTTTGTGGCGTATGTCAGCATCTGGTCCATTCCATATGCATGCGTTTAAACCAAGTTCTTCAAAAACTTTGTATCTCAGTAACCACTCAGCAAAAAATCATTCATACTTGGACCAAAGGTACCTTGGAGGGTCAGTTTCATTTCATGACTCCTAGCTCCAGGGTCCTTGCCTGGGTGTGGCTAGCTATCATAATCTTGGACACCTTAAAAAGTTTTTTTTTTTTCGCTTATCTATTTCAAACACAACTTGCGCTTAATCTTGGTCAGTCATCAGGGAACCATGTGACATTGTCTTGTGGTATTATGACCTCAAGGCTGTGGTGACCTACATTTCATGGTTAAATGACTTTGCCTTATAACTTAAAGACTTTTGTATCCATGAACTTCATTTTTTGTATACGAGTTGGTATGACCAGATCTTAATGGAATTTGTCTGACATGTTATTTTTGTCTCGTTTTCCTGCACATAAAATGACCAAGAAAACTCCCCGTCACAAATTAATTCCATCTATCATCACGGTGGTACTACCAATTTCCTGTGTACGGACCTGCATTTAACAAAGTTCACACGGATATTGCGCATGTCACTGGCGTACAAAACGTAACCTCAAAATGTAACGTTTCGACGTCTTTGAGAATCAGTTTATGGCATATCTATGACTTTCAATAAGATACACATTGAAAATTATCAAGCTTAAAATACTATTTCTGTAAAAGGAATCGCTGACATAAAGATAAATGAGCCGAGGCACAATATTCCATACAGTTTCCCCAGTGCGCACCGTTAAGACTCAGACCAGCCTTTGCGTCTGCGCAGTCTGATCAGAGTCTTCGCTCGCCACTCCCAGAGAAGGATGATCAGACTGCGCAGAGTCTTCGCTGAGCGCACATGTGAAAATGTAGGAAATGATGTGCCCCGACTCAGAGCCGAGACACGACATTTTCGTTTCGCTTTTGCTTAACGTCCCAGTAAACAATTTTTCAGTCAAGTCGGGACGGAGTCACCACTTCCGGGGTATCACCAGTATCTTTTGGGAGTAAATGTGCCTTGCTCAAGAACACAACACGGCGCCTCGAGTGAGGATCGAACCCCGACCTCTCGCTCCGGAGTCCGAGGCTCTACCACTAGGCCACAGCGCTCTCGCGGGCACGAAATTAATCAGTTTTTGCTGGGCACTCATTGCATAACTACGGATCGTGGGGCTGCCTTATGTAGCCAGCGAAGACTTTGATAAGACTGCACGAATGCACATACTGATCTGAGTCTTCGCTGAGCGTACATGTGAAATTGAAGGAATTATCGTGTGTCGTGCATGTGTGTGTGTCATCTGAGAAAGTACACTGTGATACAACGGTACTAGAATTGTAGAGCGAAAGCTATTTTGTCGATGTTTTTACTTGTAGATAGACATTTGACTTCGGCAATGTAATTGGTGTATGACTATTTTATCAACGCGCTATGTGCATATTTGTTTTTAATTTCCAAAGTACATGCATTGTAGAGCCACAATATGCTACCATACACAAAACGCTACCGATATAGCATTTGTATCCCTGCCTACACAAAATGCTATCTCAAAATTTGGGAACATATTGTGAAGGTATCATATATGCCCTACACAATATGCTCCATCTAACATGAAAATGAGGGACCAAAATTTCCCCGGCGTCCATTCCGTCCAGCTTCAGATCAGAGGGTTCCGACAAATTTTACCACAATGATTGCAAAACTCATTGTTGGAAAATGAGGGGGGGCGGGTTCTGACCCCCGTCTCCCGCCCCTGTATCCGCGCATGGGTACGATAATGTCAACTAAGACCGGGGTTGCCTTAAACATGTGTTTCAGAGTCCAAGTCATTAAGTCGAGCTTAAAAGTGATACTTTTTCCTGGTAGAGCATATTATGTATCCTCGAACGACCAGTCAAATAATATATGTACCCTACCTACACAAAACGCTACCAGAAAGCATTTTGTGTACACTGCCTACACAATATGCTTTTTGGTATAGCAGTTTGTGTAGGCAGGGATACATAAAATGCTGTCTCGGTAGCGTTTTGTGTATGGTAGCATGTTGTGGCTCAACAATGCATGTATGTATGCTTTACGTTCATGGCATCAAAGGCGATAAACCAGTATCTCAAACTGCTCATCAAATGCTGCCATGTAAGTCTCATAAAATCGACGACTGAGGTTCTAAAAGTGTATTGTTTCTGTTGTTGTTGTTGTGTTGTTGCTTTACGTCCACGGTAAACAGCTATGGTCATGTCGGGACGGTCAGTTAACCTAACCACACTATTCCTGGGCAGGCTTAGACCTCCTAAGCGGTTAACCAGTACTAAGTGTCCATACTTTCACCAGTAACTGACAACTGCCCTTCTTGAATCAGTGGAAGGGGGAAAATGAAATGACCGTAGAAAAGATTTCATGATCAATTTCCACGAAAGTATGTGGCCTGACTGGGTATCGAACCCGGTACCTCTGGCTCTTCAGTCAGACGCGCTACCGACTGCGCTACGCGGCCCGCGTATCCTTTCTGTCCGCGACAACTGTCTTGTATGAGACAAAACTGTTGTGGTCAGTAGCTGAAAGAAACAAATGTCGGCGTACCACCAGTAAACTATTCGGGTCCAAACTTGATTAAAGGATTTATATTCTGAATTCTGGAAATAAAAAATGTCGAAGCGTCGTCGCTGTCGAAATGAAATGCATTAACTCAGCTTGATGAAAAACAACTCGATCCGAGTCACTGTACAAAGATAAAAGCGGGTCATTGTACAATTTCCAAGCTGTCTTCTGCAAGTGACTGTACGAATATCAATCGATGAACAACTCAGCATTTCATCACTTTTATTCACCCCAAACATAAAAACCGAGGTACTATCGTTAACCTCAGATATTTTAAAGACCAATACTCATTTGCTGAAAAAATAACAGTTTATTTATGCCTTGACACGAGAATACACGACCCTTCACATGGACGAAATCGTGTGCTGTTTTGCGTGTTCAAATGATCAAGAACTTGTGTGTGCACAACTTGGGGAAAAACATAAAGCATTCATCCTCTGAAGTTCTTCGTATATTATAAGCAATCCATAGAAATCGCAATAAGCAAGATAATAATGAAATTAAAGAAACCATCGTCATGTTTACTTACTCTCTCCCTGTATCGCTTTACACCAAGTGTCGGATTCTCACTGTACAGAATCACAGGAGACGATACAATCTCAAACACTGTACATTTCCGCTCCGACACTGTGGTATTGGAGTATTAGGTATTAGTTAAAACACCCTTAAAAGTGTCCGCGTACTAGTCGGGTCTGTCTATGGCAGCTAAAACAAACAGGCCCCGCCCTTTATAAAACCTTTTTTCATGCTCACAAATACGATGGACGGACGCTCGGCGCCCTGTTACTGCGGCTATGGATTCGTTCCGCTGAGGTGCGGGGGCAACGTCGATATGAGAATTGAGCCGCGACGCGAGAAAACCAACAATGTGGTTGTGCGCCCAGCGCAGACTCAGATCAGCCTGGGCATCCGCCCAGTCTGATCAGAGTCTTCGCTGTCCGCATGGCGGTAGCTTAGTTCCTTAACCACCCTTTAAGCGTTAAGTGAAGAGTCTGATCAGGCTGGGCAGATGCCCTGGCTGATCTGAGTCTGTGCTGTGCGCACAACCACATTGTTGGTTTTCTCGTGTCGCGGCTCATTTGAAATACTATATACTACTCATAATTATGAAAATGCCAACTAATGTTGGCATTTTCATATTCATATGCAGAGAAAATTTCATACTCAGCTAAACTGGGCATGAAAGCAACTGTACTTTTCAGTAATTGGCTACTTGTCAGCAGGTAAAATTTCATGCTCTGCTGAGTTGAGCATGAAAAACGTTTTATAACCTCGGGGTCAGGACCAGCTAGAAAGACATTGATAGAGTCGCCTGTGGATGGAAAACAAATTTTGGATGGTGTAAGAGAGATAACTCTATTAGGTCAATTTCTATTGCCAGTTCATTGTTTTCTTTCGTATTTGTTTTTTTTTCTTTTCATCAATGGTAATACAAAAATTAGTATGAGTATCTTGGACGGCAATCCCACCACTGTTTGTGCGCCATTAATGGCAGAGAACGAAACTCAACATATTAACATAATTGTATTTTTCTTCCTTTTCTGCAAACGGGGTTATTTTCACATGCAAAGAACTTGCACTCAAGTACTTTCAGACCTGTACATGGCCTCTATTATTACAATTATTACAAGGAGGGGGGGGGGAGGGATGAGGGGGGTGTAATTATTTACATACCAGAATGAGCTGCCTCAGACATGAATCCACACACGCTTATTTTTGTTCGTGTTTGAATTTACATAGAAATGATAAGTGATTGGCGTCGCTGGAAACTGTATCTCATAACATTTGCGAAACGGGGGCGGGGGAGGTGGGTGTGGGGGGGGGGAGTAAATATTCACATGCTGGAATTAGCTGTCTTTGAAGGAAGTGAATCCATGCATGTTTATTTTAAGTCACTGAATCTTTTATCTTATTTTATTTTACATGATAGAAATTATTATATTGAAGAATTGGCATCGCTGGAAAATGAAGCTCACATCATTTGCGAAACATTTGCATCCTTTCCGCATTTAACGTGGATAATTTCTCTACAAGAAAAGTGCGTTTACAAAAAGACATCGTGTCTAAAACTGATGCTGCGATATTGGCCTGGTTGGCATAAATGCACCTAAAATGTGGGGGTGTTGGTTTTCCGGGTGAATTGGATTACTCTCAAATGGTTTCCCGAATAGATCCCACTATTTCATTATATTAAAACCAAAAGCACATTTATACTATCGCTCCCTGATAACTATGTATAAACAAGGGCTGTTACCAAACGAAAAAGAGTTCTAGTTCCCAAACGACGTTGTCATCGTGACTAAACAAATGTGTTTAGCCACGATGACCAAGTAGTCTTGGAACATGACTGTTTTTTGTTTTGTAACACCTTCTTTCTCGTTTTGTAACAGCCTTAGAAACAGTTAATCAGATGTGAAATTCTGCTATAAAAACAATGTCGACATACCGACAAATGAAAGTAAGGGGTGTTCAAAATATCTTTATGCGTTTATGAACAAAAATATGCGGCCAGTTAGGTTAATAATAACAACGCGCGTATGAATAGTGCAAACCGTTTTAATGCTGCTCGTATACAGTCGGAAAACTGGTATTCTATTTTAGTCTCGATGTGCACGTGCTTATACCTGTGTGCGTGCATATATCTGCGAAAGACAGCTCACCTGTGCTCGAAAATTATGCAATTAAGTTTTTTTGTCGGGAGATCTCTTACTATCCATCACGCTCATTTGTTATGGCTAATTATTTCAAAGATAAACCAAGGCATGCATCCCATTAAGCACGTAACATTGAATCAATACTGAAACAACGTTTATTCAACGCCATGACGTTGAAACAACATAAATTCAATGTTGATTCAAGGTATTGTGCCAAGCGGTTGCTTACTGAAATGGTGCCTATGAAGTGTGCACGATGAAAAACCTTAAGATTAAGTAAGATTCAGTCTCTATATCCCACTGGGCACACAACATTGACTCAATATTGAACCAACATTGATTCAACGTTATAACGTTGAATCAACATTTATTCAACGTTGATTCAAGTTTGTGTGCCTGCTAGGTACTTTTCTAACGCAAAACCGGCTGCAACCTCTTCCTTACTTACATAGATCAGGGCAAGTAACGTTGTTTTAATTGACTGTTGAGTTAAAAAAAAAAGACAAAAAAAAAATTCATTTAAAAGATTTAAAAAAAAAAAAAAAGAAGAAAAAACATGTATTTGAGAGGAATGTCGTATGTTTCTTGGGAAAGAGTCAAATGCATACCAATAATGCTACGTTTTCTGCATGATTGTGCTAAATAAATAACCCAACTATGTTTTTTTTGCTTATATGTCTAATATACCTGAATGGAGCCTATTTAAACGTAACTAGTATTATTTTATATTAGTTGACATCATTGGGTGCTTCCGCTGACCTAAGGTCAAAGTACCAGGCCCCGAGGTTATAAAACTTATTTTCATGCGACGCTGAGATTGTGCTCAAATTTTGTTTTGAATGAAATTCAAGGTACTTTAAACCAAACTTGTTTTACATGCATGCATCCCAACAAGGGAAAGTATATGAAAAGAACAAAAGTACAGTCAACTCTCGATTTCTCGAAGTCGAACTTCAGCCCAAACTACTGATATCTCAAAGTAAATTTTCTGGTACCAGAAAATTTACTTTGAGATGTTAGTAGTTTGAGATAACAGGAATTGAAATGTAAATAATAATAGGAAATATATTCTTAATATCAGAAGATACTTTGCGATATCAGTGTTCGAGATCTCGGGAGTTGACTGTACCTGCAAACTGCATAGGATTTGTTTAATATGAATTTGAATTTTCAATCTCAGCTGAGTTGAGCGTGAAAAAAAAATTTATAACCTTGGGGCCTGACTTCGAAACTTGTACCTGTATACCTATGTCACAGGGTATAAATCTCACGACCCGGCCGAGGATCGAACCCGGGACCTTTCGATCTTAAGTCTCGCACTCTACCACGTCGCTATAAAAGCCGGCTTGTACCGCAAGGCAGTACAAGTGTATCTTATACCTAACCTATACCCTGAGGCGGTACAAGTGTATCTTATACCTAACCTATACCCTGTGACACCTATATAATGCTTGCTTTCATTAACTATATTTTCAAGGATATTACGAAACGAAAGAGAGCTAGTACGAAACGAAAACGGCTCATAGTTACCAAACGAGTTGGTCATCAATCCATTTGGTAACTATGACTCTTTTCGTTTCGTAACAGCCCCTTGTTACCTTGTACATGTATATACAAAGTTAACAAGGGGTGTATATGGTGTGACACTGGTCGGGGGTATTAGTTAGCCCCTGCTCACTTGATTTTATTTCATTTTTACTCGTTTTAGCGGGAACTAATTGCTTACACAGCAAATTTTTATATTTTTATATTAAAGGATAGGCTCCGGATCGTATCAGGTAACCTGTCGTGATTGCTATTGAAAGAAACCATTGATTTTTCTAGAGTACATAGCATATTGCGCAAGAGTGAAGAAAATGAAATTCGTTGGGAAACGACTACTTTGCGAAACAGGTCGCCGTACAAAATGTGCGAGCGCAGACTGATTCGTCTTCACTTTCCTCGCTTAGGTGGGTATAAACACTCTGATCAGGTGCTCGGACAAAATTTTATCTTTGTACACTCTCTATTCTACTGTTTTTGCATTTTTAACTATTTCCTACACTCCTACAGTGAGGTATTCCATCTCTCTGATGTTTTCAAACGGGCCAGTCTAAGGAAAAAACGCTCTAGAGTCTTATAGTCCGTTTGCTCCCAAATGCAAAGCGGCATCCCCAATATTTTCTCAAAATTGGTGAGCGGTATAAAATTTTCGAATTGCTCATTCTAACATTTATCCTATACATAACAAAATTATAATTTTGTTGAAATGTGAGGCTTTGCATAGAAAAAAAGTTTCTATACAAAAAGGACCTAAAATATGTCATTTGCCCCTCTTAATTACAAGGGAGTAAAACGTGGCTGTTGGAATTCCCATTTAGTCTTACGTATTAGAGCATGTGACCAATGTATGCTAACCCTAGAACAAAATTTGCATAATTAATTGAAATTTTATTCTGAATTCATTTTTCTACTAAACAGGAATTCCAACAATTCATATCATTAACCGTGGGGAACGGAATTTACCTCCGATTTCTTTTAAGTAATGAAAGAGTTAAAACATTTGAGTAGAATAATAAATACGAAAAAGAAAAACTGCCATTATTCGGACAAAAAGTTCCCAGATCGTCATTCCTGGACCAGACTTACTCGACAATGTCAGCTTAATTACATGGTATTGTAAACTTAAAACTGTGAGTGTTTATACAAATCATTCATCCACAACCCTATCGGTAATACAATGTAAGTAGCAGTCATCAGAAGGTAAATTTACAAAGCTACAGCCAGTGGCCATTGTTCAGGGGAATCAACTTCCCCATCAGTCCCGGTCCTGTCAGACCTTGAATTATTTAGGTCAGCGGTACGTACAGTCACACATAGCATGCCCTAAGACGTAAGGCCCTGTCACACTACAACGTTTCAGATAACGTATGCCAACGTATGAAAAATTTATCCAATGCGCTGGCATACGCTGGTGATAAATTAAAACATCAAACAGCAGCCGGTTTTGGAACGCACACATAGCGTACTGAAACGTATAAATAACTTATTCACAACTTATCCCTAGCGTATACATAACTTATACAAGCGTATAACAGCGTGTTCCCAGCGTATCAGTAGCGTTCTTGTCTTATGCCGAACGCATGCACAACGTTAAGGCCCTGTCACACTACAACGTTTCAGATAACGTATGCCAACGTATGAAAAATTTATCCAATGCGCTGGCATACGCTGGAGATAAATTAAAACATCAAACAGCAGCCGGCTGTATCATACTGTATTATATTTTGAGGGCCTCATGGAAGATTAGCTTTGTCATTTGCTAAATGTTGTCACCCTCATTAAATAAAGACTTTACTTACTTACTTACTTACTTGCTTTGGAACGCACACATAGCGTACTGAAACGTATAAATAACTTATTCACAACTTATCCCTAGCGTATACATAACTTATACAAGCGTATAACAGCGTGTTCCCAGCGTATCAGTAGCGTTCTTGTCTTATGCCGAACGCATGCACAACGTTAGTCTAACTTACGCCGACCTTATGTATAACGTGTTGGAGCGTGCTTCGACGATCAGATGTAAAGCGACGGCTCCCTACAACACTTTTTCTTGTAGTGGACGTCGATCGATGGACATGCCTATAGAACGAAAGTTAGAGAACTTTGCAGGTAGTAGCTGACCACCTGCATGCCTACCGTCGTCCCAATCATCACCCGACTGCCGTGCCTACGATGGTAGCCAACCTCCCTCTCGCGCAAACTCCAATGCCTCTTTAGTAGTATCCGTGGCGGCATCTGCAGCAGCTGTGGTGGCATCTGAAGTATTAACCCCCTCTCAAGCCCCAAAACGACAAGCAGAAGCGGTCCAAGAAGATTCCTTATTTAAAAGTGATGAATTGCTGATCTGTATCCAATATATATAGCTGAAGCCCGGGTCGCTGGCGGATAATTTACCTAAATACGCTCAGTGCGTTCGTGATACGTTGAATAAGTTCTAAGGTCGTCAGGCATAGGTTGGATACGTTCTGCATACGTTCGGTATAAGTTACAGGTAAGTTACCTATAAGTTAGAAATAAGTTACGCGTACGCTCCACAATGGACCTGCTGGCTGCCGACGAATGTCAACGTATGATTAACTTACAAGTTACGTGCATGAACGTACGCATACATGTAACTTACCTGTTGCGTACACCAAACTTATGACTAACTTATAAACAATACGTCGGCGTACTCTGAAAATTTTATGCATGCACAACTTATACCAACGTATTTGAGCGTACTCGTAACTTGTTCATAACGTACCCCTAACTTATTCAACGTACACCAGCGTGTTTACTAAATTTCTCATACGTCGGCATACGCTGATGCTATACGTCACTGTGTGACAGCCACATAACACTTAGTTTTTAATTGTTATAAGCCTCTTCTGTAACTTTTAGCTTTTTAGCTCACCAGAGCCAAAGGCTCCTGGAGTGCTTATAAAATAGGCAGTTGTCCGTCGTCGTCGTCGTTTGTCGTCCGTCAACACTTTTAAACGACATCTTCTCAGAAGCCACTATGCCGATTGGGCCCATATGTCATCTGTAGCATCCTAGGGCTGGGGAATTGAAAGTTTGTGTTTTTTATGAAAATCTGTCATTTAGTTTGGTTGCTATGGCAACTTAGAGTTCCCATAGACTTATAATGGGGAAAATTGAAAAATGGCATTTACTGCCAAGCCATTGCAGATATGTTGACAAAACGTTTATAGAAATGTTCATTGAGATGTCTCTATAAGCGTTATGGTTTTTGGTCCACTGCTCCTTTTATTGGTTGTCATTGAAGCCAAAATGCAAAATGGGGGGGGGGGGGGGGGCGGGGATACTTAAAAACTTATCTCTTCTGAAGCCAATAAGTCGATGGGGCTCAGATTTTAGCTTTAGTGTCCTTGGGCTGGGGAATTGAAAATTTATGGGTTTTTTTTTATGAAAATGGGCTCTTTCGTTTGGTTGCTATGGCAAATTAAAGTTGCATTGACTTATGATGAGGAATTTTAAAAAATGGCATTTGCTGCAATCAAGATATAGAAAATAGTTATATATTTTCTTATCTACTAAACAGACTTTGTAGTTGTATATTTTGTATTAGCCTGTACAAATATGACAGCAATTTTGAGCCTATACAAATTTGATTGCAATTTTTTAGCTAGAGATCTGGTGAGCTTTGTTGCCCGTGGGCCTCTTGTTAATCTTTTCTGTCTTGCTTTTTATCGTTCCTTTTTCATCGCACGACACCACAACGCACCTGCCCGAAAGTCCTCTCTATCGGGGTTGAGGAAGTATCTATAGATAGAAATTTGAGCCGCGACACGACAAAACCAACAAAGTGGTTGTGCGCCAAACACAGACTCAGATCATCCTGGGCATCCGCCCAGCCTGCTCAGAGTCTTCGCTGTCTGCATGGCGATAGCTTAGACCCTTAGCTACCCTTTAAGCGCTAAGCGAAGACTCTGATTAGACTGGGCGGATGCCCAAGCTGAACTGAGTCTGCGCTGGGTGCACAACCACTTTGTCGGTTTTCTCGTGTCGCGGCTTAGATAGATTTTTAGATGTTTGCCCCGCTGGGCGAGGTATCCCTTTCGGGAGTGGAATCAACGCCTAGAAGAGTAATCCCTTTCTTCAAAATGTTATCGCTTTTGAAATGGAAGGCAAACATGAAACTGGAAGGGTTGCTTCCCCTGAACCTGTACCCATATTCCTAGGGTAAAGTCGGGTCAGTTCGGACAGGAGGTAATTCGGACAGTGACATTGTTTCCTTTATATGTTACATGTAGTTGTTTGGAATGAAAACAAAATTGACTGGTCAAACAGTGAAAATCCTGATGAGACGGCTCATGTTGAGCCGTCTCATCTGGGTTTTCACCGTTTGCAATGGTATGTCCGAATTTACCCGCTGTCCGAAGTTACCCGACTCTACCCTATTACACTCGGTGACGACAAACCAGAAATAGCATTTCCCAATAATTCAGTTACAGTATTCTACGTAAGATCTGTTTTTAAAATTTCTAACAAAGCAGTTTTGTGGCAAAAACAAGAACAAATTTAAACCAAGAAAATGAGCCACTTTGGACCAGGTATGTTTTTATCTTTAACGATACAAATGTATATGTATGTCGATTTTAAGAGTTTTATTTCAATTTCTAAACCCATTACACGTCAGAATTTATCTCAGGTGAGTTTATTGATCGTCTTGTTCACCTACTCAAAAGATGTGTGGGTCATTTCTTTTGTCGTTTTGTAGGGCACAGGTAAGGGTTGATTGTTGTTTTATGCAAATTATGGGTTTCAATGATCTTGTTGAACCCCGTCAATTGGAAGACTAATAATTAATGAATAATTACTATCACTTACTTTTATGTAAAACCCAGTCCTGCACTGGATGTCCATAGATGACAATTCAACCCATGACAAACACCAACCGAGATGGCAGAGCTACCGGAAACAGATTTTCTTGGGTCCCCCTAATCACCGGAACAAGCTGGACCCCAAAGCACCGAACAACATACAGCTTTCACTACACTCCTCCCCATCATATCTTGAAGCAGTGGGGCCTGTAGTTGACTGACACGGTCGGGCTGTTGTTGATATTCTTCGCCATCCTAGCTAGCGTTTGTGCATATATGAGGAACCAGTTGGTTGTCCCCAAAACTGTTCAGACTGTTTGAGAAACCAGTTGGCTATCCCAAAACTATTCAGACAAACCAGTTGGCTGTCCAAACTATTTAAGACTTTTTGAGAAACCAGGTGGCTATCCCAAAATTCAACATTGTTCTCATCTGACCTAGTTTTTGGAGTACATGATGGCTTTCCAAAAATCTTTTGTTCTAACAGGTGTTAGTATCAACTTACCAAGTCTTTTATGCTGCAACCTGAAGTACTTGCCATCAAACTGTTGTTCTGCCACAACCTGATTACTGATCGCTCTTACTGATCTGGTCAAATGTAATTTCACCTTGTCTCCCGTGGACAGTCGTCCCCATACCCTTGTGGATCCCAATAACATCTCCGGGTCTAGTGGAGTGGCCAGCTCCAGAGAGCACCGGCTAGACTGTTATGTTCACCAACGGTACTGCGTCGCCACATCTTCTATGAAGAAATCCCAACTTTTTTCTTGGAGCCCTACCACAATATTTATAACCGCCGCAAGGAAAGTCCTCCAGCCGCACCCCTGCACCAAATGCCATACACCGACCATCATTTGCCGGCAATCTGGACAATGTACCCCATTTTGGTGCATGCGACCTACATGGCGCCATGTTAAACCGAGACAGTTCTTCCAGCTATCTCACCAACAATCCCTGTAGCTCATGAAATCCCATCTAACCATCTCAAGCGTGAATGCTCAGTTCGCACCACAACTGGTCAAGCTAGCAGGTAGTGTCTTGACTGGCAAGGAGCATCACTGCTAATCCCTCTTTTCCGGTGACACAATACTTCTTCTGTTCCTTTGTCAATGCAAAACTTGCATACCCAACAACTTTTTCTTGCCTCCTTGAACCTGGTTATGTTCAGCCTCAGTCGCAAAGTCTGAAGCATCATAGTGGTTGTACTAACACTCTTTTGCTTGGTCTTGATTCCGGACAAACTGGTGTTTGCCTGTTACAGCATACAGCATAGTTGCTATCTTTGAAAATCTTTGATAACCCAAGTTTGGGGCATGTAGGCGCTGGCCAGTTCTATACAACTTCTATATCTGAGTTCTGACTCTTGTTGCTGCCAAACTATTACCACTCACCTCCTTACTGTCTTCTTCCCTTATCAGCACTTGCCAATATGCTGACCTAGCATCGAAGACCCATCTTGTTTGCGTATATAAGGACAGGAGCTGATGCCCAATCTGAGGTAGATTCTTGGATAACTCCAGCCTTAATCCTCTTCTGTAGGCGAGCCTCTTCTTCTGCAGTGAAGCAAACAGGCGTGTGCCTCATTCGCTGTTTCACCGGTTTGGCATTACCCGTATCAATGGTGTGTTGTATACCTGTAAAAGTTCCTAGATCGAATTCATGTTTATTCGATCAAGAGATGGGCCAAACGTCACCCTTCTTCTTGGTTCAGTCTTTGTATGACTCTTCAAAGACCTGCTGTAGATGCTAAGGAATGGCAAGGTTACCATTTGAAAAACTGCCCTCGTGCAGTGTGGCTCCTATATCAGGTGATATTGGCTCCTGATCTTGGTTACAACCCTGAGGCTCAGAAACTTGTCCCCAATGAGTGGTCTTTTGTCCCTCCCCTACAGGTCAGTGGGATCATTAAACACACACCGCATTCAACCCAATCAGCACCCCGTGCGCTTAACCCAGCAGCAGAAACATAAAGCAAACTGCCCTCCCAGCAAGCGCACATATCAAAGAATGACTCGATACTAAAACAAGCAGAACCCACTGGCAAAAACACCAGACACTCTCACAGATGGACGAAGACAATTTGCAAATAAAACTTATACGATTACCTAGCCCATCCAGCCTTCGAAACAAGCAAACAAACCAATAAATCAGCATAAATGTGTGCGTTTTCAATCATCTCTCTCAGAAATGCTCGCAATGTGCGCTTATTAGAGCATGCACGGCAACTAGGTCGAATACAGTAATTAATTAAGTTCCCCCGCTCCCAGACTTGTCATACAGTAAGCATTCTGACAGCTCATCAAGTTCTAAACAAGTCAAGTCTTTATCAATTCTGCATTTTATTTTGGCTACTGAGTGTGGTCACATACCATGGTAATATTCTGCACCTAAAAGCTGCAAATCTGGAAACTGAAGGACAACCTCCCTCAGAATCCAAATTTTAACTCAAGCGCAGCCATCAAAAATAGGACACCACAACTCATATCGGTAGATGGAATACACACCTATTACCCAAAATATCAAGACTTAACAGCATTTTCTGCTCTATGGGTGCTAAATGCGCCTTATCTGGCAAACAACAAGATTCTCTGGTTTCTTATGCCCAGACCCCCCAGACCTCAGCACTTCCGTACCATGTACACGCCGTCACTTACTCACTGTCCCGACATCCCGCTGAATGGTGCCTGGTTCCTGCACTGCAACCTGCCCACCAGCCCCCATGTCCGACAATCCAGAGTAGAAATGATCAGCCCCCTCCTCAAGCGATTCCCCAGGGTTCTGGGTTAGCTGCTGAAATCTGACATTGAATGCCAATCAACTACCTGTACCATCTTAAGGGAGGTTTTGAGGTCAGCAGATATTACCTGTCTTGTTCTTGACCTCTTTTGGGGTGATGTCAATTCAGACTCCTTTTCTGAAATGCCTGGCGTCGGGTTCGACTGAGTTCGGCAGGGGAGGTCCCCAAGAATCGCGTGTCTCTGTTTCCGAATTGCCAAAGTTAAAAACACCAATTTTTTGTTTCAGTTTGCATTTAAATACCACCGGTGTAGTATCATTTTTCTGAACTGGTGATGCCTGCACAGGAGTCTGCAGGAGACTGTAAATTCACTGACCTCTTCCCTGCTGTCTTTGAAGAGGAAAGAATCCCAATGCCTTTTTGCCTCCTCATGCTTTTCCCCTTCCTTGATGTAGCACGACTCCAATGCCATACAAAATAACTTTGGCAATATCAGACCAGTCCATACCGGATGGCATAGACTGGGGCTCGCCATGACTGTGTCAGAGACGGATGCCTCTAAATCCTCAGCCGGAGGGTGTTTGTGTTTTGTAAATTATGGACAGTCGATGCAAAGTTGATGGTGACTATACCGGTTGGCTCAGTCCTCACCAACTCCCCACCGACAAGTGCCTTGACATGGACGGGTGTCTCTTTCATTTCAGACATGTTTACAAAAAAGTATGCTCTCTTCCCCGAGTTCAAAAAATTGAGCGAAACCGGTTGGCTTTGCTCTAAGAATTGGGTAGCGATTTTGAAAATGGCGTAAGAAAAAAATACACCGCTGTCACCAATGTTGAACCCCGTCAATTGGAAGACTAATAATTAATGAATAATTATTATCACTTACTTTTATGTAAAACCCAGTCCTGCACTGGATGTCCATAGATGACAATTCAACCCATGACAAACACCAACCGAGATGGCAGAGCTACCGGAAACAGATTGCTTGGGTCCCCCTAATCACCGGAACAAGCTGGACCCCAAAGCACCGAACATCATACAGCTTTCACTACAATCTTAAAAAAGAGGGTGTAACTTAACCTGGAGCAGTTACTGCATTTTTTGCGTTTTGCGAGGTCTGAATTGGGTCTGCACTGTTTGTCCCCTAAACGGGTTTCCAGTCTGCAAAAGGTTAAGTGACAATGCAGACTGTGTAGATATTGTAGACAAAAAATTAAGGGGAGCAGTCACTTTAGGCCCTAGCCGCTTGGCCTTGACAAACCTTGGTAACCACAATCAATTGGGTAAGGGTCTGGCTCGGGCATGGGATCGAACGTATTTGATGTTTGTGATTTCCGATGAAATGTTGTAGACCCGGAAAAAGCCAATCAGCGTAAGTTGCGCCAGTATACAGAGTATACAGGCCTTCCCTCATTTGGTCATTAGCATTCAGAATTCAACTCCCTTCTTCGAATTAGAGAGGACATGCAGCCCCGAATCCAGGGGGTGGGCTTTAAGCCCAGCCATTTCGGCCTCAGTCATGTATAATATGTAGGCCCCCGGGTGAAAAGGAGTATCTGATGACAGTTTGAGATAGTTTATTCATGTGGAAAGTTTAAAACATATGTAGTGTTATCTTATTAGAATCGCCTCGGTGAGGCGATTCTAATGCGATATCACAACATATATCTCAAGGCAAAAAAATCTCATCAAATTGATCCCTTATTAGTTCATAGATTTTCAAACCCCGCCCCCACCCCACTCCACCATGTCATGTTTTTTCAAGCGCACCCCCCCCCCCCCCACGACCGCCTCACCCGACCCCAACACACGCATACACATATACATTTCGGCACCCTTCTGGCCCACCAGTTATCCAGAGCCCCACCAGTATGCGGTGGTCTGAATCCGGACCTGACACGGACAGACTCTGTGCGAGGAGGTGCATGTTATGGATTTGTTGGGTTGAAAAAGGGTCACCTAAAGGGTTAAATCGGGTGGCAAAGTTTCCCAATGTTTTTGCCAAACTTTTTTGTAAGATAGAACATGGTTCGTCTGCCTGAACGGAGAGATAATCAACGAGCTTTAGCGAGTGGATTATCGACAGTACAGGCGGACGAACCGTGCTCCATCTTCCTTACATCATGATACCCAGTGTAGACTGTGCACGGCATGAGGTACCTTAAGCTAAAGGTCGGGTATCAGGCGATCGTATAAATCTTTCTTAGAAAATTAACTTGAACAAACTAGAGATATGACTTTCGATTTTACGTCTTAACAGCATTTCAGCCATATCAGGACGATGGGTGGGTGGTAATGAAAGGCTGTGTGCAATGGAGCCCTGTTTACGATTGAAAATATTCCCGCCTTCAGCGGGTGTAGATCCCGCGTCCGCTAGAGCAGCAGACCAGCGCTCAAGTCACTGAGCTATCAGGACTCCTCTGAAAGTGTGTCCATTCACCTTCAGTGAAAGAGGAACATCAACTCAGAGAATAGAACTTTCATAAAGATACACTATGATACTATTGACTCTGTTTGGGTGTGAAGGCTGGACTTGTTTGCATATTTCTCGATCAATATCTCAGGTATTAAAAAAGAATTCAAAGTGCTGAAACCACTGTTTCTAGATCCCGTATTCATCCATTTTTGTAAACTTTTCGGAAAAAGCTGGTTTTGATTAGCAAATCCTGCAGTAATGGACCGGATTCGTTCTCAGATTTATTTTTTTTTCCATAATTTATATTATTATTTTTTTATTTTTTTTGTCCCTTGAAAAATAAAACTAAATATTTTAGTGACTGTACTAACCTCAACATTACATTATACATTAGTATAAGCGCACCTTTGTGCAAAAATGTAATATCCCTTATGCAAAACCGCGTGCGTGCTGATGAATAAATTCTGAGATCTGTTCTATAAAGGAACATCGGGAAAGGACTAACAGAGATCAGTGAACCATATCTGATCATGACCTTTATTTTATCGTTCACTGAACATAGAAAAAAGATTCACCTACTGCTCTTAGGTTAGTTACAATCGGTAGATGCTTCATATTTAGCACACATTTACATCAGAAAGCAGTGAGCCATACTTGACCTAGATCGACAGTTCTGGTTTCATTGTACTCGGAAGAAGCGACGAGTCTTCCAATTCTTCAGCAGCTTATAGGGATAGAGTCGTACAACCACACACTCGTACACTTACGTTTGGGACAGACCAACAGGAAATAGTGGACCATACCTGAAGTTGACCTATACTTCTGATAATTCGCATAAGCGTCACCTACTGTGTTTAGGTCAATGATCGGAGCGTCTTGCCTGGTGGATACGGTGTTCGCCTTTCACGCAGGGAGTCGTGAGTTCGACTCTCACGGGCGGCAATGTCTGATCGATTTTTCCAATCCAACTGAAAAGACAAGGAAATCCGCACCAAGGGTGCTCTGTTCTGAAAAAGTGGTATCGGGGTGGCAATCGATGACTACAGTGTCACTGAACGTCGGCGGTGGCGTCCGCCTTGTCAAACCGGCAAAACTTTATATGTGCACGCAAAACACGACCAACACCGAGGTAATGTGCCTGATATGTACTCGCACCCACGGACCATGGGGCGACTGGACAAACAACAACTTGGGTTAGTTCAGCGCAGTCGGTAGCGCGTCTGACTCAAGAACCAGAGGTCCCGGGTTCGATACCCGATCCGGCCACATATTTTCGTTTCTCCTTCCGCTGATCCAAGAGGGGCAGTTGTTATTTACTGGCGAAAGTATTAGTCTTGGTTAACCGCTTAGAAGGTCTAAACCTGCCCAGGAATAGTGAGTTTAAGCATATTTTATTGCTATAAGTGACAAGCAATGGGGTTGGGCCACAAGCTCTCACAACATTAGTTACGGCCCGCCCCCTACATCATACATTAACAGATATAAATAAGCATAATAATGACAGCAAGCGAACATATTCATAACATAACTATAAACAGTACCAAATAAGAAAAAAAAACTAGCTATACAAAGGAGTCTTGTCAGGTGATCCGGGCCAAATCTTGGTGGGAATTGAAAACGATGGTGGCAAAGAGTATACATAAACATGTATGCATATACCAGCCGACTATATATATATAACTGTAACTAGTCTAAAACCGCTTTGTAGACTTAATAAAATTATGGATAGCCTTAAAAAGAATTATGTTGTTTTCAGTACCCAATTCTGGTTTACCAAATAGTACAGTGTCAGTACTGAGAGGGTGAAAATTTCTTGTAGCGTTAAATAACAATAGCCTCTCCGTAGTGTATTTTGGGCATCGAAAGAAGTAATGTTCGGCATCTTCTATTTCATTTGAACAGGAACAGGTAGGATCAAGTGTTAAGTAGTTTGTAAAGAGATCGAAATTCAGATTGCTACATTTGTTACGTAGTCTAGCATGCAATACAGATATGTATCTACAGCCATACGAATAATAACTTGGAGTTGCAGAAGCATTCGTGTATATTTTCTTAGTATTCGATTTAAAACTTGTAAATGTGTTTATTTCTCTCAGATTGTTGTCGATCGAGTTCCATAGTGAAATTGACGAGGGAATACATGATTTTCGTGAGATTTCTGTACGGGTATAAGGTACAGAATAATTATTTTGATTTCTAAGCTGATAATTAGAAACATTTCTAACTAATTCTTATTTTCCAGGAATAGTGTGGTTAGGTTAATTGACCGTCCCGACATGACCATATCTGTTTACCGTGGACGTAAAACAATAAAACAACAGAGTTGCAATTAGGGTCACAACATGTGCTCTTATGGAAAAAAAGAAAACTATCCCTAAATTATCACTTCTACCTAGCTTATCGGTTCCCACTGGGCACACAAAGTTGAATCAATATTGAATTAACCTTGATTCAACGTCACGACGCTGAATCAAAATTGAGTCAAGGTTGTTGAATCAACCTTGACTCAACGTCAAGACGTTGAATCACGGTTGATTCACGGTTGATTCAATTTGTGTTCCTGCTGGGTTATTATTGATTTCTATTTCAGGAGGCCAGGGACAGCAGACACCATACGCAGGAACCGACATGTATAACCAACAGTATAACCAGACCAGTGATACAGAGCTGATTAATCTGGTATGCCATCTTTTATTAGATGCTAAGCAAATGACTTGGACCTAGTCGTCACCTTGACGTCATGTGGGTGTTCCTGTCCGTCCATCTGTTCGCCCGTATGTCCGTCCGTCTTTACGTCTGTCTGTCTGTGTGATACAGCCATTTGATAAAAAATGGTTTCATCCTAGTTTTGGGAGGAGTTTTTTTTCATCAAACTAGCATTGAATCATCAGTGGGGATAGGGACATGGCTGATTAGGTTTCGGTTACCTTGGCCTTATTTTCAAGGTCATAGGAGATAATAGACTGTTTGAAATAGTTTGCCTGCACTATTTATGGGAATTAACCAAACTTTCATAGAATTATCATTGGCAAACGGTGCAGAACTGGGCCCGAGGTTATAAAACTTTTTTCTTGCTCAAATCAGCTGAGCATCAAATTTTACCTGCTAATAAATAGCATGTTACTGCTAATTACAGTTGTTTTCTTGCTCAGTTAAGCTGAGTAAGAAATTTTCTCTGCTTATGAATATGAAAATGCCAACATAAGTTGGCATTTTCATATTTATCAGCAGAGAAAATTTCATGCTCAGCTGAGTTGAGCACGGGCAGAAAGTTTTATAACCTCGGGACCTGATTAAGTTAGCATTGACTCCATTAGCCAATTGATAAGCGGACTTAGAATGTTAAATTTTCCCATAAAGCCAAGGCATCTCTTGGAATAGTGGAAATCTTCTGATATATTTTATATTTTTGGTACTTCCCAAGTGAAGGGCTGATCAGGTTTCTTTGACCTTGACTCTGTTTTCAGTTTGGAGGCGGGGGCGGGGGGGGCATCAGTTGTTTTCTATGATAAAGAAAAATAAAGTTAGTTATATACATTTCTTCAGCATCCATAGCTAAATTGACACATTGGTGAAGAGACAGATCAGCCAGCGCATCCGCGAAGTCTGGTCTGGCCTTTAACTAGTGTTTCAATAGTTATACCAGAATTTAATCTGTAACAACAGCTAACATTTCTCCTTGCTTCATTTCAGGCCCATGAAGCCCATCCGGTGAGAAGCAGGACCAGACCCTTTGATTGGTTGGTGTGCTCTGTCCTGGGATATTTGTGTTTCCCTTGCACGGGAATATGTGCCATGTACTACGCCATTAGGGTAAGTAAAATCTGATGCCACATACCCAAAGGCGGCAATCGAAAACGCTCGTGCAATCGACGAACGCGGATCAAAAACCGTTAGAAACAGCGTTTTCGATTGCAAATTGGTGACAATTTGCAATCGAAAACGCCGTTTCTAACCGTTTTTGATCCGCATTAATCGATTGTTAAGAGCGTTTTCGATTGCCGCCTACCCGGTGTGATATCAGTCGGTTCATGGAAGAATAAAATCGATTTCGGGTCCTTCTATAATATCGTATCAGGACGATGGGAGGATGATCATGAAAGGCTATGTCCATTGGAACCCCGTTTACGGCTGGAAAGAATTCTGCCTCCAGCCGGGTTCGAACCCGAGGCCGCTAGATCAGAGGCGAGAGCCTACCCGCTGAGCTACCGGCGCTTCTCAGTCGCTGGAGAAAATTTAATTAACGCCCTTACTGCATGGTACTCCTGAGGGACAAACACTAACCTTAATGAAGCTCAGGTGGGACTCTGAGAGCGCTCACTGGGCACTCAACCTCTCAACGTCCAACAGACGTCGTTTGACGTCGGTGGTCATACCCACGTTGATACTTCATTTCGACGTTGAGTGCCTACTGGGTAGGGAGCAATGAAACTTCCGATCAGTTGCAATAGCTGTCAGACAAACATAACTTGATAAACAACAATAATTCGCCATCTCTATTCTTAGATATAACATTAACTTAGACATGACTATGATATTTCATTCTCAACGATTTAATCTGCGACAGCTGCGACACAACCGAGATCCTATTACATTGTTTGTACCCGTAACATTCCGGACAGAAGCGTCCGCTCTGACACTTAGGTGTAGGGTAAACCTCCACCTTTTTCTACCATTCGCACAAAACTGTGCAACTTTTGTGTCTTCCTGTTTGTTTGCTTCCCTTAACGATGTAGCCCTCCCAGAGTCACCCCAAATGAAAGGGGGTGGGGGAGTGGATGACAAATGAAAAATTGCGGATTTTCTTCCTGTGAAAGTGTACCCATTCATCATAAGACGCGGACCTGGCAGTCTTTTCACACTAATCAACGTGGCAGGGTTAAAATGGACTTTCCCAGATTTAAAAAGGAAAAAATATTCCATAATTAGCATGGTAAGGATTTTGAGTTTGAATGCATCCGATTGCCCACCTGCCGGTGAATCATATACTCCTCCGTGCTTATGTTCAGTTCAGTTCAGTTCAATTCTCCTAACGACGTTCCCCCAAGTGGCTTAGCGGTACGTAACCATACTCCCCATAGGGTGACTATATAGTCGCCGATTCGTCCGTCCGTCACATTTCTTTTTTTTCTGGAACATGTGTCAAAAAGTTTGGGAAAATGGTCTCAAATGAAACTGGCACACTGATAGAAGGCAATGAAAAGAAGTGCAGAGTGGTACACCCTAACTTTTCGATTTCTTTCAGGCCAACCACGCAGTTGACTGGGAAAGAGACCCAGAACTGATCCGGGGTCACACAAAGAAAGCCAAGTGCCTTAGCTTGACCAGTATCACCCTGGGCGTCCTGATAACCCTCATCATCGGAATCGCAGTTATTGTTTTGGTCGTACAGGTATCAAACACGGTGCATCAGACCACTGATGAGATGCAAAACATGGGGAATAGTCTCGGAAATCAGTTTCAGCAGTTTGGTCAGGACATTGGCCAGAACATAGAAAACGCGGCGAAAAGTACACCCGACCCCTTCAAGCCCTGGGGTCACAAGTACTAAGGACGTACACCCGGATTTAAGGTGTATGGGTATATCTCCATATTTGTTAGCCATTTTTACAAACGGAAACAACTTTTGTGACTTCTTTGCATCCCTGGACTACGGAAGCCTTCTTAAAAGGGGCCAACCCTTTAAGGAAAGAATTTGCTCCTAGAGGAGCAAATTCTTTCCTTTAAGAGTTGACACCCATTGAAAGGGGGCACAAAGAATGGAAATAACAGAGTTGCTTCCCGTGAAAGTGTACCCATTCGCCTTAACGATGAGAAAAGCTAAAATTAAAATTAGAGATAGAGAAAAATAAAGTAAGAAATATTTTATGAAACATCAAGGACAAAATGAGCCTACGTACTATTACGTGGGACAAACTTACCCCAGGCTTACTAGAACTTTAAAGGATGAAACAAAAATAAAAGTTAAATGACGAAACAAAAATGAAACGAGTGACTAAGATTTTATATGGAATAGCAACTTTAAAATATAGTATAAGTTAACTTAGTTTGGCATGTGAAAATGCGAGAAAATGTATAAAAAGAACAAACTGTAAGAAAATAAGAAGCCAATAAGAAAATTATCAGAACAAAAGACTGTAAGATTTTCTTTTTTGTTTTTTATCACAAATTTATTGATTTGAACTCGTTTTGTACTGAACCCAGTTACTACTTTTTAAACTTCTGTGACGGTTTACAAAAAAACTTAGTATACCTCTAAGATAAAAATATGCATGGGAGAGTGAATCGTCACAAAGTTTATTTGTCCCGGTAAAAAGGCATGTAAATAGATTGATTCATAGTCCCAGAAAGTTACAGTTATGTAAATACTGTTACAAGTGCTTAAGAAAGGTCTGAAAAGGTTTCTGTGGTTTTGAAAATTATCATAGCATAGGTTTTCTTATTTCTCCTTGTATGCTGGTGCCCCTCCTTAGAACCTCCTTGTCTTGGGTCTACAGATGGGTCAAACATACGAGAATAAAAAAGGAACTGATTTAAAGAAAAAATACAGGCCTAATTTTGAGCATCTTGATAAAATGGCTCACATTTGAAAATTGTGTAGTTCTTTTTCATTTTTTACAGCATTTAGTTTTAAATTTCAGACCAAATGTCATCTATCAAGAAACGTATTTGTGTGCTTTATTTCAGTGCATATTAGCTATCTTTCTTTTGGTGTTTTGTGTGTGAGACTAAAGGCTGGTTCCTTATTGCTGTGAGAGATCAGGGCAGCGTGAACTAATTGTTTCTCCCATAGACTTCTATAGTGACCCCTACTGCCTGTGACAGTGTGCCTCCCTTTATACACTGTTACTTCACTATCCAGATTTGCTCTAATTTCAAGCTAAAATGTTGATCAAGAAGATGAAATAAGAACAACAACACCTTACCCTGCACCTTCTACCTCTACAGGATGTTGATAGCCAGCAACTACCTATCCCGCAGAAAAGCGCAGAAGATTTGCTAAAAATCACCCGTCATTAATTTTGGCTCCACAGACCAAATCAAAAATACTTATTTCTTTACAATATCCATAATATCAAACAAAACTGATTTCTACATGTCACTAAAACATCACTTTCAACCTCATCAGCATTATTAACCAATCAAAGAGCGCCATGTGACACTAATAGTCCCGAGCTTCCCTGCACCTTTTTGAATTACGCGGTTTCCTATAGGAATTGGTTCCCGGTGCCTATCATACACACAGCGGAAACAAGTTCGAAGAACTTGGGTGCATGCGCAGTCAGTGAAAATAAATTGCTGTTCCAAGTTACACACACGGTAATCTTACCAAAATGCTTTTCCAAGTTACACAAACGGTAATTGTCTCGAAAATGAAAACTATTGACATGTATTTAGTGAGCATTAAGTATTCTGCTCAGACTGCGTATTTAGCTGGTTGCGTATGACCATTTATCCTTTTCAGTTGGGATTGTAAGAGAGTGGTGTGACCTATAGTATGTATTTACTTACATTGTGTCCCATTCCGGTTTCCTTTGATATTTAGAAATAGTTTAGAGTATTGATCGAAAATATTCGGACACGTTAGACATTTCGGATACAGACTCGCCAATCTTCGAATGAGGGCAAGAAAACAATGCAGCGCCTGATCAAACTGCCCCTGAGCAGGCTGAGCCGGGGAGTCTGAGCTGGGTCTGCATTGTTTGTACCGTACGAACCTCAAAAATTAGGAAAATTTAATAAATTGCCGTAATCTTCCTATACATTGAACAATTCCGTTTTTCAATGCATTTGTGTGTCTAAAAGTTACAGTTGGAATGGCAAACAGTGTGGACCTTGATCAGATTTCTCCTGAGGAGCAGTCTGATATGGGTCTGCACTGTTTGCTCAGACCTTTCTTTCCCAGTAATTAGGAATTTTACGGTATAAGCATTACAGTCCGAATATTTAAAATAAATACTTATTTTCATTGTACATAATGTTTAGCATGTATCTGATAATTGTTAATTTCAAATTGTATTTGTCCTATGTCAAAATTGTCCTGTCATGTATATTGGCGCTGCGGTTAATGATCTGAATTCATGATCTGGAGGTCATGGGCTCGAATCGGCTCAATGTGCGATTTTTCCCTAGCCTCTTTCATTTTCTCCCATCGGCCCCACTTTTTATGGGACCATCTTTCAAAAGTGCCATAATCCTGCAAATCATCTGCATGTATCCACTTGTATATAAGAATACAGCTGTAATGTATAACTTGATATAGATCTATTATAAAAGATCTGTAAAGGCCCGTTTGCGTATGCATGATCATTTTACTTGTACAAGTTTTCATTCTACAAATTTTTTCAATGACACGGTTTGAGCAAAAAATGACCTATCTCAAAGGTCACTGGCAAAAACGATCATTTTTAAAGTTGTACAACACAATAATGGAATAGAAATTCGACCTTTTTTCATCATTTTTTCTTAAAAATTAAATAGCCAAGCCAATGAAAATCGAGAAAATATTACCATAAAATTTATGAGCATAACTGCCCTGCTGATTTTAGAAGTTTAGACCTTATTTTCCGGTGGCTCAGTGGGTTAAGCTCTGGCCTGCTAATCTAGCGGTCAAGGGTTCGATTCCCGCCGGAGGCGAAAATGTTTCAAACAGTTAACTGGATTCCATTGCACACAGCCTTTCATTATCGCCCTCCCATCGTCCTCATATGACTGAAATGCTGTTGAAGAGGACATGAATCGCAAGTCACCCATCAATCCTTAGTTATTTGTATGACTATGTATTCTTCATACTGCCTTGAGTTTTTAAAAACACACTTCAATATAAAAACTGAACAAATATTTCATTCTTGTTTCAGCAAACATTTGACCATAGAAACAGTATTTGCATTTTGTCTTTTAATACAAAATGCATGTTTTATCGTTATTTTCTTCACTTACTCCTGTTATTTCAGGCAAAAACCTTGTTTGATCAATGAAGTCTTGCCTTATGTAAACACCCATCATTTATCGTTTTTTAATTCATTTTTTATTGTACAAGAAAAATGATCGTGCGTGCGGGGCCTAATAGAAGTATTTTATTTTACAAAAAAGTAGAACCTGTCATCATGGCTTTTGCATGTATACTTCTAGTAAGTGAATTCTCCACATTTATTCATTTTCAATTATTTTTCAAGAACTTGACCAAATATGCATTAAAGATTTTGCAAGTATACTAGTAAGTGGATTCCCCATAATTAAGCATTTTCAATTATTTTTCAAGAACTTGCCCAAAAGAAATCCATACAATATTGTGATATTATTACGTATGTGCCATCACCGTGTGTTCTCTAGTGTTTAATGTTTATTACCTGAACACGTTTTAGTCCCAAACACCTTTATTATTATATTCGTTTCTCAGGTGTGACGTAAAGCCCACAAATAAGCAAAACTTTTGTGGGTAAACATTTTGAAATTTATTGCTTCTCCATAAAATGATTGCGTATTCCGAGCAAACAGTATATACCCAGATCAGACTGCTCCTTAGGAGCAGTCTGATCAGGGTCTACACTGTTTGTCAACAGCTTCGTGAAAGAAAAACATTCGAGGGCAAAAGGACTAGTCCAGAATCGCAGACCGGCAAGTCAATTACAGGACTCGCTGACTTGTCTGAATGCCTGGGACAAATACAGTGTTTGTTCTGCAACCTCTTTAAAATTGTTTGACGAGGCGGTTCTAATGTTTTCAGACGCTTCTAGTTTAACGAGAAGATTCCAATAAAAATTATCTACTTTCTGTTCTAAATATGGTGAAGTAAAAAAGGCCACAAAAGTATCCCAAAACAGTTTGCTTGTTTGGGGTAGGAGGAGATCTGGTTTTCAAGCGTTTTAAGAGCCACGCCCAGAGAAAGAATAAAAGGTTAGCTGCGACTATCAGTCTCATTATCTGTGATTGCATTTGACTAATGACTGATGTGTTTTACGAGTGGCTATTCGGATCAGTCTAATAATCTGTGATTGCATTTGACAATTGACTGATGTGTTTTACGAATGGCTACTCGGATCAGTCTAATAATCTGTGATTGCATTTGACAATTGACTGATGTGTTTTACGACAGCCTAATAATCTGTGATTGCATGTGACAATTGACTGATGTGTTTTACGAATGGCTACTCGGATCAGCCTAATAATCTGTGATTACTTATCGATTGTTAGACTGATCGGAGTGGACCTCGGCCATATAAAGTTCATAGAGAGAAAAAAAATATGCTGATCCGGGGCTCCAGATAAGAAGGTGTAGGGGTAACAGGGATAATTCAGGGACAATTTCCCTTATTTCCATTTAAAACAGGCCTGTTCTTTAGGCGTGACTCAAAATGTTTGACTGGGTATTCAACTGTATATATGTATTTTGCTGTTTTACCCTTTTTCTTATCAAGAAATAAATAAAAATATTGTATACGATTCTTTGCTGTTGTTCCTCGCCCCCGACTCCGGTTGAATTTTTTACCTGTACATTAGAGCCTTGTTACGCCGCTTGGTGTACGTATAACCCGGACGCTGATGTCAACACTAAGCGTCGAGGTTACCTTAAGCGGCATTTACAGAATCTCAGTATAATGCTACTCATTATAATCATTTCGATATAACGCTATCATGCCGTGGCCCACATTTAACTTAAGCTCTATAGGAACATAATACAACAGAGTGCTTATATTCCTTCATAGCATTGTCTCAATATAATGTTATTCATATATAACGTTATGATTCGCAATGTCACAACAAAGCAGACGACAAAATATACGTCCTCAAATTTTAAAAGTGTTTTGACAAAGCTATATCATATTGAGGGGCCATAGGCTCGATGACTAATAAGTGTAGATTCAAATGAAGTGGTTTATGATCAGTCGCCTACTCTGGATCTACGGGTGTGTTCGGGGTTCTGCCAATGTCATCGGTGGCATGCCAATGCCGTTCAGAGCTTCACAGAACAGCGGTGTTGTAATGGATAACACGCTGGACTAACAATTTAGGGATCGCAAGATCGGTCCTCCGCGTCTCCGGTCTTTCGGATGTGAATTTAAACCGAGGTCCCGTCTCCGTATGACCTAGTTGTTGGTGGGAGCGTGGGCAAAATTGCCAACGCGGGAAAATTGCGTCATTTAATATGGCGATTTAGTGAATGAATCATAAACGCTCGAGCTGAGACAGGAGAATAAACATTATTTTCCTCAATAATAAAAGCAAATAAGAAAAACTAAATATTTCTTATTACAGAAAATATTGGCTCTGCAATGGTGCCATTTGCGCCATATTGGCTCAACCAATGGTACCATCTACCAATGGCACCATTAGCTGCCGATACTGTTCAAGGCTCTACGGTTACCAATGGTACCATTGGCAACCAATGGTACCATTGGCAAAATCGCCAATGGTACCATTGGCAAAATCGCCAATGCCACCATTGGCAGAATCCCGAACGCAGCCTATATAATGTTTGCCGATTCGGCCATTTTCAGTTTTGGAGAATTAAGAGTTGAAAGGGAATTTCCTCACACTGTAGTATACTTAAACGTTGACGCTCATACCAACCAGGCATACACTCCTGTCGGGCCGCGTAGCGCAATCGGTAGGGTGCCTGACTTATAAGCCAGAGGTCCTAGGTTCGATACCTGGTCCGGCCACTTACTTTCATTTCTCCTTCCGCCGATTCAAGAAGGGCAGTTGTCAGTTACTGGTGAAATTAAGTGCACTTAGTACTGGTTAACCGATTAGGAGGTCTAAGCCTGCCCAGGAATAGTGTGGTTAGGTTAACCACTACCTACAATGTGTTATTGCGGTATTCTGTATGCGTATGTTAACGTTATGGTTTTTGCCGGTTTTACAAAGAATTGTGGGAAAGCGTCATTAGAAACCCTGTAAACAAATTATAAAACTGGAGTAAAATTTGATAATTAAGGTATATATGCCTTTATTCTTAGGAAAATTTGCCTGTAATAAGTTTTACCATAAGAATGCATATATCCCAGGCCGATGAGTGCTTTATTCTTCCTTAAATCAGCTTTTATATAGAAAAAAGTGAAAGTAGACATTTTATCATATATTTGTAGAATATAATCCATAGTCGGGTGCTTAAACATAATAATGCTGTCCGCCAACCTTAAACCTCTTTCCGGAAAGTCACTTTTGGGCCGTAATATGCATTTTTCATCATTTCTTGTTATAGTATTCGGCGGTAGATGTTATGGTTTCTTTCGGTTAAGATATATCCTTCTACGGTTAAATTGGTAACTATGATACAGTATTCTACGGTTTTTGGCGGTGGTATTCATTCTCACCTTCTTGCAAACATTATGAATTTTATGAGTCAGATTTCAAGAAATGTCAATATAAACGAAAGAAAATGTAAACAAACTTCTTTGCTGGCCTACGATGGGGGGATTTAATGGGTATGACTATCTCCTTCCTATCTTAATTGTCATGACTAAATACATTTAATTCATCCCGTTAAGTATAAAAAAGATGTTTCTCCATATTTCCAGAAGAATATTTCATTGCTGCCACTGTTTCAATGACAAATCAACCTTTGAAGATGTCATAAATCATACAGCTGTTATCATTATGCACTGCAATAATCCACCCAGGCCCACATTCACAAACACAACTCAAACTCGACTCATACTCCAGTAAGGTCGGTTGAAGTGACGCTCGAGTAAGCCTTGAATGCGTGAAGCTCAAGTATACAGTTTTGGTATTCACTTTGTCTTCGTGGAGGAGACTCTAGCTACACTCCAGTTAGACTCGCATCATGTAAAGGACAGTGTGGACCCAGACCGGACCTCCTAAAGTATATAAACTGTAATGACTCTAAATTTTGAGACATGGTTGGCTTATCAGTGTAGAATTTAATCATACTAACTGTAAAATTCGTTAAATTATAAATATACCGCGGGAACTACGCTTTTCTACTTGACGTCTGAGCGTCCGTCCGGTTTACCTTGCTGTGCCTGAAGAAGCGTTCATGGTGCAGCCTGTTAAACATCGGTCATGGATTCGATACCGTCCTTCACCAGTATTTTGGCTGAAACGTTAATCGCCGGATTTTTTTCAGTCTCGTACAGTGATTTTTTCACTATTTTGGGAATAATTGTGCCGGTGCCCACAGAATTGGGACAAATCTCTTTGTATTTTCCTTAAATTTGAAGTTTCAGAACACCTATATTGGCTCGAGTGGTGGGATAGGGGACATGAAACTGAATATATAATATTTAAATTCAATTATAGCTATATATATCTGCAAGTTCTGCAAGCAAGCAAGTAATTTTGTGCGTGTAGGTCCCTAGAAAAATTCTTCCTGAAACTGGGAATTTTTCAACTTGCAGTTGGGAAAAAAGATACTATTTTGAATTGGGACTGGTGCCTTTTATGGGTACCACTTATATAGAGAAAAAATCACTGTCGTATCACTGTAATAATTGTTGTTTAACTCTACCTCCTGGTAGCTTCTGCGAGCCGCCCCTACCCTCCCCCCCCCCCCCCCCCAAAAAAAAAAAAAAAAAAAAAAAAAAAAAACGACTCCTTCCCGCCTTCACACGTCGTATGCACTTTCTTTACTTGTTTCTTGAACAGCTTTTATACCACGGATTTTATCCAAACTAGGCATATACTAGTATAGTCACACGGGACGACGTTGTTGCATGCAATGAACAGCTTCGATGATACTAAAATTAATTGTTATGGGCGTGTTTCTATATAATTGTAGCCCCTCTATCCGCCGCCCCCCAATAGACGATGTATGCTATGGAGGTCCGTCCGTTCGCTTGCTCATCCGTCTGTCTGTCCGACTGTTCACAAGTCTTTGGTTCCGTCCATTTTTAATTGCTGAAATTTCAGTGTCCACAAGTGATCTTTTCTTATGTTAGGTGTACCAAACTTGGATACAATTGACTTTGATACCGAGAGGACTGGAGATTAAAATAGCCATTTTAAGATAGTAATATTTTGTATTAAAATGTTTGTTATTATTATTATTATTATTATTATTATTATTATGTATTAATTATTTTATTGCGTGTGTTTGAAACTAATGATATGTAGCAGTACTTGATTCAAGATCAGATAGGATTATGTAGCTAAGGTCAATGTAGAACATTTATGTTGAGCACCCTCTTTCAATATTGTATAAAAATGAAAATTAAAACCTTTCCCTAATCACACCACTACCACCTATATCCATAGGGAAGAATTATCGTTATAGTTACGGGAATTTTTCGATAATAAGAGGGTCGGAGATAAGCGATTACGTGTGTACGGTTCTCAGTTAAACAGGAAAATGTATAGAACCTCAAAAATAAATTTTCTTATTTGATTTATTTTCCGAAATTACATTATAACGTCTAGCTCAAAAGAGCATTTCAAGCTCTTTAATCTGGTATAATAATTATAGAAATGCGTCAATGAGAAGTTTCTTCCATCAGAGCCCATAGTTTTCTTTCTACAAACCTTACGTTTCTTAACACAATTTATTCAAATTACGCGAAACTTCGTTTTTGGACATAAAATAACATTTGCGAATCTATTATAACGTATGAGCTGAAAGCTGTTATTCCACTGATTACAAAGATGTATTTTTTACATACATAGCTAAATAGGAAATTTCTTCCCTGAAAGCCTAATTTTGCTAACTATTGATTCGAAGCTTGGTCGAAAACTTTCTCTCTATTGACCATTAAGACACTGGAATTTGTGGCCAAGGGCTAAAGTTTACAGGTAGTATAGAGTTATGGATTTGACAACGTAACGAGTTTTCTTCCAGATGGCAAAATGAGTTTGGGGTTGGGGTATATTGTTTTCAATCTGTCCGCCAGCCTGCTGTCCGCATTTTAGGGTTTGACTTATACCGCATTTGTCGGATCTCAATAACATTTTAACATATATTTATGATGACTGGAGACAAGTCAGCCTAACAAAAAGGGGACCCGAAGAGGTTTTTGAAAGAATTACGTTTCTTTGTAGATCTAATTTCCGCTAAAAATGCTAAAATAGTGTCAGAGTTTCCTTTTCTAGCTCAACATTGTTAAGATATCAAATTAGAAATTCGGCTGGTTTTTGACAGGTTTGGGGTTGTTGTTTGTTTGTTTGTTTGTTTGAGGTTTAACGGCTATTTGAGACAGGGGAAAGAGCTGCTGACTCGGCTTATCACTTGTAATTTATTGTTTGTTGGGATGTCCTTGTGGGAAAGAGCTGCTGACTCGGCTTATCACTTGTAATTTATTGTTTATTGGGATGTCTTTTTCTATCTTTCCCTTTGATGTTGGGGATAAGGTTTGGGATCTGATTCAGTCAGTTCCTGAAGTGTAGTTACTCTTTAAATTTCAGTCTTTATCGAGCGGTCAGTCAGAGAGAGGAAGAAGGAACGATAGGACAGATGAGAGTAAAATTAAATCCGACCCCCATTCCGCACCTGCTGCAAGCACAGAAATTATTATCCAGATTTATAGTACGATCCTCGGATACCCAAATTTTTAGCATGAGATACCCGATAACGTGCAAGGCCTACAATGGATATCATGCTGTAAGTGAGGAAGAACGCAGTTTGTCCGCCTGTACGGTCGATAATGCACTTGCTAAAGCTCGTGGTTTATGTCTCCGTACAGGAGGACGAATCATGCTCTAGCTTACACCAGTAAGACTCGCCTACACCAAACGTAGCCCTACCCGACCACGTGTGAATGCGTATGTGTGTGTGGGGGCTCTCTCTATCTCTCTCTCTCTCTCTCTCTCTCTCTCGGAGACGTCTGAATATAGACATAATATTTTTTAAATGACATTATAGCTGAAAGCAAATACAAATCACATGACGTAAGCCAAAACTCTATCTGTGAAACGCAGCACTATAAAATATGAATTTGTCACACACACACACACACACACACACACACACACAAAAAAAAAAAAAGAAAGGAAAAATGTATAACATAGAAGCCATCTGGCCTATAACAACAGCTTTTGGTAGTCGTGCTTCTTCGCATTGTCATATCATAGCCATGAAATCGCTGAAATATTTATCAAAATTAACTTGAGCCGCCATCGAGGGAGCTTCACCGTTCCTCGACCAATTCTTACTTACTGGAGTTTACTCCAGCTGCACTTATGTCTATGAATACGACTTGACCTTACCTTGAGACAATCGTTGAATTTGAGTTTAGTTTGCAAATAGGGACCTCAGTATTAAAAAAAAACAAGTAAATAGTTTATATGCATGCGCCGAAAAAGTCTAAGATCAGCCAGTCTTTCTATGATGTTTTACAATCATCCAACTTATATCGAAGTTGTGATCACTAAGGGTCTTATGATATTCTCGGAGATCTTGGGTTCTTATTTCGAACAGGATAGGTGGTTCTTAAAGCATTTGCTAAAATCGCCTTGCACACATAGGTTTACCATCTATATTTTACTATTTTGCTTTTCATGTGACAATATTTACCGTAGGAAACATAAACGTCCACCGTAGAATACGTTAGCATAACATTCGAAAACCAATACATAAGGTTTGGATTAGCCTTAGAAAACTATAAAACCTTTTTTCTACAATTTACATGTTTTCATACATTCGTGCATGCTGCAGTAAATATCGGTGTACATTTACAATTTAGTGCAATATTCCTCTGCATGGACAAATACAGGAGTAAATAGAGCCAGCAGAAACCTACTTATGATGACTGGGATTCTCGCTAAGCCTATTTCGATAAAACTGCCAAAACAAACGAACATTTTTACGTGCAAAGGCATAAAAGTATGAATTGGAGTTCTTCGGCACAGCATAAAAGGTTAGATTTGCATTAAAATATGAAAATTAATATTTATTTTGTTAAAATCTTCTGCTAAACGGCCGTTAACATTAGAAATCTTCATCAAAAGCCGTAGAAAATCGTAACGTTAACCGTAGCATGCAGAATCCTGAAATAACACATTGTAGGTAGTGTTAACTTACCGTCCCGACATGACCATAGCTGTTTACCGCGGACGTGAGGCAACAAACCAATCATTTTAATGCAATTATAAATATAATGCGACGTCTGATTGGATAACGTCAAAAATTTGCGACAGTAAATCCTGCGATATACTGTCGCAACCCCGACGTCATTATGAAACGTCGCTTCTTTTTGGCTGATGTTTGGTTTAACGTTGCTGAAAGCGCTTGCTTTTGATGCAAATTAGTACACTTTGAGAGGTGAAAATATGTTAAAGTGCATTATAATGGGGATAACTGTATTGATAATTGTCATTTTGGGAGGTAAATCATCGGTTTTATGGTCGCAAATTGCGTTTTACGGCTTCCGCATGCGCGTCGCCGTAAAACGAAATTTCCGACCATAAAACCGATGATTTACCTCCCCAAATGACAATTTTGAGTACAGTTATCCCCGAAATCAATCTACATGCGACGTCATGATGTCGCATCGGCGTCGTTGGGTCATTTTTTTTTACATTTTGTCTCCGCTTGAACAAATCCAGTTACTGTATTATCTAAATGCTACATTTTTGATGCTGTTGAGATGATGTGAAATCAGATACAGTGTAATAGCCTGGTTTATTGTTTGGGTTTGATGTCTCAAAGAGCCGGTTGACCCAAAGCAATCAACCAACGAACTGAGCTATTATTTCACATGATTGTAACAGCATGACGCTGTGGCGACGTCTGAATATCATAGTTTTGACAGTGTGTGTTTACTGATCGTATAGTGTGTGTTTATTACATGTACATAAGTATAAGTGAACTAAAAAGTAAAATCTTTGGAGTTTCAGCCATTTCTAAACGTTCAAACAATCAATTTAGAAAATGAGCCACTTTGCAGGTATGATTTTATTTCTACATTGGTACCACTGATCATTTCGCTTACCACAGGGTATAATCGATTCCGCTAATTTTCGCTTCCTGCAGAGACTGTCCGTCATATTTGGCTTCCGCCGAGACTGTCCGCGAACTCTTGCTTCCTGCCGAGACTTCTGTACATGATAAATGGCTTCCTGCAGAGACTGTCCGCATGATTCTGCTTCCTGCCGAGGCTCTCGGCAGGAAGCAGAATCACGCGGACAGTCTCGGCAGGAAGCCATTTTTCGAGGACAGTAGTCTCTGCAGGAAGCAAGAGTTCGCGGACAGTCTCGGCGGAAGCCAAATATGACGGACAGTCTCTGCAGGAAGCGAAAATTGGCGGAATCGATTATACCCTGTGCTTACGTATGCTGACGACTGAACGGTACTGCGGCTCTTGGCTGTCGACCGGGGATTGCAGCTGTTGGCAAATAGTACTTCTGTTATGAACGTCGAGACTGATGGCCACTTTGCATGTATGGTGGTACATGTAAAGCCTCGTTCACATGACCAAAGTTTCTTTGTCATTGAAACTGTAACAAAGAAAGTTTGGCAAACATTTTGCGTTTACACGGAGCAAATTTATAAATTTGGCAATGAAAATGTTGCATATTTTCCCATTCACATGAGCAAATCGTTCGATGCCAAACCTACCTTGTCACAAACTTTGCCCTTGTGAAGGAAGCTGGCCCTGAACACCCACCGCTTTCCGCACCTCTTACCCTTTTGCTTATCTGTTTGTTTTGGTTGAGAAGACTTGTATTTGAGGATTTTTCATTCTGCTGGGTGAGGTTGGGCACTGAAATAGGGGAGGTACCCAGGCACCCAAAAGAAAGAAAAATCCGCAAACGCAAATCTTATTTGATTACGTACAGATTTGCTTAGATAGCATGAGTCTTCGTCATTATTGCAAGTGCATGAGCCAGGCGAAAATAACAGACAGTCTGCTCGTCCGAATCTTCGCCGCATCACATGGATCCAAAGGAATCTCTGTTATAAAAAATCAGCCTACACTGGTGCACAGTCTTATCTGAGTATTCGTTGTGCATAGCAGTTAAAGTTAATTCGTACACTCTCAGGGGAAGAAACTCTGCCAGTTTCATTTTTGCCTCCCTTTTCAATGGGGATCAGCTCTTAAAAAAAAGAATTTGCTCCTCTAGGAGCAAATTCTTTTCTTTGAGAGTAGATCCCTTTCAGGAAGGGTTCCGTTCACCAGGGAAGCAAACAGGAAGTCACAATAGTTGTTCCCCTTTATGAAAATGGCAGGAAAACATGGCGGTGTACCTTTACACCTAAATAGAATGACATGAATTTCAAAGTGATGAATTATTATAGCTTAAGGCCATGTAAACATGGAAAAGGTTAGCCGACTTACTTTTTATTACTTTGACAAATCTTACAGATGCGTTCATCGAATGTCTTAAGATATAGTTTTACTGGCCGGGCAGCCCTTACTCAAATACGCAGGTGAATACGCACCGGCGTATTTTCAGAAGTTGTAAAGTAGATACGGTTTCATTACCAAATACGAGGGCGAGTCAGTAAGTTATAACCAGCCATCTTACTTCCAGTCAAGATCAGCCGTTTCTATGTAATAACCAACCAGTCCGAGAAAAATATGTGTGCGTTTCAGGTTACCCGCCGACCCTGCCTAACCCTAAATTGTTTAAGCAGTTTTAGGGATTTCCAAGGTATTTCCCATTTCGGCTATATTGTTTCCATATCGTCCCCATTTAAAACCGGAAACGCACGCGATTTTTGTCGGCTTCAGCATGATAGATTTGGCCCACGGTGTTCGATTGCCATCACCCTAATATAGGAGAAACGGGGGCCCTCTACTGTAACTACTGTGCCACGACAACGTGTAAAAAATACCAAAGTCTTGATGGTCAATCAGAAATCGGTTAGGCTGGTTTGTGAAATGGCAATGTGAAAGAGCCCTAGACATCCTCTGAAGGGCTTTAACACCATTTACAAAGATGCACCAAGAACTTTAATTCAATTATATCTGGTCTAGTCTAGGTTTTCCATAGCCTAGTAGCCGTAGGGGCAGTGGGGAATAAAGACCCACTGTGTCTTGGGCACAGCATATGAAAGGCGGGGCCAATCCCTCCCCTTTCGCTGCCTCATCTTCCCTGATTCAAAGCAGGTCAAAATTTACTGCTGGGTTGACAAAGTTTTCCAATCGTCAGATAGCGAAACCCGGGCTCGATCTTACGACCTTGCGGCGACTTTCTGCACCATAACCGAGCGTCTCTAACCACTCGACAACGGCGCCTCTCTAGTCTAGTCTATCTCATAACCTTGCAACGTAGTTGGGGCACCACAGATGACTTTACAACAACCCCTGACCACTTAGTCCTGTCTTCAGCTGCACTAGAACTTTGTGCCTACAAAGTCCATTCCTGTCCAATAAGTAATATTGCCTTCCCACGTCTTCTTCTGTCTATCTCTTCTTTTTTTTCCTTTTACCGTGCCCTGTAGAATTTTCTGCTCTGTAGAATCTTTCTGCGAACATCCTCATTAGATATATGAGCCGCGACACGAGAAAACCAACAATGTGGTTGTGCGCCCAGCGAAGACTCAGATCAGCCTGGGCATCCACCCACTCTGACCAGACTCTTTGCTAATCGCTTAAAGGGTAGCTTAGCGTCTGAGCTACCAGCATGCGGACAGCGAAGACTCTGATCAGACTGGGCGGATGCCCAGGCTGATCGGAGTCTTCGCTGGGCGCACAACCACATTGTTGTTTTTGTCGTGTCGCGGCTCAATTATGGTCCTTGTACGAGACGTTCAGTAACGTTCGGTAACATCTCATCAGAAAAGCCTGCAAGGGTTCTTTTCTTTAACTCTGCTGTCAAGGTCCATAACTCATATGGATATTACAAGGGAGCGCATCAGTTTCACCTTTGATCCAAGAGACATGTGGTTCTCTGTATTTCGCATCAGCTTCGTCAGAGCTGCAGTGGCTTGTGCAATCAATTATATGATAGACAATAAAATATAAAGCAAGCCAAAACTGGTGTAAAAAATCAGTTTAATTCTTGTTCTTATTGCTGAACTGCTCTATACCTAATTAAGTCACTTCTCTGTATAATTAATTAATTCACTGCATCAAAACGAAAACACACAAACATTGCCAAATGAAAGCGTTTGATGTCAGCGACCGAAAACATAAACAACAACGACACTCCTCAATGCCTATTGTTGGAGTCCTACTCCCCATGTGTGAGGTAATCACAAGCGGCGCATGCCCCGATTAGTCTGAGCACGTGCAGAGTTTAGTATACGGGTAGGCGTTGTTCGAGTTTCAGGAGTTTGTTATACAAGGTATATGAGTGCCAGTCCGTGTTATTCCGCCAATTTTTACAAAGGGAAACAACTTTCGTGACTTCCAATTTGCTTCCCTGGACGATGAAGCTTTTCCGAAAGGAGTCTACTCTTAAAGGAAAGAATTTGCTCCTAGGTGAGCAAGAGTTTACCCCTATTGAGAAGGGAGGCAAAAATGGAAATGGCAGAGTTGTTTCTCCTGAAAGTGTATACATGTATCCATATGCCTTCAGCGAACTATTAAAGCACACGCGCTTAGTTTTCTTTTAAAGTGTTCATTTATTTAGTATTTCAGAGCTGTGTTTATAATACTAAGGTAAAAAGTAAGCTGTTTATCGACAAGGGAAGCAAAACTCCGAAGGCTAGACGTCAGTGGGCGCGTTTGTCAAAATTACTTGGATTAACTCGAGCAATATCCAGGTATTTCTCGCCGGACGAACTGTGAAAACACATGCGCTTAGTTTTCTTTTAAAGTGTTCATTTACTTAGTATTTTAGAGCTTGATTTATAATACTGTGATAAGAATTAAAAATTTATTGACAAGAGAAGCAAAACTCCGAAGGCTAGACGACAGACGGCGCGTTTGTCATAATTACTTGCATAAACTCTAGCAAAATCCAGATTTTTCTCGCCGGGCTACTCGAATACATATCTATGTATATACATACATGTATCTTCAAGTAGCCCGAGGACTACCTGGATATTGCTCGAGAATACCCAAGTATTAATGCCGAACGTGCTAAATATCAGGGTAAAGTGAATTTGAAAGGAGTCCGGGGATAATCAAGGGCGATAACTCTGACAGTAAGCAGCTGATCATAAGCAATCGGTGAATACAATATGTGGAAATTGATTTCGTAATTATGATTACGTAAAGCGGATGCAATTTGAAGGAAGAGTGTCAAGTGGGAACACATGCGTTGACTGAACAACGTTGAAACAATGTTGATTTAATTTCATGACAATTGAGTTACGGATACTGGATAATCAAAGTGTATAACATTGACAGGAAGGGACAGATCATGACACTGATGTAATATTAGTCTTGCATGATGATGATAAAAATAATCGGTTGAACTTTTGGAGCGAGCTCTATGTTCGATCTCGACCATATTGAAATATGATCTTCATTAGATTGTGAGACGACTGTCTTGATTGTTTTATGAAAATCGCCTGAATACTTAAGGAAGAATTGCGGATGCAAGAAGTGCCATTGGATTAACCAGAACTTTAACTTTTGAAGAAACCCTGATATAAAATGATCATAATACACAAAACTACTGAAAGTTTTATGAAATTCGGTTGAACTGTTGGTATGACGGGCATGACCCATTCGGCAAGGTCAAGGGACAAGTGCGTCCATTATGCATTCACCGCAATATAGACAATTATTACGCGATAGTTTTATTTTCGCAGGCGTTCGCAAAATTAAAACTGCCACGAGTATATTCCGATTCAGTAAATATGGAAAGCCAACTTTCAAAGTTACTTTATTTCATTTATTTGTTTATTATTTTATTTATTTACTCATTTATTCATTTTTATCTATTTATTTATTTATTCATTCCAGGAGGACAACCACACCCGCCATACTCTGCTATGGACAGGAAAAATGAACACCACAGTCCAACATCTGACACGGAGATGATCCATATGGTATTTGAGCCGTGACACGAGAAAACCAACAAAGTGGTTGTGCGCCCAGCGTTGACTCGGAACAGTCTGCGCATCCGCCCAGTCTTTTCAGAGTGTGCTATCCGCACGGAGGTAGCTTAGATCCTAAGCTACCCTTTTAAGCGCTGAGCAAAGAGTCTGATCAAATTGGGCAGATACCCAGGCTGATCTGAGTCTGCGCTGAGCGCACAACCACTGTGTTGTCTTTCTCGTGTCGCGGCTCATTTATGAATTTGCAGATGAGGCAGCACATAATAAGGCGCCTCATCTGGATAAATACTATTTGCCTTCTAATCTTTAGATTCTCTATATAATATGTCTTTGACGAAAAATCTTCAGATATTCTACGGACGTCTGTTTTTTTTTTTTTTTTTTTTTTTTTTTTGGGGGGGGGGGTGGCTTTAACTGTCTAATGGGTAACCAATTTTATTCTAACTATTTTTTGGCGACGTTTCCCATATGAAAATTGGAAATGTTGTTTTAGTGTCCATGGTTGTGTCAAAATGCTGGCGGACTCAAACAATGCAGGCCCTGATCAGACAGCTCCTAAATCAGCCATTTAATCTGGGTCTTCACTGTTTTTCCAGGCAATTTTTTCCAAGTTGAGAAGAAACCTAGGTAATGCAGTCGGATAAGCGCGGGCTTACTGTGCTAGTGGTACCTGGTTCGAATCCCAACTTAGGCGGAATGCTTTTCATCGTAAATGGGTTTTGACTGAATACAGCGCTTCACATTCATCCTACCGCCGTCTCGATAAGATTAAAATTTCTTGAAAGGGATGTTAAATCCATCCCGATAGGGTAATTGTTGGGTAAAGTCGGGTAAATTCGGACAGCGGGTAAATTCGGACAGTGACATTGTTTCTTTTATATGTCAGTTGTTTGGAATGAAAACAAAATTAACTGGGCAAACAGTGAAAATCCTGGACTCATCTGGATTTTCACTGTTTGCAATGGTACATGTATGTCCGAATTTACCCGCTGTCCGAAATTACCCGACTTAACCCTAGATCTTTTTATTTTTGACACAGCATAATATGAGATAAAGTAAGACAGCTTGGATTTGCAAATGGATTTGCCCGAAGCGTAAGTAGAATATGCCAATAGACATCAATGGGTTAATCAAACTGTTTTATTGCAGTCCCATGAAACACATGTTGTGAGAACCAAAGTGAGGCCATATGACTGGTTGATATGTTCCGTTCTGGGGTACCTCTTTTGCCCTCTGACAGGAATTTGTGCCATGTACTACGCTATTCGGGTAAGTAGGCAAAAAAGCTCGGATGCAACTGTTTGTCTTTATCAGATAAGGAATTAAAATACAAGGGCGTAGTTATCTATACGGCAAATACGCAGATGCGTATTGAAATTTTGTCAAATTGACAAAATTTCTAAACGCACCTGCATATTTGCATGCTGATTTTTTTCTTTTTAAGAATTAAGGTAGGAAAATTTCAATACCAATTGCAGAGTGGCTGAAATACTACCTTTCAAGACAAAGAGTAGTGTTTAAAACCTGATTGTGCGTAACATGAAAATGCTCCTAGTAACGCCCCTTGAATAAGCGGGTTATTTGGCATTTACAGCTTTTCCAACAGTAGCCTACCAGTTGCTTCAGTTTTTTTCGAACCGATGGCAGAATGGGTCACGCGGTATAACATATTATAATAGAAGGCTCATGACTCTGCTCTTCGAATTGGAGAGGGGACGAACAGACGGACTCGTTGTCTGGAGTGTGCAATCCTGGCCCCGAGGTTATAAAACTTGTTTTCATACTCGGCTCAGCTGAGCATGGAATTTTCTCTGCTGATAAAAACGAAAATGCCAACTAATGTTGGCATTTTACGGAAGCCTATATGATATGTGACATTGTGTTTTGTGTAAGGACCTTTTGAGTTTTGTCTTTTAAATTTTGTGTTTTATGTTTTTAGCTCACCTGAGCCTTTAGGCTCATAGGTGAGCGTATAGTATAGCCAGGCATCAGTCGTCCGTCCGTCGTCCGTCTTTCCGTCCGTCCGTCGTCCGTCCTTCGTCCGTCCGTTGTCAACATTTTCAAACATCTCCTCTGAAACCCCTGGGCCGATTGAAGCCATGTTTCATATGGAGCCTACCTAGTTTGGGGGAACGAAAGTTTGTTCGGGGTATCGGAGTATCTTGGTCACATGACCAAGATGGCCGCCACGCCAATATATGGTAAAAACCCTTCAAAAATCTTCTTCTCCAGAACCGAAAGGCCTATGACCTTGAAACCTGGTATGTAGCATTGGGCATTCAAGCTTATCATAGTTTATACAAATGATGACCGTAGGTTGACCTTGACCTAGTTTACGACACGGTCAACTTTGGAACGTTATGCTTTTGTATTGGAAAATGCTTAAACAGTGGATTTCTCAGGAACTATTTAAGTCTTAGGTATAATATTTTGTATATATGGTTAACTGAATGACCAGATGATGACATTATGTCGCTTAAGGTCAAGATCATTCTTTAACCTTTGTTCAAGGACACTGAGATTCTGTTGCCTGGCCACATTTTCATACATTTTCTCCTCTGAAGCCACTGGGCCGATTGAAGCCATATTACATATGAAGCCTACCTAGGTGGGAGGAATGAAAGTTTGTTCGGGGTATCTGGGTCATATGACCAAGATGGCCGCCACGTCCCTTTATGGTAAAAACCCTTCCAAAATTTTCTTTTCCAGAACAGAAAGGCCTATGACCTTGAAACCTGGTATGTAGCATCAGGCATTAGAGCCCATCTTAGTTTGTACAAATGATGACCGTAGGTTGACCTTGACCTATTTTACGACACGGTAAATTTTGGTACGTTATGCTTTTATATGGGAAAATGCTTAAACAGTGGATTTTTCAGGAATGATTTAAGTCTTAGGTATAATATTTTGTATATATGGTTAGCTAAATGAGCAAATGAAGATATTGGCTGCTAAAGGTCAATGTCATTCTTTAATCATTGTTGAAGGTCACTGAGATTATGTTGCCTGTCAACATTTTCAAACATCTTTTTCTCTGAAGCCATTGGGCTGTATAAAACCATATTTCGTATGGAGCTTTACTTGGTCAAAGGAACCAAAGTATGTTCAGATGGTCATGGTCACATGACCAAGATGGCCACCATGACCATATATAGTAAAACCTTTCAAATATCTTCTTCTCCAGAACCAAAGGCCCAATGACCTTGTGGCATGGTATGTCGCATTGGGGATTCGGGCCCATTATAGTTTGTACAAATCATGACCGTGCTTTGACCTTGACCTAATTTATGGCAAGGTTAACTTTGGTATGGTATGCTTTTATATGTGAAAATGCTTAAACAGTTGATTTCATGGAAACTTTTTAAGCCTAGATATAACAATTGGAAAATAAGGTTAACTAAATGAATACATGAAGACATAATGTCATAAAAGGCCAAGGTCATTTTTCTAACTTTACTCAGGGTCACTGAGATCTTAAAATTAAATATGCATTCTTTATAAGCCAGTGGTTTCAAATTTGTAACAAATGAGCGAAATGACAAATTGTGTCTGTTGACAGAAGGCGTCAGGTGAGCTACAGGACCATTGGTCCTCTGGTTTTGTTTGGGCTTTGCTGTTTTGGTTTGGTCCATTATAGACGTAGGGTTATGATTACTTTAAGCCTACGTATCCACAACAATTATTTATCAAATTATTAAGTCTGCTTTCATGCAGATAAATTATTTTTCTAATCTGAATTTCTTTCAGGCAAACCACAACGTTGACTGGGAAAGAGACCCAGAGCTGATCAGGGACCACACAAAGAGGGCCAAGTGCCTGACCTTGACCAGCATCATTCTGGGCTTGGTTATGGTAGTCACCAGTGTGATAATTCTTGCTGTGGTGCTCAGTAAACTCATCGGTGCAGCTCAGCGTGTTACAACACATAATTATTATTAACAGTTTACGCGCTAAAAAGCAGACGACAAAATTTACGTCTGTAATAATTAAAAAAAATGTCTTGTCCAAGATATTTCATATTGAGAATTCAAACACTAGGGGGCAAACAGTGTAGATCTAGATGAGGCGGCTCATCATGAGCCGCCTCATCAGGATCTACACTGTTTGCAAATTCTGCTTTTTCCGTCTGGTACTTAAAATGTTTAGCTCCTGGTCCATGCCACAGCTTCAGAGAGAACTCACTCATTTGTACCCACCATCACGAAGTTCACTGTGAAAAATCGGTAGATGTACGGTAGAATAACTGGCAACCAGCTGCCAGTCCATTTTCCGTTATTTTTACGGGCGTCTGCCTGTGGAACGTAGTTGGAAATTACGATATCGTGTCCGCACTCGAAAATAGTGTTGAAGGGCAATACCTGCTCTATTCTCTCATACTCTGCTTGATAATTCCTGCGATTTTTTACGGGCGCCCGTAAAATAACGGGAAATGGATTGGCAGCTAGTTGCCAGTTATTCTACCGTAATGTCTACGGAATTTTTTACAGTGTAGACTCTTTCATTGTGTGTGCATTTGTGCAGAACTGTTATTTTTATTGTAAAGAGTGTAGACCGAAATCAGATGCCTCGTTTTACGGTGTCTGATACTGACCCTCACTGTTTGCACGGATCCATGTTATGGTACCCTGTTTATTGATGGTCTGATGTACCACCACTGACAACGACATGGTGGCGACAGCAATATGGATTTGTATACTTTTTCGGCCACATGCCAGCGATTCTATACTTGTAAATATCACACCCAGTTAACTATGTTTTCAAGGATGTAACGAAATGAAAAAGAGCTGTTACGAAACCAAAAAAGAGTCATAGCTACCAAACGACCTGGTCATCAGGTCGTTTGATAACAATGACTCTTTTTCGTTTCGTAACAGCTCTTTTTCGTTTCGTAACAGCCCCTGTATATATTATACATATTAGGGGTGAATATTAACTGAATACTACTTACGACATATGCCAGATATTGGCCACAATGTAAATACATATTACATACATGTATGTACGTAATAGTTATACCATGGTTTGTCCGCCTGTACGAGGAGATAATCAACTTTACCGAGTGTATAATATCCCGTACAGGCGGACACACTATGGTATAACTATTTCATACCAAACTTATCAGTGTAGACCTTGCTCCGATGATTACGAAAGAGCTCGTGCTAAAGTGTGCGTTGTCTGGCTAAGGTGGTATAAAGGCTTCTTGAGCAGCGACACGACAAAACCAACAAAGTGGCATGTGCGCCCAGCGAAGACCCATATCAGCCTGGGCATCCGCCCAGTCCGACTGAAGTCTTCGCTGCCCGCATGGGTGTAGCTTAGACCCTTAGCTACCCTTTAAGTGCACTGCGAATAAGCTGATCAGACTGGGCGGATGCCCAGGCTGCTCTAAGTCTTCGCTTAGCGCACAACCACTGTGTTGGTTTGTCGTGTCGCGGCTCGGTTAATGTTTAATTGTTAATTGTTTAATTGTACATTGTAATTGTTTATTATTTGGATATTGCTTTTCTTGTTTGTTTTTTTTGTTTTTTTGGGGGGTTTTTTTTGCTTGCTGACGGGTATTGTTTACTTAATTTATTTGAAATACATGTACATATGAATAAGCCCACAGTCTCTGGTTTGTGTAGCGAAAATAAGTGAAACTATTGATAGAAATCACGGTCACTAATTACTCTGTCCATAACTTTATTACGTTTAAGGTGCAGGGTACATTTTCAGTAGGAGCAACTCAGCCATTTTCATTTTTACTTCCCTTCTTAATTGGGATCAGATCTTAACGGAAACAAATTGCTCCTCCAGGAACAATTTATTTCTTTTAATTGTAGAGATTCCGTTTTCGAAAGGCTGTATTGTTCCCCTTTGTAAAAAAAGGGGGGCGTCAAAAACATGAAAATGTATTTATGCATTCTGCTTTAAGAGAAATACGAAACAAACTAAAAAGAAAACCCTTTTATTAACAAAATACATGTATCACAATTAAATTGCTTTGATGAAGCAAACACTAAACCCATATGAGCTACGTTAACCATAAAATTTCGAAATATTGGGACACCTAAATTAAATACCGATTGAATAAATTTGTTTTCCAATGAAGTAATGCGTAGCGTCTAACAGAAGCAAATGGACTTGCAAACAGTGTAGATCCTGATCAGACTGCTCTTTGAGGAGCAATCTTATCTGGGTCTGCACTGTTATGCGCTAACCTATCTGTCCCAATATTTTGAATTTCTACGATTGTACAAATACACTACGGAGAATATGCAAAATGCGCATGCGCAGATCAGTCTGCCAAACAGTGCAATTTGGACAGGGCATTTGTTATTCGGTCTTTAAGGTGCATGGGTATGGGGATGGGTACACTTACATGTTTCTCCACCATTTTTACCAAGGGAAACAAATTTTGTGACATTTTGTTTTCTTTCCCCGGACAAGGAAAGACTTCCGAAACGGGTTTTACTCTTATAGAAAGATTTTTTCTGTGGGAGCAAAAGCTCACATCAATTGAGAAGAGACACAAAAATGAAACTGGCAGAGTTGCTTGCCCCGTGAAAGTATATCCAGTGACCTTAAAGAGTACATGGTCCAGTTATTCTCTTGACGTCTTGAGTGTATGACCTTCTCAGTCTGCGCGTGAGCTCCCTAATCTGGACATGCGCAAAATATACAGATCTTGTCACGGCGTATATTGGTCTGTGTCTCAACGGTCTGAGCTGTGTCTCACAAAATGTTGCTTAACTCTTTCGGCGCCAAAATTTTCAGACGACAAATTTTCGTCTGCTCAAATCATCAGACGACAGATTTTAATTGGAAATTTTAACAATCTAAAGACATTTTTCATAAAATCAGGCTTTTTAAGTTCATATTTGAATGGCAAACAGTGTAGATCCTGATCAGACGGCTCTTTTAAGAGCCGGCTGATCTGGATATACGCTGTTTGCAAAGTCGCATTTTTGCGACTTTGGCGCCGAAAGAGTTAATATATTAGCCAATAGTGAAGACTCCGACCAGTCTGTGAAGCCAAACTTTCATTTTTGATTCAAACTGATTATGCAATTACTTCTTTGTTCCAATATCAAAACATTGAAGTAGATAGTCTAAATTATTTTTCTTCTGTTTTGACATGGGACAAGGCCATATATAAATAACGTCAGGTGAAAAAACACCTTCTAGCAATCTCCAAGTACGTATAGACAAGCCTCATATTTACTGCTTGTCTATGCTTCAGTCACCTAACGTTGAAACAACCTTAAATCAATGTTGATTGAACGTCCAGACGTTAAAATGTTGACACTGACTCAATGACTCCCTCCCCTTCCGCCACCCCACCCCTGTTCCCCAGCTCCCAGAATCAAATAATTTTTCATTGAAATGGATAATGCACTAACCCTGCTCCCCTAGCCCAGCTCTGGGGCGGAAAATACCTAGAAACAAGCTTCAATTACTTTGTTTCTGAAAAAGCTTCAATTACTTTGTTTCTGAAATAATTTAGGTCAAGAGCTGGACTACCCGCTCCTATCGCTCCTCCCACAATCGGAGCACGATCGGTCAATTCCGTGAATCACGGAATTGGCCGAGCGTTGTTCCGATTGCGCTCTCCCAGAGACAACTGATTTTTTCATTCACATGAGAAATGGAAACTACTCTTGGGCAGACTGCGCCTCATTTGGCAAACCTCGTATGTTTCCGTCACTTTTCTTTCTTGATGAAGAGTTACGGAATCATACGAAGTTTGCATATATGACTGCGCCGGTGTGCAGACTGATCTCAGTCCTCTCTGTTCGAATTTGCTGTGCGACACTGCTCAAACTAACGTACTTCATATTAAAAAGGTATATAGGATTCTATGACACCAGTATATAATTTTTACAATGTTTAAGTCAACATCTCTCTCTCTCTCTCTCTCTCTCTCTCTCTCTCTCTCTCTCTCTCTCTGCAGTATCTGTCCCTATTCTTGTCTCACAATGTCTCTTTTACCTCTCCTTCTCTTTGGACAATTCAGCCAACTCTCGATATCTCAAAGTTGAAGTTCGTCTCAAACTACTGATATCTCAAAGTAAATGTTCTGGTCACAGAAAATTTACTTCGAGATACCAGTAGTTTGAGATAACAGATGTTTACAGTTATAGAAAATTAAACTACGTTATTTCGTATAAGGGGGTACTTTGAAATAAATATAAATGTTTGAGATAACAAGAGTCCGCTGTACAATAGAGCAATGGAATTTCATGAAATTATGGCACTTGTAGATACAATTAGGTGGATAATTACATCTTTTAAAACTTAATAATTACAACTTTTACAGCTTAGCAATTGCAACTTTTACATGGTAACAATTGCAACTTTTACAACTTAACATTTGCAACTTCTACAATTCAAGAAGTGCAACTTTTACAACTTAACAATTGCAACTTTTACAACTTAACGATGGCAACTTTTACAATTGCAACTTTTACAACTAAACAACTGCAACTTTTACAACTTAACTATTGCAACTTTTACAACTTCGGGGAAAGCATCACTACCGTTTTCATTTATGCCTCCCTTCTACATAAAGGAAAGCACTTGCCACAGTAGGAGTACACTTGTATTTTTTAGAGTAGACTCCTTTTGGCAGGACTATCCCATCAGGCACATGACGTCGAAATAACTTCGTATTGACGTCAATGCGACGTCATTACGTCGCATCAACGTCAGTACGACGTCATTTCAACGTCATGTGCCTGCTGGGATGTCATTCAAGCAAGCACAAGTAAACCGGAAGGCATAGAAGTTGTGTACCCATATAACAATGGAAGAAAAAAAAACATGAGGTGTACCCATACACATTAAGCCATTGTCGCGAGTAAAACTGCTTTCTTGTGGGGAAAGAACGTCCAAACAATGTCGTTTTGACGTTGTTTCTACGTAGTTTGCCAGATGGGTAATCAGGTCGGCCTTCGCCATTACAGTATCCCTTCAAAAATACCGTTTCGTCCTTTATATTGGTACAGTCAAACCTATCTTACGAGGTCACGGTATAAGGGATCACATGTCTTTAAGTATCCTCATTTTAGGGTCCCTTCCCAGTGGGCATATGACGCCAAAATGACGTCGCTCTAACGTTGACGCGATGCCATGTGCCTGCTGGGTTGACCCCAAATACAATGCTAATGAATCTGTCTTAAGCAGCCAATGTTCGTGTCTCCTTTGGAGACCCATTAAGGCAGGTTTGACTGTATTTAATAGTTAGCCAGTATAGCCATTCTCACACGGCACAAAAGCGAAGGCTATTAAGAGTTTTCTCCAAATGTTTATTTCACAGAGCAGATTTTATCATGACAGGGCTAAGTTATAACACGTATGCATATAGCACTTTTAAAACCAATCAAAAAGATATGAATACTTCAAAAATAAAAATACATAAAAAAATCGTGACTTGTAACAAAATACATGTATATGCCTATTCATAACCTAAACTTAACAAAAGACATTGCAGGTAAATCCAAGTAGGGCACAAAAATAAATGGCGTCGCACGAAAAGTTACCTTATAACATGGACGAAGACTCAGTACAGTCTGATCAGAGTCTTCCCTCTTTGCATAAATACCGAATTTATTCAGCTATAAGACGAAGTAAGGTAATAACTCAAACTATGACAATCAGCCATGTTCAATTCAGCTGTAAGGATGTCTTTCAACACAATCCCAAAAATCTAGATCCGTCTTATAAGACGGATCTAGATATTTGGGGTTGTTTTGTAAGGGTACCCCTCGTCTTAAAACCAAAGAAGTACGTTAATCTGTTGATCATGAGGATTCTACAGATGAAAAGTGAATACTTGTAATTTTGCGGATTTGAGTATTGCATGCCTGCACATGGCATAACGACCCTTTAACGTGGTGCTATACAATAACGTTTCATACAGAACAAATGTATGTACCAAAATAATTTGGAGTCCTATTTAATCATGGGGAATGGCTTTAAAAAGAATATTCGTCGTCACGAACTGACTAGCGTGCTGATATGCGCACTCTGGTCTGGGAAAATGTTCCGAAAAAACTGGGGCTACACTGTGTTAGTTGTATTAGCGAAGGATGGATGGATGACGCGATTTTAAGTCCGTTTAACATTATTTCAGTCATATCAGGACAATGGGAGGTAATGAAAAGCTCTCGACAATGTAACCATGTCTACGGTTGAAAAGATTTCCACCTCCAGCGGGAATCGAACCACGAACCGCTAAATCAGCAGACCAACGCTTAGCCCACTGAGCCACAAGGGCTTCAGTGGCCGAAGGGAAACAATTCAAAAGAGCCTAAATTATACATTCAAAACAAAAGGTGGGATGGGTGAGGGAGCTTCAGAACGGTGGGCAATAGGAAAGTAAAAGGCCAAAGGCCAAATGTCCATCGACATATGTACATGTCAGTAGCTAGAGCTTTCCATTTTGAAGGAGAATCGTTGCTACCAGCATTTGCAACAGTGGCTCCATTTTTAATGCACCAACGTTTGCCAGGTCTCTCGGGAGATGTTGATAACCTCGGCCTTCGGCCTCGAGTTTCAACATCTCCCTCGGGACCTTGCAATAGTTAAGCATGAAAAACCATGTTTGATCCCTATCTTGTTGGTTTCAAAGAATACCCTGCGCTACATGCATTCAGCAAAGTCACAACCAAGACTATAGCAATGAGAAAATGGCTTTATATAAAAGCATTTCGCTCACTACTTTGGCATTGAATTATGTTATTTATAATAAAGAATAGATGGTCCTCAAAAGCCTATGGCTTTCGATCAAATCCTGGGCCATATTTTCTATACTTTGTACTAAAATTTGATTAATAAAATATTGTTCAAACCTAATGAATAACAAGAATTCCGCGGAATGCGGCATCTCGCCTGCTGGCGCTTTGTCACCCAGCAAAGATGTATGCATGACCCAAGTTTCATGGCTCTAGCCTTTATAGTTTCTGAGTAACAAACCTAAATGCGAAAACTTGACAAAAAATTGCAAAGTCAGTCAACCGCGAAATGTAGGTCAAGACTCAATACAGATGATGACTTCGAGTTCTTCTCTTCCAGATGTATGCATGAACCAAGTTTCATGGCTCTAGCTCTTATAGTGTCTGAGAAACAGACCTTAATGCGAAAACTTGACAAAAAATTGCAAAGTCAGTCAACCATAAAATGTAGGTCAAGACTCAATACAGATGATGGTTTTGAGATTTACTCTTCCAGATGTAAGCAAGAACCAAGTTTCATGGCTCTAGCCCTTATAGTTTCTGAGAAAATGACCTAAACCCGAAAACTCTACAAAAAATTGCAAAGTCAGTCAACCGTAGAATGTAGGTCAAGACTCAACACAGATGATGGCTTTGAGATCTACTCTTCCAGATGTATGCATGGTCCAAGTTTCATGGCTCTAGCCCTTATAATTCCTGAGAAAATGACCTAAACGCAAAACTCGACAAAAAAATTGCAAAGTCAGTCAACCGTAAAATCTAGGTCAAGACTCAACACAGATGATGGCTTTCAGTTGTACTCTTACAGATGTATGCATGACCCAAGTTTCATGGTTCTAACCCTTATAATTTCTGAGAAAATGACCTAAACGCAAAAACTCGACAAAAAATTGCGAAGTCAGTCAACCGTAAAATCTAGGTCAAGACTTGATATTGATGATGATTTTCAGCTGTACTCTTCCAGATGTATGCATGACTCAAGTTTCATGCCTCTAGCCCTTATAGTTTCTGAGAAAATGACCTAAACGCAAAAACTCGACAAAAAAAATGCGAAGTCAGTCAACCGTAAAATCTAGGTCAAGACTCAATATTGATAATGGCTTTCAGTTGTACTCTTCCAGATGTATGCATGACCCAAGTTTCATGGCTCTAGCCCTCATAGTTTCTGAGAAAATGACCTAAACGCAAAAACTCGACAAAAGTTTACGCCGCCGACGACACCGGAAAAGCAATACATATGTCTCGCCTCTGCTTCGCAGGCGAGACAAAAATACATGTATCGAGAATAAAATACCATCTAAACCAACACTACATCTATAAACCCAATTACAAAGGTCACCAGAACCCTTTCGAACAAAAATTAGTTACTAGTAGGACAGCCTGTGCATCCAAGTTGCCAATTTCCGAAAATAAATGTATGAAATAGTCTACAAAACGAAAAGCAAAACTATAAAGGCTATCAGGTGGATAGACTTTCTCGATGCGCAGGCTGGTTGAAGTCCTTGCTGATCGGTATTATGATGTATACAGTGCTCCAAATAAAAAGGATAATTAAGGGATTAATGAGCCGCGACACGAGAAAACCAACAAAAAGGTTGTGCGCCTAGCGCTAACTCAGATCAGCCTGGGAATTCGCCCAGTCTGACCAGAGTCTTCGCTGTTCGCATGGAGGTAGCTTAGGCTCTTAGCTATCCTTTAAGTGCTAAGCAAAGAGTCTGATCAGACTGGGCTGATATCCAGGCTAATCTAAATGTGCGCTAGGTGCACAACCACTTTGTTGGTTTTCTCGTGTCGCGGCTCAAATGACCTTATTTCACCGTGAAAATATACTCTTACCCCTCATTAGAACAATCTCGCCTACTTTTTTTCAGAAATATCCTCAAAACTCCACCTTATCTGGAGCTCTGATAAAAAGGGTAAAGAGCATCAATGTTCGACCCAATGTCTCAGAGGCTAAAGCGTCCGTTTCAGGAATGGAAGTCGCGAGTTCAAATCCCAGCCGCACCATATCAACGGCACAAAAATGGTACAGGTACGCCATTGTAGGTCCTTTTCTAGCGCTCGCACAAAAAAGTATCGCTAGATGACTATAAGTACCTTTCCTGGGTAAGGTCCAGAAAACGTTTGACTATCTTCCTGTTAAAAGTAGAACTTAATGAATTTTGCATAGGAAGGTTGCTGATGAATGTAAACAAGAAATCGAAGCCATCTATTACCGACGCTCTGTTCTTATGGACTGACGTTCGACAAATTAGCTCCGCTCTCTGAAGCTTACTTATACAAGAAATTTTAGCAGACACCCGTACAAAGTGCTTTTGACTCTTTGGTACACCACATGAAAACTAGAAACCCACCATCAACTTTAACCCACTTTCGCCCAATGGACTGTTCTATGCTTATCAAATGGATGAGGTTATTTGTCAGTAAAGGCGTGTCTGTTTTAGTTTATTTTTATCAGTTTCATTTTATTGTAAGAGAAATACCTATTTGTCTTAGGCAAACAGTGAAGATCCTGATCAGACGCCGCATGTTGCGGCCGCTGATCTGGTTCTGCACAGTTTGCCTATGTCCTATTATGGCACGCTTGGCATTTATGGGTTAAACACGTATAATGTAAAAATAGTCTATAAGCCACTGTGAGTCTGCGCCGCTTGCCCTTGCTGCAGTTGCTGCATTTGTAGTTGTTGCGCCTGTGCAGAAGCCGCCGCTATCACAGCTGCCATTTGGAGAAGCTGGTGAAGTAAGATGGACGCCACTACAATAAAAAGGGTCATCACAACGAGGCCAATGATTATGCTGGTCAAGGTCAGGCATTTGGCCTTTCTGGTATAGGTTGTTACCATCTCCTCATCTCTTCCCCAATCCAAGGCGTGATTTGCCTGAAAGACATACAGTGAAGAAAGACTTTGATATAGCAATGTTTGTCCGCATAAAAGGGAGATAATCCTTGAACATTAGTAGAGTAGAATATCGACCGCACAGGCGCACAAAGCATGCCAAGACTTATATATATGTAGACCTTGCAGACTGTCTTTGGTATGGATGGATGGATGAATTGCGATTTTACGTCCTTTTCACCAGTATTTCAGTCATATCAGGACAATGGAATGCTGATAATGAAAGGCTTTGTGCAACGGAAATCCGTTTACGGTAGGAAAGATTCTCGCCTCAAGCGGGGCTCGAACCCGGGTCCGCTAGATCAGTAGGCCAGCGCTTAACCCATTGAGCTACCGGGGCTCCTGGGGCCTTTGGTATGAGTAGAGGCGGGGGAGGAGGGTATCCGTTTTTACTTTAATTAGTGCAAAAGTGTACATCCCTATTTCGTTTTTTTTTCAACAACATAACGTTTTTAATTTTTCATGACAAGTGTGTTGGTCTTTTCTGTAATAAACATCCTACCTATGCATTAATTGTACAAAACAGTCTAATCTGGGTCCAAGGTTATGAAACTTGAGAATAATCTCAAATTCAAAATAAAGCACACTGAATGGCTGCTTCCGAGCACATGCTCGGAAGCAGCCAATCAGTGTGCTTTATTTTGAATTTGAGAATGTACTCAAGTTTTATTACCTCTGGGCCAGGGTCAACACAGTTAACTGCTCCCTCTTTTCCCCATGGGAATCGTTATTACATGGATTTGTTAACATCTTGCTGACATCTTCCGTCTTCATCTTCCTAGTACAGGTCATAATCCACGGTGAGGTTGGGGCAAAAGTCACCTCTCAAGAGTATGTACAATAAAAAGTTCCAGTATTTTCAAGTTAAAACTATATATTTACATTTTCAGTGCATTAACTGAAAAGCCCTATGGTAAACCATTAGATCGCAATGTAGTTTATACTTCAATAACTACATCGGTTCACGCGACGTTACATAGGGTTAAGTGATGTCAAAATAAATCATGGTTATTTTCAGTTTGATTGGACGTAGGCGACGTTATGACGTCGTTGAAGCTGTTTCGTTGTAAGTAGAAAAAAATGCGTATAAGTGTTTTTTTCTGCTTCAACTGTAGCCCTAAAAATGATGAAGGCTCCATCACCCTATTTACATTCTAAACGAAAATTTGTGGTCAATTAATAGATAGAAAAGAATGTAAATATAAGCAATGTACTTAATTTTCCTGGTGTTTATCGAAGTATAAACTACATTGGGTCGCTAGCAAAGTTTACATGAACCCCTTCGCGGTTCACTTACTTTGCACGCGACCAAATGTAGTTTATACATCGACAAACACCAGAAAAATGAAATTCATTCCTTAAGTACACCCGTGGCCTGTTACGCTGTGGACAGAGGCTGGGTTGCTACCGAGGCATCGAGGACAGGCTTGAAGGCCTCAACATTCGTTTTCACTGGGCATATTTTCAAACTGCAAAAATGAATGAAAGTATACGTACCCTGACTGAATAGTACATTGCACAAACACCAGTGAATGGACACAGAATATAGCCCAAAACAGAACATATGAACCAGTCGAACGGCGTTGATTTGTATCTCAACGGGTGGACCTCAGCAGCCTGTAAAATAACGGCGTAATTAAAGCGCCAAAAAGCAGACGACAAATTCACGTCTGCAAAAATTAAAAACAAAAATAATTCGCCCAAGCTATATGATATTGAGAATTCAAAGACTAAAGGGCAAACTGTGTAGATCTAGATGAGGCGGCTCATGATGAGCCGCCTCATCAGGATCTATGCTGTTTGCAAATTTCAGCTATTTTCGTCGCTGGCGCATTCTCTCACAGCTAACATGGCTAAAGTTATTATAGTTTATCTAATTTTTAATTCATTTTTTTTTCTATTTGTTTATTCATTTTTTCGGCTTTAGCCGTATAACCTTAGTATTGACCTATATTTTCGGTATTTCATTGGCCAATATAAATACGCCCGGAATTTTGGAGTAAGTAGCTTACTTTTCGCTTTCATATTCTACTTTCTGTTTCATTTCACTGTTTGCCTATAAACCGTGTCGTGATGAATCTAGATATTTCGGTCAAATCGCTTTTTGCCAAAGAACATATTTATGTTATGTCGCTCATGTAAAAAATTAAATATAAAACCAACATGATAACTTGACACAGAAATCGAAGACAGAATTACGTAATTGTTGCTGGCTTAGTTGTTGATGTTGTGTTGGAACTGCGACACTTTTAAGGTTATATGTGGGGCAGTCAGCCAACCAACCCTCGTTGCTATGTGCAACACAGACAGAAAACAATCAAAATTCAACAGCATTTTCGAAATGGAAACCCCAGCACCAACAACAAATATGCATATCAACATGTGCATCCGTACAATCTGATCAGCACATTCGATATCTTACATGTACCTGACTCATACATATTACAATACACACTTCTATTTAATCGAAGCCGATTATCTATTTTTAAAGATATTTCTTGTTTTTAATTCATTTTTTTTTTAATTTGTTCAAATATTTTTTTAGGCATCAGTTTAATATTCAATGGGCGCCATTATTAACATTTACAGCCCTAGAAATGATAAAAGGTTCCATTCAAGTTTTTACAGTATATAAACTTACTATTTTGACAATTAAATATTTTGAAAACAATGCATCCCTCGACATATTTTGTATGCTAGGACATAAAGGTTGCGCAACATTCAAAAACAAAAATCGGAGGGTTAGTTTTACTAAGTCTTCGTAAAACAGCAAATCTGTGAATGCTTTAGTCTAACCTGTCAATTAAAGGCCCCGCAACTCTATTCGTGTAATATTTTATCTAAGATTCTCACTACAGTTTCGTCATCTTTTACCGTAATTATCCAACTTTAAACAAACAAACAAACAAAAACTTGAGTTTCACAAAAAAGGGTTGACATATGATCTTTGTCATTTTTTGTAGGCAACCAAAGGATGTAGAGGAGAGTCGGGTAACATCGGACAGCGGGTAAATTCGGACGGTGACAGTTTTTCCTTAATATGTCAGTTGGTTTGGAATTTAAACGAAATTAACTGGGCAAGCAGTGGAAATCCTGATGAGACGGCTCATGATGAGCCGTCTCATCTGTATTTTCACTGTTTGCAATGGTATCTCCGAATTTACCCGCTGTCCGAAATTACCCGACTCCACTCTAATCTCGAAATCATAATTCCTGATAATAGTAGAGCAACGGCCAACTTTGTTTGAGGTAGGTACGGGTGGGGTTTGTGTGGATATTATTCTCTTTACTATCATATATCTTTTATTTCTCTCTCTCTCTCTCTCTCTCTCTCTCTCTCTCTCTCTCTCTGGAAGATGACTTGATATAGACTGAATTACTGTCTCAAACATTTCAGTTCAGTTCAGTTCAATTCTCTTATCGACGTTACCCAAGTGGCTCAACGGTACGTAACCATAGTTGCGCACACTTGGCGCCGTGTGTCCGTCCAAAACATGCACTAAACCAAAATCGAAATCATAAATGGTAAAAACACAATGTACAGGTGTAGAACCTCAGTTATTGTCTCCCTTTTATTTAAAGTCTCCATAGTCCTATCAGTGGTAAAAACGTCTAAACTCAAGTCATTGTAAACAGCGGTTCAACCTTCACGTTTGGTAATAAAATGTGGATTGATGTTCATACACTGAGTGATATAACTGGCAAAAAGTAAAGAAAACAATTTTTTGAAAAATAACAAATTGCTCCACAAAATAAAATTTCCTGTTCTGGTTTCCCGTCTAGTAATGCTATAACATAGGCTAGATAGTGCTCCACGCCTGTACATTGTATTTTTACAATTTATTCGACTTTTAGAAATTGAAAGGAGGTCATTTAAGTTGCCAACTAAAATGACCCATAAAGTTTTCAAACACTTTTTGTGTGATACTCAAGGATGCTTTATTTGTTTAAAGCTGGCCAATCACGGTCATTTACACCGACGAAACTATACTGAGAAGCTTGCAGTGATACCTCATTTAAAAATGTTTCATGCTGATAGAAAAAGCCCCATTTAAAAGCCCCATTGTGCTATCAGCGCGAAACATTTTATCATGAGATACATGTATTGCTGCAAGCTTCTCACTATAGTTTTGTAAATGTAAATGACCGTGATTCGCCAGCATTAAAAAATAAAACATCCTTGAGTTTCACATAAAAAGGGTTTGAAAACTTATTTATGTCATTTTAGTTGGCAACTGAAATGACCTACTTTCGATTTCATAAAATGGTAAAAATACAATGTACAGGTGTGGAGTCCCAATCACTATCCCGCCTATGTTTATATAGCATTGCTAGACGGGAAACCAGAACAGGAAATTGTATTATGTGGAGCGATTTGTTATCTTTCAAATATCAGTTTTCCCTACTTTTTGCCAGTTATATTACTCAATGTGTGCACACTAATCCGCATTTTATCACCAAACATGAAGGTTGAACCGCTTTTTACAATGATTTGAGTTTGGGCGTTTTTACCACTGCTAGGACTATGGAGACTTTAAATTGCATTGTTCTACAGTGAGAGAATTGCCATGCCCCCCCCTTCTTTCTGCAAATCATATGACAATATATGCACACCAAAACGCATATTATCACCGAACTCGAAGGCTGGATTATTATCACTGAGAGTACTATGGAGAATGTATCTTACCATGTGAATCACCTCGGTCTCACTGTTCGGGTTATATTCTTTGTTATACATGTCTGTGCCGCTGTATTCGTTCTCCGCCTTCTCTTTTTCAACTGAAATTAAATAGAGGATCTTACATGAATGCTCATGTATTATTGAATTTATTAAACGAGTTGGGGAAAAGGATAAGATTTTCTAATAAAATCGCCATAAAACGTACATTTGTCTTAGATACAGTTAAGAATATTGGCGGGAGCATGAACGCGCTGGCAGGAAGGTTGGGAGAGTTTGAATGAAAAGAATAGTTTTTCGGCTTTTTTTGAGTGTTAGAATCGAAAAAGTTCAGGTCTAGCAGTGAATTGTTGAGTAATAATTCACTGTTTGGAGGTCAGTTGTAAAGTAGATCATATCACGAGCGCTCGTGATATAATTACGGTATCTACTTACAACGGTCCAATTCGAGTTTAGCATGACGCTCAAAGGGTAGCTATTGGTCTAAGCTACCTTCACACCGACAGCAAAATTTCTGATTTTATAAGGATAAACATTCTGACAAAGTTGCATGAAGATTGGATCATAAGTGTGCCCTCTCGAGGGAACACAAGGGGTTTTTTTTAAGATTTTACCCGGTGACCTAGTTTTTGACCCCACATGACGCAGTTTCAATTATTAAGATAAACATTCTGACAAAGTTTCACGACGATTGGATCAAAACTGTGCCGTCTGTGTCCGTCCGCAACTTTCTACGCCACCTGGAGTAATGTGTGAATTCTGTTGGATATTTGCGCCAGCATAGAAAATAAGGGTGCTGATCGAAAATGTAAAAATGACCGCACTGTTTTACTTCCTATTTCAATAAAAAATATATCAGTGAAATGCTGAATAATTGTAGTTTTCGGAATGAACACGGAAAATTTTCATTTTATGAAAAAAAGAGACATATGCGGGTAAAAACTTTGATCAACGCAGTAAAAATGTCATGATTTACTATATATTCTATACATTTTGAGGGTAGTCAACTTAAACTAAAAAATGACCGCGGTATTTCTTATGCAATCTTTTCAAAAATTATATCAGGCTGTTCGCAAATTAATGCGGTTTTCGAAATGAACACGGAAAAATGGATTTGAATATAAGGAAAAATAAAATAAGAAGAAAAAGATGACTTGCCCATATCTCGTAGTGTATTTCACTACCAGCTCGATTCGCGAATATCGATTATCGATTTTTAAACAGTGGCGTGGAAAGTTATCCATGGTAAGGTCCTTATTCTCAAAGCTGTTTTCCATGTATTAAGTTGCCAAAAATGATCGATTTTGTTAAATATGATATATAAAGTTGTTTGCAGATACTTCAATTTATTGCAGGAAAGACAAAAAAAAAAAAAAAAAAAAAAAATTATGTAACAACTGGGATTCGAACCCACGACCTTACCAAATATTTTTCTGGGCCCGGTTGTTCAAAACTTATGACGTCGTTAGTTAACGTTTCGTTAAAATTTTAAACGTTAATATCTCAAATACGCTGGTATTTTTTGTTGAAAAAATGTAAGAAGCTTTTGCAATACGCTGGTATTTTTTGTTGAAGAAATGTAAGAAGCTTTTGCAGTGCAAAAGCTTCTTACATTTTTTCAACAAAAAATACCAGCGGTGCAAAAGCTTCTTACATTTTTTCAACAAAAAATACCAGCGTATTGCAAAAGCTTCTTACATTTTTTCAACAAAAAAATACCAGCGTATTTGGTTACAAAGATGCAAAAGCTTCTTACATTTTTTCAACAAAAAAATACCAGCGTATTTGGTTACAAAGATGCAAAACACTTAACGAGTTGACCCCTTAACGAGCTCGTTAGGCTAACGATGCTTTGAACAACTGGGCCCAGATATTTAGCGGGTTAATCGAGCGTAACATTAATCATCACTTTGTATATTAAAAGGTGTTATTGTCCGCATCCTGCAAAAACTACCGTCTGCATATACAAACACTGCCAACCTGCACACATACAAAATATACTGATTTAGCGTGAGATCTTCGCAAAGAAAATATCTAGGCATGCACAATTTTGAAAGGGAACTGTGCAGGTCTGATCAGACTGCAGTACCATGTACAGGCTGGTTCGGACAAGCGTAATTCGTGCGTTTATCCTATGTATGAGTATACATTTTTCATGGCGCGCCTGAAATGTTTAATTTTGATTTGTGCATGCGCTTTGGAATATACAAACGGTACATCACAGAACAGACTGTACATATGAGTCGGATCATAGTCTTTGCTAATAGCACATGATATATGTCTTTATTCGGTAATAAGACGCGTATTTCCCTCCAAGGAAGTAGACAAAATTCTAGTTCCATCTTTCAAGAGGGATGTAGACTTTAGACTGTACAAGATTAACAGGTTTTATAGCAAAATTACTATTAAACGCACTGGATGTTGTTGTGTGGGGTTTTTTTTAATGGGGGGGGGGGGGGGGGGGAGGAGGAGGGAAGCCCCGTCTTGTAGCCGAATTAATCTGGCAGTCAGGTTACCCAATCCAAGAGCTAATAACTCACATTACAGAACAACTTGCTGATAAATGTTGGAACTGAATCTTCTCTGTTTGTACATGATGAAACTTTTTATTCAATTATAAGACGGGATTTCCTCCAAAGAAGAAGACAAAATTCTAGGTCCAACTTTTAAGATGGATCTTGAGCTTTCTTAGACCGTAAGAGAAATCCCGTCTTACAGCACAATTACTGTAGGTTTCAGATATTTGGGGTCATTCTGTTTGTGTGTTGGGGGAAATGAACCTCCGTCTTATGGCCGAATTAATATGGTAATCAGCTTGTCAAACCTTAGAGCTAACAACTCTGGTCTCAGAAGCCAAACATTGTTTTTGCCGAACTTATATGTCGGACGAAATTAATGCATTTCAGCGGAAAACAAACGTTGCCAAGCAGACAATTTGGTAGAAAAACGCATTTTTTCTGAAGAAAACAGTAAGATTAATGACATGACATATGTCCTGTTCATCTTATCTTATAGTACTATTTATTTGAAAAATCCAGGGAGGACACCTTTTACGAACTTTGCGTTCATCCCTCCGCCCCCCCCCCCCCCCCACCCCCAATTCTCCTCCCCTTACAAGAGCAGTCGGGTCATATAAAACAGTGAGCACTGGAATATTCCCCTTGTAGAACGCCTTTAGCGTCCGCAACTTTCTACGCCACCTGGAGTAATGTGTGAATTCTGTTGGATATTTGCGCCAGCATAGAAAATAAGGGTGCTGATCGAAAATGTAAAAATGACCGCACTGTTTTACTTCCTATTTCAATAAAAAATATATCAGTGAAATGCTTAATTGTAGTTTTCGGAATGAACACGGAAAATTTTCATTTTATGAAAAAAAGAGACATATGCGGGTAAAAACTTTGATCAACGCAGTAAAAATGTCATGATTTACTATATATTCTATACATTTTGAGGGTAGTCAACTTAAACTAAAAAATGACCGCGGTATTTCTTATGCAATCTTTTCAAAAATTATATCAGGCTGTTCGCAAATTAATGCGGTTTTCGAAATGAACACGGAAAAATGGATTTGAATATAAGGAAAAATAAAATAAGAAGAAAAAGATGACTTGCCCATATCTCGTAGTGTATTTCACTACCAGCTCGATTCGCGAATATCGATTATCGATTTTTAAACAGTGGCGTGGAAAGTTATCCATGGTAAGGTCCTTATTCTCAAAGCTGTTTTCCATGTATTAAGTTGCCAAAAATGATCGATTTTGTTAAATATGATATATAAAGTTGTTTGCAGATACTTCAATTTATTGCAGGAAAGACAAAAAAAAAAAAAAAAAAAAAAAAATTATGTAACAACTGGGATTCGAACCCACGACCTTACCAAATATTTTTCTGGGCCCGGTTGTTCAAAACTTATGACGTCGTTAGTTAACGTTTCGTTAAAATTTTAAACGTTAATATCTCAAATACGCTGGTATTTTTTGTTGAAAAAATGTAAGAAGCTTTTGCAATACGCTGGTATTTTTTGTTGAAGAAATGTAAGAAGCTTTTGCAGTGCAAAAGCTTCTTACATTTTTTCAACAAAAAATACCAGCGGTGCAAAAGCTTCTTACATTTTTTCAACAAAAAATACCAGCGTATTGCAAAAGCTTCTTACATTTTTTCAACAAAAAAATACCAGCGTATTTGGTTACAAAGATGCAAAAGCTTCTTACATTTTTTCAACAAAAAAAATACCAGCGTATTTGGTTACAAAGATGCAAAACACTTAACGAGTTGACCCCTTAACGAGCTCGTTAGGCTAACGATGCTTTGAACAACTGGGCCCAGATATTTAGCGGGTTAATCGAGCGTAACATTAATCATCACTTTGTATATTAAAAGGTGTTATTGTCCGCATCCTGCAAAAACTACCGTCTGCATATACAAACACTGCCAACCTGCACACATACAAAATATACTGATTTAGCGTGAGATCTTCGCAAAGAAAATATCTAGGCATGCACAATTTTGAAAGGGAACTGTGCAGGTCTGATCAGACTGCAGTACCATGTACAGGCTGGTTCGGACAAGCGTAATTCGTGCGTTTATCCTATGTATGAGTATACATTTTTCATGGCGCGCCTGAAATGTTTAATTTTGATTTGTGCATGCGCTTTGGAATATACAAACGGTACATCACAGAACAGACTGTACATATGAGTCGGATCATAGTCTTTGCTAATAGCACATGATATATGTCTTTATTCGGTAATAAGACGCGTATTTCCCTCCAAGGAAGTAGACAAAATTCTAGTTCCATCTTTCAAGAGGGATGTAGACTTTAGACTGTACAAGATTAACAGGTTTTATAGCAAAATTACTATTAAACGCACTGGATGTTGTTGTGTGGGGTTTTTTTTAATGGGGGGGGGGGGGGGAGGAGGAGGGAAGCCCCGTCTTGTAGCCGAATTAATCTGGCAGTCAGGTTACCCAATCCAAGAGCTAATAACTCACATTACAGAACAACTTGCTGATAAATGTTGGAACTGAATCTTCTCTGTTTGTACATGATGAAACTTTTTATTCAATTATAAGACGGGATTTCCTCCAAAGAAGAAGACAAAATTCTAGGTCCAACTTTTAAGATGGATCTTGAGCTTTCTTAGACCGTAAGAGAAATCCCGTCTTACAGCACAATTACTGTAGGTTTCAGATATTTGGGGTCATTCTGTTTGTGTGTTGGGGGAAATGAACCTCCGTCTTATGGCCGAATTAATATGGTAATCAGCTTGTCAAACCTTAGAGCTAACAACTCTGGTCTCAGAAGCCAAACATTGTTTTTGCCGAACTTATATGTCGGACGAAATTAATGCATTTCAGCGGAAAACAAACGTTGCCAAGCAGACAATTTGGTAGAAAAACGCATTTTTTCTGAAGAAAACAGTAAGATTAATGACATGACATATGTCCTGTTCATCTTATCTTATAGTACTATTTATTTGAAAAATCCAGGGAGGACACCTTTTACGAACTTTGCGTTCATCCCTCCGCCCCCCCCCCCCCCACCCCCAATTCTCCTCCCCTTACAAGAGCAGTCGGGTCATATAAAACAGTGAGCACTGGAATATTCCCCTTGTAGAACGCCTTTAGCCTAAGGTCCTTATTCTCAAAGCTGTTTTCCATGTATTAAGTTGCCAAAAATGATCGATTTTGTTAAATATGATATATAAAGTTGTTTGCAGATACTTCAATTTATTGCAGGAAAGACAAAAAAAAAAAAAAAAAAAAAAAATTATGTAACAACTGGGATTCGAACCCACGACCTTACCAAATATTTTTCTGGGCCCGGTTGTTCAAAACTTATGACGTCGTTAGTTAACGTTTCGTTAAAATTTTAAACGTTAATATCTCAAATACGCTGGTATTTTTTGTTGAAAAAATGTAAGAAGCTTTTGCAATACGCTGGTATTTTTTGTTGAAGAAATGTAAGAAGCTTTTGCAGTGCAAAAGCTTCTTACATTTTTTCAACAAAAAATACCAGCGGTGCAAAAGCTTCTTACATTTTTTCAACAAAAAATACCAGCGTATTGCAAAAGCTTCTTACATTTTTTCAACAAAAAAATACCAGCGTATTTGGTTACAAAGATGCAAAAGCTTCTTACATTTTTTCAACAAAAAATTCCAGCGTATTTGGTTACAAAGATGCAAAACACTTAACGAGTTGACCCCTTAACGAGCTCGTTAGGCTAACGATGCTTTGAACAACTGGGCCCAGATATTTAGCGGGTTAATCGAGCGTAACATTAATCATCACTTTGTATATTAAAAGGTGTTATTGTCCGCATCCTGCAAAAACTACCGTCTGCATATACAAACACTGCCAACCTGCACACATACAAAATATACTGATTTAGCGTGAGATCTTCGCAAAGAAAATATCTAGGCATGCACAATTTTGAAAGGGAACTGTGCAGGTCTGATCAGACTGCAGTACCATGTACAGGCTGGTTCGGACAAGCGTAATTCGTGCGTTTATCCTATGTATGAGTATACATTTTTCATGGCGCGCCTGAAATGTTTAATTTTGATTTGTGCATGCGCTTTGGAATATACAAACGGTACATCACAGAACAGACTGTACATATGAGTCGGATCATAGTCTTTGCTAATAGCACATGATATATGTCTTTATTCGGTAATAAGACGCGTATTTCCCTCCAAGGAAGTAGACAAAATTCTAGTTCCATCTTTCAAGAGGGATGTAGACTTTAGACTGTACAAGATTAACAGGTTTTATAGCAAAATTACTATTAAACGCACTGGATGTTGTTGTGTGGGGTTTTTTTTAATGGGGGGGGGGGGGGGGGAGGAGGAGGGAAGCCCCGTCTTGTAGCCGAATTAATCTGGCAGTCAGGTTACCCAATCCAAGAGCTAATAACTCACATTACAGAACAACTTGCTGATAAATGTTGGAACTGAATCTTCTCTGTTTGTACATGATGAAACTTTTTATTCAATTATAAGACGGGATTTCCTCCAAAGAAGAAGACAAAATTCTAGGTCCAACTTTTAAGATGGATCTTGAGCTTTCTTAGACCGTAAGAGAAATCCCGTCTTACAGCACAATTACTGTAGGTTTCAGATATTTGGGGTCATTCTGTTTGTGTGTTGGGGGAAATGAACCTCCGTCTTATGGCCGAATTAATATGGTAATCAGCTTGTCAAACCTTAGAGCTAACAACTCTGGTCTCAGAAGCCAAACATTGTTTTTGCCGAACTTATATGTCGGACGAAATTAATGCATTTCAGCGGAAAACAAACGTTGCCAAGCAGACAATTTGGTAGAAAAACGCATTTTTTCTGAAGAAAACAGTAAGATTAATGACATGACATATGTCCTGTTCATCTTATCTTATAGTACTATTTATTTGAAAAATCCAGGGAGGACACCTTTTACGAACTTTGCGTTCATCCCTCCGCCCCCCCCCCCCCCCCCCCCCCAATTCTCCTCCCCTTACAAGAGCAGTCGGGTCATATAAAACAGTGAGCACTGGAATATTCCCCTTGTAGAACGCCTTTAGCGTCCGCAACTTTCTACGCCACCTGGAGTAATGTGTGAATTCTGTTGGATATTTGCGCCAGCATAGAAAATAAGGGTGCTGATCGAAAATGTAAAAATGACCGCACTGTTTTACTTCCTATTTCAATAAAAAATATATCAGTGAAATGCTGAATAATTGTAGTTTTCGGAATGAACACGGAAAATTTTCATTTTATGAAAAAAAGAGACATATGCGGGTAAAAACTTTGATCAACGCAGTAAAAATGTCATGATTTACTATATATTCTATACATTTTGAGGGTAGTCAACTTAAACTAAAAAATGACCGCGGTATTTCTTATGCAATCTTTTCAAAAATTATATCAGGCTGTTCGCAAATTAATGCGGTTTTCGAAATGAACACGGAAAAATGGATTTGAATATAAGGGAAAATAAAATAAGAAGAAAAAGATGACTTGCCCATATCTCGTAGTGTATTTCACTACCAGCTCGATTCGCGAATATCGATTATCGATTTTTAAACAGTGGCGTGGAAAGTTATCCATGCATTCTTAAATTAATTTCTATTTTTAGCTCTGGCGGCCTTTTTGTTCACCGGAGTGGAACCGTTTTAGCGATTTTTGTTCGAGGCCATAAGTCAAACATTCCTGTGAAGTTATTTTGAAATCGAGCTATTATTTTCAGAGGAGATGTCGTTTAAAGGTTTTTCTATTTTTAGCTCTGGCGGCCATTTTGCTCAGCACAGCGGAACAATTTTAGCGATTTTGGTTCGGGGTAATAACAGAAACATTTGTGTGAAATCATTTTGAAATTGGCTTATTGGTCTAGGAGGAGATGTCCTTTGAAGAAATTGTTGACGACGGACGGACGGACGGACAGATGTCGATCACAATAGCTCACCTCGAGCACTTCGTGCTCGGTGAGCTAAAAATTACTAAGTTCGATGGATGGATGGGTGGTTGACTTGCGATTTTACGTCCTTTACAACAGTATTTCAATCATATTAGGACGATGAGAGGGAGATAAAGAAAGGCTGTGTGGAATGGAACCCCGTTTACAGTAAGAAAGATTCTCGTCTCAAGCGGGGCTCGAACCCGGTCCGCTAGATCAGTAGGCCAGCGCTTAAACCACTAAGCTACCGGGGCTCCTACTTAGTTGAGGGACAGACGGACAAGAGTAAAACATAATGCCCCCGGGAAGGGCGGGGGGCATAAAAGCCATTCCCTGCATATCAAAATGTCGTTATTCAGTAATTTGCTGTTGCAACGAATGCTGTTACAATGAATGCTGTTATAAGACGGTTGACTGTATATTGAACTTCGTTTCTAGCCTGAAATAGAGTTTAGTCAAACGCACATGCCTCAGGTTGATGTTACGCTTAACGTCAGATCCGGTATCTTGATTAACAAACTGTCAAATTCTAGGAACGATGCCGGATTTGAACAAAATAAAAATATTGCTAACGGATATTTGACATAGTTTACTGTGTTTTGCCAATGATATAAATGTAGAAACAATCCATCACATCAAAGTGAACACAGCACCCCCCGCCCCCCTGTGTACAGAGACCACTCCAAAAGCAAAGCTTCCTAATTTATTTGAACTTGTGTATAATATCACTTGACTTATATAGAAGCCCTTGGGCAGTGTTTGTACCGTATGTATACATGTACACAGGTTTTCTGTAAGTTGGGAACATATGAGCCCATAATGGCGATAACCACAAAAGCAGGTTTGACGTATCGGACCGTTCCTTCGGGTTTACACTCACCCGGCGGTCGGCTTAGGCATATTAACAGTCAATATCGTATGATTATGTGAAGGTACATTTTACCCTGCCTGTTAACATTTTGAGCAGGACACGACAAAATCAACAAAGTGGCATGTGTGCCAAGCAAAGACTCAGATCAGCCCAGTCTGATCAGAGTCTTCGCTGTCGGTATGGAGTTAACTTGGACCCTTAGCTAGTCTTTAAGCGGACAGAGAAGACTGATCAGACTGGGCGAATGTCCGTGCTGATCTGCGTCTTTTGCGTACCACACATTTTTGGTTTTGCCGTTTCGCGGCTCAAAAGGACACAAATACACGTACACCCAGACAGTCAGTCATGCAAAACAACAGAGACAGATAATATGAAAATTGTAACAAACTTAAATATTGAGTCAGAGATTGTTTATAAAATAGTCCAAGTGGTCATATACAAATTTTGAAAGAAAACAGAATAAATATTGGCCTTAAAATGTTATCAGCCTTCTATGTCTACAAACGTGCAGACTCAGCCAGCTCAGTCTACTCCCAAGGGATTGCACGCTTTCCCATTTCGCCATCTTCTTTGACAAGTCGCAGAGTAGTACAAACAACAACTACCCAGCTGGCACATGATGTCGCAGTGACGTCGTGCTGACGTCATGACGTCCCACTGATGTCAGTGCGAAGTCGATTTTTTGCCTGCTTGGAAGTTCTGTCTGAATATGTAAGAACAAAAATGCATTAGTCATTCCCCTTTTTTTTTCATTTTAGTTATTTTGGATGCCTTTATTGTTCAGTTATTTTAATGCCTTTATTATGATTTCTTTTAAGATATCATTTTATGGATTAAGTGTCATCATCTACAGATGTTACCCCAGCCAGTGTCATCTTACCATCTACAAACTGTATTTACCCATAACACAGGGTATAATCGATTCCGCTAATTTTCGCTTCCTGCAGAGACTGTACATCATATTTGGCTTCCGCCGAGACTGTCCGCAAACTCTTGCTTCCTGCTGAGACTTCTGTACATGATAAATGGCTTCCTGCAGAGACTGTCCGCGTGATTCTGCTTCCTGCCGAGGCTCTCGGCAGGAAGCAGAAGCACGCGTACAGTCTCGACAGGAAGCCATTTTTCGAGGACAGTAGTCCCTGCAGGAGGCAAGAGATCGCGGAAGTCTCGTCGGAAGCCAAATATGACGCACAGTCTCTGCAGGAAGCAAAAATTGGCGGAATCGATTATACCCTGTGAAGAAACATGATTGTGCGTACTGTGTTATTAACCCTAGCTACGCCCCTGGCAGTCAACTCTTAAGGAAAATGCTACCCTATGAGAAAACACTTTCCTATAAAAGTAGACCCATTGTCGATTAAGGATGCATACAGGAAGTCACGGGAATTGTGTCCCTTTGGCAAAAATCAACGCGGAACTATATAATGATTTCAAAAATCTGATGTAACAACCAGGCCCATTTCTATAATCGACTTTCGATCTTAAGTATACGCCCATGCTGGGTAAAGTTTAAGAGCGGTTTGGTAAGTGTAGGACAAAGAAATGATTAAGGCCTTCACAATTTCTATTAAGACCAAATATTTTCCGAAAACAATATATACAAATGGGCCTTAAACGGCAGGGTCACAGGTACATGTACATGTAAGATGGGTTTGCAGAATAAATAGAATTTGCTCAATGAAAGCATATGTTGTGATCCGTTATTAGAACCGTCTCGCAGAGACGGTTCTAATAATGGGTCACAACATATGCTTTCATTGGAAAATATGGAAACTTTTCCCTTAGTTCTTTCATTATCGGGAGCCCTGTTAAACGTGTACAACGAAAACACATAATTAATCAATACCGGTCTTACATATTGTAAACAAAGACGATGCCAATATATTTGGAAGATAAATATTAAGAAATAAATAAATACAAAAATGAACTTACCCGAGAAGTACACCTGTGATTGGCTCATTTTGAAAGTTTCAACCAGTTTTAGTATGGAGTAGGTTTATTGCTTTTTTCCTTCCTGAATATAAACAAATATTTCATTAGGAAACAAAGATTTCGTATGAATCCGGAACTGTTGGTTGATTAACGGCCCTTTGAGATAGTATTTCATTCTATTTCGAGCCGTCTTCCAGAGAGTGGGAGAAAGAAGAGAGATAAGGTAGGGGGTCAGAAAAATGTCCAAAACACCTATCCGGTCCTAATGCAAGCACAGTAGGCTCTTGCCCTACTATTGTCCAAATTAGTAGGACGTCCGGTACTGATTTACCAAGCACGACGGTGATATGCGCTGTTGTTATCCAACTACAGACACACGCGCTCGCGTACATACAGATACACACCACCAATAATTCGGACAAATCAGTTGTATCTTTAATTAACACTATGTATCTTTTGAATATGGACAAGAACGTTTATCCTCTATCCAATTCTAAAGGGTTATATGATAAACAGAATCTTACACTCGTGCTCATTTCATAATAATGAAATTTATGAAACGAGCTCGAGAAGTAAGATTCTCTATATCCAACTCACAGTTACATCAGACTTAGCCATCACACGACGTTGAAATAACGTAATATCGATGTTGCGGTTGAACCAACTTCAAAGTGCACAAGATATTTACTCTTTAGCAGGGAATACTTATGGCAAGCCATTCCACTATTTATTATTGAACTCAGATATCTCATTTATTATATCAGATATCTAATATATTATATATCTTATTCATTATATAAGATATCTTATATATAAGATATCTTTGGAATAAATAAGATATCATATAGTATATTTGATATCTAATATGCCAATAAAGATATATAATACAACATGTAAGATATCTAATGTAGCATATAAAATATGTTATATCCTATATAAGATATCTGATATAGAATATAAGATATCTCATATAGGATATATCTTTTTTACTTTTTCATGTAAGATATCCTATATGTTAAAATAGTTATCTTATATGTCATATTAGATATCTTAATTGGCATATTAGATGTCTATTACACTATATAAGATATCTGATATATTATTTAAGTTGTCTCATATGTAAAATAAAATATCTCATTTTCCATATAAGATATCTTATATCCTATAGAAGATATCTTATATGCCATATAGGACTATATGCCATATAGGATATCTTATATACTATATAAGATATCTAATATAGGTATATAATATATCTGATTTGATTTTTCCATACGACACAACACAATATATAAGATATCTTTTAATGCATATAAAATATCATATGATATCTTATATAGCATATAAGATATCTTATATAACCTATAAAATATCTTATTTCGTAAATCAGATATCTTAAATCGGATATAAGATATCTTATACCGGATATAAGATATCTTATTTAATTGTACATATAAGATATCTAATATATCATATCAGATATCTTATAAAGTGTATTAGATATCTAATATGCCAATTAAAATATGTAATATAACAGATAAGATATCTAATAGAACATATTAGATTACTTATATGAAAAATTAAAAAAGATTTCTCATATCCCATATAAGATATCATATCCTATATAAGATATCTTATATCGGATATAAGATATAAGATATCTTTTATTTTTTATTTGATATATAATATGATATATATGATATCTGAATTGGCATATTCGATATCTTATATACTATGTAAGATATCTACTACGTATAATAAATTGTAAAATGGCTTGCCATGAATAATATATATATTTTCATTGTGTGAATATTTACGTGTAAGGCACGAGTGAATATGACTCGAGAGAAGATTCAGATTACTTTATGGCGATATGCGACGTCATCGTTACGAATGTTAGACGGCAACGTAACGTTAATATCCCAGTTGTTCAAAACATCGTTCACGTCAGAAGTCGTTGGTCTAGGATTCGAGTAGTTTCCAGCAAACACAGTGTCTAAATATTTTTTGGTGAATAGAAACGTCAGGTGCTGTGAACTACGAAAGCTTACATCATTGTGTTCGGCCAAAAAAAATGGGTGTTTTTGCGTACAATACATTTGAAAATACGACGCCTTCTGTCTTGACGTACTTGGCGATAGTGTTGGTGGTTTTGTTTGAACGGCCCTTTGAGACAGTATTTCAGTCTATATCGGGCCGTCTCCCCGACAGGAGGAGAAAGAAAAGAGAATGAAATAGGAGAAAATAATATCAAAACAATCCCGATCCGTACCTACTGCAAGCACAGTAGGCCATTGCCTTATTTTTATCCAAATAATTATAGTACGCCCCGGCACTGGAAGTGATAATCGGCACCATCGCCCGACCAACACCCCTTCACGACATACTTAGTTTTGAACAACGGGGCCCAGAGCGGTCATCCTACGTAAAAAGTCTATTCCCAGAAGTTTCAGATTTCACTGCAGTAACCACTCTGTTGTATATTATTACAATATATCTTTTCACGTTTTTCACTAATAGTTATACCATTGTTTGTCCGCCTGTCCGAGGAGATAATATTATCTCCCGTACAGGTGGACAAATCATGGTTTAACTATTTTATACCACCCTTATCAGTGTAGACCTGGCTAATAGCGTAATATTTCGTGGTAAAAGTAGTGTTTTCTGGTAAGGGTGGTATAAGTTCGAAGTATACGTAGCGGATAAGACTCAGATTGTTCCTTTCCCAATATATTTTGTCTGTCATATGGTATTAAATTGTATTAAATTTAAGAAACAGATCAGCTCTAGCAGTGAATTGTTGAGTAATAATTCTCTGTTTGGAGGTCAGTTGTAAAGTAGATCATATCACGAGCGCGGAGCGCGAGTGATATATCTACTTACAACTGATCGACAAACAGTGAATTATTACTCCACAATTCAATGCTAGAGCTGAACTATTTCGATTCTGACACTCAAAAACGCCGAAAAGCTATTCTTTTCATCCAAACTCTCCCAACCTTCCTTCCAGCGCGTTCATGCTCCCGCCAATATTCTTGACTGTATCTAAGACCAATATACGTTTTAATGGCGATTTTAGAAAGAAAAAGAGACGTTACACCGTCTAGCGTCTCAAAACGTCAGAAAATTACGTCAGTAGTTGCAGTGACGTCAGCAATTAGACTCACGCGCTCCGAAACAGTGAATTGTTGCAGAATAAAACACGGTAACTTTCCATTGCTTCTATAGGCGCACTGTGTTAGAATTCTCAATATCTTACACGTAGATAAAAGCATTGACGATGCGCATCAAAGTGAAAAAAGTAGCATCATATTATATACTGAGGGGATTTAAAAACTTCCGCTTTTCATAGCTGGCTGCTGACCCTTTCATTCGTGACAGTGTTTAATATTTTATGACAAAATGCTTCAAACTTATCAAATTTAAATATTATGCAATTTGTTCGTATAATTTACTGAAATGACGTCAATTAAAAAGCGTTACGTCTCTGAAACACATAAGGCACTGACGGCGTTATCTTATGCAACACTATTTAAGACCATTTCTTACTATCTTAATATGAGCCGCGACGCGAGAAAACCAACAATGTGGTTGTGCGCCCAGCGCAGACTCAGATCAGCCTGGGCATCCGCCCAGTCTGATCAGAGTCTTTGCTGTCCGCATGGAGGTAGCTGAGACCCTTAGCTACCCTTTGAACACTAAATGAAACGTCTTATTAAACTGGGCGGATGCCCAGGCTGATCTGAGTCATCACTGGGCGCACAACCACATTGTTGGTTTTGTCGTGTCGCGGCTCATATTGTTAGTTCATCCACGTTGGTTTGCAATTATCATTGCAGTTGATGCTGTCGCGCAAAATCAATTTTGAAGATGGCGTCGACTTAAGTTAACGCCATGTGCCTTCTGATATTTAGTCTCGGCTAGCTTCTTTTCTGACGGTGTTTCGAGCTTTCTGTAAACCGTACACGGCGTCTGAGATTGTAAATTGCCGTGATTAGCACATAAAATTGTCCCGCAATGTCACTTTTTGAAATTTCAGCCTTTAACTGGCCCAAAACTCTGCACCTGTTTGCGATGTTCAGGCGCGGTAGGCCAAATAAACACACAGACAGAGTTCAAACTTTTACAATTCAATTTGAGATTGTGATAAAATGTTTCCTCAGAAAATTGTATACATGAAGTGATTCATCGGACTGTAAACTGTAATAAGAACACGAGGAGCACGTGTTCATTCCTGACCGATTAGGTTGATCGATTTCAAATTCGGGTTATAGACATAATCAGGTATACTATAATATTGTAGGAATGAATTTTATTTTTGTGGATTTTATCGATGTGTAAACGCCGGCGAATCACTCACAAACTTAACATAGCCCGAAAGGCTTTATGTTAAGTTTGTGAGTGATTCGCCGACGTTTACACATCCATATAATCCACAAAAATAAAATTCATTTCTTATAATTCCAACTCGGCCATCTTTTTCTCAAAATTGTCAGCTATAGTGAGTATCTTAGAAATCGCCGCCAAGAAAATAGTTCCAAGTAGTTCCAGATTTCTGGCTCAGGGAGTTTATCGAAGTATAAACGCCGGTTCATGTTCGCTCTTGACCAATCACATTGCACTAAATTAGTATTAGGAAGTTGAGTTGGAATTATATAGTTGTAAAATTTCGGTGGACGTAGCTGCATTTATGTTTTGAGATATTCAAAATTAATGGGTGACAGTTTTTAAATCCGTTCAGTATATATAGAGCTTCATTGCGTTGACTAGGTCATGTTTATGTTGATGGCACATTGACTTTTTCTTCCCTCACCAAATTCTTTACAAAACGCTGGCACTGGCCAGTTCTTGGGTAATTTAGCCATTCAGTACGCTCTTTTTAGATGCTCCAAATGCTTTCGAAAGAATGCATCTTTTTTAACTTTAACTTCATGCAAAATTTGCCTAAAAAAACACTTATCCTCGTTCAGGAAGGTTAGTGCATCATCACTCCAGCAAAGGTCGCAGCGCACTGCACAGCTCGAAGCTATTTCTCTCCTGTAATAACAGTCTATGTTTAGTGACAAAATCCGTTTACTGCCAGTCTAATTCCTGGGTGCGGGTCTGCCAATCGGCGGAGTTTCGTATCTAACTTTAATTTTGTTGTAGGCTAAGGTATCGTAACAATCATCATCTAGTCAATGGTGAAGCATCTGATTCCGTCACTGAATTAAGTTTACTATATTGACTGTTTTCCAAGGTGGATGATCACGTGATGCTTCACGTCACCGGAAATACTGGGAGTTCCAGTATAAGGATCCGCTACGTGGTAATTTTTTTCACGACAACTTCTTTATTTCCGAATACAGTCTTATAGAATATGGCACAGAGAATGTGTGTTTTTACGGAGAGTTTAGAAGTTTTCATGTTAAAACCTCCCCAAGTTTCGGAGCAAAAACAGTATTAACAGAGACGTAGAACATCAGAGCCTTCTTTCAGTTTCGGATATTTGGGGACAATTAAATACGAAAACTATAAAAGTAAAAAGTATGCAAAGACCAGGAACTGAAACAATCAAAATCCAAATCCAGCCCTCAAACCATAGTTGGAAACTGTCAGAGAGTAGCTTTTCCCCCCTAGTAGTTTTTCCCCCCGGAAAAATGACTATGATTTTTCCATAGTAGAATTTCCCACCGGAAAAATGGCTATATAGTAGAATTTCCCCCCGGAAATATGACTATATAGCCAATTTTCCCCGGGGAAAATCTACTATACGTGTTTTTGCATAGCCGTTTTTCCCCTCTATAGTGGATTTTCCCCCTGCTAATAATACTACAGGAAAACACGCTACATAGTGGAATTTGCTCCTTCTCCAATCATAATAGTGAGGTTCATAACTGAAACGGAAATACGAGTTATAGATAACAAATGCTAGAACCGCATGCATGTGTCTAACAGTCTTATTTTTGTTTTGGGAATACAGGTAGCCATTTTGATTTTCCATGTTAGCCAAAAAAGGCTATGAGTGTATGCGGTTGTGTGCGTAATTATGTATAACTTTGTGTTTGTACAAGCGTTCATCTGTGCGTGCGCGCAGCGGAGGGCCTGGACTAGTGTTTGCCTTTCAAGCAGGAGTCATGGGCTCGACTCCCATCGGGACACACGTCCGATTATCATTTTCAACGTTATAAACTCCCTACTAAATCAAACATGACTGGACAAAGCACTCGTTCGTACATCTTCCTGTAAGCTTGCATGCGTCTGAGTGAGTATTTATATCTGCGATGGGAAAAGATCACACTCTACTCGTTCCATAAATTAGTAATTATTGATTATTATAAAAATATGGTTGCTAAATTTGCATATTGATTTTTTTTTTAATTAATCACGTTTATTACCTCCCTTGAAGAACTGATACATTTCTTATGCGATTAATTCCATAAAATGTCTCTGTTTCATTTCGTCCCGTTTCATTCCGTTCTGTAAAATACCAAAATCCATACCAAATTCATTCATAGCCAATTTCCCGGTGGGGGAAAAAGGACTATGGGGGAAAAGTGGCTCTATGAGGTCCGGACAATCCACTATATAGCCGTCCTTCCTATAGCCATTTTTCCGGGGGGAAAGGGGGAAAAACCACTCTCTGACAGAAACAACTAAGATTACAAATAATCAAGATACAGAGAACATATGGCCAACCGAGTGAGCAGCTTGTAAAACCTGCGATAAAATCGCGAATATCACCTGAAAGTTTTCATGGTTACACATTCTCTGCGCTTCATTTTTTAAAAGAGCGCATACAGAATCAATGAATTTATTGAATAAAACGTGATGAGTTCCCGGGATTTCCTCGTTCAAATTGATGTTAGCAATGACGCAACAGAACATGTGATCATCCACCTTGTATTCAGTCCCCACCTAACTGCTCCTACCATTTTCCTTATCTGCAAGGAGCAGAAGCTCAAACGTACGCCAGTGGTTCCATCACACCTGCCACTAGAATTTTCTCAGTTAATGGACCATCTCCTGCCTACAAAGCAGACAGGCATTCACCTCATCTTATTCTTATTCGTCTTCACTTGTCCTTCTGGACTCCAATTGTGACAGAAATTGACAATGCGACTCCAACAAGACAGGCGAAGACGTCAGAAATTGATAATTCGACTCCAACAGGACAGGCGAAGACGTCAGAAATTGATAATTCGACTCCAACAAGACAGGCGAAGACGTCAGAAATTGATAATTCGACTCCAACAAGACAGGCGAAGACGTCAGAAATTGATAATTCGACTCCAACAGGACAGGCGATGGCAGACTAGAAGAAGATGATCAAATTCAGCTTCATATATTTCAGTGAACAACTTTCGACTTCTCCGACTGTTGTTTGGTCAGTTGGTCTCCAGCACTTTTAAATGAAAAGTTGTATATGTCAGTCAAGTCCATCAGTATTTTTTCCGTACTGAAGGCGACCAGCCAGAGACACTTGATTGTGGTGCAGAAGTTCGCGGGTTCGAATCCGGGTTGAGGCAACCGACGAAAGTAAGCTCTCTATCAAGCAGGCAGTAAATGGAAACCTTTCCAAATCAGGGAAGAATAAGACAGCCGAAAAACAGTGGGCCGCTAACAAGGCCTTCGGACTATTGGAAACCTTCACCTGTTTTATATCTGATACTTGTAGTGCGAAGAATCAACTACTTTACCCTGCGTTACTCAGATACAAACAGTTGAAACATGGGTATGAGAGTTCAGGACGTAACAGCGGTTACCGACCACACATCTGCTCCAAGTTCCTTTTACTTGGCGGTACTTGACTTCCTAATTTAAGAAATATGACTTCTTCAGGTACCACAGGTTGCCCTCCTGTGTCGGTTAAACTACACAGCAAGTGTATATCGTCAAAGCGACGTCGTCCTGTCCATTAATTTCGTCTTGATACTTCCACAGAGACTGTACATTTGGTTCTATCGGGTCAAGCAAAGCCCACGTAGGAAAGAATGAGGTGGATGCTCGAGGGGGAAGCCAATTAAAAATGCCAGCTGCAGCTGTAAAAAGAACATCAGTGTCCGATCGGGCTTCAGCTCAAACCCCAAGCCCTTTCGGCAGAAATGGGAGAAAGGTTGAGACAGTAGGGTACTGATTACAGAGCCTTTTACTCCGTGATGATGGAAGATGTCAGTTGACAATAATATTTTTATTTAGAAGCCTCAGCAGGAAGCAAATGGTTTAAACTTTCAAATTTCTCAACCGTTCTACAGAGTTTATTTTTTATTGTTATCAAACAAGTTAATGTAAGATCGCAAAGAGACTAAGCAAACTGATGTTAAGTTCCCGCCTTATAAGCGGGAACCCACAGAATGCAAAAAAAATGAAATGCTTTTATTAATAAACCAGTGAAAGGGCGTTTGCAATAGCAGCTCATGCTGGTTATTTCATAATTCAATGTTATTTTTGTGAGGAGTAGTTCCACAAGACGTGCATGAAAGCCTAAACATATCATTATGGAAAGCAGTTCAACTTTCACGTAAGCTGGTACAGTTGTTGGAATGGGTAAATTGAGCCATAAGCCTGGCAAAAAGAAGGGGAGGCATGTTTTTTTTTTGTATGTGTGTGTGTGGGGGGGGGGGGGGTGTTTTAAGAAAAAATATTCCACAAAATACTATTTAAATTTCTGGTTTCCCGTCGGGCGATGTAATATAAACATATAAGCCGAATCATGAATATGGCCATAATTTTAACATTTTAGTCAAGGTTACGATTTTAAAAGTGACTAAATATATTTTGAAAACCGTTTCATGAGCTCAAGGATTTTTTTTTTCATTTGGCAAATCTGGGTCATTAAGAACGACTAAGTTGTAGTTAGACGTTTGCAGAGATAGGTCATGATAAAATATTTCATGATTTTTGTTGTTGTTGTTGTTGTTTGGGTTTTCTTCACTACAGAGCAATGGGGCCTTTATTGTTTTACAGATGTTGTGCGTGGAATATCTGTTGAGCTTAGTACATATTACTGAGCTCTCTACATTATGTTTCCAGAATGCCAGCACAAACCGTCGCATACCATGGAAGTATGAAACTTGTGGCACTTAGAATACCGTATATGTGGTAATTTTCGCGGTGTTCCATTTTTCGCGGTATTTCGCGGTCACTTAGAAACCGCGAATATTTAAATCGCGAAAAATTTCCTTTTTCTTACAAAGTGTCTTCTGTAGACACATTATTCATATATTTTGTTTGTGATTGCTTAGGTAATTGCTGGTACTTTTCACTTGATCCAGTTCTTTCATTAACCGCAGGTTAATGAAAGAACTGACTCAAGTGAAAATAAAAATAGTCTTGCTTTTCGAGCATGTTGCTAACCACGAAAATTAAAAATCGGAAAAATTAAAAATCATGTTTTTGACCCTTTACCGCGAAAATTAGAACCCGCGAAAATTACCGCGTATACGGTAACTGCCGTCACATTTTGTTCTAAAACACAGAATTAATGCGTCTAACAGTCTGCATCTGTAGATTCTGATCAGATCCTTTGCATGCGTTGTTTGCTTGAACCCATCTGTCCCTATACTAAGGGGGTAACTATATTGAAAATTGTTATTTGTGGAGGTAAATCGTCGGTTTTATGGTCGGAAATTTCGTTTTACGGCGACGCGTCAGCGGAGCCGTAAAACGGAATTCGCGACCATAAAACCGACGATTTACCTCTCCAAATGACTATATTCAATATAGTTATCCCTATTCTAATGCACTATTTCACATTTTCACCTTTCAAAGTGCGCTTTTTTTGCACCCATTGCAAGCGCTTTCAGCAGCGTAAAACCAAACGTCAATCAATGAGAAGCGACGTTACTTAATGATGTCGGGTTTGCGACAGATATCGCAGAATAGATCTATACTGACGCAAATTTTTGACGTTATCCAATCAGACGTCGCGTTATATTTGTAAGTGCATTAGAATTATTTTTGATGCAAACTACGGGGACGCCTTGAGGTGGTTGGTACAGAACCTCTCGTAGATAACATTATTAAAGCCTCTATAGGCGTACCAGTGGTAAAACGTCTCACACACTGTAGATTCTGATCAGATCCTTTGTATGCGTTGTTTGCTTGAACCCATCTGTCCCTATACTAAGGGGGTAACTATATTAAAAATTGTTATTTGTGGAGGTAAATCGTCGGTTTTATGGTCGGAAATTTCGTTTTACGGCGACGCGTCAGCGGAGGCGTAAAACGGAATTCGCGACCATAAAACCGACGATTTACCTCTCCAAATGACTATATTCAATATAGTTATCCCTATTCTAATGCACTATTTCACATTTTCACCTTTCAAAGTGTGCTTTTTTGCACCCATTGCAAGCGCTTTCAGCAGCGTAAAACCAAACGTCAATCAATGAGAAGCGACGTTACTTAATGATGTCGGGTTTGCGACAGATATCGCAGAATAGATCTATACTGACGCAAATGTTTGACGTTATCCAATCAGACGTCGCGTTATATTTGTAAGTGCATTAGAATTATTTTTGATGCAAACTACGGGGACGCCTTGAGGTTGTTGGTACAAAACATCTCGTAGATAACATTATTAAAGCCTCCATAGGCGTACCAATGGTAAAACGTCTACATACAGCATGGAAAACTCTTCCAACCTTCACGTTTGTTGATGAAATGTGGGTTGGTGTGCGTACATTGAGTCAAAGAACTGGCAAAAAAAATAGGGAGAAGAACGCTTTTGATAAAAAAAAGAGACAAATTCCTTTCAAACTACAGGTGCGTCGAGTGATGGAATCTAAACAAAAGCGCAACTCTGAATGGGGACACACGTCTGTACATTGCTTTTTTACAATACAGTCTAGCTTATGGTATCAAAAGTATGTCATTTAGTTGCCAACCAAAAAATGACCCTATTCATTTTTCAAACTTTTTTATGTTTGAAACTCAAGGATGATATATTTGTTTAAAGGCCCCATTGCTCTATCAGCAGGAAAAAAATTATTGTGGAGTCTCGTTGCATGCTTCTCACTACAGTTTCGTCACTGTATATGATCGTGATTGGACGGCTTTAAAATATTAAAACATCCATGGGATTCTCATAAAATCGATTTAAAGAATATCTAGGTCATTTTAGTTGCCAACCAAAATGACCTACTTTCGATTTCACAAACTTCATTTACATGATAAAAATACAAGGTACAAAAGATAAAAATACAAGATACAGATATTAACTAGATGGTATAAATACAATGTACGGCAAGGATTCCATTCATTGCCTCGCTGTTGCGTAAGTTCATTGCTCAAGTGGGAACCAGAAGTAAAGACCATATTTTTTATAGAGACTTGTAATTTTTTCAAAAACCTCTGTTTCTCCTTTTTGCCAGCTATGTGACACGAAAACGCGTACCAATCGACATTTTATCATCAATTCGGAAGGCAGTACCAGTTTTATCATGATTTGTGCTTAGGTGATTTTTACCACTTATAGGTAAAGTTGGCTTATAGTACGAAACTATGGTAAGAAGCTTACAGCAACACCTCAGGAGCTTGGTCTTTTGCTCACGCGCACAGAAGAGCAGGCACACGAAGGGCATTGCATGAACACCCTTTGCTTTGCAAAAACGCGTTCAAAACGACTACTATACTGGACAAAAAAGTTAAGGATCAAATATTTGACTGAAGCTTAAATCATGGAAAAAATAAATTATCCAAAAATAATTTTCTTCTGTTCAATACAGCAGTCAAAGCGGCACAGAACTGCATGAAAAATATTGGAATCGGATCACGTGACACACAAGTAGAGAAACGAATAAACAAATATACCCCTAAAATTGAAGTGAAAATTGGCATCAACACAAAATTGAATGTCCATGATTCTTGGTTTTATCCATGCAAAACAATTGCCAGTGCTCATCGGTATCTTTGGGGGTCTGAATAACTGCATGGCAGCTACTCGGTGTTCTTTTGGTAAAGCGCCAGAGGCTCATTTGGGTACTCGTTTGCCATTTTCATGAAAGGCCTGAATTTAGCCCTCCAGGAGTTTCCTGAGGCCTCTGGTGATTAGAATTGGTGTTTTGTAGCATCTGTCAAGCATGTTCAGTCAGATTTAAAACTTGTGATCAACTAGACTTGTCCATACGGACGGTAGTCTCTGTCCCAAGCTGCTAGTTCATCAAAATAACACTGAGAGGACGCGCATTGTTTGTCCATTAAATGATTAAATCGACCAATTCCAGCGAAAACGGTTAGAGACAGACTTTACAGAGCTAATTTCTGTACTTGCATGCTGGTAATGAGGTCAGGATTGAATCGATTCCATAGAAATGCGAGGCGACAGTCGGCAAAAAGTGACACAAATTGGCAGTTTGGTCATTTGACCCATGTTCTTTCCACAGATGAGCCCAGATTTGTATGTAGATATCCAAGATGATGGGAGAAGGATGTGACGCCTGCCATGTACATGTCGTGTAGACTATGAATAAATCGTGTTGCGGAAAATAGTGCTAGGCCCGAAATCTGTAGCTACGCTAGATAACACTTTCGCTCTCCCTAAAGAGTAGAGTTTGGCAACCATGTGGATGTTATAGCCTGTACCCCTCTGGACATAATATAGCCCGGAGACATTCTGAGAAATTCCTCTGGGGCGCTAGAGGGGTGAATTTGTAAAAATGACAAAAAATGACTATTTTCTCTGATTTTTTTAACTTTTGAAAAAACTCCGGTTGTCTTAATTTTGTATTAAATTACACCCATATATGTGTTGCCACAAATGTGTTCTAATAAATAAGACCTTCCAAGGTGATGTAAATGTCACCAAAGGGGCCCCACGAAGGGATAATTACCAGTAGTATAATTTTCATAATTTTGACCCCACCCTTGAAAAATGTTATGTTCTGAATCACTTCTAAAAGATTTTAATTTTATTTCAGTATAGAGGTTTTGCATATAGCCTGTGACAGTTTTTAAGTGCATAGCATTTTTCTTCGAGATAACGGGCGTGCCACGGTAAAATGAGATATATGAATGCAAAATTCTCTTAATCCAAACTATTTAAATTTAAACTACGACTGTCTCTCATTGACATGGAATAAGGCATTTTGGTTGGAATTTTGTTGATGAACACTGAAATGTTTAAATAAATATATAAACGTCCAATTTTATGCAAATTTGCTACACATGTCAGTCATAAATATTAATTTTATACAAACCCTGAAGAAAAAGGCCACCCTTTATTAAGCCGCAACCCTGTTTGATCTGTATCAAAATAATGTAGTAAATAGACATTTTATAAAGTTCCCTTACAAGGTGGAAGCTTTTTAAAGGAGAATTATATACATATTTATATGTGCTACAGATGTATATATGTTACATATGTATGTACGTTTTATATGGACATATTTATATGTAAAATACAATTTATACAAAATGTACAATATGATTCGATTATACTGTATAAAGATAAAATTTCATTTAAAAAACTTGTGGAACCAGGGCTATTTCGAACTTAAAAGTGTATAAATGCATAGTATAACCTAATCGTCATGTTACCATGTTGTCCAAAACTAACGGTTGCATGTGGGCAGATGGATCTCATCACCCTGGGAGGGTAATAAGAACTACATGTAGAAGGGTAGGTGCAATCGTTAGCCTTGGTTGGCAGTCCACCTAGGAATTCATTGCTAGGTCTGTGGACAAAACGTGCTAAAGAACACCTATGAAAACAGCATCACTGGGTTGAAGACTTCCTAGAAGCAGTCAGCGGCCAGTATAGAGCACCAACATGAGTTCAACAGTCGTGTGTTAGCTGCAAGACCCGAGCGAGCCGTGCTCAGCTTGGTACAACATCTAGATTTCAGAGATCACTATTGATTAGGATAAGCCTAATCAGCTTGACCCTTTCTGTTTGTTGTATTATATTTAGTGGCTTGCTTGGAGAAACCAAGAAGCCACTTCCACTTCAATAGGTCTCCCAAGCCTAGGGATAAATTTGGGTTGGTGTAGACTCATTATCAAAGAGTAAACGTCTTCCTAGAAGAGGTCAACTCCCGGGATGGAATAATACTTTTAGCCAACCGACACGTGCTTATGACCAAAGCGAGCCATTAATTTTCTTGGAATTCGGTTGTGGTCAACATAATAAGCCTGAAGAAGTGTGGTCTCCATCAGGTTGACTTTTGCCCAAGTAACATTTTGGAAGACAGACCCAAGGATACTTTTTGTCGTTGTGTTATTGTTTAACGTCCACGGTAAACAGCTATGGCCATGTTCCTTGGCAGGCTTAGACCAGTACTAAGTGCACTTACTTTCACCAGTAACTGACAACTGCCCTTCTTGAATCAGCGGAAGGGGAAATGAAAGTAAGTGGCCGGATCGGGTATCAAACCCGGGACCTCTGGCTATGTCAGACGCGCTACCGACTGCGCTACGCGGCCCGGCCCCCCTATGATACTTCAATACTGGGTCTGTCCGGGCCCAGTTTAAGAATGATCACGCCTACCGTTTGACATTAGTAAGTACATGTAGTTGATAAGTGTGCGACTGATGTGACTAAGGTCGAGAAAACGAGAGGTAGGCAGAACATCTCAGTAGAAAACTGGTATGTGAGGGCTCTGAGGCCATCCGGGAAACTTGAAGAGCTGATCCACAAAATGGACAGGTACTTCTGGAACATACTGGAGCTCTGAGATATGCATTGAGAACTTTGGTGAAATGTCAACAGATGACAGACACAAGGTTTGCCAACTAGTCTGCAGCAGACTCTCCGTTTGCGAGCAGCTCCTTTCAATGTCACAACACAAACATAAAGATCTGAGCAAGAAGGTAGACCATTTCTACCAGTAACTCCAGCAAATTACGAAGGACATTCTGGCTGTACAATGTGATTGGAATGGCAAGTGGAAGGGAATCACAAACAGTCTGGAGAGACGTATTAGGACCCTACGGCAATGCCAAGACAAATAAGCGGGGTCTCAAACTCCTAAATTAGCATCTTCAACAACCTGTACTGACAAAAACCTGGGCCCCACAAACCATCCACAAGGTGGACATAGCACAGCCGAGACAGGAAGCATTAAGACCAGATTAACTACATCTTGGTGAGGAAGCGGTTCCAACGAGGAGGACAAGGAGCTTTTTTCAGCGCAGACATATGAAGTGTATATTACCTGTTGATGATTATCTCTCAAGTTCGTCTGAAGGAGACCAGAAAGACAACCCTGCCAAGACTGAGGTTTCACCGTGAGAAGTTCAAAAACCCAGATGTGGACAAGCACGTTCCAAGTAACAATAGGCGGGAAATTCGCACCATTCATCAGTCTGAGGGATGATGACAGACATAGATAGCATGATAACAAACTACAATACAACATTGACTGACACAGCCAGTGAGATACTTAGGAAGGAACGTCAGAGGACAACGGCCTGTGTCACCAGATATGTTATTGATCTCGCTGTGATGAAGGAGAGGTTCGAAGAAGAGCCGACATGAAACAGAACGAGTGAAAGAATACAGGACAGCCGACAAGCGTGTTCAAAAGACCCTGAAGAAAGCAAAGGAGGGCAGTTCGAGGAGATTGAAACTTGCCTGACTAAAAATATCAGCGTAACAGATGGTGAAGGATCTAACTTCAGAAAAACAGGGAAGATCAACAAATATCCAGGACTCGTCTGGAACATGTCTGAAAGAGCACCAAATTCTCAGCAGATCGACAGAATATTGCTCAGAGCAATACAACCATGTGTCATGGTGACAATACAGTTCTGGACTGCACTTGGCACTCAGAAAAAATCTACAACCGATCCTTTGCGAGGCAGCTTAGATTGTAGTAGCTGCACTGAAAAAGGAAAAGTCTTCCGGGGTTGATTATAATTCAGTTTAAATTGTTCAAGCAGGCAGGAAGACCATGAAAGGTCTATAAAAAGTTCTGAACAACAGAAGAATGGCCGACCCCAATAACTCCGTCGCTGGTTACTACGCCCCCTCAAGAGGGCCAACCCTGTCAGAACTACAGAACCATCAGCCTCAAAATAAAGTCATGCTGAAAGTCATCTTTAACGGGCTAAAAACCCCAAGTTGAAGAGATTATCGCTGAACAAAAGGCTGGTTTCACTGTCGGAAGAAGCACAACAGAACAGATAGGCCTATCCTCTGTAGAAATTACTCAGGTGAGCAGATGGTCATTTTTGAGTCTCCTGGGCGTTTCTCGAGATGTCTCCGGGCCAAAATCTATAGTTAAATAAATGTATATTTTAATGCACAAGGTTGCCAAACTCTACTATTAAAGGAGAGCGAACCTCTTTTTTTTCTTCTGGGCTCCTGGACTAATATGACATGTCTCGAGGAGGATGGGTGAGGGTATGTTGCGGCATCTGCATTGGCAGCTGTGTGGACTTGCGCATGCCAGACAGAGGCGCTCTGATTGGGTTTTCTAGCTAGGAATGGCACGTTTTATCCAATTACGAGACCGTATGCTGAAGGTTTTGGCGATGACATCATCAAATCACAGGGCAAATGTGGTGAACCAATACTTAGCGACAGAAACAGTCGCCCGCATTGACATGTCAATTTGATCGCCAGTTACAAATCCGATTGAGCATTCTTTGGACATGTTACACCGCCAATCCTGATCACGAGAGGCTTCCTGAAACTCAAGGAGAGCTCATTCAGGCCTTTCATGAAAAATGGCTAACGAGTCCCTAAATGGGCCTCTCGGAATTTACCAGAAGCCTACCGAATGGCTGCCATGCAGTTTTTCAGGCCCTTGGAGGTCAAACTGAGAACTAAAAATGATTTTGCATGGATAAAGCCAAAAGTAATGGACATTCAGTTTTGTGTTAATGCCAGTTTTCACTTTGATTTTAGGGGTATGCCTGTTTATTCATATCTGCTGGTGTGTCACGTGATCAGATTCCAATATGTGTCATGCAATCTTGTGCAGCATAGTTAAAGGCCCCATTGCTCTATCAGTGATGAAAATTTTATCGCGAGGTATCGCTGCATGCTTCTCACTACAGTTTCGTCATAGTGAAGGACCGTTATTGGCCATCTTTAATCTAATATAATATCCTTGAGATTCATAAAAAAAGGTTTTGAAAACTGATGTGGGTCATTTTAGTTGCCAACCAATATGACCTACTTTCGATTTCGTAAACATGAATAAAATGGTAAAAATACAATGTACAGGCGTGGAGACCCATTCACTATGCCGCCTACAGTTATGTAACATTACTAAACAGGAAACCAGAATAGAACAGATGTCTTTTGTGGAGTGATTTGTCATTTTCAAAAACCTATTCCCTCTACTTTTTGCAAGCTGTATGACTCAATATATGCATAGCAAGCCACGTTTTATCTCCATACGGGCAGGTTGAACCGCTTTCCATCAGGATTAGTGTTTATTCGTTTTAAACACCGATAGGACTATGGAGACTTTAAATGTATTCAGCAGAAGAAAATATTTTTTTGAAAACTACTTTTTACAATATAAAAAATTCAGTCTAATATTTGATCCTTAACTTTTTTTGTCCAGTATAGTTGGTGATCAGTGATGGAAAATGATAAAAATAAATAATACCTAGGTATACCTTGATCCAAAAGAAATGTCAGGGCGGTAACAAATGTGTGCTGGCAATCACTGTCAAATTCGATCAGTCCACTAGAAGATTCGGTAGAATAAATTTTGCACGCTTGTTCAAGTTCACTAAGCATAACGCATTGTTATTGTACCTCTTGTCACCACATTTACTGTCGTGTATGAAAGACGTACTTTGTTTATACAAAAAAGTAAGAAGGAATGTGCATTTTATTAAGATAATGATATTCTGCCCGCAAGGAAGCTCCGATTACGGTGTGACGAATTCCGCCGCCGCGGGATTCGAACTAGGTAAGCCAGGTCTTAGCAGACTGCGCTTCCGCTTAGCAGACTGCGCTTATATTCGCGAATATCTCTTGGCTCGTAAAATGAAACATTTCGCGAATATTTGAACGCTTAAATTTTAGGGTGTAAACTGCCAAGTGCAATGTTAAAAACGTCGTATCAACGGTGATGCACTCTAAATCTAAAAGCAACATCGTGTCAACTTTGACATTAATACGTTCTTTCAGCGGGTTTGTGCCTATTGTATGTTTTGCCGCAACTGCAATACTTGAGACATGCTAAAATAATGCTATTTATACAATGTGTAGATTATTGGTGTAAAAGCGAAGCATCAGATCAGCCTGTGCATCCTCCCTGTATAATAATCAGCGCCTTTCCTATTTTGTACTTGATGGATTCAGACATAACACATTGTTAGGCCATTTTTATCACTTGAAATGGGCAGAAAAGCACAAGCATGCACATTCTGTACGTTCGAAAAGAAAATATTTGGATCATGAGGACATGCTGTCGTCTCCGTTCACATAGAAGATATTTGGATCATAAGGAGTATACAAAGTGAATTTGGTCACACAGGCTGTAAACTTCGCAAGCAAAGGGTGCTAAGTCCACTTTGCTTCTTATCTTGTTTATTACGTAAGGAAAGAAGTGGGCTGAGTACACTTGGCTTGCGAAGATGACAGGCCTTATGATCATACATGAAGATCAGGAGTTGGGCTGTACATGCACTAAGATAGCACGTGCGAATAGCGAAGACTCAGAAAAGACTGTACATTTATCCTTATCTATGTACATGTATATAGCAAACCACAACGCAACGTTCTTTATTTCGTTACTAAAGAAAGTGTGAACAAACATGACTCGGGTCAGTCTGTGCATCCTCGCAGTTGATCTGGTAAGTTTAAATAGTAAATGATTGGCGTTGCCTGAAAAGATACCTTATTGGATGTGCGAAAAGGAAATAATAAGATCAGCCTGTGTATCTGATCAGTCGTGGGTTAAGCGCCGGCCTGCTGAACTAGCTCGATTCCCGGATGCGTTCTCAATCATAAACCGGGTTCCATTGCACAGAGCCTTTCATTATCACCCTGATATGACTGAAATACTGCTGAAAAGGACGTAAAATCGCAAGTCATCAATCTGTCCCTTTTTGATCGACATTGTACAAGGACAGGTAATATGGCTAGCCACGTGCGTCTATTGGTGTCCAGATGTTGCATGACTTAACATTGTATTTGCAAGTTTTGTTACAGCTAAATAAGTTTTGTTACCAGTGAGTGAGCAGCGTGTTTGTCCTGTGCCCCTTTTTGTACAATGGAAAAGTCTAGGGGAAGGTACAAAGATAACTCCGCCCTGACATTTCTTTTGAATCAGGGTATATCCTAACACGAACATCATTTCTTTTCGGATGGACAATGACACTTGAACCTCACATGGTGGAATCAATAGGATTTGCATACCGAATGCACTCAACTCACTCAAGTCTTAGAACGGCAAATGATCGTTTATAGTTCATGTTCACGTTACGTTCTTGGAAAACGCAACATTCAGTTCATGGCAAGCGAGATGGCCGCCACCTGTGCAGTAAGTGCATGTTTGCTGCTTCTATGTGACCTATTTCGAGGACCTGTCCCAGGCAAATGTTATAGCCTATAGGGTTAGGGTTTAGGGTTAGTACTTCAAAATCGGTATAATCGGTATAATACCGGTAGTTACTCCTAGTGTAGTTAATTAAAATTTAGACTAGCTAAATGTCTTTTCTAGGTTAGAGGGCAAAAATGTGTCACAAAAAATGGCCGCCAGTAGAGCGTAGTGCATTTGCGTTTTCCAATGAATACGTGTGTATATCTGGTTACATTCAACCTATTGATTACCGCATTTATTGTAACTATTCCGACAAGCTTACAGGACAACCATTTTCCAAATGCTATATTTCTATTTGTCCTATAACGGAATATTCCACTGTTGTTAAACAGTGCAGACCCTGATTCTGGGTCTTCAATGATTGTTCAAGACACTTCTTGTTAAAACCCATTAGTGCCTAGCGTCCCATAGATAGGACATAGGCAAACAGTTTAGACCCAGATCAGACGCTGCAACACACGGCGACTGAACAGGGTTTTCACTAATTGCTTAAAGCATTTTTTCTTTAAAACAAAAATGACACACGTAAACTAAACAGGGCACTCCTTAATTAAAAAATGAACACATCCATTTGATAAGGATACAATATTGCATAGGGGTACAAATGGGTTAAGTACTTTTGTAAAGCAAGGTATCGATCGATTTAAGTACCCAGGCATATTACGAAATTTACCTGTCAGAAAATTTTAAACATAAAACGGAGTAAAAGGGAAGAAAATACAAGAAAATGAGCCAAACACATGTTATCACTATGCAAGGTATGTTATATTAAGAAATAGTCACGTTAACTGGCATTTTCTTTGTTCTTATTAAACATTTTAAATAATCAATTACCATGAAAACAGGAAGTTCAAAATAATATCGTGACTGGAGCAACCTAAATATAGCCTTTTGGTTGTAATGTTTGAATACGGGTCTTTATTTGAAGATATGGGGAAGTGGGGTGGGGGAGAAGGTGCCATGGGAGAAGGGTAGTGGGGTGTGTAGGATACGTGTTTTATCACTACAGTTAAATATAAAGTTACCCAGAGGCCTAGATAAGAAGGGGTAACAGGGATAATTTTTGGATATTTTTTCTTTATTTTTCAAAGAAAACATATGTTGTGACCCCGTATTAGAACCGTCTCGGCGAGACGGTTCTAATGATGGGTCACAACATATGATTTTATGAAGCAGTATGGAAAATTATCCCTTAATTATACCTGTTACTTCTTCTTATCAGTAGCACTGGTAACCTCTCTTTAAAACCTATAAAAATCAAATGAGGACACGAAGTATGTCTTTTATTGACATATGACAATCCTTATGAATTCTTACCAAAACTGCCTAAAGTTTGTGTCCATTATTAGAACCGCTCAGGCCTGACTGTTCTGGTTAATAAGTGATGTTTTAGTGACAATCCTGCGGAGCCACAACATTGATTTTGAGCGCCAGCTGTATTTGGGTGCTTCCTTTAATTTTAGCAGCATACTGCTGCAAGCCTCTTCCCAACAGTTTTGTCAGTGTTATTGACCGCTACTGCCAACTTTGAACAAACAAATTCGTCTCGAAATGTCATAAAAAGTATAGATAACTTGTTGGGTCGTTCCAGCTGGCAATCCAACTGACCTTATCATGCGGTTGTGGTAAAACTACAATGTGCAGGGCGAAACATTCTATACATTAGTTCACTACTAAACGGAGAACCAGAAAAATAGTTTTGTAAAGAGATCTGATGTTTTACCCGACAAACCAACAAAATGGCATGTGCGCCAAGCGAAGACTCAACTCAGCCTGGGCATTTGCCAAGACCGATCAGAGTTTGGGCTGTCCGCATGGAGCTAGCTTAGACCCCTAGCTATCCCTTATGCACACTGTGAAGACTCTGGTCAGACTTTGCGGATGCCCAGGCGGATCTGAGTCTTCGCTGGGCGCATATGCCACTTTGTTGGTTTTGTCGTGTCGCGTCTCAATTTTATATTATACTCTGTAGTCTGCATGCATTTCGACTGTCATCTTTTGGTCAAATGTAAAGATTAAACCGCTTTAATAGCGGCTCTATCTTTACATTTGACCAAAAGATGACAGTCGAACTGCATACAGACTACACGCCTACCAATCGCTCGCATGCGAAACCACGGTTCAGAACGCGAATCCATGAGAGGAGTTTCCGGTTTTGCAGAAGTGGAGTCGAAATGTTATACAAATCTGACATCGGAATAGCATTCATATATTTTGCATAAACAGTTTTCAGAGAAAAAATAACCCATGGCATTAGCCGATATCAAATTTGTTTACCTTTTCGACCCCCTTCCCCCCCCCCTTCCCCCCCCCCCCCCCCCACCCCCTTTCTGCAAAACCGGAAACTCCTCTCATGGATATGCGTTCTAAACCGCGGTTTCGCATGCAAGCGATATGTAGGCGTGGACTAGCTGCGACTATTTATGAAGGTTTGGGGTTTTTGCTTCACTGGAAGAGCAGAGGGATCTTTAATGTGTGTTGTGAACACATAACCACAGCGGATACGCAAATACATTAAACATTTGTTTCATGGCCTTAACGATGGATGAATCGAAGTTGCTAAGATTAAAGGTAATGAGTGCCTGCTGCGATAATATCCCGTGAATAGTCTCATAAATCTGAGGTTAAAAATCATTTGTGTAAGACCTAAAGTATAACCAGTATAAGGACACCTATTGCGCACATAACATTTGCCAACAATCAACGTCAACGTCACGATTTTGAATCAACATTAGGGGATACATGTAACTGTACTCAAAATTGTCTTTTGGGGAGGTAAATCGTCGGTTTTATGGTCGGAAATTTCGTTTTACGGCGAAGCGCAAAAATTACCTCCCCAACTGATAATTTTCAATACAGTTATCCCCATTCTAATGCACTTTTCACCTTTTCACCTTTATAAGTGTGCTACTTTGCACCCAAAGCGAGTGCTTTCAGCGACGTAAAACCAGACATCAACCAATGAGAAGTGCCGTTACGTAATGACGTCGGGTTTCCGACAGCATATTGCAGGACATACTGTCGCAAAGGACCTCTGACAGTATCAATGCATATTTGCCCATTTTTCGACAAATTAATGCACCTTCCTCGGGCAGCAAAAGTTGAAATATTTGGCATTAATATGTAGCCTTGTGTACTATAAAGACATTTTAACAGTGATTTTGAAAAATTATCATGCCTCTAGACTAACATAGACCAATTTTATCAAGAGGGGTATGTGAATTTTTCAGTCTCTGAAAAAAGTCCATTTATTTGGTTTTCTAAGATATCAATATCTTAATTGATAACTATGCTAAAACTGACATACACACTACTGTTACTGATATTATGCAATATTTTTTCAGTACTAAGGACTTTAGCCTATTTTTAGATATAAAGGGTGTAAGTACCCCACCCACTTTTTCAGTTTTTCAGCTGTAGACTATCTTTTTCCCCCCGTGCCTCAGCAAGCCACTCACATATAATGTGTATTATGATGATACACACATACATGCAAAGTGGCTAGCTGAGGCACGGGGGGGGGGGGGGGGGGAAGTATCTTTAAAAATCTTTTCCTGTTTCCATTACGTTTAATTACAAATTTGGCTTTTTCCACCAAAAATTGAAGTCTATGTTCAAAATAATCAGAAATTAAATTCATGGCCAGTTAGGGGAAATTGAGAGCAACAAATTTCAAGTGAAATTCTTGGGTATATCAAAAATTTAATTTTGACTATTTTTATAGGCAAATTAACATTACAACCGTCAGAGGTCCTTTTTGACGTTATCCAATCAGACTTCGCGTTACATACATAAATGCATTAGAATCAACGTAGTGTGCTTTCAATGTTCGGCGTAAATGACTGATTCAAGCAGTCAAGCGGGTGCTCCAGATAAGGTTCGGTTTCTGAGACACTGTTTCTTATTTCTCAATGCAAAAATTTGTTGTGAGCTCTCATTAGAACTGTCTTGGCGAGGCGATTCTAACAAAGGGTCACAACATAAGTGTTTGGGGATAAATATGCAAAAGGTATCCCAAAATTATCCCTTCTTATCTGGAGCCCCGTCACGCTGTCATTTATTCCTTGCATGATTTAAAATGATTGTGAAATATGCATGCAACGACTGGATTGTTTTCAAGATTTACATTTACTGTTCTGGGTCAAGATTTTTGTGTGTTTTTTTGAAAACACAAATTCTTAAACGACACGATATATACTTTGACAAATAAAGAATATTGATCTCTTTAAACGGAAGACTTGGGTGAATATTCATAACTTACCTATTATAACTTATTACACAACCAAAAAAAAAAAACTTAGATGTAATTATGTGTACTTCCAAGTTTAACATATCATAAAGTAAATCTTATTATAGCGCGATCCCAAGATCCCCAAATCTTAAACAAGAGATACCCATGACGTGCCAGCAGATCTACACTGAGTATCATGCCATTGATGAGATAAAGTATTGTTTGTCCGCCTGTACGGTCGATAATCCACTCGCAAAAGCTTGTGGATTATCTCCGTACAGGCGAACGAACCATGCTCTGAGGCCAGGTAGCTAGCTCTGTTTGAAAAAAAAAATCCGTTACGTCTAGTATGGTGTACCAAGAGGGTCAAAAGCACCGATACGGGTCGACCCGTATTTCTGAAATACGGATCGACCCGTATTTTTACGGGTCGACCCGTAAATTTACGGGTCGATCCGTATTTCAGATAGGGGTCGACCCGTATATTTGCGGGTCGATCCGTATATTTACGGGTCGACCCGTATAATACGGGTCGACCCGTATATTTGCGGGTCCACCCGTATATTTACGGGTCGACCCGTATTTTACGGGTCTACTTGCATTTACGTGTCTAGTCTATCCATAACCTAGCGAGCACATTATGACATTACATCTATCTATTTCCACCTAGACCTTTCTTCAGCTGCCCTAGATGAGCTAGCAAAGTCCATCCTTGTCCACTTCTTAACGTAGTCTTACCACCTCTTCCTCTGTCTACATCTTTTTCCCCTTTCGTTATATGCCCTGCAGAATTGTCTTTGATGACCCAGAACATGCATTTCAAAACATTCCCAAATGTCCCTAATTCCTGAACATGTTTCCTGACTAAGCAATGCACTCTCGCCTACCACCACCAAGACCCTCCACACCCACACACATACGCCTCACCACAATCACATATCCTTTGGCTGAGACAGACCTTGTGCTTGGTGTTTATGAACTACTCTGATTACTCTCTTCTAAATGATGTTTCAGGTGGGCAGGGAAACATCCCCTATGCAAGTACAGACATGTACAATCAACAGTACAGAGACAACAGTGACACAGAGATGATTAACTTGGTTAGTATGTCCATGATCCCTACCTTCTCATGTAGTTAATCAGGCCCAGAGCTTATAAAAATTGAGTACATTCTCAAACTCAAAATAAAGCACACTGATTGGCTGCTTCCGAGCATGTGCTCGGAAGCAGTCAATCAGTGTGCTTTATTTTGAAGTTTAGATTATTCATAAGTTTTATAACCTCAAACTTTGGGAAGCAGGACAGAAAGCCCCGAGAGTCAATGTTGTAGTCAAGGCCATGATTTAGAAATTAATCTTAAAGGTTTTATAAAAGGTAAAAACTCAAACCAGTATCCAGCAACATTATAAATGATCAACTAAATCTATCTGGGCATTATAAAACAATTTACCTTCAGGAAACTTTAACCAAAATCCAAATTTCAAAGTGCATGACGTTCACCTTAAGGTCCTTGAGTGGGGTAGGACTGGAACTTCTAACGTTCTGGATCATTTTCTTACATCAGTTAAAGTATCCAATTCATTATGGCATTGAATGATGGAAAGTCTTAGGAAAACTTTCACCAATACTTTTGTATGAATTTCTAAGTTCATGACCACATCAATGTCACCAAGTGAGATAGTATTTTGTTTAAACTATAACCAATGTTCAACACTAGCTTAATTATAAACTAAATCTAGCAAGGCATTATAAAACACATTGCCTTTAGTGAACTGTAACCGAACCCAAAATTTCTGAGTTATGACCTTGGTCTCAAGGTCAGAAGTGAGGTGGAGGAACTTCCGATACCAATATCTAACTGCAGGCCAAGTATCAAGAGGGGCTTTCTAAGGCTGAGGAGATATTGTCTGTAAAAACACTTCAGCCAAAGCATCCCGTTCAGATGCCGGCGCGGACGAGGACGCCGACGCAAGGGTGACAACAAGTGTTTTTCCCGTAGTTCTTATGGACGAGCAAAAATGGCGGATTAACATGGAGGTGTACCCCATAAAGATTTTATTACAGTCAGCCGAATACTGAAGCAGGAGGTGCAGATATATACAAGTCAAGGGTCAAGGGCTCTAATTCTACCAGAAGGGTCTATCATGCCCCAAAAAAAATATTAATTTAAGCCGCGACACGAGAAAACCAACAATGTGGTTGTGCGGCCAGCGCAGACTCAGATCAGCCTGGGCATCCGCCCTGTCTGATCATATTCTTCGCTGTCCGCATGGAAGTAGCTCAGACCCTTAGACAGACCCTTTAAGCGCAAAGTGAAGACTCAGATCAGACAGGCGGATGCCAATGCTGATCTAAGTCTGCACTTTGTTGGTTTTATCGTGTCGTGGCTCAATTTTTTAAATCTCCGTCTAAAGTCATGAGAAAATCTGGGATCGAAAAGTAATTCAGGGTGCAATCCACCAACATTTTCTTAATCGACAAAACAAGGACTGTAACTTTGGCAAAGGTTCGGGATCATGACCCGAAGGGGTAAGATCTGCCTCAGAAGCTGGTATCTGTTTCTTGATAGTTTTATGAAAATTAGTTGATAGTTGCAGTCAAATTATCAGTGTCGCTAAACACTTTTTAAAAGTGCTTTAACTACGGCAAAAAGGTCCTGGTCATGATCCCTGTACTGTTTATGGCCGCAGTAAAGTATGAACTTCTTCACATGGTGATATCATAATCGTGAAAACTGAAGATAATTTGAGGGGTTGTTGCCACAAGTTTGATGTCATTGGATTGAAAATGGGCCATAACTCTTGCTGAAAGTGTCCGATTTTTATAAGTAGTAGTTTTGTTATCATATCATCATAATAATCAAAATTAATAACACAGCAGGCACACAACCTTGAATTAGTGAGTGAGTAAGTGAACTCGGGTTTAACGTCCCACCAACAACGAGGTCATATGGAGACGGGACCTCGGTTTCAAGTCTCATCCGAAAGACCGGAGAAGCGGGGGATCGATCTTGCGACCCCTGGATTGGTAGTCTGGAGTGTTATCCACTACACTACAGCCGCTCCTCAACCTTGAATTAACCTTGATTCAACGTCATGACGTTGAATCAAGGTTGATTCAATGTTGTGTGCCCATTGCAGTGGGATAATTTTTATGTAATGATTATTATCTTTATCATTATTTTTATTATCATCATAAACATCATCATAAATGTTAATGTTGTTGTTATTGCAGACAACTGAAACGCAGCTGGTAAGATACAAGGCACGGCCTTTCGACTGGTTCATATGTTCTGTTTTTGGCTATTTCTGCTTCTGTTGGACTGGAATGTGCGCCATGTACTACGCTGTCAGGGTACGTATATAGATTATTTACTCAGGAATTGTTTACATTTAGTGAAGAAAAATATACAACACAAAAGAAGTTTTGCATCACGGCCATTTTGTATGATTAAAAGTTCTATGTTTCGGTATTATAAATGGTAGATCTATGCGTTTAAAGTAAAATAGCCTAATTTAGGATAATTTCCCATATGGTTTGTTAAGAGCCAATGCCGCTAGTCAGTCAGACATTTTTCCCCGACAGGTGTCAGTTCTGTTCTAAATTGTGACGGCTGTTTACAGAGACATACATTTGTGAGGTACAGAAAGCATTAAGCACATAAGAGGCATTCCTTTCTTGTATACCTATTTGGAAATAGTTGATTAAGCATTATGCCCATAGGAAAATATATGGTGATGCAAAACTTCTTTTGAGTAGTATATAATAAAATTAATCTGCATCAATTGAAAGGGGCGCCTGGTCGAGTGGCTAGAGACGCTCGGCTATGCTGCAGAGGGTCGCGGGTTCAAATCCTCGTTGGGCCAGCCAGGAACTGAAAAACTGTCTGTCAACCCGTCAGTAAATGGGTGCCGTTTTCGAATCAGAGAAGGATAAAGACAGAGAAAGAAGATGAATGGGCTCTGCCTTTCATATGCTGTGCCGAAGATACAGTGAGCTTCTAGCACCCATTGCACCTAAGGCCACTAACCAACGTGAAATTTTTACCTATTTATTACAATGTTTAAGCCTGTTAGTTTTTCGAATATAGACATTGTAAGAGGTTGAGCACTTCATTTAGTTTAGGTAACAACTTGTACTGCAATAGTAGGCAGGGGCCCGTAGCTAGAGACTATTAGATGTTACGCACAATCCTGTTTCATAGTCTTTCAGCGGAAATCTCGGGGTCTGGCCCCTAAGATATTTCATATTGTCTTGTCTGTTGGCAGTTTGAAGTGAAATATCGTCCAATTTACAAAATATCGGCATGCAAATATGCAGGTGCGTGTTGAAATTGTGTCAATTTGAAAAAAAATCAAATACGCACCTGCGTATTTGCGTATAGGCAAATAAAAAAAAGCCGTTGTAAAGCCTGCGGATACGCATTTATCCGATTTTTTGCTCTTCGTACATGCCTCCTGCCATGTTCGACGAGTAGTCAACTCGCCGGACTTATAATCCACCTGTCAAAGGTTCAAGTCCTGCCATGGTCACGGTTTAGCCTCTGGATAGAATGTATTTCACCTCACACCCTTCCATCGGACTGCCATGAATGACGCACTGTTGAAAAAAGGTTGTAAAACCATACATGAAATGAGCCGCGACACGAGAAAACCAACAATGTGGTTGTACGCCCAGCGCAGACGCAGATCAGCCTGGGCATCCGCCCAGTCTGATCAGCCTCTTCGCTAGGCGCTTACAGGAGAGCTAAGGGCCTAAGCTACCTCCATGCGGACAGCGAAGACTCTGATCAGACTGGGCGGATGCCCAGGCTGATCTGAGTCTGCGCTGGGCGCACGACCACATTGTTGGTTTTGTCGTGTCGCGGCTCAAATAAACCCCTATGCTCCTGTTTCAGTAGTACATGCATATGTAGTAGCCTTACCTTCGGGTTCCTCGAGGTTTATGGACTCCCTGCGGGGCAGAGTTTATACCGTCAGGTTGACATGTCCGAGGGCAGTCCATATCCTTAAAGGAGTCCTATTCTGTTAGCGCAAATTAGAAGTACGATAACAGAAAATACGTAGTTTTGATCATGGTAGTGCCCGCTGTGGCTTCCCCGTGAAATAGTGGCATGTCCCCGATTGTTTCTAGCAATGAAATGAAGCATTTCAAATGTGATAAGCACGTGGCGCTCTTTCCGCCTATGGAAAAAACTCGTTACAACCGTGATATGCACTTAATGGCCTTTTCGCCAGTTTATAAAAAATAAAATTTCCTTTTAAAACGAAGGCTTGCGCAGCTAAGACAGTGAAATTTTAATGAGCTGTTATAGAAGTGAACCCGATTGTTAGTGCACTTTCTGTTGCTAACTTTTATTTAGCAAAGTATTTAATTTCTAACTTCTTGAATGGTGGCATTATCCATGGGTGTAAGGTGAAAAGGTAAAAACAAGTGTAGAATTTATTTGAAAACAAATTGAAGAAATGTTTAAACACATACACACACACACAACAACAACAACAACAACAACAACAACAACAACAAAAACGACAACAACAAAGAAAAAACAGTTTTCCAACGTTTTGGCCTGCCGTTAAGCATGTCTCAAGAAAAATAACTACATGTATATGGACCTATTTCAAGCCTTTTCTTTTCGGCTGTTGAGTCACATTTAGTCTGAATCAAAATTCAGGAAAGACTGTTTCAACCCCATGTCTATGGAATCTTGGCACATCTGAACTTGGTATCAAAAGAAGAGTAAATTTATATTTACTGAAGTTTATTTTTGTTTTAAGTGGCATCAGTGGCAGTGACTGGAATAAATTTTGACACTCTGAGAAGAAAATGCATGCTGCTATTGTTTGGGACAATGACTTGCTTTACACCATTTGGGAACAACAAAGCACGGAACCCATTGCGTTCGTATTTCCATAAACTCCCGACAAATGAAATTTATCTTTTAGATTTATGATGTGTTTTTACCTCAATTTTGTTACTCATTCGTGAAGTTCTGTCTAATTTAACGCCAAGCAAAGGACGAAGAATGGTTATTAACCAACGTGTTTGGTAATAGTACGGCAGATAGGCAGCCTATGAGAAGGTGCTACTGGTAAGGTTTTGCAAACATCTTGAGTTATATATCAGATTAATTGTTAGAATCTCTAGTTTACAAAACCGGCTGATGACACCTCTGATTCTGAGTACTAAGCGAGTTATCTCCCCTTGAATTACCCCACCCATTTAATTGGGTAAAATGATATTTAAATGGAAAAGAGTAAAAAAAAAATCATTTATGAGGTGGTACTTTGTACAATTTTTTATTTGTATTCAGTTTGTAGCTTATTTACCGTATATGCGGTACTTATTACTTACTTTAGTTTTCATTTTGTGGCGTTGTGATATAGCGTTTACGTTGAAATTTGTTTGGAAAATAATTTTTTAAATTTCAGGTTCACAATTTTTAATGTTGACTCCATCAGTCAAGATTTTGAAACAATATTTGCAATAGAATAGCAAGTCTAGAACCTTTGCTTTATGTATAGATTATCAGAACTCAAGATTTCAGTACATAGACAAAGAAACTCTGAGAAACATGAGTCAATACCCCACCCATCTAAATATGCATTGCAAAACTGGAAATCTTTCAAGCTCTTGCGGTTCAAAAAAGTAAGGCTAGGTCATATTGTAACATAATATACGTGACATTATAGGGTTGCACATCTGTGCTAGTGCAAATAAAATTACTTCTAGCAATCCTTCACGCTTCAGTGAGCAAGGATTAATTTACTCGAAACAGTATTATACAGACAGTACTTCTACAAACCTGCTTACACAGAGGACATGTTCACAATATTTTATCACATACCATTTTTTTCGCAACACTTCTAACTAGCAATGGAAATGCAAAATATATCTCCAGATGTTGTAAATAAGTGATTGTTTACCTTATAACTTATTTATTTGTTATTTACATTTCAAGTGAGCATACTGTATGCAACACTTTGTTACTTTGTTATTTTCCTTTGCAAGCGTATACATATTCATTGATGTTTTGATGAACTACTGGCATAGTTTTGACATCTTCAAGATTCAAGACATTGCAAAAGAACAGTTTGTCTTAAAACAGAATAAAAAGAAAAATTACCCACTCACTAAAATGCATTAGAACCTGTATCCTAGTTATACCAGCCGCTAAATAAATGTAGGCCAGGCCAGTAGGCTGTTGCCCGGCCACCCGACGAAGTTGTGTAGACCCCATTTTTCTAAGTGTCCTGTATATGCAGCATATTTGCCCTTTTCTTGCTGCCTACTTAGTGGGGCGATTGAGAGTTCAGACTGTTAAATACGTTACCAAGAGAAAGTTAACAAAAATTACTACGTTTTTAAATAAAAATGAAAGTCAGTAATCTATCTATAAATCGATATTAATTATTTGTTTTTATATTAAGTTATGTAAAAACATTTTTTAAATTTTAAACTTTTATTATCATGCTTAATTATTCTACAGTATATAAGGCTGTAATCTATGTTACCATTAGATACGAATTTAAAACAAATAAAACTATACAAGACAAAAATTAAAATTGATAAATTGCATTAGTATTAGTATATTACTATTTAGGTCTAGGGACAAGCTTTATAGTGGAAAAAAGTGGTTTCATTAAATTTTGTAGTTTACCATACAGAAACTGTTTAATACGTGTAATATAATTTTTAATGCAATATTACAAAAAACATAATGATTTGAAATGGCGCTTACATGTTGAGATTCAAAAAAATTCTCAAAGTATGACACTCTAAGAGTGTCTTACGGAATTGATTTTAATCAATTGATGTAACTAATGTAAATAATAACACAGCTTATGAGACTGTGATTTATGTTATCATAAAGAACAAGATTTACAGCACATAAAACAATAACTAACAAGTCAGAATTTGAAAATAAAATATACTTTCAACCCTTTTAGGGTATAATTCTTGCACAGCTTTTATAAAGAAAGGGTAGGTTTGATTTATCTTGTGTAGACTACGAGATAGAAACTTTTCAGAGTTGTTGCATGAATTCTAATGCAGTTTCGTAGTCAACTTAATGTGTGAAATAATATTGACACATAAATAGGGAAATATGTTAAAATAATGACAAAAATCATGAAACAGAAAACAGATTACTCAGGTGTATCTAGTTTGCTCACTAAAGCTGAGATTATTCAGATTTATGTAGTTTGCTCACTAAAGCTGTATATGCGCCCTAGATTTTATTCACTGTTACATTTATAGAAAAAATAGTATCATTTGATAACCATACGACCTGAATGTATACGATAATATTTTTCTCTAACCTTTTTTAAAATGTAGAATAAACTGGAGATAATGACAAAATTATGACATCAACACTTTTAAAACGTGTTTCACGCATAAAATATTTATGAGCATGCTGTGAGTTACTTTTCTTGTTTCTTCTTGTAATATTAAATCTATACACTCAATTCATGAAACTGAAATCTGTCTGATGACAGGTTTAAGTAACTGACGTGCCTTTGACTAAAAATGGCATTGGTGTAATTCAGAGTTCAAACACGACAGTAACACATTATATATGTATCAGTCTTACAATATTTGATGTAATATACGTTAAGCGAGACTAGTATAGGAGAGAGTATGTGGTAACAAATTCTGAAAATAGTTATCCTGATTGCCCATAAAAACTTGGAGGCAGTTCTAATGTACATTCACAGTATATCATTTTATGGAGAATTGAGAGAGAGAGAGAGAGCAAAATCCCAAAATTATCCTTAAATTATCTTCTACCCCTTCATCCATATATAAAAATGTGTACACACACTTTAAAAGTCCTCTGATCAGTAACTCCTTGTGTGACAGTGATACAGTTTCAGACTACTCCAAGTCCTCTAGGCAACCATTTAATTACTTAATTTATAATATAGTTCTACCATAGAATGCTAAAAGACCACTTTAGCAATAACAGTTTCTGTAGAGCAAAATACCATTTTGGATGCATTTCAGTGTTACTCATATTCGGTAACGTATATGACAGTGCAAAGTTTTTAGCAAGTTTGATAGAATTTGTTTTTATTTAACGATATATAAATGCATTAGTGTTCTTCACTGATGTACTTACATGCTCATTATAATCAGATTAAGTAGTTTGTCCATTCTTGGTAACGTAGACAACAGTACGGTTTCTAACGCTTTAGAAGACAATATTGACTTAATTCAGAGGCTTCTAAGCATATTTTCTACAACACTAAAATATCTGTCTGTTATTGTGTTTATTTGGATCAGAATATGCAAATGTCATTAAAATGATACGGTCACGTATATAAAATGGGAGAAACAGCCAAACTGCCCAATACTCAGACAGCAGAAAGCAGGGAAATACTTTGTAGACGTTGGGCTTTCAGAAAAAAGAACATGTTGAAAAAGTATCTCATAAAAGGAGAGGGAGATATTGGAGCTTAAAAATCTACTAGCTTTTATTAATGTATCATTCGATCAATTTCAACCGACAGATGGACCGACGGACGAACAAATGAATGAACTGACAAGGACAGACGGCCCGAAGACAATCTTGAAGTACCGGATTGGACTGAAAATGACACCAGAGTATGCAACTACAACGCTTGTATAATCAGCGGCTAGTTTTGACCACTGGTTAAGCCTGTCATTTTTTAGAAGTTGACTGCCAAAACAGTGTTGAACACATGCTATTGACAAACCGACGTACGGACGGATGGAAAAATAAATATATAGAGCATATATTATCTAAATGAGTGCCAGTTAATAGAAGATACACATATATACTGTTTTCCATGCATTTAGCCCATTTAGCTGGTCTTAAAGTAGTAATTTAAGTAGATTTTCATCATTTATGTACGTTTTCTGTTTGACCGTGACCTTGACCTTTTGTACATGTTGAAATATATCTAGATAGTTAATTCAACAATGAAATACCTTGTAAATTAGTTTCTGCATAAGGCTTGACATATTTATTGTCGTGATAATAAAACAGACAAATTCTAATATTGATGTCGAAAATTGTCAACTTTGGTAATCAACGGTAATTAACAAACAGACGCACGGACAAACACTGTTCAACAAGCCATATTCGTTAAAAGCTTCTATGTTTAGTTCATTTCATTTGTTTTCCGTAAGTACTACTGGAAAATGACAAACACTTGTCTTTAGTTGAGATAAATGGACATTTTTGACGTACACCGACAAAAATTGTGTAATTTTTCTGTTTATGGGTACGTAAGTTTCAAGGGCCATAACTCTGTTAGTACTCAGCTGCGGTGATATCATCAGCCGGATCCATACACTAGACATGCTGACAAACAATTTGGTATATAACACTTGATGTTTGCAGAACCTTACCAGTAAAGTCCTTAAGGAGAGCACTTTTGGGGCTCCGTCTGCTCTACTATAATGAAGTACAGCAGCCGTCACTATGACATGACGTATATTAAACGTTCCATCTAGTGGAGTTGCTTATGTCACAAAAATATGCTCCCGTGTCCACTTTTTGTTAATCAGGGTTTATATACATCAAAATGTTTGTCAATCTAAGTAGAGTCAGAAAATGGTTCCTGCGAATTTTTTCATGACCTTTATAAGGTCAAGGTCAAGGTCAAATGCATGGCACTATAAATTTTCACCTTTATTTCATTTCTCTCCATTCTAAAACATTAATGTCGTGTTTCAAAGGCGTAAATGAATTTAGTTTTATGAAAATTGTCATTTGATGGACGAAATCAGGAAAACGATAAGAAAATATGATTTTGGAGAGCTTTAGCGAGCATTTTACGGGTATTTGCAGTACTTTTTCCACATAAATACAATGAAAATAGAGCTTTATAAAGACTGGGTTGACAAAACATTCAGTTACAGACTTCGTATGGTATTATATAGCAATCCCTTAAATTATGAAAAATAGGGTTGGGCCCTAACGAGTACAGTTGTTGCCATGGCAACCAGTATTTTCGGCCAGCAAACCTTATATCGAACCGGATTTCTGTATCCGCAATGCGCTAGCTGATTCATTTTATGGTCAACCGTTCGAGATGGAGAAATAATATGCAGCAGGCCCATAGGCTATTAACACTAAACACCTTATTTTTGTAGGTAAGTGGAAATACCGTAAGTCGAATGGTCACACTAAACACCGTATATACTGATATCGTAGGTGTGAGATTTCGGAGAAAGTCTAGGGTACATGAAAGCTTGCTGTACATTTCTGTTTTCTGTTTTAAAGCAATACTAGTGTAGTGTAAGAGATTTACAAGCAGGTAAATATAAGAAACGAGGACTGAGCTTGCACAGAAATTATCTTTCCAACTAGGAAACAGCATTTATAGCCCAAATCGAGAATACCATGTAATCAAATATGACTAAGATATCTCGCCATGCTATTACATTAAGTAGCCTAAAATGTTAAAGGAAATAATATCAAAAGTACAAAAAGGATCGGGTCTCTGTATCGTGCCATGCGCACTACTGCAGGGAATGCTGGTTTGTGTTCATTATAAATATGAGTCAAGAAACAAATGAGAGACATAATTCTACATGAAAATTTTGTTTTGCTTGTAAAACCTGTCAATACTATACCAGTGTTCTAGAGGACCTGTGCCGCATTGCCGAATATTTCCGTACCTAACTAAAAGATTCTGTGTTCTAACAAACGAACGCGAACATTTTTCTGACTGAATAAAATAATTTATACATTATATACCTAATCCTCTATTCTACCAGCAGACTGTTTCAGTTTTAGGGTTTATTTCTTCAATCTGTAATAGCTGTATTGTCAATGTTCAGATCCCCGACATGTTGGTATAAAAAGATAACAGATAAAGACCTATTATTCTGCCATTAATTGTTTACAAATTATTAGCAAGGTGCACTAATTTCATTTCTCTACGGAGATATTATATCTATATTTCTGCAATTTAAATTTCTAAAAGAGAACGTTTTGAATATATACTAATGTCTACGCTTAATACATAATGAGTCGTAAACTTACAAGCATCGAGGTCGCGAAATTAAAAATAGGGAGTATGATGACATGGAGGATTCTAGAATTACGTGTACTGCTTCTACATAATTAACTGCCCTGATATCAGACATATCGGTATGGTGTAATGTGATATGTTGCAAGGTTTAGAAAAGCCTCGAAAACTTGTGCCAGATCACACAAAATACACGATAAATCCATATGGAAGCTATGATATGGGCTGTTTATCTATATATAAGAACGACTCAAGAAGCGGACAAACAGAGAGAAAAAAATCTGATTTGGAATGCTCATGCTGACAAAAGAGTTAAACATGCATTACGCTCTATGCAGTTCAGGATCACATTCATTGTCAAGATAAATGTGTCGAACCCCCACCAGCTGTCCCAGAAAAATATATTCTACCGCACAGATCGTTGATAAAAATCTGTGAAAATCATGTAATGTTTTCATGGTACAGTAGAAAGATAACAGTTCGATACATTTCGTTTACAGACAGGGTAATATACCACCCCGGCAGAATGGGAAGGGGGTGGGAGGAGGTAAGGCAGTGGTTAGACAACCACCTGTGATCTGGTTCATATCATGTTCGTGATTGATTAACTTTTTTCTTAAGAAATGAAGTATGTTATAGCGATAATATTTTTCGCGACACGACAAAACCAACAAAGTGGCATTTGCGCCAAGCTCGACTCTGATCCTCCTGGGAATCCGCTTAGTCTGATCAGAGACTTCGCTGTCGGCATGGAGCTAGCCTTGACCCTGAGCTACCCTTCAAGCGCACAGCAAAGGCTCTGGTCAGTCTGGGCGGATGTCCAAGTTGATCTGAGTCTTTGCTGGGTGCACATGCCACTTTGTTGGTTTTGTCGTGTCGCGGCTCACATATGCTAAAAGTGAAATCGTTACTTGCGAGTACAGTTGTGTTACTAGTTTGTTGAGCATAAAGATCTATTGTTTAGTATTCATTCATAAGCTTCAAGTCAGTTAAGAGTTGGTTGCTGAGGATTCAAGTCTAATACAAAACACATTTTTTTCTTCAAGAGAATTATAAGTCACACAGCTGTACTTCAAACATTGCAATCTATTTCATTGCACATATAGGATGTTCTGTTTGAAATTCAGTTAAGGTTTGAGCGCTGTTTAAATTTAGTCGCTTAGGGCACATATTGGAAGTTGTGGGCGGATACATAGAGGTTTTCAAGGATTTTTTTTAACTCTATGGACTTTATTTTGTCTACATAATTTGTAGGGCATAAAAGATAATCTTAGTGTAATATAGTCAAAAATTCCAAATCTCATAAGAGTTCGTTGCTAGGGGCTCCAACCGGTTGCTAAGGATATATTTATCAACAGATTGTAGAAGTCCGACAGTTTCTTACAAAACTGTCTTCATAGTTTGTTTCAGGTAGAATATATTCCGGATGGATTTCAGTAAACAGTCTCGAATTCGCTAAGCGTTAGTTGCTAAGACTGGTTGCTAAGGATGCTAAGGATAAATGTATAAATAATTGTTCTAGAACAAGTGTATATTAAATAGTTTTTTTTGTCAACAAATTGTTTAAGTCCAATGCTTACGCTTCAAAAGTATATACAACAGCTAATATAATACATTGTAATAAGAAGATGATTTGTTTGGAATTCTTTCAATAGCTCTAAATCTGTTGGAAGATGGTTGTCAAGTGCTTAAATCGGTCGCTAAGGACAAATATATACCCATATTGTTTCAATGATTCTTCAAAGTCAGCTGACAATGCTTCAAATTGTCTTCAAAGTTTGTTGCACATAAAAGATATCCCTTATGAAGTTCAGTACAATGTCTAAAATTTGTTAAGAGAAAGTTGCTAAGTGCTAAGGGTCGTTGCTATGGACAAAATATACGCCTCTTTTTCAACAATTTGTTATAGTCTGTAACTGGTTTGATAAACATAATTTACAGTTATCTATATAAACATATTTCATTTGGAATAAACTAAACAAATCCAAATTTGTTACAAGGTGGTTGCTATGGGCTCAAACTGGTTGCTAAGGACATAAAGATACCAATATGTTTCAACAGATTTTCAAAGTCAGACAGCTGTGCTTTAAATATTACTTCCAGTTGTCTTCGTAGTTTGTTGCTCATAACAGATATCCAGAATGAAAGTAAATCAAAAGTCTATAATCTGTTGATAGGAAGTTGCCAAGGACTAAAATTGGTTGCCAAGGACAAATGTATAGACTGGTTTGTCAACGGTTTGTTAAAATTCATTACTTGTTTGTTAAATATAACTAATAATTGTCTGCATAATACACTGATAATAGAGGATATCTCGTTTGGAAATAAGTAAAAATAAACCAAATTTATTAAACGGTGGTTGCTATGGGCTCAAACTGGTTGCTAAGGACACATAGATACCTATATGTTTCAACAGATTTTTAAAAGTCAGACAGCTGTGCTTTAAATATTACTTTCAATTGTCTTTATAGTTTGTTGCTCGTAACAGATATCCAGAATGAAAGTCAATCTTAAGTCTAAAATCTGTTGAGTGAAAGTTGCTAAGGACTGAAAATGGTTGCTAAGGACAAACGTATACGCAGGTTTTTCAACACGTTGTTAATTTTTATAACTTGTTTGTTAAATATTACTTACAAATGTCTGCATAACACATTGCAAATAGAAGATATCTCATTTGGAATGGAATCAAAAGTTCCAAATTTGTTACAAAAGATGGTTGCTATGGGCTGAAACTGGTTGCTAAGACAAATATAAATGCATCTTTTCAACCAATTGAAAATCTATCAACTGTCCTTTAAATATTTACAACAGTTGTTATCATGATTTATCACACATAATAGCTATTCTTCGTGGAATGAAGTCAAAGGTTTCAAATCTGTTAAAGGTTGGTTGCTAAGGGCTGAAACTGGTTGCTAAGAGTAAAGATATACACATTTCCTTCTTAAAGATTACAGGAGTCCAACATCTATGCTCAAAACAACCCGTTTCGCATATAACAATCAAGATTTACTGCCTCAAAACCCATCAGGTTTGCACAACAAACTCCAATGCTTATCTTTAAAATGCCCAGTTTTTAGAAATATGCTTGCATAAATCTGATGTCATGGCAACGGATTTGATAATTAAGATATAATCTTGAATACAATGGCCTGCTAAACTATTTTAACCGTAAGAATGATCTGAGAAATGCCATATCCAGTTCGCCTTAAACGAAACAATAATCATAGTGTTTATATCTATATATTTTCTTTCGACCTTTAATGAAATGACCTTGACCTTGCCACACTAGCGGTCAAAGTCAATTGTAAAATGAATTTTCAATTACAAACATTTATTTTCTTTCGATTATACCAAAATTTAGTCCCATATCTTACACTGTGCCCACCATAAATCACGACTTTTAAAGTTTTCCTTTCTATTTTGAAGCATTGACCTTTGACCTTTGACCTTGACCTTGAAAAGTGATAAAAAAAATCGCAGGAACCATTTTTGAAAATTACTTGTCAAAACAAACATTTTGGTATATAACATTCCTGATTAACAAAAAGTGGACACGGGATTACATAAGCAACTCCACTAATCGGCCAATCATCTATTTGAATTATCCGTGACGTTGCTTGCGCGTAAGATTGCATGAACGTGTGTTGTTCGTGGATGTATGAACATCATCAGCCAAGTATAGGTTCATCTAAGGAAATCGTCGACGAGTGTAAATATTTCTCTGTACATTTTGTATAGCTGAAGTAAGAAGGCAACATTAGAGAGTGTTATAAGAGCAAGAAAAATGTCCACACAGCCCACCCGCACCTACTGCAAGCACAGTAGGGCTTTGTCCTATTATAATCCAAATCAGTAGGACGCCCCGGCACTGAAAGTTATACCCAGCATCATCGCACCATCCAACCAATGCCTCCATTGTCATAAAGCTGTCAATGAATCCCTAACAGTTTCAGATTTTAACAAGTCTGAACTGTCCACTTTTTCTGTACCTGTTTCATTGTAAGAGGTTTCCAGTTCAGCCTATTCATGAACATGTTGATGGCCAATAGGAGATTTATCAGATGCTAAAATTGTGTACATAATATATCGCTTTGTGCCATGGAAATGCCTATTGCAATGCGTATGCGTTAATTACTCACCGACATTACCGACTTTTACATACATAACACAGTCAATTGTGCATATAAGCCACACACACAGATAGATGGGATACATTGTTTTTTCAGTAACTGTGATAAGGGAAGAAAATCGTCAAAAGCGCTTGTTTCTAAATTTAAACAATACATTTGAACTCTGTTCTTTCAGGTTTATACAGATACACAGATCAGCACACCCTGGCATAAGCGCAGTCTGATCAGTCTATCCTCAGCATGAAAGATGTCTGCATCAAGAAGAATATATAAAGTCGAAAAAGACTGATCAGATCCCACGAATGCACCGCGCTGGACAGTGTGCCGGCCGCTCTGACTAGTCAGATTATGCGATGCTCTAAGGCCTATTTTTCGCGCATGATTTTTTGGAAAAGCTAATGCTTTGCGCTAAGCTTTATATAAACACTGTTTCTTATACAGGTGTTGATATATTTCTTAGGATGCAAAGCCAAATACTTTGCATTAAATTCACAGTTTCATTTATTTATGCAATCAGTTTATAAAAAGCAAAAGAAATGTGGCCAAGTTCAAGGCACTTGTAAAAGAAAACGCGCTTTTAAACGGTAATATTAAAAAAAGTACATGTACTATCAAAAATAGAATAAAGTTTCCGTCTGTTATTTTTAGCAGATGAGGTAAATCGGATATGGATAAAAATAGACAAAATCGGACGAGGATAAAAATAGACAAAATCGGACGAGGATAAAAATAGACAAAATCGAACGAGGTCTTTGTTTGTTATGTCTATGAGTGAGTGAGTGAACTCGGGTTTAACGTCCCACCAATAACGAGGTCATATGGAGACGGGACCTCGGTTTAAAGTCTCATCCGAAAGACCGGAGAAGCGGGGGATCGAACTTGCGACCCCTGGATTGGTTTTCTGGAGTATTATCCACTATGCTACAGCCGCTCCTTTATTATGTCTATAATGAAAATAATGAAGAAATGCAGTCTCAAACCGAAACGAGCTTTCCGATCTCTTTGGCTTAATTGCAGCCCTAAAAAGTGTAGAACGAATCGCTGCAGTACACACTCTCCGGGTATTTTCCGACTAAGCGTGACGTATCGTTTCTTCCGAAAAACACTCGGTATCACTTAACCACATGAATACTGGCTTGCGGCCGAGACCGCAAGCCAAAAAACCCGAAAAATTGTGGTATGTCCTAACATTTTATTCTCTCTTTTCAGGCAAACCATGCAGTGGACTGGGACAAGAATGATGATTTGATCAACGACCACACCAAGAAAGCGAAATGTCTTACGCTGACAAGTATCGGTATCGGCACGGCGATTATCGTCATCCAGATAATTGTGATAATCGTGTGGGTCAGCTCTGCACGAAGCGCTTACGTCTAACCAGCGATTATCGTCGTCCAAAATTACCGTGTTAATCGTTGGGTCAACACTACAGGAAATGGATATTAACAAGCAACTTTAAAATACCAAATGAATGAAACAGTTGATCGACGCCAGTTATAATACGTTTTATAGCGGTGCACTTGCAGAACACTCATCAATACGATTCATGCCAGCAAGACCATGCACTGGCATTGGGTCATATACTTAATCGTTATCTAACCCTTAAAGCATCGAAAAAGAGGGCGACAAATTTTTCAAAAAATGTTTTGTCAAAGCTATATTATATGGAGACTTACAAGGCCTGATGACAAACAGTGTAGATACAGATGAGGTGGCTCATTTTGAGCAACTCAACTGAATCTAGACTGTTTGCTAATTCCACTTTTAGTTTTGCTCATAAATCACAAGACAAACAATCGCTGAAACCGTCGATGCTGTGGTTCATGATCAGCCTGGCATGGAACATATCAACGCCCCTTTGTCTTTAGCGGATTTATATGAAGGACATCATGACTGGTGTTTACTGGGACTGTGATAATTTCAACTGTAATGTATATGATGATTTTTTTTTTACAAAGTCTTGTGCCAGACGTAATAAAACTGTATTTTCAAAGAAAAAAAGTCATTCGCCAACAAGAGAATTCACCTTTTGTGCTTTTGTTATTCGTTTTACAGGGCAGCATGCACACTCGTCCGGTATTGTTTCATAATGTTTGGCCCGGAAAGGGTCTTTATAGGAAACAACGCCTAACTCGTAATACTTCTGTTCTTTCCCCACAAAATGAAATCTATTTTGTCTTATATTTTTCATGTATTTAATGCTGGATCTCGAGAAATATATCTCTGAGCTTATCTTTCGATACGGGCGGAATTGCCAGGCTTGGATGAAGGTGACATTCAGCTTTTGACACTCGGGCGTCCTACTTAAATTTGCTTAACATTGGGCAAGGGTCTATTGTGTTTTGCAGTAGGTGTTGTGAAGTGTGTAGGGGGTGGGCGGCTTTTATACTCTTCTGTCATGTCTCTTTTATTTTATCTCTCTCTGGGAGATGAATCAATACGGACAGAAAGACTTTAAAAAAACTTAAACCCGAAACCATCAGACATCCGAAATAAAAAGCACGGGAAATGCATCGGCGTCGATACAGCAATAACATTGTGTGTCACTTGATTGTATAGATAAGAATTGACGACTCTCTCTGCCTGTGTGTGCACGTGCGCGCGCGTGTGTGCGTGCGTGCGTGCGCGTGTGTGTGTGTGTTTCATTGATAAACTTATTAAAAAAGAATCTCAGGACCATTCTGTGGTTCTCAGGACCATTTACTGGAAGCACGGAGCTTTTCGTTTCCAGTGTTGACTATCCAATTATCACTACGCAAACTCATTTCGTCTTCTATTTACAATTATTGTGTAAGCACAATCATGTCACTTTCCGGACTGCTGTCAACCATAATATTCGGACGAAACAAATTAAGGGGTACATCATTATTGTCTGGCTCTTCTTGTATTGTTAGTAAAACGCCACTCCGGGATGCTTCGAAATAACTTTTCGCTGCCTCACAAAATGACCTGCTTTGTATTTTGAGATTTGTTGATACTTTTGTCCATTTCATAATTTCTCTGTAACTTTTTATCAAATACAAGATTAGAATTTGTTGATGCCTATGTCAATTAAATAATTTGTCTGTAAACTTTTCATCAATTGCAAGAATTTAATAAAGTCTGTACCTGTTTGTTGAATTACTAGTACCTTTCTGTACCTATAAAACACTGACATGTCTTTGATTTTATCAATCCCCTTCAACACACACCTGAAAATTGGTTAATCTAGGTTCGGTCAATAGATTTAACTGAGTTTCCGCAGACGGTACAGATCTCGGGCCGTATTTATAAAACGACTTAAGCGGTTGCTATGCTGTTGCTAAGGCTGAATTTCTATGAAGCGGATTACCTACAACTATGAAATTTGCTTTGGTGGAACAGTCTTGAAAAGACTGTTCCTCCAGAGCAAAGTTCATAGTTGTAGGGATCTCCTTCATAGAAAATCAGCTTTAGCAATAGCATAGCAACCACTTATTATAATAAGTCGTTTTATAAATACGGCCCCTGACACTTATAAACACAGCCATAATTTCTAATCAAAGAATAGCCATTCTTCTGTAATGTATCAGGATAGGTTCCAACTGGTTCTCTTAGTGACAGTATCATTATGACAAAGCATTAACATTGATAGAATTTACCTTGGACGTTTGGTGCGTGCTGGGATGTCAACAAATCCACTGATATTAGCTTGAATGATAAAAATTGAATCAATATTGAAGCCTCAAGGTTGAATCAATTTTCAAATTTAAGGTATCATTCAACATTGACTCAAGACTGAATGACAAGCGTTGAATCAATATCGAGACCCCAAAGTTGAATCGGTACTGAGACCTTGAGTCTCAAGGTTGAATCCATATTGAGGCTTTGGAGCTGAATCAATATTGAGGCCTCAAGGTTGAATCGATTTTCAAAATCAGGGAAAATAATTATTCAACATTGATTCAAGATTGAGCCTCAACATTGATTCAGTATTGATTCAAGATTAAATGCCTGGTGGATTGGGACTGTGGTAATAGCTGATACCAACTCAGACTAGATATATAGGAACAGGTCCAATAAGCGCATGCAACTACAAAACCTCATCAGAGAAGTTGCCTTTCAAACAGAGTTCCAAGGACCCATATTACATCAGCTCAAGTTTATACATAGTTGTTCGTGATATTCTACCAAAGAACTGGAACTGTACACGGCTGCAAAGGTAGTGTCATTATAGTCTGCAGTACGGTCTCACTGTTTGGTCTCTTTTGTGCCAGTGCAGTCTTGTAACGGTATTTATATAGAACAACGCCATCTCAGGATAAAACAGTACTTCTAAAGATTTGGCCGCTGTTAACACTGGAATGTCTGTTCTGGTACTATAAGACTCTCCTGGAACCCTGATATTGCCGTAGATTACCATGTAACTTCTTGATATACTACCAGTTCTAGCTATTGAAATCTCTATTTAGAATATGGTACCATCTCATACTGATGATAGACGCCTGGGGTACCAGCCTATAACCTATAGAGAATACTCTATAACGCAATATCGTATATACATATTTGTCATTACGGCACAGCAGACTGGATTAGGTATACAATTAAAATCTTAAAAAGTTCCTTCAAGAGCAGAGAATACATACAGAAGTAGAAGTATGGGCCAGACTACGTAGTTTCGGCTAATAAAGCCTCGTCAGTGACCCTGACAAAATCTGGAGACGAAACCAGAAAAGGCATACTATAATTTCTTAATTTTAATTGGGCAGTCGATTCAAATGATTAGTTTCAAAAGGATCCAAATAATATAAAAGACGATGATCTAGAATAATAGTCTAAATCGATCTCAAATTTTAGATTTCTCAGAATCTATCCTCTGATCTCAAAGGATGTAAATAAAATATATTCTGCACTATGGATGATGTGCGGGGAGACGTTTTACGGCCGCCACACGGCACAACACCAGCTGCAGTGAAGTAAAATTAAAATCTTAAAAAGTTCCTTCAAGAGCAGAGAATACATACAGAAGTAGAAGTATGGGCCAGACTACGTAGTTTCGGCTAATAAAGCCTCGTCAGTGACCCTGACAAAATCTGGAGACGAAACCAGAAAAGGCATACTATAATTTCTTAATTTTAATTGGGCAGTCGATTCAAATGATTAGTTTCAAAAGGAAACAAATAATATAAAAGATGATGATCTAGAATAATAGTCTAAATCGATCTCAAATTTTAGATTTCTCAGAATCTATCCTCTGATCTCAAAGGATGTAAATAAAATATATTCTGCACTATGGATGATGTGCGGGGAGACGTTTTACGGCCGCCACACGGCACAACACCAGCTGCAGTGAAGTAAAATTAAAATCTTAAAAAGTTCCTTCAAGAGCAGAGAATACATACAGAAGTAGAAGTATGGGCCAGACTACGTAGTTTCGGCTAATAAAGCCTCGTCAGTGACCCTGACAAAATCTGGAGACGAAACCAGAAAAGGCATACTATAATTTCTTAATTTTAATTGGGCAGTCGATTCAAATGATTAGTTTCAAAAGGATCCAAATAATATAAAAGACGATGATCTAGAATAATAGTCTAAATCGATCTCAAATTTTAGATTTCTCAGAATCTATCCTCTGATCTCAAAGGATGTAAATAAAATATATTCTGCACTATGGATGATGTGCGGGGAGACGTTTTACGGCCGCCACACGGCACAACACCAGCTGCAGTGAAGTAAAATTAAAATCTTAAAAAGTTCCTTCAAGAGCAGAGAATACATACAGAAGTAGAAGTATGGGCCAGACTACGTAGTTTCGGCTAATAAAGCCTCGTCAGTGACCCTGACAAAATCTGGAGACGAAACCAGAAAAGGCATACTATAATTTCTTAATTTTAATTGGGCAGTCGATTCAAATGATTAGTTTCAAAAGGAAACAAATAATATAAAAGACGATGATCTAGAATAATAGTCTAAATTGATCTCAAATTTTAGATTTCTCAGAATCTATCCTCTGATCTCAAAGGATGTAAATAAAATATATTCTGCACTATGGATGATGTGCGGGGAGACGTTTTACGGCCGCCACACGGCACAACACCAGCTGCAGTGAAGTAAAATTAAAATCTTAAAAAGTTCCTTCAAGAGCAGAGAATACATACAGAAGTAGAAGTATGGGCCAGACTACGTAGTTTCGGCTAATAAAGCACTGCAGATGAGGGTATTTCAAGATTTCTGAGGACAAAAGGTATCAAACGAACTTTTCAAAAAAAAACTTTGTTAACCCTTAAAGCGCCAGAAATTATAAATTGTTGAATTGACAAAATGTGTAGATCCAGATGAGGTGGCTCATCATGAGCCACCTCATCCTAATCTACACTGTTTGCCCTCTAGTGTTCAATTCTCAATATGATATCGCTTGGACAAAGCATTTTTTGAAATTCTGCAGACTTACATTTTATCGTCTGCTTTTGGCACATTAAGGATTAACACTGTGGTGCCCACCTGCTTTTGCTAATACAAGACTAATACACAGTCTGCTATACCTGCAAAGTTAATGCAAGATCTCTAGAAACACTGAAAACAGAGAATTAAATTATTTGAGATTTGATTATAAGTTGGAGAAAAGTCATACTTTTCCATAGTACGAATTTCAGGTAGAATCTCACTTATAATATATAGAGGAGCATGACGTACGGCATATGGTGTATGCCATGCTCGTCTCGAATTATAAGTGAGATGACGTCATAGATCTGTTACCATAGAAATTGTGGAATAATCAATTGTTGTGCTTACTACCTTAGCAGAATGACATCTCAATGACGTCACTTAGACTTTAATATGTTCCCTTAGTTGCTATGGTAACAGATATATGACATCACTGGTTCCTAAGTGTTTGCCTTGCTCTGCGAATTTTTCAATGACATTACAAACTGAAATTCTTTCAACAGAAACTTCAGATTTTCTCGAACAAATATTTATTCTCAAGTCATTTAATTCCGTGTTTTCGCCCCGGTAGCTCAGTAGGTTAAGCGCTGGCCTTCTGCTCTAGCAGTTCCGGGTTCGAGTCCCGCTTTAGGCGGTGATCTTTTCAATCTTTTACGGGAATCCATTGCACACAGCCTTTCATTATCACCAACACGTCGTTCTGATATGACGGACATACTGTTAAAAAGGACATCAAATCGCAAGTCATCCATCCATCTATTAATTTCGTGTTTGAAATGCCACATCCGATTACGTTCACCACCTGGGATGACCACTTAACTAGAAACATACAAAGAAAGAGTCTGTGGTTCCAGCTCAAGCTACTATGACGATTTATGGACTCTGTACTTCAGTACAAAATATATCATAGTTATACATGTATATGTTTGATTTAAGTAATACAAAATTGTAGTTATTTCAATCAAGGATATTGATAAAATGCTCAGTTTAATCAAAATGAAGTATATTGCCTGTTTTGTCTAGTAAAAGAGGTGGTAACTTAAATGGTATTAGTGCTGTTACAATTTGCAGAAGACAACTATTATTTCTAAAGCAAATACTACAACCGTTTCGACAGTAGTACAGAGCGTTTCTATGGTGCCCCCCCCCCCCCCCCCCCCGGTTAACTAAGTATATACAAGGGTTGTTACTGTTACCAAGTGAAAAAGGGTCGTAGTTCCCAAACGACCTGGTCATCGTGGCTAAACAAATTTGTTTAACGACGATGGAACTATGACTCTTTTTCGTTTTACAACCTCTTTTTTCGTTTTGGAACAGGCTTAGAAACATAGCTAAACAGGTGGCTTAAGTGTGGTGGGATTGGATGTATTGGTCTTGGAGAGGACTAAACTTGTGTCTAGTCCCATTGTATTTATACAATAAAATATGTTTAATCTATTTGTAGTTTAGTTCAAAGACTATAGGTAACACGGAATTAAATCACTTGAGAATAATTATTTGATTGAGAAAGAATTTCGGTTTGTAAGGACTAAGGACATTGAAAAATTGATGTAGCATGACAATCACTGTTTGCCGGGCTCCAATACCGATGATTTCATAAATCTGTTACCATACCAACTAGGAGCCAATATTTACATCAGGATGTCGCCTTTAAGACGCCATTCTGCCATTCGTCTTAAGCACAGCAGTACTTCCATAGTTACTATGGTGACATATCTATGGCATCATTGGTATAGGAGCATGCTCCACAATTTTTCAATGACATTACAATCTGAAATTCTTTCAACATAAACTTCAGATTTTCTCATTCTCAAGTCATTTAATTCTGTGCTAGGAATAGACGACAGCTGTTTTATTTGAGAAATTGGACAAAGGTACTTCCACTTTTAAAAGTCATCAGTCATCTTGAAAATGGTCAAATTTTTGGTGGCCAACTTCATTTTTTGCTTGGTACATACCAGATGACCCGTATATCTCTGACCGATATAACCTGCAAATGCAGACCGTGCGCTGTTTACGAGATCTATGCAGTCCTTCACTGCGTAGACGAAGTTATACACGTAGCATGAGAGGCATAATTTGAGCCGCGACACGACAAAACCAACAATGTGGTTGTGCACCCAGCGCAGACTCAGATCAGCCTTGGTATCCGTCCAATCTGATCAGACTTTCGGTAAGCGCTTAAAGGATAGCTTAGGGTCTATGCTACCTCCATGCGGACTGTGAAGACTCTGATCAGACTGGGCGGATGCCCAAGCTGATCTGAGTCTACGCATGGCGCACAGCAACTTTGTTGCTTTTATTGTGTCGCGGCTCATTTGTTGTTACAAGTGACAAAGTCATTGTCCGGCCACTTACTTTCGTGGAGATTGTTTCTTCCCCTTCCGCGGATTCATGAAGGGTGTCGAAGATGTGTGCACTTGGTACCGGTTAAGGTGCTGATTTATGGTAAATACAAAACTACATAAAGCCATAAAAAAGAACGTATCTCCTTGAAAGTTAGCTGACTTCTTATTTGTGTTGTTCTTTACAGTTTATGGTACAAAATAAAGATAATATTGCTAAAAAATGTTTTTATAATGCAAGATCAAAGTGTGGTTTTCTGCGCAGAAATCTAATCAATAATATCGTCATTGAAAATTTACGTAGCGCTGAAAGTACGTTATTGCATTAAGAGCGTCCTAGCAATTATTTGTTCAAAATCTTTCTCGAATTGTAGTGTAGACCAGATGAAAACAGTAGCTTTTTCTCAAATGTTCAACCATGTACAAGGTAATGTACACTGGACGCATTTATTAAATATAGGGTAGGTAAGCATTGCTATTTAACACCTACAATATAAAAAATCCATTACTGACACTTTGACAGGTGTGTAAATGAAATTGTTCAATCTTGTTAAAATAGTATCACCTGTGTGTTTTGACAAAAACTTTGGACACAGGCTACGTCCTTTTTTCTGCTCAGCCTGATAATGTGAGATAGAGTTGGAAAAATAATTGCTAGAACGCTCTCCGTAATGCAACAAGGTACCCTCAGCACTTAACGATATTAAGATTTTAGATTTCTGCGCGGAAAATTACCGTTATATCTTTTCTTATAGAAACACTTTTTAACATCAACGAATCCTGCATTTTGGGATTCTAGATAATAAGAAACAACATAGAGAAAGCATCGGCTAAGTTTTGGGAAGATCAGTTTTCCCCGTATTATGCAGATGTTTGTCTTTGCCCCAAATCAGTGATTATCACCACCTTAACCGCACAGGATGTCTAAGCCTGCCCAGGAATAGTGTGGTTAGATTAATGAACCGTCCCGACATGACCATAGCTGTTTACCGTGGTCGACAAGCATCAACACAACAACAACAACAACAAAAACAACATACTTATAATGAAGGTAAATTGTTACACCTCCAAATTTCACAAAGGGGGGGGGGGGGCGGCAATTTTATTGACTTTCTGTTTGCCCATATGGATAAGGAAGCCTTTCGAAAATGTGGTCTTCTCTAAAAGGACTAGAGCAAATTCTTTCCTTTAATAGTTGACCCATTGGGAAGGAAGGATGGTTGGTTGATTGGTTGTTATGTGTTTAATGGCCCTTTGTGACAGTATTTCAGTGTATATCGAGCCGTCTCCAAGGGAGAGGGAGAAAAAAATGTCCGAAAAACCCCCACCTGCACCTACTGCAATCACAGTAGGCCCTTGTCCTACTATCATCCAAGGTAGTCTGACGCCCTAGCATTAACAGTTACCCAGCACCACAGGCTAACCACAACCACACTCGGAGAAAAAGGGGAAAAAAAGAAAGAAAACGATTCAATTGCTTCGCCTTAAAGTTTATCGAGTCACCTTAAAAGCTGCCAGTGGTTCAGTTTGTAACCAAATTCTGTGAGATTTATTTGATGTTGTTGTCGACCTCAGTTATAACTAAAAGTGCCTCGACGATGCAGTTTTTCTTTCTCTCTCTCTCTCTCTCTCTCTCTCTCTCTCTCTCTCTCTCTCTGTTATAACCAATTAACCCATAAACGTTTCTATAATCCTACCAACGGTAGAAAACTCTACATAGGCGTAGAAGTGCGTGTGTATGTGTGTGGGTAGCAGCTCCCCACCCCCGCCCAATAATTTTGAAATGCATGGCGCCAATCCCCTTATTGCCCTCCCCCCCACCCCCACCCCCACAAATACAGGCCCAAGGCTTGCATTTCCCTCCCCCCCAATATTGAGAACCTTCCTACACCAATGTTCCAATCACAAATCCTTATGAAAAGCGCTCCACCTCCACAGTGTTCAAAGTGATTTGCATATATGAGCCGCGACACGACAAAAGCAACAATGTGGTTGTGCGCCCAGCGCAGACTCAGATCAGCCTGGGCATCTGCCCAGTCCGATCAGACTCTTCGCTTAGCGCTTAAAGGGTAGCTAAGAGTCTAAGCTACCTCCATGCGGACAGCGAAGACTCTGATCAGACTGGGTGGATGCCCAGGCTGATCTGAGTCTGCGCTGGGCACACAACCACATTGTTGCTTTTGTCGTGTCGCGGCTCATATTGAGTCATCCGAGGGGCATTTCAGAAATAGTGTAAATGACTCTGCCATTCCTAGGAATATTGACCGATTTTAAAGTTTATGTCTGAAAGTTTAGGTTAACATATCACCCAATGGTCTTCACTAAAATAATTTTGGTCACTGGCATTTTCTTCAAAGTATGCCTTGACAATTGCTGTTAGAGTAAGAACACTGGGTATAAACGGACAAATTATTTATGTGAAGACAACTTCATATTTTTTTGACTCTGGATACAAGCAGCTCTGGATTGATAGTAATGATATATTATCTGTTATGTTGAAAATATTCCAGTATGAAAATTATTGTATCAGCTTTGCTAAAACATAGGATTTATTTGCAAGATAGGCTATTCATGGAACAATGTGCATTTCTGATTACGTCACTTCCTGTGCTAGAGTAAAATGTATAGTAAGCTGTTTAAACTTCAGTTTTGAGATCATTTTAAGTGAAAGTGAATGTTTGATGACAGATATGAAACAAAAAATAAATAAACTATAATTCGTCATGCTTGTTTTCGGTTATAAACAATCTTTTACGGCACCTTATGCTCTTTTGTCAGTGGCCTACCTGCTTTTTTACGACAAGTTTCCCCACCCATCCACATATTTCAATGTCAGTTTGTCATATAAAATAAAAAGTCTTTCGAGTCTTGATGTATGAATTTTGCTTTCAATATGTCCTTCTCATTTTTGAAATTACACAAAGTAAAATATTGAGCCGCGACGCGAGAAAAACAACAATGTGGTTGTGCGCCCAGCGCAGACTCAGATCAGCCTGGGCATCCGCCCAGTCTGATCAGAGTCTTCGCTGTCCGCATGAAGGTAGCTTAGACCCTAAGCTACCCTTTGATCACTTAACGATGAGTCTGGTCAAACAAGTTGGATGCCCGGGCTGAATTGAGTCTTCGCTGGTCGCACAACCACATTGTTGGTTTTCTTGTGTCGCGGCTCATTTAGCTTGTGTCTTTTTATAAGAAAATAATTTCATTTAAATGTTTTGTATTTTACATGAATTGTTACGACTTTGCAACTTCCGGCATTGGGTTTGCACTCGTCTCATCCAGTTTCATCAGTGGTTTGATAACAATGGTAACAAAATATAGTGACCTTATCATTTCATAAAATGTATGTCATTTGTTGAAACTGGATGTGAATAAGTAAAAAATCACTATTTATCGATATAATGCACTTTTAATGACTTTGCATTTGTAACCACATAGCAGAGAAACAAATCTCAGTTATTATGTTACTTGTGTTGAATCTGGAAACGATTTCCGTATAGATTTCTTATTTTACATTTAAATGACAATATAACGTGTTTCTTTATTAACATATATCATTTTCTCATTGAGCAAATAACAATAGAACACAAGAGACTTTCAGTGAAAAAGCACAGTTTTCAGTATCCACACCCTTATGACGTATAAGCACGTGCTGTCACGCATGAGTGACTTAGAAATTCGTTTAACGCATACCATTCTAAAGCACTTGAATTTACCTTTCCAGTGATATATAACACCACTGCTAAATATCAGACAAAAGGCTACCCTGAGATAGTTTACATTATTTCTGAAATGCCCCTCGTACAACTGGCAAAAGGTTGGGGGAACACGGTTCTTCGACGAGAGATGGAATATGTTGCCAAGGGCGTAGCAGCCTACTCGCAAATATGCAGGTGCGTATTAAAATTTTGTCAAAATGACAAACGTTCAGCATGCATCTGCTTATTTGCGTCTGAAATGTTGAAAATTGGGCGAGATTTCAATACCAACTGCCAACTGACATGCCAATTGAAATATCCTAGGCATTATAGCCCTAAATTTCCTCTCAAAGAGTATAAAACCTGACTGTGCGTATCATGTAAATGCCTCTAGCTGCGCCCCTGTTGTTGTTGTTCCAGTTCGCGTAACGAAGGTCTCCAAACATCATTCAAGCTGTAACGGGTTTAGGTATATAAACACTTCTACAGCCTTTGGCCAAACTCAAAGCTGGATCACTTCACGCCTGCTTATCTCCTGAAGCACAACGCCGTATTGTGAATAGAAAAATACTGAGGGGATGTCCGTTTGCTCTGAAGAAGACTAGAAATTGGGATGAAACGTAAGTGACTAAGTCTTTTTAACCGGGATTTATTCTTTTCCTGTGTAAAATCTAAAGAATCGGGGAATGTCATGCAACCCTGTAATCATTTTGTGATAGTTGTGAATCGAATTTGCAATCCAAATTCTATGTTACAGAAATGTGTTTTGTCCCGGACCAAAGAAAGTCCATATGTTCACAAAATATTGTCGTTTACAGGTAAATTACATGTGGCTGAAAGCGAAAATTGTCCATGTGGACTACCGTGAATTCATACAAAAACTATCGCCATAATGTTTGTGTGGTACGAGTACGAGTACCAAACAACTATGGACGCTTGCAATGGACCAACAATCGAACCAATATGTCTCAATCCTTTCAACCACAACCCATCCATGTAAGCACAACCGATCCTCTCAGTCAAAAAAAAAATCAGCGAAATGATTATTTTCTTGGCTAACGAAAAGTAACGGAATATAGTTGGCTCGTAAAAACATTAACCTTACAGACATTTTAATTTATGGTGATGGATGGAATCATTAAAACTCGACAACTTCTGGAATGAGTGTGTCCAATTTGTTCGCATGCTGTAAAAACGGTGAAATAACGACTAGACCCTTGCCCCGGGACAAAACGGATTCTACCGTGAAACACAGAATCTGGTTTCAAATTCGATTTACAGCTATCGGAAAATGAATAGAGGGGTCATGACATTCCCCGATTCTTTAGATTTTACGCAGGAAAAGAATAAATCCCGGTTACACAGATTCACTCACCTTCGTTTCATCCTTATTTCTACTCCCCTTCAGCGCAACCGGACATCCCCTCATTTTTTGTCGAGCCCGCTTGCGGTGAGCGAGACATAGTTGTTACAATGTCAGTTCGGTGTATGTCCGTGCGTGCGTGCGTAAGTCCGTGCGTGCGTGCGTCCGTCCGGATTTGTCCGGGCCATAACTTCTACATTAAATTTACTGGATGGATTTCAAAATAATTTGGCACAGTTGTTCTCCTTGATGAGTAGAAGTGCCATTTGAAACATTTGTTCATGTAGGTCCAAGGTCAAGGTCACACTTGAATGTCAAATGATAAAATAGCCATAGATTGAGCTTGTCAGGGCCATAACTTCTACATTTATGAATGGATTTCAAAGTAATTTGGCATATTGTTCTCCTTGATGAGTAGAAGTGCCATTTAAAACATTTGTTCATGTAGGTCCAAGGTCAAGGTCGCAATTGAAGGTCAAAGGATAAAATGGCCATAAATTGAGCTTGTCCGAACCATAGCTTCAACATTTACGGATGGATTTCAAAATACTTTGGCACAGTTGTTCTCCTTGATGAGTAGAAGTGCTATTTGAAACATTTGTTCAGGTAGGTCCAGGGTCAAGGTCACACTTGAAGGTCAGATGATAAAATGGCCATAAATTGAGCTTGTCCGAACCATTTCTTCTACATTTATGGATGGATTTCAAAATAATTTGGCACAATTGTTCACCTTGATGTTTAAAAGTGCTATTTGGAAAATTTATATAGGTAGATTCAAGGTCAAGGTCACACTCGAAGGTCAAATGATAAAATGGCCTTAATTTGAGCTTGTCTGAGCCATAACTTCAACATTTACGAATGGATTTCAAAATAATTTGGCACAATTGTTCTCTTTGATGAGTAGAAGTGCCATTTACAACATTTGTTCAAGTAGGTCCAAAGTCAAGGTCACACTTGAAGGTCAAATGATAAAATGGTCATAAATTGAGCTTGTCCGAGCCAATACTTCTACATTTATGGATGGATTTCAAAATAATTTGGCACAATTGTTCTCCTTGATGAGTAGAAGTGTCAAGTGACATACGTGTTTGGGTAGGTCCAAGGTCAAGGTCACACTTGAAGGTCAGATATTGTAATTGTCATAAATTGAGCTTATCTGGGTCATCACTTCTACTTATTTTCCTTTGTGAAAATTTGAAAAAAAGAAGAAAATGCTGGCTAAGCATGATGATGTTTGGCTTCTTTCTAGAGTGAAGCAGTTACTTAGTCTTGACATGCCACTATAAACAGCGGGCTCGACCAGTTGTCCCTGGACAATCTTCTAGTTTCTATTCACAACACGGTGTTGTCCTTCAGGAGATAATCATGCGTGTATGTTACTGTCGCAGTTGATAGCTGACATGGAACCTATGACCGATTGGACAATTTTAGAAGCATGACGTCATGTGGTAATAGGATCCAGTACGAGGGTCATCAAAGAAGTCTACAAAGGTTGTCATAACGCCTGTATTAATTAGGCCTTGTACATGTAACCAATGATACCGAAACAACATAATATCAAATATTGTATAGGCCTATATATTACAGTCACCTCTCGATGTTTCAAAGCAGAAGTTCGTCTCAAACTGCTATCTCATGTCATGGTGCATTTACTTTGAACAATAACTTACACCAAGACGATATTTATCATATGACGTCGCATCTGAGAGTTAAATAAAGCCATGCATTAAATGCAATAATCCACTAGTGGATTAAATATGCAAATCACGTCGTAACGTTATACGTTGACGTCCATAAAAACGAAATCTAATGGCGAAATCATGACGTTTTAGTGCAAATTCTGCTGATAAAATGCGATTTTAGTCTCATATGATAAATAGAATCTTGCATTCGTGCTCCTGTATTATTGAATTTATTAAACTCGTTGGGGAAAACCGATAAGATGCTCGGCAAAGCCTCGCATCTTATCTTTATCCCCAACTCGTTTAATAAATTCAATAATACATGAGCACTCATGTAAGATCCTCTATTTAATCTATGAATACCCTTTAAACGAGAGTTTTGAAGTTAACACAGGGACGACCAGAAGCCGCCGCCGCTTCCCTAACGGTGTGTTCTTATTGTTGCAAATTCCGTTGCTGGGTACCAAAAGAAAGTTCCTGGAAATCTTTGAATAGAGGAAATGAACGTTATGGTGAAAGATTGTGGACGGCTTTATTTGTGTTGATTATTGAAACTTCGTCGTTCGCAGGGCTTATTAGATGACCCTCGTACATATCATAATTCGTTCTTACAACAAACGATGCAACTGATACGTGATTAAAAACGCTTACATAATTATGTGAAAGGAAGTATAAATATTATGTTCCCTTATCACTTTCATACATGTAAACAACAGTTATTTGATCATCATGAGTGTTTTTTTTTACTGATCTGGGACCGTATTCATAAAACGACTTAAGTGGTTGCTTTGCTGTTGCTAAGGCTAAATTTCTTTGAAGGAGATTCCCTACAACTATGAAATTTGCTCTGGAGGAACAGTCTTACAAAGACTGTTCCTCCAGACCAAATTTCGTAGTTGTAGGAAATCTCCTTCATACAGTTTTAGCCCTAGCAACACCATAGCAACCACTTAAGTCGTTTTATGAATACGACCCCTGTTGCTCCATCAGCTTTTTTTAGAAGGCGAGATATGAGTTGACGGCAGTGGCGTAGACTTTCTCCTAGTCTTATGACTAAGTAATGTTTTTAATATAGTCTTTAAACTTGGATCAAACTTACATTCCAAATTGGGTATCTGATGCGTTAACAGCAAATGACCTGGATCTATTCTAATGGTTCTCCAACGTAGTCATATTTGTTAAGTTTCGAGAATTTAATGGTGTTTTTGTCTTAGAAGTGTTTTTCGAAAACTGTATTGACAAGAGTCGAGAAACTGGAAGCATGTGTACAGTCAATGCTTGACATAGACAAACCGTGTCAGAGCTGGTTGCGTTTTGCTTTTCAGTGCATACAATAAAGGTACATGCTTGCATCTGAAAGAGGGGAGCTGAAGGGAACCATCAGTATTTCACTTTGACTTTTATATGAACATGTGCTGGGGGTGTAAAATAACTTATCATATTACGTCGCTGTTATTCAGTGAATAGCGTCGTGTCATAAAAATCGTATGACAACACGTGTATAATATAAATAAAACTTTGGCGCGTACACCTAACGTCATTTACAACGTCCGAGTCAACAATGCGTTTTCTTATCGAAATAATGCTCATTTTGAAGGCAAAAAAAAAAAAAATCCCACGTTTAAAGGATCAAACGATAAACAGAATCTTACACTCGTTGTCATTTCATATTAAATCTATGAAACTCGCCGAAGGCTCGTTTCATAAATTTTATATGAAATTACCACTCATGTAAGATCCTCTGTCTATGCTGATATTCTCAAAACGAATGTATTTTATCTGAAATCCACGATGTGCCAGACAGCACGTAAATGATCAGGACCCAGGACTACAATAATTCCTTAAAGTTAGGGCGCGTTTACACGAGCAAAGTTTCTATGTCACAGAAACTTTAACAAAGAAAGTATGACAAACATTTTGCGTTTACACGGAGCAAATTATTTGTTAAAGAAAATGTGCCATAGAATCTTTGTCACATAAACTTTGGCAATGAAATATTTGCTGCAGTGTTCACACGACCAAATATTATTCGTCAAAGTTAACTGCAGCGATGAAACAAAATCTTTGTCACATTTTCTACGCTTGTAGCAATGTTCTTTGTTACATAATCTTTAGCAAAGTTCTCCGTTTACACGGACAAATTTAATTTATCGAAGTAACTTTACCATATATATTTGTCAAAGAAACATTGTCAAGTTTTTGGCATTTACACCAAGCAAATTTTTCTGTGACAAACCTACTTTGTCATAGAAACTTTGGTCGTGTAAACGCGCCCTAAAGGTCGCCTTACTTTAAGTGAGAAACGTGGTGTCGTAAAAACTAGTGTTTGAAACGTATTTGTCCGAACAGTTTTGTTTTGTGTTAAATCGATTGAGTAATTCCCAAGTGAGTATAATTTGTATACAAGTATTAAACACGACGGGTTTACATGGTTAAAACTCCATAATATATTTTGTATACAAGTATAAAACACGACCGTGAAATAGCACACCCTAAAGATTAGATTAAACTTATTTTATTGCAAAAAGACAAAGGGATTGGACACAAGTTATACACAACATTATATAGTCCTCTCCCTAAATGTGACAAGTAATCTACAAATGGTACTCTAAAGACTAAAGTGGTACTATAGTTTGTATACAAGTATAAAACACGACCTAAAAATATCACATCTTAAAGACTGAAGTGATAATATGTTTTCTATACAAGTATAAAACACAGCCTTGAATTTCATACCTTAGAGACTAAAGTGGTACTATATTTTGTATACAAGTATAAAACACGTCCTTGAAATCACACACCTTAAACACTGAAGGAGGATTTACTTCCACACTGACATTCTCTTGCGGAAGACGGATAGAGAGAACATCTATCATCTCCAACAATGACTACGGTGGCGGATATTGGAAATTTTCCGCATTCGGAAGCTGTAAAATAATGAAAAAAAAAATAACGACAGTCGATGCACAAAATTGAAAAAAGGACCAAACTGTGTTTATTGTACATCTTCAAAAATTATGCCAAATAACGCAGAATTTAAATGTGCATATAACCCCATAAGGGCCTTCAAATAATTCTCTCATACAATCATACGTACAATCATTGTTTGAACACAGAAAAGATAATATCAACACTGGCATTTCCATAGAAACAAATAGGAGCTATGGTAGTGTTTTTCATGTCTAAAAAGGGTCCAATTTATTAGAAAAAGAAAATGTTGAAAAAAATGTTCTTGAAAAAGCTGAAGAATGTTTCTTTTAAAAGCTATTAGGGCCTTTACTATAAAACAAAAATTGTGTTTGATCGGTTAATGTATGTAAGCTCCCCATTTGGTGCCAATGCAAAATAAATTTTCGGTTATTCGGGTAGTCAAAAATCCATTTTTGTATATGCGTTGTGCAATTGGGGCAATGGCATGTAACAAGCCAACATTCTCTGACGCTGTGGCCCTAAAAAGAGTTATCCAGAAAGATGCCTATGGTTGCGTGCGTTCCCGGAAGAATCTTCTTATAGTCGCGGCACTTTGACGACAGCGGACAAATGCTCGGCGCCCCGTTATTACGGATATGGATCCGTTCGGTTGACATGCGGGAAGAACGTCGAAACGAGCATTGAAATACAACAACAACAACAGTGTGATTCTGTCTCTTGATCACATAGTGTCAACAGCTCCAGTGAACGAACGAAATTATTAAAAATGTTACAGGAGCCTGAAGATGAAATTCATATATAAGCGTTTCATTTACCGTCAGATCCTGTACCATATTCTATAATTTGTACTGTTTTGTAACCATGTAGTTTGTGCTAAATAAAAAAATGTTTAAAACCACAACTGGTTATTCTGGTCCACTGATTGGTTAAATAGAAGATCTTACATGAGTGCTCATGCATTATTGAATTTATTAAACTCGTTGGGGAAAAAATAAGATGCGAGGCTGTGCCGAGCATCATATAGGTTTTCCCCCGACGAGTTTATTAAATTTAATAATACAGCAGCACGAATGCAAGATTCTATTTATCAGATGACATTAAAATCGTATTTTATTAGTAAACTTTGCACTAAAACGTCACGATTTATCCATTAGAAAACGCGACGTTTTTATGGACGTCAACGTATAACGTTACGACGTAATTTGCATATTTAATCCACTGGTGGATTGTCGTTTTTAATGCATGGCTTTCTTACACTCTCAGATGCAACGTCATATGATAAATGAATTTTCACACATTTACCTGTACAGGTAGCATATGCTACTGCTAAAAACCAGACAACCCGCCACCCTCCCCCCCCCCCCCCCCACCCCCCTCCTCCCACTCCCCTGTCTCTCCCGACAGGGAAGTCCTGTCTTTAAGCTTAAATACAGGGATGGTTCTATATAAGGAGGATTAACTTCCACAGTGTCATGGACAGACAATCGGCGTCAGGTTTGTGCAACTACGGCTACGTACCGCTGAGAGCCTTTGGGAACGTCGTTACGAGAAGTGAAGCAACAAAAACAACAGTGTCATACTGTCTCTTGATCCCATAGTGTCAACACATCCAGTCAGCCAATTTAATCATCATAACTGTTGATTCTGGTTCACTAGTTTCACACTTTTACCTGTATAGATAACATTGCTAAGTGCTGGGAACCATATTCCTCGACAGACAAGTCCTGTCTTTAAGGTGGCCTGAACTTGAGGAACTATTGTTATTCTGGGCCCGGGGCTCAAGTTCACAATCACTCCTTAAACGCAAGGAAGACCATAAATTTAAGTACGAAAATTTCATGTGTTAATTAAAGCTTATAAAACAGAATTCATTCCATTTTGCTTTTTTTTTTAATAAAAGTCAATGAACAGTGTAAGCACGATCACACGAACAATTTAATTCTCATTATCATTTAAATATAGGTTTCTGCTCCCTTAAAACTAAGATTGTCCTTAAATTTAAGAATACTTGTGAACCTGGGCCTTGGACTTTGTTTATTTTTATACAGAAAAGGGTGACTAAATGCCAATACAATCGTATGTTTCTTTAGGAAATACATCAGCTCTAGCTGTGAATTAACTGATCGGAGGTCCGCTGTTGTTATGAATATGGTGCTTAATTGGTGTAAATATTTTCTTTTACCATGATTTGGCAGTTTTTAGATGTTTACTTGGTTTGAAATAAACAAGTTGTTTACATTGTACTTTAGAACATTCTGGAAAATTAGGGAATCTTTAGAATGTTCTTGAAACAGAAATAATTGTCTGGAAAGTTCTGGAATTTGCTCCCCATTGTCAAAAGAATGTTGTGGAAGCTTCAGGAAATTTAGGGAACTTTCATGATATTTCAAGAATGTTCTAGAATGTCTAATTTTAGTAATGTAGAAAGTAATAGAAATTTCTGTTGTAAACATTAAGAATCTTCTGGTATAAAATTATGTCAGAATTGAGAACTGTCTAGTAAAATCTTCCTCTTTTTAATTCCTGAATGTTCCTAGATAATATACAAGAGGGCCAAAAGGCCCTGAATCGCTCACCTGAGCAAAAAGGTTAAAGGCCAAAGTAGGGTCACCATTTGAACAAACCTGATAGTTTGCAAATTTCCAAATGGTTCTGAAGAAGAAGTTTTTTGAATATTTTTCTATGTATTGCTATGGTTCAAACCCTGGACCCCCTAGGGTCAGGCAATTTTGGACCTTAGGGCCAACATTTGAATAATTTTGAATAATTTTGGTAAAAGACCACTAGACAATACATACTAAATTTCAAGCGTCTGAGCCAAGTGGTTGTGAAGAAGAAAATTTTTGAATATTTTTCTACGAATTTCTATGGTTCAAACCCAGGACCCCCTGGGGCAGGGCCATTTTTGACCCTGGCGCCAACATTTAAACAACATTGGTAAAGGACCACTAGGCAATGCATCATACCAGATTTCAAACATCTGCACTAAGGGGTTCTGGAGAAGAAGAATTTTAAGTATATTTTAATTTAGAACCCAAGACTCCCCGCCCCAGGGCCAACATTCATACAAACTTTGTAGGAGTCCACCAGGCAATGCATCATACCAAAGTTCAAGCATTTGAGCCCAGTGGTTCTGAAGAAGAAGATTTTTGAATATTTTTCTAAGTATTTCTATGGTTCAAACTCAGGACTCCCTGCCGCTGGTGCATTTTGGTCCCTGAGGCCATCATTTGAACAAACTTGATAAAGGACAACAAGGTAATGCCACATACTAAATTTCAAGCATCTGAGCCAAGTGGTTATGAAGATGAAAATTTTTGAATAGTTTTCTATGTATTTGTGTGGTTCAAACCCAGGACTCCCTGGGGCAGGGCCATTTTAGACCCTGGGGCCAGCATATTAACAAACTTGGTAAAGGACCACTAGGCAATGCTACATACCAAATTTCAAGCATCTGATCCGAGCAGTTCTGAAGTAGAAGATTTTTTAATAGTTTTCCATGTATTTCTATTGTTCAAACCTGGGACTCCCTGCCCCGGGGCCATTTTGGACCCTGGGGCTACCATTTGAACAAACTTGGTAAAGGACTATTAGGCAATTCTACATACTAAATTTCAAGCATCTAAGCATTGGGGTTCCGAAGAAGAAGATTTATGAATAGTTTTCTATGTATTTCTATGGTTCAAACCCAGGACCCCCTGGGGCGGAGCCATTTCGGATCCTGGGGCCACCATTTGAACAAACTTGGTAAAGGATCACTAGGCAATGCTACATATAAAATTTCAAGCATCCGAACCAAGCAGTTCTGAAGGAGAAGATTTTTTAATATGTTTCTATGTATTTCTATGGCTCAAACCTGGAACTCCCTGCCCCGGAGCCATTTTGGCCCCTGGGGCCACCATTTGAACAAACTTTGTAGAGGACTACTAGGCAATGCTACAAACCAAATTTGAAGCATCTGAGCCAAGAAGTTCTGGAGAAGAAAACTTTTAAGTATATTTTTTTTCGAACACAAGACCCCTGCCCCGGGGCCATTTTGTACCCTGGGGCCACCGTTTGAAAAAACTTGGTAGAGGTCCACTAGACAATGCTTACAATGGACACTGGGTGATCACAATAGCTCACCCTAAAAGCCTATGGCTTAGGTGAGCTAATAAAGAGCACAAATTTTCATTTAGTCATCTTTGTAAGCTTTCGCCAGGCAATAGTTAAATAGGTTCATACTGAAATTTAAATATATTGGATTACTTTGTGATTTATTATTCAACTTGGAAATATTCTGACTTTGTCTTCTGGGATCAGAAACTGTTAAAGGACTTGAGGGACATTTAGGCTAAATAAGGTATTGTAAATAACATTTTTCTTGATTGATTAACGACTGTTTTAATTTTGATGTACATGTAAATGAATTTTGTTAAATTTAAAACAGTTTGTTACTGGTTTACTTCCGTCTTTCTTGGTACCACTGCCAGGTCGTAATAGTTGTAAAGATCATATCACGAGGGCGCATCTCATAATGCAAGACCCGCCTTCTTAGGGTTGGCTTTCAGTAGTATAATGAAAATTTGCTAGCCTCTGATTGGTTTTATTATCAAAGTTAAATAGTTTTCTGATTGTAATGCCTATTTATTATTATAAAAAATGGAGTTTATTTACAAAACTGTTTTGCTGCATTTTTGTTGTGCTTGGTTGTGAAAATTGAAAGTACAGTAAGTCCAAAATACGCCACACAACCCCCAACTTTTTAGCTGTTGCTGGTAGGTAAAGATGTCTATTCAATGCCATGCCTCAGATTGGAAAGTTTAGACTAGCAGAAAATTGGCAGTACAATGACTTTGTCCTATTTTGCACGTAACGTCTTACTGGCGCATGGTTTGTGACTTAACGTCAATGAAATTTGACATCAAGTTTACAAAAATGACAGAGCCTTCAATCTAAATTATCCTTATCATACACTTAGTCAAAAAAGTAACGACACCAACTTTTGGCTACATTTTCAAAGAAACCAGTGCATATTGGAGTTACTTGAGGCCCATGTGTGTTTCGAGAGATGCCAATGAACAAAAAGCTTTGACAATCGCCAGCCGATACTTTTTCACAGAAGAGTTATCTGGAAATTTTCGATAAGTGCTAATTGGAATGCATCTCATCAGTGCGCACGCGCAGAATTAAATTTTATATCGCGCAGAAAAGTTCATTAAGCTTTGTATCGCGCAGAAAAGTTCATTAAGCTGGAATCTCGAAAACACTTAAAGTGTCCAATATCTTCTACTCAGGCTTTATAAGCGAAGTTTGAAGCCGGGCGGGGTAGTGCAATCGGTAGGGCACCTGACTCGTAAGTCAGAGGTCCTGGGTTCGAATCCCGGTCTGGCCACATACTTTCGTTTCTCCCTCCGCTGATTCAAGAAGGGCAGTTGTCAGTTACTGGCGAAAGTATGTGTTAACCGCTTAGAAGGTCTAAGCCTGCCCAGGAATAGTGTGGTTAGGTTAACTGACCGTCCCGACATGACCTTAGTTGTTTACCGTGGACGTTAAGCATCAAATCAACCAACCAACCAACCAACGAAGTTTGAATTCTTCAAATCTTCAGAATATCTCCCTTTGAATTCAAACTATAGAGATTTTATAAACCTCATCATTACTGTACGTGTTCGTCTTTTTTCAAAATTTCTTCATAAACATATTTGTTATATCATTGTTTACGTTACTTAATGACAAAATTGGAAAAATCGTTACGCGCCCACTAGTCGTAACGTTTCCGATTTCCTATCGAAATCCCTTCAGATGTCTCATTTAAAACAGTTTTTGAAGGAATCATGGTACCCCGAGTCGTGGTTCGAATTCTCGCATCAGAAAGAGTTAAATTTTAATTTCTTTGACATGCAGCCTTGTCTAGGGCCTGGTCTAGTTTATAAAGACCAGATTCAGAGAAATCATTATTCACAAACTAACTTTAAATGGGTTTGAACTTGAGCAATTTGAAAAACGTTCCTCTGCAAAATGAAAAATTACCCCTTACATATTCAAACGATGCTGGTAGCATGTGTAGTCTAAAGAAACCAAGGCGAGTCACTCCTTTAAATAGGCAAATGGATACTCTCTTGAAATGAGTAAAAACTAAACTTTCATAACTTCTGCAGTCGCCATGGCCACATGAGATAGTTCATGTACAGAAAAATTTATGACTCATTTAAGGAATAAATGTTATTTTTTAAACGTTTACTGAAGTATAAACTACATCGGGTCACGAGCAAAGTAAGTGAACCCCGAAGGGGTTTACGTAAACTTTGCTCGTGACCCGATGTAGTTTATACTTCAGTAAACGTTTAAAAAATAACGTTTATTCCTTATATTTATATTATTAAACAATGTTTTTAATCAATAAAAAGATAAAAAAAAGTACGAAATACATATATAAAAATCGTTTTAAAAACAATACCGGCTGAATTTTACAATAGTTTGGAACAGCCGCATTGACACTGCCTACCAGTAAATTCCACCTCCAGCTGTATATTTCACGTGGAAGTAGGCGTAGCGAGCTGTCAGTCAATGTTTACTAGCCATTCAAGTACACAGCATATTGTAGATTTCACGTGCTACTTAGTGAGATGAGCTGTCACTCTAAAGCGCGTGACACAATGTAATTATTGACTTGTAAACGATATTGACTCCCGCATCACTTATTGGGTTTACAGAGAGTTTTGCAATGATAATGTAAATATTTAATAATACACAATTGTTGACTTTGTTTCCGTGACCATGAAGTGTTAATTAGTAGAACAAAATATATTGACATCCGCTTTGAGCAGTCAATAGGCAAACTCTTCATGTACCCCTCAACAAAAGTCAAAAATTACATAATGGTAAACACGCTCATATAACTATCTTTTATCTGACTGTCACCTAAAACGTAAATGTTTCTTATTACAAGATATTAATTGTGTTTACTTTATATCAAATTGCATATGATATCAAATTACTCGGTTTGGGGTTTTAAGTTTTTCCCAAACTAGGATCATTTCATAAAGGACCGTTCATAATGAAAAAAGAAGATTCTCATGTTGTTTCGTTTTCAGGTAAATCTTTATACCATGGGACGTACATGACCATGTTCCTGTGTGTGAATTATATAATTAATTATGTAATATGTTAACCTCTGATTTTTACATAAAGGTCTGTCATCTTTAATTCTAACATTGTGACTTTCTTCCGATTTCACTGTCTTTTCAAACAGTATTGCACCAATATTAGGACGCAATATGGGAGGGTGGTGAAGAAAGGCTGTGGGCAGAGGAACCCTGTTTGCATCTGAAAGGATTTCTAAATCGAGCGGGAATAGAACCCGAAACCCTAGGTCTGCAGGCCAGCGCTTAAGCAACTGAGCTTCTTCTTGTTACATGCGGTGCGCAATGCAACCGAAACTCCGCCAGAGAAAACGTGCCTTATGCCATGTGCGAAGAGAAACTGCCAGATTAGCCTGACCATCTGATCGGAGTTGTCCCCAATTTAGCACCCCACACCCAACCCGCAATCCCCTCCTCCATCGCAAGTCCAAGTTTACAAGTTTATTTGGAGCATCTCTGGTTTACATGTAAACAGCAAGATAATCAACAATAACATTCATACAATAATGGTTATGGCGTTGGCATCAAAACAGCCAGTTGTATGGTAAAAGAGAGCAGGTGAATCTGAGCAGACTCTGTGCCGTGCGCCTTTTTCGGTGACCTTATTTGTAGATTCTAACATTTTTATTTAGTTATTCATATAGATAGGAGACTCATATCTGACGTCGTTAATGCAAGTATGCATGTGTTTGAAATTAATCATTTTACTAATGCCCCATTCACATGCGCAGATTTGCAAACGTAAGTATTTTTGCATATATATGCCAATTTTACTCACGTAAGTAAATTCGTCATGTGAACGCAAATACATAGTAACCGATTTGCTTATATGTAAAATTTGCTGCAGGTCTGACTAGGTGCAAAAGTATATTTGCGTATAAGCAAGTTTACTCCTGGAGTATTTCTCGTCATATGAACGTAGAGTAAATATGAGCCGCGACACGAGAAAACCAACAGTCTGGTTGTGCGCCCAGCGCAGACTCAGATCAGCCTGGGCATTCGCCCAGTCTGATCAGAGTCTTTGCTGTCCGCTTGGAGGTAGCTTAGACCCTTAGCTACCCATTAAGCGCTTAGCGAAGAGTCTGATCAGACTGGGTGGATGCCCATGTTGATCGGAGTCTGCGCTGGGCGCACAACCAAATTGTTGGTTTTCTCACGTAGCGGCTCATATATTTATGGGTATTTTATTGCCCTACCATAGCATGGGCGGTAGAGGAATTCAGCATCCTATGACCATAATGACTAGGTAATCTTCCCAACTACCCAATCCTCCAACCTCCTGAGCCCGAAACAAAAGCAGGTTATTGTGACCTATTTCTGTGGTTTACTTCCATTTTGCCTACTCCCGTTTCGCCTATGATTTGCCCCATTTCGCCTATTCCCATTTCGCCTACTCCCATTTCTCCATTCTAAATAAATCACTTTTCCGGTCTCGCCTACTCAATTTCTTCTTTAAACTAATACTGTTTTTTTTTGTTGTTGTTGTTTTTTTTACTTTATTTATTTACACTACTACAACAGATTTTAAAACATGCTACATCAAATATTTCATCAAGAATGAAACCAAAGAATCATAAAATTAACGTCTCTTTGTGCCGTTTTTTTTTTTTTTTTTTTACTTACCAAAAGATTGGTTTAAACAGTATTTTATTCTTCATTAAATACATACATATACTTAATATTCAAATCAGTAGAATATAGGATCTGACGTTAAGCGTGTTGCTTATATTAAAGTCATCTCCTTACCAAAAGATTTTGAACAGAAGCCAGTGACTTGGTTAGATTTTTGTGACCTTTACCTCATGGTCGAGGTTAACAAGCCAGCATAGCAGATTTAGTATTGAAAAATGACATTGTGGGAAATATGCTGATATGTCTGTGTGTAGAAGGTGGTAGTTTGAGTGGTTTGGGGAGGGGTCGTGGATCGGGAAGCGAGATATGTTTTTTTTTCCCAAAAACATCTGTAGTAGTTATAAGGCTTATGTATATAGTATGTCTTGGACAACTGGGTGGCTTTCATTAGTTTTTTCTAGCCTTTCATGAATATAGTTGAGGTAGATTTTTATTAGATTCCAGTGGGCTATAAAGCCCATGAGGTACAATTTATCATGCATATACTGCGAAATTCACCTGATAACAGGGGTATGATAACATGATGTGATATCATGTCACTGCAGAACTGCGCTTGCGCGAATGTTATCAGGCGATGCCTACAGAAGCGATCTCAGAAGACGATTGGCTACATACTGACGTTGGCCGTGATAACAACGTTCGATTGGTCAAATGACGTCACCGACTTACGTCATAACGCATTCGCGACGTCAAAAAGTGCAAACAAGACTGCATTTACTTTTCGTTTGTTTGACGCTCTTTACAACTGAAAATATTGTAATGATGCATGACAAATAGAAAACCATGTGAGTGTCTTTTGATATCAAATTTATCAAGCTCGACCAGAAACACGTCGGACTGGCTCGGCAAGCCTCGCCATTCCTACGCTGTTTCTGGTCTCGCCTGATAAACTTGATATCAAAAGACACTAACATGGTATTCTCTATATACATACATACATGTAATGGCAACAAAGACATGTATATTGATAAAATATTGATTTCTGAATTATATTATTATAATACTGTTCTGATGACCTGATCCGAGAAATACCCTTTGAAAACATTGTGAACTAGAAAATGTGTTTGTAAAACACTGTGCCCCCAACCATATGCCTGACCCTAAAAGGGACAGGTCACTGAAGGGAAAGGTCTGTATTAAATAAATGCCTGTGTACGAAAAAGACAATTCAACGAAAAAATTAAGCAAGATACCAAAAAATTAATCAGGTCATCTTCACCTTGATTTAAAGCTGTATGCCAGATATGAAGATCATAGCTTAAGGGGTTCTTTAGATTTTTTGTTTACAAAGTCGTTCCTATATAAAATGCCTATGTACAAAAAGGGCAATAACTCAACCGAAAATCTACAAATTATGCTCAAAAGTTAATCAGTTAATCTACACATTAGCTTGTAACTGGCTGTCAAATATAAAGATCATAGCTTAAAGGGCTCTTCAGATGATTTGCTCGCAAGCTTATTGCTATACAAAATGCTTATGTCCAAAAAAGGGGAATGACTAAATCGAAAATTTACAACATGTGCACAGAAGTTAATTGGTCCATGTACACCATGGTCCGTAACTGTATGCCAAATATAAACATGCTAGCTTATGCAGTTCTTCAGATATTTTGTTCACAAGGTTATGCCCATGTCTGAAAAGGTGAATAACTCAACCAAGAATTGACGATATATGGCATAAAATACATAAATCACAAACTGCATACAATATTGCTCTAGCATGAGGTATAGCGGTGACAATATGATAGACCAAGAAGGAAAAAAACCACAAAAATATCAACATGAGTTCGCTTTGTTTTGTACTGAACTTGTGTATAAAATTTCATGCTCCTATCTCTTACTGTTCTCGACCATATGGCACATGCCATATGTAAGGGTAATTTTGTACCATAGGCCTCAATGCACTTAGCCGAAAAAGGGCATAACTCGGTAAAGAAAATCATTCATATTTTTCAAAAGTTAGTCATGTCATCTACACTGTGGGCAATGTCTTCTTGCAAAAATCATGATCCTAGCATCAGGGTCTCTTGAGATATTTTGTTCACAAGTTCCCATATGTCGAAAAAAGGGAGCATAACATATCTTTCTAATGATAAGAGCCAAAACGAAGTCTGCAAAATGCCTCTGTGTTTACAACTACTGATATATATTCTATCCCTACCCCCCTTAAGTTTTAATTGAGAATGGGGGTACCCTTTCGATTTAGTCAGAAATTCAGTAATAAACTGCGGAAAATAATAAGAACTAAATGAAAAAAGCAGGAAAATATTCCCTGCAATATCAGCACTTTAACGTCTTAAATATTTCCATAAATATTTCCATAAGTTTAGAAAAAAACAAGCTCTTAAGATGCCGAACTCTAATGCAAATCAAATTTTTGCCTTCACCATTGTCAGCCTTGTAGAGGGTGTGTCCATGGCAATTGAGATTTTCTCGTCATGTTCAAATAAAAAAAAAGGATTTATTATGTAGCACATCTTTGGTAATTCTTCCTAAATCACACAAAGTTTTCGAAAATCATAACATAATTAAGCTTTCAGTGAAAATTTGAATAGTGTCAACGAACTTTCTTAACACCCTGTAAATAGCAAATTACTGATAAGTACAGTTGTTCAGTTTAGCCGAGTATGAAATTTTCTCTGCTTATGAATATGAAAATATTAACATGTCATATTTATCAGCAGAGTATGAATATTTCAAATTGAACTGAGTTGAGTATGAAAAAGGTTTTAAAAATTAGTATTTATACGAACATCAAATTCAGCTTCCCTTCCGCACTGTCTGATCTGATCAGCACATGTGTTGTATTTGTTCTTTAGACAGCGTAGTACTTGCGGTTGCTATAGACAGAAATTGTCCTGTATGTCAGCTAATGGGTAACAAACAAAAAACATTTGCAAGAGTTTACAGTAGCTATGTACCTTGTTGCAGATTTGTTGTTGTTTTATTATTTTACGTCCACGGTAAGCAGCTAAGGTCATGTCGGAGCGGCTTGTTACCCTAACCACACTTTTTCGGGACAAACTTAGACCTCCTAAGCGGTTGACCAGTACTAAGTCCACATACTTTCGTCAGTAACAGACAACTACCCTTCTTGAATCAGCAAAAGGAGAAACGAAGGTATGTGGGCGGACCGGGTATCGAACCCGGGACCTCTGGCTTGTTGCAGACCTAGCCACGATGACCAGGTCGTTTGGGAACCAGAGCTCTTTTTCATTTTGTACATGCCTTTTTGTTTATACGAAATTAACAAAGGGTAATATAACACTAGCCATTCAAAGTAAAAAGATAGGCAAAAAAAAACGGATGAGGAATTAATTCATTCATGTGCCACATCCTGCCCCAAAACCAATAGGCTAAGAAGCAAACACACACACACACACACGAAAAAATTGACACATGTTCACGAAAGAAACGCAAGGTAGCCCGAATAAGCAGCTCTTTCCCCAACAGGTGGTCATTCAGCTACCCTGATAAAAAAAAAGAAAAAAAAGCATCAACACCTATGTTTCACTATTTTATTTTTTAACTTTCAAAAAAAAAAGGCAGAAAGGGTAGCAAAACAGGTGCCCAAACCGCCAAAGAACATAGACAAGTGGACATAGCACAATGTAGCATCAAGGAACCACAACAGATGTACCGCCTTGGAAGTTTTTCCCAAATGTCCTTAGATAAATCTTCCGGTTGGGTGAATCTGGTGTTTATGACCTACTAAAAATTTTCTCTTCTGAATGGTATTCTAGGTGGAGAGGGGAACATCCCCTATGCAAGTATAGACATGTACAATAAAACCATCAACAGGGAGAACGGCGACACAGAGATGATGACTTTGGTGAGTCTGCTTACCGTATACAAGATAATTTTCGCGGTGTTCCATTTTTCGCGGTATTTCGCGGTCGCATAGAAACCGCGAATACTAAAATCGCGAAATAATTTCCAGTTTCTTACAAAGTATCTTCTGTAGACACAGTGTTCATATACTTTGTTTCTGTTTGCTTCGGTAATTGCTGATAATTTTCACTTGAGCCAGTTCTTTCATTAACCTGCGGCAGCCCTGTCGCAGGTTAATGAAAGAACTGGCTCAAGTGAAAAAGAAGTTGTTTTGCTTTTCGCATGTTGCTAACCGCGAAAATTAAAAATCGCGAAAATTAATAATCATGTTTTTGACCCGTAGCCGCGAAAATTTGAACCCGCCAAAATTACCGCGTATACGGTTTTATCCCTAATGTCTGTCATAACTTAACATAACATAACTTTTAATTTCACGCACAGCACACAAGGTGAAACATGAGGATATAACATAAAGTATGTAATGGTAGTACGAGGAATTTTAAACAATTTGCGATATGCCTAATTCCTTATAATATTACAAGAATAGCCAGAGGAAAAAATGCTGATACAAATACTTAGTGCCCCAGATAAGAAGGAGTAACAGTGCTAACCTATGGAAAACTTCCCACATTCCAGACCATACGACCCATCTTTCGTCTCGCTAGCAACAACTCAGGGACAACCTTTCGCATTGCTCCACGAAAACCGCATGCTATAACCCATCATTAGAACCATCTTGTTTCTCGACGGGAGAGGGGGGGGGGCATCACATACGTCCCCGTCGAAGTCGAAAAACAAGAAAAATCATCCCGGAATTATCCTCAAAGACACCTTATCTGAAGCTTTGCGTACATATTACATAACATTAACGCATTTCGGATAGTTTATCTGCATCCCATTGAGCGATATTGAGGGGAAAAATAACTAAAAGCTTAAGACAAGCAAACATATATTCTACGACTAAATTATAGTTATGTACTTCGACATATGCTAAACAAAACAAATAAACAAACAACAAAACAAAACAAATATATATATATATATATATAAAGAGAGACTGAATCATTAAACAGTGTGAATTATAACAACTAAGCGCGTTCGTCTTTACGCCTTCATCAGAGTTCAAACACATTCACACATACATACTAAAGCAAAATCTATACAGGTACAGCATACAAACAAATGACCAAAAAATCACTAAAACGCTTTGAATGCCCAACACAATATTTGAAAACAAAACTACACAATAACAATGATTACACTATAATAACATATTTACATAAAAAACATTTGAAATGCCCTTATAGACTCAAAAGTTTGTCGGCGAGAAAATGGCGCCGCTGTCTTCAATCCTTATGTAACTGAATACAATAAAGACACCGCTACAATTGGAAGAGTAGGGCGCATTGAGCCAAAGGTTTGCAAACGAGAATATTGCCCTAATGGAGCTTTGATAAACCCACCGCTTCAATGCAAAAACCAAGTATGGCCATTATATCTAGCGGTAAAGTAAATGGATAAACTGAATTGATGTCAGAGATGATGTAAACTGCTGTACAGGTAAAGCATACAAATGGACAAATAATTACAAAAAGCACATCACTGCAAAATAACATTTGCCAAACAGAACTACATATGCTACATAACTACATGATTTTCTTTGTAATTTCCGTTTAAAATTATGTTGACAGAAAGTTATTCTAAGGTGCGGCTACATGGTGTAGGTGGTTCATTTACACTTCTATATTTACATTATCAGTGTAGAGCTCTCTGTTAACCCAGTTAAGTGATGCGGGCGTCAATGTTGTTTAAAACTCAATGATTACATTGTATCACGCGCTTCAGAGTGACAGCTCATCTCACTAACTAGCACGTGAAATCTACAACATTCCATGTACTTGAATGGCTAGTAAACATTGAGTGACAGCTCGCTACGCCTACTTGCACGCGAAATCTACAGCAGGAGGTGGAATTTACTGGTAGGCAGTGACAATGCGGCTGTTCCAAACTATTGCTAAATTCGGCCGGTAATGTTTTTTAAACAATCTTTATATATGTATTTCTTAATTTTGTTTATCTTTTTATTGATCAAAAGCATCGTTTAATAATATAAATATAAGGAATGAATGTTATTTTTTAAACGTTTACTGAAGTATAAACTACATCGGGTCACGAGCAAAGTTTACGTAAACCCCTTCGGGGTTCACTTACTTTGCTCGTGACCCGATGTAGTTTATACTTCAGTAAACGTTAAAAAAATAACATTCATTCCTTAAATATGATTAGAACGGAGAAAGATTCCAACTTGATATTCTTTTTCTTCGTCAGAACTGAAATACAGTACATTGTGATGTAACTTTTATATTATAGGAGTGTCCCGATGAACTAAGTAAGCGCTTACTGGACACAGTGACATAACTTCAGGATCAACCCTTGTATGGTCACCTTAATACTGAAAAGTTTGATATCCTCGGGCAAGACAAATATTTGATAAAACCAGGACCTTCTATAGTGTTCATCATCAATCATTTAGATCTGTAGACCTTTCAATATCTGTTGCCTAAAGTATAGGATTTCTTCTATACAGTACAGAAACCATAATTTGAGCCGCGACACGACAAAACCAACAATGTGGTTATGCGCCCAGTTCTGACTCAGATCAGCCTGGGCATCCACCCAGTCTGATCAGACCCTTCGCCAAGCACTTAAAGGGTAGCTAAGAGTCTAAGCTACCTTCATGCGGACAGTGAAGACTCTGATCAGACTGGGCGGATGCCCAGGCTGATCTGAGTCTGCGCTGGGCGCACAGCCACATTGTTGGTTTTGTCGTCACGCGGCTCATTTGCAGTTGTAGGTACAGAAATTAATTTGAATCTATTTGCCTTACATTAGCAATATCAGATTTCGTGACTAAAATCCATTTTATCGATATTAAATATTTTCTGAGTGTGATACATCTTCGCAAGCCATGGGTTCTAGGTACTAAGTCCACTTTGTTCCTTACGTACGTAAAGAATAAAGTGAACCTAGCAGCACCCTTGGCATGCAAATATGAGTGTGTTTTTACGAGTAAGTATTATTCATCATTTGCTTTATCCTTGAAGATGTATATTTTACCGCTACATAGGCATATCGGGGATTTTTATGTCCCAACGCGGGTACTCTGACGCTGATGCGGGTTACACATTTTACCTAGTTTAATGTTCATAATCTTAATGAGATCATTTAAGTATTGTTAGGTCGTTCTCTTACGCCGTTATGTGGACCAATCGTTCGATGAAGTCGGAAATCGCGACACCGGCATATGCACAAAGTGTACGTGTCCAGTACGGCCTTGGCCTTCAAGGTAACGACATGGTTCCTGCACGTGACACATTGTCTTGTCATGACAATTATTTATACCAAATAATTTTAGGATCCCATCATGCAGGACAGAGTTATGGACCGGACAGGAACATGTTTCATTATTAGCCTATTCACAAAGTTAAAGCGTGAACTGTGACCTTGACCTTTGAGATAGGGACATGTTTTTTGCACGCGACACACCAGCCTGTCATGATAATTATTGTGCCAAATAATTCTTAAATCCCATCATGTAGGCCAAAAGTTATGGGTCGGACACGATTCTGATAACACACAAACACACACACTTACACACACACACACATACACACACACGCACAAGGTAAACTCTATATGCCTTTCCGCCATTATTTGGCGGGGCCATAAAATATGAGATTGTATCTACCTACCCAAATTAATCCTTAAGTCGAACTCTTAACAGATGTCCTAATCGGGCCATCATAGGACAGCCTCATCTAAGGTCTGTGATATCATGAAAAATTGCAATTTTAAATCATTTAAATATGTTCGTAAAAGTTTTCACTCAATGTCGCCTGCACTTCCATTCTTACAATGTATCGATAACTGCAAAAGCAATCTTGCCGCTTGATTCTGTACTGACGGAGTATTTCCCTGCAACTTGCATACGAAATGTCGCAAATCGAGTCATCATAGCACGTGATTCGCCTTGCTAATACATGCTTTCGTGTCCGTTAAAACATGCTTGTAAATAGCGCGTGACGCCGATATTTATTCAATTATTATCATTATTACTGTTTAATATATATTTCATCATTATTATTATTGCAGACAGGAGAAACGCACCTGGTGAGAAACAAGTCACGGCCATTCGACTGGCTCATATGTTCGGTAACTGGATGTTTCTTGTGCCCTTGGATTGGGATGTGCGCTATGTACTACGCCATTAGGGTGAGTATATCAGCCCTGATAAACTATGTGTTTGCAAGGGCCTAGCCACGATTACAAAGTAGTTTTGGAACTATGCCTCTTTTATGTTTCGTAATATCTCTCTTTCGTTTCGTAACAGCCTTGAAAACATAGTTAACCGGATGTGTGTATAATCTGCTGGTCTGACAATTGAATGTTATCATTCGCTGTTGTCTTATGTATGTTTTGCAATGTAACAATTTATTCTATCCCATGAAAATTGTCAAGAGTCTATTGATAAATATCTTATCATAAAGAAAAAAATGATAATAATCTGTATCTTTGTGGCCAGTGATAATATACGTTTATAAATCTCCTTCTCTGAAGTTAAAATGTTAACTTTATTTTACATCGATTGCCTTGACAGCTCACGCGAACTTATTTAAATACTCTCGATGGCAACGATATTGGCACGTCTGTGGTCCAATACTGGTGGAGGAAACCGGAGTACCCTGAGAAACCACCTACCTCGGACGGGCAACCGCTACCCTCACACATGACTATGCCGGGATTTGAACCCGGGCCGCAGAGGTGGAAACCGAGTGCTCTATCCACTAAGCTATCCGGGCCCCTAAAGTATCATCTACCTCGACTTCTGCAAGGCGTTCGACAAAGTATCCCATAGAAATTTTCTGGATAAAAAGTATGGGGATACGGAATACGGGGCAAATTGCATATCTGGATCAAGAAATTTCTAAACAACATAGTTTAACATGTAATCGTTTACAAGTGGCATTCCACAGGGCAGTGTCTTGGGACCCACTTTGTTTCTAATATTTATTAACAATCAGCCAGAAGTGATCCACTCCTCAATCAAACTCTTTGCATAACGCAAAATATATCAAATGTCACCTCACAGGAACATCTTGAACCATTTCAGGAAAACATGAATTAGTTAGTCAGTTAATTAGTCTTAAACGTGGCAAATATTCTACAATACCAAAAAGTGCAAGCACCTTCATGTTGTAAGCCATGATCGGAATCAAGAATACACCATAAAATAGGTCAAGAATCTACGATTATTACAAAAGTTGACAGCGAAAAAGATCTGGGTGAAACTATACAAATCATTGAAAGGGGAAGTCTCCATAAGGGCCATTTTCTGGTTACAAATGGATTTTCACCAAACTTCACCAATCTCTACCTTGAAGTGTTCGCTTCTATAGATTGAAATACTAATCTCATTGAACGTGTTCTTTTGAGTCCAGTGCAGTGTCAAAGTGGGTGGGGTAATTCCACCCATACCTTACCATGTATCATTTTTGTCAATGATCTCTATAAGTAACAACGACTGATTTACCATTATGATTTGAAATAATACAGTTGTATATGCCAATTAATTGGGTTACATAACTTACCATTGTTTGCTTATTCAATACCAATATATGAGCTTATAAGTGGTAACATGAATTTTACTTATTTTTGCTTCTCCAACTTTACGAAAAACCACAATTTTTCATTATTTGTCCAGATATACAAAGGAAACTCTGTAATTATATTGATATGAAAGTGTGCATTGCAGAATTATGAGAAAACTATTCTAGGCATTTCAAAACCTGATTTATCTGCCATTGACTCAAGAAAATATAAGTAATAAAACTGACAATGTAAGATCGAAATTCTACACTGGAAGGTATATATTTGATGACTTTTGCTCATGTTTCTAATATTATACTGATTGTTGAGCTTTCAATTCTATATAGTGCTTGTGATATTTCACAAGAACTGTAACTGAACAGCAGAGCTCATCCTGTTATATAACAATTCATTACATCACATTCAAGATACCATTTTCCGAGGCAATCTTTTATGAATTTAAGTTACTGGTAGATCAAATGTAATTAAATACCTTTATAGTTTGGAATTTGAATGTCTCACTGAAAACTGACAGAGACAGTGTACTAGACCCTCTTGCCCAACACACACATAATAGTTTAGCTCACCTGAGCCAGCGGGCCCGGGGAGCTTATAGGAGGGGAAGGCTCCGTCTTCCATTCATTCATCTGTCAACAATTTCAAACCACTTCTTCTCTAAACGACTAGGCCAAGTGTAACCTAATTTCGTATGTAGCTTCCATGGCTCATGGGAATGAAATTTCTTTCAAAAAGTCTTGGTCACGTGAGCAACATGGCCGCCATGCCCATATATGGTAAACATCTATAAAAATCTTCTTCTCTAAAATCGATGGCCTTGAAACTTGGTATGTAACATTGGGTATGCAAGTACAACCAATATTGTTCAAATGATGACCTTGAGTTGACCTTGACCTTTTTCACGGAAAGGTCAATTTTGCTTTCTGGTGCTTTTATATGAGAAAATGCTAGAACATATGATCCCACTGGAATTGTTGAAGATTTTGGCCTAAAATTGGAATATACAGTCATCCTAATGAGTATAGGAAAATTAATGAGTACAAGAGGTCAAGGTCATTCTCTGACCTATTACCCTGGACTCTCATATTTTGACAATGTCAAAAATTTCCTCAAAAGCCAAGGGTTCAGTTGTAACCAAATTTCATGTAGAGCCTACGGGTGTTGAGGGAATGAAGTTTTGTTGAAGCAGTTCAGGTCACATGACCAGCATGGCCGCCACGCCCATCATATGGTAAAAACCTATAAAACCTTCTTCAGAACCAATTGGCCAATGGACTTGAAACTTGGTATGTAGCATCATGTATGTGAGTACTACCAAGATTGTTCAAACGATGACATTGGGTTGACCTTCACCTTTTTAGCTCGCCTGAACGAAGTTCAAGAAGAGCTATTATACTACCCCTGGCGTCGGTGTTTGCGGCGGCGGCAGCGGTGTTAGCAAAATGTTAAAGTTTATGTTAAAGATTTTAGATGATGGGAAGGCGCTGTCGGGCGAGCTATCCTGTCCCGCTGACAGGTCTTGTTTAACAGCACGGTCAAATATGGGAAAACTCTAGAACATCAGATTTAATGAAAAGTTTTGAAGGTTTTGGCCTAAAAATTGGTATGTACACATGCTTTAATGAGTACATGAAGATTTTTTAGAACAAAACAATCAAGGTCACACTTTGACCTTTGACCTAGGTCTCTCATATTTTGACAATTTCAAACATTTCCTCAAAAGCCAAAGGACCAATTGTAACAAAATTTCATATAAAGCCTCCAGGGGCTAAGGGAATAAAGATTTATTCAAACAGTCCCAGTCACATGATCATCACATTGCGTGTGTGTTGGGCAGGAGGGTTTTGTACACTGTCTCTGTCATAAGATATCAGTGCGACATTTAAATTCCAAACTATGAAGGTATTTAATTACATTTAATCTATAAGTAACTTAAATTCATAAATCAAACTTTGGGTCGGAAAATGATACCTTGAATGTGATGTAATGAAGTGGTATATAACAGGATGAGATCTGCTGTTCAGTTACAGTTCTTGTGAAATATCACAAGCACAATATCGAAATGAAAGCTCAACAATCAGATTAATATAGAAACATGAGCAAAAGTCATCAAAAATATACCTTCCAGTGTAGAATTTCGATCTTACATTGTCAATTTTATAACTTATATTTTCTTGAATCAAGGGCAGATAATTCAGGTATTGAAATGCCTAGAATAGTTTTCTCATAATTCTGCAATGCACACTATCATATCAATATAATAACAAAGTTCCCTTTATATATCTGGACAAATAATGAAAACTTGTGGTTTTTCGTAAAGTTGGAGAAGCAAAAATAAGTAAAATTCGCGTTACCACTTATAAGCTCATATATTGGTATTGAATAAGCAAACAATGGTAAGTTATGTAACCCAATTAAATGGCATATACGCCTGTATTATTTCAAATCATAATGGTAAATCAGTCATTGTTATTTATAGAGATAATTGGCAAAAATGTTACATGGTAAGGTATAGGGTGGAATTACCCCACCCACTTTGACACTGCACTGGACTCAAAATAGACTTTCGATTAGATCAGTATTTCAATATATTAAAGCCAATACTTCCAGGTAGAGATTGATGAAGTTTAGTGAAAATCCATTTGTAACTAGAAAATGGCCCTCTTGGAGATCCCACCCCCCGCCCCTTTACTATACTTAACAAAATTGATAATTAGATTAAACTAGCCAATAGAAATCTCGGACTGACTTTCAGAATTTCTACATTTCTGGACAAGGAACTTTTCTTCAATTTATACAAATCACGAGTGCGGCCACATCAAGAGTCCGACCCAGGTATGGTCGCCAGTGAATTGCAAGGGAAAATATACAACGTAGAGCTACGAATTTAGTGAAAAATATATCGCAGTCTTATGGCGAGAAATTATAGACCCTGAGTTTACCAATGAATCCTTATCGAGGCATCAACGTTGACTCAATTTTCGAATTCAGAGTATAATGATTATTCAAACTGTTTCAAGATTGAGTCTCAACATTTAATCAAGATTAATTCAAGATTAAATGTCTGCTGGGTGGGGACAGTGGTAATAGCTGAGACCAACTCAGAATACTATTAAATATGTAGGAACGGGTCCAATAAGGGAGACTTTTCCAATTTCAATTTAAATGGCACCAGTAAGCATTTCTACTTCCTTTGATGAGTTGATATAAGTTGTCTGGACCTTTTAATTTTGTTTTATTACGTCATTTGATAAAAGAAAATGTCTGAAAACGATTTTTGTTTACTTGTTTTATATTTAAAATTGTTCACAAAAATAAATTTAATTTTTCAAAAATACTAAAAAGAAAGAATTAATACATACCTATCGCACAAATCAATATTAGTCTAAGCTACTTCGGACCAATCATTCTAATTACTTATGAGTCAGATATGCAAGCTTGTACACGAGAATATTATTTTGTTGTATTGTGTTGCATAATGAAATCAGCACTTCGCTGCCGCTCCGAGGAACAGTACTAGCATAAACATGCGATGATCCGACGCCATTATTAGCATTTTTGTAAAATATATCCGCGGGCAGGATAAGCCTATACAATATATGCATCGCGGTCTGTAAAACACTCATAGATTTAAAGTAATAAAAAGACATGAGGTTGAGTTAAAATGGATTAAATTCTAACAAACTCCTTATCCACTGGGATGTAATGATAATATTTTCCATGAGGGCAATATTTAAAAAACGCCCGATTTTAATGTCTTTTCCCTTTGGGAATTTCGGAAACGTAAATCTAGGTCTCATGGTTTAAGACATAATGGAAATTATTTACGAAAAAGGCGCGCCATTAACAGAACAACTACTTCACTTAAGGATTTGTCAAAGGATTTAAAGAAAAATGGTAGACACACCAGAACTGTCGTTTTGGAGCTCTCTACCTATTTCTGTATTACGTGATCTAGATACTCTTTTTCTGTTCTATTCTATTCTATCCCATAACCTGACTAGGTCGTTGGGGCACCACATATGACTTCAAAACAATCCCTTTTCACCTTGTCCTGTCTTCAGCAGCCCTAGTTGAGTTTGCAAAATCCATCCATGTCCACTCCTTGATATTGTCTTCCCACCTGTTCTTCTGTCTACCTCTTCTTCTTTTTCTGTTCCCTGAAGAATTGTCTTTGCTAAAGCAGAAGACCTTGAGACGTGGCCAAACCACCTTAGTTTCCGTTTCTTGACCAGCGTCAGGAGTTCATCATATTCTCAAACGGCTGCTTGGAACTTCCTGCGAACCTCCCCATTGGCTATATGGTCCTTGTACGAAATGTTCAGTAACCTTCTCAGGTCCACAATTCACAGGCATACAGAAATATGGAAATGACAAGGGAGCGCATAAGTTTCACCTTTTATCCAAGAGATATGCTGTTATTTCTACAAATTGGTTTCAGCTTGGTAAGAGCTGAAGTGGCTTGTGCAATCCTTTAGAGAACCTCCTGTTTTGAGCCATCATCTGAGACAACTGCTCCAAGGTATTTGAAGCTGCTTACGGTATCCAGCTTCTGCCCTTTAACCTTGATCTCCCTCTGGATGCCATCTGCACTGTTCGTCATCCGTTTGGTCTTCTCAGCACTGATCTCCATCTTATACCTTGTGCAAGTTTGGTCGAGACTATCAACTAGAGCTTCTAGTTCCCGCTCTTCCTCAGCTAGAGCATCTATGTCATCGGCAAACCGCAGATTGGTAATGTTTCTGCCGCCTATGCTAACCTTTCCGTCATGTACTTCCAGAGCATCAGACATGATCCTTTCGAGAAAAATAATGAAGATGGTGGGTGACAGAAGACATGTTTGTCTTACTCCAACTGTTGCTGTGAGCCATTCTCCTGTGCCGCCATTTATCAGGACTGCACTTGTAGCCTTGTCGCATAGCTGCTCAATGATGTGAACTAGATTTGCACTGATATTGTACTTCCGCATGATGGTCCATAAGGCTGCATGCCATACCCTGTCAAAGACTTTTTTTTCAATCAATGAAGACATGGTACAGATTCCGCTGATGTTTGAGATACTTTTCACACAGGATTCGCAGGTTGAAGATCTGCTCTGTGGTGCTCCTTCCTGCTCGGTACCCAACCTGTTCCTCAGCAATAATCTCTTCGGCTTGTGGTTAAAGCCTGTTCAAGATGACTTTCAGCATTTGCTTGAATGACTAATGAGGCTGATGGTTCTGTAGTTCTGACAGAACTGTAGGTTGCCTTTTTAGGTTGCCTTTGGTGGTATTTCCCATCTGGATTGTGCCATGTCCATCTTCTTGATGGTTTGTGAGGGCCAAGGGTGTTTGTCAATACTAGGCTGTTACAGGTTGCAAACTCCAGAAGTCTGAGTCCTCTCTCATTTGTCTCGACATTGCAGTAGGGTCCACAAATATTTTCCCAGTCTGCCTATGCATCCTTTCCAACCTTAGCATTCCAATCCCCTTGTACAACCAGAATGTCCTTCTTGGGTGTTTGGTCTATGATTTCCTGGAGTTGCTGGTAGAAGTGTTCTACCTCATTGTCGTCATGCCCAGATGTTGGTGCATAAACCTGTATGATGGTGATGTTGAAAGGAGCTGCTCTCAGGCGAATTGAAATCAGTCTGCTGGAAACTGGTCGGCATCCCAAGACAGTACTCACCATGTCCTTATGCACAAGATATCTAACCCCATACTCATTTTTGTCCTCTTCTCCACTGAAATAAAGCTTGTGTCTGTCATCTGTTGACATCTCACCAAAGTTTTCCAGCGCATCTCACAGAGCCCCAGAATGTTCCAGTGATACTTGTCCATTGCGTGTGTCAGCTCCTCAAGCTTCCCAGCTTGCCTCAGAGTCCTCACGTTCCAGGTTCCAATTGAGACGTTCTCCCTACCTCTGAACTTCCTAATCTGTTTTACACCAGTTGCATACTTGTCACCTACGTCCCGGTGTCCAACAGTAGGAGCGGTCATTGTTAACCCGGGCTGCGACCAATCCGGTATTATGGTATTGTTTAGGTTGTCAACCATGATGTTTCTAGGGCAGAGTTCAGCCTGACGGAGCACATCCCTCTCCAGGCTATATATCCTGATCACAGCCGAATTCCACGATTATTGTATGGCTCACTTTGATCACGAACACATTGCCGTTGACTCAAAGAGTTCTTCCGCCCTGGTCGTTGACTTCTTATTGGAAGACTTCCGCCCAGTGATGTTGTGCTAACACCACACCTTGTTGACCCATGGAGTTGGGAGACTCATGGAGGTGGGAGCATCTTATCCCCCCCCCCCCACACACACACACACCCACCCACACCCCCATCAAGTCATTGACTTGCCCACTGCCTATAATATAAACAACCAGACTCAAAGAGCCAAAGTGGCGGGGGAATATCCCTACTTACTATGACCCCCATAATCTAGCTGTTTTACCAAGCTGAGCATGGCTCGCTCGGGTCTACCTGCTGCCACTTAATTCAGATTTGAGTTCTACCCTGGCCGTTGACTTTTTCTAGGAAGACTTACGCCCAATAATGTTGTATTTGCAGGTTTGTTGATAGGTTTTGTCTAGAGACCTAGCAATGATCCCCTAGGTGGACTGTCTGCTAAGGCTGAGAGCTCCTCCTGCCCCTTCTAGTTTTAATTAGAGACTAGTAACTCTTAGAAGGGACACCTTCCCAGGTTGATGAGCCCCATTTGCCCACATGCAACAGGTAGTTCTAGATACTGAGGCGAATAAATTCTACGATAGAAATCATCCATTGTATGATGAAGCGCTCTTGACTAGATGTTACACTCAACACGCTCTTCGTCCATCAATCGATCCTGAAATAAATCACAAAAGGGATTTCATAAAAATTCCTTTTTTTAAATAAAGGAATTGAATTAAATGACTTACATAGTATCATTAAGGATAGATCCGTCACTTTATTTAAACCTACATATTTCAAAAGTTCTGAACTACCAATAATTTGTTATAGATATAATAAACCCATTCGAAACACTTTTTTTTACATATAGAATGGTGTCACGAGTCTTTAGAATACCCTTCGAAGGGTATCCTAAATTAAGATGACACCATTTTATATGTTTTTTGTATCATGGCAGCCAATAGCATTTGTCTATTTTGAATTTAAAACAGCTCTTATCATATTGTTAATGAAGAGTGGCATATCCACCTCAGCTGCTTTTTGTTCTTGATATGAAGGTCAAATAAATCACTTAAAACAAAAAGCATCAATGGAAGTAACGAAAAATTGTGTCTACATTTTGCACTGAATATATTTTACATTGATACAAATGATGAGTTTGAAAAACACAGATTTGGTAAGGATGACAAATTGTGCAGTGTCAAAGAGCATATCATCTTTTGCTCATTTAGCTGCCTAATCTGGTCTATATTGTTTGCCAAACATTTAGGGCTACTGTGGTAGAGTTTGCTGAACACTACAAGATAAATTGTCTCTGTAATCTCAGATTATTTTAATCAAAATTAAACTGAGTTGTGCACAACAAAATGGGTCTTCAGGCATGCACGAACTGCTCAAGCCCGGATCAGTCTACAATCGGATTTGATTTGCACAATACAGATTCCTCAGGTTCCATTAACTGTTAATATGACACTGGCCATAATGAGCAGATGCGCAGACTCGTATGAGTGTATGCTGTATGCAAATGCAGAAAGACTCTTATATCCTAGTGCTGCTCAGATGTTCAATATAAATCAGACTTGACAGAACCGTGCTATAACTATCCCGTGCAATATATCTGTGATATCCGCACAGTTATCCAGGTACACTTCAATGTAAAGTGAATGCAAAGTTTAGCTCCGCCTACCTCAGAATTGTCTTACAGTGCAAGTTAATAAATTTAATGAACGGGCGACTTCAAAGGAAAATACAGAAAGCCATGATACAATTAATTTTAATCAACTTGTTTCTGATCTTGACATTCATGCTAACACCCCTGAGTCCTGAGACGGTAAAGATTCTAAATTTATTTATCCGGCAGCTGGTCATGTTATAACTGGAAATTTAAAAATCATTTCAGATTCAAGAATTCCTTACATAGTCTCTATGGGTCCGAAATACAGATTTCCTTCCCGCATTGATTTAACAAAATGTAGGGAAGAAATAGCATCTGCATTAAATGAGTTCGGTGATCGATGGTGTAAACGAGAGTATGATGAGCCTCATGCCTTACGGGCATGGAAAGTAAGCATCTTCAATATAGTAGATAAACGTATAAAATTATATTCTCAAAACAATTACCTTTTACCCCCTAAACCTAAATCTACTTTTCTACATCTACAGGTATCCAAGAATTTCATAGAACCAGCAGACAAGGCCGCAACCAACGTTGTTGTTGTTTGACGGCTACATTACATCAACACTTTAAACCAGGAACTTGGTGGTACAGGGGCCTACAAAGAGACATCTGCAGAAGAGAGTTCTGTAGTTAAAGGACATTGTAGCCATTTACCCCTGAAGTTTTCTGTTAATGTTAAGGAATGCCAAGTTAGGCTTCCTACGATGCATTGGTTACAAAGCTTCATAAAAAACGTATAAAGCACGATTTATTGCCAATTCTAGTTCTTGTACTACTACTGAACTTTCTAAATTATCAACCTGTTGCCTCACTGCTGTTAAAAGTCATGTCATAAGGAACTGTGAAAAAGTTTATGACAGGTCAAGTAAAAATTTGTTTTGGTCGGTTAAAAATTCTGGTGAGGTAATTCATAAATTGAAGTTGAGAGGGTTCCGTGCGACCAGTTTGTCAACTTGTGATTTTTCTACATTCTATACAACTTTGCCACTTAATTTGATCAAGGGAAAACTTATAGATTTAATTGAGTGGACCTTTCAAAGGGAAGGTTCAACTTTTCTTGCATGTAACGAAAGAAACGCTTTCTTTACTTCTGAGCACTAAAACCGATATAAACTTTGGTCATGTCAAAATATGTGTGAAGCGTTAACATACTTTTAGATAATATTTACATTAGATTTGGTACTAAGTTATACAGACAAATTGTTGGTATTCCGATGGGTACTAATTGTGCTGCTCTTGCAGCGAATTTGTTTTTATTTTGCTACGAAAGAGATTTCATGGCTTCTCTTTCTAATGATAAACAATCTGAAATTGTTGAAGCTTTTAATTCTACATCTAGATATCTAGAAGACCTTTTAAATACTGGCAATCCTTACTTTGAAGGCATGGTGAATCAAGTTTATCCACCTGAGCTACAGTTAAACAAAGCTAATGCAGCCAATACTGAAACCTCATTTTTGGATTTACATTTATTTGTTTCAAATGGATTTGTTTCATCCAAAATTTATGATAAACGCGATGACTTTGATGTTGATATAGTAAATTTTGCATTTTTGGATGATGATGTTCCCCGTTCTACCTCTCACGGGGTTTACATTTCTCAACTTATTCGGTATGCTAGAGTGTCTAGTCATGTGACTGACTTCAATACCCGTAATACAATTTTAACTGCTAAGCTTCTCCAACAGGGCTTTAGATATCATAAACTTCGAAAAGCATTTTCAAAATTCTTTCGCCGACACTATGAATTGGTTTCTAAATTCAGTGTCGAATTAAAAAGTCTTTCGCAACAGGGCCAATCGGAAACAGAATTGTATGGTTACTTAATCTATAAATTTAAAAAAATGTAGGTAAGTCCGATTTTTCTGATCAGTTCAGGAAAATTATCATTCGTTACAAAAGTATTGGATATAATATAAATTTAATACTACAGTCTGCATGTTTAGTGGTTAACCCAATTATGGTTAAACACTTTGCTTCCCTCTTTCATTGCACGCCGGTTGGTCAGGCATCAGACTCAATGATGGGCCCGACATAAAGTTACTTACTTTAGTTGGTTGGGGCCGGAGTTTGGCTTGTCTGTTGCTTAGTTATTCGGGTTCAACTGATAGTTTTTGTTTGCTCCGGTATTTCAGTGGTGTTGTCTGAATTCCCAGGGGTCTCCTGGTGTCGCAATACGTTCTTTCCGTTGAGTCCTCATCTCTGATTCATCAAAGGCCTTATCCGTGATTTGTTTGTTTCCGGTGATGATTCATTGATGAGTTTGGAAACCTTCATGCGGACCAAACAGCTAACCTAATCTTTCAAACCACTGCAGAAGCAGAGGGCGAGGTTTGGGCCCAGTAAAACATGTTTAAGCCCCCGAGTAATCTTTTGTTGACCGTTCCAAGGCGGTACTTCTGTTGCGGTTCCTTGATGTTATATTGTGCTGTGTCCGCTTGTCTATGGTCTCTGTAGGTTTTAGTCACCCGTATTGCTGCCCAATCTGCCTTCTGTTTTGTTTTTTTGTTTTGTAACTAAAATAGAAAATAAGTAAAAATAGATGTTGATGCTGTTATTGGGGTAGCTGAATCACCATCTGTTTGGGAAAGAGCTGCTCATTCGGCTTACTGTGCGTGTCTTTCATACACTTGTGTCACTTTCTGTGTGTATGTGCTTCTTTCCCTATGGGTGTTGAGAGCGGAATGTGGGATTTGATTGTATTAAATCCTGACCATTGCCCATCTTTTTACTTTGAGTAATAGGAATCCCGTTTTAGTGGCGATTTCTACCGACTGCTTGATCAGATTTAACTGACATTTTACCAAAGTATCTACCAATAATTTACCTCTTAAAGTATGAAAGATTCGCTGTTTACAACTCTTGGGTTGACTGAACGCATTAGTTTGCCGTTTTGATCCACTTCCTTCTTATTATTATTCGTGTTGTAAATGAAAATAACGTTTTTCTAAGATAGCGATCGTTCAATGGCAAAGGTGGGTAAAAGCTCATATCTTTGCATATTTTTTTCAGTGGCACCAGTAAAGCATTTCTACATTTCACTTTTGTAGCGCTTCTTTTCACTGGCCAGAAGGCCATCGGAGGCATGTCACTATTTCGCAAAGAAGCCAAAGCGGGCACTACCATAATCTAAAATAATTGAGCCGCGACACGACAAAACCAACAAAGTGGTTGTGTGCCCAGCGCAGACTCAGATCAGCTTGGGAATCCGCCCAGTCTTCCCTTAGCTCTTAAAGGTAGGCTTAGGGTCTAAGCTACCTTCCTGTGGGCAGCGAAGACTCTGATCAGACTGGGCGGATGCCCAGGCTAATCTGAATCTGCGGTGGGCGCACAACCACTTTGTTGGTTTTGTCGTGTCGCGGCTCAATTAATTTAGATTATGGCAGAGCCCGCTGTGGCTTCCCTGCGAAATAGTGACATGCCCCCGATGATCTTCTGGCCAGTGAAAAGAAGCGCTATCTGAAAAGCACGTGAAGGCTTTTCGCCAGTGGAAACAAGCGTTAAAAATGAATGTGACATGCCGTGATGTTGTTTCACCAATGAAAAGAATCGTTACAAATGTGGTATGTCCCTCTTTTCAGGCAAACTATGCAGTGGACTGGGACAAGGATGATACATGGATCAACAACTACACCAGGAAAGCGAAAATTCTATCGCTGACAAGTATCAGTATTGGCGTGGTGATCTTCGTCATCTACATCATCATTATGATAACCGTGTCTGTCCGCACTGCACGAAGCTTTCACCATTAACTAGCGATTATCATCGTCCAAAATTACCGTGTTAATTGTTGGGTCAACATTACAAGAAATGGTTATAAAATAAACAAGCAACTTTAACATATCAAACGAATGAAATAAACTGATAGACGCCAGTCATAATGCATTTGATAGCGGTGCACATGTAGAACACTCATCTATACGATTAATGCCAGCCCGATCATGTACTGGCATGAGCCATATACTTTATTGTTCTTTAACCCTTAAATCACAAAAAATGGCTACAAATTTACGTCTGCAAAATTTCGAAAACTGTTTTGTCCAAGCTATATCATATGGAGACTTGACAAACAGTGTATATTCTGATGAGGTGGCTCATATTGAGCCACCTTATCTGAATCTAGGCATACTGTTAAATATGGTATGGTATGATGGATTGATATGTGGCATGGTATGAAAATCCCATACCATACCACATACCATACCAAACGGTCATACCAAAAATATTATTAACCTGTATTTTCTTCTAGATCTGTAGTCTCTGAAGGTCAATAGCAGCCTGACCCTGATAAAAGCATGATATCTATCATTATCGAATGCATGACAACAATGTTAACAAGATCACCTCTATATAAGCATTACACCCATCATTATCAAATGCTTGATATCAATGTTAACAAGATCACCCAGAGGTGATCTTGTTAACATTGTTGTCATGATTTGATAATGATGGGTATAATGCCCAGATAATACTCTTGGTATGGCCGTTTGGTATGGTATGTGGTATGGAATAGGATTTCCATACCATACCACATACCAATCCATCATACCATACCATATTTTACAGTATGCCCTGAATCTACACTGTTTGCAAATTCAACGTTCAGTTTTGACCATGAATCACAACACAAACAATCGCTGATACATATATGTCATAATTCAGGATCAGCCTGGCATAGAACATATCAATGCCCCTTTGTCTTTAGCGGATTTACATGAAGGGTATCATGACCGGTGTTTACTGGTATTGTTAAGATTCGAATGTTAATGTAAATGATGATATTTTCCAAAGCTCTATGCCATGCGATGAAAAGCTGTATGTCATTCGCCAACAAGAGAATTCACTTTCTTTCGTGTTTTGTGCTTTTGTTATTCGTTTTCCACGGCAGCATGCACCCTCGTCCGGTAATATCTCATAATGCTTGGCCCGGAACGTGTCTTTATAGGAAACAAAGCCTAACTCGTAATACTTCTGTTTTCCCCACAAAATGCAATTTGTTTTGTCCGATATTTTTCATGTATTTAATGTATTTTTCCTCTCATCTGTCTGGTCTCTTACCTCGCCCCCCCCCCCCCCATCCCCCCCCTCGACCTTTGCATATATAAGATAGGCTCTCAGCTCATATAAGAAACTTCTTTCTTGCACACCCGATAAGGATATCCCCATGCTTCACCTGTACCTACAAATCTCATCTCACCCATGTTATCTCACCCAGGACCGGATAAAAATCACGAGCTGTCAATGCATTGGTTGTATTGGAGCTCACGTACCCACGTCGTCAAGTGACTTTGGCATTTTTATGATGACGTCACGAAGACGGCAAAAATGACGTCAGTTTATGCACGCCAGACGTTGACGTAAAGAACCGAATGGCGGTCGTTGAAAGCCGCGCCTTCTTTCAAAAACAAATTGAAACCTCTCAAGCACTAGAATTACGCATTTTAACAAGTTCTGAAGTTAAAACAAAACGTGGTGTGTAAGAAAAAGTATCTATCATGGGTGTGAGGTGTGGATAGAAAAATCCGTCTCTCGGGATCACTGTTCGGCATCACTCGGCAAGCCTCGTGATGTCGAACAGTGACCCTCGTGACGGATTTTTCTATCCACACCTCACACCAATGATAGAGTCTTATATTCTCCAACCTTTGCATATACAAGATAGGCCCTGAGCTCATATAAGAAACTTCTTTTTGCACACCGGATAAGGATATCCGCGTGCTTCCCCTGTACCTACAAATCTTATCTCACCCATGTTATCTCACCCAGGACCGGATAAAAATCACGAGCATTCGATGCATTGGTTGTAATGGAGGTCACGTAACTGCGTCGTCAAGTGACGTTGGCGTTTTAGATGATAACGTCACGAGGTCGGCAAAAATGACGTCAGTTATTGCATGCCAGACGTTGACGTAAAGAACCGAATGGCGGTCGTTGAAAGCGGCCTCTTCTTTTAAAATCGAATAGAAACCTTTGAGGTACTAAAATTACGCAATTAAACAAATCTAAAGATAATACAAACCGTGGTGTGCAAGAAAAAGTATCTATCATAGGTGTGAGGTGCGGATAGAAAAATCCGTCACTCGGGATCACTGTTTGGCATCACTCGGCAAGCCTCGTGATGCCGAACAGTGACCGTCATGACGGATTTTTCTATCCACACCTCATACCCATGAAAGATAATTATAATCTTACACCCATTTTAGGACCCGATAAACACACCGGGCTCCTCAAAATTAAATTCAGAGCACTGGTTAAAAAGTTAAAATTTTCCTGTTCTGAAGCCTTATCCGCCTTAGGGATAAAATCCGCTAACAGTGGGAGAATAATAATCCATCATGAGCCAGTCCATGTAGGATAGGTAAATCTCACCCTCGGGGTCGGAATTTCAACCAGGGGCTCGGCAAGCCTCGTCCCTGGTTGTAATTCCGACCCCTCGGGTGAGATTTCTCTATCCTACATGGACACTAATGATGGATTGTTATAAACTTACACCTGGCAACATCTTTCTTATATTAGCGACCAGACTTTTTCAATTATTGACTAAAATTTTAATTTTAAATGACTAAAATAGACACCGAAGCATGTCGGAAGATGTTTGATAGCAGATCATAGGTTTGTGACGTCACTCAATTTTAATGACGTCACTAAAACCGGTTTTAAACGTCGCTAGCAAAAAATGACGCGCTTGACTTTTAGAGGCTAAGCTGCATTTCGTTTTCGCCCTCTCTGGGAGATAAAATAGTCCACATATCGTGTTTTCCGTCTACTTTTAAGGTACAAACTGTGTTCACACCCATTTTAGGACCCGTTAAACACACTGGGCCACTCATAATTTACTTCAGATCACTGGTTAAAATGTTCACATTTTCTGGTTCTGAAGCCTAATCCGACTTGAGGTTTAAAATTCGCTAACAGTGGGAGAAAAATAATCCATCATAAGCCAGTCCATGTAGGATAGGCAAATCTCACCCTCGGGGACGGAATTTCAACCAGGGACGAGGCAACGTCCCTGGTTGAAATTCCGACCCCTCGGGTGAAATTTGCCTATCCTACATGGACACTCATGATGGATTGTTATAGTCTCCCTCCCTCTTGGAAACGAGTCAATATTGACTAAAATACATCTCAAAGAGCCGTTAAACCCAAAACCTTCAACCATCCGAAACAGCGACAACACGGAAAATGCATCGACTTCAATACAGCATTGACATTGTGCGCCACTTGATTGTATTGATTTTGATGAATAAGAATTCGAGACTCTCTCTCTCTCTCTCTCTCTCTTTGTGCTCGTGCGCGCGTCTGTGTGTTTGTTTATGTGTGTGTTTCATTCATAAGCTTATTGAAAAAAGAATCTCAAGACCATTCCACGGTGGTTACTGGAAACACAGAGCTTTTCGACTCCTGTGTAGTATCTCCAATTATCACTATGCAACTATTGTAAGCACCGGCGTGTCACTTTACGGATTTCTGTCAATCATATATATTCGGACGAAACAAATGAAGGGATACATCATTATTGTATAGCTCTTCTGTGACCATGGTCAGTTGTATTTTAGTTACAACATAAAGGCATCAACAAATCCTAAATCATTAGGCAGGAAATTTTGTGAGGGAGCCAAAATTCATTTCCTTTGTAAACCTTGTATCTAATACAAGATTAGGATTTGTTGATGCCTATGTCAGTTTGATAATTTGTCTGTAAACCTTTTATCAAATGCGAGAATTTAATAAAGTCTGTGCCTTTTTGTTCAGTTATTTGTAGCTCTCTGATCCTATCTAACATTGACATGTCTTTGATTTAATCTGCTTCAACACACACCCGAGAACTGGTTAATCTTTATTCGGTCAATAGATTTAACCGGTACAGATCTAGGGCCATATTTATAAAACGACTTAAGTGGTTGCTATGCTGTTTCATTTCTAGTAAAAAAAAGCAATGCATTTATTTTGATTATAGGTATTGTTTAACTTTTTTTTTTAAAAATGCAAGAAAATTTATGTTTCATTAAAAATTCATTAAAATATTTGTAATCAATGGGGCATGTTTATGCATATTATTTCAGAAATACTTACATTATATGTTGCAGAATAAGACAAAAATATAAAATTTTCACCGTTTCGTGTCCTTGAAAAACAATCTTAAAGTTCAAAAATACCCCAGAATCTGAGAAACCCAAATAAACAGACAACCCTCATTCCGCACCTGCTGCAACCAAAGCAGGCCCTTGCCCTACTATTTATTCCCCTGTTATTTTCGGTTCTACCATAAAGTAATGCCACCAAAAATGTGCAGACGGAATGGCAAATCAGAGGGTTCTTAAGGAGCAGTCTGATCTCGGTTTCCACTATTTGTGCAAACCTATCTGCTCGAAAACTTAGGATATTTACGGTAGTTGGTGTCATTTTGTATAGGTAGCTTACCACCAATTATTTTACATAGAAATGATGTTTAAGCTAGTTACTAGAAAACTCAAAATTAATACCGCATTTTGAAGAACGACTCAAGCCGATGGTTTAAAGACGAAAAGGCATAATGCTCCCTGCTCTGGAGGCTGCTATTTTAACTAGAACACGTAGCCAAGCGCGTGCAGTAAATTTGTCGAGTCACCACTGGGTAAAGTTATAAAACTATCTGATACTTTAGTGGTTTACATCAAGTTTGGCATGTAATATTTTTCCTCTGGGTCTGTCATTTTATTTAACGATTGTTTACAAAAGTTACCTAACTAATAGTGGCCATTCTAACCATTCTCTTTTTGACCGAAGCTCCCCACAGAGGCGATTAATGAATATTAAGTGGTAAGAGCGAACAATACAACAAAAGCAATACAGAGTGATCCAGTAATCGTCTACCTTAACAGAGATTTTGAAAAATTATCCTGTCTCCAAATTTAATTAAACAGGCTCCGAGGTTATAAAACTTGAGTACATTCTCAAACTCAAATAAAGCACACTGATTGGCTGCTTCCGAAGCAGCCAGTCAGTGAGCTTTATTTTGAGTTTGAGAATATTCTCAAGTTTTATAACCTCGAACCCTGATTTTAATCAGTGGGGAAGATGAAATTTTCGATCTGTGAAAATAATTCTATTTTCTTTTCTTTTGTGTTTTTGTTGCACCTGCTTTAGCAGGGTGCGATATAGGAATTCACTTTTCCGTCCGTCCGTCCGTCAGTCATTCCGTCCGTCCGTCCGTCCGTCCGTCCACAATTACCTCGACCATAGTGTTTAAGTCCATTTCTCTCAAACTATGATACCTACAATCATGAAACCTGGTATAAAGGTTTTTCTTAGAATGCTTTCCCGGTATGTTGCACTTTTTTCTATTTAACATATATTTCACGCTCTGCTGACTTTGTAAAATTCAGTAATTCCAAGTTTGCCGTAAATCATGTATGACGGTGTCGACCTATTAAGATTAAATATGTATATAAAATGTTTCAACTGAACTCTTTCTATGACATCAATATTCCCATACACACACTTCACATCCATATAATAAAATAGGTTTAATAGTTTTATCAAATAGATCGATCTGAATATCAAATGGTAAGGATACGCTTTGGATTTTGCGTAAAACTGCAAAGAGTGCCTTATTCTCTTGCTCAGCTATATGTTTTTTGGCACTTACAAATGATCCACTGCGGCCGAGACATATACCTAGGTATTTATATTCATCTGTTACTTCTACTATACTATTTTTGAAAAACAAACTGTACGTCTTTATTGGGTCTTCCTGTGCTAAAAATCACTATTTTTGTTTTTGATACATTTACTTGTAGTTTCCAGTTATAGCAATATTCTTCAAACTCTAACAAAGCGTGCTGCAGGACTTCTTTCGTTTCGCTAAAAATAACTGTATCGTCAGCATAGAGTAACAATAATAGTTTCATAAAAATAGTGGCTTCTTCTTAATCAAAATCTATTTCTACACCGTTTCTTTGTCTATTGTTTAAAAGGTATTCAAGGTCGTTTAAAAAGATTGAAAATAGAAAAGGTGATAAGTTTTCCCCTTGTCTAATCCCAGTGTGGCACATAAAAAATTCTAAGCTACTATCTGGTGTTGAGACTTTAGATCTAATATTTTCATATAAATTTATAATTAAATTGAAACATTTTCCTCTCACGCCATCTCTTATCAGTTTGTGCCATGGGCCTACTCTCCAAACAATATCAAATGCTTGTTTGAAGTCAATAAAACAGCAATATAGTTTTTTCTTTTGTGACTGTAAAATGTCTATCAAACTTTTTATTACAAATAGATTATCGGAGGTAGAATAACCGTTTCTAAAACCAGCCTGTGTCCAATTAATTATATTATATCTTTCGGCATATTTTTATAGTCTATTGTTTATTATTGAGGTAAAAAGTTTTCCGAAACAGCTAAGCAATGAATTAGGTCGGTAATTTTCAGGTAATTTGGAGTCACCTTTATTCTTATAAATAGGTTTTATTATACCCACTGCCAAACTCTCAGGTATAACACCAGAATTAAATATAAGATTAAATAATTGGTGTACACTGGAAGCATGATTTGGGCAGTTGATTTTATGTGTTCATTTACTATGGAATCGAATCCAGCTGCTTTGTTATTTTTCAAAGACTTGTTATTTAAAAGTATTTCAGAGGCAGTAATTGTTTGCTATAATTCGTTTTCTGCATTATCATCTTGAAACTCTTGTTGTTTTTGGTTTTTGTAATATATTGAAATTTTAATCGATACATATGCTTAAATTGAACAACTATAGCTACTTATAATAATCAGAATTTTTAAATGATAAGGACTTTAGCATATATTAAATATAAAGAGTGTATTTACCCCAACGACTTTTCAGTTAATAGCTGTAGAATATCTTCATCACCACCCCCACCCACCCCCCACAAACCCCCTGTTTCAGGTTGCCATTTATATAATATGTAGTATGATAATACACGCATGTGTGCAAAATGGCTAGCTGTAGCTGAAGCACGTGGGGCGTCCGCGACTTTCTACGCCACCTGGAGTAATGTGTGAATTTTGTTGGATATTTGCGGCCAGCATAGAAAATAAGGGTGCTGGTCGAAAATGTAAAAATGGCCGCACTGTTTTACTTCCTATGTCAATGAAAATTGTATCAGTGAAATGCTGAATGAGGGTAGTCAACAATTTAATGCGGTTTTCAAAATGAACACGGAAAAATGGATGTGAATATAAGGGAAAATAAAATAAGAAGAAAAAGATAACTTGCCCATATCTCGTAGTGTATTTCATTACCTGCACGATTCGCGAATATCGATTATCGATTTTTCATGAGTGGCGTGGAAAGTTATCCATGCCGTCCGCAACTTTCTACGCCACCTGGAGTAATGTGTGAATGCTGTTGGATATTTGCGGCCAGCATAGGAGAAAACGCGGTGACGTCATTGATAAGGATTTCCAAGGTATTCCCCACACTGGTTGGCAAAAAGTCGATAATCAATCACGCTATATTGAACGTTTATTAGGTGATATTAAACTATGTAATTAATCATGCCGTGTATTTTGCGCATTATGATGCATATTTTTATAGAAATGATAACGCTGAGAAATGTAGGTATTTTGTGTGAAATATTGTTCTATTCTCTCTCCCAATTCATTTAAATTGGTTCCACATGAAGTGCTTTTAGATGTACGTTTCAGCATGGATACTCTAAAAATGTGTCTGTATCTGGTGTACATTTTGAAATTAAACCGGTTGTTTATTGTTTATCATGCATGTATCCGGTATTCAGCGGGTCTTTTGATAAGGAATGTCTTTAATTATAATATTTCAAAGATTGCCGCGGGTTTCGTACAGTGACAATGCCATATTAACTCGTATAATATAACCAACTGTTTTTGGCGGTGTGGCTAATTTAAATAAATAAAACTCGATTATTATAATCTATGATATTGTAATATTAATATGCTTGTCCGCTAATAAAATATAAAGAGCAAACAATGAGAGAGAGAGAGAGAGAGAGAGAGAGAGAGACAGAGAGAATTTGTTTAGATATCATGAGCTCGGGCTAAATACTGCATTTCAAAACAGAGAAGATTCTCTGTTTATATATTATCCTTTAACGTTTTATCAAACCATTAGAGAGAGAGGGAGACAGAGAGAGAAACAGACAGAGTGAATTTGTTGTTCAGATGTCATGAGCTCGGACTAAATAATGTGGTAATTACTGATAGTAATTTCAAAACAGAAGGTTCTCTGCTTATACGTGTATCTTATCCTTTACCGTTTTATAACATTCTCTTTTGAATCGCAGTCATGAATATAAATTCATTTACTGATTTTTTTTTCATTTTCTTATCCCTAAATCAGATCAATATGTTTTATTAATTTTGTATTACTTCTCGTTGGATACAAGTTTCTATATTTTATTGTCTTTCATTTTCTATTACTCGTGTTATTTTTACTACTCACCTTGATTGTCGAAAAGGTTTATAGGTTAAAATACTGATCTTTAATACATCCGATTTATTGTATTTTTATTTCATTTATTTATTTTTCTTTTTAAGTCAAAGTTATTAAGAGAAAAAGTCCTGTTCCGAAGCTAGTCAATGTATGTCGAGTAATTAAATAACTTTAAATAATATTAAATAACTCTCTTTTTTCGCGCGACAAGCGATTAAAACAATATTTGCACAGGTTTTATCGGTTTCTATTCATTCGCAGCTTTCTAAACTATATTTTACGCATTTCAGAGGTTAATTTTCAGCGAAATCCCATAGAAAACCACTGTCTGTCGCTATCTTTTTCCCAACCAATCTACCCACGTGATCATCCGATGACGTCACACCGGGGATTCCCGTTATCTCCTTATAGAAAATAAGGGTGCTGGTCAAAAATGTAAAAATGACCGCACTCATTTTTTACTTCCTATTTCAATGAAAACTGTATCAGTGAAATGCTGAATAATTGTAGTTTTCGGAATGAACACGGAAAATTACCATTTTATGAAAAAAAAGAGAGGAATATGCGGGCAAATACTTTGATCAACGAAGTAAAAAAGTCATGATTTACTATATTTTCTATACATTTTGAGGGTAGTAAACTTTAACTAAAAAATGACCGCGGTATTTCTTATGCAATCTTTTCAAAATATATATATCAGGCTGTTCGCAATGTAATGCGGTTTTTAAAATGAACACGGAAAAATGGATTTGAATATAACGAAAAATAAAATTAGAAGAAAAAGATAACTTGCCCATAACTCGTAGTGTATTTCATTACCTGCACGATTCGCAATTATCGATTTTTCATGAGTGTCGTGGAAAGTTATCCATGGAATATGTCTTTAAAATCTTTTCCTATTTCCATTACCTTTAATTATAAAATCTGGCTTTTTCCACCCAAATTGAAGTCATTGGGCCAAAAAAAACGGAATTAAATGACTTGAGTTTGCAATGTCATTAAAAAATTGGAAAAAAAAATGAAAAATTGATGGAACTTGGCAATCAGTATTTGCCATACACGATACCAATTATGTAAAACTCTGTTACCATAGTAACTAGGAGCCCATATTTATATCAAAATATCGCCATTGAGACGTCGTTCTGCCAACGTACTAAGCAAACCAGTTAACACTTCCATAAATACTATGGTAACATATCTATGGCGTCATTGGTATAGGAGCATGGCAAAGAGTGTTTGCCATTCTCCATCAACTATTCAAGGACATTACAAACTGAAATTCTTTCAACAGAAATTTAAGATTTCTCAAACAAATAATTATTCTGAAGTCATTTAAATCTGTATTAGGAATAGACGACAACTGTTTTTTAGAGAAACTGGAGGAAAGGACGCAGGCCTTTGAGGTGAGATGCTTCCGAAGGCTACTGAACATTTCGTACAAGGACCATATAACCAATGAGGTGGTTCGCAGAGAGATCCAAGCAGCCATCGAAGAATATAACTCCTGACCGCTGGTCAAGAAACGGAAACAAAGGTGGTTTGGCCACGTTTCAAGGTCTTCTGGTTTAGTAAAGACGATTCTACAGGACACAGAGAAAGGAAAAAGAAGAAGAGGTAGACAGAAGAAGAGGTGGAAAGGCAATATTAAAGAGTAAACAGGGATGGATTGTGCCAGCTCAACTAGGGCAGCTGAAAACAGGGCAAGGTTGAAAGGGATTGTTTCGATGTCATCTGCGGTGCCTCGACGACCTAGTAACTTAATGGGATAGAAAAGAAAAATAGAAATAGGACAAAATCACTACCACTCGGTTATCCTGAAAATGGTGGCATTCTTGATTGCCAACTTCAATTTTTTATTGCTACGTAACAGATTACCTATATCCCTGACCAATATAGCCTGCAAATACAAACCTTGCAATCATAACAGACCGTGTGCTGTATACGAGATCTTCTATACAGTCTTTCGCTGCGTAGATGATGGTATGGCATGAGCTGTCCGGACACTTACTATCGTGTAGATTGATGCTTCTCCTTCCGCTGATTCAATGAGAGCGGGAAAGTATATGCACTTAATACTGGTTAAACGGTTAGGAACTGGCAAAACTTTAATATAGTGGACTCATGTGGATTCAAAGCCTTTAAAGCAGGCAAAATGAGGCAAATTTGGTATCAAAGTAATGCTGCACATCAAATCTACATATTGAGACATATATTACGGTGTAGAGCCAACCTTGAGTTTTTGGAGCACATTGGTGTCGATAGACTTTTACGCGCCCGTTTGCAACACATGGAAGTAGCTTTTACACTACTCAGTCAAGCTTTATCAGACATTAACAGGAAAATATCGACTATGCAAATAACGGAGAAATGTTATAGTTTGTAATAAACCTGTTTTTGATGATATTTAATGGAATGCTATTGCACAATCAGTGCCAAAATCCTCGATGTCTGTACATTTTGTTGACGGTCGGCCTTTCCTAGTTGTTTCGCTAACACACGATGAAAGCGCTTAGAAGACAATGAAAACCAGTCTGCGTCAACGTGACGTCATATGGGCGTCATATGCAAGGGTCGCAACTGTTGCAAGACGATCTTTTTTGTTCTTCGCTCTATCCAACAGACTCGTTTATTCAGTGTTGTACAGACCACGGATTGCTTGTCACATTATTTGTTTAGGAAAAATAAATTAAAAAAGCATATTACATGCGTAATATATTTTTTCCCGATGAATACACATGACATTCATGGTTTTGAAACAAATGAATGAAGGACGATAGTGTACTACTTTTAGAATGATTACAGCGGTGTTTGAAAAATTTGCATACCGAGAGCGTATTTTTTCTTTCTTTTTATTATTTTTCCTGTTTAATCAGTTAGGTGCAAAGTGAACAAATAATTAATAAGAAATAAAAAAAAACCTTTAAATGCACTTGCAGTTTATTCCGTTTGTTAAATTTTACGGAATAAATCGCATTGTTTGTTGTTGTTGTTGATTTGAAAGTTCCGCCGTTGACTTTTCGGCGCACCTTGTGTTATCCTTGAACGGCTGTGCTACCCGACCGATTTTTTGCCCGCCACTATGAATAATCAAAACAACAGTGATACAGTTTATTTCGTTTGATATAAGGAGAAAGAAGTGCACATTTTGTTTTTGGGTAAGGCATATTGGTGTTTTCTTTCATTATGTGGATGCATCTGTATATTAGGATGTATCCACATTTTCTTACCTACAGGAATGAAATGAATCCTTATTTTTTGGTCAAGGCAAATTATTCTTTTCCTTGAAAATGTGGATTCGTCTCTTTATAGGGGGTTTCCACATTGTCTCTCTATAGATCCAGGAGTGGATCCACATTTTATTAGCCAGGGCATTGTTTTCTTCAAAATGTGGATACATCTCTATACAAGGATGTATCCACATTTTCGTCCCTATATAGGGATGTATCCACATTTTTTTAGTAAAGGCATTTTATTGTTTTTCTTCAAAGTGAGGATTCATCTCTATATAAGGAGATGTATCCACATTTTGAAGGAAAACAATAAAATGGCCTGGTTCCAAAAATGCGAGTACATTCCTGTGCAGAAACATAATGCCCTGTCTACTTATTTATAAGGAATAAACCGAATCTATCAGAATGGCACTGCTCCTCTCAAGAGGGAGACCGTTTGCCACGAGGTTGACAACTTAAATTTCAGAATGTTTACAGCGCAGTTTTAACCATAGACTGGTTGTTTTACTACCTTGATCTAAGTTAAAGGACGCTTGCAGCTTTCCTACAAACTCGAGACTACATTTTATTTTATGATTGACAAATCCACATCTTAAAGGATTGTAGGTTAGTCAACAGATGTTTTACCATTACTGACAAGACTTTAGTGTAAGATTACGAACATGTCATGGATAAATATTCCTGCCAAGTCCTGCAAATAGTGGAAAATACATTGGTACCCTCAGTGAAAGAAATTAAAAATGGCGATCGTCAAGCCTAAAAAGTCGGACATTGCCTTGGTTTTTTAAACCCTAACAAGTTCTGTATCAGCCTGGGCTTTAAATCTTAGGTATGGAAATAAAGAAGAGATATTGAACTTTCTGTTGGTACCAGATTTGCTCTGGTTCTCCTTCTTATAAGGGAGGAATCCACATGAGTCCACTATATTAAAGTTTTACCTAGGAACTTAGGAGGTCTAAGTCTTCCCGGTTAGGAGGTCTAAGTCTGCCCAGTGTAATTAGATTAATTGACCGTCCGACATGACAGTACCTGTTTACCGTGGACGAAAAGCAACAACACAACACCAAAAATAACAACATATTATCCATTAATACCTAGCACCCCAAAAATGGGAGATAGGCAAACAGTGCAAACCCAGATCAGACGTCTGATCAGGGTTTACACTTTTTGTGTATGACAAATGGGTATTTTTCCTGAAAATAAAACAAAAAATCGAAAAATAAACTACACCTGACACCCCTTAAATGACAAATGGACTCATCCAATATATACAGATAGAAGAGTCCACTAGGAATTGATGGGTTAATAATCAAGGTTAATTGGTGAATCTCCACATCTCACAAAGGGAAGCGACTTTATTGACTTTCTGTTTGCTTCCCTGGATAAAGAACTCCTTTCAAAGTGTGGCCATCTCTTGCAGGAAAGAATTTGCTTCTACTGGAGCAAATTCTTCCTTTAATAGTTGACCCCCATTTGGAAGGAAGCAAGCAAGAATTTGGTTGGTTGATTTGGGTTTACCGGCTTTTTTAGACAAAATTTATCTATATCGAGCCGGCTCCCAGAGAGAGGGGGCAAAAAACAGATATAGAGAGAAAAAATGTCCAACCAACCCCCACCCACACCTACTGCAAGCACATGCAGAAGGCCCTTGCCCTAATTTTATCCAAATTAGTAGGAAGCCTTGGCAGCGAAACTTACCCAGCACCATTGCCCGACCACAACTAGCCCCGGGAAGAAAGGAGAAAAAGAAAGAAAACAGTATATTCTATTCCCTAAAAAAAGCTGCCATTGGTTCAGTTTGAAATTTAATTGTCTGAATTTTTTTTCTTTGTTCTTTTTGTTGCCATCAGCTAGTACTGGAAGAGCCTCGGCGATGCAGTTTTTCTCTTGGTATTAAACCCATTAAAGTTTAAACCTCTAGATAGGCGTAGGAAGAGGGGGGAGTATGTGGGGGGGAGGAGGGGGACAGCTCCGCCGCACCCCCAATAATTTTGAAATGCCCGGTGCCCCCTCTCATGGCCCCCAAAGAATTTTGGTTGTCTAGGATTTGGGACCCCACCCCCCGCCCCCCTCCCCCCACAAAAAAAAAATAAATAAATAAAATAAAATAAAATGTTAAGAACCTTCCTACGCCACTTCTCTAAGCACAAATCGTTATGAAAAGCGCCCCACCTTCGCGTTCGAGTGATTTGCATATAATGAGTCATATAACTGGCAAAAGGCTCGGAAGATGACTAATCGCTCCACAAAATACAATTTTCCTTTTCTGGTTCTTCGACGAGCGATGGAATATTTCGCCTAGGGCGTAGCAGCCTATACGCAAATATGCAGGTGCGTATTAAAGATTTACTCCCTTGATAATAATAACAAAAATTATTTAATGAAATATTTCATGCAATACCTCCGACATGGTCTTACATGTAGATCTACTATACATTTAAAATAGAGTTTAAATACTAATATTTGATAAAAATGACTTGAAATAAAAAAAATAGTTTTTTTAATGATTGCGTACCACCACACTCATAAAATATTTGTTTCCGAAATCGCATTATTGGACAAAAATAATTTATTTTTTGTCACACTCACGTGCACGAATAAGAGAAATACCTGTACATGATAACGTGGACAAAATCGATACTCTTATAAGCCGTGAGGAAATGGGTAATTTGTATTTTAATTTGAAGATAATTTTTCATTCCACATTATTCGAAAAAAAAAACATGCGTTTTCTCAAAACTTGTACAGTTAATTATGAGACTATTACATATTGTCTAACGAAATTTTATCAAAATATTTGTTTCTGAAAACATGGTTTTGTCAAACTAACAAATTTTCAACATGCTTATTTGCGTTCTGAAAAGTTGACAACTGGGCGAGATTTCAATATTAACTGCCGACTGGCATTACAATTAAAATACCCTAAGGACTATAGCCCTATATTTCCTCTCAAGGAGTATAAAACCTGACTGTAGTAGGGACGTAGCTAGAGGCACTTATATACATGATACGTACACTGTACGTATCATGTATATAAGTGCCTCTAGCTACGCCCCCTGGTTGCTGTTGTCCCAATTCTCGTAACGGTGGTCTCCAAACATAATTAAGCGGGGCAATGAATGGGGCTCACCACACCCTGACCTTGAATCAAGGTTGATTCAAGGTTGTTAGCCTGCTGGGAAGGGGACAATGAATGGGGCCCACCGCACCATGATGTTGAATCACGGTTGATTCAAGGTTGTGTGCCTGCTGGGAAGGGGACAATGAATGGGGCCCACCGCATCATGATGTTGAATCACGGTTGATTCAAGGTTGTGTGCCTGCTGGGAAGGGGACAATGAATGGGGCCCACCGCATCATGACGTTGAATCACGGTTGATTCAATATATTTGTTAGCCTGCTAGGAAGCGGGACAATGAATGGGACCCACCTGCCTTTACTTTGTATATTTTAGCATTTTATTCAAGCTAATGATATCAAAAGTAAGCCATTTTCGTTGCCAAGTAGCATGATTTAAGTCATTTTACAAACAACAAGGCTGTATCCAGTGGACCAAATGTATGAGTCCATTTGTGAATTAAGGAATGTCTTGTTTATCTATTTTTTGTATCTTTTTAAACTTATTTCAAAGAGAAGTACCCTTTTGTCTTATGCAAATAGTGTAGACCCTGAATCAGACGCCGCATGTTGCGGCGTCTGATTTGGGTCTGCAATGTTTGCCCATGTCCAATTTAGAGCATAAATAAGTTTTAATTGGCTATCACGGCCGGTCATTTATAATGACGAAACTATGGTGAGAAACTATGGTGAAAAACTCCCAGCGATATGCAATGGGTCCTTTAATGCCTAGCATCTCATAAATAAAACATAGGCATACAGTGCCGGTCCTGATCAGACGCAGCGAAATGCATCTGATCAGGTTCACGACCTAGTATAAACTTTGTCTGTAAAGGTCTTAAAGCGTTAAGGTATTGCTGCATGTCAATTTGACTTGGTGGCTAAAACAAAAGGGTTTATTTTGAGGTGTAACAAGATATGCACTCTTGTTCTGAATTACAGAAATAGTCAAAAGACGTTATAGTTTATATGTCTGAATGAAAAATTCACAATTTTATTAAATTAGTCATATACTATCTTGAACTTAGCCAAACTTTGGAAACGAAGAACTCCTTTTTCCTTCGTCTTGCACCAATATAATTTAGCCGCGACACGAGAAAACCAACAAAGTGGTTGTGCGCACAGCGCAGACTCAGATCAGCCTGGGCATCCGCCCAGTCTGACCAGAGTCTTCGCTGTCCGCATGGAGGTAGCTTAGACCCTTAGCTACCATTTAAGCGCTTAGCGAAGAGTCTGGTCAGACTGTTGGGATGCCCAGGATGATCTGAGGCTGCGCTAGGCGCACAACCACTTTGTTGGTTTTGTCGTATCGCGGGCTCATATAGCATGATCCATGAGCTAAAGCAGTTGGAATGGACACTCGAAAAACATATTAAGGGGTTAATTTTTTACCATGTGATTTCTGGAACATTTGTGGAACCTTCCATTTCATTCATTTTTCAAGTTTTGTACACATGAAGTTTGAACCTTTAGCCTTTATCTTGACCAGGTCCAGACTTCAATTCATACTACCCTCAAAATCAAAGTGGTCAGAAGTCCATAAGGAGCAAATTCAGCAAAATTTTCGATTTTGCCCTCTCATGGTTTTTTTGGCAAAATTGCTCGATAGGCATCAAATTTAATCAATTTTAAAGTCAGCAAGATGTAGCGAATTTAAAACTCGTAGCGATTTTAGAAGTTATGCCCGACCAACCTGTCACACTATCAATTCTCTATGGAAATTCAAACCCCTTTCATTTTAGGGGTAGTTTGATTTAAATAGACTTGGTCAAGACAAAGGCTTTAGGTTCAAACTTCATGTGTATAAAACTTGCAAAATGAATAAAATGGAAGGTAGAAATGATTTATTTTACCAAATGTTTGAAATGTTCCAGAAATCGCCGGGTAAAAGTTTGACCCTTTATTTTTTTTCCGAGTATATTTTTTCACCAATAGGTCATTGAAAACTAATTTCCATGGTTTAAAGAGCGCCATCCAACTTTTTTATACAACAAAAAGGTGTACATGTTATCTACCTATGTAAACTTGCCTGAAAAACTACCCCTCATCTATTATACTTGCCAGTGGCTATCAGATGACTGCTGGGTGCTATTCACTAAGCAGAAAATTGAGCTTGTCAAATTTTATCTAAGCCGCGACACGAGAAAACCAACAATGTGGTCGTGCGCCCAGTGCAGACTCAGATCAACCTGGGCATCCGCCCAGTCTGATCAGACTCTTTACTAAGCGCTTAAAATGTAGCTAAGGGTCTAAGCTACATCCATGCGGACAGCGAAGACTCTGATCAGACTGGGCGGATGCCCAGGCTGATCTGAGTCTGCGCTGGGCGCACAGCCACATTGTTGGTTTTGTCGTGTCGTGGCTCATATTTCGACTGCTTTAGTTTACGGATAACACTATATTTTGGTGCAAATCAGGGGCAACTTGTTTCCTCAGTCCCGTATAAACTACCTGTAAACGACGATATCTCGTGAGCTTGAAATAGCATTAAATTATATAGGATAGTGACACTTTTTCTTCTTCTGTTTTGTCTTCCTTGAATAAAAGAGAAATGAAAAATGTTGTGTTAGGTCAATATAGTGCTTTTTTAGCTGCACATAGATATGTTTTCAAACTTCTAAGTCTACATTTTGCTCTGATTTACATAACCATCATTTCCTAATAGTATATAGGGAAAATATAGAAAATGAGCAAAAAGTTACTCAGTTTTCTTCGTTTTTCTTAAAACACGGGTCTAAAGTAAAAATGTTGTGTTATCCTAGTATCCTACATTATCTTACAAATCTTTTGATATATTTTGTAAGAAATTCTAAGAAATATTAGTGCGGTCATTTTTATAAACTTAATACTACCCTACATCCAAAAACTGAATTTTCAGTACCGCACGTGGCTATATCAAGGTGAGGAGAATTGTTGGGGACGCAATCTTTATTTCTGATGAAGGAAAATGGAATTTTGCATTTCCAAAATTTGGCCAAGTCAATGTAATATTTGACTTATTTAATAGATGTTTATTCTTCATTCCAATGCACCTACGAATATAACGCCACGTCTAATTGGATAACGTAAAAAATGCGACAGTATATCCTGCGATATACTGTCGAAATCCGACGTCATTATAAAACGTCGCTTCTGACTGGCTGACGTTTGACGTTGAATATAGGTTGATTCAAGGTTGTGTGCCTGCTTGGAATTTTGAGTACAGTTATCCCCTTATTCAACAACAAAACTATATTCTATAATATGCATTTTTTAGCTATTTCTATAATTCAGAACACACCACAAAATTCACAGAACTCGTATATTTTAGTCATCAAGTCATTTTTTACAGTAAAAAATACCTAAATTCGAGGTAACTCGAGCAAACATAAATCCCCCTAAATATAAAACTTTTGGTGTTTTCAATACACCATACATTGGACTACTGTCGTGTAATATGGTATGCATAAAATGTAACCATCTACAATGCAAGTAACACAACTATATTGATTATTTCCTCATTTGAGAGTTACTGAGCCATTTGCAACAAGGTAAGTTTCTCATTTTTTTTATTTAATTTTACATTAGTTTTATTTATTCGCTTGGCTGTGTGCCCACTTCGAGACTGTCTGGGTGAAACGAGTGGTAAAGTCAAGGTTAGTATGGCAGACGCGACGCATCAAAAGGATGCTAAGTGCATAATCTTATGGTAAAGACTCTGAATAGACAGCGCATCCCTAATAAAAAGTCCTGTGGTCGTAGCCTCCCAGCGGGCACATGACATCAAAATGATGTCGATGGGACGTCAATACGTCACACCGACGTCAGTTCGACGTTATATACATGCGTGGCTAGAAATTTGCACACATCATGAATGGGACACTGAGTATTCTAAATTCACAAACTGAAAACACTAGCTAGACAGCATGATTAGCCCAGACCGATTTGATGTTCTTAACCTTACAGACTCATAGCAGAATTTATCAAAAGTGGGCGTGCATTCATCGCAGGAAGTGTGGGGATATTCTGACCTTCAAAATAATTTGCGGCTTTGAGGATATAGTAGCAGAAAGGCTTTTCAGATATCTACTTCTTCAACTCGTGGACATTATTTCAAGCTGGAAAAATCCCACTGTAAAATAATTGGAATGTGTTGTTTATGCAAAAGATGTGAATGATTTCAAATCAAAAATCGATATTTAGTAACTATGTCTGCCAGACATATTCATATCAGTACTAACCTGTTCTAAATTATTCTCAGTTATCAGTTAGTTGAGAAAGTGACATGACGGAGTGACCAAAGGATTTCAAACTTTGTCGGGCTTAAAAATGAGTTATCTCTTTCCTTCGGAGCCCAACAACTATCGTCAATATTTTCCTTATATTTGAGCCGTGACACGACAAAAGTAACAAAGTGGCATGTGCGCCCAGCGAAGACTCGGATCGCAGCCTTCGCAGCGGCCTAGTCTGGTCAGAGTCTTCGCCGTCGACATGGAGATAGCTTAGACCCTTAGCTATCCAGTAAGCGCTTAGTGAGGACTCTGGTCAGACTGGGCGGACGCCCAGGCTAATCTGAGTCTGCGCTGGGCGCACCTGCCACCTTGTTTTCTAGTATTGCGGCTTATTTCTGCTGTGGTTTTACTCCAACAGGTATTTTGCGGATGGGCACCCTTATTAGTGTCACTGTTGTGTGGTGTGTAACCTGATTTCGTATTTTATCCTGATTACACGGCGATCGTTAGAGGAGCTCCGATAGCTCAGTGGGTTAAACACTGGCCTTCACAGCTAGCGGTCTTGGGTTTGAATCCAGCTTGAGGCGAAATCGTCCCAACCGTTAACTGCGTTTCAATACATACAATCTTTAATTGTTAACGTCCATCTACTCGATATGACTGAAAAGGGCCTGCAAAATCGCATTACCCATTCACCCAGTGTCGAACAGTCCAACGACCTGACTGATGCATAGACTGGTTGTCATCAATAAAAACAGGTCAACGCTGCGCAGATGGGCAGACTTACCTCACACATTTAGCAAGAACCAGTGACATTTTCTCATGACCGGAGTTATCATTTAGCCAACAACAATGTATGGAAGCTTTAGTGTGTCATCATAACACTTCGCTAATTTAATTTTTAAAGCCTGAGTAAGAACCGAGCGGGCTTATTACGTCAAAATGACGTCTGACAGACGTCGATGCGACGTCATAACGTCGCATTCTGCCATTACGACGTCAATACGACGTACGTGCCTGCTGGGAATAAGGAGTCTCTGCAGGAAGCCATTTATCATGTACAGAAGTCTCGGCAGGAAGCGAGAGATCGCGGACAGTCTTAGCGGGAGCCAAATTTGATGTACAGTCTCTGCAGGAAGCGAAAATTAGCGGAATCGATTATACCCTGTGATAACTGCCGCAGTATGTGAGCTTTCTCATTGGAAACCCGACATGTAGCGAAGAAAGAAATGGCTGTCTAAGTGAAAAAAAATATAGTTATCTTTTAGTTTAAGTTTAATTTTTCCATGAAAAAAAAAGAGAAAAAGGCTTTTTGTGACACGATTTATTCAAAGGCATATGGGAATTCAGTATGTTTACCTCTATTTCTTCAAGGGGGGGGGGGGGGGGGACTTTTGAGACGTCTTCATCGGTTCCCAGGACGACAAAGACTTACAGACGTTGTCCTACAGACAGATGGATGGGCGTCCTTTTCAACAGTATTTCAGTAATAGGCCGATGGGAGGGTGATAATGAAAAGCTGTGTGCAAAGGAACTCCGTTTACGGTTGAAAAGATTTCTGCCTTCGGCGGGGCTCGAACCCGTGACAGCTAGATCAGTAGGCCAGCGCTTAACCTACTGAGCTACTGGGGCTCTTCCCTATCGACAAGCATTTATTCTTAAAAGAAAGGAACCTGCCCCCACATCCTCTTTCCTCCGGGGGTTCTTTCTCGAAGAGTTGACCACAATGCATTGGAAAGGGCCCTAAGTGGTAAAAAAGAGAAACGGTAGATTCGCTCCCCCCGCCCTCCCCCCCCCCCCCCCCCCACCCCCAAATATCTACCTACCAACTTAAAGCACGAATTGGCATCCAAGCATGCCTTACATAAATGAGAACACAACGAAACTGGCTTCAGCATTCACACATATCCTCGCCACTCTGACTTCCGTCTGGGGACTTCATGGTTTAGAAACCTACGCCTGAGGTAAAAACTAGCTAGATGACGGTATATGCCATGTTCAGACCAGATACACTAGGGTCGAGTTGGGTAACTTCGGACAGTGGGTAAATTCGGACATACATGTACCATTGCAAACAGTGAAAATCCAGATGAGACGGCACATCATGGGCCGTTTCATCAGGATTTTCACTGTTTGCCCACTTAATTTTGTCTTACTTTCAAACAACTGGCATATAAAGGAAACACTGTCACTGTCCGAATTTACATGCTGTCCGAATTTACCCGACTTGACCCTAGTATGCGACTATCTTCTCGGACTCGCCTAGCTGCACCTAGCTTTATCTGTATTTCTTATTTACTTGAATATCTGTATTCCTTGATATTACAAATTGATATTTAATCTATAAATAATAATTCCATTGGTTCAGAGGCTGATCACGTGAGGTAGACATTACTTCGTGTCGCATAGTTTGTGACGTAACGGTTGGTGATGTAACGTCTTAATGGCGGAGGATTAGGTAGGTAACGTCAACTGAAATTTAACGCAGGTTTGCAAACATGGCAATACCTTCACTGATCTTATTATTAATATATAATGAAACAATTGTTGACTTTTGTCTCGTTGAACATGAAGTGTTATTGAATAGTAAATTCATATTGACCTCCGCTTCGCGTCGGTCAGTATCAAGTTTACTGTTCAATATCACTTCATGTCCACCTCAACAAAAGTCCATAATTGTATTATATCATCAAAATATACCGTATTTACCCAGATTGACAGTAAATATATATGATATATGTTAATATTAGTTACATTTTTCTTTCAGTGGTTTTCTACCCGTCGTTACCATGGCGACCGAAGAAAGACTCCAATCAACTTTCATACAAAAGCTGCTGCTGTTTTGTTTCTTTGTCTTTGGCTTTGTCTATCTGTTGAGACCATATGCCGAACAGTCCATCTACGGCGTACTCCGGAAAACATTGCCAATGATCTGTCTTATTGCCTACGTCAGCATGACGCAAAAAAAGTTCTCGGCCGACAAGTACATACTTTATACCTTGATTGGCCTTTGCCTGAGCGTAATTGGTGACATTTGCTTAGTGTATCCAAAGTTATTAATACCAGGAGGAATTGTGTTCAAGATGGCGCACATGGCCTACTTTATTGCCATTGTATACAGCGGTCAGCAGCAAGGTGGAAGCAAAGTGATCACGTGCATATTTGTGACTCTGTTCCTCGCCGTCTATCTTTTCTCGCAGTCGCTAACGGATGAAGTTCATTATAAAATTGGAATTTTATTTTACTATATTCCCTTGTTTGCTGTGGGATGGAAAGCTGGCTGTGTTTGGGCAGCTAATTGGTTGGATAAAACTGCTATACATAGTTTCATCGCGGCTTGTTTGTTTATTAACTCGGACATTGTTTTAATTATAGCTGGGTTAGAATTCTGGATACCACATTCCAAGCACATTGTCATGTCAACTTATTATGCAGCGCAAGCGTTTAGAGCGATAAGCACAACTTATCATAGTGACTAGCAGCGCAAGCGTTTAGAGCGATAAGCACAACTTATCATAGTGACTAGCAGCGCAAGCGTTTAGAGCGATAAGCACAACCTAGCGTAGCGACTAGCAGCACAAGCATTTAGAGCAATTAGCACAACTTATCATGACTACACATGTAGCTTGAACTTGTGGCTACGGTGGATGAATATGTAACTTGCAATTTTTGCGTTGTTTTCAAAATTATTTCAGTCAAATAAGGGAGTTAATAAAGTATCCTCTGACAGGCTTAATGGACTTATCCAAAATTCAAAGATGGCAAAAAGAAAAGAAATTGCTTCTTGAGAAAATTTGTACCCCTTTACTTTAAGCTTGATTGATGAATAATTGAAGATGGATGCGGTTACGGCACTTTCAAACGTATTTCAGGCAGTTCAAGTCGATGGATGAATAATTCATGGATTAGAAGAAGCAAATAATTCAGAGGGTAGAGAAAAATCACGACCTGACAGGGACCCCAGCCCCGGTGGATAAGAAAACCAGAGCGTTAAAAATATGTGTAATTACCTTTAGTAGATCTTTTATTTTTCCTACTCTATCTTACATTGTATTTCTCTCGTACAATGTATTTGAGCCGCGACACGACAAAACCAACAATGTGGTTGTGCGCCCAGCGCAGACTCAGATCAACCAGGGCATCCGCTCTGTCTAATCAGAACCTTTGCTTTGCGCTTAAAGTGTAGCTCAGGGTCTGAGGTATCTCCATGCGGACAGCAAAGACTCTGATCAGACTGGGCGGATGCCCAGGCTGATCTGAGTCTGCGCTGGACGCACGACCACATTGTTGGTTTTGTCACGTCGCGGCACATTTCTCTTTACTCTGCATATTTTATTGTATTATGTATTTGTTCTTGCTTTGCATATCATATTAGGGCCCCGCCAGACGAAGTCTGCGGAGGCCCTATAGTAATCACCTTGTCCGTCTGTCTGTCAGTCCGCCAGCTTTTCGTGTCCGGACCATAACTCTGAAACGGTTTGAGATATTTTCTCGAAACTTTGTACAAATATAAAGCATCATTCGACGATGTGCAGAGAAAAAGAACCATAACTCCGTCTACATTTTTACGGAGTTATTTCACATTGTAATTTTAAGTATGGAAATCGTGTCCAGTCCTATCTCTGAAACCGTTTGAGATATTTTCTCGAAACATGGTACAGATATAGAGAATCATCAGCTGATGTTCAGAGAACAAGAACCATAACTCCGCCTACATTTAAGGAATTATGCCCCTTTGTACTTTTAAGTAGGGAAATCGTGTCCGGTCTGTAACTCTGAAACCGTTTGAGATATTATCTCGAAACTTGGTACAGATATAAAGCATCATCAGCCGATGTACAGAGAATAAGAATTATAACTTCATCTACATTTTTACAGAATTATGTCCCTTTGTAATTTTTTGTATGGAAATCATGTGCGCTCCATAACTCTGAAATCGTTTTAGATATTTTCTTGAAACTTGCTACAGATATAAAACATCATCAGAAGATGTGCAGCAAACAAGAACTATAACTCCATCTACAGTTTTACGGAATTATGCCCCTTTGTAATTTTGTGTATGAAAATCATGTCCGCTCCATAACTCTGAAACCGTTTTAGATATTTTTATGACACTTGGTACAAATATAAAGCATCATCAGACGATGTGCAGAGGACAAGAACCATAACTCCGCCTACATCTTTTACGGAATTATGCTCCTTTGTAATTTTAAGCATGGAAATCGTGTCCGGTCCGTAACTCTGAAATCGTTTGAGATATTTTCTCGAAACTTAGTACAATATGGTGAATGATCAGTCGATGTGCAGAGAACAACAACCATAACTCCATCTACATTTTTACGGAATTATGCCCCTTTGTAAATTTTAGTTTGGAAATCATTTCCGCTCTTGAGCTCTGACACCCTTCAAGATATGTTCAGGAAACTTAATACAAGTAATACAAGTATAAAGCATCATCAGATGATGTACCGAGAACAAGAACCGTAACTCCACCTGCATTTTCTATGGAATTCTGCCCTGTACTTTTTAGTATGGAAATCGTGTCTGCTTTATAACTTTAAAACTCTCAAAGATATTTTCATGAAAACTTTGCGCGAATATAAAGCATCATCAGTTGATGTGCAGAAAATAAGAATCATAACTCCATCTACATTTTTACCCCTTTGTAATTTTCTATATAGAAATCATGTCGGCTCTATAGCCTTAAAACTGTTGAAGATACTTTCACAAAACTTGGTACGAATATGATACATCATCAGACAATAAGCCGAGAACAGGAACCATATCTCAGCCTATATCTTTACAGAACTTTGCCCCTTTGTAATTTTGTGTATGGAAATCGTGTCCACTCTGTAGCTGTAAAATGGCGAAAGATATTTTCATAGAAGTTGTTGCAAATATAAAGCATATCAGACAATCTGCAGAGAATAAGAATTGTAACTTCATCTACATTTTTTTACAGAATTATGCCCCTTAATAAATTTTAGTTTAGAAACTGTAGCCAGTCAATAACTTTAAAACTGAAAGGTTTTATTGTTATTTCCAATCGGTGACATATGACTTAATGCCATCAATAGTCCCATATAAATGCGGGGCCCTATTAGCTCACATGTTTCTAGTTGTATTATGTATTTGTCCTTGTTTTGCATATTTTATTGTATCAAGTATATGTCCTTGTTTTGCATATTTTATTGTTTAATGTATTTGTCCTTACTTTGCATATTTTATTGCATTATGTAAATGTCCTTGCTTTCAAAATTTTATTGTTTTATGTATTTGTCTGTCCGTGCCTTGCATATTTCATTGTATTATGCATTAATTTTGTCTTTTGCATATTAAGTTGTATTGTTTGTTTGTTGTTGTTTGTTTTTTTTTTCGTGTTTTTTTCCTGTTTTTTTTTTCCTGTTCTTTTTTTTTTTTTTTTTTTTTTTTTTTTTGTTTCTTTGTTTTTGTTGGGGGGGCGGCTGTTGTTGTTGTTTTTTGTCCTTGCTGTTAGTTTCGTTGCACATAGTTTTGTGTTTGTCTGACATTTGCATACTTTTATGTTTGTGTGTTTGTTTTGCATATTTCAATGTCTTTGCTTCTTTTTTTTCATATTGTGTATCTTTACAACTGTACAGTTTTAATTATGTTTGCGCATTTCTCTTTGCTTTACACTTTTTGTATGCTTATATGCTGGTCTTATATTTACGTATTAGATTATGCTTGTGCATATGTCTTTGCTTGAAACGATTTTTTTCGTTAAAGTTTTTTTGTTATTGCTCAACATATTTGTTTTTCATGGCTTTACCCATATAATGATATCACATCTTGACTTAACCCTTCAATTGCCAAAAAGCAGACGAAAAAAATTACGTCTGCAAAAATTTCAAAATATGTTTCATCGTAGCTATATCATATTGGAATATCAAAAACTAGAAGGCAAACAGTGTACAGCTAGATGAGGTGGCTCATACTGAGCCACCTCATCTGGATCTGCACTGTCTGCGAATTCTACCATTTTCATCACTCGCGCTTTAAGTATATATCGTGCTAGACAAATTTAGAAGTTTTATCAGTTTGGACTCGTTTTTTTGTTTATATCAGTATATGAAACGACTATGAACAATCTGCGTGTTTCAAACTTATGAAATTACGGTACGTTTTCTTCTGGCTCATGCTGTGAGGCCATTACAGTGTTATTGATGAGGCGTTACCACAGGGTATAAACCAGTCCGCCAATTTTCGCGTCCTGCAGAGACTTCCGCCATATTTGGCTTCCGCCGAGACTGTCTGCGAACTCTTGCTTCCTGCAGGGACTACTGTCCTCAAAAATGGCTTCCTGCCGAGACTGTCTGCGTGATTCTGCTTAGCAGAATCACGTAGACAGTCTCTGCAGGAAGCCATTAATCATGTACAGAAGTCTCGGCAGGAAGCAAGAGATCGTGGACAGTCTCGGTGGAAGCCAAATATGATGTACAGTCGCTGCAGGAAGCGAAAATTGGCGGACTGGTTTATACCCTGTGGTTACTGTCGTGGTTCCTTGATGTTACATTGTGCTATGTCCGCTTGTCTATGTTCTTTGGCGGTTTGGTCACCTGCTGTGCTACCCAATCTGCATTTTGTTTTGTTTTGTTTCGTAAGTTGAAAATAAAATAGATAAAAATAGACGTTGAAGTTGTTTTTGATTAAGGTAGCTGAATGACCACCTGTTTGGGAAAGAGCTGCTCATTCGGTTTACCGTGCGTGTCTTTCGTGTACTTGTGTCATGCATGTCGTGTGTGTGTGCTTCTTTCCCTATTGGTTTTGAGAGCGAGATGTGGGATTTGATTGTATTAATTCCAGATCATTGCCTATCTTTTTACTTTATTTGCCGAAACAACGTCGTCTGACCCGCGTTCTATCCTATGTTTTGAAGATCTTATTTGAGCCTCGACAGGACAAAACCAACAAAGTTGCTTGTGCGCCACGCGAAGACTCAGATAAGCCTGGAAATCCGCTCAGTCTGATCAGAGTCTTTGCTGTCAGCAAAGGGGTAGCTTAGACCCTAAGCTACCATTTATGCGCAAAGTGAAGACTCTGATCAGATTGGGCGGATGCCATTCATAACAAAAATACCAACCGCTTGTCATTTGTTAAGTAATCAAGCTACTCAGAAACGTTTCGAATCCAAAATAAATTTTTGTAGCTTTTCAAATATAACTGTATTTATTTCGAGTGAAACAGAATCGCTACCATCACGGGGGTAAATCAATACGTGAAGGGACATCCTAGTCTTGCAAAATTACGTAAATTTGCTGTAAGTATTGCCACAGTTTTGCAACTCACGGAGTAAAAATCTCATTTCTATTCAAAAACCACATTTGCAAGGGTTTTGTCATTGAGCGCACGCTATTTGGTAATGATTTATGTCGACATATATGCAATAGAAACGGTACTGTCGTGTAAATCATGCGAGTTAATTCTGTCACAAATGTCGTTCTGACTGTTGATTTTGAGTACATGTGACTTTGGAACAAATTTAGAAAGGAACCAAAGAAGATTGGAAGTTTTATTTATACTTTTCATGTCAGCTTAAGCTTTATTTTGATATTCTTTCTGGTCGTAATCAATTATCTTTCATCGTTTTAAAGAAAAGAGCAACTACGCATTTAATCTACCGTTTTTGCTTAATGTACGATAAATTTTACAGTATATGCTGTGACATTTTCTTTGATACATCTCGCGTTCTTTTGGCTATAAATCGGCTTACGCTGGGGGCTCGCTGGTGTCTCTGCTGCGTCGCTCCTGCCGTTTACCGGCGTACGCCTGTATGACCGGCGTTTGCTCGGAGAAACGCAAACTGAACATATACGAAAATCAGTGCAGCCTGAAAAACGAATTTATTTCAATTTTACAAATAAATCTAGTTTAGTTTAAGCATATTTTATTGCTTACACACAATGTACAAGCAAACGGGTTGGGTCATAAGTTCTTAAAACATTAATTACGACCCTTCTGTTGTATATGCGCAATTTTGCTTAGAATTACCAGTCTCTAATTAAAAAACTGGGTGAGCTTCTCTGTCTATTTCTTACAACAGACGACCTCATTTTTTGTAGAAATTGGTAAACAGCTACAAAACAAAATACCTTCATGTTTGCTTAGCCGCCCACGCCTTTGTTTCGTTCCGGAGAGTTCGGCATACGCCGGTGGCGTAATCCGGTCACGTGATTTGTTGAAGTCGAATCCCCTCGGGGATAACCATATTAAGTTAGGAATTCGTACTCGAGTGTACGCCGTTTCCTTTTGCTGAAATAGGGTCCCACTATTTCACGGTACTCCTACATTTAGCGCACGCTGCTGCAATTAAGATTCTCGCCAGCATCGCTAATGCATGATCTTTATAGCTTATCTTTAATTTTATTTCACCCTATACTAGCAAATACCCGAGAGTTCAGTTCAGCGACCAAGGGTTGTCACTTAAGAGTACAGATCAATAACAAGTTGTACTCGATTATGCGCCGTTTCGTTTCGTTAAATGCGGGTCCCACTATTTTCCGGTACTTACTCCTAAATTTTGGCACACTCAGCTGCAGGGCCCCTCCCAGCATCGCAAAAGCCTGAGCTATAAAACTTGTCAGCTCCCATACTACAAGCATCTCACCTAATACAAGCAATAACCAGACAGTACATTCCACGCGGAAAAGCTGTCACGAAACAGTACAGGTCACCTTACAAAAGTTAATATCACTGAAGCTCATCTGTTACAAGCAGTCCCCTTACCCACAGCTTCAACAAAGTCCAAGAATGCAATAAAATCAACTTATATTGCGGCCAATTTTCTACTTAACACTTCCATCCTATAGGCTAAGGGATAACCTCTCAAGCGTTTTCAAAAGCTAAACTTGTGAATACTAATCGAGTGCCTCGCCGCTCGCCGTCAGGGACCGGTGTATCACCGGCGAAATTTTAAGAAACGCAGTCTTTCCGGTCGGATTTCTGGTTGTTTTTAACCCATATGTGCACTGGTGGATTCACGAGTGTATGAGTCGGTGTATATTTTTGTATTAGAAATGCCCTTTCGAGAGTAAACCAGAACCTTTTTTTTTTTCTGACCACCGTTGTCACAAAGGATCGGAATTTGTACATTTGTTATGTCGCAGAAAAGCAGGAAACGTTTTTGTTCGGATTATTCTGCAACTTCCCTTCAGTTCTATTATCTGAAAGTGGAAAATTCTCATTATTCCATGTGCCAAACATGAGAGTTCATACGAGGTGTCTTTCGACTCATGTAGGAAGTCGTTGTCCTATTTTTCTTCTTTTTATGATCCTCCCTCCCTCCCACCGTGACTGTCGTCAAGGGTGTTGATATTTGTTTCTATCCGTCCGTCTGTCTGTTCATCCGCCTATGTGTCACACGTCTCCATAGTCCTATCAGTGTAAAGAAAAACGTCTAAACACAAATCATTATGAAAAGCCTTTCCACCTTCACGTTTGATGAAAAAATGTAGGTTGATGTTCATAAATTGATCCAAATAGCTGGCAAAAAGTATGAAAAAAAAGGTTTTTGAACGCAACAAATCGCTTAACAAAATACGAGTATCCTTTTCTGATTTCCGGTTAATTGATGCAATATAAACAAAGGCGTGAAAGTGAATGGGGCTCCACCCTTGTACATTGTATTTTTACCATTTCATTCAAGTACACGACATCGCAGGTAGGTCATTTTAGTTGCCAACCAAAACGACCTAAATAATATTTCAAACCCTTTTTATGTGAAACTCATGGATGTTTTATTCGTGTTTAAGCTGGCTAATCGCGGTCATTTGCAATGAAAAAACTGATAGAAGCTTGCAGCTGATAATTTTTTAATGTTTATATAGAAATTGGGTTATTATGTTATAGAGTTTGTATAAGCGACTCCCTCTCATTTTAATGTTTGTTTTTCTAACCTTAAACATATGTTGCGTACATAATAAAAATGGGCATGCGTGTTTTTAAAGGAATTAAAATTAGTTTTGACAGAATTGAGGCCTTTTGAGACTGTCAGTTTGGACAACTTTTTGTACTATAGGGTATGAAATTTGTGTAATCAACTCCTCCTACATTTGTCAATGGATTCGTTTCAAACTTTGTACACATAATAAGAGTATAATGAAAATGTGCATGTTATACATTAACGGAGATAAAATGAATTCTAACAGAATAAAAGCCTTTTGAACGTCGTCATTTCTGGCAGATATTTTGCACATGATACCGAGTTTGTGTATTCAACTCTTTTCACAGTTTTCAACGGATGTTTCAAACTTTGTGCTCATGTTTGGGGCATAGGGAAGATGACGTTTCGATGGAGATAACATTTATTTTATCAGAATTACGACCTCTTGAACGTAGTCAGTATGTGTAGTTTTTTGCATTATAGTGGTTTGCGTTGATGTAGTCAACTCCTTTCACAGATTTCAATATATGTTTGAGCGTTTGCATAATAATAATGCAAATACCGCAACCGCCTTTTTGAGCACCCGCTGCTCTAAACTTTTCGAAATAGAGGCAAATACTTGTAGAAATCATTCTGTCTTATAAGCGCACATCGAATTAATTTATATATTTAAATTGAATCCCAGGAGAAAAGCTGCTTATATCATAGGATAGAGTATCTTAACGAATGAAAGCTGAGAGTCAATAGCATTTTCAGGTTTTGTAAACAAACAAACGAAAGAACAAACCAGTATAAATATGTACGCTAATAGTCATATGCCTCAGAGATTATCATGATATGCACTTAAAGTGTTGAGTCTAAGGCCAATACTTGTGAATCCGCCATACACATGGCTTAAAAACCTGAAGAAATGGTATGCTAATAAATACGAACAAAACCAAATTAATGTTAATAACTAGCCGACAGAAAAGAAATAAGCTAGCAGATAATACTCTGAAAATTGCGTATGATCATTTAGAGTTGGAGCTTTCTTGTACTGAGAAAATTTTAGGACTTCACATCGATCAGAACCTGGTTTGGAATGACCACTTCCAGCACATTTCCAAGAAAATATATTCATCTCTTTGGCTTTTATCTCAAATCAGAACATACCTTTCTATGCAGCACAAACTTTTGTTCTACAATGCATACATAAAGCCTCACATTGAATATTGCTGCATTGCTTGGGGAAACTCGTTCAATTACAATACACACAAAATTGACCAGTTGCAGAGGAGAGCTTGTTAATTCATACTAGGAGACGACTATAAATCACCTGAAGATTCTCGTAATCAACTGAGTATTCTATCATTTGAAGAAACTCTTTTTTTGCACAAAGCCAAACTTATGTATAAGATAGCCAACTATGTTGCTCCTGTCTACCTAACAGAATTGTTTAATTTGAGAATTAATGATAATAACATTAGTAATAGCATCTAAATTTACGATCTGTGTCTAACAGAAACTTCCTTATTCCTAAACCTAATATCAACTTATTCAAATGCAGTTTTTCATATTCTGGCGCTGTTGTTTGGCACAGCATTACTCTGAGAATAAAAAAATTGAATACCATTGAGTCTTTCGAAAACAACTGCTTAAATATAATGAAAGGTGAGCAAACATGCTGAAATGATTATTTCATTACTGTTGCCTCCACCGCCATTTCAGAATTTCAATCATTGCTCTTTATATTGCTCAGAAAGTTTCATACATGTAGTCATATTATGTCACATTACACATTCAGCTGACCATCGAATATACATGTAGCATAATTCCATGATTATTACCCATTCTTGATATCATGTTATTGTATCTATGTTCTTTTTGCGTCTTACAATTGTTGTATATGTAAATGTTCTTGAGGGCCTCGAGGAAGATTGGCCTCGCCAACCGAGTTACCCTCACTAAATAAAGACAGTACTTACTTACTTACTTAAGAAATCTGACGTTATGTCAAAGAAAATGTTACACCATAGACTGTATTTATCGTACATTAAGCTAAACGGTAAATTAAATGCGTAGTTGTTCTTTTCCTTAAAACGATGAAAAATAATTTGATTACGACCAGAAAGAATATTGAAATGAAGCTTAAAGATTGTCTCCCTCGTTTATTTCATGTTTTCAGAAGCAAACATGTTAACAAAATTTCGTTAGACCATATGTAATAGTCTCATAATTAGACGTAAAAGTTTTTAGAAAATGCATGTTTATTCGATAAATGTGAAATGACAAATAATCTTCAAATTAAAATGCAAATTGCCTATTTCCTCACGGCCTGTAAGAATATCGATTTTGACCACGTGTTTCATGTGATCATGTAGAGTTATTTTTTTTTATTCGTGCACGTGATTGTGACGTATGAATAAATTATTTTTGTCCAATAAGGCTATTTCAACCGCGGTCCTCGATTGTATAAAAATTATCTTATTTTTTTCTTTAAAGTCACTTTTATCAAATATTATTATCTAAACTCTAATTCAAATATATAGTTAGACCATGTCGGAGGTATTGCATGAAATATGTCATCAAATCATTTTTATTATTATTATAAAGGGAGTATTAAATCTTTAAACTAACAAGAACAGTATGAATCAAACTTCCAATCTTCTTTTGTTCCCCAAAGTCACATGTACTTAAAATCAACAGACAGAACGGCATTTATGACCGAATTAACTCGCATGATTTACACGGAAGTACCGTTTCTATTGCATATATGTCGACATAAATTATTACCAAATAGCGTGCGCTCTTTGACAAAAACATTGCTAATGTGGGTTTTGAAAAAAAATGAGATTTTTACTCCGTGAGTCTTAAAACTGTGGCAATACTTACAGCAAAGGAGGGGTGTCCATAAGGCTGTTTTCATGGCCACTACCGATTTTCTTTAAACTCTGTAAACTCAGACTACTATGTGTTGGCTGTAATACCATGCAATATTAAATCAGTTGGTGAAGGTTTCTTTGGTGTGGTCAAGATGAAAGTGGGTGGGGTAATTCTGACCCGAAGAGGGTTCTGTTACGAAAATGCTAATATTTTTATTGATACTTAGAACTGGAAGTCTACCATTTCATGACTCCTTATGTAATGCCAGATATAACAAATGTTTGTAATACTTTTGTGAAATTTCTACATGCAGTGCGTTTATACTCACGTATATGACATACCTAAATTTTAGCCTTTTTTTATTCTCCAACTTTACGCAAAACCACAACAGCTTTTTATACTCAAAGCTATTCCAACGATATTTTGCAATTATGCAGTATATTAGATGGTTGTTCCAAAATTATGCCGATAATTTTCTACAATGAATATTTTCTGAGTTATCGTCCCTTAAAACCGCTTCTTTCATTTTTTTTCAAAATTATTACTCAGATTTTATACCCCGCCACATATTAGTGGCGGAATATTTATACCCTCGACATGCGAAGTATGTCAGGGGGTATTTAGTTTTTGTCATTCTGTCTGTTCGTCCATTCGCCCGTCCGTCCGTAAACTTTATAGCGCCCAAGTTTTGCGATAAACCTTTTGTCAATGCTCATATTTCTTCAACCTTATATCAGATTCTCTTCATATTTACTTTGCTATATCTCTGTAGCTTTACCTTTGATCTGAAATATCAAGGCACCTGGGTCAGGCCCCTGGGAGGAGGTCAGGGGTCAATAATCATGACTTAGGCATTTTCATTATGTCAAAGTTTTGTGTTATCCCTTTTCTAATTGTTCATATTTCTGTAACTACAGGTCAGATTCTTTTCATATTTGGTTCATGATATCTCTTGGGCATTACCTTTGATGTGAAGAGTCTTTGACCCTGGTTTAGGCCCCTGAATGGGGCCAATGGTCAATAATTACGACTTATGCCTTTTTCATTATGTCAAAGCTTTGTGTTAAAACATTTTGATTGCATATATCTCTGTAAATGCATTGCAAATATCTTCCATATTGTATTCATATCTCTATAGCATTGCTTTTGATAGGAACTTCAGGGTCAGCCTCATGGATGGGGCCAGAGGTCAATAACCAGGACTCAGCCATTTGTATTTTTTGCTTGTTCTGATATATTTAAATGGAGTCTTTTGTGATGCATGACTAATTTTATTTTATACTAGTTTACTTTTCATGGATGCTGCTGCTGTCCTAAGCTCAAGTCACAGACTTTGAATTTGTTCCATTTACATTTGCATTTATTTTTTGTGTTAAAAGTTTGCTTTCATTAGGCGGTGGCACTGGACGGGGGTATACGTGAGCAGCTGCTCACTTGCTCTAGTTTGTTTTCTGCTGTTTGTATTTCTGTTCATCTGTTGTACGTACATTTGTCTGCCTGTCTGTTTGTCCGTATGTCAGTCTGTCTATTCGTGAGACTTCGTTTCCTTTCGATACCCTTTTAAGTATTTTTAATGGAATTTCTTCAAACTTGGCATGTGCACTTGTCTTGGGTCTTTACAAGCTGCAAAATACGTTACTTAGAGTATGTGTAATAAGAAGAGACACTGGAAAGAACATGATACAATTCTGAGAGAATAAGCAAAGACATTTGACAGAGGGCATTAGTTTTATTTTATATTTAATATTACGAAGTCTCACGGAGTCTCACAGCAGAAAACAAGCTGGAGCATATAAGCAGGGGTTCATGTATTCCCCCGACCAGTGCCGCCGTCAAATGAAAGCAACATTTTAACACAAAAGTTAAATGCAAATGTTAATGGAACAAATTCAAAGTCTGCGACCTTGACCTTAGGTCAGCAGCAGCATCCGTGTAAACGGTAAACTAGTATAAATAAAATTAGTCGTGCATCACTAGACTTCACTTAAATATTTCAGAACAAGCAAAAATACAACAAATGGCTGAGTCCTAGTTATTGACCCCTGGCCCCACCCATGAGCCTGACCCTGAAGTCCCTATCAAAAGGCAGTGCTATAAAGATATCATGAATAAAATATGGAAGACATTTGCAATGCATTAACAGAGATACATGCAATTAAAAAAGGACCCAAAACTTTGATATAATGAAAAGGCAAAAGTCCTAATTATAGACCCTTGGCCCCACCCAGGGGCAAAGACTCTTCACATCAAAGGTAATGCTCAAGAGATATCATGAACCAAATATGAAAAGAATCTGACATGTGGTAACAGATATATGAACAATTAAAAAAGGTTTAACACAAAACTTTGACATAATGAAAATGCCTAAGTCATAATTATTGACCCGTGACCTCCACCCAGGGGCCTGACCCAGGTGCCTTGATATTTCAGATCAAAGGTAAAGCTATAGAGATATAACAAAGTAAATATGAAGAGAATCTGATATAAGGTTGAAGAAATGAGCAACCACAAAAGGTTTACCGCAAAACTTTGACGTAAAGTTGACGAACGGACGGACGGACGGACGAGCAGACGGAATGACAAAACTATATACCTCCTGACATACTTCGCATGTCGAAGGGAATATATATTCCGCCACTAATATGTGGCGGGGTATAAAATCTGAGTAATAATTTTGAAAAAAAAATGAAAGAAGCGGTTTTAAGGGACGATAACTCAGAAAATATTCATTGTAGAAAATTATCGGCATAATTTTGGAACAACCATCTAATATACTGCATAATTGCAAAATATCGTTGGAATAGCTTTGAGTGTAAAAAGCTGTTGTGGTTTTGCGTAAAGTTGGAGAATTAAAAAGGCTAAAATTTAGGCATGTCATATACGTGAGTATAAACGCACTGCATGTAGAAAATTCACAAAAGTATTACAAGCATTTGTTATATATGGCATTACATAAGGAGTCATGAAATGGTAGACTTCCAGTTCTAAGTATCAATAAAAATATTAGCATTTTCGTAACAGAACCCCCTTCGGGTCAGAATTACCCCACCCACTTTCCTTTTGTACACACCAAAGAAACCTTCACCAAATGATTTAATATTGCATGGTATTACAGCCAACAGATAGTAGTCTGAGTTTACAGAGTTTAAAGAAAATCGGTAGTGGCCATGAAAACAGCCTTATAGACACCCCTCCTTTACGTAATTTTGCAAGACTAGGATGTCTCTTCACGTATTGATTTACCCCCGTGACCATATAAAAGGAGAAATAACGAGGGAATCTGATACTGCATTTATGAGTTCGGTTCGTTGGACTTGATAGTATCTGCATTGAAAGAAGTAATGTTGGGCGTTCTCCATGTTACCACACTGGCATAAAGTCGGGAATCAGCAATGTTCCTTGTGAAAAGATCTAAGTTAAGCGAGCTACAGTTGGTCCTTAATCTAGTATGTAGTATTTGGGCTTTTCTATTACCGGCATAGAAATATTTAGGAATGTGAGGTTTATCTTTGTTAAGAAAGTATTTAAATGTATGGACTGAGTTAGACTGCTTCGCCTTATCATTTACGTTATTCCAGGCTTTACAGTTGACGGTAGGAAAGAATTATAGTACAGAGTTGTTCTTGCATGTATTGTTTGAAGGTTATTAGAACTTCTAAGATTATAGCGTGAAATATTACTAACAGACCGAGGTACTAAAGAAGATAAATAGAAAGGTGCTGAATTATGGGTCATTTTATACAAGCAAATTCGGTGAATTTATATCCCCCGCCGAAGTGGCCTTGATTTGTTTATGGTTGTTTTAAGTTTCATAAAATTTTAAGTTTCATAAAAAAAAATTTCACTGGCTACTTAGGAGGCTGAACTTGTGGATTGTACATAAAATCAAGGGCAATATCTCTGGGATAAGTAAGGCATAAGCTGGAGCTGTTCTTCTTAAACACTTGCCTCAGCATCACTGCACTATAATGATACATTTTAAATTCGGCTACAAGAAGTTTTGTTTGTCAGCACCCTATTAATGGCTAATTTGTGGATTTTAAATCAATTTAAGGGCATTAAATCATGCACTACTGAAGAGATTATGACAAAACTTAATATGCACTGCCTTGTCATGACAATAATATAATTATTATAAGTGTCATGAAATTCCATTTATTCGTTACTTAGTTATGACTCAATTTGTTGATTTTCAGCCAATTCAAGGGCAATAACTCATTGCTTACTGAGGCAATTCTGACAAACTGTAAGATGCACCAATGAGTTATGGTGATACATATTTTGTTTAATTTTCATAGAATTCTATTCATTTGTAAGTCAGTTATCACTACCTACAATGTGTTATTTCATGATTCTGCATGCTACTGTTAACGTTAACGTTATGATTTTCTACGGCTTTTGATGAAGATTTCTAATGATAACGGCCGTTTAGCAGACGATTTTGACAAAATAAATATTAATTTTCATATTTTCATGCAAATCTAGCCTTTAATGCTGTGCCGGAGAACTTCAACTCATACTGTTATCCCTTTGCACGTAAACAATTTCGTTTTTTTGTTTTGGCAGTTTTATCGAAATAGGCTTAGAGAGAATCCCAGACATCATAAGTAGGTTTTTACTGGCTCTATTTACTCCTGTATTTGTCCATGCAGAGGAATATTGCACTAAATTGTAAATGTACACCGATATTTACTGCAGCATGCACTAATGTATGAAACATGTGAATTTTAGAAAAAGGGTCTTATAGTTTTCTACGGCTAATCCAAATTTTATGTATTGGTTTTCGAATGTTATGCTAACGTATTCTACGGTGGACGTTTATGTTTCCTACGGTGGATATTGTGATATGAAAAGCAAAATAGTAAAACAGAGATGTAAACCTATGTGTGCAAGGCGATTTTAGCAAATGCTTTAAGAACCACCTGTCCTGATCGAAATAAGAACCCAAGATCTCCGATAATATCATGAGACCCTTAGTGATCACAACTTCAATATAAGTTGGATTGTAAAACATCATAGAAAGACTGGCTGATCTTAGACTTTTTCGATGCATGCATATAAACTATTAACTTGTTTTTTAATACTGAGGTCCCCATTTGCAAACTAAACTCAAATTCAACGATTGTCTCTAGGTAAGGTCAAGTCGTATTCAAAGACATAAGTGCAGCTGGAGTAAACTCCAATAAGTAAGGTTTGGTCGCGGAACGGTGAAGCTCCCTCGACGGCGGCTCAAGTTCATTTTGATAAATATTTCAGCGATTTCATGGCTATATGACAATGCGAAGAATGCGAAGATAGGCCAGATGGCTTCTATTTATACATTTTTATGCCCCGAAGGAACTTCGGGTGGCATATTAAAATCGCACCGTCCGTCCGACAATCCGTCCGTCCGTCTGTCAGTCCGTCCGGTACACATCGTGTCTCAGCGATAACTTTAAAACTACTGAAGCAAATTTGACGAAACTTCACAGAAAGATAAAGCATAATGAGAAGGTGTGTCGCGCGCAAGTCTTATGTCCCTACGCCCAAGGTCAAGGTCACAATCGGGTCAAAGGTCAAATTGAGTCTCAAAATCGTGTCTCAGCCATTATTTTAAAACTACTGAAGCAAATTGGATGAAACTTCACAGAAAGATAAAGCATAATGAGAAGGTGTGTCGTGTACAATACTTAGGGTCCTACGCCTAAATCAAGGCCACGATTGGGTCAACTGTCAAATTGTGTCTCAAAATTGGCTCGCAGCGATTACTTATAAACTACTGAAGCAAATTTAATGAAACTACACAGAAAGATGAAACATAATGAGAGGTTGTGTTGTACATAAGATTTGTGTTCAAGGTCAAGATCACATTTAGGGGTCAAAGGTCAAATCTCGCCTCTGTGATAGCCTAAAACCTGCTGAAGCGAATGTCATCAAACTTCACAGAAAGGTAAACCATAATGAGAAGGTATATTACACACATTATTTATGATCCCAAATCGAAGGTCAAGGTCACAATCTGGGGTCAGAGGCCACCTCTGTCGAGGCTATTACTCAGAAAAGTACCAAAGCAAACTTTAAAGAAAGATAAAGCCTAATGAGATGATTTACCATGCACAAGACATAGGTTCTCACACCCAATTTCAAGGTCATATATAGCCAGAGTTCAAAGGTCAAGTCATTCATCCCCAATTACCTAAAAACTACTGAAGCAAACTTCATTAAACTTCATGAAAAGGTATAAAACAGTGAGCGAATATGTCACAAACAAATTACGGTTTTTTTGCCCAAGGTCAGGATCACAGTCAGGGCTCAGAGGTCATATTATGTCTCTGAACTGACTCAAAACTGCTGAAGCGAACTTCATCCAGTTTCACTGAAGGTAAAACCTGATAAAATGGTAATGTAAAGAAAAGTAAGGTATGGTGGAAAGTTATGTAAAGTGCGACATTTAGGTTCCAGCACCCAATGTCAAGGAAACAACACAGTTTGGCCAGTGGTTGAATTAAGTCCCCTTGAATCCTCTTAAACTTCCAAAGTGCATTTAAACATTACAGAAAAGTAAAACGAAATGAGAATGTATATCATGTGCAAGACTCAGGTTCTATGCCCAAGGTCAATGTCACAACTAGGGCTGAAAGGTCAGTTTAAGGGGCCTTCGGGGGCATTTGTTACACACTGTAACAGTTCTTGTGTGTGTGTGTGTGTGTGTGTGTGTGTGTGTGTGTGTGTGTGTGTGTGTGTGTGTGTGTTAAATTCATATTTTATGGTGCTGCGTTTCACAGACAGAGTTTTGGCTTATGTCATGTGATTTGTATTTCTTTTCAGCTATAATGTCGTTTAAAAAGATATTAAGTCTATATTCAGACGTCTCCAAGAGAGAGAGAGAGAGAGAGAGAGAGAGAGAGAAGAGAGAGCCCTCCCCACACATACTCATTCACACGTGGTCGGTGTACACCGAACAAAATTTCTAATTGGTCACCTATTCCATAGAATTAAGCCTTATGCAAATTTAGATAAATCTGACTACAAACTGGAAATAACAAATCATATATTTTGTTGTATTTTAAAAGCAGCTCAATCGCCGATGCATTTGCAAAAGGATTCACTTCAATTCTAAGAGCACTTTAAGATTTACACAAACATTCAAAGGGAGGTAATTTGAAAACATCAAAATTATAATTAATAAAGATAAAAATTTCATGATGACTGAGTACAAATGTTGTGTTTTATGATAGAAAACTTTATTCACTTCTGAAATGTCTTGATCTTGTGGCAGCTTGGTGCAGTTTTAATGTGTTTTCAAATCATTCTATGATTTTCAAAGAAGGGGTCATAACTCCGATATTACATTAAAATTTGATTACAACATTCACTTTGAGTAAGTAGTTAACAGCCCAAAACTTTGATTACAATAATATTAAAAATTATTGTTTAAAAATCATATTTTTGGAAAGAAGAAAACTGACCAATTAGAAATTTTGTTAAGTGTAGGCGAGTCTTACTAGTGTAAGCTAGAGCATGAAACGTCCTCCTGTACGGAGACATAAACCACGAGCTTTAGCGAGTGCATTATCGACCGTACAGGCGGACAAACTGCGTTCTTTCTCACTTATAGCATGATACCCGTTGTAGGCCTTGCACGTTATGGGCTTTCTCATGCTAAAGATTTGGGTATCCGAGGATCGTACTATAAATCTGGATAATAATTGCTGTGCTTGCAGCAGGTGCGGAATGGGGGTCGGATTTAATTTTACTCTTGTCTGTCCTATCGTTCCTTGTTCCTCTCTCTGACTGACCGCTCGATAAAGACTGAAACACTGTCTCAAATAGCCGTTAAAGCCCAAACGAACAAACAACAACCCCAAACCTGTCAAAAAACAGCCGGATTCCTAACTTGACTGATATCTTAACAATGTTGAGATAGAATACATGTATAACTTTTAAAAACGGAAACTCTGACACCATTTACACATTTTTAGCGGAAACTAGATCTACAAAGAAACGTTATTCCTTCAAAAACCTCTTCGGGTCCCCCTTTTTTAGGCTGACTTGTCTCCAGTCATCATAAATATATGTTAAAAATGTTATTGAGATCCGACAAATGCGGTATAAGTAAAAACCTAAAATGCGGACAGCAGACTGAAAACAATATACCCCAACCCCAAACTCATTTTGCCATCTCGTTACTCGTTACGTAACTCTCGTTACGTTGTCAAATCGATAACTTTATACTACCTGTAAACTTTAGTCACAAATTCCAATAAATGTCTTAATGGTCAATAGAGAGAAAATTTTCGTCCAAGCTTCGAATCAATAGTTAGCAAAATTAGGCGTTCAAGGAAGAAATTATCCATTTAGCTATGTATGTACAAAATACATCTTCGTAATCAGTGGAATTACAGCTTTCAGCTCATACGTTATAATAGATTCGCAAATGTTAACTTATATATGTTATTAAGGTCCAAAAACGAAGATTCGCGTAATTTGAATAAATTGTGTTGAGAAACTTATGGTTTGTAGAAAGAAAACTATGGGCTCTGATGGAAGAAACTTCTCACTGACGCATTTCTATAATTATTATACCAGATTAAAGCGCTTGAAATGCTCTTTTGAGCTAGACGTTATAATTTAATGTCGGAAAATACATTAAATAAGAAAATATAATTTATTTCTGAGCTTCTATACATTTCCTGTTAAACTGAGAACCGTACGCAGGTTAATCGCTTATCTCCGACCCTCTTGGATATTATCGAAAAAAAAACGTAACTATAACGAGAATTCTTCCCTATAGATATAGGTGGTAGTGGTGTGATTAGGGGAAGGGGTGGGATATGTATATTCAAACGAATAAAATCTTTTAAAGTACTAAGCTTCAACAAACACATTGTTTGTTTTTTTTTTGTTTTTTTTTTTTTTTGTTTTTTTTTAATTTTAGAGGGTGCTCTACATAAATGTTCTACATTGACCTTAGCTACATAACCCTAGCTGATTTTGCATCAAGTACTGCTACATATCATTAGTTTCAAACACACGCAAGAAATTGATAAATAATAATTATAATAACAAACATTTTAATACAAAATATTACTGTCTTAAAATGGCTATTTTAATCTCCAGTCCTGTCAGTATCAAAGTCAGTTGTATCCAAGTTTGGTACACCTTACATAAGAAAAATTCACTTGTGGTTACTGAAATTTAAGCAATTAAAAACGGACGGAACCAAAGACTTGTGGACAGTCGGACAGACAGACGGATGAACGAACGGACGGACGGACCCCCATAAAATACATCGTCTTTTGGGGGTGTGGGTGGGGTTGAAGGGGCTACAATGATATAGAAACACCCCGTGTCACTATACTAGTATATGCCTAGTTTGGATAAAATCCGTGGTATAAAAGCTATTCACGAAACAAGTAAAGAAAGCGCATACGACGTGTGAAGGCGAGAAGGGGTCTTTTTTTTTTTTTTTTTTTTTGAGGGGGGGGGGGGGCCTGGGGGAGGTGGGGGCTCGCAGAAACTACCAGGAGGTAGAGTTAAACAACAATAAATACATTGATACGACAATGATTTTTTTTCTCTATATAAGAGGTACCCATAAAAGGCACTAGTCCCAATTCAAAATAGTATCTTTTTTTCCCATCTGCAAGTTGAAAAATTCCCAGTTGCAGGAAGAATTTTTCTAGGGACATACACGCACATATTATCTGCTTGCTTGCAGAACTGGCAGAAATATAGCTATAACTGAATTTAAATATTATATATTCAGTTTCATGTCCCCTATCCCACCACTTGAGCCAATATAGGTGTTCTGAAATTTCAAATTTAAGGAAAATACAAAGAGATTTGTCCCATTTCTGTGGACATCGGCACAATTTCCAAAGTAGTGAAAAAAATCACTGTACGAGAATAGGAAAATCGATAACGTTTCAGCCAAAATACTGGAGAAGGACGGTATCGAATCCATGACCATTGTTTAACAGGCTACACCATGAACGCTTCTTCAGACACAGAAAGGTAAACCAGGCGGACGCTCAGACGTCAAGTAGAAAAGCGTAGTTCTCGCGGTATATTCATAATTTAACGAATTTTACAGTTAGTATGATTTAATTCTACACTGATAAGTCAACCATGTCTCAAAATTTAGAGTCATTACAGTTTAGATAATTTAGGAGGTCCGGTCTGGGTCCACACTTTCCTTTTACATGATGCGAGTCTAACTGGAGTGCAGCTAGAGTCTCCTCCACGAAGACAAAGTGAATACCAAAACTGTATACTTGAGCTTCACGCATTCAAGGCTTACTCGAGCGTCACTTCAACCGACCTTACTGGAGTATGAGTCGAGTATGAGTTTGAGCTGTGTTTGTGAATGTGGGCCTGAGTGGTTTATTGCTGTGCATAATGATTACAGCTTTATGATTTATGACATCTTCAAAGATCGATTTTTCATTGAAACAGTGGCAGCAATGAAATATTCTTCTGGAAATATGGAGAAACATCTTTTTATACTTAAAGGGATGAATTAAATGTATCTAGTCATGACTATTACAATTAAGATAGCAAGGAGAGAGTCTTACCCATTAAATTCCCCATCTTAGGCCAGCAAAGAAGTTAGTATACATTTTCTTTCATTTATATTGACATTTCTTGAAATCTGACTCATAAAATTCATAATGTTTGCAAGAAGGTGAGAATGAATACCAGCGCCAAAAACAGTAGAATACAGTATCATAGATGACAATTTAACCGTAGGACGATATATCTTAGTCGAAAGAAACCATAAAATCTACCGCCGAATACTATAACAAGAAATGATGAAAAAGGCAAATTACGGCACAAAAGTGACTTTCCGGAAAGAGGTTTAAGGTTGGCGGACAGCATTATTATGTTTAAGCACCCGACTATGGATTATTTTCTACAAATATATGATAAAATGTCTACTTTCACTTTCATCTCTATAAAAGCTGATTTAAGGAAGACTAAAGCACTCATCTGCCCGGAATATATGCATTGTTATGGTAAAACTTATTACAGGCAAATTTTCCTATGAATAAAGGCATATATACCTTAATTATCAAATTTTACTCCAGTTTTACCATTTGTTTACACGGTTTCTAATGACGCTTACCCACATTTTTTTGTAAAACCGGCAAAAACCATAACGTTAACATACGCATACAGAATACCGCAATAACACATTGTAAGTAGTTGTTATGGCTGGTAATGGCAATCTCACATTGATCCAAGGGCAATAATTCATGCACTTTTGATGCCATTCTGATGAAACTTTATGTGCATATCACTTTATGGTGATACATAATTATTCAGTTTAAATTTCATGAAGTATTGGTTACTTGTTAATGCCTTATTTCACTGATTTTAAGTCAATTAAAGGGCAATAACTCAGGCATTACTGAATCCAGTCTAAGGAAACTTCATGTGCATCAGCACATTATAGTGATATATATTTATTTTAAGTTTCATTAAATTCTGCCCAGTGGTTACTTAGTTACAGCTCATTTCATTGATTTCAAGCTAATTAAAGGGCAATAACTCATGCAATACAGAAACTAGTCTGATGAAACTTCATGTGCCACAGCACGTTATAGTGATATATACTTATTTTAAGTTTCAAGAAATTCCGCTCAGTGGTTACTTAGTTATGGCTCATTTCATTGATTTTAAGCCAATGAAGGGGCAATAACTCATGCATTACTGCAGCCAGTCTGATGAAACTTCATGTGCCGCATTGTGTTATAGTGATATATATTTATTTTAAGTTTCATGAAATTCCGTCCAGTGGTTACTTAGTTATGGCTCCGGATGGACAGACAGAAGGATGGGCGGGTCAATTAAAGGGCAATTACTCATGCTTTACTGAATCCAGTCTGAGGAAACTTCATGTGCATCAGCACATCATAAAGATATATATCTATTTTAAGTTTCATGAAATTCTGCCGAGTGGCTACTTAGTTAAGGCTCGTTTCATTGATTTCAAGTTGATTAAAGGGCAATAACTCATGCATTACTGAAGCCAGTCTGATGAAACTCCATGTGCAGCAGCGCGTTATAGTGATATATACTTATTTTAAGTTTCAAGAAATTCCGCTCAGTGGTTACTTAGTTATGGATCATTTCATTGATTTTAAGCCAATTAAGGGACAATAACTCATGCATTACTGAAGCCAGTCTGATGAAACTTCATGTGCCGCAGCGCGTTACAGTGATATATATTTATTTTAAGTTTCATGAAATTCCGTCCAGTGGTTACTTAGTTATGGCTCCGGACGGACGGACAGACAGAAGGACGGACGGACATGGAGAAACCTATATTCCTCCGCCTTCGGCGGGGGATAAAAAGAGAGTACTAAGCTTTTGATTTAATCGTCCTTTTTCAAGAGAATCCCATCCTATTTCCTTACAGAGAGCGCTGATTGAAACAAGTCTAGTGGCTCCTGTAGCTATTTTGGCCGCTTCATTCTGAATTTACCAAGTTCTTGTTTCTCGTATTGCGAGCAGTTATCCCATATAATATCCCCGTATTCGATAAAAGGTCTAATAAATGCCGTGTAAATAATTTCTAGAGATTTCCTATCTAATTTGAATTTAAGTTTTCTCATGATGTTAAATGTAGCCGAAGCTTTTACTAGTAAGACTCGCCTACACTTAACAAAATTTCTAATTGGTCAGTTTTCTTCATTCCAAAAATATGATTTTTAAACAATAATTTTTAATATTATTGTAATCAAAGTTTTGGGCTGTTAACTACTTACTCAAAGTGAATGTTGTAATCAAATTTTATTGTAATATCGGAGTTATGACCCCTTCTTTGAAAATCATAGAATGATTTGAAAACACATTAAAACTGCATCAAGCTGCCACAAGATCAAGACATTTCAGAAGTGAATAAAGTTTTCTATCATAAAACACAACATCTGTACTCAGTCATCATGAAATTTTTATCTTTATTAATTATAATTTTGATGTTTTCAAATTACCTCCCTTTGAATGTTTGTGTAAATCTTAAAGGGCTCTTCGAATTGAAGTGAATCCTTTTGCAAATGCATCAGCGATTGAGCTGCTTTTAAAATACAACAAAATATATGATTTGTTATTTCCAGTTTGTAGTCAGATTTATCTAAATTTGCATAAGGCTTAATTCTATGGAATAGGTGACCAATTAGAAATTTTGTTCGGTGTATACTTTATGTGCTGCTGCTAAGTGCAGTCATTTGAAAAACAGAGATCAAGATGTTTGTGAAACTCAACTTCGGAAATCTGCTGATTTTGCATAAAAAACAGGTGGATGAAGATGTCTATTTAGCTTACGACAGATAAGTAAAGATTCGGTTTTAGAGGGGTTGAAAGTAACAAGCCATGTCGAAGCCCAATTTGAGTTTTACAAAGATCATTGTTAATACAACCAGCTGCTGTCACAGGATCAGCTACAATAATAAAGAGGCTAGTATCATCAGCAAACAACCGAATATGTGAGCTGATATCATTTACAATGTCATTTATACAATAGAAACAGAAGAGGTCCTAGTATTGATCCTTGGGGAACTCCAGCACGAATATAAGTCCAGTCAGACACAGCACCAGGAAGAACAACTCGTTGTTTTCTATTAGAGAGATAATCAGCAAACCTAGTATGAACATTTTCAGAGAGACCAGCTGCTTGAAGCTTAGCAAGGAGACCAGCGTGCCACACACGATCGAATGTTTTGCTGATATCACAGAAAACAGCCCGTACTTCTTTGTCTAAATCTAGTGCTTGGCAGAATGTGTTGTAAAGATATGTTAACTGATTGACGGTTGAGTCTCCAGGAAGGAAGCCGGATTGTAGAGAAGACAGTAAATTGTTGTCACGTAGGTGGTTAGATAAGTGCTTAAATACGAGCCTCTCCAGGACTTTATCACCCGAGTTGAGCAATGAAATGGGTCGATAATTGGAAACTTGAGAAAGGTCACCTGTTTTAGGAACAGGGCAAACATTAGCTTCTTTATATGAAGAGGGAACAATACCCAAGAGTTTCCATTAAAGAAATATGACAGTTACAATTGCTTTTGAAAACTTGATAATAGGCTTTTGACGGAATGCTTCTTCTTGGATAGCACTGCCAACCACCTGTATACTACACAAGGCCTCTCCGGGTACCCCACCCACTTGTGTGAAAGTCTTTAGTCGCTAACACGAAAATTCCAACAAAATTGGGGGGCGGGGGACGTCAAAACGGCCCTCAAAATGATATGTGTACCAAATTATTCCTTGTGTCCGAACTAAGAAAAATATACCCACAACATATGTTTATTTTGTCTAGAAGCGGAGATATGGGCGTTTTATGTTGAGAAATCAGAGAAAGTGTTCCTAATTCTGCCAGTTTTGTATCAAAACGTTAAAAATAAACATAGAGCCCGGTTTCAAGCATATGTAATAGTTTTTCGCCTGTTAATTCATCAAAACTTTCTGTATTTCCCCGCTGGGGAGGGAGGATTAGGGTCGGCACTATTTCCAATTCGGTGTGCAAATATCGCCACATGTCAGATGAGTAAATCAGCTTGTCCATCGGCTCTTATACGATATGCTTTCAAGGAGTATGGCTGCAAAAAAGGTTGTTCCGCTTTTTTAACTCACCGGAGTCGAGGGTTGATAGGCGATTTTTTGTAAAGACATGTCTCCGTCGTGCATCCATCGTCCGCAGTCGGAGTCCGTCAACATTTTCAAACAATATCTTCTCTGAATCTACAGAGCCGATTGCTAACAAATTACATACGTATATATAACATCTATAGGCAGGGAGAACAGCAATACTGCGTTTATCCAAATCGCTTCAGGACGTCGGTTGCTACGGCAAGCTAAATTTTCCATTGAACATTTGCCAAAATTGCTATGTCACTGCAGATATTTTGACACAACTTTTACAGAAATGATACCTGAGTACATGTTGTCTTCTACCAACCACATGAGCAAAATGCAAATTACTCAACTTGACTGGTTGCAAAGGCAACCAAATGGTTAAAATAGAAAAAAAAGGTTAAATGAGCCGCGGTACGAGAAAACCAACAATGTGGTCGTGTGTCCAGCGCAGACTCAGATCAGACTGGGCGAACTCTTTGCTAAGCGCTTAAAGGGTAGCCAAGGGACTAAGCTACCTTCATGCGGACAGCGAAGACTCTGATCAGACTGGGCGGATGCCCAGGCTGATCTGAGTCTGCGCTGGGCGCATAACCACATTGTTGGTTTTCTCGTGTCGCGGCTCAAATTATAGAATAGCCAGGTCTCCATTGTCCAATCATCGTTCGTCCGTCAGCCCTTGTCAATATTTTCAAACGAGATCTGCTCTAAAGCTATGAGGCTGATTGTTATCAAAGTTCATTTATATAGCATCTATAAGCGACGGAACCAATTCTACTGTCTTTTATACATATCGATTCAGAAGTTCTGATGACTGTCATAGACTTGTTTCCTTTAAAGTTGCAGTTTTATTAAACTTGCAGATAATCAGGATAGGCATAAAAAGTCGGACGAGTTTGAATTTGAGAGATGTATTTATTTCGGAGTTAACTGCTCTTAAAGACCGACAAAATACACTTAGACTTAAAATGGGAAAAAGTGTTGTCTAGGCATAGCAACTTTTTATTTGAAGTTGATCAATATTGCTGATAAGCAGGACAGGCGAGTTCGAAATTTGGCTATATTGTACATTTCGCCTAAGTTGGTTTAAACATATTTTATTACATAAACGACGCAACGCTGGGAGCAGTGGTGTGACATTGCTTGCCCTTAAGTGCTTACATAGTCCATAATGACCTTGTCTCGGTCATATTTATTTTTATCAAAACTTTATCAAACTTGCTAAGAACCAGGGCAGTTATTAGATCTCGGGCGAATTCGAATTTAGCCATATTGTACAATTTGCCTTAGAGTTACATGCGCTTGAATGCTGAGGATATATGGACTCCTCAGGATATAAGGGAAACACCATCTGCGACTTTCTGTTTGTTTCCCTTATAGGAAAAGTACCATTATAGAAATTGCTCCAAGGGAGCAAACTCTTCCCCTGAAGATTGACTACTTCTGAGAAGGGGAGCAGAAATAAAACTGGCAGTTGTTTCCCTGAAAGCTAGTGTACCCGTTCACTTTTATCCATTCCAGTACTGAGAGTGGTAACAATAATGAGCTTGTTCAAAATCTAAAGTGTTCAGCATCAAAAGAAAATATGAGCCGCGACACCACAAAACCAACAAAAAGGAATGTGCGCCCAATGAAGATTCAGGACAGTCTGGACAGCTATGGTCCAGAGCTAGATCCATGCGGACAGCAAAGACTCTGCTCAGACTGGGTGGATACCCAAGGCTGATCTGAGTCTTCGCTGGGCGCAAATGTCACTTTTTGGTTCTGTCGAGTCGTGGCTCAATTATAAAGCAAATAGAATTTAAAAAGTCACTTTCAGTATTTTGAATTGAGGCTACAATATTCACTTGCCCACAACGTTTGAACTTCATATTAATTAATTACCGAATAAATACATTTTAAGTTTAAAACAGTCTTTGATACTGGTGTTGAAGGGCTTGCAAACTTTTTTTGAAATCGGGTCTTCAAAGAGATGAGAACGTATTTTATAAAAAAGGAGAAGTTTTTTTTTTTTCTTTCAAATTTACTAATGAACGTTTTAAACGCTTATATTTACTTAAGAAAAACTATTTTACAAGAAAGGAGAAGTGATTTTGTTTTTAGTTTCAAATTTACTAAATTAAATGAATGTATTCAATGCTTATGTTTCTGGTGCAAATAGACATATATCTGCCACGATGAAGATGAATATGAAAATTTTCAATATTTTCTTATTATTGCTCAAATTCGGACAAAGTACTGCTGGAAATCGTGTTGCCGGTAACTATGTAACGACTTTTCATGTCTAATGCTTACCATGTACAATGCGCCATGCAATTGCGCTATGTTTACTTTGTACTGCCTACTGCAACAGTGGCGCTCAAATCATGCTTACTATGTGCTATCCACTGCGATATTGACTATGCACACACACTTAAATTATATTTGGTGTGTAGTGCAAATCTTGGAAATGCATGCACACAAAATTTGCAAAATCTAAAAGCCCACTTTAATTTCCAGTCAGGAATATCCCTGTAGATGGGCGCTGCTCTACGGAGTTTCGATAAAATCCCTGAACTAGTTGGGACAAACATACATAAAAAAGAACACACATAATGAAGAAATAGCTAGAACTGCATTTTTTGTTCTGCAAAGCTGTTTTGCCATTTTACACCTGCACGTACATGAAATATTTAATGTCTGTTAGTATGCATACGGTTGGTCATATAACATCATATTTGGCTTCCGTCTAGACTGCCCGCGATCTCTTGCTTCCTGCCGAGACTTCTGTACATGATAAATGGCTTCCTGCAGAGACTGTCCGCGTGATTCTGCTTCCTGCCGAGGCTCTCGGCAGGAAGCAGAGTCACGCAGATAGTTTCGGCAGGAAGCCATTTTTCGAGGACAGTAGTCCCTGCAGGAAGCAAGAGTTCGCGGACAGTCTCGGCGGAAGCAAAATATGACGGACAGTCTCCGCAGGAAGCGAAAATTGGCGGACTGGTTTATACCATGTGTAGTATGTGGAACAGGCTTTTGCAAAAATCAAAAATCAGTTTTCAAAATAATATCTTTTTTGGTCCACATTGAGTAGTGGAATATAGACAGTCCTAAGTGGGACAAAATACAGTAAACTCTCGGTATCTCAAAGTCAAAGTTCATCCGAAACTACTGCTATCTCAAAGTAAATTTTCTGGTCCCAGAAAATTTACTTTAAGATACCAGTAGTTCGAAATAACAGGTGTTGAAATGTATGGAAGACTATATTCTTCGATTTAAGAGGGCACTTTGAGATATCAGTGTTTAAGATATCGACAGCTGACTGTAGTCAGGTGGCGGATTCGAGATAAGTGCTCTAGAAAATGAGTTTGTGGGCACTTTCGCGGCATGATGGGCAACCATGCTAAAAATACTTACCGATATGTCCTCGTTTATTTTTTGGTGGTTGCCAACCCTGACTGGCCATTGTGTACCGAATAAATGAGGTCAAAGGTCATTAAGTGCAAAATCACGAAAAACTGCTTTGAAAATGATTATTGTACATTTGAGGTATAAATATCACCGCAGTTAAATGCTGAACATATTTAAAACCTCATGCGGCAATCGTAAAGCATACTTGAACAGTTTCTGTTCAATCAGACTGTGTATGTGTCCGTCCGTACACCTATTTTTCTGAATGTACATGCATTCATATAGCTAACTTTAATATTTTATAAATCGAGGACTGCACTGCATAAATATATGAACAACACGTTTCAGTTTAGTAAATCATACCTTTTTAAGCAAGATATCGTATATTTTTAGCTCAACATTTACATTACAAATAGTTGGCTTCATTAACATGTGTTGTTTACTATACATAAATTGTTTACAGTTGCCATCTGAAATCTAATGCAGAAAAATAGCCATAAATTATTTGTAACGGTGTTTACACATAAAAATGCAAAAACTTTAAAAGTGTGAGCTGTGAAGCAAATAAAATTCAATGTAGATAAATCAATTGCATGTAGTTTACGTTACCAAATTGGTAAATTAGTCATTTAAATTACTATTAAGCGATTCAATTAAATAGAAAAGCATAGTAAAATGTATGTTCTGTGTTTATAGATGTTTTCTTTTTTGTAAAGTTGACAGTAATGCATTTTGTAAACTACTTTTAGACATACAATACACATCAGCATGTTGTAGAGAATAAGTTTTCAGATATACAGGGGTATTTTAAATGTACAATCCAGAATATCGAAACTTGTCGACCAACATTTTGAAACTCATTGCCTCATGCTTTTGATTCTAAAGGGCATTGCTGATATACAAGCAAACTTGTTCAACTACTGTAACATATACGTTTTTGTATAAGTGTTACAGCATCGCATGTAATTTACGTTAAGACAGACAGGTCTGTGGGAAACAAATAAAGAGGAACTCGGATCTAAGTATTGCTATTGCCCGTATGACATTATGTTGGTCCTCGTCTGAATCACCTCTTCTATACATTTCTCATGGGATTGATGACCATATAACTTGCGTGGAAAAAATATGAGAAAACTACATATTATAAAAAATCAAATAATTTCATTTATAAGTACCCTGTCGTTAAGCGGCTTTGTGGAGGCTGCTAAGATGGCTCCCATAACTTCATTAGAGTATTGTTTTAGTTAGTTTTAATCCAGTGACTACAGAGCTTTTAGAGGCTAACTGAAATAATGACACATGCTCCAGGTTGCATGTGGCGTGTTTTACACTTTACAGAATTTCTCAGGAAAACATTAAATCAAACCTAGTCTGCTGTATTCAAACCTTGTGCGTCATTATTACTTGAGAAGTTTCATAATGCATTCGAAGCTGGTACATTTGCTCCTCACAACTAAGTTATCATATGTTTTGTTTTGCATAGCCATGTAATGGACTAAAACTGACTTCGTTAGCCTGTGTAGTTTACGTTATTGGAAGTATTTAAATATCGTACCTGAAATCTATTGAACTTTAAAAAAGGGCATAACACTGACTTGAAACTGTGTCTGCATATGAATATACATACGGTGCATGTAAAATATTTAACAATATGTTGCTTAAAATATAAATGCAAATGGAACAGACGAATTAAGGAGGTGGGAGGGTGGGGGGAGGGGTGAAACTTGTAAAAAAAAATAGCGCCAGCCATTCCCAATGGCAAGATTTATACTTTATTACTCCAGCTATCTTAATACTACATTTGTCAACGGTTATGACCTCATAAATAAATGAAACAGGTTATAAGTCAAGGTGTTAATATATATAGACTTTATGTAGGGGTGAAAATATTATGGTCACACTACAAATCACTAAGGGGACATAATCATCGACACAGTCTACTATGAAACATTTCAGGAAACTGTTGTTCAAGCGCTCGTAACAACAAGACCTTTACTGCAGTGCAAGCTTCAGACATCAAATGGCCTACGGTTACACCAGCTCAGGTAACTCGTCTGAATAGGTTGTGATAACAGTCAAAGCATTTAGTGAAAACAGCAAAGGCGACTGTAGTGCGAGAGTACAGATCACGTTTGCCGCTGCTGTGCTGGCTAAGCACATTACAAGAAATCTATGTTTTACCATCTCATGCTTCTACTAGTCATCTTGTGTGATTAGCATGCCATTATGCAGAAATACCACTGTAGTGGCAGTCATAAACGCACATCCTATAATGCTAATATCCATGTGTGGTAATACATATTTCGTAACGTACGTAACACTGCAGATAAGGCTTTACAAAGACGTCTATAGATAAAAAGGTACCATCTTAATCTACTAGACACGTCTGTAAACACTGTAATATCAGGTCAGGCTATTGAAAGACATCAGCATATATCATGGTACCTACCTATGCCGCTTCCAAAGCTGTGCATCGACTGTGGCACCTGCTCAATTTACCGAACTACCCCTAGAGATATGGTCATGGTAGTTGTTTCTTTTATATTAATATGTGTAGAATTCAGTGCCAGACAGTGTATTGCCAGACATCTACAAGGTTTGTGGTACCAGCACAGGGTAAGTAAAAAGGATATATTGACATGGTTTTAGAAATTAAGGCTACGACAAAGCCCCTTGAGAGTCATTGCTCTCTGTTATGTGATTCCATATTATATTCTGTCTGCATCTTTATCTTGTTCGACTACCTAAAAACCACAACTAAAGAGGCAGCTATATTTGTTCTATTTGTTATTCAGTTAAGTTTGCTCTCTGTCAACACGGTAGAACAAGTTCAAATTCTGTCGATAAATTGTCACTTTCAATTATGAGGTCCAGTTGACTGACTAGAATACTTCAGAAGAGGCAAATATACTGCCCCAGGCATCTACAAAATTGCCTAGCAGACCATTGTTCAGGCTCTAATAACCAAACATCTATATTTAGAACATTGCATCGCCTCATCTGTTAAAGATAAAAGTAGATCTTTGTAGTGCCAGCTCGTAAAATGCTGTTTATAATATCAATGGCCATGTTTCTGGTTTATAATTTTTTATTAGATATGCCCGGTACCGTATGTAACGGTGTAATTTTCTGCATAGTTTGATACACTCACATTTTTTTTTTATTTGCTTTAATGTAAAATGTAAATATAAGCTGTTTCAGTAAAATGGTAAACCCGTCTGAAATATGTTTGTCCATTAAATTGCAGGAAAAAACTTCGGTAACGTAGGCAACAGTTAAGCTCTATAGGAGATAGCTTATATGATTGTATAGAAAAGCAGCACGATGCTTTTCGTCAATAGCAAGATTAATATACGTTTCAATATTCATTTGAATAAGAGGTATAACAACATACTAATTCAGCGGATTGATATGGTAACGTATTTACATTGGCGATAGTTGTCAAACGCACCAAGTCAGATAGCAGAGAATGGTATCATGTAATGTTGTAATATATTTTTGGAAAAACAAAAAGTGTAGAAGGCCTCTCATTCAGATTGGTGGGGCAGGTCTATGGGCTATTGATAATCAAAAGACTGCTTTTAGAATAAATGATATGATAAGCCATTATACAAAAGTGTACTTAATGACCTTTGACCCAGTTATCTTTTAGATATGACGTCGGCAATTTGGCAAAAGCTTTTGTGGTATGTTTACATATTTCTTTGCCAAAGCTGCCATTCATTTCGCGAAAGTGCACATTAATTCGATAATTCACTCACAGACTAGTATATAGAAATGCACCAAATGACCTTTGACCCGATTTTGACCTTATATGACGTCTGTTGAGGTGGCAACCGGGCAAAATGGTTTTAGGTAGGTTTACTGACTTCAATGAGCCCGGTTGTCCGTCATGCCGCGAAAGTGCCCACAAATCCAAAATTTCACTCATAAACCACCGGACTACTGTAATTTATCCGTATAGTGCTTTCAGTGCTTAAAGCGTCTAAACAACGATCCTTATGAAAGCCGGTTCAGCCTTCAGTGCATAATTTCTGAAAAATGTAGACTGATGTACAACATATAGATCATTGTGATTTCGGTGACCCAAATCATTTTCAACCTTTTATAACTGAAACGCAGTATTGTTTTAACTGTTTAAATTTGTATATTTGCGGCAATTTACAATCAAGAAATTGTATTTGACCGTAACTGATCAGCTTTAAAGGCCCCATTGCTCTATCAGCATGAAATATTTTATCGTGAGGTATCGCTGCAAACTTCTCACTACAGTTTCTCCATTGATTATTATCGTGATTGGCCGGCTTTGAAAAATCAAAATGTCCTTGAGTTTACCATAAAATAGATTTGAAATAATAACTAGGTCATTTTAGTTGCCAACCAAAATGACCTACTTTCGATTTCACAAGCTTTATTTCATGATAAAAATACAACGTACAGGCGGTAAAAATATAAGGTACAAGCGTTTAATAAGTGATAAAAATACAATGTACAAAAAGAATTAGGCAAGGATCCCATTGATTGTGCCGCTGTTGCATTATTGCATTTCTTAACGGGGAACCAGAGACGAAACCCGTGTTTTTATGGAGAGACATCATTTTTTTCAAAATACATTGTTCCTTCTTTTTTGCCGGTTATATGCTACAAAAAAGCACATCAACCGACATATTTTCATCAATTCTGAAGGCTGTACAGGTTTCATAATGATTTGTAATTTGACGGTGTTTACCTTTGATAGTACTATGGAGACTTTAAACAACTAACTTATCATTGAGTTTCTCACAAAAAATGTTGAATATTTTGTTGGAGTCAGTATTTAAAAATGGCATATAAATTGCATAAACTTTAATAAAAATGCAATTTACATAAACAGGTGAGAAACCTGTTCATGGTCTCGCTTCTGTTGATATTGCATGGTTCTGCATTTGCAGTAGGTGCGGGATGGGGCTTTTCTTTTTCTTTTGTACGTTGTAGCGGTGTGTTTATCCGCGATTAAATATCTGTTCGCACAAGAATATTTTACAGTCAGAAACTGAAGACTTTTTTGTCATTTATATTTTCTTCACATGAATTTATTTGTATTTCTCTAAAACTCTGAAGAACTTTTGTGCTGTACTAATAATAACATTTTTCTGTCTTAAAGTTTTCAAAGATATACTATTTAGTTTATTGCTAAATTATTTATAAATAAAAAAAACATAAAAGCAAATTATATTCCCCACCACTTTTACAAGCATGCAAATGGTATACAGCTGTATATATACTACCACAATTTCCAAGTACCCGGATTTTTATCATGAGATACCTTGTATAGTGCAAGGTCTACGCTATCTTGGTGTAAGTGAAATAGAGCATGGTTCGTCCGCCTGTACGGTGTATCTTTCCGTACAGGCGGACAACCCATGCACTATCATATGTACTTTTATTTCTTAAAGTACATGTCGCATTAAGGTGGTGATTCATGGTAAATGTAAAATTCTGCATAAAACCATAAAAAAGTATTGTATCTCCCTGAAAGTTAGCAGACCTCTTATTTCGTTGTTCATTACAGTTTAGAATACAAAATAGACGTACATGCTGCTTAAAAAGTGTTTTTATAAAGAAAGATCAAAGGGTAATTTTCTGCGAATAAATCTGAAAAAATAATATTGTTATTGAAAATTTACGTAGTGCTGAAAGGTGCACTATTGCATAATGAAGAGTGTCCTAGCAATTATTTATTCCAACTCTTTCTCAAATTGTAATATAGACCAGATGAAAACGGTAGCTTTTTCTCAAATGTTCAACCATATACAAAGTCAATGTACACTGGACGCATTTATTAAATATAGGATAGGCAAGCATACCTATGTTAACACCTACAGTATAAATAATACATTACTGACATGATCAGTGGTGTGTGGATGAAATTGTTAAACCTTGTTAAAATAGTCTCACCTGTTTCACCTGTGTGTTTTGACAAACAAATTTGGACACAGACTGCATCTTTTTTCATCTGCTCAGCCTGATAATGTGTGAAAGAGTTTGAAAAAATAATTGCTTGGACGCTCTCTATTATTCAACAAGGTACTCTAAGCACTAAGTATATTTTCAATAACGATACTATTTTTTTCAGATTTATTAGCAGAAAATTACCCTTTGAAACACTTTTTAACATTAACAAATGCTGCATTTTGAGATTCTAAATTATGAGAAACAACATAAAGAAGGCATATGCTAAGTTTTGGAAAGATCAGTGTTATTTTGAGTATTTTATGCAGATTTTTGTCTTTGTCCCAAATCAGTGATTATCACCACCTTAACTAAACATTTTCTGAATTTCTATAGGTACAATTATATGGGAACGTCACCCGTACCACATGGCATCCTCTGACTGCACCAATGACATGTTAGCCATCGGATACAATGCGGAGGTCCAGGACTGCGAGTACATGTGTATAGTGGATACGAAATGCAGAATGCTTGAATTCAACTTCTATGATCTAGTATGCAGAATATATGACTGCAATTCTACTGCGGAATCAGTTGAGCATATTGTCAAGCTCAAGATATTTCAGGACATTACAAACCATACAGCAGGTAACATACTAGAAAAAAAATCCGATCGACCATTTAATTGTATCTCTTTTGGCTGCAACAGAAAGAAGTTGTATCAAACATATGTTATCATATTTCAAAAGGCATTCAAAAATGTATTGGCTGCATTGGTAAAACAAAACATTTACATGTTATACTTTGATGAAATTTAGTATAACAGTATTTCAGAAAGAAGTTGAAACATGTAGATATCATTGCATTGATAAAACAAATCATATACATGTAACACTTTGATGAAATAAAGTATATCAGTCACGATGATTTCAGAAAGAAGTTGAAATTGAAAAATGTAGGTATCATTGCATTGTTACCTACATGATTCAACTTTTTTCTGGGGTATTGTATTAATTTCGTATAACACTTTGATGAAATTAAGTATATCAGTAGTTCAGAAAGAAGTTTAAAATATATGAGCCGCGACGCGAGAAAACCAACAATGTGGTTGTGCGCCCAGCGCAGACTCAGATCAGCCTGGGCATCCGCCCAGTCTGATCAGAGTCTTCACTGTCCGCATTGAGGTAGCTAGGACCCTTTGCTACCCTTTAAGTGCTTAGCGAAGAATCTGATCACACTGAGCAGATGCCCAGGCTGATATGAGTCTGCGCTGGGCGCATAACCACATTGTTGGTTTTGTCGTGTCGTGGCTCAATACATGTGGGTAGTCCAGCTTACAAATCACCATATTTTAGCACTTCTATGACTGGTGAAAACACTATTCCATTCTCACATGAAACTAAAAAATCAAGCTTTTCTAGTTAGACGGGAAAGAAATCACAGGGTATAATCGATTCCGCCAATTTTCGCTTCCTGCAGAGACTGTACATCATATCTGGCTTCCGCCGAGACTGTACTCGAACTCTTGCTTCCTGCCGAGACATCTGTACATGATAAATGGCTTCCTGCCGAGACTGTCCGCGTGATTCTGCTTCCTGCCGAGGCTCTCGGCAGGAAGCAGAGTCACGCGGACAGTCTCGGCAGGAAGCCATTTCTCGAGGACAGTAGTCTCGGCAGGAAGCAAGAGTTCACGGACAGTCTCGGCGGAAGCCGGATATGATGTACAGTCTCTGCAGGAAGCGAAAACTGGCGGAATCGATTATACCCTGTGGAAATAACTATAATAAACTATAGGTTGACCCATAGGTATATAAACTAAATAAACAAGTACATTCAGCTTTGTAAAAGACAAAATGGTGAAGCAATAACGAAACCCCTGAAAGTAGTCAGAGTTATGCCACTTTCAGGAGTTTCATGATAACTGCATCAGTTCTGTCATTTCAAAGTAAGAAATATGTACAAATATGCTTTACATACAAACGCGTTGAAAAATATTAACTGTTTAAGAAGTTTGTTAATTGGCAAGTGGGAAAGGGGAGGTAGGAGGGGGGGGGGGGGGTTGGCGGGGTGTCATTTCGCTTTTCCATCCATGAAGACAGTATTAAACTTCGAAATAATCTCATCAGCATTATCAGGAGTTCCACGAGTAGGGTTTATATTTTAATTTTTGCTCTTGATAATCGTACATAGGAAATTATTAGAGAGAGGTGTATTCGCATTCGGTTTTGAACATAAGGATATTTCAACAAGATTTAAAATGACATAGAAAATTTTGTGTAGGCAGCAACACAGATGCTTCCGATATTCTCGCAAAATATGTGACAAATGTATGGTGAGACATGAAAGAAATGGCTGTATCAGGGGCGTAACTAGGGGCAATTTCATAATACGCACAACCATGTTTTATTCTCTACTTCTTGAAGGGAAAGCTAGTATTTCAGCCACTTTGGTAATTGGTATTGAAATCTTGTCTAATTTATAAATATTCAGCATGCAAATATGCAGGTGCGTTTTGAAATTTTGTCAATTTTGACAAAATTTCATTACGCACTTGCGTATTTGCCGTAGGCCTATAGGTAGCTACGCCTTTGGTATAGTTAACATTTTTTGCGTCTGAGTTCTTTGATTATGTTTTCTGTTATTGTATTTATTAACATTTCTTTCAAGACTGTGGCGAGCCACCTGCCCCAGACAATGGACTGGTAGAACTAACTGTTCCAAATGTGACTACAGTCGGAGCTACGGCGAACCAGTCATGCCATGAGGGTTATGATCTGATCGGAAATGACGTCATAGAGTGTGACGAAAATGGAACATGGACGGCTTCTGCATCTTGCGTCAATACAGGTTTGCTTTGATATGATGTAATGTGTAAGGGAAGAAGCGGGGTGTATTGGTCTATTTAAATCTTAAAGCGCCAAAAATTAAAATTGTTAAACTGACAAACAGTGCAGATCCAGATGAGATGGCACATAATGAGCCACCTCCTCTGAATCTGCACTGTTTGCCCTCTAGTGTTCGTATTCTCAATATAATATCGCTTGGACGAAACATTTTTTGAAATTCTGCAGACGTAAATTTTGTCGTCTGCTCTTTGGCGCGTAAGTGGTACAACGCCGAAGATATTGCCGAACCAAAGACAAAGATTGTGGCCGTTGCAATAGGCCTATATAAAACAGAGCCAAAGAAAAATATACAAGTTTTCAACCTACGCCAATAAACAGTAATTTTAATACAAAAAGAACTAAAATCATTTTAAGCAAACGTAAAGCGTTAGATGCCCCATTGCTCGATCAGCCAGCTTCAAAAAAGCCAAAACAAACCTTGAGTTTAACCATAGGCTAAAAGGCTTTGAAAAATAATTTGGTACATTTGAGTTGGTAACTGAAATGACCTTTCAATATATCTTTAGATTGAATAAAACGGTAAAAATGCAGTATACAGACGTAGGATTCCATTCATTGTCCCGCTTTTGCTTACATGGCATTGCGCGACGGGGAACCAGGAAAGGAAATTGTATTTTGTGAACCATGTTCTCCCTATTGCTATTGTATGCCAGTAATATAGCTCAATATAAGGATATCAACCCATACGTATGTTACCACCAAACATGAAAGTTGAACCACTTTTCACAATTATTTGTGTTTAGACGTTTTACCACTAGTAGGACTTTGGAGACTTTAATAAACTTATGTATCAGCTGCATCATGCGAAACTTGTCGTAATAGGCAACTATGCGAACAAGAAAAATAAATCAGCAATCCGCACCTGCACCCTATGATCAGAATACTTGACTTTTAAGGCACACTTGACGACTGAATGGTGGTCACTTTGTTCAATAAGAATTTTTTAGGATAATAATTCGAGTGTCTACATCAAAGAATAAACTAGCGCACCATTAAAATTCTAAGTATTGGGACAGATAGGTCTGAGCAAACAGTGTAGACCTATATCAGGCCCCGAGGTTATAAAACTTTTTTCGTGCTCAACTCAGCTGAGCATGAAATTTTCTTTGCTGATAAATATGAAAATGCCAACTAATGTTGGCATTTTCATATTCATAAGCAGAGAAAATTTCACACTCAGCTAAACTGAGCATGAAAACAACTGTATTTATCAGTAATTTGCTATTTGTAAGCAGGTAAAATTTCATGCTCAGCTGAGTTGAGCATGAAAAATGTTTTATAACCTCTGGGCCAGTTTGCTCCTCAGGAGCAGTCTGATCAAGGTTTACACTGATTGCCATTCTATCTGCATCTTTTGCACACATTATCGCGTTGTTCTACCAAACTGTTCCATTTTTAAGACAAGTACGGTAGACATTGTAGATGTCTCAGTTTGAGGGCTTTTACGCTAGTTAAATAAAGTCATTTTCTTTAATATCCTTTTCAGAAATTTCAGGCATTGTTCCATATGCGTTAACCTACTATAAAGTAAAAACTTGTACCTAATTAAAATGTCTTGAAGATGTTTTATTTAAGTCTTAAAACAGGATCTCACAATGGATGATACTCTTACATGAAAATTTTGGTGTTTTAGTTGCACATTCAGCTGCACATTGTTAGCTCACCTGTTTTTTTTTGTTTGTTTTTTTTGTTTTAGTAGATGACAAGCTCTAGAAACATTATAGTCGGCATCAGCGGCCGCGTCCCACTCAGTGCATGTTTTGTCATTATTATTACACTTCTATTAAAGTCTTCATAGTTCTACCACTGGTAAACGTCTTAACACGGATCATTTTGCAACGCGGTTCTATCTTCGCGTTTGGTGATAAAATGTGGGTTGGCGCCCATACATTGAACTATATAACTGGTAAACATGTTCTACAAAATAGCTTGATAGCTTTAAACAAAGACTATCTCCTGAACCCAAGCGTAGATTTAGTTTGACTGAGACCGATGATATTTGCTTGGTCAAATTTATGTTCTGCAGATCGCATTTGTACAGTGACCGTCAGTCACAACCTACAACTTTGTTTTCCGTCAGTAACAACCTACAACTTTGTTTTCAGTTTTCGAAAGATCGAGCTTAGGGAAGCTATAGCTCTGCTGGTTAGTTACGAATCTCAGTAAAGAACCAGTAGAGCGAATTGACCACTTAGCCTTTCACCAGTCAAAGTGCATTAAATTTTTTCTACCATTTCTCTGCATTACATAACTCGAAATATGTATAGACTGACTGTTCTCTTGTTATTGCTGGAATTAGAACAGACTTTCACAGGAGGCGCGGGAGAACCTTCTCCAGGTACGCAACTGCTTTCCTACACGATCGCTGGTTATGACAACCATAGACTTATAATGGGAAAATTGAAAAATGGCATTTACTGCTAAAGCCATTGCAGATATTTTAACAAATTTTTATAGAAATGTTCCTCAAGAAGTCTTCAATCAGCTATATAAATATTGGCTCTTTTTAATGGTTGCCATGGAAACCATAATGCAAAAATATGAGAAAAAAATATTTAAAAAATTATCTCCTCTGAATCCACTAGGACAATTGGGCCCAGATTTCATCTGTACATGTAGCATCCTTTTATAGGGGGATTGAAAGTTTGTGTTTTTTTATGTAAATTGACTCTTTAGTTTGGTTGCTATGGCAACTTAGAGTTCCCATAGATTTATAATGGGAAAAATGAAAAATGGCATTTACTGCTAAGCTATTGCGGATATTTTGACAAAACTTTTATAGAAACGTTCCTTGAGAAGTCTGGATAACACTCCAGACTACCAATCCAAGGGTCGCAAGATCGATCCCCCGCTTCTCCGGTCTTTCGGATGAGACTTTAAACCGAGGTCCCGTCTCCATATGACCTCGTTGTTGGTGGGACGTTAAACCCGAGTTCACTCACTCACTCACTCCTTGATAGTCTTTTATTAGCTATATTTTTTTGGTTTACTTCACTATTTACTGGTTGTCACGGAAACTAAAATGAAAAGAATGGAAAAGAAATACTTAAAAAATATCGCCTCTGAAGCCACTGGGCCGATTGTGGCCCAGATCCATTGTTGGCTGGGGAATTGAAAGTTTGTGGGGGTGATATTTGTTGTGTTGTTTATGTTGTTGTTGTTGTTTTTATGAAAATCAGCTTATGAGTTTGGTTGCTTTGGCAAATTAGAGTAATTAGAGTAGCATTGACTTATAATGGGGAAAATTAAAACAAAATGGCATCTACTGCAATCAAAGTGTTGAAAATAGTTATCTATTTTGTTAGCAACTCAACAGACTGTCAGACTGATACTTTATAGTTTTAAATATTGTATTGGCCTGTACAAATGGGACAGCAATTTTGAGTCTGTACAAATGTGATAGCAATTTTGAGCTAAGGATCTGATGAGCTTTGTGGCCCGTGGGCCTCTTGTTTAATAGTCACGGGAGCTTCAAGACGTCTCTGTAATGCAGCCGAGTCCAAGGACAGAAACACGGGACAAAGAGATGGCACACATTTTTTCCAGTAATAGGTTGTCAAATTTTATATTAACATACTTAACATACTCGCGACGTGTGACTAGCTGGTATAAGAGTAATTACCCTTAGAAAAAAATAGGAGACAAACATTCCCACCGATGAATTCATTTGGGTTTATTTCAATAGATCTTGGGAACATACTTACACAAATTAATTCATATTATATTAACGTAGAAAAGAGGAGAACAAATGATGATTCTGGAATTTAGTTTACTAATATACATAAAAAAAATTATATGTCTATAAAACCTGACGCTGTGGCCCTTATTAGAACCGCTTTTTTGTGGCGGTTCTAATAGTGAGCTGTGATGTCTGAGAGTTTTCTTTTACAAAGAGGATGGTGCATTTAATGCCTCGTGGACAATTAATGTGGGGACAATTAAAGTTTTGCACTAAAGTGAGCTTATTAATACTACATGTTTTCATGAATTGTATTTGATTTTATTGATTTATTCATTCATTAACTTTTCTGTTTTTGCAGTCACATGGGAGGATTGTCCTAACTGCCAGGCTTCACCTGACTGCGGTATGTTCCTATTAGATGTTTGGGGTGGTATTTCGGTAGACCAATGCGAGGACAGGTGTGTAATGACTGCATATTGCAGGCTGATAGAATACAACGTTTTATTTGGTCAAACCTGCAAATTATATGATTGCAATGGTACGGAGTTTTCAGTTGGCCATCTCGTCAAGCGGATTGTCACTAGACACCATGATACTGCAGGTAATTAGGGGAGAGTCGGGTAACTTCGGACAGGCGGGTAAATTCGGACATACCATTGCAAACAGTGAAAATCCAGATGAGACGGCTCATCACGAGCCGTCTCATCAGGATTTACACTGTTTGGCCAGTTAATTTTTGTTTTAGTTCCAAACAAATGCCATATAAAGGAAACAATGTCAGTGTCCGAATTTACCCGCTGTCCGAAGTTACCCGGCTCTCCCCCCTAAAGAGACACACTTAAACAAACAGCGAAACTTAAGATGTATGGATGGATAGATGACTTACGTCCTTTTCAACAATATTTCAGTCATATCAGGACGATGGGCGAGTGATAATGAAAGGCTGTGTGTAATGGAACACCGTTTACAGTAGGAAAGATTTTTGCCTCAAGCGGGACCCGGGTCGGCTATATCAAACTTAAGATTTTGGATACACATGTATTGAAGTTGCTTCTACGGTGGCAAATTCTTGCCTTTAAAAACTGGTCCCCTTTGAGAAAGGGGGCAAAACTGTTATATGTAATACAGTCATCTCTGGATATCTCGAACTTTGATATCGTAAAGTACCCTCACAATATCGTAAAGTACCCTCTCATATCAAAGAATGTAGTTTGCACGCTTTTCCTATTTTTATTTACACTTCAACTCCTGTAACTCTAAGCTACTGATATCTACAAGTAAATTTTCTATACCTTTCCTATTTCTATTTACATTTCAACTCCTGTTACCTCAAGCTACTGATATCTCAAAGTAAATTTTCTGGTACCAGAAAATTTACTTTGAGATATCAGTAGTATGGGATGACTTTCGACTTTGAGATATCCAGAGTTGACAGTAGGTGTTTCGCGTTATAGTGTTTCCATTTACCTTAGTATAGTAATTAATGCTCATAATAAAGATCATAATGATTATATGTTTTCTTTATGACAATGGCATACATGGCTATAATGGCATACATGGCTATAATGGCATACATGGCTATGCCAATGTAACATATATATCGAGTTTCCGTAACAGTCAGCGCTACATATACCATTAAGCCAGTATTAACGTGAGCCGCGGCTAAATAAGAATATTTAGAATCCTTACAGTCTCAGGACTCAGGGGTGCTTCTTTCGATATCAAGATCAGAAACAATTTTATTGAAATTGAATATAATACCCCTGATAGGATTATTATATTTATAACAAATGATTGGTACTTAACAGTTCTGAAAATTATCTTGTATGGATGATTGTAACGATTTATCCCTGAATATGCTAGGTAAATCTATGAATTCCGTTCCTTTATCTGATATGATTAATTTCCGAATCGATGACTGGACGAAGAGCATGTTGAGTATAACATCTTGTAACTAAAGCAGCATCATCTATCGTAAACTGTATTAGCCTCAGTATCCAAACTGCGTAAAACTGCAATAGGTAATGAACTTAGATACGGAAACATACTATGTCGACTATGAACGTCGAGGCTAGTGGCTAGATCTCTAAGGGTACATAGCTAACTTTTGAACACGACTGTTGGGTTTACAATACCCATTTTTCTTTAATACATGTGGTCTAGCTTTATGTTTACGGAACTCTAACAAAGAGAGGACATCTGAATCCGGCATTTAGAAATGTTACCTCAATATCAGAGGTTTCTTGATATTCTAGTCTTTCTAAACATTGTGTGTCAGTAAATGTCCGATGTATATGATATACCGAAAGGATTTAAAGTAACCCATCTGTGTACCAAATACGCAGTAATTTTTGCGGTGTTCAACTTTTCGCGGTATTTAGCGGTCACTTTGAAACCGCGAATATTAAAATCGCAAAATGATTTCCTTTTTCTTACAAAGTATCATCAGTAGACACAGCGTCCATATATTTTGTTTCTGTTTGCCTCGGAAAAGACTGGTACTTTCATTTGAGCAAGTTCTTTCATCAAACTGCGGCCGCAGGTTAATGAAAGAACTAGCTGAAATGAAAAAGAAGCAATTTTCCTTTTTGCGACGCAACATATGTTGCTAACTGCCAAAAATAAAAATCGCAAAAATTAACTTAGTGTTTATGTTTTTGCCCCTAAACCGCGAAAATTTGAACCCGCGAAAATTACCGCATATACGGTATTTGTCCAGACTATATCTATGATTTATTTCTACTATTAGTAGACTGCGGCGATCCACCTGCTCCAGACAACGGAATGGTTGAATTAAGGGTTCCCAACGTGACCACAATTGGAGCAACGGCGAACCAGTCATGCCAAGAGGGTTATGATCTGATCGGAAATGACGTCATTCTGTGTAACGAAAATGGAACATGGACAGGTTTGGCTTCGTGTGTCATTAAAGGTGAAGGCATGTTTACACTATAAGAAACTTTAATTAAACTTTGATTGGGAAACCTTGAAAGTCTATCCTACCCCTCACGGAGTGAAACTTTACAGAAATCAGTGAAGTGACTGAATCAGAAGTTTGTCTCACGGGTTATCTGCCGCTTTCCCGGCTGTTATACATGTATAAAATTTTGATTCTGCTTGATTAAAAAGAATTAAGAGTAAAAATAAATGAACAGTAAAAATAGTAATTATAATCATGAAAATAATAATCAATTAGAAAGGGGGGGGGGTATCAATAAGGTGGGTTTTCTGCATCCTACCAAAGTTTTATTTTTTTGACTGATGGTATACTCCAGTGTGTCTAGTTTATTGAACCATATGTGACTTTGCGCGGAAAGCCCTAGTTACCGAGCTATGGGTCCACAGAAGTGGGTGGGGTCATTCAACATGGTTTTACCTGGTCATCATGTAAACAATCTTGGAAGAACTTGAGTACCTGATGCTATTTACCAAGTCTCAAGGCCATTGGTCAACAGGTTCTTAACAAGAAGATTTATAAAGGTTTTTGCCATATTTGGGCATTGTGGCCATGTTGATCATGTGACCTGAAGCCAGTATGTATTCTCTCACATTTAGTGGTGGATGTGTGGGGCTTCATATAGCAGTTAAGATATTAATTTGACTAAAGTTTCGTAATTCTAGGTCATAAAATTGAATCTAACCATCTTCTAAGCAAGTTTATATGTTCAGGCAACCATAAAAACTAGGTCACTGTGAAATTCTGGTCACATCATCCAATGGTACTGGTCAAGGTGCTTCCTTGACATGAGTTTGATGATAACTGGTCTGTTTATTTAGCAATGGTGCCAAAAAATATTGAAAATAGAAGACAAAATTGTCAAAAAATGCTGAATGTCAAAGGAAGTCTTTTTTGACAACATATGTTCAAATTAAACCAATCAAAATGATATGGAAATACATTTTAGATGTTCTGTTAATCATTTAATCAAACACTGTCTGTCTGTTATACTCTTCTACCAAATGAGGACATTTTTACAAGACCAGCTAAAACCATGTTGAATTACCCCACCCACTTCTGTAGACCCATAGCTCAGTAACTAGGGCTTTCCGCGCAAAGTCACATATGGTTCAATAAACAAGACACACTGGAGTATACCATCAGTCAAAAAAATAAAACTTTGGTAGGATGCAGAAAACCCACCTTATTGATCCCCCCCCCCCCCCTTTAAAGAAAAAAAGAAAACCTAAAACAGGCGAAACAGATATGAAGTAGCCATAGTAGCTGATTATAACGCAATCATTTACGATGATTCATTTTTCATCTAGGAGAAACTCTGTCTTGTGTTCTTCTTCGGTATAACACGGTCAGATGCAATTATTTCGACTGTAATTTTACGACAAAGAGACAACAAAGCCGGTTATAATTATTATTTTCTTTTTTAATGTTGTTGACGTTATTATATTATTATTGTATTATACATCTAAACAATAGTTCGTCATACTTTGCATATTTATCAATTGGCGTGCTTTAACGAGATGATGTTTCACCCCTGCGTACACGCTGGTTTGCTAGCTGCTATACAATCACACTTTCCATTTATTGGCTTGCGCTTTCGAGCGCAAGCCAGTATTCAAGTGGTTTAGTGATACCGAGTTATTTTTGGAAGAAACGATACGTCACGCTTAGTCGGAAAATACCAGGAGAGTGTGTACACAGTGAGTGTGTACTGCAACGATTCGTTCTAAACTTTTTTAGGGCAGCAATTAAGCCAAAGAGATCGGAAAGTTCGTTCCGGTTTGAGACAGCATTTCTTCATTATTTTCTTCACAGACATAACAAACAAATACCTCGTTCGATTTTGTCTATTTTTATCCATATCCGATTTGCCTCATCCAGTGACCTATAAATACTTTCTATATATAGGTCACTGCCTCATCTGCTAAAAATAACGATGGAAACTTAACTCTATTTTTGATAGTTCATGTATTTTTTTTTTAAATATTTCCGTTAAAAAGCACGTTTTTCTTTTACAAGTGCCTTGAACTTGGCCACATTTCGTTTGCTTTTTATAAACTGATGACATAAAAAATGAAACTCTGAATGCAATGCAAAGTATTTGGCTTTGCATCCAAAGAAATATACCATATAGCTTAGCGCAAAGCATTAGCTTTTCCAAAAAATCATGCAGCCGCGTCGCGAAAACTAGGCCTTAGGGCATCACATAATCTGACTAGTCAGAGCAGCCGGCACACTGTCCAGCGCCGATGTATTCGTTGGATCCGATCAGTCTTTTTAGGCATATATTTATTCTTCATCTTTCATGCTGAGGCTAGACTGGTCTGACTGCGCTTATGCCGGAGTGGGCTGATCTGTGTATCAGTGTAAAATCTGAAAGAGCAGAGTTCAAATTTATTGTTTAAATTTAGAAACAAGCGCTTTTGACGATTTTCTTCCCTTATCACATTTACTGAAAAGAGAAAAATTTCATTTGTCGGGAGTTCATGGAAATACGAACGCAATGGGTTCCGTGCTTTGTTTTTCCCAAATGGTGTAAAGCAAGTTATTGTCCCAAACAACAGCAGCATGCATTTTCTTCTCAGAGTGTCAAAATTGTGTTCCAGTCACTGCCACTGATGCCACTTAAACCAAAAATAAACTTCAGTAAATATAAATTTATTGTCTTCTTTTGGTGCCAAGTTCAGATGTGCCAAGATTCCATAGACATGGGTTTGAAACAGCCTGTCCTAAAATTTTGATTCAGACTAAATGTGACTCAACAGCCGTGAAGAAGACTTGAAATAGGTCCATATAGTTATTTTCCTTGAGACATGCCTAAAACGGCCGGCCAAAACGTTGGAAACTGGGTTTTTTTTGTTGTTGTGTGTGTGTTTGTGTGTGTGTGTGTGGGTGTGTGTGTGTTTAAATATTTTTTTTTCAATTTGTTTTTCAAATAAGTTCTACACTTGTTTTTACCTTACACCCGTGGATAATACCACCATTCAATAAGTTAGAAATTAAATACTTTGCTAAATAAAAGCTAGAAACAGAAAGTGCTCTAACAATCGGGTTCTCTTCAATAACAACTCATGAAAATTTAACTGTCTTAGCTGGGAAAGCCTTCCTTTTAAAAGGAAATTTTATCCTTATATTTGTGTTTTCTCAGACTGTGGCCCTCCATCTGCTCCGAACCATGGAAATGTTTACATTTCTGTTCCCGGCAATACGTTTTACGGATCTACGGCCGTCCAGTCGTGCCATGAAGGATATGATCTTATCGGGGAAGCCGCGATTTATTGTGATGCTAACGGGACATGGAGTGATTCAGCCATTTGTCGTATCAAAGGTTTTGAGTCTTGCTGAAGTTACTGTCTGGTTCTTGATTTCTTACTTCTAGTTCTTGTTTCCTACAACTTGCACCCTTGTTCCAATTTCTGGTTCCTAATTCGTGTTACTGTTTCCCAGCTCCTGGGTCTTGTTTCCTAGATTCTGTTACTTGTTTTCTGATTTCTGGTTCCTTATTCAATCTACTTATTCCTTGTTTCTAGTTCCTGTTTCCTAGATCCGGGTTACTTGTAACTGATCGCATATTTGTGTGACTGTGGCCATTGGTAAAATTTTGGTCAGCCGTCAAGCTTAGAATCTTTGAAAAGTTAACTGCAACTTAACTAAACTGGTCCGAAGTTGTCCCAAAATTAATACTTGTGACAACTGGTCAGATATTGTCTTTCATGGGCTGTGATTGGTCCGCCAATTATATGCCGTATAACAAATCGAGTCCTTTCGGGTTTTCTTCAGTAACTTACCAGCCGATAATACATTTTTACCATTACGTCACCTGGCCATGTGATTTGCGAGATTGGTCCATCCAAAATTGTAACGGATCTACATCATGACGCGTCATGACCTCACAGCGTGGTTATTTTTTAAATGTTTTTGTCACAGAAAACATTATGATATCACATGTAATATTTATATTAGACCCAAGTAATATTATAGCTACAAAAGGTAAATATCGCATGAACGCTCGCTAGATGTCACGGGCAGAAATCTGCCCGCTTGGATTATTGATTACCTATCCCTAATACCACCTTTTAGGGGAGAAAACCAAGCTACCACCTAACGGGCACATTAAGCTGAAAAGACATCGTTTGGACGTCGCTTTGCCGTCCCACATCGTCATGTGCCTTCTTGATTCCTTCAGTATGGTTGGGAGGACAATAGTATGTTTCTCAACACTCAGTTTTCTTATCATAATAAAAATTCTACAAAACCGGGTGACACAGGCAAGTTTCTTTTTTTTACCCCTTGTTTGTTTATTGTGTTTATTTCTTCGTTTATTTGTTTGTTTGTGTGTTTTTTAATGTTTTTTTTTTTTCTTCTTTTTTTTTTTTTTCTCCTTCTTCTTTTTGCTGTTTATTTATTTATTTATGGTTGTTGTTGTCTTTTGCACATTTTCTAGCGTTTGCTTCAAATGCCGCAATAATCATAATGATATATATGTATCAGCAATCAATGTAGACCTATATCAGAGTGCAATACTCTAATCGGGATAGGAAGAGTTTACCGTTTGGGCGACAGCTTTATATTACATTTCCTTATGGAGGTACTCGGTCTAAGGTGAATGAATGCACTCTCAGGGGAAGCAACTCTGCCATTTTCATTTTTGGCCTCTTTTCTCAATGGCGGTCAACTCTTAAAGAAAAGAATTCGCTCCTGTAGGAGCAAATACTTTCCTTTAAGAGTAGACCCTTTGAAGGGCCACGCCGTCCAGGGAGAGAAGCAAACAGGAAGTAACGAAAGTTGCTTCACTTTGTAAAATTGGCAGAAAAAAGGGGATATACCTATACATCTTAAAAAGATTTTTTATTAAATGCACCGCAAAATTAATGGACGCCCCCCCCCACAGACACACACACACATCACCACTACCACCACCACTGACCACCGACCCCCTCCCATCCTCGCCCTCCCCCCCCCCCCCCCCCCATTCCTCACCAAGGCCCTCAAATATGTTTTCGGTAATCACAATTTTTCAAATTTTTATCTTTTTTTCAGACTGTGGCGGCGATCTGCCCGCAGTAAAACATGGCGTTATTGGAGTCCCTGACGTAACAACCTATGGCGCTTTGGCGATCCTGATGTGCTATCAGGGATATGAGTTGATCGGTGATGGCATTGGTCGCTGTGAGGCAAACGGAACGTGGAGTGTGGCGGGTATTTGCACCATCAAAGGTTTGCTGTCAAGTTACTTAACCAATGGTCATCAATGGTTTGCTATCAATGGGCTGTTGGTATTTTGCGGAACGTAACGTAACGGAACGGAACGTAGACTTTTTACGGAATTAAACGCATTGTTAATTTATAAGATTGACAAGGGAGGTTAACTGCGTTTTATTCCGTAAATTGATATGCAAATTTAGCAACCAATTTTATTATAATGATCAATAATTATTAGTTGAGAAACCAGGAGGGAACGCATGTACCATGTATGAATTAATAGGAATCCATTGTCATAAACGTGACAAGACAGAGTCACAGACTGTTTTGTTTTCGCTGTGTGCAGACTAGTTTGATAACCCCGCCCTCTTTCTTGCGTGACAACGCTCGTTTGTCGTTCAAAAAACAATTTTATCCGATAGAAGATTTTTGGTGTGTTGAAGTATACTGTAATTAAATATGTTGGTGGTGTACTAATATTCGCGATTTTTGCGTGCAAGATAAATGCGCGAACTTTAATATCCGCGAACATGATGGTCTTACAAAGGAATAATGGTACAGAGTGACAGATCTGCGAACTTTTATTCACGTGAATAAAATTACAAAAACCGCGAGCTTTGGTCCCAGTGCACTGTATAATTGATCTACATCATTTTATTTCCAGTAATGTGGCATTGTTGACAAGAATAGGTTCTGGTCAGACTGCACATAAGTGCAGTCTGATCAGAGCATTTGCATGTCACACCAGCCATCTATGGGAGTGATCTAAGCCATAGAGACAAATTGAGATCTCTGATTTTCCTCTATGGATGTGAAGGCTGATCTGAATATCACATGACAAAATTGCCACATTGTTGGAAGTCACATGACGTGGCTCAGTCATTTTGTTGCAGATTGTGGTAATCCACCAGCGCCGGAGGATGGACGCGTGAATCTGACAGTTGTAAATGAAACAACATTTGGCGCCACAGCAACTCAGTGGTGTAAAGAAGGCTATGATCTGACTAGGGAAAATACTACTATACATTGCCAGTCGAACGCAACTTGGAGTAATTCAGTTACATGCACTCTAAAAGGTACTGTTGATTTAAAGGTAGGTTCCTGTACTTTGGAATGCATCATAATTTTGATGATCTTTCATCCAAGTTGTTGGAAAGCACTTATAAAAGGGAATGAATAAGTTTCACTAAAAAGTGTAAATCAAAAAAATATTAGAATAGTTGTTTTGCAAGGGATTTTCTAACTCTGCTTCGCACACCAGTTAGCGCTATTTTTAGTTCGCGCCAAAAAAAAGATAGCGCAGCTGACGTCATGCTGCATTGCATTTTGGGATAGTGTTAACTCATTCGCCGTGCCAGGACCTCTAGGAGAGCTCATGGCAAGGGAAAATTGACCTTTGGCGAATGGCATCAGAAATTGCGCACTCATAGACACAATAAACATAGTTATTTTTAGAACTGGAATTCCAACGAAAGAAAATAAACCAAAGGGGAAAACGAATATTTTCTTCAATATTTGACGAGTTTCTCAGTAGCAACAAATTCAGAAAAATAAGAGAATTCAATACTGCTCAGAAAAAGACAAAATTATTTTGTGGACATAATTGTTATCGCTAGTCCAGGAACCTACCTTTAAGCTTTATGTGTATATTTGATATTCGGAAGGGGGCGGGGCTAGGTCTTTTAATCCAGCCAAGCTTTTTATTTATTTCCATCAGAAAGCCAGACTGATGTTTTCTACCAATAGTGAAAAGCTAGGAAATATGTTTGGACAACGGATGAAAGCAGTCTTTTTTTAATATTTAGTTTCATTCAAACTTTTAAAAGTATAATCCCCCATTGTTCACCATCCCAAAATAAACAATTTCACTACTTTATGTAAGATAGTATATAATCATATCTAAATCCACTGTAAAGGTTTAGAAAAAAAATGCGTTTCATTTTAATGTAATATTTAATTAAAATTAAAATGTAGTTGAACACAATCGTGAACCAATAGGACAGTCGATACCACGCCTTGTGGTCGTATGACCATGCCTAGATATTTTTCTGATGCGTGCACGCGCTAGAAATATTATTTTCAAATCCAAAACGGGTTTCCAGCCTAAAAATGTTAAAGAATCTAGCTTTGTTTTACAGACTGTGGGGAGCCGCCTGAAATAGAACACGGAAAAGTTCATCTTACAATGCCTTATACAACAACGTACACGGCAACGGCCACCCTGTCTTGTAACCATGGTCACGACCTTACAGGAAATGAAACAATACAGTGCCAAGCAGACGGAAAATGGAGCACACCAGCTAACTGCAGCATTAAAGGTATATTTGCTAAGATTTAACTAAGCTTTAAAAGGTGTGTACATTTAATAGTTACTGCGCCAGATAGGAAAATAGTTGAATTTGCAAAAAAAAAACATAGATCCGCTTTACCTGGCTCTATACTTTTTGCCGTCAGTTTTTGTGATTCTCAATATGATATAGCTTGGATGAAACAGTTTCTTTTAATTTTGCAGACATAACTTTTGTCGTCTGCTTTATCATAGGCGCTTCAGATTTAAGTACTCGTTTAGTGTCGAATCGATCAGTCCACTAATGAAATGGTTAAAGCAACAGTTGCATCCATAGTTGCAAGAGTTTTTCCGGAGTACCCTAATAGATTAAGGTAAATGGATATACTCGACAATAAATGTAAGGGAAAAGTCAAGGGTGAAACAACGAGAGTTTTTTGTTTGTTTTTTTGTAATCGCAGCAGCCTTTCCATGATCGAGAGGTGCCATAGGCGATTAGTAAGGGGCGCTTGTTATGGCACTGACGGTCGCGGGCACGAATTCCCGTAAAGCTAACAACTGAAAACTCGCGGTATCTTTTACGAATCAAGGAAGGTTAAATTCAGCGAAAGGAGAGGGGTGGGCTCTGTCCTTCATATGCTGTTCCCTAGCTATGATCGGTCTCTAACATCCACTGTTTTCAATGGATTTTAGCTCACCTGAGCCGAAGGCTCACAAGGTGAGCTTATAGTCTAGGCTTGGTCCGTCGTCCGGCGTCCGTCGTACGTCGTACGTTCACACTTTTCAGCATCAATATCTGCTAAAGCAGCTGCCCAATATTGATCAAATTTTATGTGTAGCATGGTTGGGGTGGGGGATTGATTGCATATAGTTTTGGGACAGATTGGTTTTAAACTGTGGTTACCATGGCAACGAAAAGGTCCCATAGACTTATAATGGGGAAAATGTTGTCCGGGCCCTAGCTTCTTCAATTTTGATCTCAACTTCTTGTAACTTGCAGGTATCCAGGACAGTCAAAACATCTCGGACCAGTTCGAATTTAAGCCAGGTTGGATCATTCTTTTCAGAGCTACTAGCCCTTGAGTGATAAAATATTTTCCCATTGACTTATAATGGGGAAAATGTTGTCCGGGCCCTAGCTTCATCATTTTTGATCGCAACTTCTTGTAACTTGCAGGTATCCAGAACAGTCAAAACATCTCGGACTAGTTCGAATTTGAGCCAGGTTGGATCATTCTTTCAGAGTTACTTGCCCTTGAGCGATGAAATATAAAATGGGGGAAAATGTTGTCCAGGCCCTAGCTTCTTCATTTTTGATTGCAACTTCTTGTAACTTGCAGGTATTCAGGACAGCCAAAACATCTCTGACCAGTTCGAATTTGGGCCAGGTTGGATCATTCTTTTCAGAGTTACTAGCCCTTGAGCGATAAAACATTTACCCATAGACTTATAATGGGGAAATGTTGTCCGGGCCCTAGCTTCATCATTTATGATTGCAACTTCTTGTAACTTGCAGGTATCCAGGACAGCCAAAACATCTCGGACCAGTTCAAATTTGGGCCAGGTTGGATCATTCTTTTCAGAGTTACTTGCCCTTGAGCGATTAAATATTTTCCCATAGACTTTGTCATCGCTCTAGCGCCTTGATTTGAGTACCAAATTCGATTTAATTTCACACAAGTGATGAGTATGACAATATCTTGGACAAGGGTGCGTTTCAGCGTTCTGGAGTCAAGGTCAAGGTCATAGTGGCTATTTTTAGAAAAACTTTGTCATCGCTCTAGCACCTTCATTTATGGACTGATTTTGATTAAAACTTCACACAAATGTTTAGCATGACAATATCTTAGATAAGTTTGCGTTTCTGCATCCTAAGGTCAAGGTCAAGGTCACAGTGGCTATTCTTAGAAAAACTTTGTCATCGCTCTAGCACCTTCATTTGTGGACCGAATTTAATTTAATTTCACACAAATAATTAGTATGACAATATCTTGGACAGGTTTGAGTTTCATTTCCTGGGGTCAGGGTCAGGGCCACAGTGGCTATTTGTAGTAACACTTTGTCATGCCTCTAGCGCCTTCATTTTGGACTGATTTTGATTAAAACTTCACACAAATGTTTCGTATGATAATATCTCAAACAAGCTTGCGTTTCAGCTTCCTAAGGTCAATGTCAAGGTCACAGTGGCTATTTTTAGAAAAACTTTGTCATCGCTCTAGCGCCTTCATTTATGGACCTATTTCGATTTTACTTCACACAATTGATAAGTATGGCAATATCTTGGGCAAGTATGCGTTTCATCTATCTGGGTCAAGGCCAAGGTCACAGTGGCTGTTTTTAGAAAAACTTTGTCATCCCTCGAGCACTTTCATTTACAGACCAATTTTGATTTAACTTCACACAAGTGTTTAGTATGACAGTATCTTGAACAAGTTTGGGTTTCAGCGTTCTAAGGTCAAGGTCACAGTTACTAATTTTAGAAAAACTTTGTCATCGCTCTGGCAACTTCATTTATGGAGCGATTGCACTAATTTTGAGTATGACAATATCTTGAACAAGTTGGTGTTTCAGCGTTCTAAGGTCAAGGTCACGGTTGCTTTTTTCAGAAAAACTTCGTCATCGGTCTGGCGACTTCATTTATGGACCAATTTTGATTAAACTTCACACAAATGTTTTGTATGACAATATCTTGAACAAGTTCGCTTTTCAGCATTCTAAGGTCAAGGTCACGGTCACAGTGGCTATTTTTAGGAAAACATTGTCATCGCTCTTGCGCCTTTATTTATGACCTAATTTCCATTTAACTTCGCACAAATGTTTAGTATGTCATTATCTTTGAATTTCAGGATTCTAGGGCTAAGGTCAAGGTCACAGGGGCTATTTTTACTGTCATAGCAATTATCTGACTTTCCCGGTAAGCCTATTCTGTGACAAACAGGTTGGCAGAATTTTTCAATTACACCGCATGTGCTGTCCGCAAAGTTTCTTTGTCTTTGATCAGCAACGTCTAAAACTAGTTGCCGATTATGATGAAACAATATTCTCGTATAGTATGTACTAGATATTGGTTTGCATAAAGATTTAGATGTTTCCGAGGACGCCGTCAAGTACATTAAAATAGACTAATACTGACGACTCTTAAGATATCTGGTTATGTTGGCGGTGTACCATATGTTCAAGTTCAGTTAAACGATATGTAAATTTTTTAATTGTTATCACATATACACGAACCGTTACCCTTTATCCATGTACACGTAGAATCCTTAGTGGTGCTATTCAGATGAAAGCGGTGCAGGTAAAAAATTAGGTCACTACGTCAAATCGTAGAAAATCTTAGAAAAAATCTTGTGTACACTCTAGAGGGCACTGTTTTTATCCAATTCATGAAAATTAGACTGTTTATTTTATGAAATCTGGGGCAGGTTTGTAAGTGGGTCTTGTCAGGTCAAAATCTAGGTCACTAAATCAGATATGAGAAAAACCATGAATACACTCTAGAGGGCACAGTTTTGATCCTATCTTTGTTCAGAATGTTTATTTCTGTGTAATATAGGACAAGGTGCTCTAGTGACCTCCTTTATTAACCAGTTTTGTTACCAGTATAACTTCACAGCTATACTGGATTTGTTTGACATCAAAATCTGCACTCTTCAAAAACCATTGGTTTAAGGTTTGTAACAAACGAGTGAAGTAACAAAATGTGTCTGTTGACAGTAAGATGTCAGGTGAGCTACAGGACCATTGGTCCTCTTGTTAAAGTATATATACGAGTGCATGTTATGGACAAAATAAGATAGACATGTGGCTTTTTTATTCCGGACGTAAAATAATTTTGAGAGAATAACGGCCCTTTGAACTTCGTCATTTGGTGAACGTTTCTGCATAAACATCGGGGTTTGTATTATCAGCCCTTTCCGCAGCTTTCAAAAGATTTTTCTTTCATCTTTCATTAAGGTAACCGTAGTAGACATAGTCAAGATATTCATGTAGCTTTTTGATAAAGATACACTTGCTTTTGACAAAATTAAAGCCTTTTCAACTTTGTCATTTTTGGAAAACTTTCCTACAAACACTAAGTTGATAAGACCGTAATTTAGCTTCTTTCCTAAATTAAGAGTATACCCCATTTATGAAGAGCTACCTCGTCCAGAGAAGCTAACAGGAAGTCACAAAAGTTGTTTCCCTTCGTAAAAATGGCGGGAAAACATTTTTAGAGTACCCATATACCTACCAAATAAGGAAGAACCCCCATTTTAATGTTTTAAATATGCATTGCCCATATGAGACTGCTCTCACATCATTCCTGTTTTGTTTTTTTTTGTTTGTTTGTTTTTGTTGTCGTTGTTGTTTTTTTCTTCTTCTTCTTTTCTTCTTTGATCTATTTACCTTTCTCTCTCTTATTTATTTATTTTTTCTTCAGATTGCGGTAATCCTCCGGCGCCAGAGAATGGAAACGTAACTTTGACAGTTGTAGGTGAAACAACGTTTGGCGCCACAGCAACTCAGTCGTGTAACAGAGGTTTTTACCTGGCAAGTTGGGCTAACATTGATCTGTATTGTCAGGCGGATGGAACTTGGGCGAATACAGCTAAATGCATCATAAAAGGTCTAGAATTTTTCTGTGAAACTTTGATGACGAGACCTTTTATGAATAGTTTTAATTAAAGAGGTCCAGTATGCTGTGCCCAAGATACGGTGGGTCTCGAAAACCAAAGGTCCCTGCGGGCACTAGGCTAAGGGAACCTTTACCTTTTACCCAGATAGAATAAAAACTAATTTTCGAGTCTGAAAGGGTCAAATCTTAAAAGTTTTACTTTCGATAACAAAGTGATGGTTATGGATGATATTGAGTTCTACGTCCCTTTCAATGTTATTTTAGTCATATAGAGACAATGATAGAATGATAATGAAAGGTTGCGTGAAAAGGAACTTTAAATCCTGTTTACGGTAAGAAGAATTTCGCCGCCGACGCCAGGATTCGGACTTACACTACTACCGCTAGCAGAGAAACATTTTGTTTAATGCGCAGGGGAAAAACAATCGCTCCGAAAATACAACTGGGTGAGTGTTTGACATCAGAAGAAGCAATTAATTCAATGAATATTGTTTGGCAATAAGTTTAAGTTCCCCATAAAACAGGATGAAAATAGAGCCATACCATGCCCCCAGCCATAAGGACCATTGCCGTTTGTGATTTTTTTTACTTTGTGCCGAAAAACATGCATCCGTTTAGCCCTGATAGTTAACCATCGTGATCCCAGAAATTGTTGTTGATAAGACTCAGTCATATAATGATTAACTAGCACGGCAGCGCGGCAGTCTAGCAGAAAGAATTCAGCTTTCTTTTACAGACTGTGGGAGCCCTCCAAAACCTACAAATGGAAAGGTTCATTTGACAATGCTTGACCTAACAGAGTACAACGCAACAGCCGTTCAGTCTTGTAACTATGGTTACAAACTTACCGGAGATGCAATAATACGGTGTCAGGCAAATGGGACATGGAGTCCTTCAGCTAATTGCAGCATTAAAGGTAAAGTTAGAAAAATAGATGAGAAGGCGGTGATCAGGGGCCGTATTTATAAAACGACTTTAGTGGTTGCTATGCTGTTGCTAAGGCTGAATTTCTATGAACGAGATTCCCTACAACTATGAAAGTTGCTCTGTAGGAACAGTCTCAAAACGACTGTTCCTCTAGAGCAACTTTCATAGTTGTAGGGAATGTCCTTCTTAGAAAATTAGCCTTAGCAACAGCATAGCAATCTCTTAAGTCGTTTTATAAATACGACCCCAGGAACTGAAAAAATAGCCCTAAACACCAAAGCAGACTTAGGCTGTATGCGCCGCGCCTCGACACGACAAAACAAACAAAGTGGCATGTGCGCCCATCGAAGATTCGGATCAGTCTGGGCATTAGTACAGTCTAATAAGAGTCTTAGCTGGCGGCATGCAGGTAGCTTATACCCTAAACCACGCTTTAAGCGCACAGCGAAGACTCTGATCAGACTGGGCGGATGCCCAGGCTGATCTTAGTTTTCGCGGGCGCACATGCCACTTTGTTGGTTTTGTCTTGTCGCGGCTCAATTATGGGTATACCTCTATGATTTTTTCCGTAATTTGTACAACGGGGGACCATTTTTAGGACTTCCTTTTTGCTTGGCTGGACTATGAAACCCTTCCAAATCGGGGTCTTCTCAAAAGAGGAAAGGATTTGTTTCAAGGGGAGCAAATTCTTCTTTTAAAGAGTTGACTTCCATTGAGAAATAACGCAAGATAGAAATAACAGAATTCCTTTCCCTGAGACTGCCTCTACCATGCTCACCTTAAATGGAATTTTATGGTAATTAGCTTTTGATGGTTATTAACTCTTTTTTTTCTTCTTTTTTTTTCTTTACTCAGTGATAGTTGTTACAGGGCTAACCTTGAAACTGGCTCACTTTTATGAACAACTGACTAAAATAGTATATCAACGTTTATCGTTTAGGCTTTTTATCTGATAATCTCAAAGCAAAAAGAATGATTTTAATTTATAAGAATCATTATAAATCTGTATGGCAACCTAGCTAAAAGAATCTAGTTTTGTTTTACAGACTGTGGGAGCCCTCCCCAACCTAAAAATGGAAAAGTTAATTTGACATTGCCTGATACCACACAGTACAATGCAACAGCCGTTCAGTCTTGTGACTATGGTTACGAACTTACTGGAGATGCAATTATACGGTGTCAGGAAGATGGACAATGGAGCTCTTCAGCTAATTGCAGTATTAAAGGTAGGTAGGTCTGTCTAAAGATGTTATAGATGGATGGATGGATGGATGGATTTTGAAGACCTTCACAAGTTTTGTCATATTTTGGTATGACGAAACTTGGGAACAGATTAGACTAGCTGCAGAAAGCTGTCATGGTCTTTTGCAGTGATAAACCAGGCAACATTTTTAGTAAACCTGCAGCTTAGTAAGAATCATTATCAATCTGTATGGCAACATAGCTAAAAGAATCTAGTTTTGTTTTACAGACTGTGGGAGCCCTCCCCAACCTAAAAATGGAAAAGGTAATTTGACATTGCCTGATACCACACAGTACAATGCAACAGCCGTTCAGTCTTGTGACTATGGTTACGAACTTACTGGAGATGCAATTATACGGTGTCAGGAAGACGGACAATGGAGCTCTTCAGCTAATTGCAGTATTAAAGGTAGGTAGGTCTGTCTAAAGATGTTATGGATGGATGGATGGATGGATGGATGGATGGATTTTGAAGACCTTCACAAGTTTTGTCATATTTTGGTATGACGAAACTTGGGAACAGATTAGACTAGCTGCAGAAAGCTATCATGGTCATTTGCCATGATAAACCAGGCAACATTTTTTTAGTAAACCAGCAGCCCAGTTTAATACATATACCTTTGTATAAGAACTAAATGATAAAAAGATCTTGTGGTTGGAAATGCAGCGTTGAAACACTAATAAGTCAGAAGCACTGATCTTATTTCTACAAAGTAGAATTTAAAACGCAGCTTTCTTTTAAGTAATAGCATTTTAAACAACCAAGAATCATCTGCTGTGATCTTTGGCATGGCCCAGTGATAGAATTATAACCTTTGTTTGCATGATATGTATATATATATAATATTCTAACACAGTGCGCCTATAGAAGCAATGGAAAGTTACCGTGTTTTATTCTGCAACAATTCACTGTTTGGGAGCGCGTGAGTCTAATTGCTGACGTCACTGCAATTGCTGACGTAATTTTGTGACGTTTTGAGACGTTAGATGGTGTAACGTCTCTTTTTCTTTCTAAAATTGCCATAAAACATTATATTTGTCTTAGATACAGTTAAGAATATTAGCGGGAGTATGAACGCGCTGGCAGGAAGGTTGTGAGAGTTTGATTGAAAAAATTGTTTTTTGGCGTTTTTGAGTGTTAGAATCGAAATAGTTCAGCTCTAGCATTGAATTGTTGAGTAATAATTCACTGTTTGTCGGTCAGTTGTAAGTAGATATATCACTTGCGCTCCGCGCTCGTGATATGATCTACTTTACAACTGACCTCCAAACAGTGAATTATTACTCAACAATTCACTGCTAAAGCTGATCTATTTCTTAAACAAATATGTGTATCAACTTAAATTTAAAGAAACATGATAGAATATTTTAGCAAAGCCATCTCTAAAATCTCATATTTCCCGGTATTTTTTTGGCCTGCGCTTTCGAGCGCAAGCCAGTATTCAAGTGGTTTAGTGATACCGAGTTATTTTGGGAAGAAATGATACGTCACGCTTAGTCGGAAAATACCAGTGAGTGTGTACTGCAACGATTCGTTCTAAACTTTTCTTAGGGCCGCAAATAAGCCAAAGAGATCGGAAAGTTCGTTCCGATTTGAGACAGCATTTCTTCATTATTTTCTTCACAGACATAACAAACAAATACCTCGTCCGATTTTGTCTATTTTTATCCACATCCGATTTGCCTCATCTGCTAAAAATAGCGATGGAATTTTGATAGTTCATGTACTTTTTTTTTTTTTAATATTTCCGTTAAAAAGCACGTTTTTCTTTTACGAGTGCCTTGAACTAGGCCACATTCCGTATACCAAACTTGTGTAAGAAACAGTGTTTATATATATAGCTTAGCGCAAAGCATTAGCTTTTCCAAAATATCATGCAGCGGCGTCACGAAAACTAGGCCTTAGGGCATCGCATAATCTGACCAGTCAGAGCAGCCGGCACACTGTCCAGCGCAAATGCCTTCGTTGGATCGGATCAGTCTGTTTCGGCATATATATATTCTTCATCTTTCATGCTGAGGCTAGACTGATCAGACTGCGCTTATGCCGGAGTGGGCTGATCTGTGTATCAGTGTAAAATCTGAAAGAGCAGAGTTCAAATTTATTGTTTAAATATAGAAACAAGCGCTTTTGACGATTTGCTTCCCTTATCACATTTACTGAAAAGAGATAAATTTCATTTGTCGGGAGTTCATGGAAATACGAACGCAATGGGTTCCGTACTTTGTTGTTCCCAAATGGTGTAAAGCAAGTTATCGTCCCAAACAACAGCAGCATGCATTTTCTTCTCAGTGTCAACATTTTGTTCCAGTCACTGCCACTGATGCCACTTAAACCAAAAATAAACTTCTGTAAATATAGATTTATTGTCTTCTTTTGATGCCAAGTTCAGATGTGCCATGATTCCATAGACATGGGTTTGAAACAGTCTTTCCTAAAATTTTGATTCAGACTAACTGTGACTCAACAGCCGTGAAGAAAAGACTTGAAATAGGTCCATATAGTTATTTTCCTTGAGACATGCCTAAAACGGCCGGCCAAAACGTTGGAAAACTGTTGTTTGTTGTTGTTGTTGTTGTTGTTGTTGTGTGTGTGTGTGTGTGTGTGTGTGTGTGTGTGTGTGTGTTTAAATATTTTTCAATTTGTTTTTCAAACAAATTCTACACTAGTTTTTACCTTACACCCGTGGATAATGCCACCATTCAATAAGATAGAAATTAAATACTTTGCTAAATAAAAGTTAGCAAATGAAAGTGCACTAACAATCGGGTTCACATCAATAACAATTCATGAAAAGGACCTGGTATGATAAGGGCCGTTTTTGGCCCCCATTCAAATTCTCTTAAAAATGCATGGTTTCTATTGCTTATTATTTGTGGGTATGGGAACAAGCAGAAATAATATGTTTCGTGTTTGTTAATTCTCAGAATAATATGATTTCTGACATGCTCACGTTGTTTCAATAAAATGAAGGAAAATGGCGAGAAATTTTGAGTTGAATACATATTCCTTTAACGAAATAAGTCATTTACAATAACTTGTGAAAGCTCTTAACAACAGACTTTTGATGAAATGTTTATATGTAAGATTGCACTGCTAATTACCTGTGCACTGCACTAGGCCTCTCCAGGTACCCCACCCACTCAAGTTTGCAAGTCCTGAGACGCTAACCAAAAAATTCCAACAGATCAAAATGAAATGTATACCAGATTATTCCTTGTGTTCTAACTAAGAAAATGAATACCCACAACATATGTTTATTTTGTCTATGAGCGGAGATATGGGCGTTTTTATGTTGAGAACGCTGGGAAAATGTTCCAAATGCTGCCAGTTTGGTAACAAAAAGTTAAAAATAAACATTGAGCCCGGTCTCCAGCACATTTAATATTTTCATGCCATGTAAATATATTAAAATTTTATCTGTATACAAAATATTAAATGTGCTGGAGGCCGGGCTCATATATTTTGAAAGCCACAAAGGCTACCAAATTCGTCATTTTCGTCAGAATCCGCTGGGGGTATGAGTATGTTCAGTACAAATGTCACAAATATTTTGTGCAAGAACTGGTTAATTTTGTGTTTGCTGTTACATTCAAGGTTTGAACTTTCATGTGAATACATTTTTATTATGGAAATAAGACTTTCGAAAAATGAGTTTTCTGGGGGCCAAATATGGGCCTTATCATACCAGGTCCTTTCACTGTCTTAGCTGGGCAAGCCTTCCTTTTAAAAGGAAATTTTATCCCACTTTGGCCAAATTTGAAGTATTTACCAGGATGGAAATTACCACTGGGAATTCCCGCCACCGGTATTTCCCGGCCAACCTTGGCGGATACGCAATCTGTTGAGAGCTTCTACTAATAACAAATCTTTTTGGAGGGCCTATAAGTAGGAAGTGATAAAAGTTGTTTGCCTGTACAAAAATGGGAGGTTTATCCATACACATTAAGGCATTAGGGTACAATAAATTCCTCTACTTCTTCAGTAAAATCTAGTGCTTTTCTGTCCGTCACCCTTACAATATTTGAACTTAAATAGCATGTACCTGTATCAGCCAGGGCATATGGTTACTGTTACAAAGTGCTCTAATGACGAGCAAAGCCTAAACATGACAAAAAGAAGCCATCTATAGCTGTGCATAAACTGTCAGTCATAAATGAGCATGTACCCCACCCACAATTATAATAGGAAAAAAATGGCTGCACATCAGTTTGTCACACTGCAAACTTTATGGGTCAAACACAAGCATCTAATAGATATTCAGGCTCCTTCATAAGTAAATTAGAACCATGAAAACAAATAGCACACATGCTCAGGACCAGTAAACTTTTCAATAATCCTCGATGAAAAAAAAACGAAAAAAAAAAAAAACAGCTATTTTCAAACCTAGAAATCATCTACTGCTTTTTGTGCAAACCGCCGTGACCTTGACCTGCCACAGAACATGGGAGCTAGAATTTTTGTCTCGAACTTCACTTCAGCTGACACAACTGTTTATTCTAAAACTCTAAATGGGTATAAAATATCCATAGATTTCAATTTATAACTGCAACCATGCTTTTTGGACCCCTGTACTGAAATACTCTCTTAATCGTCCATTGCCAAATGCGAAACTGTCCCCTGACTACTGCCCAATGCGAAACTGTCTCCTGATGCCTTAGCAACTTTTTTTAAACAGACTGTGGTATTCCTCCCTCTCCAACCAATGGCGAAGTGTTCCTGACGATTCCTGGAAGAACAACCTACACGGATACAGCATTTTACATTTGTAACCAAGGTTACAGCCTGGTGGATGAAACCATACATATACAGTGCCTTGCAAGCGGAAACTGGAGTAATAAAAATACATGTTCTATTGAAGGTTTGTCTTGGTTTCTTTCGCATTTTCTTTGAACAAGATTCAATACTGTATACGCGGTAACTTTTGCAGGTTCAAATTTTCGCGGTTTATGGTCTAAAACAAATCTTAATTTTCGCATTTTTTTTTTTATTTTTACGCGGTCAAGAAACATGCGCAAAAAGTAAAGTTGTTTATTTCTAATTTGAGCCATTCGTTCATTAACTCTTTCGGCGCCAAAGTCGCAAAAATGCGACTTTGCAAACAGCGTATATCCAGATCAGCCGGCTCTTAAAAGAGCCGTCTGATCAGGATCTACACTGTTTGCCATTCAAATATGAACTTTAAAAGCCTGATTTTATGAAAAATGTCTTTAGATTGTTAAAATTTCCAATTACAAATCTGTCGTCTGATGATTTGAGCAGACGAAAATTTGTCGTCTGAAAAACTTGGCGCCGAAAGAGTTAACCCGAAGGCCACAGGTTAATCAAAGAGCTGGCTCAAGTGAAAAATACCAGAGTTTACGGAAGCAATCAGAAACACTGTGCCTACTGAAGATACTTTGTCAGAAACAGGAAATTATTTCGCGATTTTAATAGTGACCGCGCAATACCGCGAAAAAATGGAACCCCGCGAAATTAACCCCGTTAATCTGAGAAAGAGAAACCCTCGGCGTGACATAGGTTCTCTGCATAGTTTCCTTGTCAGCCAGCAGAAATAGCCTGTATGACAACTTTTTCAACTTGGAAATTTTTGCGCTATATGATTGCCTGTAATGGGTCATTTCTCAGAAACTTCACATACATTATGGGACTTCTTTGAACTTACCAAAAAGTACTCTTTTCGAAACTTGAAACCTATGATAATGCTCAGAAAAGTCTTGTTTAGCAATTTGTTTAAGCTTTAAAGAAACATTTTGTAATAAATTCTGTTTTATGTCGATTTTGCTATGTACATGACACATGTATATTCGCCTAGCCTCCTCAGGAACAATGTAGTTATGTGAATATGAAAGCCACGATAAATGAATCGGTAATTACAATAACGGCATGTTTTTTTGTCCAATTCAAAATGAAGCAGCAATTTTTAATGAGGACGGTTGTTTGTAAACTAGTAAATGTACAACCAGGCCCAGAGGTTATAAAACTTGAGTACATCCTCAAACACATAACATAACATAACATAACATAATTTTATTCAGCATAAAGCAAAAACACAATGCTTATAGCCTACGAATCATATATACAGTAGTGAGTACATCCTCAAACACAAAATAAATCACACTGATTGGCTGCTTCCGAGCATGTGCTCGGAAGCAGCCAATCAGTATGCTTTATTTTGAGTTTGAGATTATACTCGTCTTATAACCTCAGACCCAGAATGTTGCTTATAATATACCTAGAGCTTAAGTAAATTCCATGGTGCATTTTCTTTGGTCTGGAATCATTATAACCATTTTGATGTTATATTATGAGATGAGCTGTGCAACACCTTCTGTTCTCCTTGCAAAACAAGAGAATTGCTTATTCACTTCAATATATTTTTTAAATTATTTAGTTCCTAAAAGATTCCGCTTGTGAATTTAATCCAGCTTCATATATATCATGATGGTAACTGGACATCTCGGCCCATAGCAAACTCGGCCCATTGCCAACTCGGCCCATAATAAAGTCGGCCTACACAAACTCGGCCCATAACAAACTCGGCCCATACATGTACAGTATTGCGCCTTGCTTTAATAGTGTTTATCACCAATTTATGTCATCAGTTTAATTATTTTGAAAAAGTATGTCCATACAGACTCAAATTTGCGTCCTCTGAGTCCCAGAGGTTATCCAAAACGATATGGTGTAACAAAGACAGTCGGCTCATGTATACAAACTCGTCCTATACCCAGTGCATATACCAAACAGTCTTGGAGTTACATATCATTGACAACAATATCGTAGGAAATGGATGCATAAATATTCATAGGGACTCCTGGAGGTTGATACTTTTACAAATTCCAATGTTTTGAATGTGAGTGGGGGTGGGAATGGGGGCGGAGTGAGGGAGCGAGTCAAGTTGAATTTCCAAATCTGTCATCCCTATGGGAAAAGCATTGGCAAATGCATGATTTCAGTTATAAGAGAGCAAACTTTGATAATTGTTTCAGAAACAAAATTGTTGGCCTGAATTTAAAGAACAATTATTTGTTCCCATAGAATGGGTTCCTATACATGTCTCTGGTATTAGACCTTGGAGGATTGATAAATGGAAAAAAATAATAAACGAAAACATTTGACTCTTGTTTTTATTTTATCTTCTAGTTATTGTAAGCATCTAATAGCAAGTGTATTGAATATATCCCCCCCCCCCCCTCCTGCGTGATCACATATACATTGTATGGGCCAAGTTTGTTATGGACCGACTTTCTTATGTGCCTAGTCCATTTGGTTGGCTATACTAGTAGTTTGTTCAATACTGTTTTCTATACCTAGTAATTATTATACGTGTCATTTGTATCTAGTCATTGTCTGACATGCCTTTTCATGTGAAAAAGTCCTTTGTGAAAGCTGCGAAACGATACTGTTCTATACCCATGGGCCGAGTTTGCTATGGGCCGAGTTTGTAATGGGCCGAGATTGTTTTGGGCCGAGTTTGTTATGGGCCGAGATGTCCCGGAATCATCATGATGAACACAGAACAGTAAAATTCTATTTCAAAATGGTATTGTTTGCCGAGATTAGTTAGCCCTATTTAATCATACACACACACACACACACACACACACACACACACACACATGCGCGCGCGCGCGCGCGGCGCACACACAATAAAAATATAGCGGCCTTGGATGAGTCACTTTTTCTGGATGCAGAAAACAAATTACCGTTCGCGGGCAATCTAAATGACCTTAAGAATGTTTTATTTTATGCAGACTGTGGACTTCCCCCGCCACCAGTCCCTTATGGAACTGTTACACTGTCGAAACCTGGAGTGACAACATACGGAGCGACAGCAACTCAGTCTTGTAGCCATGGTTACCAGCTTCTAGGTTATGACATCATCACATGTCTTGCCAACGGGACATGGAGTGCTTCGGCGGTTTGTTTCAAGAGAGGTACATGCAACACATTTAAATGTAAACAGATCCCCCAGTCCTGTTTAAGAGTCATCCTTCACTGTCTCAATGCCAGTCCGAAGAAAACTCGTTTTTACGCTCAATGCTTGTCCGAAGAGCAGTGATTTATACGCTCAGTGTCATTCCGATTGGACTTAATTGCTTTCAAAACAGACTGGCATGGATCATTTCAAGCCTGGTGGCAATAGAATTTATTTACATTCGAATATATTGGGCGAGGCCCATATTTTAGCTTGACATCATATTTTTCGTACATTTGACCAGAAGGATGTGTGTCTTCGTTTTTAAAAATGAGCAAATTAACCAATATTGACTTTCGAGAGAAGCATGAAGATATTGGGTTCGCGGTGTTGATGACAAACATAAATCTTTAATTGGCTGGATGGTTTCAAGAATACAGCAAGTTCCGCATCCGTTATTATTATCATTCGTTTGTCTATTTTCCTACATACATTTTTCAATCATTAAATATTATTATACCACAGTTCCCAGGACACTTGATCTTAAGAATGAAATGGCGGTATCTTGTGATGTGCAAGATCTTCACCGAAATGATGCTATATACAAGTCAAAGTATGGTTCGTCCGCCTGCAGGCCAACAATTCACTTGTTAATACTCGTGGATTATCTATGCTCTAACTCGCTAATGATCGTGGATTGTCTCCCATACAATCTTCTAACTCTAACTAGCGAGCGCCCTTAGTCTACTCTCGTACAGGCAGACGAACCACGCTGTAACAGTCTTAGATTATCTCCCATGCAGGCAAACAAACCAAGCTCACAGTTGCACACAACAGTGTCAACACTGACACAACGTTGACTTTGAATTAACAACGAGTCAACCTTTGTTTCAATGCTTTGTGCCTGCTGGTCTCTATCTAATACGTAAAACGCATTATTTATCGAGTTTTAGATCCCACAAGTACACCAGTTACCACGACAATGTTGTCAACAACGTCATTACCTGTAGCAACGACTTCTGACGCTATGGGACTGCTTTCCACAGCCTACATCATGACTAGTGAATCAAAACCTAATCATAATTCTATTCCTAATGACATGGTAACTTCAACAAAGGCCCGGATGTCTGAAGTGCATCACGTGATGACTGCGTCACAAGAAGTGAACTCAAGAACAACGTCTAGAATACATGGCATCGGAACCACGACATCTACCATGGTTCCAAATCAGACAGGAGCACCTCACCCTACAAGCGTTTATGATCCAGCGTTTATTGTTACCATAGCAACAGTTGCTGGGATATTGGTTGTTGGAATTGTTTCCATAGTTACATACATCTTTTCAAAACAGTGCTGCAATACAAGATCAGGGTCTGTACGGTGAGACAATGTTTTGATTTTATTCTTCAATTTATCTCAGTAGTAGTATTTCAATTCTCATATCGACGTTGTTCCCGCACCTCAGCGGAACGAATCCATATCCGCAGTAACGGGGCGCCGAGCGTCCGTCCATGCAATTTATCTCAGAGTAGTCAGCATTTATATATAGCAGTTCATTTCAAACTGTGACTATGCTGAATCAGCATTTCCTCAGGTTATAGACCTTGAGCTGACAATAGACCCCCTCCCCCCCCCCTCCCAGGGGGAGTTTTGTACCCTATGATTTTCTGAAACTACATTATATAAGACACAAAATGACACATGTTAGCCCTCTGTACGTTGGGGCGTTAACGTGTAACGTCAACGTCAATTATACTACCCAAATTTACATATTCACGTTATAATAGAAAATACACATTGGTATACACATGTTAGTATTCGCCCTAAATAATGTTGGGTTTTGTCTGCTAGTACATAAATCGCTGTTTCAAGGTAATTGACATGATCAAGGATAAGTTGACTAGCCCGTATAACGTAGTTTACATTGTATTTGACGTTTTTCCCCTTCAGTGTCTAAATACATGTAATATAAGGAGCAAATTGTAAGAATTGAAGTGAAGAGGAAAGTTATTGTCATATATATGACTGTTTCAATATTCTAGTATAAAAAACAAACAAAATAAAGTCTTACAAAACTCGTCAGCATTCACGATAAATATGTAACGTATATAACCACAACAAAAATTCAGGAAAAAAATCAACCAGACTAAATCGCTGAATTGGTGGACTGAAGTTTATACATGCTCCATCAATCTTCTTTGATTCATGCCAAGCTTAGATAAGTTAGGCAGCAGTGAGCAGTGGATATTTTAAATGTGGACAGAAACTATCTTATTTTTGAAGAATTTAACCTACAAAATGACGAGAAAAGCTAAGAAAGCCAACATCAGCTGCATTTTATTTTCAATGTTCTCTGTATTATGTCTTAAGTAGACACTGTTGTATATGTAAATATGAAGAAACGCCAATGTTATGTGTCCTAAAACTATAAAAAAAACATCGGATAGTGTATATTTGAAAAGCAATCTAACAGTAACCTTACGTTACATAATTGTAATATGTCGTGGGGTGGGGGGGATAAGATTTGTGAGTCATCTGTTATCAAAAATTTAGTTCCCGGGCGATATGAATTATTCATTGCTGTAGTATTAGCTTACCACTGGTTGTCAGATGGCAAATTTAGCTCTTTGAAATACACAAGAGCTCAGCAAGACGCACATAGATTGTTATAGCTGAAGCAGTTTGACTTTGCCTTCAATTCAGTTTCACTTAAAAGTGACTTCATAAAAATGTTTTTTTTTTTTTTTTTAATTTTATGCATAGAATGTAATAAGTTGATATATGCTGCAACTGATTAATATTTAGGTTCTCATCATGATGGGGATAAAACCAATTTCGCTACCTGTGCTGTTGGCTGACCCATTCAATTACCCTACATACAAATATGCAACTGTGACGGCCAGCCGAGGCAATCAAAAGCAGTACCAACTCTTCCAACAGGGATTAACACCATTTTTGCTATGCTGTCAGTCGAATCGTCAGCCACGAGCCTCTTTGCACAGTTACTGCTTTATATAGGTTAGCAAATATGTGTGGCTCCCGTGATCATAACTTACATGTTAATTTGTGATCTACGTGATCTGTTTATGCAGCTCCCGGCCATCAAATACATTACAAACTATTAACAATGTGAAAAATTAAGGTTGATAGAAAGCGACATGCTTTATAACGCATACAACATTCTGTCATCAGCCTGCTCAGAGTTTTATTTTTCATTATGTTGTTACCAATATTTAACTGGTCAGGTAATTTTGCAAACCCCATGGTTTTATTCCCACTTGTTGCACTATCAAGGACTAAAGCTGTTACGAAATACAAATTTCAGTCAGACAACTTTTAAATATGTAAGCAACTAAAATGTTGTCTGGATATTTCCAAAATGCTGTATTCTCTAACAGTATTTAACATATTTGGACAAAGATGATAAGAAAAGCAGTAAGGTATCATAAATAAGCAGTTTTCAACCATATTTATTGCTAAAAAGTAAACAATATGGTAATACAAGATCACAAGAGATCAAATGCAGTAAGTTATTTAGGTTAGCCCTTCCTTGACATGTATAGGTATGCACTATTTCTATTGTTTGATTATAAGCTCTTTAGAAATGCTGTATTACTAGTTAAGAATATCGGAAATGAAGAATCTATAAACTCGCAATTAATACGTTGTATACGTTACTTGTTCGGTCTTTCTTATCTTTTTTTCCCCAATATTATGCTGCAAAGCATAACTACAGTATAGGGGAATACATTCTGAAGGAGAACAACTAAGATTTGCTTATTAATATCTGAACAGCGATGACAAACATTAATATATTCTGTCATTTTCATTTGCCATTTCATTATGTGTGCAGAGCTACTGAAACACTGTCCCTGGACAAAAACATTTTTGTCCAACTAAACGTATCTTTATGTTCTTTGGTGAATATATGCTTTAATAGATGGTTGAATGTAGTTAGAATCTTTAAGAGATGATTGAATGTAGTTAGACTTTATAGAGAAAGAAACAAAAGCATAGAAATATAGATCATCTTAAACATAGCATTTATAGATTGCTACAGTATACTAGTAAACTGCCAGTGTCTCTATTCTGTATCAAATGTTTCTAATACTATTCTCCCAAACTCCTGGTTGACACATTAATGTTAGTTACATAAATGAACTAAATAAAACAATGTATTGACACTACCATTGATTATTTTCAAAAGTTTGTTTCTTTACTATAACTCAGCAATGTTGTTTCGTTTGGTAACGTAAAATATACGATAGTCTTACAAAAGAAAGTATACCCTGCCAGCAAATATCTACATTAGCTTTGATGCAAAACTGTATTTGGCTTAAGTTTTCAAACTTCAGGTTTACAGTTCTGCTTTATAGTTGTTGTTTTTTTTTCATTGTGCACGTAAAAACTATACCAAATCCTGTCAATAATCAAGGTAGTACTCCATTTTGCATTGTTAATTACGGATTATTTTATAATTTTATGCTAAACACATCAAAAGCGCTTAGCTTTTAATGTTATCAAACTGATTGTATATCATTTGATTCGAGCCCTATATGCAAAATCTATGCTGGCTTAGCTGCGGCTTTATCTTTTTTATCTTTTCTGATGTGGTATTTTGTTTATTTATTTATTTTTTCTATATTTTATTTTCTAAGTTTTATATAACAAAATTTCAGATATGTTACTGTCTTTAGAACTCAAATGTACAAATTGTAAAAGAAACAAACTGGGCAATGCAAATACTTTTATTTTTTATATATAATAACAAAGTAAACAGCAAAAAAACGTTGTACATGTGCAGAATATGTCAGTGCCTTTAACATTACAATTTGAAGTATACTGTGTTTAATCACGTATAAAACACACCTCATGATCCCTAACAGTAATAACTGAGAGAAGTGTTGCTAGGTCCAAGCACACAATACATCATAAAAACACCCAGACTTATATGTGTTATTGTTTTTTATGTGACAGTGGGAAAAACCTGATTAAAGGTATTATAATGTAATATTTTAAATGTTAATGTTATTTACGTAACTACTAGTAATAGCTTATCATAGAAAATAAACCAGAATGCATCTTTTCTTTAATATGAAAAGATTCTTTTATGAAGAAACTGCTACCAACGAAAATAAAATGATTCTATCTTCAAATTGTATGAGTATAAAAAATAGCCCTCGGTAACGTATATAATCGATCATTATGGCGGACTAATATGCGTTCAAAATATCGAGGAACTGTTCCTTGCTGTTTAGATAGGCTGGAATATTCAATATTACCTTTTACTGTTGTTTTTTAGTTCAAGCACTTGAATTATACAGAAAGTGATAATTGTAATATGCAACATTTATAAGGGGGTACTGTGTTCAACATCCAATTTCTCCCAAAGTATACAAGGTAGGATAATAATTTTTGCAGATCTGAAAAGACCAATAAATTATCTTTAATACAGTAACAATCATATGGTCTAATACTAAGGGAATAACTTACAAAAAGAAAGCATTTTGGATGGAAATAGCAATTTTAATGGAGTGTAAAGACAAATGTCACGTATATTACACCATGTAGGCTAAAGTGACCTTTCAAACATCCTAACTTTTAGCTACTGGATTGTTCTATTAGACTCTACTATAATTTTAAACATAGGAAAGTGGCTTCTATTTTTTATAATTTTTGATAATTTTTATTTTATGTCTATTTTTTTAATGGGTAACGTTTGGTAACAGGCTGTTACAGCTTAACGCCCCACTCGCCAGAAGGCTAACATGCTGCAAAATACTTCTAAGATGCTGGGCTTTAAGAAAAGTATGGTCCACAAAACTCCCCCTGTGGGGGGGAGGTAAACCATATTTGTCTCATGGCCTATTATGCACCAAAACTTTGATTTAATTAAAAAAATGGAAATACTTGCATTACATTTTGAGTTTCTAAAAACTTGATATCAGTATCTCTGTAGATTGGGAATTTGCGAATGCTTACTTTTACGAAGTATCCATATGTAAGAAAATATTTTCAAATTCTTGATTTTCATTAATAGAGGATCTTACACGAGTGGTCATTTCATACGGAATTTATGAAACGAGCCTTCGGCAAGTTTCATAAATTTCATATGAAATGACCACGAGTGTAAGATTCTGTTTATCATATGACCCTTTAAAATGGGATTTTATCGCATTCACAAATGAACAGTATTTCAATAAGAAAAGTCATTGTTGACACGGACGTTGTCAATGACGTTAATTGTGCGCGCCAAAGTGTTATTACACATGTGGTCATATGATTTTTATGACATGACGTTGCCCACTGAATAACAGCGATGTCATATGACAAAGCTTTGTATTGGTAAATGTTATAATCAGAGGGCGGTAGTTCCCAGGGAAGCTCACAGCATCGAAACAGTGTTGATTTAGCGTTGCTCCAGCATTGCGGCGTTGAATCAAAGCTGATCAACGTTGTGTGCCCGCTGCAAACTAATTTTTTTCCGCGAATATTTCTGAGTTAAATGTAACAATACTCTACAAAACCATCTTTCTTTTTTCAGTGCATTCGAAGAAGATGACAAACCGAGACCTATTACGCGGGGTTATTATCTACATCGCAAATTTTAACTTCCTGTTGAAGACAGAATAACAGAAAACAGCACGAAAATGAAGACAAAATTAGTTTGTACCGGCTGTGTGTTTTGTGCAAATGGTGTTAGACACTCCTCTTTATAGTTAAATTTCATTTATACAGTGGAACTTCAAAAGCTGGAACCCTGATTGCTCGTTCACCCTGCCTGTCTAGAACTCGTTCTTGGGTCCCTAGAGAAACTAACTGGCTGGAACTACCTTTGGCTGGAACTAATTTTCACGGTTCCAAGCTTTGTTCAGGCCATTAAAGCTGTATACTTTTTCAGCAAACACAAATGCAATTTCCATGGACACAAACAACTCATACCAAAGGCAGTCATAACTTTTTTTTTCCTTAGATAGCATGAAAATCTCCAAGTTCGTTTTCAGATTATCTACGTCTCATGCTCAACAAGCGGCGGCTGAGACTAGATAATCTGAATAGTAGCCTGCGATAGCTTTTCTCGGCTTCAGTCTCATCATAGATTCTACGGTCATACAACCAAGTGAATCAGAATAGCTCAAACAATTTACGCAACTCATTGCTTTAATTTCAAGATTTCATAAGTTTTTATAGGGTGCGCACGCTACACAGAGAGAGAGAGAGAGAGAGAGAGAGAGAGACAGAGACGGTGCGCGCACTAGAGAGACAGACAGACAGAACAAAAATGTACACACATACACGGAGAGAGAGAAGAATGAGGGAGATGGTTTCTCAATGACTGCAGGCTACGATCAGCTTACTTCGATTGGGAAACCGTGGCGGACACATGATGTCGAAATTGCGTCAGTATGACGTCGATGCGACGCAATGGTGTCACAACAACGTCGGTATGATGGCATTACGACGTCATGTGCTCGAAGTGGGCTACTGAGATAATTAGAAAAGAAAATAGTTTAAACACCTTCTCTTGTTTTTTTCCCCGGATGTAGGCCTCTCGCCAGTATTGTAAAATATTTACGTTTCCTAATGATCTACATATCCCGGAGGCTCAGCACACAAGCGGTCAAAGGTAATCTCGACTACGGCTTCCACCCTTCTGGAATAGATTTTCTTCAAAATCTGTGTCGAAACAAGCAACGAACACGTTTCTGGAAAGAGCTTGATACATTTCTTTTTATGGCAGTATACTGAAAAGTACAGAATCACAGCGAAAGCTGTCTGAGTAGGGTTTCAAACAAGGTGGAAAAATGAGCGTTGACACAGGGTATAATCGATTCCGCTAATTTTCGCTTCCTGCAGAGACTGTACATTATATCTGGCTTCCGCCGAGACTGTCCGCGGTCTCTTGCTTCCTGCCGAGACTTCTGTACATGATAAATGGCTTCCTGCAGAGACTGTCCGCGTAATTCTGCTTCCTGCCGAGGCTCTCGGCAGGAAGCAGAGTCACGCGGACAGTCTCGGCAGGAAGCCATTCTTCGAGGACAGTAGTCTCTGCAGGAAGCAAGAGATCGCGGACAGTCTCGGCGGAAGCCAAATATGACGGACAGTCTCTGCAGGAAGCAAAAATTGGCGGAACCGATTATACCCTGTGGTTGACAGCTTTTTATGATTAGAGGTTATAGACTTTAACATGTTCCAGTAAGGGTAAAGTTGGGTAAATTCGGACAGCGGGTAAATTCGGACAGTGAAATTGTATCCTTTATATGTGAGTTGATTGGAATTAAAACAAAATTAACTGAGCAAACAGTGAAAATCTTGATGAGACGGCTCATTATGAGCCAGATAGGTCTGGACAAACAGTGGAAACCGAGATCAGACTGTTCCTTAGGAACCAGAATGATCAAGGTCTTCACAGTGCGCATTTTTGTAGGCATTACTCTATGGTAGAACCGGAAATAGTAGGGCAAGTACCGGCTGTGCTTGCAGTAGGTGCAGAATTTGGGCAGTCGGTTTTGGGGATATTTTTGAACTTAAACACTGTTTTTCTAGGAAACGAAACGGTGAAATGTTTGCTTTTTTGTTTTATTCCGTAACATACAATGTAAGTTTTACTAAAATGATATGCATGTGTCACAGAGTGCACAGAGTGCACTTGCAATTAGATTTTCAGCAATTTTTATTTAGGACTAAGCCCAGCAGGCACATGACGTTGAAATGACGTCGTACTGACGTCATTTTGACGTCATGTGCCCGCTGGGAGGACTCTTTGAACTAGATCTGTCTAAGGTAAACAGTATATTTTTAAGTAGCCTCAATGGGTTGATGATTCATAACTGTAACTAGAGCAAACTCATGTACAATTTCCAAGAAATTGCGATTCAGGTATTTTGGTAATAACACTTTAGGCATAGAGATAACACGTAAGGGTGTTTTTTAAAAAAAATGAGTCAAAAGTGTGACATTAGGGGTCTGTTCACTCTCCCTGATATTTTATAAGGTAAAAAGATATAAAACGGCTGAACTAGCATTCATGGGATAGCCAGATGATTTGTGCACAAGGAGATTTAAATTCATGTTATTTCGGTCTAGTAGCTCAAGAGTTATGACCTAAAAGGTGTGAAAAAACACACTTTTTTTTGGTCCCGAGTGTAACGAAACTTCTAAGTCTTTGAAAGGAAAAAGCTGATTGTGGTATTTAAACAATTGTGTCAATAAGAGGGCTAAAAAATTATGGTAAACTTCTTCTGACTTCTATTTGTTGCAGAAATTCGAAATTTAGTCAGATTTGTTACACTCGGGACATTTTTGCACCAAGCCTTATTCAAGTGCACACCATGCATGCAATATCAAAATTAAAGACAAAACAATATGTTGATCTGAAGGCCAAATAATGTAACTTTTAATTAAATGATAGAACCTGTATTTCAAAACAGTCATTTTAATGATGCAAAGAGGTAAAGACACAATTTTAGTAAAAATGTCACACTTTTTGCGTTACTCTCGGGACAAAATTGACCCTTTTTTGAGCCATCATTTTGTAAGTATTGAAGCTACGAAAGTAAAACTTTGCACCACTTTCAAGATCATTGCAATGCATGCTCTGACAATAAATAAAGTGTACAACAAGCTTTCTTTCATCAGAGATCTCAAGGAAACGAAAAAGACTCATTTTTTAAAAAAATCACCCGTAATACGTAAGCAATATCACCATGGAAATTGCTCTTCGAACTTTATGACAATAAAGTGCATGACCTTTGATTATATAAACAGAAGCGCATTGCGCTCGTGGGGGATTTGATTGGGTTTAAGGTGCAACTAGGAAATTACGAAGAAGCAACAATGAATTTGACTTATTATGAACCTGGGTAGTTAGTAGTTGCAGAAATGATAACTTCAATAAAGAAAACTATACGATCACTTGACTTATCATTAAAGATGGCTTGATAGTATGACACATGCCCATCGATTGAATATATTTTTCATGACGTTTTTTCATGAAATTCAATTTCCTTGCATTTTAGCTCGCCTGAACGAAAGTTCAGGAAGAGCTATTGTTGTCACCCTGGCGTCCGAGTCCGCGTCGGCGTCGGCGTCCGAACTGGATGTTTTGGTTAAAGTTTCTGAAAGACCTATATTTTAACCCATGGATGGGCAAGGCACTGCAGGCGAGCTATCCTGTACGCGGACAGGTCTTGTTTTAAAAGATGTACAAATGAGCCGCGACGTGACAAAAACAACAATGTGGTTGTGCGCCCAGCGCAGACTCAGATCAGCCTGGGCATCCGCCCAGTCTGATCAGAGTCTTCGCTGTCCACATGAGGGTAGCTTAGACCCTTAGCTACCCTTTGAGTACTTAATGAAGAGTCTGATCTAACTTGGAGGATGCCCAGGCTGATCTGAGTCTGCGCTGGGCGCACGACCACATTGTTGGTTTTTACTTATTATCAAGATAACTGCATGTTGTTACCAGTTTGTTTCAAATATCTTATTGAGCCACGACACGAGAAAACCAACAAAGTGGTTGTGCGCCCAGCGCAGACTCAGATCAGCATCGGCATCCGCCTAGTCTGCGCAGAGTCTTTCCTAAGCGCTTAAAGGGTACCTAAGGGTCTAAGCTACTTCCATGCGGACAGCGAAGACTCTGATCAGACTGGGCGGATGCCCAGGCTGATCTGAGTCTGCGCTGGGCGCACAACCACATTGTTGGTTTTGTCGCGTCGCGGCTCATATGATTTACAGAAATGAAAGTGCATTTATGTGCTAGAGATATGAATTTTAATGGAAAAAGAGTAAAAAAAGTATGTAGAAATACAAAATATTGTTTTTTTCAGGAAAACAAAACGGTATTTTTTTATCCATATGTTTTATAGCTCTTTGAGTGCTTTAGATGGTATATGTATAATGGTTTGAATGCCCAAGACGTCGCGCACGGTATTGGGGTACATTCGCAGACAGATATGAAATGGGCCCCACGGAAGCAATGCTTTTTCGGATTTTATGCCATAAACTGTTTTAAAATCGTGAATTGGTATTTAATTTATTTTCTGGTCAATTATATGTGGTTTTGAGACGATGCAAATCCTAATGCGGGCGCAAAACGGTTGATTTTTGCGCTAAAATGCGTGTAACTCTGTAACAAAGACGGCATGGTGGGCATACTCGAAGGAATCTACACAGAAATGTCGATGTGAATTTTTGTGGAAATTTGCTTACGAAAAAGAGGAAATTTTCTAGATTAACTCCATATTCATTTTATTGTTTATTCTTCAACAATCGCCATCTTAAGAAGTTATTGTTTAAAGTAAAATAGTGTAACTCACGCTCAAATTAACGTCAAAACTGCAGGGCTGGTTTCTTCGGAGAGTATTTATTGTATCGGAATAAACATATTTTGAAAATATTTGTATATGATTCAAATGTACTTATGCATCACTTATGAGCTATATAAGAATGATTACTTTTTCTCTACGGATACGGACAGAAATTAAAAAATCCGCGGTCTTAATTTTTGTAACAAATTTCAAATTTGACACCAAACTCTTACACCTATCTATGCTATTAAGCTGATTTGGACAAAATACTTACAGCAATCTGTGCAAAAAGCAAATTTCCAAAATGTATATTGTCTCTTTGTATTATCTGCTAAATTTGGATTAAAGGCTCTTGAACAATAAAATTGTTATGCGCATTTACATCGGTCTTAAATTTTGTAACGCGGCGACAAAATAAAGAAATTCAGACGTTACATGCATATGAAACCTTGTAGTTATAAGCGACTGTCTAGCAATTTTAAGGTCTGCATCATTATAGTCAAACACGTCTTAAAGGTCAGCTCTGTGAAACAAATACCTGTATTAAATGGCAAAAAAAAACTCATTTCCAAAAGTACCATTTCTTTACAAATTGACCTGTATTAAGCAAGCACCTGTCTCAAGCAAGCGGTTTTTGTACCTCCCTTGGGTGCTTGCTTAAGGCAGGTTTGACTATACAGCAATACTTTCTCTTGTCATCGGAGAAATATTTTCTCAAAGTTTGATGCCCATAAATATATAAATACATGTATATGATATTTCACCAGCATAGAAAAGTCTTTCCCGTGGCAAAATGACTAGCAGAAAAAATGAAACGGGAAAGGTGACGCAAGAGATATAATTCGTTCTACACGAAAACAGAGGATAGTATAGTTTAACGAAATAAGGTATAGTTTTACGAAATAAATTATCGTGAAACGCCTAAAAGCTACCGTGCAGGAATATAGTGTAGTTTATATTTGTAACTTCCGATAGAATTTGTACAACATTCTCAATTCATATCGTGTTTATAAATGCATATAGATCCGTCCTATACTGAAAAAAGCAAATGAATAAGCAAACTTGTAAATAAATTCTCATTGATGTCGTCCTTACAACATGTTTAAAGAATCGGCCCGGTTTTCTTTTGTTTCCGTGGCATAGTTGGTTTGGTTTCTTGTATAAGACAGTCGAATCGCGCGGTTAACATTCTCATAAGGCGGAAAAAAAAATAGCCGCTTGACAGTTTGACGTTACGTTTTGTTCCCCAATACCGTACGCGACGTCCCCACCAATATTTCTATTCAGTATCCAACTACCTTAAGAATAGACCCTACTTGTCCAGTGAAGCAAACAGGAAATCACAAAAGATGTTTCCCACTCTAGAAATGGCGGAAAACCCATAGAATTAAAGGGTAACTTGATATGCACACTTCAAAAGGGAGTCTTCTCAGCGTTGATGCGAGATCATGCTGTCTCTGCGATTTTTTTTTTTTAAGTTTCAATTTGTTCCGTCTTTTCAAGTGGTTTGAAGTGGCCTTTAATCTCTGCTCTTAAAAGTTTTGTTGTTGTTTGTTTGTTTGTTTTCGTATTGTGAAAAACAGCGCTCCACGTTATAGAATGCTAAGTCTAAGCATCTGCAAACCACTGTTGCGACCAGCATAGATGCATAAACGCAAACACGCGTGTCATATTGACACATTATAACTTTGTCACACATCTGCGTATTCAAGTTGAAGTTATGTATATAAAGCCAGACTTCAATACCGACTACAATGTGCAAATACGCAGGGGCGTAATGAAAGTTTGTCAAACTGACAAAGTTTCAACACACACTTGCGTCTTCGCAAATGTGCAAATACGCAGGGGCGTAATGAAAGTTTGTCAAACTGACAAAGTTTAAATACGCATCTGCGTCTTTGCATTTTATAACTGTAAATTGAACACGTTTTTAATAACAGCTGCTAAAACACACAGGGCAATATGAAATAGCCTAGGACCCAAACCCCTATCCTTGCCCTCAAGGAGTTTAAAACGTTTTAGCGCGTATTATGAGAATAGGAGCAACAAGAACGTGTAATTACCCCTAGCCCCTTGAAATGCAAGCATGGCAAATGTGAAATATCTTCAACACTTAGGGGGTAAACCTGGAAGTAGGCAATGATTGCCCCTCGTGAGGCCTTCATCGCGTTATCTGGTCAGTATACGCCCAGCGGGGACATGACGTTTTTGTGGCGTGGCACCGACGTTAGTGCGACGTCATTTAGACGTTATGTGCCGAAATGCCGACCTGCCGTAGAACTAAAGTCGTTACGACGTCATTACGTCGCATCGACGTAAGTACGACGTCAAATGCCTGCTGGGCATTCTGTTTTCTTTTCGCACCAATAATCCATGGATCCTGAGGAAAGCAGACACAGCTCAGCCGGTGTGGATGCACAGAAGGTTCTGCTTTTTCTTTTTCGTTCTTTTTCTAAGCTTCATCGTCAGCCAACATGGATGCACAGAATGAACTGTTTTTTCTCTCTTTTTTTCTTGTATCGGCACACCACCATGTTCCTGCTCCATTTTTACAAAGGGTAACTTTTTTGCTACTTCCTATTTACTGATGTAGCCCTCACGAATTGCATAGTTTAAGAACATAGAATGGACCCAGCACATGACGTTGAAATGACGTCGTCTTAACGTCGATACGCTGGCCTGCTGATCATGAGCTCGCGGGGGAATGGAGTGTACTGGAATAGCAGTGTATAATCTCCTATACTTCATACCATAATTTTGGGACGGTACTCTCACAAGAAAAAAGAATTTGTTCCCTCTCAGGGAGCAAATTCTTTCCTGTAAGAGTACCATCTCAGGCTGTGGAGGTAAAATGCAGTCAGTGGAATGTAGATTTCATCCGTTCCATGCCTCTTCGTTCGAACCAAGCTTTTAAACTGTGCCCTTCCGAAATGGGGTCTACTCTTACAAAAGCATTTGCTCCAGTGGGAGCACATTCCTTTCTGTAAGATGTGACCCCATGAGGAAAAGAGGCAAAAAAGAAATACCAGAGCTGCTTCCCCTGAAAATGTCATGTTCTCATTGACCCAGACAAATCGATCCAAACAAAGACTGGCTGTGTGCGTTTCCTAATGAATAGTGATAAATTGCTATGCCAGCGATTTGAATAAAAAAACAGAAAGGAAAAACAACGACCCGGTAAGTGTTAATTTAAATTTAATAACATAGTTTCTTCATTATTTGATGTTTTTACTGTACATGTAGCCGTTATTTACATAAATGCCTGACCATATGTTTTTTTATAAGTTCTGTTTTCAAAGAATTTAATTTTCTAATGCTACACATCCTACGCACCTGATTATGCCAACATATTGGTCATCTGTGCCTGTTCGCTTTATGTTATGGCACATTTCGATAAAAAGGGCGAATGCACCGATCAGTGCCTGATGCTCACGTAGGCCTATGTTGCCAATTGCAGACCGGGATCAATAAGTAACCGTACCAAGCAATTTGACGCTTGTTCGGACAATAGAGAGACCGAGCCCAGTCAGCCTAGTTCTCAGATCGAAATGGTTATTTTACTGTATGACCCCCGACAGCTCAGTAGGTTAAGCGCTGGCGGTCCCGGGTTCGAAACTCGATGTAGGCGAAAATCTTTCCAACCGTAAACACGTAGCTTCTCATTATCGTCCGCCCATCGTCCTGATATGACTGACATGCTGTTTAAAAGGACCTAAAATCGCATCATTCATCTTTTAAAATAAAAAATCTAAAAAATTGGGACATTTTAATAATAATTGCCATAATTGTCCTAAAGGAGAACAGATTGTTCTCAGTGCAGTAATGCGTCTAAAAGTGCAGATGGACCGAATGGCAAACAGTGACTGCTCCTGAGGAGCAGTCTGATCTGGGTCTATACAATTAGCCCAGATTTGCCTGTCCCAATATTTTGAATGTTTTCGGAATTTAAGTTTTTCCGCAACTTTTAGATCTTACTTCATAACATGCATAATGTGGCGCTGGTTTGTACTTGTCTTTGTTTATGCTGGAAGAAGCAAGTTCTAAAAATAGATGTCTGAGGATGTGGATTTCTCAATAATAAGAGGTCCAGTGAGGGGATTTTTGTAATAATTTTGGAATAATTTATACATTTCTTAAAAACATATGTTGTGGCCTTCAGAACCGCCTCGACGAGGCGGTTCTGAGGGCAACAAATGAGTTTCGGAAGAAAGGGCTGAAATTGAAGAAAGAACAAAAATTTTATCCTTCAGTGGGCCCCAGATAATTTCTGAGGAAACGGTATATTACACAATGTTACAGCATTTTCTTTACATCTGATTTTTGTGTGTCTTGAGTTTTTGTTCACTTTTACCATAGGACTCTTAAGGTAAGAAATGCCTATTTTCTTATACTATGAAGTTGAAACTCAAATTTTTCTGTAATTATTTTATCCTGAGCTAGTATGTATGTAATGCTTAGGGATATTTTGCCAGCCATTTTGTTGGCATATTTCGACTTTTTATGCCAACAGAATTTTTTTATTTTACCAGTTCAATTAGGCTTTCATATAAAAATACTATCTTCTGTTGTATATGTATTTAAGCCTCGAGGCACAGTGATGTTTACATGATATAAAGGTATGTTGGTTATTTTTTGTTTTACGGCCTTTTAAAGCAGTATATCAGTCATTTCGGACCAATGCTGTGAATGGGTACGATGAAACGGCGCTTTAAAGTCTCCATAGTCCTATTAATAATGGTTAAAACGTATAGGAAAGGCTGTTTGGTGATAAATTGAGGGTTGATTCACACAGTAGGTTGAGTCAAATAACGGCAAAATCGCTCCACAAAATACAGTTTCCTTTTCTGGTTTCCCGTCAAGCGATGCAGTAGAAACATCTGCGGGGATTGAAGGGGGTCCGCGCTTGTACATTGTATTTTTACCAATTTTTATTCAAGTGTAGGTCATTTCAGTTTCGAACTGAAATTACCCATGTAACTTTATAAACTTCTTATGTGAAACTCAATGATCTTCTATTTGTTGGAAGTTGGCTATTTACGGTCATTTAAAATGACAAATTTGACGATAAATGTTTCATGAAATTATAGCACTGATAGACGGAGATATCTATCGAAGAAGCACGATCTTGGCCGACTCGAACCACGGCCCCTGGGATAAAAGGACGGTGCTTAACCAAAAGGGACAGGACTTTATATTTTGTTTTTTATTAAATGCCTGGGAGAGTGATATTGTAACTGAGAGGAGCTGATTTGCAAAACTTGTGCTAAATAACTTAAAATTTCAGCCATCAAATGGCAGCGTCAATAGAAAACTTGCATCATGCCAAACTTCTTATGGCTTGCTGACCTTAAAAATGATAAAACTTGATGACTATTGAGCATTTTTTCAAAAAAATCATGAATTGGCAAAATCGAAAATTTTGGTGAATTTGTTCCCTATGGACTTAAAATAAAATCTGATTTTGAGGGTAGTATGAATTGAAGTCTGGACCTGGTCAAGATATAGGCTATATTTTCAAACTTCATGTGTATAAAACTTGTAAAATGAATGAAATGGAAGGTGGAAATGATTTATTTTACCAAATGTTTGAAATTTTCAAGAAATCGCGGGGTAAAATGTTTTTTTCGAGTATATTTCATTTCAATAGGACGCCTACTTCTTGCATAGGCGCATTCCTAACAAATGTACCCTCGTTTAAAAAGGTCACACATTGTGCTACAGTATAAATGATTTCAAATGCCATATTTCTTGGAGACAAATTTTATCCTAATGAAGTAACCAAATACCTTCACAAAAGGTTCAAAATAACGGAAAGTTTTGATGCGATCGGACTTGCCGTAAGGTCTACGCAATAACGAGAAGATATGCACTGTCGTTAGTTTAATCTCAGAATTTCAGCTGTAAGCAGATACACAGGGTATAATCGATTCCGCCAATTTTCGCTTCCTGCAGAGACTGTACGTCAATTTTGGCTTCCGCCGAGACACCCCGCGAACTCTTGCTTCCTGCCGAGACTTCTGTACATGATAAATGGTTTCCTGCAGAGACTGTCCACCTGATTCTGCTTCCTGCCGAGACTCTCGGCAGGAAGCAGATTTACGCGGACAGTCTCGGCAGGAAGCCATTTTACGAGGACAGTAGTCACTGCAGGAAGCAAGAGTTCGCGGACAGTCTCGGCGGATGCCAAATATGACGGACAGTCTCTGCAGGAAGCGAAAATTGGCGGAATCGATTATACCCTGTGTAGTTTATTCTCAGAACTTCAGCTGTAAGCAGATAGCTCAGATCCAAAGTTCGCGCTGCTCCGTAGACGTAATAATCAGCCGTAGGAAATTGAAATTTTTGGAGATTTAGCACCGTAATTGGATGTCTTCGGTAACATTTCGAAGAATGAAATTCAGTCCAGAAACAGCGTTTAATTGAAATTTTAAATTTCATCCAGAAACCGGAAGTGTACGAAATGGGTTACTTTTACCGGTTGCCATGTGGACTCACCAAGCTCTTTAGGGTATGGTTTTGTAGGCTAAGATCTAAAAAGGTACATACGTTGATTTCAACTTGATGTTTTCAACGATTTTCGAAATCTGTTTTCACTTCTCGGAAAATGCGTTTTTGTTTTCAACGATTTTCGGAATCTGTTTTCACTTCTCGGAAAATGCGTAATGCGTTTTTGTTTTCAACGATCTTCGAAATCTGTTTTCACTTCTCGGAAAATGCGTTTTTATTTACAACGATTTTCGAAATCTGTTTTCACTTCTCGGAAACTGCGTTTTTGAAATTGCATAAAAACTAGGTCACTTAAGAAATCTCGACTTTTTAGTGTTTGTTGGTTTGGTAGACCACACTGTTCACATTGGCCGTAAAACCTGCATGAAAATTGCGTTTAAGCAACGTAATCTCTCAAAAAATGCATTTTTGGATTTTTCTCCCCAAAACTCTGCCAAAGCATTGCAGATATTGCAAAACATCGCTGAACTAAAGTCCATAACCGCGCACATGATTTTTTATGCACTGTGATACTATTACGTTTAGACAGAAAGATAAAATTTGCAAAATGGATGGTTACAACATTCGTTCAGTGTAGAACACACTTTCTCATCAGTTTATTTTGTTTATTTATTAATGTGAATTATTTATAATAAATGTATATGTCTTTATTTAGATTCGCAGGCTGCTGAGAGCTGAGATTAGCCATGTACAACAGACAGTACAACACAAACAGTGAAACAGAACTTGTGAATATGGTATTTTTTAGTTGACTTATTTTTTCATTAACCTTTTTGCAAGCAGATCGTGGCTTGCTCACTTGTGCGCTGGCAAAGGCTCGAACCCACGGTGATAAAATACCCGAGAAAACCAACCAATGGCATGTGCGCCCAAGGAAGACCCAGACCAGCCTGGGCATTCGCCCAGTCTGATCAGAGTCTTTGCAGTGCGCTTAAATGGTAGCTAAGTGTCTAAGTTAGCGCCATTCGGACAGCTAAGACTCTAATCAGACTGGGCGCATGCCCAGATTGATCTAAGTCTTCGCTGGGCGCACACGCCACGTTTTTGGCTTTGTAGTGTCAAGGCTCAGTAATCTAGGAGAGACAAGGCCTTTAACCACTAGGCCTTGTACGTCCGTCGTAAATTTTTGGACTGGAAACCCTGAGCAAACAGTGTAGACCCTGATAAGACAGCTGAACGTCCGAAGTCCTGGATAAGGGAGGGATGGATGGACGAATTACTTGCGATTTTACGTCCTTTTTAAAAGTATTTCAGTCATATCAGGACGACGGTTGGGTGATAATGAAAGGCTGTGTGCAATGTAACCCCGTTTACGATCACATAGATCGACGCCTACATTGTGGCTCGAACCCGTGACCCGCGCTAGATTAGCAGGCAAGCGCTTAACCTACTGAGCTACTGGGGCACTTGGTAAAGAAGGGAAACGCACTATAGTACGAGTACATGCAACCAAATTGCGCAGACTACCTCTTTCCACGGACACAGACAAACAGGCAGACACTGATCAGCCCATGCAAAAGCGTAGTCTGACAGAAGGTCACAGAAGCCAATGCAACGACACGTCCAGAAAGATACACAAGCTATTCCGCCATTTTTACAAGGGAAACAACTATGTGTCATCCTGTTTGCGTCCCTTGGCAACGAACCCCCTTCAGTAGTATTTCAATTTCTGAAGGAAAGAATTGGCGGGATGTTCTCCCTCCATTCTCCAGGACTTCGGACGTTCTTTGTTGTGGGCTGGACGTCATGTCTGTTTTTTCGCTGTTTAATTTCGGTTTGTAATGGATGCTCAATTGTAGTTCTCCCCATTTAGTACTATCTTACTGACGAAGGCTCCAAGAAAGAGTAGAAATCGACATGCCTTTTGGAAAAAAAATTAGAATCAATTTCAATAGAGATTCTCTTGTAATTAAATTGCGTTTATTCGAAAAGAGAAGACTCTGATCAGACTGCGCGGATGCGCAGGCTGATCTGAGTCTTTCTGTTTTCGCGTTAACATTACAGTTAACTTAAAAGTAACGCATCGACGTCTATACGACGTTTTTCCGGCGCTATGTTTTTCTGGGTTATAACAAGTTTGGCTGTATTATACAGACTGTGCATTTACCAAACTTAACGACACGATGTAGTCTCAACATCATTCCAGATGTTTAGGGGAACAGGCAAGGGGACGGGGCGGCCTAAGACCAGTTTACTGACTTATGTTAGTACTGTAAGATACTAGAATATTATTTTCCTTTCCTACTCTTCACCACAACTGATATTATATATCTAAATATAAGCGGTGCCGCTTAAGGAGGCAGTTTTCATCACTGTTGATTCTAGGCTTTACTGGCGGCACTTTGCTAGTTGTGACTTTAGCAGGGAAGACCCTGACCGGACTGCGCCGGATTGCAGTCTGATCTGGGTCTTCTTTGGTGTCGCATGTCCCAAGGCACCTCTACAGGCGGCACATGTATATTTTCTACTTGCTGCAGCATATACTTATTCAGTTATTCTTCTTCTTAGTTTTTTTTTCTCTACTACAACGGATAGTAACCGGTTGAATATAACATGTATTTAGTTCGTAAAATTCTAGCCATGTTGTAAAAATTATTGTACATATATTGTTTGCTTTGGAGGAGATGGACTTTATAAGCTCTAAGCTTCCGTTCAGATCCTCAATTTCGAACTACGTATATCTTGTAACATGCATGTTATTTTCTTGAATAAATATGTTTAAACCAAAAGTAACGAATATTACATGTATCCTTGCAGCCGCAAGATGGAACTGTGATGATCAAACCGAGGCCATTTGACTGGTTTATATGTTCGGTGCTCGGCTACCTCTGCTGTCCTGTGTTCGGGATCTGTGCCATTTATTACGCTGTCAGGGTAAGTGCGCAATTCAATTTCAGACAATGGCTAGCCGCACGGGTCAGTGCGGGTAGACTTGAGGCTATCCATATACGGCTAGGGTATATATTGAGCAATGGATTCAGTGAATTTAAGGCAGTGGCAAGTCGCACGGGTCAGTGCGCTTAAACTCGTGGCTATCCATATACGGCTAGCCACTGCCTAGTTTTCCTTAAACGTTTAAGGTATTTGGGTATATATTGATGTTTTTCCACCATTGTTACAAAGGGGGGCAACTTTTGTTACTTCCTGTTTGTTTTCTTGGATGACGAAGGCCTTACAAACTGGGGTCTACTCTTAAAAGAAAAAATTTGCTCCTAAGGGAGCAAATTTCTTCCATAACAGTTGACTTCCATCTACCATGGAGGCAGAAATGATACTGACAGAGTTGCTCCCCCTGAAAGCGGGCATATTCACCTTAATTGGAATATTGAACTTGAAATTTTTTATCTTAAAGAAGAATAAGGGATAATTTTCCATGCTTTTGAGAAAAAAACGTATGTGTGGTATCTCATTGAAACCATCTCGCTGAGACGGTTCAGAAGAGTGTCAGAGTATATGTATTGGTTGAGAAATTTAAGATATATAGATCTCAGAATTATACTAGATGCCCAACCTTATCCGGCGCTCCGAATAGAAATACTTTCAATACCCACGCGTACTCTCAAATTTCCTTATAATACTGCAGGATAGAAAATATTGGTTATAGCTTTTACAAAACAGATATTACATATTTTACTCGGCGAGTACCTTCTAACTTGGTTCTCAATCTTAAAACATTTGTTAGTTTTAAGAATAAAATTAGCAAAAATAGTTTATTAGAAACATTGTACACTAAAATCGACTTAAATTATAAAAATAATCGATGATCGATATGTTTAACAAAGCGATAATCGATCTTAAAATTTCTTTCGATGCCACCTACTAGCCTTTATCTCTGTTTCAGGCCAATCATGCGGTGGACTGGGAAAAACAAGAGGAGTTGATTGCCAACCACAACAGGAAAGCCAAATGCCTGTCCCTAACCAGCATCGGAATAGGGGTCGTTATGATTATAATTGCCATCGTCCTTATTGTCGTAATCGTCAACCAGCTTAAATCGGCGATAACATCGATGAGTTCAATGCAGAACCAGCAAAATTCATACTATGGTTAAATAGTTAAAGGAATTAACAGGATCCGGTTGTTCAAAACTAACAACATTGTTAGTTAAGCGGTTCGTTAAAATTTCAAACGTTAGCATCTCAAATATGCCAACAGTTTTGTCGAAAAAAATGTGAGAAGCTTTTGCAGTGCAGTGCAAAAGCTTCTCTCAAATTTTCAACAAAAGATATCAGTGTATTTGGCTATAAAGTCGTGAAACACTTAACCTCTTAACAAGCTCGTTAGGCTAACGATGCTTTGAACAACTGGCCCAAGATTTTTAAAACTATCAAAAACCTTGGCAATCAAACTATCAAAAACCTTGGAGATGAAACATGAACTTTCTGTTCGTGAAAATGAGATAGACACAGATCAGCTCACAGCGCTGCGGACATTGATGATGTTGTATATATTTGTAGAAAGGGTATATAAACATTGGATTAGATCTTCAGGATGTATCCAGGTGCATGGACCTTAGCTTAACGAAGTCGTAAGACAAGAATTTCATAAGGTCATCATTTTTTGTTGTTGTTGAAGAAATGTGAGGAGTTTTTGCTGTGCAAAAGCTCCTCATATTTTTTCAGCAAAAATGGCGTCGTTTTAGGGCACAATATGTATGAAAATGTGCTAGATAAGCTGAGGAGATCTTTGCTTTTGAACAACAGGACCAAAGACTCTATATCCGACGAAATGTTGGGTCAGTTTTGTATATTTCTGTAGTCGAATCTAAACTTTTAATGAGGGAATTTTAATGAGATCCTGCTAGAGAAATAGATAACAAATAAGATCCGACATAGATAGGAGACTTCTCTATACCTATTTTACTGAGGTGAAAGGGTACACTTGCAGGGGACCCAACTCTTGTTAATTTCATTTTTGCATCCCTTTTAAAATAGTCACTACTTATAGTAAAGAATTTGGTCCTTTAGGAGCATTTTTTCGCGTCGCAGACGCGTATAATTTCGATATTGTTCCACATTTCACAAGATTTTATTGGTCAAATAACACGTATGTCAAAATTTAGCCAATAATATCAAATATCAAGGAATATTTAATCTTCGTTTTTTCCCGTCGCATGCACTGTGAATACTAGCACTCTGTCATATATTAATTCAAAAGAATGAAGTTTAGGAATTAGTGATAGTAATTGGCCCAAACTGACCTGAGCCTAGGACTACAATCGGTCCTTAGAGTTGAGGTCACCTTAACACAAAGGGAAGTAATTTTTTCATGACAACTAGCATTTAACAAGGAACGTTCGAAATAATTATTTAATCGCATGACTACACGAACAAACGGGTCTCAAGCGCAGGGTTTCAAAATTATTATTAGTATAAAAGTGTTAAACATAACCTTGAAATTTCAGGCCTTAAAGATAAGATGGCTTTAACTTTGAGAAACAATTATAATTCTGGGCCCTGGCGCATTGAAAATAATAGTTTTATCGCAGAAGAAATACCAACATTAACAGTTTACTTGTGCAATTCAGGGGCGTAGCTAGGGGCAATTTCATAATACGCACAACCATATTTTATTCTCTACTTCTTAAAGGGAAAGCTAGTATTTCAGCCACTTTGGTAATTGGTATTGAAATCTTGTCTAATTTATAAATTTTCAGCATGCAAATATGCAGGTGCGTTTTGAAATTTTGTCAATTTTGACAAAATTTCAATACGCACTTGCGTATTTGCCATATAGGTAGCTACGCCCTTGCAATTCTCCTAATGATGTTCCCCAGGAGGCAAGGTGAACAAATCCATAAGAATCACTTCCTGGCACATAGTATGTCTGTCCCTCCTCTCTCCACTTCGAAGAGAAGAGTGTTCTCTGACCAATATCAGTGACTAGGTTGGTTCTGTAAACAGTCTTAATAGCTTTTTGAAGCACACTTTTGTTCTATTTTGTGGTCCTGGGAGCTAAAGCAGAATTTATCAGTATGAATAAATTATCTCTTGACAACATTACTGCATTAAAACCCCTAAATAATACAGACAAGGGAAGTACATATCTTGCCAATGGATGCAATATTTTACTTCCCTTGCAAAGTCCTTGCAAAGTATTTTACTTCCCCTGCCAAGTACTTTACTTCACGGCAAAGAATTTTACTTCCATTGCAAAGTACTTTACTTCACTGCAAAGTATTTTACTTCCCCTGCCAAGTACTTTACTTCACTGCAAAGAATTTTACTTCCATTGCAAAGTACTTTACATCCATCGAAAAGTGCTTAACTTCCATTGCAAAGTATTTTACTTCCCTTGAAAAGTATTTTACTTATTTTGCAAAGTAGTTTACGTCCATTGCAAAGTGTTTTACTTCCCTTGCAAAGTATTTTACTTCTCTTGCATTGTATTGGTTACCTTGCTTCGCAAAATATTCATTTAACTATGCTGGAAAAGGGAGATCATCCAAAAGTATACAGTTACTCCTTCAGGTTGACAGTGCATTTTGAAACCTTAAACTTAAAGGTGCGTGTAATTTTTTCTTTATTCGTGGGATCAAATGTTTTAATGTGTGACACAACTCAGTCCATTGTCGCTCACAAATGGGTCAGTAGTATAGGGCGTCACTCTAGGCTGGCGTCACTCCAGGCTGGCGTCACCGGATGATGCAGTAGCGAGTTAGAAAGAAATTATCTTTGCCGCTTTATACAAAAATTGCATTCAAGCTTACTTAGGTGGTGTCATCTCTAGTCTCAACGACCAGCCGTGCGGGTTTAGTATACGGTTGATGAGGACAGAGTGACGCCCTACACTTCTTCTCAGTTTTTTAGCAGTTTACATGCGTTTGAATGATATTATATGTAAATAGTATGTATAGATTATAGTAAAATAAATTTATATGAAAAAAATCTTTTCTTTATATGTCAAAATTTACACTGGTATGCGGTCCATGCACAACGCATATAAGCCGCGATACGACAAAACCAACAAAGTGGCATGTGCGCCCAGCGAAGACTCAGATCAGCCTGGGTATCCACCCAGTCTGATCAGAGTCTTTGCTGCGCGCATAGAGCTAGCTTAGACCGTTAGCTCAGCAAAGACTCTGATTAGACTGGACGGCTGCCCAGGCTGATCTGAATCTTCGCTGGGCGCACATGCCACTTTGGTGTCTGTCAATTGAAGAAAAATCTTCTACCACTGCCACGTGCATTGCTGTCGATACACTCGAGGGGACGAGGTGGGAGATGTGGGGAGTACGTGTTTACACTTACATCGCCAGAAGTAAAAACAGCTAAATTTGCTGGGTATATCCAGATGAGGCGCCCCAGAATTAGCCACCTCATCTGGATCTACACTGTTTACCTTCGAGTCTTTGAATTCTAAATACGGAATACCTTGAATGGTACATTTTTGGTGCTTTAAGGGTTTAAATGTGCATTATCCCCAGGATTTGACTAACAGTAATGGGGCGTCACATATATTTCAGGCATGATGTCAAGGAGTAGTAAGTATCTATTTACTAAGCTATGGGATGGCAGATCCCCCCCCCCCCCCACACACACACACACCCAACGAATGACTTAGCCTATATATCTATCGTACAAGTCATGTAATTCTGCTATGCGGTGGCAAGGAAGGAGGTGGGGTGGTGCATCCAACAACCCAAAGTTTGTCTTATAAACTGTCAAAACAACCCAAAGATTTAGATTTCTCGTAAAATATAGAATCTTGTTTGGAGGGGATAACTACGTCCTATGGCTGAATACGGTCGTCAATCAAGGCCAAATGCACTCTCTACATATAGGTAAATAACAGAGAATTAAATTATGTTTATAAGCGAAATGACGACATAGATCAGTTACCATAGCAACTACATGTATTGAATTGCCAACTGTTGTGCTTAGTAGACATACCTTGGCAGAATGCCGTTTCCATGACGGCACTTTGACATCAATATGAATTCTTAGTTGCTATGGTAACAGATCTATGACTCATTGGTATTTGAACATGGCATACAGTGTGTGCCATGCTCCTCCAATTTTTTCAATGTCATTACAAACTGAAAGTCTTTCAACAGAAACTTCAGATTTTCTCAAACAAATATTATTCTAAAGTCATTTTTTTCCGTGTTAAATACATCCGTGCAAACCTTCTCCGGTCTTTCGAATGGTCCTGTCTCCATATGAGCCGCGACACGAGAAAACCAACAATGTGGTAGTGCGCCCAGCGCAGACTCAGATCAGCCTGGGCATCCGCCCAGTCTGATCAGAGTCTTCGCTGTTCGCATCAAGGTAGCTCAGTCCCTTAGCTACCGTTTAAGCACTTAGCGAAGAGTCTGACCAGACTGGGTGGATGTCCAGGCTGATCTGAGTCTGCGCTGGGCGCACAACCACATTGTTGGTTTTCTCACGTCGTGGCTCAATTATGACCTATATGTTGGTGGGACGTTTAACCCGAGTTAACTCCCTCACTCATCCTTGCAAACAAATTAACTGTAATAAAATCGAAAATGGTCCTTGAAACGGGGTAAGATATGGGCTGGTACCAGTTACACACGCGAGTAACTGACATCTAAAAGAGGAAAATTAACCTGGGTATCGAGCAGGATATCCATGGTCGCTTGAAATTCTAGTATGAATACGAAGTTCTTTATAGCATGCGTGTACTTGTGCAAGTTTAAGCAGGCCGACAGACAGCAAGAAAGACGTGCAGTTGTTGTTCTTCAGATTCTCCTAACGATGAGGGCACAAAGGAGAGAATGTCGTCAGTTCTAGTTATATACTCTTCGGTGAACGCCCAGCTTTCTTGTGTTCTAAAAAGGCACCCAGGCCACCTTGGCATATTTGAATTGTTAAAAAGCTCCAAACATGATTTCAGATAAAGCTAAACTTTAGGTTTGATTCAAACGTTGTTGTTAATGCTACTACTACCGACTCTTTTTACGTTTTCTACGCACCGGCATAGCAGTCACTTTTCGTGCAATCGGAACCAGTCAGACAGCAGCCATTTTGACGTGACCAAGGTAAACATTTGAGCCCCGACACGACAAAACCTACAAAGTGGTATGTGTGCCCAGTCTGATCAGAGTCTTCACTGTCCGCATGGAGTTAGCTTAGACCCTTAGCTATCCTTTAAGCGCAAAGCGAAGACTCTGATCAGACTGGGCGGATGTCCAGGCTGATCTGAGTCTGCGCTTGGCACACATGCCGCTTTGTTGGTTTTCTCGTGTCGCGGTTCACAGAGTCTAGCTGATGCGGTGTTGACTTGTTGCTGTTTGAATTAAATGCACGATGCACGTTGCTACAGCAACAAACATTTCACTGCCGTTATGAGTATCGATAGAATTGATATAGGTAGCTCACATAGACGCAGATTCTTTATTTACTGTCGAACATATACATAACAATTAACATAAGCCCTGCGGTGTTGACTTGTTGCTGTTTGAATTAAATGCACGATGCACGTTGCTACAGCAACAAACATTTCACTGCCGTTATGAGTATCGATAGAATTGATATAGGTAGCTCACATAGACGCAGATTCTTTATTTACTGTCGAACATATACATAACAATTAACATAAGCCCTGTAAGGTTTTTATTTCGGCAAAGAAACGTAACATGTGCTCCGCTGAGCGGGGCAATATACGCCCGTTGGGGCTTAAAATTGGAAAGAAAACAAGAGAAGACAGAACTTTGTCAGTAACTTACATCTTCAATATCAAGGCAGATATAAAACTACAAAACAAGCGAAGCTAATATGAAATTCCTAGACAAAAATTACAAAGGGGCATAATTCCATCATAAATGGCAGTTCGATTATGGTTCTTTTTCTCTTCATATCTTCTGATATTTGTACAAACTTACGTGAAGAAATCTTCAATAGTTTTCAAGATATAGAGCAGACACAAAGCTAATATGAAATTACTATATGAAAAATACAAAGGTGCATAATTCCATCAAAACTGATTGTACGGTGATGTTTTTTTCTCTGCACATTGTCTGATGATGCTTCATATTTGTATAAACTTTTATGAACAAATCTTAAACGGTTTTCGAGATATAGAGCGGAAAAATAATGTTACCTTTTGAACTTTGACCTCTAAGTGTGACCTTGACCTTTGTAGAACATTGTTGGAAAACGAGTTCTGCACGATGCCTCTATATAAGGTGAACATTTGACTGAAGTTTCAAAAACATCTTTCAAAGGGTTAAGGAGATATGGAGTGGACACAAATTTTATACAAAACTACAATACTAAAAATACAAAGAGGCATAATTTTATAAAAAATGAAAGAAGGGTTATGGTTCTTTTTCTCTGCCTGATGGTGCTTTATATTTGGGCAAACTTTCATGAAGAAATCTTAAACGGGTTTCAAGATATGGAGGTATATGAAATTACCTTTGAAAAATACAAAGGGAAATAATTCCTTCAAAACTAAAAGTAGGGTAATGGTCCTTTTTCTCTGCACTGTTAATTTCATGTATATTACTATTCTTCTTATGTTAGGTAACTCTTCTACTTGATTACAATGCTCTTCTTTAGGAAACAATACTTAGTGACGTCATGACGTCACAACTGAACCATGGCCACGTCAGTTAAGTGATTACCTGTTGAAACAATATGCAGGACAGTGAATAAAGTGCAAGCCATTTAATTAGTGTTAGCGTTTAACAAGTGGTAGCAGAGCGTGCGGGACATTCCTCAGAGGTAGTACAGGACTCTGTGACAGTGGAGATTTGAATAAACTGGTGTTAGAACTGAAATTTGCTAGTGAATATAGATTTTTGAGAAGGAGTCAACATGACAACCAGAATAAACCCACCAACCTTCAACAAGGCGAAGACATATGAAAGGTTCAGACAAGAGTTATTAGCATGGACGGAAATTACAGATCTAAGTAAGGACAAACAAGGTATTGCAATTGCTTTGTCACTTCCAGAAGATGATGAATCTCAAATAAGAGAAAAGGTTTTTGACCAGATTTGCAATAGATGATTTAAAAAGTGAAGATGGGTTAACTGTTTTGGTAAATTTTTTGGATGAACATTTAGCTAAAGATGACCTCACTGACAGCTTAGAAAAATTTGAAGATTTTGACGATTTTTATAGAACTGGGGGGCAGTCTGTTACAGAATACATAGCAGTGTTTGATGCTAAGTACAAGAAAATAGAAAAGAAAAAAATGACCTTACCACCTGAAATTTTGGCCTTTAAATTACTTAGAAAAGCAAATATTACAAAAGAGGAAAAATTGCTTGTGTTGACTGGAATGAACTATAACAATAAGACAACTTTATATGAGGAGGCAAAGAGATCTCTGAAGAAATTCAAAGGGAGTTACAATGAATCTAGCACCAGTGGATCAAGTATCAAGATAGAACCAGCTTTCCTAGCAGCAAGTGAAGAGGCATTGCTTGCTGCAGAATGCTCTAGAACTAGAGTTAATAGTCAAAGCTATGGCCGGGAGAAAGGGGCAACATGGAAGCGTGGAAAGTCAGGACAGGGAGCAGCAGTAGGAGAATTTCAGCGTCCAGAGTCAAGAAGACCAACAGCAAGAGGTGGAGGTTATCAGCATACAGAATCTGGGTCAGAGTCAGTCAACCTAGTAACAGAGAGAGAAAGAACATAAATCCTGTGGGGCCAGATGGTCGTACTTTAACTTGTAAATCATGTGGATCGTACCGCCATTTACTACCAGCATGCCCAGACAGCTGGGAAAACATGGCAAAAGTCAATATTGCAAATGAGGAACATGCGGTTTTATTTACACGGTACAATACTGAAGAGGTACGCCGTTTGGGCATTGATGCACGCAACTGCGCAGTTCTAGACAGTGCGTGCAGCAGTACAGTCTGTGGTGACAGCTGGGTAAACAGTTATATTCAATCTTTAGACAAGGATGATAAAGTAAAGGTGAAACAATCTGAGGGTCAGAAAGTCTTTAAGTTTGGAGAAGGAACATGTCTGAAGTCAAAGGGGGAATATAGCTTGCCCGCAGTTATTGCTGGAAAAGAGGTGATAATAAAGACAGACGTAGTCGAATCTGATATTCCTCTGTTACTTTCACGAACAGCAATGAAGAAGGCTGCTATAAAACTGGATTTGGAAAATGACACAGCTGTGATAATGGGGAAAGAGGTAGCTTTAAATTTGACATCATCAGGCCATTACTGTATCCCTATAGACAAATCAGAAGAAGTCCCTGTAGAGAATATTTGTGCTGTCAAGCTTGATGTTTTGAACAGAAAGGATAGATACAAGACACTGCTGAAACTACATAGACAATTTGCCCATCCTCCAATGAATAGACTGATTGCTCTCCTGAAGGATGCTGGAGTCTGGAAGGAAGAAAATGAAGAAACTCTAGCAGAGATAGGCGAAAAATGTGAACTTTGCAAGATATATGCCAAAACTCCATCAAGGCCAGTAGTAGGTATGCCAACGGCCACCAGATTCAATGACAAGAGGCCCAAATGGGCCTGATATCGCTCACCTGGCTATTGTGCAACGGAACCATTCTGATACAAAATTGGTCCAATTCCGCTGAGAATTTCTCATTTTCACATTTTGCTACTTTTAGTAACAGAGGCCAACTTGCCTGGTCTTTATATATTTACTTTTGAAACACCTCAATGCAAGAATCATTTTGCCACAAATTTCATCAAAATCCATTCAGGGGTTACTGAGATATTGCCAGTCTCATGTTTGTGCTATTTTTAGTAACGGCAGATGGCGGCCATCTTGGATTGCTAAAATGCAAAAAATCGAAAAGCCTTCATGCAAGGACCATTTTGACACAAATTTGGCCCAATTCCATTGAGATTTTCTGATTTTCACATTTTTCTATTTTTAGTAACAGAGGCCAATATTTTTGAAACATCTCAATGCAAGAATCATTTTGACACAAATTTCGTCAAAATCCATTCAGCGGTTACTGAGATCTATATTGTCATTTTCATGTTTTGTGCTATTTTTAGTAACGGCAAATGGCGGCCATCTTGGAATGCCAAAATGCAAAAAAATCTAAAAAGCTTAATGAAAGGACCATTCTGACACAAAATTAATCCAACTCCATTGAGATTTTCTAATTTTCACATTTTTCTATTTTTAGTAACAGAGGCCAATATGAATGGTCTACAGTACGATATTTTTGAAACATCTCAATGCAAGAATCATTTTGACACAAATTTCGTCAAAATCCATTCAGCGGTTACTGAGATATTGTCATTTTCATGTTTTGTGCTATTTTTAGTAACGGTAGATGGCGGCCATCTTGGAATGCCAAATTGCAATTAATCAAAACGACTTCATGCAAGGAACATTCTGACACAAAATTGGTCCAATTCCATTCAAGGGTTCTTGAGTAATTGTCATTTTTATGTTTGTGCTATTTTTAGAAACGGCCCCCATGGTGGCCATCTTGGATAGTCATCTGGCACAAAATTGAAATAATTCCATTCAAGAACCAATTCTGACCAAATCTGGTCAGAATTGGCTGCATTTTCTTTAGATATTGACATTTGAGCAAAATCGGCCTTGTTAACGCTAAGTAGGTCACTGTGACCTAATTCCGCTATAGATTTTTTTTATTTTTATAATTTTTAATACCAAGGTCCCACTTATGTTCCATGCAAACTTTCAACCAAATATACCAAATGGTTCTGGAGAAGAAGTTGATTTTGTTGTTTTTGCTATTTCTAGTAACAGCAGCCAACTTGGATTCTTGACCTGACCCAATTTTACAATTTTGAAACCCTGCAGTCTGGTCATGCTCCATGTGAAATTTGAGATCCATGGGCTCAGTGGTTTTAAGAGAAGAAGTTGTTTGAAGTTGTTTAAATAGGTCATTTTTTGACATTGGCATTTGAGCAAAATTACACACGTAAACAGAAAGTAGGTCACTGTGACAAAACTCCGCTACAGATTTTTTCATTTTTACAATTTCGAATACCAAGATGTTTCATGCCAAAATTCAGACAAATATACCCAGTGGTTCTGGAGAAGAAGTTTATTTTGTTGTTTTTGCTATTTTTAGTAACGGTGGCCATCTTCGATTTTCAACCTGACCCAATTTTACAATTCTGAGACCCTGGAGTCAGGTCATGCTCCATGTGAAATTTGAGAACCATGAGACCAGTAGTTTTACAGAAGAAGATGTTTGAATATTTGTTTTTAGGTGTTGACGGACGACGCACGGACGCACGACGCACAACGCACGCCGGACGCATTGGTATGACAATAGCTCACTATGGCCCTTCGGGCCAGGTGAGCTAAAAAGGTGGCAATGGACCTCAAACAATGGAATGGTCGTTGGATACTACACATTATCGACATGTGGTCAAGGTATACTTTGTCTGTTTTTGGTAACAGAAAGAAGCCACGTAACATAATAGATGCATTGATGACAGAGTGGATCGGCAAGTTTGGAGTCATGAAAACCTTAATGACAGATAACGGGGGTGAGTTTAATGCAGATGAGGTAAGAGAAATCACATCTATTCTGAATGTTCAACTATGTACAACCTCAGGAGAAAGCCCATTTCAAAATGGTTTATGTGAGAGGGTTCATGCGGTTACAGATATGATGTTACTCAAACTTCAGGCTGATTACAGGAAGATAAACTCTCAAGCCCTACTTTCCTGGGCAAACATGGCAAGAAATTCGCTACAAATGTGGAATGGGTACAGCAGCCACCAACTTGTTTTTGGACAAAATCCTAACCTGCCGAACATTATGAATGATACCTTACCAGCATTACAGGGATCAACAAGCAGTGAGGTTTTGCACAGCATTTAAATGCCCTGCATGCTGCCCGCAAAGCATTCATCCAAACAGAAGCTGATGAACGAATAAGGCGAGCTCTCCGGAATAAAGTCAGGGCATCTGAACAAGTCTTTGAACATGGTGATAGGGTCTTCTACAAAAGGGATGGAAAAGAACGTTGGCTTGGTCCAGGAAAGGTAGTGTTCCACGTTGGGAAAGTAGTTTTCGTTAGACATGGTGGAGTGTTTGTACGTGTTTCTCCAAACAGACTTCAGAAAGTTAACAGCAATTTGACAGAGGAGGAAGAGAAGGAAGTTGAGCACAGTATGGCGGACAAAACTGATTAAAATAAGGGCAATGAAGATCTAGAAGAACCCAACACAATATCTGAGGATATACCAGCTTCAGAGCCTGAAAGGATGGATAGACAGAATATCCAACAGAACAGAATAACTCTGAAACCAAATGATAGCATCCAGTATAAGATGCAAAATACTGGTGAATGGATTAAAGCAAAAGTACTTGGAAGAGCTGGAAAAGCCACAGGTAAGAATAAACACTGGTATAATATACAAGAGGACACTACCAAAGAAAAGAAAAGTGTAAATCTTGAACAAGTACAATGGGAGCTGATAAATGATGACGAGACTGTTAACCTAGTCATGAAACAAAACAGTGCTAGTGATGAAACCAATGCAGCTAAATTAGTGGAGTTACAGAAACTGAATCAATTTCACACCTATGAAGAAGTGAAAGACTGTGGGCAACAAACATTGTCAAGAAGGTGGGTTATTACAAATAAAGAAGGACAGACAAAGGCAAGGCTCGTGGTACGAGGTTTTGAGGAAGAATTTACTATGCCCAGGGACAGCCCCACAGTAGGAAAAGGAACGATGAGAATATTTTTGGCTATTTCATCGATCAAGAACTGGACAGCTAAAACAATGGACATTAAATCTGCGTTTTTGCAGGGCAGAGAATTAAGACGGGACATATACATCAAACCCCCAAAGGAGAGCAATACAGTGAAAGGGATAGTCTGGAAGTTAAAACATGGGCTTTATGGGCTGAAAGATGGAGCTAGGCAGTTCTACATGAGCGTGAAAGATGAATTATTGAGGTTGGGATGTAAAATGAGTGAGCTAGATCCAGCAATGTTCTTTCTGCACAAAGAAGGTAAACAGTGGCATCATATGCTGCCATGTAGATGACTTTCTCCATGCTGGTGACAAATATCTTGAACATTTAATGGTCGATCTACGAAAACGGTTTGTGGCAGGTAAAGTTGAAGAAGGGAACTTTAACTATATAGGATTTAAAGTTGCTCAGGAAGAAGGCGCTATAGCATTAGATCAGTCAAACTATGTGACAAATCTACAGAATATAACAATTGGCTCTCAAAGAGCACAGGACAAGCAAAGTACATTAACTTCAGAGGAGCAGACGAAATATCGGCAGCTTGTTGGTCAAATCAATTGGATTGTACAGGGAACCAGACCTGACATAGCTTTTGAACTCATAGACCTAAGCACAAAACTTAAGGAGGGGACAATAGGTGATCTTTCTCGGGCTATTAAAGTAGTCAATCGAATAAAAGACAGTAGGTCTGTGATTACATTCCCAAACTTAAGCAACAAAGTTAGTGACTTGAAGATTGTGGTCTTCACAGATGCATCTTTATGTAATCTTAACAATGGAACTGGAAGTACAGCAGCATATATTGTCTGGTTGATGGATTGCCATGGAAAATGTTCCCCATTGTCTTGGCATGCCGGTAAGATTAAGCGGGTAGTACGATCCACAATTGCCGCTGAGGCCCTTAGCTTACAAGAAGGACTAGAGAGTGGTTTTTACTACAGAAAGATGCTGGAAGATATTTTTGGTATATCAACTAAAACTGTTCCAGTTATTGCTTATGTCGACAATAAGAGTGTTATAGAAGCCGTATACTCAACAAAACTAGTTGATGACAAGAGGCTCAGAGTAGACATCGCTGCTATTAGTCAATCCCTGGCGAAAAACGAAGTGAATGAAATAAAATGGTGTCCTGGTAAAGTTCATTTGGCTGACTGTATGACAAAACATGGAACTTCTGGGTACAGCCTACTAAGTGTATTAAAAGATGGAAGGATGCCAGAGGACTTTTTTTTTTAAACTTTAAATAATAATTTATCAGCATCAGGGTTTATTGAGATCTACTTGTTTATTTTTCAAGTTTGTTCCATAGTAACTTCTTTTATTTATTTTCTTTAAATAATTATACAACTGACTACCAGGAACTCAAAAAGGAAAAGTATAATTAATGTTAATTTCATGTATATTACTATTCTTCTTATGTTAGGTAACTCTTCTACTTGATTACAATGCTCTTCTTTAGGAAACAATACTTAGTGACGTCATGTGACGTCATGACGTCACAACTGAACCATGGCAACGTCAGTTAAGTGATTACCTGTTGAAACAATATGCAGGACAGTGAATAAAGTGTATGACATTTCATCAGTGTTAGCGTTTAACATGCACATCATCTTATGGTGCTTTATATTTGTACAAACTTTTATGAAGAAATCTTAAACGGTTTTTGGAGATATGGAGCGGACACGAAGCTTATATAAAATTACCTTTGAAAAATACAAAGGGAATAATTCAAAACTGGAAGTAGGGTAATGGTTCTTTTTCTCTGCACATCGTCTGATTGCGCTTTATATTTGTACAAACTTTCATGAAGCAATCTTAAATGGTTTTCGAGATATGCAGCGGACACGAATTGTTACCTTTTGACCTTTGACCTCTAAGTGTGACCTTGGCCTTTGTTGGACATCGTTGAAATATACGTTCTGCACATCGTCTCGTTAAGGCAAACGTTTGACACAGGTTTCAAAAAAATCTTTCAAGGGGTTGAGGAGATATGGAGCGGACACAAAAAGTTAATGGACGGTCGGACGAAAGCACGGACGGACGGAGGCCACGACATTATACGACCCGTCTTCGCGATCGACGGGCGTATAAAAATTAAAAAACATATAGCTGCATGCAAAATAAAACGAAATAAACATTACCAACAATATCTGCATGAGTTGAAATCACAGTCTGCTATCACGGCCAACATCAGTATGTAGCCAATCGTCTCCAAAAATCGCTTCATTAGGCATCGCCTGATAACATTCGTGCAAGCGCAGTTCTAAAGTGACATGATATCACATCATGTTATCATACCCCTGTTATCAGGTGAATGTTGCAGCAGATGCATGATAAATAAATATATCACATGATTGTCTTTCATAGTTCTTTCAATGGCTGTCAAATGATATGCCATTTCCGATATGTTTACGACTAAAATTGTTATCTCTGAATGAATGAATCTCTATGAACAAACTGAATAACTTATGTCGCCTAACTGTATGCTTATCAACACATCTAAGCCTTCTTAACGTTGAGACTGCATCTTCTCAAGTTGGTCCTGTAGCTCTTTCTCCCGTTCTTTTAATTTCTTAATCTCCAGTTCGCCAAGATTTTTTACAGCTTTCATCATACCGCGCTGAGCTTTTGCTTTGTCTAATTCTTTTCTAAGTTTATCTATTTCTTCTTTCAAACTCTTTTCAATGTCAACACGTTTAGCTTCTTCTTCAGATGCACGGGCCTGCTCTTTTTTAAGGTCGCTTTCTCTCCTTTTTAGCTTAAGTTTGACACCCTCAATTTCTCTCTCGAGCTTTTTTATTTCACGATCTTTCTGTTCGATGACATCGACATTCTAGAAAAAAACGGATCATAGATTTTATATGTACTTGTAACGAATTATTACGATTACTAATACATTGTGTTTTGACGTGAATAGAGTGTGCCATTCGTCTCGGGTTGGGTAGAGATCAGAGAACGTAAAATCAAAAGTCATCCAACATCCATTTTGGGTAGGGGTCACAAATGAAGAGGCAACGCATTGACTTCGGAAATGCTGCTGACAGTTAACTAGGGTCAAGTCGGGTAAATTCGGACAGCAGGTAAATTCGGACATACTCTTGCAAACAGTGGAAATCCAGATGAGACGGCTCATAAGGAGCCGTCTCATCGGGATTTTCACTGTTTGCCCAGTTATATTTGTCTTAATTCCAAACAACTGACATATAAAGGAAAATATGTCACTGTCCGAATTTACCTGCTGTCCGAAATTACCTGACTCTACCCTACCAATCACTCACTTTTCCACTTTCTGTTCATGTTCAGGTTGTAAAATCTGTCTACATAGTTCAAGCTTGTGTATTGCAGAATAGATACTGCTCATTCCTGTAACCAGACAGACCAGGGGCACCTGTAGGTTTGTGTTTCTTCAGTTGTATATAAATGAGTTTGGGATGTTAGACTGTGTCCTGTGTCTATATGGATAGGGAAACATATGAAAAGGCACACTATCTTGTAAACTACTGAAAAGATTTTGACGAAACATGTGAAACTGATCCTTTCATGAAGTGCAAAACTGAACCATCTAAGATGGCCACCAAATATTACTAAATATCACAAGACTAATTCCAAGAACCCCTGGAGTTTCAAAGGACATTTGCAAACTTATGTCATTGACCATCCATTAGAAGGCTTTGACACATTGTGGCAAAATACCCAGGAGAGCGATAACAGGCCCACTTGGGCCTCTTGTTATATAAATGTAAAAAACATCTGAATTTCCTTGCAAGAGTTTGGTTGGATAATAGGTTACGGTATGCAAAATTCCATGATAATGTTTCAACAGTTTCAACAGCAATAAAATTAAATCAATTGTTTACCCTCCACTTTTGGACAAAATTACCTCTGGGTAATTTTGAAACAAAAAGCAATTCAACCAGAAGCCAGAGGTCCACTAGCGATTAAATCCTTTAATGCCTTGCGTCCCGTAAAAGGGACGTAAGCAAACAGTGCAAACCCAGCTCAGACACCGCAGGACGCGGTGTCTAATCAGGGAGTACACTGTTTGCATAAACTTTACAGCAATTTCTATTCAAATGATAAATAGAGGATCTTACACGAGTGGTCATTTCATATGAAATGCCCACGAGTGTAAGATTCTGTTTATCATATGACCCTTTAAAATGGGATTTTGTCGCCTTCAAAATGAACATTATTTCAATGAGAAAATGCATTGTTGACACGGAAGTTGTCAATGACGTTACGTGTACGCGCCAAAGTGTTATTTCACGTGTGGTCATACGATTTTTATGACACGGCGTTATCCACTGAATAACAGCGCCGTCAAATGGTAATAAATATACCAGACACCCCTAAAAAGATGAATGTACTCATCCATTTTATAAGGATAAAATAGTCCACTATGGATAAATGGGTTGATCTTGGACGGACACTCGGCGCCAAGTGTGTGCAACTGTGGTTAGTACCGCTGAGCTACTTGGGGAATGTCGCTAGGAGAACTGAAACAGAACAGAACAGAACGCAAATGGGTTAATGGGTTAAACATCCCGAAGATGGCAGTCCTTTCTACACACAGACGGAGTTCCCTTACCTTCTGAGCATCTTCTTTCAATTTCTTTTTCTCAAAAATACATTGTTTAAGATCTTTTTCTTTGCTACTTAATTCGTCTTGCAACTCCTGAACCTGCAAAAATATATAGATACCGGAATAACAACAGACTAGAAACTGTGCCTATAAACCACTATGCCCCCAACAATATGCTTGCCACTGAAGGTGTTAGACTTTATAATGTCTAAGCCTGAAAAGTGGCACAGTTCTGTTATATTTTATGGAAATTCATCAGAAGTTGATCACATTATCTACATACTGATTCCAAGCTGTATGCCAAATACATGTATCAAAATCCTAGCTCAAATGGTTCTCTTGATGTATAGTAAAAAAAAAGTGTTTTAGCTAAATGTCTATGTCCTTAAGTCTAAAAATGGAGGAATAACTTCCTCTCATTTACCAAAATATTAAACATGCCAATGGCTACTAATATACGAAAAAATCAGCATCCTAGATCAAGCCGTTCAGAAGTTAAATAAATTCCAATTTCAAACAGGGGTAAACTGACTTTTTGGACTGAGTTTGCCCAAACGTTGATCATTCCCGCACATGTCCCGCAATGCTGTATACTAAATATCATTACCCTAGGTCAAATACTTCTTGAGATATGGTGGTAACAAGATTTCATTTCAACTGTGATAAAGGGGTGGACAAGTCTGAAGGAAAATAAAACAGGTCTGCTCATTCTATTTATGTATGAAATGTCAAAACCCTAGTACCAGTGATTCTTGAACCCACTAGCTGCATAAGAAAAGATTATCAGGAGGAATAACTCCATAATTAAGGAATGCAGACTGACCTAACCTTTATTTAAATATTTGAAACATCAAAGACTACTTCTAGATCAAAGATCAGCTTTCTAGGTCAAGCGGTTCAGAAGTTGGAAAAATTACAATTTTAAACAAGGGACATAACCCAATCATTTCTGAACGGAATTTGCCCAAAAAATCAGCAGTATATTTTCTAGGACCAAAAATTTACTTTCAGATATCAGTAGTTTGAGATGATTTTCGACTTTGAGATATTGACAGCTGACTGTATTACTACTGAGTACTGAGTAAAATTATTATTCTATAGTACAGAGTACAGTTAGAAACTGAAATCGAACAAAAACAGGTTTGAAATTTTATGCCGATTTTCTCCAAATATGCGTACAATAACATTTTTCAGCAAGTATAGATTATCTCCACGTTTTTTTTCTGCTATATTTACAAAGGGAAACAATTTTTGCGACTTCCTGTTTTATTCCCTGGACGAACAAGCCCTTTTGAAATGGGGTCTACTCATATTTCTTAATATAAGTTAAGTTATTGTTCCTGAGCAGAGTAATACATTTCCGAGAACAGAGTAAAGTCATTCTTCTTTAGATGACAGGGTAAGTCTAACTTTTGAGCAGACTAAAGTTATTTATTACTTTTGTGTACAGAGTAAGTAATTACTCCTTAATATAGAGTTAAGTTATTATTCCTGAGCAGAGTAATATATATCTGAGTACAGAGTAAAGTAACTATTCTTTAAGATACAGGCTAACAGTATAATTTTTGAGAAGACTAAAGTTAGTGCTTCTTAGCACAGAGTAAAGCACAGAGTACTAGAGGTGGCAGTAAGCATGGCTTACTAAATACCCCCGCATTTAACAGTTAAGCATGTAGCTTTGTCATTACACAGCATACATGTTATGACAACTACAAGTGCACATCTATACTGAACATAAAAAGAAACGTTACATTTACTTTCAATGCCAATTTTCTTTGAACTGAATTCAGATTCTGCTAAATTTCATTTTATGTCTAACTGACAAAAGGTATTCGATTTTCAGAAAATGAATATCACAACAAAAACTGCGAGATTAATGTCTCCAGATCAGTTTGATTCAATGAGGGATCAGAATTGGAAGTGCTTTTTCGAGGTGCTTATCGTAGACCCGTATTTCATTCAAGTCGTCAGTCCATGTAAGCAAGTCACTTCTGAGACGTTGATCAGGCACTAGTTGCTACGAAAATGGTCTAATTCCCGCTTCTATAGGGTTATTCAGTGACGTCCAAGGCTTGGAATATCGCTTTTCTGGAAACTTGACTCTGACTTTCATGCTTTACACTTAAAATCCTTTAGACAATCAAGGTGATATACCACGGACAATTAGCCAGTTTGATCGAGCTTTTTCATCATGAACCACTGTCTGGAGAAGCTGGAATAACATCCATGAATCAAATTTGAAACTTCTATTGAAATGTATCGATTCGTTATTCGGAGTAACTGATTTGCTATACATTTAATTGCAAAGGAGACAATTTCAAAGACACAAAATCTTTAACATCTTATTTCTCAGAAATGCTGGTTAAATGTCTTAAGATTCATAGGGTTTCTTATTGACGATTACAAGGCAAATCCAAAAGGATAGAAATTTAAGCACTTGCGCGTGCGCATTAAGCGTTTCACATTGTCTGTGGCGTTTGTAGTCAAAGTGGAACTAGAAATGTTTTTCAGAGAAAAACTGATGTCCCCCACCAGCCCATTTCCCATCCTCTCTAATGACTAAAAAGCCTGAACAAGTAAAATATCTAAGCAAGTTTGGAAAAAATCCATCCACTGGTTCTTAAGATGACTATGACCTTAAAAATGAGGTCAAGGTCACCAAAATCAAATCACCTCTTAAACTTGTCCCAATGATGTATCCTTGCGAGTTTGGTGAAATTCCATCTATTGGTTCAGGAGATACAGTGGGTACAAGAAAATGTCATGTAAGTCCTCCAGTGACCTTGAATATGAGATAAAGATCACCAAAATCTAATCAGCTCTTAAACTTGTCCCAATGATGTATCCATGCAAGTTAGGTGAAATTCCATCCATTGGTTCAGGAGATATAGTGGATACAAGAAATTGTCATTTAAGTCCTCCTGAGACCTTGAAATGACGTCAAGTTCACCAAAATCTGACCAGCTCTTAAATTTGTCGCAATGATGTATCCCTGAAACTTTCGAGAAATCCCATTCATTGGTTCAGGAGATGTAGTGGTTAGAAGAAACTGTCATCTAAGTCCTCCAATGTCCTTGAATATGAGATAAAGATCACCAAAATCTGAAAACCTCTTAAACGTGTCCCAATGATGTATCCATGCAAAGTTGGTGAAATTCCATCCATTGGTTCAAGAGATATCACTGGTACAAGAAATTGTCATCTAAGTCATCCAGCGACCTTGAAAATGAGGTCAAGGTCACTAAAACCCTGTCCCAATGATGTACCCATGCCAGTTTGATGAAATTCCATCCATTGGTTCAGGAGATATAACAGGTACAAGAAATTGTCATCTATGTCCTCCAGTGACCTTGAAAATGAGGTCAATGTCACCAAAATCAGACCAGCTCTTTAACTTTATCCAACGATGTATCCATGCAAGTTTGGTGAAATTTCATCCATTGATTCAAGAAATATCACTGGTACAAGAAATTTTCATCTAAGTCCTCCAGTGACCTTGAAAATGAGGTCAAGGTCACCAAAACCTAATCACCTCTTAAACTTGTCCCAATGATATATCCATGCCAGTTTGATATAATTCCATCCATTGGTTCAGGAGATATAGTGGGTACAAGAAATTGTCATCTATGTCCTCCAGTGACCTTGAAAATGAGGTCAAGGTCACCAAAATCTGACCAGCTCTTTAACTTGTTCCAGTGATGTATCCCTGCAAGATTGGTGAAATTCCATCCATTGGTTCAAGAGATATCACTGGTACAAGAAATTTTCATCTAAGTCCTCCAGTGACCTTGAAAATGAGGTCAAGGTCACCAAAACCTAATCATCTCTTAAACTTGTCCCAATGATGTATCCATGCCAGTTTGATGTAATTCCATTTATTGGTTCAGGAGATATAGTGGGTACAAGAAATTGTCATCTATGTCCTCCAGTGACCTTGAAAATGAGGTCAAGGTCACCAAAATCTGATCAGCTCTTTAACTTGTTCCAATGATGTATTCCTGCAAGATTGGTGAAATTCCATCCATTGGTTCAAGAGATATCACTGGTACGAGAAATTTTCATCTAAGTCCTCCAGTGACCTTGAAAATGAGGTCAAGGTCATTAAAACCTAATCATCTCTTAAACTTGTCCCAATGATGTATCCATGCCAGTTTGATGAAATTCCATTTATTGGTTCAGGAGATATAGTGGGTACAAGAAATTGTCATCTATATCCTCCAGTGACCTTGAAAATGAGGTCAAGGTCACCAAAATCTGATCAGCTCTTTAACTTGTTCCAATGATGTATCCCTGCAAGATTGGTGAAATTCCATCCATTGGTTCAAGAGATATCACTGGTACAAGAAATTTTCATCTAAATTCTCCAGTGACCTTGAAAATGAGGTCAAGGTCACCAAAACCTAATTATCTCTTAAACTTGTCCCAATGATGTATCCATGCCAGTTTGATGAAATTCCATTTATTGGTTCAGGAGATATAGTGGGTACAAGAAATTGTCATCTATGTCCTCCAGTGACCTTGAAAATTAGGTCAAGGTCACCAAAATCGAACCAGCTCTTAAACTTGTCCCAGTTATGTATTCATGCAAGTTTGGTGAAATTCCATCCATTTGTTCAAGAGATATCGCGCATACAAGAAATCTGTCACAGGGACGCCGACGCCCGGGATCCGCACTGAAAACAACATGCCCCCCCCCCCTCACCTTTGGTAGTGGGACATAATAATTCTGTGACAATGGATGCAAATCGAAAACTGATCACTTCATCTGGCTTTTGAGAAAATAACGTAATGAAATTAAGAATTATAGTTCTTTAGTTTAAAATTCATGAATAAAACTATGTAACGTTTCTTTTTTTGTTCAGTATATATACCAGTTTGTGTTCACATACTGAATATCAGTCAAACGGTTTAGGAGAAGTAGCGACAACAAACGCTGATTTCGAAGAATACAAAGGGGCATAACAAAGCTGGAAAACCCTTTTGAGAAACACTGAAAAAAAATATGTGTCAACTCTTTCCCTCTCCTGTATCTATGCACCAAATCTGAATAAAATGGAAGTGAAAATGGCTGGAAAAACCTTCGAGAAAGGGGAAAACATATTTAAAAAAAAAGGGCATAACTCATGCAAAAGGGTCAAATTTTTATATCAAAACCTTAATGCACATTTTCATACCAATATGTGTTCACATTATTTAATTTCAAGAAAATCCGCCAAACGGTCTTGGAGGAGTAGCGATGACAAATTTTTCTTAAGAAAACTACAAAGGGACATAACTCAGCAGGAAAACCTTTACGGAAAACTGAAAATCTGTATCAGCTATTTTTGCTGGATGCATCTAGTAACCAAAATCGAATGAAATTGAAGCAAAAATGGCAAAAACCCTATAAAATAGGGAAAAAAAACATCAAAAAGGGGCATAACTTAGGCAAAAGGGGGGCCAAATTAAAAATCAAAACCCTAACGCACATCCTTAATACCAATATGTGTTCACATGCTTACTTTCAAGAAAATCCGTCGAACCATTAGGAGGAGTTGCGATAGCAAACTTTTTTTTACGAAAGATACAAAGGGACATAACTCCACAATAAAGACCTTCCAGGAAAAAACTGAAAAATACGTATCAACTATTTTCTTATGCTGCATCCATGGACAATATTTGAAACAAATCAGAGCAAATTTAATGTGTTGCGGACAACGTGAAAACAGTATACCCCCCTCAAACACTGTTTGCGGGGGTATAAAATTATACATTTTGAGTATGCGTTTCAGTACAGAATACAGTGACTAATGAGTACAGAGTAGCATTACTACTTCTTAGTAAAGCGTAAAGTTTTTACTTCTGATCAATGAATACTATTAACTCTTCTGAATACATGGTAAAATTATCACTTTGAGCAGCCTAAAGTTATTACTTCTTAGTAAAGAGTAAAAAGCTATTACTTCTGAGTGCAGAGTAAAGTTATAAATTCTGAGCATAGATTTCGCTATAACTTCTTTGTACAGAGTAATAAAATACAACTGACTTTCGTTTTCTCAAAGACTGATATCTCATGGCACTTATATTTATAATATAGTTTGGGCACATTCCCTATTTTTCTTTATGTTTTAACTGTCATTTCTCCAACTGCTAGTATCTAAAAGTATATTTTCTTGGACCAGAAAATTTACTTTCAGATATCAGTAGTTAGAGATGCCGAATTTCGACTTTGAAATATCGAGAGCTGACTGCATTACTACTGATTACTATAGATCTAGTAAAAATATTATTTCATAGTACAGAGTACAGTAACTGTTAGAAACCGAAATCGAACAAAACAATGTTTGAAATTTAATGCCGATTTTCTCCAAATATGCGTACAAAAACATTTTTCACCAAGTATAGATTATCTCCACGTTTTTCTGCCATATTTACAAGGGAAAACAACTTTTGCGACTTTCTGTTTGATTCCCTGAACGAAGCCCTTTTGAAATGGGGTCTACTCATAAAGTAAAGAATTTACTCCTAGAGGAGCACTCAATCCGCTGGACAGACCCTCAGCTAGGACCTTATCTGAACCTTTATTACCCTTTTATCTCTCAGCTCAACAGCTCTTGTTACCGCGTGGTCTGCCATCTGCTGAAATTCAGGTCGTAACTGCTCTAGCGCCGACTTAAGCATGTCTTTGGATATATCTGTGAATTTTCTGCAAGAAGCAATAAAAAACTTTATCATACGACGTCGCTGTTATTCAGTGGATAACGCCGTGTCATAAAAATCGTATGACCACATGTGTAATAACACTCTGGCGCGTACACGTAACGTCATTGACAACGTCAATGTCAACAATGCCTGCCATTCAAGCTACTGCTGTTTGTTATGATTATGTAAAAGTGTACATGAATATAGCAAAATCACGGCACATATTATTCTATTTAATTAACATCTATTCTATTGTTGATGTTTTGTGCCCAGTGCAAAAATGCCAGAAGAGAGAGCTGCGTGCCTTTGCTCAGTAAATGTCGGAGCTGCAATTTTATTTTAATAATCGATGCCTCTTCCCCGATCGCTTCTGTTCATATTGGTCACTCAAATTTTAGAGGAATCCAAGTTTGAAAAAAAGGAATCCAAGTGTCAAAAAAAAAACTAGACAATCACTAAAGGTGATGAATGCCCCCGCCATATGCCTCACTAGATGAGTAATGTATTAAGAGGTATTTGTGTGAAATTATATCAAAATCTGTCAATAAATAAAGGTGCTCGAGGGATGACAAAAAAAAATCTAAAAAAGCAACTGTGACCTTGACCTTGGATCTACAACCCTGAAAGGTGGTCTTGTCTAAGATATTGTCATACTTAATATTTGTGTGAAGTTATATCAAACTCAACTAACAAATAAAGGCACTAAAACCTTGACAAAGTTTTACATGTACCTATAACAGCATGTGTGACCTTGACCTTGGACCGACAATGCTGAAATGTAAATTTGTCCCAGATATTGTCATGCTAAATATTTGTGTCAAGTTATGTCCAGGGATGACAACGTATTTTCTAAAAGTAGCAACTGTTACTTGACCTTGGCCCTAAAATTCTGGATCTCGAAATTTTCCAAGATATTGTCACACTAAACATTTGGGTGACGTTACATCAAAATCTGTCAATGAATAAAGGGGCTAGAGGGATGATAAAGATTTTCCTAAAAATTGCAATTGTGACCTTTACCTTAAATCTGCAGTGCTGAAATGGTAATTTTATTCAAGATATTGTCAAACTTAACATTTGTGTGAAGTTATATCAAAATCGATCCATAAATAAAAGCGCTAGCGGGATGAAAAAGTTTTTCTAAAAATAGCAACTGTGACCTTGACCTTGATTCTACCAACCTGAAATGCAAGTTTCTTCGAGGTATTGTCATACCCAATATAGCTGTGACGTAATATCAAAATCAGTTCATCAATGAGGCCGCTAGAGCCACAACAAAAGGTGAGCTTGTATATAAGCCACTGATATATGGTCAAAATATGTATGTTATTCAAGGGGAAATAGTTCTGCAATAAAGACCTGAATCAAAGTTCTGTTTCCTTTATGCACATGTTCAATGCATGTCTGAACTGTGTTGCAAGTTTCAACTCCCTGCATCAAATACTGTAGAAGGAGTTGCGGAGACACAAACAGTATTACAAGTGTGAAATTTGGTCAAAATATGTATGTTATTCAAGGGGACATAATTCTGCAATAAAGACCTGAATCAAAGTTCTGTTTCATTTATGCACATGTTCAATGCATGTCTGAACTGTGTTGCAAGTTTTAAATCCATGCATAAAATACTGTAGGAGGAGTTGCGGAGACAAGAACAGTACTACAAAGTGTGACAGACGTACGTATGGACGGACGTAAGTACAAGGGCAAAACTATATGCCCCTCCCCACTTCGTGGCGGGGGCATAAAAAACGATGGTCTCTTGACGTGATAATACGTTTGTTTCACTAGATAATAATATACTGTAGTCTTCCTGCACAAAGATGCATTATTTTTCTATGAGGCGGGAATTTTTTTTATTTTTTCGTTTGAATATATCGTTCGCGAAAGTGTTGCTCGCAAAGTAATATCAATTTTAAACAGGTTGTTTCGATGGAATATTAATTTTAGCTTAAATATTGCGTTGTGCCGAACACATATTCGAAGAAGAGATAAAAAAAGCCGCGACATGACAAAACGTACAAAGTGGCATGGGCGGCCAACGAATACTTAGACCAGCCTGGGCATCCACCCAGTCTGATCAGAATCTTCACTGTCCGCCTGTTCCTAGTTTAGACCCTTAGCTACCATTTAAGCGCACAGCGAAGTGTCTGATCAGACTGGGGGATGCCCAGGTTGATCTTAGTCTTCTCTTGGCGCATATGCCACATTGTTGGTTTTGTCGTGTTGCGGCTAAAATGTTGTTTTCAGTATATACTGTAGTCGATACATACCCCATAATTTGACTAAGTTGAAGTTCTGAACCATTTGCTTCTATAGGGGCTTCCAGGGCTGCAAAAATAAACTCTGATCTTTGGCAAACATTTGAATTTTAACTTTATTGGTATTGTGTTATTGTTTAACGTCCACGGTAAACAGCCATGGTCATGTCGGGACGGTCAGTTAGCCTAGCCACACTATTCCTGGGCAGGCTTAGACCTCCTAAGCGGTTAACCAGTACTAAGTGCACTTACTTTCACCAGTAACTGACAACTGCCCTTCTTGAATCAGCGGAAGGAGAAATGACAGTGAGTGGCCGGACCGGGTATCGAACCCAGGACCTCTGGGTTATAATTCAGGCGCCCCACCAATTGCGCTACGCGGACCGGCTTGAATTTTAACAATGCGACTCCAAAATGATCATTTAGGAATGTATGAATGCTAAATAGATTTGGTTTCCTTGTCAAGTGTGCGAGTTAGTGTTAGTAGGTAGGGATAAATATTCCTCAGCTATCATGAGGGTAAGTAGGTTGGGATGAGACCCAGTACCAAGCTCTTCGAACCGTTGTTACTTTTAATATTAACATAAAAAATGGTCACCAGTAGTTCTATGTGATTCATACAGGCTCACTATTCTAAAGACTCTAGCTGATGAATTACCTTCAATCTTTGACCGGTCTTTGTGCATACATTGGTTTTTTCTTAATAGTCTAACAGACTTTACTCCGTTCTTTAAGGATACGGATTAATCTTAGAATCATTTCAGTCGCGACATGACAAAACCAAATATTGGCATGAGCGCCATGCAGACTCAAATCAGCCTGGGCATCCGTCCAGTCTGAACAGAGTCTTTGCTGTGCGCTTTAAGGGTAGCTAAGGGTCTAAGCTACCTAAATTCGGACGGCGATGACTCGAATCATCGGCGGATGCCCATGCTGATCAGTCTTGTCTGGACGCAGATGCCACTTTGTCGGTTTTGTCGTGCCGCGGCTCGTTTCTATTTAAATGTAACCAGATGCGATCCTCGCGATTTTACGTTCTTTTCAACAGTATTTCGGTCATATCAGGACGATGGGAGGCTTGTGTAATGGAACCTTGTTTACGATTAAAAATATTTCCACCTCTGAAAATCGATCTCGTGCCCGCTAGATCAGCAGCCCAGAGCTTAACCCACTGAGCTAACAGGGCTACTTTTAAAAATTTTGGCCTGACATAGAGCGTGTAAAAGATCGAAAATGACTGATGTTGATCATATCATTATTGGCTTAGATCAGAAATATAGGATGTATAGAGTATTCAGTACCTTCTAAATTTTCATCCACACTATCAGACATCATGGTATCCTCGTGTTCCCTTGTGTATTTTGTAGCTTTACCTAATTTAGAGCTGGTACTGTCTTGCTTCGGAGGCCCTTTTTTCTGATCCTTCTTGTTTGTAGTTGGTTGATTTCGTTTCTTCGGGTCCATTTTTCTTGCGAAAATACTGCTAAATAATTTTCTTCATGTGATAGTCCGTCAGTAATCCTTATATTACTTCCTTTTTTAAAACAATCTGTTTGATGATAATCATCTTGGTATTGAAAAGACGTCTTAAGGCAGTGCAAACTGTCACAAACCCCCTTCTTCCCCTCGCGCATATACGCAACATGAACATGGCATACGTATATAGTTCATTTTCAGATTTAGATTTTGATTCACTTAGCTGTGCATGTCCATACCAGACTGCGCATGTGCGCAGGCTGCTCTGGGCATGACCAGCTCCTACAGTTTCTCTCAAGGTGCGACTCAATTTAAAGCAGGGCTTTATTCAAATTATACATGGATATGTTATACTTTGAGGTCATATGTTAGTTTGGTATATTAAGAAAAGATACCCTGAATATATTAACAATGGTTATTGAAATACAGACAATGTGTGAAACACAGCTGATACAAATACAATTGTGATAACCATCTTTAATAACAGCAAAATAACAGTAATGCATTTTGATCGTTTGAATTTACAGTATATGATACTAAATTTGTGTCGCCGACTCAAAACAGTATCAAGGCCCCAACAGAGCACTGTGCAATGGCATCTCTCGCATGCCAGCTGAATACCGTCAAAGGGCATAACTCAGGAAAAAAATCACGAAATTCGTTTACAAGTTATTCACTTAATCTACTCAGCATTTCCAATTAGATAACCAGGTTTCACGTCCATAGCTCAAACACTTGTGGAGATATCTTATTGACAAGTTTAAAATGCCGAAATTTTAATAGAGCCATAACTAAAAATATGACCGACTTTGTTAAATAATTAATAAGATTATCTGCCGATCATCGCAAATCGGCTGACCAGGTTTCAAGACCCTAGCTTGAATACTTATCGAAATAAGTTTAGAATGCCGAAATTTTAAAGGGTGATAACTCCACGTAAAAACTCACGGAATTCGAACGTCCATAAATTCATCTACTCATCATTCCTAATAAACTGGCAAAGTTTCAACCACCTAGCTTAAATACTGCTTAGAATATTTTGCTGACAAGATTTCAATGTGATTTTTCCAAGGAAGAATAACTCCAAAAAGGGAGACAACTCAGACAAGAAAAAATATAGATCAACTATTTCTGGATGAATCCAAATATGAAATTTCAAAACTTTAGCATGCACAGTTTTTAAGATATGGTGTGCACAATGAACGCATGGATGGACGGAAAACCCAGATGCAATATACCCCCTCATTTTCTTTGAAGTTGGGGCATAATAAAGGTATATGATGCTGTCATTATTAATGGCTGTAGACAGAGTTGATACTGTTGTCGATTGTCTCTGTCAAAATCAACTTTTGCATGAAGGCCTACGGCAAATGTCGAGAGCACAAATAAGGGAACTGGTATTACCCACCCGTGTTCTAAATTTTTGTGACCCACAAATAGATCGACTTTTATTTTGTCTTGAGTCTATAAATAATACATCCGCACCAGAGTATTAACAGATTTTTGTGGTGTTCGCAGATGAAAATTAAGAAATATATCAGCTCTATCAGTGAATTGTTGAGTTATAATCCACTGTTTGGAGGTAAGTGCAGTAAATTAGATCATATCACGAGCGCAGAGCGCCAGTGATATATCTACTTATAACTGACCGTCGGCAAATAGTGAATTATTAACAATTCAATGCTAAAGCTGAACTATTTCGATTTTAACACTCAAAATCTCTGAAAAAGGGTTTTCTTTCAAATCCTTCCAATCTTTCTGCCAGTGCGTCAATGCTCCGCGGCTAATATTCTTAACTGTATGTAAGATTAACATACGTTTTTATGGCGCTTTTAGAACGAAAAAGATATGTTACACCGTCTTACGTCTCAAAACGTCACAAAATACGTCAGTAAATGCCAGTGACGATAGCAATTAGACTCACGCCCTCCGAAACAGTGAATTGTTGCAGAATAAATTACGGAAACGATCCGGCACTGCTTAGAACTATTACAGGCGGACTGTGTAAGAAAAGACAGTCAATAATGGACGAAAACAGAGTTATTTAATAACGATACTGTATAGGATTTATGGTTAAAATTTAATCTTAGTGAGCTACAAGGTAGGTTCTACGTCATCCTTGACAATGAGGCTATGATACCATTCTGAAATAACCTTCTTTCGGGACGCCATATTTGGCCAAAATTCAGGTAGTGTGACCGGATATGACGTGCCAGCCCGCCAAACAGCAACTGGAATAATCCGCTTTTTAAGGTTTCTGATCTGTGCTTGGCAGTCTTCCAACATGACGTCACAATCATTGATTCGTAATACTGTGATGTCAGCTTCTTTTCCGACACCCAAGGAGCCGATTGTGTCTGCCAGTCCATATGCTTTAGCTGGAGTTATGGTCGAGGATCGTATGATTTCAGTCAATGGCATACCTATAAACAGATGACAATACTATGATTAGAGAACAAAATCCACTGTATGGTGTTAAACATATCGCACAAAACCAATTGACCGTGGAAAATAGGTCGTCGTGACTACAAATAGTAAACCGAAGACTGAAAACATTAACTCGAAACTCGAAAACCTTAATACTCAAAACCATTAACTAGATCCTGACTAGAAACTAGAAAAACCTCAAAAATGCTTACTCGAAATCTCCAAAACCTCAACTCGAAAAATCCTACTTGAAACTCGAAAATATTTAACTCGGAAGTCGAAAAACCTTACTCGAAACTCGAAAACTTCTACTCAAAAAAAACTTAATCGAAACTCGAAAACTTTAACTTGGCACTCAAAAACTTGAAAATAAACAACCTTTCACAAAACGCGATACTCGATCAAAAGTGACTCATCTCGTCTCCACAGCGACCAGGGAAGAAAATTCTAAAGTGTAATTCAAGAGTTATAGCTGGCCATACCTATGGGCAACGGTATAGTTGAACGGTTCGCCCAAACGCTTCTCCAGAATGCTTGGCATACGAGATAACCATAAAAGGGACGACTGGAAGAGCTTTGTAGCCGCTATCCATTTATAGAAACCTGTATCACTATGATATATCAAGGTGAGAATTTAATGACGATTTGAAACCTAAATAAATAAAAAAAAAACTGTTACATGTAGTATTATTCGGAGCTGGCAGGCGGAAGAGTTAGGATAGTGCTGACTTGAATGAACGGGGAAAACGTAGTTGGAAACTGTCAGCATGTATAGCATTTATGCTATAGCCTATCTGTATATTTCGGTTATATATATTTCCGGGTTGTTCCAATTCCGAAAAAAAAGTTTTATCACATTTTTTTCACAATTCGCTATTTCATTGAAGTGAATGGGTACACTTTCAAGGGAAGCAATTCTGCCATAATCATTTTCGCCTCCCTTTTCAACGGGGTCAACTCTCTCAGGGAAACCTACTCCTTGAGGAGCAAATGTTTTCCATTAAAGCTTACCCCTTTTGGAAGGGCTTAATCGACGAGCAAAGCAAACAGGAGTCACAAAAGCTGTTTCAAACAGCTTTTGTGACCTCCTGTTGGCTTCTCTAGTTGATTAATAATGTTTCCCTTTGCAAAAATGGTGAGAAAAAATGAAGGCATAGCCTACCCATTCACTTTTAGTATTACATACAATATGTGTAGAGTAAAAACAAAAATACCTAAGTGCATGAACTTGGACATCACGGTCGTGAGATCATATGCCGGTCCTTCCTTGTTTCCTGTGTGTAAATCGGTACCTATCAAATCAGGCCAAAATTCCTGAGAAGCGCAAATCTCTGCAATAGTCCAGGTGAATGCTCCTTGCCCATGTCCTACGTCATATAACACACCACGTGACTTTGCGTCAATGACGTCACTCCAGAGAGACTTTGATTCTGGGTTGATGATTGATGATACATGCCCGTGGTATGTATGGGTGTAGATATCACCCTTACGAAGGTCGCGGGGACAGCCCATTTTGGCATTTGGTTCTGCAGCATAGACGAAAAAAACAGTGGAACAATATATAGATGAAGGCCTACTGATCATACTAGTGAAGCTCGTGAATAATTTAAAACCATAATTCTTTATAAAACATAATAAGCCAAACACGAGTGGATTAAAGCAGGTATACTAAAATGTATACTTATTGGTAAAATCAACAAGAGCTTCGCAAGCGGCGCATAATACGCCCGTTTCAGTGTCATGAAGGAGTTACAGAATGAGCAAGATTGTTATAGAATGATGCCCAGGCAGACAAACAGGTGAAACAACTCTGTAAAATGACTGCAATAACATTAAAACATCTAACATATGAAATACTATTATTATACCAAAAATCAGCTTCCAGGGTGAAGCAGCTCAAAAGTTGAGAAATGGCAAAGTCAAACAAGGGAGATAATTCATAAGCTTAGTAAACTAAAGTACCATTCTTGGTCATAATACATTCCCTTGACAATATACACATCACAATGAAGTTTTGCTAAAATATTTCCAACGGTTAGGGAGTTACAGAGTAAAATGGAAATTGCTGCAAGGGCGGAAATTGCTGCAAGGACCTTTTTCCCCTAGTCTCGCGGCCCGTTACCTGGCGAGATTTCGCGTTACCTTGCAGGCGTGGGGCAATGTTTGGATACAACAATATAAATTTATAAGCGTTTTGATGATAAACTAATTAAATATTTATAATTGCATAGTGATTTCAGATTACTGTCGTTCAAATCGTTTACTGTTTAATATTTATTCATTTTTATAATGTGTATGCGATCTGCTGTTTTGAAACATCTGTTTTCCGACATAATAAATTGAAAATAGAGAACATACCGGGAAGTTCTTTCATTTTCCATAGTACAGCATAGTTGATTTGTAGTTTCAGCTTGTCACTGATTAATTATCAACAATCAACAATGATTAAAACAAGGAAGTTATAATCCATTACATGTAAAGTTTCATAGGCGGAAAATCTTATGCCCCATCTCGTCTCGCCGATTATCGGAACATAACGCGTTACCTGAGCGGTGCGCGCATGCACTAAACAATGTGAAAAAGGTCTATTCAGGATGTAAGTAAGCCAGAGTTGTGGTTCATGTTTCTGATATATTGCCCAATTAAAATACACATTCCTACAAAGTTTCATTCAAATATTTAAAAGGGTTAAGGAGTCATGGAACGAATGGGGCTAGCCTAAAAACTCATCAAAGGGAGGTAACTTCAAAATTAAGTAAGGGGAACAACCATTCTTATTTGTGACACACCATCTTATGACCATGCACATTGCTATAAAGTTTCATCAAGATATTCCAAATGGTTACTAAGTTATTGAATGCACAAGTTTAGTATACACAAAAATATCTGATCAAAGGATTACAACTCCAAAACGAAGAAAGGGAGAGCAACCATTGTTATACGCGACACATTGCCAGACCCTCATACACGTTGCTATTGAGTTTCATCAAGATATCCCAAATTGCTATCTAGTTATAACGCGCACAAGACTGGTTGGGTAAATAATAATCAAAGGGGCATAACTTGGAAACTAAGAAAGAGGGAGCAACCACTACTGTACGCGATACTTTGCTTCATCCTAATACATATGCCTACAAAATTTCATGAAGATATCTCAAACTGTTACTGAGATATGGTGCGCACAAGAATGTTGACAGACGGACAGACGGATGGACAGACGGACGGACGGACGGACGGACAGCGCCATGCCATGATACGTCCGTTTTTTTCAAAACGGGCGTATAAAAACAAAAAAAAAAGCAAGAAAATACATATTAATATATACCGATATCTATCCAACTGGAATGTTGTGGCAAATGGTTTTACATCTTTGCTTTTGCAGTTCATTCTGGCACATACAACATGAGCTGATGAAATCATATTTACATTGTTCCAGGTAAGTGATTTTTAACTGACTTTGCATACGTGATTCGGACCAGACAAAATGATTCGGAAAGGGACACAGATAGTGGTATAATTCGCAGTCATCGTATAGCAGATAGCAAGGTATAAATGAAGGAAACTGAAGTGCAATATTTGAAGGAAGGATAGTATTTGAAGGAAGGATAGTACTACAAATCTGCAAAAAAAATCTGATTTTGTTCAACTGAGGTACTACTTTTAGTTTTTAACCATCTCAAGCAAATTTTCCTTACCTTGTGAGTGCTGTGTAGGGACAGTTGAATTGGAGTGATGCACCATCAAAGGAACATGACATTTCTCGGAAACAGATAATGCCCGCCTAAAATAATAAGTTGCAGAGACAAACAATTATACTAAGCTATTCGTAATACTAAGCTTTCAACCTCCATTGGATGGATGGATGGATGGATGGATGGATGGATGGATGGATGGATGATTATTGGGGGTTGTACGACCCTTTCCACAGTATTTCAGTCACATCGAGACAAGGGCATGGTGATAAAGGCTGTGTGCAATGAAGCCCGTTTAAAGTTGAAACGAATCCCACCCCAATCGGGATTTTTTCGAATCTGGACCTTCAGCTTAGAAGGCAAGCTCGTAACACATTGAGCTACAGGGGGCTTTTGCTCACATTAGATATGTACATAAGACCTTATGTGGCTTGACATTGGTACAAGCAGTAGGTTGTTGATCATGCTATGCAACGTTTTTGAACACCAGTACCGTCTATTTTAGGTATTTTTTGCAAGTATGAGTCCAGCTTGCACTGGTAAATTACACCTTCAAGAGGTATGTGAGGCGTCGAGGCATTAAGGTTATAAGAATCTCAGAACTGTACCATCTCAAGTCCACGATGCGAGATGCATATACCTGGAGAGCACATTTGCTCGTCCAAGGAAACAGAAAACAACTAGCTACAGCTCGATTTTATTACTATCTCCACCTTACTGAAATTATATTATTCTTATAACAAGACAAAGAGCAATGAATGTGTATCCGTATTTCTTTGCCTGCTTATTTAGACTAATCTGGACTAGTTATCATGTCCATATGAACGCCAGATCAGTACGTTTCTGTCTGTTTTCATATAAGTTTGTCAAAGACTGGTCAGTTCCGAATGGATGACTTGTCACATCTTTGTAGAAGTTTGGGGGTACTAACATATTTGGTGTTTTTTAACTTTATTTATTTATTTATTCACTGTATTGCTTTTATACTAGTTTTGTCAGACTGACGTAGACTACCCATTTAATACCGGTTATATTCATTCAGATTTATTATATGCGTAATGAGATTGGCACTTTTGCCATTTATTCAACACATCTTCAGAGGAAGGAATTTTTATCAGTTTCTGCCTCCCTGACAGGAGAGGTAAACATGAAGTCATCAAAATATTTCTCCCTTTGAAAAAAAATGGCAGATATACATAGTGGCGTACCAATACATTTTAATGTCAATACCAAGGAACCGAAAATGTTGCTTATACCTGTATGCCTCTTCTTCTGTGCTTCCTTTTCCGCAAACTTCCGCAGACAGACGAACTTTGACCCCAACTATGACATCACGATTAGCTTCAATGCATTTCTGGCAAGCTTCTTCGTCCAAAACAGCTAAGGTGTCTGACTCGCCACCAGCAGCTGGAATGAATGGTTAGACAAGAAATATTATTTTAATCAAATTGAATGGAGTATCAATATTGAAAAGAAGAAGAGACTGATCTTGTTGCAAACAAGATTGAAAATCTGCTTCTTTTCAGTTAAAGTAATTCACCGACATATATATGATAGTATTCTTAAGGACAGTACCCTAAAGGAGTTTCACAAAAAAAAACTATAATTTTTCTACTCCTAAGGTTTGATGTCACTATGGCCAGCTAGGTTTGCAGAAAGGAGACTCCTGTATCTTATATGACAGTAGTCAGTAGTGCACTTCAAAGCTTAACAATGTCTGTTGTTCTGCTTTTATTTTTCAGATTCAGACGTCAGAGCATAACCTTTGATGATGTAGTAAATACCAAACGCACTGCTTGCTAAATGCCGGATCTTTACAAACAGCACATATACAATAAACTCTAAAAGATGTATGGTGGAGGTTTTAAACGGTGAAACGCTTTAACACTCGGAAAAATATGAGCCGCGACGCGACAAAACCAACAATGTGGTTGTGCGCCCAGCGCAGACTCAGATCAGCCTGGGCATCCGCCCAGTCTGATCAGAGTCTTCGCTGTCCGCATGGTGGTAGCTTAGACCCTTAGTTACCCTTTAAGCGCTTAGCAAAGAGTCTGAGCGGACTGAGGGGATGCCGAGGCTGATCTGAGTCTGGACTGGGCGCACAACCACATTGTTGGTTTTCACGTGTCGCGGCTCATATATTTTTTATGTGATTTGCCACCTTTGCTACACAATCGCGTCATGACCATTGATTGATTCTGTCATTTAACTACCATATGTAGAAGTTATTAAGATTTATTCCTCAGATGCGCTGACCATGGCTGCGTTATGAGTGTAGGTTATAGCCTCGGGATTGCTATCACTGTGGATCACAAGAAATATGAGCCGCGACACGAGAAAACCAACAATGTGGTTGTGCGTCCTGTGCAGATTCAGATCAGCCTGGGCATCCGCCCAGTCTGATCAGAGTCTTCGCTGTCTGCATGGAGGTAGCTTAGACCCTTAGCTACCTTTTGAGCACTTAACAAAGAGTCTGGTCAAACTGGACGGATGCCCAGGCTGATCTGAGTCTATGCTGGGCACACAACCACATTGTTGGTTTTCTCGTGTCGCGGCTCAAATATGTTTAAAGGTTGTATCATAAAGCATTTTTCCATTACTTGCGTCCTTTTCCGACTGGCTTCTTCGGCTACTCACGTCTTGTTTCTGATAAAAGGTTGCCCCAGTACAAGTTCTTGCTGAGTTTACAATGAGTTTCAATGAGGACTGCTTTACGGCATTAGCCAGTACCAAGCAGTGATTTGACTGAATGCCTAAAATGCTGACTGCTACTTGTTATCCGGAAGAAAAAAGTTTCTTTAGCAGTTTTTCCCACTCTACCTTTGGGCCACTTTGCGGGAAAACTGTCAAAGCATTCGTGACGCCAATTTGTTTACAAGCAAACAACAACACTGGGAAAATACAGACTTATTTGTATTTAATCACTATAGAATAACTAAATAAATAGCCGCAACCGGAATCTACCAGTTAACTTTGTGATAGATAACCCACTGATCTCTTATTAAATCTCCCAAGTTATTCTTCAAAGCGGAGACAATAAGATGTGGACTGAGATTATTTATGCACCTCTCTATCAACCTCTGAAACGTTTCAGGCTCGTTCTATAGCCCAACTGGTAAGACAAAAGCATTCAAAACAAAAAGGAAAAATAAATTTTGAGGACTAGGAGTGCAACAAATAACAAAGGACACCGCCAATCCGAAAAATGGCATATGTGGCTTTACCAGTAGGTTGTTTCAGTTGTCTCTTACCGATACAGTTTGTGTCATTCATTTCACTGGCTCGGTAAAGTTAGCAGAACGAAAATTCTGCAGAAAATTCTGCAGAATATTCATTTCGCTAACTTTACCACTTTGTCTGCAAAAAATTTTGCAGAAAATTCTGCAGAGTCTTCTGCAGAATTTTCTGCAGAATTTGCGTTCTGCTAACTTGACCGAGCTCATTTCACTAACAACTGTCAAATCAAAACGGGGAAAGTAACTTCTTACTACCTAATCCTCTTTATCAAGAACAGTTACCCAACATCTCATTGACAATGAAGTTCTTATGTAAGGATAAGTTAGACTAAGATCATACAGCCATTCATTATTATCCATCTATCGTTCTGCTATGACTGAAATACTGTTGAAAATGACGTAAAATCGCAAGTCATCCATCCATCAAGTCAGAAAGAAACGGCCTTCTGTCACGCTTTATTAAAAATAGAGCAGTTTTGTTATACAATGCAGTAATAGTTATGTGTCTTAAATATGCAGATGGAATGGCAGGCAGTGTAGACCCTGAACAGACTGTTCCAATAGGAGCACTCTGACTGGGTTTGCACTATTTGTTCAAAATCAATCCCAACAATTAGACTTTATCGGTCTCTATTATATTAGTATTACCTCCGCCAGAACATCCCGACGCCGCCAGACCATGAAGAGCAATATGAAGGAGACAACGCACCCGCGTCTTAGACGGCTCTACAATGTATTTCCTAAGGCCGGGGAACGTAGAAGCACCTGGAAAAACCAGAACGAGGTCATATGACATATTTTTTCAATAATCACCAGAGACCAGGGGCTAGTTGTTCAAAGCATCGTTAGGTAAGCTGAACGAAGTCTTTAGTCAAGGACCGTTAAGTCTTATGGTACATATAAAACGAGAGTGCCAGTATTTTTGCCGCAAAAAAAAGTGTGCGTAGCTTTTGCACCACTAATGGCTACATGTGTATTGCGCATAATCTGTTTGAAATTTTAAAGTCTCCGTTTAACGATTTCGTAAGTTTTGAGTGAGTGAGTGAGTGAATGAACTCGAGTTTAACGTCTCACCAAAAACAAGGTCATACGGAGACGGGACAGAGGGTTTAAAGTCTCATCCGAAAGACCGGAGAAGGGAGAAGCGGGGTCGGAAGTTTTGAAAAAACTGGACCTAGATTTCCTTTTAAAAGTCATCCTTCTTATTACAGCAGAAATTACCCTGGCTGACAAGGCCATTAGCTTTTCGGGACAATACTCTCTCAATAAAATTAAATTGCAGAAAAGCCGCTTCTCTCTTAAATAAGTAATGTTTGAAAACGCAATGTGTGTGTATGTGTGTGTGACAAACAAAATTTGAACAAAACACATATTTTTTCAACAAACTGTACAGGACTTTTGAGGATGTTTGTTTGCTGGCTGAGTTGTAAACTACTGGCCGGCCCGCTGTTGACATAATGGGAGACTGAACAATAGGTCAGTCGTACAATTTTAATGCTTTAAACAATACTCTGAGTCGAAAAGTATGCTTATTCGGAGTAATTCCAGCGGCACATCCCTGTATTGTCTTACATAGGAAGAGCAGCCCCACCCAACAATCCCCCATCCACTCCGAGATCAGCCTGTTTACATTGTGTACCTGAACTTCCGGCATCCACAACTGTCGTTACACCACGAGATAAGCAGGTTTCATCCGGGTTTATTCCAAGCGGCGTGCAGTATTCGTAGCAGTGCACATGCGCATCTATCAGCCCAGATGTAACTATGCAGCCATTAGCGTTAAATACTGATGCTGATTCAAATTCAAGATTTTCTCCTACTGCAAATATTTTCTTGTCTTTTATTGCTACGTCTGCAACCTTGTTGGTGTCATTTTCAGGATCAATGACGTGTCCATTTTTGATTAAAATGTCTACCGCTACCATCTGAAAATAAATATGGTTGCTTTCGTATCCTCTTAATGATGCTAAGAGACTAAAATATTTTCCGTTATAAGCAGAAATTAGCTTAATGATTCATTTATCTTTCAGCGAAAATGCTTTTATTGATTCCACATTTTCGAATTTTGTCTGGACTGAAACGACTTTTACAAAACAAAAACTTCTGAATATCATGTATACGAGGGGTGATCATGAAATAATGGAAACACGCATATATCTCATTAGCTATGTGTGAGAACAGTACTCCAGATATATGATACCTAAGAGGCAAGCATATGCCATATAATTAAGTTTCAAAGTACAGTTTCGGAATATCGTTGCCATGACAACGATGCCTTTAACGTAGAGGATTTTGTTCTCTAAATTTTCGCAAATTTCCATGTGTATATGCTGCTGATAAGCAACAAAGAATGGACAAAAGTTTCTGATGGTGAGATGGCTTGATGCAGGTAGTAAAAGATGCATATAGTTATTCATGACTTGCTTTCAAACCTGGTAGAAATACAGACCGCGAAAGGCTTTCCATCAAGCAAACTGTGGCGTTTTTCGCTGATTTACGCCCGAGGGACCAAAATTGTGACGTCATTGCATTTTAACAGGGAAAGTCTTGGGATAATTGTGTTGCAGAAAGAACCAAAAATATCATGTACTTGACAACCGATCAATAATTTCAGCATAATACTGAACATTACGAAATAAGATCTCAAGAGCCCCCAATATCAAATATTTTAACTATTGTTCTTGCTGTATTTCAAACCATATTTTCAGAACATTTTCATAAATAATCATTATATATGTGTTTGTAAAGCCAAGATCTAACTTGGAAGCTGTTTCTAAATTTTCGTTTTTTTTCTTTAAATATCCTACATCATAAGCACAATACGAACATCTCTTTACCAAAAATACATGAAAAATCACATGCCGTACCCAGCATTAACATGATGTGTTACTATGGTAAAACGTTGAAATTCAAAGATCAAACATGTATTTGAAAGCTCAAAAGAAGTTCTTTGGTGTGGCATGAATTATACTTGTCTATGTATAAAGTTTACAAATCCACAAAGGTGTTTCCATTTTTTAATGATCACCCCTCGTACTTACATTTGCAAACCTCAACTGAGATAATGTGCGCAATGTGATGCTCTTAAATGCGCGTTACAGTGAAACACAAGACCACAATTTATTTTCAACATAACGTTTCCAAAATGCTCGCTTTAATGACGTTCTCAAACTTGGCAAACATCCTCAATACCACATGGTTTTATTGAGATCAAAACTAACAGCGAGCACATGAATTCTTCGCTTAACGGTATCAGTTGTCGTTCCATATTGATGCTACAAAAATGTTTGGTCACATATTGTTTCGATGGAGGCTGCCATTTTTTTTTTTTTTTTTTTTTTGCAAATAAGTTCGACAATTATCGCGAGATTAAGTTACTAGTACATCGGTTGCAAGGTAATGACGCATGAAAAATCTCGCGTCCAAGATGTCATACGTTAATGTAACATAGGCGCAAACAAGAGGTGACTACCAAAATAAGATAAAAATGTACGGGGCAAAACAATTGTTCTTGCAATAATTCGATGTAGAAAGTATGTCAAATATTTCTAACTACATCAAGTCTCGATTTTGTAGACTATTAAAAGAACAGATGAACCAAAGCTAAACTGAGGCAAGATCAATGTCAGGACTGATGAACTTTTGTTTTCAATGTCCCAGTTCTGCCTTTTAGTTTTACTTTTTTTTTCTCTTGAAAATGAATATATGACTGTTTGCAGTGCGGTCTCATATACTATTCAAACCGGCCACTTAGTTTTTACCATTCTCCACAATGCTGTATACAATCTCATAGTTCAATTTGCAGCCACAGATAGGCAAATGTGTCGTTAAACTATACAACTTAGAGGTTTAGCATTATTCAGTGTATATTCGTATATCGAGGAGGTTAAGATGAATACGGGTATCCCCATTTTCAAAATTAAACAAATTTGCATTGAGTGGTAGGTAGGTTTTAACATTTTGGCCCATAGCGACCACTATCATGCAGGAAAAGTGTTCATTTCTGCAGAAATCTGTTCCTTCAGTCATTTGTTTCAGTATTGAAGTGGTTTTGCTCACATAAATTGGATATTTCAAAGTGATTTTTCACAAAGGTACTTGTGTTCTTCGGCGCAGCCTGGCTGCAATATTAAGAATTTTGTCAAATCTTTGGATAACTAAGTTGACTGACAAATCTGCCTTTTTTTGAGATGCAAACAGAACTGAAAGATTGTTTGGGTTTGAAGAAAATGTGGCTGGTTAGAACTTTTGGCTAGTATATTATCGAATCGTACACTATATCACATGAAACTTTCAAACGGCTCCAACAGCTTCGTTTCAACGCTAAGTCTCTCCAACGCTAATATCTACGAGAACAGAAATTTCGTTTGAAGAAACTAGACTTATTGACGGTTCGATTAAGCCGATAAAATACTTACATTTCTCCGTCTGCTCAGGTCCAACTATCCAGTAGCTGAAGTCGTAAGATTTCGAGTTCGTGAAGTACCTGGTGAACTATCATGCACTATACCAGAAAAGCTTTACTGACATTTTTTTTGAAAGTGCCCCAATATTAGGTTGGCGGTATAAATGTTACAAACTCGTAATCTGTTGTAAACTGATAGGGCACATATTTAGATACGCCGTGACTCGCAAAAAAGGTTCTAATGTATATATGGGAAACCTGAATCTGGAACAATCTGCGCGTCAGTGCACCCTGATAAGAAGTTTTATTTCCAAATTGTAATCTCCTTGGTAATCGCTAATGTTCATATGAGTGAATGATCAGATAAGGCACAGACCAGACTGTACTGATGTACGACTTGATTTTCGCTTCTTCTCTTTTTTTGTATTTGTAATCAAGAAGCTATATGTGGGTCGCGCTTCATAATAAGACATACTTTTGTGTAATGATGATATAGCTCGTGTATTTATGCATGAGGATACATATATTTAACCATCAATATGATATGCCTCTCTTGATGAATATGCAACGTCCGACAAGTCATACGTATGTGGGGTGGTGTTAGATTGGACTGGGATGGGATGGGGTGGCTTTAGGTAGGATGGAGCAGGTCCGAAAAAAGGACAAAATGAATACCAATTGCTGTAGGGTGGGTAGGTAGGTAAGTAGGCGGGTAGGTAGGTAGTGGGTAGGTGGTAGGAAGGTAGAAGGTTGATAGAACTTCGTTCAGTTCAGCCTTGTTAACTATTTTGAAAACGAAACACAGAGCAAAGTTTGCAAGTCTTTCTGAGAACTGTTGAAATTAGCACACCATACAACTTGATTTCGTCAGTCCTAGGCAAATTATGGAACTCATACCACTCGCGTAGTACCACGGAACCAAATAACAACATACCTGGTAGACTGACATTTGAAAAATACTCATAGAAATCGCAGAAAAACGGAGTCAATACTGCAACCGTCAAATTAATACGCGTTTCAACTCAAATATATATAAATTGTAACTCTTGTTTAATTTTACATGTACTACAACTGCAACTGCAAATATAGCCAACCACTGTCGCGATTGGAAACAAATGTATAAAAATTGTAATTTAAAGGTGGACAGGGCTGCGCAACACAGCTGGTACCGCGTCTGACTCAAGAGCTTGAGGTCCCGAGTTCGATACCCGGTCCGACGGCCCGGTCACTTACTTTCGTGGAGATTAATTCTTCCCCTTCCGTGATTCAAGAAAGGCAGTTGTCAGTTACTGACGGAAGTATGTGCGCTTAGTACTGGTTAACCGCTTAGGTGGTCTACGCCTGTCCAGGAATATTGTGGTTTGGTATACTGACCGTCCCAACTGGCCATCGCTGTTTACCGCAAACAACAACAACATTATTTTACATGTAGGCTACTACAGCTGCCACTGCAGATATAGCCAACCTCTGTCCCGACCAGAACAGAGGCCCTCCCTAGGGTTTGGGGTGAGGTGGGGGTTATTGTTGCTGCAACTGCAGATATAGCCAACGACTGTCCCGACCAAGGACAAGCTCAAGTATGCTAGTCCAGCTCGAAATTAAAATCACATTAATCTAATCCATGGCAAACGGAATAAAAGAAATATGAACCATACAAATTTAAAGGGTCCGTTATAAATTATCTTTGTTGGAACGCACAACACAATTTAAGCCTCATGTAAAAGAGATATCACTTGGTTAGGCAATTAAGACCGATTCACTCATAGCGTTTAACGCCTGGATTTTACTCTATCATTTTTGCCCCCCCCCCCCCCCCCCCTTACCTCCACCCCCAACCCAACCCTTCCAATCTAATCTCCTCCAATAAACAAGTGATAAGAAATCCAAGGCACCTCCTAATCACCTCTTTACTAGGGTCATAAAACAATGCAGTGCTGGAACTACCGTCTACCTCTGGAGCCCCAGTTGGAAATATTCATATATCACTCAAATATAATAGATCAGCACAATTTGTTTTGTTTTGTTTTTGTAAAATATAATTTGCTGATAAGCAGTCAAAGACGAAAGAAAACAAAAAGACCTGAACCAAAAATGCAAGAAAGAAAGAAAAAAATATATATTTCACAAATGTTTTCTTGTATTATCACTTTCTATTATATTTTTTTTTTTATTAGTAATTTTTTCATTTAACTTTCTTGAATTTTATTAACTTATTTTATTTATTTCTGTTTACTTAGATATTTGAGTTGTATGTGAAATGCTCTGTAATTTAATAAATTAGCCATTAGGTGATTATATCGGGATTAAGCCAGTGATAAAACCCTATGAGATGAGGGGGTGGGAGGAGGCTTATATGGGGGTTCTGCAAAACCGTAAATAGATAAGATACAAACAATTATTAATTCATAATAAACGAAACATGTATATTCGTTTTAATTATTTTATTCTGATCTGATATAAAGTAGTGACTGTTCACTTTTTAATTGGTTCATTTATAAGTTTATTTTTAAGGTAAATGCAAACAAAAGATGTTTTATTGTCTAGAACCTAAATATAATGTGAGCAGTAAATATTTAAATCAGCTGTAACATCCATGTAGACTGTTCAAGGTTTTCATTTTTGTGTGTTTTATTCGAATTTCCACGAATATCCTTCTTTTGATGTGGAAGAGTCTGATTAGACTGCACAGGCTGCTGTGAGCGATGGTGTAATGTACGAGTACCACTTTTCATTATCACTTTGTACAATAAAAAACAGAGACGTCGCGCACGATGTTCGTCGTAAAACGTTACACTCAAATGACGTCGTGGAGTTTAGCAATCAGGCGAGCAAAGAATATTCTTTCGTTCGTTCGTTTACTCTATCGTTCACATCAATATTTTTCACTCATTCATTCATTCATATTTATTTACTGTGTGACTGACAGATTGATATACAGTTGACACTCGTAATCTCAAACACGGATATCTCAAAGGTCGCTCTTAAAGCAAAGAATATAGATTGTTCACATTTCTCTTTGTCTTTCCGTATCAGCTTCGCATGTCTCAAACCACTGATACTCAAAGTAAATTTTCTGGGACCAGAAGATTTACTTCGAGATATCAGTATTTTGAGATGATCTCAGTCGGCTTTAGGGTATCGAGAGGTGTCTGTATTCACTGATCTTTCTGAATGGTTGGTTTTGTGGTTAGAAAAAGGTAACGGGCATATGAATTCTCAGAGACAATGAATATCTTGGTGCCTATCTTCTGATATCGTCTGGCATTTCTACACATTTATACCGAACGGCACGTGTATACACGTATGCAATTTGTCGTTTAATAGGTTTAGAAAATGTTTTTGTTTTTTTTTTGTTGTTCTTTTTTTTGCAGTTCTTCTCTCTCTCTCTCTCTCTCTCTCTCTCTCTCTCTCTCTCTCTCTTGTATATAACACAAGCCCTTAACTACATTACTCCTCATTATCAATAACTGCAGCTTCTTACAAAAAATTATCTTCTTACACTAAAATGTTTAATGTCACTTATAAAATATATGATGAATTATTTTCGGTGATATTTAAAAGTATATATCAATGGCTGGGCATGCGTACAGAAGTTATCAAATAACACGGAAAGACTGCACGTCATTAGAGTTTAAAATGGCGTTCCTGGGACATTTTATGAGAAATCAAAATGATATTCTTTATTTCTAAAATTTAAAGCGCAAAACAGAAAATTGCATATTTCTGAAATCTACAAACAATGTGCATTTCCCATAAACTTCGCTAATTCATACTCGTTCATTCAAAATCTGACAATTTAATGTGTTTTAAAGATATTCATAATTTTGGAGGCCGTTTTAACGTCAAGGGACAATTATTGAGAAATTGAAATGGGCATCTTAAAGTTTTTATTTCACGAGCAGTCTTAAATAAATATAGCTCACCATAAAGAGTAACCATTGTGCATTTAAGATAGATTTTAATCTTACCCATCCTTCTTTTCCTTCCGTGTTTATTTGCATTTGTTCATAACGACGGTGACGTTTCTTCTGTCGATGGACATTTTCTAGTTACAATTACAGTTCATACTTTCTCACCCTAAAAGATGCCCGTATGAAAAAATCAACGGAAATTGTGCTAAACGTACATTATGGTAAGCGTCTTTAATAATTTGATGAATTCACTTGCGTTTTGTGCGGTTCATTTATCATTTTTAGCTCGCCTGAACAAAATGTTCAGGAAGAGCTATTGTTGTCACCCTGGCGTCCGCGTCCGCGTCGGCGTCGGCGTCGGCGTCCGGATTGGATGTTTTGGTTAAAGTTTTTTAAAGACCTATATCTCCTTAACCAATGGATGGATTCTTTTGATACTTGCACTGTAGTTAGATATTGGTCCAAAGTTTAACAGGGTACCACCCCCACCCCACTCAGTGACCTTGATGTCAAGGTCACGGACTTAGAAAATTAGGAGTTTTTGTTTGACTGGATGTTTTGGTTAAAGTTTTTTAAAGCCCAACATCTCCTTAACCCATGGATGGATTCCTTTTATACTTGCACTGTAGTTAGATATTGGTCCAAAGTTTTCCAAGGTACTACCCCCACCCCTCTCAGTGACCTTGATGTCAAGGTCATGGACTTAGAACATTGTCTTTTTATTGATTGGATGTTTTGGTTACAGTTTTTTAAAGACACATATCTCCTGAACCCATGGATGAATTCTTTTTATATTTGCACTGTAGTTAGATAATAGTCCAAAGTTTTACAGAGTACTACCCCAACCCCGCTCAGTGACCTTGATGTCAAGGTCAGGGACCTAGGAAATTTTGGTCTTTATTAATGTTTTCTAATTGCATACTCATTCATAAGGCTTTACAGAGATTTAGTTTATACTTGAACTGATGTTAGACACTTTTTTGAGTTTTTACAAACACTGTATACTTACCCCTCTGGGTGACCTTGAAGTCAAGGTCATCAACTTTGAATTTTGTCTTAAAGATTTTGGTTAAAGTTTTGTATTTATGAAGATATAATTTCACAGTGCCACGATGGACTCAGCTGATACTAATACTTGGACTGATGTTAAATAGTTCAGGGTTTTGGTATATCATAGCACCCTCCCCCCCCCCCCCCCCATGGACTTTGAAATTTCATGTATTTTTTTATTTTTATACTGATTTCTGAGATAGCTTTTGTTTATAAATGTGTTGTCATTATGGACATGCTTGCTTGGAGTTTTATGCATAACAGTCCACATCACCATAGCGGCTGTGTGATGGGCAAGCACCAATTCAGGCGAGCTATGCTGTCAGGCGACAGCTCTTGTATGATTGGAGAGGGCCCAAAAATGTAACGCTGGACATGCGATTTTGGGCTAGAAATCGTGTAGCTTTACCGTCCCTCCTTAAAACGGTACATTTGAAATAGTTAAAATATACATCATCATATTCTGTAGAGTTTTAGCTTTCTTTTGATGTACAACATGATTATTTTCTGCTGAAAATAAAATATTCTCTTGCAAATGCCACTCTGGAAGTGTCCACTGTTCGAACATCGTGCGCGACGTCAGAGTCTTTGAGAAAATAATGGAAACCTTTTTTCACAGTTCAATATGGGTCTTCAACTACACAGTCTGATCTTATTATAACCTCTTTAAAACTATATTTTGTCCTTTTTCCTTGACAGTTAATTTCCCTTTACCTGGCTCCATACCTGTATTTGAATGGCAAATCTCTCAGAATGTCTTATCTCCGAGCAGCATGTTTCAATGAACGGTCATTAGGGTATTATCAAAAACTTGTCTTTAAACATTTTTGACACCTTTTGAAAACAGTAAATTTGTCAAAGTTCATCTGCTTTTACGAGAACTGTCACTGAAATTTGTTGGTTTAGACTGTGATTTGTCAGTTATGTATTTATCATTATCAATATTTTGCTTCCACAGAGAATATTATTAAAATGAGCCGCGACACGAGAAAACCAACAATGTGTTGAGCGCCCAGTGCAGACTTAGATCAGCCTGGGCATCCGCCCAGTCTGGTCAAACTCTTCGCTAGGCGCTTAAATGGTAGCCAAGGGACTAAGCTACTTCCATGCGGACAGCAAAGACTCTGCTCAGACTCTTCGCTAGGCGCTTAAATGGTGGCCAAGGGACTAAGCTACTTCCATACGAACAGCGAAGACTCTGCTCAGACTGGGCGGATGCCCAAGCTGATTTGAGTCGGCGCTGGGCGTTCAACCACTCTGTTGGTTTTCTCGTGTCGCGGCTCATTTTATTTCGGCTTTATTGATAATAAATTTGGATTGTAAAAAGGGATAAGTGTGAACTTAAGATTTTGTAAACATTACCAGATTATTTGTATCTAAAATGTTTCTCCATCAAAACTTGAGGAAAACTAATGTCAGTAATTAAATTAAGGTATCTCTGTTATCGATTTCCCCATTTTGAGCTTGCAAAAGAGCCTGATGGAACATTGGTCTAGAGAAGACAGCTTAGCAAGGGAAGACTGTTTATTGGATTAGATAAGGATTACGTAACTTACTAATGACAAAGCCCCAGGTCTTTAAAGACAAATATTCTTGTTTATTGGTAGTCATAATCCTGTTATGCATCAGTCCAGTGACACTGCCACTTCATCGAAGTAAATACCCCATCTCACATAGGTAATGACATAATAGGATCATAAAACAGCTAACAACTGGGGTGTGTTCTGAATAGTGGGGAATAATGTCTTTATCGTGCCGTTGGGACAGCTGCAAGGAATTCGTACAAAAACCAAACACAGAGCTTCTATTGAATATATTATTCAATCTTTTTAACTGTTATACCTAGACAATTACAAAACGTGTTCTAGGGTAACAAAATATTCGATGTCATAAATGCTATGTATATGCTTCGTCTTCTACCCTATTGAGTGTATATTATAAAGAAAGGCATAGTTTGACCACTTTCATAAAAGATCTATTGTGACTTATAAAGAATGACATAATATGGCCACTATCAAAATAATTCTATAAATCTATTGTGACTTATAATATGACAACTACGACAATCGATCTATCGATCTATTGTGACTTATAAAGAATGACATAATACGACCACTATCACAATAATTCTATAGATCTATTGTGACTTATAAAGAATGACATAATATGACCACTATCACAATAATTCTATAGATCTATTGTGACTTATAAAGAATGACATAATACGACCACTATCACAATAATTCTATCGATCTATTGTGACTTATCAAGAATGATAAAATATAACCACTATCACAATAATTCTATAGATCTATTGTGACTTATAAAGAATGACATAATACGACCACTATCACAATAATTCTATAGATCTATTGTGACTTATAAAGAATGACATTATATGACCACTATCACAATAATTCTATAGATCTATTGTGACTTATAAAGAATGACATAATACGACCACTATCACAATAATTCTATAGATCTATTGTGACTTATAAAGAATGACATAATATGACCACTATCACAATAATTCTATAGATCTATTGTGACTTATAAAGAATGACATAATACGACCACTATCACAATAATTCTATCGATCTATTGTGACTTATAAAGATTGACATAATATGACCACTATCACAATAATTCTATAGATCTATAGTGACTTGCAAAGAATGACATAATATGACCACTATTACAATAATTCTATAGATCTATTGTGACTTTTAAAGAATGACATAATACGACCACCATCACAATAATTCTATAGATCTATTGTGACTTATAAAGAATGACATAATATGACCACTATCACAATAATTCCATAGATCTATTGTGACTTATAAAGAATGACATAATACGACCACTATCACAATAATTCTATCGATCTATTTCGACTTATAAAGAATGACATAATATGACCACTATCACAATAATTCCATAGATCTATTGTGACTTATAAAGAATGACATAATACGACCACTATCACAATAATTCTATCGATCTATTGTGACTTATAAAGAATGACATAATATGACCACTATCAAAATAATTCTATCGATCTTTTGTGACTTATAAAGAATGACATAGTATGACCACTATCACAATAATTCTATAGATCGATTGTGACTGATAAAGAATGACATAAAATGACCACTATCAAAATAATTCTATCGATCTATTGCGACTTATAAAGAATGACATAATATGACCACTATCACAATATTTCTTTAGATCTATTGTGACTTATAAAGAATGACATAATACGACCACTCTCACAATAATTCTTTAGATCTATTGTGACTTAAAAAGAATGACATAATATGACCACTATCACAATAATTCTATAGATCTACTGTGACTTATAATATGACAACTATCACAATAGATCTATCGAACTGTTGTAACGTATAAAGAATGACATAATATGACCACCATCGCAATAATTCTGTCTACTGTGACTTATAATATGACCACTATCACAATAGATCTATCGATCTACTGTGACTTATAAAGAATGACATAATATGACCATCGTTACTAACATAACATAACATAACATAACATAACATAACATAACATAATTTTATTCAGCATAAAGCAAAAACACAATGCTTATAGCATACGAATCATATATACAGTATACGAATTTACGAGGAGCGCAACAAATGGATCACTGTGTAATAATACTATATCATACCTATTTTTCTTAGATTCGATGCATGATAAATGAATTGAGCAACATTTAAGACAGCCTTTTTATTGGTTGTTGACATCAAATCATCAAAAAAGATTTAAGTGTTGGCCAACGACAGTAATAAGCTTTCAATATTTTGTCTTAACTCTCGGTAAAACGGACATACTAATAAAAAATGATATTCGTTTTCCAAAAAGTTACTATTACATATTTTACAAATTCTTTCACCTCTATTCAAGTTTTCGTACCTTCTGCGTTCAATGGCTAAATTGTGGGACGATAATCTGAATTGTGTCAAATATTTCTTTTCCGTGATAAAATCAAGATAATTTTCTAGTTCCAAATCATGTTTATATCGCGCGTACATTTCCAATCTTTTTGAATTATTTATTGCAGAATACCAGAATTGTTTGTATATGTCAATTATGCGTTGTTTTATCAAATTAAATCAGTTTGGTGTATCCAAATGTTGCTATGTCCAAGATTATCTAATATATTTTTAACTTGCAAGGCCCAATTCAATCCATTATATGTTCGGTTATTTTCTATGTCATTTTTAATACATTATACATTTTCTTAGGGATAAAAGAATCCCTTGATGATAATATCTTCATCCAATATCGGATCATACTTATTTTTCTATATATTATCAACGGAAATCTGCCTAACTCTCCGTAGAGTCCAGAAAAAATTGTTGATTTTCGAACATGTAAAACCCATCTACAAAATTTAGTATGTAATATTTCGATATCTTTTGCTTCGTTATAACCCCACATCTCAGTGCTATAATTCAAAACTGGTCCAACAAGTATATCAAATAATTTGCATTTTTGGGAAGTCGTAAATTCAATTTGTCGAAAAAGTGAAAACAATTTATGTAAAGCAAAAGCAGCATGTTGTGATAGAACTATGAATCTATTGCGACTTATAAAGAATGACATAATATGATCACCATCACAATAATTCTATGGATCTATGGTGACTTATGATATGACCACTACCACTGTGACAATGGATCTATCGTTCTATTGTGACTTATAAAGAATGACATAATATGACCGCTATTACAACAGATCTATGAATCTATTGTGACTTATAAAGAATGACATAATATGGCCACTATGTCATTCTTTATAATTAACTCGTTTTACATAACAAGTGCGGCCCCTACAATATTGGTTTTGTTTCATCTTTGACCTCTTGCCTATCCCATGCCAACAGCGTCTTCTTTCGTGATTCCATATTTGGCCATAACTCAGGTCTCTTGACCGGATATGACGTACCAGCCCGCCAAACGGCAATCGGGATGATTCTCTTTTTCAAATTTCTTATTTGTGCTTGGCAATCTTCCATCATGACATTACAGTCGTCGACACGCAATATTGTGACGTCAGCTTCTTTTCCAACGGTTAGTGAGCCAACTGTGTCTTCCAAACCGAAAGCTTTGGCAGGAGTTATGGTTACAGAACGAACAATATCTACCAATGGCATACCTTAAACAGAAAAGAACCAGCATACAGGTAAGTACTATGCGACATTACACAATTATTGACTTTTGACGAGATGGACATGAGGTGTTATTGAACAATATTTACATTATCCGTGCATTTATTGAAAATCCCTATGGTAAATCATTAGAACGTAGTATAGTTTATACTTCAATAACTACATCAGTTCACGCCACGTTATATGACGTAAGTGACGTCAAAATATACCATGGTTCTCTGATTTGATTGGATGAATACGACGTTATGACGTCGTTGTTACGTCGTTGACGCTGTTACGCTTTTAGTAGAAAAAAAACTGCGCTAAAATGTTTTTCTGCTTCAACTGTAGCCCCTAACGCAAATTTGTGGTCAAACAGTAGATAGAAAAGAATGTAAATGTGAGCCATGAACTTAATTTTTTTGGTGTTTATCGAAGTATAAACTGCATTGGGTCGCTAGCAAAGTAAGTGAACTTTGCTAGCGACCCAATGCAGTTACTGCTTCGATAAACATCAGAAAAATGAAATTCATTCCTTAAGTGACCTACTTATTGACCGACGTCAAGCGGAACAATATGCATTGTTTGCTATTGAATAACCCTTTATGTTCACCGAAACAAAAGTCAACAATTGTTTTATTATTTCGTAACGATAAGTTCAGTTGAAGGGGCTGCCATTTTAGAAAACTTGACGTCAGCTTTTGGTTAACGTTTCTTTACAAACCATGTGCCATAAAGACGTTACGACATCAACCATGCGGAATTCGGACGTTACGTCACAAACTATGCAGCATGCAGTTATGTTTACCTCACGAGATTCATGTAGCCTCTGAATCAATAAAATGAGTGTTATATAAAGATTATATATTAATAATTATATTAATTTAGACCCTAGTAACGTTATACATCTCATATAATCAGATTAGCATTTGTAAATCAGCTCTGTCAGCACTTAAAATGTCTAAATGTCCTAGTTTAATTATGGTGGTGATGATGATGATGATGATGATTATGAGGATGACTTTTACATGCATCTGCTGCAAACTCATGTACCATCTGATCGCATCGGTGTGATAATACGGAGTGATTTCATGTCACTTCAGAAGTGTGATTGCGCGAATAATATCAGGCAATGTCTTTAGATGCGATCTCAGAAGACGAATGGCTACTCACTGGCGTTGGCAATGATAATAACATTCGATTTGTTAAATGGCGTCAACGAGTCACGTCATAACGTATTCGCGACGTAAGCAAGTTCCAACAAAACTGCATTTGTTTTTCATTTGTTTTATTGATGCATGATAAAAAGAAAACCATATAAATGTCTTTCGATATCAAGTTTATCAGGTCGACCAGAAACACGTCGGACTGGCTCGGCAAGCCTCGCCATGCCTACGCTGTTTCTGGTCTCGCCTGATAAACTTAATGTCAAAAATACACTAACACCGTATTCTTTATACAGCAGCATCAGACAATGTAAAAGAAAAAGATAAGAAAACAATCTACCTAAATATAAGAATTTCGACATAACTGTCGGCATATCATACGCTGGTCCTTTGTAATTACCCATATGCAGGTCCGTCCCCAACATATCAGGCCAGAAACCTTGCTGGGTTGCGATTTCCGCCACTGTCCATGAGAATGACCCCTGCCCATGGCCGACATCAAAATAAACACCACGTGACTGTGCAGCAGCGACGTCACTCCAGACTAATCTGGTGCTGGGATCAACGATAGATGACGAATAACCATGATATGTGTGCGTATAGGTGTCACCCGCTCGCAGATCCCCTGGGCAAGTAAGGTTACCATTTGGTTCTGGAAAAAAAAAATAAACAAGAAGGTCAACTGAACTGAATTGCTTATCTGAGCCGCGACACGACAAAACCAACAATGTGGTTGTGCGCCCTGTGCAGACTCAGATCAGCCTGGGCATTCACCCTGTCCGATCAGACTCTTCGCTAAGGACTTAAAGGGTAGCTAAGGGACTAAGCTACCTCCATACGGACAGTGAAGACTCTGATCAGACTGGGCGGATGCCCAGGCTGATCTGAGTCTGCGCTGGACGCACGACCACATTGTTGGTTTTGTCACGTCGCGGCTCATCTGAGTAACTAAGAAAACTTCACAATGCTTTTCGGTATACTCATACGGCAAATGCTATTCGCAATATCGTTGCGTCGTTAAGGATACTTTTATTTTTAGCAAAAAGACTAAAGACATGGATAGACTGACACTGTCGGCTCCGTGGTCTGAGAGATGTAGCTCAAAATATTCCAGTTTTGCATTTTAGGCTGGTTACCCACGTTTGCTACTTCAAAGTCAGTGCATTTGTTATTTAGCATAATCGTTTTTGCTTGACCGCATAAGGAATCTTAACACTCCGACTCTGTGTCAACCCAAGAGCCAAGCACTCAGCCACGTTTTTTTTTAAATATAAAAGCCGGCTTAATATTTATGTGTATTACGAAAGGTGGGGGCGTTATTTGGCGGTAAAGAGTAGCAAACCAGCTATTTCCAAAATGGTTGTAATAAACAGTATTAAGGTGAATGAATATACCTGCAGCGGAAACAATTCCACTATTTTCCTTTTTTGCCCTTCTCAGAAGGGGTCAACTACGTAAATATAACATTATTTTCAGAAAAGAGGCAGGAGCGTTTATTAGAGCAAGGGCGTTTATTAGGATTAATACGGCAAGCATACCTTGTGATCTCTGGGTAGGAATTGTTGATTCGGAGTGGTGTGTCATCAACGGAAGCTTGCACTTTTCGGAGACAGACAACGCACGTCTGAAATAAGAAAGCTTTGCTAAAATGCCTCTTCGTATTATGCTAAGAAAATTCACATTTTGTCCAGTCTTATCATTGAGGATGGATGGATGAACGGATGGATAATCTTAAGCTTTAAGCTTTGCTTAAATTGCCTCCTCGTGTTATACTAAGAAAATTCACTCCTTGTCTAGTCTTATCATCAAGGATGGATGGGTAGATGATTTTGAGTTTTATAGCCCTTTTAATCAGCACTTCAGTCATTTCAAGTTAGTTTGAGAATAGGTGAGTGATGGTGAGGTTGAAGTAGTACAAACAGCGCGGAATTAAATGACTTGATACTAATCATTTGTTTGAGAAAGTCTGAAGTTTCTGATGAAAGTATTGCATGGCATATGCTCTGATACCAATGACGCCATGGATCTGTTACCAGAACAATTCAGATTTCATATTGTCAAGTGACATAATCGAGACGTCATCTGCAAATGTACTAAGCATAACAGTTGGTAATACCATAGTTGTATGGTAATTTATCTGCATCATGTCACTTATAATTCGAGAAGTAGCCCAGGCTAATCTGAGTCTTTGCTGGGCGCACACGCCACCTTGTTGGATTTGTCGTGTCGCGGCTCAAATATAGAATGAGAAGATGGTGTTGAGACCTCACACGGCAATCTTTTATCAAATTTTTCAAATTTATTCATAAATCTCAGGTTTACAACATGTAAACAACAAGAGAATCTATTTTAACAATTAACACATATGCAGATATGGTGGTAAACCAGTAATAGAAGTACAATCATATCGAAACATCATAGTCGTTGGCATCTTGTTGGGAGATCGACCCAGAGATATTTATAATGCACATACAGACTCATGAGTACACGCAGGCTTGTTTCAGATAATTAAATCTTATGCTCGGCAAATCTAGAACACAAAATGAGACAAAATAATTTGCAAAGCTAGCCCCGTTAGTAAAATGGACATAGCTTCGATCATTACTGTAGCATCTAAAAGATGCAGAATTGCTGTTTGGTCCAATTTCAAAATTACCAAAGAAGGGCAGGTCTGACTACCACGGTTGCTCAAGTAATGAGAAGCCCCGGTAGCTCAGTGGGTTAATCGCTAGCCTACTGATCTAGCGGACCGGGTTCGAGCTTCGCTTGAGGTGAGAATCTTTCCTACTATAAACGGGGTTCCATTGCACACAGCCTTTCATTATCATCCTCCCATCGTCCTGATAAAACTGAAATACTGTTGAAAAGGACGTTAATTCACAAGTCAACCCTATATATCTATGCTCAAGTAATGGATCTATAGCATCAACTGAATATGTAAGGATACTCTCTCTCTCTCTCTCTCTCTCTCTCTCTCTCTCTCTCTCTCTCTCTCATCAATGTAAATATTTACGTATTGTCCCGCTGCTCTGCCAATGGTGCAAATGCATTTACATGTACTGTGTTTTTGTAAGATGCCACTGCAAGCTTTTCAATAAAGTTGAGTCATAATGATTGCAATTAGCCACAATTGTCCAGCTTTCAATTTGAGATTGATTGCATTTTGGTTGGCGATCAAAATGAAATAATTTCGATATCATTAACATGTACAGGACAAAGGATCCCATTTACAATTTTAGATATGTTTTAGATGGCATCCAAAAATAAAATAGTTACTATCCTCTGTTGTTGTTTTTTTTTTTTTTTTTTTTCTCGAAATCCTGCTCACCTTCGTTTTAGTGGCTACAATGTACGCATATTATCAACCAACATACTGTCATCTAAGTTAAAAGATATGTTTGTACTGTACGATTGCGCCACTTGGAAGACTGGGTTGTGTGTTGGGGTGGGGGAGGGGGGGGGTTGATTAAGGAAGGCCATGCCCTGAAGAAGACTGACCTGTAAGCTTCTTGTTCAGTTTTTCCTTGGTCACAAATGTCAGCCGTCAGACGTACTTTGACCCCGACAATGACGTCACGATTTTCTTCGACACATTTCTGGCAAGCCTCTTCGTCTAATACTGCAAGGGTGTCCGACTCCCCACCTGGCGGTTGCCCTGGTGCTTAAAGAAATAACAGAAAACTAGGAAATTGTGTCAGAGGTCCCGTGCTGGCCTGTCCTCCGTTCCTCACCCCACCCCACCCCACCCCCGGCATCCTCCCTCTAATGCCCGCCCCTCTCATTCTCTTCAAGAAAGTGAATAAAATGTATTTCTTGTTTCTGTAAAAAGTTTCATACTGATTGTATGAAAACTGTAGGAGGAGTTGATTATATAAACTTGCCATCCTATTGTAGCCAAACCTCGTATTATTTAATCAAAAATATATGTTTTCCTCACAACAAAGACCTGTGACCATCTTCAAGATGTCTGTAAAATATGTGAAGAGTTTTAAACTGATTGCTTTAAAATTGTTGGCGAAGTTGATTATACAAATTTACCACCCTCTTATATCAAAAACCCTAGAAAAATCTATTTTTGAAAAGGCTGTATTTTTTTTTTTTTTTTTGCATTTCTTAAATGAGCCGCGACATGAAAAAATAAAGTGGCATGTGCGCCCAGCGAAGACTCAGATCAGCCTGAACATCTCCCAGTCTGATCAGAGTCCTCACTTTGCGCTGAAAGGGTAGCTAAGGGTCTAAGCTAGCTCCATGCGGACAACGAAGACTCTGACTGGGCGGATGCTCAGGCTGATCTGAGTCATCGCTTGGCGCACATGCCAGTTTGTTGGATTTGTTGTCTCGCGGATCAAATATGTCTGTAACATCTGAACAGCGTTTCAAACTGACTGCTTAAAAACCGTGGGCAAAGTTGATTCTACAAAAGGTGTTTCATCATGAGCCGTCTCATCTGGATTTTCACTGTTTGCAATGGTATGTCCGAATTTACCCCCATGTCCGAAGTTACCCAACTCGACCGTAGTTCCGCTGAGCCTGTCCGGATGCGCCGCTACGACTTATTGAATGATTAGATTATATAAACGAGTCATGCTATATTAACCATAACCCGAAAACACGCATAAGTTTGAAAAAGCCATGCTTTTATCAAAAATGATCTTTTTTTGATTCTCTTCCGAAAGGGCACATGCATATCTTCAATCTGTGCAAAATTTCAGATTAATTGCTTAAAACTGTGGGAGGAGCTGATTATTCAAACTGACTTAGAGGGGCCGGACGGACGGACGGACGGGCAAAGGTAAAACATAAGTATATATCAGAAACGGTGCATCCATATGGGACTAAGCCAAGAGACACAATCCAATTATCTCTGTTAACTGATGTTGGTCCGGAGTTACCTTGCATATTAAGCAATACAATTGATTGATATATGTGCTAGAGGCGAAAATTCGTTTTTCGAAAAAGATAATGATCAAGAATGGATTCTATCGAAATTCACACCCTGCCCTGAATACCAAATGGGACATCTACAGCTAAGGCGGGCACTAAAATAAACAACACCATCGGAAAACCAAGGGGATAGCTCTTTCCCAAAAGCCGGTCAAAAGGCTACTCTAAATAAATTGAACAATTTAGTCGGAGACACTTGGGGAAGGGTGTGGGGGAGGGGGTCGGGGGTAACCGGTTTTACACTCGAACAAACTGCAGTGGTTCAAACGCACAAAGAAGTTATTCGGTCCGCATTAATATGAACAACAAGAACCAGAAAAACATGAAACATCTATTGTTACATATTTTCAATTTCTTATTACCATCACAACAAGAAGCAAAGTGGGCAGCTGTACTGTGGGCCACATTGCTCGCAGACCACAGACACGTAACACTGAGGAACCACTAAATTCTAAAATTTTCGTTTCAACATAGCATATTTTGTTTCAAACGTTTCAATTTAGGACACCTCAAACAGTTTCCTAAGCTGGAACAGTATTTCACAATTCAGTAATGCGCCCAAAGGATGCAGATGGAATGGCAGACACTGCTCTGGGTCTGCACTGTTTGCTCAGACCTATCTGTCCCAATACTTATTTTTACAGTAGCTTTGGTAAAACACGGGTCGTTACCTCCACTGTCACATCCCACGGCCGCCAACCCATGAAGCGCAATGTGAAGTAGACATCTCACACGTGTTTTTGATGTCTCTATGATGTACTTCCTTAATCCCGGAAAAGTGGAAGCCCCTGAAAAATTGTAAGAGAAAAGAAACAGTAGAAAACAAAGACCTTAAGGTGAATGGATACACTATCGTGGAAACAACTCTTGCCATTTTCATTTTACTTTCCTTCTCAGTGGGATCAACTCTTAAATGATAATTCTTTCCTCTAAAAGTAAAGCCCTTTTTGAAAGTGTCTTGTAGCCCGTGGAAGCAAACAGAAAGTCTCGAAAGTTCTCTCCCTTTCAAAAAAATGTGCAAAAATATGGAAGTTTAACCACACACCTTCATAATTCGGTTCCAAGAGTTCTTTTAGACAGATTACTATTGAATGTTGTTTAGGGTGACAGACGTGCGTTCACAGCCGGATCGGAGTTGGGGCATCTTTGCAAGCCAAGGATACTAACTAAGTCCACTTTGTTCCTTACAGCTGACGACCTATTCGTAAATCGGATTTCCCGCAGCGCCACCTCTTTGCTGCAGTCAGTTTTTCCCCTTGGCTGGTGTTATTTCATTAAGACCAATCAGAAGATAAGTTACTATACCATATCATTGTACTAGTATATTGAGTAAAAATAAATCATGCAGAATTTCAGACCTATGCTCACAGTATCCGAACGCACTGTACCATCTCCTCCGGTTTTCATAGCGTTGAATCGAGAGTACAAAATTCGCTTATAACCAGTAGCCGGAAATCATTAAGTTTTGAGTTTTTATCCGGAATCTACTGCGTCATTTATAGTTATTCAGCTTCGAAAATGTAAAGAGGTAAGTGTAATATAATTTTCTCTTCGGTCTTTTACTTTATTGCCCTGTACAATGAAAAACTCCTTGCCGTCGCAGATTTTTTTTCCCAAACAGCTTAATTTAACACGAGATTGTGTCGTGCAAAACTTAGCTATCATTCCTTTATCAAAACTAACAAACTGTAGATTGATAACGCCTTCCGTTTATTCTAAAGATTTTTTATAAAACATGTAAGAAAATGCTCAAAATGGTTTAAGAATCATGCCAAGGGCGATTTGAATACTGTACCAATTACTACCCACCCATACACGACATTGTACAGGGTAATAAAGTAAAAGACCGAAGAGCAAATTATATTAAACTTACCTCTTTACATTTTCGAAGCTGAATAGCTATAAATGACGCAGCAGATTCCGGATAAAATCTCAAAACATAATGATTTCCGACTACTGGTTATAAGCGAACGTTTGTACTCTCGATTCAACGCTATGAAAACCGGAAGTGATTGTACATGTAGTTCGGATACTGTGATGCTGTGAAGGCAGGAAAACTGCAGGCATCCAAAAAGTGCATACTTTCTTTTGCCTCTAAGTACATGTATATACACACGCGACTTGTTTTACATTCAAAGTGTCTCAATTACTTTCCAATCAGGGAAGCTGACACGCGCGATTTTTTGATGCCGTTCACGGACTTTTTGATACCGTTCACGCACTTTTTGTATGTAAACAAGTAAGAGCCAGGTCTGTATTTTTCCTGATAATTGTCTTATTACGGAGCGGATTGACATGGGCTAACGTACAGAGTACTAGGCATAACTTCTACTGTTTGATGGTGCCTGCTAGGAAAGTACATCTTGCTTAGTTAGGTATATTTAAAAGGCTCGACTGAAACTGTTCTTTTCGATCTTCTGGGTTTTGGGCGTGCAGTTATACTTCAACGAGCCAGATGTGTCTTCAGTGCTAGCAGCATCAAACAGCAGAAGTTAAGCCCAGTACTTTGCATTTGATCCTATGTAAACCTGTTCTGTATAATGAAAAATACAGGCCTCGCTTTTACTGAAAGTCCGTGAGCGGTATCAAAACGACACGTGGGTCAGCTACCCTGCGCATGAAGCTATCTATAATATAGGTGGTCGATATGTAAACGCCGGAGAATCACTCACACGCCTGGTAAACTGTCACAGGTACCTCCGCGGAGGTACCGATAAAATGTTGTGACAGGCATCCGGAGCTATCTGTGACGGACCAAAAATAAACAAAAAACGGTAGGTATTCGTCTTTTTTGATAAAATACATTATAACCAGGGGGTTTATTGAAAATCAAGAAATGCTATTCGACCCTTATATACATTAAGTTTTGTCACACAGTATATCCCCGGGAACTTTACATATATACAGAAGATACGACTTTTGAAGTGGCTTTAAGGTCAGGCGAAAGTACTCAAAACAAGAACAAATCGGTTGTTTTAGGTCCTAAATGCACTTTTCTTGCATAAGAATCTGTTGATCTGGATACACTTACGTAAAGTAAACCTCCTTGCCCAAATATAAATGCCGATAAACTCCAAATAAGGCTGGATCGGTAAAAAAAAAAAACTGGAGGTGCCTGTGACGGAATGGAGGTGCCTGTGATGTAAGTAAATATAGCGAAAATCTGAAGATTTATAGCGGTTGCAACTATCGATATTCTTTATTTCTAGACCACTGCCTTGAAAGAATCGTTCCTTCAACGCTGCAATTTAATCTATCATAATGCGAATATCAAGCATATTTTTGTTAAAACGACAAGCAATGGTCATGAACTTATACAATCAGATTCTACATCCTGCTCTCAAAACCAAGATAGAAGTAAGTACACATTGACAATAGTTCATAAACATGATAAAAGACACGCATGGTAAACCGAATAAACAGCTCTTTCCAAGACAGGTGGAAATTGACCTACCCCAAATGAAAACAACGCTAACTTCTGTTTTACCTATTTTATATTTTAAATTACAAAAGTAACCAGAAAACAAAGTGTGCAGCTGTACAGGACCTTACTGCCAGAAGACTACAGACAAGCGGACATAAGAACACATAACATTGATGCTTCACAACAGAAATCCAAAATCCAAAGCAGATCATCTCAAAGAGTTATTGTCCGTTTAGTTTCCGTATCTGTTAGTCAAACATTGACGAGTTGTACGTAGCTGTTGAAAATTTACTGCCTAATTCAGTGTTAGAATAGTTATGAAATGCGCTTAAATAAGAGGCAGCGTTTTTGTGAATGGTGATGACTGCCTGTTAGTCATTCCAAATCGTTAGAAATTGTCGAGGTCACACGCCATGCTAGCTACTCGAAACGTTTGCAAAAACAACGTTTCAGAAGATGACTTTTATGTTGTAAAAGTGCTCTTTTGTTATCAAATTTGATGCAGTGGCTGTTCGGAGGCTTTGAATTACACGTTATTTACAGTAAGATTCCGATCACTTCAATATACTAAACGGTGTAATATTGATAACATGTCACCTGCCGATGATGTAATCTGTAGGCCTTACGGGTGTATTTGGATTCTAGCGCCAAGAATTCAAAACTACCCAGACTGAATCACTTGTAGTACCTATCACTCCAGTTACCACAAAGTTAACACATACAGCGAGCGTCCTACGACATATGCGAGCGACACATGTGAGGTACCAAAAGGATCAACACTATAGATACCTGTACGTGTATGCCTGTTGACGGATATCGGCAATTTTGACAATTTGACACACCATACGTGTAGCTGGCATGACGTGTGACCTCAACAATTTCTGACAAGTTGGAACGACTCATAGCCAGCACATCCCGATCACAGTCATCACCAGTCACAAAATGTTGACTCTTATTTAAGCGCACATTTTATAACGATTCTAACACTGAATTAGGCAGTTAATTTTCAGCAACTATGTGAAATTCGTCCATGTTTGACTAACAGAAGCGGAAACAAATTGGGCAATAACTCATTGAGATGGTGTTTTAGAAATTTTCACATGGACTTTCATGATATACGCATTATGATAGCTTAATGGGACGTTGAATGAATGATTCTTTCCAGGCAGTGGTTTAGAGAAGATGTCAATATTTCCAGCTGCAATAACTATTCAGATTTTCACAATATTTGCTTACGTCACAGGCACCTCCACACCATTTCAGGCACCTCCAGCCGTTGTTTTGAAAAAATCAAGCCTTATTTGTAGTCAATCGACATTTACATTTGAGCAAGGAGGTTACCTTAACACCAGTGTGCCGAGAAAGACAGATTCGTATGCAAGATCACTGCATTTAAGACCAAAAACGGCCGAATTCTTTGTTTTGAGTACTGTGGGCTGACATCAAAGCCACTTCAAAAGTCGTATCTTTGGTTAATATGGAAAGTTCAGGGGGATATAATGTGTGACAAAACTTTATGTCTATAAGGGTCGAATAGCACTTTTTGATTTTTAATAAACTCCCTGGTTATTTTATATTTTGTCAAAAAAGAGGAAAACCTACCGTTTGTTGTCATTTTTTGGACAGTCACAGGCAGCTCCAGGTGCCTGGCACAACTTTTTATCGGTACCTCCGCCGGAGGTACCTGTGATAGTTTACCAGGCGTGACTCACAAACTGAATAAAGTCCAAATGACTTTATGTTATGTTTGTGAGTGATTCGCCGGCGTTTACACATCCATAAAATCCACAAAAATAAAATTCATTTCTTATAATTCCAACTCGGTCAGTTTTTATCTTAAAAATGTCAGCTTTACCGAGTATTTTAGAAACTGCCGCAAAGAAAATAGTCAGTTCCCGATTTCCAGTTCAAGGATTTATAGCATAAATGTCGTTTTCCGTACACTCGATCTTGACCAATCAAATTGCGCTAAATTAGCAGAAGGAAATTGCGTTGGGATTATTTGAACAAGCATATTTACCAGCACTACCAGCATCAATTATCGTCGTTACACCACGTGACAGACATGTCTGATCCACGTTAATGCCTAAGGGCGTGGCGTACTCATAGCAGTGCACGTGCGTATCAATCAAACCAGGGGTTACTATGCAACCAGAAGCGTCAAAAATAGAAGCAGAATCGAAGTCCAGATTTTTTCCAGTGGCGAAGATCTTCTTGTCTTTTATTGCTACATCCAGAATCTTGTTGATGTTATTTGCAGGGTCTATAACGTGTCCATTCTTGATGAGGACGTCAACAGCCGACATCCTGAAAGAAATGTAAACGAACATACACTTTGACTGATGCTTAGTAGAATCTACAATAAAGTCTTCCTTGAAAGAATATGCAGTAAACTTTTGCTAGACAGAAATAGAGGATCTTACATGAGTGCTCATGCATTATTGAATTTATTAAACGAGTTGGGGAAAAAGATAAGATGCGAGGCTTTGCCGAGCATCTTATCGGTTTTTCCCAACGAGTTTAATAAATTTAATAATACAGGAGCACAAATGCAAGATTCTGTTTATCATATGACACTAAAATCACATTTTATTAGCAAAATTTGCACTAAAACGTCACGATTTCGCCATTAGAAAGCGCGATGTTTTAACGGACGTCAACGTATAACGTTACGACGTAATTTGCATATTTAATCCACTAGTGGATTATCGTTTTTAATGCATGGCTTTATTACACTCTCAGATGCGACGTCATATGATAATCTTCAGTAAAAATCTTGCTTGTAAGAATCTGAAGAAAGTTCTTGCTTGATAAAATCTGCCGTAACATTTTGCTTGAGAGAATCTGCAGTGTGTTCTTGCTTGATAGAATCTGTGTAAAGTCTTGGTTCATAAAATCTGCAGAAAAGTCTTGGCTGATAGAATCTGCAGTAAACTCTTGTTTGGTATAATCTGCAGTTGAATTTTGAAATAGTCTGCAGTAACATATTGTTTGATAGAACCAGTAGAAAAAATATCTTACTCCGCACAATCTGTAGTACAATCTTGCATTGTAAACTTACTTGCTAGAACCTGTAGAAAAACCTAGCTTGAAAGAATCTGCAGAAAATTCTTGCTTGAAAGAATCGGTTGAAAAATCTAGCTTGACAGAATCTGTAGTAATTTCTTGCAGGATAGATTCTGTAAAGTCTGTAGAAAAATAAACTGACGACAGAACCTGCAGTAAATTCTTGCTTGATAGAATCTTAAGAAAAACCTAGTTTGAGAGAATCTGCAGTAAATTCTTGTTGGAAAGAAGCGGCAGAAAACCCTAGCTTGACAGAATCTGCAGTTAATTCTTGCTTGATGGAATCTGAAGTTAAACTTAACTTGACAGAATCTGTTGTAAATTCTTGCTTGATAGAATCTGTAGAAAAAGAAACCTAGCTTGACAGAATCTGCAGTTAATTCTTGCTTGATGGAATCTGTAGAAAAACTCAGCATGGCAGAATCAGAAGTAGATTCTTGCTTGATAGAATCTGTACAAAAACCTAGCTTGGCAAAGTCTGCAGTAAATTCTTGCTTGATAGAATCTGAATAAATACCTAGTTTGACAAAATCTGCAGCGAATTCTTACTTTGCAGAATCTATAGAAAATTAGGCTTTGCAGCAGCTGCTATAAATATTTGCTAGATAGAATCTGTACAGAAACCTTGCTTGACAGAATCTTCAGTAAATTCTTGCTTGATGGAATCTGTAGAAAAACCCTCCCTTGACAGAATCTGCAGTAAATTCTTGTTGAAATGAATTTGTAATAAGCCAAGTCTGGCCGTATCTTAAGTAAATTCTTGCTTGATAGAATCTGTAGAAAAACCTAGCTTGACAGTAACTTAAATTAACTCTTGCTTGATAGAATATATAGTTAAACTTTGCCTGGCAGAATATGAAGTAAAATCATGCTTGATCAAATCTGCAATGAACTTTTGCTAGAGATATAATCTGCATTAAATTCTTGCTTGATACAATCGTCAGTAATGTCTTTCTTGATATAATCTATATTCGAAGTCTGCAGTAACATATATAGTCGGTAAAAATCTGCAGTATATTCTTACTTGATAGGATCTGCAGAAAAACCTTGCTTCAAATTGACAAAATCTGCAGTCAAATTCTGCTTGAAGAATTATCTGAAAAATCTCGCTTAATAGAATCTAAAGAAAACCCCAGTTTGGCAGAATCTTCGGTGAATTCTTACTTGATAGAATTTGAAGAAAAAATCTAGCTCGGCCGAATCTGCAGTAAATTCTAGGTTGATAGAACCTGTAGCAAACCTTAGCCTGACAGAATTGTCAGTAAATTCTGGCTTGATAGAATCTGTAGCAAAACTTAGCTTGGCAGAATTGTCAGTAAATTCTGGCTTGGTGGAATATGTAGAAAATCTTAGCTTGACAGAATCTGCAGAAAAACCTTGCTTGATTGAATCTGTAGAAAACCCTAGTTTTGCAGAATCTGCAATAAATTCTTGCTTGACAGAATCTGAAGAAAGAGTCTGCAGCAATATTTTGCTTAATAGAATCTGCAATAAAATCTTCTTGAGAGAGTCTGCAGTAAAGCCTTGCTTGATAGAATTTCAGTAAAAGTTTGTTCGACAGAATCTGCAGAAAACTTTGAGTGATAAAATCTGGAGTAAAGTCATGCATGATAGAATCAACGGTAAAATCTATAATAAAATCTTGCATGGTAGAATCTGCAGTTAATTTTTGAATGACAGAAATGCAGTAAAATCTTGTTTGACATTGACAGAGTCTGCAGTGAAACCTTGCTTGATAGAATCTGTAGTAACATTTTGCCTGATAAATGCTACAATAAAGTCTTGTTTGACAGAATGAAGTGTGAAATCTTGTTTGATATAATCTGCAGTAAAGATTCGCTTAATATAATCCGCAGAAAAAAGCTTGTTCGATAGACTCTGCAGTAAAAATCTTGCTTGAAAGAATTTGCAGTAAAATCTTTCTAGTAAGAATTTGCAGTAAAATCTTGCTTGGTAGAATCTGCAGTAAGATCGTGCATGATTCAATCTTAAGTAAACTCTTGCTTGGTAGAATCTGCAGTAAAATCTTGCTTGATAGAATCTATAAAAACACCTTGCTTGGCAGACTCTGCAGTAACGTCTTGCTTGATAGAATGTGCACTAAATTTTTGCTTGATAGAATCTGCAGTAAAATTTTGCTATACAGAATATTGCATGATATAGAATCTGCCGTAGCATCTTGCTTGATAGAATCTGCAGTAATAATTTCTTGATAGAATCTGCAGTACGGTTTTTCTTGATAGAATCTTCAGTAAAAATTTGCTTCATATGGTCAGAATGAATCTGCAGTAAAATCGAAATTGATAGCAGCTCCAGTTAACTTCTGCTTGACAGAATCTGCAGTATAATCTTATGACAAAATCTGCGGTAAATGTTTTCTTAATATATCTGTATTGAAATCTTCTTTGATAGAATCTGCAGTTACATTTTGCTTGAAAGAATCTGCATTAAAGTCTTGCTCGAAAGAAGCTGCAGTAGAATTTTGTTTGATAGATTCTGCAGTAAATTCGTGCTTGATAGAATGAGCAGTATTATCTTGCGTGATAGAATCTGCAGTAAATCTTGCTTGTTAGAGTCTGCCGTAAAATTCTGGTTGACAGAATCTGCAGAAACATTTTTCTTGATAGACTCTACTGTAAGGTCTTGCTTGACACAGTCTGCTGTAAAATTGACTGATAGAGTCTGTAGTAAACTCTTGCTTAATAGAACCTGCAGTAAAGATTACTAATTTAGTCTACAGCAAAAACTTGATTCATGAAATCTGCTGAAAAATTGTGGTTAGTACTTGCAGAATCTGCAGTAAAATTCTGCAGTAATAATTTTACTGATTGAATAATATGCAATTCAGTATTGTTTGGTGGAATCTGCAGTAACATTTTCTTACTAGAATCTGAAGTAAACTCATGTTTCACATTGACAGAATCCGCGATAAAATCTTGCTTGAAAGAATCTGAAGTAAAATCTTGCTTGAAAGAATCTGTAATAAAATCTTGCTTGAAAGAATCTGAAGTAAAAATCTTGCTTGAAAGAATCTGAAGTAAAATCTTGCTTGAAAGAATCTGAAGTAAAATCTTGCTTGAAAGAATCTGCAATAAAATCTTGCTTGAAAGAATCTGAAGTAAAATCTTGCTCGAAAGAATCTGCAATAAAATCATGCTTGATAGAATCTGCAATAAAATCTTGCTTGAGATTATGACGTCATTATGACATGACGTCATAATGACGTCGTGTTGACGTCGATGTGACGTTGAGACGTCGCATCGACGTCAATACGACGTCATTTCATTTCGACTTCATGTGGCCGCAGGGAAAGTCCATTTTCGAAAAGTACCAATCCGTCGCGTTTCTCGCAGGCAGAGCCGATAATGGAAATTTCATTTCGGATGAGTTCGGCAGCTATTCGTTCAAGCTTGTCCTCCATTTTTATCCAAAACTGGATAATACCCAGAAGTCCATGCGCCAAATACGACAGACCATAACGAGCCTATCGGGCCTATCCGGGTAAATACGTACGAAATTTAAACATACCATAGTCCTTAGTCCGTATTTATACCTATGTCCGTATTAACCCCGGACTTAGGTTTACCTACTTCTCGCGTGTATTTCAATCTCATTATCTTTTGATGAAATATTAAGCAAAAAATGCAAAACGGTTTCGGTTTCTACGTACCTTCAATCCTTTTCAAATGTGTTCCTCTTCCTGTGCTCACCGTATTTCACTCGGTGAAACTTTTAAAGATGTGAGTGTGTAATTCAATATGAAAATGTATGTTACACCGTTTAATCAGTAGCCTATTTCAATGACCCTAAGATAAGGCATTTCCTTTGCCGTTTTTAACACCGCACCTTAGTAACATGTTTAAAAGACCAGAGAACTTTTTCATATGCAATTTAAAGTAGTCCCATCAAGGACGAGTTTTTTCCTACAATTTTAAATTGTCTCTTTCCTTTCGCAAAATTCTTATTTGTATCTCGTCACCGTGGCGAAAAGATGAGGAAGTGAAAAAAAAAAAAACTGATTCTCATTATTCATTTTTTATTATTATTTTTTTTTTTACCTTTGATCACCTTTCTCTCTATAAAAACTGATTGCTGAAGCATTTTGTGATCACGTCTAGATTTTTTTTTTCAGATTTGCAAGTGTAACTTCAAAGCATTTTTGTAAAATTTGCCGTGAAGCAACTTTTTGCTTTGAGATTACTTCTGCAAATCAAAAAAAAACGAGAAAGAAAAAAACGAGAAAGAGAAAAAAAAACGAAAAGAAACATAAGAAAAGAAAACAGAAAAGAACGATAAAAGAGAAATTAGTGTACAAGAAAGGTCGCGATTCATTTCCTTACGAAAGTATTTAGCTCATAGGGTAACTTTTCATAAGTCCGTCAGTCTGTAGTCCGTAATTTATACGCGACATGACAAAATCAACAAAGTGGCAACGTGTGTACAGCGAACACTCAGATCAGCCTGGACATCCGCCCAGTCTGACCAGAGTCTTTGTTGTGTGCTTAAAAGGGTCTAAGCTACCTCCATGCGGACAGCGGAGATTCTAATCAGACTGGGCGGATGCCAAGGCTGATCCGTGGGTCTTCGATGGGCGCACACTCCGATTTGTTGGTTTTGTCGTGTCGCGGTTCAATTTTTCAAGAGACTTCTCCGAATCACTCCATCAATGATTTCTAATGACAAGACCATAGGCCAGTCAATTGGGATCGGTCACCAAGCTCCTCGTCTTAAGCGCTAAAAATGAAAATACATGTAGCTGAAGTTGCAAACAGAGTAGATCCCGATGAGGCGGTTTCTAATGAGCCGCCTATGGTCTTGTCATTAGAAATCATTGGATCATTTCCTTTTTTCTAGCTTTGAATTCTCAATATGGTTGTGTGTGTGTTTTTTGTCTACGCCTATGACCGTAGATAATCTAACGGTCGAAGGTAACCTTACGTGAAAATATCATGCAATCTTATGTTCTCATAATATTGGAGATCTTTATGCACAAAGAAGCAATTCGCATAGATATCTTGAATGGTCATATGAAATATCACACAACTGCATACGGCTACACTATGGAGCACAATGTTCCGCAAGGTACAAATGTATGGATGACTTGCGATATCATGACCTTTTCAACAGTATTTCAATCCTGTAATGGTGACGATGAAAGCTGTGTACACTGGCAGCATGTACACAGTTGAAATAGATCGCAGGATTCAAACCCTGACCACTGGCATAGCAGGTCAGCACTTCAACCCACTGAGCCACTGGGGCTCCACAAACCGCAAGGTAAGCATAAGGAAAAATATATGTTGTAATTGTTTATCCCCAATTTGTTGACATTTGGTAGGTTGAGTTATGTTATGCAATGAGAAAATAACATTGCGTGAGCATACGCTGTGTCCATTACGCAAATACTGCAAAATTAAGGACAAAGGGTTTGAGCGCTTTCATTTTTGATTATCCGATCTTTTTTTATCTTTTTTTTCAACCATGGCTCGATTTATGGATATGCAACTACCATTCCGACTGTTGGATATCAGAAATTCGATTTTAGGATATCCACAAATCGAATTATGTTTATAAAAAAGGCCTGCTGAATATCAGATATAAAAAGAAACGATTTATGGAGGTACAGAAATCCTTGCTAAATGTAATGCTTTAATAATGACTATATATATATAGATATCACGAATTCAATAATGACCAACTTTGTTTTCATAATTCGAGTTTTGGATGTCCAAAGACTTTCTTAAGTTCGTCTAACTTTTCGTCTAACTTTTCGTCTAACTTTCCATAATTCGATTTAAGGATATCCGTACTTCGATTTTTTATCCATAAGTTGGTTTGATGTCAAATTTTCACCTTGATGTTGTGACGTCCAAAATTCAATAAAAGGAATATCCATATTTACATCCTTAGAAATCTATAACTCGAATGTTGGATATATTACAAAATGAAGAAAAATTTTGGATCCGTAAATCGAATTACGCATACTCAAAAATCGAAAAATACAGAATAAATAGTCACACGTAACAACATAAGAGTGAGTATTTGGATCAACATTCTCAGAAATTCTCAGAAATGTTCAAAGAGTTGAGCTTTGTAGCAAAATTTGGCCAGAATGGTCTATCTTTAGTTTACAAAATGACACAATTTAAACATTTTTTCTATTCTATTCTATTCTATCCCTTAACCTTACTAGGACAAATGACTTCGAAACAATCCCCTTCCACCTTGTTCTGTTTTCAGCTGCCCTAGGTGAGCTGGCAAAATCTATCCCTGTGTACTCTTTAATATTGTCTTCCCACCTCTTCTTCTACCTACCTCTTCTTCTTTTTGCTTTCACTGTGCCCTGTAGAATCGTCTTCGCTAAACCAGAAGACCTTGAGACGTGGCCACCTTAATTTCCGTTTCTTGACCAGCGTCAGGAGTTCATCATGCTCTCCAATGGCTGCTTGGATCTTTCTGCGAACCTCCTCATTGGTTATATGGTCCTTGTGCGAAATGTTCAGTAACCTTCGGTAACATTTCATCTCAAAAGCCTGCGTTCTTTTCTCTTACTCTGCTGACAAGGTCCACGATTCACAGGCATACAGAAATATTGAAATGATAAGGGAGCGCATATGTTTCACCTTTGATCCAAGAGATATGTTATTATCTCTCCAAATTAGTTTTCGCTTGGTAAGAGCTGAAGTGGCTTGTGCAATCCGTGAGATAACCTCCTGTTTTGAGGCATCATCTGAGACAACTGCTCCAAGGTATTTGAAGCTTGTTACAGTACCCAGCTTCTGCCCTTTTACCTTGATCTCCCTCTGGATGTCAACCGTTGCATTGTTTGTCATCAGTTTGGTCTTCTCAGCACTGATCTACATCTTATTTATTCCTTGTGCAGGTTTGGTCGAGGCTTTCAATTAGGGCTTCTAGTTCCTGCTCTTCCTCTGCTAGAGCATCTATGTCATCGGCAAACCGCAGGTTGGTAATATTTATGCCGCCTATGCCAACCATTCCGTCATGTTCTTCCAGAGCATCAGACATGATCCGTTCGAGAAAAATGTTGAAGAGGGTGGGTGACAGAAGACATCCTTGTCTTACTCCAACTGTTGTTCTGAACCATTCTCCTGTGCTGCCATTCATCAGGACTAAACTTGTAGCCTTGTCGTATAGCTGCACAATGGTGCGAATTAGATTTGCACTGATAGTGTACTTCCGCATGGTGGCCCATAAGGCTGCATGCCATACCCTGTCAAAGGCTTTTTTGAAATCAATGAAGACATGGTACAGATTTTGCTGATGTTGGAGATACTTTTCATACATGATTCTAAGAACTTGATTTGAAGCCAGAGGATAAAGTGGTTTCCTGTGGCCTTGTGGCCGTATGGGTAGTATGTATAAGAGAATCCTGGGCACAGCCATACTTCTCCTTTCGCTGTCTTTTCAAATTTTCCGAATTTCAATTGACTTGCAACATGAAAATATGCTCTTGGTGTAGAATGTTTACAGTCTGTGTGTACCCAAATGCGCCGTCTCGTGTTTTTCTGTTAACGCCCTTGGCTATTCGCTACTTAGGCGTTTAGTTTCCATATTACTCCGATTTTTAGGAGCTTGATACTGCATTTCGGAGTCCATAACACATAGCATAGCTGATTTGTTGGTCTTAAGCATGAGTAGAAGCTGGCAAATTGAATATACCTACACACAGTTTATAGAATGTAAAATAAGACTCTAAATGTACTATCAAATTGTGTATCTGTACCGGCCGGCTAACAGAGAGAGAGAGAGAGAGAGAGAGAGAGAGAGAGGACGAGAACAATAAGGCCCATTCTTCGTTCTTCTCTTTGCTCGACAGTCAGCGGTCCGGTTTCATGTCATGCGAACGAACATGGGTTTATGGTGCATTAATTTACCAGCTTCGAGCAAATACATCGACCTTTTGATAAAAGCTGTGGCTTGTCCAAAGGGCAATAACCCAACGCTTCTATACTACCACTGGAAAGTAAGGTCTCATGTTTTACTGATCATATATTTAGTAAATCGTTGTTTAATTTTTATGACGCCTCTGTTTTAATGCTTTCTTTTAAACAACCGTATGCAAATAAGCCGTCTGCTTCAGGCGGCAACGTATGCTGCGATTATATAGCGAGGAATCGAACCTGACAATTTCTATATAGTCCGAGTGGAGGCGCTTACATTAGTTTGAGAACAGTAGCAAATAATATATTTACACGGTGTTGGACTCTGTACGCTTCAATACTGTTCTTTACTAAACTGCGAAGGATGCAATTAAATGTCTGGTATTCAGACACGTGCTTAAAAAATAATGCATTTTTATTGCGAGAGAGAGAAATATAAATACTATAAAGTTAGCCAATGTATATCTTTGGTGGGTCTACGACTGACAGTTAAAGGGCTACTGCACTGTTTCTTCACTATTTCCAGAAATATTTCCAGTTAACAGATGTTTATGAGAGAAACAGATTGCTGAAAACCCCGTCGAAAAAACCCTACCCAAACTGTAATTATTGACAATTAAAGTTTATGCAAATTAGATTTTAAGCCCCGCCCACTTTTTCATTTCTACAGCTTTACTTGCATAATGTGAATTTGATTCCAGTTATTATTACAATATTCTGATCCAAAATATTAAAACTTCTTTCATGAGATGATGAAACTTGTCTCACTAAATCTATTTTAGGGGAAAAAAAGTATAAAAAATGTTTTCAAAATATTTCTTTTTAAATTCAAATTATATGAATGACTCAAATGACGTCATAAGAGTCCTTGCATATTTTTCAGCTAATTAAAATTTAAATTGCTAATAACTTTTTAACTATTTGGAATTTTTCCTTGCAGTTTTCGACATTCTTATAGACAAAACATTACCAGTTATTTCCAGTGATTTCAATGCAGGTTGAAAAACGGTACAGTAGCCCTTTAATGCCGGAATTTTGGTAAAGCGGCAAATTATATCAGGTGATTCGGTGTATAAAGCGAATTCTAATCCCCCTATTCGGAAGGACTTCGTCATCTAGGAAAAGGAACAGGAAGTCATCATAAATACTTTTTTCCATCGCCAATATGGCTGACAAAATATGCCGGCAAACTCGTACACCTAAAAGAAATAATGCAAACAGTTATATCAACATACATACATACATACATACATACATGAAAATTTTTCCGCAGATAAAAAAGTCTATATATATTTTTTTCTAAATATTTAAAGTTGTTAAGTAACTATTTCACAAATTATCATGATTGTTGTGTTTTTACCTTCTTACGATTAAATAATGCCTAGATTTGTTGGTATTTTTATGCATTTGTTTTGTGCATTTAAAAAGTAGGCTGTCTCCAGATAGACCAGTTTTGTGTTAAGCTTTTCAGTGCAAAATGTCTATGTCACAAATCCTTGTTTTAATACACTGAATAATGTGTTCATTTCTTGTCACATTTTTATTTATTTTCATACTTATATATTGTGCTTATGTCCTTTAACAATCAGTTTTGCCGCCGGACCGCGTAGCGCAATCGGTAGGGCACCTGACTCATAAGTCAGAGGTCCTGGGTTCGAAACCCGGTCTGGCCACATACTTTCGTTTCTCCTTCCGCTGATTCAAGAAGGGCAGTTGTCAGTTATTGGCGAAAGTATGTGCACTTAGTACTGGTTAACCGCTTAGGAGGTCTAGGCCTGCCCAGGAATAGTGTGGTTAGGGTGACTGTCCGTCCCGACATGACCATAGCTGTTTATCGAGGACGTTAAGCATCAAATCAATCAATCAATCCATCAGTCTATTTTGCCTCACCTGACAAGTTTCAAAACGTGGAGATATACTAGTCTCGCGCTAAGCCCTCGATATGCTTTATCTCTTTGTTGGGGGAGCGAACACAAAAATACAGATACAAACAGCAAGGAGAAAGAAACCAAAATTTTCACTATATATGATAATGTGTCATTTACAGCATCAAAGAATATACATATAGCACTCATTTTTGAATCATCGTTTTATTTATTAAACTGAATATCTTTTAGATATCTTATATCCTATATGAATTATCTTATTTCTCATATTGGATATCTTCCATTGCGTATAAGATCTAAATATATATATTTCTATATATCTGTTGAACAGAATAAATATTTAGTAACAGTGTTTGCAATATATTCTACAATAACTGTGACGTGTCAGGAAAACATACCAGAGCATAACAAAGATAAGCTACAATAATCACAGGCACTTCTTGGCGGTGATGCAAGCCAACTTCCAAATGCACAAGACCGTACTAGTTAAACATCTGTGACAAATTCAATAGGGCACAAGGTGTGTCATGCTTTCTGGCGATTTTAAAGGAACCAAGTTGCTCAAAACTATATTTCTGGCTTATATTTAGAGATCCGTTTATTTTTGTACTTTTGTATATTCTTTAAATCAATGTCATTTCAGGGAGTAATGGTGATATTGTTTATCAGTTTCCAAGATAACCTAATTTCTGTTATTAAATGAATCACGATATATAGCACTGATTACAAATCAAGACATGTTCCAGCACGCACATGACGTCATACTGACGTCGATACGACGTCATAATGTCGCATCGACGTCAAAGCGACATTTGAAAACATGTGCTCGCTGGGCTACATTAGGCTTACTTACCCTGCCAGATGCACTACTGACGACCGGCTTAGCTTAACCCTACTAAAATAAAGATATAGAGCAGGCATATCATTACAGCTTTAAGCCCTCACCACCACCCAATCACATAAACAACGTCTGAAAAATTAGATCCTTTCGAAGCAAGGAATACACCAAAGAAACATACATGAAATAGCATACTCGGTTTAATGGAGTCAGATCATGACCAGACTGAAATGTGCAACACCGGCCATGCCTCTAGCATCGGCTTAAGCAGATTTCTATTCACAACATGACTCTTAATGAACTCAATAATTCCAAAGGACGAGAAAACTTAATTTGCACTATGATGATGTACCTTCTCCGACAATTTTCCTCACCTCGATATAGCCATGCAGGTGCTGAAAATTCATTTTTTTTGGATGTAGGGTAGCATAAGCTTGTAAAAAAGTGACCTTACCAATATTTCTTTGATTTTCCTACAAAATACAGTATGCTTTTTTCTGGTTTCGTCACCAGATATTGTCAGGGTCACTGACGAGGCTTTATTAGCCGAAACTACGTAGTCTGGCCCATGTTCCTACTTCTGTATGTATTCTCTGCTCTTGAAGGAACTTTTTAAGATTTTAATTTTAAAGATTGAATATATATATATATAACTGTTACAGTGATTCTTGAAAAAAGGGTACAATTGTGGATGAAAAAAATCTAAAAAATGAACTTCCTTGCATCGTTTCGAATATATGATTTTTTATAGTAGACAGTCCGTTGTTTATGTATGCAAAAAATTAGCCACACCAAGTAAAAAGTAAAAACATGGTTTTAGTTCAAAATATGGCGTTAAAATCGTCGTTACGGAGGTGAGATATAACCACACAATGCATATAGCCGCAGGTTTGGCAGGTCTAAAAATGTATGTACTTTGCGGAATAAGTGCTCATGTCGTAATGTTGCCCTAAAACTATAATTTCTATATGACATTGATCAATTTGAGTATCTTATGTCCAATATTTCTTTGATTTTCCTACAAAATATATCGAGAGATTTGTAAGATAGTGTAGAATATTAAGCTTACATAACATTTTTGACTTTAGACGCGTTTTAAGAAAAACGAAGAAAACTGAGTAACTTTTTGCTCTTTTCCTCTATTTTCCCTGTAAACTATTAGAAAAATGATGGTCATGTAAATCAGAGTAAAAATGACTGCATTAAATGTAGACTTTAAAGATTGAATACAAATATATATAACAGTGATTCTTGAAAAAAGGGTACAATTGTGGATGAAAAACAGTCTAAAAAATGAACTTCCTTGCATTGTTTCGAATATATGATTGTTTTTTATAGAAGACAGTCCCTTGTTCATGTATGCAAAAAATTACCCACACCAAGTAAATAGTAAAAACATGGTTTTAGTTCAAAATATGGCGTTAAAATCGTCGTTACGGAGGTGAGATATAACCACACAATGCACATAGCCACAGTTTTGGCAGGTCTAAAATCTATGTACTTTGCAGAATAAGTGCTCATGTCGCAATGTTGACCTAAAACTATAATTTCTATATGACATTGATCAATTTGAGTATCTTATGTAAATAGTACATTAAAATGAAAAAAAAGTTTTCTTTAAACGAACTATTTAATAATACTACCCTATTTGCTTTCCTTGCAATGAACAAATAAAAGAGCCAGCGACTGAAACAGCTCATTAACCTATCAATGGTAACTGTATATGACACTTTTAGTGATATATGGTATTTGGAAGTGTGTTGTGAACATTTTCTCAAACTACCGTTTTCGTTACGGAGGGGAGTACGTTTAGTATATGCAAAATATGAATATTTTCTTCATAAAAATTCCATAGAAGTGGGACGTATCTTCTTAATTCTAACATTTTTCTTCTAAATACAGATCATTTGAGATGCGCAGTCAGTATTTATACCATGACACTGTTTTCTAAAGCAAATAATACAGGTATATCATAAAGAGCAACGGATTCGAAATATGACCCTCCATCATAATGAAAACCAAAACCTATCCACAACTTGTCAATGTTGTTCACATTTTGAACACCTACAGATAGGACCTAATCATAATCTGCTTTGTCTACCATTCTGTTGTAATTTTCTCCGACAATTATTTTCATTACGGAGGTTAGAATGTTTAACGTGCGTCACCAACGTACGTTACCAAATTTATTACCGGCAACTCTTTAAGGGCACAAGACACGTTGTACTTCCAGTATCTTTCCTGACTTCGTAAATGTCGGTCATCTTGCAAGGTCATTAGTTTAAACAATATTTTATTCAATGAATAACTACAAATGTAATAACATAATAAACATACAGCGGGATTAGATAACAAGCTTTGCAACTTATGGACATCTTCTCCCGAAAGGTCATTATTAATACACATTCTTTGAGTTGTCATGTAGTCATTCCTGTTTGGGGCACCACAGTGATAATGTTAGGAAATATGTGGTTCAGATGGTCAAAGGAAATATGATATTTCCATAAACACTCATATGGATTTAGTATAAGCACTTTCGGCATGACAGGTGTGAACTAGGGTGATGCCCAGGTGCGCCTTTGGGCTACCCGGGGATATGTATACATACATATCTTCAGGTGGCCCCTGGAACGTTTAGGTGTCGCTCTGGTTTGCTCGTGTATTTATGCAGGAAAAAGCTTTACTTTGTCTGGCTTTATGTGCAACATTGTATGGTTGTTATTTCTAAGGTTCAAGCGTTGCTTCCCATAGTCCTGTTCTATTTTGTCGTGTTTTTTTTTGTGTGTGTGAGAGAGACAAGAGGCGGGGGCGGGAGGCAGGGCAGGGGAGGAGCCCATATAACTCAGTAGATTAAGTGCCGGCCTGCTGTTCTAGCGGAACCGGGTTCGAGACCCGCTGGAGGTGGAAATCTTTCCACCTGTAAACGGGGTTCCACTGCATACAGCCTCTCAATATCACCCTTCTGTCGTCCTGGTGTGACTGAAATACTGTTAGACTGTATAAAAGACATAAAGTCACTTTCTTCAGGCCTTTAGAAGCTGATCTAAGTCTTCGTTTGTGCAACAGACAACGTTCTTGGTTTGTCACGAATCGGCTTTATTTTCGTTTTTATAAACTGCCTGTGATGCTACAATTATTGGATCTTAAAATGACCATTCCGACGTAAATTTTGGGATACAAAATATACTTTTATATCATTTAGCTGGCTTTTATTAATATTTGCACCTTTTCCACCATGACACTTGAAGGTGCTTTTTAAAATAGTTGGCATTTTTATCTGATATTTCAAGAATAAAATTACAGTTACATCGTAAAACACTAAAACAGGACGTGTTTTAACTGCCCATGAAACGGGAATCTTATGGTTCCTGTATTAAGCGCGTGTATCTCCCCCCACAACGATTATCTCCCCTCCGTAACGTACTTCTGTACTGGAAAGAGTCCATGCCCCATCTGTATTGTTTGTAAAAGACGTTTATGTAACAAGAAGTCAGATTTATCCCACCAGCTCACAGCTCATTCCAGTACCCGTTAACCAAAATCTGTTTTCTCGCATATCAAACAATCAAATTTAACAGCTCCCCTCCGTAACGGGGCAGCAAAAATAATTTCCATACAAATTTATTCAAAAACTGTTATATCCATTTAAGTATAGCAGGCTCAATACTAGAACGTGTCCACTTGGACTATCCATGTTTTCTATCATTTACCACTAGAATGCACTGTGTTTGTGAACGGTCAGTTTATGGAGTTTTCTCCTCTCCGTAACGACACAATTTGGTCGGTCATAACTGCACTGAATGACCTTAAGTTCACATGTTATGTGGTTTATCCCTGCCTCCTATTTATACTTACCAGAATATACAAGCCGGGCCGGGTAGCGCAATCGGTAGGGCACCTGACTCGTAAGTCAGAGGTCCTGGGTTCGAATCCCGGTCTGGCCACATACTTTCGTTTCTCCTTCCGCTGATTCAAGAAGGGCAGTTGTCAGTTACTGGCGAAAGTATGTGCACTTAGTACTGGTTAACCGCTTAGGAGGTCTAAGCCTGCCCAGGAATAGTGTGGTTAGGTTAACTGACCGTCCCGACATGACCTTAGTTGTTTACCGTGGACGTTAAGCATCAAATCAACCAACCAAACCAGAATATACAAAAATCGGTAAGTGAATGTATATTTTAACGTTGAACACACGCTTGGTTGACATATTGGAAAAACATATCTCCTGGAGTTGATTAAATCTCTGAAAAATTCTGAAACTCAGATAACAGACACTGTTCTTTTCTGCCCTTCTGTTGTTTTGTGAAGCGTATATTTCACGTGACTGTGCTACTTACTACTAAACTAACACGATGCTTTGGGTCAAAGATTCCGTTATGGAGGTGAGCCGTTACGGAGTGGAGAGGACATGGGACATATCAGTTATTTCAGACTAAGTTATAAATCACCGAAGCGAGGATTTGATTTTTGATAGCCATAATTATGTTCATCATTCGCAAACTAATAGAGAGCATCTTGCAAAAGAAATAATGTTTCAGAATAAGATCGTTACGGAGGGGAGGCTCTGAAAAGTGACAAATGTAAATGTAAACTTAAAGCTTCTTACTCCGATTTTAGTGAAACAAATGAATTAGTATACCAGTTTCATTTGCCAGGGTATTCTGGTACTTAAATAGACCCATTTTCCATCACGATATCCATTCACTGTTGTTCACAGGTCTGGCCTAGAAATCGTTGCGGTAGGTGAGTAGCATTTTGGCGACAAGGAATATTTTCAATTATTTTTGTAAATGAACGGAATAAAAACGGAACGGAACTACATGAGACATCGGCCAACCTGGGATTTCAAAATGGTAAAGAAATTTAAAATTGTTTGTAGCAATAACCTTGTTTATTAAAGCTGTTTATTATAGCTACCCTGCTTGCGACAACCAAAAATAGCATTCCCCAACACAAAAGCATCGTAAAAAAGTCAAGACTTAGCGTCTTAAATCCAACTGGGAATACCACAGGGTTTATATAGATATAATACACTGCCAAAATAGCAATACGTCAAATATTTAGTCTAAAGCATGGTCGTGTGTGTGTCTGTTTAACATTGGCGACATGTTTTTTTTTTCTTTTTCATAAGTGTACCCTTTTTTTCAAGAATCACTGATAAGTGCAGCTAAAAAGTGCTTTATATGGACCCCAAACAACATTTTTCATTTTTTATTCAAGGAAGACAATAAAAGAGAAAAAGTACCAATGTCCTATATAATCTAATGCTATTTCAAGCTGTCCCTCATGATGTATCAAGGGCGATTTTCAGTCCCTCTCCAGGCTATATGTTGACCACAGCCGAAATCCATGTTTACTGTATGTTCACAAACACATGGGCGTGGACTCAAAGAGTTCTTCCGCCCTGGCCGTTGACTTCATCTAGGAAGACTTCCGCCCAGTGGTGTTGTGTTAACACCATCCCTTATTAACCCATTGGGCTGGGAGACTTGTGGTGGTGGTCGCGTCGTATTTTCACCCATCAAGTCGCTGACTTGCCCACTGCCTATAATATAAACAACACTGGACTCAAAAAGCCAGTGATCGGGTCATATCCCTACCTATCAGTGACCCTCTTAATCTAGCTGTTTTACCAAGCTGAGCAGGGCTCGCTCGGGTCTAACTGTTAACACTTGACTCAGCTTGGAGTCCTGTCCTGGCCGTTGGCTTCTTCTAGGAAGACCTCCGCCCATGACGCCGTGCTCACAGGTTTTGTTTAATATTAATTTAATATAGGTTTTGATTAGAGACCTAGCAATGTACTCTCAGGAAGACTGCCCGCCAAGGCTAAGAGCTCCACCTACCCTCTCTAGTTTTAATTAGAGACTAGTAACTCTTAGATAATACACCTACCCAGGTTGATGGGCCCCATCTGCCCATATGAAACAGGTAGTACTGGACTACATGGTACCAGTAGCAGGTTTTGCCTGGCCTGACCTTAGACATTTTTCTCGAAAGGATTATGTCTGATGCTCTGGAAAAACATGACGGTAAGGTTAGCATAGGCGGCAGAGATATTACCAACCTGCAGTTTGCCGATGGTATAGATGCTCTAGCTGAGAAAGAGCAGGAACTAGAAGCCCTAGTTGACAGTCTCGACTAAACCTGCACAAGTTATAAGATGAAGATCAGTGCTGAGAAGACCAAACTGATGACAAATAGCGCCAATGGCATCAAGGGGAGATCAAGGTAAAAGGGCAGAGACTTGGTACCGTAACGAGTTTCAAATACTTTGGACCAATGGTCTCAGACGAGGGCTCTAAAAATGAGGTTCTCTCAAGGATTGCACAAGCCACTTCAGCTCTTACAAAGCTGAAGCCAATTTGGAGAGATAACAACATATCTCTTGGATCAAAGGTGAAACTTTTGTCATTTCCATATTTCTGTATGCCTGTGAATCGCGGACCTTGACAGCAGAGTTAGAGAAAATAACGCAGGCCTTTGAGATATGCTACCGAAGGTTACTGAACATTTCGTACAAGGACCATATAACCAATGAGGAGATTCGCAGACAGATCCAAGCAGCCATTTGAGAGTACGATGAACTCCTGACCCTGGTCAAGAAACGGAAACTAAGGTGGTTAAGCCATGTCTCAATGTCTTCTGGTTTAGCAAAGCCGATTCTACAGGGCACAGTGAAAGGAAAAAGAAGAGGAGGTAGACAGAAGAATATAAGGAGACAATATTAAAGAGAGGACAGGAATGGACTTTGCCAGCTCAACAAGGGCAGCTGAAAACAGGATTACGTGGAAAGGAATCGCTTCGAAGTCATCTGTGGGGCCCCAACGACCTTGTCAGGTTATGGGATAGAGTAGAGAATAGAACAGAATTTCAAGGTCGCGCGATGGCGTTTTTCACATGTGCTGAGGAAAGGGTCTGAGGAAAAATGTTGCCGATGGGGAGACTTTTTACGGCTGCCACGCCGCACAACACCAGCTGCAGTGAAGATAAATTTATTAGTTCTGAATAGTTAGGGACCGACCATTTGATATTGGGGGTGGGGGGGGGGGGGGGGTGGGGGGGGGGGGGGGGGGCTGGTATATTATATATTTATAAAAAAAAATCCCTGTCTTGGGGGGGGCTGGTATATTATATATTTATAAAAAAAAATCCCTGTCTTTGGATGGTATATTTATAAAAAAAAATCCCTGTCTTTGAATATGCAAGAAAAAAAAATAACCTGGCTCATAAGGGGTTCAAAAAATAGTCTGGCCTCAAAAGTAAGAAAAAAATAACCTGTCTCCACACAAAATCAAAAAAAAATATATAGTCTGCAGATAATTCCATTGGAATGGAGTTTTTATAATGTCTCTGGCTTCTGGGGGCGCAGCCCCCCAGACCCCCATATTTATAGTAATATTTTAATATTATCTACAATTGGTTTACACCAGCGGGCCTGCATGTGCATACATTTACAAAAACATCCTATACAACATTCACATACATGTATTATTGATTTGCCACATTACTAAGTAAATGTTTCCACTAAAACTGAATTGCAAAAGAGTCACTAGCTTATGGGAGACAAACCCATTATGGCAAAATAAACACTCTAAAAGGCAGAAGTCCTAATATAAAAACCCTAATTTTTATCATCATACCTAGTATTTCTCTATTGTTTACAGTCTTAAAATTGCCATTGAAATTGGGAAATTGCTTTAGCTTCTGGGGGCGTTGCCCCTCAGACCTCTCCCTTTTTCAACTTCTTAGCACATAACTTTCAGCCATTTTATTAATTGCCATTCATGTATAATGTGACTCTATCATGTAAGTATTTATCAAACTTTCTAAAGTACGAATAAAGCATGTTTGGGCATATATTTGGATGAAAAAAAAAAGCCTTAAACTCCTAATGTTAGCCCTAAAACATTGCCAAAATAGCCCTAAATTTTGGCCAAACTATCGCTAATATAAGGCCTAATTTTGTGCCAAACTCATACAGAGACGTTTGTATCTGTACCTTAGATGAAAAGAGTAACATGCTCCAAGCACTGGTTTGCAAAAGCAACTAAGCCATGCCCTTGGCCTGGTTAAAGACAGCGCCATGTTCTTCTTTTTTTTTTTTTTTTACAAAAAAAAGGGTGTAAAAATTACTGATGAGGGTAAAATAAAAGGATATTAAGGTCAAGTAAATAAGGATCTGATAGCTCAGCTATAAAATTAAAAAAAAATAACATGTTTGAGTTAGTTTGTAAAAAAAGAAAAAAATTAGCTCCCACAAGGTGAAAAAAAAGAAATTGTTTCCAGAGGCCTGTGAAATAAAATGTCGTGTCTCCATCAAGAATACGAGCCCCCCCCGAATATCAAATGGTCGGTCCCTTAGATCCTTTGAAAGCAAGAAATAAAACAAAGAAACGAAAATAGAAGCCTCGTTTTAATTTAGGCTGTTCATGAGCAGTACTGAAATGTGCAACACCGGCCACGCCCCATATTTGTTAAAGCTGTCGAGATTCTCTTTCGTCGTGCACCTATCAACTACAGTGTAAATGAAATTCGGGAACCAGGCAAGTAATGAATCACGCACCCAGCGCGTGATAGTTTTCCCATAATGCTTCGCTCAAGGACTTTACTTTCGTCAGTACATGTTAGGATTAACTAACAATGGCGGTTGTTGGAGTCCTCTGCTCGATGTTTTTCAAAGTTTTTGGAAATGTACTATATTTTTCTACTAGAATTATATAATTTTGAAAACTCGAGTTGGGAATCTAACCGATACCGCTAAAATGAGAATTAAATAAAGATAATAAACCCTATTTTTTGGGTGTTACAATGCGGATGTATGCCAGCCCTCTTTGTTCCTTTGTTCAATTCTTGCGAGAAATTTAATTTCGCTTGATTGAACACATCAAACCAAAAAGATGAGGAATAGATATATCAGTAGATGGATATATGCCAGAATATAACACAATCCCCGGAATACAAATAACCCTTGGAGGAATTATAAAGAAAAATAAAATGAGATAACCTTGCGCCTTGGGATTTATTTCAGTGTCTGTGATTAGTTCCCTTACGGAGCTGATAATAATGGCCCGCTTTGGATTTACATTTCATTTCCATGGTGTATAGAGCGTGAAAATGTTTCGCTCATATCATTCATAGTTAAAAGCGAAGCACATATGGGCCGATCTTGGCATTACCAAATACTAAACCATTTTTTTTTTATTCTTAGCTATTTGGAATAAAAAATGAACAAATCTTGCTTCCATTTCGTGTGTGGAGATTGCTAGGTTCTCAGTTTACTCCTCTTTGAAGGGTTGCCAAATTCATAGATCAAAAACTACACATATGAATATTGCTCGAAGCAAGTCGTGGCAGAATACACACACGCAAGTTTTTGGGAAAACTGTTAAGGCTGCACACTCGCACATGTAAAATCTAATTACATTGCAAAAATGTTTCGGAAATAATCATATCCAAGAAGAAACGTGGTGTAGATTATGATATATGAATGTAAGAAAATGATATTGACGTACTGTAATTTTGGCCATTTTTTAATTGCCAATTAAAGCAGGATGTATGCCGGCCCGCGTGAAAGGTCCGCAAACACGACAGTTTGCGGTAAAAAGCTAAACTGCGCTACGCGACATTGGAAAAATCGAATATTCAGCGCTTGCGCAAACTCAATATCCTCGGCCGCTTTGATACAGATCGATTAAACTGTTCAATACGTATATATTGGTTTATTCAGCAGTTACTGTATTGGAAACTTTTGAGACTACCCCTGCAGTTGTTTTGATAGGTCATGTGACATATGCTACATGTCACGTGACACTGACGTCACGCGGTTTAACATGAAATTTTTTATCGGAATAGAACGAAAGCTGTTATGTGTACCTATGTATACTGGATCGAAAAATGTCGGCGTGTTTTAAGTTAACTTTTGGGATGTAGTAGAAAGAGCGATGGTTCGTGAAACACGGTATCTTCATGTTGGGAATTTACCCGAAAATACGACAGAAGAAGAGGTTACGGATTATTTCAAACGGTGAGTTGTTCACGCACATGTAACGCAGCGAAACTGGGTCAAAACTGCATGTCGTTGTTTCGTAGCGTACGCGGTTTCTGTTTGATCTTTGACCGACGCGTCGCAAGTCTTCCGATTTGGTGTTGCATGCTTATCCAAATATATGCTGAAATATACTTTCAGTTGATATTGTTTGTGTACTCGCCGCCGATTTATTAGATTTTTTTTTTTTTTTTACTTTCGTTGAACTCGAAACCCGACAAAAGATTCCCGTTTATTGAAGGCAGTTTAGTTATCGGCTATGCCTAAAGAGTTTTCATTCTGTTTAACATTGCGTCTTTCGCAGAAGCGCCTTCTTGTGTTTATGACTTAATCGTTGAAATTTTCATATGTCGGTGCTATGCAAACCATATTTCCACGTGCGACCAAACGCGCACCTGCTGTTGAAAGATCAAATACGCCGACAGATTTGTCGCATAGACAGACCCGACCAGTACGCGGACACTACCAGTACGCGGACACTTTTGTGTTTGGCGTCTAATAAATTCTAAGATACTTTTTAGATTCAACTGAGTTTGTGACATTTTTTCAAGGCACCACTTCCTTATCGTTTTGTCATTCACGTTTACACTTACACAACACATTTACGAATTTGCTGGGCTGATGCAGACCGGTATCACGATCGATGCTTCAGTTCGACTGCGCCAAACGCACAAACAGGCAAAGTAAACAGCCATGTGTCAATATGAAATAAGAACAACCTTATACGACGTTAATAAGTTTTTGGTAACTACATGTATCAATAATTTAATTTAGTATTGCAGCGTATAAATGTCATCTCAGTTTACTCAGATTCTAAGGTGTCCGCGTACTGGTATGATAAGCCAGTTTGATACAGCAAATAGCATGACCTCAATAGCGTCACTTTGCGCATGCGGAGATAATTTTTTCACGTGTTCCTTTTGTCTGTATTTAGCACAAGGATTTTCCTAAATTGCATGCCCATCTGGTAGTCTGGAACACGTTGGAGACTTAAACATTAGGTAAAACACCCTTAAAAGTGTCCGCGTACTGGTCGGGCCTGTCTAACAAAATTGGCAACAAATACCATAGTAGATCAAGAACCTTTCTCATGCTTAAATAAATATTTGCAAAAAAAAAAAAAATGATAGAGTCTCTTGTGGTTATTTTTGTACTGTGTCGTATGTGTTAATTGGGTGTTAATTGCCTATTATGGTTAGAATTGAAACTGACTTGAATAGGAAATTGTCACCAGAACAAAGGAGGTAGAAGATTAAAGAAATTACACATAGTGACTTGTTACAATAATAACCTATAATTGGGAGGCCCAAACCAACAGTTGCCCAAAAATTGAAAGCTGCTGCAGACCTTGATCACAGGCCCGAAAAAAAGGTGTGAGAATTTCAGAGGTTTGGGAGGGGGGGGGGGGGGGTTCTTAGTAACTTGTAAGAAAACCCAGATTTTGAGGCTTTTTTGTGGGGGTTGAAGTTATAAATTCGGTTCTGCTTGCCTAATTAAGGGGGGGGGGGGGCAGGGGGAGTGGGTTCACAGCCTCTGCACCTCTGGCATGGGCATAAGGGTATGGATCATGGTCTGCAAGGATACCATACCACTACCAATAAATGCCCCTCTAATAAACGCCTCCACTCATCTCTTCTTATAAAAAAAAAAAAAGGCATAATACCTATAAACTTGGCTGTAGATGATCATCTTACACACCAACATAAATGTAATTTATTTATTGTCCAAGTAATATCATAGAGGGCCTGTAAATTGAAACATCCTGACCTGGGTTCTTGGGGTTTTTTTTTTTTTTGAAGCTGTTGGTATGTCTGGCCCGGTTTCAATAAAATTTTATACAATCTTCCTGGAAAATAGAGATACTTAACATTTTACGAAATGATCCAAATTTATTCTGTGTGAATATCTAAGGTAAATTAGGGTGTCAGTTTAATTAAAATTGGGAATTCTACATCCACAAAATAGCGGGGCTGCTCAGTGCCTCTATAGCAGTGTTGGAAACAGCCAGTGGCAAGGTGACCAAATGCGCCTAACTTTTGTCTGGTACCACCAGAAATCTGGCCCATAATTTATCTTCCTGGCAACACAGTAATGAATGGGCTTTTTCAATTACTTGGTAATTTAGGCCACTAAAAGTTTTGAGTGTAAAGCTTTTGGGCCGCCATATAAAATCTGTCAGTTTCCCTGCTATAGTAGAGAATGCTTCTTTCAAGTTTTAAACAGATTTGCAGATAAAGATAGAGTTTTCAGGATAATTCTGAGATAGGTTTTCTTATTTCTAAAAGAAAATGTGTTGTCCCCTCCCCCCCCCCCCCCCCCCCCCCCCCACCTCATTAGAAACATAATTTCTCTGTAAAAGTACATGCTGTGATCCTTAATAAATAAGGATCACAGCATGTACTTTTACAAGAAATGTATCCCTTGATTATCACCAAATACTCAACTTCTTTACTTGATGGAGGTGCATAACCATTACCGTAACCAGGCATCTCCCAAGGTTTTTCCCTTGGCCTTGTATTTAAGGAGTTTATGGGACCCACGCCGTCAAAACTTATTAGTCAACAAAAATCCTGTTTCATAAGAAGAAAATGTGGTAGACCTGACCCATATGAGTATTTACGCAGCACAAAGCTTAATATTGCCTTCAGGCGCTTTTTACCACATTGTGAATAATTCATCAACCTACGCAGGGAAAATCAATATCATTTGAATTAATTTTGCTTTTCTAATGCATTATAGCAATCCACTAATGTAAGCTCCCATTTAGACCTAGATTTCCGTGCATGATTGCTAATGCATAGTTTAATTCCTTGATAATATAAAAGGAAAAATAAAAAGAAAACTTGCAGTATTCACTCGTCATGCACAGAATTATTTTAGCTCAGAACAAACTATTATTTTGAAGCATGCAAATTTTTTCTTGCAAAATGTTTGTTAAGTGTGTAAAATGATGCAGGGTCATTCTAGATTCCTGTACTCCAATCTACTCCGTGCTTTGAAATTGCGGCATAAATTACAAAATGGCTGTCTATCCAAGATGCGAGTCTTGGTGCTGTCTTCATTGATCTTGGCAAAGATGCTGTAGTTCATATTAGAGTCATATATTATATAGAAATATTATACAGCTACGGCTGCATTGGCAATGGCTGGCTGTGTATGAGTTTATAACGTTTTTTTTTTGCGTAAAAATGCATGATGGTCTGAACTTTATTCTACAATACCTACCTGTAATTTTATACAAGGAGTGGGAACCTGGGCTTGGTACAAACTGCAGTCAGTCAATATTTTTAGCTCACCTGAGTCGAAGGTCCCGCGGGAGATTATAGTGTAGATAGGCTTTATACTTTATAGTCCATCTGTCTGTCTGTCTCTTCATAGTCCATCTGTCTGCCTGTCTCCACAATTTCAAATGACTTCTCTAAAACCATTGGACAGATTGTAAGAAATTTCATATGCAGCCTCCAGGGGTTAGCGGAACGAAAAGATGTTCAGACCATCCTGGTCACATGACCAGCAGGGCCACCATGCCCATATAAAAAACCTTTAAAAATCTTCTCCAGAAACAAAAGACTGATGGCCTTGAAACTAGGTACACAAGTACTACCTAGATTGGTCAAATGATGACCTTGGGTCGACCTCGACCTTGCTGCAAGGTCAAAGCTTACAGCAAGGTCAAATTTGGTTTCATGTGCTTTTGTATGGGAAAATGCTAGAGCATAAGATGTCATGGAAATTGTTGACGATTGTGGTATGAAAATGGGGACATCTTTAAAAGTAATGAGTACAAGAGGACAAGGCCAGTACTGGGAATAGGTGAATCAAGTACGACCTCGGACCATGAGCGGCACGCTCACAAATAAAATGAACAAGATAATCTGCAAGTTAGCAATAAATTTATCTAAATCTTGACTACCAGTATAAAAATATTAGCATGGTGTTAGTTGTTGTGTCTGACTAACTTATAAGATTTCTTTTTCCCAAAGGACATTTTATGCAAACACACATGTAGTTGCCTTAGATTAACAGGACACAATTTGTGTTAGGCTCCAGGCCATGATGTTTACAGCCATGTTGTGACAATTAAGGTCTTTTTCTGTCAAGCCTGAAGGTATTTTCTTTGCTGTCTTTGTGTTTTATACAGGTCCTTGGTTTAAAAAGTTCTATATAATATGTACATACTTATGCTTATAATCTTTGACAAGCAACTATAGCTGCAATTATGCAATATCAAAGGATTTCACTCAAATATACATTATTTATGCACAGAATACTAGCAAAAAGCTAAAGCAACATACATACTAAACTAGATAGTAACACCATATGTCAAAAAACATGATGTTGGGGCTTAAGTTGTTAGCATAAAACTCTAAATATGTTACTACCATATTTGTCTGTACAACAGATTTTTCATCTCTCTAGAATGACTCCAATATCGATATCAGTCTGATGAAATTCTGCTGTAACATGGGTTCTCCCTTTCAAAACAGTCCCAAAAATTTCTAAAACAACCCAAAAATGTAGATCCATCATAATTGGCGGATGTAGATTTCAGGGAACAAATCTCCATCTTATAACTGAAATTTGGTACAGAGCTCTAGATAAGAGGGAGTATTTAGTGATAATTAGGGATAACTTTTGCGAAATCTGCATAAAAACATATGTTGTGACCCCTCATCTGAACCGTCTCGACGAGACAGTTCAGATGAGGGGTCACAACATATGGTTTCAATGAGAAATAAGAAAAATTATCCCTAATTATCATCAAATACTCGCTCTTATCTAGAGCTCTGTTGGTATATGTTACCGTTTCTATGAATCTGACCTTTCTTTGCGAACCAGTTTGATGAAGAAGCAATTACGCCCACAGGCAGCTCAGTGGGTTTAGCACTTGCCTGCTTAGACAGCGGTCCAGGTTCAAATCCCACTGAAGGCAAAATTCTTGTCAGCCATAAACAGGATTCCTTTCATTATCACATACATGTATTCCGTCGGCTCAGTATGACTGAATTACTGGCGACTTCAAATCAATGCAAGTCATCTGTCTACCTCCAAATGAGCATATCCTGATCTGATGAATATACAAGAACTTTGTACATGATCTGGCGTGCTCAAAGGCTGTCTTGATACAGCTTTTATACATTGTATGTTGTTAGTATTAAATGAAGGTGTTCTGCCAGGAGCCTCTTTAGTACCATTATCATTGTGTAAAACTATGGTGTAATAATTTTAGGCCTATTATTCACTTCTGATTATCTTCATTCTGACCAGTGTTTCAGTAGGATATGATAAGGACAAGATAAAAGGCGAATGATTACTAAAGATTATGTAGGTTAATTTTGAGTACGCCCATGTACTATCAGGGCCAAGTCCAAGTTCTGGGTTGCTGGCCTTCTTATCACAGCAATATGATATCAGAACTATTTCTTTGGTTGTTTAAAATTATGTTTACTGAGCACATGATTATTGTACGCAACAGAAGACACAACTTAGATGGAATATAGAACACACATGTATACCAACAATCGAAACCGAATAAAATCATCTAAAATATATGTGAAACATTTATGTTTGCATGTTGCAGGGTTCTCACTTGAATTTTAAAAATAGGAGTCCGGGACTCCTCCTTTTCCAAAAATAGGAGTCCCATCTGAAAAGTAGGAGTCCCATCCTGAACAAGAGCTGTCGCCTGACAGCATAGCTCGCCTGAATAGGTGCTTGCCCATCACATAGTCGCTTTGGAGGTGTGGACTTCTATGCATAAAACTTCAGGCAAGCATGTCCACAATGACAACACATTTATAAACAAAAGCTATCTAAGAAATAAGTCTTAAAGTAAAATTAAATAAAAAAATCCACATGAAATTTCAAAGTCCATGAGCTTGAGGTCAAAATACTAAGCGGTAGGGGTGGGTGGGGGTGGGGGAGCGAGGGGGGGGGATGGGGGGCTAGGATGTAACAAAACCTTGAACCATTATCTAACATCAGTCCAAGTATTAGTATCAACTGAGTCCATCGTGGCACTGTGAAATTATGTCTTCATAAATACAAAAACTTTAACCAAAATCTTTAAGACAAAATTCTAAGTCGATGACCTTGACTTCAAGGTCATCCAGTGGGGTAAGTATATAGTGTTTTGTAAAAACTCAAAAAAGTGTCTAACATCAGTTCAAGTGTAAACTAAATCTCTGCCAAGCATTATGAATCAGTATGCAATTAGAAAACTTTAATAAAGAACAAATTTCCAAAGTCCGTGACCTTGACATCAAGGTCACTGAGCGGGGTTGGGGTAGTACTCGGCAAAACTTTGGACTAATATCTAACTAAAGTGCAAATATAAAAAGAATTCATCACTGGGTTCAGGAGATATGTGTCTTTAAAAAACTTTAACCAAAACATCCAATCAATAAAAAAACAATTTTCTAAGTCCATGACCTTGACATCAAGGTCACTGAGGGGGGTGGGCGTAGTACCTTGGAAAACTTTGGACCAATATCTAACTGCAGTGCAAGTAGCAAAGGAATCCATCCATGGGTTAAGGAGATATTGGGCTTTATAAAACTTTAACCAAAACATCCAGTCCAAAAATACTCCAATTTTCTAAGTCCATGACCTTGACATCAAGGTCATGGAGTGGGGTGGGGGTGGTACCCTGTTAAACTTTGGACCAATATCTACCTACAGTGCAAGTATCAAAAGAATCCATCCATGGGTTAAGGAGATATAGGTCTTTAAAAAACTTTAACCAAAACATCCAATCCGGACGCGGACGCTGACGCGGACGCTGACGCCGACGCCGGGGTGACAACAATAGCTCTTCCTGAACTTTCGTTCAGGCGAGCTAAAAATTGGAGTCCCATATGTTTTAACATAAAATTTAGCCTATTAATGATCTTATTTATCTAGTATAATTTGTCCTTTAATATTGTCCCTGAGGGATACAAAAGATGAAAAGGGCCTGTACAGGACTGGACGGGGAAAGGGCAATGCTTGTATGTGATTGGACATCAAATGATTATGTTATAGAAATGTAAAAAGATATGACATTGACAATTATTTGGTAAATCTCCCATTTTAAGTCAAAGGTATTAATTTGCTTTTCCCTTCAGCACAGTTCAGTACTATTCAGTGATGTCCAGTCCACTGCAACATTGCTTTCAGTAATAATTGCAACTTATCTCAACCATCCCCCCCCCAATCGGCGCACCTTACCCCACCCGCTGACATCAAACGCAGAAATCTATTTTGCCTTTCTTAATTTGAGACACAGACTGATTGTTTATGTCCAAATCGAGTTTGATTTACACTTGAATGAATGCATACCTGTCGTTAAATCTTCCTTAGTTTATTGAATTATATGAATATCTGCGCATATCTGTATCAAAAAGACCGCGTGTTGAAATGTCTGTTTAGAACTCGCGGATTTCCCCCAAAGCGTTATTTATAGATCTGTACTGGTACTCGTTCAGCACATGGTGCGCGAGATATGGCGGGAAACAGAATAAAAACGGCGGGAAAGAATTTTAAAGTGCACGAACTGAAGATCTAAAAAGTCACCGGTTTCCGGGAATTGCAACAACTGGCCTTGCTAAAATATAGTATAATTACCTTTGACGGCCACTTCTAGCAACTTGAAATTACCGATTACATTTTCCAATTAAAAAAAACTGATTTAATACACATGTGTAGCGCCCATCAAGCACAGCGCACGAGCGTACTACAAACAGTCGGGAAATAGAAAACGTGCCTTAGAAAAGGTTCATACTTCGGCAGGCTAGATCTACGTGACAATCAAAATTTTCTCGACAAAGATTCTCTTTTATGAGACGGCAGTTGCCCCTCTCGGGCTCTGATCCCATTGGCGAGAGTAATATAATTTTAATTTGCTGACACAGCCACTGTAAAAATCGCACCTTCTGTCAATTATAGCCAAGCGGTACTTCTAAAGATGCAAACTGACCAATCATGCGAAGCGGTAGATCTAAGACAAAGATACCGTGTTGACCAACTTTGTTTATATTGATCAAAAGAACGCCGGTTATTAGCGATTAAGAAAGTAATACTGACACGTGCCCTAATACCGTAGTGGGGATTAAGGTGTGAAATTTCAGGTAAGTAAAAGGTAGCATTTACGACGATTTTACTGATTATCGGTTCAGATTAATAGCTCCTCTAAAGTTCCGTCAAAGGTGTCAGCAACCTGTGTCTTCTTCACAACTTGCGAAAACTGACATTTTCGGAGATTTTAAAGGAGTACAGCCGGAGAAATACCGCGTCCGCGGGAATCCTCGGAAGGCAATTATTGACGTCCGGGTCGGAATTTACGCGTCCAGGGACGCCGAATTCGGCGTCCCCGAGATCCCTGCTGTTAGTACATTATTTCAGCATTCATTTATGTCTGAAGTATAACACTGAAAAATATGAGAATATGTATTCATGATATTAGAATATCAGACGAGCTAATTAAATAGATCTATGCAATAAAAATCACATACAGGCATTAAAATGATTTCAGGCCAGGCAGTCTTGTGTAGCTACCATATTTATTTGGTTACAAGATGGGAGTTTATCCTTAGAAAAAAATACTGCAGATTAAAAAATTACCTCAGCTATGTCAGTCTTGAGAAATTCAGCTGTAATTGGGTTTATTCTGCCAAAACAATCTCAATAATCTAGACCCATCTTACAAGATGGATCTAGATCTTGGAGGTTGTTTGGGAAGGGGACCCACCCCCCGTGTCATAAAACCCAGTTCAGTAGTCTCGTGAGTGACATAATATAAATTAAAGGAAAAGCTTTTTTGTTCACTCAGAGTCTCTTTTACAAAACTGTTTGATACAAGGCAAATAATATGACCAAAATTCAGTTAAATCAAAACGAACAATGGTGATAATTGTTGATAGATTCATAAATTACAGGTGCACAGGGTATAAACCAGTCCGCCAATTTTCGCTTCCTGCAGAGACTGTCTGTCATATTTGGCTTCTGCCGAGACTGTTTCCTGCAGGGACTACTGTCCTGGAAAAATGGCCTTATGCCGAGACTGTCTGTGTGACTCTGCTTCCTGCCGAGGCTCTCAGCAGGAAGCAGAATCAAGCGGACAATCTCTGCAGGAAGCCATTTATCATGTACAGAAGTCTCGCCAGGAAGCATTATACATAAGAGTTCGCGGACAGTCTTGGCGGAAGCCAGATATGATGTACAGTCTCTGCAGGAAGCGAAAATTGGCGGACTGGTTTATATTCTGTGAGGTGTAGGACTGGAAAGCAATGACTCATAAGGTCTGGGGTGAATTTGTATGTTTTAACTTTTTTAGGGTCGTTTTCTTTCATTGTTGGAAAAATATAAATAAAACACACACACAATAAGGGGCCAGAAATAAGTAATGAAATTCATCACCTATACCTATGTCATTTTATCACAGATATACTGTATATTGTGTAAAAAAACAAGAATTTCAGGCAGTGCACACACACACACACATACTAGCTTACCTACTGACCCAAAATTATTCATTTGTGTGGGAATCTTCACAAGCTCTCAGATGACTGTGGAAAAGTCTGTGATTTTGATTTCGCTGACAAACATAAATTGTTGAACTTATACTTTGTAAAAGGTCATGAAAATCTAAATGTCACTCACTGCCACTGAAAAGTTTAAAACGATGATGAATCCAGAATGTATTGAGAGCCAAACAGACATATAGTTATGGTAGCAAAGAAAACAGTTTTGAAGCTACAACCAAGGCCTTGAGATTTTTCTAAAGTGGCTGTCATGCGGACTCGTGCCGATTAAAAATTTATTTTAAGACCAGGCAGGATGGAAAATTCATAGTGGCTGTGATAAGAATTCCATGTGCAGTGTGCCACAGCATTTTGGTGTTAAATTCTGGGGTTCTTTAACTGATCAGTGACAAAATAGCAATTTCATTTCAGTCTCGTCTTGAGGTGAACTGTGCAAGGTCACAAGCCATGGAGCAGTTTTAACCTGTGTGCATTGTACATTTACTCTGACCATCCGAGTTTTTGAGCTGTTGAGGAGATGGTTTTGCCATTTATGAGCCAACACCTGTTAATTTTGCTTACCTGTGCTGTCAACAGACACATGGCTGTCAACTGAATTCAGTTGAAAGCATACCAAATTAGTATGTGATACTATTGCTTATCACCGACTGCTATAGGTTGTCACGGTTGACAGCCTCTTTTGCTGCAATGGTAACTGATGGGCTTACTCACATTCCTGGTGGGTAAATTTTGAGTATTGCCATTGGGGTAACATACCAGTTCTAAAGATGAGTCAGTCAGTTGCCATGCAGAAGTGGCTGTCGACTGAGGCTCGATAGCAGTATCAGCTCTGTCAGTGGTCATTAACTCTAGTATGGTCAGAGCTATAGATAAGAAGGAGTATTTGATGATAATTAAGGATAATTTTTCTTATTTCTCGTTGAAACCATATGTTGTGACCCCTCATCTGAACCGTCTCAACGAGATGGTTCAGATGAGGGGTCACAATTTATGTTTTTATGCAGAACTAACAAAAATTATCCCTAATTATCATCAAATACTCCCTCTTATCTAGAGCCCTGATGGTATTCCATTATTGGTTGACAGCCACTTTGCACAGTATCAGATCGGTTGGCAGCACAGGTATTGAGCAAGTTGGGATTACACCCTTGGAAGAATGTAGAAGACCAAGTCATTTAAATTTTCAGAGGGAAAACTTACCATTTCAAGGCACCTATTTTCTTAGTCCAGGCATGCTTATCTCCTGTAATCTTCTTAACTCAAATCCTTCTATGGGCAAGTAATACTATTTCCTTTGATGAATGGGCTTAATATTTAAACATCTTATAGGATTAAAAAGTACTTACCGTACATGTACTGGAAATAAAAGCTCTTACTACATATCTACTGGAAGGTTTTATAGTTCATTTTCAATTCAGTTCCTGTATTATTTAACTCTTTAAGCACCAGCGGCGAAAATAGCATAATTTGCAAACAGCGTAGATCCTGATGAGGCGGCTCATAATGAGCCGCCGCATGTGGATATACACTGTTTGCCCTTAAGTCTTTGAATTCTCAATTCGCAGCAATGACCTTGACATGGGGGGGGGGGGGGGGGGGGGGGGGGGGGCGGGGGTCAGCATTGACCTTGACCTATTTTTAAGGCAGCAGAAGGTCTTTCCTGAAACTGAGAATATCACGTTTTCACTGAGCTTGCATGAGTGTAATGGGAACTAGCAAGAGCTGATTTCTTTTGGTGACCTTGACCCCATTTACAGGTTCACAGGATCTTGTACAAATGGTTTGATTTTTCAACACAGACTTAAACTGATGTAAAGTTAATAAGGTTTTGGATATAATCTGGAAGAGCCAATGAGTAGGCAAAATTGGTGAGCTTGACCTCTGTCAAGATTTTTGGAAAATGACACTACGTAAGGATATGGGACTTATGGTGCTGAGTGAAATGTTCTTGAAAGTGAGCCACAAATTTTATGTTTGTGCTCGGTTGACTAAGTTGTTAAAGTTTTGGATTCACCTAGGTGTTTTGGTTTAAGTACTTGGCCACTTTCCACACTTGGCAAATGCTCCGGCATTAATTGTCAGTTTGTGTGCCAAAACACATTTTTCGTGATATTTAGCCGCTAAATATAGAGACCTCATAATTATATCACTAGTCCACCTCTTTGAAATCTATAGTTAATTCAATTCATGTACTACTACAAAATCAAATGGGTGCCCCCCACAATTTGATTAAGACTAAATTTTATATGTAAGCTCATGCCTCATTGGCCTAATTAATGCACCAGCATGATGCTGGTCTATTCCATAGAGGTTTTACAGTTTTCTAGTACATGTACACCAAAATCCCAGCTGTACAAGAACATTTGAACCGCGATACAACAAAACCAACAAAGTGGCATGTGTACCCAGTGAAGACTCAGATCAGCCTGGGCATCCGCCCAATCTGATCAGTCTTCGTTGTCCGCATAGAGCTAGCTTTTACCCATAGCTACTCTATAAGTGCGTTTATAGCAAATATTCTGATCAGACTGGGCTGATGCCTAGGCTAATCTGAGTCTTCGAGGGAGCACATGCCACTTTGTTGGTTTTGTCGTGTGGCGGCTCTGCTGACATTTAGTCACGCAAGCACGAGGTGTAAAATTGGCTCTTAGGACTTGTGAATAGCAACAACACTTGGGTGTTTATTTGAAGAAATATGGTATAATGGATGGTACAGCTGAAATCATTGTCTCACCATTGACTACAACTTTGAAGCTTGCCAGTTTTGCTAAAACGTTGTTTTCAGTAATGATCCTCGCTAACCTAAGCATTTTATGAACTTCAGCCAAAATTTGCAATTGCTGTGAGAACTTTCGGTACAGTATGTCCGATTTTGAACTGCAGTTTTGCATGTGATTTTTCTGTGCAGATTTCTGACAGATTTCAGTACTTTTTTTTGGCAAACTAGAGCAAACATTTCAACCCTTGCGTTGTGATCCTGAGTTGGGTATGTTATAAGTGGGCATGTTCAAAAAAAATGTGACCAAAGTGTGACATTAGAGGTCAAAAATAAACACTCTGCCATAGTTTTAAATTTTATTCTAGACTTATCTACAGTGCTTCCAGTTTACAAAACTGTATAAATTTTGATTATAGCATTACTAATAAAAATTTTATGACAACTTTTGTGAAGAAATTTTCACTCAAAATCTGTTAAAATGACCAAAATTTATGAAAGCTTTGGAAGGCTAAAATCATGATCCTATCACTTTAAGTTTCTATTATTTGATGCAAGGTACTTCCAAATTATGTAAATAAGTGCTGTTTTCTGTCAGATATCGCTGAATGATATAAAAACTCAAATTTTAACTTCATTTTGACACACTTTTTTTAGATGTAGAGTTATAAAAGCTTTCATATCTTTTGTTTACTTGACTGTACCTCAATAAAATGTGCGTTGGAATGATGCCATATGAGTAGAGAACTAGTCTAGAAAATGATTGTTCATATAAAAAGATATAGGTAGTGGTGATGCCGTGTCAAAAATGAGCAAAAAGTTTCAAGGAATGTGTTACACTCCTGAGTATTATTTCTAAGCTGCTCTAATTTGCATCACAAGAGCTTAAAGTCGATGATTAAGCAGTCCATGTAATAAAGTAACACTAACTGCATATTGGTGATATCATTTTTTCCAAGTTTATAGGCCTCTTCAACAAGAAAACTTGTTCTGATGCTCAGGAGTGTAACACTTTACAGCCATTTGTTGTATTGTAAAAAAAAAGTTGAATATTTTGCCTTTAAATTTCATTATTTTGTTGTCTTCTCATTAAAAGCAACTTGCACTCATTGCTGTAGCAAAACCCAAAACCGTATCTCTTAGCTCATGCTTGGGTGTGCCACAGTATATTTGCTATTTCCGCTATCTAAATGCACAAAAATAAAAGAGATGTTTACTGAATTTGATTAATTACTTCCCTCTTTCTTTAGGTAATTGAACAGTTTTCTTTACCTGACTATCATTACCTGTTTACAAAAGACATTACAGAAGTGAAGTTCCATACCAGTTTTGGAAGTTGATGGTCACATTATAAATCATGAGAAAATGTCCCTTTCTAAAATATCAGTAACCTCAAAATCTTATCAAAACAGATGACACTGCATCAAAAAACATTTTAAGATGTTGGAAACGTTTATTTAGTATGAATTTATCCAAACAAGTAGATGTAAAGGAAGAAAAAGTGTCCAAAATGGCATTAAACTTAAAAAACTCAGGAGTGTAACACCTTGCACAATACATGTCATAGCAAAACCTGAATTTAGTCACAAAATGTCATTATCTTGCTCATTCTTACCTTATTATTACTCACAAAACACTTGATAGCCATGTATGGTTATTATTTAGAATGCCTCATAGTGATAGATATTAAGAAAATGGAATCTCAAAATCTTCAACTTTTGGTCGTTTTCATGGCAGTACAGCTTTATTTACATTTTGAAGTTAATTGTAAGTTCCAAAATTGCTTGAGCGGGGCTAGGTCTTCATTCATGAGCACAATAAATGAAAATTTTACTACTTGTGGTAAAGAATTAAGCTATTTTTGTCTTTTTTAAAAAAAGTGTTACACTCCTGAGTGGCTCAAATGGTACATATGGAGAAAATAAAAGCAAAGATGAAGACTGCCTGTGTACCACTTACCATGATGGGTAAAAGACTTTTCATACAAGGCATGAAAGTTTACTAAAGCTACCCCTGGAAAAAGTTATGGGGTTCCAAATGTCAAATGTTACACTCCTGAGTTCAAGGGGTACTTGAGAAGAAGTTGTTTAAACTCCGAGATGGATGCCAGTAAAGCAACTGGAAAATTTGTAGTACGATATGCCATCTTTATTCAATGTTTCGGACCATGTTATAGAGATCAGAAGCATCAAATATAAAAATGGCATCCATTCAGATGGGAACCTCTTCTTTTTTGGTGCACCAAAAATTCAGCATGGTGCTGTTGAGTTTAGCATTACTAATTCCATGGGTGATTATGAAAGGACATTAATCTTACATTTTCAAGCAGCCAAAAGGACTGGACAGTCAAAAAGGTAGCTAATAGATATGTTAACTGGCACAGTTTTGTAAAATTGTATGCTGAAAATTCAGTAATAGAAAAAATGTCACACAAAAAGCGTTACACTCCTGAGTTTTTTGGCTATATTTTTTACCATAACTTTTTTATGACTCAAAATATTTCAATGAAATTTGGCAGGTATCTTCAAGGCCACATGATACATCTTCAGCAACAAAAATAATGTACTAATATAGCCCTGTTTTCTTTAAAATTCTCTGAAATGCTTTGGTCACATTTTTTTTGAACATGCCCAAATACATTGTCACAAATTAAGATTCTGTATTGATTCTGTTTAGCATATCCCTACCCTTAACGCTAATGAGTAATCAATGGCTGAAGTGACAGCTGGGCTTTTGCTTTGTTATGGTGATTCATGGTGCCATCTGTGACGTTGCCTTTTCTTTCAAATCTACACTTCTGTATTTATATTTGGCAAGAAAACGAGGTTTTCTCCTCAATAGAATGGTCCCAAATGATCCTTCCTGCAATTAATATGATTAAGTTGTCACTCCTATATATATTACTGCAAAAATAGAATCAACATGTTACCCTGTTTAATGTAAAACAACCAAACCTGGCACTCTGGCAAGATGGAGCAAAAACTTGGTTAAGTACAACACAGCAAGGGGATATTTTTCTTTTCCTAATCCTTCTTTCGGATAACATTTGAAATGGGGAGATTATTTGTTCATGCACAAACAGCGTGATCAGTTTAAACATGACCTGCTAGCGAAACGAAACAGATCAATACTGTATCACAGTCCAGGCCTGTTGAATATCCTTATGATATAAAGTAGGCATACACTTAAACAGAGCTCGAAATAAGAATGGGTAACAGGGATAATTTAGGGACAATTTTCCTTATTTTTTCAATGAAACAGAGATGTTGTGATCCCTCATTAGAATCGTCTTACCGAGACGGTTCTAATGAGTGGTTACAACATATGTTTTCATAAAGAAATAAGAAAAAACCTCAAATCATAATCTTATCTAGAGCTTGCTATACAGTACAATGTGCCTTTGACAGCAAGGTAAATTTGCCCTTCAAAAGGCAATAAATTTATATGTCCCATAAATATTCTGACATCTACGCATTTACAATTTGAGGCACATCTTGCAGCAGGGGGGCTTAAACGTACATTTCAAACCAGTTTATGAATCTTTGCAATGTGCCATGTTTCATAAGACTATTTTGCAAACAGAATTGATCCTGATTAGACTGTTTGCTCAGTAATTGGTGGCCTAATGTCTATTGTAAAAATGATACTGCATACTGCAGGGCTTTCTGCTTTATACCCGTACTCCAGGACTATAATTTGCTTTTGGTATGCCATATATTAACTATATTTTATGAGTCATAGCTTACAAGCTTTCTCATTAGAATATGTAAATTGCATATATATTTAAAAAAAAAAAAATATAAGGAACTAGGACATGACAAATTACAGATACATGTACTGTATACATATGGATGTTCAATAGAATATGTAGTTATATAATTGGTAAACCCTTTTGCAAATTAAAAATTCAAGCTTCAGCTAATGGATTGCCAAAATATAACAAGGCTATTAGACATGTATTGCAGGACTGGAAAATTTCACTTGTCTGCGAGGAAACGAGTAAAAAATTTTGCCTGATCCCCTTGAAATACCAAAATTTTCAAGCCTTGTATTGTAAGGCAGGCACATCATGGCTTTATCACAAAACTGCTGAAAGTGGCCAAACTAAAATTTGGGTTGCCACTTTCAACAGTTTTGTGATATTACCACAGGGTATAAACCAGTCCGCCAATTTTCCCTTCCTGCAGAGACTGACTGTCATATTTGGCTTCCGTCGAGACTGTCCGCGGTCTCTTTCTTCCAGCTGATGAGACTTCTGTACTTGATAATAGCTTCCTGCAAAGACTGTCCGTGTGATTCTGCTCCCTGCCGAGGCTCTCGTCAGGAAGCAGCAACATGCAGACAGTCTCGACAGGAAGCCATTTTTTGAGGTTGGCAGTCCTTGCTGGAAGCAAGAGATCACAGACAGTCTCGGCAGAAGCCAAATATGATGGACAGTCTCTGCAGGAAGCGAAAATTGGCGGACTGGTTTATACCCTGTGATTACTCCATCAGCTCTTTAAGCCGATGCAAATATTGTGCACAGATATGCAAGGTATATTTTGTATTTTACATATGAGTTGAATAGAATTGTTACGGTACATTTTGTATTTTACCGTACACCATTTGCAGCAGCGTGAAATTTTAATTTTCAGGTTTGAAATTTGAATGGATTTTCATGCTTACCCAGTTTAAAGATAATGTAAGAATGTGAAACAGAAACGCCAAGTCTGATTAGTTAAAGCCATTTTATATACCAACTTTATTATTATCTAAATCTGAAATTTTAAATAGCATACACATGTGAACACACATAAAAATGTACATCAGTGATCATAATGATACCCTGTTTACAAAATAAGAAAGTATCCATTTCATAAATTAATGCAATGTGAGATGTTTCAAGTTTAATGATAAGCTTCTTCAGATATTAAATTTTCTCATTGCACATCCTGGGTAACTGCTAAGAACAAAGGTGCCTATAAGCATTACAGCATACCCCAGCATATTATGTGTGAAGAATATAGGTAGTTGATATAGGCAGACACACGCGGTAGTTAATATAGGCAGACACACGCGAGAGCAGGCCTCATTTTTTAGCATGAACAGTCTACATACATGTAGAAGCCGTGAGAAATTCATCTATCTGACTGCATGGATGCTGTGCCTTATAAATTACAACACATGCAATGAATCCATATAAGAAGCAGACAAGCATGTGCTGCTAAAATGCTAGTCTGGTGCTTCATGGATGTATTGCATATGCTTTGAGACACAACTTCATAGTTGCTCTAACTCAAAAGCCAAAGAAACAAGAAAAACCTTGGCGTTATGATATTTACAATTGCAAAATCAAATATTTCCTTTCACTGTGAAATTCACAGCTTGTACGACAAGTCAGCCCTCCAGATTTAGATCTGGGACTAGAAGCTAGTTCCCCCTGTTGGCAATGGCATAAACTTCGCATCAGATTTCCTGGTTATGTTTTTCTGACAGTGCACAGACAGATGCGAGACTTGTTGTACCGCGAAATTCTTATTCTGCAAATCAGGAAAAACAAATGCTGTTTTTGAGGGCTGACATACATGTCAGACAAATCAGCACATAATGTGATTGCAGACAGCAAGGATACAAAATTGTTGCAATTTCATATTTCCCTAGATACATTAGATAAAAATCTGATACAAATTTTGGAAAATCTGTATATCTTAAATTCTGGAAAACCTGTAAAATTTACGATAAATAAAGGAACATGTATCTTGAAGAATAATCCCATTAAGTTACTTTCAGCATAATTACAGGTGAACATTATGATTTTTATCTATCAGATATACAGATGAGGCAGGTTTTTTCGGCTGATAATTTACATTTAAATTTATATGATTTCTTGGTAAAAATCTATGGCCGTACTGGCCACAACACAAGCAAAGAATCAAAAACTTATCCCGGCAAATTTCATCAAAGCCCATTGAAACCCCACTTTATCTCAGATATGGGGAGCTTTGGTTATTCGGACACTACCAACAAATTCATAAATTGTGATAATTTATTGGATTTATTTCATAGTTAAGGAATTTCTTTTTATTAATTTGGTGATTCAGAAACATTTATCATATTTGTTTGAATAACTCCAAATTTCGGTTGAGTTAAATATATTCACTAGAAATTCATAAAAGTACATTCATATAGACATAAAGTCTGTTTATCATGTTCATAAGTAAAACTTTGTCAGGCTGAAGTTATTTCTGACACATTCTACATCCAGCCAGAGAAAATATTTGTCTTCTTCATTCATTTGCTTGGCCTGTGCTGTAATATTTCCAATTTAATCAGCTTTTCTATGGAAAACTTAAAAATCAAACATGGCTGCCATATCTGAATAGCTGAGAGCCCTTGATAACACATACAATGTACATAGTCACAAGCATATGAATCATCAGAGATCAGTCCATTGTGCAGAAAATAGGTTGTGCAGCTCTGTCTGCACATCAGATATTAAAACCCTTAATTGCATCCCTTTGAAATGGCAGATGCATAAATCCCATGGCATTGGCACATAATACGATACTGGCCCTTGCATATGCAATACTAGAATTCTGCAGTCTTATTACAAGTTTGGCAAAAAACGCAATGAATTAGTAATGAGTTTCCCAGTGGATTGATCCAAGTCACCTGATATCTTGCCAAGCTGGTTGGTAAATTGGTTTTTCAAAGCATACTAATGTATGCCCTTGAGCTGTTTATCAACTCTAGAAAGGTTATTACTCTGGCTAGTTGCCAGCAGATAAGATTGCAAGCTTTAAAACAGACTTTGCCTTTATGTATGCTATTAAGAAAGAAGGGGTGTAAATGTAGAACATAAATACAGCGTGTCATGTAAAAATTTGGAGGCCAGCCAATCCTCGGTCATGCAGAATAGAGCAGAAATACTTACACAAAGAACCTTTTGTTCATGTCTCAGATATATTCACAAAGTCTATTCAGATCTTGAACATGATTTCAAATAAGGGTAGATTTAAAAGCATGGTTTACCTTGATTAAATAGCAAATACAACTTGTTTGAACTATAACTACTCAAAAGATAATGGTTCTTTTGGCGCGTAGCTTTAAGTCTTCTTCAATCGATTTTAGCCAAATATAGACATGAATAGAACCGTTGCTGGGCTTATAAATTTTAGTAATATCAATATTTTACAGCGTTAGGGCATTATTGTGCACCATATATTTAATTAGTTCTGTTGCGAGCTAGCTGACACACAATAAGAGCTAGAGTTTTCCTGTTCAAAGTTGTCCTCAAATTGTTTACTGTATGTTTTTGATGCCAAGCAAAAGTGAATATATCCTTTGCACATGTTGATACACATTCAATATGGCTGCCACTCACCATTAGCATATTGTGCGGGTCAGTGTTGTAAAGAATGTAGAATTTAGGTATAAAGCTGATGCAGGGAAAATGTATGTTTGTTAATATACAGATTCCCCCCCCCCCCCCCCCCCCCCCCCCCAATTTCCACAGTGTAAAAAATGCCAGTTGGAAGTTTCACTTCATTTGAGAATTGACTAGATTCAAGATGGCTGCTATATCATATAGTGATGATGTGGTAGACCAGAGATATTGATTTTCTGATTAATTCTAGTCAGAAATTCTTCTATCTGGGCATGATATAAATGGCAAATTGTGTCCATGGTGCCACTGTTCCACAAACATGACAAATTGTCTTCTATACAAGTTTTCTAAATAACTTCACAGAATTTTTAGCTCTCAGTTCCTAATTTGCATTAGACTAAAATGGTTAAGATTCATCGGTTGCAACAAACATGGTTGACAACACATTTTTCTAATTTGAAAAAAGAAATCATCTCAAACAAACGGACAAGAATGTTGCATCAGAAAAGTAATGGCAGCCATATACCATTTCACCTCATTAATCATAGCTATATCAGTTTTGGCTAGCTGCCAGGTCACCGCTGAAGTGTTTTCTACATGATGTATGGAGATATTTATGGCTGGCTGTACAACAAAATTATAGACTGGTTTTGTGAAAAGCTGGGACTTTTTGAAGTGTTCAGTCAGTATTCATTGCTTTGTGAGCAAACACAATGATCACAAAAGCAAATCAAAGCCCTTTTCAAGACAGGACAGAAACCACAATCAAATTGACATTTGAACAGTAAATTGTGATGTATAGCTTTGATATTTTCAATGTTGTCTCGCCTGCACAGGAATGAAACAAAGTAAAGGGGTCTTTCTGTTTTTTTTTTTGCTGAAAATAGTTATATAAAGACCTAGCTGTTATTGGAATGGTACTATTAAAGCTGAAAAAGTCTTCAAACTGAACTTATTTTAAATACACAATGTATAACTTATTTTGAAATAGTTGGTTGTTTTGAATGATCAGCGGACAAATTGCCTTAGATCAGAAGATAAACAAAGTTAATAATTTCATAGTCCTTCAGATGATTATCACTGTATATGTAATTAATTTGATGCTAGTAATTTAATAATTTGTGCGCCCAGTATTACAATTGTACTTCATTCAGAGTCACCATGCCCAAGACATTGGCTTATTACTGTAGGCTTTGGCTAATGTATATTTTACTCTAACAGTGCCCCTTGCCATGTAGAAAGTTCTGAATTAGCCACTATATTTACAATGTGATTTGTTTTGACAGACAATTTTCTTATTAAAATTTACAACTCATTTTGTATGAAAACCTGTTTGTCTAGTTTCACTTGCTAGGTGCGTGACGTTTTCACTATTTGGTTGGTTGGTTCTTTTGTTAGATCTTTTTAAGCGTCACTATTTTTTGCAGTGCTAAAATAATCCTGTCACTTTAATTGCAAGAATAAGTTTGAAATAGAAACCAGAAATTTTGTTTATAACTTGGTTATTGAAGCATACAGGTTACAGGTTCTGTGTCATTGTTATCAGACACATTTATATGACAGTGCCGTTGGCAATGTATAAATTACAAATGAATCACAAAATGATATTATTTTATAAAATATGTACCCCGACTGATTTTAATTGAAGATATATGAAATTCTCTTAGCCATATTAGTCAAATTAAAATGTCACTTCTCTCAGAAATCTTTATTATACCAGACTTCGGACCCCAACATGATGATCAAAGATGAAACGTATCAGATTGATAATGTGAATTTCATTTGTCTTCAGCTGACAAAAGTTTAATATGTACCTTGATCAAAACCAAATATCCATCATGTAATATCAGTGTAGAAAACAGTCACATGTATATTCTTGCGATCATTTTTCTGAGAAATGCCCATGCCCCATATTGAGACTAACTTAGACATGTATGCTGTATTTACCTGGAATGCAGTTAACTGAATTCCATGTAAGAATCAAAAAAATTTGATGGTTCCGACATTAAAAATGGAATGTTGTCCCTACACATGATGAATTTTTTGGAATAGCCCATATTTTTTTGGTTCATTGTTGAGTGACTTGATATTTTTGAGATGATATTTTTAGACTCCTCAGAAGAAAATTGTGTCTTGAAAAGGACTGTTCTGAAATAGGACTGGTGGGTGTGACTAAAGTATACTGAGGGTATACTGAGGACTGAGTGTAGGATGTCACTGTACAAGATATCCATACAACTGTCAGGAACAATAATCACACCCAAGTGTTTGTAGAAGAATACATAGAAAACTTTGTGTGAAAGAATGGGGGTCCAACATCAGTGCATGTGTATAATGAGATAGAGTCTATCACCAGGCTACAGTTGGCCCATCCAAGACACTTTAGAAGATGAGAATTGGAACAGGACTGATGTGTCTGACCTTGTTAAAATGTCTCTGTATGAGTTAGGCTACAGTTGGCCCACCCAAGACACTTTAGAAGATGAGAATCAGAACAGGACTGATGTGCCTGACCTTGTTAAAATGTCTCTGTATGAGTTATCTGGTGACAGTTAAGTTCTCTATTGTATTTATTTGGTTTTTAGACTGGGGTTTCCCCTTCCAAAACACTCCCAAAAGCTAGATCCATCTTATAAGATGGATCTAGAATTTTGGGATTGTTTTTAAAGGAGAAAACCCAGTCTTAAAATACAGTCATACTAGAATTACACATGACTGTTAGAAAATCCCTTAAAGAGAAATTAATAGGTAACTTAGATGTTTCCGTCATTTCTCGTTTTAGATATGGAAAGATACAGAAAATAGTTATCAATGCACCGAAAGCTGAACTAAAAGATGAGGAAGATAAGTCTAGAACAGCCACAGTTGCATTTACAGACATTAAATCAGCATCTAATGCCCATAAAGCAGAGAAAAAGATTGGTAATAATGTCCTTACTAGCGAATATAGTGAAGGTTTTGCTACAACTGGAAGTATTGTGACAAGAACACATGAACCTGAGATTTATCCACGGCCTCCCCCACCTGGTTATCCAAATAGACCAAAAGGGTAGGTACCACTTGCATTTATCGGCAAATATATTGTCGAAAGTTGCTCATAAGCCTTTGAATACATTTGTAAAAAATGTTGATAGTACAGCAATTAATGCAACAAAAGTTTTGGTCCATTTAAAGTTATCATTTTTATTAGCTTTCATATAACGAAACATTTTTTATGTAAAGTCAAGATAATTTTTATAATTAGTAATACTGCAGCACATATGATTTAAGTTGTTTCTTTTGTAAGATTGTTAAAAAGACTATTGTATTTTGGTGTCAAGCAAGGTTCTTTTCTTTTTCCATTGTTATTTGTTTCTTCATTTGTGTTAGCTGAACAAGTTACCGATACATGTGGATTATATAGTTTTCTGCATACCATGCTTGGATATATTTTATCATGATGTGCTAGATTTACAGCCAAATGGAATAATGGTAAGATTTGAAAAGTGAAGTAACTCTAAATGGAATACTGCTTATTGTGATGGAATTATTTGTAGTAAAGTTGTGTGTACAGTAGTTCATATATTCTGTGCTAGTGATCTGCGTACAATTTTTTTATTAGTTTATTAAATAGCTGCAACTTCAGTTTACTGTTTGGATGTATTAATTAAATGCAACATCTGTTAGCTGTATGGATGATAAAATTCAGCCTGTGGATTTTATAACGTGAATACTGACATGTACAAACTAGAGGAATACAATGCGGCATCGAAAGGGTAAGTTCAAAAGATATATGAGCTTTAAAATCACATTCCATCTGTTTCTGAGCAAAGCAATTGAGTTGACTTTTTATAAAGCTGTCCGGACGCTGGTGGTGGGCTAACTATGTGCCATACTTCTGAACTGCATGAAGGTGTTGTTGCATGTTGCTTTTGTATAAATGTGTATCAGTTGACATGTTACAAAAAATGTAAAGGCTTAATTTGCATGCATACAAAATTAATGGTCAAGAATCAAAATAGCCGATGATAGTTTAGAAATTATAAGCATGCTTCAGTTAAACATAGCAAATTAAGAAACTTTTGTGTGCCCATCTGCAACAAAGCATTATGGAACCAGGGATTTATGATGACCTAGTTAATAAATTTAGGCCTTAAAAAGAAAAGTTGTGTGTTTCAGGTTACCTAACCGTTCAATTTTTTTTTTGCCATCGACTCTAAAATTTTTAAGCATTTTTAGGGGATTTCCTAGGGATTTCCTAGCTCATATTGTTTCCCTATCATCACCCCATGTAAAAACTTTTAACAAAATTAAAATATTTTCAGACCTGCGTCCCTATTTTAAAATTCTATGTAACCTGAAACAAACATATTGTTTTTAAGCTCGCCTGAACGAAAGTTCAGGAAGAGCTATTGTTGTCACCACGGCGTCGGCGTCAGTGTCGGCGTCAGCGTCAGCGTCGGCGTCCGGATTGGATGTTTTGGTTAAAGTTTTTTAAAGACCTATATCTCCCTAACCCATGGATGGATTCTTTTGATACTTGCACTGTAGTTAGATATTGGTCCAAAGTTTAACATGGTACCACCCCCACCCCACTCCTTGACCTTGATGTCAAGGTCATGGACTTAGAAAATTGGGAGTTTTTTGGGCTGGATGTTTTGGTTAAAGTTTTCTAAAGCCCAGTATCTCCTTAACCCATGGATGGATTCCTTTGATACTTGCACTGTAGTTAGATATTGGTCCAAAGTTTTCCAAGGTACCACCCCCACCCCCCTCAGTGACCTTGATGTCAAGGTCATGGACTCAGAAAATTGTCTTTTTATTGATTGGATGTTTTGGTTAAAGTTTTTTGAATGACACATATCTCCTGAACCCATAGATGAATTCTTTTTATATTTGCACTGTAGTTAGATATTAGTCCAAAGTTTTACAGAGTACTACCCCAGCCCTGCTTGGTGACCTTGATGTCAAGGTCAGGGACTTAGGAAATTTGGTCTTTATTAAAGTTTTCTAACTGCGTACTGATTCATAATGCTTGGCAGAGATTTAGTTTATACTTGAACTGATGTTAGACACTTTTTTGAGTGTTTACAAAACACTATATACTTACCGGACTGGATGACCTTGATGTCAAGGTCATGGACTTAGAGTTTTGTCTTAAAGATTTTGATTAGTTTTATATTAATGAAGACATAATTTCACAGTGCCACAATGGACTCAGTTGATACTAATACTTGGACTGATGTTAGATTACGGTTAAAGGCTTTGATACATCCTAGACCTGCCCTCCTCCCCCTACCCCTTAGTTCTTTGACCTCAAGCTCATGGACTTTGAAATTTCATGTGGATTTTTTTTTATTTTAAGACATTTCTGAGATAGCTTTTGTTTATAAATGTGTTGTCATTATGGACATGCTTGCCTGAAGTTTTATACACAGCAGTCCACACCACCATAGCGACTGTGTGATGGGCAAGCACCTATTCAGGCGAGCTATGCTGTCAGGCGACAGCTCTTGTTTTTTTGGCCTTAGGAAAATAGTTCATGAGTTGGGGAATCTTATTTTCTAGAACAGTGCAAAAACAATATAAGGCTGGTATGACATGATGTTATGCTTGGTGAAGTTAAGGCTTATAAATCAATTTAAGCCCTTCAGTAGACTTAAGTTTTACTCTTCTGACAAATCAAACAAAGACAGTATCTGTTGATGGATTTGTAGCCTCCTTTACATTACTGGTATGTTCTGTTTGGTTGCTGGATCACCTGAATCAAGTTAATGGAGGCAGAGAGTGTTGTTTTCATTATTATGTAATGTGCTGTTTGTCGCTTACTGTTCCTCTTGACAAAGTGTAGCTTGAGAAAAAGATTTCTGACTAGGCAAAGATGCAGAACAAAGTTTGGATAGTGATTTTATCCATATGATTTGGCATTATTTATTCGTTCCAAATTCGCCTAAAATCAGACATACCGACAATGTCATACATTTTCGTGGGTCATTAAAACAGTAACTGTTTCATCAAAAACTGCATAAAAGTGATGTTCAGTGACTAGGAGAAGCTGTATAACAAAATCAGACTACTGCTGGAACGAATTGGGCAAATATAATGTATGCCAGAAGTGTCAAATTTTTCTTCTTTGTTGAAACAAGAGTGGGTAGGGTAATGGATTTGTTTTATCATTTATCTTATACTAATCATATAAACCACTAGTGGATGGGCAAGGGATTCTGGGATTTAATTAATGCTACATGTACCCTCCTTTTGTCTGGCCTAGTAAACTTCTTAACTATCATAGTCTGTATGACTGTCTGTCTGTCTCATTGTATATAGACCGGGAATTTGCCCATCCATCCATTGTATATAATAATATTGACAAAAAATTCTCCCTTGAGTTGATAAACTTCTCCCTAAATTTGCTGGAGGGAGAAGTCTCTCCTCCCAACATTTGATCCATGTATGATGTTAGTATTGGTGGTGTTTTGGGCAGTGGCCAGAGCCTTAGATAAGAGGGAGAATTTGGTAATAATTAGGGATAATTTTTGTTAAATCTGCATAAAAACAAATGTTGTGACCCCTCATCTGAACCGTCTCGATGAGACGGTTTAGATGAGGGGTCACAACATATGGTTTCAATGAGAAATAAAAAAAATATCCCTCAATTATCATCAAATACTCCTCTTATCTAGAGCTCTGAGTGGCTTAAACTTCCATGGAGTTTTCTGGGTCTAGATGCAGTTTGTAACAATGCACTGTCAGGCAAGACATAGTGTTCTGCAGAATTCTTGTGATAAAAACTCTTACTCATTAGAATTGTTATCAGTTTGTTAATGTTTTTGGTACAAATATGCAGTTTGTGGTTTCCTTGTTTGTCAATATAATGTTATTACTCACCCTGATATTATCTATACACAGGGGAAAATCCTGTTTACCTTGTGGTGTGACTTAGATCATGATAATAAATCTTATATTGGTATCTGATTGTCTCTTATACATGCAGCAACATGCATATTCTTCTAAACTGAAAAGATACATAATAAAGTTCTGTTTGAAAATGAACATCCTTTTGTACTGATAGATTAGCTTTGCCCTCAGTTCACCTCACACACCTTGGTTTAAAACAACTGGACAAATTATTTAAACTCAGAATTCATTAAGATGTTATTTGTCTGTTATTTTGCCACGGGTGGTAAAGTTTCAAATTGACCTCCGCGGAGGTCTGTTGAAAAACAATTTGACTATTTTCCGGTAGGCAATTTGAATATATCCTGTCATGAATTTCTGCGGTTTACTGACAGGGTTCAGACAAGATTTTTCTCGCTAGAAAAGGTATTCCAAAAATCGGAGAATGTCATGCTATATATATTTTACAGTTGTATATTGAGACCAAATGACATGGAGCAGTTTGAAGCGGTATTCTTTAAATTACTTTTGTCCTTCAGGTTCAGTACCGAAAACGAAACTGGGAAGGAGTCCTGCACAGTTAAATCGGCTTTTTGACTGCATTTGCAGGCTTTCTGTGAAATCTTACCGATGCAGTAAGACAAATAGCTTGTATAGCTTCGTTCTAAACATACTTTCAAGAATACGCATGCTTTTATTACTACATGCTTACCCGATTTGCGTCGGCGGTCAATTTGAAATCGATGAGAACAATTTGACTAATGTAGATTAACATGGAAAAAATTAATCAGCTTAAAAGAAGAAAATGCTTAATTTACTTTTCAGAAGCTAGGTAGCAATGGATTGAAAGCATGTTTTCGTACTTCTAAAGAATATCACATAATATTGCTCATGTAACATTGTCTTTTTTTATCGTGAAATAGTAGCACAATAGTGCTTTATATTTTTTCTTTTGTTGTAAAACCAGACCTGTGACACTGATTTTTTTGTAAACATAGCACGAACCGATTTGTTTTCATCACATCCTTCACAGGTCATTCTAAAGCGGCCGTAATGACGTTGTTATTGTTTCATGTTGATTACCCGTGTTTCTATGTAACGGCCACTTCAGGAGTGTAATCACCTCGCAGCGAGGGGAGCATGTGGGTATGTTTGCTTGATATCTTCTTATGGGTTCACTCTAAATTGTTTGGATATCAGTTCTCTTCTCTGCAAATATTAGTCTGGATGGGTTCGTTTTATTTTACAAACAAGTGAGAGCCACAGGTCTGCTTTTACAACAAAGAAATGATAAAACACTATTGTACTACCATTTCACGATAAAAAAAAAGAGAATGTTGCGTGAGCAATATTATCTGGTGTACTTAAGACGTATAAAACCATGCATTCAAATCATATGATATCTGGCTCCTGAAAATTCAGCCCTCATTTTCTTCTTTTTAGCTGATTAAATTTTTCCATGTTAATCTACATTAGTCAAATTGTTCTCATGGTGTTCAAATTGACCGCCAAGAAAAATTAGGTAAGCATGTAGTAACAAAAGCATGCATATTCTTGAAAGTATGTTTAGAACGAAGCTATACAAGCTACGTGTCTTACTGCATCGGTAAGATTTCACAGAAAGCCTGCAAATGCACTCAAAAAGCCGATTTAACTGTGCAGGACTCCTTCCCAGTTTCGTTTTCGGTACTGAACCTGAAGGACAAAAGTAATTTAAAGAATACCGCTTCAAACTGCTCCATGTCATTTGGTCACAATATACATCTGTAAAATATATATAGCATGACATTCTCCGATTTTTGGAATACCTTTTCTAGCGAGAAAAATCTTGTCTGAACCCTGTCAGTGAACCGCGAAAATTCATGACAGGATATATTCAAATTGCCTACCGGAAAATAGTCAAATTGTTTTTCAACAGACATCCGCGGAGGTCAATTTGAAACTTTACCACCCGTGTTTGCAGGTAATCATAATAAGAAACAAAACGAAAAAAAAAAAAAAGGATATGATTTTTAGAAGAGATCTGTCAAAATTATGCTTAACTCTTTAAGCACCAAAAAAGCAGACGACAAAAATTACGTCTGCAAAAATTAAAAAAAAATGCCTTTCATTTCATATTGAGAATTCAAAGACTAGAGGGCAAACAGAGTAGATCTAAATGAGGCGGCTCATCATGAGCCGCCTCATTAGGATCTACACTGTTTGCAAATTTTGCTGATTTCGTCACTGGGGCTCAAAGAGTTAATGCTCGTTGCCTTTTCTTATGCCTCAGCAGTGTATAAGTTTGTTGTTACATTCATCTGTCGGTATGTGTGTACATGTGTATCATGTGTAATGGTATTAGACTCAGGTTAAGGTTTTGGACTTAAGGTTATCTGACACAGCATGAGGTTGGGGCATCAGTGTACTTCGGACACATTTGTAGGGTTTTTTTTACTGTTTACATTTGCATGGGAGGAAATTTACTTGTTCGATCTTAGATATACCAGTTAGACATTTTGGTTTGGTTGGGTGGGGTACATTGTGTATTTAAAAACATGATGCACAAATCAAGCAAGCTGCAGGGGAGTAGCACATTTATTCCTGGTCAAAAATTACATAATATTAGCTATCAAAGACATGTTTTTATAAAGTCTGTTTTAAGTTTCTTATTTATATACTGAAAGGATTTAAAAACTTCCACCCATTAATTTTGAATATCTCAGAAATGAATGCAGCTACGCCCACCAAAATTTTACAGCATATATATTCTATTATACCTGATTCTATCAATATACGGAATTTGAAATCGTTCATCCGAATTGGTCAGGAACAAGCACGTGCTCCTCGTGTTCTTAGTACCGTTTACATAATGATGAATAGCTTCATGTATACAGTTTTCTGATGAAACATTTCTCTTACAATATCAAATTGATTTTTAAAAATTTGAACTCGGTCAGTGGCTTTATTTAGCCTACCGCGCCTAAATATCGCAAACATGCGCAGAGTTTTGGGCCAGATAAATGCTGAAATTTCAAAAAGTGACGTTGCGGTACAATTTTTTGCGTTAATGACGGCAATTAACAATCTCAGACGACGTGCACTGTTTACACGAAGCTAAAAAGACCGTCAGAAAAGCACCTGACCAAGATTGAAAACCAGAGGACATGCCGTGAACTAACGTCGACGCCGTCTCCGTTATGGGCTTTGCGCGACAGCATCCTCCGCAGTGATACTTACAAATCAACGTTGATGACGTCACAATATTAAGACAGTAAGAAGTGGTCGAAAGAGTGTTGCATAAGATAACGCCGGCATCGCCTAAAGTATTTCAGTGACGTAACGCTCTTTTACTACCATCATTTAGGTAAATGATACAAATAAACTGCGTAATCTTTGAATTTGATAAGTTTCAAGCATTTTGTCGTTAAACAGTCAACACTGTCATGAGTAAACAGATCAGCAGCCAGCAATAAAAAGTGGAAGTTTTTAAATCCTTTCAGTATATATACTACTGGGTATGATTCTTTTTTGTTTCATAACAGCCTTACCAGGTGTGTTCCTGCTACCTTGAACTTTATGTCCAAGAAGATGAATCCACCAATGCGGGTCTGTTAAAGCATTCAATGGAGAAATTGGAACTGCATTTTATTTTTACATAAAAAAAAAAAACAAAAAAAAAACAAGCTTGTAACAGAAAACAAGTGTTACAATTTACCAAATTGTCGAACTTGATCTTTTGAAGAAACTTGTTGAAATAAATGATAGCCTCCATAATTTGCTCCGTAACCCATACTTTGCTCTTTAAAGTCTCACAGGATTTCTGTTTAACTTTATGGGATTTTGTCCTAGCTTCAGGTAATGTGCGGTTGAGATTTCTTTGTGCCCACATAGACTGACCAAAATGATTTGTGTAGAAACCATAATATTACATGGGTATATCTAATTAGCCAGTGACATAATAGTTTGCAACATGTGTTAACAAAAGTTGTACACTATTATGCCATTGGCTGTAATGTAATTGCACATGGTTGTATCTGAAGGCATAATACTATATAATATTACTAAACCCCACAGGACTACACCTGTACAAGGAGAGAGTAATATTGCTCAGATTTATGTAAATACTTGACATTAGTTGCTCTGTCAGTAGAAAAGATACCTTCGGTCTTTGTAATAATAGGCCAAGGATATAGAGGTAACACTCATTTCGTGGACATGATAATCTAATGAACTACACATACAACAACTAGTTAGGTACTGGATGTAGTAGAAGATGAATACCATTATGTTATCTTGTGTCCTGTGTAATTATCATAGAAGATTGTACAGCCTTTTATTATCAACGGGAGCACAAGTTTCAGATCTAGCCCTTAAGTTATGGCTTTGGCAAACTTGTGGATGGTCATAAAGATGTCAGATCCTTTTTTTAGGCTGCATCAGTGTTAAACCCATGATACACGGTAAACCAAGTAATATATTCCTTGAAACATGTTACAAGGTTTATCATCTATACAGTGCTTATTCTCTGTAGCATGCTACTTTTTGGAGGAATAGACTACACATTTTGGGATAGAACTTGTTCTATTCCATGCGACTTGTAATATGTTCCTTCTTCCATACAGCCAATCAGAAGTCAGGTCACAGGGTCACAAAGCAACAGAAATGTGAATTTAATAAAAACAAAAAGGGTATTATGAAACCACCATGATCAGCATTTACATTAAATATGATAGGTCTGACTCTCTTTGATTTTGTTTTTCCAAAGTGTTTGACCCCTCCAAGAATTATTCAAATCCCTGTATAATTCACGTGACATCATATATCATGCAGTCCAGTCACCTTTAGTAGACTAGCAAGTGAAAAGGCAGGTAAAAGGGTCTTATGCTGAGGCATTACCTGGGAAGGAATATGTTTCAAGCTGTACCGTGTATCAGCACAAGGAATAAGAAACAAAAGTTTCATACTACAAGGAACATGTTACTTGGTTTACCGTGTATCATGGGCTTTAGTTACCTGGTATTTGTTTCCAGCCCAGAGTTTATATGGCCTGGATGCAACCCATTTAAAGTGCTGACTGCTGTTCATCTGGTACTGTCATGCTTATTTTGGTCTGCAGAAAATTGAAAATCTTTGCTTGATATAATTTGTCTGGAAAAACAATCCTTTCTCTCCAATTAGGAATGAAGACCTTGAAACAAATCAAGAAATTATAAGATGTTTTTCTTTTGAAAGAGCTTTAGAAGAATTACCAGCTGCTTGCTGTACCATATTTGTTTGATTATATGACATGTTTTTTTTTTCTCAATCCAAATCAATGCCAAAAATCTAGATCCATCTTACAAGATGGATCTAGATTTTTTGGATTGTTTTGGACAAGCAAAACCCATCATAATAGCTGAATTACTCAAAACAGCTTTATATATTTGGGGTGATTTTGGAAGCGGGAACTGCCTGTCTCATAGCTGAACAAATAAGGTAGTTTTTTTTTGTGTGCCTGAAACAGATGTTCTTATAGTGAACTTCATCCAAGAGCTGCCTTTTATAACTTGCTGGTAATGATTTTCTGTCAGGGACAATAATTGTGGTTGCCATGGAAACTGGTATTGATTGAGGAAATTTTGTGACAAGAAGCCTGAAGAAAATAATGGATTTTCTAGCTTTTATATCACAGCCAGAAGGATTGATCATTCTCTAAAAGCTCTTTGGAAATAAGAGAGAGGGAAAAAAAGAAAAAAAAAATTAGTTTGATTGTTTCTTTTCCATCAATCCTTTATTTAGACAGCAAGCAGCTGCTTGCTTTATAGAAGTAGAACTTGAGATAAGGTGTCTAATAAAGACGATTATTATTATTATTATCTAATGATTTAGCCTGGCCCCAGTAAAATTTGTATATATTATACTCTGGTGATTGGATTCTGTGTTCCTCGGCAGGGGATATACTGTACATAGGGTATGAGGCCAGACTACTGATGATTATGTACCAGTCATAATTCTTGTATCCCCACCCCCATGTACCAGTCATAACATTTGTGTCCCCTGCCATGTAGTCCAGGATGGAGAATTTTTGTGTAGCATAGCCGTGCTAGAGGCCTGGTACTTAGCTAATCATGGTAATGCAACTTTACGGGGTGAGGGGGCTGGGGTTATGGGAAGAAGGAAACCAGTATATATTAAGCTCTCCATCATTCCACGTGCCGAAGTAATGCCGAAGTAATGCCTCTGCAGCTTTCCTAAACAGAAGCATATCTTATAAATAGAGGAAAAGGTTGTTTAGAAATAGCTGCAATAAAATCTGTCTGACATTTTGTGTGTTTGATTCGGATCTGCTCTTGACAGAAAACAGCTGCCTTTGGTATTTTATTATATCCATGCATGTTTGTGAAATCTCCAAGCACCTGGCTCTCACAATCAGTACAGATTCCACACAAAAAATCTTGGGAGTCATGGCTTTATGGTTCATAGGCATAAGAACAGGTACAGTTGAAAAAATTGGATGGAATAAGTAGGAGTTATGGATGAGATGTTCTTCATTTTGCTCCTGGGATGGCACTCTTACAAGAGGGAATTTTGTTCTCCCAGAGCGGGTTTAGAAGTTTCGCAGTGTTTAAAATTGTATCAAGAAGTTTTGGTCCAAATTTTGGGTTTTCTTGTTCCCCAATAGTCGGGAGAAGGCAGCCACTTTCCAAGATCAGCCTGTAAGCTGAGCCCTGATAGGATATGCACTGACCACTGCTACAAAATATCCATAGACAGACCATACAGACTTGTTCAAACCAAAGTAGTTTGGGTAACCAGTCTAGCTGCAGCCTTCATTTTGCACAGACACTGTCAATGCATCCATGTTATTTTGGAGGTTTTTGCATTAATTTTGCACACACACAGAGCTCTAGAACGGCATTTATACACACATTAGGATGGCTCATGTTTTATCATGTTTAGGGTTACTGTGACCTGTTTAGAATTTGAGCTGTGACATGCTGAAAGAGATCTTAACTGCATCTGCAAACATCAGTAGCTTCGATCAGCTTGCACATCCGCTCTTAACTTCGCTGTTTGCACACAGCATGTGCTGACCATGCACTGAAAGAAGGCTCTTGCTGGACTGCCTGGACTAGCAGACTGGTTTGAGTCTTAGCTGTTCCTAGATAACGGTTAAGCAGCTTTTATGTATGACGCGGCTCATAATTATCAAAGTGCAGTCACAGCAGATAAGAAGAGGTAACATGGATAATTCAGAGAAATTTTCATTATTTCTCAACGAATAATACGTTGTGAACCCTCATTAGAACCGTCTCGCCGAGACGGTTCTAATGAGGGGTCACAATTTATGTTTCTACGGAAAAATAAAGAAAATAATCCCCAAATTAAACCCTGTTTCCCTTTTCTTATATCGCGAGCACTGAATGCAGTATACAAAGATGAAAGCCAGACAGAGCAAGATTACTGTGTATTCTGTGCCCACACATTTACTGAGATTAATAGCTTTAGTTGCCATGGTAACATGTCATTAGAGACATATCTGAAAATATCTTTTAAGATAATGGGTTTAGATCCGGAATTTCTAGTGGATCATTGCCAGCGAATCTGAATATTGAAATAAATTAATTGAGGGATGATGTACAATGGATTCAGCTTTATTTATAACCAACCTATTTACAATTTTAATGAGCAGCCAGATCTGTCAAGCAGGATTGATGATCGTAGTTCTGAATAGCTATTTCGTGTTTAGATGCAAATACATGACACATAAATATTACAGTTTACTGTGCAAATATACAGGTTGTACTGTGCACAGTAAAACGATTATGGGCAATGATCTGGAACTTACATTGTCAGATCCCACATCCCACCCTAAAAACCAAAAGGAAAGAAGCATGAGGTAAACCAAATTTACCTTAAATACACAATGTAGCACACATTTCAAAGTATCTGCTCCACAGAAATTGTCATGTCATGACACAGAAAATATCTGCACCACAGACATTGTCATGACTTTATTGGATGCAGCAGCTTTGCTTTACAAAATCTGTAGAAAATGGACGCTTTCATGCAATCTCCCCCATGAGACTTTCAATAAGTTGACAGGTATGTGTGTGTATGTTGATAAAATTGTTTAGAGGTTTCCATGTTTTCCCTAATATAAGCCCAGCTCCTAGTAATGTCCCCTTACATTTTCCTCCAACAGATATACCTTTACTGTTTAAGTGTGAGAACATTCCTGTATTTACCACAAATTTCTCCCATGTCTAAGTGAGTTTGTCTTCTGAAGTTTATACAGCAGATATAGACAGAAGTAAAGTGATATGGCTAAATTACTAAATTTATTTTGTTCTCAAATATGCATTAATACCTACAACCAAGTATCATGTTTAAGAAAAAAAATTAAACAGAATTAGGCAGATAATTTGAGTATAACAAGACAGTGCTCACCCCAAACCCAAGTACCGAGACCAACAAATCGGGCCTTTTACGCCGCTACAGTTATGCTACCGCTGCTTCACTAGTGTAGCAGAGAGGAACACAACGACAGGAGTCTCATGACTACCAAGTACCCATACCTGATCCTGTCAAAGAAAATACAGGAAGTTTTGAAATAATGAAGAAAATGTGAAGATAAAACAGTTAGTACGGATATTGATTGTACAAATATTTCATCTAAATGTTGGCATCTTCAGAGGCAATAGTAAAATATGCTGTGGATAACTCAGCTACTGTATGTTCATCATTCTGCTCCAAACTGGTTGAGTTTCCAGCTCACTTTTTTGCTTGGTACTATATACCGGTAGTTTTATAGGCATTTTTCTGTCTGCTGGAATAGAAAAATATTAGCTGGCTATAGAGCATAGATCTGTTTTTCTCATTGCTAGGAGTCAGGTTAGTGCAAAAGCCACATCACCATAAAACATATCATTTTGTATGGTTTTCCCTGTGGCCTGACAAATGCCCCAGGTGTTTTCCAAATATAAAATAAAGTTGATGCTGCATGAAGGTTGAACAGTAAATAAAACAACACAAATGTACTGACTATCACTATATAGAATAAAAAGGCGCAAAACAAGGAAAAGGCATTTATCAAGTGTTGACAGACTGTGTCTTGTCTAAATGTTGCCATTTATGACTGAATTAAGATAGAAATGCCTGGAGCAAGATTTGGATGTCATGCATTTCACCTAAGATAAAGTAGGACAGATTTTCCTCTTCTTGTGAGAAAATAAATTTAACAATGGCCTATTCATAGCTGCATGTACATGGGCATTAGTGCAAAAGAACAATTACATTTTTACTTTGATGTTATGATTTAAGTGTGATAACATATGTTGCTTGGTTAACAGATTTTTGTAGGGCTGGCATGCTAAATTAATATGGTCTATTTTTGTCAGTATAATTATTGTTGAAGAAACCTATTTAGTATGTACATGTACAAGTTTTTAATGTTTTCCAATAATTATTAGGAAGTGGCTATTGACAACCGGTTGTCAATAGTGAACATTTAGTGCTATTGACAACCGGTTGTCAATAGCCAACTTCGCTAAAATTTGAGCTATTTTCAGAAATCTTAGTATGTCCCAATTAATATAATCATTTTATTAATTATTTTCACCAAAAATGAAAGTGTCCCAGTTCATCCAGATGACAAAATTAAATGTCTGCAAAGTTTATAAAAATATTTCATCCAAACTACTGTATATCATGATTAGAGGGCAAACAGTGTCGATCCAGATGACATGGCTCATAATGAGCTGCCTTATCTTTATCTCTGCTGTATGCAAATTCAATTTCATTTTCACTTCCGTCTTGCCTATATACTAAGCAGAAGCGAGACATAGGTATTACTTTTCTGACGGCTTTAACTTCCCTTCAAGCTTTTTGGTTCTAATATCTGTTTTGTAACAATTGGCAAACAAAACAGGCGAGACATCATCTTCACAGAGTTTTGTTGGTTGGTGCTTTATAAGTCACTAGTGTTAAAATAATAAGATGAGCCGCGGCGCGACAAAACCAACAATGTGGTAGTGCGCCCAGCAAAGACTCAGATCAGCCTGGGCATCCGCCCAGTCTGATCAGAGCCGTTGCAGTCCGCATGTTGGTAGCTTAGACCCTTAGCTATTCTTTGAGCACTTAACGAAGAGTCAGGTCAAACTAGGCAGATGCCCAGGCTGATCTGAGTCTGCGCTGGGCGCACAACCACATTGTTGGTTTTGTCGCGTCGCGGCTCAGATGACTATAATACAAGGAAATTAGGAATATAAACAGGAGGAAGGAAAAAAAAAACATGGCTGATAGATAACACAACCCAGCAGGATATACATTCTGATCTGTATAGCAGCATTAACTTTGTTAATGTTGCCAAGTCATAAACAAGTTCAAAAGAGTTGTACGTTTGTGCCAAATCTGTTGGAATTTCCAAACAATCTGGTGCCAAGAACTTAGGTTATGCTGTTTCTGTTTGTATGATATTATTTTGTAGCACTTATGTTGTTGATTTGCATGTACTTTGGTAGAATGGCATTCATCTATGTATTCTCTTATACAGCATTAGTTTAAATAAAAGTAATTCAGCTTTTAAATGTTTTTGTTCCAAAATAATCCCAAGATCTAGATCTGTCTTGCAAGACAGATTTAGATTTTTGAGATTGTTTTGGAAGGGAGATACCCTGTGTTATAACTGAAGAATACGGTACAACACAGTCAGCCTGCACACAAAAGGTACTCAATTCACAGAAGTACCGGTACTTAGTTTTGTGTCAGGCGAGACTACAGTGTTTGTGTGGTTAGCATGGTTAATCATGTTTGTATAATGACTAGTGATTGTCATGTTTTTCATGTGGATTTGGCAATGTTCCTGGCTTGGTAGTTACAGTAGTTACTTGGTCTACTTTTGATATGATAATGTCTTTTCTCTTGAGATTTATAGTTTTGTACCCGATGTCTTTCATTGCATTATTTTTGAAAGGTAGTTTGTGTGGCTATTTATGTTTGTGATTGAGAGCATTGATTCGTTTGACAGAACATGTTTTACCCCCTGCTGTGGCCATTCAAAACAAGGCAATCAATATGTTCATTTTTTTTCTCTGAATTTTTTCATCAAAGGGGGATTTTTGATAACAATTTCTGTCTCGCCTTTGACCATCAGAATGCTTGACATAGACTTTATTTTTTGCTTGTCAGAGTCGGTGTTGGTGTTGTAAACATTTTTCTGGACCTAGCTCCTCTTTTGTGACTATGCATTAACAGGCGAGACACTGTCTTCAATGCAATCCTTGTGAATATTTTTTCCTAATTTCTCCATTAAGGTGTAAGGGTTCACCTCCATGTTTTTCCACCATGTTTACAAAGGGGAACAACTTGTGTTACTTCCTGTTTGCATCCCTGGGGGATGAAGTCTTTAAAGACGGTCTACTGTTGACCCGAAATGGAGGGGAAAAACACTGTCTTACAGCCGCAAATAAAACAGTAATTTGTTCACCAGCGGGCTAATGATTATTTAAAACGTTTAAATGTACTGAATCGTTTGAAATTCAAATCTTGACATCCTACTTGGGTGCATGCCAGCTGATCAAATTTGAAATTAAAGTTTTTATCTGATTCAGTGATTTCATAGGAATGTTAATATACTTAAGGGAGTGAGATGAATTACATTTAAGTTTTCTCATCACCTAGACATTAATATTAATTCTTGAATATGGACATGTCATCTTGTCCTAAATAATGCTTAAGTTTAACCCCGGACAATGTCCAGGAAGAGCTATTACACTGCCGTCAGAGTACTCTAGGTGCACACATTTCCTGGTCTATTGGATTGAATAAATTGATCGCACATGCGCCACCCATGCAGGGTTTAATTCAACACCCCCTGCTTGAAAGGCGAACACTGTCCATGGCTGCTAGCTGAAACAGTATTGGCACTGTGTATTTTATGGAGTGGAGTTATGGAGTGGAGTTTTGGAGTGAAGTGGAGTCAAATTATTGTTGCTCTTTCATCATAAAATGTTGCAGCTAGTACATACGAAGAAATCAACATCTTTAGAGTGATTAACTCAAAACCCTTGTTTGTTGTTGTTATTGATACCAGTCTATATATACACTTATATTGTAACATGACATTACTCCACTGCACTCCAAAACTACACTCCATAACTCTACTCCATAAAATACACAGTGCCAATAGTATTGCTGGGTTTCCCAATGCAGATTGCTGTATTAGATATAGCAAGTGGCCTGGAGTGTTTTGTAAACAAACCAGCGGGTCTAATCTTGATGGGATTGTAATGAAGTCAGATAAGAGGGAAAATACCAAGATGATCCAAAGAAACCTGCAGATAATAAAGGTAGATTAATGCCCTCTGGTGATAAGTGAAGAGATCTGGTTTTGTGCTATTTTTGGAAGGCACTGTGTAGTCTCGCCTGCCTTTACACTTTAAGCACCAGTGACGAAAATAGCATATTTGCAAAACAGCGTAGATCCTGATGATCATCATGAGCCGGCTCATGTAGATCTACACTGCTTGCCCTCTTGTCTTTGAATTCTCAATATGAAATGTCTTGTACAAGGCATTTTTTGAATTTTTGCAGATGCAAATTTTGTTATTTGCTTTTTGGCGCTTAAAGAGTTAATGAGCAGGCTAGAAGAATTCCAAATCCAGATTTCACTTGGCAAATGTTTGGATTCTCACCAAAACTGTCAAAATGTGACATCCAACTAATGTTGAAATAATAGGAAGTGCAATGCCAGGTGAGCTAACCTGTCTAGTGACAGGTTTTGTTCCTTTCTTGTAGTTATGCTGTGAAAAGGCATTAAAATTAAAGACAGAGGCAGTGTAAAAAGAAAGTCACCTTCAAAATTTTGTTTTCTTCGGTGTCGTAGGTGAACTTATATATTTCTTACATTGTCACAAAGCTAAGAGTGAGATTATGTACCGCATTCTTAAGCTTTTCGGAACCGGTTGAGCGGAAACATGCTACTGTTACTTAGCAGATGAGAACTTGAGATAACGGCAGTGTGGAGTGGGATAATATGTTTCTGTCCTAAATAATTGCCATCAGAGCTGTAGATAAGAGGGAGTATTTGGTGATAATTAGGGATAATTTTTGTTAATTCTGCATAAAAACATTTTGTGACCCCTCATCTGAACCCTCTCAATGACACGGTTCAGATGAGGGGTCACAACATATGGTTTGATGGAGAAATAAGAAAAATTATCATTAATTATCATCAACTACTCCCTCTTATCTAGAGCTCTGGCCCATGGCTTTGTCATCACTTGTTAAGAAGGACTTGCGGAAACAAACACAATTACAATAAATGAAGGAAAATTAAGTATAGAAATTGTTGTCGCATTGTTACAATACTTAAAATTCGAATTTTAAGTACTGCCAAAACATTATATCGATTTGTTTGCTTGGCTTTGTGAGCGAGAACAATGGGAGAGCTGGCAAGGGACCAGTTTTAATTGTTCACCTTGGCATATACCTTTGTCCGTTAATATTTAGCTGTATTGTCCTCCTTTGTAAAGGATCAATTTTGAATGTGACCTGTTTGCACATGAATTTAGCAACAGTACATGAATTTATTAGACACACATATACCGTCAACCTTCTGTTGAGTTCAATATGATGTTCAATGTATTCGCAAAATTCTTAAGAATTCTTATGAATTCCAAGAAAATAATTCTAATTTCTCAACAAAAACATACCTGGTATGTTGTGGACCCCCTATTCGAATTGTCTCGCTGAGGGATCAAAATGTCATACATGCTTTTTATATTGAAACTTATCCCCAATTTATCTCTGTTACTCTTCTTATCTGAAGCATTGAGTCAGCAGTGGTCATTAATTTTGTTGGCACCATCTGAAATTAAACTTTACTACACGTGCAGCGAATTTGCAGTTTTCAGCAGTCTTGGGGACCATTGCCCTTTTCACTACTTTGAGGTTTTAAAGAGAGTCCAGTTTGTGCAAAGTTGTTGCCATAGTGATCAATCTGCAGTGTTTGCAGCAGTGTTAAAACAGGAAGAAGACAGAGATGACTATAAATTTCCCAGAAATCCTGAATTTATAGATAGAGCCACTCCTTGGAGACAGAAGGCAAATAATTGTTGGTATTGATCATTGGTCGTGCCATCCTGCTGCATATTAATGAGAAACATCAGACAAAATTACCATAAAATCCATGTATATTAAGAGCCCAATGTAAGGGCAAACAGTATATATAGTCATAGCCCCCAAAGGTATCGTCAGCATGTACGAGGGGTGTTCATTAGTAATGGAAACTAGCATTTATTTCATTAGCTATGTATATAAACAGTACTCCAGATATATAAAACCTAAGAAGCAAGCATAAGACACATAGTTACGTTCTAAAGTACTTTTTAGCTCGCCTGAAGGAAAGTTCAGGAAGAGCTATTGTTGTCACCACGGCGTCGGCGTCCGCGTCAGCGTCAGCGACCGCGTCCGCGTCAGCGTCGGCGTCCGGATTGGATGTTTTGGTTAAAGTTTTTTAAAGACCTATATCTCCCTAACCCATGGATGGATTCTTTTGATACTTGCACTGTAGTTAGATATTGGTCCAAAGTTTAACATGGTACCACCCCCACCCCACTCCTTGACCTTGATGTCAAGGTCATGGACTTAGAAAATTAAGAGTTTTTTGGGACTGGATGTTTTGGTTAAAGTTTTCTAAAGCCCAGTATCTCCTTAACCCATGGATAGATTCCTTTGATACTTGCTCTGAAGTTAGATATTGGTCTAAAGTTTTCCAAGGTACTACCCCCACCCCCCTCAGTGACCTTGATGTCAAGGTCATGGACTTAGAAAATTGTCTTTTTATTGATTGGATGTTTTGGTTAAAGTTTTTTAATGACACATATACTCAACAGCAAAAGAAACGCATATATTTAGGGTCTTGTTTTGCCTCATCAAAAGTAATGATATTTTACTTTTAAGTTAGTACTGGGACCCGCCTATACGTGGTCATAGCTTCTGCAGCATTTTCTTGTCACAGTGCAATTCTTCGAAAAAGATATAAAGATTTTTGTCAAAAAGGCAAAAATCACAAAATTCTGGCTCACAATGGCAAAAATAAATTATCAATACGATTTTGCTGCATGTGAGTTCAGCATGATGTCACCAACCGGAAAACAGTGTAAAATTTGTTAAAAAATGAAGCTTATACGGTTTTATCGCACATGCAAAAATCTGCATTTTCCCAATTTTTTTCGAAGGTTTTGAAATTCGTCTGAATCATCAAATTATTAGAAAAATCTGGAAACTTAGGATTCAAAATGAGAAAGGCTATGGGTAAAAGAACCGTTTAAAACAAATTTTAGTTTGAAATGAGCACGTATTTTGCTCACTTCCGGTTTGAGTTACGAAATTCAAAAGCCGATAAAAATGTTTTCCTGGAAAAAGATCTTGTCTTCCGATTCACTTACCGTAGACTGTCCTTTATGATAAACATGCTGTATGATTTTTAATCAGTTTTGCCTAGTGATTTCAAGGATCTAGCGCCCAAAATTTCAATCTGTAGTTGCGTTACTGGAAGGACGTTCAGAGTTACTTCCCTTTGGTACATACTCCATGTGATTATGACCACTTACCCTTTTATTTAACCCGAATTTGAATCCATTTCCAATTCGTTTCGCTTAAAAATCCACAAAACTTTCTCTTCCTATCGCAAAACTTGCCTACTTTACAGGTTTTGCATAAAGGGGCATAACTTTGTTTGTAACCAGTAACCAACGCTAAAAATTTTTGATGATGTTTCTAAGACATTGTCGCGTCCTAGGTAAAGAAGGCATTAGTTTTGGAGACAGGCACAACTCAGTTCAGGACACTGAGTTAACTTATCAGTATTTGTGAATTTTTGTAGTGACCCCTCGATTGTTTACGCTTTCGTTAGGCATGAATAGACAAATCAAATTTCAACAAGCTTGCGACGAAGTATACTCCATGCGTTGATAGTATCTTCCCTGTTTTGCAAATTTCAGCATATTTTTATTTTGACTTCAAAACACCAAAAAGAAAAATATGCGTTACTTTTGCTTTTGAGTATATCTCCTGAAACCATAGGTGAATTCTTTTTAGCTCGCCTGAACGAAAGTTCAGGAAGAGCTATTGTTGTTACCACGGCGTCGGCGTCCGCGTCAGCTTCAGCGTCCGTGTCCGCGTCGGCGTTCGAATTGGATGTTTTGGTTAAAGTTTTTTAAAGACCTATATCTCCTTAACCCATGGATGGATTCTTTTGATACTTGCAGTGTAGCTAGATATTGGTCTAAGGTTTAACATGGTACCACCCCCACCCCACTCTGTGAAGTGTCATGGTCATGGACTTAGAAAATTGGTGTTTTTTTTTGGACTGGATGTTTCGGTTAAAGTTTTATAAAGCCCAGTATCTCCTGAACCCATGGATGGATTCCTTTGATACTTGCACTTAAGTTAGATATTGGTCTAAAGTTTTCGAAGGTACTACCCCCACCCCCCTCTGTGACCTTGATGTCAAGGTCATGGACTTAGAATATTGTCTTTTTATTGATTGGCTGTTTTGGTTAAAGTTTTTTAAAGACACATATCTCCTGAACCCAGAGATGAATTCTTTTTATATTTGCACTGTAGTGAGATCTACAGAGTACTACCCCAACCCCGCTCAGTGATCTTGATGTGAAGGTCAGGGACTTAGGAAATTTTTGTCTTTTTTAAAGTTTTGTAATTGCATACGGATTCATAATGCTTTGCAGAGATTTAGTTTATACTTGAACTGATGTTAGACTCTTTTTTGAGTTTTTACAAAACACCTTATACTTACCCCACTGGGTGACCTTGAAGTCAAGGTCATCGACTTAGAATTTTGTTTTAAAGATTTTGGTTAAAGTTTTATATTTATGAAGACATAATTTCACAGTGCCACGATGATGGACTCAGTTGATACTAATACTTGGGCTGATGTTAGATAATGGTTCAGGGTTTTGATACATACTAGTGCCCCCCCCCCCCCCCCCCCCCCGTCAGTTTTTTTACCTCAAGCTCATGGACTTTGAAATTTCATTTCATTTTTAGCTCACCTGAGCCAGCGGCTCCGGGGGAGCTTATAGGATGGTAAGGCTCCGTCGTCCGTCGTCGTCCGTCCGTCCGTCCGTCCGTCCGTCCGTCGTCCGTCCACAATTTCAAACGACTTCTCCTCTGAAACCGCTGGGCCAATTATAACCAAATTTCATATGCAGCCTCTAGGGAACTTAGGAACGAAAAGTTGTTCAAACGGTCCTGGTCACATGACCAACATGGCTGCACGCCCATATATGGTAAAAAACCTAAAAAAATCTTCTTCTCCAGAACCAATAGGCCGATGGCCTTGAAACTTGGTATGTAGCATCGGGTACGCGAGTACTACCAAGATTGTTGAAATTATGACCTTGGGTTGACCTTGACTTTTTTTAGGGCAAGGTCAAATTTGCTTCCTTGTACTTTTATATGGCAAAATGCCTGAACATAGGATATCTTGGAAACTGTTGCAGATTTTGGGCTAAAAATCGGTATCTACAGTCATCTTAATGAGTACGTGATGATTTATGAGTATAAGAGGTCAAGGTCATTCTTTGACCTTTGACCCAGAACGTCCATATTTTGACAATTTCGAACAATCTCCTGAACAGCCATTGGGCCAACTGAAACCAAATTTCATATAGAGCCTCCAGGGGTTGAGGGAACAAAAATTTATTCATACGGTCCAGGTCACATGACCAACATGGCCACCACGCCCATATATGGTAAAAACTTTCAAAAATCTTCTTCTCCAGGACCAATTGACCGATGGCCTTGAAACTTGGTATGTAGCATTATGTACTCAAGTACTATCAAGATTGTTCAAATTATGACCTTGGGTTGACCTTGACCTTTTTACGGCAAGGTCAAATATGGGAAAATGCTAGAACATATGATTTCATGGAAAGTTTTGAAGAGTAAGGCCTAAAATTGGTAAATGCAGTCGAGTACATGAAGATTTATGAGTATAAGAGGTCAAGGTCATTCTTTGACCTTTGACCCAGAACTCTCATATTTTAACATTTTCAAACAATCTTCTCCAAAGCCACTAGGCCAATTGTAACCAAATTTCATATTTTGCCTCTAGGGGTTGAGAGAATGAAATTTTTTTCAAACGGTTCAGGTCACATGACCAACATGGCCGCCACGCCCATATATGGTAAAAACCTTTACAAATCTTCTTCTCCAGAACCAGTTGACCGATGGCCTTGAAACTTGGTATATAGCATTGGGTACTCCAGTATTATCATGATTGTTCAAATTATGACCTTTGCTTGACCTTGACCATTTTACGGCAAGGTCAAATATGGCAAATGCTACTACATAAGATTTCATGGGAATTTTTGAAGATTTTGGCCTAAAAATAGGTATATACAGTCATCTTAATGAGGTCATGAAGAATTATGAGAAGGTCATTCTTTGACCTTTGACCCAGATCTCATATTTTGACATTTTCAAAAGTTATCTCAAAAGATAAAGGGCCAATTGTAGTCACATTTCATATAGAGCCTCCAGGGGTTGAGGGAACAAAAATGTGTTGAAATGGTCCAGGTCACATGACAACATGGCCGCCATACCCATTTATGATATAAACCTTTAATATTTTTCTTCTCCAGAACCAATATGCCTATGGCCTTGAAACTTGGTAAGTAGCATGGAGTACTAGAGTACTTCAAAGACTATTCAAATGATGACCTTGGGTTCACCTTGACCTTTTTGGCAGCATGGTCAAATATGGGAAAATGCCAGAACATAAGATTTCATGGAAAGTTTTGAAGATTTTGGCCTAAAAATGGTATATATGGTTATCTTAATGCCTATTAGCACAGTAAGATTTATGAGTGAAAGAGGTCATGGTCAGTCTTTGACTTTTGACCCTAGACTCATATTTTGACAATTTCAGACATAAGAAAAAGCCACTTTGCCAATTGCTCAGGTGAGCGGATCAGGGCCTCATGGCCCTCTTGTTTTTTATTTTAATTTTATTTTAAGACTTATTTCTGAGATAGCTTTTGTGTTTTCATTATGGACATGCTTGCATGAAGTTTTATGCATAGCAGTCCACTTGCCCCCCCACCCCCACCCGTCAGTTTTTTTTTACCTCAAGCTCATGGACTTTGAAATTTCATTTCATTTTTTTTATTCTAATTTTATTTTAAGACTTATTTCTGAGATAGCTTTTGTTTATAAATGTGTTTTCATTATGGACATGCTTGCATGAAGTTTTATGCATAGCAGTCCACACCACCATAGCGGCTTAGTGATGGGCAAGCACCAATTCAGGCGAGCTATGCTGTCAGGCGACAGCTCTTGTTAGGAATATTGTTGCCATGGCAACGATGCCTTAAACTTCTAAGGGTTTAGTCTCTAAATTTTTGCATATTTTTATGTATATTTGCTGCTAATAAGCTACAAAGAATGGATAAAGGTTTGTGATTGTGTGATGGCTTTATGCAAGTCTCAGATACTAGAAGAAATGTACAGTTATGTATGCCTGGCACTCAAACCTGGCAGAAATACAGACTGTGAAAGGCTTTTGGTGGACCAAAATTTGACGTTTTTCGCCGATTTTCATCCAGATGGACCAGAATTGTGACGTCATTGCACTTTAACAAGCAGAGTCTTGGGAAAATTGCATAGCAGAAAGAACCAAAATTATCCTGTTCTTGATAACCGATCAATTAACTTTAGCATACTACTAGAAATTACGGAAAAAAATATCAAATTCTCTAAAAATCAATTATTTCAACCCCTGCTTTAGCTTAAATTCATGCCAGATTTCAGAACATGATAATTAACAATCATTATATACGTGTTTCTAAAGCCAGAATCTAACCTTAACGAAAGGTGTTCCTAAGTCTTCAATATCTTTTTACATATCGTACATAATGAGCATAATAAAAACACCTCCTTACCAAAATGACGTTGAAAAAAAATCACTAGGCTATTTAGAAATGGTAGATAAAAAATGTTGATAAATGTCTCCAAAGTTTTTCACTTTTCTTGAGCTGCAGATTTCTGCGCAGTCTAGAGAAGCATTGATTTTGGATTGTGGAATCACATTAACTTTGCCAGCTGACAACAGCGGTCTATATTTCCAATTACTGTTTATGAGATGTTGCCATGGCAATATTGACCGAAGGAAATCCATTTAGGTCACGGAATAGATTGCATTCGCTTTTTATCTTACCAGGAAACTTAATTGCTTAGGAGTAAATCAATGGCTAGCCCACTTGTTTTCGGAAAATAGCAGGAGACTCATTTTAATCTCCGATCAATACCGCATTACAGGAAACCAATAAAGTAGACTTGTGTGCGTGCTGGTGGAATTGAAAATGTCAGGTCTGTTTTAGGAAAGACATCTATTGTAATATTTATTAGCCAGTCTGCGGGGAATATCAAGATCACAAAAAATACTGGAGACATCAGGAACAGCGTACCATATTTATTCAGCTATGAAACGGGGTTTTCCCTCTCAGGAATACCCCCAAATATCTAAATTCCTCTATAATATGGGGTTTTCCCTTTCAAAACAATCCCAAAATAGTAGATCCTCATTCTTATTTTGAGACAGATTTCGATCTTTTGGATTGAAGCATTGCCTTAACTCTTAAAGCACCAACAAGCAGACAAAATTTACATATGCAAAAATTAAAAAAAATGCCTTGTCAAGTTTTGATATTGAGAATTCAAAGACTAGAGGGCAAACAGTGTAGATCTAGATGAGGCGGCTCATTATGAGCCGCCTCATCAGGATCTAGGGTGTTTGCAAATTTTGCTAATTTCGTCACTGGGGCTTAAAGAGTTAATCCAATAAATTGGGTACCATAGTCTTTCCATGTTTATAATAAATCCTATATATTCCCATACTTAAACCTGAACCCAGTTAATTTCTTAAATGGACTCCCATTTCCATGTTTAGATTTGTCAGGGGACAATCTTTCAGTCTGTTAAGGTACTCGGCTGGGTGCATGGGATTTTCTGCATTGATTCTAGCCTGATTGTTATGAGACTTTTTGGCTTTATTGCTGAGTTCTCCATTTATTGTAAAACATATGATGGACTTGTTCGATTTCTTTGCAGAAATACCTGAAGTTTCTGGATGTTTTATTATCAGCGCTGTTGTTCACAGTCATACAAAAGATTGAAAATTCTCCATTTCATAGGCATGCTTTATGCATTGAAAGATTTCCATAACTTCTTTGTTGAGTCTTGAAATCAATTTCAACATCTGATGCGGCATGTGGTAGTCTGTCTGTAATTATGCAAATTAGGTTTTGTCTGACTCCCGATTAGGGGTCATCGATCTGTCCCTTTGTTAAGAGATGAATGCAAGTTGAATCACTGCAATGGTTTTTGACTGAAATTTTCAGGGAGAAATTTTAAAGTGTCTCAGTGTTTTACCATAAACATGCTTTTGGATATGTAGCGAAAATTCAAGTGTTACGAGCATGTGATATAGCGTATATATTCACATTTAAGACAGAGATTTTCCTCTCCTAGTCTAGATTTGTATTATAAGACCGTTGTAGATTTTAGGGCTGTTTTGGAAGGGAAAATTTAAACACATGGTATAGCAGAATTACACAGTACTGGAAAAAGTCCGGTCTTACAGCGAAATAAATATGTTTAAAGGTCCAGATAAGGTGTTTTTGAGGATAATTCTCTTCACTCATTTCTCAGTGGAAAACGTGAACCCTCATTAGAACCATCTCACTGAGATGGTTCTAATGAGGGTTCACAACATGTGTTGAGATGGTTGTAATGAGGGGTCACAACATAATGCTTTTATGCAGATTTATGAAAAAGTATCTGTTTCCTTTTCTTTTCTGGAGCACTGTGTTTGCACCATTTGCCAATTAATCAGCAATTTTTGACAACCTTTTTTTTTTTTTACCAAATGGCCACCAGATTGTAAATCAATATGTTCAAATTCAAGGATATTTCTTCTGTTGTAATACGCGGCTTTTCCTCTTGTAAAACGATCTCAAAAACAAAAATCAAGATCTGTTTTATAAGATTGTTTTAGAAGGGACAAAACTTTTTTCCTAACAGAATTTAGATGTTTGAGAGCATTCTAGAGATTTTATAGCCAAGTAAAAATGCAGTAATTGTCTAAGTGGCCCAATACCATACACTGATACAGTACTGTACTGCAACATCTTTCTGAATTTCAAGACACAAAAATTTCAATTTTTCTGACAAATTTTGGATTGTTTAATATTGGTGTGTGTTGTGTCAGGAAGCTAAACTATTTTTCCGCCATTAGTATTGTGTGTAGTCTTGTCGATATGTAGTCTTGTGGTTTTGGCGGTTTACAATCTGGTACAGTGAACATTGCACATTGCTGATAAAATATTCAGGGGGCGACTCAACGCTATTTTGGTATGTCTGATGAATATCAATGAATATGGACGCCATTGATAAACAGTACAGTTAGAAATTACTTGAACTGGAAATTCAAGCAGTTTCTAATCTTATATTGCAAGAAATTAGAAATTACTTTGAATTGAAGTATTTTTTTTTTTCCCCTTTTATCAGGAAACATATGGTGTACATGAATTTCAAGTACATGACTGTAATAATAATTTGAATGTTCAAATGATACTATGGAAGCCAGTGAAACCTACATTGACATAAACTGTACAGAAATTAAATTCAAGTAATAGCATATTAATCTGTTATAGGTTTCTTTATGTCCCACGGTGTCAGATGGGGACTGGTTTGTTTTACTTAGTCGCCTGAAATATGGACACATGGTTCAGATGAGTAGCTCAGTATCATGTGAAAGGAAAAACTTAAAATAACAGAGCTCTAGATAAGAGGGCGTATTTGGTGATAATTAGGGATAATTTTTGTTAATTCTGCATAAAAACATGTTGTGACCCCTCATCTGAACCGTCTCGACGAGATGGTTCAGATGAGGGGTCACAACATATGTTTTCGATGAGAAATAGGAAAAATTATACTTAATTATCATCAAATACGCTGTCTTATCTAGAGCTCTGAATAAAACTTAAAATACAAAGAAAAACTTGAAATAATAATAATAAAAAAATCCTGTGAAGCACTTTGAGATAGCAATAATACCCAGGCTAAACTGAGGCTATATACTAAGTACAGTTTTCAGCTTCTATATAAGGTGTGTGGGGTGAGGGGAGGGGGAAGGGGAGACTTCTGGCTGCATGGCAGACAGTGCAGACTCTAGCAGTCTGTTCTTGGTCTGTCCAAATATTATCTAATACTATAAATTGTCTTTAGTCTGTACTGTACTTTGCCTTTTGCTTTCTTCTGTACTTTGCCTTTTGCTTTCCTCAAGCCTTTGTTTGTATTTTATTGCTGTTATTGTTTACAGTTTAGTCATTCGTCTTATGTTGATTGCCTTAACTGTTTATTGTTATTTGGACTTTGACTTTTGTCCTCTGAATGTCTGTTTTGTTCATCTGTATGCCTGTCTGTCCAACTTGTATAGTGTGATACTTGTCTTTATTTATATCACTTAATCTATGAACCTTGCTTGACAAATATGAGCCTTGTTTGATGAAATGGACTAATTTGACATACTTATTCCAAATTCATTAAGTGATGAAAAGAACACATATTTTTGCGAATGATCTACATTGTTTATGGGTAGATTTTCAAAAGGAATGTCTTTGATTGAATTTTTCAGATTTGAAGAAGAGGTAGATGGTTTTGACGTATATTACGGAACAACCCCTCAGTATAATGAAGGCCCCTACCCCACTCCTCCAGCTCCTTTTTCTGAAGAAAACAGACCTCCAAAGTTCGCTAACCGTGGCAGACCAAGAGAGAGAACCTGGATACCAGGCGTCAATTTTCATGGGTACGCTGGTCTTTCTTCTCATTTGCCTCTCAGCTTTAGAACTTTGCTAAAAGATTTCAAGAACGCATTAAAATTTGCAACACTCATTAAAAACCTTTAAATGTTTTCTGCCATCCTTGCCGGAGAAAAATAAACAAAACACAGAAAAACATGCATACACTCACATGTATGGACAGAGGTAAAAGATGTGTTCAAGATTATTTGACATTTATTTCAAGACACCATTTTATTGGATTATAAGACAGGTTTTGTCCCCTGCCTAAACAGTCAAAAAAATCTAGATCCTTCTTACCAGGCTGATCTAGACTTTTGGGATTGTTTTGGAAGAGAAAACACCCATCTTGTAAGTGAGTTCAGAGCTCTAGATAAGAGGGAGTATTTGGTGATAATTAGGGATAATTTTCGTTAATTCTGCATAAAAAGATATGTTGTGACCCCTCATCTGAACCGTCTCATCGAGACGATTCAGATGAGGGGTCACAACATTTGGTTTAGATGAGAAATAAGAAAAATTATCCTTAATTATCATCAATACTCCCTCTTATCTAGAGCTCTGGAATTACACAAGACAGATTTACACCTTTGGCAGTGTCTATTCTAGGATGCGCGATTGGGGGGTTCACGCTTATTTTTCTCATATCCCGCATAAATTCAGACTGAATGCGTGACAGTCCCGCATAAAAAATAAACAATGAAAACGTCCCAAAACAAAGAATTTACTCTTGCCTCGCAGAAAATACCGCTGTTTTGAATAAAACGGCATCAAGCCATCATTGCCGAAGTTGTTTTCGCCATATTATGTCCATTAGAGTAGCTTCCCTTGACTTTACGGGTTCGACGAAATACCGGAACGAATTTCATTAGAGAGTGGGTAAAATGCGTCACCCGCTGCCGCACCTACGTTAGCATACCCGCGGTGGAAATTTATAAATCGCTGAAAAACTATGTATCAGCAAAATAATCACTGTAAACCCATTGAAATACTAGATATAAGACTAAAACCTTCAAATCAACTCAGAAAATATGTAACTGGAAGGTGATAGGGATTTAGAACAGAAAAATCCATCTCAAACTGGGTGAAACAGGTCAGTTAAGATATTACTGTATAGTCTTGGACAGGAATAAATGTGTAAATGTTTGTTTTATGAGCTAAATGTTTTCTGTCTGTTCGAAAATTGTCCCCCCTATTTCTTGAAAATCCCCCCTATTTTTGAGATGGAGGGGGGAAAATCCCCCCTCATTTTCAGTTTCTAGAATAGACACTGCTTTGGGTAGAAAATACTATCATTGAATAATCATGAGACACGTCTCTTTCCTGATGCTCAGGAGCTCAGAAAATTAGTTTGAATGGAAATGACAGCGGCATGACCAAACACTTATGTCAGTATAAGCCAGATTCTTCTGTTTGTTAGAATGTGAAACTTTCATGAAGTGAAATGAAACACAGTCAATATTGATTCAACATTTTTTCAGCAGAGGGGCAAAATGGACTGGCGGTACAATGCGAATATATGCGGACTCAGTCAGTAAGGATGTTACACCAATACCAGCCGAATCTCCAACCCACTCTGTCACACAGTCAACGTCGAGTAAACATAGCAAGAAAAAGAAGCGGAAAAGTTCAAAGTCAGTGAGTCGGTCAGGGTCAAGGTCAAGTTCAGCCAGCAGTAGAAGCAGTTCGTCTGGAAGTAGCAGGTCTGCAAGGTATGTTCAGAACGGCAACATTTACAACCTGTAAACAGAGATCTAGATAAGAAGGAGTATCTGATGATCATTGAGGGATAATTTTTCTTAATTCTCCTCAAAACTATATGCTGTGACCCCTCATATGAACCGTCTTATCGAGACATGTTTTTATGCAGTTAACAAAAAATTATCTCTAATTATCACTAAATACTCTTATCTAGAGCTCTGATTTTATGGAATATGTTGAAATGGAATGGATGAGATTATCTACATTCAACTGGCTACATTTTGCGCCCATAACCTGGGATGATACTCTTACAGGAAAAAATTTGCTCCCTTAATGGGAGCAAATTCTTTCCTGTAAGACTATTATCCCAAATTGATGGAAGGAACTGCTGGAGATTAACCATATCAATTCATTCCACTCCACTCCATTTCTTGTTTTAATCTATGCCGTTCAAAACATTATTTGTCGTATATAGAGCTACTCAATGCAATGCAAAAACACAAATACTCATATTCAATCTGAGTAGCAAACTGAGCTCTAAACGTTATAAAAATGGTGGCAAAACATGATATTTCACCCTAATAAGCAAACATTTCTGAGAATGATTACATATGAAAGCTGGCTGTATTTAATGGTAAATTAAACAAAATCATCAGAAATGTGATGTAAATGTTAATGCAGAAAAAATATGTATGATCCATATATTATCATGTTCCTAAAGACCTTATTATATTAGGCCGAGACTTGTTGCAAATGCATTATCCTTGAGTTAGTATGAGAGCCGTTACAGTAAATTTGCATTGTATTTGCAGAAAAAAATGTGAGGAGGAGCTCTAACCACTTTGTTAAGCTAGCATATCCATGGACAAAATCTATTAACAACGTTGTTCAAATATGTCTTTTGCTTCTTTTGACAGCAGCAGCACTGAGCGTCCAAAGACAGTAGCCTCCACAGCTCAGAAGGTGTCTCAGGACTCAGCCCCAGACAACGAGATTGAACCTGGGGAGAGGGAGCCGTTAGGGGTCTATATCACAAAACTTCCTCTCAGATCAAGTGGTATGTAGTGTTGGTTTAGTAAAGAAAGATCTAACTGGGATGACTAAGGGATATTTACTTAGAGGGGACTCTGATAACGGGTCACAAGAAAAGATGTCGCTGAGAAATAAGAAAAATGATCCTTAACTCTTTAAGCATCAGTGACGAAATCAGCAAAATTTGCAAACAGCGTAGATCCTGATGAGGCGGCTCAAGATGAGCCGCCTCATCACGATCTACACTCTTTGCCCTCTAGTCTTCGAGTTCTCAATATGAAATGTCTTGGACAAGGCATTTTTATAATTTTTGCAGACGTAAATTTTGTCGTCTGCTTTCTGGTGTTTAAAGAGTTAAAACCCTGGTGCTCTGCAGCAGACAGACATGCATTGCTTCGCCATAAAATCATCCAATGTGGCCCAGTCATTAGTACTGCCTCGGTGAGGTGCCTCTGATGTGAGACCACATTGTTGGCAACTAGCCTACAACTAGCAGATGCAATACTTTTCCGTTTGAGTCGGTAGCATAAGCTTTGGTTTTAGTTTTCTGGTTTAGCTCTGATTTTGTGCCGACGCTCAGACTGGCGAGACACCGTCTTCCGTGGAATTCTTGTGTATTTCTATAGTTATATAGTTGTCATGATAGAAGTATAAACCTGTGTTCACCCAGAAAAGTAATTAAGTTTGAAAAAAAGGAAGTTTGCAAATGCAAAACCTTCGGAAAATTTGCAATGCTTGACTGAAGTTTCTTCAATACCTAGGAAATATGGAAATTGTATCGTATTGTATTGTGAGTTTGTCAGCAGCTTGTGAAAATTGTATCCCTCATTGTACGTTCGTCAACAGCTTGGGTCTAGCGTGAGAAAGTCACCTAAAATCTAAAGTAGGTTCACGATCATGTCTAATTGTAGCCTAGATGCTTGCGATAAAGTACGAAAATATTTTCTTCCTTTTCAAATTGCGTTTTGCTCTGACATGTAATAAGAAGACAATTTTGTTGGACGTGCTCCATAAAGTATGTTGTGGCAGGGATATAAGGTCCTTTTGCATATAAACAAAAGCAAATACTCGGACCAGACTGAGCAGAATGCTCAGTCTCTGGTCGGAGTCTTTGCTGTTTGCGGACACGATACATATTGTGAAGCATCTACAGGCTAGCAGTTAATGCTCTGATCAAACTGCACAAGCCGCTCTCAAAATTGTTATATGGCGTAAGAGCCTTTTGGAATGCTCCAGTTCAAATGATATAAAAGCTCTTATCCAGTTTCGATGGGTTTTCTATGAATAAGGATATATTTTGTTAAGCTACCGAAGCATGTAGTGCAAATAATGGGAGGTTTTATGAAGGGAATGGCTACAAATAGATACTGTAATAAAACTTTATATTTGACCTGAAGTGTCTGAGCTGACAGTGTAGACCAGTATTAGACTGCTGAAGGACTAGCTTGCTCTATACTATTCTCCATTCTTCTGGTACCTGGTAATCAAATTGACACATAGCCACATACCCAGTAGTAAAATGTATTGGTTCAAATTCTAGGGTAATTTACAGCTGCCCCAACTTTGAGGGTAATTATATTGGCAAACAGAAGAATGGACCAGATTGCACCACCTTCATGCGGCCTTGATATGATCAAGACTTCCTTTTCAGTGTTTGGCAGTCATGCTGAATTGAAATCCCTCATACACACAAATCGCAAAAAAAGAAATGGAGGTCTGGAATTTTGACCTATGCATTAATGGAGTTCTTAATAGTCCCATGCTGAGCCTTGTGACTTGATTTATCAAATCTGTAGAGAAATCGGAATACTTTCAAAATCAGCCTTGCGGCTAGATAGAAGTTGACTGGTTACTTGCTTGACCAGTTTCCTACTTTATTTTTGTTTGTGATCTATTGAATATGACCTTGCGAAACTAAGTATCTTAAAATTTATGCTACTTTAATCACTCTCAAGTTGTTAGGCCAGATAAGCTTGAACATTTATAGAATGACAAAAATAGTGTAAATCCATTGTATTAAATCTGCTGAAATACATGTTTATCCCTTCCAAAACAATCCCAAAAAATCTAGATCCATCTTACATTATTATACAGTCAAAAATACCCAAGGGCACTATTTTACCAGTTTGTTTTGAAAAGATTTGTTTTTAAAAGATTTTATGGGGAGAATCATTTTGTCTGTTGACTATGTGCTTGCTAAGGCCGATGTTGAGATTGTGTCAGAGTGATTGTTTTTAGCTCGCCTGAACGAAAGTTCATGAAGAGCTATTGTTGTCACCACGGCGTCGGCGTTCGGATTGGATGTTTTGGTTAAACTTTTTTAAAGACCTATATTTTAACCCATGGATGGGCAAGGCACTGCAGGCGAGCTATCTTGTACGCGGACAGGTCTTGTTTTCCAAGTTTTCTGGTTGAGCTCTCTTTTGTGACAATTTAGAGACATGAGATACACTGCCACCTTGTCTTTTCTTATTTTTCTAGGAAAAAAATGTTTCTAATGTAGGGCCACAGTTAATATGTTTGAATCATTTTCAACTCATATCTCGCTTAGCTTTGATAATCCAGTGCTCCAGATAAGAAGGGGTAACAGAGATAATTAAGGGATAATTATCTATATTTCTCCAGAAAAACATATTTTGTGACCCCTCATTAGAACCGTCTCGAGACGGTTCTAATGAGGGGTCACAACATATGTTTTCGTTGAGAAATAAGAAAAATTATCTTTGAATTATCCTCAATACCCCCTCTTATCTGGAGCTCTGAATCATATGTTTCTGTTACCTTACATTATGACCAAGTGATTCATTCCATGTGTGGTACCAGTTACATTAATAACAATAATAATTTTGTTATTGTTGAATTAGGAAGTAAAACATTCTTATATCAAACAAAAATATTGTAACAAAATTAATTATCAACATGTAGGTACAGGTGTGAATGTTTACAGAGGGGATAATATCGCAAACGTCAAGGCCAAACCTTTTCATTTTCTCTGCGATATATGAAAATAAATAATAAGATTACAGTAGAAATAAAGTTCAAAATACTGGTCGCTGATTATATCCTTGTTGTAGTTATGTATGTTTTACATGGTTTGCACACATGTTCAGAAGTCATGTGTATAAATAACGTTGCCACGTAGCACATACCTAATAGGATTGTCATAGACACAAGTAGAAAATATTAAAAAATGATAAAGATCTAACATTAACTTTCAACAACAAGGATATATATAGATCATGGTTATGAAGGACTGCGCTTACATCTTCTGCTTTGAACCACAATTAGGCTCTAATCATTCTAAAGACTTGGGCCAAGTTGTTCAATAAGCATCATTACCCTAACGAGCTTATTAAGAGGTCAACATGTTAAGTGTTTTATGACTTTATAATCAAATACACTGATATTTTTGTTGAAAAATATGAGAAGCTTTTGCAGTGCAAAAGCTTCTCACATTTTTCAACAAAAGATATTGGCGTATTTGAGATATTTAAATTTGAAATTTCAACGAAACGTTAACTAACGACATAGTTAGTTTTGAACAAGTGGGCGTTGGTTGCTTATTGACAACCAAAAAAAAAAAAAAAAAAATTAAATTATGATAGTACAGAATGGTAACTCATAATTCTGAGACCCTTCTGTAGAAAGGCCCTGTATATGTTTTACAGCTTGGTACATTTGCTAACTTCTTGAACTGGGCATCAGACGGTTAGCGTTGCAAACCCTAAATGAGCCGCGACACGACAAAACCAACAATGTGGTTGTGCGCCCAGCGCAGACTCAGATCAGCCTGGGCATCCGCCCAGTCTGATCAGTGTCTTCGCTTTCCGCATGAAGGTAGCCTAGTCCCTCAGCCACCCTTTAAGCGCTTAGCAACGAGTCTGATCAGACTGGGTGAATGCCAAGGCTGATCTGAGTCTGTGCTGGGCGGACGACCACATTGTTGGTTTTCTCGCGTCGCGGCTCAAATGATATTTAGTATTCATCATGACAGACAAGCGATCTTCCACAATTCCCTCGTGACTTTGAGCATCGGCAAACAGACCGCTGATAATGTGCCGGATATTGTCGCTTCGCAACCCAGATAACTTAGAAGCAAAATCAATAACCTCGTAAAAATCTCATTTAGTTTTCGCTTGTTCATCAGTTATTACAATAATGGCCGAGCTTCAAGTGCTAGTAGCATAGGCGGTGTTAGTATTTTCTCGATTTAGCACTATTATTGAACCAATAAATGCTTGTTTTGGTTGTTTGCCAGAATTTGTGAAGCCTTTATGAGTTTTATGAGTAATAAAAGCATTGCAGTGTTATTACGGGTCATAAAAACTATGAACATCCTATCTGTGAATCACATGTTTTAATGCTTTTACATTTTTTTTCCGTTGGGGCTTGGGAAAATAAGGTTATATAGCTGCATTGTATTTAATGAAAGATGAAAAATTTACCAAAAAACTAGACATTCTGCAATTCTGCATCAGCTAAAAATGCCAGGACCATGACTGCAGTACTTCACATAAGAAGGGGTAACGGTAATACAAATTTAATTTAGGGATAATTTTCCTTATTTTTTCCATTAAAGCATATGTTATGGCTCCTCATTAGAACCGAAGCACTTGATCACATGCCTCTCTAATTGATCAACAAACCAACTGGCCGACTTTCTCAGTCTGTATCTCTCAACTTTCTACCTGTGAAAAAAAAAATAATAAAAAATAAATAAATGCTGGTAGTGTTTTGCAGTGTGATTATAAGACGTGAGCGGCGACTCGACAAAACCAACAAAGTGACATGCACGCCCAGGGAAGACTCAAATCAGCCTGGGCATCCACCCAGTCTGATCAGAGTCTTCACTGTCTGTATGGAGCTGGCTTAGATTACGCAGCATAGACTCTTATCAGACTGGATGGCTGCCCAGGCTGATCTGAGTCTTCGCTGGGCGCACATGCCTCTTTGTTTTGTCATGTCGCGGCCCATGTAATAGTTTGTCATGAGCAGGAAAAAAGATGCAGCAAAATAATCTGTTTTATCAGGATTTCTGTTTTGCAATACAAAAATAGATTTTCTAGAATTTTCTCTGAGAGTGCAAGGCTAAGTATAACAATAACCCAATGTACTTGGACAAATGAGCTAAGGCACGATAAAACCAACAAAGTGGTATGTGCACCCAGCCAAGACTCAGATCAGCCTGGGCATCCACCCAGCTTGCTCTTGAGTCTTTGCTGTGCACTTAAAGGGTAGCTGAAGGTATAGGCTACTACTGTGCCCACAGCGAAGACTCTGCTCAGACTGGGCTGATGCCCAGGCTGATTTCAGGAAAAGTCCATTTATTTTACAAAAACTGCTGGCAGTCAGTGGAGGCCTCGATTGGACTGTTTCTTAGAAGCAATTTTTATCAGAATCTACAGTGGTATCTCAGGAATTTCTGTCAGAAAATCTGACATTTTACTGAAATCAGGCTCTCAGTTAAAATTCAGTTTAACCCTTAAAGCACCTAAAAAGCAGATGACAAAATTTACATCTGCCAAAATTTTCTAAACTGTTTCATCCAACACTAGAGGGCAAATAGTGTAGACCCAGATGAAGCGGCTCTTAAAGACCCACCTCATCTGGATTTACATAATTCAGCTTCTTCTTATTTGCGCTTTGAGGTTTGACTTCATCAGCCCTACATAATCTGTCCATTCTTGCCAATTTCCACATCAAAGTACATGTTTTCTTATTTCTGAAGGAGATCATTGATTTGCAAATCCCTTAATGATTTTCTTTCATTTTTGCTTTGCATCAAAAGAGACCTTACTACTGTGAGGTTCAAAAGTTCAAGGTTGAATAAAAAATCTTGTTTTCTTGCACTTTGATACAAAAGAAGGAAATTCCAGCCTCTAGGGTCATTGAGTTTGCTATGTGATGTATTATATAGAATCTTGGTCACCTCTTTTGCCCGTTTGGGATGCAGCTGAATGTTCGCAAGTAACTGTGGGACAGTTTTGATGGAGGCCTTGGCCATTTTACATCCTTTTCAACAGTATTTCAGTCATATCAGGACAATAGGAGGTAATTATGACGGGGTCTCTGCAATGAAGTGCCGTTTAGCTTTGGACAGAATCTTGCCTCTAGTGGGGCTCGAACATGCGACCCCATCAGAGCTCTAGATAAGAGGGCGTATTTGGTGATAATTAGGGATAATTTTTGTAAATTCTGCATAAAAACATATGTTGTGACCCCTCATCTGAACCGTCTCGACGAGACGGTTCAGATGAGGGGTCACAACATATGGTCTCGATGAGAAATAAGAAAAATTATCCTTAATTATCATCAAATACTCCCTCTTATCTAGAGCTCTGACCCCATGATCCAATGTCGGAAGCCCTAATTTCTCAGACATGCTGCCTCATCCAGAAAAGCAAACAGGAATTCATGCAAGTTAATATAACATTATTAGGAATTCACGCAAGTTAATATAACATTATTTTCAGGGCAGAGGCTGTTTATTAGAGCAGCTAGGGGCATTTATTAGGATTAATATGGTAGCTGCTGTTGAAAGTTTTGTAAGGCTTAAGCAAAAATTTTACTTCTTGGAGAAAAAAAGCATGTTTTGTCCAATCTGACTGATATTTTGGGGAAGTTGTAATTTCTGCATTATGTTATGTCAGAACCAACCATGTTATTAAGTTCTAACATTTAAAGATTTGTACAAACTGCAAAATCTTGGAGACATGGTGCCTCATGGCTTGTTTGAGCATGAAAGATTCAGATCAGCCTGGGCAAGTGATAAGTCTTCTTTCTATCAAGAAACTGTGGTCCCTAGTCAGAAATGATGAAGATCAGGCTTGCATATGTGTGGACCACAGCTACAGATAAGAGGAGGTATTGAGGATGATTTGGGGATACTTTTTCTTATTTCTCAATGAAAACATATGTTGTGACCCCTCATCAGAACCGTCTTAGCGAGATGGTTCTAATGAGGGGTCACAACGTATGTTTTTATGGGAAAATAAGGAAAATTATCCCTGAATTATCCCCATTACCCCTTCTTATCTGGAGCACTGGTTATTGCCATTTTGTTAATAGAAGCCCCTCATCTCGATGATCATGGATTTTTTATTTGCTTTTTGTAATTTTATGTTGGGAGTGTTAAATTACCGTCTACAGCAGACTAATCTTATTCTTGCACTTTGTGACGGCGAAAAAGAAGCGGAAATTAGCATGTTATGTCAAATACTCCTCACGCAATACTCGACTTAAGTTTCCATATTAGTGCGATGACATTTAGACTATGTCGGCACCATATCAAAAGTACAGGAACAGATATTGCACAGCGGCCAGCATGGCCATTCTTGGTGACAGCGGCAACATTGGCATCCACAAATCATCTAAGGTTGTCATTTAACGGATCATTTTCAGGTGAGATCTTTAGAGATTTGCACCTTTTTTTGCCAAAAATCTCTTCAAAATCTGTTGAGTGGGGGATAAAATCTCATGCAAAAAGTTAAATTCTACAACGGACAATACCAATATCTTTCACCGAGATTGGAGGTTTTCTTGCGAAAAATGGTTAAAATGAGATATTTTCTCTCATAAAATTCTGAGCCAGAATTATATATCCCTGAATTAAGGTGAATGGTTAAGCTTTCAGGAGAAGCAACTCTGCCATATTCAAGTTTTGCTACCTTTCTGAATTGTGGTCTACTCATAAAGGAAAGAATTTGCTCCATTAGGAGCAAATTCTTTCCTTTAGAGTTGACCCCATTCTATGAAAGGTGGTAAGTTATTGAGGTGAGAGGCTGCAAGTTATTAGAGGGGAGCGAACACTAAGTCCCAGAAGTTATCTTCCTTTGTAAAAATGGCAGAAAAAGTGAGATGTACTCATGCACCTTTCAGTTTCTTATGCCCCAGGATCTGTCCTGTCAGTAAATGTATTTTGTTATTGTCAAACCAGTCCCCACTCCCGTCGTCTCTGGTTGTAGTGCTGCAAGTAAATATGGCAGGACTTGAGTATTTCAGCTATCTATTTATCTCGCCAGTTGGGTAAAAGTCCCACAAATTCAGAAGAAGCATCACAACCTGATTGAAACCTGTTTCAGCTGACATTGCTCATATTTGATTGGGATTTTAAGTCACTCAGACACTGGCTTACAGGCCAGTGGGGCAGGGCTGTGGTGGGGAATTTCGTAAATGTGGATTCTTTAGTTCGTTAAAGGTTATTTTTTCCCTAATTATCGTTGACTTTTCAATATCATAACAATATATATACTCTAGAAACACTGTAATTTGCAGCGAAACCAGATCACTTAAATGCTATTTCTATAGGCTATGTACATGAAACTCAGGATTGTTTCATTTCATTTTATAAAAAGTTGTTGACCTTCTATATCTTAAAACCCGCTCAAGGCTTTTTCGTTTTGTTCCGGCAAAGTTGGCTGTTTTTATCTATGTCATAGTACACTGAGCATGTTTAAATTACTCTAGGTTTTTAAAAGATATATATATCACACCATGGGAAATTATACCTGGGGAATTTGAAATCTCCGATATCGGGGCTGTGGTAACCAATCATAGTTTTGTTATTTGGCTGTAGAAACATCAGGATCCATAGGTCGGTTCTGCAAACATTTTGGTGGTGCAAACAGGGAAGAAAGATCAGAGTGCGCTTGTGCGCAATCTCATCCGTCTTCCCTGTGCACACATGCCCTTTATAATATATATAACTACCTGTGTTAGCTGACGTGGCTTGTATATAGATTTTTTTTGCACTTTTCACGACATGCTTCGGGTGTTGTGGTATTCGTAAATTGACAAAAAAGCTATATAGAGTGACAATTTTGTTGAAATTTATTTTACTGTAGGCCATATAAGGATTTACAACCAAACTTATTAGCAAAACATCGCAGTAGGATGTAGCTCGGTTTTTCCTTGAAATTGGGAGAGAGAGAGAAAAAATCAAAAGATGCAAATTTAAAAAAGTGAAAGCAAATACCTATCTGTTGACAGTTTTCTGAAGAAAGGAGGAAGGAAAAAAAAGTTCAGTAAATAAATACAAAAAGAAAAAAAATGTTTCTGGCTGCCTTATGACAGCAAATTTTTGGATATTTTATTGTGAACTGCAGATGCCAAGATGGTGCAAAATTTCAACATTGACGTGGTCTATTTTACAGGTATTTGCTACAAATTTCTTTTTAAAAAATGGCATAGTGGTCTTAAGGTTGGTGGATATGCTCGTCCAAATCTGATGACGTCTCTTTATGCTGTTTCCCTTGTCTCAGTGTTGTGGTCCTCATTTTTTGTCTCACTGGAGATTTTGTAGCCAGACTAGAGATTTTGGAGAACAAGAAGAATAAGGCTTCAGTTTAAGCTCAAAACTAATGGTATCATTAGCTGTTTAGAAGTGACAAGTTTTAAATGCATTATTCACAAAAACCCTGCTATCGTTTAGCTGGAAAAATGTGAGGAGCTTTTACGCAGTAAAGCTCCGCACCTTTGTTTCAGTTAAAAGTAATAGCACACTTGGTTTTTTGTTTGCTAGAAGACTTCAACAATTCCTTGACGAACACCGTCATTAAGCTAACATTGCGTTGAACAGCTGGCTGGTCCCAGATCTCGTTTTCAAGTTTAGATTCGTTTGAATCGAGCTATGAACGCATTCTAAAATCCAGACTTTGCTTTGAAGTAATTATAAAAAAAATTACGATATTGATTTTGCCGTCATCATGTGATTCACAGTTTGCTTGTAATGCGGTAATTTGCCATTGATTTTCTTATTTTCTGCCTTACAGAATTTCTGTAGCTTGAAAAGCAAGTTAGTTAGTGCCGTAACGACCCTCAACGTAGGGGCAAAATTTTCTGAAGAAGAAAAACAGTGAAGCCACAGATCAGACTGCTCCAAAGGAGCAGTCTGATCAGGGTCTGTACTGTTTGCAATTCTTAGAGCATTCTTTGGACACATAGCTGGATAGTAGATTCAACTTGGCCAAAAATATAGGATTATTGCCTTAGTTGGTTATGTTGTTCTAATATTTTGAACCATTGCAGTAATAAGTCACAAGATTCTATTTCCAGTTCCAATCAATAGTTTTGTTGGAAGAACTATTGATCTTAGAGTTCTAGATTAAGCAACAGTTTGGGACTGAAAAAAATAAGATTTTTCTCACTTTTGTTCATGAAATTTGCCTAGTTATTGCCTGACTGAAGTGATTCTTATGCATTTCTTGCTACGTAGTTTAGTTTTATGGAAAAATAAGAAAAAAAAAAAAGAAAAGAAAAAAAATCAAATAAAAATTTCTGCTCTCTGAAGCTCGAAAAATTGATCTTAATTCAGTTCATCAGACAATTTTCTTGTCTCCTTGAAACAGTTATAAGACTGGCTTGATTATAAGGCAAATCCACTACTCATGTACTTTTTAGCTCACCTGAGCACGAAGTGCTCAAGGTGAGCTTTTGTGATCGATATTTGTCCGTCGTCCGTCGTCCGTCCGTCCGTCCGTCCGTCTGTCCGTCCGTCCGTCCGTCGTCAACAATTTCTTCAAACGACATCTCCTCCTAGACCAGTAGACCAATTTCAAAATAATTTCACACAAATGTTCCTGTTATAGCCCTGAACCAAAATTGCTAAAATGGTTCCGCTCCGCTGAACAAAATGGCCGCCAGAGCTAAAAATAGAAAAACCTTTAATGGACATCTCCTCTGAAGCCAGTGGCTCGATTTCAAAAATATTTCACAGAAATGTTTGACTCATGGCCCTGAACCAAAATTGCTAAAACGGTTCCACTCCGCTGAACAAAATGGCCACCAGAGCTAAAAATAGAAATCTAAAAATAGAAAAACCTTAAAACGACATCTCCTCTGAAGCCAATGGCTCGATTTCAAAATAATTTCACAGAAATGTTTGACTCATGGCTCTAAACCAAAATTGCTAAATCGGTTTCGCTCGGTTGAACAAAATGGCCGCCAGAGCTAAAAATAGAAATAAATCTTAGAATGACACAGAGGGCTCAGTTTTGACCCAATCTTCATGAAACTTTGTCAGAATGTTTATCTTAATGAAATCTAGACCAAGTTTGAAACTAGGTCATGTGGGATCAAAAACTAGGTCACTAGGTCAAATCTTAGAAAAACCTTTTGTACACTCTAGAAGGCACAGTTTTGACCCAATTATCATGAAACTTTGTCAGAATGTTTATCTAAATGAAATCTAGACCAAGTTTGAAACTGGGTCATGTGGGGTCAAAAACTAGGTCACTAGGTCAAATCTTAGAAAAACCTTGTGTACACTCTAGAAGGCACAGTTTTGACCCAATCATCAAGAAACTTTGTCAGAATGTTAATCTGAATGAAATCTAGACCAAGTTTGAAACTGGGTCATGTGGGGTCTAAAACTAGGTCACTAGGTCAAATCTTAGAAAAACCTTGTGTACACTCTAGAGAGCACAGTTATTATCCAATCTTCATGAAACTTTGTCAGAATTTTTATCTTAATGAAATCTAGACCAAGTTTGAAACTGGGTCATGTGGGGTCTAAAACTAGGTCACTAGGTCAAATCTTAGAAAAACCATGTGTACACTCTGGAGGGCACAGTTATGATTCAATATTCTTGAAACTTTGTCAGAATGCTTATCTTTATGTAATCTAGACCAAATTTGAAACTGGACCATGTCAGGTCAAAAACTAGGTCACTAGGTCAGATCTTAGAAAAACCATGTGAATGCTCTAGAGGGCACAATTTTGTTCCGATCTTCATGAAACTTTGTCAAAATGTTTATCTCCAACAAATTTAGACCAAGGGTGCAACTGGGTCATGTTGGATCAAAAACTAGGTCAGTAGGTCAAACCTTAGAAAAACATTGTGAATACTCTAGAGGGCACAGTTCTGGTTCAATATTCTTGAAACTTTGTCAGAATAATTATCTTAATGAAATCTAGGCCAAGATTGGAACTGGGTATTGTTGGGTCAAAAACTACCGGGTTAAAAACTACCGGTGGGTCACTAGGTCAAATCATAGAAAAACTTTGTGTACACAATTCTGTGTTTATTTTGCATTGAATCTTCATGAAATTGTCAGAATGTGTATCTTCATGAAATATAGGCCAAGTTTGAAACTGAATAATGTCTGATCAAAAACTAGATTGCCTGGTCAGATTTTAGAAAAACATTGTGTACACTCTAGAAGGCACAGTTTTGATCCAATCTAAATGAAACTTTGTCAGAATATAGATTAGAAAGTGCAAAACTGCTCCAATTGAACCATCATCAAATAGATGATCTTCCATGTTATTTCATCATAACTCAGGTGAGCAATTTAGGTCCATCATGGACCTCTTGTTGGTGTATGCCAGGTACATGCTTATTGGGTGTGTATAAAGTCCCAAGTTATTTTACATGCAAAGGGGGACCCCTGGTGGCTCATTGAGGAGCCCTGGTAGCTCAGTGGGTTAAGCGCTGGCCTACTGATCTAGCGGACCAGGTTCCAGCCCAGCTTGAGGTGAGAATCTATCCTACCGTAAACAGGGTTCCATTGCACACAGCTTTCATTATCAGTGTTCCATCATCCTGATATGACTGAAATACTGTCGAAAAGGACGTTAGATCGCAAGTAATCCATCCATTCATCTGGTAGCTCAGTAGGTTAAGAGCTGGCCTACTGATCTGGCAGTCCTGGATTTGAGCCCTGCTTGAGGCAAAAATCTTTACAAACGCAAACAGGGTTCCATTACGATTTAATATGAGCCATGATGCAAAAAAACCAACAAACTGGGGTGTGCACCCAACTAAGACTCAGATCAGCATGGGCGTCTGTTTAACAACTCCAGATATGCATTTTCCTGCATGTAATGCAACGTATTGATGAGTTGTTTGCCATGTTGCCACAAGGAAGTAAAACTGGTAATTTCCATTCATAGTTGTTGTTCATAGTGGGTGTGGTCTAGTTGTGCATTTTGTTTCTTCCTTGACATTTGTTGGCCTATGGTCGTGATTTTGGATTTGAAATAGTCCTAATGTGAACAGATTTGAATTCAGGTTAGTTTATAAAACGAGTGTGCTATTTGATAAAAACTTCTGTACCACTAGGAGGTGCAGGCTTTCAGCTAATGATTTGGTGAACAACAAAGATATTATCAGACTCTCCTCTTTAGCAGCCATGTATTTGGGGTCCGTTGAACCAAAAAACAGTGGTAATAAACCTGTTTTAGGGGGTCCTCTCTCTTGATCAGCAAGTTTTTGTGTGTCCCTTTAACTATGAAATGTCACCTTGAAAATGAGAAGATACATCGCATAATTATTGTCAGAACTTCAGTATATCTGGAGTTCTGATGTGTACCAGCTATGTGTCAGTATTTGAGACTGTAACCATGTTAGCGTGAACCGTAAACCGACGGGGACTGTCGCAGCTTAATTGGAAAGCAAGTCTGTGAAATGCTTACTGTGCTATTACTCGGAATGCGAGATGAAAAATTAAACATTAGGGAAATAAGATTGTCTGAGCTGCATAAGCTGAGTCTCATTGGGGATGGCACATACTGATCTATGTCATCTGGATCGTGGATGTGCACTGTTTGCAAAGGTTTCTCAGTTTAGCTGATAGGTGTAAGGTGTTTGGGTATTCCGCCATATTAATCCGCCATTTTGTAAAAAAAGTTGGCGATAAAACATGGCGGAGTTCCCGTAATCTATACTTCACAAAATGAAACAACTTGAGCCGCGATGCGAGAAAACCAACAGTGTGGTTTTGTGCCCAGCCCAGACTCAGATCAGCCTGGGCATCTGCCCAGTCTGATCAGATTCTTCACTTAGCGCTTAAAGGGTAGCTGAGGGTCTAAGCTACCTCCATGCGGACGGCAAACACTCTGATCAGACTAGGCTACTCTGATCAGACTAGGCTGATCTGAGTCTGCGCTGGCGCACAACCACTTTGTTGGTTTTGTCGTGTCGAGGCTCACTTATTTTTTTGCTTGATTATGTAGCCCTTCAAAAATGTGTCAATTCTTGCTCGTATGGGATCAAATCTTTGATTTATTGAAAAGGAAAGTGAAAGTAGAAAAGTTGCTTCCCCTGAATGCTCCCATTCAGAGTGACGAACTTCTCTTCTGTAGTGTGCCTGGCAATAGATCTGGCTTCATGCATTTGAACAAATTGCATGGACCATTTCTGGCTTGTACTCCAGTAATGGGGGCCAGAGCTCTAGATAAGAGGGAGTATTTGGTGATAATTAGGGATAATTTTTATTAATACTGTATAAAAACATACGTTGTGACCCCTCATCTGAACCGTCTCGATGAGACGGTTCAGATGAGGGGTAACAACATATGGTTTCAATGAGAAATAAAAAAAATTATCTTTAAATTATCATCAAATACCTATCTTATCTAGAGCTCTGGGGGCACAGATTTTAAGGCTTGTACATGTTAGTGGGTGGTGTCACTTAATATGACCAGCACCATTTTTCTCAGATGTACATGTCATGTGGTCATACGATATGTATGTTATAGAATACTACAGATCATTTTACGAAAAGGCGGGTCACGTTACGAACTGTAACCTTGTAGCACAGACATTGGTCTGTATCTCCGTATTATATTTCAATATTTTCAGCAGGATTTGGATAAATGAACGGTCATAAAACTTCTTATTTATTTATTTTCATTAGGAAGGAGAAAAGTTTCTCCTGGAAATGACAAAATTTTAAGAAAATCTTAAAGCAGTGGAATTATACTATAAAGGTAAGACTAGATTAACCGACATTTATACAGGTCAATATTTGGATTCGAGAAAGAAAAGGGAGTAGGGACTTTTCATAGCTTGTATTTGTGTGCCATAAAAATAGTTCAAAATTAATAAGCCTCAACACACAAAAATTGTGTTGAAGGCATTTGTGGCTATGAAAGGCTCAGACCGGCCTTCACATTGTTAAGAATCTGATCAGAGCCTGGATACATTTTGTGGATCTAAAATTAACTTCTTCAAAAATTAGACTCTTTACAGTAGGGTTGTAAGTCAAAGCAGCAACAATATATTGGGTAATTGAGCCGGAATACCCAAAATCGTATCTGCTCATGGCTAATAATCGAATCTGGTGCTTGCACATACATGAAGTCTGGCTTAAGCTTACATTTTGTGTTTGTAAAATCCTCAGGGGTCCATACATGTGTGTGCGGGAACAAAAAAAGCTTTGAACAGACTGCACAAATGCCCAGGCTGTCACCAAGCCATTGCCGTTGGCGTATGCATTTAGAACTGTCTCTGCAAGACACAGCTTAAATGAGCCGCAACACGAGAAAACCAAAAAAGAGGCATGTGGACCCAGTGAAGACTCCGATCAGCCTGGGCATCCGCCCAGTCAGATCAGAGTCTTTGCTGTCTGCATAGTGCTTGCTTAGACCCATAGCTACCCTTTAAGAGCAAAGCAAAGACTCAGAACAGACTGGGCGGATGCCCAGGCTGATTTGAGTCTTTGCTGGGAGCACATGCCACTTTGTTGGTTTTGTCGTTTTGTAGCTCAGATAATGAAACTGACTGATATGAGTACTTATGCTAGAACAATGGTAAAAGGAAGACAATTAAATTAGCTTTCCTTTGAGACAAGTGGGACTCCATTTTGACCCGACCACTTGTCTTATTTTTCCTGGTCCATCCATTTTGACATTGATTCTGTATACATGCGTACGTGGTATGAATGTGTTCAACTTGGACCAATTATTCAATCTGCGCAGGAAGAAAAGAGTGTTTGTTCGTGGTGTGTAGTTAATACCGGGTAGTTCTAAAGGTCAGCATGTGCATCTGTCCATTCTGATCAGTCTTTCACGTTTAAGTCATCATCCGGGGAAATCATCCTTCTGGGTGTAAATAATAACAGATGAAAACTGATCACAGAGCTCTAGATAAGAGGGGTATTTGAGGGGTCGAGACGGTTCAGATGAGCGGTCACAACGTATGTTTTTATAGAGAAATAATAAAAATTAACCCTAATTATCACCAAATACTTCCTCTTATCTAGAGCCTTGTGATCAGTCTGTGGGGGTTCATAGAGCTGTTGATCAGTTGACATTTTTTGCGTATGATCTAATTTACCTTTGCAAGGCATGGATTATGCGATATTTTCTGACAATTTAGATGAAAAACCAGGAATTTTGGCACTTCACATCGAGGCATAAAAGTTTGTTGTTTCTGTCTGATTTAACATTATGTGTGGAATAAGTATTTTTGCTGCGTCTCATTTCTTTGGTGCAACAGACAGATGGCCGCTATTTTTGACTATTAATACTGTTTTTCTGATGTGATATGTGAAACTGGCGATTCTGTTGAATTGTGTTTCCGTGAGCTTTGCTAATTAAATGGCAGAATGGTAGAATATAGTGACGCTTTGTCGTTAGGTGTTAGGGCTGTTTGTGACAGTATAATGAATTTCGTCACCTTGTACCTAATGATTTTCTGTACTTATATAGTTGAAAATGTCACCATCTAGCTTCTGTGGCATGTCGTAATAACCTTAATTATTTGGTACACTGTATGATACTTGCGCAAACAATGAAGAACCAGATCAGACTGCTCCTGGAGGAGCAGTCTGATCTGGGTCTGCATGGTTTGTCATTTAGACATGATATTTGTCAGAATGTTAGTAAATCAGGTCGTTTATCTTCTAATGGTATAAAGCATTCAAATGTATACGTTCATTTTGGTACAATACAATATGAAAACAGCATCGGAATCAGTTTTGCAAGCATCGGAATTGTGTAGGGTTTCCCTTGGTAGTGTTGGAACTATTGATTTTGAGTCAGCATCAGCTCTAATATTCAGGTAGTGTGGTAACCGAATATGTATCGCAATTCTGTTAGCTTTAAGGCTAGTAGCACGATCATATATAGATAGAGACTGAAAAGTAAACATTGACATTCTCATGATAGCGAGGGAAAAAAATTGTAAAACTGAGTGGTTGTATGTGGATTGAAACCGAAGAGGATCGCTGATAGAACTATTTTGTAGAAAGGTAATACTTGTTTATTTGCGTTTCATGTGACAAGAAATGTGAGAGGTTGTATGTAGTAGTTGTATGGCTGGTTTTGTAGAGATGGTAAAGATGTTTGCCAGTTACTGAAAGATATAGTTTGTACATAGTTCAGGGTTTGTCTGGCCCAGGTTCCTTCTTCTGAATGTATTCTCTGCTCTTGAAGGAACTATTTCAGATTTTAATTTTGTTGGGTGTGGCAAATGCTGGTCTTAGGCCCAATGTCACATCACAGTTGTAACTCGGATCGAATGGCACAATATAAAATTTTTGCGTTCCAAATGCTAATCCATGCTCTAAGTTCGATGTGAAATTGGGCTGTAAAGCTCTTTTCTTAGTAGTGTAGAAATATTGTGGGTAAATGTGAATGTGAAGAAAATGGCAAAATTAGTGAGATGTCGCTCCTGGTTTTACAGAACAAGTTTTGTCCTCAAACATTGTTACAGCTGCCCATGGCAAGATGGCTATAATAAGGGGTCACGTAATTTTACATATTATTTTTATAAAGAATAAGATGTGTGTAGACTTGCAGGGGTAGCAGCTCTACAAGTTTCATTTTTGCCACCCTTTTGAAATGGGGTGTACTTTTGAAGGAAAGAATTTGCTCCTCTATGAGCAAATTCTTTCTTAAAAAAAGTAGACCCCATTTTGAACTGGCATCGTCATCAAGGAAAGCAAACAGGAAGTGAAAAGTTGTTCCCCTTTGTCAAAATGGAGGCAAACATGAATGTTTACCTATACACTTTCATTGAAATTATCTTCGTCACCCCTGAGCTGTAGCTTTGATAGAGAGAAATCTCGCCAGATTTTGTCTTAAATTTGTCTGGCTTTGACATGGCTATGCATGCATTTGAATCTTGATGAAGTATTAATGGCAGGCTGTTTCTGTCACGTACATACTGAATATTTATATGACACGTTATCGATACCTGCCGGATGCATTTCACTTGGCAGGCTGTTGGAAAAAAATGGGGATTTTATGGATTCTATTTTCGTCCTGTGTTTTATGCCTAATTGCACAGGTTTTGTTGAGGGCATGTAACAGGATACGAGTATTGTAGATTTGTATTGAGTTTGAAATATATACACGTTAACAAAAACAAAAAAAAAGAGAAAAAAAATTGTAATATCAAAAAGAGAAGGAAATAGTCCCTTTATTATGCAATGAACTGAGGCCATAGAAATGCATAGCAGGGTCTATAAAGAAAGGCATAGCCTTATAAGTGAATAAAATCCATGTCTCACAGGTCAATACCAAATTCCAAAGGAATATATTAGGCAAATGAGCATTAAATGCTCATTTGCCTTTAATATTCCTTTGTAGTGTAGACTCATTGGAGCTTGATATGGTAGAATTATATCCAAAATGGCATCATAAAAAGTATTGTTATATTGTGGCTATGTTACCTATCATGACAGGGCATACAATCAGGGCTCCATTTCATGATATTATTTCAAGGTGTGGATTTGATAATAATTTGGAGATAATTTCAGTTGGATTCCTCTAAGACATTCTATATTTACTTGGTTATAAGATGGAGATTTTTCCTTTCAAAACAATCTGAAAGAGCTAGACCCATTTTGTAAGATGGATCTAGATCTTTGGGATTGTTTTGGAAAAGAAAAAATAATTTTATAGCTTAATTACACAAGACTTATTTACATATATTTGCTGTACTTTTAGAAAGATAAACTCGCGTCTTATAACCAAATAAAGATGGTACCACGGCTGTATATCAAATGAGGAGCCTTCACATATCATATATAATGTGGCCCCTCATTAGATCTATGGCCACCATGGTCATAGTTGTATTTCCAACGATATAATATAATCATGCAGAAATGTGAAATGTGGATTTTTTTTGTGTAAAGTAGGCTTAATCAGTTAATGTTTTCTGCTTTCAGATACAAGCTTACGAGACGGTCTGTTCCACGAATACAAGAAGTATGGTAAAGTGACTGCGGTACAAGTCTGTGGGGTGGCCGAAAGCCGATACGCTATAGTTAGCTTTAAACAGTGAGTATCTTTAGTGTGCTACTGCCATCAGCTTTGCCCTCGGCATATTATGCTATACTTGGAGTTTCGCACAGCAGATGACTTCATATTTGCGAGAGAATTATTTTCACCAATATTTTCAAATCTTAGGCTTGCTGAATAAAGCATCTCCTGAATACTAAGTCATGACAGCCACTAAGAAGGCATACATCTCTGAAATAGTGTCATTCTACTTTGCTTAAGAGGTGCTTCAGCCATAGATTTTTCTGCGAAAAATGTCTTTAAAATGAAACCTGGTCTGATTTCCAGGCGCAATTTACCTACTATATTTCTTCAATTATAAGGAGAGGGATTTCCCTTCCAAAACAATCCCAAAAGTCTAGATTCCTCTGACAAGATGGAAAACAGTCTGAAAAATCTGGATCCATCTTACAAGACGGATCTAGATTTTGGGATTGTTTTGAAGGGCAAAACCTATTTCACAGCTGAATTACACAACTAAGATGCATATTTTGGGTACTGTACTTTTGGAGAATGAAACCCCTGCCTTTTGCCCAAATGAATGCGGTAAGTCTGTTTCTTGTAAATTTTGAGTAATACATTAAATTTTATCAAAGAACCCTAAACCCTTACTAAACTGTATAAATTTTTGTTGCAGAGGAGAAGATGCTGCCAAGGCGCTCACTGCCTCTCAAGGAAAACGTTTCTTCGGCACGCAGATTGAGGTTGCCCAGCACGAAGGACTAGGTATGTATTTTTGATAGTTGTCCAAGCAAATTGAGATGGCCAAGTCTGCAATAGCAATGGTGGATGTCAGAATACCTATCAGGATTTCCATGGTTACGGAAAAACGTCTGGAAAAAAATTCTCTCTAGATCAGGGAAAAGTCAGGGAATTTTGAGATTGGTCAGGAAAATCCAGAAAGGACTTGAAAAGTAGGGAAAAGTCAGGGAATTTAAAATTAGTGGCTACAGTCTTCTGAAAATATAGTTATTCTGCTCAAGGAGAAATGATATTCAGACAGAGCTCTAGACAAGGAGTATTTGATGATAATTAGAGATATTTTTTTTATTTCTCATTGAAGCCATATGTTGCGACCCCTCATCTGAACCGTCTCGACGAGACGGTTCAAATGAGGGGTCACAATGTATGTTTTTATTGAGAATTAACAAAAATAAATCATAATTATCACCAAATACTCCTTTTATCTAGAGCTGTGAATAATCCTTTAAGGAAATATTAAACATAATTAGAAGTATTTATCCCCCCCCCCCCCCACCCCCCCCCCCCCCCCCTCATTGTAATTGAGGCTACTCTCAAAGGAGAGAATTTGCTCCCAGGGGGAGTAGTAAACTCTTTCGAAAGAGAAAGAATCTTAATCTCATTTTGTTGAGTGATTGATACCTTTAGCAGTATTAACCCTATTACACTCAGAACAGCCAAACTCTATAGAGTTTTGGCCGTTCTGAGTGCAATAGGGTTGACGTTTTATGATTAGCCTTTGGATCCATAAAAATAGTATGGAAAATCGGAAAAAGTCAGGGAAAAATCAGGGCAGAGTCAGGGAATTTCAAAGCTTAGCCTGTCTATGGAAAATATCATAGTTCAATATACAGGTAGAAATATAGTAATATTTCTTGACATTCCTGTTATATTAACACTGTGGTGTGACTGCATAGTGTCAGCGTTGGTCTACATCGTTATGGCAACCGTAGCACTTTTTAAACCAAGAGAAAATGCGTATGACCATAAGGAAAATGTTCTTTGAGGAATATAAAACAAGGGAATATGTAGTAGAATTATGGTGTTGGGAGGACTTGCTATTAAAATATTTTTATTATGCCTTTGAGATAAAAAAGAAAATATAAAATTTATTCACTTGGATTTGAGGTAAATACTACTGTTAATGGCTGATTTTAATATTGTTAAGTTGATCAGGGTATACCCTGATCAAGATGTATACCAGGAGAAATGTTATTATCTGTTGATAATTTGGAGAATTTTTTTTTTCTCTATAAAAGCATATGTTGTGACCCCTCATTAGAACCGTCTCAACTAGACGGTTCTAATGAGGGGTCACAACATACATTTTGATGGAGAATCAACAAAAAATATACAAGACAAGAAAGGTTTTTATATAAAAATACCAAAAATTATCCTAAATTATCACCAAATACTCCCTCATATCTAGGGCTCTGGGCACTGTAAATAAGTGCTCAAGGTAAGGAGGGTAACATGGATAATTTTCCATATTTCTTCATAAAAACATATGACGTGACCCGTCATTAGAACTGTCTTGCCGAAATGGTTCTAATGAGGGGTCACAATGTTAGTTTACCTTGAGAAATAAAGAAAATTATCTCAGTTTCATCCTTAAAACTTGTCATTATGTGGAGCTAGGTTTAATGTGTTATTTTTGCGTGTGTTTCTGTCACGATTATTAGAATTGGTAAGGTATACAGGCTTCAGTTGATTGGAATTGTTTCCTTCAAACTTACTAAATTGTTTTGATGTCAGCAATAATTGTTGTGAACTGTCTCAAATCAACCTTATTTGGAACGTATTTTGAAACTAATTGTAAGTTTAACAAAACAATCAGTCCCATTAAAGAGTCCATTACATTGATGTGATGTTTAAGAAGAGAAGTATCTGGAATTATTTTTTTAATATTAGTCCATTATTTGAAACTAAAATCAGCTTAAACCGAACACTAATAGGGTTGGCATTAGAACTGAACGATATTTTGGAATATTAGTTAATTGAAGCTAACATAGTTGAGCCGGGACGCAAGAAAACCAACAAACTGGTAGTGCGCCCAGTGCAGACTCAGATCAGCCTGGGCATCCGCCCAGTCTAATCAGTGTTAGCTGTTCACATGGAGGTAGCTTAGACCCTTAGCCACTCTTTTAACGCTTCACAAAGAGTCTGATCAAACTGGGTGGATGCCCAGGCTGATTTGAGTCTGTGCTGGGTGCACATAACCACTTTGTTTTTTCGTGTCGTGGCTTATTTAGAATAAGATGATATTGCACCAAACAGTCAAACTTGTTTGCCATGGAGCACAAGTCTCTGGATATCCAAAGAGTTCTGGGCCCAGTCGTTCAAAGCATCGTTAGCCTATCGAGCTCATTAAAAGATCAACTCATTTAGTGTTTTATGACTTTGTTTCCAAATACACTGATATTTTTTGTTGAAACAATACAAAAGCTTCTCACAAAAAAAAAAGTCATAGTTACCAAAGTTCTGGTCATTAGGTCGTTGGTAACTATGCCTCTTTTTGGTTTCGAAACATTTTTTTTTTCCATTTCATAACAGCCCTTGTATATGCATCGTTTACCAGGGTGAGTAAAGGTTTGTGTGATCCTAGGAAAAATATGGGCATGAACAAGTTTCACAGAGCTCTAGATAAGAGGGAGTATTTGGTGATAATTAGGGATAATTTTTGTTAATTCTGCATAAAAACATATATATGCATATGTTGTGACCCTACATCTGAACCATCTCGAGGAAATGGTTCAGATGAGGGGTCACAACGTATGGTTTCAATGAGAAATAAGAAAAATTATCCCTCAATTATCATCAAATATCCCTCTTATCTAGAACTCTGGTTTCATAAAAATTTATCAGATCAAGAACATAGTAAAAGTTGGTCTGTTAATGATGTGTTTGGTTATCAAAAATATTTGAATTGAAAAGCCATAGTTTTAAGGAATAATTATTACAAAAAAAAAGAAAAAAAAAGCCACACTCATACGTTATAATACCCCAAAGTATATTGAGGGCTACCAGTGTATCATTTTCATTCTGTTTGTCTTTCTATCTGTTTGGGTTAAAGAGTAACTATCTTAATTTCATTTTTTCTTTCATTACAGAGGTTGACGATACTGATCTAAAACCACCAGAAGCTGAGCTTGACGAACATCATCCGAAATCTACTCGTACTTTGTTCATTGGGAATTTAGAAAAAGACATTACAATAGATGAATTGAAGGAAAAGTTAAAAACCTATGGGGAAATCATTGTAAGTTCATGCACAGAGAGAGTGACTAAAACCAGCTTTTAGGCTGAAAAACTTTTGGTTGATAGAATTATGTTCTCATGCCTACCGTACACAATCTCTTCGATCAAAATTCTGTTTGAAAAAGATACGTGTATGATGTTCACAGTGCTCCAGATAAGAAGGGGTAACAGGGATAGTTTAGGGATAATTTTCCTTAGTTTTCCATAAAAAACGTATGTTGTGACCCCTCATTAGAACCGTCTCATCGAGACGGTTCTAATGAGGGGTCACAACATATGTTTTCGTTGAGATATAAGAAAAATTATCTTAGAATTATCCTCAACACACCCTCTTATCTGAAGCTTTGAACACCTCCATGGGTTTCTGCCATTTTTAAAGGGGAACAGTTTTTAAGACCTGTAAAACTAAGCCGTTTCTAAAGCTGGGAGGAGCAAATTCTTTCCTTAAGAGTTGATTCCCATTGAAGAGGGAGACAGAAATGAAAATGACAGAGTTGCTTCCCCTGAAAGTACACCCATTTAGCAGTTGTCTAGATTTTTTTTAAAGATTAAGTAATAGTGATGTTACACTTCCTGAAGCATTTTCCTGCAAATGCCAGCTTAACCTAGTAGTTTACTATGCTTAAATCACGCAGTCAGTTTATAAATTTTGCAAGGAACTTGTAACAGATATAGAAGTATTATTGGTGATCCTTGACGGAAAAGTATGGTGCATGACTAATAACTAGTAATTAATACAGAATCAATACTGATAGTTTCCCCAGTTAAATACCAGGCAACAGGTGCTGTGTATATTCAGAGACGCGACAGAGAAAAAGGTTTTTAGGAGGGTGTATGAAAACAGTGAAGACCCTGACCAGACTGTGCCCTGCACAGTCTGGTTAGCATCTTCACAGTTTGCCGACATGATATTAAGATCCATAAAAATTATAGTATTCAATGAAAGTTTTTCCCAGTTTGCACATATAGACAGAGCATAAACAAAAACAGGGCCGTCACTTTAAACACAGGTCTATCAGATGCTGGCTTGTGCCTTTTCCCGCTTTGGGCAGCCAGGTAAAGTAAGCATGTGTTTGAGGATGGGAACTTCTGCATATTGAAATGGTTAATGATAGTACTGCCGAATCGAAGTCATTGCACACGCTGTTGGTTTGGCCATATGGAACCATTGCCATATGGTTTGTGATCTTTAGAGTTTCAGACTAGGCAAAATTTTGGACTTTTATCAGAAATCTTAAAAATGTTTTCAGAATTCTAAATACTGGGAATATGGTAGAGGATGGTAATTCTTCAATATTTTTTGTTGTTTCTTCATAAAAAAATACGTTGAGACCCATTGTTAGAGCCCCCTTGCCTAGGCAAGGCATCTTTAATGAGTGGTCACAGTATAAGTTTTTGTGGAGGATTAACGAAAATAGGCAAGACAGTGCTATCCGCAGACGTCTAGAAAAGGAATTCGTTAGGTTAAAAATGTACACATTTTGAAGTGACTCACTCTGGCTTAAATTTTTGCACTGTATATAAGTGTAAGTACGAATGGTTATACAAATTCCTTCTTGCAGGATGTTGACGTGAAGAGACAAGGGGCAGTGTCAGCTTATGCGTTTATCCAGTTTTCCGACATATCTAGTGTGGTTCGAGCTCTACGAGACCTTGAGGGCACCAATATAGGGTCTAACAAAGTTAAGGTAGGTCTTTACAAATTGTAAAGCAAAGCTTTTATAAGTGAGCTTTGACATGTAAAAATGGATGTTTAAGGCTAATGGATACGCTGCCAAGGAAAGCAAGCCTGCCATTTTCATTATTGCCTCTCCTGTCATTGGTGGTCAGCTCCTAAAGGAAAGAATTTGCTCCTAGAGGAGCAAATTCTTTCCTTAAAGAGCAGACGCCTTTTGAGTGGGGCTTTCCTCACAAAACCCCTAATTTTGTCTCCGTTTGAAAATGATGGCAGAAAGTCGTGTTGTGTACATTCACCTAAACGTGTGATAATTGCTAATTGCACAGTGAATTCCAGCTAAACATCATCAGATGCTGTCTTTCTATGGGTCCCTGAATTATAGGTACGAAAGTGGGTCTTTCTTGATGAATATGTTCATATTTTGTTGTAACTATAGATTTAATATGCAAGACTAAAGATTTCAACAGCCTATGAGACATTAAGCCCTGTTTAAAAATAACGTCCAGAATCATGACCTTTTATATAACAATTTTTTTTTCTTTGTGTACGTAAAGTCGACCTCCAGCTGACTACTGCAGTCAGCTAGAATATAAAAAGTGAGAAAGTTCATCCACAGATTAGTGTGACAAGCAAAAATACAAGAACTGAAGTAAATTCTGGAACAAGATTTCAATATTGTTCTGTCGTTGCTATACCAACAGTTTCACATAGTTAGCGACTGGTCGAATTTCAACAGCTTTTTTAATGGTATTGACTGGTTTTCCATTAGCACCTAGCTGGGAATGGCAAGTCATCGTGAAGGCGGTGAGAGCTCCAGATTAGCTGTAAAAGCGAGGAGAGCTACAGATTAGCAGAAAATCTTGGAACTGCAGTTGGGTGGGTTGGGGGAGGGGATGGTGTCAGAAGTAGGGACAGGGTGTAAATTATGATAACTTTCATACTTTTCCTCAAAATCGTCTGCACTTCACTGAGAGATGGTACATTTTAATTTCATACAATTTTTTTTAACATATTCCATTGAGCATGCAACAATAGTGCATCACAACTTTGCAGCAGTACAGAGACAATGTTATTTGACAAATAAAGCAGGGTTGGTGTGTCTATTAGGTTAATTGATGTTATTTGACATAGCATCGATGTTTATATAAGATTTTAATATGAAACCGAAGAAACTGAAATGTGCTGTTGCAATTTTGTTGAAAATTATTTAGAATTTAAGGTGAACGGATACACTTACAGGGGAAACAACTCATTTCATTTTCATTTTCATTTTTTGCTTCAATTCTCAATGAGGATAAACTCTTAAAGGAAAGAATTTGCTCCTTTAGGAGCAAATTCTTTCCTTAAAGAGTAGATCCCTTTATGAAAGGGTTTCCATGACCATGGAAACAAACAGGAAGTCACAATAGTTGTCTCCCTTTGAAAAAATGGCAGAAAAAGAGGTTACTATACTCAGTGACCTCAAACCAAGAACATGTAATTTGACTATAATAGGCAGAAATCAAATAAAATTGCAGTTGAGATACTAATCAAACAGCAGCTCAAGAGATAATAAAAGTAAAGTTTCATGTTTTCCCTGTAAATAATTGAAATGCAGCATCTGAATGTTATACAGTACTGCTGAATTTAATAAAAAAAAAAAAAAAAAAAAAAAAACTTTAATAAAATGGGAGCTATTGGATATAAGAGTTTGTCACACGATTGGACGGGAGACTTATACTGGTTACCTAACAATTAAGAAATAAAGAACTCACGTTTTAGTCCTTGTGTTTTACCGGCTTGTAGTGGTTAAGAGTGGCTCTTGGAAATTAATTTTGATTTTTGTCCTGTTTCCTTTTGTTTTATCTGGTCTGTATATGAGTGTAAGTCAGTCAAAAGTTTGGGGCTTATGTGATGACACCAACAAAATAAATAAAAAAAAAAAGAATAAATAATGACAATTATCTTTTATTTCTTCAAATGCATAAAACTGGATTAAATAAACTGTGAAAAACACACACAAAAAAACACACACAAAAGCACTGTTTTCATCGCAAAAAATGTGGATTTTAAATCTGATGCTCTGTATCATCAAAATTTAGCTATAAATCCAAAGCTCTACATGTGATTATAGGCAATGATGACAGGGTTTTTATTGACCCCAAGATTAGATAGTGTTACAGTAGAAATATAGTGTGTCCCTATATCAGGATTTTTGCAGTGTTGAAATTGTGCATATCTATATAGAACAGTGACATGTTCTTTTTTAGGTACATGTGTATTCATTCATAAGGTCATATATGGTCAGGGTTAGGGATAAGTTTGGATGGTAATTATGAGGTAATTTTTGAGTCCCCATAAAAAGTATTTTGTTGACCTTCATTTTGAGTCTCCATTAAAAGTATTTTTTTGACTTTCACTAACTCTTAAAGCGCCAAAAAATTTAAATTGTTAAATTTGCAAACAGCGTAGATCCAGATTAGGTGGCTCATAATGAGCCACCTCATCTGGATCTATGCTGTTTGCCCTCTAGTCTTCAAATTCTTCATACGATATAACTTTGATGATTTTTTGTTATGAAATTTTGCAGATGTAAATTTTGTTGTCTGCTTTTTTGGCGCCTTAAGGGGTGAGACAGTTTCAGACGGCGCTTTCCATGAAAAGCATGGCTGTAACCAATGAATGGAACTGCCTTGCTAAAGTGGTAATGATGAGGTTGATTTCATTTGCACTGAAAAGCAAGAAAAAATAAATCAGAATTACTATCAGGACTCATTATTAGATGGAGCTGTACATTTGGTCATTGGTGATTTTTGGCAGGTGATTTTGCCATGCAGTAAGTGCTCTGGATTGTTCTGTCTTGTAGATTTCAGAAACCCAAGTTCTCCAGGTTAAGAAGGGGTAACAGATAATTACAGGATGATTCCCATATATCTCCACAAAAACATAAGTTGTGACCCTTCATCAGAACCCTCTCACTGAGACGGTTCTGATGAAGGGTCACACTTAAGTTTTTATTGAAAAATAAGAAATTATTTAAGAATTATCCTCAAAATCTCACATTATCTGGAGCTCTGGAAACCCTGACCAGACTGGGCATATCATGAACAGTTTGCGAAAATTCTAATGACCGTACTAAATATTTGGGTCTTTCTATTTTTCAGTTGGGTTTTGGAAAGAGCATGGCCACAAGTTGTATATGGTTGGATAACCTTGCGGAGACTGTCAGCGAGGGGTTCCTTTGTCGGCAGTTTGGTCGATTTGGTGGCATCAGTCATGCTGTCGTAGATCGTGCCAAACGTCGCGGCCTCGTTTTCTTCTTGAATATTGAAAGTGCTCAGTTTGCCCTCCCGGAGATGAGGAACAGAATCTGGAATGGCAAAAAGATACATGTAAGTTATAGGGTTTTATCCATTGGATTTAGACATGGCTCTTGATAAGAGGGAGTATTTGGTGATAATAAGGGATAATTTTTGTTAATTCTGGATAAAAACATATGTTGTGACCCCTCATCTGAACCGTCTCGATGAGACGGTTCAAATGAGGGGTCACAACATATGGTTTCGATGAGAAATTAGAAAAATTATCCTTAATTATCATCAAATACTCCCTCTTATCAATAGCTCTGTTTAGAAGAGGAACTGATTCTGACATAGTTGCAGAAAGCAGGACAGGAATTACTTTTACTGTGGTGTTGCTGTCGAGTTTTGTGGTATAGCTCTGTTTTGTGACAGTGCAAAGAAGGCCAGAGCCCTAGATAAGAGGGAGTATTTGGTGATAATTAGGGATAATTTTTGTTAATTCTGGATAAAAACATATGTTGTGACCCCTCATCTGAACCGTCTCGACGAGACGGTTCAGATGAGGGGTCACAACATATCGTTTCGATGAGAAATTAGAAAAATTATCCTTAATTATCATCATCTATAGCTCTGTTTAGAAGAGGAACTGATTGTGACATAGTTGCAGAAAGCAGGACAGGAATTACTTTTACTGTGGTGTTGCTGTCGGGATTTGTGGTATAGCTCTGTTTTGTGACAGTGCAAAGAAGGCCAGAGCCCTAGATAAGAGGGAGTATTTGGTGATAATTAGGGATAATTTTTGTTAATTCTGGATAAAAACATATGTTGTGACCCCTCATCTGAACCGTCTCGACGAGACGGTTCAGATGAGGGGTCACAACATATCGTTTCGATGAGAAATTAGAAAAATTATCCTTAATTATCATCATCTATAGCTCTGTTTAGAAGAGGAACTGATTGTGACATAGTTGCAGAAAGCAGGACAGGAATTACTTTTACTGTGGTGTTGCTGTCGGGATTTGTGGTATAGCTCTGTTTTGTGACAGTGCAAAGAAGGCAAGACTGACTGCCTTCCATTCCGGATCTACACTGTTTGTAAATGTCCCTTTTAAGGGATGCTAGACTTTAATGGGTTAAACAGATCTAACTTGCAGTTTTTGTCTTGCCTAGGACAAGTAGAAAGTAAAACATAGGTATGACTTTTCTTGCAGTGTAGCATTGGCAGTGTAAACATTTATTGTGTTTTTCTTGAGCCCCGGTAGCTCACTAGGTTAAGCACTGGCCTTCTTCTCTAGTGATCCGGGGTTCAGTCCCCGCTTGATGTGAGAATCTTTTCAAACATAAATGGGTTCCATTGCACACAGCCTTTTATTATTCCCATTGTCCTGATATGACTGAAATACAGTTGAAAAGGACATAAAATCGCAAGTCATCCATCTGTCTGTCCATCAGTCATGTTTCCATGTTGAGCTTCTAGTAGTAGTAAAGTGGCTCATTTGTTACAACAACACACAGGCGAGACATGATAGAATTCCACAGAGTCTTTGTCGATACACACCCTACTGCCTTACTGTAACTGCGTAGTAATAGGTAACGAAAAGGGATCAGATGTCAGTTTCAAGCATACAGTTTAACGCGCAACACTAAGTGTATGAGGATCACATATACAAGCTTGACATGTAATTAGATGCTAGGTGTATCAGTTATACGAGAAATGACTAACAAACGCTTTGTCATAAATGTATAGAAATACAAGTACTTGCTACTATTGTGTCGAAGTAATTAAAATACTTCCTCGTATTTCACACTTATCAAATAAAGTCTTTGTTTTGCTGCGTAGATTTAATTGCACTAAAGATCTAATTATTGAGACATACTTGAAAATGCAAGCAATGTAGACCCGGATCAGACTGCTGCATAGGAGCAGTCTGATCAGGGTCTGCATTGTTTGCCATTCTATGAGCAATTTTTTTGAACACATACAGATTGAAAAATTAATAAAAAATTAGGATTATTACAGATATTGGTATGGTATCCCAATTTTTAGTGTAAATAAGTATTTCCTTTCTGTATCATATGACCTATATTCTTGATATTCGAACAGCAGGAAAATAAATACATGTACTTACTGATTTATGAGGGGATAAACTTGGGTGTATATGTGCATACTGATTGGGATTCTAGGAATTGAGCAGTTCAACTACTTCTTTTCAGCCAGATATAAGTACATAGAGCTAAATCATTTGAATACAGATATTGTCAGAATTTAATCTAGTACTTCGTCACAATAGTAGCATTAAGTATTTCGACACAATAGTTGCAGCAGGAAGAACTCTTTTGTCTCATAATTTTCGAAATTCAGAAAGAGTGTCCCATAATACATTCTCTGCGGTTGCAGTGGGTGTGGGTTTTGATCATTTAATTTGAGATTATTCTTCCTCTTCAGAAAGTAAATACATGTAATGTGGTTCCTCAGTTTAGGGTGAGATGACGATCAAATGAAGGACCTCCCACACTTTCATATGAAGAAAGGAAATAAAAAAGTTATCACCAAATTGCCTGCATCATTGAAAGCTTTCTGTATCAGGAGCTTGAATCATAAAATATTCAGAGCTCAAGATTAGAGGGAGTATCTGTAGATAATTGAGGGATAATTCTTATTTCTCATTGAAACCATATGTTGTGATCCCTCATCTGAACCATCTCGTCCGGACGGTTCAAATGAGGGGTCACAATCTACGTTTTATGCAGAATTAACAAAAATTATCTCTGATTATCATCAAATACCCCCTCTTATATAGAGCTGTGAATATTTGACTTCAAAGGTTTGCCAGAAAGTATGAAATAATGTGCAAAATAGAACATGGTATTCATCAACCATCTTCATTTCAATTCCAGATTGACTTTGCCAGCAGAGACTGCCAAGAAGCTTTCTTCCAGAAGATGGAAGCTAGTGGACAGTTACAGCCTGGAGAGAGACCCGACCCTCGCTGGATGAATAAACAATTACAGAACGATCCTAACTGGGATGAAAAGTAAGAGCCCATTTAGTTGTATGGCCCTACTTCAGTAGATTTAACAGATTCCTATTAATACCCAGCATTCAATACACGGCAAACTGTGAAGAATCAGATCAGACATTGCATAATATAAAGCATCTGATAAGGGTCTTCACTTTTTCCATTCAAAGCATTTCTTAGAGAAAAAAAAAAAAAAATAAACTGAAATGTTGCCATTTTCCTCCTGCAAGTGTATCCATTCAGCTTTGCTCTTTAAGCACCAAAAAAGCAGACAACAAAATTTATGTCTGCGAAAATTAAAAAAAAAATGCCTTGTCTAAAACATTTCATACTGATAATTCAAAGACTAGAGGGCAAACAGTGTAGATCTAGATGAGGTGGCTCATGATGAGCCGCCTGATTAGGATGTACGTTGTTTGCAAATTCTGCTAATTTCGTCACTGGCACTTAAAGAGTTAAATAATAACTCATCCAACATGCATGCAGGCTAAAATGTGCTCAAGAATAGTGAAGTTCAGTGGAAAAAAAGGGGAAAAAGGCAAATATAGGTGAAATATATCAGACATATGTAATTAATGCAGGGAAAAAATTGTCATTGACAAGACTTTACTAAATCTTGATTGAGTTTAAAGTCTTCTTGTCATCAAAGGATTAATATAGCTCACTTAACTGTTTTGCTGATTTCTTGTCATTATTAGAATGTTCTAGAATTCCTGACAAAGTTGCAGAAAAGGAATCAGTGCTGTGTCAATATCTGCAACAGCTCTTGTAATGATGTTGATACAACATTATTTCACTGTTGACATGTATACTATCTTTTAATGTTGTGTACCTCCTACTTTGTGCTTGTTTCAACAATGATACAGATATATATATAGTATATGCAAGATTTATTTTCTGAGACAGAACATTTGCAAATATTATTGAAAACAAAAAGAAATCTCATGGATATTTCCCATTTAACAATACATGTATCATGAAACATTTTCTGAAGCAGCGATTTATACTAAATTTCTTCTTTCTGCAGCATGGAGAAGGATTTCCAAGCAAATGTTCCTCCACATTCCAACGCTCTGAATAGACGAGGTGGCTTCGTACCATTTAGGCGAGGTCGAGGACGATTTCAGCGAGGCTGGGGAGCTTTCCGGGGTCGGGGAGGTGGACCCTTTGACCACGGAAGTTTCAACAATGAAGAATTCCCTGGAAGAAGGAAGTAAGTAGTTCCCATATAATCATTTTATTGTCCCAATTTCTGAACATCAGTAAATATTCTAAGAATTGGGACACCTAAAATAATTACGGTAATTCTCTTAACAATGGAGACAGAACAGAAATGATGAAATAGCAAACAATGTAGACTCTGATCAGACTGCTCCTTATAAGATCAGTTTAGGAGCAGTCTGATCTGGGTCTGCACTGTTTGCTCAGACCTATGTGTCCCAGTACTTTAGAGATTTAACAGTAGAAATTGAAATCAGCAGTAAGTCTCAAAAACAGAAAGTTTCTGTTGCCTATATGGGTGAGCAAGCTGTGTCAGAATAAAACAGATCCATTGTAGCGATTGTTATACATACCTATATTTCTAAAGTATCCAATAAATATATCTTTCATGTCATCATGACTTAATTGCTTCAAATCTAAGGTGTGGTTTTATGCAACATATTGTTATACTAATTTCACTGCAACAGCCTGCCAAAAGAAACATTTGAGCGGCAGCAAACTAAAACAGCACTTTACACAGATGTAGCTAGCAAAGACTCCATCCAGCATGTGCATCCATGCAGTCTGGTCAGAGCCTTTGCTGCTTGCACATAAAATGTAGGCAGTGCTCCAGATAAGAAGGGATAACTGGGATAATGTAGGGATAATTATCAATATTTCTCCATAAAAAACATTTGCTGTGACCCCTCATTAGAACCGTCTCGCTGAGACAGCACTAATAAGGAGTCACAACATACGTTTTCATTGAGAAATAAACAGAGCTCTAGATAAGAGGGAGTATTTGGTGATAATTAGGGATAATTTTTGTCAAATCTGCATAAAAACCTATGTTGTGACCCCTCATCTGAACCGTCTCGAGGAGACGGTTCAGATGAGGGGTCACAACATATGGTTTCGATGAGAAATAAAAAAAATTATCCTTAATTATCATCAAATACGCCCTCTTATCTAGAGCGCTGATAAATATAAAAATATCTTAGAATTATCCTGAAAACTCCACCTTTTCTGGAGCTCTGAATATAGGGATCCTCAAGAACCTGCAGGCTTAAAAAATAAAGGCTCTGGTGAGCTGCAAAGATTCACAAACCAATTTGCATCTTCAATGTTCACAAATAAGTTTATATAGTGTGTAAAAAGTTCAGGGGCCGTATTCATAAAGCCACTTAAGTCGTTGCTATGCGGTTACTAAGGCTAAATATCTATAAAGGAGATTCCCTACAACTATGAAATTTGGACTGGAGGAACAGTCTTTGTAAGACTGTTCCTCCAGACCAAATTTCATAGTCGTAGGGAATCTCCTTCATAGAAATTTTGCCTTAGCAACAGCATAGCAATGACTTAAGTTGTTTTATGAATACGGCCCCAGATATTTAGAGTGAGTAATCATGATGCATTTAAATAGATTTGAAATTTTAATCTTGGGTAGCTATAGCTGAAATTTATTGCTGTTATTTACATTTATAGTAGTCATTAAGTTTGAGAAATGCTTTTATTGTTGTTATCTGCCGCAAAATAGAGCAATGTTAGTTAACAGGGCCCAGTTGTTCAAAGCACCAGTAGCTGAACGCAGTGTTAGTTAAGGATTCCTTAAATCTTCTAGTATATATAGATTAAAGTGAGCTTACATTTTGCCAAAAAATGAGAGAAGCTTTTGCACTGCAAAAGCTCCTCATATTTTCATGGCAAAAAAATGGCAGTGTTTTTGTGTATCATGCTTTAGAAATATTAAGAGAGCTTATATTTTTGGCCAAAAAATGCACTGCAAAATCTTCTCATGTTTCTATGGCAAAAAATGGCAGTGTTTTTGTGTATCATGCATTCGAAATTTTAACATTTAAATTTTAGTTTTTCCTTCTTGGTAAGGCTAGGAGGCCAAGTTTGAAACAGTGAGAGATGTTGATTAAGGTTTGTGAGCACACAGTCATTGGAAGAAGCTCTGCCATTTTCATTTTTGCCACCCTTTTTAGTTGGGTCAATCATTAAAGGAATGAATTATATAAAATATATTCCTTTGTGTTTCAGACAATTTGATGAGTACAGTCAAAGTAGTGGCCAGTATCCAGAGGACGACTCCTACGAGCAGGAACTTCGTGAATACGGTCACAGTCAGCGTGAGCGTAGAGAACGATCTACTAGTCCTCATGGATACGAGGATGCTTATTATGAAACTGGGTCACAAACGGGTCGAGACTTTGAATTATATGAGAAACATAGATATGAACATTATAGAAGCCCAAGTAGTGAACGTGAAATGGAATTAGAAGAGGATTATAAATACAAAACTCGAGCCAGTGACGAACGGTATTATTATAAGGATAAATATTATGAAATAGAAACTAAATCTAGAGAGCGCTCTTTGAGTAGTGACAGTGAACAAAGATACCGGGTTGCATCAGAAATAGTGCGGACTAACAGTCGGAGCAGGTCTCCGCCGTTAAAACATAAAAGAACCAAAGAATTACCTATCTCATATCGATCTCAGTCACCGCCAACACCAACGGACGATGAACCTTTATATTACAGTAATTCACGGGACCCTAGTCCCACGGATTTTGATAGTGCTTTCAGAAAATATGGAGATTATAAGAAACGTTTATCCAGTGGATTAGAAAGTGATAAAAGTGGTAAATCCAATGTGCTGACATTAGCAACAGGACTAAGAAAAGAAATAGAATCTGTGAAAGCAGAGGATAGATTGTCTCGAAAACGTTCATATGAACAAGCATCACCAAAAAAGGTTGAAAGACAGCAGAGTCGTGGTAGTAGAAGTGGTGGATCTTTATATGATTATGATCGATCAGAAAAATTAACACCTAAGGAATTATTGACAAAAGTGGCTAGGTTAAAATCGGAAGTATATGAAAGGACAACGGGTAAAAGTAGCCCTAGTTCAGGAAGTTCATATGGTGATATTGACCCTTCAACTCTCACTGAAGCTGAATTAGCGAAATTACATCGTGAAAAACAAAAGTTGTTAGATAAGTTGACGCAAATGGATGATAATGGAAGTACTAGTGATACGGAATCTAATGGTGATATGAGACATATTGTTAGTAAAAAAGCTAGGTTAGAACAAGCACATGGAAAATATTTTCAGAAATCGGAATCATTAAATCTTTCTAAACGGGAACTAAAGGAAAAATTGAAATTATTAGACTCAACCCAGAGTTGTCGAAAACAAATGGAAAGAATGAAAAAGGAGCAAGAAAAAGAGCTTCTCAGGGAGTTAAAAAAGACAAAATCAGCTGGTGATGTTAAACGAGACCCATTTGATTATAGTGATACTGAGGAAAACTTAGGTTTGAACTCTCCCAAAGAAATTCCTTCAGGTTTTATGCCCAAAAAGAGGAGAAAACTTGAAGGAGAAAGTGATAGAAAAAGTCGGTCATATCGTATTCGGAGGGATGAAGAGGATGGTGCTTATAGTAGTGAAGAGGATAAATCTGACTTACTACAAAGACAAATAAGTTCTCATTCTGATCTGTTTGATAGAACTAGAACCTTATCCAGTGGTATGGATATACGTTTAGAAAATGAATCTATATACTCTAGTTCTAATGTTCATTCACATGGAAAAGATGAAACGCGTAGAATTTCCTCTGGCAGTGAATCAAATAAAGAACATACTGAACATTCAAAGAGACGAAACGGTAAGAAAAAGAACAACCATATTACACCGCTAATTCCATTAGGTGAGGATGATCTACCGGACCCTGAGGTCTCTGACCCAAGGGTTCCTAGAGAGAAAAGAGACTCTCCATTAATGCTACCATTACCAAAGTTTGCTCAATTTATTCATTTTTCACCATTGCCATCACCTGTTCATACATCACCAAAAACATACAGTGATCTCTCAAAAACTGAAAGGACACCTCCTAGACAAAGTGAATCACAAATTTTGCCAGGAACGGCTCATTTACCAATGCCGCCACTGGCACCTGATAATGAAGATCAGTCACCATGTTTTTCACCGCAAAGCAGCAGCAGTAAAACACATTCACCATCGCAGTCCCCTAGTGGGTCTGCCTCGGATAATTCCAAAGGTAATTCTGAGGAGAATATGGAAAGTATTCCTTCAAATGAAATTGTCCCAGACCCTGTGCTAGAAGACAATAAACCGGACAGTATGGACTCTTTAGCTGATTTAGGTAAAGATCCTGAATCTAAAGAGGATGAAACTTTATCAGACAGTAATAGTGATCCAGAAAACTTATCATGTGATAATATATCTATTGAAGAACGGATAAGACAGTTAGATGAAAAATGGAGTAAAGCACAAGCACAGGCTGCTGTTACCCCAAAAACAATTTCTGATGTTGAGAGTGTGGTTAATATTTCAACTCCATCAAATAATTTGCCATTAATTTCAGCTGTCACAACTATGACGAGTTCTAGTCCATCATTAACATCTATTTATTCAAAGTTTAAAATAAAGAAAAAGAATGATCCAGCTTCAGATGGAGGAGAAAAAGGAGAACCATCTGAAATTGTGCGGACAGTTCTTTCTAAATCTAGTATATTTGATCAGGATAGTAAAAGACTGGAACAAATCTATGATAAATATGATGAAAATGAATCTAACTCTGTAGCAGATGGTTCATCACCAAAACTTCTGAGTGTAAGAACAAAAGCAGCTGCAAAAGAAATGCCATTGTCGACATTACCTGGATCATTAATGGAAAGATTAGGGCAAAATACATCTTTTCCAACACTCACTGTGAATACTACATTAGCTGATCAAATGACTGGTGCTTCTCCAAATAATTTAGTGAATAAATCATTTGATTCTCCAATGGAATTACATATACCTGAAAATATTACACCAAAGACAAGTCCTAGGATTAATTTTATGAACAGTAGTGCTAATTTAACACCTCCTACAAATCATTTAACATCACTGGAAGGATCTATAACTCCTAAATCAAATCATTCTATAAATGATCTAGATTTACAACCTCCAGTTTTAGAAACACCACAGAATTCAACTTCTTATGTGCAACCATTTAAACTAACTGATCCTGAAGTTACTGACACTGAAAATTTAGTTAAAGCACCGGAATTAGAAAAGCAAAGTGAAAACTCTATGACACAGAAATCTGATTTGTTTGAAAATGATACACAGGAAACCAGTGATTCACAGAAAGGCGATATTTCAAATGGTGGTTTGACAAATGCTTCTGATGATCAGATTTCTGCAGAAACAGCAAAGGAAAATGATGCTGTGGAGGCAAAAAATACTTCGACTGCAGATTTCAATAATAAGGAAGAAATTACAGAAAACAAAGATGTAATAGAGCCCGATGTTAAAAAGACTGAAAGTCAGGCTGATAAATGTGTACCAGACACTAACAGTTCTAAGGAAGTAAATTCTACTGGTAAACCTGTTTCTGTTAAAAAGGAAAACACTAAAAAGGAAAAGAAAGATTTAGATGGAAATAATATAAAAGACATTTCATCAAGATCAGCTTTTGATGTTGATATATTTGGTATGTCAACACCATTGGTAATTGGGAAAAGAAAAGCAGAGGATTTACATTCAGACAAAGAGCCAAAAAGTATTCTTAAATCTGAATCTGAGTCAAAAACTGAATCAAAACAAGATTCTACTGAAGTTAAAGCTGATGTGAAACAGGAACCTGATAATAAAGCTAAGTCAGAAAAGGAAAGTGATATTGATAAATCTTCTCAAAAAACAAAATCTAGTTCTGATAAGGACAAAAATAAGTCTGACAAGGACAAAGTTAAAGACAAATCTAAATCCCATTCATCCTCAGAGCCAAATAGTAAAAAGCAGAAAGTTTCAAAAGAAAAGAAATCTGAATCTTCTCAGAAAGAGGATAAGCATAAGAAAAAGGACAGTGGAAAGAAAACTGATTCCCATAAATCATCAAGTGAGAAGAAAGATAAACATAGGGTAAAATCAGACAAAGATAAATCAGACAAAGATAAAAAAGACAGTGACAAAAAATCTAAAGAAGATAAAGATAAAAAGGAAAAGGATGAAAAGAAGAAAACTGATGTTGATAAGAAAGACCAGAAAGATGATAAAAAAGACAAGCATGAAACTGATAAAAAAGACAAGCATGACAGTGAAAAGAAAGACAAAAGTGATGATCACAAAAAGAGTGATAAAAGTAAGAGTACTAATAGTGATAGAGACAAAAAAGATAAAAAGGATAGCCATAAACATGATAAACATTCAGATAAGCATGGATTAAAATCTCCTGAGAAGAAACTTTCCAAGTCAGCTAGTGTAGAGAGTAAGGACAAGGAAAGTTCAAAAGAGATTGAGAAGTCTGATAAAAGTGCTAAACCTGAAAAGAAAAGTGAGCATTCACATAAGAAAGAACACAAAAGCTCAAGCTCTCACAAAAGTAAGAAATCAAAAGACGAAACCATTGAAACAAGTAAGCCTAAGGAATCTAAAGAAAATATACCTGATTCTAAAGTAAAGCCTGATCAGTCCATCGATAATACTGAAGATTCAGTGGTGGAAATGATGGATACTTCTGAAAAGAAGGACATGTCTGATGAAAAGGACAAAGACAAGGAAAAGGACACATCAGGGGAAAAGTGCAAAGACTCAAAGTCCAAAGATAAGGAAAGAGAAAATAAAGACAGAGACCCTGATTCTTCTAAATCCAAAGGTAAGGCATCTTCATCTAGCGGAAGTGCCAGTGGGGATAAAAACAAAACACTCTCGGACAGTAAATCTCAGAATCCAAAAACTGATAAAAGTGTTAATGAAGAGAAGTCATCTGATTCAAAGAAGGACAATAAAAAGAGCAAAGACAGTGCATCAAAACCTAGTGGAGGGGTATCGAATTCTACTTCAAAATCTTCATCGAAAGATAAAAGCAAAGACAAAGTAAAATCTGATTCACAAAAGAAATCTTCAACCAAGACTGAAAAGTCGTCAAGTAAGTCTAGTTCAAAATCTACTGGTAATACTGATGGCTCTTCAAAAAAAGAAGAAAAATCATCTAAAGACAATAATAAAGATAGTTCAAAAGATAAAGAAAATAAGGAAAGCAAAGACAAAGAAACCCCAAAGAAAAAAGCTGAACATAAAGATCATAGACTTACTGAACTTGAAAAACTTGATGTAAATTTGGCAAGCTTTTGCCTTGAACCATATGTTTCTATGTATGATAAGGTAAAGCGTAGGTCAACCGACAAAAAAGATAAGGAGAAAGAAACAGAAGAATTGAGAAAGCACATAAATGAGTATAAGAAAAAGAAGAAAAAGAAGAAATTTAGCCTTAGTGATGTAACTGAAAGCAGTGAAATAAGTACTGATGAAGACACTAGGAAAAGGCGTGAGAACAAAAAGAAATTTGGTCTATCCTTTGTGGACTCAGATAGTTCCTCTGATGAAGAATTTATTCAGAATCCTAAGAAAACATCCAAAACTCTGACAAAGAAACCCAAACGGATTTTAGATGTGTATTCATCAGATTCAGAAGAAGAAGAAAATGTTAAAAGTCCAGCAAAGAAAGGCTCTACGAATTCCAAAAACAAGAAAATCGATGGTTTGAATTTTAGCCATTATGAAAGTCTAAGTGACTCAGACCATAAGAATTCAAGTACGAAACCTGCTAAATCTAAGACTACAGTTAAGACAAAGAAATCAGGAAAATCAGCCAAACCCAAACCAGTCAATAAGAAAGGTAACAAACCTAAAATACCTGGTAAGAATTTGAGTTTGAAAGATCTTTTTTCTGATGATTCAGATGATAGTCATTTTAGTGACAGTGATAGTGACAGTGATATTATGATAAAACCAAAACTTAAAAAGAAGCCAGACCCAAAATTACAACAGAAGAAAGTTCTCCCTAAAGGTAGCTCAATCTATACATCATCTGAGGATAGTGAAAGTGAGCCTGAAAGAAAACCAAGTTTATCACCTGTCAAGAAGAGTCCTCCAAAGAAAGTAGCTGATAAGAGAGACGAAAGTGATACATTTACATCTGATCCTGAATTTTTTGATAAGGATAAAAGTAAGAAGCAGAGCAAAAGCAAACCACAAAACAACCAGAAACATAGTGACAGTTTTGAAAGTGACCATTTCTTTTCTGAGCCCGAGTTTACTAAGCCACCTAATAAAACAAAAGAGCCTACAGTATTTGATGGTGTACATGTTGATGCAAAAGATACAAATATTCTCTCTGCTCCAGAATTAGATGTCAAGATTGACCAGTCTAAAGATAAGGTTAAAAAGCAGAAATCAAAAGATAAGTCAAATAAAGAAAATAAGAAAAGTAAGAAGAAAAAGGCTGTTGACATTATATCTGACAGCGAAAACCTTTCTAAAACTATGTCCAAGCTGGAAGTAACTGAAGTTTTCTCAGAGACTGTTTTTGAAAAGGATGAGCCGTCTGAAATTATGAAAAAATTGGAACAAATGCCTATTTTATCCAATGCTAAGGAGGAATTATTAATTCAGCAAGAATCCAGTAATATAGAGACAGATATAAATAAATTGGGTCTTGGAGATAATCATAAAGTTCCTAAAGCAGAAAAAGGCAAAAGCAAAAAGCATAAGAAGGAAAAGAAAAGGAAAAATAAAGACAAAGACAGGGAGAAAAATGGCTCATCAAGTAATCTACCTGATATGATGTCAGATGGAGATGAAGTTCTTCACAGTATACAAGATGTGAAAGCTGAAGCTGATAATAGTGACATGAATTCAAGTGGGAATTCGGCAAGAAATCTTTTTGATGATCTGAGGGCTGATATTTCTTCAGAAGAAAAAGAGGTGAAAAAGAAGCACAAGAAAAGTAAGGAAAAGAAAGAACATTTTGATTCAACTGTTGCCATTAAGCAGGAGCAAGAGGCTGATACTGATACAGATCAGTTAAAGAAAGATGAGGCTTTTGTAAGTGAAAGGAAGCCAGAGTCTGAAAAGAAAGAGATTGTTAAACAAGAAAAGAAAAAGAAGAAGGAGACAAAGGAGGATAGTGAGATCTTGTCACAGCACAAGATGAAAGAAAACATTGAGCCTGTATGCACACCAGAAGTTGATAAGCTGGGACAGGGTAATGATGTATTTGAATTCACTGAGGAGGAAGAGAGTGAAAAGAAGTTGTCATCTTTGAAGGAATCACATGTAAAAATCATGAAACCATCAGCCTTTCCAGAGTTAAAATTAAATAGAGATGAAGAAAAAGATGTGGATACTACTGATATACCAATTGAAATTGAGGGAATTGAGATAGAATATCAGACACAGGAACAAGATTACAAAGATGAATCAGAGGATGTGTGCCCTGAAGTTGAAACAAGTGAAGTGGTGATTGAAACTAATATTGAAGAGAAAGCTACACCTGGCAAGGCAAAACAGAAGCCTAAGAAGCGTAGGGGTAGGAGAAGCAGTGTTAAGGAGTCACATGCTGAGATAGACAACATGGACAGCAATATGTATGGAATAACCTCTGATAAAGAAGACAGTCTTAAGACAGATCTCACCACTGAAGCTGTTTCCAGTCTAGAAACTGCAGTTGTGGAAGAAACACCATCTGAAGTTGTACCATTTGATCCTCCTACCTCAAATGAACAAGAACTTGTCATTGATGAAAGTGCCACACTTCAAGTCCAAGATGAAACTGCTTCAGCTGTTGAGTCAATTGTAGAAGAAAGTAGGAATGATGTGGATGAGACTGCCAAAGCTGTTGAGTCCATACTATGGGGAAATGAAATTCCTGGTTTTGGTATTTCTGATCCAACACAACCTACACCTCAGCAACTGGAAGAGGCCTACCTTGGAAATCTGAACCAGCCAGAACCAATTCCCCTACAGACAGTGGAAGTTGAAGCCACCACCACACAGCTTGATAAAACTAATGAAGGAAAAGCAAAGGGTAAGAGAAGAGGTAGGCGATCAAAGTCCGGGCAGAATGAGATGTCCCACGAATCAGAAATGTTGATCTTGGAAACTATAGAAAATGTGAGTCATGGAAATGACTTGACAGAAGAAAAACTACCAGTGAATACTGAGAACAAGCCAAATCATTTATCTAATCAGAATTCATACCATACTGATGTTTCTAATCAGCATAGTCAAAATGATGATGATGATGATGTTGACAGACTTCACATTGTTCTTGATCCACCAAAGCCTGAGCCTAAGAAAAAGCAAAGAAAACCAAAGCAAACTAAAGCTGGTAAAATAGCTGAAATGGCTGCCCTGGCGGCTGAAAGTAAGCTGGATAATATTTTTGATAACCATCACTCCATGAATTTGCATGACCCAAGTGATACAGACACAGAAAATAAAGAAGTTTCTGATCTGAACAGGGACTCTATTAGTGAAAATGAGTTAGATAATTCTAAGAATGAAGATTTGTTGTTCATAGACAGAGAAGATCAGAGACATGATTCAGACCTTTTGTCACCAGATGAAAGATCCAATGAAGATATGGCTGCTTCTGCTGTTGTCAGAAAGCAAAAACGAGGACGTAAGCCAAAGAATTACAAAGAGATGAACACAGCCCCTAAGAGCAGTTCTCCAAGAGGAACCAGAACTATGTCACCAAGATCACCGAGAAGTAATGATCCTCGTTCACCAAAGTATGAACCTCCATCTCCATTAGTGAAGCCAAATGAGAGCAAGGGTAGACGAGGTAAAGGTTTGCTTGAAGATGGTGACATGAAAGAGTTCTTGAATGAAGAAACCGGAGAAATAAAATTGTCATCAATAGAAAACATAAAGAACAAGTTAAATTTTTCTGAAGGTGGTAAAAATGCTCAGAAATTTACTAATGTATTTGACTTTGACGAAAATGAAGAAACAACAACTATCAAGCAACAAAGGCAAAGAAGAAAGAAAGGAGAAGCCCTTCAGAGCCCAGAAAATAGAGGCATTTTCTCAAGTCCTGAGCGTATCCAAATGGCTCTTTCTGAAGATAAACTAATTATCGGAAGCCCAGAATCAAAAATGCTTTTTAATAGCCCAGATCATAAAATGGGGTTCGGTTCTCCAGATAAGAAGGTTATTGATGTAGAAAAGAAATTAGAAGTAGACATGAAGTCTGCACTTTTCAGCCCTAAGAGTCATGTAGAAAATCAGAAAATGGAGGTGAGAAATGTCATAGAGGAGAAAGATCCAGAACCTTTGTTTAAGGCTTTCTTTGAGGCTAAATCTAAATCAGGAAAAGAGAATGATAAGATTCCACCAGTGGTTATTAGCCGGAGGCCTAGCGGATCACAGAGTGATCTGAAAGACTTGAGGGTAGATACTCATAATCTAGAGGGTAAACATGATCAAGACAAGTTGAAAGGTCTTATGTCACCACCTGACAAATTGAAGTCTTTAATGTCGCCACCAGCTCAGATGAGTAATGTTGAGAAGACCATAGAAAACGTTTCTAAGGGTTTGTTTGAGGGGAGTACAGATGATGAGTCAAGTACATCCGCAGGTGAAGGAAGTGGACAGAGAAAGAAGATCTCAAAGAAAAGTCGAGATGAAAAGAAAGAGCAGATGCCTGTGAACAGTCTACCAAATTTACCACCTGGGGTCCACCCGCAGATGCCGCCTACAACCCTACCAGGTAATAAACGAAAACAAAATGCAGTTATGGTGAACAGGTACACCTTCATTTTTTTTCTGCCATTTTTATGAAAGGGAACAGCTTTTGTGATTTCCTGTTCCCTTCCCTGGAAGATGAAGGCCTTTCAAAGTGGGATCTACTGTTGTAGGAAAGAATATGCTTCCTCAGAAGAAAGAATGGTCCCTATTGAGAAGGGAGGCAAAAATAAAGAAAATGGCAGAGTTGCTTTCCTTGAAAGTGTATCCATTCACCTTAATTGTGAGGTTTATATGAACAGCGGATGTTCTGGCCCTCATTAGAACTGCCTGAGCAAGGCAGTTCTAATGAGGAGCCACAACAAAGGCTTTTTAAAGAAAATAATTGCAGAGTGGTAATCAGGAAAAACCTTTATCCAACAGTACATTTCTTGACTCTCTTGATAGTCTTTCAGTCATGTGATCTGCTTATATGAGTGGGTTACATATCTTTCTCTCCGCAAGAAGTTAGCACAGATCTGTCACGCTTACCTGGTCGAAAACAGAGCTTAAAGTTCTGTGACATTGTATCAAATTAGTAAACACGAAAGATCTCTAAGTGTAACACAGTATCAGATGAGGCTGAACGGTTCAGAACCAGGATTATTTTTGCCAAGGATATAAAGAGGGCCGCAACAGCTTTCGAGGAAAATTATCTCAAAACTATAATGAATCTGGGGCTCTTGAATTGGGGTCTTGTAGTCTGCTAATTAGAGATCAAATTGAATGAAGCTTTATATGAGCCAGTCTGGTAATTGCGTCTTTCAGACATGAAATGTAATTACGTAAGGAGTGGAGGGGAAATGATTGCTAATTATAGTGGAATAAGTTATCATGCTACTCCATAAAAGCATGTTGTGACCAGATCTCAGATAAAAGGGAGTATCAGAGCATAAGGGGTAACAGGGATTATTGATTGATATTTTTTGTCATTTCTCAAGGAAAACATGTTGTGACCCCTCATTAGGACCATCTCGCTGAGATGGTTCTGATGAGGAGTCACAACATATGTTTTTATAGACAAATAAGGAAAATCATCCCTAAATTATCCCTGTTACGCTGCCTTATCTGGAGCACTGAGTATTGGATGATAACTGGGGGATGATTTTCCTTATTTTCGTAAATGTGTATTGACCACTTTTCTGAACAGCCTTAGCAAGGTGATTCAGATGAGGGGACACAGCATACAATGCTATGAATAATTAACAAAAATTATCCCTAATTCTGACTGACTACTGTCCTATCTAGAGCTATGGTTGCAACCATTCATTACAACAAAATGAGGTTAAGGCAGTTCCATTTAGAAGCCACAACTTCCATATTTACTCTAAATGTTTCTATAAAATACAATACCATGCTACTTCGGTTATAAGATGGGGTTTTTCTCTTCCAAAACAAATCCATAAATCTAGATCTTTCTTTTAAGATGGATCTAGATATTTTGAAATGGTTTAGAAGGGAAAAGCCCATCTTATAGCAGAATTTCATAAGACTGGTTGAGATATTTTGAGTCATTCTAGATATGGAAAAAACTAATTCTATATACGGATGGCTACAGTATACTTTATTTGTTGTATAAGATTTATGTCCGGTTATTTCTGGCAGGAAGAACTCTGCATATGATAAATTTGAAATGTAAGTGGAGAGTCCGGAATTGTCATGTACTTAAGTGCTCCAGATAATAGGGGTAACAGGGTTACTATTTTCTTACTTCTCAATGAAAGTGTATGTTGCGACTCACTAGACGGTTCTAATGTCTGAGGGTCACAACTTAAACTTTTTTGGAGAAGATGCAAAAATTCCCACAACCATCTTATCTTCCTTCTTATCTGGAGCTCTGTATATTTGGCAACTGGGTAGTTCTGCTTTTGTTTGAAATACTGTTATCAGTAGTTATGTTCAAAACAAAAATGTGCCACAACTGTGCATGTGTCTGTCACTTATTGCAGATCCTATTGGGGAACCTCCAGTTGTCGGCCATGTTGGTCTATCTCCATTGCCAGTAAGTCAGCCACCAGTCCAAGTTACTACTGCAGAGGATAACACTACACCTAAAGAAATAGTCTCTAAAGAAATAGTCCCACCAATACAGGGGACAGCTCCAGCTGGCCCAGGACCGCTTACTCCTCTTGTGCAGACAACACTATCTCCAACAAAGCCAACATCTTCAGATGTTCCAGGTCAGTTTGCCATGGCAACTAGTGGCATCACAACCACATTGTCGTCTGCTGTGCCTAGCAAACCGGAACCTGCCAAGGTTGAGGTCAGTACAGAAGATGTCTTGAAAAATGCTATGCCGAGTTTAATTGTACCTGGAATATCTGGCTCTTCAGCTATGAATGTGGTGCAGAAAGTGTCCGCCGGCGGTGTCCCCACAGCACAAGGAACCATGGCTGAGGCACCGAATGCTTCGGAATCACAGAAAATGCAGCAGGAACTGATAGAAAAGCAACGTTTGGATCAGCAGAAATTGTTACAGAAACAGCAAAGTCAGGAAATGATGTTGAAACGACAGCAAGAGGTTCAGATCAGGCTGCAGGAACAGGAACATCAGAAACTCATGCAGAAACATCAGGAGTTACAGAAATTACAAGAGAAGCATAAGCAGCTGCAGGAACAACAGAAGCTTCACGAGAAGGAGAAAGAGGTGCAGCAGCAAGAGGCAGCGAGGCAGAAACAGATTGAGGAACAGCATAAACATTTACAGCAACAAATGCAGCAACATTTTGAGCATCTTCAGAGGCAGGGTCAGGCAGCGGGGCCTGGAGTGAATAAGGTCCTTCCGCCAATGTTGTCCCCAGGAGCTCTGAGGCCACAGAGGCCTGGTTTACCTTCGCCAGGAGCAAATGGAGGACCAAGACCACCAATATCGGCTCATCATCAGATGCCCCCAGGCGCTCCTTTTGGCCTTCCTGGGCAGCACCCAGGTGCAATACCTATTCATCCAGGGCATTTAAGTCCAGGACAGTTGCCCATACCTCAGCATATGATTCCGCCTGGCATGGGACCAGAGAAGCCACCAACAAGTGCGGCTGCGGCCCAGAATCTACAGCATCAGATGTTCACCAAAGCTCAACAGGCTCAAATGCAGAAAGTTCAGGCCCAGTACCTGGCCGAGCAGCAAGCCCAGAATGCCAAGCAGCAAGCCCAGCAGGCCCAGGCCCAGATGAAACAACAGGCCCAGCAGAACCAGGCTCAGCAGCCACCCCATTCTCAGGCTGGGAAGCAGTCAGGCCCAGCACCGCCTCCCCAGATTGGTCCAGGCCCACCGATGCCACCACAACAGGGCACTCCTGGAAAGAAGGGACAAGACCAAGGGGTAAGTTTTTCATTTATTGTTGTTGTAGAAATAAAGCTTCATTCTTCTAACTGATAATTAGCCAAAAAAACAAACAACAAAATGTATGTCTGCAAATTTCAAAATCTTTTTCATCCAAGCTATGTCATATTTATTGAGAATTCAGAGAAATGGCAAACAGTGAGATCCAGATGAGGCTGTTCATTATGAGCTGCTTCATCCTGATTTCTGGAACAGTTTTCATTTTTGGTACTTTAAGTGTTAATATGCAGTGCCCGGGCAGTATAGACCATGTGAAAACCAGTAGTCAGGTCATGGTTGTCTCTGTTTGACAGTCTCAACAATTTGTTTACATAGGGCCAGAGAGAGAAAATGGCTTTTTCAAATCAAAGGCATAATATTATTGCAATATTTCTTTTAAAAATCCCAGTATGTCAAGTGATTCTGATATTTCAGTCATTATCAGTTACTTTGGACAATTTTTTAGTGATAATGTAAATTATATTTTGGGAAGCAAGTTTCTTTTAGGATTTATCACCTGGTTTAAGGTTGATGACCAGGATTTTGGCTTTCCATGTCATTTTTGAGACTGTAGCCATATCCAGAGCTAAGCTGTGTAAAGAAACAAATTTTTAAAGTCTGATGGCATACCACTTGCTTTGAATAGCTTAAAAACTTCAGTGATTGCCAATGTTTGGAGAGAGGGGCCACAGGAATAGTAAAGATATTCAGCTTTAAAGTTTAGAATAATCATGAGCAGTGTAGTTAAAAAAAATATTGGTGTCCCAGAAATGGTGATAATTGTTGTACGTAAATAATTCCACAAACTGATGTATCCTCAGAGCTCTAGATAAGAGGGCGTATTTGGTGATAATTAGGGATAATTTTTGTTAATTCTGCATAAAAACATATGTTGTGACCCCTCATCTGAACCGTCTCGACGAGACGGTTCAGATGAGGGGTCACAACATATGGTTTCGATGAGAAATAAGAAAAATTATCCTTAATTATCATCAAATACGCCCTCTTATCTAGAGCTCTGATCCTGCTAGCATGAATGTACATGTAGGTTATGATCGTTTCAGGCACACAAAGCTGGACCACAGCCCAACAGGAAAGAAACTGCACCACAGAGACCACCCAGTGGACATGGTCCAGCACCCCCACCCCCTCAGGGAAAAGAGGCTCCACGACCAGGCAGCCAGGAAGCTGCAAACCAGCTACAACAGCAGATCAGGCAGCAGCTTGCTATGAGTCAGGCTCATACCCCGGGTCACCCACCACCACCCCCAGGACATCCACAGCACCCAGTACATGGCTGGCCCATGCACCAGGTGCGACCAGAGGGCCAGCCCAGGGATGAACCACGTCCATTGACCTCAGAGGCCAGAACATCAATGCCAGGCCCAGTTCCAGTACTTGGTGGTAATCCCCAGTCAGTCCAGAGGGTGTCACCTCATCCACCTACCAAGTCACCTACAGTTGCACAGACTGCACCAAATATGGTGCTGGGTTTTACCCCACACCAAGCAAGTGCACCAAGAGCTCCAAGTCCAGCTGTGGCCAAGGTGAGATTTCATATTTTTGAAAATGAGTTATCTCATTCTGGCAGGGAAAGATAAAGTCTGAACTTAACCCTTTTTTGACCAGTGGACTTGTCCTTTCTTATCATTCAGATAATCCCATTTCTAGTTTTAGGGGTTTCTGGTGAATATTTCCACTTTTATTGTACTTTGCATAGAAATTCCTGTAAGCAAACAATGTAGACCCAGATCAGACGCCGTGTTTTGCGGCGTCTGAACTGGGTCTGCACTGTTTGCATAATGTCCCCAAAACGGGTATCCGGTCTAAAAAGGGTTAAAGATGACTGGATGCACCTTCTGGGGAAGGAACTATGCCATTTTCTTTTTAGACTCCCTTCTAAATTTTGGGACAATTCAAAGGAGCAAATTCTTTCATAGAAGGGTTTTTGTCCAAGGAAGCAAACAGGAAATCTGAAAAGTTATACAGATAGAGGAGAAACTTGAAGGTGAATCAATACATGTTAATCTGAAGAACAATAATTTCACAATTTTATCTAAAAATTTTCACGCATGCCACAATCAGTATTACTCCAGTCAAAAAGTGGATCTTTACTGGTTTTGCAATCAGTCATTAATTTTTTGAATATTTGTGTAAATAATACTCTTGAATATTAAATGTTTTGTCAAGGTACATTATTGTTTATTGTAATAAAAATTGTGGATGAAAATCAAGATAATTTTGTCTTTTCCTTTCACAGACTGCAGAACGGCAGCCAAACGGAAAGTGGTCATCAACTTCCCCAGGGGCACAGCGACCTGGCCAGCCTGAAGTCCGACCCAGGGCACCACATCCAGAGCCTTCTGGTGTCCCTGCTCCATGGGGTAAGTATTTCTTGATTCTTGATTATGATTGAAGCTGTGTCTTTAGAAAATTTTGCCCTGCATGTCCACAGAATCAAGGCTGTGTGCCTCCAGAACCTTCACCAGTAAACGTCAGGCTAAATCGTGGGCTTAAACACATTTCCATTTCATGTGTATGTAAAAAAAAAAAAACACTTTTGCGCTGCGTTGGCAAAGGGCAGTTCAGGAACTTTACTTACTTTTCCATAACTGAAAAAAATGCATTGTTCTGCCGAGGCTGTTATAATCTAAAATCAGCGCAAAATTATTGTTGAATATGCCTATAAACTCTGTGTGCACCTGAACATTTATCCGTTAGTAAATGTTACAGTCAACTCTCAATATCTCCTGAAGTCAAAGTTATTCTCAAACTACTGATATCTCAAAGTGAATTTTCTGGTCCCAGAAAATTTACTTTGAGGTATCAGCAGTTTGAGATAACAGGAGTTGAAATGCAAAGAGAAATAGAAAATGCATCCAAATTATATTCTTTTATATAGGAAAATACTTCCAGATATCAGTGTTTGAGATATCGAGAGTTGACTAGTTTCTTTGTACTAAAGTACTGCGATTCAGTTTCAAACATTTATCATTCTAAATTAGGAAACACACATGTATATTTTATGCCTAATTTCTATTTCTATTCTATTCTATCCCATAACCTTACTAGGTCGTTGGGGCACCACAGCTGACTTCAAAACAATCCCTTTCTACCTTGTCCTGTCTTCAGCTGCCCTAGTTGAGCTGGCAAAATCCATTCCAGTCCACTCCTTGATATTGTCTTCCCACCTCTTCTTCTGTCTACCTCTTCTTCTTTTTCCTTTCACTGTGCCATGAAGAATTGTCTTTGCTAAACCAGAAGACCTTGAGACGTGACATGCCTAATTTACATGAATTAAAATATTTTCTTTTCTATATAAAGGTATCCATGGACCTCCAGGAGCCCCTGGGCAGCTCCCTCCAGGCATGCCAAGACCAGCTCACCAGCAACCACCTTCGGCCCACCAGCAGCAGCCAGACCACCCACTTCCCTTACAGAGACCACCAGCACCGGAACAGATGGGAGCCAAGGACAAGTTCATGCAACAACAGGTATGTAGATATGCTAAAATTCTTAAAGGCAAAGTATAGAAAACAGAGGTAATGGGTAAGTGTTAAAATGAGATACTGACAAAGTGATAAAATGAGACAAATTGCTAAAAGTAAAATGAGATAATGGCAAAGTGAGAACGTTGCTATAAAGTACAGTGGCCATTCTTAATATATAGCAGCCCTTCCAACAATATTTTCATCATATTTAGATGATGGATGAATGATAATGAAAGGCTGTGTGCAAATGAATCCCCAATATGGTTGAAAATAATTAGCCTCCAGTGTGATTTGAATCTAAACAACTAGCTCAGCAGGTCAGCATTTAACCCACTGAGCATATTTTAGATGATTTATATATAAAGCATAAAGCATTGTGTTTGCATATTATCAGCTTATACATTGCCTTGTTACTGCATGGTACATTCATGAACAAGGTAGCTGTTATCCGATGTTAATATGCTCTGGTTTGTTTACTTACAGCGTGAGAAACAACTCCAGGAATTACATATGCTTCATCAACAACAGGAAATGCAGCGACAACAAGAAATGCGACAACAGCAGATACGTGAACAGGCTCAGAAAGAGGTTCAGAAAGAACGGGAAAGAGCACAAGAGCTGGAGCGGGAGGGTCGTGTGTCACAGAGTCCCTCAGATCCACGACAGTCTCCAGCAGGTGTGCTGCCACACAGAATGGGATATCCGCAGTTTGTTGAGCCAAGACCACCAAGCCGAGAGGGAAAGATGCAGCAAAGTCCAGCTGTTATTGATCCACGGGATCCTAGATTTTCTCAGTTTCCACCCGGCCATCATCCAGCAGATTTGCGGATCAATTCATCTCAAGCTCCGAGTGCTTTTAGTCCAGCAGCACCCGGAAGTACAGAGTCTCCTCATATGTATACGCCTGCAGAAATTCAGCGCCTGCAGAATGGGCTTATTCATCCATATCCTGGCGGTCTGAGAATGTTGGAACCACACATGGTACCCGGTCCAGCTCCGTATATGTTACCAGGAAGTGTGCATCCAATTGCATACATTGCTCAACAAATGGATCACCAGCATCTTGTGGACGGGAGGCCCCAGTCTAGAGGCAGCGGTCGACCACCCTCACAGAATTCTGCCCACAATGTGTCGCCAACCCTTCCTGCACCACCAGATGGCAGGCTGCCAGCAAGAGGTCAGACAAATGGACCACAGACAAGATCAGGTTCAGATGGTCCTCACCCAGGGGATGGAAGTCTGTTGAGTCTTCTGCAGGTACAGAATGCATTTTAATTCCATTTCATTTCTCAGTTAAATATCCATGAGGACAGACTATATGAGCAAACAGTGCAGACCATGATAAGACTTCTTCCATGGAGCAATTTGGAGCAGTCTGATCAGGCTCAGCACTGTTAGTGAATAGTTTTTTGCAAATTTTCACATAACAGTTCTAAAACACTTGTCCAAACTCTAAAAGGAAGTGCTTATTTGCAGAAATAGAGATATCCAAATATCTGAATGTTTAACTTGTATGATTTTAAATTCTTTACCTTTATTTGAAAATATGATCTCTTTTAGCATGTTGAACTTCCCGAAAATCTAAGGTAAAGGGAAGTTTTTGAAAAAACAGGGAAAAATGTCCAATATGAATTGTTTAACTTCTTAAGAAATATAAGGTAAAGGGAGGTAATTCAAAAAGAAAAAAATGACCAATTTTATACACATTTCTGTTCTAACTAAAATGGGGACAGTAGAAATAGCATTTAAGAAAACTGAAAATTTTGATGTTGATTTAAAAATGTTTGTATCTTTTCAGCGATACCCTGTAATGTGGCAAGGCATCTTGGGACTGAAGAACGACAGCTGTGTTGTACAGATGCACTTTATTGCTGGCTGCCGACCACTCGTGAAACTGTCACTACCGCAACAAGGCCCAGATGGCACTGTGCAGCCATTACGTATCGCGCAGAGAATGCGTCTCGAACAGGCACAGCTTGACGGTGTTGCAAAAAGAATGCAGGTAAATATTTTTCATGATATAAAAGATGTTGTTGAGATTCCAATGTATTTTCAATTTTTGCCCCCTATAATAACTTACTTTAAAAAGGAAGATCACCTACAAGCCAAATTAACCTCAGATTTTTCTTAAGTTGATTAACTGGCTTTGATTTTTCGCGAGTACTTATTTCAAGCAGTGACTTTTGATTTTAAAATTTAGAATCTCACTAATGTTAAAGGGCTTGAAGGCCAGAATCATATATCAGGTCTCAGTTTGCTCGGAAAGAAAACAAAAGTGTCTGTAATCTTTATGTTGATCCAGTTTACTGCATTTAAACATTGTAAATGTTTGCAGTAAAAAGAATCTGCATTTCTAACTTCCTTTGAAAACTTACCCTGAGTAATGATAACCCATGTATGCATCATTGCATGTCTTTTTCACGTTGAAATAAATTGAGCCGCGACGCGAGAAAACCAACAATGTGGTTGTGCGCCCAGCGCAGACTCAGATCAGCCTGGGCATCCGCCCAGTCTGATCAGAGTCTTTGCTGTCTGCATGAAGGTAGCTTAGACCCTGAGCTACCCTTTAAGCGCTTAGCGAAGAGTCTGACCAGACTGGGTGGATGCCCAGGCTGATCTGAGTCTGCGCTGGGCACACAACCACATTGTTGGTTTTCTCATGTCGCCGCTCAAGTATATTTTGTTATTGGTAGTACTCATCCTGTTTTTCTGTTCCAGTTTGAGAAGGACTACTGTATGATGCTAGCTTTACCATGCGGACGAGACCACACCGACATTTACCAGCAGACAAGAGCTATGTCAACAGGCTTTATACAGTATTTGCAGCAGAAACAAGCAGCCGGAATAGTCAATGTTGCAGATCCAGGCTCCCAACAGGTAATAGCTGAACTCTGTCAATGGTTTTCATAAGAGTAAAAATATTAATTGGGGTTGAAGAACTTAGAGCCTTAGCAAATAATTTCAAATCTTTCAAAATTTTAGTAAATTACATGAAGATATTGTATGTGTTTTCTGAAGAAAATTGGAAACTATTTTCAGGATCATTAAAAACTTTAAAAAGCATAGCCAGGTTTGATTTCCATTAGCATGGTTGTCCATCCATCAGTATTTGTAATAATCATAACATTTACCACAAATACAGCATATGCTTTTGTGGAGTTAGTGATAAAATTATAGATATTGGAAGAGAGCGGTTTCTGATTTATTCTGATAAGGGGCCTTGAAGTAATTGTTTTTGTCTTCTATTTAATTATGTAGGCATTGTAAACATGTTGCTTTAGAATTATCTAGCTATTGTGGACATGTTGCTAATGAAGGTTTTCTTGTTTAATTTTTCAGCCTGCGTATGTGGTTCACATCTTCCCGCCTTGTGAGTTCTCTAACTCAACACTGTCACGACTTGGGTTTGACCTGCTTTACCAAGTAAAAGACCTTGCACACCTAATTGTGATCATAGCAACAGTGGCTTGAAGGTCAGGGGTCAAGGTCACAGTGGAGTTCAAGCTGAAGGTCGTTGCCTTCCTAATGGTTGTGTTGGTGCTGTTTGGTAGTTACGTGCAATAAAAGTGCTATTGTGATTTGTGATATATCTATTTATGGCAAGTAGGCCAGCGTAGAAAGATGTAGAGTTATACAACATGGATGTCTTATTCACTGCCACTTTTCTAGAATAACTGCTGAGGCTGATAGGACAGTAATCTGTAAGAGAGGCATTAATTAATTTCTGGTGTAGTGCTCATTTGGAGGCTAGTCGCAGAATACTAGAGGTTATCCACAGTTTACAGGATTTACATCACTTTTAACAAATGACATATGGGATCTTGATACAAGACCCAGTTATACAGGACGTGACTTAGAAACCGAAATTTATCCCAGATTCATGCTTTACGCATTAGTGTATCAAATCTGGGTAATTAGTTTGGTTAAATGACTAATCACTGGATTTACTTATATTCTACTGGATTTACGTTAATTGAATTTATTTCTATTACTGGAAATAACGAAATGCACACTGGATTTACCTCAACACTGGATATGTACCAAGTGAAGTTCAAAGGTCGTGCAGTGATTATAGGATAGTACCTATCGGATTAATGAACAGACATTTAATGAATTAAAGAGAGAGAGAAATCTTGTTGCTGTTAGCATCAAGATTTGATGGTAAAACATTAATTGACACTGCAGATCATTTAGACAGTTTTTGTGCTAAATAAGGAATATTCCATATTTGGAATTTACGTACATAATTATGTGTATATTATAATCAAGTGATAAATGAGGATAAGATTTACATATATGTGTATTGGCATAATTTATGATGACTGAATATTCATTTATTCTTGATTTATGGATTAAATATAGATGTAACGTACTTGATTTGTATTTGAAATGTGTACCGTTATTCAGTGATTGGATTAATAGCAGGAAAGCAAGTGTAATGATATTTAGATGTTAAATTCTACATACATGTAAAATTGTGAAACTGGATACTAAGCAGTAATTCATTGTTTTCAGTGCGGAGTGCACTTATGAAAATATCATGATAGTTAAAATTAGTGCTGTAATTTACGTTAATCGGAACTTCCGTTAGATGGAGTAAAGTGGCAATTTTGAGGTAATTACAGTCGATTCTCCATAGAAAGCATATGCCCTGTGTATTCAGTGCTCCAGATTGAGAGATAATTTTTCTTATTTCTTTTTTTAAAACAAAAGTTGTGACCCATCATAACAGAGCCCTAAATTAGAAGGAGTATTTGGTAATCTTAATTCTGGATAAAAACATGTTGTGACCCCTCATCTGAACCATCTCGAGATGGTTCAGATGAGGGTTCACAACATATGGTTTTGATGAGAAATAAAGAAAAATCATCCCTCAATTATCATCAAATACCCCTTTTATCTAGAGCTCTGACATAAGAACTGTCTTGGTGAGAACCAAGACAGTTCTAATGTGGGGTCACGACTTTTGTTTCAATAGAAAAATTATCCCAGAATTTTCCTCAAAAGTCCTCCATATCTGGGGCTCTGCAGTATGTTTTTATGGAGAAATAAGAAAAATTATACCAAAATTGTCACGAAAATCCACACGATTCTCGGGTTCTGAGTAGTGCTGTAGTTAATTCACATTTATAGTGGTGTTTGTGTATTTTTGAGGATTATTTAGAAATCAGAAATGTTATCCAGTTTAAACAGAGGTTATGTCTGAAAGAGATCAGGCACAATAAGACTGTGGATAAATATAGGTCACGTGGGCTTTCGTGTATTCATACATGTTTGATGATTTGTGTAGGATTTGGTCACTGCCAGTTTTGAATGAAAACATGAACGCCATTTGGTGCACAAATGTGATATCTTGTGTAAATGATGTGTAAAGTTGTTACGTGTTATACTTGCTTTGGATTACATAGCTTCAGTCTGAATTTGGTATGTATCTGAATTTGGTATGTATCTGGCGTAAAGTGTGGGTTGGATTAAAGTTGTGAGGACAGTTCAGTACATTTAATACTTGAAAAATTGATAGAATTTGACGTGTTTTTTTTTGTTTTTTTTTTAGATTTAAGAAATTATCATTTTTACACATTTTTGCATCTGCACATTTTCTGATAAACACTTTGTTTTGCTTTGAAAGCTGATTTTTCTTAGAGAAACAGAGCTGAAAATAATTTTTCACTTCTCTTCAAATGTCTGTTGGGTATCACTCATTGGAATGGCCTTGACGAGGTCATTCTTATGAGAATCACAACAAAGAGGACATATTTGAAGGGAAATAAGATAATGAGGGGTTATGTTACAATTCTGCGATAATTTGCGTTCCTATTGAATAAGAAACAGAGCTCAAGATTAAGGTTTTTTTTGAGGATTTTTCTTTCTCGACGAAAACTTATGTTGTGACCCCTCATTAGAACTGTCTCAGCGAGACGGTTCTAATGATGGTCACAGCATATGTTTTTATGGCGAAATATGGAAAATTATTCCTTAAATATCCCCGTTATCCCTTCTTATCTGGAGCTGTTTCTTGTCAGACTTTCTTTGTCTAGGTGGTTTAACGAGTGATCAAAGAATATGTTTTATGGGAAAACTTAAATTATGGCAGAATTTTCATCAAAATGCCCATATATCTGAAGAACCGTTTTTTTTTTCTCTTGTGTCTAATCATGGTTAAACAAAAGCGACGTACAATTTTTGTGCAGGACACAAAATTGTTCAGATGTGTACATGTGCTAAACTGTCTGAATCATTTTCAGACTCAGATTCAGACTGTTTTGCAATTTTGAGTGAATTTACTCCGAACGAGGCAAAAACTTTATGATATGACTGAATTTGATCATGTTCAGGGAATTTTGATTGATAGGAAATGAATGACACTAGATTCATGCTTGAGATGTTCTTTTTCTTTGCCCCATATTTGAGAATTTTGATTAAAGGCAGCTAATTGTGTTATTTTCTTTCAATTGTATACATGTACTTGTATGTATCATTACCCCACCCACACAAACACAGTATTACATTGTAAACATGATAATTTTTCTGTCAGAAATTGGTGTTTGCCAGAATTTACTAGAATGCTTGAAAAAAGGGAAAGTAAATGGCGATTAGAGATTTTGTAGTTTGTAGCTTAGTGAATACTGAATTTGCGGTGAATATTTGAATTTGAAATCTGACAGAATTATTTTCGCATATATTTAATTGTCATTTTGAAGTTATTTGCTATTATTTGTTGTTATACCGGATTATTTTCCCATTGTTAACTGTATATGATGTAAATAGGCAAGAAAAAAGCATGTAAATAGGTGTATTTTTGTAGAAAAACAAATTATGTGCAATGATTACAGAAGAAAAAAAATTAATGGACAAACGTTTATAGTGATCTCAGTCTGTTAGAAGATGGGCATACAAAGCTCGAGCAAATGAGATATATTTGACCAGAGCTCCAGATAAGAAGGGGTAACAGGGATAATTGAAAGATAATTTTTCTTATTTCTCAACGAAAACATACGTTGTGACCCCTCATTTGAACCGTCTCGATGAGACGGTTCTAATGATGGGTCACAAAATATGCTTTTATGGAAAAATAGTGGTAATTATCCCTAAATTATCTCTGTTACCCCTTCTTATCTGGAGCACTGTTTGACGACAATTTTTTGGATAGTTTTGTTATTTCTATTAAAAACATATGTTGTGATCCCTCAATAGAACTGCCTCAATGAGGCAGTTCTATTGAGGGGTCACAACATTGGTTTGTATGGAGAAATAAAAATATCCCGGAAGTCTCGTCGAATGATCTCCTAACCTCGAGCTTTGTGACATACATATGTTTGTGTCTGTCCGTTATTGTGTTTGTCTGTTTCAGTCATTCAATTTTGTCTTCATTCAGTTTATACTATCATGATGTCGTAATCTAGTGAACAGTGCTCCAGATAAGAAGGGGTAACAGAGATAATTTAGTGATAATTATCATTATTTCTCCACAAAAACATATTTTTGTGACCCCTCATTAGAACCGTCTTGTCAAGACGGTTCTAATGAGGGGTCACAACATGTTTTCGTTGAAAAATAAGAAAAATTATCTTTGAATTATCCTCAATACCCCCCCTTATCTGGAGCTCTGTCAGTGAATAGATTTCATTCTGACAGTTCACCAAGATGTTTTCAAATTCATCTGTGTAGCTACTAGAGTACCTTTTCTCCATTAGATTACCTCATTCAGCCAAATGATTGGTAAACAACAACTGCAAATGATAATAATAATAATAATAAAAAGAAAAAAAAATTGCTTAGAAAAAATGGGAATTCCATTTTCACATTGAACATTAAGAAGCTGACATTGATAATTGCTGTAATCAGTAATGCTTCTGCTTCAAAATTATTACCACAAATATAACTGTACTAGGATGGTGATCATCTGATTCGTGAAACAAGAAAAACAGAACAAATTTTTTTTTTACATGCAAACTCAGTGGAAACATGACATTTGGACAACGTTGACCCAATGTTGAGGCAACGCTTATGATGTATGTACAACACTGGGTAGATGTTTTACCAGTGTTTGTATTCATTGAGAGATAAAAAAATTTTGTGTGGAATCTTTGCAGTATTCACTGTTTAACACATGTATGCAAAATCGCACAATAAATTTTGGTCTAAATAAAACACATGTATGCAAAGTTACGCCAATAAATTTTAGTCTAAATAAAACATTTATGAATACATTTTAAACAAGGAATTCATTTTCTTGACAGAGCTTTGCTTTCTGGAATGAAGGAATATAGCTTGCACATTTTACCTCTGATTACAATGTTTGGTGGTGGTTTCGAATCAAGTTTCAAAAAGGTTTATTTAAGTTTTAAAAGTTGTTTAATGTTTTCCTTAGTTTTGAAAGAGTTTTCAATAAATGCATGGAAACAGGAAATATAGCAAGATATTGTAAATAATAATTATAAAAAAAGAAGAGTTGAAATTTTATGTATATCAGACAAGTGCTAAAGATTTGCTGTTTTTTGCAAAAATAAATTCTTTTGTAAATTCAATTTTGAAATATTCCCCAAGTTTTGAAAAAGCGATTAAAAAAAAGTTTTATAGTATGAGCAGCGCAAAAAATATTGTTATTCTTTGGATGAGGATTTCAGTATTTGTTTGAGAACTTCATTTTGAACATGATCGAGGAAATTTTAGGCAAACCTAACTTCATTCCATAGAAAAATATATAAAAAATCAACTGGTCTAACAGATTAGCAGAGGCCCACATGAGGGGGGTATTTGAGGATTACAAGAGTATTTCTGTTAATTCTCCTTAAAAACACATGTTGTGACCCCTCACTAGAACCGCCTCTCTGAGACGGTTCTAATGAGGGGTCACAACATAGATAAGAAGAAATAACATCAAATACTCATCCTTTTTTAGGCCTCTAAATTCAGTTTTCGAAAAACTAAGTCAAATTTGAGCTAACTCATTGGTACCAAGTTTTTGCTGCTTGTACAAAATAACACACTGGGATTCTTTGCAGATGTGTTTGCAGATTTGAATAGATTTTTAGGTTTTTAACAGTAAGTCACATTTGCTAGTGTTATGCCTCATATCATATTCCTGCTAGAGAAGCAGAAAGCTTTGCAGAACCTGATAAAATATAGAAAATAAACTAGATTCATTGAAACAAATCTGCTGCCAAGATGGAAGTATATATTTTTTTTTTTTTTGGCTTCACACAGCAGATTGTGGCTTTTTTTTGGTCATTTATATTGCTTTATCTTCTAAGTAGAAAATAGTTTAACCTCTTTAAGTCCCTAATTTCACACAGACATCTGTTTTCATTTCATTCATTGTTTTAAGATCAGTGGTAGTATTGAGCGTGGAATTGAGATATTTTCTTCTTTCTCTAACTTACATAGTGCTATCGTCAGAGCTGACGAAAAGCCAGTCAGTTTGAGTGATGACTGGGCCAGTGGTCAATACTGAAATTTACCGGGTTAAATTTACCGGGTTAACCCGGTAAATTCCAGTATTGACCACTGGCCCGGTCAGAGATATCATTTCAGCTTGTTAATGAGTAAATAAGAAAAAATTCAGTTTTCATCCTCAGATTTTCACAAATCTGAAGCTCTACATTATTGTCCAGTGCAAGATATCTGTTTTTCATTATGTCTGTTTTTCATTTCGTTGTTTTCAGTGTATATGTAATATTTCTGCTGTATTATATGTAAATAGAAAAGGTGTGTACATATTGTATAGGAAATACATCCTTGTATATAAACGGTGCTCTGCTGTGAAATAGTCCCCGAATTCTAGTTGTATTCTTTTAGCTGTTATTTTGTGGCAGCTGAATGGTTAAAGAAATAAGTTTTAACAGCACTATTCAGTTTTTACGGTTTGAAACAAAAAAAAGTTGTGAAATTGAGGATATAATTATATGGGCTGTCATAATGATTATCGATTTATTAGGGACACCTTAGCATAGACTTTCCACTTTTGAAAATTGAAGTTCATTGGCTGCTCATTTGAAATTTGAAACAAAATTTTTTTTTTGAAAATCAGTGGTTAGATGTCTCTATAATTTTAAGTTGATTTCTTGCAAATTAAAATTTTAGACCATCAAACATTAAGAACATTCCAAATTCTGTTCTTTGAAGGTGAGTTTTTTGTAAAGACCCTCATTAAAGTTCCAACATTTATTTTCGTTGGTGGAAAAGACACCAAATTTATTTTTAGGAAAGCCATTCAATTCCTTCAGTTCTGTATATTTGTAAAGCCATTCAGCTCTTCTAAATAACTGCATATTAGAATACAAGTATGTTAGCTGGGGATTATATTTTATGGCAGAGGACTATATAGAGCTTATATGTGATGTGCTCCAGCTGCCGCTGCAGTGTAGTTTGGGGCGTTACTATAGAGTTTACGCAGTTGCCATGAAAACAGTAATTGTTTTGTTGTCTATGTATCATTACAGTAATAATCATTAATTGCTGGCCTGAAAATTAATTTTCTTTTCTTTTTGGAACTTAATAAAAAAAATTTTTTTATACCAACTTCAGAGTATAAAACTAAAATGTCGCAAACCTAAACAACATTAGAAAAATCTTAAATAAATGGTAAGAAAAAATGAAAAAAAAAAAAAAAAGCCTATACTGTCAAAGTCACCATCTTTTTTCCCTTTTTTGATATTTTTGCCTGCATTGTAAGCTGAGTAAAAAATTCTTTTGTACAAGAACAAGTTAAAAAGTTCCTTTGGTCTGACAGTTATAAAATAAAAGATTATCTAAATAGGACAAAAATGTGTACCAAATTATCACTGAAAGAGCAAAACAAAAAAAATGAAAATAGTTGAATTTGCAAGCAGCATATATCCAGATGAGGTGGCTCATAATGAGCCACCTCATCTGGATCTACACTGCTTGTCCTTTAGTGATCGAATTCTCATTATGTTGTACCTTGGGAGAAACATTTCTTCGAAATTTTGCAAACATAAAATTTTATCGTCTGCTTTTTTGGCGCTTTAATGGTCAAAGTCTTTAGTCTTTGAATATTCATAATGTTATAGCTTGGCCGAGACATTCCTTGAAATTTTGCAGACGTAAATTTTGGTGTCTGCTTTTTGAGGTTTACTGGGTAGAGCACAAGTAAATTTTTTCTGGAGAACTCCGGTGTAACTGTTCTTAGATCTTTCACCAGTCATGCTGCGGCTCCTCCATTTCGTCTCTATGGTGGGCCACTACAAACCATTCACGTAAAAAAATAACATTTAAATGAAATAATCTCCATGTTGGGACCCCTAGATAAAAGTAATTGACTAAGTTTAAAATTCCAAATCATTCAGAGTTCTTGACAAAGTGGGCTTTTTAGGATAATTTGGAGATGCTTTTTTTTTCTCAACAAAAATATAGGTTGTGTCCCCTTATTAGAAATGTCTCAGTGAGACGGTTCTAATGAGGGGTCACAAATATGTTTTTATGGAGAATTATGGAAAATTATCCCTGTTACCCCTTCTTATCTGGAGCATTGTTTAAAATTACAGCCTTTTGTGTTAAAATGAAAGAAAGATGTTGACTTGACAGCCAGCTTTTTTCCGCAGCACTTAAATTTGCTGAGTATGCAATACAAAACGTTACGCAAGTATTTTTACAAAATGGTTGACATTTATTGATTTTCATCCCTCATTGTCAGTTTGTCGTTTGTTGTTATACAATATCTTGTTTCCATGGCAACTGTCAATTGATTATTATTTTTTTCTGTAGGAAGTCGTTTCTTCCTGATATTGTCTCACAAAATCTAATTAAAATGTTTAACATATTACAGTGTTAATGTTATCATTTTGTCTCCAAAGGGTGCAAGCCCTGGTAGCTCAAGTGGGTTAAGCACTGGCCTGCTAAGCCGGCAGTCAGGGTTGAATTTTTCCTGGAGAAGGAAATCTTCTAATTGGAATTCCATTGCAATCAGCCTTTCATTATCGCCCTTCAATCGTCCTGATATGACTGAAATACTGTTGAAAAGGATCGCAAATCCATCCAGAGGCTGCATATTGCAATTACCCTATTTCTAAACTAAGTACATGTATTATACATGTATTGTTGGAGATTTTACGGAGTATTTTTACATCTCGATGATTTTCTGCCATTTTTACAAAGGTTAACAACTTTTGGAACTTCCATTTTATTCCTGGACAAAGCCCTTCCTCAATGGGGAGTACACTAACTCCTATGGGAGAAAATTCTTTTAGTCTAGAGTTGACACCACTGTGATTTTCAACCATTTTTACTAAGGGTAACAACTTCGTGGCTTCCTGGTGGCTTTCCTTCAACAATGGGGTCTACATTTAAAAAGAATTTGCTCCCTTTGGAGCAAATTCTTTTCAAAAGTATACCCCATTTCTTTCATGTCAACCCTCACTGAGAAGGGAGGCAAAAAAGAAAGAGTTGCTTCCCCTGAAAGTGTACCCATTCATCTTAAGCCTGAAGTATTGCCAGCAGTGAAAGTTATGCATTATAAGAATGTTTTTCTTCTTCTCTTGTTATAGCCGGGCAGCATAGCTCAATCGGTAGGGCACCTGACTCATAAGTCAGAGGTCCTGGGTTCGAAACCCGGTCTGGCCACATACTTTCGTTTCTCCTTCCGCTGATTCAAGAAGGGCAGTTGTCAGTTACTGGCTAAAGTATGTACACTTAGTACTGGTTAACTGCTTAGAAGGTCTAAGCCTGCCCAGGAATAGTGTGGTTAGGTTAACTGACCGTCCCAACATGACCATAGTTGTTTACCATGGACGTTAAGCATCAAATCCATCAATCAATCAAAAATCTCTTGTGATGTTGCTTCTTGAAATTCTCCAGAAGTGGTTTTGGACCCATACATGATTTGAGCCAAGACAAAAAAAACCAACAAAGTGGCATGTGTGCCAAGCGAAGACTCGTGGAGCTAGCTTAGACCCTTAGCTACCCATTAAGTGCACAGCAAAGACTCTGATTAGACTGGGTGATTGGCCAGGCTGATCCGAGTCTTCGCTGGGCGCACATTCCACTTTGTTGGTTTTATTGTGTCACTACTTCTATCAAGTGCTAAAAAAGAAACGGGTGAATTTGCAAACAGTGTAGATCCAGATGAGGTGGCTCATGATGAGCCACCTAAGCTAATCCATACTGTTTACCCTCCAGTGTTTGAATTCTCGATTTAAAAAACTTGGATGAAACGTAGACTTTGCTATTTTGGCTTGCTGCTTTAAGGGTTAAAAACAGCTCCCTAACAGTTTATCTGTTCTGTAAATGCCCACTTGACGAAGTGTTAATAATCGGACCGAAATAAAATTGTTGTACACTTCTTTGTTATAGCAATTTATTGTCAGACTGTTTAGACTCATAAATGTCTTAATAGGGAAACTTTTTGTGTTTTTGAATCTCCAATCAGAATGAATAAAGCAGAATACCTGGACATAGCAGAAAATATATAATTATTTATTATAATTATCAAATCAAGGAGACGTTTATTATAATAGATACAATTAGCTTCCTTTTGGTTAGACAATCCAATGCAGAACAGTTTTCCAGTTTATTTCCTTGCTGACATTAGACTTGAGGGGCTATCTCAAAATGATTCTAATCTAACAGATATGAGATGCGACATGACAAAACTAATAAAGTGGCATGTGCGCCCAGCAAAGACTCAGGTCAGCCTGGGCATCTGCCCAGTCTGATCAGAGTTTTTGCTGTCTGCATGGAGGTAGCTAAGACCCGTAGCTACCCTTTAAGTGAACAGAAAAGACTCTGACCAGACTATGCAGCTGCCCAGGCTGATCTTAGTCTTTGCTGGGAGTCATGCCACTTTGTTGGTTTTGTCATGTCGCGGCTCATTTGTTCATCTAGGTCATTAGAACATACAATTTTTATTTAGTTATAAGAGAGGGATTTTTCTCCTCTCCTCAGAGGGGCTTTTTATGATCGCTTTCCTTCCCAAAGATTTTATTAAACTGACGGATACGGTAAATGCTCTATTAGTTCGAACACCCTAGCAGTTCGAACACCTAAATTCATCTTCAAACTGCTCCTCAAAATTTTCTCATTTAGTTCGAACAGTGGATTTCTCTGCATTTGAATTTTTAAAACTTCGAACACAAAAAAATATCCTGAATTTCACAAAAAACACGCCAAACTTTTCAGTTGTTTTCAGTTATGTTTTCCCGACGCAATGTGCAAAGAGAGCAGCTCTATGGGTCTAAATGTAAATGTGGCATCCTCGCCGATATTTACGCCATTAATTCAGATTACGGAGTTGATTGAAGTGTAAAGAGTGCGAACAGCGAAGACTCGGGTCAGCCTACACATCTGCGCCGTCTGATAAGCGTCTTCTCTATCTGCATCAACAATGGGAATGTACATGTTGACCCGAGAAGGATCGAGCTTACGAAGTTATGCGGTTGCGGGGTGCGCATGCTGAACTGAGTCTTTGCTTTTCGTACATGCGATAAGGCGCCATTTCTCAGAGCAATTCTTGTCATATATAGCGGAAATGTGCACGTGCCCTAAAGTGCGTTTGGGAAAGATACATGGACACATGGGAAATCCTTGTTGCAAAAGAAATAAATTGTCATAACGACGAACTCTTCTTTCCAGACAAAATCAGTTTGAATACATTCGCAAACTGAAAGCAGCGACCAGCCTGGGCATATGCATGGTCTGTGCATTGAAACAAAGTTCGCAGTAGCCGTAAGATAGGTTTATCGCTAATTTCAGAACAAAACTACACTTTGGTCCAGTAAAATTGATGTTATAGTTTTCTTGATATACTGAATGTTGTTATAAAGAGGGCTGACTATATCAGAAACACAGCATAGTAATCCACATCTTGACACATGTAGGTTTTACAGAAAAAAATATCATAAACTTATCCATGAAATATCTATATACCGTTTTAATCCTAATAAATGCCCCTGCTCTGATAAACGCATTTTTACAGAAAAAAATAACATAAACTTATCCATGAAATATCTATACCGTTTTAATCCTAATAAATGCCCCTTCTCTAATAAATGCAGAAAATAATGTTATATCATGTTGCATGAATTCCTGCTTGCTTCACTGGATAAGGTATCTTTTTGAAATGAGGTCTACTCTCAAAGGAAAGAATTTGCTCCTAGAGGAGCAAATTCTTTTCTTTAAGAGTTGACTCCTTCTAAAAAGGGAAGCAAAAAATAATAGAACTGCAGTCCAACCTGTATTAAGCAAGCACCCAAGGGATAAACAAAACTTGCTTAAGACAGGTGCTTGCTTAATAAAGGTACATTTCAATGTATTTGCCTGTTTTGGGAACTGGATACATGCTTGCTTAATACAGGTTGCTTGCTTAATAGAGGTGGCCACTAAGACAGGTTTTACTGTGCTGCCTTTGAAGTGACCAATCACCTTCATATTGCTAGAGGAATTTTGGCTGTGACTGATTTACCGGTACTACACTTTATGCTCTAAATACACAGTTCTGAGCCACAACTAGAATGTCACTCAAAGTCACCTGATAGCATATACCTGGCCAATGCAATGACAATTCGGCACATGGCATAGTCTCACAAACAAAATCACATGTGTTCAATGTCTCAATTAAGTCTGTGATTAAGTCTGTGATTTTACCTCACAGTTAATGGAGGGATGTAAACCTGTTTGAAGTAGGCGTGTTTTTTGGAACTGTGAATTATGTACCCCTGTGGCAAATTGCAATGCCCCTGTGTTGTTTAATAGGATTAATATAGTTAAGTGCACCTCCATCTGCGGCACTGGTAAAACTAGAAAATTGTGTCTGTAAGACACTAATGATGCCCCCGTGCAGCGCCTGTCACATGATATGTATATCCATAAAGCACCTACAAAGAATCCATTGAAAACATAACCTACCATGTAAAAAATTGCCCAAAATGACTAAGTTAAACAGGCTGTGATTCTGTCAAAATTAATTCTAGACTTATCAATATGCCTCATATCTTCAAATATGTCCACAATATGTAGACAAGGTTTGAAAAAGATCCATAGAAAACTGTGGAGCAAGTTGATAACACAAAATCCATACCCTACAATGCAAAATTTCCCCAGAATGACTAAGTTCAAAAGGCCATAATTCTGTCAAAATTAATTCTAGGTCCAACAAAAACGCACATGCACATCTTCAATACATTCACAGCATGTATGCAAAGTTTGAAAAAGATCCATTGAAAACTGTGAGAGGAGTTGATTACACAAACTGTATACCCTACAATGCAAAAATTTGCCTAAAATGACTAAGTTCAAAAGGCCGTAATTCTGTCAAAATTAATTTTAGGTCCAACAAAAATCCACATGCACATCTTCAATATGTCCACAACATGTATGCAAAGTTTGAAAAAGATCCATTGAAAACTGTGGGAGGAGTTGATTACACAAACTCTATACCTTACCATGCAAAAATTCGCCTAAAATGACTAAGTTCAAAAGACCGTAATTCTGTCAAAATTAATTCTAGGTCCAACAAAAATCCACATGCACATTTTCAATATGTCCACAACATGTATGCAAGGTTTGAAAAAGATCCATTGAAAACTGTGGGAGGAGTTGATTACACAAACTCTATACCATAAAGTGTGAGACAGACGGACAGACAGGGGCAAATCTTAATGCCCCCTAACTAAGTTCAAAAGGCCATAATTCTGTCAAAATTAATTCTAGGTCCAACAAAAATCCACATGCACATCTGCAATATGTCCACAACATGTATGCAAGGTTTGAAAAAGATCCATTGAAAACTGTGGGAGGAGTTGATTACACAAACTCTATACCATAAAGTGTGACGAACAGACAGACGGACAGACAGGGGCAAATCTTAATGCCCCCTGACTATCGTCACGGGGGCATAAAAAAACATTTTCTGGCCTCTCCAGTAGTAGGCAGAATATATTATAAAATACTGACTGCTAGGTCATTAAACCTTTCTCACCTTCCCACCAAGGAAAGCTAAGATGCCATGAAAAGATCAAGAAAACAGCATTAAATGATTTTATTTTTCATATATCTTGAACCACTCCTAATTACATAAACAAGATGTATTTGTAGCAACAAAACAAGCCACCTGAGGTTGGCAAATGTAGAAGTTCATTCAGGTCAACAGAAGTGACTGACAAAACATGATGGGATAGTGTATTTATCTGGTTATAAGATGAGGTTTTTTCCTCCAAAACAATCCCAAAAATCTAGATCCATCTTTAGGAGTGGGGATTGTTTCGCAAGGAAAAAACAACAACAAAAACTTACAGCAGAATTTCATAAGACTGATTTTAATAGTTATTTGGGATCATTCTAGGAAGGGTGGGGTGAGGGGACCCTTTTAATTGTCAAATAATATGGTATATAAACAAGATGTTATTGTAGCAACAAAACAAGCCACCTGAGGTTGGCAAATATAGAAGTTCTTTATGATCCACAAGAGTGACTGATAAAACATGATGAGATATTGTATTATTTGCTTATGAGGTTTTTGCTTCCAAAACAATCCCAAAATCTAGATTTTGGGAATTGTTTTGGAATGGAAAAAAAAAATATAGCAGAATATCATCAGACTGATTCAGGGGACAGCCTAGAGTTTCAGACAGGGAGAAGTTTTGCAACATTTTCAGGACTTTAGAGAGAAGTTCTGACCCAAAGTTTGGGTTTTCCTATAAGTTCTATACATTTTCACTTCTCCTTCAGCTCAAAATAAGGGAAGTCAGCCAGCTTTATCAGAATTTCATAAAACTGATTTAGATATTTGGGGTCATTTTAAAGAGGTGGAAACCTAATTTTATAGCTGAATAAATATGGTATATAAACAAGATATTTTTGTAGCATCAAAACAAGCCACCTCAGGGTGGCTAATATAGAAGTTCATTTTGGTCAACAAGAGTGACTGACAAAACATGAATAAATATTGTATTATTCGGTTATAAGATGAGGTTTTTCCCTTCCAAATCAATCCCAAAAATCTAGATCCATCTTATCTTTTTCGCTTCCAAAACAATCCCAAAATCCTAGATCCATCTTATAAGATGGATCTAGATTTTGGGAACCGTTTTGGAACAGAAAAAAAAACCCATACTTAAAGCAGAATTCATAAGACTGATTTAGATATTTGGGGTCATTCTAGATTGTAGAAAACTTATTTTTTATAGAGGAATAAATACTGGAAATAAACAAGATGTTTTTGTAGAAGCAAAACAAGCCACCTGAGGGTGCCTAACAAGCCACCTGAGGGTGCCTAACACGCCACCTGAGGGTGCCTAACAAGCCACCTGAGGGTGCCTAACAAGCCAACTGAGGGTGCCTAACAAGCCACCTGAGGGTGCCTAACAAGCCACCTGAGGGTGCCTAACACGCCACCTGAGGGTGCCTAACAAGCCAACTGAGGGTGCCTAACAAGCCACCTGAGGGTGCCTAACAAGCCACCTGAGGGTGCCTAACAAGCAACCTGAGGGCACCTAACACGCCACCTGAGGGCGCCTAACAAGCCACCTGAGGGTGCCTAACAAGCCACCTGAGGGTGCCTAACAAGCCACCTGAGGGCACCTAACAAGCAACCTGGGGGCACCTAACACGCCACCTGAGGGCGCCTAACAAGCCACCTGAGGGTGCCTAACAAGCCAACTGAGGGTGCCTAACACGCCACCTGAGGGTGCCTAACAAGCCGCCCGAGGACGGCTAATGCAGATGTTCATTAAGGTCAACAAGAGTGACTGGAAGAGGAACTTGATAAGCATTTAGCTTCCGTTCCAATCCCTAACCTTGTACTTTTTGTATTTGTTTATACAGTTAACTCTTGATATCTCGAAGTTGAATTTCAGCCCAAACTACTGATATCTCAAAGTAAATTTTCTGGTACCAGAAAATTTACTTTGAGATATCAGTTGTTTGAGATAAAAGGAGTTGAAATGTAAATAAAAATAGGAAATATATTCTTTGATATGAGAAGATATTTTGAGATATCAATGTTCGAGTTGACTGTATGTTAACTGTAACAAAGAAACAATAAAATAAGATAAAACCAAGAGTGACTGACAAAACATGATGAAACAGAGCCAAATGACAATAAATATTTGGACACAAAAATTCTACAGAAGATGGTGTCTTGCCTGTCTGCGCATTGTCATTTAACCAAGATAAACTAGAAAACTTGACACAGAGGATCTTACAAGAGTGCTCATGTATTATTGAATTTATTAAACGAGTTGGGGAAAATGATAAGATGCGAGGCTCTGCCGAGCATCTTATCATTTTCACCAATGAGTTTAACAAATTCAATAATACAGGAGCATGAATGCAAGGTTCTATTTATCATATGACACTAAAATCGCATTTTATTAACAAATTTTCCACCAAAAGGTCGAGATTGCAAACTCGACGTTTTTATGGACGTCAACGCATGAGGTTACAACGTAATTTGCATATTTAATCCACTAGTGGATTATCGTTTTAAATGCATGGCTTTATTACACTCTCAGATGCAACGTCATATGATAAAAAAGTTTATGCAACCGACAACACTGGAAAAGTAATACATGAGCCATGACAAGACAAAACCAACTAAGTGGCATATGTGCCCAGCGAAGACTCAGATCAGCCTGTGCATATGCCCAGTCTGACCAGAGTCCTTGCTTTGCGCTTAAAGGGTAGCTAGGAGTCAAAGCTACCTCCATGTGAGCAGCAAAAACTCTGATTTGGCTGGCCAGATGTCCAGGCTGATCTGAGTCTTCGCTGGGCACACATGCCACTTTGTTGGTTTTGTCATGTCGCGGCTCAAATATTGTCTCACTTCTGTTAGCAAACAGGAAGTCACAAATGTTGTCTCTCTAAAATAGTTGTGGAACTAGAACTGTGTCCAACGTTCACAAATGCCCCCGCCTTGAGTTCCTCCATTAAACGTGACATATGGATCATTATGCCATGATTCTTATGTATTCTTGTTGTACTTATCGATATAAATCCTCATACATAATTTCATGTGCTACAATAATAGGAACCCTGAAATCTACCTCTAACAAAGATCTTAACTTTGCAAAATTGGCCTAAGTCCAGTCAGTGGACCGTGACATATGGATCATCATTCTCTGATTCTTGTATATTCCTGTTGTACTTAAAAATCCTCAAACGAAAGTTCAAGTTGCTACAACAATAGGAACTCTGAAACTACCTCTTACAAAAATCTTAACCGTGCAAAATTGGCCTACATGTAAGTCTGAAGTCAGTGGACCCTGATTTATGCATCATTATACCCTGATTCTTGTATATCCTGTTCTACTAATAGATATATATCCTCATACAAAATTTCAAGTTGCTACAATAATAGGAACCCTAAAATCTAGCCCTTACAAAAATCTCAACCTTGCGAAACTGGCCTACGCCCAAAGTCAGTGGACCCTGACATATGCATCATCATACCCTGATTCTTGTACTTATAGATATAAATTTTCTTACAGAATTTCAAGTTGCTACAATAATAGGAACCCTGAAATCTAACTTTTACAAAAATCTTAACCTGAGTCTAACAGGATATTGTATATACATTATCCTGTTAGACTCGGGTTAAGATTTTTGTGAGATGTACGTAGGTAACAATGTACACATGTATGCAAGACTGAAACACTAAATGCCCCTTGCATCATGTTGATGGCGGGGACATAACAAAACATGGCATTGTTCCACTACCATGATAAAATTTTTATATAATAAACAACTGTTGAATATATTAACATGATTTAAAATATATTGGAATACATGTACTTTACATGTCCAAGTATCTTTGACTAATATTCACTCAGTGCTCTAGACTTGTTATGACTCCAAGAAAATACTCTCTAAATGTATGTAAAGAAAAACAACATATGTATATCAAAATACTTGAGTATATGAATGGTATCTTACACCGGTCTTTGTTCTGGAACTTAATCCTTGAACACACAGTCAATTAAAAATTTGTTCAAATACTGGAAAACATGAATTATGTATATACACCAAATTCCAAACTAAAGAGATGAAGGGAATAAAGCCTCGTTCACATGCGCAAAGTTACTGTGACAAAGAAGGTAATGAAGGTATATGGTAAAGTTTACTTAACAAACAAAATTTGTCATGTGAACAGAAAATATGCCATATAATAAGTAACAAAGAAACTAGTTATGGAGATGAACACAGAAAACTTTGCTCATTATCAAATCAGTTTGATTTTGAACAAAGTTTTTTTCACAAAGGATGGATGGATGGATGACTTGCGATTTTACATCCTTTTCGACAGTATTTCAGTCATATCAGGAGATGGGAATGTGATAATGAAAGGCTGTTTGCAATGGAACCCCATTTACGGTAGGAAAAATTCTCGCCTCAAGTGAGACTCGAACCCAGTCCGCTAAATCAGTAGGCCAGCGCTTAACCCACTGAGCTACTGGGGCTCCTTTTTGCACAAATAAAATATGGCATAGATGGCTGGTCACACGGGTAAAGTTTATTTGTCCAGGTAACTTTGAGGAGAAACCTTTGTTTGTGTGAATACTCCAGCAAATATTTCATTGCCAAAGTTTATTTGACAAAGATTCTTAGATGTATTTTTCTGTGACAAATAATTTGCTCCATGTGAACGCAAAATGTTTGGCTAACTTTCTTTGCTAAAGTTTCTATGAGAAAGAAACTTTGCACTTGTGAACAAAGCTCAAATGGGCAGATGGTAAACTGGATGTCTACCATATTGCTTCCAATAAATGTCTCCTCTCTAATAAAAGCACCTATCTCACTTTTTCTGCAAAAACAGTGGCCAAATAACAATAACAAGAATTCCGCAAAATACTATGTTGCATCTGCCTTGCACTTCCACAGTAGCAGAGTTCATGCATAGCTGGAAGTAAATTCGGACGTAAAATTTTACAAAAGAGACTGAGCCTAAAATGAAATTGGTAGAAATAATAACATCAGTCCTGTGATTTCCAACAATGTGGTACTGATGACAAGCAACAACTGATCAGATCAGATCTGATCTGACTAAATTGCCACACTGTTGGAAGTCACATGACATGGCTCAAATAAGATTCTTTAGCATGCTCAACAGCTCACATAAAAATATTTAAAAAATGAAGATAGACAGTATATGCGAAAAGCACAGGCTGATCTGGATGTTTCCTGTTTGCACTGGCTATAAGGTACTGTTTCATTGGATGAGTACACAGTACTCTGGGCTACATCATGTGACTTCCAACAACTTTGTCATGTGATATAAAGAATCAGAGACCTCACTGTTGACTTTATGGCTTGGGCCACTTCCATGGATTTATTGCTTATTGATTTGTTGCTTTACGTCCACGGTAAACAGCTATGGTCATGTGGGGACGGTCAGTTAACCTAACCACACTATTCCTGGGCAGGCTTAGACCTCCTAAGCGGTTAACCAGTACTTAGTGCACATACCTTCGCCAGTAACTGACAACTGAAGGCTGATGTGACAAGCAAAGGCTCTGTTCAGACTGCATTACAGACTCTGTTTGTAACCAACGCCACATTGATGGAAATCACATTACAGGGCTTCAATTCTATATTTTTTCTTTTGCATGAGCTAGTCAGGCATAAACAGTATGAACAATGACATATTATGCTTGGAGGCATCCAAATTATTGCACTCTTACCAAAAGAACTGAACAAATATGACATAACTCTTCATTCTCTACAATTTCCACCCCAGGTGAATACTGACAATTAGTATGTTAGTCTCTTTTTCTTACACTTTCACAATACTGTATACATAAACATTATTACTACAGTAACATGATCTGGGGCACACTGAGTGGATGTTCCCAGATCTCAGGATCACACGAGATGCTTGCATCCAGTGTGATTCAGAGATCCTGGAACATCCATATGACGTGATACTGAGCATTAGATCAAGTTACGTCTCCTGTGATTCAGGGATCCTGCCATATTCATGTGATGCAATACCGCCCATCAGATCAAGTTCCTGTAGTAACAGTTTATTTACACGTACACCCTGAATATTTATTTACTAAATCTAACTTAAGGAGGCCGACTCTAATTTCGATTGCGCAACATTCTGCGCATTGCCGTCATTCGGCGCTCTGACGACATTCTCTTCTTACAAAGTGAGCACGACGGGTCGGCCTGATATTTTCAACGCTATACTTTCTTTCGTTTCTTACCGTCGACAATAGAACAGAATAAATTTTACAACTAATTTATGCCCACACACTGTACTTGCAACTGCGTTTTGCAATTACGTCACCGGTTATTATTTCCGGTAGCTGTCATCAATGAAGTCAGAAGTGAAAGTAGAAAAAACAACAATGGAAAGAGAAGTTCCCGAAGAAAAAAAGTGTCGATCACAACAGGTCAAGGATTGAAAAGTCATTCAAGGTGGACGCGGCCAAGGAGAAGGTGTTTTATTCAGATCAGCATGATTTTTACCAGTCCCGTTATTTGCCAGCTGCTGGCAGCACCTTCTCAGCTTCTTACTCTTGTTTTGGTACATGTTCATTTGAAAATATCAAGAGCTCTTTCTTTTCCGGCAGACTGAAGACATTAGACTTTTGCTTTTTTGCTTATATGTTGTAGACCACTCCCCAAGTCCCACCAGAATTTTTTTCCGATCTCCCCACCCCAGATAGGTAAAAAGTTTATGACCCCCCCTCCCCAAACCCACGTTCCCCATCCAAGCTACCCTCCACACTCACCATATAACTTATTTTATGTATGACTGAAACTGAGACGCTCTTTAAAAATGAAGACTTATGGAAAAATTCTGATATTCCCTCCCCCCACCCCAATATGCCTATTAAAATACATGACCCCCACCCCCCATTCCAAGGCTTATTTATTTTATTTACGACTCCCCCAGTACATCAACAAAATTCCTTATGCTTATATGTTGTAGACACTCACACAGTCCCGCCAGATTTCCCCCCTCCCCCAAGATAGGTGACAAAAAAGTTTATGACCCCGCCCCACCCCATTCAAGCTAACCCTTCACACACACACACACACACACACCATAACCTATTTTATGTCCGACTGAAACTGAGACATTTTTTTAAAAATGAAGACTGGAAGACTGATGGAAGAATTCTGACATCCCCCCCCCATATGCCTATAAAAATATATGACCCCACCCCCTGCTCCAAGGCTTATTTATTTACGACTCCCCCAGGAGAATTTTTTCCTTGAAATTTCTTTGACATTGATGCATGTAACATGTTTGAACATGTTAAATGCCAGGCACATTGGTACATGTAACATGTTTGAACATGTTATATGCAGGTTGGTGCATTTAATATGTTTGAACATATTACATGCCACACTCTAACATGTTTAGACATGATTATGCATGTCCGAATGATGTTGAACACATTTTCAAGAACATGTTTCAACATGTTTAATTATTGTATTTATATGATTGTCAAGCACGACAGAACACAGTTAATATCTGATCATGTTTGACCATGATGCCATTTAACGCACTTGTTTAAACATTTCCTAACATGCTCATAACACTGTCAAAACATGCTCAAACATGTCCAAATAACATGTTTAAACATGTTTTAAACATTTTTGAACATGTTTAAATCATAAAACTTTCGCTATAGCCTGTTTTTATTTCATGTTTTTGTAGATCATAAATAGTTCATCACCTCTAATAGTAAAACTATCATATCAGCACAGAAGTTACTTTAATGTTGGAGATGTTGACAAAAATAGTGTTTTGCATGTACATGTAATGCTAACTTTTGAAACGATCCTCGATTCCTTATATGAACGATGACCCCTATTTTTATTTCTTGTTTTCACAGATCATATGTAGATACACCGCATAACTTAGTGACACCATCAAATCTGGCACACAATTTATTTCAATGTTTGCGATCTTGATATAAATGTTTTTCATGTTATACTTACTTTTGAAATGACACCACTTTTTATATGACTGCTGATTATCTGTTTGTAATTTATATTTTTGCAAATCATATATAGATACATAGCCTATGATAGTGCCACTATCATATCTAGCAAAAATAAAAAAATTAAAATGTTTGCAATCTCGAACAAAAAATGATGTTTTGCTTCTAATTCCTACTTTTGAACGACCCCCACTTTCTTATATGAACGGTAACCCCCTGTTTATATTTCTTATGTAGATACATGACATATCTCAGTGACACCAAATTTCTGGCACAGAAGTTATTTCGGTTTTCGCAAACTTAGTGTGTCAAATTTAAGCGATTTTGCATTACACTCAATGCAAAAAATGCATAAAAACGTTATTACTTTTGGATCGACCCCCATTAGTCACCAGTGCCGGAGACATAATATTTTTATTACTTTTATCTAAAGTTAAATCATTGATTGATACATTGTTAAATATAAAGAAATTCTGTGGCACAGGTTTTTCAGGAAAAAATGAATGCTAACTTTTGAAACGACCCTCGTTTCCATATATGAATGATGACCCCTATTTTTACTTTCTGTTTTCATAGATCATGTGTAGATACACCGCCTATTTAAGTGACACAATCAAATCTAGCACAGAACTTATTCTTCTATTTGTGATCTGGACAAAAAATGGTGTTTTTCATGTAATGCTTACTTTTGAAATGACCCTCATTTCATTATATGAATAGTCAGCCCTATTTTTATTTCCTGTTTTCGGAGATCATATAAAGATACACTGCCTGCCTTAATGAAACCATCAAATCTGGCACAGAAGTTACTTTATATTTCGTGATATTGACCAAAAATGGCGTTTTGCATTTGAAACTTACTTTTGAAACGACCCCAATTTTCTTATATGAACGCTGATGCCCTGTTTTCAGTTCATATTTTTGAAGAGCCTTTATAGATACAGTGCCTTTGTTAGTGACACCATCATATCTAGCGAAAATGTTTTTAAATGCTTGCAATCTTGATAAAATAATGGTGTTTTGCCCATAATTCCTACTTTTGAAACGACCCTCATTATCTTATATGACCGATGACCCCCTGTTTTTATTTCATGTTTCCACAGAGTTTATGTAAACACGTTACATATCTTAGTGACACCAAAATCTCTAGCACAGAAGTTATTTTAATTTTCACATTTGTGTCAGATTTTAGCAATTTCCCATTACACTCAATGCAAAAAAGTGTAAAAATGGTGTTACTTTTGGATCGACCCCCATTCGTCACCAGTGCCGGTGACATGGTGTTTTTATTACTTTTATCTAAAGTTAAGTCCTTGATTGATACACTGTTATAATATAAGGAAATTCTCTAGCACAGGTATCTCAGAAAAAAATTAGAGTCGGCCTCCTTAAACTGAATTGTGGCAGCATCTGATCAGGGTCTACACTGTTGACAAATACCCTTTTATGGGGGAGCCTTGGTAGCACAGTAGGTTAAGCGCTGGCCTATAGAGCTAGCGGTCCTGAGTTCGAGCTCCGCTAGAGACCAGAATATTTCTACCCTTAAACAGTGTTCCACTGCACACAGCCTTTCACTGTCACTTTCCCATTGTCCTGATATGACTGAAATACTGTTCAAAAGGATGTAAAATCACAAGTCATCCATCCATCCTTTTATGGGTCCCTAAATTTTATTTCCCTCCACTGCCCATTAAGGGGTTATCAGAAACTGAACCAAAACTTTCTCATAAATCATCATAATCTCTTATTATCTGAACATCTTTGTAGGCAAGAACAGTCAAGTGATACTGGCTACTGGGCATATAATTAAGTTATACGAGCCACAACATGAGAAAACCAACAAAGTGGTTGTGCGCCCAGCGCAGACTCAGATCAGCCTGGGCATCCACCCAGTCTGATCAGAGTCTTCCCTGTCCACATGGAGGTAGCTTAGACCCTTAGCTACCCTTTAAGCGTTTAGCGAAAAGTCTGAGCGGATTAGGCGGATGTCCAGGCTGATCTGAGTTGGCGCTGGGCGCACAACCACTTTGTTGGTTTTCTCGCGTCGTGGCTCATACAGGTTCATCTAGATGCTTTCCCACCAGTTTTACATAGCGGAAACGTATTTGTGAATTCCTGTTTGCTTCCTTGCTTCCCTGGATGACATAGCTTTTCCACTTTGGGGTCTACTCTTAACAGAAAGTATTTTCAACTAGGGGAGCAAGGGAGCAAACTCTTTCCTTTGAGAGTTAACTCCAATTGAGAAGGGAGGCATAAATGAAACTGGCAGAGTTGTTCCCCTGAAAGTGTATCTATTCACCTTAATAAAGGTCTATATCAATTTCGGCAAGAGATATGATTACAACAACAAAAGCTATAGCAAAACAACACAGACGGACTGGCTGAAACTTGTCAGGGAACAACACCGGGCATATACATATGCCACCAAATTTACTGTGTTTGATCAGGATCTGCACCTGCCTTATTTCTTCTAATAAATCCCCTATCACTTATAATGCTCTTTTTCTTTTTTTCTGAGAAAAAAAATGCTCAAAATTCCACCAAAATTGGCTTTATACTACAAAACTTTGGCATTAATTACCCAAATTTCATGTTGAACAAATGTTACAGTGTGTAACAAATGCCCCAGAAGGCCCCTTAAACTGACCTTTGAGTCCTGGTTGTGACCTTGACCTTGGATTTGGGATAATAAATATTGTGTATAACACACCTCCTCATTATGGTTTACCTTTCTGTGAAGTTTGATGAAAGTCACTTCTGCAGGTTTAAAGTTATCGCAGAGGCAAGATTTGACATTTGACCCCTGATTGTGACCTTGACCTTTAACGTGGTAACCTAAGTCTTATGCGCGACACACCTTCACATTTTCCTTTATCTATCTGTGAAGTTTCATCAAATTTGCTCCAGTAGTTTTAAAGTTATAGCTGAGACACGATTTGTAACGGACAGACAGACGGACGGACGGTGCGATTTTAATATGCCACCCGAAGTTCCGTCGGGGGCATAAAAAGCCATTTTTAAGACTTGTGTAATGTAATGCCCCAGGGTGTTAACTGGAAGAAATATGGTATGATATGGAGATCCCTAAGGAATGATTATGAAACTGCCTTATTTTAGGTCTATGGGCACCCCACCATCTAAATCCACCTTGTTTCTAAGGGAGACGATTTCTGAGAATTCCTGTTTGCTTCCCTGGACAACAGAATCCTTTCAAATGGGGTCTACTCTTAAGGGAGCAAATTCTTTCCTTTAAGAGTTGACCCAAACTAGAAAAAGCAAGCAAAAATTGAAAATGACAGAGTTGCTTCCCCTGAAAGTGTATTTATTCACCATAATCTCTATTTATATAAAAATTCGGACATCTCAACCATTTTGTAATGGCCTATAATATTCCATCTTCAAATTCATAATTATGAGTTTATTTGTTCTATAAGACTATGTTTTATAAAACTCTCACAAGAATTCAATGGAAGTTGGTGTCTCGCCTGCTGGGCTTTGTCAAAAAGCGGAGCTCAACCGAAAAACTTGATGAAAGTTTACGCCGCTGGCAGAAAAGTAATACCTATCCCTAACTTGTCACTATGTCACTGGGTAGCCAGAAAAAGGAATGCTGATGCTAAGTGGAGGCAGACACCAGGATGACAATGTAAGCTCTTCCTCTTCTTCCATAAGGTGAGCTGAAGAGATGTAATTTCTATGGTTGTAAAGATACAACTTAACCCTACCACCATATATTGCGATACATGATACCCTAATTCGGATACATACCACAATATACTGTTTGCAACAAAGAATGATAAATGATGCCCAGCTATTCCCATGATATATACGGTTCACAAAAAGTAGGGGTTATTCAGGTATGAAAAATTGTAGCATCTACAACAAATGTGATATCCATATGAAACGCTAAATATTGATAAGATAAATATCTGTTAAGACACTTTTCATGAAAGTTTAGATGATATATCCTGTCATGTGATCTGCATACAATTTGTTTCATACAGGGGGTCAGGTCTAAAATGTGGTAAATTCGAACAAAAATTTATTCAAAATCTTCAACTAAGCTAACCATTTTATGCACTTTTAAGGTTTGTATGCTAAAAGATTTTTTTTTCTTCTTCAAAACTGTTATGTTGGGAAGAAAACCAGAAAACAAAATTCGTACAGGTGCATCGAGTTACCGAAAAATTTAGACGTTTATGGCCTGCACTCATTATTTTGTTGAAAGAGTGTGTAAACCCAATTTTCAATTTGTTAAATGAAACATGACGAGTGTTTCTGTGTAAATTTTGTAATCTAAAAATAATCTGTTTCCACACCAGATTCGTGTGAAATTTGGGTGTCGACCCCCTGTCTAAAACGAATGACACGCAGGTCACGTGACAGGATATACCATCCAAATTGTAATGCAAAATGTCTTATCGAATATTTGTCTGATGGATACTTGCCGTTTCAGATGGATTTGGTATTTTTTCTAATTTATACGATTTTTAATAACTTAATATCCCCTACTTTTTGTGAACAGTATATATTCTTTTCTTAGGTTTTTTTTCTCCCTTTTTTTGCCGTCTTCTATTATTCTTATTCTAAAAATGAACAAAGTGTAGCAAGACTGTTAGATTTTGTATGCATTTTGAATACAAAATCCAACCCTCTTGCTCCACTTTGCTGAGAACTGTAGCATATTTTGATTATGCACTATATTGTGGTAAATGTTGTTCAGATTTTCATATTGTGATTTAATATTTATTTGACCCATATTGCTGTATTGTCTTATTGAGATCTCAGTTGCTTAAATGGGCTTATGCTCTTCATGCGGATGATGTGTAGTCTCGTAGTCAAGGTGAACAAAAGCTCGCTCCACCAGCGGAAACTTTTCTAATTTATTCTGTAGGCTCTCTCCGATATTATGACTCTCTTTCAGTGACATATCTTCTGGCAGCACAATGTCTACCTCTACCAAGAAATTATTGCCAAAATGAAAGGCTCGGACTGTGTCGATAAGCACAATGTCTTCGTGATGGTTAAGGCATATCCACGTTATTTTGCTCAGAAAGTTCGGATCTGCAGTATGTCCAGTGAGTAGTTTTGTTTGTTCTGAAAAGAAAATCAAGAAGACATGATTAAAATGAATGCATACCCGTTTAAAATTAAGGCACTGTGCCATTTTCATTTTGGCTTTCCATTTCAATGGGGGTCAACTCTTAAACAAATGAATTTGCTCCTTAAGAAGCAAATTCTTTCTTTTAAGGGTTGACCAATAATGGAAGGGCTCCATTATCCAGGAAGCAACAGGAGTCACAAAAACTGTCTCTCTTTTGAAAGTGGCCTAAAATATTCTACTTTTTGTTTCCACATAGAGCGAAACTACGAATTTCTTCTAATAAACACCTCTCTATCCCCCCCCCCCCCTGCACACACACACTCTACACATGTAATACTTTGTAAGAAAGTGGCCAAAATTCCATCAAGATTGGCTAAAGACCCCCAATATCTGCTAGTTATTGCTTAATTTTTCCCATAATCATGCCATTTATAGGACTAATGAATCGCAACACCACAGAGAGTTTAGTAGAAGAAATACAGTACATGTATTGAAAACGGAGACAAAAAAAACAAAAATGACAGAGTCTCTTCCCATGGAAGTATATCAATTCACCTAAAATGGTATATAATTGATCAAGTCGTTTACATTACACCAGAATGAGGCAATGTGTGGCAAACTGAAGGTCAAGGGAAGTAACTCTAAAATATAAACCAGACTCTTTTTTTCAAAGTATCTATCATGAAAAATTATCATTAATTATATTTGTTTCGTTTTCTTTTCTTTCCATTTTTTTTTTTACTTTAATGGGTAATGGATACATGTTCAGGGGAAGGAACTCTGCCATTATCAATATTCCTCCATTGTCAATATAGGTCTGTTTATGAGTAGATGCCTTCTGGAAAGGTTTGTCAAGAGACTAAAGTAAATAAGTTTTCTTTTAAAAATAGGAGATACCCTAATGTGCTTGAATATTGGGACACCTAAAACCGTTAATTTTCCATTTGGGACAAATTGAAACTTAATGGTTTTAGGTGTCCCAGTACTTCAGCACTTTAGAGTATTTACATTTATTATCGTGTGATCAGGACTTATGATGGCCTACGTGGAAACGGGAATGTGAGCCTATGTTTCCTGCCAAATTTCTCCGTAACTAGTAACTAGTAATACGGTTCTTCAAAAGGAGTTCATTTAAAGGCCCCATTGCTCTATCAGTATGAAATATTTTGTCATGAGGAATCGCTGCAAGCTTCTCCCTATAGTTTCGTTATTGTACAGGACTGTTATTAGCCAGCTTTCAACAAGTAAAACAGCCTTGAGTTTCACATAAAAAGGGTTTAAAAACTTATTTGGGTCATTTTAGTTACCAACTAAAATGACCTACTTTCCATTTCATGAAGTTGAATAAAATGGTAATAAAAGCATCGCAAACGACTGCGTGATACCCCGCCACTGCAAGCCTTTATCACACACCGATTTTTCCAGATTTATTTTTTCTCTGTATGACTACAGGGCGGGAGCAGCCTAACCCCACTGAACACAGAGAAAGTCTTTGTTATGACAGGACATTTCATTACTCTGATCACTTACAATAAGCTTCCGATAAATCACTTACCACTCTACTCAAATACAATTTTAGTGATTTTAAACTGGTGACCACGGGGCAGAGGCAAATAAACCATAAAGGATCAAATTTTAATCACCAGAAGCTTTTATTACTTCTATCATCAGATGTAAATTTCTGAAAATCTGTTTCACATCAATATATATAGATTTTATCATCATTTTATGCATGTATATAGCTGGGGGGGGGGGGGGGGGGGGGGGGGGGGGGGGAGGGGGAAGAGGTAACTCCCATGGGGTAAATTTGAGCATCACTGGAGGCTTCCGTCACTCTGATCATTTGCTGCAAGTTTCAGAAAAATTGCTTCAAACTCTTATTTTATATGGAATTTTTTCATGATTTTATACATGTATATAGCCCAAGGGCAGGGGCAGATAGCCCCTAATGACTAATGATAAAATTTCTGTCCTCATACAAAGCTTTTGTTACTTTAATCATGTTTGTGAAGTTTCATCATGATACTCCTAGTAGTTAAGGAACTAGAGGCTAGAAACCATTTTTTGTACATTGACAAGTGCCATAACTCTGTCAGAAATCATCGAAATTTGCCCATTAACAATCCCAAGCGAGACATTTTTGAAACAAATGCATGTGCAAAATTTGAAGGAAATCCGTTGATAAATACTTAAGTTATCGAACAGAAACAAAGTGCGGACGGACGGACAGATGGACGGAAGTACGTACTACGGACACACGGACGGCCAACGTGAAAACATAATACCCCGTCACTAACGTGTGGCGGGGTATAAAAACACAATGTACATGCATGGAGCCCCAATCACTGTCCCGCCTATGTTTATATAGCATTGCTAAACGGGTAACCAGAACAGGAAATTGTATTTTGTAGAGCGATTTATTATTTTTAAAAAACTTGTTTTCTCTACTTTTTGCCAGTTATACGACTCATTTATGCACATCAACCCACATTTTATTACCAAATGTGACCGTCGAAACCCTCTTTACAAAGATTTGAGTTTTGACGTTTTTACCACTCTTAGGCCTATGGAGACTTTAACCTACCATAGCCTGTTTTCCACCAGTTGACTAGAATATAAATACTTATGATAATAGCTCCTATCGGGTCGATATACACCACCCCATAGTCTCCCACCTTCTCCATAAATTCTTGAGAACCTGTAATACAGAAGCAGCATAATAATGATGATGGATGGGTGATCCTGAGTTTAACTCTTTCAACAGCATTTTTTTCATAACGGGACTATGGTAGAATGATAATGAAAGGCTGTATGCAACAGAACCCGGCCTATGTTTGGAGAGAATTAGGCTTCTAGCAGAAATCAAACCGAGGCTGCTTGCTTAGTAGGCTAGCATTTAATTCACTGAGCTACCAAGGTAGCCAAATTTCATAACACTGATTTAGATATTTGGGGTCATTCTATAATGGAAAAACACTGTTTTATAGCCGATAAATATGGTACATATCAGAGCTCCAGATAAGAAAGGGTATTGAGGATAATTCAAAGATAATTTTTCTTATTTCTCAACGAAAACATATGTTGTGGCCCCTCATTAGAACCGTCTCGATGAGACGGTTCTAATGATGGGTCACAAAATATGTTTTTGTGGAGAAATATGGATAATTATCCCAAAATTATCTCTGTTACCCCTTATTATCTGGAGCACTGTACATATCCTGTAAGAAACATCATGACAGCTGCAGATGAGCATTGCAGTATACTAATTCCCTTTACTGAAACTCCCTCCTTCATTTGCCCACAAGCATACTGGTCCCGGCTGCATACTGGTCCCGGCTGTTCAAAGCATCATTAGCTTAACATAGTCGTTAGTCAAGGATTCCCTGAGTCTTCCAGTACACTTAAAATTGGAAGTGCTCATATTTTTTTGCTGAAAAAATGAAAGGAACTTTTGCACTGCAAAAGCTACTTACATCTTTTCAGAAAAGAAAGGCAGCATTTTTGAATACAATATGTTAAAAAATTTAACGTCTCGTAAACTAATGACATTTACTTTTGAACAACTGGACCCAAAACTACAGATAAGGAGAGTATTCGATGTAAATTCTGTACTAGTTGTTGTAAACTGTCATTAATTTAATTTTCTTTATTCTCAAAATTTCACAGCTTTCCCTTCAAAGTCCAAGAGTTTGTATATATACGTGATATCTAGTGTTATACCTGACATGAAAAAGCATGCAGTAATAATGGGTGTGACATTAGTTATCTTTCAACAGACACAAGAAGTGTCTGAATAAAAGTTTGTCATCATCTAAAAGTGCTTTCAGTGAAGTAGATATACAGCACTTCTAGTCTAATTTTCTCATCTCAAATTAGAATATTTCAAGTATGGCCACTCAATGACAAATACTCATTCTTCTATGAGCACAGGTAGATTGATTCTTGTGTTACATTGAAATCCAGCATTTTCTTGTGAAATACCCTGTATTGTTTTCTAAAAAATGTTAAAGGATTATACTTAAAAACCTGCCAGTCAATCTTTTCATAAAGTGAAGGGCACATAGCAAATCATACATGTACAAAATATTTTTGTATGTAAACACCAAAGGGCATATTGTATACAAAAATGTGCTCTTCAGTTTTTATGTACAAGGCTCAATGACAAGAAAAATAAATTCTTAATGCATTGTGACCCCTTATCAGAATGTTTTAATGGAGAATTGATAGCAATTATCCAAGAATCAATTTTATCATATGACATCGCTGTTATTCAGTGTATAACGTAGTGTCATTAAATGACACGAAGTATGACCACAGGTGTAATAACACTTTGGCATGTAGACGTAACGTCATTGACCACGTCCATGTCAACAATGCGTTTTCTTATTAAAATAACATTCAGTTTGAAGGCGTTAAAATCCCATTTTAAAGGGTCATATTATAAACAGAATCTTACTCGTGGTTATTTCTTATGAAATTTATGAAACTTGCTGAAGGCTCGTTTCATAAATTTCATATGAAATTACCACTTGTGTAAGATCCTCTATTTCAATAATTCCTGTATCTGGTGCTTCAGAATACTAAAATGTCCATAACACTGACACAATATATCAACAAACTCTTACCCAGATATCCACAGATAATTGCCACAATATTTGAGAGAACGTCGTTCCGATGATCGAGAGCCAGTGCCCGCACTGAGCTACTAGACCGTCCAAAACAGTGACACAATATAAACAAGACAAACTTGGAAACTACAAAGAAAGAAATATGTTACAAACGTGAGAGAAACACAATACGAAATATCAGAGTCTCATTATATCACTGTGATTGGGGTCCATCCAACAGTATGCATTATACGTGAACTACTATATTACCATATTCGACCTAATTAGCACACATGCCCCTATAAGCGAACATCATGGTAATTTCTGTGTCATGTGACTATATTATTAAAGTGCATATATATATTTACTGGTTTATCCCTTTGTTTGCTTGTTTACAAAAGGTGGAAATGGTATAGACTTTTTTATGTTTCACTTGTAAAGCTTCTCTATGGTATATGGTAATAACTACACTTTATCAACTATTATTGCATAAATATCAATGTCACTATTAACAAAGCGATTCACATGCTATAATGACTCGCTTTGTAACTTTTCATATGCAAGTTGCAGGACAATACTCAATCAGTACAGAAGCAAGTGGCAAGATTGCATTTGCATGGTATGCAAGAGTTATGCAGATTATGCAGATTGTAAACAAGAATTCCTCGTAATGCGGTGTCTCGCCTGCCAGCGCTTTTCACAAAACAGAGCCAAATCAGTAAACACATTTGCAAATTTTGAAAGGTCAGTGAACCCTAACATTAGGTCAAGATGTTACATTGATAACAGTGTTCAGTTTCACTGTTCCAAATGCAGGGATCAAGCTAGACTCAAAGTTTAGGGAGAAGTGACTTCTCCCTCCAGCTGAAATAGGGAGAAGTGACAGCCGTGAAGGGAGAAGTGGTATTGCGCGATTATGACATTTTTCATTCAGTTTTAAAGAAAAATAGCTATTATGCATACTATTAACATTAAATTGAAAGATTAATAAGCTGCAATGGGTTTATAGGGTAAATTGTCATAACAGCTTGTTTGTGGAATGGTTTGATGAAAATTCTACCAAAAAAAAAAAAAAAAAAAAAAAATTTTTTTTTTTTTTTTTTTTTTTTTTTTGGGGAGACTCCCACTTCTCCCTAAGTCCAATTTAGGGCGAAATTTCGGCCCCTAGGGCGATTATTTCGCCCAAATCGCCCCCTAGCTTGATCCCTGCAAATGTATGCATGGCCCACATTTCATGGTCCTAACCTTTATCATGCCTAAGAAGCAAGAGCTAAACTTGAGACTAATTTTGCAGTCGAAGAACCTTGAACATACTTACAGTTGGAGGCTGACCCTAACGGTGGGTCAGAACAGAAGGTGTGGTGCTACTGAAATTATGAATCCCTATCTCTACCAATGACTTTGTATTGAAAAGACTGAACTAAGTCATCCACCTGAAACAGTCTTATTTGCTGAATGACCCCTACTGGTCCCATGGTGGGGGTGTAAAGGTGTGTAGGTTAAGGCTAGAGCCATGAACGATTTGTGATTTTATGACTATTTCAATAGAATTTCGGTCATACCAAGTCAATGGAAGGGTATGAAAGGTTGTGTACAGTGGAGCCCTGTTCATGATTGCAAAGAATTCAGCCTTATGAGGAATTCAAACCCAGAGCACTAACTCTGCAGGCCCTTTCTTAACTCACTGAGCTATCAAGGCAGCACTACGGTAAAAATTTGGAAACGCAGATACAAACCAGGAATTAAGTTCTTCAAGACTGAAATAACATACAAGAATTCCGCGGAATGCTATGTCGCACCTGCATTGGGCTTCCACAGTAGTAAAGACTTTAGTTAAAAGAATTTGTATGAGAAATGGACAAAAATGCTAGGGTCAACACAATTTTCGATGTAAAATTTTACTAAGTCAGAAGAGCATAGAATATAGGCCAAGGGTAGGAATAATTGCAACATCCCTTGTGAATGTTCTAAGAATAAACTTTATGCCGGGTGTGATGACTATAGGTATCATACTTTCAGACAAAAGGACTAAAATGCTAGGGCCAACATAATTTTGGGTGTAATATTTTGCAAAGTCAGCAGAGCGTTAAATATATGTCAAGGGTAAATTAATTGCAACATCCCTAAAGAACATTCTATGAAGAAACTGGATGCCAGGTTTGATGATTCTAGTTATCATAGTTCGTGAGAAATGGACTTAAACACTAGGGTAGACGTAATTTTGAATATCAAATTTTTCAAAGTCAGCAGAGCGTGAAATATAGGTCAAAGTAAAAATAAGAGCAACAGCCCTCGAGAACATTCTTAGAAGAAGCTTGATGCCAGGTTTGATGATTCTAGGCATCATAGTTTGCGAGAAATGGACTCAAAAGCTAGGGTCAACGTAATTGTTGAGGGACCATTTTACGAAGTCAGCAGAGCATGAAACATAGGTCAAGGGTAAAAATAAGAGCAACAGTCCTCGAGAACATTGTAAGAAGAAGCTTTATGCCAGGTTTGATGATTGTCGGTATCATAGTTTGCGAGAAATGGACTTAAATGCTAGGGTAGACGCTAGGGTCGATGTAATTGTTGACGGACTGTTTTACAATGTCAGTAGTGCATAAAATATAGGTCAGGGGTGAAAATAAGAGCAAAAACCCTCGAGAACATTCTAAGAAGAAGCTTTAAGCCAGGTTTGATGATTGTAGGTATCATAGTTTGCGAGAAATGGACTTAAACACTAGGGTCGACGTAATTGTTGACGGACGGACGTACGGACGAACGGAATGACTGACGGACGGACGGAAAAGTGAACTCCTATATCGCACCTTGCTAAAGCAGGTGCGACAAAAACCCATCCTAAGCAGGGAAAATGCAGAATTTATGATGATAAAAAACTCTTTTTTTTTCAAAATTGAGATTTTCAATATATGTGTGAAAACTTATTACTGTAAAACACTTAATATCTGCGGTATCAAAATTTCGCGGTTTAATAAAAATGGCATATTGGCATATATTAAAGAAAGTTTGATGTTAATTTGTAGCAATTTTTCTTCTTTTTCTATGTAACAATACATTGTGACATCTATAAGCATCACCTCATCAAGGCGATTCTAAAAGGATGGCACAATGTATAGTTTATAGAAAGGTATAAAAAAATCTTAAATACTTAAACTAAACCTCCGTTGTGCTGTGCGTATATGTATACTCAGCGTCAATGAAAACGTACTAGTCTTAAAATGTCAAATATTTCCTTAAATTCAATGATCATTATATAATAACAGGGTAAAGTTATCATATCGGACCATCTTATCACGCCTATTATGTCATTCTGCCTGAAGGTACGCTGTGAGTGTGTGACGTAACATAAGCTGTAAAATCAAGAAAAACGGAATTCCACCATTTTTTCACATTGCAGAAATTCCTCAATAATGGATTTTGCTAGAGTATAGATACACTTTCGAATCACCATCGAAATGAAATCCAGACTGGCGAATGCAACAAAGTGACTTGGGAGTCGAACGTCACTTTATTGTCACGTTCACCAAACAAGGACAGACGAAAGTAACTAATGGTAAATTTAATGCTTTTTTGGCAAACAAAATGCTGAGACAAGTAGTAGAAACAGAATATCAGAAGTTCTGTGGGGCAAACGTCAACCATTATCCAGCCAAAGCATGACGTTACATCGATAACGTCACCATTATTTGCCGAACCGCGTCATTATTCAATGGAGGAAAAGTGGGTTTTATGTCAAGAGACCTTCAAATAAACGTTTCATTAGCAATCAAGTGTCTGGCAGAACACGAAATAAGGATTTATTACGCTTTCAATGTGTCATTTGATATCGACAGTTTTCAAGTATGTCAGTATTGACGTCACGCTTGATAGCACCAACTGATAAACGGAATTTGATTTGCAAACATACAGTCTCAATACCAGAAAATAAAGATTAACAAAATTGTCTATTACATAAAACAAAACATTAAACGAACATAATGTGCCGTAAAATCCAAACTGGTGCGTTTTCATTGACGCTGAGTATATTTAATATTGGCAGACTTATATTTCAGTGCTCGTTGCCCGAACCGCCAATATTGCCAAAATTTAGTAACCCCAATATAACTGTTTTACAGTAAATGGTATCTAGATAATGCTCTTCCCATAGCCCTGGAGGTGAATTTTTTGAGGGAAAATTTTTCCTTCAATTCTTTTTTAACAAAAAATTGCATGTTTTGATAAAAGAACACATATTTTTCAAAACTAAGGTGCTAGAGTGATAGCACCATACGAAAGAGAATTTGCTAGTTTCATAAAAATGAAACTTCTGCCAGTATTTCCCATCGTGCAAGTTTACTTTTTTTACATTTTGGCGTGGGATTTTTTTTTCCATACAAGGTGAATGGACAATTTCAGTGGAAGTTATTCAGATAGCTGAATTTTTGTCTCCCTTTTCAATGGGGGTAAACTGTTAAAGAAAAGAGTTTGCCCCCCTAATAGCAAATTCTTTCCTTGACAGTGAACTTTTTTTTTTAGAAAGGCTATGTTGTTCAGAGTAGCAAACTGGAAGTCATAAAAGTTCTTTCCCTTTGCAAACATAACATGGTGGAAAAACATGAAAGTGTACCCATAAAGCTTAAGCTTTTGTGGGATTTTGAGTAAAATATTGGAAGCTTTTGTAAGATTTTGAGTAAAATATTGGAAGCTATTGTGGGATTTTGAGTACAATTTTGGAAACTTTTGTGGGATTTGAGTAAAATATTGGAAGACTATTTGAAAATCGTCAGAGCTCCTGACAAGATGGAGTTTTGGGGATAATTCTGAGATAAATTGTTATTTCTCAATGTAATCATACACTGACCCCTTTCTTAGAACCGTCTCAACAATGGAAAAATTTAGACAATTATCCCTAAATTATCCATATTACCCCTTCTCACTTGGAGCACTGGATCTTACCCCAAAATTATCCCTGTACTTACCAACTGTGAAGGCAGCAATGAGTATTACAGGTAATTGCACTGTGGGTATTGTACCATTTCTTGACGTGAACTCGACAATCTTTTGTATAGAGGTTATGACCAGCTGAAATGACGCCAGCGACATGACAACCGACAGGACCACAATAGCGGTAGGTTCTAATCTTGACCTCCCTGTATTGAAAGAAAAAGATACATTGGCGTTTGTTGAGGTGGACATGAAGTGTTACTGAACAACAAAGTTCATATTGACTGAAGCGGAAGTCAATATGAATTTACTGTTCAATAACATTCCATGTTCACCAAAACAAAAGTCAGCAATTGTTTTATTATATAATAATTATAAATTCAGTTGAACAGGCTACCATTTTACTAAACTTGACATCAAATTTCAGTTCACATTACTTTACGAACCGTATGCCATTTTGACATTCATTACTATCCATGTGACATTACGTCACAAACTAAGCAACAGCAAAGAATGTCTACTGTATGTAATCAGCTTCTGTACTAATGAAATGACTTTTATTATAAATTATATGAGAATTTCAACTACTTATAAATTTCAAAGCTGATGTAAAAATAAAATATTTTATGCCTGCAAAGTTAATAATTTACTTTCTTTTTGCAGTGTTTAAAATGAAACCTCAATGTCTACTGACCTACTTGTTAAATCCTGTTCAAGTATGTCAAACAGTAAAAGACAGTAGCTAACAAAAATCTATTTTACCCGGTATGAAATAGTGGCTAGAAATACCATATTTATCCTTATAAACACCCCTGCTCAAATAAATGCCCCCTTCCTCTTTTCCAAAAATAATGATATATTAACTTGCATGAATGCCTGTTTGCGTCTTTGGATAAAGTAGCTCTTTGAAATTGGGTCTACTCTTAAAGGAAGGAATTAGCTCAAAGAGTAGACCCCCCATCCCTACTGAAATGGGAGTCAAAAATAACACAGTCACTTCCTTCGAAAGTATACTTTTCACCTTAATACTGTGGCTGAGCTACTACAATTTAGGCTCTAATTAACCACACTTTCATGAAATGTAATGCCCCCAGGGCATTTAATAGGACTACTATGGTATTGCCTTATTCCACATAGAGAAATCAGATCAAATCCTAATTCCTTGTATCCTAGTATTATGCTATCAAAATTCAAAGTCTGTTTATTTGGAAACCACGCCAGTTTCATCTGCAAATACTTCTTGTTTTGAAAGAAAAATAACTGTTAAAATCAAGCATTAAATCACAATGTATAGCCTCGAACAAGCCATGAAAAATATCAACATTATCAGGTCTAGGATAGCCATAAATTTACAGACAGTCTGTAAATTTACAGACTGTCTTTAAATTTACAGACATTTCAGTCTTTAAATTTACAGACTTGGGCACATGCATTGTGGAAAACGGTGCTTAACATTAAAAACGCATTTCGGTATCTGTAATGTTGAATGTAATTTGAGTGAAATAACATGAAAAGCACGAATGTAGACGATGATCATGTTGCTTCTGCTAACAACACATATTCAAAGTTTAGGCGTTTCTTTAAACATAGCATTCTATGCCATTCTGTTCAAGAGGAGTCTGTTAAAAATGAGTTAGATAATAACAAATTATTATTCTACTGCTAAATCAAGACTGCCAGTAGTGTAAAGCATTGCCATTTTGACCTCAGACATAGAAATGTGCCTACGGCATATTGTGTATCACTTACTACTGGACAAATTGCCTTTGGTACGAAACGCCCCGAAACCGCTCATATGAGTTCCCTTAGACTGATTTTGTGGTCAAAGGGAAAGAACTATGTCTGGTTTAGATTAAATTTCAGTTTTCTTATGATAAAAGAAGAAAGCAAGAAAGCAAATGTATGCAGTCTTCTGCAAAATGTCAACCATAATGTGATGAAAACAGACAGGTAAGCGAGAGATTGCAGATTTTTCATACAATTTATTTTCAGGAACTTATTTGTGCAAGTCTGTAAATTTACAGACTAAAATATCTATAAATTTAAAGACAGTCTGTAAATTTACAGACTAAAATATCTATAAATTTAAAGACAGTCTGTAAATTTACAGACTGTCTGTAAATTTATGGCTATCCTAGACCAGTGTCTATTCTAGAAACTGAAAATGAGGAGGGTTTTCCCCCCTCCATCTCAAAAATAGGGGGGATTTTCAAAAAAAAAAAAGGGGGGGGGAGGGGGGGGGGGGGGGGGGGGGGGGGGGGGAGAGGCGCGGGGAGGCGGACAATTTTCGAACAGACAGGAAACATTTAGCTCATATAACAGACATTTACACATTTATTGCTGTCCAAGACTATACAGTAATCTTAACTGACTTTAGACATTAGACCAGGGCTACAGAAATCCGATTTTTTGTCGGCCCGGACCGATTTTGAGTTCGAAAAACCGATTCAGTTGGCATAAGGCACATTTTTTTCGGTCCGAAAAAACACGATTTGCGATGTATGATGACATAATTACCTGGATTTTAGCCATGTGTCATTTGTTGTTTATTATTAATCCAATAATCACGCACTGTTGTCAAATGTTATCACAGATAAACAAAGTGTCGATTGTCTTGCCAAGGTGTGAACTAGAAATCTTCGAGTTCACACCTTGGCATCTTAGCATGTGTCACAATTTTGGCCAGCGGCGAAGGTTTTACATACATACACGTGCCGATGCACGGAAAAAGACTGTGCAACGTAAGGTTACTGACTATTGTATACTTTCAAAGATAGCATAAGGAAAGAATTTGACTAGCAAAAAGAAAATTTAAACCGGCCTTGATTATGTGCAGTCTGGTCAGGTTGTTTTTTTTAGCCGACGTCATTACTCGCGCAGAAATTTTTTTTTTCTTCGTCCGAAGGAATGTTTTCATATTTCAAGGGAATTAACTCGAATACAGCGTAATACTTTGGCCAATTCCGTAACTGAAGATCGGCGAGGATGTCCGATTGTGTACTTTCACTTTCGGTCTGACTGTGCTTTAAAAGCGCATTTTTCACGATAAGTAAGAACATGTGGACTAAATGGCTACTTCAGCGATGACATCCGCGTTATAACGGCGCTCCAGTATAGTCATTAGTTTTCGTGACTTTTTTTGGATTGTGGAATACACAGTGTAGTCATTAGTTTTCGTGTCTATTTTGGATTCGTATGACGTCATCGGCTGTCCGGACCGGTTTGGATTTCAAAATTTCTGTAGCCCTGCATTAGACATTTATTCCTGTCCAAGACTATACAGTAATCTTAACTGACCTGTTTTACCCAGTTTGAGATCGATTTTTCTGTTCTAAATCCCTGTAACATTCCAGTTACATATTTTCTGAGTTGATTTGGAGGTTTTAGTCTTATATCTAAGTATTTCAATGGGTTTACAGCGATTATTTTGTTGATACATAGTTTTTCAGCAATTTATAAATTTCCACCGTGGGTATGCTAACGCAGGTGCGGGTTACGCATTTTACCCACTCTCTAATGAAATTTGTTCCGATATTTCATCGAACCGGAAGTCAAGGGAAGCTACTCTAATGGACATAATATGGCGAAAACAACTTCGGCAATGATGCAGTTTTATTCAAAACAGCGGTATTTTCTGCGAGGTAAGAGTAAATTCTTGGTTTTGGGACGTTTTCATTGTTTATCTTTTATGCGGGACTGTTACGCACTGGGTCTGAATTAATGCAGGATATGAGAAAAATTAGCGTGAATCCCGCAAATGCACATCCTAGAATAGACACTGCTGGACCTGATTATATCCTGCTCAATCTACAACTCTGATCATGCATCAACCATATGAAAGAAGAGAATGAACTACATCATAATATCAGCAGTCATGCTGGGATGAGTCACTTCCCTTGCTTATTTCTCATCTGTGACTGTGTAAAGTGATTTACAGTCAAGCCACTGTAAATTTTTAATACAAATTTATGAAACTGGAAATTTCTTATATAACAACAGATTCCTATCAGCGTCCAAACTTAAATGCTTGATTAATTTCTGTACTGAAAGCAAAAGACTTTTAAAATACATGTACCTCAAAATCAAACTACATTGCTATTAATTCTCAGGAGCAGCTGTAGTGCAGTAGATAAGGTGCAAGGCTACCAATCCTGGGGCCGGGGCCACAGGTTCAATCCCCTGCTTCTCCTGTCTTTCAGATGAGACTTTAAACTGAGGTCCCGTCTCTTTATGATATATGTGTTGGTGGGACGCTGAACCCACATTCACTCATTTACTCACCCTATTAATGCTACATTTACCATGAGTGAATCCTGTACAAAGTGCACATATTCCCACATTCACTGACAATTCTCTGAGTGACAGTTTCTCACTAAAACTATTTTAGCATATGTTGCTGTTCCTCATCAGAATTGGAGTCCCGGTAGCTCAGTAGGTTAAGTGCTGGCCTGCTCATCTCGCAGTCCCGGGTTCAAGCTTCCATGTAGGTGGGAATCTTTTCAATTGTAAACTGGGTTCCAGTGCACACAGCCTTTCACTATCACCCACCTATCATCCTGATATGACTGAAATACTGTTAAAAAGGATGTAAAATCACAAGTCATCCATCCATCCATCTCATCAGAATTGCCTTTTGAGTGGCAACCAGTGCTCCAGATAAGAAGGGGTAGCAGAGATAATTTAGGGATAATTATCATTATTTCTCCACAAAAACATATTTTGTGACCCATCATTAGAACCGTCTCGTTGAGACGGTTCTAATGAGGGGTCACAACATATGTTTTCGTTGAGAAATAAGAAAAATTATCTTTGAATTATCCTCAATACCCCCTCTTATCTGGAGCTCTGGTGGCAACAGAACCATCTTAGCATGTTGTGTCCTCTCAGTAGAAGTACCTCACAGAGAGGCCACAGACTATGCTTTTTAAGACATACATCTTATAATATTTAAGACATATTATCTTGGAAATCCTTGAATTATAGTAAAGTGGTTTTAATGAGGTGCATAAACAGTCAGGAGCATAACTTAAATAGCATCCTTGTAACTTGATAACTCAAAGCAGTTTTATTTCAGAACTGGCTCCCTTACAGTGGCATCAGAGTTAACTTTTCTTTATTTGGAAAAGTAACTTCTTTTGCTTATGTCTGAAATACATATGAAACATAAACAAGAGGGCCATGAGGCCCTGAATCGCTCACCTGAGCAACTGGAAACGTGGCTTTTTCTTATGTCTGAAATTGTCAAAATATGAGTCTTGTGTCAAAAGGCAAAGAATGGCCTTGACCTCTTGTGCTCATAAATCTTCATGTACTCATTAAGACAACCGTATATACCATTTTTTAGGCCAAAATCTTCAAAACTTTCCATGAAATCTTATGTTCTAACATTTTCCCATATTTGACCCTGCCGCAAAAAAGGTCAAGGTACACCCAAGGTCATCATTTGAACAGTCTTGGTAGTACTTTAGTACTCCATGCTACCTACGAAGTTTCAAGGCCATAGGTGTATTGGTTCTGGAGAAGAAAACTATAAAAGGTTTATTCCATAAATGAGTATGATGGCCATGTTGGTCATGTGACCTGGACTGTTTGAACAAATTTTTGTTCAATCAACCCCTGGAGGCTCTATATGAAATGTGTTTATAATTGGTCCTTTATCTTTTGAGGAAACATTTGAAAATGTCAAACAAAATATAAAAGGCCATCGGCCAAGTGTCACCCGACGTTTGAAATGTGTCACAAACTTCAGCCCTTTATTCTGTTTCAGAGTAAATGTATGGCCAAAAACAGCAAATATATATATTACAGAACCTGGTAAGCAAATGATAACTGAACATAAGCAAAGACATATACCCAATTACTGGGCCTCTTTATAAAATACTAAAGTTCAGAACGGGGCATATACGTGTAAAATCAGGTTACTGAAACTATAGGCCCTTACAAAATGACCAAAACATCAAGACTGTATACCCAGTAACAAAATAACAAGAGCCATAATCCTGCATATATGAATCTGATGAAAACTGAACAATGCATTTATGAAAATTCAGCCCATTAATATGAATAGTTCTGGAGTTATCCCTTTACCTTTAAGTGAATGTCTATTATCTATGAAAGGGGAATAACTCTGTCACTTACAACTTAGCACATCCTAAAAATAAACAGAATAATCAATTTACCAAATGCTAATAGCATACCAAATTTCAGCTCTCTCGGTCAAACTGTTCAAAAGTTGGAAAAATGCCAAAAAATGACAAAGGGCCATAACTTTGTAAAAAATAGGACAATTGAAATTCCAAAATCACATGCACATCTTCAGATCATGATGAAACATTCTGCACAATTTCAAGTCAATCTGATATAAGATGTTGCACGAGTTGCGGGGACAAGGTCTAAGTTAGCAAGGGCCGTAACTCCATTAAAAATGGCAGAAACAAAAATAAAAAACCACATGCACATCTTCATATCGTAAGAATATAATATGTAAAATTTCAAATCAATCCGATGAAAGATGGAGGAGGAGTTGCGGGGACAAGATTTCGGAAGGTCTAAGTCGGCAAGGGCCGTAACTCCATTAAAAATGGCCGAAACAAAAATAAAAAACCACATGCACATCTTCATATCATAAGAATACAATCTGTAAAATTTCAAATCAATCCGATGAAAGACGTAGGAGGAGTTGCGGGGACAAGATTTCGGACGGACGGATGGACGGACGGAAGGACGGACGGACGGACGCACACACGGACGGACGAGGGTCATTTCTATAGTCCCCCTCCGCCTACGTCGGGTGACAATAAGAGACCTGGGTCAAAGGTCAAAGAATGGCCTTGACCTCTTGTACTCATAATTCTTCATGACCTCATTAAGACGGCTGTATATACCAATTTTTAGGCCAAAAGCTTCAAAACTTTTCATGAAATCTTATGTTCTAGCATTCTCCCATATTTGACCTTGCTGTAAAACATGTCAAGGTCAACCCAAGGTCATAATTTGAACAATCTTGATAGTACTGGAGTTACCAATGCTACATACCAAGTTTCAAGGCCATCAGTCAATTGGTTCTGGAGAAGAAGAATTTAAAAAGATTTTACCATATATGGGCATGGAGGCCATGTTGGTCATGTGACATGGACCGTTTGAACAAATTTTCATTCCCTCAACCCATGGAGGCTCTATATGAAATTTGGTTTCAATTGGCCCAGTGGCTTTTGAAGACATTGTTTGAAATTGTCAAAATAAGACAGTTCTGGGTCAAAGGTCGAAGAATGACCTTGACCTCTTGTACTCATAAATCTTCTTGTACTCATTAAGATGAATGTATACACCAATTTTTAGGCCTAAATCTTCAAAACTTTCCATGAAATCTTATGTTTTAGCAATTTCCCATATTTGACCATGCCGAAAAATAGTCAAGATCAATCCAAGGTCATCATTTTGAACAATCTTGATAGTACTTGAGCATCCCATGCTACATACCAAGTTTCAAGGCCATCAGTCAATTGGTTCTGGAGAAGAAGAATTTAAAAAGATTTTACCATATATGCGCATGGAGGCCATGTTGGTCATGTGACATGGACCGTTTGAACAAATTTTCATTCCCTCAACCCATGGAGGCTCTATATGAAATTTGGTTTCAATTGGCCCAGTGGCTTTTGAAGACATTGTTTGAAATTGTCAAAATGAGACAGTTCTGGGTCAAAGGTCGAAGAATGACCTTGACCTCTTGTACTCATAAATCTTCTTGTACTCATTAAGATGAATGTATACACCAATTTTTAGGCCTAAATCTTCAAAACTTTCCATGAAATCTTATGTTTTAGCAATTTCCCATATTTGACCATGCCGAAAAATAGTCAAGATCAATCCAAGGTCATCATTTTGAACAATCTTGATAGTACTTGAGCATCCCATGCTACATACCAAGTTTCAAGGCCATCGGCCAGTTGGTTCTGGAGAAGAAGATTTTTTTTAGGTTTTTACCAAATATGGGCATGGTGGCCATGTTAGTCATGTGACCAGGACCGTTTGAATAACTTTTCGCTCCTAAGATCCCAGGAGGATACATATGAAATTTGGTTGCAATCGCCCCGGTGGTTTCAAAGGAGAAGTTGTTTGATATTGTTGAGGGACGATGACGACGGCAGACGGAGCCTGCCTATCCTTTAAGCTCCCCCGGAGCCTTTTGCTCAGGTGAGCTAAAAATATTACACTATAGAAAATTTATCAAAATATGACTGAAAATGTAGAAAACAATTTTCACTAAGAAAACAAGGCAGAATTTTATAACTGTACCGATTTAAGAATTTCAAAACTGCTTTGAGTAACAGCCTCATAAATGAAAAGACAAAAGAATTACTCAAATACTCCCCTCAGCACAACTGCTGGGACAAACTACAGATAACTCATCTGTGAATACAGTATATACTTACCCCTTACACTTAGACAAATTTTTTGTGTTTGATTTATACCTGGATACCTGGTGAAATGTTTAATAGGTTTGTCTACGGTTTACCAGTTTTGATATCCATCATAGCAGGATCAGTTTGACTTGTCAGATACAGGTGCACTCAACCAATCAAAGCATCCTCTTGTCTAAGCCACCTCCTTTTACACACTTAGCATTAAGCAAGTGTGTAGTTCCTGTCCAACACATGTAAACAATAAGTCAGGGTTTACACAACAGTCAATTTCAATGTCATGTGCTCAAGTTTGAATTTGGAGTCTGTTGTACCTTCTGGGTAACTATAAATGTTCTTTTTCTTCATGGCCCTAGAAGTCCACCATATGATAATCCCAGACAACAAATCTACTGCAGAATCCACAAGACTTGAAATAATCGCAATAGATGAGGACAGACCAACTGCTACTGCTTTAGCAATTATCAACATCTGGAATAAACATTATAAATGAGCTGTCATATGATTTCCCATAAACTTAGATAAAACTTTATATAGGTTTTCAAGTCTGCGACCTTGACCTCAAATCAGAAGCTGCATTGTGATGGCATTAATTACTATGTATTCAACTTGTGGTTTTACATGTTGTATTAAGCACATATAAACAAGTGTCTATAGGTAAAAGTAAAGGTTTCTCATAGCCTGTAATGGCTATATGGGCAGTGGTTCTAACAGGCCATCCTTCTTGGGTATAGTGTAGGAAAAATGAAGGTCATCTCAGGCTTTTACGGCGACGCGTAAATCATCGGTTTTATGGTTGGAAATTTCGCTTACGGCGACGCTGGCGCATCGCCGTAAAATGAAATTTCCGACCATAAAACCGATGATTTACCTCCCCAAATGACAATTTTCAAAACAGTTATCCCCATTTAAATGCACTTTTCCACATTTTCACCTTTCATAATGGACTATTTTGCACCCATGTCAGCAAGGTAAAACCAAACATCAGCCAATGAGAAGCGACTTTACTTATTGACGTCGGGTTTGCGACAGTATATCGCAGAATGTACTGTCGCAAATTTTTTACATTTTCCAATCAGATGTCGCGTTATATTTGTAAGTGCATTAGAATTGCATATTTACGGTAATTTGGAAGGATAAATTTTGGTCTGAATTTTAGATAACCAAATACCTGAAAACTGATGCAAATGAAAATCTTGATGCAGAACTTAAATGCACATGTAAACCTAATTGAGCCATGACAGGACAAAACCAACAAAGTGGCATGTGCACCCAGCGAAGACCCAGATCAGAGTCTGATCAGACTTTTTGCTGTGCACTTAAAGAGTAAGCTAAGGATGCCCAGACTGGCAGCAAATGCCACTTTGTAGATTTTGTCGTGTTGCAGCTCATAAAAAGACAGAAGATAAACAGACAGGAAGATGATAATAATATAACTATCAGAATACTTTGTATGCTGGGATATGAACAAGAAGCCCATCTTGGTCTGATATCACTCACTTAAGTATTTTGCCATGATGTATCGAATCCAGAGCTACAGAAATTTTGAAATCCCAATCGGTCCAAACGGCCTATGACGTCATACGAACGTGTTCCACAATCAACGAAAACCAATGAATCCCCCACCCACTAATGATAAAAACACATGTTTACATGTCCGTAGCGCTTATTTAGCTATAACTAGGTAGATAAACATATAATCTGCCTGCCTGAAAAAAAGAAAATCATCGCTGAAGTAACCATTTAGTCCCCATGTTCTTACCTATCGTGAAAAATGCGCTGAAAGTGCAGAGACGAAAGTGAAAGTACAATTGGGCCAATATTACTGAGCCGGTAACCAGGCTTTTTCTATTTGAGTTGATTCCCTTGAAATTTGTATATACTTGCAAGAAAGTACCTGCGACGAATAAAAAAATACTTTTTTGCGCTAGCGATGGTGTCGGCTTAAAAAACCCAACTCTAACCAGCCTGCGGATAATCAAGTCAGGTTTAATTATTATTATCTTTTTGCTAATTAAATTCTTTCCTGATGCTTTCTTTGAAAGTAAACAGTGACTTTACTTTGCAAAGCTTTCTCCCGTGAGTCGGCATGTGTATGTGTATATACGAGGTCGCCACTGGCCAAATTTTGACACGTGCTAATTATCAAAGATTTGTAAAAACATGATCACTGTTCACACCTTGGCAAGACAATCGAGGCTTTGTTTGATAACTTTTGACAGCAGTGCATGAATATTGGATAATTATGGACAATAAATGCTAAGACACTTGGCTGAAATCCACGTAATTGTGTCATAATGCATTCGCAAATTCTTATTTTCGGACCGATAAAAATGTGCCTTATGCCAACTAAATCGGTTTTTCGAACTCAAATTCGGTCTGAACCAATAAATATTTGGATTTCTGTAGCCCTGATCGAATCTTCCTATCAATGATCAGTTGCATAAATTTGCAATATGTACATGCAAGCATGGTTCTGATCTTGGGATTTTCTCATTTTCATGTTTTGTATATTTAGTAACATTTAGTGTGCTATTCTGAATGGTCCCAGAGCTCTAGATAAGATGGAGTATTTGATGATCATTAAGGATAATTTTTCTTATTTCTGACTAAAACCATATGTTGTGACCCCTCATCTGAACCGTCTCAATAACCTCATCAAGACAGTTTAGATGAGGGGTCACAAGGTATGTTTTTATGCAGAATTAATGAAAATTATCCTTAATTATCACCAAATACTCCCTCTTAGCTAGAGCTCTGGGTCCAGTTTTGCACTTCATGTAAGGATCATTTCAAATAAAATTTATGTAAATCCGTTCAGCGGTGCACAAGACAGTGTCATTTTCATATTTTCCCCTATTTACACTGTAACAGTGATTGGCTGCCATTTCAATCTCCATTAATTTGCAAACTGTCCATGCACAGAAGATTCCAACCAAAAATCCAGTCAGGGGGTCTTGAGATTTCTTCACTTTTATAATTTGCTATTTTTAGTAACCATGGGCATCTTTGCTGACAGACGATGCATGACACACAATGAACACCAGATGCACTGGTATGACATTAAATCACAATGGCCTTCAGGCCAGGTGAGCTAAAAATTTAAAGCATACACACCAGATTGACAACAAAAGATAACTGAGCCAGTCGTTCTGCTCTTTTCTTCAATATTCTTTCCCGTTCCAAATTAGCTGCATCGTCACTGAAAGCGTCTGACTGTATGTGCTCAAATGCACTTATCATCTCATCCTGGGCTTTATAATAGGACCTGTAATAGAATACGGCCTAACTCAAAGGTAGCTAAAACTTGGGGTTGAAAAGTTTGCTATTTCTGGGGTGTATTGCTGTTTTTTTCCAGATTTGTATAAAAGGTATAAAAGAGAAACCATTTATGTGACTTCCTGTTTGCTTCCCTGGACAAAGAAGCTCTCTCACAAGGGGGGTTACTCTGGAAATATCATAACAAGAGGGCCATGATGGCCCTGGATCGCTCACCTGAGTATCCTGTGAACTTAACCTCAGAAACATCCATACGTCCAACAGACAGAGTTTCACAAAGATTCAATGGAAAATGAACCCTTTATTGTGTACCTTAGGTTTTTATAAGATTTAACCTAATGACCTTGTTTTTGACCCCACATGAGCCAGTTTCAAACCTGGTCTAGATTTCTTGGATATAAACATTCTGCAAAAGTTCATGAATATCGGATCAAAACTGTGCCCTCTAGAGCGTAAACAATGCTTTTCTAAGGTTTGACCTAGTTTTTGACATGACATGACCAAGTTGCACCCTTGGTCCAGATTTGTAGGAGAAAACATTTTGACTAAGTCTCATGAAGATTAGAACAAAACTGTGTCCTCTAAAGCATTCACATGGTTTTTCTAAGAACTGACCTAGTGACCTAGTTTTTGACCTGACATGGCCCAGTTTCAAATCAGGTCTAGATTTCATAAAAATAAACATTCTGACAAAGTTTCATGTAGATTGTATATTACTGTGCCCTAAAGAGTGTACACAACGTTTTTCTAAGATTTGACCTAGTGACCTAGTTTTTGACCCCACATGACCCAGTATCAAAGTTGGTCTAGATTTCATTCAGATAAACTTTCTGACCATGTTTCATGATGATTGGATCGTAACTGTGCCCTCTGATTCATTCTAAGATTTATTTCTATTTTTAGCTCTGGCGGCCATTTTGTACAGCAGAGTGGAACCGTTTCAGCAATTTTTGTTTAGAACCATGAGTCAAACACTTCTGTGAAATTATTTTGAAATCGAGCCATTGGCTATAGAGGAGGTGTCGTTTAAAGGTTTTTCTATATTTAGCTCTGGTGGCCATTTTGTTCAGCAGAGCGGAACCATTTTAGCAATTTTGGTAGAGGGTCTCCTAAGGAACATTTCTGTGAAATTATTTCAAAATCTTCCCAGCAGTTTTGGAGGAGAAGTTGTTTAAAGGTTTTTCTATTTTTAGCTCTGGCGGCCATATTGTTCAGCCGAGAGCAATCGGTAGAGCAATTTTGGTAGCAGGACTCCTAGGGAACATTTCTGTGAAATTATTTCAAAATCTACCCAGCAGTTTTGGAGGCGAAGTCGTTTCAAGGTTTTTTCTATTTTTAGCTCTGGTGGCCATTTTATTCAGCGGAGCGGAACCGTTTTAGGAATTTCGGTAGAGGGTGTCTTAAGGAACATTTCTGTGAAATTATTTCAAAATCTGCCCAGCAGTTTTGGAGGCAAATTCGTTCAAAGGTTTTTCTATTTTTAGCTCTGGCGGCAGTTTTGTTCAGTGCAGTGGAACCGTTTTAGCAATTTTGGTAGAGGGTGTCCTAAGAAACATTTCTGTGAAGTTATTTTAAAATCTGCCCAGTAGTTTTGGAGGAGAAGTTGTTTAAAGGTTTTTCTATTTTTAGCTCTGGCGGCCATATTGTTCAGCGGAGCAGAACCATTTGAGAAATTTTGGTTAAGGGCCTCCGTAGAAACATTTCTGTGAACTTATTTCAAAATCTGCCCAGCAGTTTTGGAGGCGAAGTCGTTTAAAGGTTTTTCTATTTTTAGCTCTGGCGGCCAGTTTGTTCAGCTGAGCTGACTCGTTTTAGCAATTTTGGTAGAGGGTCTCCTAAGAAACATTTCTGTGAAATTATTTCAAAATCTGCCCAGCAATTTTGGAGGAGAAGTCGTTTAAAGGTTTTTCTATTTTTAGCTCTGGGGGCCATATTGTTCAGCGGAGCGGAACCGTTAGAGCAATTTTGGTTAGGGGCCTCCTAAAGAACATTTCTGTGAAATTATTCCAAAATCCATCCAGCACTTTTGGAGGCGAGGTCGTTTATAAAGGTTTTTCTATTTTTAGCTCTGGCGGCCATTTTGTTCAGCAGAGCGGAACGGTTTTAGCAAATTTGGTAGAGGGTCTCCTAAGGAACATTTCTGTGAAAATGCATCAAAATCTGCCCAGCAGTTTTGGAGGAGAAGTCGTTTAAAGGTTTTTCTATTTTTAGTTCTGGCGGCCATTTTGTTCAGCGGAGCGGAACCGTTTGAGCAATTTTGGTAAAAGGCCTCCTAAGGAACATTTCTGTGAAATTATTTCAAAATCTGCCCAGCAGTTTTGGAGGAGAAGTCGTTTAAAGGTTTTTCTATTTTTAGCTCTGGCGGCCATATTGTTCAGTGGAGCGGAACCGTTTTAGCAATTTTGGTAAAGAGTCCCCCAAGGAACATTTCTGTGAAATTATTTCAAAATCCGTCCAGCAATTTTGGAGAAGAAGTCGTTTTAAGCAATAGTTGACGACGGACGAACGACGGACAACGGACAAAGACCGATCACAATAGCTCACCTTGAGCACTTCGTGCTCAGGTGAGCTAAAATGCATATTTAAGCATTAATTTCCAGTAGTTTTTTAAGATGGAACTAAAATATGACCATCAAAAAAAATAATGCCCTATTACTTTCTGTTTCCATTGTATTTAATGCCTATTGTTTCACCATTATTTTTAGCTGTAACAGCCATCTAAGAAAGCTAATGGCCATTAAAATATTGTGAAAGACATTTAAAATTAATGGCCAACAGAATATGAGTACAGTGCTTGTACTGTTTTAAAAGTAATTTTACCTCTAATGGCTCTATTATAAATCTTGTCTAAACAAGCAAATTCAAAGAATTTATGTCCCCCGCCATTATAAAGGACATGTCAATGAAAAAAAACAACCTGTCATTAAAATGTATTTGGAAATAAATTGTCAATTTAATCATTCTAGCATTGTTTTAAATCAAATTCCACTGTTTGTAAGAGAAACTTAGTGAAAATTCAATTATAGCTTAGATGAGCTTATGACTAGCCCTCTAACCCACATTAAAATCCAAGCCAGGGACTGATCATTTCCTATGGTCAGGATTAGCCATGTCACATATTTGTTATATTGGATTTTGACCTTATTTCAGAGCACTAGATAAGAGGGAGTATTGGGTGATAATTAGGGATAATTTTTGCTAATTCTGCATAAAAACATATGTTGTGACCCCTCATCTGAACCGTCTCGACGAGACGGTTCAGATGAGGGGTCACAACATATGGTTTCAATGAGTAATAAACAAAATTATCCCTCAATTATCATCAAATACCCCTCTTATCTAGAGCTCTGTTATTTGTCTCCCCAATGTATATATTGACTGAAGGGTGCTGTCAGGTCTGTATCATCCGATTATGTCTACTCACATTTCATCTACACTCATTTTGTCTACTTCCCATTTTGACTCCTTGGCTAACTCAATGAAACATCTTTTTGAAATAAAAGGCAAACAAAAATTGAAGTAAGACAGAATGGAAATAAACAAAATGGGAGTAGATGAAAAAGGAAAAAGATGGAATGGGAATAAACTGTCAGGTCAATGCTTATGGTAAATATTCAAGAGATTCAATGTTCTTATGTACCACTTTGTGCATGTAACAATATGTCGAAACTGCAGTTCAATTTTGTTCTGCATCTGGAAATCTTAAAATATGATAATGAGTGATGCCAGAACTGTAATTTGCAGTTTTCTGGGCATATATTTATCATGCATTATTAGTAAACAAAATCAGAATACAGTATTCACATCGTAGGAATATCAATGCAAACAAATTAAACCTCAAAAATTATGTTGCAACTCTTAGGATTATGAGGACTGGTGCTTCATGAGGAAACTAAATAAAAGTAATGGATTGACATCCTAATAAAGCAAATATAATATGTTATGTGTGAAGAAAAAATTGCACCATCTTTTTACTAAATCTGGTTTAAAAGTTTCCTCATAAAAATAGCACCATCGTTTTACTAAAACCTGAGGTACCCTCCAAAACCTGAGGTAACCTCTATCTATCCAGTTTGGTAATAAAAACGCCTGAAAAAAGACTAAGTTCAAGAAGCAGAAAAAGTGACAAAAATATAAATTTTAGGATTATATGTAGACCACATGCATATCTTCAGACCATGACCAAAACATCTATACAGTTTAAAAGGAATCGGCATAAAACTGTAGGAGGAGTAGCGCACATAAGGTATCCTGTATCTATTCAGTTTGATAGTAAAAACACCTGAAACTGACTAACTTCAACTAGCAGAAAAAGTGACAAAAACTAATTTTAGGATTATATCTAAGCCAGATGCATATATTCAGACCATGACCAAAACACCTGTTAAGTTTCAAAGGAATCGGCAAAAAACTGTAGGAGGAGTTGCGCACACAAGGTACCCACTATCTAGTCACCATGACAGTAAAAATGTATGAAAAAAGGCTAAGTTCAACTCAGGGAAAAAGTAATAAAAAATAATGTGAGGATTATATCCAAACCACATGCATATCTTCAGACCATAATCAAAACACCTGTGAAGTTTCAAAGGAATCAGCATAAAACTGTAGGAGGAGTTGCACACACAAGGTACCCACTATCTATTCACTTTGATAGTAAAAATGTATGAAAAATGGCTAAGTTCAATTTGCTAAAAAAGTGATAAAAAATATTAATGTGAGGATTATATCCAAACCACATGCATATCTTCAGACCATGACAAAAACAGCTGTAAAGTTTCGAAAAAATCGGCATAAAACTGTAGGAAGAGTTGCGCACACAAGGTACCTACTACTTTAGGGGACGGAAGGACGGAAATAAGGACGGAAATAAGGACAGAATGCCGAAAATTATGTCCCTCCGCTTTTCTTCCAAAAGGCGGGGGACAAAAATCCCTTATCCTGTGCGTGACTGTCTAGCTGTCCAGAGCTAAAGTAAACTGCAAGACTTCTGTGGCCCAACTTTCAAATCAAAAGACATACGTTCATCTTACCTAATCACACCCTTACCTAATCCTTCTTGATAGCTTCTTATCCTCTTTAGGTTTTCCCCTCTTCTTATCTGTGAACAGCTGTACTGGTACTTTCCATGTGCTATCCTGGACCTCGGGTTCAGCTGAAATTGAGAAGAGCCAAGACATGAAAACGAAAGATATGATGGATGGATGACCAGGCCCAGAGGTTTTAAAACTTGAGTACATTCTCAAACTCAAATTCTCAAAATAAAGCACACTGATTGGCTGCTTCCGAGCACATGCTCGGAAGCAGCCAATCAGTGTGCTTTAGTTTGAAGTTGAGATTATTCTCAAGTTTTATAACCTCGGATCCTGCTGTTTTATAACCCCTTTAACAGTTTTTCAATCATATGGCAGGGTTAGGATGGAAAGTTGTGTGCAACGAAATTCTGTTTATGGCTGAACAGAATTCTGCCTTCAGCGGGATTCGAATGCAGATCACTAGCTTAGAAGGCCAGCAATTAATCTAACGAGCTACTGGAGATGATCCTACAAAAGGAATGAATGCTAGCAATTCTTACAGTACGGTTTGCATTGGAACCCTGCTGGAGGCAGATATCTGTTATTGAGAACTACAGAAAAAAAAATAAAAGGATTACTTTTATTTTTTTCTTAGTTCGAATTGAAATATGATGACTGTAGTTCACAATATATATTTCATGAAATCTCTGTTGTCACAGAATTAAACTTGCTCAGTTAAAGAATTACACATTTAGTGTCTTACAAGTAGAAGCCCATGCAAATTTTGTAAAGGTTAACTCCATGTTTTCCATCATTTTGATAATCGGGACAGCTTTTGTGACTTCCATAATGCTTTCAAAAACTGAAAATAAGGGTCTACTCTTAACTGAAGGAACTCTGCAGATTTCATTCCTTTAGTTGACTCCCTTTGGGAATGTGGCAAAACCAAAAATCTGTCCTAAAGACAGATCTAGATTTTCGGGAATGTTTTGGAAGGGAAAACCTGGTCTTATAACTGAAAACAATCAGTAAGTTTGAGTAAAATTTCTCCACTTACCATTTATAATAGCACTGTTGGAAGGCGCCACCTCTGTTATCCTGATATGTGAGTGTGTCCGATACTTCAGGTTGCATACTGACATCTCTCGTCGACCAATCAAAAATCCCTCATCCTGGCTATTCTCCAAGGGCTTCACAGATAAAAGAATAGGGGGATCAACAGTATACACATGCATGACATCAGACCCTTTTTTACTACGAAACATACTGATATTAAACAATAAGAGTAAGACCCCTATAAACCGTCTTAACTAAACTGTTACTTAGTATCCTTAGGTATCTTATTTCTTAAAAGTTTAGTAAGTTTGTGACAATAAATTTTGAGTCAGTCACATGGTATGATTAGGTATCCGATTTTATATCAATATAATGGGTATGCAGCCTCATGTTTCCCTTTGAAAAGTATATCAATATATTTTGTATCTCACGATTTTTCAAAATCTGAAACATAAACTTTCCTATTATATTACAATAATATCACATGACATTGGATTTACTTAATAATGACCCCTGAATTTTAAACTACTTGTACTGATAGCAAATTTGACCTTGTCCAAATCCAAATAAACAAAATTAAATGGACAAGTAACTGGACATCTGAAAGATAAACTATATGTTATAATTTATGTTAATGTGAAATGTGTAAGCATGGGTACAGTGTGTCTTTATAATGGTGGATGGTATTTTCTTTGATAAAAGAACATTTTTCAACTTTTGCAGAAATCTTTTGATTGACTGGCTCTAAATAAGGGAAAGGGACAAAAAACTTGAAATTACTGATCTATGCAACATTTATTTCTTAGCTTGTTATATTTCCAAAATCTGTTGTTCTTTTCTTGTTTAGTTTCCTTTTTTCTTTTTTGTCTCTCCTTCAACAAGATAAGCGGGCATGGTATAGTGTTACAGTTATAAAATAAATGGTGTTAAACGCTGATATTTAACTACAATGATGGCCCTTTTATTACCTCAAATACTGGAACATTTTTAAATTAAGCATTACTATAAATTAAGTTGATTTCACACATCAGATATGTGCCCAACACAACCAATAAGGTAGCTTCTTGAACTTGAAGCAAATACTTCATATATTTTTTCACCGATTCTGTGCAAAGTCCCCCACCACCCTTTCTGTCTCATAATAATTGATTACCGTACTGACCCTAAATATTCGGACAGACAGACCTGAGCAAACATTGTAGACCCAGATCAAACTGCTCCTGCAGGAGCAGTTTGAACAGGTTCTACAACGTTTGCCATTCACTAAGCATTATTTGGATGCATTAACATGTAAAATCCACTTTCAAAGAATTTTCCAACAATAACAGTCTGACTTTCAGGTGCCTGAAATTTTAGGGTCATTACGGTATGTTTAAACACAATAACTCTTTCACTACCAAAAAGCAGACGACAAAATTTACGTCTGCAAAAATTAAAAAAATGCCTTGTCCAAGACTTTTTATATTGAGAATTCAGAGACTAGAGGGCAAACAGTGTAGATCTAGATGAGGCGGCTCATTATGAGCCACCTCATCAGGATCTACGCTGTTTGCAAATTTTGCTAATTGCGTCACTGGGGCTTAAAGAGATAATTATGCTTCAACACTATGAACTTGAAATAGATCAGCACTACATATAAAGTATCAAGGGAATTACATGGGTTTTGTGAGAGTGTGTGAGGGGGCTGGGCGAGGAGCAGGATGTGGAGACTGACATAGTGAAAACAGGTTGCAACAGATGTTCTTTGTTCATAAGAGACTATTTTTTGTCTAACCCATTATTCCTGGATGGAGTAGATGTAAAATAGCATCAAAAGTATGTCTGGAATTGGTCTTGTAGACACAGCAAGCTTCTGTAAGCAGAAATTAGTTTTCTCACTTGTGCACCAGCTGAGGCTCCAACTCACAACAGTGGCAGACCTAATGTTTTTGAATCAGCACTCTCAACCACTAGCAGAAGCAGCAGTAGTGTAGTGGATAAGGCTTAAGACTACCAATCCAGGTCCCAGTTTCGATCCCCTGCTTCTCAAGTCTCTCTCTTGAGACTTTATACCAAGGTACTGAGATATATGACCTATGTGTTGGTGGGACATTACATCCGTATTTGCTCACTCACACTCAACCACTAGGCCACATAGAATACACAGTTCCGAGAATAGCCACTAAGCTCCGCCTGCTTAGTTACTGTTACTACGTCTCACAAGCTTACACAAAAATGGCGGAAAAACAAATGACAAATGCAAGTGTCTGCTAAATGCTGACGATCTATGGCGAAGAATCAACCTCTTCATGATCTATACATGGTAGCTGGCGCATAATGCATTTCCGATGCGTTCTGTTCTTGCAAAGCAGGGTAAGTTTATTAAAAGTGGTGTTAGTTTGTTTTCTTTAAACAGGTATACATCCCTTTGTCAATTGTAAGGTAAAATCACGGACTTGTGTTGGGTATTGGCCACATGCGATTTGTTTGTGAGACTATGTCACGTGCTAAGTTGTCGTTGCATTGGTCAAGTATACGTTAACATGTGATTTTGAGTGACATTCTGGGAGTGGCTCGGAACTGTGTATTTATTTACACTTTGGAGTGCAACTTGCAATGGAAAAATCAAGATTAAATGTTTTATAAAATATCTCTATATATAGGACAAATGGACCTGTTCAAGCTCAGAATATGGAAGAATCCATTACAGAACTGGCTCCCTGTCCAAAAATTACTGTGAACTACATCATTCTGTTCCCATAAATGGCTCAAATATACAGGGGAAACTACTCTTCCAAATCTGGAAGTATCTACAACTGTGGTTAGTCTTTCTTGTGAATTTCTGATTTCTTGTCATGCAAGGGAAAAATAATACAGTGTATCCATTTATTTTCATAAGCTACATAGACATGTAACGAGGGTATTCAAAGAAACTACTGAGTTAAATAGTTTTACCGTATTCATTTGGCGATAAAACAGGGTTTGACCTCAAATATTAAAATTCTGCTATGAGATGGGATTTTCCCTCCTAAAACAATCCCAAAAATCTAGATCCATCTTATAAGATGGATCTAGATTTTTGGGACTGTTTTGGAAGGTAAAAAAAAAACTGTCTTACAACCAAAGAAATACAGTTAGTCAGCTGTCAAACACACTGTACTATTTTCTTGTAAATTTACCTTTTATGCTGCAAAATATCAGCATCTTGATATAACTTAAGGAAATGGACTAGAGAACTATAGAAACAAGGGCAACAATCTACATCATTCAGCATGCAATCTATGTAGTTCGGCATGTGACAAACTGATCAAAGCACACTGTTTTGGACAATCGTCTATTTGAAATACCAAAGAATTCTCTTTAAGTTTATAAATACTGAATTACTGTATTAATCCTAATCCTAATAAACACCCTGCTCTAATAAGCGTCTGCATCCTTTTCCGAAATTGTTATATTAACTAGCATGAATTCCTGTTTGCTTCCCTACAGAGGTAGGTATCTCTTTAAAATGGGGTCGCTCTTAAAGGGAAGAATTTCCTTTAATAGTTAAACCCTACTGAGAAGGGAGGCAAAAATAGTTACAAGTATACCCATTCACCTTAATACTGTTTATTAGAGGTATTTGGCAGTGGCTGGTTTACAACATTTTAGACTCTAAATAATGCCCCGTCATAAAATGCAACACTACCAGGATATTTCATAGGGTTAATACTGTAACTTCAAAGCTGGTACTTTGGAGCTTAAATAGCGTACCTTAAAATTCTAAGTATTGGGACAGATAGGTCTGAGCAGACTAAGGAGCAGTCTAACAGAGCCCTAGATAAGAGGGAGTATTTGGTGATAATTAGGGATAATTTTTTTTAATTCTGCATAAAAACATAAGTTGTGACCCCTCATCTGAACCGTCTCGACGAGACGGTTCAGATGAGGGGTCACAACATATGGTTTAAATGAGAAATAAAGAAAATAATCCCTCAATTATCATCAAATACTACTCTTATCTAGAGCTCTGGTCTAATCAGAGTTTACACTGTTTGCCATTCCAGTTACATCGTTTTGGCTGCATTAGTGCATTGTAGAACCAAACTGTTCCATTCTTGGAACAATTACTGTAATCAATTTTGGCTTCTCAATTTTTATAATTTTCATGGTATCTGAATCTTGTTCAACAATGTAATAAATGAGCCGCGACACAAGAAAGCCAACAATGTGATTGTGCGCCCAGCGCAGACTCATATCAGCCTGGACATTTGCCCAGTTTGGTCAGACTCATTGTAAAGTGCTCAAAGGGTAGCTAAGGGTCTAAGCTACCTCCATGCGGACAGCGACGACTCTGATCAGACTGGGCGGATGCCCAGGCTGATCTGAGTCTGTGCTGGGCGCACAACCACATTGTTGGTTTTGTCGTGTCGCGGCTCAAATTGTTCTCATTTCACAAGCATACAGTGCACATCAATAAAATAGTATTTACATTCTGCATTGCTGAAATTATTTTGGCACAAAAAGCATAATTTTGCATCATATGTTTATGTCAAAATGCAAGGCTGGGAAAAACCTCTCTTTGCAAAATCCAGTGTCAGGGTAAGGAAATGGTATGAATAGCACATACTTTAACAAAATTCACATCTGCAACATTTCAAAAAATGTTTTGCCCAAACTATAGCAAATAAAAAAATTAAAGAAAAGAGGGCGAATAGTTTAACAAGTTAACAGCAAAAACTTACATCATTTAGTGAAAACCTGACATTTCCAAGGGAGTGGCTTCGTCTGACATTCTTCTCGGAAACCTTACTGACATCTTCAACAGATCCCGTGTGACCTGGAACAACTGGGTACAGTTTAATTGTCTCGCTGTGTTGAACTGAACCATTTTCTCCCAGAACAAAAATGCGGCTGGTTTCAGTCGCATCGTTGTCATCATCTGGTTCCATGCTCACCACTGTAACTCTGTTAGCTGGATGTGAAGACCGTTTATTTCTTTAAATGTACCAATGGGTCAATCATCAGCTCAAAATGATGATAATCTATCTGTTCTTTACTGGTTTTCATTTTTTAAAATCTGATCCAAACTACAAGTACATGATTTAAAATGATGATGGGGTCTCTGCAACTTTTATTACTGCTTTTGGTGGTAGACAATTTATACATCTGAAACAGAATGAAAAAAAAATTAACATAAACTTTTTTAGACTGTATTTGGACTAAACAGTTCTAATGAGGGGGTCACAACAAATGTTTTTGTTGAGAAATACTGGTAGGTAAAATGATCTCATAATTGTCCTAAAACCCCCACCTTATCTGGAGCTCTGTTAAATCACTTAACATCATTAATCAAAGATATGAAGAAAAAAAAAAAGACCTTGGAAATAACACTGCCATCAGAAAAACTTTGAAGATTAATGCTCAAATATTGGTCATTGTCTTTAGAGAAACAGCAGCAAAAGAAAAACAAACAAAAAAATGACTGTGTACATTTATACGCAAACTGTGTAAAATTTACAAGTTCTCTCCTTTTTTTGGTCACATTAAATAATTATTCACATTCTTACATATTACATTGTTGAATCAACAATGATATAGCTGAATGCAGTTTAATTATACAGCTATGAGGTACACAATGTATTAAAGCTGAACATTGTTAATGTAGATGAAACCAGAGACCTTATTTTGTTAAAGTTTACCAAATATTCTTACAAAGCGAAAAGAATGGAATGTTGTGACATTAAAGTGTGCAAGTATATGTCCATGCTGTTCCTTTATATGTTTTACAACGAAAAAAAATTTGTGTGTGACTTTCTGTTTCCTTCCCTGGGCAAGGAAAGCCTTCAAAATACAGGTCTTCTCTCAGAGGAAAGAATTTGCAAATAGAGGAGAGAATTCTTTCCTTAAAAAGTTGACTTTTATTAAGAAGGGAGGCAAATTGTAAATGGCAGAGTTGCTTTCCCTAAGAGTGTACCAATTTACCTTAAAGCATTGTCAAACTGTGCCTTGGTTGAAATTTCAGCAAGCACTTTGAGTGCTTTAACCCATTCCATTTGGGATACCCCTTTAGGGGTATCTGGGCAAACAGTTTGGATCCAGATCAGGCCACACACACACAAATGTGCGGCCTGATCTGAGATCCAAACTGTTTACTGCCTAGACATCATTTCTACAAGAGTTAGACCAATATTGTCAAAATATTCTTGATTTTTTATGCAGACGACAATTTCAGCAGACGACAAAAATACCCAGAATGCAATGGGTGATAAAAGAGATAAAACTGTCAGACAATATGAGGATTGCAGCTCTTTCAATACTACCCCAGTCATTTTGGGTGGCACAAAAGGTCAAGAAGGCTGATGTTTTTATTCCAGGGAGACTAAGGTACAGAACATTTGTCCCAAATTTCCCATTCAGTTGGGCCCTAAGCTTTAGCTTCAGCTCAACCATCCAACTCTATTTAACCCTTAATGCGCCAAAAAGCAGACGACAAAATTTACGTCTGCACAATTTCAAAAAATGTTTCGTCCAAGCGATATCATATTGAGAATTTGAACACTAAAGGGCAAACAGTGTAGATGAGGTGGCTCATTATGAGCCACCTCATCTGGATCTACACTGTTTGCCAATTTAACAATTTTAATATTTGGCACTTTAAGGGTTAAGATAGTAGCAAACACTAAAGTACCGCTAAAGTTTCCCACCACTGGCTCTAAACCTTCCCTGACCTGAATCAAGTTCTCATTTGCCATGGGTTGACAGAGATACTTTTCAGTCATGGGGCCAGCGGGATCTAAAGTTTCAAACCCATGACCTTTTGCACACAAGATACCTTTCTGAGGCCAAAACTAATGAACATAAAACTGAATATGGGTTGTAGCTGACTTAATTCACAAAGGACGCAAAACAGAATGTCAACTGTGGGATAAAACATACAAAGCCAACAAGGTTTAGAACTGATGTCTTCTAAATAAAAGTGAAATGTATATCACTGCAAAGAAAATGAGAAAAATAAATAGACCTAACAATTATTAGAGTACAATGTAGTGTAGTATCATGAATATTTGAAATAGATTTAGACTAAAAAAGAAACAATTCAGCACATTTATACATACCAGATGACAATACATGTAAACCTACAACACACAGTTTCTTATGTCTTCTGAAGAAGAAAATTAATTAATTGTTGAACATCACGCAAAACAAACTTTAGAAAACAATTAATTGTCAACTGATGTGAAATCCTGTGTAAACAAATGACACAAAAGACGTCACTGCGGATGATCATTAAAAAGTCAGATAAATCATTTAACAAAAGAGCCGCAACACAAGAAAACAATCAAAGAGGCATGTGCACTCAGCGAAGCCTCAGATCAGCCTGGGCATCTGCCCAGTCTGATCAGAGACTTCACTGTCCCCATGGAGCCAGCTTAGACACTTAGCTACCCTTTAAGTGCATAACATAGACTCTGATTGGACTGGACGGATTCCTAGGCCAATCTGAATCTTCGCTGGGCACAAATGCCACTTAGTTGGCTTTGTCGTGCCGTGTTTATAAAAAAGATAACAACCAATGCGCAGTCTGGTAAAAAAGCCATGCCGTTCAGTCAAAACTAAATTTCAAAGACTCAAATGAGTAAACGTGCCAATTAGCACAGTCACAGAATGGCTACAAAACAATAAAGAACAGAATTTGTTTAGAATGCCTGCAAAGATTGGTTGGATTGTTACCCTTTGCATATGGTACTTTTTATCTTGAGACTCATTTGAAAAAGAAGCAAGTACAATATGTAGGCTGGTATAAAGTATGGGATGAATGACTCAACTGAAATTTCTATGTATTATATAAATATTAGTGCAAATAGTTATTATGGCAGGATGAAAATTTTGTAACCAATCAGTCCAATGCATAGTCACATGTCTCTCATTAAATTAGGGTGTACCATAACCATTGTCTTATCTGTCTATTGTGAGTTCTAAGATTATAAAGGACTCAGAAATAGGCTATAATACTGTCCCAAAACGTTTTGAATTGCTGGCAGAATGCTAACAGTGTAGACCATGATGAGACTGCTTCTCAAGGAGCAATCTGATCTGTGTCTGCACAGTCTGCTAAAAATTCCTGTGCAATAAACAGTTCAAAAAGATGTCATTCTCTAAGTACCAAGGCCGGTTATCTATTTTAAAAATTTAATGCACCTACAATTGCATATTTAAAATATACATCAACATCCAAAGAAAAAGATACTGATGTTGGTCAAGAGGTATTAATCTTTCATGTCAGTATGTTAAGGTAACTTGATACACTTTCAGGCCGGCTTTCAGGGGAAGCAACTCTGCTATATTCATTTTTACCTCACTTCTCAATGAGGGTCAACTCTAATGGAAAGAATTTGCTCCTCTAGGAGCAAATTCTCTCCTTTAAGAGCTGACCCCCTTTTGGAAGGGCTTTACTGACCTGGAAAGCAAACAGGAAGTCACTACAGTTGTCTCCCTTTGAAAAATTGGTGGAAAAGATGGCAGTGTACCCATATGCCTTACAGAAAATAGGCAGTCTTAAAAAATCCTTCAATTAAAGTGTACCATTATGTAAGTACAAGTAGGGATTTCCGACATAAGCTACGGTACAATAACCAAAGAATGTTAGCGTCGATAGGCGAACGATAGCAGACGTTAGAAGCTGTTTATTGGGGATTCATTATTTGTTTACCAAATATTCACTTTTATTTAATTTTTTACACATTCGGCGAATCCAACAAGACCATTCGTAGATGAATGACATTTGTATAGAAATAGGCAAAGGAATATACATGTAAAGCAGGGAAATGTATACTGTATGTATGTATTCTGTACAACACCATAATTGAGCCGCGACAGGACAAAACCAACAATGTGGTTGTGCGCCCAGCGCAGACTCAGATCAGCCTGGGCATCCGCCCAGTCTGCTCAGAGTCTTCGCTATTCGCATGCTGGTAGCTTAGACTCTTAGCTACCTTTTGAACACTTATCAAAGAGTCTGATCAAACTGAGCGGCTGCCCAGGCTTACCTGAGTCTTCGCTGGGCGCACAACTACATTGTTGGTTTTGTTGTGTCGCGGCTCATATAATAGGCCACTGACATAATATATATGTTTTACATCTCAAGTAGCCACAGTAGCTTGAGTAGGTTAAACGCCTACCTGCTGCTGGTGATTTAGCGGTCCCGGCTTTACTGTTAAAAAGGGCGCAAAATGGCAAGTCATCTAACATTATAAAGTATTTAGAAAATCTTTTCCGCAGTGCTAATCACGCACACAACTCAACTACAGATGGCAGTACTGAAATGCCGACAGTGTCTATAAATGCTTGCTATGCACCGGTGTAAATGTCATTTACAATATGCTCCACATACAACAACCGCTGTCGCCTCTGCTAAAATCTGGCAACATTTCTAATAGCAACTGCCCTGTAGGGCGTTATCAGTGGATATTCATTATGGTATATACTATCCCCAAGCAGTCGCAGTTCTTGACAACAAGAGTAACAACATAGAGATTCGACTGGAGCCAGGCTAGTTCCTTTATAACAGTATTTCAGTCATATCAAGACGATGGGCGAGTGATAATGAAAGGCTATATGTAATGGGATCTCGTTTACTGTTGGAGATATTCCGCCTTCGGCTGGTACCGTGTCTGAGATCCACTGGATGTAGAATTGTGTGTGTATATATATTCTTGTATTTTACGATGTTTTCCCCACACCTAAGCGAAACTCAGCCAAGGCCGCAGTACCAGGGCACTGTGAGTCAATCGGACTTCATGGAGATATAAATCATTCCAACCGTTACATGTATGAGAAGGGCATATAAAAAGTGAAGTTGAATATGGATTGGTAATCTTTCTAACTGTCGTTGTTGTTGTTTCGATTGTCATAACGATGTTCCCCAGAAACAAAAATCGTAATTCGAATTTCCCAATGTGCGATTTTATTGGATGGAAGCAACTCCCATCGCATCCAATCAAATTATCCATAACAACATTTTCCGCATAACAGGCGCCTTTGTCTACAGAAAAATATCGTGTTTACCGTGAACAATTAGAGACAGACATAGAGGTCCCGGGTTCGATACCCCGTCCGTTCGCATACTTTCTTTTCTCCTTCCGCTGTTTCAAGAACGGCAGTAATCAGTTACTGGCGAAAGTAAGTGCAATTAACCGATTAGAAGTTCTAAGCCTGCCCACGAATAGTGTGGTTAGGTTAAATCTGACCGTCCCGACATGACCATACCTGTGTGACGTGGACGTAAAGCAACAGCACAACAATAGATACGGTCATCAGTGTTTTTGAACAATTATGCGAAGTTGTGGGACTTATTTGCAGTCGGCTTAAAAATAACGCGCCAAGGGGAACAAGTCACTGCTGCGCTGCGGAAAAGCCATCGGCTACAGGTAAGTAAGGGACAAAGTGGACTTAGTATCCTTGGCTATCGAAGATGAGCATAACCAAGATTCTATGTGATTATTGAAAATAAACAAATTCACCCTCGGATCAGTCCAAAAATGCAAAATTTCCTGTAAAAAGCCTCTTTAAATCAAGGTAATATCTGTGATATTTTAATAAGCCACTTGGGGTTGGTTGTTACGAGAATTGAAACAGAATAGATTTGTGATAATTTTATACTTACAAAACTAATATAGTTGAACGAAAAGGAAGGGTATCAATTACGTGGGTTTTCTGCATCCTACCAAAATATTCTTTTTTGACTGATGGTATACTCAATTGAACCATATGTAACTTTGGACAGAAAGCCCTAATTACTGAGCTATGGGTCGACAGAAGTGGGTGGGTTAATTCTACATGGTTTTAGTCTGTCTTGTAATATTTTCTCATTTGGTAGGAGAGTACAACAGACAGACAACATGTAATACAATGATTAACAGGACATCTAAAATGTGCTTCCATATCATTTTACTTGGTTTATTTTAACATATGACAAAAAAGACTTCCTTTTACATCCAGCATTTTTTGAAATTTTAGATCTTTTTTTTATAATATTTCTTGGCGTCATTGCTAAATAAACTGACCAGTAATCATCCAACTCATGTCAAGGCAGCACCTTGACCAGGACAATCAGATGATGTGACCAGAATATCACCATGACCTAGTTTTCACGGTTGACTGAACACATATACTTGTTTGGAAGATGGTTTCCATTCAACTTTACAACCTAGTAATATAAAACTGTGGCCAAATTAATATCTTATCTGCTAGATTTTGCCCCCACCACCACATAATTATGATGAAAGGAGACGTATTGCGGATTCCGTCGGCGTCTGTGTCGTCGCCAGCGTGACAGTTAGCTTTGTACCCATTTCTTGAATCGATGGGTGGAATTTTACCAAACTTGAATCCGTGCAATTTGATCAAACTTGCTTGAAAACACAATAGGGACAAGCCCAACAGCTGATTCGGTTTTGTTAAATCTGACCCCATTTTCAAGGTCACGGGAGGTCTTAAAGTGTTAAATTTTCTGTGTCTGCGTAGGCGTGACAATTTCCTGTACCTATGATGTCTTTTGAAACAATAAGCGCGATTCCACGATACTTGCATGGATATATCATTAGGACAAGTTTAAGAAGTGATCAAATTTTGGTGACCTTGACCTTATTTTTAAGGTCACAGAAGGACTTAATATGTGACGCAAACACAGATGCCTACGAGATCCGTGCTGAAGCCAGTATGTTTTTCCCTCACCATTAATGGCGGGGCTGTGGAGCACAGTATAGCAGTTAAGATATTGATTTTACCAAAGTTTCGTAATTCTAGGTCATAAATTGATGGAAAATCATCTCCCAAGCAAGTCTATGTGTACAGTCAACCATGAAAACTCGGTCATTGTGGAATTCTGGTCACATCATCCAATTGTCCTGATCAAGGTGCTTCCTTGACATGAGGTGAATGATTACTGGTCAGATTATTTAGCAATGACGCCAAGAAATATTGAAAATAGAGAACAAAAATGTAAAAAATGCTACATGTCAAAGGAAGTCTTTTTTGACACCATATGTTCAAATTAAACCAAATAAAATCATACGGAAATACATTTTAGATGTTCTGTTAATCATTTTATCAAACACTGTCAGTCTGTTGTACTCTCCTACCAAATGGGAATAGTTTTACAAGACGGATTAAAACCATGTTCACTTACCCCACCCATAGCTCAGTAACTAGGGCTTTCGACCAAAATCAAATTTGGTTCAATAAACTAGATACACAGAAGTATATCATCAGTTACAAAAAGAAAACTTTGGTATGATGCAGAAAACACACCTTATTGATACACCTCCTTTCAAATTCAATAGACCGATTTAGTTAATATTACTTTTTTGAGGTATGGACATTTCTGCAAACTAAGCAACATTAGAGAATTGAGGGTCATGAATTTGTTCCAGCTGCTGCAAATATTTCGATGTATCTTTGGCTCGTAACACTCTCTATGTATCCAGGGGTACAATCTACAGCAAAACGGAATTTTGTAATATGTTTTTATTTTTCATAAAAGTTTAACAGCATTAACAAGATTCCACGAAATGGCTTAGTATTTTATATATATTTCGCAATTCTCAAAACTACATATTTCAAACAATGTTATGACTTGCGCTTTTGATGACGTAGATATCAGTGTGGATGATCACATGGAATTTCACGGCATAGAAAATACTGGGAATTCCAGTACAACAATCTGCTTCTATGCCCGAATGCAGATTTATAGAAGATAGCGTAGAGAATGCGTACTTGTAAGTACTTTAAACTGGTATTCTTCTCTTTGCTGAGACTTGTTTAAACCTCAAACAATCGGAGCAACAACATTAATGGAGATCTAGAATACCAAAGCCTACTTTCGGTTTCTGATATTGGGGGTCGATTTAAGGGACGGGTCATTTATTATCACGTTGGGTGGAAGGGGTAGTCTCACCAGATATTTTTTTTCGACCCCCCCCCCTCCCAGATAAGTGACAAAAAGTTAATGACCCCCCCCCCCCCCCCCCCCCCAACACACACACACACACCACCACCACACAACCCTACATTCACATGATAATGAACAAATTATCTATTTTATGTCAGACTGGCCTCAATCAAACCTTCAAAAGACAATGAACATTTTGTCTTTTGAACAGGTTAATTATTCGCGAATTTCTGGATACGATCTGCTGATACTAAGACTAACCTGCGCATGAGTACATCTCGCTATAGCGAGCGCAGTTCGCCTAAACATTGATGAAATCTTGCAGCTATTAGATATTGCATATGTCCTGACTAACCTGCGCATGTGTGCAGGCTGATATGGTCGTCCGCAGCTGAAGATAGTTTTCGTCCTACGGCGAGACAATATTACAAGCATATATAGCACTTCTACAGATGGGCTAAATAAATAATGATTGCTCCCTAAAATTAGCCTTCTAACGTATGCTATCGTCGCTAACGTTCATTCGTTATGGTACCGTAGCTTATGTCGGAAATGCCTATTAGTACAATGAAACTAGTAGTACAAATTATCTTGCATCCTCAGAGGTATTTAAAAAGCTCAGTTTTTGTAAATTATTACACTATAGTAACTCATAACTATCATTAATTTCAAAGGTATTTTCATCCAAAAATTCAGTGCAATATACACTATTAATCCTAATAAATGCCCCTGTTCTTATAAATGCCCCCTGCTTCTTTACCAAAAATAATGCATGAATTCCTGTATGCTTCTCTGGACGACATAGCTCTTTGAAATAGGGTCTACACTTAAAAGAAAGTATTTGCTCTTACAGGAGCAAATACTTTCCTGTAAGAGTTGACCCCCACTGTCAAGGGAGGTAAAACTAGCAGAGTTACTTTCTTTGAAAGTATACCCATTCACCTCAGTATTGTTTATTAGAGGTTTTGGCAGCGGCTGATTAAATTTATACATTCAAGCTCTAAATAATGCCCCCCTTTCGTAAAATGCAATGCCCTGGGGTATTGATTAGGATCAATACGGTAGATACATGTAGCTTAATACATCACTTTTCTGCTCATCATACAAAATAATCTTCTGAAATTACTGCCGTGTTGGTACTAAGCATAGCCAGGGTTCAAAATTGGTAGCTTTGCTACCTGAGAATTAAACTTGCTATAGGTCGGTCGCGCTATTGTGGCAGTGTTTTGTTTATATTTTTAATGTCAACAGTGTAAATAAAATTTCTAGCCTGTCGTGTCAAAAGGTCACCGATTCCATTAGAACCTCTTAAATGGGTAACCACGACTATATCTGTAGCGAAACAACCGTCCGCCGTTCTCCGTAATATACCTGAATGCACTCGTCATTATCCGTCAGTAAAGTGCATGGTATAATTTGAGTAATAATGCCAAAAAAATACATTGTCCGCTGTGGCGAAGTGGGTTAAAAGCAATAAGCAGTACGAGTATAAAATAAGTTTTGCATGGGCATATCGTTGGGTCAGTGTTTTTTTTTCCAGCAGCAGGGGCGGTGGATGGGTATTTTTCCCCAATATAGCATATCGTGGGAAGATTTTTTAACGATAGGTCTCACTGACATTGAGCAATTTATTCTTTCGATATCCAGCTACTGTGTCGTTGCCCTAGTCGTATACTCAACTGATACATCAAAGTGTTCACATATTTGTTTTCATTTTTTTCCGTTCCTCCTACATTTCAGACAAAGTTGGGATAACGCGTGTCGAATCTTCTACGAGAATTGAACCAACAAGAGCTGTCGCCTGACAGCATAGCTCGCCTGAAATGGTGCTTGCCCATCACACAGCAGCTATGGTGGTGTGGACTGCTATGCATAAAACTTCATGCAAGCATGTCCATAATGAAAACACACTTATAAACAAAAGCTATCTCAGAAATAAGTCTTAAAATAAAATTAAAATAAAAAAATGAAATGAAATTTCAAAGTCCATGAGCTTGAGGTAAAAAAACTTGACATCAAGATCACTGAGCGGGGTTGGGGTAGTACTCTGTAGATCTAACTACAGTGCAAATATAAAAAAAATTCATCTATGGGTTCAGGAGATATGTGTCTTTAAAAAACTTTAACCAAAACATCCAATCAATAAAAAGACAATATTCTAAGTCAATGACCTTGACATCAAGGTCACAGAGGGGGGTGGGGGTAGTACCTTCGAAAACTTTAGACCAATATCTAACTTTAGTGCAAGTATCAAAGGAATCCATCCATGGGTTAAGGAGATATTGGGCTTTATAAAACTTTAACCAAAACATCCAGTCCAAAAAAACTACCAATTTTCTAAGTCCATGACCTTGACATCAAGGTTACGGAGTGGGGTGGGGGTGGTATCATGTTAAACCTTAGACCAATATCTAACTACAGTGCAAGTATCAAAAGTATCCATCCATGGGTTAAGGAGATATAGGTCTTTAAAAAACTTTAACCAAAACATCCAATCCGGACGCCGACGCGGACGCTGACGCCGACGTCGACGCCGTGGTGACAACAATAGCTCTTCCTGAACTTTCGTTCAGGCGAGCTAAAAACTGTTGAACTCATATTATGGCTGGACGATGGCCTGTCATGTAGATTTAGGTACTTTTTCGTGCTGTTTTGTCTGGTAAAGTCATGCACAATCAATCTGTTTAAAAAGTATCTTTTTGAAGACTCATGAACTTGCCTGTCCAACAGAGAAAGAGCGAAACATAACCTCAACGCAGCATGCAGACTGACCAGGATATTGCAGACAAAGCAGAAAATTCAGCTCAAAATGTTGGTTGGTTGGTTTTTTGGGGTTTTACGACTCGTTTGGACAGTATTCCATTCTATATTGAGGCGTCTGCCAGAGAGAGGGAGAAGAAAAGAGATGTGATAGGAAAGAGAAAAATATCCCAACAACCCCATCTGCACCTACTGCAAGTACAGTAGGCCCTTGTCCTACTATTATCCAAATTAGTTGGACGCTCCGGCAGGACCGCAACCAATTCCGCTGCTCAAAATGACAAAATTTATGCCTTCCTAAGGTCAGACAGAGATTCAGTTTTGTCACAGTCGAGCGTTATTTTTGGAGTTGCAATTGATGCTGAAGCGTCCGCAAAGTTAGCAAAGTTGTTAGCGCTCCCGACTGTGGATCATTGGGTCAAGTCCAGATAGCAGACAAGGCTCTATTTAAACCTAATCGGTGCTTTATTGCACATAGTCTTTCACAATCACCCTTGAATCGTCCTGGTATGGCTTAAATATTATTGAATAGACTTTAAGCCGCCATTTCATCCATTCATCATGTGAATTCTCGTTTTGATACAAGAAACCCCTTTGCATTGTATAAACCCTCGCTATTATGTGTAGTTTCACATAATTCGTAGTAAAACAAGAAGAGGGGAATTCGTTATTAGAAGCGGAGAACTTAAAATGAAATGAAATTGACCAAAAAAATAAATAAGTAAAAAAGGCAAAAGAGGGGGCGAGGAGTGTGTGTGCGTGTGTGTGTGTGTGGGGTGGGGGGGGGGGGGGGGGGGGAGGGAGGGAAGAAAAGGGAAAAATGGGATTCGAACCACTGACTCAAGATATTTAGTCTAATAGTCTACAAGCTGAACCTCTGGACCACATTGACACGTATCAAAATCGTTTTAAATGGTTATGTATAAAAGTGTTCTGACTGATACGGAAAGAGCCGACTTTTTCCGTGACAAGCTGCTCAACCTATTTCAAGGTGTGGTCCAAAATTAAAAGTGCATTGACACGACAGTAAACAAAATTTGATCTGTACCTGTACTATCCTTATGGTCCAGTTCATGTAGCTTCTTGATGTCTGGTCACGAAGAAATGTAACGATTTACTGGCAGTTCTAATTTGTGTAAATGGTGCCATTTGAAAGATTCAACTTAGGAACTGCTTCTAATTTAAGAATAACATCGATAACAATAGTGTAAGTAACAAAATTATTCAAAATCTATTCTTTCATTCCCTTGAGTTGGATAAGCTGAACTCTGCTGTTCAGCAAATCAGTCACCAAATCAAAATAAACACCTATCCTTTTAATAATCCTATTAAAAGCTGGGGGGGGGGGGGGGAAGCATTTTGCAAAAGTAGGCCGGGGGTGGGCCGGGGGTGGGGTCAGTTATTTAGAGGGGGGTGGGGGGGCATTTTGCAAAAGTAGGCCGGGGGGTGGGTGTGGGCTCAGTTATTTAGAGCCTAAAGTGTAGTACAACAGGCACTGCCAAAACACCACCACTAAGCAATATAAAGATAATGGGTATACTTTCTGAGGAAGCACCTCTATTATTTTGCCTCCCTCTTCTGTAAGGGTCAACTCTGACAGGAAAGAATTTGCTCCTCTAGGAGCAAATTCTTCCCTTTAAGAGTAGACCTATTTCAAAGTGCTACCTTATCCAGAATGCAAACAGGAATTCATGCAATTTAATATGACATTATTTTTGGAAAAGAGGTGGAGGTGGGGGGGGGGGGTTATAAGAGGAGCAGGGGCACTTATTTGGATTAATATGGAATGTCTGGTTCAAGTATTTTACCTATTTTAAAAGAAATAAGACTTCCATTCAATTTTGAGAAAGCTGGGCTTTTCATCAAACCATACCTGACCTTGCTATTTTATAATTATATGAGTAAATCTTAGATATCCCTAATATTACCAACGAACAGAAACAGCTCTCAGCATTAATGAGTCACGTGAACCAACACACCTGACTTTGATGATGACTTTATTATTTAGTGTCTTTATTCTTAACAAGTAAATTCATTGAATTTATATCCCCCGCCGAAATGGCTGATTTGTTCATGGCTTATTTTCAGTTTGATAAAATTTTGTTCACTGGTTACTTAGTTACGACTGAAGCTGTGGACTTTAAATCAAGGGGTAATAACCCATGTATAAGTAAGGCCATTCTAAAAACTTGCCTAAGCATCGTCTTGCTGTGATGATATATATTTATATCCAGTTTCAAGATATTTTATTCATTGGCAACTTAGTTATGGCTAATTATGTATTTCAAATCAAATCAAGGGCAGTAACTCATGCATTACTGATCCCATTATGACAAAACGTGATGTGCACTGTCATGTAATGATGATACATAATTGTTTTAAGTTCAGAATCAGAATTGTTTACTGGTGATACGTCCAAGTACAATCATTCACTAGGAAAGTTTCTTGAAATCCCGTTCATTGGTTATTTAGTTATGACTAAATTTGCCTATTTTAAAGCAATTCAAGGGCATTAACTCATGCATTACTGAAGCAAGTCAAACTAGAAAATGTGTTTATGAAACACTATGCCCCCAACCTTATGCTTGCCTCTAAAGAAGATTTATCGGTTCCATCTTCATCTTAGCCTGTAACTGTATGCCAAATATACAAGGAACATAGCTTAGCGGTTCTTCAGATATTTTGTTCACAAAGTTATTCATATACACATGTAGCTTCTTCGTATTCAAAATGCCTATGTCTGAAATTGGGACAAATTTTACCAAAAATAGCCATCAGAGGAGATGGCAAATCCCCCGACCGAAGACCCCTATGGGCCTTGGTAAAAAGGGTGCACTTCAAAACACATACATGTATTAGTAATATATTGTCGTTCTTTTATGCTTCTGATTGACATTAGCTGTTAACAGATGCATGATTATCTAACACTCAGACTAAAACAGTATGCTTGACTGCTAAAAAGAGGTAATATCTCAAACAGCCACCATATACACAAATGTATAGCATACGATACATTCAACTTTCAAAATGTGTGAATAACTTCTAAAGTACAAGCCCTACAAACCTAATTTTGAGCTCTCTAGTAAGTGAATTTGGACAAAGAATCCAAATCTGGAAAAAAAAAAGATTTTTTTTTTTTTTTGGGGGGGGGGGGGGGGGGGGGGGGGGGGGGGCGGGAGGGGCACGGGAATGTGGAGGGGTAAGAGAAAGTTAGGTACACTGATAAGATATCACAGCATGATCATCAATATTCTAAAAGGTTCATGGTTATTCAAATTCTGGAGCTGGCCAGGGTTATACAGTTATGGAGCAGAGACTCAAACAGCAGCTCAAACTACCAAAGGGAAATAATTCACTAGGTCTAAAAGCAAGAGTTATCATTCATGTATGAGACAAATTGTCATGACCTGTTCTGCATATCTGTGAAGTATCATGAAAATATTTCAAAAGGTATTCAAGCTATGGAGCGGACACTTAAAATCATCAAAGGGAAATAACTCCAAAAGTAAGAAAGCAAGAGTTGTCATTCTTGTCTGCGACACATCATCATGACCTGTTCTACATATCTGTGAAGTATCATGAAAATATTCCAAAAGGTATTCAAGTTATAGAGCGGACACGAAATCACACCTAAAACCATCAAGGGGAAATAACTCAAAAAGTAAGAAAGCAGGAGTTGTCTTTCTTGTTCGCAACACATCGTCATGACCTGTTCTACATATCTGTGAAGTATCATGAAAATATTTCAAAAGGTATTCAAGTTATAGAGCGGGCACGAAATCATACCTAAAATGATCAAGGGGAAATAACTCAAAAAGTAAGAAAGCAACAGTTGTCATTCTTGTTCGCGACACACCGTCATGACCTGTTCTACATATCTGTGAAGTATCATGAAAATATTCCAAAAGGTATTCAAGTTATAGAGCGGACACGAAATCACACCTAAAACCATCAAGGGGAAATAACTCAAAAAGTAAGAAAGCAGGAGTTGTCTTTCTTGTTCGCAACACATCGTCATGACCTGTTCTACATATCTGTGAAGTATCATGAGAATATTCCAAAGGGTATTCTAGTTATAGAGCGGACACGAATCTGCCAAAAAATCACACCTAAAACCATCAAGGGGAAATAACTCAAAAAGTAAGAAAGCAAGAGTTGTCATTCTTGTTCGCGACACATCGTCATGACCTGTTCTACATTTCTGTGAAGTATCATGAAAATATTCCAAAGGGTATTCAAGTTACAGAGCGGACACGAATCTGCCAAAAAAAATCACCAAAGGGGAGATAATTCAAAAAGTACAATAGCAAGAGTTACCATTCTTGTACGCGACACATCGTCATGACCTGTTCTACATAACTGTGAAGTATCATGAAAATATTCCAAAGGGTATTCAAGATATAGAGCGGACAAGAAAGTGTTTACGGACGGACAGACGGACGGACGGACGGACGCCAAGCTCATCGCTATATCCCCCGACCGAAAGCTATATCCCCCGAACCTTTCGGTCGGGGGATAAAAATTTATGAAACTAGAAATTGTGTTTGTGAAACACTATGCCCCCAACCATATGCTTGCTTCTATAGGTATCAAACTTTAGAATGTCTAAGTCTGAAAAGGAGTCACCTAATCTTTATTAAAATATTAAACACATCAAGAACTACTGTTAAGGTAGACGAATACTGAATAGAAATATTGGCGGGGCATTCAAACCATTATACCGTCTAAATAACCCAAAGAGCTATAAAACATTTGGGTAAGAAAACAAGAGGGCCATGAGGCCCTGAATCGCTCACCTGCGGAAGTGGCAAAGTGGCTTTTTCTTATGTCTGAAATAGCCAAAATATGAGTTTTGGGTCAAAAGTCAAAGAATGACCAGGACTTCTTGTACTCATAAATCTGCATGTACTCATTAAGACAACCATACATAGCATTTTTAGGCCAAAATCTTCAAAACTATCCATGAAATCTTATGTTCTAACATTTTCCCAGATTTGACCATGCCGCTAAAAAGGTCAAGGTAAACCCAAGGTCATCATTTGAACACTCTTGGTAGGACTTGTATTCCACGCTACTTAACCAAGTTTACAGCACATTGGTGTATTGGTTCTGGAGAAGAAAAATATTAAAGGTTTATACCATAAATGTGTATGGCGGCCATGTTGATCATATGACCTGGACCGTTTGAACAAATTTTTGTTCAAACAAGCCCTGGAGGCTCTATATGAAATGTGTTTACAATTGGCCCTTTGGCTTTTGAAGAAATGTTTGAAAATGTCAAAATATGAGAGATTCTGGGTCAAAATTCAAAGAATGACCTTGACCTCTTTGTACTCATAATTCCTCATGACCTCATTGAAACGACTATATATCGTTTTTTAGGCCAAAATCTTCTAAACTTCCCATGTAATCTTATGTTCAAGCATTTTCCCATATTTGACCTTGCTGTGAAAAAGGTCAAGGTCAACCCAAGGTCACAATTTGAACAATCTTGATAGTACTGGAGTACCCAATGCTGTATACCAAGTTTCAAGGCCATCGGTCAATTGGTTCTGGAGAATGAGATTTTTAAAGGTTTTTACCATATATGGGCATGGCCGCCATGTTGGTCATGTGACCCAGACCATTTGAAGAAATCTTCGTTACCTCAACCCCTGAAGGCTGTTTATGAAATGTGTTTACAATTCACTCAGTGGCTTTTAAGAAGAAGTTTGAAATTGTCAAACCATGAGAATTCAGGGTCAAAGGTCAAAGAACAACCTTGACCTCTTGTACTCACAAATCTTCATGTACTCATTAAGATGACTGTATTATCCAATTTTTAGGCCTAAATCTTCAAAACTTTCCATGAAATCTTATGTTCCAGCATTTTCCCATATTTGACCTAGCTGTAAAATGGTCATGGTAAACCCAAGGTCATCATTTAAACAATCTTGATAGTACTGGAATACCCAATGCAAAATACCAAGTTTAAAGGCCCTCTGTCCATTGGTTCTGGAGAAGAAGATTTTTAAAGGTTTTTACCATATATGGGCGTGGCAGCCATGTTGGTCATGTGACCTGGACTGTTTGAATTAAATTTCGTTCCCTCTAACCCATGAGGCTCTATATGAAATTTGGTTATAATTCGCCCAGTGGTTTTTGAGGAGACTGTTTATAATATGAGAGTTCTGGGTCAAAGGTCAAAGAATGACCTTGACCTTTTGTACTTATGAATCTTCATGTACTCATTAAGATGACTGCATACTCCAATGTTTAGGCCTTAATCTTCAAAACTTTCCAAGAAATCTTATGTTCTAGCATTTTCCCATATTTGACCTTCTCGTAAATAAGGTCAAGGTCAACCCAAGAACATCATTTGAACAATCTTGATAGTACTTGAGTACCCAATGCTACATACCAAGTTTCAAGGCCATCGGTCAACTGGTTCTGAAGAAGAAGATTTTTTAAGGCTTTCACCATATATGGGCGTGGCGGCCATGTTGGTCATGTGACCTGGACCATATCAATAGATTTTTGTTCCCTTAACCCCTGGAGGCTCTACATGAAATTTGGTTTCAATTGGCCCAGTGACTTCTGAGAAGATTGTTTGAAAGTGTCAAAATATCAGAGTTCTGGGTCAAAGGTCAAAAACTGACCTTGACCTCTTGTACTCCTGAATCTTCATGTACTCATTAAGATGATTGTAGATAGCAATTTTTAGCCCAAAATCTTCAACAGTTTCCAAGATATCTTATGTTTTAGCAGTTTGCCATATAAAAGCATAAGGAAGCAAATTTGACCTTACCGTAAAAAAGGTCAAGGTCAACCCAAGGTCATAATTTGAACAATCTTGGTAGTACTCGCGTACTCGATGCTACATACCAAGTTTCAAGGCAATTGGCCTATTGGTTCTGGAGAAGAAGATTTTTTTAGGTTTTTACCATATATGGGCATGGCGGCCATATTGGTCATGTGACCAGGACCGTTTGAACAACTTTTCGTTCCCCCTTCCTCTGGAGGCCACATATGAAATTTGGTTACAATTGGCCCAGCGGTTTCAGAGGAGAAGTCGTTTGAAATTGTTGACGGACGGACGGACGACGGACGGACGACGGACGACGGACGGACGACGACGGACGACGGAGCCTTACCATCCTATAAGCTCCCCCGGAGCCGCTGGCTCAGGTGAGCTAAAAACAATTTTCACCGTTTTGTTTTCCTAAAAAACAATATTTTGTATTTCTACATACTTTTTTTACACATTTTCCATTAAAATTCATATCTCTAGCACATGAATGCACTTTCATTTCAGCAAATCATATAATCTGTAATATAGGATATTTGAAACACACTGATAACAAAAAATTGCAGTTTTCTTGTTAATAAGTATATTTTTACATTCTTTGAAAAAATGCAAGAAAATTGAATTTCATGAAAAACGTCATGAAAAATATCATCAATCGATGGGGCATGCTTATGCATATTGTTTTAGTAAAACTTACATCGTATGTTAAAGAATAAAACAAAAAAACAAACATTTCACCGTTTTGTGTCCTAGAAAAACAATGTTTTAGTTCAAAATATCACCAAAACAGACTGCCCAAATTCTGCACCTGCTGCAAGCACAGCCGGTCCTTGCCCTATTATTTATTTTCCTGTTATTCGGTTCTACCACAGAGTAATGTCGACAAAAATGCACAGATGGAATGGAAACTGTGAAGATCTTGATCATTCTGGTTCCTAAGGAACAGTCTGATCTCAGTTTCCACTGTTTGTACAGACCTATGTGCCCGAAAACTTAGGATCTTTACGGTAGATATTGTAAGTGTATATTATAACAGTATATACTCCACAGTTAGTGGATTTGATGATGAACAATAACTCTGTTTGTTTTTTAAACAAGCAAGAACAGAGTTCTTGAGGGATCGTCCACCTTAAACAAAAAATCAGCTTCCTAGATCAAGTAATTCAGAAGTTGTAAAAATGCCGAATTCAAACAAGGGCCAAAACTCCATAAATATTTACAGAATTGTCAAAAAAGTTAATCAGGTAATCTACTCCTCATACCCAATCAGCATACCAAATATCAAGGTCATAGCTCAAATACTTTTAATACCTCCGTAATTAATGAATGCAGAGTTACCTAACCTATACTAAAGTATCAAACTCATAAAGGACTACTACTATTCCAAAATCAGCTTCCTAGCTCAAGCGATTCAAAAGTTGGAAAAATGCCAGATTCAACCAAGGGCCGTAACTCCATCAAAACTTTACGGAATTCTCCCCAAAGTTGATCAGGTAATCTACTCCTCATACCCAATCAGCATACCAAATGTCAAGGCCATAGCTAAAATACTTTTTGAGATATCTTGCTAACAAGATAGTTATCTCATTTTTTTAAAAGGGGCATAAATCCAAAAAGGGGGCATAACTGGGAAAAGAAATAAATACCTGTCAGCTAATTTTTTACCAGGAATCCATATATGAAATTTCAAAACCCTATGCCAAGTGGTTCTTGAACTCAGTAGCTGCATAAGTACTGAACATCAGGGGAAGTAACTCAGTAAATAATGAATACAGAGTTACCTAACTTGTACTAAAGTATTGAGCACATCAAGAACTACTACTATACCAAAAATCAGCTTCCTAGCTCAAGCGGTTCAAAAGTTAGAAAAAATGCCAAATTCAAACAAGGGCCATAACTCCATCAATATTTTACAGAATTGTCTCAAAAGTTAATCAGGTAATTTACTCCTCATACCCAATCAGTGTACCAAATACCAAGGCCACGGCTCAAATACTTTTTAAGATATCTTGCTAACAAGATAGTCCCCTAATTTTTCTAAAAGGGCATAACTCCAAAAAGGGGGCATAACTGGGAAAAGAAAAAAAAATATGTGTCACCTAATTTTCCACAAGGAATCCATATATGAAATTTCAAAACCCTATGCCTAGTGGTTCTTGAACTCAGTAGCTGCAGAAATACTGAACATCAGGGGAAGTAACTCAGTAAATAATGAATGCAGAGTTACCTTACTTGTACTAAAGTATTCAACACACCAAGAACTACTACTATACCAAAAATCAGCTTCCTAGCTTAAGCGGTTCAAAAGTTGGAAAAATGCCAAATTCAATATCAAGGCTATAGCTCAGATACTTTTTGAGATATCTTGCTAACAAGATGTTTATCTCATTTTTCTAAAAGGGGCATATCTCCAAAAAGGGGCATAACTGCAAATAGAAAAAAAATATGTGTCAGCTAATTTTCCATGAGGAATCCATATATGAAATTTCAAGACCCTAGCTTGCAGGGTTCTAAAGTTACAGCAATCATGAAAAGTATGACGCACACACACACGCACGGACGGACAAGCCAAAAGCAATATGCCCCACCAACTTTTTCAAAGTTGGGGGCATAAAAAGGCTCCAAAGTTAATCAGGTCATCTACACCTTAGTCCAAACCTGCATGCCAAATATAAGGATCCTCGCTTATGCGATTCTTCAGATATTTTGTTCACAAGCTCCTTCCTATACAAAATGCCTAAGTCAGAAAAAGGGGCATATCTCAGTCAAAAATTAACCAATGTTTTTCAAAACTAAATCAGGTCATCTACACCTTAGGCAATGTCTCCCTGTAAAAAATCATGATCCTACCATCAGGGGTTCTCAAGATATTTTGTTCACAAGGTTCCATAGGCTAACAATGCACTAATTTGAAAAAGGGGCATAACTCCATCAAAAGTTCACATTTTTTTTTTCAATATTTAATCAGGTCATCTGCACCTTGGGCAATGTCATCCTGCTAAAAAACACAATCCTAGCATCAGGGATTCTCAAGATATTTTGTTCACAAGGTTCCATAGGCTTACAATGCACTAAGTCGAAAAAGGGGCGTAACTCGGTCAAAAATTCACAATTTTTTTTCAAAAGTTAATCAGGTCATCTACAACTTGGGCAATGTCATCTCGCAAAAAATCATGATCCTAGCATCAGGGGTTCTTGAGATATTTTGTTCACAAGGTTCCATAGACTAAGAAGGGGCATAACTCTGGAAATACGTGACCGGCAGAAAAAAGTACGGGTCCGCTAATTATTCATTTACATTCCACATATAAAATTTCAAGATCCTAGCATTACACGCCTGACAATCAGTCTCATGCGGAACCGGCGGTTAAGCAAAGCAATCCGTTAGATCACTTTCCGGTGACGTAGAAGAGGAGCCGAAAAAGGTAAACAAACGATAATCGTTCGTGTAAGAAGACGATTTATTTTCTTAGGAAATGTGCTCTTTAAAATATGAGAATGCTATTTTGTTGCTAACACATTGTTTTCTTTGTATGCCGAAGGATTTGCTGAAGCTTTGTCTTGTTTTTGTCATTTTTATTCCCTCCTCTAAAACACCTGTTCGTACTGGATTATACATGAGGCAATCAACACATTTATCCGCTAAATCTGACATTTGTGTACATATGATCTGCAAATTAGACGGTGCGCGGATATTTTAAACAGAAAGTGAGGTATGTAATACCTTTACATTTTGCTAGAACCCAGAATTCTTTTGAAATGCATGCATAATTGATCTCGAAAGTTTGGTTACCCATGTAATCATTAAAAATAAGAAGAAAATAATTTCACAGATAATTTTATTTTCAACCTGTAATATGTGCAGCAAAACTATGTCCAGTATAATTCTGGAGTTTCAAAAGTTGACAAATGCAGGTCTGACAGCTAATATTTGCTTGAAACCAGACTGCAAGAGAAATCAAGGAACACTGCTTTGAGCCATTATATGTTGAACAATATGCATTGAATACCGTATTCTACCTAATTAGCGCACATGCCTCTATAAGCGCACGCCGTGGCAATTTGTGAGGCATAGGATTATTAATGCACATATTTTTACTGGTTTATCCCTTTGCTTTCTCGTTTACAAGAGCTGAAAATGCAAAAGAATATTTAAATTTTTACTTCTAAATTTTCTCTATCCTTCTACATGTTTATCCATATGAATTTAAAGGTTAAGCATCAGAGAAAAGCTGCTTATAAGCAGCTTTTCTCTGATGCTTTACCTTTAAATTCGTTCCCTTCAATATATGATAACCTATTAAACTGTGCGCTTATATGAAAGAAAGTTTACTACAAGTATTTGCCGCCATTTTGAAAAAGTTAAGCGCACAGGGCGCTAATAAGGTCGATTACGGTACGTCATTGGAATATCAAATGACTCCATATAATATCTGTTTAGTTTATTTAAACACTTTTGGTTTGCATATTTTTAAGGTAAGTCCCTATGTCATTTTTTCATGGTTTCGCATGCGATAGCTCGGTTCAGCATTTGACTTCTTTCAAACTTCACAATTTCTTTTGCTTAAACGAAGCTATAAACGTCTCAAGCTATACATGGATCCCTACTAAATTAGTTATGCCAATACTGTTTCTTCTGATTTGTCTTCTGATAAAAATAACCATCGAAAACACTCATATGTCCTGCTTCAGTATCATAATAATATTCAAGTGTTTAATGCTACGCGTTGTAGTTTTCGACATCACCTCGAGCAATGACTTTTACTTTGTTGGAGGCAATATAGCAAAATTACGGTGCACCTTGTCCTCTTTCGTAGCAAACGACTATTTAAGTTTTTAATGCTACTCGTGTAGTTTTCGGCAACACCTCGAGCAATGACTTACGACTTTACTCGAGACTATATGGAAAAATACGGCGTGCATCGAAAGGTTCTTATATAATGGCTTGCTACAAAAGCCAGGAGGTATCCGCAGTTGACCGCACGAAATTTCATTGAGTATTGACATCGAAGGTAATGTTTCAAACTGACCTCCGTTGAAATATGTTGAAAACTAATTTGACTGTTTTCCAGTAGTCAGTTTGCAGTTTTTGTGGTCCATGGATTGGTCAGGGGTAAGATTTTTGAGTCTTGCACAGGTATTTCAGCTCTGTGAATGCATTTGTAGGCTTTCCTTAAAATCTTAGTAATGCGATAAGGCGTGCCCATATCATGCACACTTTCAAATAATATATTCTTTCATTACTGTGTGTGTATTTCAATTCTCGTAATGACGTTAAACCACACACCCCAGCGGAACGCATCCATAGCCTCAGTAACTGGGCACCGTTCATCCGTCCAGCTTTCATTACTACATCTTTACCGAATGGCACCGTTCATCCGTCCAGCTTTCGTTACTACATCTTTACCGAATCTAAAATATTGATAGTCAATTTGAAACTTAGGAGAAAGTCTAATTGAGATTAACCCTTGGCCCCACGATTGCGCGAACTGTCAGTTTTAAGGGGTAGCCTGTCAGGAAACCCCACTTTTTGAGGCTGTCATATGCAGAAGGGAATCTGTTTTTTACTAGAGCAAGGTTTTGCCAACATCACTGGTTTGTAGTTTGCAAACACTGAAAATACGTTAAAAGTTTAAGAATTTTTTCAATACATCTTTTCAAGTGGCACCATTACCTAGTTGATCCGATTTTCTGGAAAGTAGACCTCATCCATCTAAAATTATCTGTTGATAAATGTTCAGCAATAACACTGGGTCTCAGACAAGCAGTCACTTTCCATTTCTAAAGCATATACCTGGGGCTGATATCTTGTATTCTTTTTTAAGTGTCTTGGTCGGTTTCCGGTTGATTGTGTTAGGTCCGAGCATGGACGTCGATGGACCTTGGTAACTTCCAGAACGGCGTCACACCCCTTGTTGCAGCTGAGTGAAGATATCAGTCAAATCGATCAGAGTTTGTGGCTTCTGAGGTATGGGTTCCCGCATGTTTAGGGTTCCATGAATAACTTATGTGACAGGTAAAGGGTTAATATTGATATACTGAGACCAAGACCATCTTACTTGACCAACATTATCTGGCATATGTTTAGAAGTATTTAAACGTGCTTTTAGATTCAAGCGCACAATCCCTTTTGAGCAGAATATAATTGTCTCCATGTCAATTTCAATACTATTGATCTCGTGATTTTCAAATTGATCGCCGATAAATATTCGTTGAGGGCGTAGTAACAAAAGCATGCATTTTCTTGAAAGTGAATTTTCAACGCGGTTATATAAGTGAAGTGTCTTGCTGCATCAATAAGATTTAACAGAAAATCTGCAAATGCACGCACAGGGCCGATTTATCTGTGCAGGACTATTTCCTTCTTTCGGTACTGAACTTTGAGGATAAGTGTAATATACCAAACACCACTTAAAACTGTTCATATCACTTGGTCTCAACATACAATTGTAAACAACTGATAGCATGACAATCTCCAAATTTTTGCAATACCTTTTCTTGAGAGAAAAATCTGATATGACTGAAATACTGCTGAAAAACGTAAAATCGCAAGTCATCCATCCGCCAGTTAATTTTTAGGCCCTTCTAAACTTTTAAGAGTGGCTAGTCTCATAAACGATTTTATTAAAATGGCTGTGGTAAGAAAAATATGTCTTCCTCCCTGCTACATTACCAGGTCAGACAAAACTAGATTGTCTGCCAGAGAAGATCCTTAGAGTTGTAGGTTTAATGATACAACAGCTTTTCAGTGCTAAACGAGCAGACCAAACTGTGCGAAGTCGCAGGTTGATCGATGTTTTCGTGGTTCATATATAAGTCAGGCTGCCTCGCAGCTAAATCAGGCACCCAAGCTCATTTGATATTCCATACATTCCAATGCTCAACCAAATATTCTCATGGGCAACCACAAAATTTTTGACAGGAGCCTCCCATTCAAATGCAAAAAATCAAAATTTTGTGAAATCGTGTTAATTATTCAAATGTAATCTTAGAAATTTCAATTCAGCATGCATTTAAAACCATTGAAACAGTAAACACCAAGTACTTTAGGGAATGGGATAAACTTTGTTCTGTTTTTTTTGATATGCAATGATGAATTCGGATGCTTTTTGCTCGTTTTTGAGATCGAGCAGAAAATGTTGTTATTTTATCTCCTGTTTTGTCTGACCTTGATCCTGTTGAACAGACATTTCGGAGGAGGGAACAAAAATCAAGAAAACCGCGGAACCAATTATAGAATGATTTGGTATGTTGAAGGAGCAATGTTTAACGAACAAAATAGCATTCTTAGATTTTGGATATCTCTCCTATCATTCTGAAAAAACATTCTAAAATCTGACTGAGTAAGTATTGTTTACCTTTTTCGGCTCCTCTTCTACGTCACCGGAAAGCGATCTAATGGATTGCTTTGCTTAACCGCCGGTTCCGCATGAGACTGATTGTCAGGCGTGATTAGCGGTTCTTAAGTTTCCCAGTTGCCAAAAAGCGTTATGGACGGACAGACAGACAGACAGATGGATGGACAGACAGGCCCAAACCAATATGCCTCCTCAACCTGACCAAAACCCCTAGCCGGGGTACAAGTCACAAACAAGTAAACAATTATGAACATGAAAACATTTTGAGGAAAGTTGCACTATAATACTAACAGCATTGAAATCTACAGTGGACACATGCTTAGTTATGGCTCATTATATCATTCTGAGAGCATTCAAGGACAATAACTCATACACTACTGTAGCCAGTGGGACGAAACTTCACGAGCATCAGCGCCTTATAGTGATATACATTTGTATTAAGTTTCATGAAATTCCGTTCAATAGTTACTTAGTAATGGCTCCGGACGGACTGATGGAAGGACAGACGGAAAGACGGACGGACATAGACAAAACTATATCCCTCCGCCTTTGGCGGGGGATAACTACCATATTAATCCTATTAAATGTCCTTACTCTAATATACCCCCCCCCACTTCTTTTCCTCTTACATGAATTCCTATTTGCTTCTCTGGATAAGGTAGCTTTTTAAAATGTGCCTACTCTTATGGGAAAGAATTTACTCCTACATGAGCAAATTCTTTCCTTTAAGAGTTAGCCCCTACTGAGATGGGAGGCAAAAAAAGTAGAGTGGCTTCAGCTGAAAGTATACCCATCACCTTTATATTGTTTATTAGAGGTATTTTGGCAGGGCTGATTTATAAAATTTTAGGCTCCGAATAAAGCTCACCCACCTCCTTTCGCAAACTGCAGTGCCCCTGGGGCATTTAATAGGATTAATACAGTTTCTCTGTGAATCTGCTATAATGTCCATTTAAACAAGAGCGCCAAGAGGCTCTGAATCGCTCACCTGCGCAAAAAGGTCAAAGGTCAAACTAAGGTCATCATTTGAACAAACCTGATAGTTTGCAACCATTTCTAAATGGTTCTGAAGAAGAAGGTTTTTGAATATTTTTCTACGTATTACTATGGTTCAAACCCTGGACACTCTAGGGTTGGGCCATTTTGGACCCTGGGGCCATCATTTGAATAATCTTAGTAAAGGACCACTAAACAATGCTAGAAGCTAAATTTCAAGCCTCCGAGCCAAGTGGTTCTGAAGAAGAAGATTTTTGAATATTTTTCTACGTATTTCTATGGTTCAAACGCAGGACTCCCTGGGGTGGGGCCATTTTTTACCCTAGCACCATCATTTGAATAAACTTGGTAAGAGACCACTAGGCAATGCATGATTCAAAATTTCAAGCATCTGCACTAAGGGGTTCTGGAGAAGAAGATTTTTAAGTACATTTTAATTTTGAACCCAAGACTCCCCGCCCCAGGGCCATTTTGGATCCCAGGGTCACCATCTTTGTAGGAGTCCACCAGGCAATGCATCATACCAAATTTCTGAGCCAAGTGGTTCTGAAGAAGAAGATTTTTGAATAGTTTCCTATGTATTTCTATGGCTCAAACTCAGGACTCACTGCTGAAGGGCCATTTTGGACCACTAGACAATGTTTTATACCACATTTCAAGCATCTGAGCCAAGTAGTTCTGGAGAAGAGGATTTTTAAGTATTTTTTAGTTTCGAACCCAAGACCCCCTGCCCTCGGGCCATTTTGGACCCTGGGGAAACTATTTGAACAAGTTTGGTAAAGGACTACTAGGCAATGCATCATACCAAATTTCAAGCATCTAAGCCTTGCAGTTCTGGAGAAGAAGATTTTTTAGTATTTTTCTTTGCATTTGTATGGTTCAAACCTTTGACTTCATGCCAAGGAGCCATTTTGGACCCTGGGGTCACCATTTGAACAAACTTGGTAAAGGACTATAAGGCAATGCTACATACCAATTTTCAAGAATCTGAGCCTTGGGGTTCTGAAGTAGAAGATTTTTATATATTTTTCTATGTATTTCTATGGTTCAAACCTGGGACTCCCTGCCCCCTTGGCCATTTTGGACCCTGGGGCCACCATTTGAACAAACTTGGTAGAGGACCACTAGGCATTGTTACATACCACATTTCAAGCATCTGAGCCAAGTAGTTCTGGAGATGAAGATTTTTAAGTATATTTTAGTTTCGAACCCAAGACCCCCTGCCCCAGGGCCATTTTGGACCCTGGGGCCACCATTTGAACAAACTTGGTAGAGGATCACAAGGAAATGCTACATACCAAATTTCAAGCATCTGAGCCAAGCAGTTCTGGAGAAGAAGATTTTTAAGTATTTTTTTTAGTTTCGAACCCAAGACCCCCTGCCCCAGGGCCATTTTGGACCCTGAGGCCACCATTTGAACAAACTTGGTTGAGGTCCACTAGACAAACCAAATATCAAAGCCCTAGTCCTAGCAGTTTCAGAGAATATGTCATTTAAAGCAAATTGTTGACGACACACAATGGACAATGGATACTGGGTGATCAGAATAGCTCACCCTGAGCCTATGGCTCAGGTGAGCTAAAAATGGTCAGACTATTACCAATGGGTAAAACATGTGAGTATAAATGAGCCACATGAAATGCCATTTTGTAAGTATGTAGTTTCAAATGGCAAATGCCAACCAGCCCAGTTTCTTTGAGCATGTCTTAGCAGCAAAAATTGGCATACACAATTTTTTTTATTCAATCCTAAAATTGACTTGACTGACACACCTGAGTCACTGTGTGCGCCATGAGGTAGGTTCTTTTGCTACCTTCTTTTAGGCCAAGTAGCAAGTACTGGCTTCCTGCAAAATATGTCAATTTCTAATTAACCATATCAAACCATCAAACCACTATCTTACCTAAGTACAATTATTTTGAGTAATCTTTATTTGAGGCATCTGAAATACACCTTTGACGAATCATCAAACTGAGAAGATTTGTGCCACAAGGCCAGACAGGGATATAATACCAAAATTGTCATTGGTCAGTAAGGTAAATCCATTAAAATGTTTACAAACTATGAGATCTTCAAAACTGTAACGTAAAACTTTAACATAAAGTTTCTAAGTCTGTAACCTTGACCAATGGGTTATAAGCAGGGGGGGGGATGGTTTGCATATAATTTTGGACCAATATCTATCATCATACCACATATAATTTAAATTGATTAAAAGGTTTACAAACTATGAGATCTTAAAAAGTTTAACGTAAAACTTTAACATAAAATTTCTAAGTCCCTGACCTTGACCTATGGGTCATGACCTGGGGTGGGGATGGTCTTGAAGAAAATTTTGGACAAATATCTACCATCACACCAAATACATTTCAAATTGATCAAAGGGTTTAGAAACTATAAGATCTTAAAAACTTTAAAGACAGGAGTGGTACTATGAAAAGGAGGATTAACTTCCAAAGTGTCACTCTGTAGTTCTGGTTCATTGATTGGTTGAATAAATTTTCACACCTATGATATATGGTATTGCTGGGAACCAGACCCCTCGGCAGAGAAGTCCTGTCTTTAACCTAAAACTTTAAGATTTTGGTAACGCCACCGCTAAAGCTTACCCTAACGCTGACGCCAGGGGTAGTACAATAGCTCTTCCTAAACTTTGTTCAGGCGAGCTAAAAAGGACTTTAGAAAGGACCAGTGAGGTGATAAGAGGTAGTTTAAGTTATGTACATGTTGAGATCATATGATGTCATTTTTATTTTGCAGGAATATTTGCTTTCTAAATTTTAATGCGCGATGTTACCTCAAATGAATAAAGGCTACCCGCTGTGCTGCTTACAGAATGCTAGAGCTGTTAAGTAGTCAATTAAAAGCTTCTCTGAGCTTGAGTTTACTACATGTAATTTTAACTATACTATCTAGAAACAAAATTTCTTATCTTATGCAGTGCCTTAGATAAGGTGCGTATCCGCCTAATTCAGGCCTCATACTGACAAAGCTTTTCCAAGCCTGAAATGCCTGCTTTCGCAGCCTGAAATAGCCCTTTTTAAGCAGAAAAAACACTGAAAACTTAAAAATCAAAGCCTGAAATCAAGTAAAATTCAAGAAATGAAAGCCTGAAATCCTGCGAAAGCCTGAAAAGTATGAGGCCTGCTAATTAGGCAATTTAAATGTCTGAAAAATGCAATTAAAATCAATTTTTAGCGTATAAAAACGCAAACCAAATTTTCGTTAAGCAATACGGTGATTCGCCGGAGCGTACTGTTTTTTATCCTGCGAGTTGGAACTGATAACACAACGTGAAATTACTACGGTACTCAGACAAAACGGACCATGGACAAAACAGACCAGACAAAACAGACCATGTTTCAGGACAAAACAGACCACGTTTTTTATCATTAGGAAGATGAAAATAACGTATTCAAACAGTAATATGGAAATATGGATTCTGGATTTAGTACGTAGATAAAGTGATATGATTTTATCTTACTAACATGCAAATTGCTTTGTAAGTGTTGCAACTTACATGTAAATGAAACATGCTTTATCAAGATTGAGGGAAGGTCTTTAATGTAATTTTATTTCAAATGTATTCATGTATTATAAGATGGTCAGATAGATCTAAAAACATGGTCTGTTTTGTCCTTAAACATGGTCCGTTTCATCCTGAATGTGGTCTGTTTTGTCCTAACCTGTTCCATTTCGTCCGTGGTCCGTTATGTCCCTAATTCATTACTACGACTTTGCGCTGGTTCTCTGTGGCAAGCGCAGTGACTGTTGTCTTTGATATCTTTCCAGAACCAGCTGGTGTGTAAACCAGTGGTGTAAACACATGAGGGGAGATGTGTCAACAAGAAAATCAGGCAGAAAAAAAAGCGAATCAGGAAGCTCAGTACAACAAATCAAGTGGCTTATTAAGCCATCCCACACCAAAAGTGAATGACATCATGCTGAATGTTATCAATTCGTGTGAAGTGGCATTTCTCTGCGGCATCATCAATCGTCAATGACATCATGGGAAACATTTGAAATATAAGTGAAAGTAGCGTTCATTCGGGGAAAAGGTATCATCACAAATATTCTCCTAAGGTATCATCACATATATTCTCCTATCTGTTCCTTTGTCATTGACAGCGAAATGTCACCAAATTCAGGGAATGCATGTCCTTATGACCCAAATACTGTTGAAAGGGCAGTGAATTATCTCAAACCGAATCCCAATGAAAGTCCTGATGATGAGGTTTATGGTATGTTTAAAACAACCCACATGAAATGCAGTATGATTGTGTAGTGAATGGGTATAAATACCTCTACTAGCGCCTTGCTGTAGAAGCATGCTTTTATGGTGACGTGGTTAGAGTGGTGGACTGTTGTTGCTAGTTAAGCAACGTTTGGCTCGGTTAGTGCCTGGATGGGTGACCCAGGTGATTTGGGTGGTTCCAGGTGTCCTGCAATGGTGTCAGAAGTGTAGGAACGAGCACACAGAGACTACTTCCTGCCGATTGAGATAGCCATCCGGTATTCAAGAAAAAGGAGGGAGTAGTGTAGTGAATGGGTATAAATACCTCTACTAGCGCCTTGCTGTAGCAGTGATTTTTTTCACTATTTTGGGAATGGTGCCGGTGCCCGCGGAATTGGGAAAAATCGCGTCATATTCTCTGAAAATTTGGAATTTCACAAACACCTCTATTTAGCCTCAAGTGGTTGGACACGGGACATGATATTGATGTATAATTTTTACATTCAATTATAGCTATATATCTGCCAGCTCTAAGCAAGCAAGTAAATTTATACTTGTAAGACGGTCCTTAGAAAAATTCTTCCTGCTGTTGGGAATTTTTCAACTTGCCGTTGGGAAAAAAAGATACTATTTTGAATTGGGACTGGTGCCTTTTATGGGCACCACTTTTATAGAGAAAAAAATCACTGTGTAGAAGCATGCTTTTATGGCGACGTTGTTAGAGTCGTGGACTGTTGTTGCTAGATAAGCAACGTTTGGCTTGGTTAGTGCCTGGATGGGTGACCCAGGTGATTTGGGTGGTTCCAGGTGTCCTGCAATTGAAATACTATTATAGCAGTATCTCATCTAAAAATACCCAACCTGAAAAGTTTGTTTATCCAATTCACCATCCCTTCGATAATTCAAATACCCAATTCAAAACTGAAATACCCAATTAAATGAAAAGTGAGTGGGTAAATACCCAATATAACGCAGGGGGGATTCTTAAGAAAAGCGAATAGCTTTTGAATGAAAATTCAGATTAACTACTTGATCCACCAAGACAAATTACTAACTCTTATTCTCATGTAAGGGCTAGGGACTCTGATCACAGGGCCTGGTAAATTATTGTCTTCGGACCAAATTCTGTTGTGACGTATCGCGAAAACTAATGACATCATGTAAATATGATCAAGCGTGGTTGACGCGAGTCAAAACTTATTTTTTGTTAAGATACATATACTTACAAGTGACTCTGCGGTGTGTGTTCTTCAATGAGTACATGTAAAAGTGGTAAAAAACGTGTAATTTATATATTAAAAATTTGTTCACTCCTGCTTTTCCAGACGCTTGAATATATTGTAGACGGGTTTTGCAGCGGTCCATTGAAATACCGCAAACAACCGCAAACTACCGCAAACCACCACAAACCAGCCCCAAATCACCACAAACAACCTCAAATACTATCTTACTGTAACTTACTGTAACCTTTACACCAATCAAGCATCATCTGCTTCTGTAGGTGATTCTCGATACATCGATTGTCTGTGTCCGCTGTTATGCGCAATGTAGCAGGTGGCGTTGAATTTCGATGGGTGACTATGCCAGTGGTTATTAAGGCGGCTCTTGAATGAGTTCAGAGAGGGTGCCCTAACTACAGTTTCTGGTAGAGAATTCCATGTGTCAATCACTCTAATGCTGAAACTATGACGCCTAACGTTTAACCGAGCTCTGGGTTTAAACAATTTGAGAGAATGGCCCCTGGTCGCTCCATGTAGTGCAAATGTAAATAACTTATTTATATCGACTTTATCAATTTGATTCATTATTTTATACACTTGTACCATGTCGGCTCTTTCTCGCCGATATTCCAGCGTAGGTAAACCTAGATGCTTCAGTCTCTCTTCATAAGACATGTGGCTGATACTTTTCACTAGTCGCGTAGCCCTTCGCTGAACATTTTCAATGGTTATTTTATCCTTTTTGTATAAAGGTGACCAAATTTGAGTAGCATATTCTAAATGAGGGCGTACCATAGTTTTGTATAAATTTAGAAACATTTCTTTGTCAAGGTAAGTAAAGGTCCTAAAAATTATTCCAACATTTCTGTTTGCTATATTTACTTTTGATGTTACATGTTCTCTGAATTTTAAATCTCCATCTATTATCACTCCCAAGTCTTTCTCATATTCTACTTTTTCAATTTCAACAGGTCCTGGATCTCCATTCATTTTGTATGCTGTTATAATGTCACGTTTTCCGACATGCAAATGGTGACACTTTGTTTTGTTGAAAAACATTTTCCATGTTTCAGCCCAATTTTCTGCTGTTGTTATGTTTTCTTGTAAACTGATTCTCTTGTCTTCTGTTTTAACCCCACTAAAAAGTTTCCCATCGTCAGCAAAAAGCTTCATACACACACTGATTGCGTCAGGGAGGTCATTGATAAAGATCAAAAACAAAATTGGTCCAAGGACACTCCCCTGTGGTATTCCACTTGATATGTTTCTCCACACTGACTTTGAGCCGTTGATTGTAACTCTCTGTTTTCTATCAGACAAAAACTCCTTAACCCAGTCAAATATTTTCCCAGTTATTCCATAATTGTACAATTTCTTCAGAAGTCTACCATGGGGAACTTTATCAAACGCTTTACAGAAGTCTAAGTAGATAACATCAATATCTTCTCCATTGTCTAATGACTCTGTTAACTCTTCCATAAACTCAAGCAGCTGTGTAACACATGATCTTCCGGCAACAAACCCGTGTTGTGCTGGTGAAAACAGCTCATTAGTGGTCATATGATCGACAATTGCGTCTCTTATAATTCTTTCTAGTAATTTCCCTGGAACTGATGTCAAACTTATGGGCCTATAATTTTCAGCACTTTTCTTATTTCCTTTCTTAAAAATGGGTGTTACATTGGCTTCTTTCCACACTTCTGGTAATATGCTCTCATCAACTGATTTTTGGAATATGATTTTCAAAGGTTTTTTGATAGCTGACTGAGATTCTTTTAAAAATTTAGGATGGATATTATCTGGCCCCTGAGATTTTGACTGTTTTAACTTGTTAACTGCTTTTTCAATTTGTTCTTCCGTTATAGAGATATTGTCTAATTCATGTTCGTATTGGCGTTTATCAAAGTCTGGTAAAGGTCCGTCTCCCTCTATCTCAAACACACTGGCAAAAAAGTCATTAAGAATGTCAGCAGTCTCCTGGTCAGTCTTAGACAGTTCACCTGATGAGTTTGTTAGATTAGAAACTGCTGATTTAGTCTTCGTCTTTGACCTAACATAACTCCAGAAGAGTTTATTATCTGTTTTTATTTTTGCAGTGAGATCTTTCTCATACATATATTTGGCCTTTCTGAGCTCTGATGTAACTTTATTTCTGGAAATTTTGTAATTATTGTAATTTTCCTGTGACATACAATACTTATATTTCAACCATTTTCTGTTTTTATTTCTTATAGCATCAAGACAGCTTCTGTTCACATATGGGTTGTTCTTGCATCCTTCACCCCTTACCTTGCTCACCGGTATGAATTTTTCTATTAATTGGATAACTATTTCAGCAAAGTAAGACCATGAATGAGTCAAATCCAATCCTTGTAATTCTTTGTTCCAATCTAGTTGCTGGAGGGCTGTGATGATGGACTGGTAGTCACCTTTGAAGAAGTTGAATTTCTTAAACATACATGTTTTCTTGTGCTCTGTATAGCAGTTAAAAGCAAATAAAAGTCCTAAGTGATCACTCTTACCCAGACCAGGATTATATTCTATGCTGCCTATCATATTCTCCTCATTTGTTATAATGAGATCTAATAACGACGGTTCATTGTTCTCTCTGATTCTAGTTGGTTCCTTCACATGTTGGGTTAGGAAACAGTCACGAATACATTCTAGGAATATGGTAGCTATATGCTCTTCCCCTACTGTAGTTGTATGATTTTTCCAGTCAATTTCTCTAAGGTTAAAATCTCCCATTAATAATAGGTGAGAATATCTCAAGGTGCTCACTTTCCTAAACAGTTCAACTAGACTGTTAAAATTTTCTCTTAAGCTATTAGGACTTCTGTACACACATCCTATTAACAGTTCATCGTTATCCTTCAAGGTCATCTTACAGAACTTAACTTCTTGAAAGTTACTTTCAATTGTTAATGATGATGCTGAGTATTTCTTCTTAATATAAAGTGCAACTCCTCTGCCTTCCTTTATAGAACTCAAAAACAAATCATAGTCATCAAATAAGAATAATGTTTCATCTAAGTCAAGGAGATGCCTTTTCGGAAGAACTTCTGTAATACCAATTATATCTGGTGATTCTTGATTTATCAATATTTCCAGTTCAGTTCTTTTGGTCTGGGTAAAGCAATCAATATTTGTATAAAAACACTTCAGTTCATTCTGAATAAAAACTTCACTAAAACTGCTGTCACTATGGACAACATTATTTACATCATTAAAACATGCATCCTAAAAGTTGTGATTTAACTGAGGCTGGCTGTCAGTCTCAGTTAAGACGTTTCCAACAAGATGCCCTCCTATGATAGTGTTGTCTCCCAGTATGGTACTATCCTCATATGGTTGTGATAGTCCGGGCTCAAGCTGCGAGTCATCGATTGGGTTCATCTGCGACAAAACGCCGTCCCTAACCATTACGGGGCTTGGTGCAGAGAAACCAAATTCCATTGCAACGGGCGACTGGCTATTCCTTCTAGTCCTAGGATTCTGATTATGTCCATCTTGTTGATCTGACTGTTGGTTAGTTCTCCGTCTGTTACCTTTTTGTTCTGTAATTCTTTTTCTTCTCTCCTCCCTTTGTGCTGGCGTTAAGTCCTTGCCAATAATAACTCTTCTAAACTCTGGCGCTGCCTTCGCAGATATGTGCTTAGCATTATTTAAGATAGTTTTTCTTTGTGCTTTGTTGCTTAGAATAATTTTGATAGGTCTGGTCTTATTTTCCATTTTTTTCCCTAGTCTGTAGAAAGTAACTATCTCTAAGTTGTCAACCCCTATACTACTGCAAATTTTTCGTATATCATCTTCATCCTGTGCTTTGTTCTCATGGCCTGTCTGATTGCTATGCTCCTCTAAATTGAAGACCGTAATGTTGAGCTCTCTGCGCTTGCGATCTTCTAACTCCCTGTTTCTCTTGTCCACTATACTGTCTATGTCTACCCTCAAACTGTCTAATATGTCTGTCTTCATGTCAAGAACATTACTCCTAATCTCATCTTTGGTTGTTGATTCTAGCTTCTCCATACGGTCTTCCAACGTTTTCATTCTCTGGTCATGTTTGTTTTGAATATCATGTACAGCTCCTGCAATATTTTCCAACGTTGGAAACATTGACTTGCAACTATCAATCAGTTTACTTGATATTTGTTGAACTTTTTACAGCAACTTTACCGTATCAAAAACTTAGAATAATTAATTTAGCCTATAATTTTTAACGTGTCTAAAACCTTACAAAAGGCCAAGTGTGAAAATACCTGCAATAATATTTTCTATTTTTAGGATCTTATAAAAAACAAAACGAATCCATTATTTCTAGTTGATCAAAATGTTAATAGTAATAGTAATAATAATAATCAAATTAATATTAATAATATTAACAGGTTGTAATATAAGTTATAAGTATTTGTATAAATGGCAATTTTGGTGCTATAAGATAACTCAGCTGATAAATATTACATAAAAAGTATAAAAGAAATATTTAAAAAGTGGTTAGAAATGATTTTTCAACTGGTTTGTGCTGGTTTGTTGAGATCTGGGGGTGGTTTGTGGTGGTTTGCGGTAGTTTGCGGTGGTTTGCGGTAATTCAATGGTCCCATTCTGCAGTAAAGGTGCAAATAAAAACCGATACCGCACATAGGTACCCGTGGGGTCCGACCATATACCAGTTATAAAATATCCCAAACCACCAAATTTTACATTCTAAATGCATTCTCCGAGAAAGAATGATATTTTTATAAACTTACTTTCATCCATAACAATGCATTTTTTAATTGTGGTGCATCACCAACCAAATTCTGGAGTAGCTATTAGTACTATTAACCCAGTGCATTCTGGGTATTTTTGTCGTCTGCTGAAATTGTCGTCTGCATCAAAATCAAGAATTTTTTGACAATATTTTCTAACTCTTGTAGAAATGATGTCTAGGCAGTAAATAGTTTGGATCTCAGATCAGGCTACACGTTTGTGTGGCCTGATCTGGATCCAAACTGTTTGCCCAGATCTATACCTCTAAAGGGGTATCCCGAATTCAATGGGTTTCAAAGGTTAGTGGATGAGGTGCAAAATATTATTTTGACATAAACCTATAGGATGTGATTTATTGAAAGGTTTTCCAAGTTACGTCAGCATTATCTGACTCTTGTTTGACAACATCTATCTGAAATCAAAATTCACGAGCACCTTCAGGTATCAGTTTTGAACTGCATACTGAGTACATGTACATGTAGCGTCATATGATATAGTGCCTAGTGCTCATCATCCTAAGTCAAAAGATAATAGCCCAATATGTGTAATAATTAATTCAAATGGAGGAAATTCGACATTATATTCCTTGTTAATCAGTATTCCACATGAATATTCTACAATTGGTTTGTGATGGTTTTGGATGGTCTGTGGTGTTTAAACGGACAGATACCTGGGACGATGATGGCTTGGCTTGGTGAATCGAGTGGTTAATCTGAATTTTCATTCAAAAGCTATTCGCTTTTCTTAAGAATCTCCAGGAGGATTCGCAATACCGGTATATAGGCCCTCTTCATGATCAACACTTACCACATACATCGACAATCGATTAACAATGCCTTGCAATCAACTTTCACCCCATTCTCGCCACTGAGGCTCAACCAACTTAGCGGAAAGATGTATTGAATTGACTGGCCGATGCCCCTGGGGCATCCACGCCCTAAGTCCCCGATATGCTAGCAATTGATATTTAATGTCGCTAGCAAGAATTTAGCAGATACTAGCTGACATCATCCAAAGCTACTGGTGCAGATGGCATTACACATGTAAATCTCAGATCCTTAAAGGATCAAGTGGCTGCTGTACTGCAGATTATATTTCGACAGTCCTAAACACTGGACAGATACCTTCCGACTGGAGGAAGCACTTGTTACACATCTCTATATAAAGGGTGACAAATATGACCCTTCAAAGAATCGCCCCATCACACTTATATGAGCCGCGACACGACAAAACCAACAATGTGGTTGTGCTCCCAGCGCAGACTCAGATCAGCCTGGGCATCCGCCCAGTCTGATCAGAGTCTTCGCTGTCTGCATGAAGGTAGCTTAATCCCTTAGCTACCTTTTAAGCGCAAAGCGAGGATTCTGATCAGACTGGGCGGACGCCCAGACTGATCTGAGTCTGCGCTGGGCGCACAACCACATTGTTGGTTTTCTCGTGTCGCGGCTCAATTATGTCATTGTTACAAACTGACGGAACACATCATTACTGCCAAACAGTCAAAGGAACTCAGTCACCACGATGCGTTTTATACCTCAAAATTTTTCAGGAAAAGGGGTCCTGCCAATTTGTCCTAAATAAAGGAAATATTTTGCATAACTAAAGTTTGGTTAACACTGAAACAACCAAATAACTAGCAGATATGATATCGATAGATATTTTAGACTAAATATCATCAAAATTAAGCATAAACTTCTTGCTTAATCTGAAAACAATTCACTACAGTTATCTGTATCGACTCTGCTCAATAATGTTTATCTCAGATGTCCACATCAAAAATTGTAGTGAGGCGTTTTATAATTTCTAACCTTTTGAAGAGTCGTGTGCTATATATCTGGACCATATGTATATGTACGCATCTTATCGCAGTATCATCTTATATGTACCAAAATGGTACTTGCGACAAAACAAAGTATTCAGTAACAGTCTATATCTACCTCATGACTTCCACTTATTTTCCTCGAAGTACCCTTTATAGGCTAGCGTCAGCCAAGGGAGCTCCTAGTACCCGTTTTACACCTTTGGTATGGCGCCGCCGGGACTCGAAGTCACGATCTCCCGTTCCCGAAGCGGACGCTCTACCACTGAGCTATCGGGGCCGTAGAATCTCTTATTACAGAGTAAAGGGCAAATTGTTGATAAAATTGTATCAAAAGCATTCAAATCTTTTTAAATAACTGTCATTGATAAATACTTAATCAGATATAGCACAAAAAATCCCTGCGATCCCCATACAATTAATGTGTTTTTGGTCCTTTTCGTATCAGGTAGGTAACATCAGGTAGGTATAAATTGTTACTGGATACCTTGTTTGTGGCCTGAGATTTTTTTAAACAATAAAGTTCCGTAACAGGAAAGTCAAGATAAGATAAGATACGATTTATTTAAAGTCGGCAATTTACATAACAACACAACACAAGCTCTCAATGAGCATTAGAACCGACTGCTAAAACAAGAGTATATGATCAACAAATGTAATTAAGGCTGTAAGAAGGAATAATCAGTTAGTTATATGAACATATTGCATTTGGCCAGGCTGTCCGCATGTTATCAGACCAAAGTACTTGGGTCTCACCTTCACCAGCACATTGTCCTGGAATGCCCACATTGACGCCATCACCAAGAAGGCCAACGACACTACTGCCTTCCTTTGAGGGTACAGTCCACTAAATATTCATGAGGACTTGCCCCGCCTATTTCGGAGTGAGCATTAGGTTTACATTGTAAGAGAAATGACGTCATCTGTCAATCATGCATGTTAGATTTCTAGCAGTATAAAAAAAGACCAACAAATGATAGTTACAAAAAGGCAGACTTTTGAATGTAAATAAGTATTTTTTGAGGAAAAATTTAATTTTAACCAAACATTTATCTTAAATTCATATCAACCTTGTTTCTCTGCTTCTTTTGTTGTGCAGATATGGACTATTAAACCAGTTTTACTGCATTTGTGTCTTAAACAGCCTCCAAATACCAAGATTTTAAACAAATTGAGGGGGTATATATAGAAAATTGCCAATAAATGCTTATGTATAACAGATTCAACCACATTTTCTTGTTTTTATTATTAAGAGAAGTATTAACGCTCCTATGAAAAGATAAATGTTCCCATATATATAAAAGAATAGCAACAAAATCATTATTAATTTTCAATAATCCTTAAAATCATCAGCTTCAGTAATTCCGCTACAGAAACCGCAGCCGACATAGTGAAACTGTCCTAAATGGTACATTTCTTTACGGATTCAGTCGAAACTTGGAGATCACAATGAAAATGTATCAAACTAACATTCAAACTGTTCAGCTTATGCTTATATGGCATATTGCAAAAAGTTAGTTTGGTTTAAATAGAAGAAACCTGTCAACGTGCACTAAGACTGTCAAGGACGTCTGCTACAAGACACTTGTGAGACCTCAAGTGGAATACGGTGCCACAGTATGGGACCCTCATACGGCGAACATCATCACCAAAGTGGAAGCTGTCCGGAGAGCAGCGAGATTTTTGACTGGCGACTATCGCTACACTAGCAGTGTCACCGCCATGATCGATGGCTTTGCTTGGGAAAGCCTCCAAAACAGAAGACAGCAGGCCAATGCAATAATGATGTACCGTATAGTACATTCCATGGTAGCTATACCTGCCTCTCAACACCTCCAGACATTGGGCGTTGCTACAAGAGGCCACAAGTACAAATACAGAGTTCCATACAGTAGAACAAATATCTACAAGGAATCCTTCTTCCCATTCGGCATCCGATTGTGGAACCAGCTACCAGAAGAACTGACAGCCGTTGACTCTCTGGAGGTCGTCAAGGCAGGGATTTCAGCCGCCATACAACCCTAGACTCCAAGCTGTTTTTATCCTTTTTTTAACCAGTCTTGGGCCACTCGCCATGTGTATATAGTTTTAATCATCAGTGCGTCGATGATGGTTTTACCGGTATTGCACTTTAACGGGAAGAAGAAGAAGAAGACCCAAGTGTCTGCACACAATGCAACCAACCATTTCAGAACCAACTACTTGGAGGTATAATTAAGATTAAGATTTATTCAGGAGTTAAGATCATTTAACAAAGTAACATATACTTTCTAAAAGCGATTTTTGAAATTAAAATTTAAAAATTAATCAACAAGTGAGGTATTTAAGAGCACACTTAAATGATATTTATGTATATATCTATACGAATTTGATTTAAGAAAAAATAAAATTATCACAGTGAATTTGACTAGAATGAGCTAGGCTGCTAGAAGTAAAAAGCTAACACCCACACCCATTTTCACTGATTCGAAAGATTCGATCTTAATACCCATGGATAGCCCATAAAGCCTAAATGGCTTATTTCCAGTGGTGTCCATTTAGGTACGAACAAGACTTTGGCACGGAAAAATATGAAATATTGCACAGGTTAACACTGAAAGCTCTATAAAAGGGAAGATTTTTATCACCGAAGAGTGCTCGAAAAGGAAAGACAAAACCAAAGGCCATATCTGTCACACACACACACAAGTGGACCAAGGGAGCGAACCCGCAGGCCATCACATACTGACCCGTAAAGGAAATGAAACCGGAGTGTCACTTTAAGCTTCTCCACGAACCACCCCCGTATCTCGAGGAACAGTGTGCCCAGAGCATACGGTGGGCCAAGTGTGTGTGCTACACGCATGATAGCACTGTGAGTGATTAACTCGGCTGTTAGCACTGCTATCACAGACAAAAGAGGAATGTTATATGCTCAATAATATAAGAACAGCTCTTGCTCAGTTGCACAACAATACTCAATCAGATATTTCTTGAGGGTTATTTTAAATTTCTGTGGGCTTTCCAATTTTTTCAACCACTCAGGAAGAGAATTCCAATCCTTGATGCCAGTATAATAAAAAGTTGAGTCCTCGACGCCTTTACACTTTGGAACTAAGAAGTTGTACCCACTAGACCTAGTATAATATGATAATAAAATATATAATTTATCATAATCACTAGTCCTAGAAGGAAAGAAAAAACACGATATTAGAACATCAAACATGTTTAAGCACATCTACATCTACATCTACCAATTAAGTGCATGTCCAATATTGGCATAGTCGCACTGTGAACAACCTTAAAACATTCGTGCTGGGATGTACAGTTTAAATCAGATAAAAACATGTTGTTCACAATCACGGTCTTAGGACACCTGCACTGACAAGGAGCTTGAAGTCATCCAGAGTCGGTAGATAGTAAGGTAGCTTACATACTAATCTGCTTAGCAAGGGCAAGATCATAAGGATTCGTAGACCCAAGACATTGTACTGGACGGCGGGGCTTCGCAGGTGTCAGCTCAGGACAAACCGGGTGCGGATTTTCTGGTCTACTGGATTCAAGAATTCATCGGACTTGTGGCACCCGTGGGTTGTCGAATGTGCAGTACCGGTTTTTATTTGTAATATATTGCAGAACTCGATCGGGTATGAAACCCACCACCCGCATCCGCACCCGTGCTCAAAACCCACCACCGGATATTTTAGTGGCGACCTTTGAGGTATAAACAAAAGTTTAATCCTAGATTTTTGTGGTTATATATATGGGGGTTGGTATGAACTATTTATGGTATAAAAGTCTTTTCCGACAGATTTAGTTTTGAGACAAAAAAGGGAATTGTTGCAATTCCGGGGGTATGAAACCCACCACTCGCCACAGGGAGATTTCTATTGGTTATTTCCATTAATAACTTTATTAACTGAGATAAGTTTCCTTAATTGTAACTATTTCGACTTTTTAACCAAAACCTCGCCAATTTCGTTTGACATTATTATGAAATTAATAATATATAGAGAAATAAACGACATTTTGTGAAACTAATTTTCGTTCGAAAAATAGATACCCATAACGGCATTTAGCTATACAGAGAAACCGCAACGTACTGAAATAAAGGGGACAAGCAATAATTGCAGAGGGAGTCTGAGGGTAATAGTGGCGAAACACTGCACCTTTCATTCATTATTATTACTTGTTCAGTACTTAGAAAACTTTCATGAAGTCAAGCTATAGCCTTTTACAACAGCAAAGTTACTCTCAGCATGGTACAAAACCCTGACGAAGGACATACGTCTCATAGTCTGTCTGTCCGTCTCTCTCTCTCTCTCTCTCTCTCTCTCTCTCTCTCTCTCTCTCTCTCACACACAGACATTTAGAGTCTGTTAAATAATGATATCTATATACAGTTCAAGAATTGATAGATACTACAAATTTTACACATGGAACGCAACACGTAATACACATACTCATAAATTTCATACCTGGACCTGACTGTGTTATGGTCAAAGATGTCTGAGGCATAATGAGAGCACAGAAGCATAGAAAATTCTGGTCGAGTAATGGAAGATGTGTGTGTGTGTGTGTGTGTGTGTGTGTGTGTGTGTGTGTGTGTGTGTCCTATCTGGCATTGTGATCACATCATGAGGAAAGAGGGAGCTGAACGCTTTGCTGGCCGTCTACGTATGTGTCAGCGTTTGATGGTTTCATGCCTTACTATGCTTCTTATGGTGCCAAAGGAGGATTCCAACTCCCGAAGATTTCTTCATTGTTTTCCTTCATGGCTTCCTAAGTTTGGAACTCTCCAAATGCCAACAACCTTAATACATGGTGTGTACCTCGCTCTCAGACACAGTGTCAAGTGATGGGTTTCACAAACCTTGACAGGAATAATGTTGCTTTCTCATTATATATACCAGATAAAAACTTTAACCGGTTATTGCATACTAAAAGCTTATATCAACAATTATAAATAATGATAATAAAATTATATGTATACCAAGATAGGCCACACTAAAATTTCTGGTGGTGGGTTTTAAGTACGGGTGCTGGTGGTGTGTTTCATACCATGCCGAGCTTAACAGTTTCTGTTGGCTTGACCTCATGAAAGTTCTAAGTATTGAACAATCAAAAAGGTATTATTCAGCCAATAAAATATCCTTGAATAAACACTGTTTGGGGCTCACCACAATAAGCCCTTAGACTCCTTTCAATTACTGTTTGTTGTCCCCTATATTTCAGTACGTTGCGGTTTCTTGGTGTAGCTAAAAGCCGTAATGGATATCTATTTTTAGAACAAATTTTATTTTCGCAAAAAGTCGTTTAATTCTCTATATATTATAAATTTCTTAATGTTTTCAAACAGAATTGGCGAGGCTTTGGTTAAAGAGTCGAAATAGTAACAATAAATGTAAATTATCTCAGTTAATTAAGCAATAAATGGAAATAACCGATAAAAATTTTCCGGTGGCGAGTGGTGGGTTTCATACCCCCGAAATTACAACAATTCTCTTTTTCGTCTTAAAACTAAATCTGTCGGAAAAGAATTTTATACCATAAATTGTTCATACAACCCCCCATATATCTAACCATAAAAATCTAGAATTGAACGTTTGTTTATATTTCAAATGTCGCCACTAAAATTTCCGGTGGTGGTTTTGAGCACGGGTGCGGGTGCGGGTGGTGGGTTTCATACCGGGTGCTACTAATCACCCCACGGCACCCCACGACACCCCACGGCACCCACGGCACGAAAGTTTATGTATACGTACTATGAAGAAAGTATTTTAGATGGGTTATAATAGGTTTTTAACACCACGGCACCAATATTAATGTATTTTTTATACATACATCTACCATATTTGTTGTATTGTTGTTTTGACATGAATTCTTCCAGTGTTGGGACACCTCGCGAGTGGTGGGTTTCATACCCCCGAAATTACAACAATTCTCTTTTTCGTCTTAAAACTAAATCTGTCGGAAAAGAATTTTATACCATAAATTGTTCATACAACCCCCCATATATTTAACCATAAAAATCTAGAATTGAACGTTTGTTTATATTTCAAATGTCGCCACTAAAATTTCCGGTGGTGGTTTTGAGCACGGGTGCGGGTGGTGGGTTCCATACCGGGTGCTACTAATCACCCCACGGCACCCCACGACACCCCACGGCACCCACGGCACGAAAGTTTATGTATACGTACTATGAAGAAAGTATTTTAGATGGGTTATAATAGGTTTTTAACACCACGGCACCAATATTAATGTATTTTTTATACATACATCTACCATATTTGTTGTATTGTTGTTTTGACATGAATTCTTCCAGTGTTGGGACACCTCGCAGAAGGAATTGTATGAATTTATTTTAGGTATCAATATTTGTAACTGTAAATGTTTTAGGCAAACGGCTTAGTTTATTTGTTTACGAATCAGTGGAAAGAGCGTTCAGTTACAAATGGATAAAGCATAGTATTTGAACAGCTAGTAATCACGTACATTTCAGATACTGCGTGCGTTCGGTGTTCTCTCTATGGTACCACCGTCGGTACACCACGGGGAGGCGCTCTTTAACATGGCCCGTTTTTTTTGTTTTGTTTTGTTTTTCTTTCTTTCTTTTTTCTTCATTTTTTTCTTTTCAATATTGTTATTTCTATCCCCTCTGCGTCCTAAGTCTGAACTTTCCAGTTTCCATGCACTTCACGTAATGTACAAATAAAGATACAAAGTAGGCGCATGCTTAATGTTTTTAGAATGCGACTGGAATAAGGACAATAACCATACAACTTTCTTGGTTGCTTTCCATCAAAGATATCAAATGAAGGCATAAATGTATGTACAAAAAGATTTCCTCTATTTACCGCACAGTGTGCTGCTAAATGAAATGTTAAATTAATTTCGCACACTTAAGCAAAAACACTTAGTATGTCCAAAGCTTGATGCAAAGATATATACTTGCAATCAATTCTGAGAGCATTATTGAGTAAGTTTATACACCAACCATACATTCAGGCGATAAAAAAGTATTAACACTAATATGCCAGACACGCAGACAGGGATTCTCATGATACTGCAAAAAATCACTGAGTTTTATCTTATTAATAATTGAGCCGCGACACGACAAAACCAACAATGTGGTTGTGCGCCCAGCGGAAACTCAGATCAGCCTGGGGATCCACCTAGTTTGATCAGACTCTTCGTAAAGTGCTCAAATGGTAGCTAGGGGTCTAAGCTACCTCCACGCGGACAGCGAAGACTCGGACTAGACTGGGTGGATGCCCAGGCTGAGCTGAGTCTGCGCTGGGTGTACGACCACATTGTTGGTTTTGTCGTGTCGCGGCTCCTATAAATTTTGTTCTAATGCTTCTTTCAGTATAACACTGTGAGATTGAAAAAGAGCTGTATTCAACGCTTCTTTGCTCTTTCATTACATGGGCGTTTTCGCTGCCCAGGCTTTCAGGGCGACTTCGACGAAAATGTGGCATGAGAAAGTACGAGAGCAGAATTAAACGCATTTTCTGCAGCTACAGACCCAATCGCCGGTATTAAAAAGAGTTTGATCACAAAAGGCCCTTTTCAGGGCCAACCAAATGCCAAGAAAGATAACCTTATAATGCCTCTTTGTCATTTGACGTAAACGAAATAAATATTAGAAAAGTAATTTACATGTACATCTGCACCCACACGTGATCGTAAAGAAAGCCCCAATGTCGTCACCCCACATGACTTGTTCCATTGACCTATAGTTGTTCTTTTTCTGACGTTTTAGTAAGTCTTTTTTTTTATCACTTAATATATTCAAGCATAAATCATCGTAAATCATTGTAAAAGCAAACGCGCAATCACACAAAACAAACGAACAAAGAATAGTAAACCTCAATTTAATTTAACCTGAAAACAAAAAGCGCCTTTCTTTCTTTTCTTTCTTTCTTCATATACTGCTACACCCTCTCTCGAGGATTATGAGCAGGTGTACGATGTACACTCCAGTTTTGCAGGATGAACCTCCTTGTAGCCATGTAACTACAGAAGGGATCTTTACCCTGCACAGGGGATGTCTCTCCCTGCACAGGGGGCCTCCAGTTAACGTCCCGATCCGAAGGACGGCACACTTTTTTAATGTCATCCCTGCAAATGACATTAAGGAAGCGTGTTCGGACACCGAAATTCAAACGCCGTTACCCGGGTTCGAACTCGGGACCTTTAGCATCAGAGGCAAGTGCGCTAACCACTGAGCTACCACGCTTATTCTTATTTTAGAATTTCCTATTCGCGGAAAGGTCGTTTCACCTTTAAAAATACTTATTTAATGGCAAGTATACATAAAAGTTTGTGCCATGGGTTGTAACAAACATTACTGTCCCTATAAAATGCTTTTTTGTGGTTAATATGCGTAAATTTTGATGTCATGGGGGTGCCGTGGGGTGCAACTGGAGAGAAACGCTGGATCGTTAGGGTTGTGACTAGTTCAAATATACATAAACTTTGGTGCCATGGGATGTAAAAAACATTAATGCCTCTCTAAAATGCTTTTTTGGTAGTTAATATACCTAAATTTTAATGCCGTGGGGTGTCGTGGGGTGCCGTGGGGTGATTAGTAGTACCGGTTTCATACCCGATCGCAGAACCCGTCTATAAAAAAATCGAGCGTCGAGCGTCTGGGAAAACAGGAGTAACCAAATTTTATTTTTTTTAATAAGCATCTGATTTTACCACTCCTACAGTTACCTCCTTGAAGACAACTCATCACAGAGTCACTAGCTAGTGTATGCAGTTTAGCAGAAAAAAGTATTGGTTCTCATTAGTCACGCCTGCGTAGATTTTCATGATGTCATTAGTTTTCGCGACACGTCACTTTTGCACACTGGCTTTTCTTTCTTTCTATACTGCTACATACTCTCTCGAGGATTATGACCAGTTTTGCAGGACGAACTTCCTTGTAGCCATGTAACTACAGAAGCGATCTTTCTTTCTTTCTTTCTTCATATACTGCTACACCACCCTCTCTCGAGGATTATGAGCAGGTGTACGATGTACACTCCAGTTTTGCAGTTCCTTGGTGTAGCTAAATCTTTAACCTGCACAGGGGATGTCTCTCCCTGCACAGGGGCTTCCAGTTAACCTCCCGATCCGAAGGACTGCACACTTTTTTAATGTCATCCCTGCAAATGACATTAACTTGGAAGCGTGTTCGGACACCGAAATTCAAACGCCGTTACCCGGGTTTGAACTCAGGACCTGTAGCATCAGAGGCAAGTGCGCTAACCACTGAGCTACCACGCTTCCATGGCTACAGATAAATAGAAAAACTGGATACGTCTGGTATAATATCCTTAGATGGTATTTCTTTCTCTTACTTCCATTTACGCCTTAACCCCCGAAGGGGACACATACAATATACTTTTGTACACTCCGGTGGTCATGAACTTACTTTCACAATGTCTGGTTTGTTGTTGCTTCCTCGATCTCTTTGAATGTTCTGGGAAACACCACTTAGCAGTTTGGTAGATAAAATGTCCCCTTTTAACAGTTCAGCATGCCATGTACATATTTACTGTGGCGTTTTCCTCGCCAAAGAAATCTTCCTGACATCATGTTTCACTCCAACTGCAACTTTACTGTCCCCATAATCAAATGTTTACTTTGTTACCTGTTTGAAATCGCGTCTTATGAATGGACAAATTTTCATGATAGTATACTTTATTTTTTCTGAAAATTATTTGGTCAGGTATGAAAACCACAATCCATACCCTGTACATTAATCTGTACCAGAAAATTTTCGGTCCTGTTAGTAAGGAATCGGAGAACGCAAAGCTATAATAATTGGTGTCATATTAAACTGTATGTATTATAAACATCTGTTATGAAAACAAAATTTCAAAATGACTTATTCTTGAAGAAATTTACATTTTAGATTTTTTTAGGGATATGAAAACCATAACCTTTACCTGAGATTGTTTTTCGAACATTTCTTATAATGACCCCAGTTTAATTGAAATATACAGCGCATGCATGAAAGTAAAACAATATCTGATTGATATGAAGCCAAAAAATAAAAAATCAAGCTTGTAAAATGTTTTTTCTACAATGTCGCTATTTTAACGGAAAATATTCTAAAGATAGAACCATAACAAACATCGTCTGATGCAGTGTCTACGTTCGAGCCGCATGTCATCTTATAGGATGAAACAGCATTGGATCAGTCTACTCATACATGTGATGTCTTCAGAATCTCCCGGATTCTGAATTTTCCTGTCATAATTTTTTCTGAACCGTCCATTTTGTGGTAACTACAAACCCGGCGGCTAGTCAAAAGGATTAACTGTTCATGACCTAATTACCTAAAGGGTGCAATATTGGTCTTGTCATTCCAAGGGTATTCGCTGATAAGACACAGCGAGGTAAAATTGGCTAGCGCATCTGACAGTAAAGGTACCTGTTCTAACTGAAATAACAGGTAACTTTTACGGAGAGTAACTGACTTTTAATGCATCACGGCTTTATGATTATGACACCGGTTTCTGTCATTGATTTGCACAAATGCAATAGATGCAAGTGCCGCCAATTGACAATGATTCCATATCGATTTTTTCAGTAAACATGTTAGATATGTACTGTACAGTCATCATTAATATTGATCATGCAAAATTTGCGCAGGCTGATCAGATCATACTTTCATGAAATCATCACGGGTGCCAGCGAATTTATTGTTTTATTCAAGTGGTTCGTTCACTTGAAGAATATTTTTCCATGTTTTTCTATCCAGTTCCTGCAGATTCAGGCGCATCCAATGTGAAATGAAAACCAGTGAATTTATAAATAAAACATGAGAAATCCGCAATCTTCAGCATCTGACTGAGGCAGAAATATGCCATTTTACAAGTTTACTGACCCAAATATGCAGCTACATTTGTTCTTAATTTAATATTCAATGAAAATAATCAGGTCTAATGACAGGTATAGTCATTAAAATGTAGAATATATCTCGGTTTTGAGATAGACAGAGTTTGAGGTTTAAACAAGTATCAGCTTTCATCAAAATAACTGGAACAAATCAGATCCATCATCCATGGGTGCAATTTTGGATGTTTATACTGAGGGAAAGGAAAAGTGGGGAGGGGTGATGGTTTGAGAATGCCAGATAACCAGACTGTTTATTTTTTTAGAATTCAGCAATGGATTGGTCAGCACTAACACTATGAACAGTACTGTTGAATTACACTAAATATTAAGCTTAGGATGGTAGTGTTACTGCATTGAAATGACATACTTCATAATATGAGCCACCTCATCTGGATCTACACTATTTGCAAATTTAACTATTTTAATATTTGGCGCTTTAAGGGTTAAACAAACTATACTATAGTTCATGTTTTATTTTAATATAAGAAGAAACAAGAACAAAAAAAAAACAGTAAAGTACATGAAACAATGTGTCAAAGTTGCTGTCAAAAAGTTTCCCTGATGGAGAACTCGATCTCCCTGTAGTGAAACCCAAAATCTCCAACATGGTCCTCAAGAGCTCATCATATGTATGTCTAAATCTTATATATATTTTTGTATTATTAATATTTTCAGTTATATACTTTCATTTAAATCTAATTAATGTGAGGACTTATCAGGACCGTATCAGATCAAACTTGTTTTGGTTCTATTTTTAGAATATCTTGCTTGATTTTATAAGTTCTTACTTCATTTCATTCAGGGATTGTTTTTCCTTCATGTTTGAGTGTGTGTTTTTTTCAGTTAAGTTGGCATCATTATCTAAAAATGTATGAAAAAGGATCTCAGGTTGTGGTTTTCATACCCCTAAAAATTCTAAAATGTTATTTTCCTCAAAACTATGCCATTTTGAAATTTTATTTTCATAACAGATGTTGATTATACATAATCTTTTAATATGACAACAATAATTCTAACTTTGAGTATTTGATTCCTTACTAACAGAACCGAACATTTTCTGGTACGGATTTAGGTATGGAGTACAGATGTACGGGTTGTGGTTTTCATACCCGACCAAATTATTTTTACAAAAAAACATCAAATAGTGTTTAGTTTTTTATCCTTTTTTTATTGCTAATTATTATTATTATTTTAAACAGAAAAATTTACAAATAATCTGTTATCAAGAACCAATCAAAAGACGCAATCTCAAACCGGTGTCAAAGTATTAACATTCAACACCGGTTATTAGTAGTACTTTTTTAGAATATTTATTTTTAAATTTCAAAGCATACTTACATACATAAATAAATGACTACATATTTTCAGACTACCGGTATACATTGTAATATTTCATATCGTAATGCAAATGTAGACAAATAAAAATGTAGAAAAGGATAGAGAGACAGAGTGTATAGAGAGAGATAGGGAGAAAGAGAGAGAGGGAGAGATAGAGATAGAAGCTTACTAAAGAAGACAGAATAGTACTTATTGTTAGTTTTTTTGTTTGTTTTTTTCAGGTAGAAACAAGCACAATGGGAACATATCTGTTGGCTTTGTATGTCTCTCTGAAACAAGAAGAAGCTATACAGTACCTTTTTAAGAGGAAAAAATGGCTGTTTGACAAGATAGGTATGCTATCGCAGCACTTCTGGTATTCTGTTTTTCTCATTTCTTGTTGAAAGCGTACATGTACCTTGTGAAATTTCATTCATGTCATGTCTTAAAAATCATGAAGCACATATGCTTAGTGGCCACAAAATATGTTTTTTATACCTGTAAAGAAAACACTAAGTTTACTCACCTTCTCTAAAAATTTAAAAAACTGGGACACTTAAAATAATTACAGTAATTTTCCTAAAACATGGAATATTTTGGTTTTACAATGCACTTATGCCTTTAAAAGAGCAGATGAAACAGCAAACAGTCTGATCTGGATCCGCACTGTTTGCTCGGACCTGCCTGTCCCAGTGCTTAAAATTTCTTGGTACATGTACTTATGACACTTGGACTCGTTGTTGCACAGTAACCCTGTTTAGACCAGATACCTGTTTTGGGGGCATATGCAAACAGAGCAGACCCAGTTCAGTTTCTGCAAAACACAACGTCTGATCACTGTGATCAGGGCAACACTGTTTGCTTACAGGAATTTCTATGCAAAATACAGTTAAAGTGAAAATATTCACTAGAAACCCCTAAAACTACAAATGGACTCGTCCAAATGATAAGGATGAACAAGTCCATTGGTCAAAAAAGGGTTTATTATGATGCAGAGCTGTAGATAAATGTGAGAGGGTGTTTGTACTGAAATCTTTAGGATACCTTTCCTTATTTTGTATTGGAAACATGTTACATCACCTCATTTGAACCACCTTGGCTCTGCAGTGGCTCAGATAAGGGGTTTAGATGAGGGGTCACAGTGTAGGTTATTGTGCAAATTTAATGAAAATCATTCCAAATTATCACAAAATTCTTTCTCTGATTTGAAGCTCTGAATGGCAGTAGTATCTTGAAAAAATGAGATATAAAGGACCTTACACAAGTGGTTATTTCATACCAAATTTATGAAACGAGCCTTCAGCAAGTTTCATAAATTTCATTTGAAGTGACCACTAGTGTGAGATATTGTTTAACGTATGATCCTTTATTGAAAATGGGATTTTATCGCCTTCAAAATGATCAGTAAGTAAATGCATTGTTGACAGGGTCATTGTCAGTGATGTTACATGTACCCGCCAAAATGTTATTACACGTTACATGTGTTGTCAATGACATTATATGTACCCAACAGCATGTTATTACATGTGGTGTCATTAATGTTACATGTACCCACCAAAGTGTTATTACATGTGTGGTCATACAATTTTATGACACAACTTTATTTACTGAATAACAGCGACATCAATGATTATATAATATAGAGAATACCATGTTAGTGTCTTTTGATATCAAGTTTATCAGGTGAGACCAGAAACAGCGTAGGAATGGCGAGGCTTGCCGAGCCAGGCCGACTTGTTTCTGGTCGAGCCTGATAAACTTGATATCAAAAGACACTTACATGGTTGATTATTTATCATGCATCATTACAACATTTTCAGGTGAAAAGAGCGTCAAACAAAAGAAAAGTTAATGCAGTTTTGTTTGGACTTGTTGACGTCGCGAATGCGTTATGGCGTAAGTCGGTGACGTCATTTAACCAATCGAATGTTGTTATCATGGCCAACGTCAGTATATAGCCAATCGTCTTCAGAGATCTCTTCTTAAGGCATGACCTGATAACATTCGCGCAAGCGCAGTTCTACAGTGACATGATATCACATTGTGTTATCATACCCCTGTTATCAGGAGAATTTTGCAGCATATGCATAATAAAAGAAAATATCTTGGCCAAAAACTGAGCATGAAGAGGCAGCCTTATGCTGAATGAATGAATACAGCAGCTCTGCCATTTTCATGTCTGTCTTCCCTCTCAATTGAGGTCAACTCCTACAGGAAAGAATTTGCTCTTCGAGTAGCAAATTCTTTCCTCACAGAGTTGACCCAATTTTGGAAGCATTTCACAGTCCACAGAAGCAAACTGGAAGTGTTGAATGAAAATATGGTTTGGAAAAGACAGAGGTATATCCATATATGTTGAAGGAGGTCTGACCTGCTTTGCCAAGTTTTCTGGTTTAGCCCTGTATTGTGACAATGCACATACAGGCAACACACAGCTTCTACAGATTTTATTTTGCTTGTCATTGCTCATGGAACTTTATGAAGAATTTGGTGCAAATCTAAAGCTTCTTGCAAGTTTTAGATTTCAAGAAGAAACTACAGTCAAACCTGTCTTAAGGGGTTAGTTACCCAAGGGGAACACAGAAAGTGGTGCCTTAAGACAAGTTACCCTGTATTTTGGTTCAAGGGATGCCAAAAGGGTAGCTACTTAAGACAGGTGGCCCCTTAATGAAGGTGACCACATGGGCAGGTTTGATTGTATTAATTTTGATGATTTTCAGATCTGACTGATATACCTGATGAGTTTGTGAAGGCATTACCAGAAGCCAAAGAATATGAGAAAAAGGAAGAAAGTAACAATGGTGTGTAAAAAACAACAACATATTATAACAGTAATGAGTCTAAACTTGGGACAAAAGTACATGAGCAAACAATGTAGACCCAGATCAGACTGCTTCTCAGGTGCAGTCTGATTAAGGTCTAGACTGTTCCTTATTTGTCTCGCCCTGTTTTGTTTTGTCTATCAGAATGTGGGACATAGGTATGACTTTTCCAGTGTTAGTATAGATGGCATAAACTTACTTCTAGTCTTTGAGTTTAGCTCCATTCTTATGAGAGTGTGCAGACTGGGGAGACTCAGCTTTCAACTGAATTCGTTTTTAAAATATGACTTGAAAGTGAAATAAGGTTGCTTAAAGACAGGAGTGGTACTATATAAGGAGAATTAAGTTCCACTGTGTCATTCTTTGGTCGGACACTTGGCGCCAGATGTGTGCAACTGTGGTTACGTACCGCTGAGCCACTTGGGGAACATCGTTACGAGAATTGAAACAGAACAGTCTGAACAGTGTCATACTGCCTCTTGATCACATAGTGTCAACACCTCCAGTCAGCCAATGAAATTATTATAACTGGTAATTCTGGTCCACTAATTGATTGAATAAATTTCACACCTTTACCTGTACAGGGTACATAATGCTTTTGCTTGGAAACAGACCCCCTGCAGAGAAGTCCTGTCTTTAAATTAACATGATTACACTGGAGCCCCGTTATAATGCGGGTGTCGGGAGACATAAAATCGAACCGCGTTATAAGTGATCACGCTTAATAACGATCTTCTAGGAAATACCCCACCCACTAATGAAAAACCCAATGTTTACATGTTCGTTGCGCTTATTTAGCCCTAACGAGGTAGATAGACATGTTTACTGCTTACCTGACACAACGAAAGTCATCGCTGAAGTAGCCTTTCAGTCCCTATGTTCTAACTTATTGTGAAAAATGCGCTGCAAAACGGTTGAAAACCATTTACAAAGCGAAAGTACAACCGTAACGCATCGGCCAATTCCGTATCCTGAATTTAAACCTATATCGACGAGGATGTCCGATTGAGCGAAATAGACTTGTTCGAGTTAATTCCCTTGTATATATACTTGCAAAAAGGTACCTGCGGACGAATAAAATATACTTATTTGCGCGAGTACTGACGTGGCCTAAAAACTCTAATCAGCCTACAGGTAACCAAATCGGGGTTAAGCTTTTTTGTTGTTTTTTTTTTTTCCATTTATAAAATTCTTTTATAATGTTTTCTTTGGAAGTAATCAGTGACTGATACGCACAGCCTTTTTCCCGAGCGTCGGCTTGTGTATTGTGTATATGAGGTGACCTTCGCTGTTGGCCAAATTGGTGACACGTGATATGCGCTAATTATTGAAGTCTTCTAAAAACAATGACCAATGTTCACACCTTGGCAAGACAACCGACGCTTTCATTGTCTGTGATAACTTTTGACACGCTCTTGATTAAAATTATGTAAACAACCCAATTAACTTTTAATGGTTATTTTGTCGTGAACACCGACGGAAACCGCCGAAAAATCCGCGATCTGTTGAAAAATAATGGGCGACACAGGACAACCGCGTTATATCGATTTCCGCGATATATCGGTCTGCGGTATAACAGCGCTCCAGTGTATTACAGTTATTGGTTGAGACGTATAGGTACATCTCATTGTTTTTCTGCCAGTTTTACAAAGAGTTATATGATCATAGTCTAGCTTCAGAGATGAGAAAATGTCAAAATTTCAATTAGAAATTTGAATTTGTTATTCTCTTCTGTTACAGCTAGAACACAAAGAAAAAGAAAAGTTGCCAGCAATTACAAAGCTACAAGAAAGAAACCAGAACTTAAGTCTGATACAGACTTTGAACAAACCAGAACTGTAGGATGTAAACGAAAAAGCTCCAAAGCTGCTGTTAACTTAAAAGAAAAAGCAAAGGATGATGATGAAATGCTTGACAATAGTGTACACCAGCAGCCAACATCAGACATAAAGAGGGCAAAAGCTGTTTCAAAGAAAAATAGTGAAAATTCAGAACCTGCCAAGGATGTGGATGTGGGTGGAAAATATGATAGTGAACAAAAAACTAAAGATGATGTGGTTGTTAATGAAAATCATGTCGAAGGTATTGATAAAAGTTTTGAGCTTGAATCTAGTCAAGAGTTGAATGTCTCAAATAACCTGGAAATAACATTAACGGATGATAAAAATATGGACAGTACAGACACTAATGCTCAAAGGTTGTCTGATGCGATTGATGTAAGCATGAAAAATGAAGAATTTATTCAAAATGATTTTGCAAAGGCTGATACAGAAAATACTAATGAAGGTGATAAAGGATCCGTCCGAATAGATGTAAGAACTGAAATCAAGCATGATGAAGAAACAGAAGTGAAGCATGAAACTGAGGAATTTAATAGACTCAGTCTAGATATTATTAGGGAAGTTGTGAAGAATAAAGTGAAACAGACAGCCATGAAACTTAAGAAAAATGATAATATGAAGAAAAGTAGTCCTTCAAAAAATATAAAAGATGAAGTCCAAGACAAAGATAACATTGAAAAACAGAATGTGAAACAGATAATGTTCACACCAAAGAAAAATGGTTCTTTGAAAAGGAATGATCCATTAAAGAAGAAGAGTCCCATGAAAAAATCAAAAGAAGAAACTAAGGAGAAGCTAGAGATAGATACAGATTTTTTTTCAACTAATTTTAAGAAAACTGGTAAATTTTATATTTGCCCTTATTGCCAAAGAAAGTTTGAGTGGTTGGGTCCCTTTACAAAGCATGTTTTCCGTCACAAAAGAAATGAATTTGACTGCAGTGCATGTGGTAAAAAGTTCACCAATTATCGAAGTCTCATGGCCCATAAGTACAGTCGTAAAAAGGAAAGAACATTTCATTGTGACATTTGTGGGCATAGTGCAACAACAGCTTGTATGTTAAGGCAACATACCAAAGAAAAACATCCACCAGAAATATATTTTCAATGTCATATGTGTCCAAAGATCCTCAAAACTAAGTCCTACCTCAATGTTCATTTGAAATTCTTTCACAATGTTAATGACGGAAAGTATGAATGCAGTATTTGTGGCAAAATTTTGAAACGTAAGAAAATACTGGAAAAGCATATGAAACTTCATTCTGAAGAATCTCCAATTGATAATTTGACTTGTGAGGATTGTGGGAAAACTTTCCAGTCAAAGTTACACTTAAGGAGTCACTCAAGGATACATAAAGATAAGAAATATTTGTGTGACTACTGTGGTAAAGGTTTTTGTACAAAAACAAAACTGAATGCTCATCATCTAACACACACTGGGGAGAAACCATTTGCTTGTACAAAGTGTTCTTATCGCTCAACTCAGCGCGGCAATTTACGTTTACACATGAAAGTACACGACAAACCAACTCCAGAAAAGAAAGTTAAGCAACCATATAATTGTCCACATTGTAATTATACTACACAAAGATTAGCTCTTATTCAGCAGCATTTGAAATCACACACTAAAGTTTCTAATAAAAGACATGCTCAAAATAAAAAAGAAACAGTTGTTGATGATATTGTACAAAACCAGCATGAGAAAACCTTTGATGAAATTGCTCATGATAAGTCTGCTTATGAATATTTTGCAGAGAAGGCATTACTTTGTCAAACATATACACACAAAGCTGTGACAAATTCTTCAGCTGTGGGTAATTCTAAAATGTCACTTGACAAGGGTAGTAGTACGGAGTTAGACAAAGATGTTGAAACTACTCAGGATACTGCTGCTGTTCCAACAGATAACAGAACTGATATTTCTAATGATCCTGACACTGCTGCATTTTATCCTGGCTATTTAGAGTCTTACAATGCTTATCAGTATAATCAAGCAAGGTCAGCATATCAGGACACAGCTCCTCATTTAATGTATTTAAACCAACAAAGGTATTATGATGCTCATACAGGAATTTATGACAGTAGCAAATATACTGACTCAAGTACTACACTATACTCTGATCCTAAATACTCTGCAGACACCACTCATGTAAAAACCACTGGTGCTTCTGATAGGCCGGATGGCAGCACAACAAAATTGGATAATTCCACTCAGAGCTTGCTGTTATCATCAAGTGGGCAGATTCTCCGGCAGATGTTAGCTGCCTCTCAAGATTTGTACAGTGATTCAGCTGTTTCTAATAATTACAACACACGACAGTCATATCAAGATTCAGAAAGTGCCTATGATGCCTCTTATTCAGGCTTGTATAATTTACAACCGGAGGATTGTGATATGAATGAAACTTCTGTTGATAGGTCATCCATTCAGAATAAGCAGCAGGATTATAATCTCAGCCTCAAAACTGATCTGAGTAAGCCAGCCAGTAATTATTCAACTGACCATCTGGACCCTTATAATGCATCTGGTGAACAGGACTTTACTGCACATTTGCCTGCTGTTAATTCTAGCCAGTTGTTATCATATATTGAAAGTAAACAGCAGGCTCGTCTTTATCCTACACCGAGTCTGTCAGCTCCCAAATTGCCAGAGAATGAAAGTCCCATTTTTCCGAGCACTGAACAAGAGTTTTCATATGAGGATTTAGAGCGACCTCCATCAGCTTTTAGAAGGGTGTCTCATTAAAAGTGTTGAGAAACACTTTGAATGCAAAAAGAAAAAAAAATCCACTAAATTTAAGATTATACGGTACTAATCCTACATGTATTAAATTCCTGTGGGCATTGCATTTGACGAAAGGGGGGCATTATTTTAAGCCTGGGGTGTTGTTCATCAGCCACAGCAAAATACATTTAATAAACAGTATTAAGGTGGATGGGTATACTCGCAGAGGAAGCAACTCTTTTATTTTTGCCTCCCTTTTCAGTAGGGTTCAACTCTTAAAAGAAAGAATTTGCTCCTCTGGGAGCAAATTTTTCTGTTGTAGAGTAGACCCCATGTCAAAGAGCCATCTCATCGAGAGAAGCAACTGGGAATTCATGAAAGGAATAAAAAATATTTTTGAAAAAGAGGCAGGGGCCTTTATTAGAGCACGGGCATTTATTAGGATTAATACTATGAGGATTAATACCTTAAATAATGTGGGAAAATACTGCATGATAACTTCCCTCTGTTTAACACACAATCCATCAGTACAAATCATTTCCTCTGTTGTTAAGAATTTTTTATTAAGAAATAATCAGGGTGGAGGATTACATGGTTTTATGCAACTGAATAGTCAAGGTAAATTAAATACTGTATTAATCATTTTAAATGTCCCCGGGGTTTTGCATTTTGCGGAAGGGGGAGGGGGGAGGGAGAAGAGTTATTTAGAGCCTAAAGTGAAGCTAATCATCCAATGCCTAATGCCTCTAATAAACAGTGTTAAGGTGAGTTTGTACCCTTGCAGAGGAAGCAACTCTACTATCTAAGCCTTTTTTAGCTCACCTGAACGAAAGTTCAGGAAGAGCTATTGTTGTCACCCCGGCGTCAGCGTCCGCGTCTGCGTCCACGTCAGCGTCGGCGTCCGGATTGGATGTTTTGGTTTAAGTTTTTATACGCCCGTTTTGAAAAAACGGACGTATTATGTCGTGGCGCTGTCCGTCTGTCCGTCCTTGTGCGTGCCATAACTCAGTAACCATTTGGGATATCTTCATGAAATTTTATAGGCATATGTATTAGGTTGGGGGAACGTGTCGCGTACAAGAATGGTTGCTCCCCCTTTCTTAGTTTCGAAGTTATGCCCCTTTGATCATTTTTTCCCTGCAAGTCTTGTGCGCGCCATAACTAGATAACCGTTTGGGATATCTTTATAAAACTTTATAGCAATGTGTATGAATTCCTAACGATGTGTCACGTACAAAAATGGCTGCTCTCCCTTTCTTCGTTTTAGAGTTACGACCATTTCATTAGTACTTTGAGCCTATTTTTGTGTTTACTTATCTTGAGCATGCCATAACTTGGTAACCGTTTGGAATATTTTGATGAAACTTTATAGCAATGTGCATGATCACAAGACAATGTGTCATATATAAGTTGCTCCCTCTTTTTTAATTTTGGAGTAACCTCCATTTGATTAGTATTTTCAGGTGTTTCTCATTCACTCCATATCTCCTGAACCTTTTGAAATATTAGAATGAAGCTTTGTAGGAATGTGTATAATAATGGGGCAATGTATCCTTAACAAGAACCACAACTCTGGCTTACTTACTGAATTATCTGCCCTTGCATAAATTTCCTGTTTACTCTTAACTCCTTAACCATTCGAAATAAATGGTATGTATATTATAAAAATCATTTCAAGGGAATATAGTACAACCAAAAAAGGCCTATCTAGTATGTTTAGGTTATCTCCCTTGTACCACTTTGTCTGTCTATCCTTTTGTAGGCAATCTTGTTCATTCTGTTTCTGCTTTATGACATTTAAACGGGCGTATTATGCGCCGCTTGCGAAGCCCTTGTTTAAAGACCTATATCTCCTTAACCCATGGATGGATTCTTTTTATACTTGCACTGTAGGTAGATATTGGTACAAAGTTTAACAGGGTACCACCCCCACCCCACTCCATGACCTTGATGTCAAGGTCATGAACTTAGAAAATTGGGAGTATTTTTGGACTGGATGTTTTGGTTAAAGTTTTATAAAGCTCAATATCTCCTTAACCCATGGATGGATTCCTTTGATACTTGCACTGTAGTTAGATATTGGTCCAAAGTTTTCCAAGGTACTACCCCCACCCCCTCAGTGACCTTGATGTCAAGGTCATAGACTTAGAAAATTGTCTTTTTATTGATTGGATGTTTTGGTTAAAGTCTTTTGAAGACGCATATCTCCTGAACTCAGTGATGAATTCTTTTTATATTTGCACTTTAGTTAGATATTAGTCCAAAGTTTTGCCAAGTACTACCCCAACCCCGCTCAGTGACCTTGATGTCAAGGTCAGGGACTTTGGATATTTGTATTTTATTAAAGTTTTCTAATTGCATACTGATTCATAATGCTTGGCAGAGATTAAGTTTACAGTTGAACTGATGTTATTAATTTTTTTGAGTTTTTACAAAACACTATATACTTACCCCACTGGATGACCTTGAAGTCAAGGTCATCGACTTAGAATTTTGTCTTAAAGATTTTGGTTAAAGTTTTATATTTATGAAGACATAATATCACAGTGCCACGATGGACTCAGTTGATACTAATACTTGGACATGTTAGATAATGGTTCAAGGTTTTGTTACATCCTAGCCCCCCCCCCCCCCCCCCCCCCTCCACGACCCACACCCACCCCCCACTCCTACCTCTTAGTTCTTTGACCTCAAGCTCATGGACTTTGAAATTTCATGTGGATTTTTTTATTTTAATTTTTTTAAGACTTATTTCTTAGAAAGCTTTTGTTTATAAATGTGTTGTCATTATGGACATGCTTGCCTGAAGTTTTATGCATAGAAGTCCACACTTCCAAAGCAACTTTGTGATGGGCAAGCACCTATTCAGGCGAGCTATGCTGTCAGCCAACAGCTCTTGTTCTCAGTAGAAGTCAACTCTTAAAGGGAAGAATTTGCTCCTCTAGGAGCAAATTCTTTTCTTATTTCAAAAAGCCACTTCATCTGGAGATGCAAGCAGAAATTTGTGCAAGTTAATATAAATGTATCATTTCCGGAAAAGAGGCAAGGGTGGATGGGGTATTATTAGAGTGGGGACGTTTATTAGGATTAATACGGTAGCTCATTATTTCTCTTATAATGTTTTATACTTGTTGATTTTAACAACACTTTGATGAACCACAAAGATTCATACTTTGGGCAAGGTCTATGTCACAAAATTTCAAGCAGGAAATATTGAAACTATCGAATATTTAGTTGAAAATATTGAAATGGCAGGTAAGCTGCACAGATGTCAGTTGGAATTTTATGACACAGTCCTTGCTCAAAGTACAAATCTTTGTGGTTCAACCTAAGTGTCGTTAGAACCAGAAAGATGTGGACTGGAAAGTTGTGCATAGCTCAAGGAGTGTAAATTATTTGAAAGAGAAATTACAAGCTGACATAAACCGCTATTCAGTCACAGCATTGCCATTTTCCCTCACAGCCCATGTAAACTTAATGATTGAGCCGCAAGACGAGAAAACCAACAAAGTGGTTGTGTGCAAAGCGCAGATTCAGATCAGCTTGGGTATCTGCCCAGTCTGATCAGATGCTTCCCCAAGTGCTTAAAGGGTAGGAAAGGGTCCAAGCTACTTCCATGTGGTCAGTGAAGACTTAGATCAGACTGGGCGGATGCCCAGGCTGATCAGAGTCTGTGCTGGGCGCACAAGCTTTTTGTTAGCTCACCTGAGCCGAAGGCTCAGAGGTGAGCTTATAGGATGGGAGTCGAGCCGTCTTCCGTCTGTGTGTGCGTGGGTGGGTGGGTGCGTCAACACTTTCAAACATAAATATCTCAGAGACCAGTGGGCCGATCGCAATCAAATTTTATCTGAAGCATCATTTGGGTGGGGGAAAGGTTGCATTAGGTTTTGGTGCCGATCAGCTCAGAACTCTGGTTTCCATGGCAACAGATAGCCCCCATAGGGTTATAATGGGGAAAATGGCGTCATCACGTTTTCTCCACTGTTTTTGATTAGATCCTTATCATACTTGCAGGTAATGATGACATACACAAGAGCTTGGATGAGTTCGAAATTTGGCCGGATTCGAGCACAGACTACGGAGTTAGCTGCCCTTGAGCGTTTGAAAAAAATCCCATAGGGTTATAATGGGGAAAATGGCGTCATCAGGTTTTCTCAACTGTTTTTGCTTAGATCCTTATCATACTTGCAGGTAATGATGACATACATAAGAGCTTGGATGAGTTCGAAATTTGGCCGGATTCAAGCACAGACTACGGAGTTAGCAGCCCTTGAGCGTTTGAAAAAAATCCCAAAGTGTTATAATGGAGAAAACAACGTCATCACATATTTTTAGAAAAACTTTGTCATCGCTCTATTGCCTACATTTCTCGGCTTTCAGGATGCTGCGCCCAAGGTCAAGGTCACTGTGGCTATTTTTAGAAAAACTTTGTCAGCCCTCTAGCACCTACATTTCTCAATGGATTTTAAAATAAATTCACACAAATGTAGGGCATGACAATATCTCAAGCAAGTTCGACTTCAGGATGCTGCGCCAAAGGTCAAGGTCACTGTGGCTGTTTTTAGAAAAACTTTGTCAGTGCTCTAGCACCTACATTTCTCAATGGATTTTAAAATAACTTCACACAAATGTAGGGCATGACAATATCTCGAGCAAGTTCGACTTTCAGGGTGCTGTGCTTAAGGTCAAGGTCACTGTGGCTATTTTTAGAAAAACTTTGTCATCGCCCTAGCACCTTCATTTCTCCATGGATTTTAAAATAACTTGACACAAATGTAGGGTATGACAATATCTCAAGCAAGTTCAACTTCCAGGGTGCTGCGCCCAAGGTCAAGGTCACTGTGGCTATTTTTAGAAAAAACTTTGTCAGCGCTCTAGCACCTACATTTCTCAATGGATTTTAAAATAAATTCACACAAATGTAGGGCATGACAATATCTCGTGCAAGATCGGCTTTCAGGGTGCTGTGCCCAAGGTCAAGGTCACTGTGGCTATTTTTAGAAAAACTTTGTCATCGCCCTAGCACCTTCATTTCTCCATGGATTTTGAAATACCTTGACACAAATGTAGGGTATGACAATATCTCAAGCAAGTTTGACTTTCAGGGTGCTGCAATCAAGGTTTTTGATTAGATCTTTATCATACTTGCAGGTAATGATGACATACATAAGAGCTTGGATGAGTTCCAAATTTGGCCGGATTCGAGCACAGACTACGGAGTTAGCTGCCCTTGAGCATTTGAAAAAAATTCCATAGTGTTTTAATGGAGAAAACAACGTCATCACATTTTCATTTTTCATCGGATCCTCTTCATACTTGCAGGTAATGAGGATATGCATAAAAGCTTGGATTAGTTAGCATTTCGGCTAGATCTCACTACTGACTATGGAGTACCTGCCTTGAGCATCCAAACAATCAATGTCGCCACTTTTTCTTGGTTTCTACTGATCGGATCCTTTTCAAACTTGCAGGTAATGAGGAAATGCATAATATCTTAAACAAGTTCAAATTTTGGCCAGATCAGGCCCACCACTACGAAGTTAGCTGCCCTTGACAGCTCTGTCTATTGTGCTCTTGATTGGATACTTTTTAAACTTGCATATATTAAATGAGGGCATACATAATGTTTTGGATGAGTTTAATTTTCAGCCTGATTGGACCACTGACTGTGGAGTTAGCTGCCCTTGAGCATCTTAAATATCCCTATAGGTTTACAGTGTCTCTCAGGTGAGCAATTGTTGCCCTTTTGGCTACTTGTATTGATTAGGCACGAAAAAAGAAATGCCTGACTGTTAAAATTTAGTCTCTGGACAGATTGTTCTTGGAGAAACTCTCTGCTCTCTGCACTACAAAAAATATCTGTGCTTTTGTTTTGTTTCTCAGAATCAGTAAAAATGTTCTTCTGTATGATCCTGTCTGAAGATCCGCTTCAGTAGAATATTCAAAATTTTGCCTAGAAGAAAGAGTATATACTGCAGTTGTAGTTATCTTATCAAGGAAGATAACTCCTTTTTCTTTTAAAACTTGCAACTGCAGTTTTATTTGGATATCTGCAACTGCAATTTTGAAGTTTTGCCGGACAGATAAACATGGAATCATATTATCCGAGGTGTTAATTCCAATTATGTAAGGTAGAGAAGCATTTTGCTGATGGAAACTTCCCTCACACTGATACTGTCACAGAATTGCTTAGGCTACCTTAATTCTTTAAGCCCCAGTGACGAAATTAGCAAAATTTGCAAACAGCGTAGATCCCGATGAGGCGATCTATACACTGTTTGCCCTCTAGTCTTTGAATTCTCAATATGAAATGTCTTGGACAAGGCATTTTTCTTAGCTCACCTGAGCCGAGGGCTCCGGGGGAGCTTATAGGATGGTAAGGCTTCGTTCTATTCTATGCAATTGTCTGTCTTCGTCCGTCCACAATTTCAAACGACTTCTCCTCTGAAACCACTGGGCCGATTGTAACCAAATTTCATATAGAGCCTCCTGGGACCTTAGGGACGAAAAATTTTTTAAACGGTCCTGGTCACATGACCAACATGGCCGCCATGCCCATATATGGTAAAAACCTTAAAAAATCTTCTTCTCCAGAACCACTAGGCTGATGGCCTTTAAACTTGGTCTGTAGCATTGGGTATGCGAGTACTACTAAGGTTATTCAAATTATGACCTTGGGTTGACCTTGACCTTTTTTACGGTAAGGTAAAATTTGCTTCCAGATACTTTTATATGGCAAAATGCTACAACATAAGATATCTTGGAAACGGTTGAAGATTTTGGGCTAAAAATTGGTATCTACAGTCATCTTAATGAGTATATGAAGATTTATGAGTACAAGAGGTCAAGGTCATTCTTTGACCTTTGACCCAGAACTCTCATATTTTGCCAAGTTCTAACAAGTTCCTCAAAAGCCACTGGGCCAATTGAAATGAAAATTTCATATAGAGCCTTCAGGGGTTGAGGGAAAATAAATTAATCCATACGGTCCAGGTCACATGACAAACATGGCCACCATGCCCATATATGGTAAAAACATTTAAAAATCTTCTTTTCCAGAACCAGTTGACTGATGGCCTTGAAACTCAATTGACAATATGTAGCATTGGATACTCAAGTACTATCAAGACTGTTCAAATTATGACCCTGGGTTGACCTTGACCTTTTTTTATGGCAAGGTCAAATATAGGAAAATGCTAGAACATAAGATTTCATGGAAAGTTTTGAAGATTTTGGCCTAAAAATTGGTAAATACAGTCATCTTAATGAGTACATGAAGATTTGTGAGTACAAGAGGTCAAGGTCATTCTTTGACCTTTGACCCAGAACTCTCATATTTTGACAATATCAAACAATCTCCTCAAAAACAACTGGGCCAATTGTAACCAAATTTCATACAGAGCCTCCAGGGGTTGAAGGAATAAAAATTTGTTCAAATGATCCAGGTCACGTGACCAACATGGCCACCATGCCCATATATGGTAAAACCTTTAAAAATCTTCTTCTCCAGAACCACTAGGCCGATGGCCTTGAAACTTGGTATGTAGCATTGGGAACTTTAGTACTATCAAGATTGTTCAAAATGATGACCTTGGGTTGACCTTGACAATTTTACGGCAAAGTCATATATGGGAAAATGCTAGAACATAAGATTTCATGGAAAGTTTTGAAGATTTATGCCAAAAAATTTGTATCTACAGTCATCTTAGTGAATACATGAAGATTTATGAGTACAAGAAGTCAATGTCATTCTTTGACTTTTGACCCAGAACTCTGTCATTTTGAGAGTCTCAAACCTTCTCCTTAAAAGCCACTGGGCCAAATTTGAAACCAAATTTCATATAGAGCCTTCAGGGGGTTGAGGGAACCACTGGGTCTGTTAGAACCGGCACATAATACTCATATGAGGGTGTATGCCGTATGAAGAGATAGATAGATAGAACCAAATTTCATAATATGAGGGTGTATGCCGTATGAAGAGATAGATAGATAGAACCAAATTTCATGTAGCTTCCAGGGAACTTTGGGACGAAAAGTTGTTCAAACGCCCAGGTCACATGACTAACATGGCCTCCATGCCTATATATGGTTAAAACCTTTAAAAATATTTTTCTCCAGAACCAATTAACTGATGGCCTTAGAGTAACTTACCCTAGAGTACTGAGGCTGAATGGACTCAGGTGAGCTACAGGACCAATGGTCCTCTTGTTAGTTTTCTTGTGTCATGGCTCATGTGTGATCCTCCAACATAATAATGTTTTTAGCGAACTATTTATAGATTGTATGTTCAGTCTTTGTCATGTGTCCGTCCTTTCTTCCATGAATCTCAAATTTTATATGGAGCATAAACAGGATCAAGGTTTCCTGAATTGGGAAAATCATATGACTCTAGCATCCAAGAAGGCCGTCTGTTGCTAAAAATAGAAAATAATCAAAATCATTTTCTCCAGATTAGCTTGGTATAATTGGCAGTATGAGCTGTATTGATAGTAGTGTGGATATCGGGTCAGATGTCCCAGTTAGATATATGTAGTTGTTGAAGACATACCGTAATCAGCAACATCATCCATCTTGCACTATTTACAATTTTTCTGACAAAAAATGGCAGTGATTTGCATACAATAAGTTCTGAAAATTCAATGTCTGGTTAACTAAAGATGTGCAACTATGTTGTTAGTTTTGAATAACTGGGCCCAGTAGTACATAAATCTCAGATGTCTCCAAGGGAATGGAAAAGTTCTTACTCATTTTGGTCAAATGAGTTATTTCACGTAAATTTTGATGCAGAATTATCTCTGCTAACACCATGTGCTAAAAAGGAGGACACAGATCAGCCTTTGATATGCACAATCTGATCAGTCTTCTATATTCACAGGAAGGAGGAGAAACTGTGTATTATGTAGTGAAAAGTAAAGACTCTGATAAGATTGGGCAAAAACATCGACTGATTGAGTTTATCCTGTGTGCATATGGTTTAAAGTGTATAGGACATCTCCATGTTTTTTTTCCTTTGTTTTTACAAAGGGAAACAACTTTCATAACTTCCTGTTTGCTTGCCTAGATGTAGAACCCTTCCAAAAATGGAGTCTATGCTTTAAGGGAAGAATTTGCTCATACAGGAGCAAATTCTTTCCTTTAAGAGTTGACCTACATTGAGAAGAGTTGCAAAATGGTTACTGGTAGAGTTGCTTCCCCTGAAAGTGATTTGATTGCTACTCTTTCTGTCATGTGCATGGAATGAAATCCCTTACCATATTTATTTGGCTATAAGATAGGAGGGTGGGGTGGGGTAGTGGGCACCTCATCTAAAATTGTCCCAAATCTGTAAATCAGTCTTGCCTGATTCAGTATAAGATGGGCTTCCTCATCCAAAACAATCCAAAAAGTCTAGATCGGTCTTGTAAGATCTAGATTTTTGTGATTGTTTTGGAAGTGCTTGATGAATCTAGATTTTTGGGATTGTTTTGACAGTACTAGATGGATTTAGAAACAATCCAAAAAGTCGAAATCCGTCTTGTACTTCCAGAATAATCCCCAAAAAACCTAGGTTCATTAAGTACTTCCAAAACAATCCCAAAAACCTAGGTCTGATTTAGAAACAATCCCAAAAACCTAAATCCATCCTGTACTTCCTAAACAATCCCAAATATCCAGATCCATTTTACAAAATGGATCTAGATTTTTGGGATTGTTTTGGAAGTACAAGATGACAAGATAGATCTAGATTTTTGGGATTGTTTTGGAAGTACAAAATGGGTCTAGATTTTGGGATTGTTTTGGAAGTACAAAATGGGTCTAGATTTTGGGATTGTTATGGAAGATGGATCTAGATATTTGGGATTGTTTTGGAAGTACAAGATGGATCTAGATTTTTGGGATTGTTATGGAAGATGGAAAAACCCATCTTAAAGGTGAGTAGATATGGTAAAATCTATTTATTATTGCTGGATGTGATTGTTAAATGATAGCCTTTGTTAGTTAAAAAAATATTTTGAATTTGATATACTGTTTTGAGAATATACCAGTATGAAAATTTTCATTTTGTTTTCTGTTAATATAATCTACCAAAAGCTAAAAGCTCACACTTTCAAATGCAAATGTTCTCTTTTTGCCTGAAAGGCAGCTTAGCACTTAAAGCACCAAAAATTAATAAAACTTTAATTTGAAACAGCGGAGATCCAGATGAGGTGACTCATAATGAGCCACCTCATTTTGATCTACACTGTTTGCCCCCCCACCCTTTGATTTTTCAGTATAATACAGCTTGGGTGGAGCTTTATTTTGAAATTTTGCAGATGTAAATTTTCCTTGTCTGCCTTTTTGGTGTTTTAAGGGCTAATACACCAATTTGGACCAAATTCGAGTACCCGTATCATTGTTAGTTTTCCAAACTGTCAGTAGGACAGTGTGGAGTACTACTGATGATCAATACACCAATTTGGCCCAAATTGGAGTATGTATCAGTGTTAGTATTCCACAGGACAGTAGGAGAGTATTCCACAAACGATATAAATACACCAATTTGGCCCAAATTGGAGTATGTATCAGTGTTAGTATTCCACAGGACAGTAGGTGAGTATTCCACAAACGATATAAATACACTGATTGGCCCAAATTGGAGTATGTATCATCATTGATTTGATAGTATCCCACACTGTTTTACTGGCAGTGTGGAATATTAACAATGGTAAGTGCCAAAAGCTCAGGTATTTTGGTTTCTTCTATGTCAAAAACCAGTTACACCAGAAATGTGGAAAAGTCCTTATATAGAGGCGTTCCCACGTTTTGTAAAGAAATGACCCAAAAACAGAGTATCTATCACCGTTGATATTTCCCTCTGCTGAAAGCCCAGGCATCCAATTGCTAATATCTAGAAATGTGGAAAAATCCCTTCTAGAGGTCCTCCACATCATCAAAAAATCGGCAATTAATCCTCCCAAAATGGCTTAAAAATGTCTTCTGTAAGCCATAGGAGGTTGTCCGCAGTTGGAGGTTGGTGCTGCCAGAAACAGGTTGGTTTCGGGTTTTACCCACATCTAGCTATGTAGAATACCAGTTGGTACAGGGTTTTAGTAGCTGGAGGTCAGCAGCGGGGAGCCAGATTATAAATGACACTAGACCAGGCAAAAAATATAAGATTCGAAATAAATTTGTAGAAAAGTTTTAATACTTTTAGACTATAGATTTGTGGCACCTATTAGTCGCCTCACTGAGGCGATTCTAAAGGACTGCCACAATGTATAGTTTGATGGAACAGTATAGAAAATATCTCCTGTACTCATCAAGGACTCTGCCCTCCACTTCATCTTAGTCTCTGTTATGCTGTGCTTAAAGATCAAATTTGGCGGACTTATATTCTAGTGCTCTTTGCCTTAACCGCTAATATCGCTGAAATTAAGTTGGTTGGTTGGCTGGTTTGTTGTTTTGGGTTTAACGACCTTTTCAGACAGTATTTCAGTCTATATCAGATCATCTTCCAGAAAGGGAGAAAAGAGATATGATAGATGAGAGAACAAATATTCAGTGAAAAAAAAGCTGAAGAAAATAGAGGTTCATTTTTAGGGCAATTATAACCAAACTGGCATTGCATGTTTGTTACGACAGGATTTTGGTCAGGTTTAGATAATCAACCAAACATAATAAGTAACACCATAGTTATCTTCCCTGACTTAGTGAACAAGAAAATATATACCAAAACATTCCCATATCATTCGGTTTGGAAATAATAAAATCTAAAATGAGTGTCCTTTTAAAGAATTGAATGCGTTCGTAAGGAATAATGTATGCTAGAAATGGGTCAGACTGTGGTTTTGGCTAGTAAAGCCTCATCGGTGAGCCTGTATAATAATTGGCAGAGATCCTAAAGCCCAAGGTAAAACAACTTAAATTTAGGAAAATATTTCAAAGGGACAGTCGTTTGGATTGATTTGATTGATTGATTTGTTGTTTTACGTACACGGTAAACAGCTATGGTCCTGTCGGGACGGTCAGTTAACCTAACCACACTATTCCTGGGCAGGCTTAGACCTCCTTAACGGTTAACCAGTACTAAGTGCACATATTTTCGCCAGTAACTGACAATTACCCTTCTTGAATCAGCGGAAGGAGAAACGAAAGTATGTGGCCAGACCGGGTATCTAACCCAGGACCTCTGACTTATAAGTCAGGTGCCCTACCGATTGCGCAACGTGGCCCGGCTCAGTCGTTTGGAACTAGAAGATTAATATATATCAAAACTGAATGAACAATAAAGTGATTCAATTCCCGTAACTTTCAGAATTCTCAGAATACAGACAAAGAAGCAGCTGATCTGATCACAAAGTGCCCATGGATGTTGTTTTAAGACACTATAGGCGTGGGAACAGGGGTTACCAACCTAAGTCTAAGATGGTGACCATGCCCAAATTTAGTAACATCGGCTCAAACGGCCCCTCCCTATCTAAAACAACTAAACCAGTTTGAATTACAGTATGCAAAAAGCATATTGATCACGTTGTACAAACTAGTAAACGGTTGAAGGCACAATAAGCTTAAGTCAGGTGAGCGATTCATGGCCATCATGGCCGTCTTGTCTAGTAGTATCAAATTTCAAAGATCATTGTTGTGGACAGTTTAGCATAGCTACGTGTACTGACCATACTAATTATGCTCCCCGAAGGGTGAGCATATAGTTGCCGCTTTGTCCGTCCGTCTGTCCGTCCTTCCGTCCGTCCGTCCGTCCGTCTGTCACACTTTTGTCCGGAGCATATCTCTGAAAGTATAAGGGGGAACTAAATGAAACTTCACACATTGATAGAGGTCAACGAGGGGAAGAGCAGTGCACAAGAACTGTAACCCTATCACAAGTATTTACGAAGTTAGCTCCCTTTCCATTTTTATGCCCCCGAAGGAACTTCGGGTGGCATATTACAATCGGACCGTCCGTCCGTCAGTCCGTCCATCCGTTACAAATCGTGTCTCAGCGATAACTTAAAAACTGCTGAAGCAAATTTAATGAAACTACACAGAAAGATCAGGCACAATGAGAAGGTGTGTCGCGCACAAGACTTAGGTCCCTACGCTCAAGGTCAAGGCCTTAATTGGGTCAAAGGTCAAATTGTGTCTCAAAATCGTGTCTCAGCGATAATTTTAAAACTACTGAAGCAAATTTGATGAAATTTCACAGAAAGATAAAGCATAATGAGAAGGTGTGTCGCGCACAAGACTTAGGTCCCTACGCCCAAGGTCAAGGCCACGGTTGGGTCAAAAGTCAAATTGTGTCTCAAAGTTGGCTCTCAGCCATTACTTATAAACTACTGAAGCAAATTTAATGAAACTCCACAGAAAGATGAAACATAATAAGAAGTTGTGTTGCACGTAAGATTTGGGTTGCCAGGTTCAAGGTCAAGGTCACAATTAGGGGTCAAAGGTCAAATCTTGCCTCTGTGATAACTTAAAACCTGCTGAAGCGAATGCCATCAAACTTCACAGAAAGGTAAACCATAATGAGATGGTATGTTACACGGATCCCAAATCCAAGATCAAGGTCACAATCTGGGGTCAGAGGTCAAATCATGTCTTGGCAATTACTCAGAAAAGTACCAAAGCAAACTTTAAAGAAAGATAAAGCCTAATGAGATTATTTACCATGTACAAGACATAGGTTCCCACACCCAAGGCCAAGGTCATAGCCAGAGGTCAAAGGTCAAGTCATTCATCCTCAATTACCTAAAGACTACTGAAGCAAACTTCATTAAACTTCATGAAAAGGTATAAAACAGTGAGCGAATATGTCACAAACAAATTATGGTTTTGTTGTCCAAGGTCAGGATCACAGTCAGGGCTCAGAGGTCAATTCATGTCTCTGAACTGAGTCAAAACTGCTGAAGCGAATATCATCGAGTTTCACTGAAAGGTAAAGCATGATAAAATGGTAACGTAAAGAAAAGTAAATTATAATATTAAGTTATGTAAGGTGCGACATTAGGTTCCCACACCCAATGTCAAGGACACAACACAGTTAGGTTATTGGTTGAATTAAGTCCCCTTGAATCTGCTTAAACTTCCAAAGTGCATTTAAACATTACAGAAAAGTAAAACGAAATGAGAATGTATATCATGTGCAAGACTCAGGTTTTGTGCCCAAGGACAAGGTCACAATTAGGGCTCACAGGTCAGTTCAAGGGGCCTTCGGGGGCATTTGTTACCACTGTAACATTTCTTGTTTCAATATTAAGCTTGTCTGGTGCATATCTCCAAAAGTATTAAAGGGAACTTAATGAAACTTCATACATTGAAACAGGGTAATAAGAGAAAATGCAGAGCACAAGAACCATAACACTGTCTTCAGTATTTGTAAAGTTAGCTCCCTTCCTATTTTTTTAGTATTTTGCATGTCCAGAGCATATCTCTGAAAGGATAAAAGGGAACTTAGTGAAACTTCACACACTAATAGAGGGCAATGAATGAAAGTGCAGAACACAAGAACCATGACTCTGTCATAAGTAATTACACAGTTAGCTCCCTTCTTAATTTGTGGTTTATTGTGCTTGTATAGAGCATATCTTAGGAAGTATTGAAGGAAACTGAATATAATTTCACACATTGATAGAGGGTAATGAAAGGAAGTGCAGAGCTTAAGAACTATAACCCTACCTTACGGAGTTAGCTTCCTTCCTAATATTTTCAGTTATTTAGCTTGTCCGGAGTATATCTCTGTACATATTTAAGAGAACATGAATGAAACTTCACATATTGATAATAGAGGGCAATGACAAGAAGTGCAGAGCTGAAGAACCATAACTGTATCCCAAGTTATTTTGGAGTTACTTCCCTTCTTATTTTTTCTCAGTTGTATGTATGTCTAGAGCATTGCTCTAAAAGTATTGAAAAGAATTTTTTTTTCCATTTTAAATTGCATGTAATTTACACAGAAAATCACTCCTTCACCAGGATACCCATTCTCCTATTCCAAGCCTTCGGGGAGCATCCATCGGTTCCACCGATTTTCTTGTTTATTGTATAGTAGACATTTAGTTGGAACACGACGTAAAAATAGTTACAATTCGACGTCAATAAGATGTCGATACCACGTTTAGCAGAGATACAAAATGAATGAGAATGAATTATAGATTTGAGAAAATCACTTTTTCATCGTATGAATTTCAGGCAGCATCTCACTTATAATTCGAGAGGAGCATGGCATACACTGTATGCCATGCTTTTCTCGAATAATAAGTGATAAGACGCCTTAGATCTATTGCCACAGCAACTATGAAATTACCTACTGTTAAGCTTAGTACCTTGGTAGAATGACGTCTCGATGATGTCACTTAGACATCAGTAATATATATCCGATGTCATTGGTTCCGAAGCATGGTAAATAGTGAATGCCATGCTCCATCAATTTTTCAATGACATTACAAACTGAAATTCTTTCAACAAAAACTTCAGATTTTTTTCTAAAAAAAATAATGACCCTCATTTCCGCGTTGTTTCAACATTGTGTGCAAACTGTACATTGTTTTAATATACAGCTGCCGCTTCATCCACAATCCAATCATGGACCTGAAAATACTTAGAAACCATTTCAGCTTGATGAATTGAAACTAGTTCTTTTGGGTCTGGTGCTGGACTACCAACAAACTTGAATTTGAAAACCTGACTATTATGCGGGCTGCGGGCTGGATAGATATTTTGCAGTTTTTGTGAAGCTTTGTCAAAGGACATAAACAAGGAAGCAAAACCTCTGACCAGGCTGCTCAGAAATTCCCTTTAGGTTTGTTTTTTGGCATCGCCCATATACAATATTAAGACTGAACTGTAAATGGGCTATTTCACAAGACAAAGTACCTGTGGATTTCTTAAAACCCCACCTAAAGAATCACTATGATAAACATTGTATAGATAGCCCATAACCTTTAAATTATTTATACAAACAGGAAAGACTCTCTGATCAGACTGAGTCTTCTCTGGCTGCACATATCAGAAGGATCCCTTATCTTGCAATGTAGCCTATGTTTTTTTAAAGATTATTTTTATTATTTTTATTATTTGAAAATATTAGTTCATAGGCTTAATATAATCTCCCATGTTAAAAAAAATGAAAATAAATTCCAGTCCTAATCTGATGAAGCCTTTTCTTCTGCCTTTGCTCAAATCACTGATACAATGTACATGTGTCAGCCCTAATGAGATGCATATCAGAAATTTTCAGGGAGTGAGGAATGACTTGAGACACTTGTACTGTTCTTTTAAAACATGGAATGGAACGAAGTGATATGGGATGGACTGGCAGGGAAGTCTCCTTCATTCCACTGATTTGGGAAGGCACTCTTACAGGAAAGCAGTCTCCCTCTGAGAGAGCAAGTCTTTCTTGTAAGAGTACCGTCCCAGGTTCTGAGACCCAACTGTAGCCAATGGAATGTAGATTACCCTGTCCATTCCTTTCCAGGCCACCTTTCCATTCCAGGTTCTAAACTATGGCGATTAGTACAGTATCTAAAGATGTTTAAAGGACTTCGTGCGTTAAGGCCACTTTTTGGCCCCCATCTGAGGTCAAAATATGAAAGTCGAGATAAAAGAATTTCATTGCATGATTTCATTAGACCAATACCTATAGTGTTTCATTTCAGTTTCAGTTTGAATCTTGCTGTGCGTTAAGTATAAAAAAATGGCTTCTGAAACAGGCTAAAACCATGGAATTTGTCATTTTTGCTCAATTTTTAGTCATTCAATTTACAATTTAGAATAGAGCACAACCTTTAACCAAAAAATACTTTTCACATATGATGTATATTGCTGTAAATCACATCATATTGAAATATTTTGTTGGTTAATGATTGTGCTCATATTTAATTCTTAAAAAGCTCATATTTAATTCATAAAAAACTGAATTCTGCAGACAGCCGTTTACCTATAGTTTGCCTGTAATAAACATGGTGAAATCTATACCTGGCTGTAAGTGTCCATTATAAGACATAAGAACTAAGATGTAAATGTGATTTTAAGTCAGCCTCAGGCTTCACAAACTGAATTACCATGAAATGTTACCACCTTTCAAAAATTACTGTAAATATCCTAAAAATGTTTAATTATCATAAAATTGGACCTTTTACAGTTCAGCAGCTGTCCAAAAGCAGCATTTTTTTAAAAAAAACAACAACCCATAGTCTAGCCTTTGAGCAAATTGTTCTTAATAAGAAGCAGTCTTATCAGGGTCTGTACTTATTGCCTGGGAATTTTATCTCAATATTAAGGACAATTTCGGTACCTTGCTTAAGTTAGACTTACTGATCATGGTGCCACTATTCCAGAGCTTGTTGTTCGAAGTTTTAACATTTTGTTGAATATACCTACATGTGTATAAAGTAGGAAGCTATCTATTTTATTAATCTAACCCGAATAAACCTAAGATTCTGCATATAAAATCAATAAAATGATTTGTTTTGGTACATACTGACAGATGCCAAGCAGAAATTGACTGATTTTGAAGTCAGCCAGCAAATAGTTTGATATTGTTGCCATTTAGGCTCTCAGAACTGAGTGACACATTTCAGCACAGATATAGGCTGAAATGGACACCAAAACATATTTATGACAGCAATCTAATCTCTAATAATAATTACAAATAAGTTCCTTCAAGAGCAAGGGAAACATTAAAAGACTGAAGGTGGATGAGAGAACAAGTGCAGGGGATTACGTATACCCCCACCACTGCCTCAGCCTGATCAAAACAATCTTATTAACAGAAAACTTTAATGCAAATCCAATATAAGTTTTGATGTCTGTGACCTTGACCTTAGGGCAGCCGTAAAAATAATGTCAACTAGTCAATTTCAATTTTGCTCTACATGATCAAGAGGCTCTATTAGGCTCTATTCTTGTATACTGGCACTATTAATAGCAATAATTTACAACCAATGCCTAAGTCCTAATTATTGATCACTAGCTCCACCCAGGGGCCCAACCCCGGGGCATTTATATCCCTTGTCAAGAGATATCATGAACCAAATATGAAAAGAAGCTGACATACAATATATGAGATAAGAGCAACCAAAAAATGTTTAACGCAAAACTTTGAGGGAAAAATTGACAGACAAACAGACGGATGAACAAATATACTAACAAATGGCCAAACGGATGAAAGGACAAAATTTATATATTCTGCAAACAGTTTGTATGCCAGATGTTTAATCTGTCTCATTCAAAAAGAAAAGTATAATTACATGCTACAAACAAAGACACAGCAATGTTATTTTCCTTGTACAGAGAATGGCATAAGGGTCATAACCTTTGACCCCATTTTGTCCCCATATACAATGTCTGTCACCAATTTCCTTATCAGTTTCATTTAGGGGACAAACACAGCTATTATTCATACCAATATGAGTCACTTTGGTTGGGGGCCATTTTTGGGCCTTAATGCACGTAGTCCTTTACAAAATGAATGTAAATAACACCCTGATTGTTTTCTTTCTGAGTGATCGGGTCTCAAACTCGTATAGGTCATATTCTGATAAAAAAAATGGTACATGTAATAGCAACAATGGCCCGCTGCCCGCGGCCTGCAGCCCGCAAAATAGCGGCTATGGAATGTAGGGGCTTTTAGAAACAGTTAAGTCCCCTGCATTTGCGCACCAGAGGTCCCTGGCAGCTATGCCTCTGATAAAAAGGTGCACACTAAATAATAACAATAATTAGAATCATAGTAACAATACAACTAATAATAAGTAAATAATAAAAATAATTTTAAAACTTGAATTTGAAAATTTGACTATTATGCGAGCTGCGGGCTGGATAGATATTTTGCAATTTTTGTGAAGCTTTGTCAAAGAACATAAACAAGGAAGCAAAACCTCTGACCAGGCTGCTCAGAAATTCCCTTTAGGTTTGTTTTTTTGGCATGACCAATATACAATATTAAGCCTGAACTGTAAATGGGCTATTTCACAAGACAAAGTATTGGATTTCTTAAAACTCTACCTAAAGAATCCCTATGATAAACATTGTATAGATAGCCCATAGCCTTTAAATTATTTATACAAACAGGAAAGACTCTCTGATCAGACTGAGTCTTCTCTGGCTGCACATATCAGAAGGATCCCTTATCTTCCATTGTAGCCTATGTTTTTTTTTTTTTTTTTTTTTTTTTTTTAAGGTTATTTTCATTATTTTTATTATTTGAAAATATCAGTTCATAGGCGTAATACAATCTCCCATGTTAAAAAAAATGAAAATAAATTCCAGTCCTAATCTGATGAAGCCTTTTCTTCTGCCTTTGCTCAAATCACTGATACAATGTATATGTGTCAGCCCTAATGAGATGTATATCAGAAATTATCAGAGAGTGAGGAATGACTTGAGCCACTTGTACTGTTCTTTTAAAACATGGAATGGAACGAAGTGATATGGGATGGACTGGCAGGGAAGTCTCCTTCATTCCACTGATTTGGGAAGGCACTCTTACAGGAAAGCATTCTCCCTCTGAGAGAGCTAGTCTTTCTTGTAAGAGTACCATCCCAGGTTCTGAGACCAAACTGTAGCCAATGGAATGTAGATTACCATGTTCATTCCATTCCAGGCCACCTTTTCCATTCAAAGTTTTAAACTATGGTTATTAGTACAGTATCTAAGGATGATTAAATTTACAAAATGAATGTAAATAACACCCTGATTTTTTTCTTTCTGAGTGGTCTGGTCTCAAACTAGTATAGGTCATATTCTGATAAAAAATGGTACATGTAATAGCAACAATGGCCCGCTGCCCGCGGCCTGTAGCCCGCAAAATAGCGGCTATGGAATGTAGGGGCTTTTAGAAACAGTTAAGTCCCCTGCATTTCCGCACCAGAGGTCCCTGGCAGCTATGCCTCTGATAAAAAGGTGCACACTAAATAATAACAACAATAAGAATCATAGTAATAATACAAATAATAATAAGTAAATAATAAAAGTAATTTTAAAACATGAATTTGAAAACTTGATTATTATGCGGGCTGGATAGATATTTTGCAGTGTTTGTGAAGCTTTGTCAAAGGGCATAAACGAGGAAGCAAAACCTCTGAAGAGGCTGCTCAGAAATTCCCTTTAAGTTTGTTTTTTGGCATCGCCCATATACAATATTAAGACTGAACTGTAAATGGGCTATTTCACAAGACAAAGTACCTTTGGATTTCTTAAAACTCCACTTAAAGAATCCCTATGATAAACATTGTATAGATAGCCCATAACCTTAAATTATTTATACAAACAGGAAAGACTCTCTGATCAGACTGAGTCTTCTCTGGCTGCACATATCAGAAGGATCCCTTATCTTGCAATGTAGCCTATGTTTTTTTTTAAAGATTATTTTCATTATTTTTTATTATTTGAAAATATCAGTTCATAGGCTTAATATAATCTCCCATGTGAAAAAAATGAAAATAAATTCCAGTCCTAATCTGAAGAAACCTTTTCTTCTGCCTCTGCTCAAATCACTGATACAATGTACATGTCTAAGCCCTAATGAGATGTATATCAGAAATTATCAGGGAGTGAGGAATGACTTGAGACACTTGTACTGTTCTTTTAAAACATGGAATGGAACGAAGTGATATGGGATGGACTGGCAGGGAAGTCTCCTTCATTCAACTGATTTGGGAAGGCACTCTTACAGGAAAGCATTTTTTCCCTCTGAGAGAGCAAGTCTTTCTTGTAAGAGTACCATCCTAGGTTCTGAGACCCAACTGTAGCCAATGAATTGAAGATTACCATGTTCATTCCATTCCAGGCCACATTTTTCATTCCAGGTTTTAAACTATGGCGATTAGTACAGTACCTAAAATGTTTAAATTTACACATTGAATGTAAATAACACCCTGTTTGTTTCTTTCTGAGTGATCGGGTCTCAAACTCATATAGGTCATATTCTGATAAAAAATGGTACATGTAATAGCAACAATGGCCCGCTGCCCGCGACCTGCAGCCCGCAAAATAGCGGCTATGGAATGTAGGGGCTTTTAGAAACAGTTAAGTCCCCTGCATTTGCGCACCAGAGGTCCCTGGCAGCTACGCCTCTGATAAAAAGGTGCACACTAAATAATAACAATAATAAGAATCACAGTAATACTACAAATAATAATAAGTAAATAATGAAAATAATTTTAAAACTTGAATTTGAAAACTTGATTATTATGCGGGCTGCGGGCTGGATAGATATTTTGCAGTTTTTGTGAAGCTTTGTCAAATGACATAAACAAGGAAGCAATACCTCTGACCAGGCTGCTCAGAAATTCCCTTTAGGTTTGTTTTTTTGGCATGGCCCATATACAAGATTAAGACTGACAAGACAAAGTACCTTTGGATTTCTTAAAACTCCACCTAAAGAATCCCTATGATAAACATTGTATAGATAGCCCATACCTTAAAATTATTTATACAAACAGGAAAGACTCTCTGATCAGATTGAGTCTTCTCTGGCTGCACATATCAGAAGGATCCCTTATCTTGCAATGTAGCCTATGTTTCTTTTAAAGATTATTTTCATTATTTTTATTATTTGAAAATATTAGTTCATAGGCTTAATATAATCTCCCATGTGAAAAAAAATGAAAATAAATTCCAGTCCTAATCTGAAGAAACTTTTCTTCTGCCTCTGCTCAAATTACTGATACAATGTACATGTGTCAGCCCTAATGAGGTGTATATCAGAAATTATCAGGGAGTGAGGAATGACTTGAAACACTTGTACTGTTCTTTTAAAACATGGAATGGAACGAAGTGATATGGGATGGACTGGCAGGGAAGTCTCATTCATTCCACTGATTTGGGAAGGCACTCTTACAGGAAAGCATTTTATTCTCTGAGAGAGCAAGTCTTTCTTGCAAGCGTACCATCCCATGTTCTGAGACCCAACTAGAGCCAATAGAATGAAGATTACCATGTCCATTCCATTTCAGGCCACCTTTTTCATTCCAGGTTTTAAACTATGGCGATTAGTACAGTATCTAAAGATGTTTAAATTTACACATTGAATGTAAATAATACCCTGATTGTTTTCTGTCTGAGTGATCGGGTCTCAAACTCGTATAGGTCATATTCTGATAAAAAAGTTGGTACATGTATTAGCAACAATGGCCCGCTGCCCGCGGCCTGCAGCCCGCAAAATAGTGGCTATGGAATGTAGGGGCTTTTAGAAACAGTTAAGTCCCCTGCATTTGCGCACCAGAGGTCTCTGGCAGCTACGCCTCAGATTAAAAGGTGCACACTAAATAATAACAATAATAAGAATCATAGTAATACTACAAATAATAATAAGTAAATAATAAAAATAATTTTAAAACTTGAATTTTAAAATTTGATTATTATGCGGGCTGCGGGCTGGATAGATATTTTGCAGTGTTTGTGAAGCTTTGTCAAAGGACATAAACAAGGAAGCAATACCTCTGACCAGGCTGCTCGGAAATTCCCTTTAGGTTTGTTTTTTTGGCATGGCCCATATACAATATTAAGACTGAACTGTAAATGGGCTATTTCACAAGACAAAGTACCTTTGGATTTCTTAAAACTCCAACTAAAGAATCCCTATGATAAAGATAGATATAATATAATCTCCCATGTTAAAAAAAAATGATAATAGATTCCAGTCCTAATCTGAAGAAACCTTTTCCTCTGTCCCTGATCAAATCACTGATACAATGTACATGGGTCAGCCCTAATGAGGTGTATATCAGAAATTATCAGGGAGTGAGGAATGACTTGAGACACTTTTACTGTTCTTTTAAAACATGAAATGGAACGAAGTGATATGGGATCAACTGGCAGGGAAGTCTCCTTCATTCCACTGATTTGGGAAGGCACTCTTACAGGAAAGCATTTTTTCCCTCTGAGAGAGCAGGTCTTTCTTGTAAGAGTACCATCCCAGGTTCTGAGACCCAACTGTAGCCAATGGAATGAAGATTACCATGTCCATTCAATTCCAGGCCACCTTTTTCATTCCAGGTTTTAAACTATGGCGATTAGTACAGTACCTAAAAATGTTTAAATTTACACATTGAATGTAAATAACACCCTGATTGTTTTCTTTCTGAGTGATTGGGTCTCAAACTCGTTTAGGTCATATTCTGATAAAAAATTGGTACATGTAATAGCAACAATGGCCCGCTGCCCGCGGCCTGCAGCCCGCAAAATAGCGGCTATGGAATGTAGGGGCTTTTAGAAACAGTTAAGTCCCCTGCATTTGCGAACCAGAGGTCCCTGGCAGCTACGCCTCTGATAAAAAGGTGCACACTAAATAATAACAATAATAAGAATCATAGTAATAATACAACTAATAATAAGTAAATAATAAAAATACGTTTAAATTGAATGAAAATAAAAATCATAAATCATTCATAAGACACGAAAATAAACAGAACTATATATAAGTAGAAGAAAAATTAATAAATACACGAATAACTGAAAAAATAAAGAATATAATTTAAATCTTGAGTTCAGATTACCGATCCGAGATTTACACATTTTTTTTCACCGTTGACCTACATGTGTTTATCAGAATTCTAATTTTAGTCATTTTGTCATTTCAAAGAATGTTAACTTTCTGAATTCGGATCACAATACTACTAGAATACACATACAATGTCATGGTCACCAAAGTTGAATTTATGACAATAAATTTGGTCAGTTGCTACCGGTTGTCCTTATATCCAGGCCCGGATCCAGACCATCACATACCGGTGGGGCTTTGGATAACTGGTTGGTCTGGGATGCTCCGAGATATTTGTGTGTGTGTGTGGGGGGGGAGGCCTTGAAAATATATGACATAATTAGGGATCAATTTTGATGAGAATTTTTGATATGTCATTTTTGCCTGGAAATATATGTTGTGATATCTCATTTCTCATATCTCATATCTTATCTCTCTGAGGCGATTCTAATGAGATACCACAACATATATTTTAATCTAACAAGGCCAAGGCGGCGGGGCTGAAGCCCCAAAACTCATCCCCTGGATCCGGGGCTGCTTATATCCACCAAACTTCATCATCAATAAGGAGCATTTGAAATAAAACCAAGGCTGTCATAGCCTACTTTTCTTTTAATTAATGGCATCTTGCAGATTTCAATAAATTTTGTTTTATGTCCTGGCATCTCACTCAGGATTATTCGACGTACCATAATGTCACCAATGTATGAAAAAGTATGTGATTTGTCGGTTTCAAAATAATATGGCTTAGTTTAAACTTTATTTTATTTGTATAAACATAAATACAAAATACCTTTAAACACATTTATAAACACAATAATTTAATACAAATGGGATTCAGAAGAAAGTCAATTGACTTTTTTTCAAATCTGTATCCCAATATGGCTTCTGTGAGCCATTATACATAATTTACCTGTGTATTCCACATTTGATGACTCACTCAAGGTGTCATGCGATGAAATTAGCTCATCTCATATTGCTCTCAGATTACTTCGACCTGTTTGTTCGTGGTTCAGTGATTCGATTTTACATCTAGGGAATTAGTTGTTTCATTTTCTGAAAATTATGCACGATGCTAATGCATGACATCCCCAATTTATTTATGAATCTAGCGGTCCCGAGCTCGATTCCCGCTTGAGGCGGAAAACTTTTCAAGCGTAAACGGGGTTCACTGCGCACAGCCTTTCATTATCATTCTCCCATCGTCCTGATATGACTGAAATACTGTTACAAAGGACGTAAAATCGCATGTCATCCATCTATCCATCCGATTTACGAACTTACTGTCACACCTAATGATTTCAGCTTTCTTATGACCTAGAATTGTCCCTTTTCGCTTGGTCATTTTGTGCCGTGTGGGCGTCTTCTTTTATTTTAAGTCAAGGTCTTAACAATGACAAACAATATGATAAACAATGGTACTGCAAAAATATTTTAAAAATAATATAGAAAATCAACAACACCAAAAAAAAAAATAAAATAAGAAAATAAAAAAAAATAAAAAAATAAAAAAAAAACAAGTAAACAAACGAAACTATGAACCGAATGCATATAAGTATGGCCAAAAAAGTTAAGCCGCTCCAGTTTTTCCCCACAGTAATCGTGACTGCAAAATCATTTACATTTGATTTACCGTAACTTTAAATGAAGTGACATTTCGTAAGAAATTTTCCATGGACGGACGCTCGGCGCCCCGTTACTGCGGCTATGGATTCGTTCCGCTGAGGTGCGGGGGATAACCTCGATATGAGAATTGAAATACTACTACTAAGAAATTTTCCTTGAGGAAGCAAAAACGTATCATTAGAAATATGCTGTGTTGGACTGGGTTTAATCTAATTTCTGCTGAAATCAAGGAATTTTAGTATTTCGTGTTTAGTACCCTATCATGACTATCGTGTCAATAGTAAAATTTACGAAAAAGTGGATACTCTGTGAAGTTAACTCTTTCGGCGCCAAATTTTTCAGACGACAAATTTTCGTCTGCTCAAATCATCAGACCACAGATTTGTAATTTGAAATTTTAACAATCAAAAGACATTTTTCATAAAATCAGGCTTTTTAAGTTCATATTTGAATGGCAAACAGTGTAGATCCTGATCAGACGGCTCTTTTAAGAGCCGGCTGATCTGGATATACGCTGTTTGCAAAGTCGCATTTTTGCGACTTTGGCGCCGAAAGAGTTAAAGACAAGTCGCCGGATAATGGAAAGTACAGCTGAAGTCATTGTGAAGTTTCTGTCGAGATGCTGTTGACTGGTCTGTATTTTTGAAATTTAATTGCCATTTTCTGTTTTGTAACAAAAACTTTATTTTTACAGTAATTCTTACATTGCGCCAATGGAAAAAATGTTATGAGGCTTAAGTGATTTTGACCAGAATACATACTTAATGTTACATGTATAATCAAGAAAAAAATGTTTGAAACGATAAGATAAGATTGATTTAAAGTCGGCAAGTTTACAACAAATCAACATAAGCTCTTGCGAGCTTTTGAACCGACTGCTATAAACAAGGTATAAATATTCAAAAAGAGTAAAACAGCTGTAAGACAGATTATGCTAATTAGTATGCAATTTAGTTACTAGATAACCTAAAAGGTTGAAAAAAAATACCTGGACAGAGCAAAGTTTGTAACTTAGGTCTATCAGAGCATTGTACTGGAGGGTAGTGCTTCACAAGTGGCAGCTCAATTGCTAAATATCAAGCTCCACACCATCCTCCAGTCAATTTGAAGGAGACCTCTACCCGTCCTGGTTACTTGACTACTTGATTACACCACGCGACCAGTAAAGGTAGCAGAAGTAAATGACTCGCGACACGAGAAAACCAACAGAGTGGTTGTGTGCCCAGCGCAGACTCAGATAAGCCTGGGCATCTGCCCAGTCTGATCAGACTTCGCTTAGCGCTTAAGGGTCTGTGGAAAGTGAAGACTCTGATCAGACTTGGCGGATGCCCAGGCTAATATGAGTCTTCGCTGGGCGCATATGCCACTTTGTTTGTTTTGGCGCCTCAAATATTTTCTGTAGGAGAAAACTAGACTGTCTCCTTTTGTTAAAGCTTTTCTTACCTCACCTTTATTTGCTTTCTTCCTTTGCATATTATTTTGAAACTGGTTTAGGTGAATGATGGACTTTCAGGGAAAGCCACAATCAGCAGAGCTCTAGATAAGAGGGAGTATTTGGTGATAATTAGGGATAATTTTTGTTAATCCTGCATTAAAAAAGGTATGTTGTGACCCCTTATCTGAACCGTCTCGACGAGACGGTTCAAATGAGGGGTCACAACATATGGTTTCGTTGAGAAATAAAAAAAAAATATCCTTAACTATCATCAAATACTCCCTCTTAATTAGAGCTCTGACAATGCCATTTTTTCTTGCCATTTTTCTCAATGGTGGTAAACTAAAGTAAGGAGCAAATTCTTGAAGAGTATACCCCTATTTTGGAATGACTATGTTATCCTTGAAAAAAACCCCAAAAAACAGAACATAAAACAACACTAACAGGAAGTCACAAAGTTGTTTCCATTTGTAAATAAAAAGAAACAAACAAATAATAATAATAATAAACCCGGAGATATACATACACTGCTAAATTATTTAAAGGAGCACCTAATATTTTTCCATAGATGACAATGCAATGCACCTTCCTTTTGAGATCATTTACTTCCGATCAACAAAGAGACGGAAATTCCATTTATTTTGCCAATTTTTAAAGAGGGTCAATGTTACTGATAGCACAAGTTTTGATTAAATATTTGTCCTGCCCATGTCCATGGAGAAATTTTTTTTTATAAAATTGGAATTTTGGTAAAACATTGTAAATTTTCAAAACAGGTAAAAAGTCTCAAAGTGTCTACCAAAATCAAAACGTTCATTTTGTTTAGGAAATTGAATGTCTTATAAGGTGGCCCGTTTGAAAGGATCACTTTGAATTGAAGCTCATGAGAGTTTATAGACTTCCAGCAAAATGTCTCAATTTCTGAAATTTCGAAAATTGCAAAATTTGTTCCATGGAAACGAACAGGACATCATTTGTATTGAAATTCTTGTAGTCTTAAACTTCGATCCTTCTTCAAACTGCTGCGAAAGGATAGGAATTCTTGCTCAATGGCGGTCGGATTTATGGGCCGTTGAACAAGGTATTTGTTGTAGTAATGTCAATGGGAAAATAGCTGCTGCTCCTTTTAATATTTTTAGCAGTCTACATACATACACCTGACAACAAATACGTTTAATGTGACAGAATTAATGGGGAATTAATACATGTTTATAACAAGTATCTTGACTTTCGTATCAAACACAAGCGCACAACTAGTTAATCGTTTATTCTTGGAATCACATAAACTGCTGTGTTCAGTTGAAATCTATATGATGAACAAGGAAGTCTCCCTGATGGCTGTTTTAACGTACACTTGGGCAAAAGAAGTATACACTTCACAGACGATCAATCTTGACTCTAGTGTATTTTATTAAGCAACTCACAAGTCGCTTGGTGTGGCCAGCCTGTAACGTCCCACTGACACGGTTTCTGTCATTGCAACTATATAAATGAATCAAACATGTTGCGACTTTTTAGAAACACACATCCAAGAAATACATTGCTGATTAACAGCAAAGATTTTTGTCCAGTATGGCTCATATGGAGAAAAAGCAAAGTTGACAGGTACATGCAGTGTCGCCGGTCAATCATTTCATACAGTAAGTTTACCTTGTTACATAGTTGTATCTTGAGTAAACCTAGTCTATGCAGACATGCAGAATTTTAAACCTGTGCAGTGTAAAATGAAAAAAAAAAAAAAAATAATAAAAAAAAAAAAAAAATAAGAAAAAAAGAAAAAAAAAATATGGGCATTCAAAAAGTGTACACTTTCTTTTGCCTTTGAGTATATTTTTTTTTTCTGATACCGTTTAAAAAAAGTACATTTTTACAGGAATCTATGATATGAATAATTACATGTGAGCAAGCAGCTTTCTGCTGCATTTGGAATGTAGTGACATGTTCCTGAAATTAAAGCATGTATATAGCTTTAAACTAAACTTTCATTGTTTGTTGGATCTGGCACACGTTAACACTGCATTCGCGGAAACTGTGATTTATCGTCTATATTCTGAAGGTGTTATCATGCCGAAAGTGACATTTCTTGACATTGAACATGTTCAGCTGTTATGCGCCAACTAACCGATACTGGTAATGTCAAAGATTTTATTTATAAAATGGTTACTATTTAACTCCTGATATTCTGTCTGATTAAGGACCTCCTTACATGTATGTACGGGAAAGTAATCTCCACAGTTTACGCGATGCTAATAACTTGCAAACAATTCAAGCACCGTCAAATCTGTACTTTTAACTCTTTTCTTCCAGATATTGTTAGAGACTGGGATGATCTCCGATTGCATGTCAGACAGAGTGTGTCTTAAACTCAGACCTATTTTCACTCATGTTATTCTTACACTTGCTAGTAGCTACGGATATAAGAGCTTACCGGCTTGTTGATTTAAGGAACTTTCGTCGTATAGGACCGAAGTTTTTGATATCATGCAAATTGCACTCAGCACCTTTGTCTACCAAGAGCTGAACAACATCGTCATGTTTACCATGATAGGCTAAAATGAGCGGAGTTTCCTTATTGAAAGTTTTCAATCCAATATCCACACCTGGGTGATTTACAAGTATTCTCACGATTTCTATATCCCCTGCCTCTGCTGCAAAATGGAGTGCACTTCTTCCACCCTTTCGGTCCCTCATATTTGCATCGGAGCCCCAGTATAGTAACATTCTCACGACTGAGACAGCCCTGGCGTTGACTGCTGTATGTAAACATGTTCTTCCCTCATAACTGTGCTTATTCAAACAATGCCTGAAGCTTTCCTGGACTCTTATAATGTGATTTTCATCACCTTCTACATGCATGGCATACAAAAAGATGAGTGTTCCTATGTCACCATTTTCACACACAATATGTAAGACTGTTCGTCCCTTTGCATCTTGAATAATTGGATCAGCCCCAACTTGCAGAAGCTCTATAAGAATGTCAATAGGGGCTTTGATTTCTTTGTTAACTGCAAGATGAAGGGCTGTTTGAAATAAATCATTTTGAACGTTCACGTACCTTCCAATGTTCTTGCTTTTCAGTAATTGTCGAATATAAGAAAACCACCCGACTATAAAAGCAATATGAAGCTTTGTATCGCCATCTCTATCTCTCTGCACATGTTCGTCATGATTGGATAGGTCTTGGTCTTCAAGAAACAACTTTTCAAGGCTGTGAACAATTTGATCTTCCCTTAACAATCCAGTGCCTTCGTTTTCGGTCTGTTCCGCGAAATTTGCTGTTTCCGTGGAAGTGCAGTTAGCATTAGACTGTTCAGCACATGGTGTATCCGGATTACTGTGAGTTTCATCGGAATCAGATGAGCTGCTACTGTCGCTTACTGCTTCTGCCTTTCTCTTACCAGCACTACATGTTTGGTTTTCGGTACCACATGGCCGAAGGTCAGTGTACAATGTAAAGTCAAAAGGAAGTGTTGGAGCACCATCCGTTTCACAGTTAGTCGCTAAGCATTTTGAAATATCTTTATCTGCCATTGTGACGAAATAATACAAGGCTTTCGAACACTTCAAATGATTTAACACATTCGTCAGATATTTCAATCAAAACATTGTCAGATACAATCGAATAATTTTCTAGAATGTTCACTTTCGTTTTACGCTGGAATTTCCATTTCTTTATATTAAACAATCGTGTTTCACTGTGTTTCCTTTAAACGGATATACTTGCAATAACAGTTTTCAAGTAGCCGCTCTTAACCGTCACGAGTTACACGTAATGCTAGAGTTACTGTAGTATTTTAAGAAAGTTTTCAGCAAGACGAATGCAGGCCTTTCCTGTCCAATAAAATGGCTGCCGTTAAAAAAAGCAGTGTACACAAGTTGCGCGAGGTCAGTTAACCACGTGATTAGGCCGTTCTGGTGTACACTCTTGTGTTACGAAGCATGGGCTGTTGTATTAAACTGCTTAAATCCAAATAATATCAGTCTTGTTATTTTGAGTGCTTCCTTTTCCCTTTTCATTTTTATAATGACAATCAAAGACACAATTGCTCTATCAGTGGTAAAAATACATGAAATAGTGTATCGTGAGGTATGACTGCAAGCTTCTCGGTACAGTTTTGTCATTGTAAATGACCATGATTAGCCAACTTTTAACAAATAGAGCATGCCTGAGTTTCACATAATAATGGTTTAAAAGTTATTTGGCTCATTTCAGTTGGCAACTAAAATGACCTACTTTCGATAGCATTTACATGAATAAAAGGATAAAAATACAATGTACAGGCCTAGATCCCATTCGTTGTCCCGCTATTGTTTCTACTGCATCGCACAATTTGGAACCAGAAAATAGAAGTTTTTTTGTGGAGCAATTTGTCATTTTTCAAACACGTGTTTCTCCTATTTTTACGATATATGACTCACTATAGGCACATTAATCCACATTTTATCACCAAGCGTGACGATTTAACCGTTTTTATAATGATTTGTGTTTAGATGTTCATACCACTGGTAGGAGTGTCGAGATTTTAATGGCGTGTACAAAGGCACTGTGTATTTTATGGAGTGGAGTAATGGAGTGGAGTCTTGGAGTGGAGTGGAGTGAAATTTTGGAGTGGAAAAAATTGTTGTTCTTTCATCATAAAATGCTACCACTAGTACATATTAAGAAAAATCAAACAACTTTAGGGTGATTAAATCAAGCCCCTAGTATGCTATTGTTACTGATACCATTCCATGTATACACTTATATTGTATCATAGCTTTCTGTATTTTCTTCTGAAGTAGCTCGTTCATTAGCTTTATTAACTTGCACTGTAAGACAATTCTGAGGTAGGCAGAGCTAAACTTAGCATTCGTTTTACATTGAAGGGTGCCTGGATAACTGTGCAGTCTCAGATATGCTGCATGGGCAACTTATAGCTGGATTCAGTTCAGTTCAGTTCGAATTCTCCTAACGACGTTCCCAAAAGTGGCTCAGCGGTATGTAACCATAGTTGCACACACTTGGCGCCGTGTGTCCGTCCAAGACTTATAGCTGGATTCTGTCAAGCCTGATTTACATTGAAGAACTGAGCAGCACCGGGATATAAGGGTCTTTCTGCATTTGCAAGCAATATAAACTCTCTTGAGCTTGCGCATCCCCTCTTTATGGTCAGGACCATATCAAAATTATGTATGGAACCTGAGGAATCTGCATTGTGCAAATCAAAGACTCTGATAAGACTGCATCTGACTTCTTCAAAGTTGTACATTTAGAATGGTGACACGAATATTTGATATTTAAGATAACCTTCATGGGGGCTGGGGCATAGCTTCTTCTCCCCCCACCCACAACACCCCCCCCCCCCCCACACACACACTCACCGAGAAGGGTACCCCTAAATATGAGTGACGCCATTCCTTTTGTGCTTTGTATCATGGCAGACATTTGCCTTTGTCTATGGATCAGGTTGTTAATGAAGAGTGGCATATCTGTGTAAGTATATCCACGACAGCTATTTTGTTCTTGACCTGAAGGTAAAATAAATCACCTAAAACAATTATAATCTCCTGCACAGTATCAACTGAAACTAACTAAAAATGTGTCTGCATTTTAAGCTGAATTTGAGTTTGATCAAACTGATTTTATAAGAATGACATAAATTGCTGACTTTAATGACATATCATCTGCTCATTCAGCTGCCCAATCTGGGTTCGAGGTTATAAAACTTGAAAATAATCTCAAACTCAGAATAAAGCACACTGATTGGCTGCTTCCGAGCACATGCTCGAAAGCAGCCCATCAGTGTGCTTTATTTTGAGTTTGAGAATGTACTCAAGTTTCATAACCTCCAGGCCTGGTCTATACTGTTTGCCAAGCATATATAGGGTTACTGTGGTAGAATGTGTTGAGCACAAGGTAAATTGTCTCTGTGTTCTCAGATTATCTTAATCAAAAATTAAACTGAGCTGTGCACAACAAAAGAGGTCTTCAGGCATGTGCCAATGGTTGAAGCCCAGATCAGTCTGCTGTGTCTGCAGGTGTTAACTCTTTAAATCATCTAACCAGCCTTGACAGATTTATACTTCAGGGCGATGTTAAAGAAAGACAAAATGGGAAGTTTTATCTAAAATTGCAGATTAAGATCAATCCCTGAAATACGCTTGATGCCATTATTTTAATCTGAATATATTTGGATTGTGGCTAAAACTAATGTTATAATATAAATGATCATGATTTTGTTTGTTGTAGCTAAAAATTGGACATCGGTATATGCTTTGTCATGCATCCATGTCTAAGATGTTTTATTTCTTAACATGTACTAGCTGAGCAACATTTCATGATGAAAGAGCTACAATATTTTCCGCTCCAAAATTTCACTCCACTCCATTCCAAAACTCCACTCCAAGACTCCACTCCATAACTCCACTCCATAAAATACACAGTGCCGTGTACAAAGTAGCATATAAAAAAAAAACAAAAAAAAAACTTTTGTTATATACACACTTAACCTCATGAATCGGTGCACTAAACTAGCCTATATTTACATTTCTAGGAAAACAAAACGAAATTGTGAAAATTGTACACGAATTCATATACACGTTGCAAATGTGTAAGAATAAGTGTATCTTAATCTTTCTTCGTATCAAATGGTTGTCAACGCCTATGGCCATGGGCGCAGACAGTCTGGTCCATGGGCGTAATCAGTCTTGTCATTGACTCCGTCATTAGTAACCCACAATACAGCTTGATCTTTATACTGCCGGTAACCTGGCGTGACCTTATCATGAGACCATACATTTTAGAGAGCTTTAATGACTGAGAATCTATTCGAATATATGTTTTGAGCACCAATCGCATAGATGTCGTGAGCGGTCATATGAAATAAGGCCTTTTCAACACCGGAAGGCCGATAATGAAAGCAAAGTTGCATGAAAGCCTCCACCAGCGCCGGATTTCAGGTGCTGGTGCTATTAAGTATAGCCTTAAAAATGCAGAAATTCAGGTTTAGAAAATAAGAGTAGTAAAGTGTTAACCCAACCACATTTTTTGCCTTTTGTAATGTTTAATTGCCCTTTTAATTTTTTCAGTAGTTTGATTATTGTTTCAGCTCTAGGTAAATGAGCAGTTTTGTGCTGAGGCAACTTTTGTCAGAAGAGCTATACCCTCTGGAAACATCTTTTAGGTAGGCGAGGTAAAATGTCTAGTGATTGCTTTTGTGAGATCCGCTATACTGTCTGGTGACTACTTTTGCAAGGTACACTGTTGTCTGATTGATTTGTTAGGTGGGCTCTACTACCTGAAAACATCATTTTATCGGCGATCACTGCTTTTGCAAAATACGCTATACTGAATGGCAGAAAGTTAAATTGAAGTTTCCCTATGCAAATTGCTTTTATTTATCAATAATATTTAAACACAATCAACTTTGCTATCAAGTTTATGGGATGAAATAAAGTCTCTAAAAATTGCTGGTTTCCAGCTAAGTATGTAGAAGGTAGTCCGTTCTACAGAGTCCAATGTTTACTTAGAGCACAAATGGAATAGTCCAGTTTGACATAAGAGTGTAGAAGGTAAAATCCTCACTAACAATCCTTGTAGACGGCACGTTCCAGTCTGAGGTAACTTAATAACTGTTCTTCTTATTTTCAAACTGTCTCTTATATGGTTTTCTTCTGCTAAGTTTTTATCAAAACAATCACTCGCATAAAAGATGAAAGATTTACTTTTGACACTTGCCATTTCTCAGGATGTGATAATCAAGTATAACAATACTGCCAAAAATGATTAAGATAATAAAATTGCCATATCAATGAGGATCGCTCTTGTTGGCAGATTTTTTAGAGATCTTTAGTTAAACTGATTGACACACTTCCTTTCTCTTAGGAGCGATTACAGTCAAACAGCCTTTGGCAGGTCTGTTATAATTTTGATGATCACATGCTCAAGTGAGCAATGGCTTGTAAAACAACCTCATTTTTACCCTAAAATATAACTTTTCTGTTTATCAAACCATTTTTTTTTCTTCAACGCTTAAAAACAAATATTTTCTGATTCCTCTACTGAATAAGATAGTAAGTTTAATAAGAGAATTGAAATATAACAATTGTTAAAATAAACTTATGAAGGTTGAATATAGTTTAAACATTTTTGTACAGTATTTTGCAGCATAATACTTGATCTAGTTTAGCTGGATCAAACCCTCGCCCACTGCTTCTGTGGTGGTTCGAAACATTAAGTTAGCTGTTCCGGTGCAACGAAGTAAAGTGACCCCCATAGAATAACGACTCCCCCCCCCCCCGATCATTATTCTTCAGAAAAAGTGACTCCTTTTCTATAAAATACCGACTCCCTTTGAAAAATAATGAACCCCTGATGATATCTATAAAATAGTGACCCCCGGTCATTTTTCTTTAAAGAATAGTGACCCCCATCCCACCTCGGTCATACTTCTATGTCTCCCCATGAAACAATGTGTGTCTTCATATATGCTCTTGGCATACAGCATGTTGTGTCCGGTCTGTTACAACTCTCTTGTTTGATGACTGATTTTAAAATAACTTGGCATAAATGTCAAGACGATGTTTTGCGCGCAAGTCCTAGCTACCTAACTCGAAGGTCAAGATCACACAGATCATTCAAAGAAAATGGTGTCCAGCTTTATGACTCTGGCAAAGAGAATGTCGCGTCTTTCAAATAACTGGAAACAAATGTTAGCCACATAAAGACAATGTCTCGCGTGCAAGATATAGGTGCCCACCTCAAAAATTAAAGTCAATGTCACAAATTAAGATAAATGGCAATGTGTTTAGTTTGACTTATGGTGTTAATGTAATATAAGATTTTAGCATTAACAGGTAGACTTATGCACTATATAGAGGTTTCGCTGTTGATTCTGAAAAATTATCACGTCTGCACACTTACTCTCACTGCATTTCTTAAGAGAGGTACATGTACATTACATTTAAGTCTTCCAAATATATTTTTCGATTTTTCTTATTTACTGATTTTTTTTTGTTAAATATGCTTACAACGAAGAAAGTACTACAGCTGCTCATAGTATGCAATAATTTGTAAATGAATAGTATGCTAGCCTTATTCTAAGACGCAGATGGTATAATTACCCCAACCACTTTTCATTTTTTTAGCTGTATACTATCTCCCCCTTCCCTTTGCCTAAGCATGCAACTCACATGTAATGTATATATTAAAACACCACGCATACATGCAAAGTGGCTTGCTGAGGCACGGGGGATGGGGGAAAGTATCTCTGTAAAACTTTGCTTATTTTCAGTGTCATTCAGTTATAAAAAAATCTTAGTCTAAGTGCTTGAAAAAAAGAAAAAAAGTGCTATTTATAGGGAATTCAGAGCAACACCTTTTGAAAAGAAATTTTGAAGTATACCGAAGAGTCACTTTTGACCCCTTTATAAGCAATTTCTTCGCGTATCGTCATTAGCTTTGCGTAGAGGTGTCATAATATTATGACCAGGGTACTTTTCTTTAAAAAATGACGGCGGTCGGTTATTCTAGGCGGTCACAATTCTTCGTGTGGAGTCATTTAACTTCGCGTGGGAAAGGTGTGTGTAGGTAAAGGGTGTGTGTGTGTGTGTGTGTGTGGGGGGGGGGTCATAATATTATAATGTTACATTCGGGAAGTCATAATATTATGACCGGGGGTCACTATTCTTTAAAGATTAATGACCGGGGTCCAGGGTCGTAATTCTATGTATAACTAATGGAATAACGACCCCCAGTCATTATTCTATAGAAAAAGTGACTCCGTTTCTAAAACATACTGACTCACGCTAACCCCATTGATGATTGCTATAAGATATTCATCCCCACCTAATCGACCACTAACTGACTATTAACTACTGATATAAACCTTTAAATATCTAATGATATTGAAAATATGATATCCAGGATTTTGGAATTCATATAGTATCAGGTTTTTTTCTAGCGATGACACTAGTTTGATCGTTGACCTTTTTTACTCTGGTGAGCGATTTGGGACCTCATGGTCCTCTTGTTTTTCATTTCATTTCTGCTGCGTCTGATCTTGGTCTGCACGTTTGCCTATGTCCCTTTTTAAGGACACTAGGCTTAAATGGGTTAATGGAATGGTGTGAGCCATAGGTGCTTACAGTATACTCTGAATGACTTTAGTTTTCTTTCTTTCTTTATTATGTTTATTATTTTTGTATGGGGTGGTTGTTGGGAAGGGGGGAGGGGGGGGGGGGAGGCGGGATGACGTTCTTTTCTTTTTCGTAGTTTGTCATTTAACTTCGCTTAGAAGGGTAATAATATTATGACCGGTGGTGGTGGTGCATTTATCTACCCAGCGGGCAACTGACGTCTTACTGACGTCGACGAGACGTCACTACGTTGCAGTGACCTTAGTAGGACGTCGTTACGAGGTCATGTGCCTGGTGGTTAGACACTTCATTTTGTGGCCATAGATTCTGATGACTCATACTTAATATGTGCGTACAGCAAAAGGTCCGATCAGGTTTTGGGCCTTTTTATACATATCTTGAGAGAAAATCCCACGGATTTTCAAGAATAGTCACGAATTTATTTTTATTTGCACCGGATTCGTAACTGCATTCGGCGTATTCTTAACTGATTCGTAACTAATTCTAAACGTTCGTGCAGTATGTCCAAAGAGATTCTTGTAAATCATACTGAATTCTTGACAATATTCGTGCGAGTCCAGCGGAATCCAGTCGAATCCCACGAATATTCGTAACCCTATCGTACTTGTATCGTATCTGAATCGTAGAACATCACGAATTGGACCGGAAAATTTACAATCGCCACGAATTCTAATATCTATCGATTCGTGGCGATTCTTGGGATTCGTGGTCTGTGTGGAATAGGTGCATTAGGTCCGCAAGAAAATACAGGGACCTGAAAGAAAGACTCGTGAATTCGCCTGCTACAATTTTATGACGGAACTACACGACATTAGAGTTTAGTTAGATTTCAGTGTGTACAAATCATTTGAAACATATATCAATCGAGCTTCAATATATTATCCGCTTTTCATACGTTAAATATACATTTTTACTTCCTTTTCCTATAATATATTATTTATATATAGATTATTTTGTGTGTAAGAGAAGGCAAAAGTAGGTCATGACAAAATATTTGTCGTTTGATTGTGCTCGAAACAGAGAGGTTTCCTTCGTTGGTCCAAGGGAATACGAACCTGAAATCTTCAGCTCTGCATACGAACACTCCTGGTGCCCCTCTGTTTACTGTTTCATGTATGGCAGTACATGTATTTAACTGTCTAATTTTAAATCTGAGTTCAGTTCAACGTCCTTTCCAGTTGAAGAGATCAAAAGAAATTATATGCGCCGTCTAAGATTAAATCATATGATGATGTATGGCAGTACATGTATTTAACTGTCTAATTTTAAATCTGAGTTCAACGTCCTTTCCAGTTGAAGAGATCAAAAGAAATTATATGCGCCGTCTAAGATTAAATCATATGATGATGCAACATCAGATTCTGAGCAGTCATGTTTCCGTCTGCTATGTACAAACTGAGTAATACATGTTTGATTTAATTTAATGAGAAATACATTCTGTATTTCGGCAAAGTTTCTGTAACGGCTTTGTCACTCTGAAACTAACTCGCTTGTAAAACCTGGGCATCATCATCATTACCTATATGATGTATTCATTTGGTGATTTCTTTGAGATTTTTTTGGCGATATTTGTTTTTTCTGCATTTCTGTTTATCCTCGACATCCTTAACTTGGTGGCCGGCTATCAAGGGATTAATTGTAATGCATGTGCTTAGATTAATGTTTTTTGAACAGTGTCGGACTCAAGAGTGAATATAAGGTACCAGTGAAATGGATTTAGGAAAACCCCAGTGTTTTTACGACTGACCGTTTTAAGGCGCTAGCTGTGAGGCTGGTCTTCCTTCTATGACTCGAACAGACTTGAGACCATGAAAAATAGTTCCAGCCAAGGGTAGTTCTAGCCATCCAGGATTAGTTTCCATATAAAGTGGCCACTAGGTACCAAGAAGAGTTCTAGACAGTCAGGGTGAACGAGCCATCAGGGTTTGAGCCATTGAAGTACTACTGTACTTTCTTATCAAATATCTATACCGTCCTATAAAGGGCCAATTATTCAAACTTAGGAAAACCCCAGTGTATTTACGACTGACCGTTTTAAGGCGCTAGCTGTGAGGCTGGTCTTCTTTCTATGGCTCGAACAGACTTGAGACCATGAAAAATAGTTCCTAGCCATCCAGGATTAGTTTCCATATAAAGTGGCCTCTAGGACCAAGAAAAGAGTTCTAGACAGTCAGGGTGAACGAGCCATCAGGGTTTGAGCCATTGAAGTTTTACGGTACTTTCTTATCAAATATCAATACCGTCCTATAAAGGTCCAATTATTCAAACTTATTTTGGCCTTGGTCTAATTTAAACGTCATACGATTAGATATAAGCGTGCCAGATATTATCAACATGCTTTGTGAATTAGAATTAAAATGACTAAGTTTTTTTCGATTTTTGGAAAATCGCATATTATCAACATTATTGATTCTTTATTCTATAAATAGAATGAAAAGATTGTGTTTTTTTTGCATCTTTATAAATACATTGATGAGCTAATGTGACCGTCTTAAAAAATATCTTCCTTGATTAAATAAGCGATAGGATCGTCATTATATTCAAACGCTCCTGAAACAGCGACTTGTGTTTGGTTACCTAGGCAACAAATAGAGCAGTTCATCAAATACCAATAAGAAATTTTAGTATAAGCTGCACAAAAATGAGAGCTTTCTTTAGGAATAGGCCTTTTTGTGATTTTTTAGAATTTTATGGTGGCCTCAAAAATAGGATGTTTAGGTAATTTAGGGATGCTTGAAAGCCTAACGGCTATATAAACTCACACTCACACTCGACTCAAACTCGAGTAAGTATCCCTCAAGTGTGCTGGAGTGGGATTAACAAGAGTGTGAGTGGAGTTCAGCTTTTGTATTCACGAAGCTATCTCAACCTCACCTTTCCCAAGTGTGACTCGAGCTTCACTCCAGTTTCAAGTAGTAAATAATAACGGTGCAAAACACTTTTTTATGGATCGGTGACGCGAGTTGGGCGATAGTTTTACCTCTGTCCGTCTGTCCGTCCGTCGCGCCTAAAATTTTTGTATACTTTCTGGAATCAAGCAATGAATATGAAATTTTGTACAGCTTTTACAGACCTACCAAAGATAAGCATTTGACTTTTTATTTCTTTTTGAAGAGAGGGAGGGTGGAGGTTTTAGGGTGGGGTATTGGGATGACAGACACAGTGCCGGGGGCGGGGGGGTCATCATCTGTGTAAAACACACACATTTTCTAATGTTTTATGGTTATAGTGCAATTTTGCCTCTGCTTCATATTTACATATTCTGACTTAACAGTGAATTAGATTCATGGGGTCGTTGGGTCCGGCGGATGTGCTGGGTAACTTCCAGTAACGGGGCGTTCTTCTAACTTAAACAAGGGCCAACTGTGCTTGCAGCAGGTGTGGAAAGGGGTTTGGATTTTTATTTTTACTCTCGTCTATCTTATCTTCCTTTTCTTTCTAGGAGACGGTAATATATAATGCGTTGTGAAAGAGGCATTAAACTCAAACAACCAACTAATCAACTAGCCGCCCAACGAAATCAGATTCAATAGAGAAAAACTTTTTGTCTAGAAAACATACGCGGAGACATGTAATATATCATAACACTATCAATGCCGGAATGAACGGACAGACAGTGTACTCGTACTCCCTTGAAATTAAGGGTCATACCCTGTTTTGGCATTCCTTAAAGCTACCAAACCCAGGCCAAACCTGATTATGGCCCCACCGATATCTACCAGGACACATAAATGATAATGGAAAATGAATTCATGTATCTGAAAAATAATTTATTTTTCTCTTCTCAAATGATTTAATTAGTTATTTTATTTGATTTAATATGCACAGTTTATCGCCCAAGAAGATGACAAAGATCATGCATAAGAAACCTAAGATGGATCACGAAGACTTCATAATTATGGTGATGGGTAGAGGGGTAATGGGGGCGGGGTAGTTCATCCGTTTTTCCGATTCTGAATATAAAATAGTTTGTCATATTCAGCCGGGTATGTTTCTGCTTCTTCTTCTCTCTCAGGAGTTCCGGTAGATGAATGGGTTAAGCATTGGCTTGCTTTGCCAGCGATCCGGGTACGAGTCCTACTGGCTATAGAAATATTTTCAAACGCAAAGACAGTTCTATTGCACACAGCCTTTCATTGTCACTCTCCCGTTGTCCTTCCCTCCCTGATATGGGTGTAGTAAAAGGTGATCGAGCTGACACGAAATGTTAGCTGACCATTAAGACTGACCTTGAATTCGATCTAACATCATTAAAATATGTTTTGCACAAAGCTTTGACAAGGCTTCAATAAAGTTTCAAAAAATTCCTCCTGTTGGTTCAGAATATAAGGAGCGGACAAGAAAAGGGAGAAAAACAGACATACGGACTGAACAGGAGGGTCATGAAGCCCAACTGTAATGGTTAAAAGTCAACGAATGACCTTGACATCTTTGAATCAAAAACGTTCATTTACTCATTTTGTTGACTATTACCAACTTCTACAGCAAAATCTTCTACAAGTTCCATGAACTCTTCTGTTCTAACATTTTCCCAGTTAAAAGCACCAAAACGCAAATTTGACCTTGCCGTACAAAAGGTGAAGGTCAACCCAAGGTCCTCATTTGGTAGTGCTTGTGTCTCCGGTGCTACATATCAGTCTAATGGTTCTGTAGAAGAAGATTCTTAAAGGTTTTTACTATATTTTGGAGTGGAGGCCGTGTTGGTCAAGTGACCCAGACCATTTGAACAAATTTTTCGCATCCGCAAGCCCTGGCGCTCTGGATGAAATTTGCTTACAATTAGCTCAGTGGTTTCAGGCGCGAAGTTGTTTGAAACTGTGGACGTACGGACAACGGACCTTGCCTATTGTTTTAGGTCCTCCGTAGCGTTTGGCTCAGGTGAGCAAAAATAGAAGTATGGTCATGCACATCATTCGTTTTCTCTGCATATTTTTCATGCTGTAATCTTGAAGGGTTTACTATAAAATTCTGAAGCATACATAAAATATTAATATTTGAACTTTGACCATGTGCGACCTTGACCCGACATTCTTAAAGTGTATTTGGTAAGATAGACGAAATACACATGTTTTCAGGAGATACTCAGTGGAGTACAAATGTTGTTTGTTGTTGTTTGGGGTTTAACGGCCCTTTGAGACGGTATTTCAGTCTATATCGGACCGTCTCCCAAAGAGAAGGAAAAAAAAAGGAGAAATGACAGACAAGATAAAAAGAATCCCCCGTCCCCCCACCCCACCCTCAACGAAAAAAAATCCACCCGCACTTACTGCAAGCACAGTAAGCCCTTGCCCTTGTTACGAAATGGATCCGATCGTCGACTTTGTCGTCGAATTATTTTAATCCTTTCAATCAGTAGGGCTACAGTTTTTAGGGCAACCGTGGTAATAAAACGTTTACGGAAATTGTGACTACGTTATGCATGGGTTGTTTGTGAATACCTCTCGTGGACAGCGTATTGCATGATTTTAAGGTGAATACCTGCACGAGTCTTTTGATTGTGGACAGCGTGTTGCATGATTTTAATGTGAATACCTGCACGCTTAGATTCGAGTCCCATGATTTAAATGTGAGACGCATACTATTTATACGCCTATCTTTTATTGAAAAGTTAGACGTGGCTGTTTAATTCTTATACTGTGGATGTTATATTGTTGTGTGCCCAGATTCTGAGTTTAGACCTGAATGGTAAGATTTTATTATATTTATTTAGAATAGTTTGGCTAAGAATGAAAAATGTGACTTCTGATTGATATGGTATGATTATATGTGTCGACTGATTTGATTTTGTTGACAGTGATCAGGCTGTGCATATGTCGACCAATTTTGTTTATACTGATTATGCTGCGCATGGTATTTGTATATTAGGAAGTTTTGTAAATTACGGAAATAGTTTAATTCACTGATGTTAGTTGCAATGGTGTGCGTCTATTTGACGTCCAGTGACGTCAGTTGCATTAATGTTATTCATGTGACGTCAGTTGCATTCATGTTATTGCGACGTCAGCACTTTTTATATTAGTTTCACGTATACGTGGCCTATAGAAGTAGATTGATTTGTAATGGAACTAATTTATATACTCGTGACGTCAATTGACGCCATAGCATGCACCGCATTAAGGGTTTTTTCCATAAGTTATAATGGTAATATTTGGTCATCATGCGTTTGATTTGCCTTCATTAGACGGCGTCATATGGTATAACATCATTGATGTCATGATGTCAGATCAAACGTTATGATCCCAAATGTGTGAGAAACGCTTATTCAGCTATTATATTCTATGGCAAATGGTATTACGCTTAGTTTAAAGAAATGAATTAATACATATGCGAGTTAGATTTTGGTCAATCAATTTAATGTAAATAGGTCATTGTTTAGATTATTCATGTTTTATGTGGGGTATGTCATGGTAATGCCTGTTGACGTCAGTATACTTCTTGACAATGTTTGACGTCAGATCCTTCGACGCACATGCGTGTTAGGATCTACGTTTCTTCATTTGCGGAAGTGGTAAGCACACTTTTAGCTTTACATCGTGAGCGCGAGTCGTGTCTAGTGACACGGCTGGCGTGTGCACGTTATGCTCGGCATTCGCCGAGGGCGTTGTATGGTATTTCCAAGACAGGCCCAAGTCTTACGTATTGTTATTATGTAGTTACAATGTATTAAGTGTAAGTTCGTTTTTTTTAGGCACATCAAGTCCGGCAGTCAGCTGTTAGGGCTTAGAGCCACGTCTCACCTGGAGATTCGATATACGTCTCCAGGTTAATACCAACCCGGGTAGAGCAGTTACAACGCCCTTGTGCATGTATTCCTAGCAGAGGCGGGAAGCACAAAATATTGGCAAAATCGATGTAATTACTGCAGAGGTGAAAGTGGGACAGTGTTCGTCCACTAAAGTGTGTCATATTATATTTAGACTGGTCTCTGGTACGATCCAGGGAGCGACCAGTATATAATCGTGCACGTGTTAATATAAGTTGGTGTTCCTCATGATATATGGACTGGCCCATGACATGATCCAGGGAACGACAAAGTAAAGTTTACCAACATAAGGCCTTGTTTTTTTGTATGAGCTCAAACTTACGTTTTTTTGTTCTTTGTATTTTTCTTTAGTTCATGGCGCTGAGCCGAGTACGGTGTTGACGTCAGACGGTAATCTATATGCGTATTGTACGCAAATCGATTACAGATTTGAAAGAAACACCTTACTTGGGCCAGCGACATGAACTGATATGTGTTGTATATTATTGTAATTGTGACAGTTGTAAATTGTATTGTTGTATATAGAATTTACATTATATATAAACTTCAAAACTTCTAACGTTGTTAGAGTTTCCTTGTTAGTGTAATACACTGGTAGATAACCCTTTAACCGGAAGTCCCCCTCCGCCGTCCTGGCGACGCATAATGCTCTACACCCGTGTCGACCGAGTGTAAAACCTTCTGCGTAACAGCCCTACTGAAATCCAAATAGGTAGGAGGCCCAAGTACTGGAAGTTAAAGCCAGCACCATCGCCCGACCACCAACCCTTTGGGATACAGAGGTATATATTATGTAGGGACAACAGACGGATGGGACAATATCATATAAATGACGACTCATCTAAAATATGATCAAACACGAATGATAAATATGCAAAAAGGCAAATGATCGGACTAGTTTGCGCACCAAAGTCAGTTAAGTTCTATTTCGTATTCATAAACAACACTTGAGTTGAGTTCAAGGGAGGTATCGGTCTCACTCAACACTCACTCTTTTTATCGAGTCCACTCAGAGCTCCCTAACCTTTGTGAATACCAACGAGCCCTAAGTTGAGTCTACCTGTGACCGCTAGACGATTAACTCAATGAGTGGAGTATGAGTGGAGTGTGAGTGACGTTCTTGAATATAGCCGTAAGTGGCCACTATTGCCATAATGGCTTTGTCTCTCATAAGCTAGTGACTTTATTTTGCAACTCAATTTCAATGGAAACATTTATTTAGTTTAAACTTTATTTATTTGTACAAATTTCTCACATACATACAAATACATTTCATGGACATAAACTATTCATACAAAAGGGATTCACAAGAAAGTCACAATGGCTTTTTTAAATCTGTCTCCCATAATTTACATTGTAAATTTCAGACCCATGATAAGCCGAAGTTACATATAACATTAGTCAGATAATTATATACATTCACACTATACAGTAGAAAAAGAAAGAAAGAAAAAAAGACATAGACAAGAAATTGAGTATGAACAGGAAAAAAAAAGGAATATAAGATTGGAAACCTAAACTGTAAAGAGAAACATATGTTTGATAGCTATGGTTGCCTCCATGAGGGAAAGGAGAAGCATTTCATAAATTATCGTATGATATTTATGTAGTAAACACGTATAGATTTGAATGATGAGAATCACTAGATGTTACACTGAATCACAGAACTGTCAAACATGAACACATATCGCTGGTGGTAGCAAGTGATCATTCTTCACTTCTCCAATACATATCACTGATTGGATAACTAAAGTTAGCTTGAAGTCAACCGGGCGTATCTTGCTATATTGCTTTCTCTTATTATATGAACGCGTATTGTTTATTCTTTGATGGGTCCTTCAGTTCTATTCTCTGAAGGGCCCAAACTTCTGAATTTCTTTTTTGGAAAACTTAGCCCCGGCATTTCTAAGAATGCCAACCACGTTGCTATGTCTACGATGGTATGCACATACAAGTGCTGTTTGACCATCGTAGGTCGTTTGCTCCAGATCAACTTCTCGACATTCATAAGTAAGAAACTTCACCACATCTGATCGACCTGTCTCCGAAGCTATATGGATCACAGTTTTACCACATTTGGATTCAGCTGAATTAATATCAGCACCCAGTTGGATAAGTGTCTTAACCATTTCTACTTTTCTTGGCTGTATGGTGTCCCTGCATGTCACATGCAAACACGTTTGTCCATCGTTGTCTTTAAGATTAAGAGCTTCCCGTAGCTTCTGGTATAAACTGCAGTTTGGACCAGTCTGAGAAATCTTTTGTTCCAAATAACTGGAGAACACTTGGAGGGTCTCAGGTTTATTTTTTGCACAGATAATATGAAACACAGTCCTGCCGTTTTTGTCTCTGGCAGTCAGATCTGCTCCATGTTCTACAAGAGATTTCAGCACATGAGTATCGCCGACATGGCCTGCCAGATGGATAGGACTCTGTTGCAGCTGATTTGTTATGTTCAGCTGTATAGGGCACATCAAATCTATCATTTGAAGAGCTAGTTCTGTCGCGCCTACAATAATGACACTGTGCAAGGGAGTGTCCCCTTCATCATCTTGCTCTGATAAACAAGCGTATTGGTTTTCCACATCAGTCGTGTTGTCCTTTAATACAATTAAGTCCTGCTCATCCTTGTGTCTAGCTTCATCAGTTAAGACAGTTTCTTGTTGTGCTAAAGGTCCAGAAAATCTCGTTTCTCTCGAAGGCTTGGAAACCAGTGGCCATACCCCTGAAGCAAGTAAACTTGCACAGTCTTGCTCCAAATCAAAACTTTCTTCCATGTCAAATTTTAACCTATTTATAGTTCCAACGTTAAATATTTTAAGACTAGTTTTGAAACACTCTCAATCCATTTTATTCAGATTTGAATTTCAGTATACCATATTCTTCTAAGCCGATTTTTGTTCAATATCTAAAATATTCAGATTCTTGACCGAGTTGCAATAAGTTTTACACCATAACACACGTATCTATTCAGCACTGACCGTCCTACATATGCCTTAGCTCCCTTTCCAAAAACGAGGCATATTAACAAACAAAATTTGGTTTTCCAATGTCATGTGTTTTAAAAAGAACTGCTAACATGAACTAGTTTGGAAAGTCTCTTAATCTTTTTCATTCAGTTTTTTACTTGTCACATATTCTTCTTTGCCGATTATTGTTTTATATACCGAAAACATTCAGACTCTTGACCGAGTCACAATTAGTTATGTGCCATAACACATCTTTCTGTTCAACACTGACCGTCCTATATATACCATATCAAAATTCCAAAACGAGGCATATTTATAAATTAAAATCCGGTTTTTCCAATATCATATATATTTTTAACATACAACTTTGAAATTCCCTTAATTCATTCCATTTAGATTTTTTCAGTGTCCCATATCATTCAGGCCGATTATTGTTGAATACCGAGAATAATTTGATATTTGAATATGTAACATCTGTCTTTGTTTTGAATTTTAGTTAGAAGTAATGCTGCGTTTACACTATGTTCCCGGCGGCCACGGCAGTCACGTTTCAGTCCACCGTAGACAAAACAGGATGGACGTGAGACAACGCAGGGGGACGGGATGGGCAAACGTGACAGACCGTGATTGCCGTGGACGCCGTGCCAGATTTTTAAACTGTCAAAAAATTTGCCACGGCAGTCCCGGTGCGGATGAGAAACCTAATAGGCCGTAGTAAAACGGGGTGAACGCAATAAAACGTGACAGTACGTTACAGACCGTAATAAAACTTGGAGGGGGTCCGTAGTGGAACGGGAAATATGTGTATACCCCGGCACCTGACGGTCCTTTCAAGTTCCTGTCACGTCTTGCTGCGTTCAGTGCGCGTTTTGTCACGGTTGCTTCACGGTTGCTGCGCGTTTTGTCCCGTTTTACCACGTTTTGTCACGGTTTTCACGGCAAGCTAAGGCGTATATTAGCCGTTTCGTCGCGGTCAGTCACGACGCGTCTCGGCTTGTGACGGTTTACAGGCCGGCATTCTACGGAGGGTTGCGTTATACTACGGTCTGACACGGCGGGCGCGGTCTGGGAGATAGAGTAAAAAAGCCGAGCCCGGCAGGGGCGCTTTATTCGAGTCTGAACAGTCATTGACACATTACTGTATCTTCAATACGAATTAACAGAGAAAACCAAACTGTGAAGAATGAAGGCCAAACTATGCCACCGAAGAAGCCAGGACGTAGGAAGCTTCCACCTCCACACACACACCTCTCGTACTGCACCACCACTATACCAGCAACAGGGCCTGGATGTCCTCGCCGTTCACCGCTGGCAGATGAAGTCGAGCGTGCAGCTGCTACTGGCCCAGTCCCTGGACTGGATGTATGCACCCAGTAAACATGCAAACACAAAATCTTCTTCATCTTGGGTATTCACGATATCTCGTCGAAGTATCAAGATACAATGATTCCTGTTGCTTGAAAGGCCTTCTTTTTACACCGTGGACACAAATATGTTCCAAAACTGCCCGGCGTTGCCGTTTTGTCTGTAGAAACCTTGACAGAACGTGAATAACGCACAAGACCTTGATCAGAACGTGAGAAACGTGAGGGACCCCACCAGAACGTGACAGGGCTGGAGGGAACGTACTGGTATACGTGGTAGACCGCAGGCCAAACCGTAGTGCACCTTTGAGCAGACCCTTTTTTACCCTCCACGGCCCGTCACGGATACCGTAAGGGACCGTAAGAAAACTTAGCAGGACCTAACAAAACTTGAATACGGAGGAAAAAATGGCCAAAATCCCACGGCGCACTACGTTTCGTGCAAACGGGGCTGCCGTGGCCGCCGGGAACATAATGTAAACGTAGCATAACGAAGCATCCGTAAACTCGGTTGCCTACCCCTGATAAAATACTAGTAGCCCTCATAGCGGCGAAAAGTGTTTAAGGGAAGGAACTAGTCTAGGAGCATCCGAAGAGACTCAGCGGGACGAACCATGGTCGCACTCCCCTGGTGCCCGAAGTGTGTCCGTCTGTATCTGTTCAACACTGACCGTCTTATACATACCTTTATTCAAGAACAAGGCACTTAAAACCCGGTTGGTTTACTCTGCCGTCACTATGAACAAGCTTATGAAACTGTCATTGCTTAAAAGAATTCTATTACAGAAGACAGTGACGCTTACTTTAGAAATATAGTTTATTTCGAATCTTTGTTCAGAGTGAAAGAACCTCGAATTGACACTTAACTAAAACAAACACAAAAAACTGAAATTAAAACTGTACGGTAATACATTTTTGAGGGAAACATCTTCGTGGAAATACATTTTAAATGATGCCAAGCAAAGATTGTTACAAGAACTGAAACGAAATCAACAGCCAAGTGAAAAGATAGGCGATGATCAGGAATTGATACAAACAAATCATACGTCCCGCCCACAAAACCAAAGTTTGCAATGTGTCGAAACAGCGCAAAGAAACAGCTTAAGAATTTGGAATGATGAAAAGAAGTTCATCACAATGCCATAAAGCCTGTTTGATTGTACACAAAACCTCAGCCAAACCACATAGGCGAATCGCTATTCAAGCATTTAACCTTATCTCAGGAAGGACGCCAATTATTTAGGGTAACTGACAACGAAGATCAAAACCAGCAATTAATTAAATAATACTCCATTTATAAAAAAAAATATTGAAGAAGGTCGTATTGCAACATTATATTACTGCAAATGAACAGACGCGTTAAATACAGATAGGCAATGATTAGGAAATAATACAATCAGACCCCCTCAAACCCCTCAGAATCAAAAGGGAACAAAACCATTCTTAAACTGACAACAGTTCACGAAAAACAAGCTCAGTAAAACATACGAATAAACGGCTCTTCCATAATAGGTGGTCATTCAGCTACTCCTATAACTTCTGAGTTCCTCACAGCAAGTTACTGACATAATGCCTTACAAAATCAATTTATCCAGTGTGAAATAAAATGATTAAATAAATACATAAGTACTAAATAAATAGACACAGAAACGAATAAAAGAATAAATAATTAAATAAATGGAAAGCAGACACATGCATTATTGACATCTATCGGAATCGTAGCCGCATCTTCCTAATTCTAAAGTAGACTTTACCTTACCTCGCTGATTATATTTAAAAACTGCCTAGGTCCTTATTTTTGTCACACATTTCGGACCATCTTCTTGTTATGTATTGTCTGTTTTATCGAACTACATACTTATATATTCTGTAAGTAGTCAGGAAAGAATGTGTAAAGAATGTGTAACGGCCATGATCAGGAACCGATAATTTTAACGGAAGTCCCCATCCTGCCGCAAACGCCAATAGTCAGTGGGGCAGGAAAACAATTACAGGCGAACAGACAAGAAATCAGTTTTAGCGCGCCTTTGTAAAGAAAAGGAGAGCTTATGCTATACCCCTGGCGTCGTAGTCCGAGTATGCGTTAGCGTCTGCGTCAGCGTCCGCGTCCTCGTCCGCGTCCGTGATCATGTTAAGCAATGTATAGTTTTGTTTACAATTGCGTTTAACTCGATGTTTAACTCTATATCTTACAAACTTCAGCAGCTACAATCATCATACTTTTTACATATATACATCCGTATGATTGCAGTAGCTGCACCAACCAAATGAGTGACCTTGACCTTTATGTTACGGTTGACCGACTTTGCTGTTTGGCACTGTTTATAAGGCAATTTCTTAGTTTTGATGATACCTTTGACACAAGAGACATGATACTTTTTCAGATAGCATATCCTTATAATTGGAGCAGCCGCAAAGCTTTCATGCTGTCTCCTGTGTCCTTGACCTTTGTTTATGGTCCAGTGATTTTGCCTTATATTTCTACTGCCATTTGATGGATAACATTATACCTGGCATAGTGGATCAGTTTGACATGGCAAATGACCTCATTCTATTTGTAGATCATTGTGACCTATATTTCATGGTTCAGTGGTTTTTAATTGTTTCTACAACACTGTTTAGTACTTGGCAAAATGGGTCAGTTTGACACTTCAAATGACCTCATTGAATTTGAGGTCACTCTGACATAGTATTACATTTCATCATTCAGTTGTTTTGCTTCATAGTTTAAGTTGTATTTAGTATGCATTTATCATATACCTGGGGTGATAATTCAATCTGGCAATGCAGATGGCGTAGTATATTTGTAGATCTTTGTAACTGTGAACTCAGACACTCATGAAGCGCACTTTGTTGTCTTCTGACAACTCTTGTTTTCTAGCAGATGACCCCGATACCTTCGTAAACAATGTACAAAAAGTAAAAAATGCCATAGGAATAACATTAAAACATTTATTTTCCTATTTTAGTTAACTTAAGTAACTTTTACTACGAAACAGCAATGCACCACAAGAGAAGCATCGCCTTGGAATTGCGGTGGGGGATGTACATGTACATAAGTCCTCGCCCTGTTATTTGCCATGGTTTCTAAACATGTGTTATTCGGTCAATGTGAAGACTTTTAACCCATCAATAGATCAAAATGGCAAATATATAAATCAGGAATGGTAGGCAACTTGATGCCACCGGGTTGTTTATCGAGGATAATTCATAATTTCCAGCGATGGTTTTGTAACACGTAGCTTTGTTGGTAAGGCAGGAATATATTTCATTGACTGCTGAACACTCTTACGATTAAATATGAGTACAGGTGCGTTGCATTTATTTTATACCTATGCAAATTTTTCATAAATCTGAGCATACCCCTACGTGCTTTCTAGCCTCGTTTGAAAGTCTTTATTGTCATAAAACTTACACTTGCCATAGAAATAAATAAAGGGTCACTGCTTAGGATTCAAGGAAAGTTTGCTGTATAGAATATTGCGGAGAAGCGATTTTGCAACCTATCAAAGTTACCTAAACTATATTGACAAGTGCTGAAACGATTCCTCGTAGCTTAAGTCGTTTTGGCGGTGTACAGGAATATGGTCATAAAGAACAGAGATCGACATTTCAATAACAAATATTTAAACATGTTATATTTAATAAGACCCAGAAAAAACATAATTACCCGTAAAATTAGCAAGACGGGACCTTTTTGGAGCCAGTCAGTATAGGTCCTGTTGTTAAAACGTTAGGCTTGCTTCAGACATTTAATAAATAGAATGCCTGCTTTATCCTCTTTGTTAGGTATTGAAAGAATACCTTTTATAGTATTTTGAACGCTGACAACTGGAAAACAGGACATAAGAGAGGGTGGACACAGTAGATTATGCAAGTGTTCCACGCGTCTTAATACATCCCTCTTTGATGTATTACAGGCTTTGAAACTCAGGTGCAATATCTTATTTTTTCTTGAATTTATAATGTTTTGCTTCCTCTTAATATTTTAGCTAAGCACAAAAATTAGTTTTAATAATTGTTCCAACCTTGCATAAAAATAATTTAAGCCTCCAGTTTACTTATCTTTTATCCAAGCAGTGTACCTACTAGCAATTATTATTCACACCGTTTCGCAGTAACAAAAAGGATGAATAAAATCACCTGTTCAGTGTTGTCAAATGTTAAGAGAGGACATGAAAAAAATCGAAATATGAACCTTCTGAAGCAAAAGTGAATTACCCCACCCCTCTCGTCTCTCATGTTAAAATTATCAGTGCCTATCCGCAAGCGAATGGCATTACAAGTATTTGTTGCAGAATAGCTCGCAGATGGGATATTATAGGTATTCTATTTATCAAATGTCTAAAGCAAGCTGAACTGTTTCCAGCACAGGACCTACGCTAATTTTGTCAAAGAAGGTCCCGTCGTGCTCTTTTCAAGGGTAAACCTTTTCTTGCTGGAAAGAAATTCATGCGCGTTTTCATTAAAATGTGAAATGTCGATCTCGATTTTATTACCTTCTCCCTGCATACCGCAAAGAAGACCTAAATTACGTGTAAGCATAAATTTTTTTGACAACAAAGACTTTCAGCCGAATCTAGAGTGTGCTTTGGGGTATGCTAACACTTATGAAAAAAATTGCAAAGTATAAAATTTTTTACTTTTTAAGAACATACGAGTAAGTACTACGTCCATTCTTCTTTTTCTGTCTTATTTTCTGTTTTAACTCAATATATTTTGCATTTCACCCTAATACCTTCCTTTCTGTTTGTATCAAAACAAAGTATTCCAGACGAAAGCTCAGGAAAGGTAAAACTTCATGCTTATACATAACTCTTGAGTGTTAAACATATAAAATCACCATTTTGAACAAAATATAATAAACATAGATAAAAAATCTTAAAATCATTGTAGCATCGGCTGTTTCATGCTGAGGCTGTCGACCCATCTGGCACAGGAGCAAACTAAAATCATTTAAAAGCTAAGGGAATCGGCGTCGGAAACAGAAAGAAACTTATACACTGCTCTCCGTAGCTGATTCAGGAAACAGACCAATTCAGAAAAATATAAGAGAAATTTATTGAGTCTATCCCACAAGAGGTAGGTACACTTAAAGCATTTGTGATTAGAAAGGCTCTGCGCATCGGTACATGAAAGCAGAGTCCTTGCTATTCGCAATATACATTTCAGATTCTACTGAATTCATGAACTGTTGATACTAAGGCTCGGGTCACACGTGCGGTTTCGCAGATTCAAAATACATGTAGTGTTGTTTTTATGCAGATAGAGTAAAATATAAATGAAAGTAATTAGGAAAGGCAGTAAAATTTGAATGAAGATACTCAGGAAAAGCCATTATTATAAAAGCCGCGACACGAGAAAACCAACAATGTGGTTGTACGCCCAGCGCAGACTCAGATCAGCCCGGGCATCCGCCTGATCAGAGTCTTCGCTGTCCACATTGACGTAGCTTAGACCCCTCGTTTCCCTTTAAGCGGATGCCCAGACTGATATGAGTCAGCACTGGGCGCACAACCACTTTGTTGGTTTCGTCGTGTCCCGGCTCAATTTCCAAATGAGGGCGCACAACCACATTGTTGGTTTTCTCGAGTTGCGGCTCATAAAGCACGACCAAAATAAGACACAGAAAAAAGAAAAGAAGAGAGAAGTGCAAAGGACAAACCAGAACAGTACACGCATATTCAATTGTGATACAGCTCATTTGTATATTTGAGCCGTGACACGACAAAACCAACAAAGTGGTTCTGCGCCCAATGCAGACTCGGATCAGTCTGGGCATCCGCCCAGTTTGATCAGATTCGTCGCTAAGCGCTTGGGCGCACAACCACTTTGTTAGTTTTGTCGTGTCGCGGCTCATTTGCCCCTTTCGATAGCTTTTAAGATGACGCTTTATAAAAAACACAAGGTTTGAAGAATAGTCTCCCTTATGGAATTACGGACTCTTTACCAGATAAAGGGGGGATACTCGTTGGATGGCATCAAAACATGAATGTTATAGTTATAAATCTTAGATTTAGCATACTCATAGTGTTAGAAGTTGATAGAAACACTACAATTTGATAACTGTATAAAGTGACCATTTTCTACCCTTTAGCGCGGGCTTGCTTCTGTTTCTCAGAGACACTGGTCCTATTTATCGCATACGTAAAGCTGTGGGGTCTGTAATCTTGAATCTGTCTGCCTTTTTTATACAGTGTGTTATTTGTAAGAAGTTTCTTGTTTTTAGAAATGACGTTGTGTAGCGTCATGACGTCATGTCGGCCACGGGTCAATGGGGGTTCAGTTCTTTTTTAGCCTGTTGTTCTGTAATTTTGTTACACAGACTTGTCATTTGTCTGCTGCAAGAATTTCTGGATCGACCCTCATATACATCGCATTTCTTAGGCGTGGGTCAATGTTCCATAAGCTGTGTCACAACTTACTAGAAATGATTCAGTAATATAACGGACCATAATACGGCTATGCCTTATCACTATGCTCTACATGTTATAGATATGACTTCTTGTGTCATAACAGCAATAGGCTTACTTTTTTACTTTTTGTCTACTTTTACTGTCTCTCTATCTAAAAATCTATTAAATCGCTTTCTATCATAAGGATATGCTAGAATGTACCCCGTATACTTTCTCCAAATCGTTGAGACTTCCCTAGAATTAAATAACTAAGCATCGTTTTGTTATTCTATCCCCTGTCATTTTAATGTCCCCCCACCATGGGTGAGGGGGGGGGGACATACTGTTTTCAGTGCGGATCCCGTCGGCGTTGGCGTCGGCGTGACAGTTTCTTGTATGTGCGATATCTCTTGAACCAATGGATGAAATTCCACCAAACTTGCAGGATGTATCATTGGGACAAACTTAAGGGCTGATTAGATTTTGGTGACCTTGACCTCCTTTTCAAGGTCACTGGAGGACTTAGATGACAATTTCTTGTATGCGCTATATCTCTCGAACCAATGGATGGAATTTCACCAAACTTGCATGGATACATTATTGGGACAAGTTTAAAGGCTGATTAGATTTTGGTGACCTTGATCTCATTTCAATGTCACTGCAGGACTTAGATGACAATTTCTTTACCCACTATATCTCCTGAGCCAAGGAATGGACTTTCAACAAACTTGCTTGGATATATCATTGGTACAACCTTAAGTGCTGAATAGATTTTGGTGACCTTGTCCTCATTTTCAAGGTCACTGGAGGACTTAGATGATAATTTCTCGTACCCACTAGATCTCTTGAACCAACAAATGGAATTTCACGAAACTTGCATGGATTCATCGTTGTGACAAGCTTAAAAGCTAATTAGATTTTGGTGACCTTGACCTTATTTTCAAGGTCACTGGAGGACTTGAGATGATAATTTCCTATTACCACAATAGTTCATTAACCAACAAATGGAATTTCACCAAACTTGCTTGGATACATCGCTGGAGCTAGCTTAAGAGCTAATTAAATTTTGGAGACTTTGAAATCGTTTTGAAGGCCATTGGAGGACTTAGATGGCAAATTCTTGTACCCATAATATCTCATGAACCAACAGATGGAATTTCACCAAACTTGCATGGATACATCACAGGGACTAGCTCAAGAGTTGATTAGATTTTGGTGACCTTGACCACATGTTCAAGGTCACAGGAGGACTTAGATATGTGAAAATTTCACTGAAGTTGATATATCTCATTAGCCTTTGGCTGAATTCCCACTTTACTTCCATAGATATACCTTTGGCAGAATATCAAAAGTTTTCTGTGTTTTGATACCTTGACTCCATTTGAGGTCTAAAGCTAACTTTTTTCTCTGAAAAATAAGTTATATCTTGGTCAAATTGACAGATATTCATCAGATTTGCATGAGTATAACCTTGTGACACGTTTAAGACATGTTAAGTATTTGATGACCTTGACCCATTATTAAAGGACATAGTCATCTATGTAGAATATCTTCAGAACCAGTGGATGGATTTTCTCCGAAATTGCCTAGATATTTCATTTGTGCAGGCTTTTTATTCATTAGAGGAGATGGGAAATGGGCTGGTGGGGGATATCAGTTTTTCTTTGAAAAACATTTCTAGTTAACCTTTGCGTTCTATATATGACATCATTAAATAACCTTACAGATAGCATGATGATGTCAAACACACCCGCTATACTAAATATGATAGTCCATTCTTATAACCTATAAATTTTTAACGTTATCTAATCTTTACCGAACAAAGTACAATAAAAAGAAAGGAACTTAATGATCGGCCCTCGTTTTAAACGACTAGGGCAAAAAAAAAAAAAAAAAAAAAAAAAAAAAGAACACTAAATAGTAGATTCTGATAAATCACAAAAAAGCATGTCAAACATAAATATGTCAGACACACCAGTTTATTTACAAAGAAATACGTTAGTAGGCACCGTACAAACTGTTAAAAGAACACAAGAATTTGGGATACACACAAGTTGTGAAAACTACAACACCACTAGGCGACCGAATTACTTAAAGGGCAATTATACAGGTGCTCTTTTTTAAAGAAATGAAAGCAGTTTCCACTGAGCAACTGAGTAAAAATTATCAAATTATCGTAAATAGTTTTGGAGATGTTAAGAGTTGAAACTGTAATTTTATGCAGCCGGTAAGTCATTTTGAACTGCTTTATTAATTATTATAAAGTCTTCGATAACGTCATCAATTTTTATGTTTGTAAATTGTCAAATATTTTCTAGTTCGAAGTTCCTAGAATGTAAAAAGTTGTGTTTCAGTATGATGCAATTAATTAAAAGTGTTCAAAATCGGAATATTGCAATTTGAGCAGTACACTTGTCAAATATGAATACTTAATTCAAAGTATTTAAATTTCAATTTACGTGCTTGTTGATATATATAATTTAAGAAAGTACTCCTAAATCTGTTAAATGAGTCTCTCAAAATGACCTTTTCCATACTTAAGTTAAAGAAAATGTTTTCAGAAATCAATTTTAAACCTGTTCTTTTTTTTTAAATTTTCGTTTGGACATTCCCAATAAATTAATCAGCTAATAAATAAAGATTAAAATGATTAAAAATGTAAGACAACAATCGTTTGGTCTTTACAAACAGGTTGTTGTTTAGTTTTCAAAATTCATTTAAAACTTTAAATCGTCTATGATATCACAGACATGTGCATTGTGGTTAAAAAACTTAAAAAGTAAGAAAGATAAATCGTGTAGAAAAGGGCCTTTGTTTTATTTAAATCTCGGTATAAAGTTTAAACAGAAATAATTTTATACCATTTGGAGCACTATGCTCCTCTTTCTGTCATCTATCATTGCTGCAAAAACCAAGTATTGTACAATTTCTTCGTAACTGTCCTTATGGCCTGGAATTGATAACATCTATAAGAAACTCGCTATTCATAAATTGTCAAGACGTTTCTGTGGGTCCCGATGACAAATAAGGTCGAACTGAGTTAGTCATAGGTGGAATTAATACTGGAGTTAGCAACATAGATGAGAAGGCAGTGTCTAGGGAGTGACACAACCGTTTACCACACCAGGCCCTAAACACAAATAAGGTAAGGTAAAAATAAGGTAAATGAGCCGCGACGTGAGAAAACCAACAATGTGGTTATGCGCCCAGTGCAGACTTAAATCAGCCTGGGCATCCGCCCAGTCTGATCAGAGTCTTCACTGTCCGCGTGAAGGTAGCTTAGACTCTTAGCTACCCTTTAAGCGCTTAGGGAAGACTCTGCGCAGATTAGTATTTGGGTCTACATTTTAAAGATTTTTAGAAAAATTTAGGACAGTATTCGACTGATAAAGACAAGAAATCCTTAAACTGGAACGTAGTAAATGGGCTTAATTTCAAACGGAAGTAACCTTTCTAGGATACATTTTGGAGAAAGAATCGGAAAAAATAAGACTCAAAAAGGTGTCAAAAAAGTTAAATAAAAATAAATGATCCGTTTTGCTACAGAACTTATAATACAAATATCGAGGTTAGTAAGATATAGCAGAATGTTAGTCTCTCCTTCGATTCAATCACACTTCCTCCTACTAATGTCAAGTGGATACTGGAAAAAAGCCTTGTCATAAATTATTTGAAATTTTAAAATTAAGTTCATAACCTCTCCTCTGCTCTCTTTTCGTGATAAAGGTCATTTTATTCTTGACACTGACGCAAACTTATCTGAGATAGGATGTTTACTTTGACAATTTCAGCAGAATGAAGCACGCGTGGAAGCTTACTCAGTTTAAACTCTGAACACAGCACACCAAAATTATTGGACGACATTCAGAGAACTACTGACTTTAATGACCTTCATTAAAGAATTTTGAGGTTTTCTTTTGGCAATGCACTGATCATGAATTACTTGTCCGGAAAATGAATCTGAAGTAACCTGAAGGTATTCGTACATGTTGCAAAACAATTTTGGGCACACTGACAATGGGATTCTGTACATAAATTTAAGTGTTCAAAGTACCCATATTGTAAGTCCGAACTCGTAAGTTATCCAAACATTGACAATTGCTGAATATTTTAGACACGCAGACATGGACTCTGAAACAGAGGTTATATAAGGTGCTTACGAGAAGTTAGCATCACCTGTTTGTTAAGATACACCCGTCATGTCTATGCATCTGTTGAATAAGTCAGTGAAAATGAAAGTCCGGTATATGAGACATAACTTTGCTTCGACTGAGGCCATCAAATCGGAATCGGCCACATTGTAGAGATCAACGAGTTCATGCTGCTCCCCCATAGGACTTTTTTGCCGTCGACACAAGCTTCGCTCTGCGATAACTCTATGGCAAAAAATTACTGATGATCAGCTTTCCTGTATCAACAAAGTTATGATAATTGAAACAGGCTCTAGCATAGCGGACTAGCTGAGAGACATAAACCCCGTATGCAGATACCAAAGGAATATTGCTACTCAAAAATGGAAAGTTCACTATGGGGAAATTGAAGTCGTCCCTCCTGTCATATAGCCTAGTACCAAACACCTCATTGTCTATATAGAGATAACAATATAGGTATGAATCAGATGAAGTGGACTCTGTTGTATCTTTAATTTCAAGTTCACATGGAAAGATTAGGTCAATAAATTCCGAAATCTTTGAAATATTTAGAGATAAACATCACTTTTGTACCTGTATGTGAAGTGGAATTTCTGAGCAAGCGGTTTCTATCCGCTTTTAAGAGCCCTTGTGTAAACCCCGTCTCATACTCTTAAAGAAATAACCCGGCAAGTAATAAAATTCAGTTAGTGCACATTAGAATGCCAAATGTTTATGAAAAATCTGTCTGCTAAACTCCAAGAACATATTTTCGATAAGCAATTTCATAAATAAGGAGAATACTCCATTCATATGCTATTTAAATTAATCGTAAAAAATTAGGTGGGTGTGTTAACATCACACGGGATTTAAAACAAAAATAGGTCTATATGCCTGGTTGTGTACTTGTGAAGCCTACATTTAAGAAATAAATTTCATTTTAACGATGTTCATGGAGTATGAAAACAAGGTTAAGCGAGCCCGAATGGCGTTCACGTAAGCTTTGTACATGACCCTTTGTGTTCATAATTCGATGAACCTCGGAAAACTGAAATTTGTGTGTGATAATTACATTTAATTTTGAAATTATTTTGAACATCATTTTCAATTTTTAAGAGAAACATTGTAAAATATACGACGAAAAGCTGTCACTTAACAACAGATAAGCCGCTGACGTTAAACGGCCGTCACCATGACGTGACGTGATGTATGATAGAACGTTACACGGCCAGTTGCGCGTTTTTTTCTAATATGTGACATTGCGTATCGACGACGTCGCGCGACCGACTGTTATTCATGGAAGTATGAACATTGTTTCTCCGAAATAGGAGCATCTAAGGAAAATTGAAGATAATGTTATTATAAAAAAGAATGCATTTCTTACAAAATTTGAGAATTGATTAAGTTTTTATATCTCACAAAGATCAGATATTTCTGAATTCACAATTAAGCCTTGTTTGGGGATAGGGTGATTATTTGATTATATCTCTCATACAAACGGTGGATTCACTTCATATTCTGTAATAATACAACTCTACATAGCGGTTACTTTGTTGAAAATCTGTTTGGGGGAATTATGTTAAATACTAGAACTATCAGTTTATGCTTGTTGAAAACTGACATAATTTTGTGAATATTTGCAGTTTAAAAATGATGTATTGAAATAAACTTTGTGTTTCTTCTGGACAGTGTTTTTTTTTTTTTTTTTTTTTTTTTTTTTTTTTGGTTAGTCTCTGGCAGTTTTCTGACGAGGCTTTATTAGCCGAAACTACGTAGTCTGGCCCATGTTCCTTCTTCTGAATGTATTCTCTGCTCTTGAAGGAACTATTCATGATTTTAATTCTACTTACATATGAAAAAAGTTTCATTTACATTACAGAAAAAAAGTATAGTAGCTTTTGCTATTTTCATAGAATTTGAGAGAAGCGACTAAAAGAGGTGGACGCATGTGAATTCTTTTAATAGGGTAACTCCTAAACGAACAGGTAGCATGCCAATTTTATTTTTTTATAGCGAGGTCTCCAGCCAGCTGGCTGGCATGAGACTTTTTGGTCTCCTGCCAACCAGCTTTAAATAGATCTACAAGTCTTGCCAGCCGGCTGGCAGGAGACCTAAAAGTTTCTTACCAGCCAGCTATTGGAATGCTAATAATCAAATAAAGTGACATCCTATTCCATGGAATTCTTGAGTATAATTAAATGTATCTTTTAAAAGTTGAGTAACATAAATATTATTGTACATTAACAAAATGCCTGCTAACAAATAAAGCAAAAATATAAATAAGAGGATATTCTTAAAATAGATTTTCCAAATGAAGTAATTCAAATCATTTTGCAAGGGAACTAACTCAAAATAATACTTAACAACTTTCACTGAAATTTAAAATGCTTATTTTGTTTGCACAATAATTATTGCCTTTATGATAATGGTTGATTCATATTATAAATCTGTAGAATATTTTTGCTGGTAGAAAGAATATGTTGCTAAACAAATCTGTCTGACTGAACTGCAAGAATACAACTATAGGGAAAAGATTGTGATGATAACTGGTGAACTGTTTTGAAACCTTTTTTAATGCACATTGAAACTTTAAGATCAAAGGGGGCTTTTCATACCTACCTGTATACAAGACAAACTTCATAAAAATCAATTATAATGATAATTAAAATGATAGTCTATGATGTATACCCAATCAATTTTAAAATTGTTCAATGTCCAAACAAAAAGGGATTACTGTTCAGCTTTTTCATATAGAAAGCCAGACTTAAAAGAAAATTTAAGTTAATGAAATGTTTAATAAGTTAATTTAATGCTCAATACAATAAAATATACCCGTCTGTCATATTGCCATGCAAAATGCAATATCCCCATCAGTATACCAGTAGCCGCCTGGCAGGAGACTTATAGGTCAAGTGACAGCCAGCCAAAAGGAGACCAAAAAGTCTCCTGCCAGTAGCCAGCTGGCAGGAGACACTTCCTTGTTTTTAATTATTTCATCTGTAATATAATACAAAACAGTAATGCAAAATATGAAGAAAATCTCTTCTTTTGAAAACAAGAATGGTTGGTGTCAGTAGTGACCTTGATTTTGATTTTTATGGTTCTGAGTTAATGCCGTTGTTAGCTGGGAATATTCTATGCAAACCGAACAACTAAGTTTCTGATGAACCAAAACAGAACCAAGGGCGAGGGTTGGTCGACCGCAAACCGATTAAGCCCATAGTAATTTCATTGCTGGCCGTCCCAAGGTGGCACTCCTGTTTTGGTTCTTCTTGGTTCTTACTTTACCCCGTTTATAGTTTGCTGAAAGCAGTGCAGAAGATGTCTTATTATTTGTTTTTAGACTGTCGCTTTAAGGTGGTGATAATCACTGATTTAGGGCAAATACAAAAATCTGCATAAAACGCTGAAAATACCACTGATCTTCCCAAAACTTAGTAGATGTCTTCTTTATGTTGTTTCCCATAGTTAAGAATCCTAAAATGCAGGATTTGTTGATGTTAAAAAGTGTTTTATAAGGAAGGATCAAAGGGCACTTTCTGCGCAGAAATAATAAAAAAAATGATATCGTTATTGAAAATATACTTATTGCTGAGAGTACCTTGTTGCATTACAAAGAGTGTCCTATCAATTATTTTTTTCAACTCGTTCACACATAATCAGGCTGAGCCGATAAAAAAAGACGTAGCCTGTGTCCAAATGTTTTGTCAAAACACATAGATGAGACTATTTCAAGTTGAACAATTTCATTTACACACCTATCATAGTATCAGCAATGTATTATGTATCTTGTAGGTGTTATATAGGTATGCTTGCCTACCCTATATTCAATGAATGCATCCAGCGTACATGCACCTTGTACATGGTTCAGCACTTGAGAAAAAGCTTCTGTTTTCACCTGGTCTACCTTGCAATTTGAGAAAGAGTTGGAACAAATAATTGCTAGGGCGCCCTTTATAATGCAACAAAGTACGTTCTGCGCTACGTAAATTTTGGGTAATGATGTTATTGTCTTAGATTTCTGCGCAATATATATATTATAAAAACACATTTTTAAGCAGCATGTACCTCTACTTTGTATTCTAAACTGTAGAGAACAACAAAAATAAGAAGTCTGCTAACTGTCAGGGAGATACGTTATATTTTATGGTTTTATGCAGATTTTTGCATTTACCATAAATCACCAAAGGTGAACGAGTAAGGCAGGTTAGTTTTGTGAAATCATTATCCGTCAGCGCTTTGACATTGTCAAAGTGAAGTAAAGGTAATACTCAAGCATGGAATAATTGAAAAATGTAATTTTAATGTGATGTGCAGTAATGCTTTACATTTTTTAAAAGGTAATGCTATATGATGCCCATGTTTTCCCCATTACATAATAATAATGTAATGTATTACATTGAAGAAAGCCATGTTATGTCAACTGCTTCGCAAATACTTTTAGATTACATTAAAATCAAGTCTGTGTATCATTTCAAGGACTTTGCTGCAAAATTATCACAAACAATAATAACAATGATAACTTGAAAGGACAATTAAGACAGTATTTCACTTATCATGCAGAAAAATTATAAAATTACGATACTGTAATGTTTAGAAACATATTCTATTCTATTCTATTCTTTTGGCCGAGTCACAAAACAAGCGCAGTCACATTATCGATTATAGTTGTTGTAAGGGGCGCTCAATTACTTGCATCAAGTTGTTGTCATTACATGGTGTTCAGAAGTGGGTCCCATTTGCCAAAACAACACGGCATCCGCCAGACCATTCCTCCAAAGGAACATATGAATGTTTCGTTCATCCTAAGGAATAGATATTTTTCGAGGAAATAGCTAACTTTTGCAGTATTTCACCACGGAATCGATCGTGTCTGGTAAACATTAAATTTGACATTATGACTTCGTCAGCCCAGTTCGAACAACCTACATTCAATTGGAATGCTAGTGACACTTACCAAGAATTTCAGAGATTCAAACAACTTGTACAATTTACATTTAAAGGCCCTTTGGCGAAAGCTGCAAAAGCAGACAGGGCAGGATGGCTTGGAATTTGGATTCGTCCACAAGGACGTGAAGTGTATAAAACATTCACATGAGATGCAGATCATGATCACCCAGATATAAATTCGCAAGATGACCCAGACATTATTCCAGGTAAACGTGTGACTTATATTCGTCCAGCTAAGAACAAGCGTATCGCAAGATTCAAGGCACAACAAAGAAAACTAAATGAAGTCCATCCTTTGACAATTTTGTGAAAGATTTAAGAATATTACTTCTTGTTTGTGACTATAAAAACTCAGATGACATGCTTATTTACCTAATAATAAATGGAGTAAAACACAAAAAGGTGCAAGTAAGACTCTTAGGTCAGGGACAAGATTTAACCCTCAATAAGGCCATAGACATAGGGAGACGGTATGAGTTTTTTTCAAAGTCAACTTAAAGTTATTAGAGGGGACGAAATACTGACTGTAAAATCTAAGAGAAACCCAAACTTTAAGAAAAAGCAGTGACATATAAATTCCTGTAAAACTCCTGGCAAAACGGTTCAGATGCATGCCACAGGTTCATGGAAAACCTCGCTTACCGGAAAAATCACATTAATGTGGAAAATGCGGGACAGTGCATGAATCCGGAAAATGTCCTGCAAAGAGAACAATTTGTAAATATTGGAAAAAGCCCAATCATTGGCTTAAAGTCTGCAAGAAACGCTTAGGTAAAATTAATTCTGTACAAAAAGGTGACAGTGAACAGGAAAGTGAAGGTGAATTCGCATATGTAAATGCAACAAATGATATTTAGGAGGATGAATACTTATATATACTCATTACAGACTCAGAAAACCCTGTAAATGCACTCCAGAAAGACAAATGGTTGACTAACTTGATTATACATAACAAGGCTTTAAGTTTTTGAATTGATACAGGTGCTAAGTGTAACATCTTAGTGAAAGCTGAATATGACAATCTTACAAGTAGTAATAAACTGGAACTGCAGAATTCAAACAAAACGTTGAAATCATTTTCAAATCATAAGATACAGCCAATAGGATTTGTAACTCTACCAGTCAAATACAAAGATAAAGAGTGCAATGTAAGATTTGAAGTAGAAGATATAGACCAGGAGAAAATTATATGTGGTAAAATCGCAGAGAGTCTAGGATTGCTTCAGAGAGTCAGTACATTGAACGAACAGCCTACATTTGAACAACTTAGTCGAGATTTTCCAGACTTAGTTAAAAAATAGGTACTTCACCAGGAGAATATACTATAAAGATAGAAAAAATGTACCAGGTGTAATTCATCCACCAAGACGATAACCGGCCGCGTTGAAGGACAGAGCAATAGATAAACTTAATGAAATGGAAGAAAATTGTTATATAACTCCAGTAAAAGAGCCAACATAATTGGTTAGCAGCATGGTAGTTTCATCTCGTAAAGATAAGATAAGAATCTGTATAGATCAAAAAATTTAAATGCTGTTAAAAAAGGAAACATTATCCTATGAGAACTGTTGATGATGTCATAAATGACTTTCCAGGAGCAAAGGTGTTCTATAAAATTTAATAAGATGCCAAATCAGGTTCCTATGGCTTAGTCTATAAGTACAAAAAAAACTGTAGGTAAGTCCGATTTTTCTGATCAGTTCAGGAAAATCATCGTTGGTTACAAACGTATTGGATATAATATATATGTAATGCTACAGTCTGCATGCTTAGTGGTTAATCCAATTATGGTTAAACACTTTGTTTCCCTCTTTAATTGCACGCCGGTTGGTCAAGCATCAGACTTAATTATGGGCCCGACATAAAACTACTTAATTTAGTTGGTTGGGGCCGGAGTTTGCCTTGTCTGTTGCTTGGTCATTCGGGGTTCAACTGATAGTTTTCTTTTGCTCTGGCATTTCAGTGGTGTTGTCTGACTTCCCAGGGGTCTCCTGGTGTCGCAATACGTTCTTTCCGTTGAGTCCTCATCTCTGATTCATCATAGGTTTTCCGTGATTTGTTTGTTTCCGATGATGATCCATTGTTGAGTTAGGAAACATTTATGCGGACCAAACAGCTAATTAAATGTTTCAAACCACTGCTGAAGCAGAGGGCGAGGTTAGGGCCCAGGAAAACATGTTTAAGCCCCCCAGTAATCTTTTGCTGACCGTTCCAAGGCGGTACTTCTGTTGCGGTTCCTTGATGTTGAATTGTGCTGTGTCCGCTTGTCTATGGTCTCTGGCGGTTTGGTCATCTGTACTGCTGCCCAGCCTGCCTTCTGTTTTGTTTTATTTTGTATCTAAAATAAAAATAAGTAAAAATAGATGTTGATGCTGTTATTGGGGTAGCTGAATGACTATCTGATTGGGAAAGAGCTGCTCATTCGGTTTATTGTGCGAGTCTTTCGTAAAGTTGTGTCACTTTCTGTGTGTATGTGCTTCTGTTCCTATTGGTTTTGAGAGCGGAATGTGGGATTTGATTGTATTAATTCCTGATCATTGCCCATCTTTTTAATTTTCTTATAAATAAAGTTAGATAGATCACATCTTTTCTCACAACGTTCAATACACCAATAGGCTGATTCAGGTGGCTTAGATTACCTTTTGGCATAAAATGTGAGCCAGAAATCTATCAGCGAATAATGGACGAAATGCTAGGAGGAATAGATGGAGCTTTTGCCATTATAGATGATATTTTAATAGCAGGTAGTAATACAGAGCATCATGATCAGATTTTGAAACAAGTGATCAAACGAGCCACAGAGTACAATAATTTTAAAGCTAAACTTTGACAAATGCTATGTAAGACTATCCAGCATGCCATTTATGGGTCACATAATTACTGCTCAGGGGCTTCAGCCTGATCCAGAAAAGGTCAGAGCAGTCATAGGGATGCCACCTCCGAAAGACAAGGAAGGAGTTCGACGATTCCTAGGATTAGTTCAGTATCTGGCAAGATACAGTCCCAGTCTCAGCATAGTGGATGTACCACTTCGGGTTCTGTTACAGTCAGATATAACATTTGTATGGGAATTTGAGCGAGAAGCTAGTTTTCAGGAACTGAAATACCTATGTAGCACCCCGCCAGTACTGGGTTACTACAATGTAAATGAACCAGTTCGGCTAAAATGTGATTCCAGTAAAGAGGACTAGGGGCAGTACTCATGCAAAATGAGAGAGTTATCGCGTACGCATCCAGATCGTTCACAGAGACAGAAAAAACGGTATGCACAAATAGAGAAAGCGTGCTTATCAAAAGTTTACAGTGTGACAAAATTTCATAGGTATATATTTGGCAAGAAAGCTGTGGTATACAATGATCACAAGCCACTAAAACAAATACTATCTAAGCCATTACTTTCAGCACCTATGAGAATACAAAACGTGATGCTTAAGTTACAGTGGTATAACTAAGAGATCAGGTACAGAAAAGGGAAAGAAATGTATGTTTCTGATGCCTTATCAAGAGCTCTTTTACCTCATCAGCAGACAGATACATGTATTAATGACATTGAAACAGTAGATGTAATAAATATGATATCCGTAAGCAAAGAGAAATACGCTGAGATGCAAGAACTTACATAAACTGGACTGAAAACTTTATATAGTGTAATAGTTGAAGGTGGGCCAGAGCTACGAAGTGAAACGCCAACAGAAATTTGACAATATTAGGACTCGAGAGACTAGTAATCTGTGTTAGATAGCATAATATACAAAGGAAATAGACTTGTAAAACCACCAGGTCTTCGCTCAGAAATGCTTAAAGGACTTAGAACTATGCTTAAGGCGAGGATTTTCCCCATTAGACCGGCGCGAAAGGTCCGAATTCTAAAAATTATAAAGTGGGCAAATTTTTCTTAGCAGAGCTTCCACAAATATGTAAACCGTATGGAATCAGATCATTTGTGATTCCGACCGAAAGACATGGGGAGATAATCCAGTCTGATCCTACCTACCCTTAATTCAAGGTTTTTGCGTACCTCATAGCAGGATAGTTATGCTTTCCAGAAAAGCAGAAATTATATTTCTAGGTCTGTTCGTTTTCCTGTGGCACGCTTCAGTTGCAGAATTTTTGTTTAGTCGGAAAAATGTGACACATTCTCAGACAGAAAACATGCAACTTGCCTCATCTTGATTCGCTCATACGCTAAGTAACGCTTCAAATTCAAATTTAAAATTCATCTTGCGAAACTTTTGAAAACACATCGACTCCATAGCGTGCTAAAACCAAACCGAGCAATCTGTTTGGCTGACACGCGAGGATTACACGAATGTCGTGTTTTCCTACTTTCGGTTTTGCTAAAATATCATCGAATCTTTTGGAAGGTGGATGAGGCAAGTTGCATATATTAATGTGAAATTACATTGTTTTATTCATGCATGCTTGTTTTTATCCCCTGCTTATCCCGGAAGAGGTGTTTAGTGATGCGAGTTGGCTGTCTGAGAATGTGTCACATTTTTTCCGAGTAAACAAAAATTTCGCAACTGAAGCGTGCCACGTGAAAACGAACAGACCTAGAAATATGATTTTTGCTTTTCTGGAAAGCAAAATCATCCTGCTATTTACTGAAACAAGAATAGCTCTGCGCTGCCTGTAAATTACAATAATATTAGATGTAAATGAGATGAGGGTCAGGTGTTTGGATCTGAAGAGAGTCACCTTGTATATGGTATGGTACATAATGATTTTTTTTTCATTTCAGCCCACATAAGGTCACAGGTACCGAACCACTACCTGTGAGATATACATGTGATCACATTGCCAGAAGAGTACAGCTAGGCAGCCACAAGTCAAGTAAAAGTGAGGAACTGCCCCGGAACGCCCAACAATACAGCAGATTGAGGCTCAAACCGACTTCACTGGGTCAGAACTCTCGCCCTCAGCTTCTGCAATTGTTTGAAACATTTAGTTAGCTGCTCTGCCAGCGTGAAAGTTTCCAAATGTACCAATGAATCTTCACGGGAAACAAAAATCACGGATAAAATTATGATGAATCAAAGGTTAGGACTCGACAGAAACAATCTTCCTGGGATATCAAACATCACTAATAAAATACAAGAGCAAAAGAAAACCAAAAGTTAAACCCAAAACGCCATGGCATCAGACACAAAAACTTCCAGCCCCAACCAGCTGAAATAAATAGCAGTCCTAGATCCAGGAAGTGGGCCTCTGGGCTTCAGCCCCGCCACCTGGGCCTGGTACAATTTAAATATATGTCGTGATACTCATAAGAATCGCTTCCAGAGGCGATTCTAATGAGATATCTTTCAAGGCAAAAAGGATGCTATTGAAAATTCTGATCAAATTGATCCCTACTTATGTCATATATTTTCAAGCCTCACTCTCTCTCCCCGCCCCTCACACATATACACTGTTACGCAGAAGGTTTTACACACGGTCGACACGGGTGTAGAGCCCTATGCGTCGCCAGGACGGCGGAGGGTGACTTCCGGTTAAAGGGTTATCTACCAGTGTATTACACTAACAAGGAAACTCTAACAACGTTAGAATTTTTAGAAGTTTATATATAATGTAAATTCTATATACAACAATACAATTTACAACTGTCGCAATTACAATAATATACAACACATATTAGTTCATGTCGCTGGCCCAAGTAAGGTGTTTGTTTCAAATCTGCAATCGATTTGCGCACAATACGCAAATAGATTACCGTCTGACGTCAACACCGTACTCGGCTCAGCGCCATGAACTAAAGGGAAATACAAAGAACAAAAAACGTTAGTTTGAGCTCATACAAAAAAACAAAACAAGGCCTTATGTTGGTTGACTTCAATTTGTCGTTCCCTGGATCATGTCATGGGCCAGTCCATATATCATGAGGAACACCAGCTTATATTAATACGCGCACGTTTATATACTGGTCGCTCCCTGGATCGTACCAGGGACCAGTCTTTATATAATAAGCCACTTTAGTGGACGAACACTGTCCAACTTTCACCTCCGCAGTAATAACATGGAATTCGCCTACATTTTGTGCTTCCCGCCTCTGCTTAGGAAACATGCACAAACGGCGTTGTCACTTCCTCTACCCGGGTTGGTATTAACCTGGAGATGGGTATAGGATCTCCAGGTGAGACGTGGCTCTAAGCCCTAACAGCTGACTGCCGGACTTGATGTGCCTAAAAATAACGAACTCACACTTAATACGTTATAATTACATAATAACAATACGTAAGACTTGGGCCTGTCTTGGAAATACCATACAACACCCTCGGCGAATGCCGAGCATAACGTGCACACGCCAGCCGTGTCACTAGACACAACTCGCGCTCACGATGTAAAGCCAAAATTGTGCTTACCACTTCCGCCAATGAAGAAACGTAGATCCTACCACGCATGTGCGTCGAAGGATCTGACGTCAAACATTGTCAAGAAGTATACTGACGTCAACAGGCATTACCATGACATACCCCACATAAAGCATAAATAATCTACACAATGGCCTATCTTCATTAAATTGATTTACCAAAAATCTAACTCGCATATCTTTAAACTAAGCGTAATACCATTTGCCATAGAATATAATAATTGAATAAGCGTTTATAACACATTTGGGATCATAACGTTTGATCTGACATCATGACGCCAATGATGTTATACCATATGACGTCATCTAGTGAAGGCAAATCAAACGCATGATGTCCAAATGTTACCATCATAACGTATGGAAAAAAATCCTTAATGCGGTGCATGCTATGACGTCACTTGACGTCGCGAGTATGTAAATTAGTTCCATTACAAATCAATCTACTTCTATAGACCACGTATACGTGAAACTAATATAAAAAGTGCTGACGTCGCAATAACATGATGCAACTGACGTCACATGGATAACATGAATGCAATTGACGTCACTGGACGTCAAATAGACGCACACCAGTGAAACTAATATAAAAAGTGCTGACGTCGCAATAACATGAATGCACCTGACGTCACATGAATAACATGAATGCAACTGACGTCACTGGACGTCAAATAGACGCACACCATTGCAACCAACATCAGTGATATAAACTATTTCCGTAATTTACAAAACTTCCTAATATACAAATATCATGCGCAGCATGATCATTACCAACAAAAATCAGTCGATAATCCTAATATACAAATATGCGCAGCATGATCATTACCAACAAAATCAGTCGATAATCCTAATATACAAAATAATATGAAAATAGGCACTGCCTATTGGCGAGCATCGTTGTAGCCCTTATGAAGGGCCGTATATTCTATTCTGTTCTATGTCGATGCAGGATTTTTTTTACGGTAACCCGTCAACGTCGCAGCAATCGGACATCCTCGCCTATGGAATTGACCGAAGTGTTACGATTGCATCACGGCTTATTTTTCAACTTCCGGTCGAACGTTAAAATGATTTACATACACATATCAGGTTTTGTGAATAAGAATGTGTTTATCTTTGTGTCTACGGAGAATAGCAACCATGAAATCGATCAAACTTCCTGTTTATTCTTAATGGCAGCCCCCATATGGAGGTAAATTCCGGTCGAGAAATCGAACGATGGTTTTCTGAAGCAACATATGCAACATCATCTACATTTTCTTTTGACTAATGTCCTACCATAAGAGCTCGCCCTTCGGGCTAGCGGGCCCTTCGGGCCCGCTCGCGATGCTCTCTATTATGCGCAGCATGATCATTAACAAAATCAGTCGACACATGCGCAGCAATGTCACTGTCAACAAAATCAGTCGACACATATAATAATACCATATCAATCAGAAGTCACATTTTTCATTCTTAGCCAAAACAATTCTGAGTAACTATAATAAAATCTTACCCTTCAGGTCTTAACACAGAAACTAGGCACATGACAATATAACGTCCTCAGTATAAGAATTAAACAGCCACGTCTAATTTTTCATTAAAGAATAGGAGTATAAATACTATGCGTCTCACTTTTAAATCATGCGACACGAATCTAAGCGTGCAGGTATTCACCTTAAAAATCATGCACCACGCCGTCTACAATCAAGAGACTCGTGCGGGTATTCACTTTAAAATCATGCAATACGCTGTCCACGAGAGGTATTCACAAACAAACCATGCATAACGTAGCCACAATTTCCGTAAATGTTTTATTACCACAGTTGCCCTAAAAACTGTAGCCCTACTGATTGAAAGAATTAAAATAATTTCGACGACATAGTCGACGATCGGATCCACTTCGTAACATACACATACATCTCAACATCTCCCAGCCTCACCAGTTATCCAGAGCCCCACCAGTAGGTGGTTGATCCGGCCCTGAATAGCTTTATGTCGGGTCCATTACCGTATGTGATGCCCGACGCACCATTGTGCAATTAAAGGAGAATGCAAAGCTATTCGCCATGATGGCGTTTAACACCAAGCATGTACATTATAGCATTACATTTATGTTTAAGTCAATACGTTTGCAGGCCTGTAATGATAAAACAAGAGAATGGGTGGAACTGATGGATGCTCCCCGTAGATGTGCAAAAGTGAAATGGGTATCCTAGTGTATAGTAACTTTCTTTGTAAACTTAAAGGAAATAAAAAATGAAAACAAAAAATACTTGTAAATCTACTCAGTAACACAGCTCTTTCATCTTTGGTAAGTTATTGTAAACAGTCACTGAAAGTATTAATGTTTAGCCATCATAGCGTTTGTAAAATGTAAACCATGAAATCTACATAAAGGCTGATCATTATAAACACCAAACCTTCTTGTATTAGGTTCATGGTTCTTGGGTATTGCATTATGTGCTACTGCCAGCTATCAATGATCTAAATATCATTTGATTACCTTGCAGGGTTTATGTTACGGTCCAAAACCCAACTGGTCCACAGGACCAGCATGGACGTGATTTAACTGGTCCTCTAGGTGTTTCTTTTGGTTTTCATTATAACCTTTATGCAATAAACATAAAAATTAGTTGGTCTGGAGGACCAGCTGATACAGAAATCAGCTGGTCCAGCCCCAAAACCACTCGTCCCGGACCAACGGACTAAAGGTTAATAAAACTCCTGCCTTGGATACGTCTTTAATTGCCTCGGCCGAAGCTTAGTTAAGCTTTCAAATACCGGACTTTCATTTTCCACTGACTTTTTCCACTGATATGGCGGATGTACAGTCAAACCTGTCTTAAGGGATCACCCCATGGGACCCGCAAAAATTGGCTGCTCAAGACAGGTGACCCTATAATGCAGGTTCATTTGCACTGTATTTTAGTCTAAATAACCCCCATAAAGTGGCTGCTAAAGACAGGTGACCCCTTAATACAGTGACCCCTTAAGACAGGTTTGACTGTATTATAATTATCAGGTGATGCTTACTACTAGCGAGCACCTGATCACACCTTTGTTTTAGGGTCCATGTCAGTGTACCTTGAATATTCCGGAATTGTCAATGTTTAAATGATTTACGAGTTCGGACTTATGATCAGGATACTTTGACCACTTTCATTCAATTGAACAATTTTAGTGATATACTCTGAACAAGGGCAACAAGAAGATGAAAAATAATGCCAAAACTACTTGTGATAACATGATGGTTTTTGTACTGTGCACTTCTTCTAAGTGCCTTCTTTTAATATGTAGAATTTTATTACTTTCAGAAACACGTGGTATGGTCTGTACAAGCAAATGGAGGAGAAAAAAATAAGAAGGGAAATAACTCCAACATAACTTGCAACAGGGTAATGGGTTTTGTGCTCAGCACTTCCTCTCATTCTCCTCTACTAATGTATGAAATTTCATTTAATTCTCTTAAATACTTTTTGAGATACGAGAAAGCAAGCATACAAGTGAGAAAAACAGAAGGGAAGCAACTCCATGATTACCTGTGATAGGATTATATTATTTGTGCTCTGCACGTTCTGTCAGTGCCCTATATCAATGTAGTTCACTTCGGTACTTACATAGATATACTCCGGACAAGCAAAATACTGATAACTAAACAAGGAGCTAAGTCCGTAATAGCTTGTGAATATGGTTATGGTTCTTGCGCTCTGCAATTTCCTTAATTGCCCTCTTATAATGTGTAGAGTTTCAGTGAGAGTTCCTTTTCATACGTTCATGGATATGCCTCGGACAAACAGATTGCTGAAAATCTAGGAAGAGATAAAATTTCGTAACTACTTCTGACAGAGGTAAGGTTTTTGCACTCTACACTTTTTATTATTACCCTTTATCAAAGTATGAAGTTTATTGAGTTCCCTTTAATACTTTCAGAGATATGCCCCGGACAAGCAAAATACTCACGGTAAAAAAAAACTAGGAAGAGAGATAGCTTCATAATTACTTGCGATAGAGTAATGGATCTTGTGCTCTGCGCTTTTTCTCATTGCCCTCTTTCATTGTGTCAAGTTTCATTGAGTTCCTTCTAATACTTTCTGAGATATACTCCGGACAAAGTGTAAGGGACGGACCAGGACGGACAGTCGGGACAGACGGACGGACAAAGCGGCGACTATATGCTCACCCTTCAGGTAGTATCAAAATCAGTCCAACTTACAGTTTATTTCTATCATTTACAGACTAAGTCACGTAAAATTCAGATTCCGATAGGCCTAGCTGCAAAAGTGTTTTAATCCAATATTAAAATTTAGAAATAAATTCATAGAGTCGCTGACAAAACTTTGAATAACCCTTCGAAGTTTATGATACCGTTAGTCCCGTTGGAGAAATTTAGCAGTTAAATTTTTAATAGGGCCATTGACGTCAGTCACATGACTAGACACTAGACTAGAAGTCTCTTACAAGCTAACGACTGTGCCACGCTATTAATTTTGATATATTATTTTTATCAAAATTAATATCCACTATTATCCATTATTAATATGTTTCCAATGAGAGCTGCGTTCTTGTTTTAGCTGGGATAAGTGTTGATTTCGGCTTTTCTTACAAGTATTTTTTTTTTAATTCCTCCATGGATAAGAACCGGTAATTTTATCCTTTTTGGGACTGATAGTTTATCCAAGATTTTTAATGTTCACCTAAACCCATTTTTTGTTCTTTCGGTTTCCAACTCCGTGTGTGATTCAGAATTTGTACATTCTTTTGTTTGTATAAAACATTGGCCTGCATCTATTATATACACATTCGGACTCGGTTACGGTTCTATCAGTAGTGTTACTATGAAAATGCCTGAGACCCGCCTCCGCCCATACACACCGACACATAAATAACACATGGAAACTAGAAATGTGTCAAAATAAATCTGCCTCTTACCTAAAGAGGGCTAATCGGGTGGTGCGAAGGTGCTGTGTGTAACTTCCAGTGCCGGGGCATCCTACTTATTTGAATAGTAGTAGGGCAAGGGCTTACTGTGCTTGCAGTAGGAGCGGAGGGGTTGTTTGGACATTTTTTCTCTCGTCTATCATTTCTCTCTTCTTTCTCCCTCTCTTTGGGAGACGGCCCGATATAGACTGAAATACTGTCTCAGAGGGCCGTTACACCCAAATCAACCAACCAACCAATTTTACCTAAACTGTTCGGAAACCGTACCACAAGCTTTATTGACCCTCAATCCTTTCCATTATCCTCAATAAATAATGTCTTAGAAACATGGTAAAATCACAGCCACTGGATAATTAAGCGTAGGCCAGAGAAACCATGGGTACTATCGAGTCAAATGCAATATTTTTTTCAGGGCCATTGTCAAAACAGTGATGCTGTAATACTATGCAGAGAATGAAAAATGTCTTAGAAACATGGTAAAATCACAGCCACTGGATTATTAAGCGTAGGCCAGAGAAACCATGGGTACTTTCGCGTCAAATGCAATATTTTTTCTGGGCCATTGTCAAAACAGTGATGCTGTAATACTATGCAGAGAGTTGCAATGTTATGCTGATGTAGTTTGGGACAATTGTACCCGGTATGAAATTAATGTTATCGAGAAAATTCAACTTGAATCTGCAAGAATTGTCACTGGTACAACTAAATTAGTATCCTTAAAAAATTTATATAAAGAAACATGTTGGGAAACGCTAGAACAAAGACGTCTAAAACATTAGTCAAGTCTATTTGTCTTATAATCTCTCGTCCGATTACCTTGTTTCTCTCGTTCCTCCTGCTATAGAACGTACAACTTCTTATAGCCTACGAGATGCATTTAACATTAGACAAATTATGACTAGAACTCAGTTATATTATAAATCTTTTCTGCCCTCTAGTATCAGGTCTTGGAATGAAGTTTCTCCTGACAATAGACACTAATTTCAGTCCAAACTTTTAGATACCAGCTTAATAAAAATATCCCCAGACCCCCCAAATATTATTATATAGGTAAAAGATTTTAACAAATCCAGCATACAAGACTAAGAACAAACTTAAATCAACATCTCTTTCCTAACAACATTATTGATAATCCTCGTTGTACTTGTGGTGCCATTGAAACCACAACACACTTCTTTCTTGAATGTCAGAGATATAATGAAATGCGAATTGTTATGATGAATGATTAAAGACATTACTGTATACCAAATATAGAAAGTATACTATACTAAGTAAAACAATTGAAGGATATCAAAATTCAATCATATTTGTGATGCCCAGCAAACTATGTACCAAATTGGGTATACATGTATATAATAGTACCGGGATTTTGCAAATAAAGGTCAAGTTCGAATAACGTCACATTTCAGTGGTTACAGTACAGTACCCCTCCAAATGTGCTTACCCCCTACTGCAAAACTTCACAGACAGCTGAAGTGGAATCTAAAGCCCTTTTTCTATATGTAATCCCCAAAACAGACTGCCTGATCATTTGAAAGCCTCTTACAATACTCTGATGCCAACTATTATGCAGCTGATCAAGGTTAAACTAAGGAAAATCTAGGGCAGTGAGCAGGGGTAGTCTTGATTGTACATATTTGCAAATTTATCTAATGCATTTATTGTCTTACTAACGTTAAAGGGTTATGGCAGCCTCCTTATAGTAAACCATTCAACTCATTTAAGCGAGCATTAGCAACAATATAGCGATTAGTTTGCATGTTTGTGAATTTATGCTGTGGGGGTTATGATCTTTGGAGCAGTACTGTACTGTAACCACTTAAGCGTGACTTTATTTAGAAATGCTCTACAACTGTAAATACCCAGTACTATTAAATGCATGCATATCAAAAATTGTAAATATTTTGCTTAAAGTAAAAAATCATTATAGAATTATAATATCCTTCAATTGTTTTACTAAGTATATTTGGAGTTGCCGAATTAGACTTTCATACTAACTGTCAAATCTTTGTCGCCGTACATAAGTTTATATTGGCTAGTAGAAGATTTACAACTTTAGGATTAACCTTTCTCTCACTTTTGCCTATATAAGATAGGCTCTCAGCTCATATAAGAAATTTCTATCTTATACCTGGCAACATCTTTCTTATATTAGCAACCAGACCTTTTCATTTTTTTGACTTATATTTTAATTTTAAATGAACAAAATGGACACGCAAGCATGTCGGATGACGCTTGATAGCAGATCATGGGTTTATGACGTCACTCAATTTTAATGACGTTACTAAAACCGGTTAAAAACGTCGCTAGCTAACTTGACGCGCGTGACGTTAGAGGCTAAGTTGCATTTTGTTTTCGCTGTCTGGCAGATAAAATAGTCCACATATCGTGTTTTCCGTCTAATTTTGAGGTGCAAACTGTGTTTACACCCATTTTAGGACACGATAAACACACTGGGCTGGTCAAAATATACTTCAGACCATGGGTTAAAAACTTAGAATTTTCCAGTTCTGAAGCCTAATCCGACTGGAGGTTTAAATCCGCTAACAGTGGGAGAAAAATAATCCATCATGAGCCAGTCTATGTAGGATAGATAAATCTCACCCTCGGGGTTCGGGTGAGATTTCCCTATCCTACATGGACACTCATGATGGATTGTTATATTCTCCCACCTTTGCATATATAAGATAGGCGCTAAGCTCATATAAGAAACTTCTATCTTACACCTGGCAAAATTTTTCTTATATTAGCAACCAGACTTTTTCAATTTTTGACTAATATTTTAATTTTAAACGAACTAAATGGACACGCAAGCATGTCGGATGGCGTTTGGTGGCTGCTCATAGTTTGTGACGTCACTCAAATTTAATGACGTCAATAAAACCGGTTATAAAACGTCGCAAGCAGACTTGACGCGCGTGACGTGAGAGGCTAAGTTGCATTTTGTTTTCGCCCTCTGGAAGATAAAATAGTCCACATATCGTGTTTTCCGTCTATTTTTAAGGTGCAAACTATGTTTACACCCATTCTTTTGGACCTGATAAACATACTGAGCTGCTCAAAATTTACTTCAGATCACTGGTTAAAAAGTTAAAATTTTCCTGTTTTGATGCCTAATCCGACTTGAGGCTGTTTAAAATCCGCTAACAGTGGGAGAAAAATAATCCGTCATGAGCTAGTCCATGTAGGATAGGGAAATCTCACCCTCGGGGTCGGAATTTCAACCTGGGACTCGCAAGCCTCTTCCCTGGTTGAAATTTCGACCCCTCAGGTGAGATTTCCCTATCCTTAATGGACACTCATGATGGATTGTTATACTTTCTCTCTCTCTCTCTCTCTGCTTGATTAACTATCACAACATTTATCATTTGTTGATAAAACTAGTAGTACATGTATGTTTTAGATGTTTTCAACTTTCAGCTTTTCTCCTTATCATATATTACTTTATAATTTTCCTTTTCTTCGAATTTGGTTTGACATCACTATTTGTTTCCGCATAATATTTATAATTTGTGTTCATGTATTCACCGTCTGTTTGTCACTTATGTTTATAGGGAGACAGATTTATATAAGTCAACAGGCATCTTTCTGGTTCCCTTCATTATCGTATTGCTATTGTACATGTATGTATGTATGTATGTATGGTTGGTTGATTTGATGCTTAACGTCCACGGTAAACAACTAAGGTCATGTCGGGACGGTCAGTTAACCTAGCCACACTATTCCTGGGCAGGCTTAGACCTCCTAAGCGGTTAACCAGTACTAAGTGCACATACTTTCGCCAGTAACTGACAACTGCCCTTCTTGAATCAGCGGAAGGAGAAACGAAAGTATGTGGCCAGACCGTGATTCGAACCCAGGACCTCTGACTTACGAGTCAGGTGCCCTACCGATTGCGCTACCCGGCCTGGCTGTATGTATGTATGTATGTATGTATGTATGTATGTATGTATCTTGAATTAATATGAATAAATATGTTTTAAACCAAAAGAGTGATGCAAATACAACAAATTTATCAGCGATGCAAGGTAAATTAGCAACCCATAAATAGTATATCAAAGTGAGCTGTTATACTATGCAGAGAGTTGCAATGTTATACCAACCTGTATCCTAAGTTTGAGTCAGTTTTTATCACTAATGGCTTCGATATCAAATAAAATCACTTTAGCATGAAGAATAGGTTACTGTGAGCTTTAAAGGCCTGGATTTTGTTCTATTATTTTGACCCCCCCCCAAACTAATCCCCTCCAATAAACAAGTGATAAGAAAATCAAAGACACCTCCTAATCAGGGGCCATAAAACAATGCAGTGCTGAAATCACTGCGTGCCTGAGGGGCCCCAGTGGGATAAATTCATGCATCAGTCAAAATGTAAGAGATCAGAACAATATATTCTATAATTTGTAAAATATAATTGGATGATTATCAGTTAAAGAATACTCAAATATTGATTTAAAAAGAAAGAAAAAGAAAAGAAAGAAAGAAAAGAAAAAGAGAAAACAGAAAACAGCAAAAAAAAAAAAAAGAATTAAAAAAAAAATAAAAAAAAATAAAAGAACTTAAGGAAGAAAGAAAATAAAATATTTGAAAATTGAATATATTTCACAAATATTTTCATGTATTATCACTTACTAACTACTTTATTTATTGTTTTTGTATATTTTTGATATGTTATTTTCAGTTTTACTTTCTTAAATTTTATTTACTTATTTTTATCTATTTTCTTTTTATCTGTTTTTTTTCTATATTTTTTGTGAAGTAAGTCAAGTGCTCAGTAACTCAATACATTAGCCATTATTATAATCTCACAAGCACGTATGCAAGATTTGAAGATGAAAGTTTGTTTCAAGGATCACTTCAGAGACCCAAAAGACTTCAGTTTAATTAAATTGCGAAACCTGTGTTTTGAGCAGTTTGGTGACATTATACATTGTTTGACACCTTTTGAAACTGTGTAGGCGCGGTAGACAGTAGGCGCGGTCATGCAAACCTAGTTCGCACCATTGAGCAGCTATACGACAAGGCTACAAGTGCAGTCCTGATAAATGGCAGCACAGGAGAATGGTTCAGAACAACAGTTGGAGTAAGACAAGGATGTCTTCTGTCACCCACCCTCTTCAACATTTTTCTCGAACGGATCATGTCCGATGCTCTGGAAGAACATGACGGAAAGGTTAGCATAGGCGGCAGAAATATTACCAACCTGCGGTTTGCCGATGACATAGATGCTCTTGCTGAGGAAGAGCAGGAACTAGAAGCTCTAGTTGAAAGTCTCGACCAGACCTGCACAAGGTATAAGATGGAGATCAGTGCTGAGAAGACCAAACTGATGACAAACAGCGCAGACGGCATCCAGAGGGAGATCAAGGTAAAGGGGCAGAAGCTGGGTACTGTAAGCAGCTTCAAATACCTTGGAGCAGTTGTCTCAGATGATGGCTCAAAACAGGAGGTTCTCTCAAGGATAGCACAAGCCACTTCAGCTCTTGCCAAGCTGAAACCAATTTGGAGAGATAACAACATATCTCTTGGATCAAAGGTGACACTTATGCGCTCCCTTGTCATTTCCATATTTCTGTATGCCTGTGAATCATGGACCTTGACAGCAGAGTTAGAGAAAAGAACGCAGGCCTTTGAGATGAGATGCTACCGAAGGTTACTGAACATTTCGTACAAGGACCATATAACCAATGAGGAGGTTCGCAGGAAGACCAAAGCAGCCATTTGAGAATATGATGAACTCCTGACGCTGGTCAAGAAACGGAAACTAAGGTGGTTTGGCCACGTCTCAAGGTCTTCTGGTTTAGCAAAGACAATTCTTCAGGGCACAGTGAAAGGAAAAAGAAGAAGAGGTAGACAGAAGAAGAGGTGGGAAGACAATATCAAGGAGTGGACTGGAATGGATTTTGCCAGCTCAACTAGGGCAGCTGAAGACAGGACAAGGTGGAAAGGGATTGTTTCGAAGACAGCTGTGGTGCCCCAACGACCTAGTAAGGTTATGGGATAGAATAGAATAGAATAGAATAGGGTTGATTTTAAGCCCATCCTGAGGCATTGATAACACGAAGTGGAAGTCGTTGGCCTAGGAAGGACTCATGTTGAAAGCAGCCGAAGGTAATTCAAATATAGTGTTCAAAAGAACAGCTTACAGATACTTTCTCTTGAGGGTTAACGATCACGTGCGTACACCATTGACCCAGAAATTTTCCCTTGCGGAAGCATGCAAAAGATGTTTTTTTTTATCCATCAAAGAGCTATGATTATGATTTAGACGTATCATAAGAAAAGGGGCAATTAATTCGGTAATAGTATTCTTTTGAACGGGGAGAACAAAATAGTACCATGTGGAGCTAAGCACAGCCTCGGTATTGCTTTACTTTAAGAAACTTAAATTTGTTTGTAACTATACTATGCAAAATATATTTAGCAAATTTTTATACTTTGCATTTTTTCTCATTACTAAAGTGAAACTTTGAGCGAAATTAAATTGCATTGAAAGGAACCGTATTTGGTGCTAAAGATACCATGGGATTACAGAGGCCATCTTTAAAAAACGATATTGGGGAAAAGCGATAAGCGCGGAAGGGGTCATTAGCCGAAATTCGCACCCATTGAAAAGTAACATAAAAATGACAAGCATGTGATTTTTTTGTACGGTCTTTCTCATCATTTTTATGCCCAGTTTTTGGCAACGCTATTGAATGTGTAAAAGATAGGGTTAAACTTAACAACTGACAAATCTTAGCCTGCGCAATTGACGTTAAAACGTTATAAATCGGTCCAATGTGCACGGGTTTACAGGTGCCTCAGTTCAATGCAGAATCAAAACCCGCGAAAAACCAATAGGCTAAAATTAAAGGTCACACCATGATTAATTTGACTGTGAAGTTTCCTCGTTGAAGTGTAGCGTAACTGTGAGAAAATGATGGCGTTAGTTTGAGCCTTTTGACTTATGCTCAGTAACCGGGAAGAATTTTCTTTCTGAATGGTTTACGTTTTCATATTGGTAGATACCAAACAATCATTCAGTCGAAAGGGATTCAAGAAATACCGATTAGAAACAACTTTTTAAGACGATAATGTAAAAACAAGGGAAAACGTCAAATTTTGGAACTCTGTAAACCTCATACTCGTAGCATATTCAAATGTTTTAGAGCGTTTTCCTTTATTTTAACAGCAAACCAGCCGCCTCATTATGGTTTTTAATTTTGTACATGATCCAAAATGTCCTTCAGATACAATGGTCTCAAAAACTGACGTCACTGTAGTTCAAACGCTACAACTGAGCAATCTTGAATCTTTTACCTGCCAGTCTATTTCGAATGATCGGCCTTTGTATCTTTATGCAGTAAAGTGACAATAAAATCCTAATATGGTGGATTTGACACATACAAAAAAATTGCTATATTTATTGTGTATAGTATATATATATATGACTTTTGTAAAGTTACATTTAAGTTTTCCATATTTAAAACCATTCCCATGCTTCACCCTTTCCCGCCCATCGCAGCATGAATAATTGTGACTCCTAAGGTTTATTTTTTCATTTTTCCTCAGTATGGTTGGCGAATATATAACAATGATATTCGACTCATATGTATGTAAAACATGTTTGTGTACATCATTAAGTTTGAAGAAGAAAAAAACGATTTGACCTCCGCTTTCAGTAGTTTTGTGAGAACTCCACTAGCTTATCTTTTGCAAAACTGATTTGTTTACTGATAAATTTATATATATATGAACCGAATTCAGTTTTCGCTTGGGCTCATATACCTATATAAAGACTGCACCTGTTTCTACTCAGGGCTTGTTCCCCATTTTAGAGTATATTTTGAGGACAGTGTTTAATCTTAAGGAGCAAACATCATTTGGTGGTGTACACGGGTATACAAGGATTTAAGTATGAAGGAGGGCGGAGCAACAGTCTTACTGATACAAATCAAACCCAATAAAATGTCAGTCAATTCCCGTTAGATGTCTCTAAACAAAAGCAACCAATCAGGTAAGTTATTGGAGTTTATGACCTGCTGTGGATGTTAACCATCTAGAGAAATACTGAGAATAACTACCTAATTCTGCCTTTTATAGTCTACCTAAGTCTTTAAGTAAAAACACCGTGTTCCTCGATGCAATAGTATCTCATATAAAATTGGTGTGTCAAGAAAATGAGTGTACAACAGAAGGAATATTTTCTTTAACGAAATTTATTTTTGAAAACAAAAGTACACTGGAGATGTTCTATTCTATTCTTTTCTATCCCATAACCTTACTTGGTCGTTGGGGCACCACAGATGACTTCGAAACAATCCCTTTCCACCTTGTCCTGTTTTCAGCCTCCCTAGTTGAGCTGGCAAAATCCACCCTTGTCCACTCTTTAATATTGTCTTCCCACCTCTTCTTCTGTCTACCTCTTCTTCTTTTTCCTTTTACTCTGCCCTGTAGAATCGTCTTTGCTGAACCAGAAGATCTTGAGATGTGGCCAAACCACCTTAGTTTCCGTTTCTTGGCCAGCGTCAGTTCATCATATTCCCCAATGGCCGCTTGGATTTTTCTGCGAACCTCCTCATTGGTTATATGGTCCTCGTACGAAATGTTCGGTAACCTTCGGTAGCATCTCATCTCAAAGGCATGCATTCTTTTCTCTAACTCTGGAGATAGTAGTGTTGTAAAACAGTTAAAGGAAAGTAAACTGAGAACCTAGTTTAATATCATTTGCAGCTTTTTAATACCAGAGGCAAACGTCCAAAGCAGAAAATTGTTTAAACTTTGTAATATTCGCCTAGCAACCGCATCTGGTTGAAAATATGGGGAATAATAATTATCTCTTATTCTGGTTTTTAAATATAAAACAATGGTTTAGCAGTAAGAATTGTTATCATTTGAAAGCATTATATATCAATGTGTAAGAGTTTCATTCCCCTTACCTCTTGTAAATGACGTCGTTTTTGTACAATTTTGCGCCTGCATCTTTACATTCTAAACTGTCCCATTTCTCAGTAACGTATGCCACACGTATCGTATTTAGCCCAAATGTGTATACTATGCATCGTCTGGTTATGTTGTAATTTGATAACCCCAGCTCCAGTAATCACCAAATTATATTGGCGTTTGCAAGACTTCTTGGATGACCCTCGTAACTATCAGATTTTACGGACTTTAAAATTCACGACAAAACTGAAACTATACTGTGTTTTGAAAAGGAAATTTATGCACTGCGGAAATATTCACAGGTTAACGTTAATTAAAATGTATTATTTCTTTCAGAAAATATAATATTTGGTATATTAAAAATGTTTCAACAATTTAAGACAAACTGCATTTTAATATTTTAATTTTCTGGCATTTAGTGGGTATTCGCTCGTCAAGGAAAATAGATATCAAAAGATAAAGTTTGAATCGCTTCATAATAATACACTTCGTACATTTAGATAAAAAAAAATACTGAAGTGCACACTTTCTTTCGCAACAGATGATATGGAAAAAAATATGTCATGGCAGCAAGTTAATGGTTCAGTAAAATAAAATCGTTCAAAGATTTTATTTTGTAATCCACTGCTTAGTTTACGGTGTTAATCTTTGGTAAGTCCATACACTTTCACATAATTTCATAATCCGTTTGAAATTTTAATAACCTTTATTTGTTAATGTTTAAAATTAAACATTAAAATTCAAGGTTCCTTTACTGGGTGGACTGATTTTACATCTGAAAATGGGATAAAACAATAAAAAAAGGTAAATAGATGGTCTAAAAACTGCATTACAAGCAATATGTCTCTCAGTGTTTATTGCTAAATGAAGATATTGTACGTGCAGATAAATAAACAAGTCAAAATAATTTTAACCTATGCCAAATTTTCACATAGGCGCAATATTCAAAGTTTTAAAGAATTGAAGCTATTTTAATCAACAGAAAATGAAAACTGAAATACTAATCATGACTAATTTTTTACCTTAACATTCTATAACTTTTTATTCAGTATCTGTCTACCTTAACTGAAAATATCCTGAATTTCAGTAGAAACTGAATCGACATACGCGAAACACAGCATATTTTGAGATGAAGCCCTTGCGCTTCCTTGTTGAAAATTTCTCATGAAAATTTTACTTCATTTAAAACTTAACCCTAGCGTCCCTTAAAAGGGACATAGACATACTGTGCAGACCAGATCAGACGCCAAAATTGTGGCGTATGATCAGGATCTACACGGCTTGTTAAAAAAACGGGCATTTTTCTTTAAAAGAAAATTAGAGTAATAAAAGTAGGCTAAACCAGACACCCCTTAAATGACTAATCGAATCATCTAATATATCAGGATAGACAAGTCCACTGGGCATAAATGGGTGAAGGTGAAACAAACATTAATTAATGAGAAAAAAGGCGGGGTTTCCCTTCTTTTGAGTAGTTTATATATTGAGTGGCATATATATTGAGTGGCAGTATGTACTCATTAAATATGCAAATAGCAACTGCAGACAGTTGAGGAGTATAATGTTTTATCTATGGTCATTTTTTTTTCATTTAAGATGGGTGTTTCTGGTAATCTATCTTTTATTCAGAAGTGTCGTTTTGGTAATTTATGGTCAAATTCTGCTACTTAAAGTTTAAAAATTTCATATACAGTTTTTAAGGGCGTGAAAAGTTTTTGAGGGCGTTTCAAGAATGCAAACTATAATCAGAGCTAAACCAACACTTCAAAACCTCAAAGAAATTATATCATGATACAAATACGCTGTTGCTTAACCTGTAAAATACATATACTTTCATTCTCTTTTTATTCTTGCAACTTGTTGAAATAACCTCATCAAAGAAACCTTTGGGTCTAATGTCGACTATGTGACATGATTTTGATATCACAGGATAGATGCAATTTTCACAATCTATTTAGGTGTATGGGCACCCACCATGCTTTTCTGCCATTTGTCAAAGGGAAACAACTTATGTGACTCTGCTTGCTACCTTGGACTACAAGCAGGTTCAAAATTGGGTCTGCCCCGAATTGAAAAGAAAAGCAAACTGGAAATTGTAAAGCTCTACATATAGTTGCTTTTCCTGAAAGTGTATACATTTAAGACAAAAACGGAAATGGTATGGTTGCTTTCCTTACAAGAGGCCCCATGCACTTTCACTGATATTGGTTATCCAGTTATCGAGAGAAGAGGCTTTGGGATTATGCTATATGTATTATATTCCCTACAGGAACATGGCGACTTTACTCACAACGTGCTTTATTCTTCTCCTGAGCATCAGTTGCATTCGAGCTCTCTCTGCGCCACTCTACTGCTCATACGATGAGTCAGAGAACCATTACACGTGTGACTACTCCAAGATGAGTGACCCTGCTAACCGACCCATAGATTTCAGCCAGTTTGACCCAGAACCTCAGAGATTGACCATCAACGTCAATGGATATCTGCCATATTATGGTAAGTGCATTTGCCAAGGAGGATATAACTTTTCCGTTCCACTACACGTATGAGAACCTTAAGTTTAATTACATGAACATGTTTTGAAAAAGCTGAAAGCATCATCATATAATATTTAAAATTAAAGTAAAATATATTATATGTGATTTCGTCTTTAAAAAATTTATATTCCGTAACGAGCTTTAAAATGAGCTTCTCACCAATATGAACTCATGGCAATGTGAGTCGCTGTTCGACGAATCAGAGCTGCAAATCCTGAATCGGTAGTCTAGACCTTACAACTTGATCATGGCCTTATTTAGCATACGAAGGGTAGCATCCTCGGGTCCTCCATCTCTGCGCATTTTTCTGTTCTCTCGTAGTTTAGTATAGCAAACTGTCAATTAGGTTCTATAAACTTGTATCTATTCGGTCATAACACGGGAGTCCATCCTTCCAAAATTACTGCAAATATATGTACATCAGTCCTGTGTAATTCAGCTATAAAATGTTTTGTTCTGTTTCAAAACAATTCACAAAATCTAAATCCGTCTTAGAATACGGACCTAGATCTTTGAGATTGTTTGATTGTTTAGGAAGTGACCCCCCCCCGCCCCCGCGCATTATTATCGAATAAATAGGGTAACGAAAACATCATCAATAAGTAGCATATAAATGCCAACAAAGTATTTTCTATACTAATCTTTTATCTTCTTCTTCTTGTAGGTGATAATCGGACCTTCAGCGAGGATTTCGCCAACATAAGCGTAGCTAATTTCGACAGTAATTATCCCGCCTCCCTCGTCGTAGACTGTGGATGGTACGGTAGCATATACTTTTCCGACGGGGCATTCGCCAACATGAGCCATGTTCAACATCTTACGGTACGCCATTATTATAATCATTATCATTATTATTGTCTTGTCTATTTATTTATTTATTTATTTATAAATATTTATTATTTTCAATTATTACTTTTATTATTATTCAGGATACATCTTCTTCTTCTTTTTCTTCTTGTTCTTCTTCTTTACCTTATTATTATTCAGGAAAGCTCTTAATAAGCCTGATTATTTCTCCTGCATTATGAGTCCGAGCATTGGACTGGCACAAATGGTATCAAGGATTGTTCCTAAAGCAATCGCAATCTAATATATGAAGTGTGTCACGGCGGATGTCATTTCAAATGTTTATTCTGAAATATATATGTATCTGTTCGGTTTATAGACGAGGGTTATCCTTCCAAATTTCAGCAATTATGTACATAAGTCTTTTGTTATTCAGCTATATTTTTCTCTTCCACAAAACAGTCACAAAGATCTAGATCAATCTTACAAGACGGATCTACATCTTTGGAATCGTCTTAGAAGGGAAACCCTCGTTTTATGACCGAATATATACGGTATTAGGGTATTTGCTTTTGACGGAAATGTAGATCATCTGATTAACTAAAGTCACCGTTAGAGAGCTAATTTTTGTTATATTGTTTGTGTCGTTCTGCTGGAGATTAATTTTAACTGTGTGCATCCTCCCATGTTTGCTGTTACTTTGCTATAAACATTACTCGAGGGACAAGCATATTCTTAGATGCTGAGTGCGTGTGCGTTACGATATGCAAGTTTTACACAGTTTTGTAATGTTTACATGTTATGGCAATCTTTCTCTCTCTCTCTCTCTCTCTCTCTTGTTTGATTATCATTATCACTATAGCAATTTTAAACACAATTCTGGTTTTAGAACAGCAGTGGGCCTAGTCCTGACAGTTGCGGGGTCAGTTTAGACACTGCTTTTGACCTTTTTCCTGAGCTGACTCTTGCTTCTTCTCTTAATGTCTGTGTCACGTTTTTATCTGTTGCTGTGCACTTATAACTTACATATTTTATTACAGATCAGAAACTGCTACACATTCTATATCCCCGCGGAGGCTTTTAAAGACCTTGTCAATTTAGATTATCTTGCTTTCCAAGGCGGTGCCATCGACTTGGTAGACGCAGATGCCATGGCGTCGTTGAGTGTGGAAAAGTTGCATTCGGACACGCACACGTTTCCACAGACATTAGGGCACTTTGAGACGAGAAATTGTTTATTCAACATAAAGTATGTTCCGCCCGGTCTACTCTTTAATTGGAAGAATCTAACATCCGTTACCCTCAGGGTAAGTTTTGACCATACTTTAATAAATATGAGCCTCGACACGAGAAAACCAACAAAGTGGTGCGCAAAGCGCAAACTCAGATCAGCCTGGGCATCCGCCCAGTCTGACCAGAGTCTTCGCTTTGTGCCTAAAGGGCAACTAAGGTTCTAAGCTCACTCCATGCGGACAGCAAAAGCTCTGATCAGACTGGGTGGATACCCAGGCTGATCTGAATCTGCGCTGGGCATACAACCACTTTGTTGGTTTTTTCGTGTCTCGGCTCATATTCAGGGGAAGAAACTCTGCTGTTTTCAAACTTGTCTCCCTGTTTAGTGGGGGAGTTCTTACAGAACATAATTTCCTCTTTAGAAATAAAGTCGTTCATCTAAGAGTAGTTTCATTTTTGGAAACAGTTTTATAGTTCAGGGAAGCAGAGAAGAAGTCACAAAGTTCTTTTCCTTTGTAAACATGGCGAGAAAACATAGTGTATCCATCAGCCTTTCCTAAACTATTTAGGATAACTGAACAAGCATTTTATATCCTTTTAAGATGGTTATTTCTGCAGCTTTAAAGGACCTTCATTTTTAAGTCAGACAAATACATTTCACTGTTTATTTCCTTTAAAATATATATATTGCATTTTTATTCTAGAACTCAGATTTGAACACTGTGTCAGCTGACACTTTTCGCTACACTTCAAAACTACGGTATATTGATTTGAGTGATAATCTCTTCACCAACATTCCCACGGGATTATTCGACGGACTAGATTCTCTGGCGGAGGTTCATTTTCACAACATCGACTGGTTCTGTTCGTGCGAACATCTCTGGTGGTATTCATACCTCAAAGATAGGAATGTCACAATTTTTGGAGAACTGATGTGTGAAACTCCGTCTGGTACGTATTTTCTATTTTTTTACCTAATGGCTATCTAATGTTTAGATCCATTCGAGAGCCTGGGGCGAGGGTCTACGTGTAAAAATCGGTTAAACCTCCCCCCTCCTTCATTCCACTATTCCACCTTGGTAGATAAAAATTGCCGCTTGGATCACGAGGAATCACTGATTTCCACGCCCCTCTTACCCCCTCCCCACGCAGTTATCTATAACTGAGCGTTCTAATTCTTCATTGTTGTATTTTTTCGTTATGTTCGCTAATCTGTAGTCTTCGAAAAAGTGTTGTTTTTTCTTCTGTCATTAAAATATAAGCTTTACGTCTATGAAGAAAAAATATGAAATAGATATAAATATGTTTGGTATGCCTGAAATATATACACATGTATATGTTTATTTCAGGCTAGCTTTGTGACCACTTACCTTGGAGAGAGCTGTTCATTTTTCTCTCCACTCTTGCTGTCTTACTCTTGTGCTAAGCTATTATTTCTGTCACTATTTCCAATTTGGTGTTGTGGATGGGAAGTGGAATTTAGTTGTGTCAGTTCCATCCTGGCCAAGAGGTTATAAAACTTGAATACATTCTCAAACTCAAAATAAAGCACACTGATTGGCTGCTTCCGAGCACATGCTCGGAAGCAGCCTATCGGTGTGCTTTATTTTGAGTTTGAAATTATTCTCAAGTTTTATAACCTCGAACTCAGCTTTACTGAGTAAACTGATCCAGTTTTGACAAAAATTAATTGAATGATTTGCAAAACTCATTTGCATAAGCATATAGCATTGACATGTAAGGTATCATATCGCATAAATATCACCATTTACTGTGACCTTTGAAAAATATAGCCGCGTTGATGATGATAGTACAGTCAACTCTCGATATCTCAAAGTCAAAATTCATAACAAACTACTGATATCTCAAAGTAAATTTTCTGGTCTCAGAAAATTTACTTTGAGATATCAGTAGTTTGAGATAACAGGAGCTGAAATGTAAAGAGATATAGGAAATATATCCTTTGATATAAGAAAATATTTTGAGATATCAATGTTCAAGATATCGGGAGTTGACAGTATTACACGTTTTAGCGAATTATGCAAAACATTACACTCCACGTTTGTTAATGCTATGCAGCTAGCTGGCTCTCGTTTTCTCAAAATACGTTCTTATTTCAAAGTAAATATATGAAACCTCTAAACACATTTCCAGTAATTCTTTCCATTTCGACTCCTGTTATCTCAAACTATTGTTATCTCGAAATGAATAATCTGGAACCGGGGCCATATTTATAAAACGACTTAAGTGGTTGCTATGCTGTTGCTAAGGCTATATTTCTATGAAAGAGATTCCCAACAACTATGAAATTTGCTCTGGAGGAACAGACTGTTCCTCTAGAGCAAATTTCATAGTTGTAGGGAAGCTCCTTCAAAGAAATTTATCCTTAGCAACAGCATAGCAACCACTTAAGTGGCTTTATGAATACGGCCCCAGGTCCCTTGGACTTTGAGTTGAGATTACGAGAGTCAATGCCTCAAGATAAAAGAAAGAAAACATAATTTTATATGTCCTCTAGTACCCTGTAGAATACAGTCAGCTTCTTTTGTTTTAGGGATAAGTGTGGGGCGGTTTTGGTTTCAAGAGTGTGTGGTCGAAGAAATATGTGGAGGCCAAATTGGTGAGTATTATTGAAATTACTAAATGGGTACAGGGTTTGAAGAAGGATCGATAGCATTATTTTTTTCAGTATCAATTTAAAGAAAACTAGACATAGACAAAGAATCTTTATTTTTTGTCGAATATGTACAACAAATAACACAAGCCCTGTATGGTTTTCGACAGCCGGTAGCTGAGTGGATTAAGCGCTGGCATACAAAGCTATTGCCTGAATATGCTTCTCATTGAAGGCAAGATTCTTTTCAGTCATAAACGGGGTTCCAAGGGTTTAAGATAAAGATAAGATAAATCACAACAAAGGAGCCGCGACACGAGAAAACCAACAAAGTGGTTGTGCGCCCAGCACAAACTCAGATCAGCCTGGGCATCCGCCCAGTCTGATCAGAGTCTTCGCTGTCCGCATGGAGGTAGCTTAGACCCTTAGCTACCCTTCAAGCGCTTAGAGAAGAGTCTGATCAGACTGGGTAGATATCCAGGCTGATCTGAGTCTGCACTGGACGCACAACAACATTGTTGGTTTCTCGCGTCGCGGCTCATTTTGTCTCGGTCTTTTATTTCCTTTTTCTTCTCTTTCTGCAGGTATGGCTTGGGGGGCTCAAAAGCAGTGCGTGAGCATGTTCGACTTCCTGAGGTACGGATTTAGCATCGTATCATTTGGCGTTATGATACCCAGCCTCGCTCTTATAATTCACGCTAAACGCCAGATGCCAGCGGGAGGCGCTAGGCCGAGTCCCGGCTCACGTTGGAACAAGGCGATGAATGCCTCGATGGCAATGTCAAAAATGAAAATGTCGAGGAAAACATCTTCAGATGAAGTCATGGAATTCGATGAAAAAGGAACAGATGATGACAGGGGCAGAGAGAGAAGGAAAGAAAATAGGAACAACAGAGATAAGGACAGGGACGATGACGACAGAAGGGATGAGCGAGAAAGAAAGAGAGAAAGAAAACGGGATCGTCGGAGAGAGAAAGAAGGTGAACGGAGGAAAGAAAAAGACGACATAAGAAGACAGGACTATCACAGAGGCATAGAAGAGTATGATTGTTGATTGCAAATAAGCCGCGACACAAGAAAACCAAAATAGTGGTTGTACCCCCAGCACAGACTCAGATCAGCCTGGGCATCCACCCAGTCTAATCAGACTTTTCACTAAGCGCTTAAAGGGTAGCTAAGTGTTTGAGCTACCTCCATGGACAGCGAAGACTCTTATCAGACTGGGCGGATGCGATGGGCGCACAACCACATTGTTGGTTTTGTCATGTTGCGGCTCAAATGTACTGTTACAAGACTACCTAGGCCGGAGCCAGTTAGCCAACAGCAACATATTCAGATCACCCTGCTTTTCTGTGAAGTCTAATCAGAGTCTTCGCTGTTCGCTTCATATCTTTTCTTGTTTAATCCTGTCTGAATGTGCAGGCTGATCTGAGTATGAACGGCACAAACTTGATGTTAAGCAAAAGGGTTTATACATGTTTGCATATATGCAGTTTAACCAAGATATGTCTTACGTATATTAATCTGTAAAAATCTTATTAATTTTGCGACAACTTTGTATGCTCTGATAAGACCAGGCTAGTATTTTTGTATGGCATAACCAGATTGCATATGTCTTGTATAATGTTGTAACGAAGAGCCTCTACAACATTAAAACTATTAGTCTTAAGGTGGACGATCCCGGAAGAACTCTGTTCTTTCTTGTTTAAAAAACAAACAGAGTTATTGTTCATCATCAAATCGACTAACTGTGGAGTAAATACAGTTATAATATACACTTACAATATCTACCGTAAAGATCCTAAGTTTTCGGGCACATAGGTCTGTACAAACAGTGAAAACTGAGATCAGACTGTTCCTTAGGAACCAGAATGATCAAGATCTTCACAGTTTCCATTCCATCTGTGCATTTTTGTCGACATTACTCTATGGTAGAACCGAATAACAGGAAAATAGATAATAGGGCAAGGACCGGCTGTGCTTGCAGCAGGTGCAGAATTTGGGCAGTCTGTTTTGGGGATATTTTGAACTTAAACATTGTTTTTCTAGGAAACGAAACGGTGAAATGTTTGTTTTTTTGTTTTATTCTTTAACATACGACGTAAGTTTTACTAAAATAATACGCATAAGCATGCCCCATCGATTGATAATAATTTTCATGACGTTTTCATGAAATTCAATTTTCTTGCATTTTTTCAAAGAATGTAAAAATATACTTATTAACAAGAAAACTGCAATTTTATGTTTGTTTCAAATATCATATATTACAGATTGTATGATTTGCTGAAATGAAAGTGCATTCATGTGCTAGAGATATGAATTTTAATGGAAAGTGTTTAAAAATAATATGTAGAAATACAAAATATTATTTTTTAGGAAAACAAAACGGTGAAAATTATTTTTGTCTTACCCAAATGTTTTATAGCTCTTTGGGTTATTTAGATGGTATATTGGTTTGAATGCCCCGCCAATATTTCTATTCAGTATTCGTCTACCTTAATTCACAGTCCCGTACCAAAGAACTGTTGTTAATTTACAATAAGTAAATCACCGACAACTAACAAACAAACACGTCTTCATTAACGTTATACAATCGGAAACTACCTTGACTCAAAACACCAGGAGCCATATTTATAAAACAACTCAAGTCGTTGCTATGCTGTTGCTAAGGCTAAATGTATATGAAGGAGATTCCATACAACTATGAAATTAGCTCTGGAGGAACAGTCTTTTTCGGACTGTTCCTCCAGAGCAAATTCCATAGTTGTAGGGAATCTCCGTCATAGAAATTCAGCCCTAGCAACAGCATAGCAACCACTTAAGTTGTTTTATAAATACGGCCCCAGGTTAAACTAAATTTTCCCGTTGACTTTACGGTTTACATTTCCCTAGTTCATCACTTAAAAGTACATAAAATGATACTAAAAGATATTAAAGATAATCATAGGATATTGGCTTTGCTTTTGGTTGCTGAAAACAGATGTTCGATTGATGAAATACCATTATGTAATCTATGTTGACTATTTACATGTAGTCTGCAATGTGAGATGCTCTATCATTGGTAGATACAGAAATTAAGTTTGAGCACTTGATTGATTTGCTGCCTGTGACCAATAATAAAATACCAGATTGATAGGGCAAAATACTAAAGATATGTGTATTGAGACATTACAGGGGGCAAGATGTCGGAAAACTGAATATCAGCAATACACGTATAAAATTAGATTGCAGGGTATTTATTGTAATTAAGTGAAGTTTTGTTTCGACGTCATCCGTAAAATGGACGCTTATAGACAATTATTTTCTTCAGCTTTATGTGCTATTGGTCAAATAGGCATATTGAGGTATACACTCGGTATATATACTCGTCGACAAAAGTAAAGCATATGTAAAGTATATGTAACAAGATTATTAGAAATCACAATAATTTAATTCAACTCTCTGTATGAAGATATAAATGCATTATATTGTCAACACCAATGCCTAACTATTGTAGAAACACCAAATTGTAACTGATTTCGCGTAAGCACTGCACAAATTCGTGGCAGAAGTAAATGCCCCCAAAACGAACATATTCAACAGAAAATAATGTTCCGCTTAAATGTTTATAGAAGCAATAATTTCGTATCCGCCGAAAGCCTTAGTATTACAAAAGTTGAATTTATGTAGCAGTCAGGTCACTCACAATGCTTAATACCGATTTTATTTTTCCAAAATTATGCGTTTTTGGAGAGTCACCTCTGAGCTCCCTATATGCAACTGTTACTCTGAATCATTTCAGACCTGATGTTATTACAAAGTTTAGTCATTGGTGTTGATGATAGAATACATTTACTTTCAAAGAAAGCCAAACTTCGTTTGCTAATTTCTCTAATAACCTTGTTATACTTTATTTTACTCTATGCTTAACTTTTGGCGAGGGTATATTTCATCAATGCTTCTATCAGTTACCTGTCTTATCAGGTATAAACTTGAAATCTTTAAAAACGGCATTGCACATAATGATATATATATGACTAGGGATTGTGCTATGATTTTAGAATACTGACCTCATGTGAACACTGTCACTGACAACTTTCATGCCACGTTCATATGTTTTTTGATTGTCTCTCTATATTTTATGTTTTCACTATTAACTTATTGAATATCTGATACGCCGTCTATGTGCCCATTGTCTTTCATCCATTTGAGTTTAACGTGTAGACTGAGCAAAATTCTTTGACAATTTTATTGAATTTCAGTGTAAATGTTTCAACTTCTTTGTGTGTTTGACAGCATTGGCTTACTATCTAAGTTATTTTTCACTTTGTCAAACTGCTGTTATAGGTATACTTTCAAGAAACCATCGGATATGGTGAAAAGGTAGACATTCAAAGGAAGCAAATTTGCACTTTTTTTGCCATCCTTCTTTTGAGCTTTTTTTTGTTACGTTGACCGCTTCTATCTTAAGACTACACCCCTTTTTTGAAGGGCTTCATCGCCCAGGAAATCAAACAGGACGTCACAAAAGGTATTTCCATTTGAAAATTCGCGGAAATTGAGGTGTATCCATACACATTAACTGAAATTATTGTTTGCAAGTTGTTTCTTCAGAATTCTGTAAAAGTTGAACCGCAATACGAGAAAAAGAAAATCAGATCAGCCAGCGAATCCGCGCTGTTTGATTTATCATAAGCGTTGCTTGCTTTGATATTTCTACTGACACGTACATTATTGCCGGAAGAAGAGAATACTCTGGTCGAACTACTTTCATGTGTTTGCTCATGCTACAAATTGTTCATACTACAAATTCTCTTTTCTCTTTCACCGCTCAAAATTTTTTGTGAAGTGATTGTATCTCTATACTTCTTTTATGTTATGCTTGAATTAGAAGCTAACGGTTTTATTTTTATGTTACGCAGTATCAATGTTATGATCGTTGTTTCTTCTGTAAATGTGGTGCTTGTTACTTCGTTATTATTTGTTGTTATAGTTATGGTCAGTCATAAATAAATCAAACAATTACACAGACTTGTCTTATTTATTGTACTCCGAATCTATTTGAAATGCATGTATAACATTCGGGACATATACAAGTACGAGGATCGTCCAAAACGTTCTGTCACTGGACTCAAAACTTTGCTCACTGACGTGATAGCTTACCACGGTTTGCAACAATCAGAAGACAAATCTTACCTTTATACTGATATCAGGTACATGGTAAAATGCCATTTGGTTGAGTTAAATGCTCAACCACAAGCTTAGTATTTTACACTGGCCTATTTTCATGGTTTTTGAGTTTCTGCTGGCTTATGATTATGAGAAAACCAGCAATGTGGTTGTGCGCCCAGCGCAGACTCAGATCAGCCTGGGCATTCACACTGTCTGATCAGACTCTTTGCTAAGCGCTTAAAGGGTAGCTGAGAGACTAAGCTACCTTCATGCGGAAAGCGGAGACTCTGATCAGACTGGGCGGATGCCCAGGCTGATCTGAGTCTGCGCTGGACGCACGACCACATTGTTGGTTTCGTCACGTCGCGGCTCATATCACAATATTCTGAATTTTGTGTGTTTGCCTTCTGTTGTATTCTGTGAGGCAATATATAAAAATCAGGGACTGTCCTTTATATGCGATGCAAACGATTGATATCTATGGTGTCACAGAAATATGTTGAAATACACAGTTGATTTTCAAGTAACCACTATGCCTTCACTTTAAGTATTTTTTTGTAAAATGTTGATTGAGATCATATTGTCATGATCTACTTCAGCAAATATGTGCTTCAGAAGTTAAAATAGTATACATCTATGAAGCAATAGTGCCTAGAACATGACCTAGTCGATTTTCGTGTGGCGTTGTTTGCATACTGTTGAGATTACAAAATGCTGTAAACCCTGTAAAATGCACAGAATCACTTGGAGATTTTTCGCAGTGTTATTAGTACCTGAGAAATCGTAGGCACCAGGGGCCGTATTCATAAAGCAACTTAAGTCGTTGCTATGCGGTTGCTAAGGCTAAATATCTATAAAGGAGATTCCCTACAACTATGAAATTTGCTCTGGAGGAACAGTCTTTAAGACTGTTACTCCAGACCAAATTTCATAGTTGTAGGGAATGTCCTTCAAAGAAATTTAGCCTTAACAACAGCATAGCAACCACTTAAGTCGTTTTATGAATACGGCCCCAGGCTGCGACAATAGGCATCCCTTATCTGGGCATTACTGGAGTTTCAGCTGCTACTTTGCTAGTAGGACAAGGGCGCCTTCTTTTAAAGGAGATTGTGAACTTGTTGTCATTGATACAAAGATCAGTTTTCTATGATAAAAGCGAGTTTCTGAATGGTTTTTTAATCTGGGTGAAAATCACTTTTCGGTCTCGAGATATAAAGCCAGTGATAGAACATTTTGGATGATCCTCGTATTACAAAAGTGGGTATGTTAATACCTCTTGATTGTTATTGGCTAGTTTCTTGAAAATTTCATAAAGCTAAAATTCATCACGGCGTTTCCAAATAGCCCAAATATTCTTAAACCACAGGCATCAGCTATTGTTTCCTCCTATCATTCTGTTGTCCAAAGCAGTAATGCAGAATCATCCTGTTCAACTTGATCCTTAAATACAGATCTTTGAAAACGCTGACACATTTTATATACGAACAAAGATAACTGACTAAAAGCTTACTTTAAACACGTGGTGTGTTTCTCATAGACAGGCGAAAAACAGTCTAGAGAAGGTCTGCAATGACTGAAACAAGCACAAATCAGTGACTACATTGCTACATTAAGTTAATTTGAGTGCGGTATGGATACACTTTTATCATCAATGTTTTAGAACAGTTTGCGTCTTTCCATATGAAACTTCTTATGGAATTAAAAGATCGTCGTAACGTAGGATCTGGAGATAAAAAATGTTTTTTTTTTTCATTTTAATTGTTTTACGGTATATTCGTTATTTTGATCATCTGCAAAAATTTCTGTCATCTGCAAAGTGGCTTTCGTCGGGCTTAAATCTTAAGTCATCGTAATCAATTACAAATAAAATCTTTAAATTCTAAGAAAAAAGAACCGCAAAAACACGACTTATGGAAAACGGGACTGCCTCTGGTTCCAGTGCAAACTCGAAATGAGCCGCGACACGAGAAAACCAACAATGTGGTTGTGCGCCCAGCGCAGACTCAGATCAGCCTGGGCATCCGCCCAGTCTGATCAGAGTCTTCGCTGTCCGCATGAAAGTAGCTTAGGCCCTAAGCTACCCTTTGAGCTCTTAACGAAGAGTCTGATCAAACTAGGCAGATGCCCAGGTTGATCTGAGTCTGCGCTGGGCGCACAACCACATTGTTGGTTTTGTCGTGTCGCAGCTCAAATATGATTAATACTCCTTCAATGGCGCATAATGGTTCGAATGTAGCCTGGATTTCTATTCTGTTCATATTTGTAACTAATATGGTGTGGTGAGGTCACAGAGTTTAATTTGAGGTAAAGACATTCATAATTAAACCACCTAGTTCCACAAAGCAGTAACGATTATGAAAAAAACAGCTATACTGAAACATATATCTAAAACCAGATTAACCGATTTGAAATTAATTCTTTTCTTTAAATGTGAACAAGGCCAAAGATTTAGTGTAAGGATCAACTAAATAAGAATATATACTTAAACGCATTAACTGGGGTCAAGTTCATCAGCCGAACCCTTTTAATGAGGAAAGCTTACGACACTGTGAGCGTGCCAGTTCTTCCGTATTAATTAATTTGAAAAGTGTCGAACAGAACATTCGCTACGACAGAACTGATATTGACAGAATTTGCATCATATTTGAATTTTCTAATGTATAATTTCGGTGGATTTTCAGCATAACGACTTTTTATCACCATACGTAATTGCAATACACAGAACGTCAGAGTAGGCCGCTATGTTATAAATGACGCGAACTTGAATAATTACGGTGACGTAACGCCCTTAGAAACGCACGTAATTTATGGCGCCGTCCTTTACGTACATGCCACATTAAGGCGCATGATGTCGATGATATAAAGAGAATTCAGAATGTCTTGCATAACTTCTGCCGACTCATTCTTCGAGCCAAAACTATCACACTGCTCATGCCAAACCAACCCCTTTTCCATCGTGCAGCAGTCCGCAAAATGCTCAGAAAAGCAACAGCTAGCAAACCATCTACACAACACTACAAATCGGGGTTAGTCACTGAAAATAAAACCTTTTTCCCAGTCGCAATGCGTGTCATCGCCATTGGCAAGCCTATGGCGTCTGGTAATAATCTTGTCTTTATACAGGCGACGCGCACGTATGGATTTTTTTTTTTTGCTTGAAAAATATTTTTTCCTTACCCGTGAATTATCGCAGATTAACCCATGTTGTTGGAGGGCAGATCACGAAATATCAATTCACGACGGCCGCAAGCAGGAGTGAATTAATATTCGTATCTGCCCGACAACACGTGCTAATCTGCGATAATTTACCGGTAAGGAAAAATTATTTCGATTCTAACATTATACACGGTCAAATTGAATAGATATTGCGACGTTTTCTATTGGACTCCTTTAACGTGGGATGTACGTAATGGGCTCTCCCATAGATTTTTTTTATATTTTCTGTACAGGTGTATTTTTTTGCGTTACACCCGAATATGAAGAAAAAAAGATACCAAACCGAGCTCGTTTTCGAGTTATTTGCGTTCAAAGGTGGGGAAAAATGGACGCAAAATACACTGACGTCAACGTAAATTAGATTTGTTTACTAATATTTTGGCACTAAAAATTTTATGGTACATTTATGGGCCCATAGAATTTTTTAAAAAACTAACATAACTTAACTTGTTGTTTCAGCCATCGATTAAAGAGAAAAAAGTTCTTGGCTACCGAGCTCGTTTTGCCAGTATAAACGTCCAAACGAACCTAGGTCTGGTCACTTTTGTGTTTTTTTCAGCGTGACGTCGTTTTCGCGCCATAAGCGCTAGACGTTACGTGATCGGAGTATTTTGTAATATGCAGGACTGTCTAAAAGCTTTCTTTTACGCTGAAAAGGGTTAAATACTGTTGTCAATGATACACGCACATTCACTAATATTCTGGAAACTAGGTAAATGGATGATTATGTGGTTTTACGGCCTTTTGAACAGTATATCGAGCCGCCTGAAGAGTGATAATGAAAGGCCATGTGCAGTGGCAACCTGTTTACGGTGAACAAAATTTCCGCTTCATGTGGCATTTGAACCCAGACCGTTAGCTTAGCAAGCTAGCGCTTATCTCGTGGCATTATGGATAAGAGCACTGACTCTTTTAAGGTCTCTTACCACTGCGTGTTAAACCACAGCGGCGTACATCTGAGACAGCCAAGTTCTGCTTACGAAAGATCAAATGATGTTTTTCCCCGGGAGCTCCAGTTTTCGCCCACCTTTGCTTAACAATCGGCATGACAAAAGTGAAATGTTCTTAAAAGACCGCATAACTCATATAACAAGAGGCCCAAATGGGCCTGATATCGCTCACCTGGCTTTTGTATCCAAATGGTCCCCATTCTGATACAAAATTGGTCCAATTCCAGAGATTTTCTCAATTTCACATTTTGCTACTTTGAGTAACAGAGGCCAACTTGTCTGGTCTTTATATATTTACTTTTGAAACACCTCAAGGCAAGAATTATTTTGCCACAAATTTCATCAAAATCCATTCAGGGGTTACTGAGATATTGTCAGTTTCATGTTTTGTGCTATTTTTAGTAACGGCAGATGGTGGCCATCTTAGAATGCCAAAATGCAAAAAATTGAAAAGCTTTCATGCAAGGACCATTCTGACACAAAATTGGTCCAGTTCCATTCTAATTTTCTAATTTTCAAATTTTGCTATTTTAAGTAACAGAGGCCAACTTGACGGGTCAATATTTGTTAATTTGTGAAACACATCAAAGCAAGAATCATTTTGCCACAAATTTCGTCTCAATCGCTTCAGCGGTTAATGAGATGTTGTCATTTTCATGTTTTGTGCTATTTTTAGTAACGACAGATGGCGGCCATCTTGGAATGCCAAAATGCAGAAAATCGAAAAAGCTTATTGAAATGATCATTCCGACAGAAAATTAGTCCAAGGCAATTCCACTGATATTTTCTTATTTTCACATTTTTCTATTTTTAGTAACAAAGGCCATTATGACTTGTCTATATTTAGTTACTTTTGAAACATCTCAGTGCAAAAATCATTTTGACACAAATTTCGTCAAAATCTATTCTGCGGTTACTGAGATATTGTCATTTTCATGTTTTGTGCTATTTTTAGTAACGGCAGATGGTGGCCATCTTGGAATGCCAAATTGCAATTAATCGAAATGGCTTCATGTAAGGACCATTCTGACACAAAATTGGTCCAATTCCATTCAAGGGTTCTTGAGTAATTGTCATTTTATGTTTGTGCTATTTTTAGTAACGGCAGATGTCGGCCATCTTGGAAGCCAAATTGCAATTAATCGAAATGGCTTCATGTAAGGAACATTCTGACACAAAATTGGTCCAATTCCATTCAAGGGTTCTTGAGTAATTGTCATTTTTATGATTGTGCTATTTTTAGTAACGGCAGATGTCGGCCATCTTGGAAAGCCAAATTGTAATTAATCGAAATGGCTTTATGCAAGGAACATTCTGACACAAAATTGGTCGAATTCCATTCAAGGGTTCTTGAGTAATTGTCATTTTTATGTTTGTGCTATTTTTAGTAACGGCCCCCATGGTGGCCATCTTGGATAGTCAATTGGCACAAAATTGAAATAATTCCTTTTAAGGACCATTGCTGACCAAATCTGACCACAATCGATTGCGTTTTCTTAAGATACTGACATTTGAGCAAAATCGGTCATGTAAATGCTAAGTAGGTCACTGTGACCTAATTCCGCTATAGATTTTTTTTTATTTTTACAATTTTTAATCCCAAGGTCCCATTTATATTCCACGCAAACTCTCGGCCAAATATACCAAATGGTTCTGGAGAAGAAGTTGATTTTGATGTTTTTGCTATTTTTAGTAACGGCGGCCATCTTGGATTCTTGACCTGACCCAATTTTACAATTTTGAAACCCTGCAGTCTGGTCATGCTCCATGTGAAATTTGAAACCCATGGGTGCAGTGGTTTTAGAGAAGAAGTTGTTTGAAGTCGTTTGAATATGTCGTTTTTTGACATTGGCATTTGAGCAAAATTACACTCGTAAACAGAAAGTAGGTCACTGTGACAAAACTCCGCAACAGATTTTTTTCATTTTTACAATTTTGAATACCAAGGTTTCATTGATGTTCCATGCCAAAATTCAGACAACTATACCCAGTGGTTCTGGAGAAGAAGTTTATTTTGTTGTTTTTGCTATTTTTAGTAATGGCGGCCATCTTGGATTTTCAACCTGACCCAATTTTATAATTCTGAGACCCTGGAGTCAGGTCATGCTCCATGTGAAATTTGAGAACCATGGGACCAGTAGGTTTACAGAAGAAGATGTTTGAATATTTGTTTTTAGATGTTGACGGACACATTCCGTCACGACGCACGACGCACGCCGGACGCATTGGTATGACAATAGCTCACTATGGCCCTTCGGGCCAGGTGAGCTAAAAAATAAATAAATAAATAAATAAAATCATGTGTACATGTAGGAGTGTTTGTGCGTTTGATGCAAGGATTTGTATGGCTATGAAAGCTACGAAAAATGTATATAAATAAATAAGATTTCAGTCTTTGATACTAACATTTTGGGAATCACTCGCTCTCTTTTTCTCCTTCTCTCTCTATCTATCTCTAAAACGTATAGACGAAGAAAAACATATTAACAGAGTTCGTTGTAATCCATCTTCCGTTCAGATAGCAAAACAAATGGACCTTTTACTAGTATTTCTCGCTAGTATGGGTATGAGTGAGATGACTGTGAAGAATGTAGGGGCTAGATGTACCAAAAGGGTAGTTACTGTTTTCATTGCCACAAAATCAGTCCTTGACAGTGTGGGTGACGAATAAATGGATGATTAGGGAGTTTACTGCCCTTTCAACAGAATGTCAGTCATATCACACAGACAGAAGAATTACTGAGATGGTGATTAGGATAAAGTGACTGCACAGTCGAACTCGACAGCCAGAAAAAAGTACGCATTACAACTACCAAAATACATTTGAGGCACGATAAGACAAAATCAACAAAGTGGCATGTGCACCACGCCAAGACTCAGATCAGCCATGGCAGCCGCTCGGTCTGATCAGAGTCTTCGCTAACGCTTAAAGAGCAACTAGGGGTCGAAGCTAGCTTCATGAGGACAGCGAAGACTCTGATCAGAGTGCGCGGATGCCCAGGCTGATCTCAGTCGTTGCTGGGCGCACATGCCACTTTGTTATTTTTGTCGTGTCACGGCTTATTTGTTATCCTTACAACTAAGGCACCTGTAAACATTCACATTCGCAAAGACAATGTCAAAATGCATAAACTTGGAAATAATATAGCCGCTATAGTTTAGACAGTTAACATCGGAAACTCTGACCAGACTGTATAGTTGATATGCGCCGTTGTTCATCGCATATTCTCTATACCGCAGCACAGTAATGCAAATTGGCACTGATCGCTCTGCTTTGTTCTCAATATCTGAAAAAGGAATAGGAGCAGACAGCTCAACCGCACAGGCCTTGATTGGTGACAGCTTTTAAAAATACTCCGAAAACCCAGAGGCAAGAGCAGAATCACGGCATGTCCGGAATCGAACCCGCTGCCTCACAGCTAACACTAACGGACTACATTGTGAGATAAAAGTCTGGACAAAATGAGTGTTCAAAATAGCACTTTATTCCTTATCATCATCTTCTGTAAGTGCTTCCTCAAATGCTTGAGTATTCACGCAGTAACTAGAAGCGCAATTTAGAACTTTCTCAGAATTCGGTTACGTAAGTTCTGCCAGCCCATTTTCCGAGTTTAATACCGGCTTTTAGATAGATTTTCAGCCTAACGACTGTTATTACCATACATGTACGTTGCTGCAATACACTGAACGTCAGAGTAGGCCGCTTTGTTATAAATGATGCCAACTTGAATGAATTACGGTGACGTTACGTCCTTCGCAACGCACGTAATTTATGGCGCCGTCCTTTACGTACATCCCACCTTAAGGCGAACGTCACCAGAAGTTAAATGTTTACGCCCGACGTCATCAAGGCACAAAATGTGCACGCCGAGCGTTACAACGTGATTTATCACGTTAATAACGTGATTTATCACAAATTTCCACACGGCGCCGCTTCCTAAAGGCTCAGTGGAGAAAACGTTAACGTCATGTTAGAATTGAGAAATAATTTTCCTTACCCGCGAATTATCACAGATTAGCACATGATGTTGGAGGGCAGATCACAAAATATTAGTTCTAGACGGCCGCAGGCAGGAGTGAATTTATATTCGTATCTGCCCGATAACACGTGTTAACCGACCATAATTTGCCGGTAAGGAAAAATTATTTCGATTCTAACATTATTAACGATCCAATTGCATGGGAAAACGTTAACGTCATGTTAGAATGCTTCGTAAACGGTTACACGTCGTTTTGGCAGATAACCCCTTTTTGTGTTTGCCGTGTGTTGCATTCTGTGAGGCAATACATAAAAATGAGGGGCTTCTGTCCTTTACATGCGATGCAAACGACTGATATCTATGGTGTCACAGAAATATTTGGAAATACACACTCAGTTGATTTTCAAGGAACCACTGTGCCTTCATTTTAAGTAACTGTTTTCAAATGTTCATTGAGATCATATTGTCATGATCTACGTCAGCAAATATGCGCTTCAGACGTTAAATACAGCTATGAAACCATAGAACATAGAACATGACCTGGTCAATTTTCATATGGCGTTGTTTGCTTCTGTTGAGATTACGAAATGCTGTAAAAACTGTAAATGCACAGAATGACTTGGAGATTTTTTTTTGCTATGTTATTAGTACCTGAGAAATCGTAGGCACCAGGCTGCGACAATAGACATCCCTTATCTGGGCATCACTGGAGCAGCAGCTGCTAATTTGCTAGTAGGGTAAAGGTACCGACTTTTAAAGGAGATTGTGAACTTTATGTCATTGATACCAAGATCAGATCAGTTTTCTGTGATAAAAGTAGGGTTTCTAAATGATTTTTATTCTGGGTGAATATCACCTTTCGTTCTCGAGATATAAAGCCAGTGATAGAACATTTTGGATGATCCTCGTAACACAAAAGTGGGTATGTTAAAACCTCTTGATTGTTATTGGCTAGTTACTTGAAAGTTTAATAAAGCTAAAATTCATCACGGCGTTTCCAAATAGCCCAAATATTCTTAAACCATAGGCATCAGCTATTGTTTCCTTCTATTATTCTGTAATGCAGAATCAGCCTGTTCAGCTTCACCGTTGGACACAGATCATCTTTGATAATGCAAACACATTCTAAATACGAGCAAAGTAAATTGACTGAAAAAAAAAAAACTGCTGTAAAACGTTGTGTGTTTCTTATAGACAGGCAAAAAACAGTCTAGAGAAGTTCTGCAATGACTGAAAGAAGGACAGATCATCAGTGACTACATTGCTACATTAAACTAATGTGGGTGTGGTATGGATACGCTTTTAGTATCGACGTTTCAGAAAAAGTTACGCCTTTCCAACAATGAAACTTTTTATGGAATTAGAAGATCGTCGCTACGTAGGATCTGGAGATAAAGAACATTATTTTCATTTTATTTGTTTTTAATTTGACCATCTGCAAAGTTTCTATCATCTTTAAAATGTCTTTCTTCGGGCTTAAATATTCAGTCATCGTAACCAATTAACCAGTGAAATCTTTAAACTCTAAGAGAAAACAATAACTTTAAATTTTAGCAAAAACTAGAAAATTGTGTCTGTAAGACACTAATGATGCCCCCGTGCAGCGCCTGTCACAGGACATGTGTACATCCCTAAAGCACCTTTCAAGCACAAATGCTATTTACAAAGAATCCACTGAAAACATTTCACAAACTTTATACCCTATAGTGCAAAATGCAGCCCAAAATGACAAAGTTTAAAAGGCCATAATTCCTTCACAATTATGTTTTTTCCTAGCATAACCAACATGCACATCTTCACTGTGTCCACAACAAGTCTCCAATGTCTGAAAAACAGCGAATGAAAATTGTGAGAGGAGTTGATTACACAAAGTACTTACCCTACAATGCAAACATATGCCTAAAATGACTGAGTTCAAAAGGCTATACTTCTGTCAGAATCAATTTTAGCTCATTCGAAAACCCACATGCACATTTCCAATATGTCCATAACATGTATGCAAAGTTTGGAAAAGATTGGTTGAAAACTGAGGGAGGAGTTGATTACACAAACTCCTCACCCTACAAATGTAAAAATTTGCCTAAAATGACTAAGTTCAAAAGGCCGTAATTCTGTCAGAATCAATTCTAGTTCCAACAAAAATCCACATGCACATTTTCTAGATGTTTACAATATGTATGTGAAGTTTAAAAAAGATCCATTGAAAACTTTGGGAGGAGTTGATTACACAAACTACATACCCTACAATGCAAAAATTTGCCTAAAATGACTAAGTTCAAAAGGCTGTTATTCTGTCAAAATTAATTTTAGCTCCAACAAAAACCCACATGCACATTTTCAATATGTCCACAACATGTATGCAAGGTTGAAAAAGATCCATTGTAAACTGTGGGAGGAGTTGATTACACAAACTGCATACCCGACAATGCAAAATTTTGCCTATAATGACTAAGTTATAAAGGCCGTAATTCTGTCAAAATTAATTCTAGCTCCAACAAAAACCCACATGCACATCTTCAATATGTCCACAACATGTATGTGAAGTTTGAAAAAGATCACCTGATAACTGTGGGAGAAGTTGATTACACAAACTCAATACCGTAAAGTGTGACGAACGAACGGACGGACTGACAGACAGACAGACGGACAGACAGGAGCAAATCTTAATGCTCCCTGACTTTCGTCTCGGGGGCATAAAAAACCGCAGCATGACTTAATGGCAAACGGGGCAGACTCTGGTCAGATTGTACAAGGGCGAACTCGAAATTTGATTAATACGGCTTCAGGCACACAAAGATTCGAATTTAACTTCGCTTTCCATTTTTAGTTCTATTCGTATCCAAAACGGTATGGTGAGGTCATAGAGATTAATTTCAGGTAAACGTATGTCATAATCATACCACTGATTTTCAACAAAGCAGTGACGATTATGAAAGCACCGCTAAATTCAGACATCTTTCTAAAACCAGACTAACCGGTTTAACATTAATTCTATTCTTTAAATGTGCACATGGTCAGCGATTTAGTCTTAGAACAAACTTAAACAACGCATATACGAGGGGCGTTCAGAAAGTTTTGCAAATGACGTAATTTCTCGGTAACCACCATCAAGATAAAACTTCTGATTGCAAAAACACATAAAGCTATGATATGCGTAGAGACATCTGCAAACGCGGTGCATTTTTTAAAAAAGGACGCATTTTTAACTTCTTTGAAAGAGGTATACCCTAAAGACACTGCAGAATTTTACTTTAGTAGGCCGTAATTTATATATCAGCAGTCTTTGATTTTTCTAATCTTTGTAAGTTAAAAACAATGCCTAGACAGTGTTGTCCTGTAAATATCGCGGAAATTATTTTAATCTAGGTTCCCTACTGGCCCGGGAATATGGATTATCCGTACTTTATGTAGTAGCTAATTCTCCATTTCTACTGAAATCAAATCATTTTGTAATGAAAACAAGTGTATTAGCATTCAAAATCTTGTCAGCAAGAGCATTTACATGGTTCAACGAAAACCTGTCAGTAAATTCAAGTTTATGCCAATAATGAAGCTTCTACAAGCTTTCAAAAATGACGTTAACGTATGTTTCAATAACGTCATAAGAATTGCGCAGTGCTTCGCAAGGAATAAATCGATAACAGTTGCCAACTTTCTAACTTTTGTATGGATATTGTAGGCAACGATGGACAAGCAAATGACAAAAATTTCTTATGTATTAACAAAGATATTTGACTTGAAAGAGATTTTACATATAAAATCAGCCCAGTGGTATGACTGGGACCTATTAAAATGCGAAGTAAGTCAATATAGAAAAGTGTCTTTGTATACTGTTTGGTATCATTGTAAAGACAAAATGCAGTGCTTTCAGTACATGCAAAACCGTTGTACTCAGCATGTTCCTAAACAACGTCATGAGGCCATTTGCAAAACTTTTCGAACGCCCCACGTATGCTAAAACGCATTAACTAGGGTCAAGTTCATAAGCCGAACCCTTTTTATAAGAAAAGCTTCCGACTCTGTGAACTTGCAGGCTTTTTCAGTATGAATTAAGTTGAAAAGTGTCATACAGATCATTGATTTCGATCGAAACAGATATTAACAGATTTTGCATCATTGCAAATAAACTGACCCAATAGATAGAACTAATTAGCACTCTATAACACAATTTGTCGTGATGCCAATGATTTATTTTGCATAAATTTGATCGGCTGAACTTTGTTTTTATCAAGGGCATTTGTTGCCTTATCCGCAGGCAGTTGTTTAATGTTTCTGTGACAATTAGCATTTTTGATTTTTCTGTCACAGCGACTGTTTCGTTTTCATTTAATGTTTTCGTAACGCATAAACTTGAATCGGATTTGTAACATATTTCTGATGCAGTTGGCGAGGAGTGGGGTTAACATCTCAGTGCTTCTTTATGAGACTTTCGCCCTTTGAAGTTTTCTCACTTTGAAGCTTTCGCATAGCCTAAATGAGCTGCAAGAAATTTACTTGCAGGTACTACAAGCCTTTCACTAGCGGCTTTACAATTCATTAATGCGAATCACGGTGCTTTCATTTTCTCTTCTACGGAGGAGAATTTCAGATGAATATGTCAAAATAGGCACCCTTGATACCTGCTTGTCTCCCCTGGACACCATAAAATGATTAGGCAACACATGCCCAAATTTGAACGTAGCACACGATCCAAAGAAACGTGGCGCTAAACGGACGGTTGGGCGAATACAATTACAATTTTTCGCAATGTAAATGATGCAACGAAAAGGAGCTTAACAAATTCTGGCCAAATTTAATACAGCGTACATATAGTGTGTAATTGCTGAAGTTCCCTGTACACGTTTGAATGTACACACGCTTTATATTAACAAACAAAACAGTACTTTCAACGTATGAAGCCATTTTTCGTTCGCAAATGCGTCTTTTGAACATCGATATTACAAAGTGAGTGTTTCCATGTGTAGTGGTGTGGCAACAGGGCGGGAATAGGCAACTGTCTGTTTGAAGTGGTATATGACAGAATGCAAGGGCGTAGCTACCTATACGGCAAATACGCAAGTGCGTATTGAAATTTTGTCAAAATTGACAAAATTTCAAAACGCACCTGCATATTTGCATGCTGAAAATTTATAAATTAGACAAGATTTCAATACCAATTACCAAAGTGGCTGAAATACTTGCTTTCCTTTCAAGAAGTAGAGAATAAAACATGGTTGTGCGTATTATTAAATTGCCCCTAGTTACGCCCCTGGAATGTAAAGGAGTAGTAGAGTTTGAGTAGACTGGTAGGGAAAGGAACTGATAGGGTTGAACGTGTTGGGTAAGTTTGGGCCTTGGCAGGATGATTACGATTATACGTGTACATTGCATTAAACGATTAACCTTTACACCATTGCTGCTATATTCGACTATCACATATTAACAGATTAACCCAATTTCAACGTTTGACGCAATCATCGAACTTTTTAAATCCTAGTGTGAATATGTGAAGTTTTATATATGTCTGCCTCCTTAAAAAATATGACAAACTGCTAATATACTAGGTTAATTGAGCCTTCAACAAGCATAATTTCTTGCCATTATATCCAAAAGATAAGCATCTCGCGACAAGAAATAACCAATAACTTTTGTACTCCTTAAGGTAGTGATTTGTGGTATATGCAAAAATCTGCATAAAAACATAAAAAATAACGTATCCCCTGAAAGTTAACAGACTTCTTATTTTTGTTGGTTTCTACAGTTTAGAATACAAACAAGAGGTACATGCTGCACTAAAAAGTGTTTTAGTAAGGAAAGATCAAAGGGTAATTTTCTGCGCAGAAATCTAAAACAAAAACAGCGTTATTGAAAATTTAGATAGAGCTGAAGGTGCGTAATTGCATTATGAAGAGCGTCCTAGCAATTATCTATAAGAAAGACTAGATGACTCTTTCTCAAACTGTAAGGTACACTAGATGCAAACAGTAGCTTATTTTCAAATGTTCGACCCTGTATATGGTGAATGTACACTGGATGCATTCATTAATATAGGGTAGGCAAGCATACCTTTATACCACCTACAATATTAATAATACATTACTGACACTTGGTGTGTCAATGAAACTGCTCAACCTTGTCAAAATGCCCTCACCTGTGTGTTTTGAAAACTCTTTTTAACATAAACAAATCCTGGATTTTGGGATTCTAAATTATGAGAAACAACATAAAGAAGGCATCTGCCAAGTGTTCGGCAGATCTGTTGTATTTTCAGCATATTATGCAGCTTTTTGTCTTTGTCCCAAATCAGTGATTATCACCACCTTAAGCTACATATTGATACAATTTAAAAGACGGTAGCTTTGCCATTTCATTTTGCCTCCTTTATCAGTTGGATCAGGGGCCGTATTCATAAAGCCACTTAAGTCGTTGCTATGCTGTTGCTAAGGCTCAAGTTCTATGAAGGAGATTCTCTACAACTATGAAATTTGGTCTGGAGGAACAGTCTTTGTAAGACTGTTCCTCCAGAGCAAATTTCTTCGTTGTAGGAAACCTCCGTCAAAGAAATTTAGCCTTAGCAACAGCATAGCAACCACTTAAGTCGTTTTATGAATACGGCCCCAGGTCTTATAAGAAGGAATTTCCTGTGTTAAATTGCTTATTTTAAGTGCGGAATCGTTTAAGAGGGAGACCAATACTAAAGTCCGAAACTTATCTGTCTTTTAGGAAAAATGGCCGAAAACATGGTGGTGAATCTGTTTACGGTATACAGATACCGGTAAGATTGATTCTATAGGAGCACAGCAGACGTCATTTCATTTATCAATTTATGCCTTTAATCCTTATAAAGTGTATTTGGCCAGTCTTCATTTTAGGGGTGGCTGGTATACTAACTTTTTATCATTTGTCAAAACCACTACCTGATTAGACGCCGTTTTGTATAGTGTTTGACTATGTCCTTTTATTGGGCACTATGGGTTAATGGGTTCAGTAGATTCAGCAATGACGTGATGCGCAGCATTGTTCAAGCCCGGTAGCATAAACGAATCCCAAGTAATCTCCGGGATTACCTCATTGGTCCAAAGAAGTAAGACAATTAAATTATATACAGAAGTTGGACAAAAGTATTCGTCACAAAGTGACGTTGCCGTTTAAACCAATGTATTTGCACAAATTTTGTAAAAATTATTATCGCAAAACTACGACAGTAATCACCATACTGTTTTACAAGGTCTATGCAAATTGATTTCCGCAATAAATAAGCATTACAAAAAATCGATTCTTTGGCTATTTTCTTGTACCAACAGTTTTTAATGAAAGGCAAACACAAACTTCCATTTTTCGATGACGTTAACATTAACGTCAATGGGGATCAAGATTTTAAAAAAATTACTTTCATTTCAATCACGTTAAACTCTTATACCAAACATAGAATCAATTTCATATTTCATTTTATATTGCTGTTTTTAATTCGCTTTAACCCCTGCAAGTTTCATTACATTGCCTTCAAGAACTTTGCGACAATATTCTTTTTAAAAATTATGGAAATGCATTAATTTAAAAGGCGACATCACTTTGTGACGAATACTTTTGTCCACCTACTGTAATTGTGAGCAACAGCCGGCCAGCAATCAAACGTTCAAACTCAATTTCTGTAATTGCCACTGTAAGAACCTCTTACCACTGGAATGTAGGTATTCAGGAGAACAGTTATGTAGCCAAGCAGAAGCCGAGACACCCGAAAATCTTTGAGAAACATTAATCTTGGAAGCCAAATTTGTGTAAGAAATCCTCAGAAAGCATCCATATGCATGATGTTACATAATCAACTACCCATCTTTATTTCAACAGCCAATAAGTATCTAGGATCACATAGTCATTTTATATCCTAAAGAAGCCTATACTATTATATAGAGTTTATTAATCGTCCCATTTAAGATATGGGATTTATAAACCGAGGGAGGTTTGAAGATCCGATAAAGAAACGAGTCCGAAGGACGAGTTTCTTTATTAGATCCTTAAACCTCCCGAGGTTTATAAATCCCACATCTTAAATGGGACGATTCAATAAACTGTATATTACATTCGTATGCCTTAGATTTAAAGAACATTTCCATGTGTTTTTAAGTTTTCAAGTGTCCTTCCGAGAGCCTGTACACAGTACTTAGCGCAAAAGGACACATGAAAGCTGAATTGTTTTGATCGCCATTTCGTTTTGTGAACGGGCCAATGTTTGTTATAATAAGAATAATTTACTGGCCAATGGAACCTGCATCATGCCTTTACAATTATCGTCTGTGCGGCTACTGGAAAGTCTGTGATGAGCTGAATGCAACGTTCTTATTGCACATTGCCCAGCTTGTATCGTAAAAGGCAATGCATTTCTACATAAAGTTGCATTTTCGTAAAATCATTCGTCCACACGCCAGAAATACACGTGTAAGTTTGTTATAGGTTTATTTAGCGTCTGTTGTTTTCGCTAGATCATAAAAGGCAACTGCAGCGTTGTTTTATAGCTACAAATGCAGTGGAAAGAAATATCTTAGGAAAGTAGTTCTAAAAGCCAATACCCGGTTGTACATTAATAAACAAGTAGCCCAAAGGGCAACAATTGCTCACCTGAGAGACATTGTAAACCTATAGGGATATTTAAGATGCTCAAGGGCAGCTAACTCCACAGTCAGTGGTCCAATCAGGCTGAAAATTAAACTCATCCAAAACATTATGTATGCCCTCATTTAATATATGCAAGTTTAAAAAGTATCCGATCAAGAGCACAATAGACAGAGCTGTCAAGGGCAGCTAACTTCGTAGTGGTTGGCCTGATCTGGCCAAAATTTGAACTTGTTTAAGATATTATGCATTTCCTCATTAACTGCAAGTTTGAAAAGGATCGGATCAGTAGAAACCAAGAAAAAGTGGCGACATTGATTTTTTGGATGCTCAGGGCAGGTACTCCATAGTCAGTGGTGGTATCTAGCCGGAATGCTACCTAATCCAAGCTTTTATGCATATCCTCATGACCTGCAAGTATGAAGAGGATCCGATGAAAAATGAAAATGTGATGACATTGTTTTCTCCATTATAACACAATGGGATTTTTTTCAAACGCTCAAGGGCAGCTAACTCCGTAGTCTGTGCTCAAATCCGGCCAAATTTTGAACTCATCCAAGCTCTTATGTATGTCATCATTACCTGCAAGTATGATAAGGTTCTAATCAAAAACCTTGATTGCAGCACCCTAAAAGTCAAACTTGCTCGAGATACTGTCATCCCCTACATTTGTGTGAATTTATTTTAAAATCCGTTGAGAAATGTAGGTGCTAGAGCCATGACAAAGTTTTTCTAAAAATAGCCACAGTGACCTTGACCTTGGGCACAGCATCCTGAAAGTCGAACTTGCTTGAGATATTGTCATACCCTACATTTGTGTCAAGTTATTTCAAAATCCATGGAGAAATGAAGGTGCTAGGGTGATGACAAAGTTTTTTCTAAAAATAGCCACAGTGACCTTGACCTTGGGCACAGCACCCTGAAAGTCGAATTTGCTCGAGATATTGTCATGCCCTACATTTGTGTGAATTTATTTTAAAATCCATTGAGAAATGTAGGTGCTAGAGCGCTGACAAAGTTTTTCTAAAAATAGCCACAGTGACCTTGACCTTGGGTGCAGCACCCTGGAAGTCAAACTTGCTCGAGATATTGTCATGCCCTACATTTGTGTGAAGTTGATTTAAAATCCATTGAGAAATGTAGGAGCTAGAGCAATGACCAAGTTCTTACTAAAAATAGCCACAGCGACCTTGACCTTGGGTGCAGCACCCTGAAAGTCAAACTTGCTCGAGGTATTGTCATACCCTACATTTGTGTGAATTTATTTTAAAATCTGTTAAGAAATGTAGGTGCTAGAGTGTTAACAAAGTTTTTCTAAAAATAGCCACAGTGACCTTGACCTTGGGCGCAGCATCCTGAAAGTCGAACTTGCTCGAGATAATGTCATACCCTACATTTGTGTGAAGTTATTTTAAAATCTGCTGAGAAATGTATGTGCTAGAGCGATGACAAAGATTTTCTAAAAATAGCCACAGTGACCTTGACCTTGGGCACAGCACCCTGAAAGTCAAACTTGCTTGAGATATTGTCATGCCCTACCTTTGTGTGAAGTTATTTTAAAATCCATTGAGAAATGTAGGTGCTAGAGCGCTGACAAAGTTTTTCTAAAAATAGCCACAGTGACCTTGACCTTGGGCGCAGCATCCTGAAAGTCGAACTTGCTCGAGATATTGTCACGCCCTACATTTGTATGAAGTTATTTTAAAATCCGTTGAGAAATGTAGGCAATAGAGCGATGACAAAGTTTTTCTAAAAATATGTGATGACGTTGTTTTCTCCATTATAACACTATGGGATTTTTTTCAAACGCTCAGGGGCAGCTTACTCCGTAGTCTGTGCTCGAATCCGGCCAAATTTCGAACTCATCCAAGCTCTTATGTATGTCATCATTACCTGCAGGTGTGATAAGGATCTAAGCAAAAACAGTTGAGAAAACGTGATGACGCCATTTTCCCCATTATAACCCTATGGGATTTTTTTCAAATGCTCAAGGGCAGCTAACTCCTAAGTCTGTGCTCGAATCCGACCAAATTTCGAACTCATCCAAGCTCTTGTGTATGTCATCATTACCTGCAAGTATGATAAGGATCTAATCAAAAACAGTTGAGAAAACGTGATGACGCCGTTTTCCCCATTATAACCCTATGGGGGCTATCTGTTGCCATGGAAACCAGAGTTCTGAGCTGATCGGCACCAAAACCTAATGCAGCCTTTCCCCCACCCAAATGATGCTTCAGATAAAATTTGATTGCGATCGGCCCACTGGTCTCTGAGATATTTATGTTTGAAAGTGTTGACGCACCCACGCACGCACCCACGCACCCACGGACGACGGCTCGACTCCCATCCTATAAGCTCACCTCTGAGCCTTCGGCTCAGGTGAGCTAATAATCTCCGAATGTTATGAGAAAGGTAACCAATCTACAGGGATTTATTTCCCTAGAGGAAATAACTCCTCGTAGAGAACTGGGGAATAGCATATTTACATTAACAAGAAATCCTTGTATTTCTTCGCTAAGAATGGAATATATAATATTTAATCAACAACCAGGAAATGTATAAGTCATTATGTCAAGTGGAAATAACTTAAGATACCTATCGGAGCCTTGGTGGTGATGATGGCGGTTGCGAAGTTGCAATGGGTTTATACTAAAGTAAAACACATATATTTGGCAGTAACTTATTTTGGCGATATTGGTGGTTAAGACAAGGAGCGCCAAATTAAAAGTCCGCCAATATCTGATTTCAAATAAATTTGTACATAGTTTAACAGGGGTTTAGCTAACAAGGAGTTCCTGGTGAGTATTTGAGAAATGTTCTACACCGGAGAAAATATACATTGTGAGGCGATTCTTATAGGTGCTACAATATAAGCCGCGACACGTGAAAACCAACAAAGTGGTTGTGCGGCCAGCGCAGACTCAGATCAGCCTGGGCATCCGCTAAAATTGATTAGACCCTTCATTAAGTGCTCAAAGTGTAGCTAAGGGTCTAACCTACCTCTATGCGGACAGCGAATCTGATCAGACTGGGCGGATGCCCAGGCTGATCTGTGTCTGCGCTGGGCGCACAACCACATTGTTGGTTTTCTCGCGTCGCGGCTCATATTTTGATAAAAAAAGTAAGACAAATTATTACAAATTAACAGCATTTTTATAATCTAGAGCCATGGCATGCAAGTAACTTGAACGCAAAACCTAATCTGCGTGAACATATCATTTTCATGAAACCGCGATATTATGATACCGCAGATATTAAGTGTTTTACAGGAATCAGTTGCCCTGGTTTTTGGATGCGGTTTTATATGCTTTAATTTAACTCATCTCCTTCAGGATACATGTGACTGTCGTTTTTCTCATGTAATACAGGCTAATTTGTTGCAGTGAGACGCCTGCGCTCGCGAGCTTTATAATACGCAGATGCCTCTAATCTGATATCTTCCGTTGTTTTCCGTCTCGAGGATCCCGCGGAGCTTCCAATGGAGGGGAACATCAGTTGCTTATATCAGCTTTATTGCGAGAAATATTCAGTCTTCATTGTCGCTTAACCCCAAAAGTTTGAAACATAGCAGTAAATATGCAGACTTTGGCAGGCAACACACAACCCTCTCTGAGCACACTCTGGCCGACGCAATCCACGATACAGAGAACGGCAGAGACATAATATACTTAGCAAAAAAAGAAACTTGATGGTTTTCATTTTTCTGTCATTCATTGGTTTTTGAGAAATCAGATATTTGATATATATAAATATTTCCGCTGAGTATGTGCATCAGTTGCACTTATTTTCCACTCGACTGAACCTGTAAAATCCTTTGTATCCTATATTTACATGTTTTTGCATGTTTTGCACGTGCGCAGTTCTGCATTAGTAACTTTGTCAGCAAATTGCTATGTAGACAGTCAACATTGATAGCAAAAGTAAATTCCTACATAAATTCCTATTTCTGCATTTCTTTCATAATGTTATTCATATCTAAAAATTGGAGGAATACTGATATTGCAATACTGTGCACTGACGTTAGCGTCGCCAAATACGTTGGACGTTCGACTGTAGTCCTTACGTAACCATTACTCTCAGGAACCTTTTTATGACAGTCTAAAACATTGAATTGTTGTGCGAAAACATCAAAATACAGAAGAAAGACCCTTGACTTGCAGTAGGCTTATTTTAATGCTATTTGAGCCGCGACGCGAGAAAACCAACAATGTGGTTGTGCGCCCAGCGCAGACTCAGATCAGCCTGGGCATCCGCCCAGTCTGATCAGAGTCTTTGCTGTCCGCACGGAGGTAGCTTAAACCTTTAGCTATCCTTTAAGCGCTAAGTGAAGACTCTGATCAGACTGGGCGGATGCCCAGGCTGATATGAGTCTGCGCTGGGCGCATAACCACATTGTTGGTTTTCTCGTGTCGCGGCTCATTTCAGAATCAGACGTCAACTTCACAGTTGAAAAAAATTGTTAACATTTTAATTTATTGAACTGCTTCAGAGATAAAATTGATGCGATTCCTTTTTTTTATCAAACACTGTTCACGTTTTCAGTTTTGCCTTTTTTCTGAAAATTGGCCCCCGTCTTTTCTAGAACAAGCATCACCGTTTCCAGTTATTGAAGATCCCTAATGTTTTACCAGATTTGAAATGAAACAATATTTAGTCAGTTCCAAAGCACAAACGATGGGTGTGAACCCGCTGTTTCCAAAAATGTTGGTGTTCCAAAAACAACAGCAAGTTATCAACCATCGAGTTTTTAATTTTGCTCAGTATCAACTCGCAGTTGCAGACGTCCTCCACTAAGCCATCTCAACCCTTCCTCGCAGGCACGAGAACAAAGACGACAGCCACAGACAGGAAGGCGAGGTAAGATGCAGCAAGAACCGTCGACAAGTCACAATTATCCAAATAAATTGAAGCCAAACTCCGTTTATCTCCGTTATGTCGCAATGACAAGCCCTCTAACACTATTTTTTTTTATATAATCTAAGATTAAACTGGTTTTCATTGATGCATAACGTGATGAATACCTCTAGACATACTTGATGTCTACTGGCTTGGGGGGTTTCCTATGCGACATTATTTTCTAAAATAAGATTTCCATGAATTTTCGCAGACTAGTGTACGCCATATTTGGCTCTGTCATTTAATCGTTCTGTGGATCCGAGAACCAGTGATGTTTTAACACTAAACTTAAATGACGTCACACTCTCCAGTTAGTGACACTGCAATTGATTTCATAGCAGAGAGGCGGGAACGTCCACGCGCATATCGTGTATCGTATTGTCTGATGGCGTAGTTCTATTGCCCAGATATGCACAACGAAAATTTGAAAGATTACATGTATAAAATAAAATAATTGTTGACTACTGAGTCATTAGACATGATGTGATGTCAACCAGAGAACACCAATATTGACCTCCGCTGTCGCGTCGGTCAATATTGGAATTCTTTGGTTGACAGCACATCATGTCTAATGTGACAATGTTCAGTCAATGACTGTATAATGTTTGACGGAAAGGCATGAATGTTCCATGTCAGGTTTCAATTTTATTCTATTAACTGACACCATGTGTGTTACGTTCTGATTTTGTGCTTACACAATCCAAGGCCGTAGCTACGTATACGGCAAATACGCAAGTGCGTATTGAAATTTTGTCAAAATTGACAAATTTCAAAACGCACCTGCAAATTTGCATGCTGAAAATTTATAAATTATGCAAGATTTCAATACCAATAACCAAAGTGGCTGAAATACTAGCTTTCCCTTCAAGAAGTAGAGAATAAAACAAGGTTGTGCGTATTATGAAATTGCCCCTAGTTACGCCCCTGCACATTGTACTTTGACGAAATGCGTTTTCATTAAAAAGATTACAGTATTGCTAATCAAGTGGTTTCGTATTGACTAGGATAAAATTCGAGGTCAGCTATATTAGCCCGAGGACGACAGGTTCTGGGTTTAACAGTAGTTTAAGTATTCATCATGGATCAAAATGAAAATACACGATTCCTCACGTCTTTATTAGTTAACTGTCTTTTTAGCATTTAAGCGTCTTTAAAGGTAGGTTCCTGGGCTAGCGATGTCAATTATGTCCACAAAATAATTTCGTCTTTTTCTGAGCTGTATTGAATTCTCTTATTTTTCTGAATTTGTTGCTACTGAGAAACTCGTCAGATGTTGAAAAAAATAGTCGTTTTCCCTTTTGGTTTATTTTCTTTCGTTGGAATTCCAGTTCTAAAAATAACTATGTTTATTATGTCTACAAGTGCGCGATTGCTGATGCCATTCTCCTAAAGGTCAATTTTCCCTTGACGTGAGCTCTCCTAGAGTTCCTGGCAGGGCGGATGGGTTAAAACTATCGCAAAATGCAATGCAGCATGACATCAGCTGCGTTATCTATTTTGGGCGCAAACTAAAAATAGCGCTAACTGGCGTGCGAAGCAGAGTTAGGAAATCCCTTGCAAAACAACATTTCTAATATTTTTTTATTTACACTTTTTAGTGAAACTTATTAATTCCCATTTATAAGTGCTTTCCAACAACTTGGATGAAAGTTCATCAAGATTATGATGCATTCCAAAGTACAGGAACCTACCTTTAATATCTGGTTCATTTGATGTGATAGTGGCATCAAAAGAAGAGGGATGGGCTTTGCTTTTCATATGCTGTTGTTAAGATTTGGTGGGCGTCTAACACTCCCTGCCCATACGGTCAATATGCTATGGGAACCTTTCATTTTACCTCCAATGATGTGACTAAAACGAAGTTTTAGGTCTTAAATTATTATCCATTACAAATATAATCACCCCTGGCTAACTATGTTTTCAAGGATGTTACGAAACGAAAAAGAGCTGTTACGAAACGAAAAAGAGTCATAGTTACCAAACGACCTGATTATCAGGTTGTTTGGTAACTGTGACACGTTTTCGTTTGGTAGCAGCTGTTTTTCGTTTCGTATTAGCCCTTGTATATACATAGTTTACCAGCGGTGATAATGGGTGGCCACTGGTATTCAAATTAACATGATCTGATTGACATTTTTATTTCGTTATATTGCTTGCATATTTGAAGCTGGTCTCCACTCATTTCCAGAAATCATGTTTTATAGCATAATAAAACGTCAGTCAAGTCAATTTAATTTTGATACTAGTGTATTCTTTGTGATCCAATATAGAATACGAGTGTGTTCCTTGAGACTGATTAAATAGAGGATCTTACATGAGTGCTCATGTATTATTGAATTTATTAAACGAGTTGGGGGAAAAGATAAGATGCGAGGCTCTGCCGAGCATCTTATCGTTTTCACCAACGAGTTTAATTAATTCAATAATAACAGGAGCACGAATGCAAGATTCTATTTATTATCTGACACTAAAATAACATTTTATTAGCAAATTTTGCATTAAAACGTAACGATTTCACTATTAGAAAACGCGACGCTTTATGGACGTCAACGCATGACGTTACGGCGTAATTTGCATATTTAATTCACTAGTGGATTATCGTTTTTAATGCATGGCTTTATTACACTCTCAGATGCGACGTCATATGATAAATTACACTTCATGTCTTAGATAAATAATAAGAGAGATGTTGGCTCTGAAAGGGTGGACATTTTCTGTAGAGGCAAAATCCGTTCAGGTCACGCGAATGAGCCTCAACCCAAGATAGAGCATTTCTGTACTAGATGAAGCCTAGGGTAAACAGTAACAGAACGAGGTAACTCATATTAAGCAGAGTACCTTTTCGGGACACGAATATGAACCGATTTGCCATTATAAGTGCATTATTATAGCTACATACGCCAAGTACGTTGGACGTTCGAATATAGTCCTTACGTAATCATTAGTCTCAGGAACCTTTTTATGGCAGCCAAAAACATTGAATCGTTGTGGGAAAACATCCAAATACAGAAGAAAAGACACTTGACCTGCATAGCTACATACTTTACAGCAGACCGTCCTTAACAAGCGTATCGAGAACAATACAGACAAAATGTTTAAAATGTTTGTATATTGCATTTCGTCACTTTTCCGTTTTGCTCACATTTGTTTTGAATTGATGGCGCCTGTTGTCTATTAAAATCACAGTGACCGTCAAGTCTGAAATGATCTTTGTTAACATTATGGATAAAAGTGCCCTCGTCCGTAAAATAAAATAAAATAAATAAATAAAACATAAAAGTGAATTTAAAATACACAGGTCTTTAATGAGGATTCTGTTGTTCGCGAGACTGACAAAAACGCTACAGCTAGAAAAATCCACGCAGACTGTCATTATTATGAACCAAAAGCTATTCCGAAACTAGTAATTGCTAAAACTGGGCAGAATGACAAAAGGCGAACACAACTACAATTCTAACATAATTGTTCAGTTCGTGTAGTGAGGAATACGTGGCCTGCAGATGCACAGTCAGTCAGAGTATGCGACAATGGTTTGACCTTGTAGAAATGAAGCACATGGCCTGTTATGCACATGTCTATCTCCCAACGGACTCATAGTATAACAGAATTAAATAAATTGAAAATACATGTACACAGGTTTAAAAGTTGTGTTTATTACAGCTAATAAATGATTTCTTTCGAAATTCGTAGAATATAAAAGCACAGAAACGTGAAACATGTTATGCCCATCCTTTCCTTGTGTTCGCAGGTCCAGTTTTCCTGATTGGTGGTGCTTGTTTCCTTGAGGTATTGCCTGATTTTTTGCCTCCTGAGCCGGGATTCAACTGGCCCCTTATGCTTATGGTCAAAGCCAGAACAATCCAGCCCATGACAAAGGCGATGAAAGAAATGATGCTCATGGCGAAGTTCATCCATGCTATACATGTGCCTGAAACTTCGACACCTGTAATGAAAAAAATCGTGTAGTCAGCTTGTTATACAAGTATACCTGTAATGGTAATGAAAACTAGAAAGTGTGTTTGTGAAACACTATGCCCCCAACCATATGCTTGCCACTAAAGGTGTCGAACTTTGGCTGTCTTGCATAACTTGCTCATTTTGCGATGGATTTTGCCTAAAATTTAATAAGGGGATCTACATCTTAGCCCCTCAGAATGATCAGCACATCAAATACTAATAGTATACCAAAAATTAGGGTTCTAGGTCAAATGATTCTTAAGTTGGAAAAATGCCAATTTCTGAGAAATATAAAATTTGAGATCGATTTAGACTATTATTCTAGATCATCGTCTTTTATTTGGATCCCTTTTGAAACTAATCAGTCTTTGGATCGACTGCACAATTAAAAGTAAGAAATTGCAGTATGCTTTCTCTGGTTTCGTCACCAGATATTGTCAGGGTCACTGACGAGGCTTTATTAGCCGAAACTACGTAGTCTGGCCCATGTTCCTTCTTCTTAATGTATTCTCTGCTCTTGAAGGAACTATTTCAGATTTTAATTCAACAAAAGGGTATAATTCAGTCATTCTTTCACGGAATTTACCCAAATGTTAATCAGGTGATCTACACCTTAGCCCTTAGCAGTATGCCAAATGTGAGCATCCTAGTTCAAATGGTATTCCCAGGATTAAGGGAACAAAAATTATATAATTTTTCGTAAAAGGGGCATAATTCTGTAGGTACATGGCAGACAGAAAAGAAAAAAAATACGGGTATATATCAAGGCCCCAGCCGTTAAATACTAATAGTATACCAAAAATTAGGGCTGTGGGTCAAACGGTTCAAAAGTTGAAAAAATGCCAAATTCAACAAAGGGACATAATTCAGTCATTTTTTTCACGGAATTTGCCAAAAGTTAATCAGGTAATCTACAGCAAAGCCTTAAGCAGTATGCCAAATATAAGCGTCCTAGCTTAAACGGTACTCCCAGGATTTTGGGAACAAACTTTCATTTAATTTTTCGAGAAAGGGACATAATTCTGTAAGTACATGGCCGATGGAAAATAAAATAAAAAAACACGGGTCTGCTTATTTTTTGTGGTCTATTCATTTTATAAATATCAAGGCCTCAGCCGTTATTGTTCTTGAGAAATAGACCACCCATAATTATGTTTCATTCAGATGAGAAAAGAGGAATAACTCTGTCAATAATGACTACATCATAACACATTAACATTAGAATGATCAGCACATCAAATACTAATAGTATACCAAAATTAGGGTTCTTGGTCAAAGGGTTCAAAAGTTGAAAAAAATGCCAATTTCAACAAAGGAGCATAATTTAGTCATTTTTCACGGAATTTTCCCAAAAGTTATTCAGCTGATTTACACCTTAGCCCTCAGCAGTATGCCAAATATGAGCATCCTAGCTCAAACGGTATTCCCAGGATTGTGGGAACAAAATTTCATTTAATTTTTCGAAAAAGGGGCATAATTCTGTATATACATGGCCGATGGAAAAGAAAAGAAATAAGGGTCTGCTTATTTTATGTGGTCTGTCCATTTTATAAATATATCAAGGACTCAGCAGTTATTGTTCTTGAGAAATAGACCACCAATAATTATGTTTCATTCAGATGAGAAAAGGGGAATAACTCTGTCAATAATGAATGCATCATAACGCAATTAACATTAGAATAATCAGCACACCAAATACTAATAGTATACCAAAAGTTAGGGTTCTAGGTCAAACGGCTCAAAAGTTGGAAAAATGCCAAATTCAACAAAGGGGCATAATTCAGTCATTTTTTCATGGAATTTGCTCAATTGTTAATCAGGTGATCTTCATTTAATTTTTCGAAAAAGTGGCATAACTCTGCGAGTGCAAGGCTGATGGACAAGAAAAAATTACTTGTCCTCTAGTTTTTAATATTCTACCCACCTATGAAATCTCAAGGCCCTAGCGTTACGGTTCTTGAGTAAATAAAGTGTTACGTACGGACGGACGGACGGACGGTCAGGCCCAAACCAATATGCCCCCTCACCTTTTTCGAAGTTGGGGGCATAAAAAATCATACATTCGACATGTTGAATAAGTGCCCGAAACTTCAATATCTGCAACTAAAAGCTGGAACATCCAATTTAGGTTAAGGTAACACAAGGAAAAGAAAATGGCTGCCTAAAAAAGTGACCCACTTCCACAGGGTTCATTTGCATTCATCTCCGTCTCCGACTCCAAAAGTGCCTACTACCCAACATGTGGAACCCTGAGCAGAAGCGATTACATACTTAGGATAAACTCACATAAACATTGATATCAGTCATAGGTTTTTACTTCGTAGCTTCAGACTCAGATCATGTAGGACTAAGGCTGACCTGAGACGTATGCCTTCATCCATACTCTGTCTAACATTTTTTTCTCCTGCATATAAAGTGGATTAATTTTCAAAGGTACTGCAGCGGCGGCGGCGGCGAATGTCAATCCAAACGACCTGACTATGAGCTGATATAGGGTAATTCCATTGTCGCTGAACATCGGCGGTAGCCTCTGCCTTATCGTACCGTCAAAGCTGTACAAGTGCACGCAAAATTTAACGTACGCAGTGCCTGATATGGTTTCGTACCCAGAGACTGTGGCCTCCTTAAGCAAGCAACGTGGTATTGCGCTCATAGCGTCACACATCTGAGTGACCAATATTATTACGTAATCACTAATTAACGTCGATATTGTCATTGGCAGATTAACCTTTTCACGTTCTGCTGAACCGCTGTAACAAGTATCAGAACGAAATACGAGTAAATAGCTGAAGCACATCAGGCCAGTATGCTAAAGCCTATGTATGAAATAGGCGAGGATCGATCTAAAGTATTCCTGCATCCAGCTCAATTTGTATATTTTCCACGCCCTCACCATCCCCCCCCCCCCACACCTCACACACACCGCCACACAGAAGCAGCGCCCAAGATGCCGTCGTGCAGAGTCAGTTTGACAATGTATAAGTAAGCCATGTCAGAAAAGTAAACACTCAGGGGCCGTATTTATAAAACGACTTAAGTTGTTGCTATGCTGTTGCTAGGGCTGAATTTCTATGAAGGAGATTCCCTACAACTACGAAATTTGCTCTGGAGGAACAGTCTGAAAAGACTGTTCCTCCAGAGCAAATTTCATAGTTGTAGGGAAACTCCTTCATAGAAATTTACCCTTAGCAACAGCATAGCAACCACTTAAGTCGTTTTATAAATACGGCCCCAGATTAGCCTCCGCAGATGTGCAGGCTGACAAGAGTCTACACTTTTCAATTTTAAGAATCCTCAGGGAAGACCCTACGCTGATTGCACGGATCCTAGGCTGATTTGAGTTAGCCCTGTTCGCACATGCCGTAAGATACCCTTTCATGCGACGTCAAGAAAGTAAATTTTGTCTCTCCGGAAAGAAAATTTTAATTGTCAACCTTAGCTACCATTTTGTTTCCGTTTATGAATTGCAGCGGGAGCTATGAGAACTTCTTGAGATCTGCAAAATGACGCTTTCAAATTCTGTGGGTAAACGGTCTTCAAATCATGTGTCCGTGAACTGTCTTGTTTCCTTTCGTTTTACTCTGTGTTTGCATTAGTTACCCGCACGAGAGTCGTCGAGATAACAAAGAGGGCTTTCGCATCAAAGGCAAGCCTATTTGCTTAAGTACAGATATCCCAAATTCTAAATCGCAGAAAAGATCGTTGTGAGACATAGCTTCTCGTAAGAAGTGATCAGCGATGGAGGACTGCCGCCCAAACATTACAATTTACGGCGTACTAAGAGGTAGTTGATAAATTCGCGATATAGGAACGCCGATTACCCGCGTCATTATTTTACACCAAAGAATTTGATTTGCAATTCGCGGCAGGGAACTCCAATCCCCAGGAATTGATTGCAATCACTTTTCAATTGTTTTTCGTGAAAGGTTGTCACTTTATTTATATGCTTCTTTCAATTTTGATTTTGAGGGTGGGATATGGAATCCGATTGTTTTACTTCAGTTTCACTTACCGGCGCACTCCTCTGTTACAGCAGCAGCACAGACGTCATTGTAGTAGGTCATTGCATATTTGTCTGAAAATGCAAAAACCGTAAAGGTATATGGTACATCGCAATATTTGTCCGCCTTTCTGCAAAGGACTAGCTTAGACCCTTAGCTACATTTTAAAAGCACAGCGAAGAATCTGCTCCTACTGGGCGGATTCCCAGGCTGATCTGAGTGCTCGCTGGGTGCACATGCCACTTTGTTGGTTTTCTCGTGTCGCGACCTATAAATTTTATTCCAATATACTGTATACTACTTGGGATGTTGACACACGAAGTTGCCTACATCACAAGACGTTGTTTTAGATGCATGGTCATGTCAGTACCATAACTTTCATTAAACATATTTTTGGAATGTGTGTCGCGAATCCGGCCTCCTTTTGTCGTAAATGTAACCGATTCATCACAAGTGTGAAAGTGAAAAAGTGAAAGAAAAAAGAACAAAAAAAAAACGTCTAACACAACTCTGAGACTTAACTAGGCGGTTCTGAACTGTATTCTTTAAGTTTGTGAGGGATTCCAAAGTGTTTACACATCAATAAAATCCACAAAATTAAACTTCATTTTTTATAATTTCAACTCCGTCATCTGTATCGGAAAATTGTCGCCTACATTGCGTACCTTATAAGGAAAAAACTAGTTCGAAGTAGTTCCAAGATTCCGATTCAAGGGATTTCTCAATGTTTTAACGCATTTTCCATTCACTCTCGACCAATCAAATTTTATTAGATTAGCATTAGACTGTATATGTAGAGTTAGAAATATACGTCTTTCAACTCACCAATATAAGTTCCATCTCCACAGATGATGTCTCCGTACACGGAAATATGATTATCCTGGGCGTAAGTCAGGAACCAAAGATTGTCACAAGAAGAGCAAGACACTGTGGTATCATAGAGACGAATTTCACTCAAACTTATCAAGCCGTCAAACAGCCCGTTTGGGATCGCTCCAAAATCATTCCATCCGAGAGACAGAAATCGGAGTTTGGTGTTACTGGCGAATTGGCTGGCATCGATCAATGTAAGATCCAAACCCTAGGAAAAAAGGTTAGAGTTAACTCCCTTTATCTCAAACACTATATCATAAATTGTCCTCTCACATCAAATAATATAGTTTGGACACCTTTTCATCTTGGCTTCCCATTTCAACTTGTTTTGTTTCAAACCACCGGTATCTCAAAGAAAATTTTCTGGAACCAGGAAATTTACTTGGAGATATCAGTCGTTTGAGATAAACTTCCCATTTTCCTTCACATTTCAACTCCTGTTGTCTCAAATTACTGGTTTCTCAAAACTAAGTTTCTAGAAACAGAAAATTTACATTGAGATATCAGTATTTTGAGATGTACTTCCACTTCGAAACAACGAGAGTTGACTGTAATTGTAAGCCGCGGCACGATGAAATGGACTTTAAGGTGTAAGGCTGTTGTTCTATATTTTCCCGCCATTTTTACAAAAGAAAACGGCTTTGTATCATCTCAATTGCTTCCCTTAAGAGTTGTCTCCCATTGAGATGGGAGCCAAACTGAAATCCTTTGAAAGGGTACCTATTCCAGTTAAAGTAAGTGATGCTAGCCTAACAGACCCAGATCAACCCGCCCTTTGCCTTCGAGGTTACTGTAGACGCTTTGTTTTCCAGTGACACTGATCATGTAAACTGATGGTTATTTGTATTTTGCGGAACAGAAACATTTTACGGAATAAATCGCATCGGAAATGTATGTTTTTCAAAAGAGGTAAAATGTAGCAACCAAATTTATTTTAATATTCAATAATAACCAGTTTAGCAAACCAGGAGGGTGCAGCATCAATGGTCCCTTTGCTAGGTGGGGTGGGTGGGGCGAGGAGCGCTGGAGGTTGTTAGTGGATGCTCCGTTCCGTCGCCCAATAGCCAAATAAAATAAACAAAAATATATATTGTACAAATTAATAGATACCATCAAGAAACAAGTTGTTTGTCTAAGATTAATAAATAAATATATTGATAAAATACAAAATTAGTATTGCGTAAGTTATAAATAAAAATTAGATATATTTTGCTTCATACTTTGTATCAAATAATCAGAATAGATAAGATACAGCGTGCATAATTGTAGTTTTTGAGATAAAGCTTTTCTGTATTGCACATCCAAACTGTTTATATGCCAATAGAATTTGTGCATGACAACAAACACACGTTATTACGCTTGGACTTGAAAACAACATTAGATGTTCTGAGAATCAGGGGTGCAACGGACATAATGGATTGAGTTGTTTTTGACTTCTTTACAAAATTTAGACTTGTAGGTAAACATAGTATGTGATGCATGCTTATAATTAAATAAGAAATATTTAGTTTCGAACTGAAAGATACAAAAAATAAGTTTGACTGAGTAAATCAATCGTAGCTGATGTATACTAAGATACGAAACATAACATACCCACACACCCACATATGTGTATACTTACATCTAATATAACGGTTAACAAATCAGTTTGACTTGACAGGAGGTCTGCAGGGATAGATCCGTCTAGTTTTGTATGCTTGATAGAAAACTCCCCTCTGTGTATAGGAAAACTTGGAGATGCCGATAAGTCCTTAGAAATAGAGACACCGTTTAACATTCCGGCATGCATTGAGCTGATTGAACCGTTTTCAATCGAGAACCGGTCCAGTTGACCTAGTTCGGCAAAAGCACCCGCAGGAATATTTCCTAGAGCGCAGTTGATAATGCGGAAGTCCTGCACGTGACCCATATTAGAGAGGAAAGGGGAGGCTACTGTCGTTGTCTGGGTGCTGTTGGTGCATTTCAGCTCCAAAGTCGCGGGAAAATTGGTGTCGTAGTCTGTTGACGAGAGATTGCCAAAATTTCCGTCGAAAATAGAGGATGAAAGATCCGATGGCAGATTTATCAATCTGAGTCTTTGTGGAATTGGATCGAATGATAGTGCAGGTACAGGTATGTCGAGATTTGCATTCAGAATACTATAGTCACACTCGAACATACCAGAGTCGTATGTACATCCGGTAGGCATCGTCTGGCACCGTACTTCCGTTATCATGCATATCAACAATAACTTCACCACGAACATATCAAACAATAATTCCTTATTCTTCATTTGGAATTGTATTTGTCGCGGCGAATAATCTAGTTACACTTTAAGTAAAAATGTCATTAGAATAAACGCCAATAGAATTGTTTCAAAGTTACAATTTACGCCATCCTAGAGCATAAGGTTGTTACATTGTCCTTATAACTGCCATGTTCTGTGCTAAAATTTTAATACCCCATGCAAGGCTATTGACCAAGCTTTGTTTTTAGGTTTAAACCAGTAACCTTACAAAGATTCTTGAAATTAGATTATAAAACTTCTAATCATTTAATCTCGTATTAAAAGTTTTAAATTTAAATACTGTGTAAGTTTCCACAATAAAGGTGAAATTTAGCATAAGAAAGCCTAGTTAAGGACATTTTATTTACAGTTGATACATGTATTGTTTATTGTAGTATTATATGGGGCAATTCGACGACTTTTAACATTAATAAAATTACAAAATTACGAAGGCGAGCATGAAATAGTATATTGAGGAATGAATACACTAATTTAGAAGAAGCCCGAAATCGTTTGAAAATGTTATCTTTTAATAAAAGTGTATTTTTACAAAAAGCAAAAGTTATGTATAAAGTTGCGAATAATATGGCCCCGGAATACGTGACGGATCTGTTTCAGTTGCGGAGTAACAATCAAATAAATGCACGGCTTGGTTGAAAAATTAGCTTAAATGGGTTTACTTCCCCTCCGCCATACCTGATATGATATTCAAATACTGAAGACATTTTCATTTTCTTAATAGATGTATCATTATATCATTTTCATGCATATTGTACATGTCTTTGAGAGAGAGAGAGAGAGAGAGAGAGAGAGAGAGAGACTTTTCTTTTATTAGTATCTGTAGATGTATTGTATATTTTTTGTCTCAAATTGCACTTTTTCTATATTGTATATTTATGTGTCTTAACAGAAGGCCTCAAGGAAGATTGGTTCGCCAATTGAGTTACCCTCTTTAAATAAAGACCTTACTTACTTACTTACTTATTGCGAATCATGTAATATTTTGCCTCAAGTTGATCCGAATTAACCTGATCAATTTATATGCTTACCCGTTAATTCATAACCGTAGCTTCTTAGGTTATTAGAATTTACCCTTCGAAAAGTATCGCTAATACATGTATGTAAATCAAGGGCCGTATTCATAAAGCCACTGAAGTCGTTGCTATGCTGTTGCTAAGGCTAAATATCTATAAAGGGTTCGTATCGATCCCTACAACTATGAAATTTGGTCTGGAAGAACAGTCTTTGTAAGACTTTCTTCCAGAGCAAATTCCATAGCTGTAGGGAATCTCCTTCAAAGAAATTTAGCCTTAGCAACAGCATAGCAACCACTTACGTCGTTTTATGAATACGGCCCCAGGCTTGTGTAACTCAGCTATAAAATGAGGTTTTCTCCTCCAAAACAACCCAAAAAATATATATTAGTCTCATAAGACGCATCTAGAATATTTGGGTTGTTTTGAAAGGGTAAATCCCTTCTAACAACCGAAGAAAAACAGTACATATCATAATTATGGATCTAAGTCGTACAGATAATCTATAAACTTACCACTGGTTTGCCATTCCATTTGTTTCTTGCCTAGATTTTAATTGCATTTCCTTTGGGGCCGTTGGGCCATTCATCGCTGGTTTAAAATCGGGTACCGGTGGTAGGTGGGGTGTATGCAGCTTGCAAACGCCATTGCTTTTATACTAAAAGTCTCAATGAAACCGAGACTTCGGACAACCTTTATAGATAATTATGAATCTCGAGAAATTTTGCATTAGTATTTTCTTTTTCTTTCGTTTTTTTTTTTTCTTTCTGTTTTTTTTGTTAAATTTTGATACTGAGAATATAACAATCCATCATGAGCCAGTCCATGTAGGATAGGGAAATCTCACCCGAGGGGTCGGAATTTCAACCAGGGACGAGGCTTGCCGAGTCCCTGGCTGAAATTCCGACCCCGAGGGTGAGATTTTCCTATCCTACATGGACTGGCTTATGATGGATTATTTTTCTCCCACTGTTAGCGGATTTTAAACCTAAAGTCGGATTAGGCATCAGAACAGGAAAATTCTAACTTTTTAACCAATGATCTGAAGTAAATTTTGAGCAGCCCAGTGTGTTTATCGGGTCCTAAAATGGGTGTAAACACAGTTTGCACCTCAAAATTAGACGGAAAACACGATATGTGGACTATTTCATCTCATAGAGAGCGAAAACAAAATGCAACTTAGCCTCTCACGTCACGCGCGTCAAGCTTGCTAGCGACGTTTTTAACCGATTTTAGTGACGTCATTAAAATTGAGTGACGTCACAAACCCATGATCTGCTATCAAACGTCATCCGACATGCTTGCGTGTCCATTTTGTTAATTTGAAATTAAAATATTAGTCAAAAAATGAAAAAGTATGGTTGCTAATATAAGAAAGATGTTGCCAGGTAATATGAAATAAGCGCCACCTAAATTGCAACCAACCTACATTATGACTCCAGTAAATAAAAGCATCGCAAACGACTGCGTGATACCCCGCCACTGCAAACCTTTTTCACACACCGATTTTTCCAGATTTTTTGTTTTTCTGTATAACCCCAGGGAAGGGGCAGCCTAAACCCATTGCACACGGATTATAACAATCCATCATGAGTGTCCATGTAGGATAGGGAAATCTCACCCGAGGGGTCGGAATTTCAACCAAGGACGAGGCTTGCCGAGTCCTTGGTTGAAATTCCGACCCCGAGGGTGAGATTTACCTATCCTTCATGGACAGGCTCATGATGGATTATTTTTCTCCCACTGTTAGCGCATTTTAAACCTAAAGTCGGATTAGGCTTCAGAACAGGAAAATTCTAACTTTTTAACCAGTGATCTGAAGTAAATTTTGAGCAGCCCAGTGTATTTATCGGGTCCTAAAATGGGTGTAAACACGTTTGCACCTCAAAATTAGACGGAAAACACGAAATGTGGACTATTTTATCTTCCAGAGGGCGAAAACAAAATGCAACTTAGCCTCTCACGTCACGCGCGTCAAGTTTGCTAGCGACGTTTTTAACCGGTTTTAGTGACGTCAATAAAATTGAGTGACGTCACAAACCCATGATCTGCTATCAAACGTCTCCTGACATGCTTGCGTGTCCATTTTGTGTGTTTAAAATTAAAATATTAGTCAAAAATGAAAAAAGTATGGTTGCTAATATAAGAAAGATGTTGCCAGGTATAAGATAGAAATTTCCTAAATGAGCTGAGAGCCTATCTTATATAGGCAAAGGTGGGAGAAAAAAGTCTTTGTCATGACAGGACACTTCATTACTCTGATAATAGGCTTCAGGTAAATCACTTACCACTCTAATCAAATACAATTTTAGTGATTTTGAACATGTGGCCATGGGGCAGGGGATGATAACCCCTAAAGGGTAGAATTTTAATCACCACTACTTCGATCATCAGATGTAAATTTCTGAAAATCTGTTTCACATGAATTTATATAGATTTTTTTCATCATTTCATGCATGTATATAGCCCAAGGGCATGGGGAGATATTTCCCATGGGGTAAATTTGAGCGTTATTGGAGGCTTTCATCACTCTGATCATTTGCTGTAAGTTTCAGATAAATTGCTTCAAACTCTGATTTTATATGGATTTTTTCATGATTTTATACATGTATATAGCCCCAGGGCAGGGGCAGATAACCCCAGATGATAAAATTTCCGTGCTCATACAAAGCTTTTGTTACTTCGATCATGTTTGTGAAGTTTTATCATGATGTTCCAAGTAATAAAGGAACTAGAGGCCAAAAACCATTTTTTGGACATTGACAAGTGCCAAAAGTCTGTCAGAAATTATCGAAATTTGCCCATTAACAAGCCCAAGTGAGACATTCTTGGTACAAATCCATATGCAAAATTTGAATGAAATCCGTTGACAAATACTTAAGTTATCGCACGGAAACGAAGTGCGGACGGACGGACGTATGTACTACGGACGGACAGACGGACGGACGGACAGACACATGGACGGCCAACGTGAAAACATAATTACCCGCCATTAACGTGTGGCGGGGTATAAAAACTGAAACAAGAAAATTTTAGCACAGCTGCATGGATAGATCCTTTTGTTATGAGTTTATTAATTGATTGATTGATTTATTCATTCATTGATTGATTGATTGATTGTACCATTTTCGGTCGACATCTGGACAACATATTCGTATCACGAGATATTAAATAAATGATAATGAAATGGGAATAAAAAATGTAGGCCTAGGCAAGAGGCAGAACAGGGGACAGGTGTTTTGAAGAGACAGAGAGAGAGAGAATGGTACCACTGGCAACCGTAAAACCCTGCACAGTATCGGCAGCCAATGATGACATTGGCAACCGTTGGCACCACTGGCAAAATTGCCAATGTCACCACTGGTAGAGCCAATCGCGCCAATGGTACCATTGGTAGAGCCGAAGGCGCCTATAGCACCATTGCAGAGCCAATATTTTTCTGTGCTTAGAAAGTTTTAGTTTTTCTAATTTTCTTTCATTATTGTGGGGAAAAAATCTCCTGTGTCAACTCGAGTGTTTATGGTGGGTTCAATAAATTGCCTTATAGAATGACGCAAATTTCCCGCCGCGGTAATTTTTCCCACGCCGTAAGTTGTCTGCAGTATAGGCAGCCAATTGTCGGCAATGCTGGTTTCAATGGTAGAGCCAGCGGTGCCAATATTGAAACTCAGAGCGTGATTGGCATGTCAGTAGTGACATTGGCAAAACCCCGAATGCAACCAGTATTGGTTGTGACGTCACACATAAAAGATGCAACGTCACACTGGTGCTTCATCCAATCGACTACTAGATTATTTATATAACTGAGGGAAAACCGATAGGCCTAGTAGTGGAAGTCATCAGCTGTTTTGCATCTCTCCGTCAGCCTTTGTCGTTTCTAGACAGTTTCTAGACAGTTGGAAAGCTTGCTAGCTTAACGTGTGCACCTGCCTGCTGCCGACCTAGAAATACAATGCGTGTCACCAATAAACAGATGCCGAGAAGTCGCAGTTAAAAGGTAAGGGTTGTTTTTTTTTCTTCGAGCTCTACGGCCTTCTGAGTTCTAGCCGAATATTCTGACGGCCATCATAGGATTTTTTTTTGGAATTCAGACGCGTGTTGCCAGGGAAGCGGCGGCGGAAGTTCAGGAATTTATTTTCGTCCAATAAAAATGCCAACGTCTCGTTTCTCCATAGAAAGAAAAACGCCGACCGGAAATTCAGTGACACAAAAATTTAGAAGCCTTAGTGGTACGGGACAGAATAGAATAGAACAGAAATACGCATTAATCGTAAAGCAACCAACACTCGTTGTTTGCCGCCTTCGGCGGCGAACAACTCGTTGGTTGGTTGCTATAAGATAGAAATTTCTTATATGAGCTGAGAGCCTATCTTATATAGGCAAAGGTGGGAGAAAGGGTTTTTTCTTATCTTTGTATAAGATTTCTTTATTTTGAGGTACAGTTTTTACTCAGTTATAAGACGAGAGTTTACCGAAGTTGCCGGATATTTGTGAGCAAGACTTGTTTAATTCAGCTATAAAACGTTTTTTTCCTATTCCAAAAAATCCCAAAGTTGTAGAGTAGGGCCGTCGTCGGCTTTTGAAAAGTGGTGAGGCCATGGAACGCCCCGAGTACCGAAGGCACGAGTGGAGAGAGCACGAAAGGGGGTTCGGGGACCTCCCCTGAGGAAATTTTTGGATCCATAATGCAATTTCAGACCAATTTCGCTTGTGAAACTCAATTGATTTTATGAGTACTTACCTCCCATGAGAAACTCTTTGAATTCAGGATGTCTCTAGAAGCGACTTTAATGCATTACGAGACCAATTTGCTTGTGAAACTCAAATAATTTTGTGAGTATTTGCTTTATTTCAAATCTTTACCCAAGCTTTTAAAAACTGCCAAGGGTGTTCTTCAAGTGCCGAAGGCACGAGTGGGGGAGAGCACGAGAGGCGGTTTCCTTTCTCTCCTAAGGGGGGTTCGGGGGCCTCCCCCGAGAAAAGTTTTGAATTCAGGACGTCTCTAAAAGCTATTTTAATGCATTTTGGGACCAAGGTAAAGAAGGAATAACGGGAAAAAGTGGTCCGGCCAATACCATATTCAGCCGAATGAAAAAAGTGGTACGGCCAATACCATATTCGGCCGAAGAAGTGGTCCGGCCATGGCCGGACCGGCCGGACCGCCCACGACGGCCTTGAAGAGCCATCTTATAAGACGGATACGGATCTCTGAGATCGATTGCTTGGGAAGGGAAGAAACCGGCAGAGTTTTATCTCATAAAGAATAGCAAATGAAACAAATCTAGTTGCTCCTTTGGCGATTGGAGCCGATTCATTCTGTATTTTATCGCGCTCTTGTTTCTCGTATAGTGTGTAGCTGTCCCATATATGACGTACCCATATTCAGTCAGGGGTCTAATAAATGCACTGTAAATAGTTTTTAGGTATTTTTTTTGTCTAATCTGAATTTTAATCATCTCAAAGTAATGATTCTAGTCCATGCTTTATCCGTAATATATTTTGTATGTTGATGCCGGGTGCATTCATTCGAAAAGTAAGGACCGAGATGTTTGTGGGAATCGCAGTGGTGGATCCAGAGGGGGTTCGTGGGGTTCAAACGAACCCCCTCTTCAGCCTTCATTATTTCATTTTCATGGGGAATTTCAGGAAAAATTGGTCAAACTGCACAAATTGAACCCCCCATAGCTAATTTGAACCCCCTTTCCAAAATTTCTGGATCCGCCCCTGAATCAACTTTAGATATCTGATGATTTTGCATAAAGACACGGGTGGATAAAGAAGTCGATTTAATTCACGATAGACAAGTCAAGTTTCGGTTTTAGAAGGATTGAATGTAACAAGCCAAGTTAAAGCCCAAGCTGAGATTTTACCAAGATCTGCGTTAATGCAACCGGCTGCTGTCACAGAGTCATGTACAATAATAAAGAGGATAGTATCGTATGCGACCAATCGAATATTCGATCCTATATCATTTACAATATCATTAATATACAAGAGAAAAAAAAGGGAGCCTAAGATGGATCCCTGGGGAACTCCAGCACGAATGTAATTCCAATCAGACACCGCACCAGGGAGAACGACTCATTTCTTTCTGTCAGAGAGATAATCTGCAAACCAAACATGGACTTTTCCTGAGACACCATTAGCTTAAGTTAAGCGAGGAGGCCAGCGGGCCATATACGGTCAAAAGCTTTCCTGATGTCACAGAAAACAGCCCGTGCTTCTTTGCCGGAATGTGCTGTAGAGAAATGGTAGCTGATTGACGGTTGAGTCTCCAGGAACAAAGCCAGATTGTAACGAAGAAGATAATTGTTCTCTCGTAGGTGGTTGAATATATATTTAAATAAGAGTCTTTCCAGAACTTTGTTCCGAATCGAGCAAAGGAATGGGTCGATAATTGAAGACATCAGAAAGTCCCCTTTCTTATAAATTAGACAGACTTTAGATTCTTTGTGATAGAAAGGAACTATGCCCTCGCGGAGTGACTGGTTGTAGAGAGAATAGTAGGATGATGAAAGCTCTTTAGACGAATCGCGAAGAAAACGATTAATCAGGCAAGAGGATCTGGCAGCAGGCAGAGTTTTAAGGACGATTCCACTTCAAATGGAGACAAAGCAATGTTATTTAGTTGTGTATTAACAGTAGCTGGGACAAGGTTGGGAATAAGGGCGTTCTGTTTGTTTAAAAATGCTTTGAACATTATAGTGCATAAAGGATATTATGTGTAACATCTAAGGAACTAAATAAAGTAATCCGCAAACCTAGTATGCAGATAGTCAATGAGATGTTGTATCATGGGATTGAGAACATGTAGATCTGTCGGCAAACATTGCAGCCTCTTAACAGATTGTTCATTTGGAACGCCGGGATACGGCATTACAGGCCAAACATCTAGGTCCAATGCGCAGTTCATTTTATTCCTCGGCTCATGTTATCGATCAGTAGTTAACCAGCTTTACATCTTTTCATATTTTGCGTTTGTTTTGTTGTGAGAGATTAAAATCTTAAAAAGTTCCTTCAAGAGCAGAGAATACATACAGAAGTAGGAACATGGGCCAGACTACGTAGTTTCGGCTAATAAAGCCTCGTCAGTGACCCTGACAATATCTGGTGACGAAACCAGAAAAAAGCATACTGTAATTTCTTAATTTTAATTGGGCAGTCGATTCAAAGACTGATTAATTTTAAAAGAATCCAAATAATATAAAAGACGATGATCTAGAATAATAGTCTAAATCGATCTCAAATTTTAGATTTCTCGGAATCTACCCTCTGATCTCAAAGGATGTAAATAAAATATAATCTGCACTATGGATGATGTACGGGGAGACGTTTTACGGCCGCCACACGGCACAACACCAGCTGCAGTGAGGTAAAATTAAAAGAAATGATATACCTTATTTTTGTCAGCAAATATTATGAAGTATTTGTGCAACAAATAAAAATTTCTTCACAGGAAATATGTTATGTGTATGCACAGAAAATATGTTATGTGCATGCAACGTACCGAGCGTTGTAACACCTAGGTAAACCATCGTTTTATCAATATCAGACGCAAGAGAATGTCGCGCAGGCAAATGGGACAAAGTAGAAACCTCGCAATACAAACGTTTCACGTCTTTCAGGCTTAAAGCTTCGTTCACACGGGCAAAGTTTCTGTGACAAAGTAGGTTTGGCATACAAAATTTGCTCGCGTGGATGAAAAAAATATGCTACATTTTCATTGCCAAATTTTCATGGTAAAGTTTATATGACAAACAAAATATGTCCGTGTGAATAGAAAATTTGCCATAGAATCTGTAACAAAGAAACTAGGTATGGAGATTAATATAGAAATTTTGCTTATAATCAAATGAGTTTGATTTTGAACAAAGTATATTTACCCAAGAAAATGTGACACAGTTGGCCGTTCACAGGAATAAAGTTTGTTTGTCCGGGTAACTTTGGCGATAATTCTTTGTTCGTGTAAACACGGCAGCAAATATTCAACTTCAAAATTTTATTTGACAGTTTCTATGCCACAATTTTCTTAACATATAATTTGCTACGTGTGAACGCGAAATGTTTTGCAAACTTTCTTTGCTACAGTTCCTGTGACAAAGAAACTTTCGACGTGTGAAGGAGGCTTAAGCTATGGTTACACGTTTGAATTGTTAACCTAAATATGCGGACAGCTATGCGCCGTAGCAGACAATGTACTTTAAGACCCATTCCAGATTGCACCTAGTAAGAAGCTGGGGCGAGTTGCATAACGCTAGCGCTACGTAGCGCTCGCTAGCAATTGGCTATGCAACGGTATGTTACGAAAAAGTGGTTCGTAGCGCTACGTGGCATCCCCGGAGCTGCCTCGCAAAGCGCTTTTTTGTAACATACCGTTGCATAGGCAAAACGCTCGGTAGCGCTTTCTGTTAACTTTTGTTTAAAACGAGGCAAATTTCACTGTGCAACGCACTGCTACAGAAAAGCGATTTTTGAAAGCAAAATCGTTACATAGAAGTGACAAAGCGCTACTGAGCGCTATTTTATAGCGCTTTCGTTAAGCAACTCTCGCCTGATCAGGGCCATACTTTTTGCCTACAGTTATTCTTCTAAAAAAAGATGTTTTTTTTCCGCTGTTTTCCAGAGAAGCAGCTTTTACCATATAATATTCAATGGATAAGGTCGTGTCATAAAAATCGTATAACCACACGTGTAATAACACTATGTCGCGTACACGTATCGTCATTGACAACGTCCATGTCAACAAAGCGTTTTCTTGTTGAAACATTAAAGGGAAATCACCTCAACGTTCGTGCGCATACATTTTGACGCAGCGTCATTGTTTCCTGCTATGGTTATCATGACGTCGTTTGCCGTAACGCTAAAACGTTTACGTCACTTTCGAAGACAACATGGGCTTTTTGTTGAAACAAACGTATAAGTGTTTTGCGACAGAAAAATGGTAAATATATAAAACTGGACAAAAAAAAAATACGACAAAAATGGGGCTGAAGAATTTTATACGGAAAAGAGATCGCCATTTTTTTTTGGCGGGTAGTGTGTAAATATTTAGGAATTATTTGTCAGGTAAAGAGAGGCTGTGGAAATTGCAGCGCGTTTTGAATCTCGTAATTACCTAATGCAAGTACATATATAAATACAAATAAGGACTTGGCACCGTTTGCTTGAGTCATGAAATACCCATGCAAACAGTGAAAGCGGAGATGAGACTGAGCAAATGCGCAGGCTGAGCTAAGCTTTTATTGTTAGCTCATGTCGTTACGGTAATTATGTTTTGTCTTTTTCTTTTCTTTTTGAATAGTTGCTTCTAAGATTTAACGCAAGTGACATAAGACGATCAGCCATATTGTTCTCGTAAGATACAAATTTTACAACGGCTAGGCGGCGACACTCTTATTTTTCACTAATCGCCCTAGACTTTCCACAAGATCCATAGATTGTCGTTGCGAACAGGGAAATATTATCAAAATGCACATCCTCCGAAATTGGTCTCATCATTAAATGATAAATTGAAATAATGCACCACGGACAAAGCTTTGTCGTGAAAATACATGCCGGGCAGTGGCCGGGTCCAATAAGTTGAATGTTCGCACATAAACTTGTTCATCAGATATAAATATCATATAATCTAGACCAAATAAAAGTTCGAAATTCTATGAGACATAACGATGAACATGCTGCCTAGTTTGAGTCCTTGGAATTTCTCTCATTAATGTGTTGTCTGCATACGAGAAAATTTTGAAGGCGGCAATTTCATATAGACTATATGTTCAAGACATAAGAGCATTGCTGAAATTGAATAGGGAATTAAATTGCATTGCTATAAAAAGCATCGAAAGGTAAGAGCGCTATCCATATGGCCGTTGATGGTGCCAAATAGAAAGCGACGTCAACGCATAAAACCTTGACGTCAACGCGCTTATATGAAAACCGCACGAAATAAAAGTGGTTTTCCTTCTATAACTCGAATATTTGAATATTTGGTCGATGACCTATATTTTTATTTGCTTATTTGCACGAGGTGGATCATTCCTTTACTATACCAAAAGTATATAAAAATTTCAATTGTGGAACTTTTTATATTAAGAAATTCCACGTTTTTTCCAATAAAGGAAAATGGCGGGAAACTAAAAATGGAAAATAACCTATATAATGAGACATACGACGATGACAATTTTGATAGGCAAACAAAGAGACAAGAAAAAGGAGTTATTTAATCTTTATTTCGAAACGATCGGTCATCTATTTTCTCGGATAAAGTGTTCGTAATAGACACAGTCATGTTTCAAACAGGCACATAGATGGCGCTGCGTTATCTCATAAAGCAGTACGGTGACCCCATTTTTTTATTCATTTTTTCACTTAGCATATAATAAGTTTCAACAAAATTTCAATTGCAGTTTTTATAGGGTGATTTCCCTTTAAATAATGTGAAGACGTTAAAATCCCATTTTAAAGAGCCATATGATAAACAGAATCTGATACTCGTGGTCATTTCATATGAAATTTATGAAACACGCCGAAGGCTCGTTTCATAAATTTCATATTTAAAATGACCGCTCGTGTGAGATCCTCTATTCATGACATGCTGTTTGCTTTCCTGAATGGCGTCACCCGTACATAAAAGGGAATAGTGTAACAAGTGTGCATTGTGCTTCCATTCAAGTGTCAAATGAAGAACTTACAGGTTTTTTCGTGAGCTTTTAAAGGTAAAGTGGCTGTTCTTCGTTGTTTTACTCCGTAATATAAACGTGATTAGAAAGGGAAAATCAGGATCACTGTCAAGGCGTTAATGCCTGGCCGGATGAGATTTACCCCCCCCCCCTCCAAAAAAATAAAAAAAAATAAATAAAAAATAAAAAAAAAATAATAAATGAATAAAAAAAAATCAGTCATTTCTGCACGAGCAATTGTCGGGTTAACCATGCGTAGTGCATAAGAATATAAATTATACTATCCATGCGGAGGATATAAACGGCGTTTCCTGGTACCACTAGGATCCTCTATTTATCACTGGCATATCATACCTGCCAGTGTCATATACCTTTAACGCACTCATTGGCATTGTCCTTCATGAGTGTATTTAATTTGTGAAAAGTGCAGCAAGGGTTTGAATCCAGTAAACGAGTTTAAGCCCCCAATTATCTTAAGACTGACCGTTCCAAGGCTTTTGTTTTGTGTTGTGGCTCCTTATTGTTACTTGTTCTTGTTGTCTATGTCGGTATCTTCGTCCATCTGTTGTGTGAGTGTTGTTTCTAATTGGGGTAACTAAATGACAACCTGTCTGGAAAAGACCTGGGGCCGTATTTAAAAAACGACTTCAGTCGTTGCTATGCTGTTGCTAAGGCTAAATTTCTATGAAAGAGATGAAAGAGATTTCCTTCAACTATGATACTTGCTCTGGAGGAACAGTCTTACAAGACTGTTCCTCCAGAGCAAATTTCATAGTTGTAGGGAACCTCCTTCACAGAAATTCAGCCTTAGCAACAGCATAGCAACCATTTAAGTCGTTTTATAAATACGGCCCCTGTTCAGTCGATTTACCGTGCATGCCGTTCGTGAACCGCTGTCAGTTTACGTATACACTTTTTTCTCTTTTGGTTTTGAGGGCAGGATATGGGATCTGATTATATTATATTATAGGACATTGTAAATACGGTAAAGTAGTGAGGTCATGGTTCTTGGGTGCTGTGAAAAAATGAGATATTTTAATGGAATTTGTTGGAATTTGGAACTTTTTTGACGTTTGTGATGGTGACCAATGATAAGACTCGATGTCGGAACAAAATGTTGATCAAAATAGTGACTTATTGTCAAGGAAAAAGAGGAAAGTGAAACGGAAAGCTAAATCGCCATTGAATGACACGAATACAAACAATGGTCATATACACAGTGGTACACAAGTGAGTTCACGGAAGGGTGACGCAAAGGGTAAACATGTGAGTTTTGCAAATAAAACTAATAGCAGTAACAGTAACAATAGCAGTAATAAAAACATTAAAAGCCTAAACAGTTTAACTAGTACGGCGAGTCCTGGCTTCTGCTTTCTGGACCCTTATAAAAACCCACCTATCATGAGTTTTTCCCAGGATCCTACAAGCCAACAGCAACCCGTAGGGGTTTCAGTTCTTAACCCAGGTGCCTATAGTATGTCGCCGACTCAAACGTTATCAACGTTACCAACACAGCAGATATATAATGCGCCCCCATTCCCAGCCGGTGGGTTGCCGGGTTGGGTATCTGAGCTGATACAGGTTGTTAAGCAGATAAAACTGTCAATGACAAAACTTGACCAGATAGAATGAACTGTGAACGCAATCAACCTGAAAGTGTCTGATCTAGAAGTGAAAGTTAATTCTTTAGAGCCCAGGGTGTGCGAGGTAGAAAAATCATGTACATTTATCAGTGGTGAAAATGATGATCGTAAAAGGGAACTTGAACGGACAAAAGCTGAAGTTAATAAGTTGAGAACTGATTGTACTAACATACAAACCAATGCTAACTATCTCAGAGCTAGAAACAATGTTTTAGAAGCGAAAGTTGCAGACTTAGAATCGAGGTCTATGCGAGATAACTTGTTATTTTACGGTATAACAGAAAGAGGTCAGCATGAGAATTGTGAAGGGTTGGTAAAAGGAGTGTGCGTTGATACTCTGGGACTCGCGGAAGCCGATAATATGACATTTGACAGGGTTCACAGGGTTGGAACATTTAGCAAAAACAAAGTCAGGCCCATAGTGGCAAAATTCCACTATTTCAGAGAAAGAGAGATTGTTCGACAAAAGGCGTACGAAAATAATGCAGCTTTGAAGAGGGAGAACCTAGGCATTGGTCAGCAGTGGCCGTCTGAAGTGAGGGAAACTAGAAAAGCACTGTTCCCTATAATGCAGCGTGAAAAGTCGCAGGGTAACGCTGTAAAGCTTGTCAAAGATAAACTCTTTGTAAATGATGTTGAGTATAGATTACCGTCGCAGGGGCAGCAACAACCTCAAGCACCCATGGCAAACACGTACAGATTTATTCCGCCTCAACCACAGACATCTGAGTGGTATCAGGGTCAAGCTCAGCCTAATCAGTTTGGTTCTATGTCGCAACAGTCACCGCCGCGTCAGTGGGTACCACCACCGCCCCCGGTTCCACCGGGGCAGCCAGGATCGTTTCAGTGGACGTCACCGATTCAAAGAATGACGCCACCTATGCCACCTATGCAGCAGTCGTCTAATCCACCATTCATGGCGTCACAGCAGATACGTCAAACAACACCAACGCAGCAGCAGAATCCAGTAACACAGCAGGGACCATCGCAACAGAATCAGCCGTCACAGCCAATGAACGAGACAGCGAATGACATGCAGCACGACGATCGACAGGAGTGTCAGGGGGAGCGAATTAAGATAGTGTCTTGGAACATTCATGGGTTAAAGCGGAAACTAAGTGACGCTGATTTCATAGAATGCATATACGAGTACGATGCAGACATATATATGTTTTCGGAGACATGGCTCTCAGATTCTGATGAACTAAATTTAGACATACAAGGTTATACGTGTGACCATATTTACGGTAATAAGTCGTTTGGTGCCAAGAAGGGCAGATATAGCGGTGGTATATCAATATACTATAAAAATTGTTTAAAAAATCATATTAAAATTGTCGAAAAAAATCTGTGTGGAACTTTGTGGGTTAAAATTCAGAGTGAGCTGTTTTCGTCTCATGAAGACGTCTATATTTGCAATTTGTACATCCCACCCTCAAATTCCAAAGTGTTAAACCAAGACATTGACATTTACGAAGTATTAGAACAAGGCGTTTTACGTTATAAAAATTTAGGCAAAGTTTATATTTCTGGAGATTTTAACGGTCGCACGGCTACGGAAGTAGATATACTCGATTTTGACAAATACTTAGATGATGAAGCTTTTTCTGATTTAACGTATAAAAATAACATTTCCGCAAGAATAAATCAGGATAGTGTAACTTACAGTTTTGGTCGGAGGCTATTGTTGTTCTGCCAGATGACTGATCTATTTATAGCAAATGGCCGGCTCGGGGATTCCCGAAATACAAGCGGGTTCACTTTTGCCTCACACAATGGACTTAGTGTTGTTGATTACTTACTATGTAGTGTAGCGGATAGTCAGTTTGTAAATAATTTTTGTATTTTGAATTTCAATGAATTTTCTGATCACTCACCAATTATGTTCAGCCTTTCGACAAAATATTCTGTACAGCAGACGCAAAGTAATCCAGAACAAAATACATGTTGCAAAACAAAATTATTTTACGACGAAGCGAACGTAACTATATTTAGAAATCAGTTGAATACCTGTGATGGTGTATTGGGTCAACTGATTGATAACGTAAACATTGGCCAGGTAGATAGTATTGTACAGTCATTCACAAATTATGTTTATGATTGCGCGGTTTGTGCTTTTGGTAAAACGGGTAGGAGAAATACGAATTTTAAACCAAAAAATCTTTGATTCGATTATAAATGTACCCAGGCTAGGGATGAATTCAAGCGAGCGAGAAATCAGTTTTTGAAAAATAAAAGCGATGCCAATAGACAGAATTTAGTCTCATTAAGATCGAAATATAATAAGATTAAAAATATAGCAAAGAATAAATTCAAAATAAAGGAGGGTCAGGAGATCTGTAGTATTGCGAAGTCAAATCCAAATCAATTTTGGAAAACAATCAAGAAAAAATTCACAAATTCGAAAGAAGCGAAGTCAGATAGATTGAACGTTACTGATTTGTTTGAGCATTTTAAGTCGATATATGGAAATGAGCCAGACCTTCCGAGCGAGCAACCGCCAGATCATACTTTGCATGACAGTCAGGCAAAAGATGATCTGGATGTTGAAATCTCGGAAAATGAACTAAAAACTGCCATTTTTTCGCAGAAAAACAATAAGAGCACGGGTACGGATCTGTTATGTGCTGAACTATTTAAATCTTCTTTTGATATTATATGTCCGTTTCTTCTAAAGCTGTATAATAGATTATTCGCAAATGGCGAATACCCACGGTTGTGGGGAGAGGGGATCATAGTACCGATTTTTAAGGGTGGCAACCCAGATGAGGCTGGTAATTACAGGGGCATAACTCAAATTAATATCATGGGAAAAATATATTCGCAGATACTACTCAATCGATTAAATACATGGGCAGAAACAGTAGAAAAAATTCTAGATAGTCAATTTGGCTTTCAAAAGGGCAAATCCACGGTAGACTGTATTTTCACCTTTTATTCTGTTATTGTTAAAACATTGAGTCAGGGGGAAAAGTTATATTGCGTTTTTATAGATTACGAAAAAGCCTTTGATAAAATTAACAGATCCTTTCTATGGCAAAAACTCTTATCCGAAAATGTTAGTAGTAAATTTGTCAGTGCTTTACGCTCCATGTATAACGTCGTCAAATCTTGTGTTAGATATCAGTCTTCTATTTCACGTTTTTTCAGCTCATATAATGGATTAAAACAGGGGGATCCGAGTTCGCCATTATTATTCATGCTTTTTATTAATGATATTGTGCAAAATATAAATGTTGGTTTAGATCAAATATTCACTATTGATGACATGCAGTTGTTTTTAATGTTATATGATGATGATGCTGTAGTTTTCGCTAAATCACCGATAGTATTACAGTCTATCTTATACGACATTGAATCATACTGTACACTTTGGGGTTTAAAAATCAACACAGCAAAAACAAAAGCCATGATATTTGAGAAGGGAAGACATACAAAATTTGATTTCTATCTTAATAACGTTAAATTAGAAATGGTGACATCGTTTAAATATCTAGGTATGCATTTCTTTAAAAATGGGAATTGGAACAGGGCACAAAAAAGATTTTCACAACATGCTGCTTTTGCTTTACATAAATTGTTTTCACTTTTTCGACAAATTGAATTTACGACTTCCCAAAAATGTAAACTATTTGATATATTTGTTGGATCAGTTTTGAATTATAGCGCTGAGGTGTGGGGTTATAACGAAGCAAAAGATATCGAAATATTACATACTAAATTTTGTAGATGGGTTTTAAATGTTCGAAAATCAACAAATCTTTCTGGACTGTACGGAGAGTTAGGCAGATTTCCGTTAATAATATATAGAAAAATAAGTATGATCCGATATTGGATAAAGATATTATCATCAAGGGATTCTTTTATTCCTAAGAAAATGTATAATGTATTAAAAAATGACATAGAAAATAACCGAACATATAATGCATTAAATTGGGCCTACCAAGTTAAAAATATATGAGCCGCGACACGAGAAAACAAACAATGTGGTTGAGCGCCCAGCACAGACTCAGATCAGCCTGGACATTCGCCCAGTTTGCTCTGACTCTTCATTAAGTGCTCAAAGGGTAGCTAAGGGTCTAAGCTACCAACATGCGGACAGAAAAGGCTCTGATCAGACTGGGCGGATGCCCAGGCTGATCTGAGCCTTTGCTGGGCGCACTACCACATTGTTGGTTTTGTCGCGTCGCGGCTCATATTAGATAATCTTGGACTTAGCAAAATTTGGATACACCAAACTGATATTGATATTCCTTTTAATTTGATTAAACAACGCATAATTGACACATACAAGCAATCCTGGTATTCTTCAATAAATAATTCAAGAAGATTAGAAATGTACGCACGATATAAACATGATTTGGAATTAGAAAATTATCTTGATGTTATTACGGAAAAGAAATACAAAATAGCTTTAACACAATTCAGATTATCGTCACATGATTTAGCCATTGAACGCGGAAGATACGAAAACTTTTAAAAATAGAAGTGAAAGAATTTGTAAATTATGTAATAGTAACTTTTTGGAAAACGAATATCATTTTCTTTTAGTATGTCCCTTTTACCGAGAGTTAAGACAAAAATATTTGAAAGCTTTTTACTGTCGTTGGCCAACACTTAATAAATTTGATGATTTGATGTCAACAACCAATAAAAAGGCTGTCTTAAATGTTTCTAAATTCATTTATCATGCATCGAATCTAAGGAAAATAGGTATTATATAGTATTATTACACAGTGATCCATTTGTTGCGCTCCTCGTAAATTTGTATGCATGTCCTCACTACTGTATATATGATTCGTAGGCTATAAGCATTGTGTTTTTGCTTTATGCAGAATAAAATTATGTTATGTTATGTTATATTAAATTCTTTGTACTTTGCCAAACAGTTGGGTCATGCTCTTAATTGACAAATGAAGAAAACGAATACGAGAAAAAAAAGATACCATGATAAGAACAAGAACATTTTATTTGGACTTTACAAAAGAGTTTCTGTTCTCCAAAAATGCATTATCAGTGACATGAAGATGGCATATGAAAAACAAAGGAATAAGTCAAAAGCATGAAAATATGGTTGGTGATCCAGATACTTTAATAATGCATGTGTAATATTTTACAATATTATTTAAAATTTGTGAAATCGATAAAATGCAACACTAGTTTTGTCGAAGGAACTTCATATACTGTAGATTAATCAATGTTGTGGTACAGAAAAAAATACATAATGAAACGTTAACTAACCACATAGGCCCTAATATGTCGACTTTGCATTTTTCCACGCGCCAAGACACTAGATAATAAATGCAATTTTGTGTTAAATCGGTATTTTTATGCTCCGCTGGTTTTCTAAGAAACCACAACGCTTGCCACATGAGACAAAGCTCTCAGTGGCGGATAGCAGTCGTGCTATTATAAGATGTTACGGCTTAATACAATACACTAGCAACACGGAATTAAATGATTTGAGAATAATTATTTGTTTGAGAAAATCTGAAGTTTCTGTCGGAAGAATTTCAGATTGTCATGTTCCAATACCAATGAAGTCATATACGGCTGTCATAGCAATTAGGAGTTCCTATTGATGTCTAAGCGACGTCATTGAGACGTTATTCTGTCCAGGTACTAAGCACAACAGTTGGTAAAACCATAGTTGCTATGGTAACAGATCTATGGCATCATCTCACTTCTAATTCCAGAGGAGCATGGCACACAATGTCGAATTATAAGTGAGATGCAACCTGATAGTCATACAATGAAAAGTTCAGATTTTCTCAAACAAATTATTATTCTGAAGTCGCTTGATTTCGTGTTTAGCGTCACTTTTAATGGCATATGAAGTGCATGCTTTCTTGTGCATCTGAGGCAATATAGTTTCTGTCTTCAAATTTCAGTACGTCTGCAAAGTTTGAAATGATCCAAAACTGTGAGGTGTTGGTTACACAAACCAAGGGCGTAGCTACCTATACGGCAAATACGCAAGTGCGTATTGAAATTTTGTCAAAACTGACAAAATTTCAAAACGCACCTGCACATTTGCATGCTGAATATTTATAAATTAGACAAGATTTCAATACCAATTACCAAAGTGGCTGAAATACTAGCTTTCCCTTCAAGAAATAGAGAATAAAACATGGTTGTGCGTATTATGAAATTGCCCCTAGTTACGCCCCTGCACACTTGCTACTTAAAAGCAGACAGACGGACAGGAAGAGGTAAACATAATGCTACTTTTCATTGTAACAGTGCATGAAAAGGGTGAATAGATTTTCTTCCATATTTTCATGTAACGCTTAGTCAGTCTTTGCTTGTGCTGCAGCCGAGTTTCCTGACTGTATTTTGGTAAATGGACAATAACAGTATGTCATCGTAGTAAACATTACTTTTTAGCGTAACAAGTATGTAATAATAGAAATGAGCCGCGACACGACAAAACCAACAATGTGGATGTGCGCCCAGTGCAGACTCAGATCAGCCTGGGCATCCGCCCAGTCTGATCAGAGTCTTCGCTGTCCGCATAGAGGTAGCTTAGACCCTTAGCTACCTTTTGAGCACTTAACGAAGAGTTTGGTCAAACTGGGCGGACGTCCAGGATGATCTGAGTCTGCACTGGGCGCACAACCACATTGTTGGTTTTGTCATGTCGCGGCTCAAACGTGGTTGGCATAAACAGCTGTTTGCTCATGCATAAATTATACCATATGTCCTTTGGTACTTGTACGTACATGCATGCAAATACATCTAGGCATTTTTGTCAGTTTTTCAACTCTTGGCCAGCCATCTGGCAATGCAAGACATTGCTTTAAGCCCAGCCTTTCTTGGTATTAGCTGGTCCCCGTCTTCTCGCATTATACGGCGGAGGCTTCTTTCTTTCTGTAGATACTGAGTTGGGGTCCATCTGTTTCTTCATGTGAATGATAAGTCCCAGGATAACACAGCCCATAATGAAGGATACGACAGCAATGGCGTTGGCGGCGAGATCGACCGCACTCATGCACGTGCCCATAAGTTCCACGCCTGTAATGCAAAATGGCTGCGTTGTGAGAAATCAAACTTCTTCGGAAAACTTTCTTAAATTCTTTGAAAGAGAAATTTGACATAAACCAAGATTCACTTATAGGCTATTTGCTGTCTATAAAACAGGACCAATAGAATCTATCATTGGTCTCCGATGCGGACAGGGAAATTCCAACCCGAGGGCATACGGGGTGTGTCGGAAACGAGGCATGCCGAGTTTCCGACACACCCCGTGTGCCCGAGGGTTGGGATTTCCCTGTCCGCATCGGAGACCAATGATTGATTATTTTTCTAACCTACGATAATATTTACTTCAAATTGAACGGGGAACTAATAGGCCTATTTCATGCGAACGTGTATAAGTGTAAGTAGTACAACCGTGTCACCCTCATGGCTGCTGTAGTGAACAGACAAGTAAGAAATAGGCCTTTGACAAATCCGCATTGTTTTTATTTCCTATTGAAATTTGTATTAAAGAACAAAATTTGTATTGAGACGACTACAGAAAGCGCATGTATGACGTTGATTGTGACGTAACGTCAACGTCATTTTAAACGTCAGTTGGTAACGCCTTCAAAATGGCGGCCTCCTCGACAGTGTTTGCCATGGTGAAACATTGACTATTTTGGATCTTTTTCCGACTTTAAGACCTTGAAACAGGCTATAATGGGATTATAAAGAATGAATAATCTTTCTTGGGTTGGATTTTATCGATGTGGCAATTTATTCCTATGAAAGAATAATGCATGAAGTATGGAATCGCCAAGCCGGGCGCACCGTATTTCAAGGAGCGCATAGTGGTACACAGAATTCAAGCTCGTGTGAGCTGTCCCAGCCCATGGGCAAGACAGAATTTCCCAGCACCGCTAAAAATAGAACAAACTCTGTCTCGTAGGTAAGAAATTATGCGAAATATCTCTAAAACTAAAACACCTTTCACTAGGAAGTTTCCTGGGGGTATATTTTACTGTTTCATTAAATTGTAAATAGAGTAAGGGGACATGGCTTCGCACAGGGCATGGCTTCGCACACCTCCGAGATTTCTTAGTATGTGTCAGTCATCAGTTGTCTTAACATCATTTTAATTTGCAAATATTACAAGGCTAATGAAGTAAATTTTGTGACATCAGTTACGCGTGCATTGTATCACGTGCATTTTGGCGCCAAAATGTTAAGTGACAATCAGAGCAAAGTCGACAAAGTTGAACATTTTTATAACAAACAATATATAGATAGCGCTTTGTCGAAATTCGGCTTCTGATATGTTTATGAAATTATGCTTTGTTTGCTTAAGTATACAAAGTAGACAATCATCATAAACTATGCCGGTTATATGAACAGAAAAGATTTTCCAAGTCACGGGGTGTCAACTTTGCCCCCCACTTTTATAAGAAAAGTCCGCATATTATGTTTAGCTGTCATCCTATCTAGTTGTAGGTCCACTGTAAGATTACACAGTCGAGATGCGATGAATTCAACAACAACTTATCAGCTACTTTTGAACTAGTGTTTTAAAAATCAAATAAATGCTGAAAATCGCTGATTTTTGTATTTTCATAAATGAAAGAAGCATTGACGTTATACTTTTACCTCGCAAACTATAAATAATAACAGCGTATTGTAAGTTGTTTTATAATTTTCATTTACTGGTCCCAAGATGTATGGCAGAATGTTTAAAATCATCTAGAAAGCTTCCAATTCCTTCCAAAAGGGGTGTGCGAAGCCATGTCCTCATTTTCCCAAAATATTACATAGAACGGCAGTACATATTACTGCACGTGCGACAGATGACGTCAGAGCGTGAGACCAAATATTTTCATGCGTAATGTCCTGAAAGGGTCAAGGTATGTTATAATATGAACAAACAGACGTTATGTTTGAAGCTTTGTCGGTGAATGCTGCTGAAGTCATAAAAGTGTGCGAAGCCATGTCCCCTTACTCTAGAGGATCTTACATGAGTGCTCATGTATTATTGAATTTATTAAACGAGTTGGGGAAGCGATATTGGCGGTTGAGGCAAAGAGCTCTGAAATATAGCTTCGCCAACATTTTATTTACAGTACATTTACATATGCACAGCATAACAGAGTTTCAGATAAAAAGGGGTCCCAGATGGGTAATTAAGATATTTTAAGTATACACTGTAGAATCCCTTTAGAATCGCCCCGGTATATATTTTTATAGAAAAGTGAGAAAAAATGTTACAAATTTACATAAAACTTCTTTATTATCTATTGCCATATCAGGAACGCCATTTTTTTTTTGCTCTTGTACCTCATTTGCATTAAACCGCCACATCTTGATACGAAATATTAAATGTTTCACAGTTGATTACCTGAGCAGTCGCTAGCAGCGCCACCGACACAATTTTCATTGAAGTAGAGCAAAGCAAGCTTGTCTGGAATATAAAGATATAGTCCAGTCAAATTGTGGGAGAACCTAAAACAAATTGCAACAAAAGGTTTCTTTGCAGTAATAAGCTCCTAAGACCTACATTTTTAACATACTAAAAGTAGGACAAAATCGGAGAATGCGAAACTTGATTTTTTTCATATGTCTTGTTTTTGAAGGATTTAAACCACCGCACAGCTACTTTTGGTCGGAAAGCCACTTCTAAACATCATTTCTAGACAAGTTAAATCCATTGAAGTCATTGATAAAGCAGTTATATACTGTTCTTTAGATTTTGTCTACCATTAGATTTGCTGATTGTGCATAACCGGTCGATCATGTAGTATATTACTATTGGTTTACCCCACCCACCAGTGCAAATTTTGCTTTTACCATAACCTCCATTCAGATGGACAATGTGGATGGTAATGAAGATAGTAAACAGAATCAATGTTTTTAAATGAAGACTGTGACACAACAATAGAAGAAAACAGCTCGATGTAACTCCTATTTATCAAATGATGGGACATCTGAGAGTGTTGTTTTGTTGCTTCACGTCCACGGTAACGGCCATGGTCATGTCGGGACGTTCGGTTAACCTTACGACAGTATTCTTAGGCCGGCTTAGACCTCCTATGCTGTTAAGCAGTACTAAGTGCACATACTTTCACCAGTAACTGACAACTGTCCTTCTTGAATCAGCGGAAGGAGAAACGGAAGTAAGTAGCCGGACAGGTTATCGAACACGGGACCTCTGGCTCTTGAGTCAGATGCGCTACCGACTGTACTATGTGGCCCAGCTGAATACTTCATGTGTTGAAAGGATAATCCACTAGAGGGTTAAATATGCAGATAACTTGGACATGCTTTGGGATGTTAGGTGATGACCTCCATGTCATTTTTGAATTCACAAATGGTAAAATGTTTACTTTTCTGGTTCAAAATTTTCAAATTATACCTCCTTCCTGCCTAACAGCCACCTTCCCACCCGCCCACTCCTCTGGAAAGAAGTCATTGTTTTAGCTCGCCTGAACGACCTTCAGGAAGAGCTATTGTTGTTACCCCAGTGTCGGCCTCTGTGTTTGCACCCGTGTCCATGTCCACCTTTTGGGTACCCATATATCTCTTTAACCCATTGATAGCCTAAGTTGATACTTTCACTTGTGCTAGATAACGGTCTTACGTTTTACACCATTGCCCCCTCAGTGACCTTGAGGTCAAAGCATGTAACAAGGAACTGAAAATTTCATGTTAAAATATGGGATGTTCTCATCTGTCAACTTGAGCCTATAGTATGCATATAACCTTGGTCCGTAGTCCGTCGTCGTCTTCCACCCTTTAAAACATACCCCCAAAATCATCTGCCCAACCTTGATCAAATTTTATGTGTAGCATTGTTGGGGTGGGGGATTGACTGCATAAGGTTAAAGAGCAGATCAGATTGGAACTCTGGTTGCCATGGTAACATAAAGCTCCAATAGACTTATGATGGGAAAAACTTAAAAAAAATCTTCTCCTCTGAAACCATGACGCCCAGAGCTTAAATTTAGTAATTAGCAATGTTTTGTGGTCCCCTACATCACACCTACCAATCTCTCCCCTGGGGTCCCAACTGGTCCCACCCTAGGGGCCCACTGCTTTATATAGGGCTATATAGCTAAAGAACCTTAAAAAAATTTCCACTATGAAACCATGAGGTCCAGAACTTACATATTTAGTGTGTAGCAATGGTTAGTGGTAACGTACATAAATCCTGCCAACCATGCCTCTGGGATCCAAATTTGTCACCCCCAGGGGTCATTAGCTCCCACAGAGTTATGACCAGAAAAACTTACAAAAATCTTCTTTTTTGAAACCATGAGGCCCAGAGCTGATATATATAGCATGTAGCAATGTTTAGTGGTCCCCAACATAAATCCTGCCAACCATGCCCCTGGGGTCCAAACTGGCCCCATCCCAGGGGGGGGGGGGGTATTTCTGCCAACCATGCCTCTGGGATCCAAATTTGTCACCCCCAGGGGTCATTAGCTTCCACAGAGTTATGACCAGAAAACTTACAAAAATCTTCTTTTTTGAAACCATGAGGCCCAGAGCTGATATATATAGCATGTAGCAATGTTTAGTGGTCCCCAACATAAATCCTGCCAACCATGCCCCTGGGGTCCAAACTGGCCCCATCCCAGGGGGGGGGGGTATTTCTTTATATAGGGCTATATAGCAAAAGAACATTCAAAGATTTTCCTCTCTGAAATCATGAGGCCCAGAACTTACATATCTAGTATGTAGCAATGGTAAGGGGTCACCTATATAAATCCTGCAAATCATGCCCCTAGGGTCCAAATTGGCCACGCCCCAGGGGCATTAGCTCCCATAGTCTTATAAAGTGAAAAACTTTAAAAAATCTTCTCTGAAACCATGATGCCCAGAGATTAAACATTTAGTATGTAGCAATGTTTAGTTGTCCCCTGTATAAATCCTGTCAACCATATCCATGTGGTCCAAAACTGGCCCCACCCCAGGGGTCATTTGTTAATATAGGGCTAAATGGCTGAAAACCTTCAAAAATCTTTTCTCTCAAACCATGAGGTCCAGAGCTTGCATATTATTTAGTATGTACCAATGGTTAGCACTGGTTAGTGGTCATGTACATAAATCCTGCCAACCATGCCCCTGGGATCCAAATCCCCACCCCTTCCACCCCCTGGGATCAATCATTGGCTCCCATAGACATATAATGGGGAAAACATAAAAAAATCTTTTCTAAAACCATGAGGCCCAGAGCTTAAATATTTATCTAGTATGTAGCAATGTTTAGTGTCCCATAACTCCTGCCAACCAAGCCCCTGGGGTCCAAACTGGCCCCACCTCAGGGGGTCATTTGTTTATATAGTGAGTGAGTGAACTCGGGTTTAACGTCCCACCAACATCGAGGTCATATGGACACGGGGCCTCCGAAAGACCGGAGAAGCGGGGGATCGATCTTGCGACCCCTGAATTGGTAGTCTGGAGAGTTATCCACTACGCTACAGCCGCTCCTGTGTTTATGTAGAGCTATATCGCCAAAGAACCTTCAAAAATCTTCTTCTCTGATACCATGAGGCCCAGAGCTTACATATTTAGTATTTAGCAATGTGTAATTGTCACGTACATAAATCCTGCCAACCATGCCTTGGGTCCAAATTGGCCACGCCCCAAGGGTCATTAGCTCCCACAGTCTTATAATGGGGAAAAATCTTAAAAAATCATTTCACTGAAACCATGAGGCCCAGAGGTTACATATTTAGTATGTAACAATGTTTAGTGGTCCCCTTCATAAATCCTGCCGAGGAGATTTACAAAGACTATTTATAAGTATGTTGCACTATTTGTGTTATTATGCATGTAGTATTCTGCTCTTTGTGCCTTTGTTTCGGCTTCTCATGCCTTCAGAGATCAGAATTCTAAACTGAAGCATGTTTATGCTAAGCTAAGTCATCAAGTATGACATATTTCGTGTTGCAGTTCAGTTACGGACCTTCAAAAATTCACTTCAGATTTTAAGGCAGAATAACGTGGGTGGGGTAATTTATACCATTTTAAGACCTAGATGGATTTACATTCAACAACAAAATTTGTCAAATTCAATTTTAAGCTTCTAGATTCAATTCTGGCAGAGGCAGAATAGGTTCTTAGAAATGAAACTCACAGCAATAATGGTATGCCATATAAAACATTACAAATAATTGGTATATTTAAGATGCAAATAGGCACATGTAAAAATGCAGAAAAAATATATTTTGCATTATCCGATTTTATCCTACTTTTGATATGTCATATGTGAATGTTAGTCCTCAACAAAAATGCAAAAAAAGCTTTTGTTGCAATTTGTTTTGGGTTTTGGGAAAAAATCGCCAGTTTGCCTGGACTAATAGGATTATTATTCGACTGTTACAAAGTTACAAAGCTCATAAAGGCTACCTGCATTTTTTCCTTTCATACACATAATCAAATTAAGATTTATAGAAAATCGAGGCATGCGTGTAAAATTTTTTTTTGATCAAAAGTATGTCATTTTTACTTATTTTAAAAATTCTAGACAGTGAAAACTCATGTTCGGCATTTACTTTTAAGACATTTGCTATCTTCAGTTGTCATCAGCTCCTGGGCACTCGATGTGCTGGTAGCAAGTTACTAGGTATAACAGGCTACGTATATCAAGCGCACGCAAGCTCACGTAGCTGAAAGTACTGCATAGCGCATAGGTCACTGATATTTAATTCATTTCATCTAGTTTCCAACAATGTGGCATTGGTGACCAGCAAAGACTGTGATCAGACTTCGCTTGTCACATCACAGGGGCTTGAGGTTTAGACCATGAAACACTTCAAAACGTCATAAAATCGGAAAGCTCATGTCATTTAAAAATGTTAATATTGTATAGTGTTGTATTGAACTCTCTCGATGACAAGTTTTAGAAATGTTTCTAAGCGAGAACTTCAAGCTCCTATGGTCACCTCAGTCATATACGGAAGCGACCAAAGCTATTGAGCCAACAGCGAGGTGTATATACATGAGACGGATAAGCTGAATATTACATAACAAAATTGACACAATGTTTAAGCAATTTACAATCAGCTGTTTTTAAAATACTGAAGACTAAAACTAAAATTCTTAATAGAATTATGGTAGCCAAATGCACGTCCGTGCCATTGCATGTGACTTGCACGTGACAGTTTTCTTTGACGTATATTTTAAGCACGTGGCGATGTAAAGCTGTTGACATAAAAGTATTATGTAAATAGCTTGCTGCAAAGGCATAACAGTATGTGATTCTCATAGGCCTGCACAATGTTAGGTGATAAATTCGTCTGCGTGTTTTCATTAGGGTGTCTATTTTCACTCAGCTGCCATGAAATGAGCTTACAATAACATTATGATTCCGTTGATACTTTTATGATTCAGAGGTTCAGCCAACACTAATATCTGACAGTAACTTTTACCTTTGTATTGTTTCCTTCATTAAGTGCCTTAGGTGCGCAATGTTACCGGACAGGACCGTACATTTCAACTTCTTTATCTCAAACTACTGGGGCCGTATTCATAAAACGACTTAAGTCGTTGCTATGCTGTTGCTAAGGCTAAATATTTATAAAGGAGATTCCCTACAACTGTGAAATTTGGTCTGGAGGAACAGTCTTTGTAAGACTGTTCCTCCAGAGCAAATTTCATAGTTGTAGGGAATCTCCTTCAAAGAAATTTAGCCTTAGCAACAGCATAGCAACGACTTAAGTTGTTTTATGAATACGGCCCCAGATACCTCTAGGTAAATTTTCTGAGCTTCGACACGACTATAATAATCATTCCTACCTGTGTGTTCTGCATTATTGCAGAGAATATCCCCATAAACCGATATGTAGTTCTCCTGCGCATGCGTCATAAACCATAGAGTGTCGCACGAACAAGTCACTGTTGTGTCGTACAGCCGTACTTCTCCCAGACTGTCCAAGCCCTCAAAAAGTCCCGAGGGGATCTCTGTAAGCTGGTTATGGCCGAGAGAGATAAAACGGAGATTGGTGTTCGATGAAAATTGGCTGGAACTTATTGACGTCAGCTCCATTCCCTGTGGAAAAAATCAACGTTCAAATATTGAAACAATATGGGGAAAACTGCTCAAAGTGCCATTAAGGGAAGCAAATCGTCGGTTTTATGGTCGCAAATTTCGTTTACCGTCAGCGCGCTTACTACAAAACCGACGATTTGCATCCCGGAATGACTATTTTGAATACAATTATACCCGCATCTTTTCGCATGATATACTTTTCTGCATCTAAAGCATGCGCTTTCAGCAAAGTGAAACCAGGTCAGCCAATGAGAAGAAACGTTCCGTAATGAAGTCGGGTTTATCATAGGGTATACTGTCGCAACTTAGTGACGTTACCAAAGCAGACGCCGCGTTTTATTCGTAAATGAATTAGAAATCACGATCAATGGCGATGTAAGTCATTAATTTTACGTTTTGACACCGTGTCATCGATGATATGATCACAGTCACTCCAAGTTCCGTGTTTTCCGCTATACAACTTTTGTAATTTCCTGTATGCTCCCATGGACGAGAAGCCGGGTCTGCTCTCAATGGAGCGGAGCATTTTTCCTTTAAAAGTTGACCCCACTGAGAATGGAGGAAAACATGAAAATGGTATTGTTGCTTCCCCTGAAAGTGTACCTATTTACTTTAAACTGTCTCAGTCAACTGGTTTTGTCCTGTCGCGAACTTTGTATTTTATGAACTATCTTACATTCTAGCGAGAAATATTACACATTATTAATTAACTAAGTAATATATAACACTTTTTACTGGGAAATCGGTCTGTATCATACTGGCGACGTTTCTTTTTTCATACAGTATGACCTCCGCTTAATACAGCTTGACCTCCTACCTATACGGTTGACCTCGTGTCATATTGATTAAAACCTTCGACCTATACGGAAATCCACGCATCCGATTGGTTAAAAGTTCTGGTCACGCGAGGGCGCTCTCTTGGCTGGATTACAGCGGTGTAAACATCAATGGCGGCGGCCAGTTAATTGTGTAATTGTGCAGACGTCATGTCAACAAACTGGAAAAGAATGTCGGACAGATTTGCCCGAAACGGCGAAGACATGTTAGAAGTGCTTTCGGACGACCTGGGCCGCTATGAATTTTTTCGGCTAATGAATACGACGAAACCTAAAGACAGCTAAAAGTTAATTAATAAAAATGTCATTAATCAAGTGATTTCGTATTGGCCCAGTTACAGGTCCTCGGTCAGCTGTATTGGCCCTCGGCCTTCGGCCTCGGGCCAATACAGCTAACCTTGGACCTGTATCTTGGCCAATACGAAATCACTTAATTAATAACATTATAATATTAGTCAGTATTAAATCTTCGAGAGAAACCACTGAAATGTTTCGGTAATAGATTAATACTATGGAATATCATCCTGCTGACAGTCCTCCACTTTCCACTTGACGAAAACAACTGCTTACATACTTTGATTATCATTATTATGTTAGAATATGTGGCAAACTGAATCAGAAAATACTGGGATGCATGCAAAAGACCAAGCAGTTGTATGCTTAAACATATATTTGTGCTTGTTTGCAAGTTAAGCGCATGCCAGAATAAACACAGTATTGAAGACTGAATGGTTTAATCATATATTTGTACTTGTTTGCTGAGTCAAACGCATGCGATGATAGATACAGTTTTGAAGACTGGGTGAATAGATCGACGTTCTTAACAGATATGCAAACAAATACAGTCAAACCTGCTTATATAGTCACCTCTATTAAGGGCCACCTGCCTTAAGCAATCACATTTTTGGGGTCCCTTGAGCTAAAATACAGTGCAAATGAACCTGTTTTAAGGAGTCATCTGTCTTAAGCTCCCTTGGGTGACCTCTTAAGGCAGGTTTAACTGTATCTCAAATATAAATATACTTACTTCCAAAACGACCGAATACATAGATGTCTGGCTTGAAAAGAGGTCAGCCGGTAGATTACCAGAGAGTTTGGTATGCCGAATAGAAAATTCACCGTTGACAGCTGGGTATTTAGGCAATGCCGAGGTGTTTCTCCTAATAACAATGCCGTTAAGCATTCCAGCGTCCATTGCAATAATAGAGCCATTTTCAATCGCAAATCTATCGAGAGTTCCCAGTTCTGCAAAGGCGCTTGCAGGAATGGTATCAAGGTGACAGTTTACGATCTTGAAATCTTCTACATGATCCATATTTGTGAGGAAACCGGAACCCAGGGTCAAGGTAGCAGGATTGGAACTGTTGAAGGTGCACTTTAGTTCCAGTGTGGCTGGATAGTTTTCATCATAACCTGTAGACGAAAGATTCGTAAAATCTTGTGCAAATACGGTAGTCGTAAGAGAAGCTGGAAGATTTGTCATCCTGAGCCTTTGAGGAATTGGGTCAAACAAAGATGCGTTTAGCGGTATGTTGCTCAGCGAATTAAGTGTCCCATAGTTGCACTCGAATATACCATCATCATATGAGCATCCAGTCGGCATTGTTTGGCTTTGTACCTCCGGTAAGACAGTAAACAAAGCAACTGTTAGTGCTATCACCGACAGCCGCCATTTTGTGTCCGCCATTTGAAAATTAGTTTTCAAAACTCCCGTCGTGGAACTAAACAATAAACGATACCAAGTGTGAATTACACAACAAACAATTTCTTGTAATTGTGTAGCTTTTCACAAACAAAAACAAACCATTCAGATCACAAGGAAAAAATCCAAAAGAATTGTCAACAAAAAAACAATGGCGGCAATTTGATCTATTCTATGCCAACCATGTAATCCTGGATTAATCTGTTTGGTCATACATTTGCCACAATTTCGTAAGAATATTCATGCCAAGCCTGCTTAGTTATAACATTGTTAAATTAAGATTTTTAGCCGAGCATGTTAAGGTCATTTCTAATATGTTTTGATCGGTTAATACAAATGAAATCTGTGCCATTTTAAATTCAATGCTTTAACTTAAGGTGTGATTTATAATCTGAGGCAATCCGCAGAAATAGGGGGTTGTAACCTCTGACCAGCTAATCTTACTCACCGTTAAAAAAATACATTTGCGTCTGACAAATGTTAGCACACGTGTAAAATGGAGCAAGTAGGTCATGTTAAAATATGTACGGTAAAATATCAGGGAAGTAAAAGTATCATTCTCGTTTTGCCTCTTGTCTCAACGGGATCACATTTTCCATTTAGATGCAAGTTCTTAGAAAAAGATCGACCGTCTCCAAACTTTTAGTCATGTCAGTATTATGGAAGGGACGTTAAAGCGCAGGGTCTAAATGCAATTAAATAGATAGATAGATAGATAGATAGATAGATAGATAGATATTCTTTATTTCCTCCTGTTGGAGAGTTTTTACATGAACATATTATGAAAAGAACAACGGTAGAAAAATCAAATTTACAGTATGAGCAATATCCCAACAGGTATTTAAAGCTGTTCAAATTAACATTGAATCAACTCTGATTCAACGCCATGATGTTGAATCAAGGTCGAATCAGTGCGTGCCCGGTGGGATAGCTATGCAGCCGATACGAAAAAGTATAGGTCCCAGGATGGATGCCGTGGAAGCAATGCAATATGCAAAATTCGCATTTGAGGACCAACTTTGGCACACAGTATATTCGCACGATCGGCAAACTTTCATGATGCACCGGTACCTCAGTTTTCTTGCGCAGAATAAGTCACTAATTTTATCATAGTATCATAGCAGCGATCAAACTCACAAACTTGTATTCCACACTGAAGTGGCAGGTAATGCCACTTCAGTCAAAAATATACTATGGGGTATTGCGCGTCTGTTTGTAAACCAAATATTCAAAGAAAATGTGCTATAATTTGGCATGTTTTACAACCTCCAGATAAAAAGAATTTCTTCCGACTTTAACCTTATATAAAATGAATAAAAATCAACACGCATCAGCTGCTGGCACATTCTAAAATCCAAGCTAGGTTAACAGCTTTGCTTAACTCTTTTATTGCGCGACGGTGGGTCGGGCCTCGGACTTTATGAAGGCGCCAACCTAAACCTAGCATAATAGTAACACAGACGGTTGGCGCCTTACACCCGTACTGAGATGTCTTGGGTCCGGCCCACTGTGGTTTAACTGGTAAATTTCTTCTGCTGCGGAATTTCAGTGTGGCTATTTCTGTGAGTCCTCATGTTTGTTTTGTCTCAGTTTTAATTTTGATTTCTATGTTTCTGAGATATTACACTTATAAGGAATCTTCCACGCGAATCGAACAACTAAGTGACTGATGAACCAAAACAGAAACAAGGGCGAAGGCTGGTCGCGACAGCAAAAACTGTTAAGACCCCAGTAATTTCTTTACTGGCCGTCCCAAGGCGGCACTTCCGTTTTGGGTTCTTCTTGGTTGTTTTATGTGTTGCTTGTTGCTATGTCTGTTGTTTATATATTGTTTGCGGTGTTAAGGCTAGCCCGGTGACCACCTACATGGCGGTTCACATGGCTGCCACCGATGATGTCTTTGAAGGTAACTAATTTTGTGATGTTTTTTCCCACAAGCTATCTTGGGTGGGCTCTGGGATTGAATTGTTTCAGTTCCTGAGAGTTTTCAGATTTAATTTTTCTTATATCGCTTGGCAAAAAGGTATTTTTGCCACTATTCAGAAGCAAATAATGTCACGTTTTCATTTCAGAACCTCTCAAACAAAGGAGATGTTTATGTTCTATTCTCTGATGTTAAAATATTTAAAATATTTTTTTCCAATACAAACAGTCTAGGAGTAGTCAAACATTTGAATGTTTTATTACTTTAAGGTTATTGTATAAACTCTGTGTAGACAAGGACAGTCGCACTGCAGTGATTAATTTGCTACGGTAATAAGTGCTTAAGGTATCACTACACGAAAGGGCTGACAGCTAACGACTCGCTGTATATGGACAAAGGGAATTAAGTTTTACCACGTCAAGTTGTGCTATTATCTCGCTTGCTTTCCTAGTGGCGAAGGATAAGTATCGATCCCTTGAGAATCCTGGGGGATATCGTTATGAGAACTGGATATAAAAAAAACTCCGTCATCATGATGCATTATACGGTTTCCCGGTTGAGTCTGAACCCGCATCATTATTTTGCCTCACGGTGTTCATTTTCACGGCACCTCTCAAGTATCAACCATTAATCCCTAGGGTAATCGTATTATAAAGGATTACTAAATCCGTGGTCTGATGAAGCCATATGTAACATATGAAAATATTAAATCAGTTACAAGGTCAAAACCGAGTTATAATGGGACACGTTTCCTGATTATCCCTCACAATCAGTTTCGCCGCCATGTTTTTCACCATTTTTATACGTATACAAATTTTGTGACTTCCAGTTTTCTTCATTTTTAATGGGTGGGGTGTGTGGCTGGAAAATTTAATGCTCCCTTTCTCCCATATTCATATAGAAAGGACAAACCCTCAAAACCATACCTTTTCATATAATTCGAATTGAACACTATGTCCTATCACATAATTTGTATCTCAAAACAATACCAATTTTTTGAGCTTATTTCTTCCTATTTCATGATTTCTATGTTTTTCATTTCACTATTATACATGCTTATTTCAACCAAAATGCCTCATCCTTTACACTACCAATCAGGCACACAACATTTAAAAAAACAACGTTGTGTGCCAAGTGGGTAAGTCTTGTCCTGGCAGTTGCAGATATGAGACGCGACACAACAAAACCTACAAAGTGGCATGTGCTAAAAGCGAAGACCCAGATCAGCCTGGACGTCCGCCCAATCTGATCGGAGTCTTTGTGGTCCGCATGGAGCTAGCACAGACCCTGAGCTATTCTTTAAGCGCAAAGCGAAAACTCTTATCAGATAAGGCGGATGCCCAGACTGATCTGTGTCTTCGCTGGGCGCACATGCTACTTTGTTGGTTTTCTCGTGTCGCGGCAGATATTTTACAACGCTTCATTGTTTGAAGGCAGCTAATAACCTATCCAGGCGATGTGGAGAGGCCAGTATTTGAAACTGGACAAGAATACAGACCATTTAGCAGCTTCTTTTTCTTAAAGCTTTAAATCAAATACATTAGAAAATTTGTTTGCTGTTTTGACTGTAAATTAGTGGGCTATTGATATAACGGGCAAAAAATAATAATATAAATTAAGTAGGTTTATTCATATATACCGTATACGCGGTAATTTTCGCGGGTTCAAATATTCGCGGTTTAGGGGCTAAGACATAAGCATTAATTATCGCGGTTTTCAATTTTGGCGGTTAGCAACATGCGCAAAAATAAAAATTGCTTGATTTTCATTTGAGCTAGTTCTTTCATTAACCTGCGGCCGCAGATTAATGAAAGAACTGGCTCGAATGAAAAGTATAACAGACTTTACCGAAGCAAACAAAAACAAAATATATGGATACTGTGTCTACTTTGTAAGAAACTGGAAATTATTTCGCGATTTTAATATTCGCGGTTTCTAAGTGACCGCGAAATACCACGAACAATGGAACACCGTGAAAATTATCGCGTATACGGTACTCAGCAAAAATAAAAAAGTATCCAGGCAATAGTTTTCATGCTTGAGTGAACAGGTGTGAAAATACTTTCTTGTCCAATGCATATTTAGCTATGTTGACTATTTGGCTATGTCGCATGTCAGTCCATTTTGGGTTCTTATGCAAATGTTGAAACAAACGATCCTTCAATCTTTAGAAGGGTAGTTTTCTATTTTCACAGATACAAAACTTGAAAACTGCAGAATTTAAAAGCAAGAGAAAGTACTTTATATTAAACTATCATCGAGATCTAAGGACAGACACCAATGAACAAGTCTTTACAGAAAATGCGATGCAAAAATCACTTCGGGTCTCTGAAAGGAAAGAATCCTGCTCTTAGAGATGCAAATACTTTTCTTTCAGAATTGAATCCAATGAAAAGGGAGGCACAGTGAAAATGCCGGAGTTGCCTCCATTGAATCTGTATCCATCCACATTAATCAGCATTTGAAAGTTTAGTCAAATCGTAATAAAACTGATAAGCGTCTGTGTGTCCAAGACCTTTCAAGTTTCCAGCTTGAGGAACAATACCAATTTCTGTGAAGCCAAATTTTCGACAAAGTCTCACAGAAGCTTTATTTGTCACAAATACGAGATTAAAAAAGCTGGCTCTGTATCCGAGGTCACGTGCCAGCACTAAATAATTCTCCATCATAAAAGATCCCATACCAAGACCACGTGCTGTCTTTTTCACTACAAATCCTGCATTGCATATATGAGAACATCTTCCTGGAAAATTTGGCTTGATATAAAATCCTCCCAGAACTTCGTCCGTCTGCTTATCAAGAACAACAAAAACGTCATGTGACAGGAAGTAAGCCCGGAAGTCCTCAACGTCTGTAATGTCCTCTTGTGGGTATGTGTTTCCCTCCTCGTTGATTATGTATCGCACTATTTCATGCAGTTCTGGTTCATGCTTATCAGTGTATCTGTCAAGAACTATTTCTTGGCCATTTGTTAAAGTACTCGGCTTTGGTAAGTATGGAAGATTGATTTTCTTTTTACTTCCTTTGATGACGTATGCCATGGCTCTAAAATATGAAAAACAAAAAAAATAGGTTTTAGGTATGTCGTATTGATACCAGCGTTCATAAATTAGTAACGAAAACAGTCAAATTTAAGAGGTATATCCTTTTATCTCGAACATAATTATGTATACATAATTTTAAAAGTTGGAAAAACAATTAAACTACAGAAAATCAAAGACAGGCAACGTAACGAAATTAAACGTTCATCAAGATATCAAATGTTATGAAAACAGAGCCCACCTTTTTCAAGGGCTAAAAATCCCCCCCCCCCCGCATTTTTCTGCCACAAATGATTTTTCCTGATTGCCCTTACGAACTAAACAGCGAAAGATACTGACCACTAAGATTTAGATAATAACTGCAAATACTAAAGTTTTAGGCCGTAAAAATCTATCAATGAAAGTTCATAATGATGGCTCGCAAATATTATGGCAAAAATCTCTAAAATCTAAAGCCCCTAAAAGACGGATTATAAATTGCATAACAACAGAGATATTTGTTAAAAAGTTTAAGTAACAATGACTTATACCTAGTGCCAATTTTATATAACACGAAAACAACGCAAACCTGTGTTTGTTAATCCATTGTATTCCAAAAGTCCGGGAGATAATACCCTTGACTTTTAAATGTTAAGTACATTTGGTTTCAAGCCTGTCGATAAACCTCCATACTATGCAGGGTTTATACGGAGGTCATGATTGCGGCTGAGAAGCCAGAAGGATGACGGACGGGCAAGTATCCAGGGTTGTGGCTAAAAAAAGTAGAGTCCATCGGAAGAATGCCTGTTTTGCAGGGAATGCAAGACAACGTTTCTCTTCGGCCTGGCAATAGTGCCTCGGAAATTGTGAACAGTCTGAACTCAAAGCAGATGAGTAGGCAATGATCAGGAACGGACGCAGTCGTGTACTGCATTCTGTTTTACACAACAAATTGAAAAGGCAAAACAAATGAGCCTTGAAGCGAGAAAAGCCTTTAGCAGGGTCTGGCATGCAGCCTTATGGGCCACCAAGCGGAAGTACTATATCAGTGCAAATCTAGTTCGCACCATTGAGCAGCTCTACGACAAGCTACAAGTGCAGTCCTTATGAACGGCAGCATTGGAGAATGGTTCAGAACAACAGTTGGAGTAAGGTAAGGATGTCTTCTGTCACCCACTCTCTTTAACAGTTTTCTCGAACGGATCACATGATGAAACATGATAGGAAGGTTAACATAGGTTGCAGAAAAATACCAATCTGCGGTCTGCCGATGATATAGACGCTCTAGCCGAGGAAGAGCAGGAACTGGAAGCCTTAGTTGACAGTCTCGACAAAGCCTGTACAAGGTATAAGATGAAGATCAGTGCTGAGAAGACCAAACTAACGACAAATCGCGCCAGTGGCATCCAGAGGAAGATCAAGGTAAAAGGGCAGAAGCTTTGTACTGTTACAAGCTTCAAATACCTTAGAGCAATATTGTCTCAGATGATGGCTGTCAAAAGGAGGTTCTCTCAAGGATTGCACACGCCACTTTAGCTCTTACAAAGCTGAAGCCAATTTTGAGAGATAACAATATATCTGTCGGATCAAAGGAGAAACTTATGCGCTCTCGTCATTTCCATATTTCTGTATGCCTGGACCTTGACAGCAGAGTAAGAGAAAAAATGCAGGCCTTTGAGATGAGCTGCTACCGAAGGTTACTGATCATTTCGTACCAGGACCATATAACCAATGAGGAGGTACGCAGAAAGAGCCAAGCAGCCATTGGAGAATATGATGAACTACTGACCCTGTTCAAGAAACGGAAACTAAGGTAGTTTCGCCACGTCTCAAGGTCTTCTGGCTTAGCAAAGACGATTAGAACTACAGGGCACAGTGAAAGGAAAAAGAAAAAGAGGTAGCAGAAGAAGAGGTGGGAAGACAATAAAGAGTGGTCACAGGAATGGAATTTGCCAGCTCAACTATGACAGCTGAAAACAGAACAAGGTGGAAAGGCATCGTTTCAAAGTCATCTGTGGTGCCCGAACGACCTTGTAATGTTATGGGATAGAATAGAATAGCGGCACAGAATTACAAGCTCTCAGATACAAAAGCGGTATGTAAGTCACATATCTATTTTCTAGCCTATTTTATCCCATAACCTTGCGAGGTCGTTCGGGCACCCAAAATGACCTCTCACCAATCCCTTTCCACCTTGTCCTATTTTCAGCTGCCCTACTTGAGCTGGCGAAGTCTATCCCTGTCATCTCTTTTTAGTCTTAATACTGTTTTCCCACTTCTTTATCTATCTACTCTTCTTCTTTTCGCTTTCACTGTCCCTTGTAGACTCGTCTTCGCTGTACCAGAACACATTCAGACGTAACTAAACCATCCTAGTTTCCGTTTCTTGTCCAGGGTCAGGAGTTATTCATATTCTTCAATAGCTGCTTGGATCATTTTGCGGACCTCCTCATTAGTTATATGGCCTTTGTACGAAATAACGAATAAACTTCGGTAACATCTTATCTCAAAGGCCTACGTTCTTTTCTCTAAATCTGCTGTCAAGGTCCAAGATTCACAACTTACAGAAATATGGATACGACAAGGGAGCGCATCGGTTTCGCCTGCGATCCAAGAGAGCTGTTGTTATCTCTCCAAATTGGCTTCAGCTTTGTAAGACCTGCAGTGGCTTAGGCAATCCTTGAGAGAACCTCCAGTTTTTAGCCATCATCTGAGAAATTGCTCCAAGGAATTTGAAGCTTGTAACAGTATCCAGCTTCTACCTTTTTACCTTGCTCTCCCTCAGGATGAGATTGACGCTGTTTATTATCAGTTTGGTCTTCGCAGGACTGATCTCCATCTTATACCTTGTGCAGGTTTTGTCGAGACTTTCAACATGGACTTCTAGTTCCTGCTCTTCCTCAGCTAGAGCATCTATGTCATCGGCAAGCCGCAGATGGGTAATATTTCTGCCACCTATGCCTACTTTTCCTGTTCATGTTCTTTCATGTTCTTCCAGAGCATCAGACATGATCCATTCGAGAAAAATGCCGACGAGGGTGGGTTTTCCTTACTCCAACTTTTGTTCGGAACCATTTCCCCCGTGCCGCCATTCATCTGGACTGCACTTGTAGCCTTGTCGTAGAGCTGCTCAATGGTACGAACAAGTTTTGCCCTTATACTGTACTTCCGCATGGTGGCCCATTCGGCTGCATGCCATGGTACAGGTTTTGGCTATATTTTGCTGATGTTGGAGGTACTTTTCACACAGAATCGTAAGTTTGAATATCTGTTCTCTTGTGCTCCTTGTGGTTCTGAATAGAGCCTGTTTTTAATCGGTCACCTCCTCGGGGATTGAGCCTATTCAAGATGACTTGACTTTGCTCGAATAACTAATGAGGCTGATTGTTCTGTAGCTCTGGCAGAGCTGTAGGTTTCCCGTTTAGGGAGTGCTATCATCAGCGACTGAATCCATAGGGTAGGCCATTTTCCTGACCTACAGATCATGTTACAGACCTATGTTAAAACATCAATCGTGGTTTCTCCGCCAGCTTGAACAAGTTTTGCTGGTATATTATCAACTCCGGTAGACTTCCCCTTTTCCAGTGCTGCTATAGCAATCTAAACTTCCTCACAAAGAATTGATTGTATATTTTCTTCTGGGGGCTGATTGCAGTCCAGAATTGCATGGTCATCATAACTCTCATGGTTGTATAGTTATGCGCATTATTCTGTGCATCTGCTGGGGGTTTCTTGGTTTCTGTAAGACATTTCTCTTAGACCTTTCCTGGAAAGTTGTGGACCTACCCTATTTCTGAAATTAAATCCTTCACCAGCAGCTGGTATGCCCTCTTTCAGGCAAGTTTCGGTCTCCTCGCACTGAACATCAGTCCAGTCCTTCTTAGCTTTCTTTACTGCCTTCTGAATTCTCTTGTCATCTTCTCGGTTTTCTTTTGCTCCTTCTGCTTCATACCGCCTCTTCTTCAACTCTTTCCTCTCATCACAAAAGTCGAGAACATCTCTGGTGACCAAGGGCTATTCCTGCGGCATTCCTTCCCCAGTATCTCATTGGGCGCATCATTCACTTCTGTATTGTGTGTGGTAATCACGATATCTGTGTCCATTTCGAAGGGAGAGAAAAACAAAAATTCCAGAGTTGCTTTCCCTGAAAGTGTACCCATTCACCTCAATAGCATTTCACATATAATTATGGGAGTGGTCGGGTCGGGCGATGGTGCTGGGTGTAACTTTCAGTGCCGGGGCGTCTTACTAATTTGGATAATAGTAGGGCAAGGGCCTATTGTATTTGCAGTAGGTGCGGATGGGGGTTGCTTTGATAATTTTTCATTTTTTTTTCTTTCTCTGGGAGACGGCTCCCAATACTGCCTCAAAGAGCCGTTAAACCTAAAACAACCAACATGCACATATGAATAAGTGAGTGGTGATTCATGGTGTAACACTCACATATTTATAAAACAAGAAACATCTTTAAAAAAGATAATTGTCGAAGATGAAATTCGTTTTTAAACAACAACTTTAAGCGAATGATTGTAATCTATAAGCCAAATAACTGATAGAAAAAGAATGCAAGATTTCTCTGGAAATATGTACTACCATCGTAAACTTTATACCCGAAGTTACCAAAAATAAAAATAAAGTAGTACGAAAGCAAAGCGAAAGATCAGCCTTGGTCGAGTTCGATTACAACTATTGTCTGGCGATAGTATGTCATGGCAGAAGCGTGTCAACTCGGCCTGCTTTCTGTAAGCCTGGGGTCTTCACGGCTGCTGGGTCAACTCGGCCTCTATTCAACTCGTCCGGGTCAATTCGGCCTGCTGTCATTTGCATCCTCGCCCCAGCCTACGAAGATGGGCTGCGCCAGGAATGAACGGAAACACAATAAACGAATAGACTTTGTTGGGTTGTTGATTTAATAAGAAGTCCTTCAAAATGGTGGACAAAATTAATATAAAGGTCAACCCAATAATCCCTCAACGGATAACCGTTACTGCAGCTAGACTATGGTAACGGGACGTTCCGGGCCTACAATAATACAATGGCGCTGGAATAGCCGGACCAAGGTGCAGGGCAATTATATTTTAATTGTTTCCATAGTGCCGGAGTTTTAAGATTGGGGTCCTTTACCCTGTGAGATTTTCTGTAGTATAGGGTCGAAATAAGAGCAAGGTTGTTACCATCAGCTAATCATCACAGGTCTCTGAAATGTAAAAATTCCATTTCTGTAGGTGGGGGTTGTGGATACAAATGACTGGCGCATAGATATATAACCATGCGACACCATTGCCAAAACTGATGTTTTTCTTACTCATTTTCATACAACTTCGATATCCTAGTTTATTTGCCACCAGTAAGATTTAATGGCATGACTGAACTGCAAAAATACCGATACCTCACCAGGAGCTAGCTGTAACCGTGGGAATACTTATTAAAAGTCTATTTCTTAGCTTTTTCTGCCTCATATTTTCATGATTTTCCCTGACTTCGTTTGGCCCAATTGCTAAGGGAGTGAATTCGTGAGTTTGTGAGTGAGTGAGCATGTGTGCAATTGAGCGAATGAGTATCTAGCGCGGCAGATCGGAAGCGCGGTGCGGTTATGGCTTTCATACTAGACCTTTAATTACACGATTGGAAAACTCGAGTGCGCCTGATCTACGGCTGCTCAAACGGGTCATTAAATTTGCAAATACACTTTTCGTCATTCGTTATTATTGAATAAAACACGTCTATCCGCAAATCACGGCGATTAAATTAAAAGGGAAACGAAGCCAAAATAAAGCTTATATTCATAAAACGTCATTTTAAAACTGTATCTTTTCACAAATGGTAGATTGTGTTTATTATCCCCCATACAATAAAAAACCCGGATGCAGGTCATGCATGCTCTGATATGTCTTCGACAAATAAATGAGCTGACGACAAACGACAAAACCAACAAAGTGGCATGTACGCCCAGCAGTGACTAAGAATAGCCTAGGCATCCGCCTAGTCTGATCAGAGCCTTCGCTGTCGGCATGAAGGTAGCGTAGACACTTAACTACCCATTAAGCGCTCAGCGAAGACTCTGATTAGACTGAAGACACTTAGCTACCCATTAAGCGCTCAAGACTCTGATCAGACTGGGTGGAGACCCAGGCTGATCTGAGTCTTGCCATTTTGTTGGTTTTCTTGAGTCGTGGCTCAAATATGTGAGTGTTACACAATGAATGGGCATGTAAAATGATATTAAGGTGAATGGCTACACTTTCAGGCCGAAAGCAACTCTGTCATTTTTTCTCTCCCTTCTCAATGGTAGTCAACTGTTATAGGAAAGAGTGAGCTCCCTGAGAAGCATGTTCTTTCGTTAACCCATTGCATTCTGGATATTTTTTTTTTTGTCGTCTGCTGAAATTGTCGTCTGCATCAAAAATCAAGAATATTTTGACAATATTGGTCTTACTAACTCTTCTTGTAGAAATGATGTCTAGGCAGCAAACAGTTTGGATCTCAGATCAGGCCCCACGTTTGTGGGGCCTGATCTGGATGCAAACTGTTTGCCCAGATACCCCTCAAGGGGTATCCTGAATGGAATGGGTTAAGAGTAAACCCCATTTTGAAGGACTTCGTTATCAAGGGAAGCAATTAGGAAGTCACAAAAGTTGTACTTCTTTGTAAAAATGGCGGAAAACATGGAGGTATAGACCCATACACCTTATATACGTTATAATTATCTTACCTTATGTGTCCTCAGCGCTTAATCGTTTAAAAAGAACAGGTTTCTTCTGTCTGCACATTTAATCAATCTAGACGTCCAAGGACACCACGTCATAATATGCATCGTGCAAATAGAATGCGTATATCACGTAGCGTCGGGCAGTCTTTACGTTTGTCTGGCTAAATAGAGAATACCATGATAGTGTCTTTTGATATCAAGTTCATGATCAAGCGAGACCAGAAACAGGGTAGGAATGGCGAGGCTTGCCGAGCCAGTCCGACGCGTTTCTGGTCGAGCCCGATAAACTTGATATCAAAAGACACTTTACATAGTTTTCTATTTATCATGCATCATTAGAAGATTTTACGGCGTAAAAAGAGTCAAACAAATGAAAAGCAAACGCAGTTTTGTCCGAACTTGTTGACGTCGCGAATACGTTGTGACGTAAATCGGTGACGGCATTTAACCAACATAACGTTGTTATCACGGCAAACGTCAGTATCTAGTATGTAACAGTCGTCAGAGATAGCTTCTTAAGGCATCGCCTGATAACATTCGCGCAAGCGCAGTTCTTAAGTGACATGATACCACATCATGTTAACATACCCCTGTTATCAGGTGAATTTGCAGCAGATGCATGACAAACCACCTTTACACCCTTATACAGTCAATTCTGTCTTAAAGGCCACCTCTATTTAACAAAACCATTAGTTAAAAGGTCAAAATCACATATGCCGAAGCAGCACTTTCAGTATGAATTGATCTGTATGTAGCAAGCACCTGTTTTAAGCAAGCGGTTTTGTTTTTGATAAACACAGGTTCGGCTTTATTTGAGCAATGAGTGACATTTCTTCTACAAATTACTGACATTTTCACAACGATATATGCATGTGTTCTTTGTAATTATTATACAAAATATGCACCTAGTAACGTGATCGTGACTCGAACACATTTGAGCCGCGACACGACAAAACCAACAAAGTGGTTGTGCGCCCAGCGCAGACTCAGATCAGCCTGGGCGTCCGCCCAGTCTTATCAGAGTCTTCGCTGTCCACATGGAGGTAGCTTAGACCCTTAGCTACCCTTTAATCGTTTACAGTAGACCCTGATCAGACTGGGCTGCTGTCTAGGCTAATCTGAGTCTGCACTTGGCGCACAACCACTTTGTTGGTTTTCTCGTGTCGCGGCTCATTTGACATAAGTTGGGCGGAAAGAAAATTAGAAACCAGAAATGTTTCTCAGGGAAACACAGATGTCCCCCAGCCAGCCCCTTCCCATTTCTTATTACCACCCTTGATTGCATTCCAAACCACTTGTTTCATTATCCTAAATCTTTGCTTTGTTAAGTAAAATGTAGTCAATCAACTTTGGTCTAAAGATGTCAATACATTCAAGAGCATAAAAAGTCCTTCTGTGACCTTGAAAAATGATGTCATGCTCATCAACATCTCATTAATTCTTCTGCTTGTCGTAATTACATAACAGTTAAAGTCTTATTACCTTCCACCTATTGGTTCAAGAAATACAATATATTCATAGTGAAAATTACCAAGTGCTAATATGACCTTGAAAATGGGGTCAATGACATCAAAAAGCAACAGCTCTTCAGCTTGTCTCAGTGATATGCCCATGCAAGTTTCAAGAGAATCCGTCCACTGGTTCAAAAGATACCCCACATTCAAGACTATGACCTTGAAAAAGGAGTCAAGGTCACCAAAATCTAAGCTGCCTTAAACCTGTCATACATATATATATCCATGCAAGTCTGATGAATATCCAGCCATTGATTCAAGAAATATCTCATTTTTAGGAAAACATTTATCAGTTGTAACTTATTTGTTTTATGTTCGGTGCTGTTTAATTTATTGTGTTTTCATTTTAACCCTTCTATAATAAAAATTGAAAATAGGTAAAAATAGTTGTTAAATGTTTTTCGTATAATTTGTTTAGTCTGTTGTAACCCTTCTGTTGGTGTAAATTATTTAGTTCAGTAAAGATAGCTGAGTTGCCACCTATTTGGCTTATCACTTGTAATTTATTGTTTGATGGGAGGTCTTTGTCAATCTTTCCCTTTGATGTTGGGGATAGGGTTTGGGATCTGATTCAGTCAGTTCCTGAAGTGTAGTTACTCTCTAAATTTGGCTATTAACCTTGATAATGAGATCAAGGTCACCAAATCTTAGTCAAGTCTTTTGACTGTCCCAATTGTATATCTGTGCCAGTTTGGTGTCAATCGAGCAAAAGGTTCAAAAGATTTCTCAATTTTAGTGAAATTTTCACATATTTATGTCTTCCTGTGACCCTGAAATTAGGTCAAAGTCACCAAAACCTAACCAGTTGCTTAAAGGGTAGCTAATGGTCTAAGCTACCGCCATGCGGACAGCGAAGACTCTGATCAAACTGGGCGGATGCCCAGGTTGATCTGAGTCTGCGTTGAGTGCACAACCACTTTGTTGGTTTTTTCGTGTCGCGGCTCAATTATATATTCAGGGGAAGCAACTCTGCCATATTCATTTTAAGCCCTTCCCTATAGGGTCAACTCTTACGGGAAGTATTTGCTTCTTTCCTTCAAGTGTAGACCCCATTTCGGAAGGGCTATGATGTCCAAGGAATCAAACAGGAAGTCACGAGATTTTTGGCGGGCAAAAAGGAAGGGATAGAGAGGTGCATCCATAAAACTTAAAATACAAACAAATAATTGAATTTTCCGTCAACTAACTTATATGGCAGCAAGACTAGCTAGACTACTAATATCAAAAGGAACAAATGCACATACATAGATGTACATGTATATATTAATATGGTAATTATCAGGTACACAAATATTTTTTTCTTCTTTCTCTTACTTTTGAATTATCTATTTGCATGCTTTTGCATACACTGTGGCTAGACTGTGGCCGGAATATTTGATTCTCTTCTTTCCAATTTTAAATGGGGTTGCTTTAAGTTCAGTTCGTTTCTTGTAAAGCCGTGGTAAATTGCTTCATTATTTAGGATTGGAGAATTTGGTTAGGTCGTAGTAAAACTGATAAGCATCTGTATAACCAAGACCTTTCAGGTTCCCCGCTTGAGGAACAATACCGATTTCTTTAAAGCCAAACTTCCGGCAAAGTCTAACAGAAGCTTTATTTGTCACAAATACGAGATTAAACATGCTGGCTCTGTATCCGAGGTCACGTGCCAGCTCCAAATAGTTCTCCATCATAAAAGATCCCATCCCAAGGTCACGTGCTGTCTTTTTCACTATGAATCCCGCATTACATATGTGAGAACTTCGTCCGGGAAAATTCGGCTTAACATAGAATCCTCCCAGAACTTCGTCAGTCTGTTTGTCGAGGACAACAAAAGCGTCATGTGAGAGGAAACAAGCCCGAAAATCGTCAATATTTGATATGTCCAAATACGGGTAGGTTTGTCCCTCCTCTACGATGCATTGAAATATTTCGTGGAATTCCGCTTCATATTTATCTTTAAATCTGTCCAAAACTACTTCTCGATGACCTTTCAATGTGCCAGACTTTGGCAGATATGGAAGACCCATCGTCTTCTTCTGTAGCTCGTTGATGGCGTTTGTCATTGTCCTCTGAAATAAAAAAAAGACGACTTTTTTAAATCAAACACAACGGAAAAGCAATAGCACACTGGGCAGGCGGCAATCGAAAACGCTCATGCAGTCAGGGAACGCGGGGCGACAATTTGCAATCGAAAATGCTGTTTCTAATGGTTTTTGATCCGCGACAATTTGCAATCCAAAACGCTGTTTCTAACGGTTTTTGATCCGCGTTCATCGATTATCAAGAGCGTTTACGATCGCCGGCCGCCTACCTGGTGTGAATAGGATTTTATTTTATTTGTATACTTGAGATTTCGACTTTATATCTCGAAATTTCGAAAAAGTAAAAGACTCTTCTGGACCTTTTTTTAAAATGCTTGCATAATTATGTGTTCATCCCTGTTGAAAGGCCGCCTGTCTTCAGAAGCGATGTTTTAAAATCCCCGCAATCAAACCTGAAGCAAAGCAAGCCATAACCTTAAAGTCAGACATTGAAATTTTCATTTTTTTTTTTTTTTTTTTTTTTTTTTTTTTGCTATTATGATTTATTTGAAAGAAGGGTCTGATAACTACGATAATGATGAAAAACAAATTACATATGTATATCGCTGAGCACAATTATATGCTGTAGTCGCCTAAACACAGCTATCTTGCTGAAACACTTATTTTTCAGATCGACTCATTTGATTACAAATACAAGTTAAAATGAGAGGCGCCACAGTCGAGTGGTTAGAGTGGCTCGGTTATTGTGCAGAAAGTCACCGGAAGGTCGTGAGTTCGCGGCTCACCGTCGCCATCCGACGACTGGAAAACTCTCTTTGTCAACCCAGCAGTTAGGACAAGGCAGCGAAAGGAGAGAGATGGGCTCCGCCTTTCATCAGCTGTTCCCAAGATACAGTGGGTCTCTAACCCCCACTGCCCCTACGGCTATTAGGCTATGGGAAACCTTTACCTTTACAGCCCCGGATCCAGGGGATGGACTTTGGGGGTTCAGCCCTGCCATCTGAGTCACTGTGTTATGTATAATATGTAGGCCTCCAGCTATAAATAAGGAGTATCTGATGACAGTTTCAGATAATTTGTCCATAAAGTTACATTAAAATGTAATCGGCGAGGCGATTCTGAGATATCAACATATCTTTGAGGGCATATAAGAAATTATCTAAAATTCTCATCAAATTGATCTCTAAATATGTCATATATTTTCAAGATCCCCACACCAGCCCCTCCCTGTCCCCGACCCCACACGCACTCGGAACCTCTCAGCCCCACCAGTTATCCAGAGCCCCACCAGTACGTGGTGGCCTGGATCCGGGTTTGCTTTTTACAAGTTAAAAGCCAGTTTGCACTTTCATATTGCATTTATTTCTATGAAACAAACACGAAACTACAGGAAATTTGTTCAAACAGTCCAGGTCACATGACCAACATGGCCACCATACTCATTTATGGAATAAACCTTTTATAGTTTTTGGCTTGCGCTTTCGAGCGCAAGCCAGTATTCAAGTGGTTTAGTGATACCGGGATATTTTCGGAAGAAACGATACGTCACACTTAGGCGGAAAATACCTGGAGAGTGTGTACTGCAACGATTCGTTCTAAACTTTTTTTAGGGCCGCATTATTAAGCCAAAGAGATTGGAAAGCTCGTTCCGGTTTGAGGCTGCATTTCTTCATTATTTTCTTCACAGGCATAACAAACAAAGACCTCCTCCGATTTTGTCTATTTTTATCCATATCCGATTTACCTTATCTGCTAAAAATAACAGATGGAACCTTTATTCTATTTTTGATAATACATGTACTTTTTTAATATTTCCGTTAAAAAGCACGTTTTTCTTTTACAAGTGCCTTGAACTTGACCACATTTCTTTTGCTTTTTATAAACTGATTGCATTAAAAATGAAACTCTGAATTTAATGCAAAGTAATTGGCTTTGCATCCGATGAAATATACCAAAACCTGAGTAAGAAACAGTGTTTATATATAGCAATAGAGCAAAGCATTAGCTTTTCCAAAAATCATGCAGCGGCGTCGCGAAAAATAGGCCTTAGGGCATCGCATAATCTGACTGGTCAGAGCAGTCGGCCCACTGTCCAGCGCCGGTGCATTCATGGGATCTGATCAGTCTTTTTCGGCATATATATTCTTCATGATGATACATGGTGAAGACATATTTTATGCTGAGCATAGACCGATAAGACTGTGCTTATGCCGGAGTTATCTGTAAAAACTGAAAGAGCAGAGTTCAAATTTATTGTTTAGATTTAGAAACAAGCGCTTTTGACGATTTTATTCCCTTATCACATTAACTGAAAAAAAAAATTATTCCATCTATCTATGTGTGTGGCTTGCTATTGACCGTGTTATGTATGTAATAAAAGTCGGTAATGTCGGTGAGTACTTATCGCTTACGCATGCAACAGACCTTTCCATGGCACAAAGCGATATATTATGTACACATTTTAGCATCTGATAAATTTCCTTTTGGTCATCAACATGTTCATGAATAGCCTGAACAATGATACAAAAAAGGGACAATTCAGAATTGTTAACATTTGAAACTCAGAATAGTTAAAATTTGAAACTGTTAGGGATTCATTGACAGCTTTATGACAACGGAGGGGTTGGTTGGTTGGTGCGATGATACTGGGTATAACTTCCAGTGCCGGGGCGTCCTACTTATTTGGATTATAGTAGAACAAGGGCCTACTGTGCTTGCAGTAGGTGCGGGTTGGGGTATGTGGACATTTTCTTGCTTTTATAACTCTCTCTAATGTTGCCTTCTTAGTTCAGCTTTACAAATGTACAGAGAAATATATTTACACTCGTCGACGATTTCCTTAGATGAACCTATACTGGGCTGACGATGTTCATACATCCACGAACAACACACATTTATGCAATCTTACGAGTAAGCAACGTCACGGATATTTCAAATAGATGATTGGCCGACGTAACGTTTGATATACTCGTACGACGGCTGCTGTACTTCATTACCAAACACGTTGGTTAATAACTATTCTTCGTCCTTTGCTTTTCGCTAAATAAGTCAGAACTTCACGAATGAGTAAACAAATCTGATGTAAAATCATAGCATAAATATAAAAGATAAATTTCATTTGTCCGGAGTTTTAGGTTCAGTGCTTTGTTGTTCCCAAATGTTGTAAAGCAAGTTATTGTCCAAATAATAACAGCATGTATTGTCTTCTCAGAGTGTCAAAATTTTGTTCCAGTCACTGCCACTGATGCCAAAAATAAACTTCAGTAAATATTAATTTATTTTTTCTTTTGATGCCAAGTTCATATGTGCCAAGATTCCATAGACATGGGTTTGAAACAATCTTTCCTAAAATTTTGATTCAGACTAAATGTGATTCAACAGCCGTAAAGAAAAGATAAGATTTGAAATAGGTCCAAATAGTTATTTTCCTTGAGACATGACTAACGGCTGGCCAAAATGTTGGAAAACTGCTTTTTAGCTCGCCTGAACGAAAGTTCAGGAAGAGCTATTGTTGTCACCACGGCGTCCGCGTCCGCGTCAGCGTCCGCGTCAGCGTCGGCGTCCGGATTGGATGTTTTGGTTAAAGTTTTTTAAAGACCTAGATCTCCCTATCCCATGGATGAATTCATTTGATACTTGCACTGTAGTTAGATATTGGTCCAAAGTTTAACTTGGTACCACCCCCACCCCACTCCTTGACCTTGATATCAAGGTCATGAACTTATTAATTGGGAGTTTTTTGGGACTGGATGTTTTGGTTAAAGTTTTCTAAAGCCCAGTATCTCATTAACCCATGGATGGATTCCTTTGATACTTGCACTGTAGTTAGATATTGGTTCGAAGTTTTCCAAGGTACTACCCCCTACCCCCTCAGTGACCTTGATGTCAAGGTCATGGACTAGAAAATTGTCTTTTTATTGATTGGATGTTTTGGTTAAAGTTTTTTGATGACACATATCTCCTGAACCCATAGATGAATTCTTTTTATATTTGCACTGTAGTTAGATATTAGTCCAAAGTTTTACAGAGTACTACCCCAGCCCTGCTCGGTGACCTTGATGTCAAATTTGGTCTTTATTAAAGTTTTCTAATTGCGTACTGATTCATAATGCTTGGCAGAGATTTAGTTTACACTTGAACTGATGTTAGACACTTTTTTGAGTTTTTACAAAACACTATATACTTACCCGACTGGATGACCTTGATGTCAAGGTCATGGACTTTGAGTTTTGTCTTAAAGATTTTGATTAGTTTTATATTAATGAAGACATAATTTCGCAGTGCCACAATGGACTCAGTTGGTACTAATACTTAGACTGATGTTAGATAACGGTTAAAGGCTTTAATACATCCTAGCCCTGCCCTCCTCCCCCCTACCCCTTAGTTCTTTCACCTCAAGCTCATGGACTTTGAAATTTCATGTGGATTTTTTTAAAGACATTTCTGAGATAGCTTTTGTTTATAAATGTGTTGTCATTATGGACATGCTTGCCTGAAGTTTTATACATAGCAGTCCACACATCCATAGCGACTATGTGATGGACAAGCACCTATTCAGGCGAGCTATGCTGTCAGGCGACAGCTCTTGTTGTTGTTGTTGTTGCTCGGTGTGTGTGTGTCTGTGTGTGTGTGTGTGTGTGTGTTTCCTCAATTTGTTTTTCAAATAAATTCTACACTTGTTTTTACCTTACACCTGTGGATAATGCCACCATTCGAGAAGTCAGAAATCAAATACTTTGCTAAATAAAAGTAAGCAACAGAAAGTGCACTAACAATCGGGTTCGCTTCAATAACAACTCATGAAAATTTCACTGTTTTAGCTGTGCAAGCCTTCCTTTTAAAAGGAAATTTTATTAGTTTTTATGTTTAAAGTACAAAAATGAAAGGGCAACATTTAAACATTTTAATACTTCATCAAATTACAGAACTTTATAGATAGATTATTTATTGATGCAATTAGCCACATGGCCCATGAGCATATAAAACATGTACAATTACATATTAGAATACAGGATAGCGAGCCATATATCACATGTTTGTTTACATATAAATGTGAGCTAAATATGGACACAAATGTCAACAATAGCTTTTGGTAACTTTCAAGTTACTATGCAATCACTATGGGAGAGGTGCTATGTACATAAAAAGGTATTGTAAACTGCATCAGTAAAATAATCCTTACTCCTAAAATGTCATTCTAACCAACTAAGACAAAAGCACAACTTGACTATACACTGACTCCTTAGTAATATAGACTATTACCCAGCAGGCACATGGCGTTCAAATGACGTCCTACTGACGTCGATGCGACGTAATGACGTCGCACCGACGTAAATATGACGTAATTTTGACGTCGTGTGCCGGCTGGGTAACCACGATACATTCATCTATACATCTAAAATTTGAAAAGAAAATTTAAGGTCGCAGTTAAAAAAAATGACTTTGGAATAACCAGTACCAATGCATAGGCTCTGGTCAAACTGCGCGCTGTGCAAGCTTATCTGAGTACAAGTAACACTGCGCTGTGCATCTCTCAAAATTGGTATAGCACGAAAAGATACCATACGCCATGTGCGAACAAGTAAGACTCAGATCAGCCTACGCAATCATGCAGACTGATCAGTGTCTTCCATTTTCGCGTTTTACAATTTGTGTACACTGGGGTACCTGAAAATATGTCTTAATTCTTACCTTTTCCGGGGTTTTTTCCGGTTACTTACTAAAAATCATTCACAAATCAAAGAACTAAATGCTCTTACATGCCAGACCGAAAGAATTTAAGGGGTCAGTCGATCCACGTCACGAAGCCCTAGAATATTCGACCAATATGTGTACGTGTATGCGTAAACAATAGAAAGGAAAGAGGAAAAAAACATAAGTACACTTTTTAGAACATTTTAACTGCGCGCGTTGTCGGGTTGAACAGGCCCTTAGCATATATACAACATCACATACTTAACTGTGCAAACTGGTCAGAGTACACAGACTCGCTAGGATGAAAAACTGTTTGTGTGAAACAGGGACGACTCTGACCAGACTGTGTGAACAGACAGGTCCGAGTCCGCGCTATCCCTACCCTACATAGGAGATCTTTTCACCTGTATGCCTGTCATTTTAGCTAAAATAGATTTGCATGAGTTAACAGTATGATGATATTGGATATTGCATCACACATACACAATATTACCGATTTTCTGCTGATTTTAAAGAAAACTGTACTACCGGTTAAAGAAACTCGGTGAAAAAAAAAAAAGACACGTGAAATACATTTAAAGGAACATCGTCATAGCGAAGTTCAAATATTAGTACACCGAGGCAAATTAAGAAAACAATAATTTTGCCAATAACATTTTTGGTCGTCGTCGCCTCTCTTCTGGTATATCTTCAGTATATTATGTAACACGTGCGCGAAAGTTTCCAACTCGCTGCCCTACACTTGTGGCTATACCCTGAAAGATTCTAAGCTCGAAACCCTTCATTATAGGCCGAACATGAAGTCTTAAAACTTCATTATTACTTAAAGTGCCGGAGACGAAATTAGCTAAATTTAAAAACAGCGTAGATCCATATGAGCGGCCCATGATGAGCCGCTTCATCTATATACATGTATACACTGTTTGCAGCCCCGGATCCAGGGGGTGGGCTTTGGGGCTTAAGCCCCACCAGCTGGGCCTGGTTAGATAAAAATAAATGTTGTAACATCTCATTAGAATCGCCTCGGCGAGGCGATTCTAATGCGATAATACAACATATATTTGAAGGCAAAAAAGACAGCAAAAATTCTCATCAAATTGATCCCTAATAATGTCATATATTTTTAAGCCCCACTCCCACCAGCCCCACTCCCCAGCATATCTGCATCATCCAGCCCCACCAGTTATCCAGAGCCCCACCAGTATATGGTTGTCTGGATCCGGGCCTGGTTTGCCCTCTATTCTTTGAATTCTCAGAATGATATGAGCCGCGACACGACAAAACCAACAATGTGGTTGTGCGCCCAGCGCAGACTCAGATCAGCCTGGGCATACGCCCAGTCTGATCAGAGTCTTCGCTGTCCGCATGGTGGTAGCATAGACTCTTAGCTACCCTTTGAGCATTAAACGAATAGTCTGGTAAAACTTGGCGGATGGCCAGGCTGATCTGAGTCTGCACGTGGCACAGAACCACATTGTTGGTTTTGTCGCGACGCGGCTCATATGATTTTACTAAATATTTTTTTGAAATTTTGCAAATTTGTCGTCTGCTTTTTGGCGCTTAAAGGATTGCAGAACTTAAAAAACTGTGCGAACTCGCTACTCTGTATTCTATAAGGGACGACTCATTTATTATCAGGTGGGTTTTGATTGATTGATTTGATGCTTAACGTCCACTGTAAACAGCTATGGTCATGTCGGGACGGTCAGTTAACCTAACCACACTATTCCTGGGCAGGCTTAGACCTCTTAAGCGGTTAACCAGTACTAAGTGCACATACCTTCGCCAGTAATTGACAACTGCCCTTCTTGAATCAGCTGAAGAGAAACGAAAGTATGTGGCCAGACCGGGTTTCGAACCCAGAACCTCTAACTTATGAGTCAGGTGCCCTGCCGATTGTGCTACGCGGCCCGGCTATTATCAGGTGGGGTCTACATTTTTTTTTTGGGGGGGGGGTAGGAAAGGAGGTCGGAATGATTTGTTTTCAAGAGCAACAAATCCATTCATTTGAAAAATCGATATTTTGTTAGTAAGCAGATGTATAGCTGAACTGCGGGTTTTTTCGCGCATAACCATTATCTAAATAGCTTTTCAAATATAGTTAAATTCCCTAAATTATTTCTACGGTTCTTCTTTTAAAATATATATCTAAAGAAGGAATAATTATTGCAGATGTCGAATCCGTTTGCATAAAATATGTAACTTTGTATATAAAAATGATCTTGCGCAATAAATAGAGATGCCCCCTGCATTTTTAGTGCATTTTACTATATAAGTATGCCATTTGAGGGGTTATGTTTACAACTTAAAAATCTCCAAATTTAATATTAACAAACAATTTTGAAAAAATAATCAAAACACTAAAGAAAAATAGAATTTTAAGAGAATGTATGCATAAAAAGTCGGTGTTAACTGATGATTTTATAATATCGTATGAAACCTGTCTTTCCTATACACTTTAACTAAGTCAATTTGACATCTTGTAACTGCATCTTCCCGACAAATATCATATTGACGTCGATGTGATATGGGGACGTCGTATCGATGTCAGTGCGACGTCATTAGGACGTCATGTGCCTGGTTTTTGGCCTCGTCAAGGTTGATTCAAATTATTGCTGGTGAATTAATCAATTTTGTTGATTTTAGTCTGAGTTTAGTTTGTTTATGATTAGATAGCTTAGACAAGTTTTCTTTGATCATGTGTATCTCTGTCTGTATGTTTATTTGAATACTTTTGTTGTGTGTCCCTTTTTGTCTTTGGTAGGAAACCTTGGTAGGTGAGCGGGTTCAGCACTCGCCTACTGATCTAGTGGACCAGGTTCGAGTCCCGCTTGAGGCGAAAATCTTTCCTACCATAAACGGGGTTCAATTGCACATATCATTTCATTATCGTCCTGATATAACTGAAATACTGTTGAAAAGGACGTAAAATCGCGCCATCCATTGATCCATCTTTGTCTTTAAATTTGGTATAGTAAATGCAGTTGATGTTTACTATTCAACAGATTTACCAGTGGGCCTGAATTGTGTTTGTGTATATTCCAACATCGTGTATTCTATCAACGGATAATATTCACTTGGATTACGGAGATTCTTCATCCAGGGATCACCGGTGCGCCACTGATTGGCGGGATCTACGGAACTACTACTACTACTACTAGTGGGGTTCTGTTCTGTTCAATTCTCGTATCGACGTTACCCAAGTGGCTCAACGGTACGTAACCATAGTTGCACACACCTGGCGCCGGGTGTCCGTCCAAATACTAGTGGGGTGATGGTCTAAATATATATATAGTTGTTAGCCAAAGTGTTGCTTACTACGCGAAAAGAACAAGTCCCTTTTTGTAATACTAATGCGCATTCTTTAAGAGCCGCATCCTCAGAAAATTGCCCCATGCGACTAGTCTGTGGTAACATTTATGTGTTCACAATATGTATAAACAATCATGAAACATCATACACTCTAGCGCCGTAAAGTGTGCGAACTAATCGGACTGCATTCGCTTTTACCAAGATGGGGTGAAACCCAGCTAACAAAATAACGTTGTTGCAACGTTGGTGCAACGTTATATTTTGGTTATGAAAACGTTTTAATTTTTTGTTTTGTGTAGGCTTTTTGGATGTTTTTTTTTGGGGGGGGATTTCTAAACGTTTTCATAAAACGTTGCAAAAAACGTTGTTGCAACGTTGGTTTAACGTTGTGTTCTTTGTTATAAAAACGTTTTGACGGGACGGTCATTTATCTTAACCACACTGTTCCTGAGCAGGCTTAGACCTCCTTAGCGGTTAACCTGTACTACGTGCACTTACTTTCACCGGTAATAACAACTGCCCTTCTTGAATGAGCGGAAGGAGAAATGAAAGTAAGTGGCCAGACCGGGTATCGAACCCATGCCCTCTGGCTTATAAGTCAAACGCCCTACCGATTGCGTTACGCGGCCCGGCAGAAAAAGAATAGACCTACCTGCCGACCATACTTTACTTCGCTGGCAATAAACAATTTTAATTTTCAAATCTTTTTTGGAAAATATAGAAATTTGAGTGGAACTTCCGATGATGAGGCTCCTCTGTATCCCGTGTATTTGGAATGCTTGCATGCACGCAATAAAGCGTCGCGGAAATATGTGACAATTAAATGATATAAGATGAAAACGTTAGAATCTGCATTGCAGCTAAATTTACCTAACAAGCAAACAGGTCGATCGGGAAAATATGCTTATTCATAACCTATCCTTGCGCAGACCATTTTAAGACATGTCGTGATAAAATCAGCATTATGGTATATGCAAAACACCTAAGTCAAGACTAGTCTGTGCAATAGCTCAATCAGAACAGGGTAGGCGCAATAAGTATGCCTTCTGGGAATCAAACGGTGCACTGCACTTACTCTGAAAGACTACGCAGTTGCATAGACTTATCTTGGTACCCACTGTTTGCGTACAGCGTCAAATATATTTTGCCCGCACAAGGCTCATAACGTTAAACACGAGAGATGAGCATAAAAAAAGCACGTGCAGATATGACTGACCTTTGATTACCTTGATTATCAGTGATGTAACCAAAGAGCCGCACCCTCGGAAAATTGCCACATGCGATGAGAAGAATCAGCCCAGTCTGTGGTAACAATTATGCGTTCACAGCATGTATAAACAGTCTTGAACATCGTACACTCTAGCGCCGTAAAGTGTGCGAAAGGAATTGACACTAATCGGACTGCATTCGCTTTTACCAAGATGAGGTGGAACACATTTTTCCTTGCGCATACCTCGTGTCGTGATAAAACCAGTCCTATGTCAAATGCAAAACACGCTTGTGTAGACTAGATGCATGCGCGATAAGAACAGGGTAGACTACACATAGGGTAGACATATCTTGGTACCTCCTGGTTACGTATACATACATATTTCGCCGCAAACATTATCGGCTGAAACACATTTTTCTTTGCACAGGCCATTTAAGTGGCGTCGTGATAAAATCAGCCTTATGGTATATGCAAAACACCTAAATCCAGACTAGTCTGTGCACTAGCTCAATCAGAACAGGGTATGCGCAATAAGTATGCCTTCTGGGAATCAAACGGTGCACTGCACTTACTCTGAAAGACTACGCAGTTGCATAGACTTATCTTGGTACCCACTGTTTGCGTATAGCGTCAAACATATTTTGCCTGGACAAGGTTCATAACGTTCCACACAAGAGATGAGCATAAAATGCACGTGCAAATTATGACCGACCTTTGATTATCAATGAAATGTAACCCAAGAGCTGCTAGATTAACAAACAGCTGCCGCAGTAATCCTAAATTTTGGGATAGATGTATCTGAGAAATCAGTTTAGAGTCAGATCAAGATGTGCAATGCGTCATATCCTATCAGTATTTTGACACACTGTCGGCTAGTATATTCACCTGTTCAAATTTTAGAATAATTACAGTAATTTTAATGTGTCCCTATGGAGAGGGTAAATATAAACGATGCAAGCTGTTAACAGCTTTACAAGAAGCCCAGCAGGCACATGACGTCGTAATGATGTCGAAATTGGGTCGATGCGATGCACCCATGCCGCATCGACGTCAATACTAAGTCATTTTGACATCTTGTAACTGCTGGGCAGTAAAGTATATCCCAGCGAACACATGACGTCAGAATGACGTCGATACAATGTAATCTGGTTGCGTCGACGTCAATGCGAGGTCATTATAACGTTGTGTGCCAGCTGGGTAGTATGTATCAATGTGAAGATCCGACCCGTCTCTTTGGGCTTTCCATTCAGGTATCAGAAACAATGATATTGGAAGTCTGTCCACAGTCACAACTAAGTATTCTACGTCCATGTTTCATTAACATCTATCTTCAGACGAAGAAAGCAATTCTATCGGGAAAAGAAATAATGCCAAAGTTTGTACATATTGCCAAAATTTATAAATTCTGCATTTCGATCATACAAAACTAAAACTGACAGGAAAAATGTCATAACTGCCTTTTTAATTTATTTATTATTTCTTATTTGTTTTATTTTTATATTGCAGAACTTACATGAACAGATAATTAGATGTGTCTGCGTGTGTGTTTTACTGCCCAAATATAAGTATGTGCTACATGGAAATTTTGGCATGCATTTATTATTCTAACGGGCAACCAGGGTTTCCCATAAAGTGCGGGTTACTATGGTGCTTAAGTAGGTTCCATCGGTGTGTGCGACTCCACTTTGGTTCAAGGTACATTATTGTAGAGTCCGGATGCGCTTAAACGGGCGCATATGATGCGACCTTGTACTCATACCCCTGTGCTTTCACCGTGTCTATGTTGCAGCATAAAGGCCACAGTAAAAGTATCCAGGGCGCAGTAGACAAGACAGTAGACCCTTCATATTCGTAGTATACAGAAAACCGCACACAGCATGCACTACTTTTCAGCATGCCCCAAAACGAAGAGCGAGTAGACAGTGCACAGTGGACGGTAAACGGTAGAATATATCAAAAGGTCTTTAACGTTGAACGAATTCTCCTTTGCACAGCTTAAAAGTACATGTATATTGGGCAAAACTATAAACGAAAAAAATAAAACTAGAGAATAAAAAAGAAAAGCAGACAAAAGTCTGCAACACCCGGTATTCCCAGGTAATCACCAACCCAAGTACTAACCGGGTTCGACGTTGCTTAACTTCGGTGATCGAACGAGAATTGGTGTTTTCAAGGTCATATGGCGGTAGACAACAAAGTACCGATTTTTAACATTTCCAAAGTCTACTTTCGAGAGTTTGAGATCAGTATAATAGTTATAATATCCTGCAGTTCTTACTACTGGGACACACATTGCAGGCCTAGTAAAGCAGGCGTATCAGGATCTTCGCTGTTTGCAGTTCAGTCTCATCAAGCCAGCGAACGCAAACTGTTGAATCATCATTGAATCAACGTTGATTCAATGTGATTCAATGTTGTGATCAGTGGGTAGCAAAGTATCTTCAATAAGCCTCTTTATTACTAATTGCAAATTTGCATCTCATATAATCAGCTATGTCTAAAGTAACATGTAACCGTCAATATCAACGCTAATTCAACGCCATAGTACTTAAAGGGAAATCGCCTCAATGTTCGTGCGCATACATTTTGACGCAGCGTCATTGTTTCCTGCCATGGTTATCATGACGTCGTTTGCCGTAACGCTAAAACGTTTTCGTCACTTTCGCAGACAACATGGCCTCTTTGTTGAAACAAACGTATAAGTTTTTTGCGACAGAAAACTGGTAAATATATAAAACTGGACAAAAAAAAAACACGACAAAAATGGGGCTGAAGAATTTTATACGGAAAAGAGAGTGCCAATTTTTGGGGGCTAGTATGCCGGTAATTTTTTAGGAATTAATTGTCAGGTAAAGACAGACTGTGAAAAATGCAAGTGCGTTTCGAATCTCGTAATTACTTAATGCAAGTATAAATACAAATAAGGACTTAGTACCCTTTGCTTGAGTCATGAAATACCCATGCAAAAAGTGAAAGCGGAGATCAGACTGAGCAAATGCGCAGGCTGATCTAAGCTTTTATTGTTAGCTCATGTCGTTAAGGTAATTATGTTGTTTTTTTTCTTTTTCTTTTCTTTTTGAATAGTTGCTTCTAAGATTTAACGCAAGTGACATAAGACGATCAGCAATATTGTTCTCGTAAGATACAAATTTTACAACGGCTAGGCGGCGACACTCTTATTTTTCACTAATCGCTCGAGACTTTCCGCAGGATTCATAGATTGTCGATGCGAACAGGGAAAAATTATCAAAATGCGCATCCTCGGAAATTGGTCTCAGCACTAAATGATAAATTGCAATCATGCACCATGGACCAAGCTTTGTCGATGTTTCTGTGAAAATACATGTCGGGCAGTGGCCGGGTCCAGTAAGTTGAATGTTAGCACATAAACTTGTTCATCAGATATAAATGTGATATAATGTAGACCAAGAAAAAAGTTCGAAATTCTATGAGAAACAACAATGAACATGCTGCCTAGTTTCGGTCCTTGGAATTACTCTCATTAATGTGTTGTCTGCATACGAGAAAATTTTGAAGGCGACAATTTCATATAGACTATATGTTCAAGACATAAGAACCAGTTATGACCATTTTATTGGCTGACTGGAGGTGTTGACACTATGTGATCAAAAGACAGAATGACACTGTTGAAGTTAATCTTCCTTATATAGTACCACCCCTGTCTTTAAATCTTCAATGATAAGGCAAATATAAAACTACAAAACAAAGGAAGCTAATATGAAATTCCTAGACAAACATTAGAATGGGGCATAATTTCATCATAAATGGAAGTTCGGTTATGGTTCTTTTTCTCTTCATATCGTCTGATATTTGTACAAACTTTCGTGAAGAAATCTTAAACAGTTTTCAAGATATGGAGCAGACACAAAGCTAATTTGAAATTACTATATGAAAAATACAAAGGTGTATAATTCTGTCAAAACTGAAAGTAATGGTATGATCCTTTTTCTCTGCAAATTGTCTGATGATGCTTCATATTTGTATAAACTTTTATGAAGAAATTATATACAGTTTTCGAGATATGGAGCGGAAAAATAATGTTACCTTTTGAACTTTGACCTCTAAGTGTGACCTTGACCTTAGTGGAACATTGTTGGAATACGAGTTCTGCACGATGCCTCTATAAGGTGAACATTTGACTCAAGTTTCAAAAACATCTTCCAAAGGGTTAACGAGATATGGAGTGGACACAAATTTAATACAAAATTACAATACTAGAAATACAAAAGGGCGTAATTTTATTAAAAATGAAAGTAAGGTTATGTTTTTTTCTCTGCACATCGTTCGATGGTGCTTTATATGTATACAAACTTCCATGAAGAAATCTTAAATAGTTTTCGAGATATGGAGCGGACACGAAGCTTTTATGAAATTACTATATGAAAAATACAAAGGGAAATAATTCTGTCAACACTGAAAGTAGGGTAATGGTTCTTTTTCTCTGCATATTGTCTGATGGTGCTTTATATTTGTACAAACTTTCATGAAGAAATCTTTAACGCTTTCAAGATATGGAGCGGACACGAAGCTTATATGAAATTACCTTCGAAAAATACAATGGGAAATAATTCCGTCAAAACTGAAAGTAGGGTAATGGTTCTTTTTCTCTGCACATTGTCTGATGGTGCTTTATATTTGTAAAAACTTTCATGAAGGAATCTTGAACGGTTTTCAAGATATGGAGCGGACACGAAGCTTATATGAAATTACCTTCGAAAAATACAAAGGGAAATAATTCCGTCAAAACTGAAAGTAGGATAATGGTTCTTTTTCTCTGCACATCGTCTGATGGTGCTTTATATTTGTACAAACTTTCATGATGAAATCTTATACGGTTTCCTAGATATGGAGCGGACACGAAATGTTACCTTTTGACCCTTGACCTTTGTTGGACATCGATGAAATATGCGTTCTGCACATCGTCTTGTTAAGGCAAACATTTGACCCAAGTTTCAAAAAAATCTTTCAAGGGGTTAAGGAGATATGGAGCGGACACGAAAAGTTTACGGACGGACGGATGGACAGACGGAAGGACGGACGGAGGCCACGACATAATACGACCCGTCTTCGACGGCCGTATTAAAGAAATAATACAAAAACAAAAACATTTTGTACAGGCTTGTGCATAAGTATTTCTGCAAAGTTACAGCATTTTCAGCTACTAAGACGTTGATTTTGCAAATTGTGGCATATTCAGCATTCACATCAGGTTGCTATGGTATCCAGGACAAATTAATTAAACAGTTAGCTGGACAAGCATATGTCTGTTTAGCTAGTTGCAAAGAAACAGTTTGTAAAAGAATGAAAAATACATCTGCAATGATAGCATGGTAATAGCCATGTTTCAATTTTCCCATTGAAAATCAAAGGCAACCAAATCATTAATAATCAACCGAATGGCATGAAAAACCAGTATTCTTCAAAATTTGTAGAAGCTTATGCAAAGACGTTTCTTCAAAGTTTCAGCTTATCCAAGCTCATGTGTTGATTTTAAATATTTTGCCATTTTCGTCAGTTAGGTTGCTATGGGAACAAAGCCAAGCTAGCCATTAGCACAAAAGCAGTATGTCTGGTGGAGGACTAACTAAGGAACATTTGTGTTAAAGATGTAATTATGTCTGCAATGCTTAGAGTAGGAGCCAATTGTCAATTTTCTCAAAGTTAATGGCAACATTAAGCAGTTATCACAACCAAATTAACAAACCGGTCAGAAGCATTGCACAGGTTAATGCATGTACAAACAATAGTTTTGCAAAGTTTCTGCTTTTCCAGCCTTATCCCAAGTGAGGCATTGATGTTTGAATATTTTGCCATTTTCAGCATTTTGGTTGCTATGGCATCTCAGCCAATTTAACCAGGAGGCACAAAACCAAATGCTGATAGGACTATGTACGTAAACTGAAAATTTCTATCAACATAAGAGGTTTGTCATTATGTCTGCATTGCTAAAGCCATAAGAGCCAACTTTTCAATTTTCCCATAGAAAGCCAATAGCAACTTTAAGTTGACATATACAGCCCGTTTCATATTTACGCGAAATCTGTCTGTCTGAAATGTTTCTCTTTTTAAACTGAATTAGACAGGATAACGGTTTTCTCCGCTACTAAAGTGCAGGGGCCAGTTTCACAAACGATCTAAGCAAGAACTTTTGACTTAAGTTGTAACTTAAGTCAAAAGTGTGTACTTATGTGGTTTCACAAAAAATCTAAGTTGAAACTCTTTGCTTAGATTTTGCAATAAACTTAAGTCAACCAGCGAGGTGACTTAAGTTCTAAGTTAAAATGTGTAAGGTAGATATGCCGATGATAGGCTGTCATAATTCAGGATATACCACACAATATGTTAATAAATAAAGACTATTTTGTTCATTCATTATGCGCCTCGAATTCTAACTTGTATTTTGTGTTGTATTGTAGCCTATACGCGGTTCGGAACACAAGCAATTCCAATATGTGGTTTCTGTTCCGGTTCCTCTTTGTTCATTTAGTAGACACTGTACATGATAGGGTTTGATTTCGTCCTCCTTCAGTCTTCTACTGTTCGTGCTCCGAAAACCCTATGTTCTGTGATTGTGGCCATTTCTGGGTAAATTTATAGCTCTGCCACAGCTGAACCAAAGCTACTTGAACTGTTTACATGAGTCACATAGACGAGTACTTCTTAACGTGGTGAAGACAGGGCTCGGACAGGACCCATTCCCTGCGGCACTGAGTGCTTACCAGGTAAAACGATATGTACATGGCAGCCCAGACCTGTTTATTCGGGACATTTTCTCACGAAACGGCCGATAAGTTTATGAAAGCCTTATACGAACGCATTCGTATATACACACTGATGTGTGTCTCTTTCTATAAAATAATCTATTAAAATACATCATCATCATCATCATCTCTCTCTCTCTCTCTCTCTCTCTCTCTCTCTCTCTCTCTCTGGAAGGGGTGTGGTTTGGAGATGTTGGTAGCGTAAATGCGTCAGCGAATGATAATGACTTTATCATGTGATCATACTCCATCATATAGTCCCCTTTTCTATATTCATTACAACTGGAGACAATCGGGAAAGTTAAAGCAGAGTCAAACATTAGAGAGAAAAATTGGAGAGCTTAAAGAAAGTGTGTGTCCGTATGTTGTATTTTTGCTCATGGGAAAACAGCTATCGAAATATTATCCCCGTCTTTCTGCGCTTGTCAGTCATGCAATGTGTGTGTGGGGGGGGGGGGGGGGGAGGGGTGTCGGTGTGCGCATGCGCTCGCGTGTGTGTGTGTGTGTGTGTGTGTGTGTGTGTGTGTGTGTGTGTGTGTGTGTAACTTTGTATTCCAACAAACGTGCATTTGAGTGTATGTGCATGTTTAGTGCACCCCCTTACGCAATGTACGTATGTGCTTATTTTCATGTATATGTGTGTGCGTTTGAAAATGCATAAATACTAGCTATGGCGAAAGGGAGAATTTCCACCGAAAAGTTCATGTTTTATATTTATATTTCCAGTCAAAAGTAAGGCTAGTTCAAATTTGTGTGTGTCTCTTTTGTATGCTTGTCCCTCTTTCTATCGATACGAGGAAATTATAAACTAAACCTGCACGCAGGTTCCATGTAGAGTGACGCCTAACCTGCGACTAGTTGATTGTTTTTACCTTAATGACCCCGTTAAGACAGATTCTACTCAAATACTGCACCTACTGCAAACGTAGCAGGTCCTTGCTCTAGCTTGGGACGTCAAAATGTCGAAAGTATCGTGGTATCTTTGTCACACTGTGGCTTGTCTGCATGATCATTCGTGCGTAAATGTTTTTAGATCGAGGAATTCAGCTATGATGCCAAAGTCCCACAAAATTCCCCTGTAGCCATATGTCGGTGGAATACAAGAGTTAGGTGGAGTGAGGAAGTGCCTATCCGATGTAGGTATATTCACTAAATAATCGACTATTATTTAGGAAGCAAGAGCAGTGCTCCAGATAAGAAGGGATAACAGGGATGATTCTGAGATAATTTTCATTATTTATGAAGGCAAAAACATATGCTGTGACCCCTATTAGAACCGTCTCGGTAACACGGTTCTAATGAGGGGTCAAAACGTATGTTTATTAATGCAGAATTATTAAAAATAATCCCTAAATTATCCGCGCTTCCCCTTCTTATCTGATGAACTGAAAGAGGGACCCTACTTTTTGGCATTGACCATTGTACACACTTCTGGTAACGGCTTAAGATCTCAGCAGTTCTAAACATTTCTTTTCCATTGATCAAGTTTTCGACAAGACCGCACTTACTGTGTCTGCCGCGACTGAACGAGGCATAAACGGTTGGAGATTTAGTTGGTTGGTCGTTTTTGGTTTAACGGCTCTTAGAGACAGTATTTAAAGTGATTGTTCAGATCTCTTAACTGATTCTCTATATCAAAAATAAATAAGTTAGTATGTCCTAATTTAATTTCTACAACTCATTTCTGCATCTGCTTAGGTAATTAAAATCATGTTTATTGCTCTTATCTTAAACATCAGGCAGCAGACATGTTTTCGATCACATCAGTCTAACAGCTTGGAACAGCTGGATAGCAAGCGTTTGTTTACCTAAACTTTTACGCAGTGGAACCACTTTCTATAGGAGTTGACCGTGATTCCATATGGAAAGATTGCAATTAGTTTCTGAGCTTATAATGTCTTTGTGTGTGATTGAGGAGGTAAACATTAAAAAGGCACCTATGTTCACCTCAATATACAGAAGATGACTTGCAATACAGACTTTCAAATGCAGATAATAGCTTGACATACTTGAGGTGTCAATTTTCTATGGTGCAAGTGCAGTTTTGTATGCCTATGCACAGACTTCAGAAAAGCAGGTTTGTATAACCAACAGCTATTACCAATTATTCTCATTTTCATGCATTATTTAATGTATTCATTATTATTATTTATATAAGTACTGGTACTATTTTAATGTGTTGTAACACAGGGTATAATCGATTCCGCCAATTTTCGCTTCCTGCAGAGACTGTCCTTCATATTTGGCTTCCGCCAAGACTGTCCGCGGACTCTTGCTTCCTGCAGAGACTACTGTCCTCGAGAAATGGCTTCCTGCTGAGACTGTCAGCGTGACTGCTTCCTGCCGACAGTCTCTGCAGGAAGCCATTTATCATGCACAGAAGTCTCGGCAGGAAGCAAGAGTTCGCGGACAGTCTCGGCGGAAGCCAGATATGATGTACAGTCTCTGCAGGAAGCGAAAATTGGCGGAATCGATTATACCCTGTGTGTAAGCTGCCCTGCTAATGCTAGATTTTTATTGCCAGAATTACCTTAAAATTCTAAGTATTGGGACAGAACAGTGCTAACCCAGATCAGACTGCTCCTAAAGAAACATTCTGATCATGGTCTAAACTGTTTTGAATCAGGTGTTGCAAAGGCATTTGTTCCTGTCAACGTTTAACAGTGTGCATTTCAATGAACAGACTGATCTAGCTTTGCATTGGAGCACTACTCTAAGCTAATATCACAAGCTGCTCTGTAACTCATTTTACCTTGCTGCAGCTGCTAAGTGATTCCAACAGAAAATATTTGAGGTCATTCAACTTATAAATGGCAGACTCCTGGGGCAAGTGATAATCATCAAATTACTCACTAATTGAAATGGTTTTCACAAAAATTTTAGAGGTATGATTCTCATCATATTTTTAACCTATGTTATAAAGGTTTAGAAAAAGATGTGAACAATCACTTTAAGTCTATATCGAACCGTCTCTCAGAGAGAGGGAGAAGGAAAAGAGATAGGAGAGAACAATGCCCGCCCGCACCTACTGCAAACACAGTTGGCCCTTGTCCCACTATTATCCATATCAGTAGGATGCCCCAGCACTGAATGTTACCCAGCATCATCTTCCGACAACGACTATCCTCAAAAGGTTGGAGAAGCTTGAAACATAGTTTTCGATAACGACATGCGTCAGGAAACTTTTATACTCCGTTTAACTTTAGAATGCATAAAAATTAGGGAACACATTCAAAGCAGAACCATATCAAATTAAAGTACCGTAAATAAATTTAAAAAAAAAAGTTAAATAAAACTGACAAAAAATGAAAGCGAAAAGTGGGGATTCGAACCCGTAACTGTCTGTGCTAGAGCGCAAAACGCTATCCACCACACCACCACCTCAGGTACGTCATTTCGTTGTTTGGTACATAAAAGTATATTGCGGACTTTTAACACAGCTAAAAATAGACTCCTAAAAATAGACAAGACTTAAGTCAAAACAGATTAAGTTTTTGCTCAGATGAATTTGTGAAACGGCTTAAGTACGAACTTAAGTCATTCTTACTTTTTTACTTAAGTTATAACTTAAGTTGTAACTTAAGCACAAATCTAAGATATGTTCATGAAACTGGCCCCTGGTGTACAACGGTAGTTTAGCTTCAAAGCAAACCGTCTCGTCACAAACTTAACGGTACCTGTCAGCGGTATTATTAACGCATAAATCACCAAGCACGTGGCAATGCTCTTCAACTGTGAAGTTACAAAATACGGTGAAATCAATCGAATAATAATAGTAAAAAAGGATAAGCAGTCAAGCCCGACTGCGTAAATAATGCGCTATAAAATGAGATAAGGCATTGTTATTATTATTATTTGATAGAAAAGTGCAGAGTTCCTGGTGGTTTAAAACGGCGGTGATAGTTTAGCACTAAGTTTAGCACTAAGGGGTAAAGATGAGACAATCTGCAAGTATACGACACTCAGACAATAAAGAGAACATAATTCGCCGCCCGTGTACATACTGGTAATACTGGTCAATACACCTACCTGAGCTGTCATTTTAATTGAGTCGCGACGTGAGAAAGAAGTACCTTTAGACATGGGCAAATAGCGAATATTAAGAACAGCCTGCAAGTCTGATCTGAGCAGAGTGTTCGCTATTTGCTGTAGACTTCATTTATTGTTGATCAGGAACGAGGTGATTTTGCTAACATTGCATATGCACAGGCTGATCCGAGTTTGATCGAATAATCATTATATACGTGCAAAAGTGGCTGTCGTTCGAGACAGTCTATAAAAGGATCAGTCGACAGGGGAAGACGACTCGGCTTTTGGGACGCTATTATAAAAAAGATCCGCGTGTTATGTGTATCTGCGCAGTTTACTGTACAGTCTGGTCAGAGCATACACCGTATGATTCACCTATCCTGCAACATGTGCCTATCATGCTGTTTTTACATATAGGCTTGTTTGGGCAACGACGCGGCTTGAATCCAAATGATGTCATTTTCATAGGGTCAACACTTTTAATAAGAAAAGGATTTGCTCCATTCAGAAAGGGATGTAAAAATGAAAATGGCAGTGTTGCTTCCCCGAAAAGTGTGCCCATTCACCTTAAGACAGATCTTTCCCGATATCAACCAATACGGGACATACCATGTATCCTTTTTCACTTCTAAAGTTTGATCAAATACATTATAAGATCAACTCTTAACCAAAACAAACTGGCCAATCTGATCTGAGTCTGCGCTTGGCGCACAGCCACATTGCTGGTTTTCTCGTGTCGTGGCTCATATGCAGGTGTACCCACACACATTAAAAGTTTGTTATAGTAAAGGCGACCATTTAACACATAGGATATTTAGGTAAAAAATCATTTCTCCGATTCTGAAAGGACGCCATCAGACTCAGTGCCGGGCTCAGATAGAAGATACACATCAATGATTCTTCCTTGGCTTCCTGGGAAACAACATAAGATATTCGAACACGCAGCAAAACGAGGGAAAACTGTTACATGTATGAGCTGTAGGCCTAATGTTTACACAGTGTATAAGCGGACAGTCACCAAATCGGAAGCGACAATTGACTGTACACCCGAAAATCATTAGTGACACATAAACAACTTGTGAGGTGAAACGGTCAAAAGCTGGTAAGTCCTTATCGAATTTGTTCTTTTAGATGCGGTTTTCGACATCGGGGAGAGAATTGGATGTACTTCACCTGTAGCATTGTCAGTTTGACATATCACCACCCAATCTCTGTGTAAAAATCAAGTTTTTCTGCTTAATCACCAGTTTTGCTTTATTTTCTGTCAATCGACACGGACAATCGGGGTTAAAAAGACTAGAATTATGGCATCATTTCTGTTAAAACCAACATAAAATCATCGCTACACCTTTATCCTGTGATATCCAATAGCTGAATCCATCGAAACATTACTTAAAACAAATATATTGCCTCCTGAATCGCACACGTTCGTCTCATTCGACTGTCCGACTAGTGACAAAAACAAAAAATGGTGTTGAACGACTAGTGACGATTTTCTTGTAAGTCTTATTGAGCAGAAAATGTGTTAGTAAATATTTTTACTTATGTATTTATTATCGAAATATAACGACAACGGAGGGTAAGAACTTCTACTGGATTGAGTTTGTTTCAGAAGTCCAGTATGCTGTTTATATCTACCATAAATTTGCACAGATTAGCATGGCAGGCTCAATGATTTATTCGTAAGATTCGAAATAAATTGAAAATACTGAGAGTGTTTCTGAATTTTTCTGTGTAAAGAAAATGTACTTTGAATGTGTTTTTCAACAGGCGAATCTAATTACAATGGTCAGACTAGCAGCTTAAAAGATATGAAAACATATTTTACAAACGGCACAATATTGTCACCTAGATCTACATTGATACCCTATACTACCCTTGTGGATATCCATTTTCTCAGAGTTGAAAACAATTTTCAATCATATCAATGATTTTTAATCATGAAAAACGTGTTTTGAACAGGTAACCGTAATGATAACCTATCGGATTTTTCTAATCGTGACCTTTGACCTTTCTCCTCCAGTCCAACCGGAAACTCGAAACTCCGAGCTCGCTTATTAATGTAATGTGTGGGATTTGACCAATGACCATCGATTTTCTGAGACATAGCACTGAGTTTGTCTTCACAGACACAGAATTTGCTTAGAAAATTGATCGATTAATAATAATTAAGGTCAAAATTTATTTTTACAGGTAAGGGGTGGTTGGGGTTTACATGTAGCTTTCTTTACTTTTTATTGCATTGATGGTTGCTTAAACGCTACCGGAAGACGGAAAATGCGAATTTCTGAAAAACCAGTAACGCATCACAAAAGCGGTACTCGGCTAGGTCACAATTTTGATTGAAATGTTGACAGAGAAAATTTTAGCCATATGATCATTTCTTTATCAAGAAATGCTTGATAGCCCTCTCCCCAAATGATGATCCCAGTGAACATATCCAAAACGCATCTGGCAGAATATTCGTACTTCGTCATCTAGGTTATTGAGTTTCATCTTGGACAGGTAGATCTCCAGAGATCTTTCGGTTGATCTCCGAATTTTAACGACAGTATGCGATAATCGCAGGTGTCAAGGTATTTCCTCAGGCTAATATTCTTATCTCGATCATGATAAAATATCGATCTTTATGACTTTAATTGAATATTGAATACATTTCACATAGTCAGACTCATGCTTAAAATAATCATGGTAATGTAATTAAACCTTTTGGATTTCCTTTGCATTATGCTGTCAGAACACATGATAATGATATCTTATAATAATAATAATATTATTATTATTATTTTTTTTTTTCAAAGATGTTTGGTTCTTAAAAGGAATTGTCATGCTCCAGAAATCCAAAATGATTTTGGCAGCCAATAAGGGGGAAAAAAGAGGTGCTATATTGGTTATATTTACTAACAGTTCATGTCATTTAGTCTCATAATGCAATGATAATCAAAATTTTACGTGACTAAATTCTCTCTCTCTCTCTCTCTTAAACATTATATAAGACACAATGTATGTTTGATCCAAACATAGAATTTAAGTTCAACATTATTAAGAACAATAAATAAATGAATTGTATGTCACACAATTGTATAACTGAGGGTTTTGTTAGAACAGTCAAGCAAAAATATGATTGATTGCACAAAATTTTGATTCAAAAATAATACTTATAAAAATAAGTCTTGTGAAAATAAGTTTAGTTAAAATTTCATGATGATAAAAACCTTGAATTTAATGAGTGAGTAAACATTATGCATTTATTTTATCGTTAAAGACAACAGATTTTTTCCACGACACGACAAAACGAACACAGCCGAATGTACGCCCAGTAAAGACTCAGATCAGCCTCGGCATCCACCCAACCTAACCAGTCTTCGCTGTTCGCAAAGGGATAGTTAAGACCTATGCTATATTGTAAGCGCATGTCCAGGGCGGATGTTCAGGCTGATCTTAGTCTTCGCTGTCAGCATGGAGAGGACTTAGACTCTCAGCTCCCTTTACGCGAAAAGGGAAGACTCTGCTCGGACTGCTGAATCTACGCGAAGTGCACATGCCACCTTGTTAGTTTTGGCGAGTCGCGGCATATTACGTTTGGTTAATCCAGTCGAACCGCGATACGACAAAACCCACAAAGTGTCATATGTACTACGTGAAGATTCAGATCAGCCTGGGCTTATGGCAAGTCTGATCAGAGTCTTCGCTGTGTACTTTAATGGTAGCTAAGCTATCTCCATGCCACCAGCAAAGACTTTGATCAGACTTGGCGAACGCCTAGGCTGATCTTAGTCATTGCTAGGCGCACATGCCACTTTCTTGACTTTTTTCGTGTCGCGACTCAATTAAATATTGCCACACAGTTATACGCGTGCCGTGTCAGTAATAGTGTATATTCACACATTGATTAAATTGACACTGAGTAATATTTGAATTGAATTAAAATGAAATTGATGAAACTGGATCAAAATAAGATTATAAATTTTAAAATAATAATAAACATGAGAGACCAAACTTGATACAATAAGAACATTTTCCTTGGAATTACGGATTTGTATAATGCATTTTATAGAAGAATGACACAAATGAATAAAAAAAACATGCATATAGACCTTCTTTGTAGATTAAGTAATTTACTTTCTTTAAGATATAAAAAAAAATCAACAAATAAACATAACTTAAATGCTGTAAAAAAATAAAGTGTTCTGTTTCCTACTAACAAAATTATATTAAATCGCTAGAGACCGCCAAAGTTTTATCTACGAGGTGACCCTGTAGCTCAGTAGGCTAAACGCTGACCCGCTGATCTAGCGGTCCCAAGTTCGATTTCCGAAGGCGGAAACCTTCTCAGACGTAAACGGTTTCCATTACACAACCTGTCATTATCGTCCTTCCATCCTTGGCAGATAGAATTTTCTTCTTTAGTGTCCGGAATTCACCCTCATTTAGTAATTTGTAATCTATTTTTTGTTTGGGTCTTAGAGTCAACTGCATAACGATTATGCAGATTGTGTGGCTTTTTGCCTCACATTAATAATTACATAAATGAGCAACAATTGAGCAAACGCTTAATTTCTAAACATACCGAATTTACAAATTGGCATTATACAATCATAAGATAATTTATATCGTGTCTTTCGATTCGGCACCAGTGATACCAATTATTTCGCCAATTAAAGAAGTTAGCCGACGTATCTCTTCATATGATTGCTAATAAGACCAAAGAATATCGGCATCAATTATAATAGTATTCCACTAGCACGGTTTCGTTTCTATTCTAACACCAGAAACCAAAAACGTTCTCTAGTGCAGCTCTGGACCAGAAAAGTAAAATAAAAACTAAATAAATTTACTTTTATCTTTCAGTTCAAGCAAAATTTAGACACAGTACAGGATAAATCTACATTTTGAATAATTCATTCACTTTAACAACTTTCTATCATATCTTATCGTGGTAATCTCCGCCTGGAGCTATTACCTGAAAGCCGAAGTCGTGTCCTAGCGTCGCATTTTACGGAAACGCACGGAAACAACCGGCAAAAAAATAATCAACTGAAATTTTAACAAATATTGAAAAAAGACCATTTTATCATGTAGCTAGACAAATAAAATTTATACCAGATGAAAATATACTCTTTCTTCTAATCTGATCTATTTGTGATGCATAACATTTTGTATTAATTTGATTCGAAATTAGTCATTAAATTCATGTGCCCTACTGGTTTTACGGAGATTTTGTTATTTGTTTTAATTAATTATGTACCTCTAGAAAATCACCCAAAAAAAGACCATTTTGTACTTGTGCTAGAATCAAAATTAAAACACAACATTTAAGATGAAGAATTTAACTTTCTGATACCGTTTGTGATGTAAAAATATGTTAAGGAAAAAAGAAGTTATTAAGTGATAATGAAACTTTCCCTTATTACTCGTATATGTCAAATTGGCTCACACCTGTAGAAGTGCTAGTACGCAGTTTCTTCACTATGATATTTTTATTACCTATTCAAGCATTTGTTGAAAATGATCGTCATGAATGTGAAAATTGAATCATTACTAGTCGGACAGTTTTTGTTTCTTGGTATGTCGCTAATGATTAGGTACAGTTGTCACTAGTCGGACAGTCGAATGAGACTAACGTGTGCGATTCAGGAGGCAATATATTTGTTTTAAGTAATGTTTCGATGGATTCAGCTATTGGATATCACAGGATAAAGGTGTAGCGATGATTTTATGTTGGTTTTAACAGAAATGATGCCATAATTCTAGTCTTTTTAACCCCGATTGTCCGTGTCGATCGACAGAAAATAAAGCAAAACTGGTGATCAAGCAGAAAAACTTGATTTTTACACAGAGATTGGGTGGTGATATGTCAAACTGACAATGCTACAGGTGAAGTACATCCAATTCTCTCCCCGATGTCGAAAACCGCATCTAAAAGAACAAATTGGAAAGGACTTACCTGCTTTTGACCGTTTCACCTCACAAGTTGTTTATGTGCCACTAATGATTTTCGGGTGTACAGTCAATTGTCGCTTCCGATTTGGTGACTGTCCGCTTATACACTGTGGTTTAATAGTCCGAAAACTTTGAGAATTTATCCGCGCGGCAGAGTCAGTTTCGTTTTCATGTAAATACAAGTACTGTGATTTTGCCATGCGGAGTTCTGATTTATAAAACAAACTTCTCACCTCTTATTTTTCCTTCATTTCGATGCATCTTTTAAAGTCCGAACATTTGATTATTGATCCGGGCGGCAAAATCATGTTTTCTATTTTTCATGAATGAACTAATTAATAAGCTGTGACGTATATCTTTTAGCTATCAAACCAACAGTTTTACGGATTTGCATATCTAAGATAGACAATTCAGTGTACGTCAATCAACTTTGAGACTGCCCTGTTGCAGCGTTCGCTAATCAAGACACGCCACTTATTATTGTCGCGTGCAGGTTTAATGATACAATCGAAGGTAAAACTTGACATTTCTTACATCAGAAAGTCTATGCTTACTTGTCCGGGGGCTTATCAAAATACGAAGTTTTACATTTGCAAAGGCATTTGAGCCGCGACACGACAAAACCAACATTGTGTTTGTGCGCCTAGCGCAGACTCAGATCAGCCTGGGCATCCGCCCAGTCTGATCAGAGCCTTCGCTGACCGCATGGAGGTAGCTTAGACCCTAAGCTACCCTTTGAGCACATAAAGAAGAGACTGAGTAAACTGGGCGGATGCCCAGTCTGATCTGAGTCTACCCTGGGCGCACAACCACATTGTTGGTTTTCTCGTGTCGCGGCTCATTTGTTTTTGTTAAAATCGCTAAAGGGAAAATCGGCACGCACAAATTAACACTTACATGGACCACAAAAGTTAAAAAATAATCGCACAAATAGAAAATAATTTATTCTGTTCATAGCTCCAGTGACCTGGTGGGAAAGAGCGCTGGCTCTTATACGTCATCTCTGTGACTGCTGTGGGTTCCAGCCTCGCTCAGCGCACAGGCCGACAACAGTTCTGCTTGCGAAACGTCAGGAGCTTTTCCCATGAGCTCCGGTTTTGGCTATTAAAAGGGCCTGTTAAACACTGATTTTCTTTTTTCTCTTTTTAAGCTTGCCAATGACTCATGTCAAATAAAAAGGTCGCGTTTTGTACATATTGCAGTTTAGTTCAATTGCGCTCGCTACGCATTTGAAGATCGGATGAAAGGGAGGCGGGTAATATAGATCAATAATAATTATGAGACTACCAATAAGACTGATGTACTTTAAGCTGACTAAATAAATTTTGACAGACATAAGTTAGTTCGACACAACCGTAATAGCTTTGTTTACGGTATCTTGACCACGGGCTTAATGTGGATCCTGACAATACGGCTCTTCCCAAATGGATTTGCAGTCTAGTTCTTTTGACCGTTCCAAGGCGGCACTTCTGTTGTGGTTCTTCAATTTTACGTGTTCTTAGGTCCGCTTGTCTGTGGTCTTCTGGCAATATGGTAACCTGTGAAGCTGCCCACTTTGCTCTCTCTCTCTCTCTCTCTCTTTTGGTGTGTGTGTGTGTGTGTGTGTGTGTGTGATTTATAATAGAAAATAGGTAAAAGTAAATGTTACTGTTGTTTTTGATGACCGCCTATTTGGGAAAGAGCTGTTCAAATGAAATCAAAAACTGTAAGTTAGTGTAAAGAAACCATAATAAATAAGACGAAACAACATTGGGCATAACATCACCTGAAACTGAACCTTAAAACGAATGGGGGAATATGGAAGGTAAAGATCAGCCTGCGCTTCCGCGCAGTCTGATTGCTCAGATAATCTGATACTGGGGAATAAAAGTGAGGATTCAGTTTGATCACTTTACACAGCGTGATGGAATAGCTTGCATTTTTTGGCGAGGCATATCGTATCGCGAGTGTGTTGTCCATAGTCGAAGTCATCAGCTCAGCTGCATGCAGTCATGCATCAAGAGGTTAATCTTTTACTGCTGGGTTGACAAAATTTTCAGTCGTTGACCGGGCCGGGTTTCGAAGCCGCGACTTTCTGTGCAATAGCTATGCGCTCTAACAAATGGACTACGGCGTGACACACAAATGACTAGAAAACTGTGCAGTCCAAAAGTCAGTAACTCTGGTAACACACGTTGGTTGGTTGTTTTGAGTTTAACGGCCCTTTTAGACAGTATTTCCGTCTATATCGGGCCGTCTCCGAAAGAGAGGAAGAAAGAAGAGAGATGTGATAGCGTGAGAAAAATGTCCAAACAGTCCCACCCGCACCTACTGCAAGCACAGTAGGCCCTTGCCCCACCATTATCCAAATCAGTAGGACACCATGGAATTGGAAGTTATACCCAGCACCATCGCATCACCCAACCACCCCGGTAACACACGTGAGAGTCGTCAGGCTAACAGTAATGCTTTAGCTGTTGTGCACAAAACACAGGTTTGTCCGAGTCACCAATGCCCACATATGCCCTAACGCCCTTTCACGCGTCGGTAAAAGGGACGATGGGAAATTAGCGAGCTGCCCAGTCTGGGATTAGACTCTGCATTCGTACATGAATCCCGGGCTCGAGACGCGTTGGAAGCAGGCATCTTTTCAGTCATAAACAGCCTTTCATTATCACCAACCCATCGCCCTGATATTGCTGAAATCATGTTTAAAAGGGCGTAAAATCGTGATTCATCCACCATCGACAAAAATTAATAGGTTTGATTTTCAACACATTAATCTAATAAAGGTATAGCAGATCCGAATTTGTTAGCTTGTCAAAGCAGCTAAACATCTTTTCAAACGCAGAAATTGATTGACACTTCCGGCTACTGATTACATCTCTCTACCGTTACATTGTCATGTGTACTCAATACAAGAGTCACAGGTCTTTGAGATGTTACAGTTATGTCTGTCACTGACCCGTTAAATCGTCTAGAGAAAGTAAACGTTGTACACGCACAGATTTCGTCTATTTATGAAATTTGCCATAAACCAAATCTTCAAGTAATTTCCCTCATCCTTTCGATGCTATATATGATATTTCGTTTCAAAGAGCTTTTCAGTTTTGGAGAAGATGTCCTTCAAAAATATTTACAATGGACTGCATATGACAGACAGACACTGAGCTACTGACTAATCCATAAATACTGCGGAGCCTTGGAATCAGGGATGCTAAAAACACAGACTTCAATTATTCTTGCTCTATTTTATTCTATTTTTTTTTTATCTGACATGTGTAGAATATCTTAAACATACAATTACATATAAAACAATACAGAATAAATATACAATGTGTAAAATAGTCACAAAACAATTAAATATTTCATACATTTACAACTCCTTCTGCGTTTCATATTCAAACAGAAACCAATATCAATAGTTATTATCCACCCAGGTTGTTCAGAATCTTCGCTGTCTGCATGAAGCTAGCTTAGATCCTTAGCTATCCTTGAAGTGCACAGCCCAGAATCTGATCAGACTGGGCAAATCCCTAGGCTGATCTGAGTCTTCGCTGGGCTCACATGCCACTTTATTGGTTTTATTAAGTCGCAGCTCAAATGGCTGGCATCACACAACAAGGGCTTCGCAAGCGGCGCATAATACGCCCGTTTCAGTGTCATAAAGGAGTTACAGAATGAACAAGATTGTTTATAGAAGGATGGACAGGCAGACAAAACAGGGGAAACAACTCTGTAATAAATGACTGCAATGTTATCAAAACAACACATCAAATACTATTAGTACACCAAAAATCAGATTCCAGGGTGAAGCAGCTCAGAAGTTGTGAAACGCCAAAGTCAAACAAGGGAGATAATTCATAAACTGTTAGTCGCAATACTTTCCCTTGACAATATACACATCACCATAAAGTTTTGTTAAAATATTTCCAACGATTAAGGAGATACAGAGTAAAACGGAAATTGATGCAAGGGCAGATAATTCAGGAAGTAAGCCAGAGTTGTAGTTCATGCGCATGATACATTATCCCATTATCATACACATTCCTACAAAGTTTCACTGAAATATTTCAAAGGGTTAAGGAGTTATGGGGGAATGGGTTAGCCTAAAAAAATTAATCAAAGGGAGGTTACTCCAAAATTAAGTAAGGGGGAACAACCATTCTTATATGTGACACACCGTCTTGTGATCATGCACATTGCTATAAAGTTTCATCAAGATATACCAAATGGTTACTTAGTTATTGAATGCACAAGATTAGTATACACAAAAATACCCTAAAAATATGATCAAAGGGATGCAACTCCAAAACGAAGAGGGGGAGAGCAACCATTGTTATACGCGACACATCATCAGACCCTCATACACATTGCTATGAAGTTTCATCAAGATATCCCAAACGGTTATCTAGTTATGGTGCGCACAAGACTAGTAGGGTAAAAAATAATCAAAGGGGCATAACTTTGAAACTAAGAAAGGGGGAGCAACCACTACTATACGCGACACTTTGCCCCATCCTAATATATATGCCTACAAAATTTCATGAAGATATCTCAAACGGTTTCTGAGATATGGTGCGCACAAGAATGTTGACGGACGGACAGACGGACGGACAGACAGACGGACGGACGGACGGACAGCGCCATGCCATAATACGTCCGTTTTTTCAAAACGGGCGTATAAAAAGGTACCATACAGCATGTGCAAACAGTGTAGACTCAGATCACTCTGCACATCCGTACGATCTGATAATGGAGTCTTTCTTTTTGTATATAACACAGAGCTATATGACTTGAAAATAATAATTTGTTTGAGAAAATCTGAAGTTTCTTTTGTCAGAAAGAATTTCAGTTTGTAAAGTCATTGAAAAACTGGTGGTGTATGGCGAACACTGCATGCCATGCTCCGATATTAATGACATCATAGATTTGTTACCATAGCAACTTAGAAATCTTATTGATGTCCAAGTGACATCATCAAGACATCATTTTAGCAAGGTACTAAGCACAATTGTTAATTCCATAGTTGCTATGGTAACAGATCTATGATGTTATTGGTATCTGAGCATGGCAACCAGTTTATGCCATGCTCCTCTGGAATTATAAGTTAGATGCTACTAGAAATTCATACAATGGAAAAGTGTGATTTTCTCTAACCAATAATTCACTCTCAAATAATTTAATTTTCTGTTATATATATAACAGCGAATTAATTTAAACTAGATTGTATTTTCAGACATGGAATGTGAGACAATTTTTTATCATGAAAAGTTTCATGCGTTATGCATTAATTCATCATACCAACATTGAAAAAAACACACAGAACATAGTGTTATGTGAGCAAAATGGTTCCATACTGCCAGAGAAAGCAGCAGTTTTTATATATGGATGCCACACAAATCCTATTCTAAGAAATGGTGATACTGAAGGAACAAGTTAAGCAAGTAACTAACCCTGTGCCAGGCACAGGGTTAGCTGCTAACCCTATGCCCAGCACAGAGTTAGCTGCTTACCCCGTGCCCAGCACAGGGTTAGCTGCTAACCCTGTGCCCGGCACAGGGTTAGCTGCGGGCACAGGGTTAGCTGCTAACCCTGTGCCTGGCACAGGGTTAGCTGCTTACCCCGTGCCCGGCACAGACTTAGCTGCTAACCCCGTGCCAGGCACAGGGTTAGCTGCTAACCCTGTGCTGAGCACAGACTTAGCTGCTAACCCTGTGCTGAGCACAGACTTAGCTGCTAACCCTGTGTTTGACATGGACTTAGCAGCTAACTCTGTGCCAGTTAAGCAAGGACGTAGCTGATAACACTGTGCTTGGCACAAACTTGGCTGGAGGGTTGATATGCTTATACAGTGATGGAGATGAACTTGCCAGTCAGTCAGTATGGCAGATTAACACCATTTCTTAGTTTTGGCTTTGCTTATATTGCATCCTGAATGAGACATGAAATAACATACCTTCTTCAAGAATACTCTTTGTTTTGGAAGATTGCTCTTTGTTTGTTAAGGTTGATCTTTATTCAGAAACATTCGCCTTCTTCTGGTACAGCTCCTGGATACTGGATACTACAGTTAATTAAGCCATGGTTTTACATACCATTGGTACAAGGGTTAATGGGTTTCATATAGCCATCCACCACCAGTCTACTGTAATTTCTGGATGACTGAAATATTGTTGGAAGGGATGTTAAAGGCTGTTTCATCCATGCATCCATCACGCTTCCTGGTATACAGACTTGCTAACCCGTCTCTGACCATTTCAGGCACAGAGCCATATCAAGTCAGATTTAGCATGCTGTATGAAAATACCATCCAACTCTAAGGTGTCTGCCGGTATTGTGTTTCAAATGTGTTTATGTGGGAAAGGGGCCGTCAGTAATTCTTAGGATTCAGCCGATAGCTATTAGAGACAAAGATTTCAGAGACTTCAAGGAAGTTGGACCCATGGACACAAGTAATGGGACCAGAAATGCAGGTACATGCATACCGGCAAACAGTGTGGGTCCTGAGCTGAGACTGTTCCATGCCTCAGGATCTGACCTGGGTCTACACAGTTTGTTCATAGCTTTCTGTCTCAGTGTTAAAGGTCATTAGGGTATCTAAATGCCATCAGAGTTTCTCACTGTGCCCAAGAAATAGTAAGCTTGACTGTCAGTTTTGAAGGATGTCATTAATTCGCTGTTCAGAGGATATATCTGGGAATCTGTATCTGGGAATCTGAACCTGTTTTCTTAGTCCTAGTGAGAACCCTGATGACATTAGTGATAGCTGACAACAGAATGAGAACAGACTTTTTTCTTCCCATTTTATTTTTTAAACTTGTTTTTTTGATCCAACAGTATATTTAATGAAAAATTTCCATTGAGGACAAGAAACAAGCTAAAATGTTGTATAATTCATATAAAACAACATATGAACAATAAGAAAAAAGTAACTCCTTTATAATGCAAATGACCTTAGCACAACAAAACCTATGAAATGGGCCAGCCAGTGAAGAACTGTCACGCACATGTCTGCAGTCTGATCAGTCTTTGTTGCCCCCTTTTGGCTAGCCTTAGCTCTTGATGTTATATTGCAAAGATTCTGATCAGACTGTAATACATGTACAGATGAGGCAGTTCCATCAAGTAGCCATATGAATTGAGGCAACTATAACATTTAAGTACAAATGACATGGTGTAACAAATGAAATGGTTGCAACAAGATAATCATGGTGTCTCCATAAAATTGAAGTGGACCTTTTCTTTAAAAGGACCTGGTATGATAAGGGCCGTTTTTGGCCCCCAATCAAATTCTCTTAAAAATGCATGGTTTCTATTGCTTATTATTTGTGCGTATGGGAACAAGCAAAAATAATATGTTTCGTGTTTGTTAATTCTCAGAATAACATGATTTTTGACATGCCTACGTTGTTTCAATAAAATGAAGGAAAATTGTGAGAAAATTTGAGTTTAATACATATTCCTTTCAAGAAATAAGTCATTTACAATAACTTTTGAAAGCTTTTGACAACAGGCTTTTGATGAACTGCTTATATGTAAGATTGCACTGCTAATTACATGTACACTGCACAAGGCCTCTCCAGGTACCCCACCCACTCAAGTTTGCTTTTGGTTGGTTGGTTGATTTGATGCTTAACGTCCACGGTAAACAACTAAGGTCATGTCGGGACGGTCAGTTAACCTAACCACACTATTCCTGGGCAGGCTTAGACCTCCTAAGCGGTTAACCAGTACTAAGTGCACATACTTTCGCCAGTAACTGACAACTGCCCTTCTTGAATCAGCGGAAGGAGAAACGAAAGTATGTAGCCAGACCGGGATTCGAACCCAGGACCTCTGACTTACGAGTCAGGTGCCCTACCGACTCAAGTTTGCAAGTCCAGAGACGCTAACCAAAAAATTCCAACAGATCAAAATGAAATGTATACCAGATTATTCCTTGTGTTCTAACTAAGAAAATGAATACCCACAACATATGTTTATTTTGTCTATGAGCGGAGATATGGCCGTTTTTATGTTGAGAATGCTGGGAAAATGTTCCAAACGCTGCCATTTTGGTAACAAAAAGTTAAAGATAAACATTGAGCCCGGTCTCCAGCACATTTAATATTTTCATGGCATGTAAATATATTTAAATTTTATCTGTATACAAAACATTAAATGTGCTGGAGGCCGGGCTCATATATTTTGAAAGCCACAAAGGCTACCAAATTCGTCATTTTCGTCAGAATCCGCTGGGGGTAAGGTTATGTTCAGTACAAATATCACAAATATTTTGTGCAAGAACTGGTTAATTTTGTGTTTGCTGTTACAGCCAAGGTTTGAACTTTCATATGAATACATTTTTATTATGGAAATAAGACTTTTGAAAAATGAGTTTTCCGGGGGCCAAATATGGGCCTTATCATACCAGGTTCTTTCTGTAACTTCTTTATTTATCATGGAAACTTTTCAAAATTTTGTGCAGTAATGCACAGGGGTCAATCCCATTATAAAGCAGGGTATATATGTGCTGCTAGAATAACCCTACTTTTTTGATTTGCCAGATACATCAATAGGTATGATTTTACAGACTAATATACACGAATAGGTGTTATTTCTCCAAGCTCTGTATATAAAAGCCAGCTTATCTGTTTTTTGTTATCAAAAAGAAACAAATATCAATTACAAAGACAACAAATGTTCTCAGCATACTATTATCTTGAATTTTCTTCAAGGCTTAATGTCAAATTCATGAGCTAAACTAAGCACTTTTTCTGCACTATACATAAATAGGGCCCAAATTTGATTCAAAATACTTGAATAGGTGTATATTTTGGTATTCGGGTTATATATGAATAGGGTGGGTTTTCAGAGTTCCAGCGGCACATCTGTACCCCTTTAAATACCGAGTGCCCCCCACCCCTCCACCCCCCTTGCAGTAATGTTATTTAACTTCTAGGCAATATTGCTAACAGGAACTGCAAAGGCAATTTTTATGGTTCAAACAGTGCAGACAGTAGAAACTGATGTCAAAAATACACTTTGACATCAATATCACATCACTTCTTACTTGGTAATGAATCTTCACCAGTGCCAAGGAGTATCACTTTGCTACAACCTTTTAAAATCCTGGAAAGTTTCATAGATGAAGAAGTTACGGAGATTTCAATAATTTTTTGAGACTCCCTATTTTATGTAGGAACGAATGGAAAAGTTGCAACAAGATACAATTTTGAATTAAGTGGTTGCTACAGGATACAGTTTTGTGAAGAAACGAATGAAATGGTTGAAACAAGATTCAGTTTTATGATGAAAGAATGAAATGGCAGAAACAGGATGCGGTTGAAAGAAGATGCTGGTTTATGGATGAAAGAATTAAAAGGCTGAAACAGGATGCGGTTGAAAGAAGATGCAGGTTTATGGATGAAAGAATTAAAAGGCTGAAACAAAATAGTTTTATGGATGAAGAATGAAAAGGTTTAAACAAATTACAGTTTTATGATGAAAGAATGAAAAGGTTGAAACAAATTACAGTTATATGTTGCAATAAATGAAATAGTTGTAACAATATAAGTTTTATGACGGAATAAATTAGGAGATAACTACATCCAAAAACTTGTCATTTAGGGCGGTAAATCGACAGTTTAATGGTGTAAATTTGTTTAACAGCAATGGATCAGCGGAGCCCTAAAACACAATTTGTGACCATAAAAATGACAATTTCTGACCCATCAATTTTTAATACAGTTATCCCCATTCTAATGTACTTCTTCATATTCTCTCCTTTCAAAGTGCACTGTTTTTTTGTCTACAAAGCACGTTCAGCACCATAAAACCAGATGTCAGCCAATGATAAGCACCATTACATAATATTTACACTTGCCACTGACTTCCCATAGGTGAACCCTTAAGAGCACCTAGCTTCATACACCAATGAAAGACAATTGATCATGTGACGTTGTCGTCAAGCCACGTCTTATGTAAACAAATATCTTGATTGGTTCTTGCAACGTTCTATTGATGTCACGTCAGGGCGACGGCTGTTAAACGTTATGGCCGAAAACAGGTTGTTACTAACTTTTCTTCGACCCATATTTTGTCTATTCTACACCAAATTACCACAGAAACGGCACAGAGAGGTTGAGGTTCACAAATAAAGTGTAAATATAAGAATAAAGAATTGATTTTTCAGTGTCCATCGCGTGAAGAAGCCAGTGGTCGTCACTAAAATTCTACAAGAAGTGCTTCGCGCTTCAAGGAATTTTAGCTCCGCCCTCTGGCTTCATCACACGAATGCTGAAAAATCAAATTCCAATTCTTAAATGACTTTGGGTTACCAACAGTACTGAGTATGATTTACTCTCCCAAATTTAAGACATTATCCAATCAGGCATCGCTTTACATTCAGAAGTGCATTAGAATGAAGCGTTTTCAAAAGAGTGAACATCTTACTTTTAAGGAGATAAAAACAAAGAAGTAATTCTCACAAGAATGAACAGCCTATGTTCTGTGAGAAAAAAATAAGCTGATTATGGCATGACAAACGTGATTATTCTCACAAGGAGCAACAACAGGGTCTCATGGAAAAACTCGGCTGTGTAAGTTCTGACTATGAAACAGGTGAGTTGATTATATCAAGTAACCACAACGTTCTAGTACAGCAGCCGATCATGTAATATAAAAACTTCCAACAAGGATTTTTTCATGAAGAAACATGAGATGATTCTAACAATACTCTTGAATGGTTTTTTAGCTCACCTGAGCCAGCGGCTCCGGGGGAGCTTATAGGATGGTAAGGCTCCGTATAAAATCAATTATAAATTAAATCCATCCCAAGGAATAAGCAGACAATCTTATAGATGAGGGATGATCAGAGAGCACCAGGAAAAGTGTTGTATTCTTTTTATCTCTTTACTGTTTTAAGTTGACAATACTTGGACATGCTTGCATGAAGTTTTATGTAGTACAAGCCATACTGAGAAATGCCTGTGAGATGGGCGAGCACCAGTTTAGATGAGCTATGCTGTCAGGTGACAGACAGCTCTTGTTATTGAAGGAAGTAAAACAGTAAAGAGATAAAGAGAATACAACACTTTTCCTGGTACTCTCTGATCGTCCCTCATCTATAAGATTGTCTGCTTATTCCTCATACTCTAAGTTTTCAACACTTTGCAGTTCTTTCTTAACCTTTTTCTCAAATTCTGCAATGATTTTTGAGAGTCTGTTTGTTTTGACTTCTTTTCCATCCACCTCTATGTTGATGTTTATGCTTATGTTGTTTTGGTAGTCATTTTCTTTTGCTCTTTTGCAAAAGTCCAGGATTTTTTCAGGTATTAGGTTTTTTTTCCCAATTTTAACATCTGAAAAGTAAATGAAAAGTTGTTAGGTCATGCAAAACAAAAGAAATCTGCAGACTTATTGTAGGACCATATGAGCCACGACACGAAAAAAACAACAAAGTGGTTGTGCGGCCAGCGCAGAGTCTTAGCTGTCCGCATGGAGGTAGCTGAGACCCTTAGCTACCCTTAAAGCGCTAAGCAATGAGTCTAATGAGACTAGGTGGATACCTAGAAGGATGTGAGTCTGCGCTGGGCGCACAACCACATTGTTGGCTTTGTCGTGTCGCGGCTCATATATTTATTTACCTTGTTATGAAAAATTGAAAGACAAGCAGTGATATGAATATGCCTGAAAGGAAATATTCGCTCTTCCTTTGTTTTTATTCAAAAGGGAAATGACACGCCTATTTCGCACCTTGCTAAAGCAGGTGCAACAAAAAATGGATGTTCCTGAAATGGGCCTGGCATAATAAGGGTCATTTTTGGGCCGCATTCAAATGCTCTTAAAACTACATGGTTTCTATTATTTGTTATCTGTGTGGTTCCTATTGCTTATCATAGCAAGTGAAGCAATATATGCCCGTGTTGAGTGAGATGCAGTCTCAGTCAGTATCTTGTGCAGATCTACAGCTCTGACAATCTGCCATACACTAATGTGTGCACAAGAACATTCTGTCAATAATAATCTAAGGGATGTAAAGTTATGGTTCTGGCTGTAGCCTATGCCTAAAGTTTAAGTGCAGACTGTGACCTTGACCTTTAGACCAGCATCAGGGCTCTTACATACATAATCTTTTCAAGATGATCATTTATGCTAAATAATTTTGAAATTCCACCATGCAGCCAGACACGAAATGTTTTCACCGAAGCCTATGCTCAAAGATTAAGTGCCAACTGTGACGACCTTTGAGCTAGTGACATGGTTTGTGCACGTGACACATTCTCTTTTCAAGATAATTATTTATGCCCAATAATTTTAATATCCAACTAGGCAGGACAAACTTATAGACCGGACACAAACATGTTACACTATGGCCTAGGCACTAAGTTTAAGCGAGTGTGACCTTTGATTCAGCGAAAAGAACCATGTGACACATCATCTTGTCATGATATCATTTGTGCCGAATAATTTTGAAATCCCACCATGCTGTACAAAGTTATGGACCAGACACGATACTGGCAACACACAAACACACACACAGATAGGGGTAACTCTATATATGCTCTTTTGTCATTTTATGTTGGGGGCATAACCTGTCCATTGTTTTAAACAAAATTAAAAAGAAAACACTGGTGCATCTATTTTTAAAATGTTTCCTCCATTGTGTCAACAAAATTATTTACAGTATTTTTCACTAAGTCATAGGCAATAACCTTGATTACTGTCTGATATAACCCATTACAATGGTTGATACTGAGCTTGCAGCCATCAATATATATAGAGCCATAAATATATATACAGTTGCTCCAAAAATGTTTCCTTCCCAGTCCAAACAAAAGCTTGCAAGCGGCACATAATATGCCTGTTTCAGCAACATGGAGTGAGCATGAATTTTATGCAAGGGCAGTAAATAACTAAAAATTGTGTATGTAAGACACAGTTAATGCCCCTGTGCTGTGCCTGTCCCCCACTCCCCCTCCTTGGCCCTACCCCCTCCCCAACTTAAGCACTTCAGAAAGGAATGTGCGTATTTTTGATATGTTAGTAACATCTTGAATATACAAATCTTGTCATACTATATTAACCAAAGCCCCCAAATAATTAAGTTTGAAAAGTCTGTAATTTTACCAAAAAAAAAAAAAAAAAAATACATCCCTCTTCCAAAAACACCTGCATCAAGTCTGGATCGTATCTGCATAGTTTCAATTTGATGGCTTAAAAGGAGGGGTTGGTTTTGCAAATCTACCATTTTGTATTAGTTACAACCTGTAAAATTTCAAAGTCTAAGAAAGCCATTATTTTGTCGAAAAATATTTTTTCTTCAAAAAGCACATGCACATTTTCAGTGTGTCTGAAACACCTGTACAAAGTTTCATATACCAATAGCTTACAAACTGTGGTAAGAGTTGACTATACAAACATGCCATTCTGTAAAATGTCAAAGTCCGAAAACACTGTATTTTTGTCAAAAATGGATTTTTTTCTCTTCAAAAAGGCATGTGGCTATCTTCAATATGTCTGCAACATTTGTGCTAAGTTGTAGGAGGAGTTGGCTATACAACCTGTTTTTAGCACCTAAACAGACACAAATTCCAAAGACTGATTTGTCAAAAATGATTGTTTTCTTTTCATAAAGGCAGGTGAACATCTTCAATATGCCTGCAATATGCGTGCCAAGTTTCTGTTTGATTGCTTAAAACTGTAGGAGGAGTTGATTATACAATTTTTTTAGGCGTGACGGATGGACGGACAGACAGACAAGGGTAAAACATTATGCCCCCTGAGTGTCGTAACGGGGGCATAAAAAAGTAAAAGAGTAAAAACGTAGTGATTCTTTCTAATTATACATCACCCCAATAATATAAACATTTGTAAGAAAGTTTCATGAAAATATTTCAAGGATTAGGTCACCTTTAAACTCCATGAGAGTTTTTGTTTTAATTGGGTTATTTTGAATGGCCTCCTCCCATGAACCAACACCTGTTTCTTTTATAAACACTCGCTTGAGGGCGGCCTCCTTCTTTTGTCCCTCAAGCCACTGGCAGGCTCCGGCGTAGCCGCAGTCAAGCGCCTTTTGTAAGACTGCATGTCTTGTCTGTTCTGTCTCAGCTTGCAGTAATTTGTAAATCTAAATAAGAGAAAAAGCTTACATAAATTCAGAGATAACTGTACAGAACTCAAGTTGTCATTTGTGGAGGTAATTTTTAAGGTTGCAAATTCCATTTTATGGGGACATGATAGCATTGCTGTAATATGTAATGTGCAACAAAAAAACTGACAATTTACCTCCTCAATTGACACTTTTCAATACAATTATCCCCATTCTGTGTTTAGCGTTGACGGCGGCGGCGTTAGCAAAATGTTAAAGTTTTACGTTAAAAGTTTTTTAAGTGATGGGCAATGCACTATCAGGCGAGCTATCCTGTCCCGGTGACAGGTCTTGTTCATCTTAAAAGTGTACTACTTTGCATCATGGCAAGTGGCTTAATTCAGCAACCTGAAACCAGAGATCAGTCACTGAGAAGTGACTTTCTTAATGATGTCATGTTTCAGACATCATACTGTAATAAATATTTGATGTAATCCTATCAGACGTCGGGTTATATGGGTTGTATTATCATGAGATTGTTTGTTATAAGCAAGAACTTGCATGCCAACTCCCCTCCCCCCTCCCCATGCCCCACCTCACCCCCAACCCCCAATCCATCAATCTAGCCTAACCAGTTGTTAAGCATCTTATAAGCAATGGCTCCATCTATATTAAATTAGTATAGCATTAATTTTGCAAGTGGTCCAAAAGGACCTGAATTGTTTATGAACGCAAAGTAATATAAAGCAACATGCAGAACTTCTAGGATGTTATGAACCAGGCCCTTAAAACCACTATAGATGGTGACTAATTTTCACTAATACGAACATCAAGTTTCCGCACCATGTGATAATTATTAAGCCCCACCTGTAGTTTCCCATAGACTGATTACTAAAACCAGAAAATTGTGTCTGTAAGACACTAATGATGCCCCGTGCAGTGCCTGTCAGTGGACATGTGTACATCCCTGAGGCACCTTCATGCTATTTAGAAAGAATCCACTGAAAACATTACATAAACTTTATACCCTGTAGTACAAAGTGCAGCCCAAAATGACTAAGTTTAAAAGGCCTTAATTCCTACAGAATTCTTTTTCTTTGTCTTATCAAAAACCAACATGCACATCTTCATTATGTCCGCAACAAGTCTCCAATGTCTGAAGAAAAAGCCAATGAAAATTGTGGGAGGAGCTGATTACACAAAGTACTTATCCTACAATGCAAACATATGACTAAAATGACTGATTCCAAAAGGCCATAATTATGTCAAACTTAAATCTAGCACCAAGAAAAACCAACTTGCATATCTCCGATGTGGCCACAATATGTATGCAAAGTTGGAAAAAGATCGATTGAAAGCTGAAGGAAGTGTTGATAACACAAATTTTATACCCTACAATGTAAAAATTTGCCCAAAATGACTAAGTTGAAAAGGCCAAAATTCTGTAAAAATAAATCCTAGCTCCGACCAAAAAAAACAACAAAACAAACTCATGCGCATCTGCAATATGTCCACAGTATGCATGCAAGGTTTGAAAAAGATCTATTGAAAACTTGGGGGGTGGGGGGGGGTTGATTATATTAACTGCATACCCTGCAATGCAAAAATTTACCTAAAATGACTAAGTTCAAAAGGACTTAAAAGGCCATAATTCTGTCAAAATTAATTCTATCTCCAATAAAAAACCCTCTTGCACATCTCAGTATGCCCACAACATGTATGCAAAGTTTGAAAAACATTGATTGAAAACCTTGAGGGGAGTTGATTATACAAACTCTTTACCATAAATTGTGATGGTTGGTTGACTTAATGCTTAACGTCCACGGTAAACAACTAAGGTCATGTCGGGACGGTATAAATTGTGATGAACAGACATACGGACAGATGGACAGAAAGGAGCAACTCTTAACGCCCCCTCACTATCTTCACGTGTGCATAATGAACCTATTTTCTTTATACTTTTCAATAGATTATAGAGATTTCTCAGTGAAATCGAAAATGATTATCTCTCTGTTTCAAACAGTGAAATTATCACTTTAGATTTCACTGTTTCAGAAACATAGGATTTTCGTTAAGCTCATGTATTTGTTGATGAATTGACTAAACCTATCTGGCTTGACTTAAATTACGTCATGCATGTTTGCTCGTCATTATGACGTTAATGACGTCACTAAAAATGCCAACACTACATTGTTAATGCACGCGACGTCAGGCCGCCTGAGGCTTCTATCAGCATTTTTTTCTTAGCAAATTTTTTGATATTCATTTGTCTAAATGAAATTCCAATCTATTTTACAGCTGCAACCTGTATTTACAACCTGTATCATACCCAGTAAATACGCTGGTAGCATCAAATTTGACGCAAAACATCTAGAAAAAAGTTCTGTTTTTGTCGTGATGGCTGACGCATTGGAATAAAGTGATTTTATACAATTTTAAAGCATAAAAGAAACAGAAAATTTGACTATTTCAGTGTAATATCAATTTTTATTTCACTCATGAACACTCGTGAAAATACTGCTTTTGGTGTTCATTCAGTGAATAAAAATCAATCTTACACTGAAAAAGTCAAATATCCTTTATTGTTTTACTGGGATTTTTTACTGGATTTCAATTTTTGCACAAAAGCAGCAACATCTCTTTTGATTCACATTTTTTATTTATTTTTCTGGTGAGGTTTGCAAATTGAGTAAAAGTTCTAATTCTTTTTCTTTCATTTATACAGTAAATCTGGTGAACAAGTGGTCCCTGGAACTATGGCAATCCATTTTACTATTTATTATGCATAGTAGATATCTTATATAGTATATTAGATATCAAATGTGCCAATTCAGATATCTGATATAAGATATAAGATATCTACTATAACATATAAGATATCTTAAATACTATATAAGATATCTTATATCTTATATAAGATTTCTTATATAGGATATAAGATATCTTATATAGGATATGAGATATCTTATTTAAATTTTCAAGACACTGCAGCCTTTCATATGAAATTTATGAAATCATATCAAAGATGCTGCTGTAAATCTTAGGTTGATTTTTAAATGTTTAGTTTTTTACTTCTTTTAGTTGAAAGCAATTTAATTTTGACACAATAGAATATATGTCATGCCTGTAGAAAACAATGATATGAGTTTCATTTATTCAGAGCAGTATACTGACAGATCTATGCAAGAGAAAGAGACAAACATATGGACAGTCCAATATCAGACCAAACAAATGTGTTTGTGTTACCTATTTTACTCACTTTTTGATTCATATTTTGAGACGTTTCTGCCATCTGACAGAATAAATTGTAATTTCTGTCGCTGTAACGACTGACAGATACAATGGTTGATAGACTGTCTTTTATCTCCTGAAATGAAAGGGTGAAAGAAATGACATGTGTTTTGTTTATTGCATAATGTATTTTGAAATATACCAGAGGGTTACTCTTGTCAGTGAAAGCCATAAGTACCAGTAGTTTCACAAAGTAAGTGGATATACTTTGACATGCCTTTTATCTGCATGGTTAGTCTATCTGCAGAACTGACTATTTTTTTTTTCATGTTCATCATGCACATACATTTTTTCCTACTGACCCATTTAAGGCATAAAATATTATCCAACGATGTGCAGACAAGAAGAATCGTAACTCCACCTACATTTTTATGGAATTATACCCCTTTGTAAATTTCAGTACAGAAATCTAGCTTCTCTGCTCTAAAAGTTGAAGACTGTTGAAGATATTTTCACAAAACTTGGTACAAATATAAAGCATCATCAGATGATATGAAGAAAATTTTAATATGAAGCATACACGAAACAAAGACAACTACCAGTGTTACTTTTATATGTAGGAGCCCCGGCAGCTGAGTGATTAAGCGCTGGCCTTCTGATCTAGCGGAGTGGGTTTGAGACCGACTTGAGGGTGAGAATCTATCCTACCATAAACAGGGTTCCATTTCATACAGCTTTTTGTTTAAACAATAGATTATTTTATACAAGATACATATATACGTAATTCTAATGCACTTACGTATGTAATGCGACGTCTGATTGGATAACGTCCAAAATTTGGGATAGTATATCCTGTGATATACTGTCGGAAACGCGATGTCATTACGAAATGTCGCTTCTTTTTGGCTGATGTCTGGTTTTACGTCGCTAAAAGCATTTGCTATGGGTTCAAAGTAGCACACTTTTAAAGGTTAAACTGTGAAAAGTGCATTAGAATGGGGATAACTGTATTGAAAATTGTTATTTGGGGAGGTAAATCGTCGGTTTTATGTTCGGAAATTTCGTTTCATGGCTCAGCTCGTGCGTCGCCTTAACAAAATTTCCTAACACAAAACCGACGATTTACCTCCCCAAATGACAATTTTCAGTACAGTTATCCCCAAAATATAATACAAAATGGCAAAATGCTTATATAAGCCATCTCCTGAATATAGAAGCCATCCGTTGAATATATAAGCCATCTCATGAATTAATAAGCCATCTCCTTGCACACAGCCTTTCCTTTTCACACTCCCATTGTCCTGATATGATGTACTGATATACTGTTGAAAAGGATGTAAAATCATGTCATCCATCCATCCGTCCGTCCATACTTTTATATATTTTGAAGTGCACTGTAAGAAGACCCGTGCTGTTTTTGGTCAGGAATTTGCCATCAAGTCTGAAGGCTATTTTTTATACAGGTAATACCAACCTTCATTTCCAGTTCGCCAAGCACTTCTTTAAGTCTGGCAGTGAGATGGCCTTCATTGTCTGCACCGTTGAGCCTCATCCGTCTAGCAATTCCTATTCTGTCCTAAAACAATATATGACTATTAAAAGTAGTCTTGTCATACCCAAGTACTGACAGTTGGAATGAAATTTTCCCATAAATACATCTGATTTTCTGTTTGACCAAAGTTGCAATAAACTTCAGTCCAGCGTTTATACCTATAGTGAAACAAGAGCTTTGCAAGTGGCCCATAATACACCCATTTCTTTGTCATGAAGGAGTTACAGAATGAACAAGATTGTTTATAGAAGGATGGACAGGCTGGAAAATAGGGGAAGCAACTCTGTAATTAGTGACTGCAATGTTATTAAAACAGCTACCACAAATTGTCCCCGAGGATATCGTCAACCCAGTTAGTCAGTGTTTCAGTGTTGATTCTGGTTCTCTATGATTTTGGTCACTACTGATATACTGATTTAAAGTAACCCTAATCCATTTAATGTATATCTGTTAAAATTTCTAAATTATTCTAAAACTAAGACAAACTTGTCATAGGGACAAGACTCTTAGGTGGCGATGTTGGTCATGTGACCAGGACCCTTTGAACAATTTTCGTTCCCTCTTCCTCCGGAGGCCACATATGAAATTTGGTTACAATTGCCCCAGCGGTTTCAGAGGAGAAGTTGTTTGAATCTGTGGACGAACGGACAACAGACGACGACGGACAACGGAGCCTTACCATCATGTAAGCTCCCCCGGAGCAGCTGGCTCAGATGAGCTATAAGCCAAATAACTTTTCCATAAAAGTTTACATTAAAGGTAAGAGGCTGCACTTTCATTTTCCTGTTGCTAATTGTTGCAATCCTCAGTGCTTCTTCCTGCGTCAGTGTATGATTATAAACATGGCAAAGAATTTGTCTGAAATTAAAACCAGAAATGTCAATTCATTAGTGCATTTGTCTTGTCATTTCATAACAACTGTAGCATTGACAATGAGGATCCATTAGACTTTGAGAGGACCATTATAAATTGAGACACTGTCATTACTAACTTAGCAGCAGTATGAGTCTGTGTGTAATAAAAGATACATCCTAAAAGCCCTTTAGTACAAGATTGAATTGCACCCTCTACTTGGTTGTGTCCTCCTCATCTTGTGATCCCTTGCAATGTATAGGTATATCACTCGCGCTCCGCACTCGTGGTATGATATACTTTACAACTGACCACTAAACACTAAATTATTACTCAACATTTCACTGCTAGAGGCGATCTATAGCACTTATCTTATGTGCACTGGAATTCTTTTCAGCCAGTCTGAAGTATATTAAGGAATGGACTTAAAATTATTCATGACTTAATTCTATCCTGGCTAACTGTGGCTGCTGGGCATGTCCCTTCTCCATTATTTTGTTGGAATTGTGATCCTTCTGTTCACAGACACATCCCCTAAGCAAACATGTTCAGCTGACATCCTATGTGTTGTTGGAATAGATTAGTTGTCAGTGAAATAATCTTACTTTTCTGTGCCTACAGAGCTTCTTAGAGCCTCCACCAAATGTACTCCACCAAGTAGCCAAAATTGTTCTGAAGATTGGGTTTCTGTATCAGGATCCTGAAAAATGAATAATATTCAATACAATCATATTCCACAGAAGGCAGTTTCCATACTTGACCTTGTAAAGGTCAACCCAAGATAATCATTTTAACAATCTTGGTAGTACTTGAGTACCAAATGCTACCTACCAAGTTTCAATGCCATCAGTCAATTGTTTGTGAAGAAGAAGATATTTTAAAGGATTTTACCATATATGGGCATGGTGGCAATGTTTGTCTTGTGACCTGGACCATTTGAACACGTTTCTGTTTTGTCAGCCCCTAATATGAAATTTGGTTACAATATGCCCAGTGGTTTTAAAAGAGATGTTTGAAATTGACCAGATCTTATCTCACCCATGTTATCTCACCCAGGACCGGACAAAACTCACGAGCATTCAATGCATTGGGTGTATCTGAGGTCACGCATCTGCTTCGTCAAGTGACATTTGCTTTTCAGATGATGACATCACGAATACGGCAAAAATGACGTCAGTTATGCACGCCAGACGTTGACGTAAAGAACTGAATGGGGGTCGTTGGAAGCGGCGCCTCCTTTCAAAAACAAATAGAAACCTCTCAGGCACTAAAATTACACATTTTAACGAGTTCAAACAAAACGTAGTGTGCAAGAAAAAGTATCTATCATGGGTGTGAGGTGGGACAGAAAAATCTGTCACTCTGGATCACTGTTTGGCTAGGACGTCGAGCCCGTTGGCGCTTTGAGAGTAGTGAAAATGCTAAGCATAATATGACAACAGCTTTAACACTTGCAACCTGAAGTCTCTGCTTGCCTAATATGGTTACATCTTGTCTTAATAGTTACTTATCACACAGTTAAGATCAGAATCTGTCATGTGGCAACAGATATATGCACTCAAAATTTTTTAAAACAGTGCCATACTATTATAAGAGGGGACCTGGAGTGATAAGTTTAAACACCTTGGGTAAAGGAAGAGTAAAAATGTACTTATTTTGTAAAAGTAGGTCACAGTAATCTAGTTTTGTTGCAGGCGCCCTGCAGTGGTAAGGTGCTGGCACTGATGGAGTATCTAAGATTTGGGGCCTATGAAAAGAGAGGTATGGGGCTGACCTCAAAAACTAGATATGTGATACTTTTTTGTGAAAGTAGGTCACAGTGACCTAGTTTTGTTGGGGGTGACCTGCAGAGGATAGGTGCATGCATTGGTGAAGTTTCAATGGTCTGGGGTCTATGAAAAGGGAGATTTTTGCCATATTTGATGCTTCCAGCGTGTTCACTGGGTGTATGCAAAGTTCGCAACTGAAAACTAGCTTATAATTTCATTTTGATAAACGTATCTCAAGAAATTTGCTAAGTGACGTCATTAACATTGTAACGACATGCAAAAATGCGTGATGTTATCTATGTCAGGCCGGATATGTTTTAGTCAATTAATCAACAAATACATGTGACTATTTCACAAAAAATCCTATTTCTGAAAACAGTAAAATCAAAAGTGATAATTTCACTGTCTGAAACAGTGAGATTTTCAGTTTCGATTTCACCAAGAAATCTCTATAATTCATTGAAAAGTATAAAAGAAATGGGGCTGACCTCGAAAACTAAATATTTTGGACTTTTTCGTTAAAGTAGGCCACAGAGACCTAGTTTAATTGGGGACTGACCTAAAGTGGTAAGGTGCATGCACTGATGGAGTTTCAATGTTCCAGGGCATATGACAAGGCACATATGGGGCTGATCTTGAAAACTAAATATGTGATACTTTTTCATGAAAGTAGGTCATTGCCACCTAGTTTTATTTTGGGTGGCTTGGAGTGGTAAGGTGCATGCACAGATGAAGTTTCAAAAATATGCAGCCTATATACCTCAAAAACTAAATATGTGGTACTTTCTAATGAAAGTGTATCACAGTGACCTAGTTTTGTTGAAGATGACCTGCAATTGTAAGGTGCATGCATGCTCTGATGAAGTTTAAAAGGTCTGGTGAATATGAAGAGGGAGATATTGGGCTGACCTCGAAAACTAAATATGTGGTATATTTTGGTGAAATAAGGTCACAGCGACTTAGTTTAATTAGGGGTGAACTGAAGTGGTAAGTATTTGCCTGACCTCAAAAACTGAATATGTGGTACTTTTTTGTGAAAGAAGGACACGTTGACCTAGTTTTGTTGTAGATGACCTGGGATAGAAAGTTGCATGACACAGTTTCAATGGTCTGGGGCCTAAGAAAAGAAAGATATAGGGCTGACCTCGAAAACTAAATATGTGGTACTTTTTTTTGTAAAAGTATGTTGCAGTGACCTAGTTTTGTTGTGGGGCTAGCTGTAATCATTATGTGCAAGAACTGACGAAGTTTCTATGTTCTGAGGCCTATTAAGTGGGAGATACGGGCTGACCTTGAAAACTAAATATTTGATACTTTTTTGTGAAAGTAGGTCACAGTGACCTAGTTTTGTTGGGGGTGACCTTGAGTGGTAAGGTGCATGCACTGATGGAATTGTGGTGTTCTGGAGCCTATGAAATGGGAAATATGAGGCAGCAGTCGAAAACTAAATATGTGGCACCTTTTCATGAAAGTAGGTCACAGCAACCTAGTTTTGTTGGGGTGACATGGAGTGGTAAGGTCCATGCACTGATGGAGTTTCAATGCTCTGGGGCCTATGAAAAGAGAGATATGGGGCTGCAGACGAAAACTAAATTTGTGGTACTTTTTCCTGAAAGTAGGTCACAGTGACTTAGTTTGGTGGGAGCCAATTAGAATTTTTTTGGGGGCATATTGTAATGAAGTTGTAAGGTTCTAGTGTCTATCGTACTCAAGATATGGCTGTAAACGGGCAGATGGACAGACATACATAGACAGACTGAAATGATGGATGAACCAAATGGGCGACTAGGTCTCGCTGACCACAAGCAGGCTTGATGGAAAACATGTCTATAGTGATAGCAGTACATTTAAGGACTAACCTCAGGTATTCTCATGACGGGCAGAATGGTTGATATTAGATTGGTTGTCAGTAAATCGGTGGTGAGCTTGGTTACCCATGTCTTATTGACCTCCCTGAGTCTGTAACATGGTGGTGGTGGCAGTAACTGCTCCAGGGACAGTTTGTACTCTCCTGCAAGTAAAAGAACAACTCTATAAGAATGTTAATGGTCTATTTATTCTAAAGGTTAATCTTCATAGTGGCTTTTCACATCATTCAGAAACAAGTAGTTTAAAACAGAGAAAACAGAGAAAATCACATTACTACCCAAAGATATATATTGACAGGCTGAGAGAAGAAGAGGATCAAACACTACTCTGTTGTCATTTTGCACCAAATGTCTGAAACACTGTCTGTTGGTATTTTTTTATATTAAATGTCTATGGCTGTAAGATTCTTTTTATCTCATCACTCTTTCAAGGGTGTATATTTTTATATGCTTTGGTCTTCCTCAGTTCACCTATATCCCCTCATACAACAAATTCTTACTTAGAGATTTGTCTAAAGAGGTTGTGAATAGTCTGATCCTTTGGAAGCAGGAAGAGGTAATAAACCGAGATTTTTTAAGAGTCCGTGACATATGGATACTGATATTTGCAATATCTCATGTTTCTGTGTTGTAACAAAAGCTATCATTTTTTTGCCCATAAATGTAGAAAGTTATATCAGAAGTTTTGCAGATAAAGCACCCCATCCTTCACAAACACACACACACACACACAGAGCTGGAGTATGAGCTTCTCTTTTATTATTTATCTAAGAGGTGAGAAGGTGAGCAAGTAAGGTCCATGTGGGTTTTTTAATTGTACCTAATACTCAAGCGAGCAAATTTCTTAGCTTTTTGTGAGCTTTTTGTGAGCAATAAAAGCCATTATCCACTATCAGGCAAGCAGATAAGGTGTATTTGGGGCTCTTATGAAACAAGGGAGTTAATAAAAATTTTAAGTAATTCGTAACTAGTCTGATCATTTATGTTAATTTACTGACATTGTAAAGTCACTTTTTGTGTATCAAGTTAAATATTTCTTTTAAAATTTACAAAACATATCTATCTAAGTGGTAAGCAACGGATTATTTTTTACAGACTGCATGAAAAATCAATGTGCTGTCATCGCCCATTCATAAAAATAATAGATTTATATATATATATCAAAAACTGTATGAGTCGATATGAGAATTGAACAGAACAGAACAGAAGCTAGGATAAGAGAAAAGAACTAAACTGAACTGAAAAGCTAGGGTTAGACGAACACACGGCGCTAAGTGTGTACAACTACGGTTACACTATGAGGAATTGAAATGAACTGAACTGAATTATCCCCTATGACTGGATAATTGGTGAGTGCAAGTATGGACACATGTCGCTGAGCTGAAACGGGCCTGATTTATAAACCGACTTAAGTGGTTGCTATGCTGTTGCTAAGGCTGAGTTTCTATGAAGGAGATTCCCTACAAAAGACTGTTCCTCTAGAGCAAATTTCATAGTTGTAGGGAATCTCCTTCATATAAAATTAGCCTTAGCAACAGCATAGCAACGACTTAAGTGGTTTTATAAATACGACCCCAGAACAACAATTTAGCCCCATTACTGCGGTCATGGTTTCGTATAACGCGCGTGGACACAATTGAAATACAACAATAATTTAGCTGCAAAGGATTTGGCGAGGTATCCGCTCTGTCTGATCAGTGACCTATATACATCCTATATATAAGTCACTGGTCTGATCAGTCTTCGCTCTCCGTAAAGAGATAAATTAGACTCTTAGCTACCCACTAAGCGCACATCAAAACCTCTGCTAAGACTAGGCCGATCTGAGTCTTGGCTGGGAGCATATATGCCACTTTGTTTGTTTTGCCGTCTCACGGCTCATATTAGAAATAATAATACTGCCTCATAGGATCATTTGAATGGTGCAGCGGAAAAATGATTTTAATTTTCATACGTTAAGCTGTGTTACACAAATTACCTGTTAAAAATAACTTAGACGTTTATGAAATTTTACTTACTGACCTATTACAGCATGACAATTTAAGACAAGACTTGTCCGCGTACAGGATAGTGCCTGCAGCGCCTTGTCCATCACATAAAAAACTTTGTCGTAAAACTTTAAAGTGTGACGCCCACGCCAACGCCAGAATGACAACAACAGCTCCCTGTACTTTCGTACAGACGAGCTAAAAACAGCTTTTAAATACTTAAAAGACGGCATGGGCGCTTTGTACCCCTACGCTTCGTACTGAAGTCAATTCCCGCTTTAAAATGTTCATTAATTCCAGATTTGAAGGCTGAGTTCAGTTAGACTATCATACAGTAACAACTCATTCAACACCATTCTGTTAGTCTGTGGAAAGTTTATACAATAAACATTGTTGATCCCTTTTCCACTGCAGTATTAACTTGATCATAAGGAGTTACTACCGTGTCCAGCAGACTCCGATATGCTGGGGTGGTTTAAATGTCATTAATGTTAGGTATACCTTCGTATTTTTCTTCCACCTCCTGTTGTGCCCCGCATCCTCTCTTTGGTGACAGTTCCGTACTCTGAATGAAGATGTCTCTAGCAGGTCTCTTTCTTTGTACTTTGTCTTTTACTGTAGTGGTGTGTAAATAAACGGGAATTCAAATTAACTTACAAAACAACTTTGGTAGGTATTGGATTTTTCTCAGAACTAAAACTTTACCAGTAACATAAATTTAAACATCACAGTGGAAGCGCGTGGCAGTTTAGCCTCTGCTGTGACTTCAGAGCTAATGTTTACCTTTCAAACTAGTATGTTTACCATAGCAACAATATATTTTTGTATTGTATATTCATCGGAGAAGTAGGAAAAAATATTTGTGAACCAGGGAAAATTCGGAAAAGTCTTATTTTTTCATTAAAACAAGTAGATGTTGTTTTGTGGATAACGAAGCAGACAGATATAAAGTTGCATTTTAAGGTAAACGTTTACTGAAAATGTATCTTTTCTTTGTTTAAAATGCAATATATTGTGTACGCGAAAGGTATTTAGCTAATGCGCACATGTAGATAATGTCTAAGATTTTTAGGATGCAATGCGCATACACTACCCGCAAAATGTCAAGGGAGGCAACACGAGCTGATTGCGCAACAAAATGGCGGATCTAAATTACCCAAGGAAGTTTGTATGTGCGACATGACCTACTTTCAAACTTGGCCTAGATATTGTGACGATAAACATTCTGACAAAGTTTCAAAAAGATTGGTTCAAAACTGTGTCCTCTAAAGCTCTACACACGGTTTTTCCAAGATTTGACTTAGTTTTTGACCCGACATGACCCAGTTTCAAACTTTGCCTAGATACTGTGAGGATAAACATTCTGACAAAATTTCATTAAGTTTGGATCAAAACTGTGACCTCTAGAGTGTACACAAGGTTTTCCTAATATTTGACCTAGTTTTTGACCCGACATGACCAAGTTTCAAGCTTGGTCTCGATATTGTAAGAATAAACATTCTGACAAAGTTTCATAGAGATTGGATCAAAACTGTGCCCTCTAGAGTGTACACAAGGTCTTTCTTACATTTGACTCTGTGACCTTATTTTTGACCCGACATGACCCAGTTTCAAACTTTACCAAGATATCATAAAGGTAAACATCCTGACAGATTTTCATGAAGACTGGATCTAAACTGTGCCCTCTAGGATATACACAAGGTTTTTCTAAGATTTGACCTAGTGACCTTGTTTTTGACCCGACATGACCTACTTTCAAAGTTGGCCTAGAGTTTATGGAGATAAACATTCTGACAAAGTTTCGTGAAGATTGGATCATGTGTCCTCTAGAGCGTACACAAGGTTATTCTATGATTTGACCTAGTGACCTAGTTTTTGACCCGACATGACCCAGTTTCAAACTTATCCTAGATATTATGAGGATAAATGTTCTGACAAAGTTTCGTGAACTTTAGATCAAAACTGTCCATTCTAGAATGTACACAAGGTTTTTCTAAGATTTGACCTGGTGACCTAGTTTTTGATCGAACATGATCTACTTTCAAACTTGGCCCTGAGTTTATGGAGATAAACATTCTGACAAAACTTCATAAAGATTGGATCAAAACTGTGTCCTCTAGAGCGTACACAAGGTATTTCTATGATTTGACCTAGTGGCCTAGTTTTTGACCCGACATGACCCAGTTTCGAACTTGTCCTAGATACTTTAAGGATAAACATTCTGACAAAGTTTCATGAACTTTGGGTCAAATCTGTGCCTTCTAGAGTGTACACAAGGTTTTTCTAAGATTTGACCTAGTGACCTAGTTTTTGACCCGACATGACCCAGTTTCAAACCTGGCCTAGATTTTATGGAGATAAACATTCTGAAAAAGTTTCAGAAAGATTGGATCAAAACTGTGCCCGCTAGAGTGTACACAAGCAAAAGTTGACGAACGTCCGGACGGACGTCCACACGTACGACGGACATCACGGTATCCCAAAAGCTCACCCTGAGCACTTCGTGCTCAGGTGAGCTAAAAATATTTCATCAAACTTCTGAATAACTGTATTGTAGTTTTTAGAATGAACACTGAAAACTGCTGGTTACATTATGAAATAAAGAAAAATAATTTAAAAAAAAACAGAGCAAGTGAGCAGGGGCTCACGTATACCCCGACCAGTGCCACCGCCTATTGAAATCATATGAGCCGCGACGCGAGAAAACCAACAAAGTGGTTGTGCGCCCAGTGCAGACTCAGATCAGCTTGGGCATCCCCCCAGTCTGGTCCGAGTCTTCGCTGTCCGCATGGAGGTAACTTAAACCCTTAGCTATCCTTTAAGTGCTTAGTGAAGACTCTGATCAGAATTAGCAGATGCCCAGGCTGATCTGAGTCTGTGCTGGGTGCACAACCACATTGTTGGTTTTCTCGTGTCGCGGCTCAATAATGTTTAACACAAAAATTCAATGCAAAATACATGTGAGCCGTTCTCTCTTTGAAAACCAGGCTTAATGACATTACGTAATAATTACGTTGTGAACGGATGAAAAACACCTAAATTAATGTTGTTTTTTTTTCGGACCTCTATTTATTTCCATGAAAATACCTTGGGCGTTGAGATATAACAGAAAGCCTATGATTTCAGATTTAATCCAGTCAGAAATATGATACGTGTTGCCATGACAACGCTTATTCCACGGTAACCCCAAAGCCTTGAAAACAGATATGATATAGATATGAAAAATTAACAGCCATGAAATAGGTTTATAGTAACCCCATTCCGTGAACAAGTTGATAAAATGAAGACATAATTACCTATTCCTAAAATGGAATTGACATGGTCAATGAATTCTCTGTTCGAACTAGCCTGAGCAAGCGTTTGAAACTCTTCCGTCCCAGTAAACGTGCTTCGAGAAACTCTTCTCCCCCACGCAGTATCTCTAAACTTTAACTGAAATGTATGGAGGTATGGAAAAAAAATAAATAAGTTGCATGAGTATAAGGTCTAAGCTGTTTTGTACAGAAGGTCACTGTCAGAGGATAGCCCCCCCCCCCCCCCCCCCCCCCCCTTGAAAAAAAAAATGGCTATGGGAAGGACGACTCTACAATTTAAGTGGATTATCTAGACCTCATATAGCCCCTTATCCCTCGAAAGTCCTTTTCCTAAAATGGGCTGACTCGAAACGGAACGGAAATCGCATTGGGCATGTATCAGTTCTTCAAGGGAGGTAACAAATGCGATTTTTATTTGAAGTAAGTAAGCTTTTACTTCAAGAAGACTTTTCATTTTGCTTTCACCAATCTTTCATGACGCCCTCTAAAAGTTCATGCACACAAACTTTACAAATCAGCATAAATATGTGAAAAATACAATATGAAAATTGAAATACAAGTACCGTGACTCATACACGCACACAACACACATACGATCCCAGCATGCACTTGACGTTAAAATGACTTCGTAAAGATGTCGGTGCGACGTCGTCACGTCGCATCAACGTCAGAACGACGTAACCCGGACGTCACGCGCCCGCTGGGTACAGCACACAATTTCAAAAGACAAAATATGAGCACCGGAAAACTCAAAGCAAAATAGAAAAAAAAAAAAAAAAAAAACACTCAGATGAAAACTAATATGAGATTTATCATATGAGGTCGCTGTTATTCAGTGGATAACCTCGTGTCGTATCCATGACCACACGTGTAATTAGGGGATAATTGTACTCAAAATTGTCGTCTGGGGAGGTAAATCGTTAGTTTTATGGTCGGAAATTTCGTTTTACGGCGACGCGACATTTATCCCATTTTAATGCACTATTCATATTTTCAGTTGAAACACATGCGAGCTTACTGGAAGATTTAGAACCGGCGAAGAAGGGAGTCGTGTTTGATTGTATGGTTTGATTGTGTGAATATGTAGGCTACAATTTTACCGGTTGCATAAGGCTATCACCGACCGCCATCCTGACACCATGCATTCCAGCACATTTATAACACACTTACGTGGATTTCCCAATAACAATCGGACTTGTATCCCGATTGGAGTCGACCCCACGACTCTTGCATGAAAAGCACACACTAGTCTAGGCACCCTGCCACGCGCACACACAGATGAACGTTTGTACGAACACAACATTATACAAATTTATGCGCACAACACCTACACTCATAGCCCTTTGGCTAATACGGTAAACAAAATGTAAGCTACGTCCCAGGTGACGCAAATGGGCTCGGAAGACTGTAGAACACGATTGAGTCCCGGTAGGTCAGTGGGTTTAGCGCAGGCCTCCTGACTTCCCAGCACCAGTTGTGAGTCCTTCTGCAGGCGGATACGAAATTGAGTATCATATACCAAACAAAAAAAGAAACGCACACTGTAAGATTTTCCCGTTTGATTTACCTTTAAAGCATTATTAGAAAATGTCTAGAAATGCGTATTTCTGATCAAATCTTGCTCAGACTTTATCATGGCATAGACGAGTACCTGTGCCTTCCATATGCATGAAAAAATCGCATTAATGAAATTGTCGACAATGGTCTCTTATTGAAAACTGTGACATTGAAAACTGACCCCTGCCTTGTTCAGAGATGCGTCACAAAGTACTGAATTGACACAAAATAATGAAATTTTCGGGTTGAACTGTCCCATAGTCTACCTCTAACTCTGTATGGGTTTTTTCTTTTAAATTGTTTGTAATGTCCAAGAAAATACCAAAATATTACCTTCTGCATTTCTTTTTTTTTTTTGTTTGGTATATATGACCTAGAGGTCATACACCCAGAAATCAGACATTTTATAAACCTCCAGCAAAGAAAACCGAACATCACCGCGGATGGTATTTCTCCAGCTATCGCGTAACTGCCATATTTTTAGAATCAAGTTTTATCACTGCTCACTAGCATTACCGCTGAGAGATATCATTTTGAAAACATGAGAAATGCGCTTTTCTTTTATATATCCATGGTTGATCTTGTTTCATTTTACTGAGCTGATAGAAAATTTTGGCGCAATTCTATTCCCGTATGGGAATTAGGAATTAAAGCTATTGAAGATAGCCAAAATATAGTAACAATTTATTTCATTAATTAGAAATTTCTTGACAACATATACATGTATACGAGTCAAAGGCTTGGAAAAAGCTATGCCTATATTTGTCCTTTTCTGAGTGTTGTTGTTCTACCAATGTTTGTACACAAACAGGAAGAGTAAATTCGGATACATGATATCTGTATGTATGTAGTATCCTCTTGAGCGCTGTTTGAAATATACGTGTGTACACCAGTCAGAACATATCCACTGTGAACATATCCCGCTGCCTGGTGTACATCTGATCCGCTACACGAGAAAATCAACAAAGTGGTTGTGCGCCCAGCGCATACTCAGATCAGCCTGTGCATCCGCCCAGTCCGATCAGAGTCTTCGATGTCCGCATGGAGGAGCTGATGCCCTTAGCTACCTTTAAGTGCTAAGCGAAGTCTGATCAGACTAGGCTGATCTGAATCTTCACTCGTCGCACAACCTTTTGTTGGTTTTCTCGTGTCGCGGTTCAATTGGGTAATTACGACAGCTTGCAGAAAAAATATCAGACTAGGGTGCGAACCTTTGAAGTCCTTATAAACGTTAGTCTTCTTCAATGTTAGTCATGTTGGTATTTAAGGACAAACAGCTCTGCCATTCTCAGTTTTGTTTCGCTTTTTGATGGGTATCGGTTCTTGAAGGAAGAAGCAGAAAAAATATCAGACTAGGGTGCGAACCTTTGAAGTCCTTATAAACGTTAGTCTTCTTCAATGTTAGTCATGTTGGTATTTAAGGACAAACAGCTCTGCCATTCTCAGTTTTGTTTATAATAATAATAATAATAATAATAATAATAATAGTAAAGACTTTATTTTCAGTGGGTAACACAATTAGCTACAAGCTACTCTTCCTTGAGGCCCACTAAACAAAATATTTACAAATCAAAACATATATCAAATACAAATATACAACATACACTGTTCCAAACATAATATCAATTACAAATACACAACATACACTGTTCAACGAAACCTTACAGGCCTGGGTAGGGCAGAAGGAGTTTGGAATTCCTGCAAACTTTGCATACATATTGTTATCGGGAATGAGTGGTGTGTGATTGTTAATGGGCAAAATCTGTCCTTTTTTAGCTCACCTGAGCACGAATTGAGGTATTGTGATCGGTCTTTGTCCGTCGTCCGTTGTCCGGCGTCAACTTTTGCTTTAAACGACTTCTCCTCCAAAACTGCGTGATGGATTTTGACATAATTCCACAGAAATGTTCCTTGGGGGACTCTCTACCAAAATTGCTCAAACGGTTCCGCTGCACTGAACAATATGGCCGCCAGAGCTAAAAATAGAAAAACCTTTAAATAACTTCTCCTCCAAAACTGCTGGACAGATTTTGAAATAATTTCACAGAAATGTTCCTTAGGAGGCCCTCTACCAAAATTGCTCAAACGGTTCTGCTCTGCTGAACAAAATGGCCACCAGAGCTAAAAATAGAAAAACCTTTAAACGACTACTTCTCCAAAACTGTAGGGCAGATTTTGAAATAATTTCACAGTAATGTTTCTAAGGAGGCCCTCTACTAAAATTGCTCAAACGGTTCCGCTCTGCTGAACAAAATGGCCGCCAGAGCTAAAAATAGAAAAACCTTTAAACAACTTCGCCTCCAAAACTGCAAGGAAGATACGGAAATAATTTCACAGAAATGTTCCTTAGGAGACCCTCTACCAAAATTGCTCAAACGGTTCCGCTCTGCTGAACAAAATGGCCGCCAGAGCTAAAAATAGAAAAACTTATAAACGACTTCGCCTCCAAAACTGCAGGGCAGATTTTGAAATAATTTCACAGAAATGTTCCTTAGGAGACCCTCTACCAAAACCGCTAAAATGGTTCCACTCAGCTGAACAAAATGGCTGCCAGAGCTAAAAATAGAAATAAAACTTAGAATGACTCAGAAGGCACAGTTACAATCCAATCATCATGAAACTTGGTCAGAATGTTTATCTTTATGAAATCTGGACCAACTTTGAAACTGGGTCATGTGGGGTCAAAAACTAGGTCACTAGGTCAAATCTTAGAAAAACCTTGTGCACACTCTATAGGGCACAGTTATGATCCAATCTTCATGAAACTTTGTCAGAATGTTTATCTTAATGAAATCTAGACCAAGTTTGAATCTGATTCTTTTGGGGTCAGAATCTAGGTCACTGGGTCAAGTCTTAGAAAAACGTTGTGTACACTCTTGAGAGCTCAGTTATGATATACCTACATGAAACTATGTCAGAATGTTTATTTTCATGAAATCTAGACCTGATTTGAAACTAAGCCATGTCAGGTCAAAAACTAGGTCACTAGGTCAGTTCTTAGAAAAAACATGTGAACGCTTTAGAGGACACAGTTTTGTTCTAATCTTCATGAAAGTTTGTCAAAATGTTTATCTCCAACAAATCTGGACCAAAGGTGCAACTTGGTCATGTCGGGTCAAAAACTAGGTCACTAGGTCAAACCTTTGAAAAACATTGTTTACGCTCTAGAGGGCACAGTTTTGATCCGATATTCATGAAACTTTGTCAGAATGTTTATATCCAAGACATCTAGACCAGGTTTGAAACTGGGTCATGAGGGTCAAAAACTAGGTCATTAGGTTAAATCTTATAAAAACCTAAGGTACACAATAAAGGGTTCATTTTCCATTGAATCTTTGTGAAACTCTGTCTGTCGTACGTATGGATGTCTCTGAGGTTGAGTTCACTGGATACTCAGGTGAGCGATCCAGGGCCATCATGGCCCTCTTGTTAACAGAGTTACTGCTCTTGTTCATATTGGAGAAATGGTTTTCGGCCTGTTATTCTTTTACTATTCATGACATCTATATGAAACTTCACAGATATGTTTAAAATTAAGGGTTACATATTGTGACTAGCCACTCTTACCTTTCCAGATTTGTTTTCCTGTGCTTAATTTTTTATGTGAAAATGCTAGAATATAAGACTTCATGGGAAATTTTTGAAGATCTTGGCCTAAAAATTGGTCTGTACAGTCTTCTGCATGAGTACATGAAGGATTTTGGGTACAAAAGGTCAAGGTCATTCTTTGACCTAGGACTCTCATATTTTGACAATATCAGACATCTCAAAAGCCACTCAAAAACTTTTGCCTTTAGGTTCACTTTGCTTGCCAGTCATCCATATTATGACACATATTCTGCTTTTAGGGAAAAGAGGACGCGGGAGACCAGTAGGAAGCAAAAGAAAGAATGAGAGTGATGGTGAAAATGATGGGCAAAGAGTAAAACGCAGAAGTAAGTATACCTTATATTCACCTATGGCATTTAGCTCAGTTTCTAAGTATCCATAAAGACTAGAGCCTTCAAATTTGCTCCATAAATACAATCTGGTCATGCCCTATATTCCATGGTGGACTGAACATAGACAGAAATGTTCACCTGTTACGTTCAGCTCAGTTTCAGAGTAAGGGTCTTCAAACTTGCTTCACAGATTCATCTGGGGAAGATCTACTGAAAGCAGTGATGCATAAATGCCATGACCTACACTTCATGGGTGATTCAGATTGAACAAAAAAAAATATACATCTGTTGCATTTAGCTAAGTTTCTAAGTAACCACAAGGGCTAGAGTCTTCAAACTTGCTCCATAGATACATCTGGGAAAGATCTACCGAAAAAGATCTACTTGATGCATATCAGGCCATGACCTATACTTCATGGTTGATTGAACATAGAAGAAAACTAGAAATGTGACCATAGTACACTGATGCCCCCACCTAGTGCCTTGAATAAGATGGTGCCTTGATTAAGGTACTGGCACTTGTAGGATAACTAGGTTCATAGAGGCAGACTTGAATCATATTAAAAAGCCATAGGCAAAGCAGTGCCCAGCATTTGAAAAGTTACACAAACTGCAGCCCTTTATACAGTTTTGGAGTCACTGTATGGCCAATATATTTATAAATTATTTATATATTACAGAACCTGGTTAGAAACGAAGTCAGTGGAGCGTGATATATGTATCATCATGACCTGATTCTTGTAAATTCCTGTTGTATTTATGGATATAAATCTTCATACAAAATTTCAAGTTGCTGCAATAATAAGGCCCCTAAACCATACCTCTTACAAAAATCTTAACCTTGTGAAATTGGCCTAAATCCAAAGTCAGTTGATTGTGACATGTGACTCATCATGACCTGAGTCTTGTATAATCCTAATGTACTGATAGATATAAACACTCATTCAAAATTTCAGTGTGCTAAAAAAATAGGAACTCTGAACTCTACCTCTTACAGACATCGTAACCTTGCAAAATTACCCGAAGTCTGAAGTCAGTGGACCGTGACATATGAGTTATCATGACCTGATTCTTGTACATTTATATATTCCTGTTGTACTTATAGATATAAATCCTCATACAAAATTTCAAGGTGCTACAATAATAGCCAGGAACCCTGAAATCTGAACCTAACAGGATCAGATTCACAGTTGATTTAACATAGAAAAAAATGTACACGTATTTCATGGTCCAGTGATTTTAGTCAATGTCTCTAATACTATTATATGATTTGTATCATGCTTGGGTTAATGCATTTGGCTGACACTATGAGTGACCTCATATTTATTACATAGGTCAGTGTGACCTACATTTCATGGTTCAGTGATTTAAGCAAGTATTTCTTACACTATAATACCATTTCATTGACCTTTATTATACTTGGTATAGTGGCACATTCAGATACAGTAATTTACCTCATGTAACTTCTAGGTGACTGTGGCCTAATATTTCTGTTCATTGATATTGTCATATCTATTGCAATATTTTAGAGGATTGACACTTGTAGTTGATCTCATTTTACTGGAACTTGTGTTTGTTAAAGACAAACTCACTACAACTGCTGATGTAATTTTGTGACGTTTCGAGACGTTAGATGGTGTAACGTCTCTTTTTCTTTCTAAAATCGCAATAAAAACGTATATTTGTCTTAGATACAGTTCAGAATATTGACGGGAGCATGAACACGCTGGCAGGAAGGTTGGGAGAGTTTGAATGAAAAGAATAGTTTTTCGGCCTTTTTGAGTGTTAGAATTGAAATAGTTCAGCTCTAGCAGTGAATTGATGAGTAATAATTCACTGTTTGTCGGTCAGTTGTAAGAAGATATATTACTCGCGCTCTGCGCTCGTGATATGATCTACTTTACAACTGACCTCCAAACAGTGAATTATTACTCAACAGTTCACTGCTAGAGCTGATCTATTTCTTAAATATAAACCATGACAAATTTAAAAAAATAGCATCATCTGTAGAAGGAATTGCTGGATTTTAACTAAACTTTTCTTTTTCAGAGATTGAACCATTCAGTATAAATACAATTGCTTCCATCTTTTGCTGTATAACGATGTGTCTAGCCGTGGTGCCTGGAGATGCAATTCTACAACTACGGGAGCACGTGTCCTCACTGACAAAATCTGAACTTAGTCAGTGGGTTCTCGATTGGCTCTGGACCCATCCAAGGTAAGACATGAATCATTTGGATTAATTGATTCACTGACACTTTTCCTACTAACTCAGATCTTACAACTTGAGAAAGGAACTAAGTCATATTCATGAAACAGATAACCTCTAGCAATGAATTGCTGAGTTATAACTCACAATGTTATACAAGAGGGTAGTCCAAAATGTCATGTCACATGCCTCATATCACGACAGTGGCGTAGGAAGAGGGTGGGGGGGGTGGGGAACCAGGCTCCAAAGACAGTTTTGGCCCCCCTCAATATTTGAACAATTTTCCACTTTCTTCTCAAAAAATGTCCCATGTAGTATTCCCCCCCCCCCCCCCCCCCCCCACCACCACCACCACCTCCCTCCCCAATATTTCAAACCTTCCTATGCCTATGCTGCACAATAACTGGCATTGAAATGATTTTGAAAATTTATATTGTCCCTCTTGGGGTGCTTTTGTTTTCTTCATTTTACGAGTATATAACCTGTCCAAAATTCTGTTTTGTAATGTGTAGAATATTTATAATTTACTCTGAAAAACTTACCTTCTAGGCCCTGTGATAAATGTAATGCTTCAGCTTGTGACCTTGACTTAAAGGTCAATTAGAGAGATGAGGTTGGTACAGTGTACACTTCTAGACCAGCATCAAACAGAATTCTGAGTATCAACTGAATCCATCCATACACTAAGAAAACACTATGCCTTTAAGAATTTTTAACCAATAGGTACAAGACCAGGACAGAATAATGAAAAAATGGATAAATGAGCAGAAAGCACTTTCAGCCATAAACATCTCCTTTAGGAACATGAAAAAGAGAATATTTATGTTTTATTTTGTAGACATGTATACATGTATAATGTTTTATGTCTTTGTAGCTCTGATGGTGGGTTTTGTTTTCTAATCGGGGAATGGACAGTTTGTTTAACAGCTTTTCTGGCAGCAATTGGGATGCCTATTTCTACATATTATACAATACGAAAAAGATACAGAGGTAAGTAATTTTTACTCCCTAGAAACATTGGTAATTAACTACATGTCCATCTTTCTGCCTGTGATAAAGTTCTACTAAACCCATTCGCTTATAGTCATGAAGCCTCATAGCAGTTTTCACACGAGAAAACCAACAATGTGGTTGTGCGACCAGCGCAGACTCAGATCAGACTGGGCATTCGCCCAGTCTGATCAGTCTTCCTTAAGCACTTTAAGGGTAGCTAAGGGTCTAAGATACCTTCATGCAGACAACGAAGATCCTGATCAGACTGTGCAGATGCCCAGGCTGATCTGAGTGCCCTGGTCGCCCAACCACTTTGTTGGTTTTCTCGTGTCGCGGCTCATATATTCATAACAAGAATTCCATGGGATGCTGCGTCTCAACTTCCGGCACATTATCACTGATTATCCACATAATTAGTACAACGAAGATCCTGATCAGACTGTGCAGATGCCCAGGCTGATCTGAGTGCCCTGGTCGCCCAACCACTTTGTTGGTTTTCTCGTGTCGCGGCTCATATATTCATAACAAGAATTCCATGGGATGCTGCGTCTCAACTTCCGGCACATTATCACTGATTATCCACATAATTAGTACAACAAAGTTTAACTGACACTGCTGCAGGAAAAAGCAATAATACCGGTCTTGAATTCTGCTTGTCACAGGCAAGACAAAAGCTTTAAATGAATGACTATCCCAATAACGTAAGGGCATAGTTTAAAACATGAAATGAAATGGAGTGGAATGGCCTGGATTGGTAAGGATAATCTCCACTTTATTCCACTGATTTTGGTTGGCACTTTTATAGAAAAGAATTTGCTCCCAGTAAGGGAGCAAATTCTTTCCTGTAATACTGACTGATGCATCGATGGCTGGAAAAGTGAAGTCCAATAGCACATCTCATTAAAGCAGGTGTCACAAAAAGGACATTAATCCAATAAAGATAAATTTAAGAAGTTTGTGTACATGCTGTAACTTTTTTACATTGATGAAGAAACATATGAAACCTCGAAGATATATTTGCATAATATTTACATTCTTGGTGTATTTATCAAAAAGCCCTATAGTAAACTATTGGAACATAATGTAGTTTACTTTCCAATAATTACATTGAGACACGCGACGTCAGTGACGTCAAAATAATCAATGGCTCTCTACAACCTGATTGGACGTATGCTACTTCATGACGTCATGCATGCTGTTCTGCTGTTAGCAGAAATGCTGCGTGTACATGTTTCACTGCTTCTATTTTAGCACTTATGTAAGATTTTTCATGAAAATTTTGATTGAAATGAATGTAAATATAAGCAATGAACTTGAATTTTCTGATGTTTATCGAAGTGTAAACTACACGTGACCCAATGTAGTTTACACTTCGATAAACCTCAGAAAAATGACATTCATTCCTTAAATAATTAACATATACATGTATACAACAACTGAAGACTCTAGCTTAATTATGTCAATAGCCATCTTGTCCATATGATATGTTAAAGGACTTCTATGCCTAAGGCGAGGATTTTCCCCATTCGACTGGCAAGACAGGTTCGAAATTTCAAAAGTATAACGTCTACATTTTTTTCTTAGTAGAGCTTCCACAAATATGTAAACTGTATGAAATCAGATCATTTGTGATTCAGACCCGAAGACATGGGGAGATAATCCAAGTTGAACTTATCTGGTCTAGATTTAAGGTATACCTCATTTTTTGACGGAATGAAAATATTGAAATCAGTCATTCATTTCATAAATTTTTGTCATAAATGCATGCTAAATACATGCATATCACAATACAAAGGAATGATTTTCTTTTTGATACGCCTGATTAGCATTTAAACTTGCAAAACCATAGTTATACTTTCGGTTAAAATGGCGAAAAGGGAACGCTTCACTATAATTAAAATATAAGTACTACCCCCACCCCCCGTGACCCAGCATTTCCTTTATGCATCATACTTATGCATGTCAAGTAGGCAATATATATATGAGTGGGAAGCTGTGTCTCGGGGGGGAGGGGGGGGGGACGATACTCAGTGAGCCAAAGGAGAAGAATGGTCAAATGGAGCGCTGTGATCTTGAAGAATTGAATTGTGTGCAATGACCTTGAAATGCGGTCAAGGTCACATATATATATAGTCAAAATGATCCAGTGTTGTCTGTTATGTAAGTAATGTAAGTAAAAAACAACAATTCACTGTTTTGTAACGCGCGAGTCTAATTGCTGACATCACTGGCATCACTGACGTAATTTTGTGACGTTTTGAGACGTTAGATGGTGTAACGTCTCTTTTTCTTTCTAAAACGCCATAAAAACGTATATTTCCCTTGGATACAGTTAAGACTATTGGCGGGAGCATGAACACGCTGGCAGGAAGGTTGGGAGAAATTGAATGAAACGAATACTTTTTCAGCGTTTTTGAGTGTTAGAATACTTCAGCTCTAGCATTGAATTGTTGAGTAACAATTCACTGTTTGTCGGTCAGTTGTAAGCAGATATATCACTCGCGCTCCGTGCTCGTGATATGATCTACTTTACAAATGGCCTCCAAACAGTGAATTATTACTCAAAATTCACAGCTAGAGCTGATCTATTGCTTAAGCAAAGGTCAGTGATCCGTATAAATTTTTAATTATGTGGAAAATTCACACCTTAAGCATAGAAGTTCTTTCATGACCAAGCTAGAAATTCTCATCCTTTGCTACGTTTACATAAAAATTTGGATGCACTTTCACCTAAATGAAACAGCATGTCATGAATAAGACAGACAACTCATGATAAATTATGAGTAATCTGTTTCTGCTCTTAAGAATTCACTCTTAAACTGTCTTTATCAGACTAATAGTCAGAATAAGAGAGACAGCTCTTGGCCTCATAATTTATCAAGTTTCTACGCTCTGCGATTGATCCTTAACCCTTGAAAAAAATTTCACTTGTGATTTAAACTTTTTATGAGAAAATAACTGTTTTCAGATGGACAAAGAGTAGTACCAAAAGCTGGTGGGAACGCAAAGGTATCAACGGCATCGCAGACAGCAGTCATATGGCTACACGAATATGCTGCCAAGTATGCAGACAAGCTGCCTGATAGCACAAAATTACATCTCCCATCCTGTCTGACAAAACAGAGTGTGTTCGAAATGTACATGCAAACCATGCAGAACACAAACTCTTCAACAGTATCTAAGACCCACTTCTTTTACCTATGGAGAAGTTGCCTGAACTATGTGGTAATACCAAAGGTATAATTATACCCTCTGCATTTATGCTGAGGAGTATATAGCATTCATCTTACCCTTAGTTTGATACTTTATTTTAGTGGAATTTATGTATGATTTTTTGGTCATGCCTGCTAAGCAGGGGCAAGACATATGTATTGCTTTTCTGGTGTGGGTGACGGTGGCGTAAACTTTTGTTGAGTTTCTGCGTATAGGACATTTTCTCAGAAACTATAAGGGCCAGAGCCATCATCAATATTGCATCTTGACCTACATTGTATGGTTGACTGACTTTGCAATTTTTTGTCCAGTTTTTGCGTTTAGGTCATTTTCTCCGAAACTATAACAGCTAGAGCCATGAAACTTGGAGAATGAGTGCATCTTGAAGAGTAGATCTCAAAACCATCATCAATATTGTGTCTTGACCTACATTTTACGGTTCACTGACTTTGCTAGTGACCCAATGTAGTTGACACTTCGATAAACAACAGAAAAAATTAAGTTCATTGCTTATATTTACATTAGTTTCAATCAAATCTTTCATGAAAAATATTATATAAGCGCAAAAATTGAAGCAGTAAAACATGTACACGCAGTTTTTCTGGTTACAGCAGAACAGCATGCATGATGTCGTTGATGTCCAATCAGATTGTAGAGAGCCATTGTTTATTTTGATGTCATTGACGTTGTGTGTTTCAATGTAGTTATTGGAATGTAAACTACATAAGGGTTTTTCAGTAAATACACCAAGAATGTAAATATTAGTTTATAGCTACAGGAATAAACCACTTAGATGATTAATTTAATGACTCTGTGAAGTTTAAGTGGTTAGTGTGAGTCTTGCCTCATATGAACTCCACCTACCTCTTATATGTCCATAGATGGTTTATAGTAACTAATCATCTTTCTAAGTTAATTTGGCATTTGGCTATATCACAATAATACATTATGTTAACAAATACTATTTTCATTTCAGAGGTCAAGATTTTCCAAATGTGACTTGTGCACGCGAATTAAAACAGAACTTAGTGAAACAAAAGACAAACAAAGAAGGCAAAGACTGATTGAGGAGAGACAGAAACATTTGTTGAAACAAGGGTAAACACAAGCTCATAACTACACTTATTACATTGGGTAGCTCCTGGCATAGGCAGGGCTCTATTGTCATTTCTCAGTCAAATGTTTCAAGCATCTTCTGCTCAGAAACCACTGAGCCATTTGAAGCTACATTTCATTTACCAAAGGTCAAGTTTTCAAAATTATAATACATATCTGGACTCAAAGGATGGTACCTAGTACAGGTTTTCACACCACTTTACCAGTACTAATTAATCTCAACAATGATGTCGACGTCAGTGTATGTTTAACATACTAACAGAGACACAAACACTTTAAAAGTCTGCGATTCCCTTTAGTCTTTTCCAAAAATGTATTCTGTAACCTTTGAATTTAAGAGATATTTTTTAATGAAAATGTCTCAGGTCTGCCATAAATCTGAAAGGTCTAGTGCCTCTGCTGTATAAGCTCATTTCCGAAAACAGCAATAGGTCTGGTACAAGTCTGCTGAAAACAAATATGATACATACAAGCCAGATTTTAGTGAAAAAATAAAGTTTTCGGTTGATAAGACCTTTAGAAAAATCATGATGACCTTTCTTGTATGTGACAGACCTAATCATTAAGTATATTGGAAATTCTTGTCTATTTCAGAAAAGAAAGACAAAAGTACTACAAGCATGTTCTAAAGTCAAAACAAGAACCCAGGAAGTATGTATCCATAATTATTGATGGCATGGATCAATCCAAGACAGATATTCCTCACTTCCTGTTCCTCAGCTCTATGGCTGCAGGAATGTGGAAGCTGAGGACTCATCTGATTGGTGCAATAATCCATGGCATTGGTACTTATGGATACTTTGACTACTACCAATATCCTCATGGATCTAACCTTACAATGTATGTCCTTCTCAACCTGCTTTACTCGATAAGAGATAGACTTCCAGAAACCCTCTACTTACAGATGGATAACTGTGCTAGGGAAAATAAAAACAGGTAATTCCATTCTGTAGAAATTGAAATATTTGCTTAATTTATATAACACTATGAAATGGCTTTTGGACATGGTAATTTTAATACCTGTGCACAGAATATGATAAAATACTTATACAAAAGGATCCAAGTTCAAAGTGACCATAAGGAGCCTTTTTACAGCTACCACCATTCCCTGTCTGTCAGTCCATATGTTCATTCATTGTGTGATAATTTTTCTTTAAAAAGCCACTGAAACCTCTGAGTCAGAGTTAAGGAATTTCATAATGATGATCTTGGGGAAGCTCAAATTAAAGGGGTCTTAGTAGAACTGGTTGCTATGGCAACCAAAGTATAGCATCTGGTTTTTCAGACCTCATCATAACAAAAGCAAGAAAACCTGTTTCACTCAGTCGTGTGTTCTTTGTTCTCAGTGTTTGTTCTCAGTGGTTAGTCTTAACAGTAATGTACCTTCATTACAGAGGCATTAAAAATCTTTTTTTATCACAGTTTCACAGTTTCTTATAAATCATGGTATATAGTCATATTATAAAAACCACTACATATAGTTCATTCTCTTTCAAATCAAATGGGTTTCTCAAAAATGACAAACTTGCCTACAAAGGTTCAAATGTCATAATGAATCTTATATTTATAAAAAAAAAAGAATATGAAAATTCAAAAGTTTAGGATACTTTTGTACAATATTTTACTTGTCCAGTAGATAGATGCACCTAGAAAGTGCTGTAATTATTCAGTTTTCTTTATATAACAATACATTTTACTAGGCAAGTAAACATGTAATTTACTAGCCTAGCAAAAATTTTAACTTATCCGATGCAGCCAGACAATGGATTTGTCAGGCCCTGTATATCCCCTTTGTCTTTGGCATGGGATAACAAGTAGGCTTTCTAAACCATGTCCCAACTGCACAGTGAATCCCATTGTTCAGACACTGAACATGGCATCTTGTCAGGAGGTATTTATGCAAGATTAAACTGTTTGTTCCTTTCTTGACTTCAGGTTTATGTTGGGTTTATTGTGTCTACTAGTTGAAAGGCGTATTTTCAAGAAAATCAAAATCAATTTTTTGATGGTAGGACATACCCATGAAGACATTGATCAAGTATTCTCTAGGTATGTTTTTTTTTCAATTGTTTCTGGTTGATGGGAATAGGGCTGCATGTAATCACCCAAACAAAAATTTCCAGGGATAAAACAATGGGCCTGGTGTCTCACAGTCTGCATGTCTCAGTCTGTAAGCATAATCATGACCATTCTTCTTGATGGGATAAGCTGCAATTTCATGGCCACACTGTAGTTTAATTAAGAAATAAATTTTGTTTTTGTCTCGCCTGCGAAGTAGAAGCGAGACATAGGTATTGCTTTTCCGGTGTCATCGGCGGGGGCATAAACTTTCAGTGAGTTTTTCCGTTTAGGTCAGTTTCACAAAGCACTGACAGGCGAGATACAGCACTCTGCGGAATTCTTGTTCCAATGTTCATGGAAGTATGAACACTATGGGTCATGTGCAAAGTAAGTGACTCCCGAAGGGTGTTCAGGTTGTTTGCACATCACCCTTTGTGTTCATACTTCCATGAGCTTCGGAAAAATGGAATTCGTCATTTATAATTACATTTTATCTTAAAATTACTTTGAGCATGATTTTCGATTTTCAAGAGCATCATTGTAAAATATACGACAAACAGCTGTCACTATCCAACAGGTAAGCTGCTTATGTTAAACTGATGTCACCATGACATGACCATGTCGAATGTTACAACTGCCAATGGCATCATTTGTTTACATGTGAGGTGGCATATCACAACTTCTTATGACCGACTGTTTTTCATGGAAGTATGAACACTGTTTCTCCGAAAAAGCTTCATCTGAGGAAAATCAAAGGGAATGTAATTATTACCATTTGAAATAGTCTTATGATTCTGTGTGCTGTGTACATAAGTGAGCTGATAAAAAAACAAGGATTGTGATATGGCAGTTTCTGTCATATCTTTTCTTTCTCACTTATATGTAAAGGACAGTTATCTTGACTGATATTCCCATCTGGTCTATAATCTGGCTTGGACAAGCTCTTGTGATCAAACAAGAATTTCATGGAATATTGTGTTTTACATACGAGTCGGGACACGACAAAACCAACAATGTGGTTGTGCGCCCAGCGCAGACTCAGATCAGCCTGGGCATCCGCCCAGTTGGATCAGACTTTGTTGTTAAGTGCTCAAAGGGTAGCTAAGGGTCTAAGCTACTTCTGTGCGGACAGCGAAGACTCTGATCAGACTGGGCGGATGCCCAGGCTGATCTGAGTCTGCACGGGATGCACATATATGGGTATGGTCACAAAACAGTCTCCACAGTGCTAATGCAGATCCAACAAAAGCTTATGCCAGTGAAGCCAAAACTGACGACTGAAAGCTATACATAAAGTCACACTTTCTACTAATTGCAGGTGGGAAAAAAATCATTGTCATCTGTGAAACTGCATCTTAGTATAAAGTCTCAGCAGTTTAAAGCTATCATGTCTGTCTTGTTTCATTCTAGGTTTTCTGTTTGGCTGCAGAAACACCCGGCAGCAACACTGCCAAAGCTAATGACGGCATGGGAGAAATGCACAACACCAAATCCAAAGGCCTTTGAGACTAGTAGGGTTATGAATATGACAGAATGGCTGCAGGTAATAAAAATATTGATTCAAAAATTCATGAATTCTGTAAGATTAAAATGAAAGTGTTTTAGACAGTATCATTTATTTAGTTGACAGTATCCTTCAGAAAATTGGCCAGAGTGCTTGGAATCCATGTTTGGCGTCAACAAAGTCATCTACAAAGACTGTTTTCATGGCATCCCTTTAAAAGCCACATTTGACCAATATATCTTCTTTATGGCTTTTCTCATTTTTGTCCCACCTGCTTTAGCACGGTGCGATTTAGCAGTTCATGTTTACATCCGTCTGTCCATCCATCTGTCAGTCATCCCTTTGTCCGTCTGTCAACAATTATCTTCTTTATGGCTTTTCTCATTTTTGTCCCACCTGCTTTAGCACGGTGCGATTTAGCAGTTCATGTTTACATCCGTCTGTCCATCCATCTGTCAGTCATCCCTTTGTCCGTCTGTCAACAATTAAGTCTACCCTAGCGTTTAAACCTATTTCTCACAAACTATGATACCTATAATCATCAAATCTGGCAAAAAGCTTTTTCTCAGAATGTTCTCGAGGGCTGTTGCCCTTATTTTTACCCTTGACTCATATTTCATGGTCTGCTGACTTTGTAAAAATTCTTATTCAAAAGTACATTGACACTAACAGTTAAGTCCATTTCTCACAAACTATGAGACCTAAAATTATCAAACCTGGCATCAAGTTTGTTTTAAGAATTTTCTAGAGGGCTGATGCAATTTATTTTACCCTTGACATATATTTCATGCTCTGCCGACTTTGTAAAATCTTACAACCAAAATTGTGTCGATCCTGGCATTTTAGTCCTTTTGTCTCAGCATGATACCTGCAGTCATCACACCTTGCATAAAATGATTTCATCTTAGAATGTTCATGAGAAATGTTGCATTTATTTCTACCCTCGACATATATTCAATGCTTTCTGACTCTAATAGTAAAATTTTGCATCAAAATTTGTGTTGACCCAGCCATTTTGGTTCATTTCTCATACACTTTTATAACTATATAGTCTTTACTATGGTGGAAGCTCAAGGCAGGTGCGACATAGCATTACAGGGAATTCTTGTTGCAAATGGCCAATGTAATGAAATTGCATCTGACCATTCTGCTTACTCTCTTGTGCCGTGTCTCTGTCTCGGATCAAAATGTAATATCAAGCTTTAATAATTAGCATATGAAATTAAACAGCAAACAAAAGCTCAAAAGTGAATTATAATAGCTTGACATTATCTAACACCTATAAAAACTACAAAAACTGAATGCTTGTAGCTTAAATTTAGACGATATCACAAAGTGTTGCTAAACTTTCTGTGTGATGTATAGGATCCTTATAAACAAATACATAATAGCTGTTCTTTGTGAAAGCTGGACTTAATGACATTACGTAATAATTATGTTGTTTACGTTTGAAAAACAGCAAAATTAATGTTTTTTTCGGACCGCTGTTTATTTCCTTTAAAATAACTTGCTCATTGAAATATTACCAAACACCTATGAATTCAGGTAAAAATAAGCTATAAATATGACATATGTTGCAGAGGCAACACTTAAACCATGGTAGCCCCGAAGCTTTGAAATCATATGGTGTACCATCACTAAGACATATGATTTGTAAAAGGAATGTTGAATCATGCGAATTGTTATGTTGGTGCTATCACATACACAATAAACATGAGCAAACACAAATTTTGTATCATTTTTATTGACTAGCATGCACCAAAAGCTAGTGCAAACAAACATCATGACGTTGACGTCAAACCATATTTTGACATCAAAACATATGGGTTTTAGCAGCCAGGTATTGTCAGGGTCACAGATGAGGCTTGAATAGCCGAAACTTCAAAGTATGGCCCATGTTCCAGCTTTCGAATATGTGCTCTGCTCTTGAAGGAACTCTTTTAAGATTTTTATCTGCACGATATTAACGTCATATAAAGAAACTGCTCTATCTGTATGATATTCATAATAAATAACTGTCAACCTCTCAAATTTTCAGGTAACGTTTAGGAAAGATTATAACAGTCCATCATGAGTGTTCCTGTAGGATAGGGACATCTCACCGAAGGGGTTGGTATTTCAGCCAGGGACAAGGCTTGCCGAGTCCCTGGTTGAAATTCTAACCCAGAGGGTGAGATTCACATATCCTACATGGACTGGCTGATCATGGATTATTTTTCTCCCACTTTTAGCGGATTTAAAACCTCAAATCGGACTAGGCTTAAAAACAGGAAAATTTTAACTTTTTAACCAGTGATCTGAAGTAAATTTTAAGCAGCCCAGTGTGCTTATCAGCTCCTAAAATGGGTGTAAATATAGTTTGCACCTTAAAATAGACGGAAAACACGATATGTTGACCACTTTATCTTCCAGAGGGGAAAAAATAAAATGCAACTTAGCCTATCATGTCACACGCTTCAAGTTTGCTGGCGACGTTTCATAAACGGTTTTAGTGATGCCTTTGAAAATGAGTGACGTCACAAACCTATGATCTGTTTTCAAATGTTGTCCGAGATGCTTGTGTGTCCATTTAAAATTAAAATTTTAGTCAAAAATTGAAAAAGTCTGGTTGCTAATATAAAAAATATGTTGCTTATATAAGACAGAAGTTTCTTATATGAGCTGAGGGCCTATCTTATATATGCAAAAGTGGGAGAATTTACTTTACAGTGATCTAAAATTTCACTTCTATTTCATTTAGCCCAGTTTGCACAGAGACCAGCTCATATATATAGACAGTCTATGATATTTTTGTTGCTGTACTGATAACAAGTCCTGTAATTGTGTTTATGTTTCAAAGTATATTCTGCTTGATATTATGGACTTATTGTGGTGCATCTATAAGTATTTGACTTAATGTCTTAATTCCAGAAGTATATACACCCAGTGATTGGCCATTCACAGCCTCATGCATTCCGCATAACTTTAGGAGAAGATGGCAAAGCAAAGCTTGTATTCAAAGAGTGGGCAAATGATAAGGTAAGTATTAAAGATGAGTGCTTGTTTACTTTTAAAATGTTTCAGCACCATTTGTTTTGGCTGTATTCTTGTCTGTAGCAAGGCATGGGGGCATTTAAATCTAGATGTGTTGTTACAAGGGTCATCCAATAAGTCCTGCAAACGACCAAGTTTGATGATGAACAGCAACTACAATGGTCAATATAACTCCTTCGCATCTCCCATCATTCCAGTCAACAATTTTTCTAGGAATGTCACGATCTTGCTAGGCAGTTGACGGAAGAGTACTAACATTAGGGGTACGACGAGAGCTTCTAGTCGTCTGTTTAAGATCCCTTGTCTTAGTTCAAAACACTAGTACACAGCTGAACTCTGCTGGGAAACACGAAAAATGATACTGAATTAAATAAACAGAACCAAATGTAAAATCTTGTGGTGAGTTAAAAAAATATTTAAGAAATACATCAACTCTAGCAGTGAATTGTTGTGTAATAATTCACTGTTTGAAGGTCAGTTGTAAAGTAGATCATAACAAAAACTGACAACTGTCCTTGTTGAATCAGTGGAAGGTGAAAGGAATGTAAGTGGCCGGGCCAGGTATCGAACGCAGGGCCTCTAGCTGTTGAGTCAGACATGCTACCAACTGTGCTATGCAACCCAGCTTTTTGTGTTATACCCCAAGGAAATCTGTATCTATCAATCTAAATATATAAAACTAGTAGAAATCCCTTTTGTGGTGAGACTTTATGGGCCTAAGCAACCCTGTTTGTCTCCATCCCCTTCAAGGCAATCTCACATTATAACAATGTCTGTATGATGGACAAACACCAGTTCAAGTGAGCTATGCTTCAGCTGACAGCTCTTGTTTCAGAAAGAAAGAGGCAGTTCCTCGGGCATTATATAGACCATTACTGTTCTGATGAGGGAGAGGGTTGGGGGAGATATTTCCAAAAGTTTATATACAAAAGTTTTATGGGGTGATGCAACAGGGGCAGAGAGGTTTCAAAGAAGCCACACTTATTTTGAGGTTGTAAAAAGTCTCTCTCTGCTTCATGAAAAGTTCATGTTACTCATTTTCATGTCCTGTCGAATCATTGGCCAAATTCTGAGTCAGTGTGAAAACACAGCTCATTAAAGGCGGTGATTCTGAGTCTGGGCAGTCTTGTTACAGTACATTACTGCACACGAACAGACTGGCTTAAACCAAGACTACTATTTCGTTTCTGATGCCTCCTTTGCTCTCAAAATTTGTTTCCATTTCTAGTTTATACTGATTCCAGAAGTGACAGAGTCATGCCAAATGTAGTTGTGCACTTTACATGAAAAATTCACAAAGATTTTGTGCAGCAGATATCAGTACATGTATATGAAATACAGCTTGAAAGCCTTCATTGCTGTAACTTTTTTGTTTGCATTTGTATAGCACTGGCAGGAATGCACTGGGTCAGAGAAATTTCTCCTTAAAGAAATTCCAAGTGGTCATCCTGAAATGCTTACACCATCAATTGACAGAATCGATGTTGATAGGTTGAAAACAGATGTCAGGAAAACAGTTAGCATATATTCTAAAGATGACATGGCCTGGTGGAATTCTTTCTTTGAGAGAGCAGGTAATAAGCAGTGGGTATAACTGCTGTAACTTTAAAAATATATCAGCATAATGCAGTAGTGCATGTCAAGTTTTGTCAGAATTGGCTTCGGTAATGAACAAGTAACAGGCCCTGAAGCGATTTAAAATTAACAATGGAGCTTTATTGTTGAACACTTTATGAACACATTATATTCCAATGGTTTACTATAGGGCTTTTCAGTAAATACACCAAGAATATAAACATTAAACTATAAACAGATGGATGGATGGATGACTTGCGATTTTACGTCCTTTTCAACAGTATTTCAGTCATATCAGGACGATGGGAAGGTGATAATGAAAGGCTGTGTGCAATGGAACCACGTTTACGGTAGGAAAGATTCTCGCCTCCAGCGGGATTTGAACCCGGTTCGCTAGATCAGTAGGCCAGCGCTTAACCCACTGAGCTACCGGGGCTCCAAACTATAAACAGAATAGCGGCACTTATGCAGGGGTTATTAATTCATGAAATTGCTTGTATTCATTTAAAGACTATGACCATTTATCCATACTATTAAACACTTGGTTATGCTGTTTGCTAGATGTTATTGTCAGAATACATTTAATAGTTTGGCACTGTGATCTGTGCCTATTTTTCATAATTGCATTTGATCAATGTCTTGTTAAGGAATGAATTTCATTTTTCTGAGGTTTATTGAAGTGTAAACTACATTTTCTGAGGTTTATTGAAGTGTAAACTACATTGGGTCGCATGCAAAGTGAATGGGGTAGTGACCCAGTGTATTTTGCACTTTGATAAACAGTAGAAAAATTAAGTTCATTGCTTATATTTAGCTTGGTTTCAATCGAAATTGTGATGAAAAATATTATATAGGTTCTAAAACTGAAGTAGTAAAACTTTTACGCACAGTTTTTTCTGCTTACAGCAGAACAGCATTAATATAAATGACACCAACATCCAGTCAGATTGTAGACGGCCCTACTTTATATTGACATCATAATGTCACGGGGCACAATGTACTTTGTTAAGGAATGAATTTCATTCTTCTGAGGTTTATCGAAGTGTAAACTACATTGGGTCACACTTCAATAAACATCAGAAAAATTAAGTTAATTCATTGCTTATATTTACATTCGTTTTAATCAAACTCTTTCTTGAAAATCTTATATAAGCGCTAAAATTGAAGCAATAAAACATGTACACGCAGGTTTTTCTGCTAAAAGCAGAACGGCATGCATGACGTCATGACGTTGCTGACGTCCAATCAGCTGGTAGAGAGCCATTGTGTATTTTTACGTCATTGACATCGCGTGTCTCAGTGTAATTATTGGAATGTAAACTACATTAAATTCCAATGGTTTACTATAGGGCTTTTCAGTAAATACACCAAGAATGTAAATATTGAAATTTAAACTACAGTATGTTCCAATGGTTTACTTTAAAATGTTTTTTTTTTTAGTAAATACACCAAGAATGTAAATATTTCCATATATGTTTTTCAACAAATTTAAAGAGTAACTACACTTCAGGAACTGACTTAATCAGATCCCAAACCCTATCCCCAACATCAAAGGGAAAGATTGACAAAGACATCCCAACAAACAATAAATTACAAGTGATAAGCCGAGTCAGCAGCTTTTTCCCATATAGGTGGCAACTCAGCTATCTTTATTGAATTAAATAATTCAGACCAACAAAAGGGTTACAACAGACTAAGCAAATTATTCAAAAAACATTTAACAACTATTTTTACCTATTTTCTACTTTTATTATAGAAGGGTTAAAATGAGAACACAATAAATTAAACAGCACCGAACATAAAACAGATGCAACCGCAACGAAGGCTTTTAATATGATCATCTTCATGATATTTTAAGTTTCTTGAACGGGTCATTAATTTTGTGTAATATTATTCTCTAGTTCAGCAGCATACTACTGTGGTATTTCAGACTTAAAACGTAAGATAATAGTTTCATGGCATGTACTTTTAGGCTTCCTGACACCTTAACAGTTTAACTATTTTATAATTGGTGCTTTTTTTACAAGCTACTTTCAGTCATAGTGTATCATTCACATTTAATCCATATTGCAACAGTGGACAGTGCAGTATTAATGGCACCCATACAAAAGCACTAACAGAAATTTTATATAACCTCTGTTATTTCTAGTGAGTTGATAAAACCGTCAAATTTCAGTCCACAATATGATGCTAACTGGTATAAGAAACAAGTTTATGTCCCAGCATGTTTTATTTATTAAACACTATCTGAAGGGGTGTTATAATGCCACAATTATCATTCTAACCAACAGAGGCAATAAATGAAGAAAGCACAGCAGATATCCAGTCACCAAGACAGCTTATTGATGAGCTTGTGACAGCTAAATTAGGGCAGAGGTAAGAACCATGCGTCAGCTTCATTTCAGTTGCATCTGGTATGCATGATTGGAAAAGTGGATAAATTTCTGTATGGTGGTCATTATGTTCTGCTCTAAAAGTTTTGTAACAATTTTCATTTTAATACCAACTGAAGATAGCAATGAACAATGGATGCCTGAAATTGAAAATTACCTTTTTTTCTCATGAGAATAAGAAGCAGGATACAAAGAATAGCATCTGCTATTGTAATCAATGCAAACTAGAGAATTACAAACTTTGCTTAACCCAAATTTCATGTATATCAGATGTAAGTGCAGATGTTTGGTCACCAGAAGTTGGCGATAAGCTTGCAACATTACATGTTCATGTCATTCCTGTGCACAATAAAGACTACATCTTCTAGGATTTCACAGTTGCACTCTTTTTAACGAGGCGACAAATAGGACACCGACAGTTTTTTTTTCTGCAGTCATGTTACTGAACTGAAATTTCAGCAATGTAAATGATAACTGTCTCACTCATGATCAATTCGTTATCTACCTCAGCAAAATTTGTGTCTTATCTGCAGTTCCTTTATCTATTAACATCCATAGAACTGAAGATAGACTTGAATATTCATTATGAGTTATAAGCCCTGGCCAAATTATTTTTTCATGGCTGTTATAAGTTCATGTGCACGTTGAAATATGTTCATACAACTTGTATTGAGGAAAATGTCACAAATAAAATCCAAACTAAGTATTTTAATTTAGGGGATAAATGTACCCAAAATTGTCATTTGGGGAGATAAATCATCAGTTTTATGGTCTGAAATTTTGTTTTACGACGATGGGCCAGCAGAGCCTTATAACACAATTTGTATAAAACCGACAATGTACCGCCCCAAATGACAATTTTCAATACAGTTATCCCCATTCTAATGCACTTTTCACATTTTCACCATTAATAGCCTATGAGAAGCAAAGTTAAATAATGATGTTGGGTTTTTGACAGTATACTATAGCAATTATTTTATGCTACCTTACCAGATGTTGCTGTATGGGGACGCGCTGGAGGAGCAGTAAAATGCAATTTGCGACCATAAAACCGACGATTTACCTCCCCAAATGACAATTTTCAATACAGTTATCCCCATTCTAATGCACTTTTCACATTTTCACTTTTAAAAGTGTTCTAGTTTGCATCCATATAGCAAACGCTTTCAGCGATGTAAAACCAGATGTCAGCAAATAAGAAGCATCGTTATGTAATGACGTCGGGTTTCCGACAGTATATCGCAGCATATACTGTCGCAAAATTTTGACGTTATCCAATCATATGTCGCGTTACATACATAAGTGCATTAGAATAATTAATTAATGGTATATTTACAGAATTATATGTTAAAATTACAGTTTATTAATTTATTTTACCTATCGGAGAAAGTTCATGCCAATGTCATCAGACATATTTGCCTGAACTTCACAGATACACTCATAATACATGTAACTGAGTTTTAACTACACTGTCAGAAGACGAAATTTCAAAAGTGTGGGTGTGTGTGGGGGGGGGGGGGGGGGGGGGGGGGGGGAGGGGGGGGGAGAGAGAGAGAGAGAGAATCTGCCCTGTATGCAAGAAAGTGTATCACATTGTCATTTGTATAAAACTTCCATAGTTTGCTTTTATAAAATAGCTAATCTTCCATGAGGCCCTCCATATATACAAAAATAAACAATTAGACAGAAATTAAGTTTTTGTCATTGTGTGTTTACTTGAGCTCTGAATTTGTGAAACCTTCCATTGCACACAGTAGCCATTTATTCCCATTAGATAGATCCATTACCAGAACAAAATGCAAGAGATCTATGATACAGTGCACAGGAAAAGGTATGCAACAGATTCAACATGGATTTTGTTCTATTAGAATAGGGTCTGAAACAGACATGCATAAATGTATTTAGGCCATAATTAGGGAAAAGAGAAAAAAATATAAAGCCATTCATGAATTTAATTTTTCCGTTTCATTGGATAGAATCTTGTAATGCATCATAGGTTCAAAGCAGTAACTTCAGGAACACCTATTAAATACAAAATAAATTTGTTTTCTTCATTTTCAGTTCAGTCAGTGGAGATGGAAACGAGCATTCAAACACTAATAGTGAGGGTTTACAAGAGGAAAATACTCAGCCTATAAATGTGAGTAGTTTGATGATATAATTACAGGAAAATAAAATCCAACTTGAAGAATGGACTTAAAATGCAAGAAAAAACATAAATGGTTGAATTTGTTTTTGTCACAATATGCATGCAACTGCTGTAGTTATGGATATTTTTATGCCCCTACCATGAATTGATGGAACGGCAAACAGAGTTTATCCAGTTCGTGTTTGCATTTGCACGTGTGTATGTGTTTGTATGTTACCAGAATCATGTCGGACCCATAGCTTTGGCCTGCATGGTGGGATTTAATAATTATGTGGCACAAATGAGCATCATAATAAGATGGTGTGTTGTGTGCAAGAACCATGTTGTTAGCTCAACGGTCACGGTCACAGTTTGCACTTAAACTTCGTGCACAGTGTTATGGAAACATGTTTGTGCTGAGTCCATAACTTTGTCCTGCATTGTGGGAACCAAAGATTATTTCGCATAAAAGATCATCATGATATGACAGTGTGTTGCCTGCAAGAGCCTTGGTGCTAGCTTGAAGTTCAAGGTCACACTGCACACCTAAACTTTGTGCACAGGCAGTAGCAGGGATCAGCCTTCAGGGCGATTTCGGAAAAATAGTGACCCTAAGCTGGCTGACTTCTCCCTATTTTGTGCTGAGGGAGAAGTGAAAATGTATAGAACTTTAAAATCCAAAATTTGAACCTAAAGTTCTCCCTAAAGTCCAGAAATGTCTCCCTGTCTGAAAGCTCTAGGCTGACCCCTCGGCGGTAGCGAAACATATCCTGTCTGGCTTATTACTTTGTCATGCATTATGGGATTTCAAAACTATTGGCATATAGAGGATCTTACACGAGTGGTCATTTCATATGAAATTTATGAAACTCGCTGAACAAGTGGTCATTTCATATGAAATTTATGAAACGAGCATTAGGAAACTTTCTTAAATTTCCTTTGAAATGACTACGAGTGTAAGATTCTGCTCATCATATGACCCTTAAAAATAGGATTTTAACGTCTTCAAACTGAGCATTATTTCAATAGGAAAATGCACTGTTGACATTGGCATTCTCAATGACTGTATGTGTACACCCCAAAGTGTTATTACACTTGTGGTCATACGATTTTTATGACATGACATTATCCACTGAATAACAGTGACATCATATGATAAAAGTAATTATCATGACAAGTCAACGTGTTGCATGCAAAAACCATGTCACTTGCTCGGAGGCCAAGGTCAAAGTCTGCATCAAGAGTTTGTGCATAGGCCTCAGTAAAACATGTTCGTGTCCTGCCCATAGCTTATCCTGCATAGTGGGATTCAAAATTTTATGGCATAACTGAACATCCTGACAGACTGCTAGCTTGAAAGTCAAGGTCACACTGAACATGTTAACATTGTGTATAGGCTATAATGAAAATATTTTTGTGTCTGGCCTATAACTTTGGGCTGAAAGGTGAAATTTGCAAATGATTTGGCAAAAAATAACGATGTGGATCTCACCAGCCACTCCAGCAACAGCATTTGCAGCTGTCTTTGCTAGCCAAGGGTACTAAGTCCACTATGGCACAGTGGGAATTTCAATTGAAGAATAGGCCGTTGGCCAAGGGTACGTAAGGATTAAAATGGACTTACTACCCTTTTCTAGCAAAGATGCATTCGCAGCATGCACAGCTTATTTATGACATTATGGCCATATGATTCACTGACTATTCATTAATATGATAATAACATGGCGATTGTATTATAATAATGTGATCTATTCTACTTTACAAATGACCTCCAAACATTGATTTATTACTCCACAAATCACTGTTTGAGCTGATCTATTACTTAATGTCACATGTGGGTTTACCTTCATTATAGGTAAGAATTGGAAAAGCAAGAAAACCAAAAGAATTGAAGTTAAAGAAAGGAATGATGGCTCTTCTGGATGTGCCAAAGTATGCCGGCGAGTGGCCACAGGTGGCACAAATCCAACAAGTGGAAGGTGACAGAGTCCTAGTGCAGTGGTTTAAGGGATCAAAAACCACCTCCTGGCAACCCTGCACAAGGCGCTCTGTCACAGAACGCAAATGGGTTCCGTGGACCGATAATGTAGACAGAAAAAACATATGGTGTTTCGATTTTCACCTTACTGTGAGTGGGAAACTCCCACAACATGTTAAAGAGAAAATCGAAAACTATGATGAGCTGTAAGAAAGTAAGTGTGAGTAAGTAAGTAAGGACAGACTTAAGTTTGCCCCCATGAGGCTAGTCAGAGGGCATTAAGATTTGTTCTTGTTGCCTGTCTGTCTGTGTGTACATTCATTTGTGTGTGTACATTCATTTGTCTTACTTTAATTAGGATACACAGTTTGTGTATGTAACTTTTCCTACAGTTTTCAGTGATTTTTTTCAAACTTTGTACACATGATGTGAACAAAGTGAAGATGAGCATGGGGTTTTTTAGGGAGGTAAAATTAATTTTAAGAGAAATACAGCCTTTGAAGGTAATCGTTTTGGGCAGCTTTTTAAACACCCATTTTGGAAAAAACTAATTTCATGCCCCCAACTTTGAAATAGTCTGAGGGGCACATTGCTTTTGGCTTGTCCTCGTGTGCGTGCATGTCTCTTTTCATGCTTCATATAACTTCGGAACAATGCTACCTAGGGTCTTGAAATTTCATATGTGGATCCTTCAATGAGAATTAGCTGAAAGGTATTTTTTTTTCTTTTCAGAGTTATGCCCCTTTTACAAAAATGACATGGCTATGTTGTTGGCAAGATATCTAAAGAAGCATTTGACCTATGGCCTTGACATTTGGTATACTGATTGGGTATGGGATGTATAATTTAGATTATTTGAATTTGGCTTTTTTCCCAATTTTTGAACTGCTTGAGCTAGGAAACTGATTTTGGTACAGTAGTATTTCTTGAAGAGTTAAATACTTTAGCACAGGTAAGACATCTCTGCAGTCATTAATTACGGAGTTACTTCCCCTGGTGTTCAATACTTATGCAGCTACTGAGTTCAAGAACCACTGGGCATAGTGTTTTGAAATTTCATATATGGATTCCCCATGGAAAATTAGCTGACACATATTTTTTTTCTGAGGTATGCCACTTTTTGGAGTTATGCCCCATTTAGAAAACTGAGACAACTATCAGGTTAGCAAGATATCTCGAAAGGTGTTTAAGCTATGGCCTTGATATATGATATACTGATTGGGTGCGAGCAGTAGATTACCTGATTAACTTTTGGAAGAATTGTGTAAAATTTTGATTGAGTTATGGCCCTTGTTTGAATTTGGCATTTTTTCAACTTTTGAAACACTTGAGCTAGAAGCTAATTTTGGTATAGCAATGGTTCATGAAGAGTTAAATACTTCAGAACAGGTTTGGTAGCTCTGCATTCATTAATTATGGAGTTGTTTCCCCTGTCGTTCAATACTTATGCAGCCTCTGGGTTCTGGAACCACTGGGCATAGGGTTTAGAAATCTTATACATGGATTACTCATGGTAACAACTTGACACATAATGCGTTAGGCCTTATTTTGGAGTTATGACCAATCAAAAACATAAAATGGGTACCTTGTTAACAAGAAATCCCAAAAAATGTATTTGGGACTTATGGCATTGATATTTGGTTACTGATTTGTTTTGAAGAGTAGATTAACTGATTTTTTTTTGTAAAATTCCGTAAAATTCTGATGGGAGTTGTTGCCATTGTTTGAATTTGGCATTTTTACAACTTTTGAATTGCGTGATCCATTGATTGATTTGTTGCTTTACGTCCATGGTAAATAGCTATGGTCATTTCGGGGCAGTCAGTTAACCTAACCACACTATTCCTGGGCAGGCTTAGATCTCCTAAGCGATTAACCAGTACTAAGTGCATATACTTTCACCAGTAACTGACGACAGCCCTTCTTGAATCAGAGGAAGGAGAAACTAAAGTATGTGGCCAGACCAGGTATCGAACCCAGGACCTCTGACTTATGAGTCAAGTCCCTACCGATTGCGCTACGCGGCCCAGCAATTGCATGATCCATGAAGCTAATTTTTTAATAAAAGTAGTTCTTGGTGAGTTAGATATTTTCAGACTTAGACATTCTAAAGTTTGACACCTTCAGTGGCAAACATATGGTTGGGGGCATAGTGTTTTACAAACAGACCTTATAGTTTCCTTTTGGTTGCTATGGCAACCAATCAAACTGAGCAGTGTGCAGAAAACAGATAGAGTTGAGAGAAGATCACTCATGGAATATTTCTGAAAATGCTAGGTCAGAATATCTTTATTGGCTTAGCAATGAATCACACTTTTTTCCATAATAAGCTGCCAATTCAACCATGTCATTTGAATATTGACAATGGAAAACATAAAACATGTAACGGCTAAAATAATAAGTAGGTCTCGGAAGTCTCTGCCTCATAGAGCATATCATGTTTCTGAGAAAATAATTTAAGGTAATTTTTTTTTTTGGCATTTTGATTTCCATGGCAACAAATAAACCCATATGATAAGACAATTCAAGGAACATTTCTATAATTTTTTTTTTTTCCAAATATCTGCAATGACCTGGCAGTAGATGCCATGTTTCAGTTTTCCTAATTATAAGTCTATGGAAATTTTAGGTTGCCATATATTCTAGGTTGTCATAGCAACCAAAGTAAAGAGCTGATTTTAATAAAAAAAAACTTAAGACTTCTATGACAAATGTTACCATTAAGTGTCAGCATCATGGACTTTTGATTTATGATAATATAAGTTTTAAGTATATCTGTTTTTCAATTAATTGCAATTTGGGTTCCATGGCAAACAATAAAATTGAGCAGTGGGACAAAAAAAATTTGGGTGACCAGTAGAAGACTATTAAAGAGTGAGTGAGACATAGTTGTCACAACTTCAGTTTGGTGCATGTGCATACATACATGCATGCGTTAGAGCATGCATGCGTGTGTGTGTCCGTCCGAATTTGTCCGGGCCATAACTTCTACATTTATGAATGGATTTCAAAATAATTTGGCGGAATTGTTCTTCTTGATGAGCAGAAGTGCCATTTGAAACATTCGTTCAGGTAGGGCCAAGGTCAAGGTCACACTTGAAGGTCAAATGCTCATACATTGAGCTTGTCAGAGCCATTACTTCTACATTTATGGATGGATTTCAAAATAATTTGGCAAAATTGTTCTCCAGGATAAGTAGAAGTGCCATTTGAAACATTTGTTCAGGTAGGTCCAAGGTCAAGGTCACACTTGAAGGTCAAATGGTAAAATGCTAATGTACTGAGCCTGTCTGAGCCATTACTTCTACATTTATGGATGGATTTCATAATAATTTGGCACAATTGTTTTCCTTGAGTAGAAGTGCCATTTAAAACATTTGTTCAGGTAGGTCCACAGTCAAGGTCACACTTGAAGGTCAAATGGTAAAAGTTGTCATAAATTGAGCTTGTCCGGGCCATAACAGCTACATTTATGCATGGATTTCAAAATAATTTGGCACAGTTGTACTCCTTGATTAGTAGAAGTGCCATTTGAAACTTTCGTTCAGGTAGGTCCAAGGTCAAGGTCACACTTAAAGGTCAGATGATAAAAGTGGTCATAAATAGAACTTGTCTGGGCCATAACTTCTACAATTATGGATTGATTTCAAAACAGTTTGGCACAATTGCTCTCCATGTGAAAATTTACTCAGGTCGGTCCAAGGTCAAGAAAGTGTATCAATTCAGTTATAATTCAAGTTCAGCTGATTTTTAATTCTAAGTATTAAAGTGTTGTGTGTGTTTTTATTTGAGTGACTTTGCTATTCCTCATTTCACAACTGAAAATGAAAAATCATAGAGCTGCATGTAAGTGGAGGCAGCTGTTGTAACAGGTTTAAAATAAAGGTAGCCATGAATGGTTAATTATGCTAAAAGGGACCATCTGGGAAGCAGGCAGCAATAATTCAGCAACTGTCAAGTCATCTTGCTTGCTTAATTTATGCAACTTATGCAATATGCAGCTTTAAGGTGTATAAGGGCACTGAAGAAGAGGATCTTACACCAGTGGTCTTTTCATATGAAATTTATGAAACTCGCCTTTTCGCCTTTGGCGAGTTTCATAATTTCATATGAACGGCCAGGCATGTAAGATTCTGTTTAACATAGACTCTTTGAAATGGGATTTTAACGCCTTCTAACTGAACATTATTTTAATAAGAAAAGTCATTGTTGACATGAACGTTGTCAATGACGCTAAGTGCAAGTGCCAAAGTGTTATTATAATTACTGTCATATGATTTTTAGGACACGATGTTATCCACTGAATAAGAGCGACGTCATATGATAAAGTGAATTATATAATGTGCCACATAACAAATGTCAAGTGATTCATGGCTTATTACCTTTCATTACAAAAGAGAACAGACATGACTTCTTGTTTGTTTCCCCTCAGCAGGAAGTAATTTCAAAAGAGGTTCTACTTCTGAAACGTTTGTGCCAAGAGAAGCAAATTCTTGCAATTAAGAGTTGACTCACATTGTGGAGGCAGATAAAAATGAAAAAATGCAGAGTTGCTTCCCTAGAAAGTGTAACATTTACTTTTCAATGAATTATAGGGATTTCTTGATGAAATTGCTATTCTTTTTATTGTCATGTAAAAGGGGGGGGGGGGGTCTCACCCTATAGAAAATTTACATAGAGTTCTGCCCACGCTCGGAATTTAATCTTAATATGCATAAAGATTGTCAAGCACATGAGTCTTGCATTTGTGATATATTTATCCATTGATCTATTTCAGTATTTAAATTACAGCAATTTTTGTATTTTTCGAGGAAAAAATTGGTGCCCTTGTTTTAATCCCCTGGAGCTATGAAATTTTAGATTTTTGTACCTAATTTTGTCTCAAAACGATGCCTAGTAATTTGTGAGTATGTATGTAACATAATTGTAGATCAATGTATCAAATGAAAATATCCACATAAAATTCAACTGAAATATCCCCATATTTCAGATCCATAAATTATTTTCAATAAATTAAAATGTTGATTTTAGTTTGTTATAGTTCTGTCAACCTATGAAATTCACATTAAAATTGACCACACATGTGTAGGTTATGATGTTAAAAAATCAAGAAAGATTAAAACCAGTAACATTATTTTTTTAGAGTTTTTTATGTTAGCAGTCAAATTTTTTGAAAAGTGTAAAATCCACATTATTCACAGAATTTTGTTTTTGGTGTCTTTGTGTTTCATTGTTAGGCCAATTTTATGTTTCTATCATGTTTTGCATTGCCAAGCCACATAAGACGTTTTTGTTTCTATGATAAAAGGTATTTTTCCGAGATAATGGCACCTTGTTGTACTCCACAGTGAAACTTTAAATATATTCATGATAAGTCTTAATTAAACGAATGTTTATCGTTTATTCCTCTAATTTCATGAGAAGTATACTTTCCATATTTGTGTTGTACTGCCAGATCAACAATTCTTGTAGAAGGCTTCATGGTAATTGCTTACTTGTCGCTTTTACTATACGGTTAACCAGTACTAAATCCCATAACATTTTCCAGCTAGTACCTAATTTTGCAGTGTTTTGCTTCTATTCATAAGCCCTAACCAAATTAATCGGTTATCTATTCTTACCCCTAGGTAAGCTTACCCTTAGGTAAGGTATGGGATGGAACTAAGTATTTACTGTTGTTGCAATTAGAAAAGCTTTACTGAATACAATCTTGGTGTTTTTGTGCAAATCTGACACTATATCAGTAGTAAAAATGGATCACCCTGACTTACACCTCAATTGAAAAGAAACTTAAGTAGTCAAATTCACTAAAGGGGACAATTAGCAGTCAAGCAATTATTTATATATAATGTATTTGCTTTGTATGATATACTTTACACAAATAAAAAAATAAAATGCATGAATTTCAGCTACAGAATTAGTACATTTTATATATGCAAATTGTTTAGGGTAAAACAGTTTTTTTTTATATAAACCTTTTAAATCAGTGTATTAGCATGTAGAACAATCTGTTATGATTGTTATGTATACTAATTGTTATATTATAACAAAAGGAAGTGGTTCTGCGAACTTATTCACACTTAATTCTGACATGAGTTTTTCTCTTAAAATCTACCTTCATACATATTACGTAATATTTTACAATGTTACCGGTTTCCATATGTCAGAAAATTCTAAAGGTATTGAGAGGATACACAGGGCCTACTTTGCTAGCAATTTCAAAGGTTGACAAAGACTGCAACCCTTTTGAATTTTAAGTTGAAAATCATGTTTTGGTAATTTCAGCCTTAATTATTTTATAGTTTCAGAATTTATGTTTCGAGAAAAAACATGTGTAGATATCTATTCAATCACAAATGGTATTGAAGGTATCTATAAACAGTCCTTTTACAATTCTAGTTCAAAGTTTATGAAATTAAGGAAAGAATATACTTTAAGACTAAAAAATGAATGGTAGGTATCAGGAAAAAAATGGAGTACCTCAAGGTGCTCTCCTGAGACCTAAAATACCTTTTTGAAGATAATAAATACATATTTATAGTTGATAGGACAGTGGCACTTAGCATGCATAGTAACAAGAAAATCCAAGTGTGGGCGCATATGAGACCCCCCCCCCCCCCCCCCCCCCCCCTCTTTCGCCTACATTTAACAATAGCGTTAACAGTAAATACATTTTTTATTGCTTCTGATTTATTTAACTTGGTTTAGGTACAAATTAATATGACATGTCTAATAAACAGCTTCCCACTCTGTTTCCTCCCAGTGCTTAAATATGATGGAGCAAATTATATGTTCAAAAGTAGTTTTCATGATCATGATCATCCATTTCATCTGGCGGCATTTTAATTTAACAGTTTTCTTCTTTTCCACCAATATTGCCTAAAGAAAGAGGCTGCCAAATAAATCAGCTGTGACACGACAAAACCAACAATGTGGTTGTGCACCCAACCCAGACTCCAATCAGCCTGGGCATCTGCCTAGTTTGATCAGACTCTTCGTTAAGTGCTCAAAGCGTCACTTAGGATCTAAGCTACCTCCATGCTGACAGCGAAGACTGATCAGACTGGGAAGATGGCCTGGCTAATCTGAGTCTGCGCTGGGCCCACAGCCACATTGTTGGTTTTGTTGTGTCGCGGCTCATATGTGTTTTACAGTAACAAAATTTGAACTAAGCAAAAGCAAAACATGTGCTCATACTCTGAAGACTCAGATCAGCCAGTGCATGTACATGTTTTACAGTCTGATCAGAAACTTTGCAATATAAGATAAGGCTAGCCAAAAGGGGGCAGCAAAGACTGATCAGACTGCAAATATGTGCATGACAGACTGAGTCTTCAATAGCTGGGTCATTTCATAGGTTTTGTTGCATTATGCCTTTGCATTATGAAGGAGTTACTTTGTTCTTATTGTTCATATGTCGTTTATATGAATTATACAACACTTTAGCTTGTTTCTTGTGCTCAAAGGAAAATTTTCATGAAATCTACTGTTTGGATAAAAAAAAAAACAAGTTTAAAAAATAAAATGGGAAGAAAAAAGTCTGTTCTCATTCTGTTGTCAGCTATCACTAATGTCATCAGGGTTCTCACTAGGACTAAGAAAACAGGTTCAGATTCCCAGATACAGATTCCCAGATATATCCTCTGAACAGCGAATTAATGACATCCTTCAAAACTGACAGTCAAGCTTACTGTTCCTTGGACACAGTGAGAAACTCTGATGGCATTTAGATACCCTAATGACCTTTAACACTGAGACAGAAAGCTATGAACAAACTGTGTAGACCCATGTCAGATCCTGAGACATGGAACAGTCTCGAATCAGGACCCACACTGTTTGCTGGTAGAGTTGGATGGTATTTTCATACAGCATGCTAAATCTGACTTGATATGGCTCTGTGCAAACTGTGTAGACCCAGGTCAGATCCTGAGGCATGGAACAGTCTCAGATCAGGACCCACATTGTTTGCAGGTATGCATGTACATGGGTCCAGCTTCCTTGAAGTCTCTGACATCTTTGTCTCTAATAGCTATCAGCTGAATCCTAAGAATTACTGACGGTCCCTTTCCCACATAAACACATATGAAACACAATACCGGCAGACACCTTAGAGTTGGATGGTATTTTCATACAGCTTGCTAAATCTGACTTGATATGGCTCTGTGCCTGAAATGGTCAGAGACGGGTTAGCAAGTCTGTATACCAGGAAGCGTGATGGATGCATGGATGAAACAGCCTTTAACATCCCTTCCAACAATATTTCAGTCATCCAGAAATTACAGTAGACTGGTGGTGAATGGCTATATGAAACCCTTTAACCCTTGTACCAATGGTATGTAAAACCATGGCTTAATTAACTGTAGTATCCAGTATCCAGGAGCTGTACCAGAAGAAGGCGAATGTTTCTCAATAAAGATCAACCTTAACAAACAAAGAGCAATCTTCCAAAACAAAGAGTATTCTTGAAGAAGGTATGTTATTTCATGTCTCACTCAGGATGCAATATAAGCAAAGCCAAAACTAAGAAATGGTGTTAATCTGCCATACTGACTGACTGGCAAGTTCATCTCCATCACTGTATAAGCATATCAACCCTCCAGCCAAGTTTGTGCCAAGCTTAACTGGCACAGAGTTAGCTGCTAAGTCCATGTCAAACACAGGGTTAGCAGCTAAGTCTGTGCTTGGCACAGGGTTAGCAGCTAAGTCTGTGCTCAGCACAGGGTTAGCAGCTAACCCTGTGCCTGGCACGGGGTTAGCAGCTAAGTCTGTGCCGGGCACGGGGTAAGCAGCTAACCCTGTGCCAGGCACGGGGTTAGCAGCTAACCCTGTGCCGGGCACAGGGTTAGCAGCTAACCCTGTGCTGGGCACGGGGTAAGCAGCTAACTGTGCCGGGCATGGGGTTAGCAGCTAACCCTGTGCCTGGCACAGGGTTAGCAGCTAACCCTGTGCCAGGCACAGGGTTAGCTGCTAACCCCGTGGGCACGGGGTAAGCAGCTAACTGTGCCGGGCATGGGGTTAGCAGCTAACCCTGTGCCTGGCACAGGGTTAGCAGCTAACCCTGTGCTGGGCATAGGGTTAGCTGCTAACCCCGTGCCCGGCACAGGGTTAGTTACTTGCTTAACTTGTTCCTTCAGTATCACCATTTCTTAGAATAGGATTTGTGTGGCATCCATATATAAAAACTGCTGCTTTCTCTGGCAGTATGGAACCATTTTGCTCACATAACACTATGTTCTGTGTGTTTTTTTCAATGTTGGCATGATGAATTAATGCATAACGCATGAAACTTTTCATGATAAAAAATTGTCTCACATTCCATGTCTGAAAATACAATCTAGTTTAAATTAATTCGCTGTTATATATATAATTCATGACTCCTGAGAAATCTAAAATTCAAAATACAAAGATTCTGGTCTGACTTGATGCACAGTGTGATTTTAGTAATCACAGTGTGGACACAGTTTAATCCATTAATTCCTAGCATCCCATAAAAGGGACATTGGCAAACAGTGCAGACCCAGATCAGATGCTGCATTTTCAAAATGCAGCATCTGATCGGGGTCTACACTATTTGCATAAAACAAATGGGTATTCCTCCTAAAAATACAAGAAAAAATGATATAAATAAAACAGACCAGACACCCCTTAAATGACCAATGGACTCATCACTTGTATCAGGATAGAGATGTCCTCTGGACATAAATGGGTAAAGGTCCCCTTTCACAAGATGCTTATCAAACATTCAGATAAATGTTGCCTTGTAAGAAATTCTGTTCTACCTAGAAAACTGCCTATAAAAATCTTTTGTCTCTATATGCAACAGGCCATAATCATGGAATGGTTATAAAAAGCACACCCTAAAGTATTTCAGTATTGGAAAACCTAAAACCATTAATTTTCCATTTGCACCTAAAACTATTAATTTTCCATTTGTCCCAAATGGAAAATTAATGTTTTTAGGTTTTCCAATTTTTAAGCACAAAAGGATAAACATAAATGTTTTTAGGCAAGTCAGTCCTGAAATGACTCTGTAACCAGTAGCAAAGTTTCTATGAAAGATACATGTATTTCCATTCAAACAGGCAACATTGTAATACAATCATACTTCTGTATTGATGTGAAAAATCATTTTAAATTCATTACAGATACATCGTTCATACCTGTTGAATCATTCACTTTCTACAGTTTTAATATATATATATATATATTGCTTAAGACGATAACAGATTTTCAAAAGAAGTTTGAGCAAAATTACTGTCAAAGAGAGTTCTATTTCCATGTTTCAAATCAATCCCTGACAACTTTACAGAACTTTCAAACACATAAGATGTCACCTGCAGCTATGTATTCTACAACTTAGCTCTAGTACTGCAAGATAACCAAAGCGAAAATGCAACAATTTGATTAAGCCAAATATGGACAAAAATGGAGCTCCGTGGATTACGTGCTGTAATGCTAAGCTAGCGGTCCAAGTTTGATTTGGTTTAAACAATATTTGTTCATAGAAAATACATATATCAAATATAACACAACGTGGTACAGGATCTGATGGTAAGCGTAACGCTTATATAGAAGCCATCTCCTGAGATTTTCCTGAGGTTTGGTTTCTGCTGGAGGAAGAAATCTTTCTTAACGCAGACAGGGTTCCATTACACTAAGCCTTTAATTACCACGCTCCCATCATCCTGATATGACTGCAATACTGTTGAAGAGGATGTAAAATTGCAAATCTTGCATCTATCCATCTATTGTACGCAAGTAGCAATTTTACACCAGCAGTACTCCAGACAAGAAGGGGTAATAGGGAGATTTAAGGGATAATTTTCCTTATTTTTTCCATAAATGTATAAGTTGTGACCCTTCATTAGAACCGTCCCTTTGAAACTGTTCTAATGAGGGTCACAACATATGTTTTTGTTGAAAAATACGACAAATTATCTTTGAATTATCCTCAATACCCCATCTTATCTGGCACTCTGCAACGGGCAAAAGTTCTCTCAAAGTATCTCCTAGCATGTATGCTAAAACCACTTCAGGTGCACAAGTACCCCAGCATGTTGTTTTTTTCCCACCATTTTTTTCAAAAGCAGACAAATTTCGTACATTTGCTGCAAAGTAATTCCTCCAGAAACAAGTCTACTCTTAAAGAAAATAATTTGCTCCTAGAGGAGCAAATTCTTTCCTTTAAGAGTTGACCACTATTGAGAAGGGAGACTTAAATAAAGATGCCAGAGTTGTTGCCCATGGAAGTGTACCCACAAATCTTACACAAAAATGAATCTGCTTCTGAATGTTTTTATTCCTGTATGGTCAGTTTCATATACTGATAAATTTCATTTCTGATCGGCGCTTGTGCCAAATATGAAAGGTCATGCTAAAATTTTGTGAGTGGTAATCGCTAACATAATAATGTGATGCTAGAATGATTTTGTCCTTCAGGTGCAGTCTGATCTTGGTCTACACTGTTTTGCAAACTTCCATACATACATTTTCAACCCCAGAACAATAACTTAAACATATTAATATTGGCAATGAAATCTTCTTTATAATACATATAAATGTTTCAAAATGAATGCTTTATATCCAAAGACCATTAAAAGAAGTTTCAGTGTGTACACGTATTCTAATGTGCATGTCACAAATAAACTGGATTTCAACATGTGAGCTATGTCACAATAAAAAGTCTCTTGCTTCATTAGCAAACAACCTCGTCTCAAGTCAGCCTCCACATCCACAGACATTGAGTCTACATTGTTCTTTAGTATAATCCTCTAGATCAAAAGACTATCGATGTGAACTGGAAAGTGAACTGGAAAGATTCTAAGCAGACTGCACATACATGCAGCAGAGTTCCGGATAAGAAGGTGTAACAGGCTTAATTTAGGTATAACTTTCCATATTTCTGCATCTGAACAAATGTTGCCACACCTCAATAAAACTGTCTCAATGAGATGGTTCCCATGAGAGGGCATAAGGTATATTTTTGCAGAGAAATAAAAATTTATCTCAGAATTGTCCTAGAAACCCCATCCCATCTAAAGCTCTGGTGGTCCCTGCTCATGAATTCCTCAACACACTTTTCATGGTATGGGTCATATAATATCACAATAACACAGAATCCAGCTATGCTACACTCTTTCTTGTTGTTTTCTTTGTGGAATAATCAAAGTGTTTGTGGAATAATCCATGTCTTTGTGGCATCAAAATTTTAGTCCAACCACAACTCCTATGATTATGGCTGTCATGATCAGAAATGGTAACCATGTTCTTATAAATCCACATGCACTGCAAGAAAAGAATGCATAAAGAAATAATAAATAAATGTATGAGTCCACTTCCCAGTTTTTCTGCCAATTTTACAAAGGCAAATAATTTTAGTGGCTTCCTGTTTGCTTCCCTAGGCGAAGTAGCCCTTCAAAAACAGTGAAGCAGCGCTTCAAAAATACAGTCAACTCTTCTTTCCTTTAGGAGCTGACCCTTAGAGAAGAGGGAGCAAGAAAATGGTCAAGTAGCTCCCAACAAAAGTGTACCTATTCACTTTAAACAATTATTTAAGCTGTGACAAGAAAACCAACAGAGGCATGCGTGCCTTGCAAAGACTCAGATCAGCGTGGGCAGCCACCAAATCTGATCAGAGTCTTCATTATTCCCATGGAGGAATCCTAGACCCTTAGCTACCCTTTAAGCACACAGGAAAGACTCTGATCAGACTGAGCCAATGCCCAGGAAATCACAGGGTGGTTTTAGTTACCAACTTTCAGCATTTTAGTATTCATACTCATAATACAAGTGAAACTAGATTTTATGTGCTTGCTATTTCCACAGCTGGTAGCAAAAGCATTTATAAAGTCTTTTAATCACATCATGCAAACATGGTTTGCCCTTCTTGAACTTTGACCTGCATTGAAATTTCACAGTTGTTTTGTCTGTTTATTTGATCCTTTAAAGCATCTGGGGTGTTTTTTTTCCAGTCCATAAAGAATGATGATTCAAAAGGTTACCACAACATTTGCACACAATTTTCAGTGTTGCCACTTATCCCCCACTTTAAAGTCCTCTGACTTCCCCCTGATTTTTCCCTGACATTTGACAGTTTTCCATACCCTTTTCACAAATCCAGATTTACAAATTTACTGTGCTAAACACATCACACCTTAAATTGGGTGTTACTTTTAAAGAAAAGAATTTGCTCCCTGCAGGGAGCCAATTCTTTTCTTTAAGAGTAGCCCCTAATGAAGAGGAAGATGCTTTCCTTTCAGAGTAGTCCCCAATGAGTAAGTAGCTGTAGCTACATGCAGAAACTATATCTTTTCCCCTTGAACAGAATAAGTTTATTTTCAGAAAATGCCATAGCTACTGATTTTCAAATTCCCTAAATTATCCCTAACTTTTCAAGCACTTTCCAAAATCCCCTGACAAACATAAGATTCCCTTACTTTTTCTTGACCTAGAAAAAATTATTTTCCAGACATTTTTCCCTGACCTTGGCAATTCTGATTTTTGTTGAGAAGCTTATTACTGCCGTACTTACTTGACATATTTTCCATATATAAGCATAAGGAAACATAATTTGACCATGTTCCAAGATCTACTTCCTCCGTATTCCATTAAATTTAAAGCCATAGCAACATGGGAATGGCAGTTATCACAGCAAAGATTATGCTGAAAAACACAAATACAAGAATAATAGACAAGAGCAGGCTGGAAACTTCTTTAAATTTTCAATAGTCCTACCTGACCAGAGGAATGGTGATTTGAGGTAAATCACGAGAAAACCAACAAAGTGGTTGTGCGCCTAGTGCAGACTCAGATCAGCCTGGTCATCTGCCCAGTCTGATCAGACTCTTCGCCCTTAGCTTAAAGGGTAGCTAAGGGCCTAAGCTACCTCTAAGTGGACAGTGAAGACTCTGATCAGATAGGGCGGATGCCCCGGTTGATCTAAGTCTCATTGGGCACACATACCACTTTGTTGCTTTAGTCCTGTCGCGGCTCAAATTCTTTAGATTTCAGTGTTCTCTCCAGAATTTTTTAGAAGGCATGTCACTTTTAGCACAAAAATCAGAGTTTGACTTGTTGATAAATTTTTAAAATTCTTTAATATAGCTATGTTATGTCAAAATTAGCCTAAATTTACATTATAAATAATTTATTGATGATCCTAAATGCATTTAAAACAACTTTACTGGCTGCATAAAAGCATTATATGGGCGGTGACATGACAAAACCAACAAAGTGGCATGTGAAACCACTGAAGACTCAGATCAGCCTGGGATTCAGCCCAATCTGATTAGAGTCTTTGCTTAGACCCTTAGCTACCTGTGAAGCACACAGCCAAGAGTTTGATCAGGCTGGATGCCCAGGCTGATCTGAGACTTTGCAGGATGCACATGCCACTTTATTGGTTTTGTCTTGTTGCGACTCATATCCTCAAGATTACTGGTGCAACAAGACAACGCTGATCTGAAACTGAGGACGCCTTATAATGATTGTTGTCTCTTTTCATCACATGTTCTAAAGTGTATGGATATACCTTCATGTTTTTCTGCCATTTTCATAAAGGGGAACAACTTTTGTGACTGCCTGTTTGCTTCCCTAGACAAATGGGGTTTACTCTATAAGCAGAGCTCTAGATAAAAGGGGGTATTTGTTGATAATTAGGGATAGTTTTTAATATGAAATAGGCGCCACCTAAATTGCAACCAACCTACATTATGACTCCAGTAAAAAACTGAAACAAGAAAATTTTAGCAGAGCTGCATGGATAGCTCCTTTTGTTATGAGATTGATTAATTGATTGATTGATTTATTGATTGATTTATTGACTGATTTTACCATTTTCGGTCGACATCTGAACAACACATTCGTATCACGAGATGTCAAATAAATGATAATGAAATGAGAATAAAAAAGTAGACCTAGGCAAGAGCCAGAACAGGGGACAGGCGTTTTGAAGAGACAGACACAGAGAGAGAGAGAATGGTATCACTGGCAACCGTAAAACCCTGCACAGTATCGGCAGCCAATGGTGCCATTGGCAACCGTTGGCACCACTGGCAAAACTGCCAATGTCACCACTGGCAGTGCTTTGGTAGAGCCAATGGCGCCAAAGGTACCATTGGTAGAGCCGATGGCACCTATAGCACCATTGCTTTAGTTTTTCTAATTTTCTTTCATTATTGTGGGGAAAAATTCTCCTTTGTCAACTCGAGTGTTTATGATGGGTTCAATAAATTGCCGTATTGAATGACGCAAATTTACCACCACGGTAATTTTTCCCACGCCCTTTAGTTGTCTGCACTATTGGCAGCCAATGGTCGGCAATGCTGGTTTCAATGGTAGAGCCAATGGTGCCAATATTGAAACTCAGAGCGGCATTGGCATGTCAACAGTGACATTGGCAAAAACCCGAACGCAACCAGTATTGATTTTGACGTCACACATAAAAGATGCAACGTCACACTGGTGCTTCATCCAATCGATTACTAGATTATTTATATAACTGAGGGAAAACCGATAGGCCCAGTGGAAGTCAAAAGCTGTTTTGCATCTCTCCGTCAGCCTTTGTCGTTTCTAGACAGTTTCTAGACAGTTGTAAAGCTTTCTAGCTACATCACGTGTGCGCCTGCCTGCTGCCGACCTAGAAATATAATGCGTGTCACCAATAAACAGATGCCGAGAAGCCGCAGTTGAAAGGTAGGTAAGGGTTGTTGTTGTTTTTTCGAGCTGTACGGCCTTCTAGCCGAATATTCTGACGGCCATCATAGGATTTTTTTTTTGAATTCAGACGCGTGTTGCCAGGGAAGTGTCGGCGGAAGTTCAGGAATTTATTTTCGTCCAATAAAAATGCCAGCGTCTCGTTTCTCCATAGAAAGAACAACGCCGACCGGAAATTCAGTGACACAAAAATTTCGAAGCCTTAGTGGTACGGGACAGAATAGAATAGAACAGAAATACGCCTTAATCGTAAAGCAACCAACTCTCGTTGTTTGGTTGCTATTAATTCTGCAAAAAAATGCACATATTGTAACCCCTCATCTGAACCGTCTTGATGAGACAGTTCAGATGAGGGGTCACAATATATGGTTTCAATGAGAAATAATGAAAATTATCCCTCAAATTTCATCAATTATCTTCTTATCTAGAGCTCTGCTGAAAGAAAAGAAATAGTTTTTTTAAGAGTTAGTCCCCATATTGAGAAGGGAGGCAAAGATGAAAATGGCAGAGTTGTTTCCCCCTAAAACGTACCAATTCACCTCATGTCACAGCTTGGTTAAGCCCATATTTGACAAGTGGACTTGTCCATCCTTATCATTTGGATGAGTCCATTTGTATTTTGAGGGGTTCCTGAGAATATTCTCACTTTCACTGTATTTTGCATAAAAATTTCAGTAAGCAAACAGTGTAGACGCTGACCAGATGCCGCATTCTGCGGCATCTGAACTCGGTTTGCACTGTTTGCATATGACACAAAAACAGGTACTGGTATCCGATCTAAAAAGGGTTAAAGACAGTATACCATTCTAGTTTTATATTCTTCTGAGGCATCATATACAGACTGGTCCCAGACATCTTTCGGAGTTCCTTTGGAACTTCTGGCCTTTCCGGGGTTCATCTGCCAATATCTAAAGCAAAAATTTCAAAGTGTTATTGACATGAAAGTAAAATCTGATATGATGACAGCAAATCAAAATTTTAACAAGAATTCTGCTGAATGTGGTGTCTCGCCTGTCTGAGCAATGTCACAAAAAAAGCTAAACCAGAAAACTCTACAGAAGTTTAATGCCATCAACAATTCTGCTGACACTGGCACTGGAAAAGTACCGTATTAATCCTAACAAACGCCCCTGCTCTAATAAACGCCCCCTGCCTCTTTTCTGATAATAATGTTATAGTATGTTGCACGAATTCCTCTTTGCTTTGCTGGATAAGGTAGCTCTTTGAAACTGGGTCTACTCTTTAAGGATAGAATTTGCTCCTAAAGGAGCAAATCCTTTCCTTTAAGAGTTGACCCCTACTAAAAACAGAGGCAAGAAATAGTTGAATAGCTTCTTTTGAAGTGACCCATCACCTTATATTGCTTAATAGAGGTATTTATGCAGTAGCTGATTTACTACACTTTAGGCTCTAAAAAATGCCCCACCCCCTTCACAAAATGCAATGCACCCGTGGTGTTTAATAGAATTAATATGGTAATACCTTTGTCTCACTTCTGCTAGCTATATACAAGACAAAAATCCAGAAACAGAATACTTCAAAACATGACAGAATACTTCTGTCCCCCAACACATGTAGAATACAAAGCAACACAAACTTTATATTTGCCAAAGAAGCATCTTGTATACCAGAAATGTGACCATAGAGACTTCTCAACCATTCAACCTTACTTTCTAGAGAAGGCCCCGACTGTGAAATGCAGTGATGACTGATATTTAAACTACCAGTCTATTTCATTAACTCTAAATCAAGAGTATCTAGGTGTTTCTTGTGAGAAACAACTAGAATTTAAAGCTACTGCAGGGTCTTCCCTCGGCTTTGTACTATAGGAGTCCCAGGGACTTTCGCCTTTGGCGCTTGAGAGTCCTAGTGCAAATTGTAAGAGTCCCATATAGAAACATAACTCTGTATAATGATTAAGAGAACTAATAAACAACTGAAATGAAAAAAAAAATCAAATCTAGATTCAAAGCAGTAGCACATGTAAGCTATTTGTTTTCTAAAACATCTATTTATAAATCAAAATCAACTAAACTGCAGTTTCCTTTTCAATTATTGAGAGTCCTGTAGGACCCTCACGATTATTTTTTGAGAGTCCCAGACATCATTTTGGGAGTCCGAGACTCTCAATCTTGAGTCCAGGAAAACCCTGTACTGGTTACACAGCATTTCATGCTTTGCACTTCGCAAACTACTGGCTCTTATGCTTCGCACTTCGAAAACTACTGGCATTCATGCTTTGCACTTCGAAAAATTCTGGCTTTCATGCTTCGCACTTCAAAAATACTAGCTTTCACCACACTCTCTAAAGGTATTTTCGATATTCATTCCAAACAGTAAATTTATATTTTCTTTATCTCCAAATTTTTGATAAAACACAATAGTCTGGGTGCCAGGACGAGAACCTGAAAAAATAGTCCACACAAATGTTTGATGCAGATTCTTATTATTAAGGATATCCTTAACCAAAATCTAAATGATGCCACCTTGGCATCCTTGGGGAAATTAAAATATTCAAGATGGCGTCCAAGATGGCCGCCCAGGGATGAAATCCTCAGTATCCTCCAAAGTATGCGGGTTAGAAAGATACTTTTGGTGGCTACATATAGGTTTTTGAGGTCGAGGAATCAATACAGCATGTTAAAAATTATTTCAGACAAATCAGTTACAAAATGGCAGACAAGATGGCCGCCAATGCATAAAAGTCTCCATATCTTCTTTCATATACGGGCTAGAAACATAATTTTGGTGTCTACATATGGGATTTGGGGGCCAAGGAATTGGTTAAAAATGGTAAAATTGACTTAAAGGCACATCACTTACACAAAATGGCGGACAAAACACCGGTCACGGCACTGAATGCACTTTCTGATGGCAGATAGAAATGCACTTTCCGATAGCAGAATTCAGGTTTTTGTAATAGAAACCCGGATTTTGCATGTGTAAGATTGTTAAATATAAAAATGAAGTTATAAAAGACCATATTTTGACAGGATTTTCACAAGTGTTCACAAGAACCTAGTGAAGGTAGGGGCAGATAACCCCGTTGATAAAGCTTTAGTTATTACAGAAAGTTATTATAACGCGTAATGATCTAAAGGTTACGAGAAATGTGCTATATTTTCTTAACAATTTTACTTTCTTCAATTAAAAATTCAAGTTAAGAAACGTTGATATATTTGTTGGGTGATGCGTCGTTTAAAATGTAAGGGTCGCTGGTTCTTGCCATGCCACAGCCAAATTTTTAGCATCTGGGCGGTATAGAAAATTTACATGTCAGAAAAGATCATACGTATTTCAGAGCAGTAATAAATTTTGTAAACAGCTTTTAAGACTTTCGTATTATTCCAGTTCTTTTAGGTATAAAGGAGACAGTACTTCCAATAATTATAGACAGTTGACAGCAATTTGTATGTGCACATTTAAAATGCTTTAGCTTAAAAAATGCATACTTGTCATGGAAGTTTGTGCAAGTGTTTTTACCTGACTGAATCTCCCCAGCAATGCTATGGGCAAGCTAGTAGCTTACGCTGACTTCATAGTCCGTCAGTTTCGACCACCCATACATTCAGATTCGAAGCCGCTGGGCCGATCAAAATTGTTAGTTGGCTTAGGTACAGAAAATGTGCGTGTGTGTGGGGGGGGGGGGGGGGGTTAAATCCTATCTCTGACATCTGTCGACTCAGCAAAAACTGTGTACCTGACTAGAATCAATGATGGTCAAAAGACGGGACAAGGATAGGATTTAGCCCGACCTTTCATAATAGTGCCATGCCAGAGACACAATGAGAATCTAACAACCCACTGATCCAACAGCACAAATGCTACTGGGATAATTTGACTTCCATTTGTTTGAGAGAAGAGAGTTGGTGTGAATGCTTGCGACCCAAGATGTCATCGTTTCATCTAAAAAGTCCTCTTCTCCTAAAACACTGACGTACACATAAGTTGGTATTTTCAAGTAATAGTCCACACTCCTCTCAAGACTTTAATATGTACAAATATAACAATGGGCCACGCATGCCCCAAAACCCAGGTCACGTATTCTATAGACAAACTGATTTTACATTTGGAAAAGAAAATGTACAAGTAGATTTAGAACCATCTCTGAAAGGGATTTTCCAAAACTGCAATAAAGTTTTCTGCCAAGGGTTGTTAATTCCTGCTTCTAGCCCATATCCTTTAAGCGTAACACTGAGATAATTCCAGCGTAGAATCATAGAGCTGAAAGTGATTTATATTAAACTTCTGACAGAAGATCAAAGTAAACAGAATTTTTCAGTTACGACTGGAATTTTACCCTTCAGGCTGGGGTATTTACCCCTGCTTAAAGCCTTACATACAGAAAAGAAGTAAATCTATAAAGTCGGGGGGAAAAGGATTTTTCTTACAAAACTTAAAATCAACGAAGCAAAGTAATAAACCCTTTGTGCCAAGATCAAAATTTTGCCACCACTATTTGGTCATTCGGGGGTTCTACTAGTGGTTTTCTTTTGCTCCAGGATTTCATCGGTGTTTTTGATATCGAGAGATCTCCAGGTGTCGCAATACGTTGTTTCTGTCTAGTCCTCATCTTTGATTCTTCACAGCTTTTATCCGTGATTTATTTGTTATCTGTGATGATTCATGGATGGATTGGGTGATATTCATGCAGACCAAATATTGACTAGATGGTTCGAACCACTGCAGAAGCAGAAGGCGAGAGTTTGGACCAAGTAAAACTAATTAACTTCTCCCCATTAATGTATTACTGACCATTTCAAGGCAATACTCCTATTGTGGTTTTTCAATGTTACGTGTTCTTATGTCCGCTAGTCTGTGGTCTTCTAGCGATATGGTTACCTTATAGCTGCCTAATTTGCTTTCTGTTTTGACCTATCTAAAATATAAAATAGGTCAACTAAATGTTACTTTTGTTTTCAACTGGAGTAGCTGAATGTCTGGGAAAGAGCTGTTCATTCGAAATACCATGCTTTCTATTGCAAACTGTTGTCATAATTTTATTTGGTTTTGAGGGCGAGGTGTGTGGTCTGATTGTATAAGTCCTTGATATTTGTCTATCATTTTACTTTGCCAAAAGGTATATGCATGGAATTATGAACAAAAAAAGCCATTAGAAACGACATTCTCAAAAAATTGATGAATGATCGAGATGTCTTTGTGTCGCTACTGAAATTTTCTAAATATATGCTGTCTGCCCATAGCTGGACTGGGCTCTTATGAATCACCATGGTCTCCTTGGCAATAACACTATCAGGCTTAAATTGGGGTCTGTAACTTCGGTTCTTTTTATATTCATAGATCTTGTAATTTCAAAATTCCGGGTTAAAACACTAAATCTAAAACCTGAATTCTGCTATCAAAAAGTGCATTTCTTAGACATTCAGATCCGTAATTGATGCTTCGTCCGCCATCTTGTCCGCCATTTTGCGTTACTAAGTGTCTTCAAGTAAATTCTAACATGCCTAATGGATTCCTTGACCCAGAAAACCTATAAGCAGACACCGAAATGATGTTTCTAGCACGTATACGAAAGAAGATATGCAGATTTTTATGCTTTGGCGGCCATCTTGTCCGCCATTTTGTAACTGCATTGTCTGAAATAATTTTTAACATGCTTAGTCGATTTCTCGACTTCCAAAACCTATACATAGCCACCAAAAGTATGTTTCTAACCCACATACTTTAGAAGATATTGAGGATTTTATCCTATCCATTGGCGGCCATCTTGGACGCCATCTTCAATATTTTTTATTTCCCCAAGGCTGCCAAGGTGGCATCATTCAGTTTCAGTGTGTGGACATGCTGGTGAACGCATTTATGCAAAAACATTTTGTGCGGACTATTTTTTTGGGTTGCGCCGAAAATCTTCATTTGGCAACCAGACTATAATGTGAGATCTCTGATGAAATCACTAAACACAGTAGGAGCAGCCGTACAGTGTAGTGGATACAGAGCAGGACTACCAATCCAGGGGTCACAGGTTCAATCCTCTGTTTCTCTGGTCTTGCGGATGAAACTTTAAACTGAGGCCCTATCTCTGTATGACTTATTTGTTGGTGGGACATTAAACCTGACCTCACTCACTCATACCATAGCATAAAATTTCAGCTATAAGATTGGGATTTCCCCCATCTTGGCTGATCCCTATTGGCCTAATATTTAAAACACTGTTGCATAATTTTGCTATAAGAGGGTTTCCTAGCTCCAAAACAACCCCAAAAATCTAGATCTGTCTTATAAGACAGATCTAAATTTTTGGGGTTATTTTGGAGGGATAAACACATACATATTATTGCCATGAAATATTATATTCTAGCATACAGTCAAACAACTTTGTCATAAAGTCTTGCAAATCTGGCACTCTGAGTCTCAATTCACTTACTTTGTTGGAGTTCCAAAAGCCATGCAATCCTCCTGCAATCAGAAAAATAAGACTGACATTAAGGTGAATGGGTACACTTTCAGAGGAAGCAACTCTACCATTTCCATTTTTTACTTATCTTCTCAGTGGGGGTCTACTCTTAAAGGAAACAGGTAATTGTACTTTAAAAAAAGTGAGGTCTATATTAGAGGTAGAGCATTTACTAGAATCATTACATTACTGGTAGATCTAGATATGGTGCTATAATAAGAATGATACAAATGTTATGCTCTGAAAGTTTCACAGAGAGATATTTTCAGTTTCAGATGGAGGACCAAGTCACAAGTCAGTTAACGTTTCTCTGCAAAATCTGTTTACTCTGGGAAGATAAACTTTTGCGAGACTGAACTCTGGATTCAATCTAATTATCATGTAAGAGTTATTTTTATGACTTGGAAAGTTTTCTATCATTCTCTCCACCCCCTAAAATTTGAGCGTAATATAATTTGTGCACAGCTTTGTCACACTCTACTTTTGTAAAGCTCATGGGCATTTCAGCTTAAAACAGGAAAAACATTCATTACCAGCGTGGTAATGAATGTTTTTCCTGTTAAAACTGAAATGGTAGTACCATGATGATGAAAATTTCAGAATAAATCTGACAAACCTTGTTTGCTAACCAATATTTATCTGCAGGCAACATTTTTTTCTCAAAACCCCAGGAAAATTCTTATGCATGTAATATGAAATATAACAATGACAACCTCAGTTAATTACTGTAATTTTAGTGAGGCTCTATGACATTGTATGTAAATTTTATACTTATTTTATTTAAAATATAAGGAAAAAGGTACACCTCCATGTTTTTCAGCCACACAAGAAACACATCTCTTATCCTCTACCTAATCTGGGGAGTTATGTAAGATAAATTATCATATGACGTCACATCTGAGAGTGTAAGAAAGCCATGCATTAACAAGAGCTGTCGCCTGACAGCATAGCTCGCCTGAATAGGTGCTTGCCCATCACACAGTCGCTATGGTGGTGTGGACTGCTATGTATAAAACTTCAGGCAAGCATGTCCATAATGACAACACATTTATAAACAAAAGCTATCTCAGAAATGTCTTAAAATAAAAAAAAAATCCACATGAAATTTCAAAGTCCATGAGCTCGAGGTCAAAGAACTAAGGGGTAGGGGGGAGGAGGACAGGGCTAGGATGTATCAAAGCCTTCAACCGTTATCTAACATCAGTCCAAGTATTAGTATCAACTGAGTCCATTGTGGCACTGTGAAATTATGTCTTCATTAATATAAAACTAATCAAAATCTTTAAGACAAAACTCAAAATCTATGACCTTGACATCAAGGTCATCCAGTCAGGTAAGTATATAGTGTTTTGTAAAAACTCAAAAAAAAGTGTCTAACATCAGTTCAAGTGGAAACTAAATCTCTGCCAAGCATTATGAATCAGTATGCAATTAGAAAACTTTAAAAAAGACCAAATTTCCTAAGTCCCTGACCTTGACATCAAGGTCACCGAGCAGGGCTGGGGTAGTACTCTGTAAAACTTTGGACTAATATCTAACTACAGTGCAAATATAAAAAGAATTCATCTATGGGTTCAGGAGATATGTGTCATTAAAAAACTTTAACCAAAACATCCAATCAATAAAAAGACAATTTTCTAAGTCCATGACCTTGACATCAAGGTCACTGAGGGGGGTGGGGGTAGTACCTTGGAAAACTTTGGACCAATATCTAACTACAGTGCAAGTATCAAAGGAATCCATCCATGGGTTAAGGAGATACTGGGCTTTAGAAAACTTTAACCAAAACATCCAGTCCCAAAAAACTCCCAATTTTCTAAGTCCATGACCTTGACATCAAGGTCAAGGAGTGGGGTGGGGGTGGTACCATGTTAAACTTTGGACCAATATCTAACTTCAGTGCAAGTATCAAAAGAATCCATCTATGGGTTAGGGAGATATAGGTCTTTAAAAAACTTTAACCAAAACACCCAATCCGGACCCCGAAGCGGACGCTGACGCTGACACTGACGCTGACGCGGACGCCGACGCCGTGGTGACAACAATAGCTCTTCCTGAACTTTCGTTCAGGCGAGCTAAAAACGATAATCCACTAGTGGATTAAATAAGCAAAATACGTTGTAACGTTATATGTTGACGTTCATAAAAACGTTGCGTTTTCTAATGGCTAAATCGTGACGTTTTAATGCAAAATTTGCTAATAAAATCTAATTTTAGTGTCATATGATGAATAGAATCTTGCATTCGTGCTCCTGTATTATTGAATTTATTAAACTCGTTGGGGAAAACTGATAATTTGCTCGGCATAGCCTCGCATCTTATCTTTTTCCCCAACTCGTTTAATAAATTCAATAATACATGAGCACTCATGTAAGATCCTCTATTTAACACCTTTGTCCTCTAGCAGCTAGGTAATGGCTTAATTAGATGTGCCGAACTAATTTTAGTTATTTTCACTTCACTTGATATATCAATTAGTAAAAATCGTAATTCTCAACGTAGAGCAGTGATTCAAAGACTAAATCCTATTAATTTCTCCTGCTTAATAATATTCTTAACTCAATTACTTTTGAACACATACTGATTTTCTAACTTTTTAATTAATGGCACTAGAAGAACACATATCATCTTACGTAAGATTTCCTATACTTCTCCAAGGTTATCTCAAGAAACAACCGAGATCACGGTTGGAGATACCATAAACCATCACAACCAACTTACCCCACTGAAGGCCTGTAAAGTGTGGTAAGTAGGGTACACTTTTCTAAGAGTGTGTGTTTAGCATGATTTTCACAAAGGCGGACAAACTGTGTTTCTTATTCCCATCCCTGGACAACATGGCCCTTTAAAATTGAAGTCAACTCTTAAAGGTATGAATTTGCTCCTAGAGGAGCAAATTCTTTCCTTTAAAGGTTGACCGCAATTGAAAAGGGAGGCCAAAATAAAAAGTGATAGTTGCTTCCCCTGAAAGTGTACCCATTCACCTTAAAAAAAAAAAAAACTGGCCTGACTACTAAGCCTTTTCAACAGAGCTTATCCAATATACTTACCGACACATAGTAAGGGCCAGCAAAGTCCCTTATCACCCCCTGACTGGTTGCAATGCCCATGTGACCAATGATTGGAAAAAGCCATCTGAAAAAATAATCATACACATGTACAAGAAATAAAAAGAAAGCAAAAAAAAACAAGTCAGGGCTTCCGTTAACGGACATATGGCTGTATATTATGCCCAGGATTTGCTCTCGTATGTCGAGAAATTGGACCTCTGGTGTCTGGCATACGTCCGATAATTGCTATATACGGCCGTTTGATCTAGTCCCGACGTATAAAATATCGCCACCGTCTTTAAAATTCTAGCATGTGTCATAACTAATCGGATTAACACAGGTGTTAGCCAGACGTAAAGACCGCCTACGGGCCAATCAAGATTGTCCCTATAGAGCACTGAACCAATTAACATACATGTCAGACCGCCTACCTGTCAAATAACGCGCACTCATATATTCAACCTCTTACGGCAGTTTGTAAAACAACTTATGAAATATTACGAAGACTGGGCTTTTGGATGAAAGGCATCCTTCTTTTTTTTTACGATCGTGAGAATGTAATTGACCTGTATCTGTAGGGCGTATGCAGACTTAAAAAGTTTGTGAATGTATCTATTACAGATGAATACTGAAGAATCAAGTCAATCTGCATAATTCTGTTACACCTACTGTTCCTGGAGATGAAGTTTAATTATATACAAATCACAAATGTGAATAATTATTGACATCTCAGAGGGAAAGAATGCTGGAATACCAGTCCAATTAATGCCAGCTGTTATATGATTTCAGATTAATTTGTCCCATTAATGTCTAGTGGATTCATGTACCTTTCATTTGGACAGGTCCATTTCTAAAACAAGGGATAACAAATTTGACTTAGGTATTTTTGTTTTACATTTTTTTTGGTGTTTTTGTTCTTTTTTCTCTCTTTTCAAATTTCTTTGTATTTATTGCAAACATTTTTGCAAACTTTCCGGGCCCTAATCAGATGCCAAGGCATGTGGTCTCTTGACATCTGGTTAGGGTCTAGACTGTTCGACAAAATCTCTTTTATGGGACATTAGGCATGAATGGGTTAAACACATGTGCATGCCATTAAGTTTTCATGTTCTTAGCAGATTAGTTATCATGTCAATGTAAATATTGTATATGCTTTGGACAGAGGACCTCAGGGAAGATTGGACTTGTCCAACTGAGTTATCCTCTATAAATAAAGTCATTATTATTATTATTATTATTATTATTATTATTATTATCATAATTTATTATATTATTATTATTATTATTATGATGATATACTGACAAAATCTATCTGAAGTTTTTACGAACACAACATTTGCCCTGTCAATGGATGGTCTTGTCATGATCTATACTGTCGGCAATAGAGTTTTTAGGAATAATAACCTATTCCGCAAAAAAGTGTAGATTCAAAGCGAAGATCAATTGTTAATATTAATAGTCACTATTTCCAACGCGTTATGGGTCTACGCTATGGAAATAGTTTTGAATAACGGAACTAATAAAATACGAAAATGGACATGTCCATTTCACCGACTTCCTAGTTGTATCGTCATTCGAACTAGTGTGAAAATAATGGTGAACAGTGCACAAAAATAGCGCATTCTGATCACCATCTACGTGATTATATATGAGGTATAAAACGGTAGCGCTGATATGCAATTACCTGCTCTGTTATAGGTCAAGCACATTTTGACTTTAATGTAAAGTTCAAAGACGGCGCGGTGAGTATATACACTTGCCGTACGCAGTGTCATTTTAACCGTGAGATGGCTAAAGGTACCTCAGTACACACACTGATAACTAACAATCGTATCAGCCAGCGCAACCAAGCAGTCAGACCGGTCTTTCTTGTTCGCATCTAACATGAATAGTAATGAATGTCGACATAATGGAAACCAGATACATCTTTGGAAGCTAGTCAATATACGCTCTTCACATGTTCCGTAAGTCACTGTATTTCCGACGCGGCCCATTCGGCGACAGTGAAGGAAAATTATGCAACCTGGGTACCGTGCAGTGCCACCAACGTAACTTGGACGAGTCCTCAATTTTTAGAATGCATAGGACTTACGCATTGTTCACAAACAAACAGGAATGATCAGGCTTTCTTGCGAAAAAACATTACGAGAGAGAGAGAGAAAGAGGGGGGGGGGGGGGGGGGGGGGGGGGAGGGGAGGATGCATAAGGAATTCCTAAAAATTTCAGACTTTCAAAAAAATCTCTCAATACGTCCAAAACTGACACCATGGAAGACTGGACTTCCAAATTTCGGAAGTTAAGGGAAGCCCTGACAAGATCAAGCCAAATATCTTAAAATACTAACACAGTGCCAATACCTTTATTAGTAAACGTATTTGTGTAATTACCCAAATAATGGATTATTTTAATAATTGATCAAAATAATCAATTCAAAGCGATCTGGTAGCGTAACGAAATGCAAAAGAAATCAGCGATAGGCAAAACGGAAAAATTCTGAGCATACCGCTCTTTATCACCACGCCGTCTACCGTTTGGTGCGGCAAATCAACCACTAAAACTGGTTCCGCTCTTATCACACATTACAAGTATAGGAATTCGGGAATCAATTTCAACTGGTTCTCAGCGCATTATCAGCAAAATTGTAAATGGGGAGAACCAGTATCAGAAAATCCCCGAAAACTTGGCTTCCAAGACAGTGAAACGTAGTACACTTTCATCATGAAAAGGTATTTTAAAATTATATCGCCTGACCAGGTAAGCATAATGATGACCTATCGAATTTTTCCACACTTGACCATTGACCTTTCTCCTCCAGTCCAACCGGAAACTCGGCAATCACGTATGGTCTTGGTGTAAAAATTTAGATCACCGACAACTAGTAACCATCGAAAATCAATAGATCACAGTAAATGTAAAGCAAAAAAACCTACGTCAAACATGGTATGGGTGTCCACACAACACAATATGGGTAACGTTGTTTCTTGTGGTCAATGTAATGACCATCATAGATTGGTAGAGAGTTTGAACTCATTGAAATTGGCTTCTTTTCTGATTCACTCTCTGGATGAATTTCCATAGCTGAAACAAAACAAAGGGATCTATCAATGAGGGCATAAGGTGAAATGTAGATGGTAAATCTTTAAAAAAAATGCTCTATAAATTTTACTTAAAGAAAATACTGATCAGCCTTTTAGATATTTTTCTTTTCTTTAGATATTATAGGCTTCCAGCAAGAAAGAGAAATAATAATAAATGATTAAACACTTAAATTAAAAATGAATGTATCCCTAAATGGACTGGTTTCTCTACAGAATCTATGTCATCTAAGTGCTTTAGAGTCGGTGACTGTATTTACCGAAACGTACCGAAATACCGAAACGAGCTGGAAATACCGAAACGAACAATTAAATATATAGGGAAAAATGGCATTTCGGCAATTGATTGTTTATACAGGTACAGAATAGGTGTTAATGATTGTTTGTACAGGCATAGAAAAGGTGTTGAAGATGTTTTCACAAGTATAATATACAGGTTGATGTGATTAAAAGGGTAGATTAAAGTGGCTCTTGGTGTTTAAAATATTTCTTTAAGATAGAGATAGATTTTAGTACATAGCGGACCTCTCATGGGTCAGGTTGGCTTACCTCTCATGGATAGACTGATGGACAGATGGGCGATAGGATAGAAGACGGACGATAGCTAGATCATAAACTTCGAGCCAGAATTCTTAAGATAGATAGATAGATAGATAGAAACAGTGTGTTTAGATAGGCATACACCACCAACAAGATTTTTTTTTCATATGGGATTCAAACGAAAAATACAGCTTCAAATCCGCAAGACTCACAATCGGGAGCATAACGTATCTTCGAACTGCGAAGATTCAAACCAGTCTGTGAATCCGTCTATATATGGTATGTGCGAACGGCTTAAGCTCTGGCCAGAATTGCGTGGATGATCTGAGCCTCAGCTTTTCGCATATACGTTAGGCACCCTTTTGGAATAGCGTTCTAAAAATGCAAAAAGAATCTCATATAATTTTTTTTGGATCACTACTGTATAAATAAAAACGCTGGAACAACGTTGAATCATTATCATGACGTAAGGGTTCCACTACCGTGAGCATATAAAAAAGTTATTCAGAAAAAAATGGAAGAGCGTTATATCATCACAATGGCGTAAGTAAGAGTTCGCTGATGCGTAAAAAAACGTTTGAACAACGATGTAACATATCATAATGACGCAAGGATTCATATATAGTATGTGCGAACAACAAAAGCTTTGACCAGACTGCATGAATGCGCACTCTGGTTTGAACCTTTGCTGCTTGCATATGAGTTCAGCACCTTTTTGCGCATGGCAACTCATATATTTTTTGGGGAACACTATGCAAAAAAAAGAAGGAAACTAGACAATCACTAAAGGTGATGAATGCCCCCGCCATATGCCTCACTAGAAAAGTAATGTGTTAAAACATATTTGTGGGAAGTTACATCAAAATCTGTCAATAAATAAAGGTGCTAGAGGGATGACTGAGTTTTTCTTAAAAAAAAGCAACTGTGACCTTGACCTTGGAACTACAACCCTGAAAGGTTTACTTGTCCAAGATATTGTCATACTTAATATATGTGTGAAGTTCTATCAAAATCAGTTAAAAAATAAAAGCGCTAGAACCATGACAAAGATTTACATTTACCTATAATAGCATCTGTGACCTTGACCTTGGACCTACAATGATGAAACGTAAATTTGTCCCAGATATTGTCAAGCTAAATATCTGTGTCAAGTTATGCCAAAATCATTCCAGAGGGATGACAGCATATTTTCTAAAACAGCAAATATGACCTTGACCTTTACCCTGAAATTCTGGATCACGAACTTGTCCAAGATATTGTCACACTAAACATTTGAGTGAAGTTACATCAAAATTGTCAATGAATAGAGGAGTAGAGGAATGATAAAGTTTTTTTCTAAAAATAGCAACTGTGACCTTGACCTTGGACCTGCGGTGCTGAAACAGTAATTTATTCAAGATATTGTTATACTTAACATTTATGTGATGTTACATCAAAATCGATCTATAAATGAAAGCGCTGGAGCAATGCCCTAGTTTTTCTTAAAATAGAAACTGTGACCTTGACCTTCATCCTACAAACCTAAAACGCAAAGTTGTTCGAGGTTCTGTCATACCCAATAAAGCTGTGATGTAATATCAAAATCTGTTAATAAATGAGGCCGCTAGAGCGACGATAAAAGGTGAGATTGTATTTAAGCTATGGAAATATGGTCAAAATATGTATGTAATTCAAGGGGACATAATTCTGCAATAAAGACCTGACTGAAAGTTATGTTTCCTTTATGCACATGTTCAATGCATGTCTGAACTGTGTTGCAAGTTTCAAATCCCTACATCAAATACTATTGGTGGAGTTGCAGAGACAAGGACAGTACTACAAAGTGTGAAATATGGTCAAAATATGCATGTCATTCAAGGGGATGTAATTCTGCCATAATGACCTGGATCAAAGTTTTGATTCTTTTATGCACATGTTCAATGCATGTCTGAACTGTGTTACAAGTTTCAAATCCCTACATCAAATACAATTGGAGGAGTTGCAGAGACAAGAACAGTACTACAAATGTGAAATATGGTCAATATTTACGTTATTCAAGGGGACATAATTCTGCAATAAAGATCTTAATCAAAGTTCTGTTTCCTTTATGCACATGCTCAATGCATGTCTGAACTGTGTTGCAAGTTTCAACTCCCTATATTAAATACTGTAGGAGGAGTTGTGGAGACAAGAACAGTACTAAAATGTGAAATATGGTTATAATATGTATATTATTCAAGGGGACATAATTCTGCAACCAAGACCTAAATCAAAGTTCTGTTTCCTTTATGCACATGTTCAATGCATGTCTGAGCTGTGTTGCAAGTTTCAACTCCCTATATCAAATACTGTAGGAGGAGTCGCGGAGACAAGAACAGTACTCAAATGTGAAATATGGTTATAATATGTATATTATTCAAGGGGACATAATTCTGCAATAAAGATCTTAATCAAAGTTCTGTTTCCTTTATGCACATGTTCAATGCATGTCTGAACTGTGTTCCAAGTTTCAGCTCCCAGCATCGAATACTGTAGGAGGAGTTGCGGAGACAAGAACAGTACTACAAAGTGTGACGGACGGACGTATGCACGTACGTACGTACGTATGCACGGACGGACAAGGGCAAAACTATATGCCCCTCCCCACTTCGTGGCGGGGACATAAAAAAAAACAACGTTGGAACAACGTCGTATCGTCGTCATATCGTAAGGGTTCATGCTTGCCGAGTGTGAACAGCAAAAGCTCTGACCAGACTGCTTGTATGCGCAGTCCAGTCTCAGTCTTTGTTGTCCTAGGGTGCAAATATGTGACGCGGTGTTATGTCCCTTTCAACGGTATCTTAGTTAGTCAATCTGCCAAACGAAAGAGTGATAATAAAAGGCTGTGTGCAATGAAGCCATGATCACTGTAACAAAGAGTTCCGGATTCGAACCCGGATTGCTAGCTTAGCAGGTCCGAGCTTATCCCACTGAGCTACTGCGGCTCCGCTGGTTTATTTGCACCCACTATGTATCGCACGATTTAAGATTTTAGAATCAGTAGCCACAAATGCACTTTCTTTACGGATGTGCCGAAGGGAGAGTCGCAATATTATGTATCTGACTAATGCTTTTTATGAATATATGTCGTTAAACTTGTATGCCAAATAAATTGTTGAAGAAACTTTATCTTATTTGAAAGTCCATTCTGAAGCTTATTCTCCAACTCGTGCATCATGCACAGAATAATAATCATAATAAAATCTTTCATTGACTTTGATTCACGCCACGAATGATTCTAGTTCCACTGACCTCCCAGCAGGTACATTACGTCGAAATGACGTCGTGATGACGTCGATGCGACGTCATTACGTCGCAAAGTTTACAGTACGACGTCATTTTGACGTCCTGTGCCTGCTTGGCTTTAATATGTTGAGTGACACAATCGTTTGTTGTTTGAATATTATATTGCATATTTCGCCAAAATTCTTTTTTTTCTTTTAAAGTTTATTCTAAATTATTGATAATCTTACTCTTTTTAATTGTACAGATTATCATCTTAAATGTTAGTGGAATTGAAATCTTTATAGTCTAGTCTAGTCTATCCCATAAACTTGTGAGATGACTCTACAACAGATGACTCTACAACAATCCCTTTCCACCAAGTCCTTCTAAATTCTTTATGGTTCAGAAATAGACATGAAACTGTAGCTAGAAGCAGAAAGGTCTCAAAACGATATTTCAGTTACCCATCTGTGATATTTAACCATATTTCCGGCTTGAGATAAAACAGTAATCTCTGGTACTTAATTTTGTGATATCATTGGCAAGGCGATTCTTTTGACATGACGTCCTGTATGTTCTATGGAGAGAAGACTTTTTAAGACATAAGTAGTGTCCCATATTCATTATGCTTAATCAGCAATATTTCAGTTACCCCTTCATAGTTTTAGCTTATAACGCGTCTCTACAATCCTACATTTCCCCCAGTTCAGCTTCCACACTGTGGAAGTAAACAAACACATTCGCCTGTAAATCACCATTATTGGTATTTCAGGTCAAAGGTTATGTTTATGCTGGGGAAAGTGAAGTACTGTCTAGATAATAGTGTTCATTGATAAGTGCGAGAACCATTTCTAATAAAAGATATTTTATAATGAGGCGGTTCCGTTCTGAGATACAGGACCTCATCAGTATGCTAAAGGAGGAATAAGTTCTTTTTTTTCAGAATCATCGGCTCATAATCTCTCTCTCACACACCCACACGCACGCACGCGAAGGTTAAATTGAGGCCTCTGAATGGACTACTTGCATAGAATTATATCTGCAATTATTGTATACTTTATGGCATGCATATGAGCGTTAGGAGATAATTATTAAACAGCCTCTTTAATCTCTTTAATTTTAACCTTATGTATTGCACTCGTGAAAACATTCTTTAACACCTATTCTATACCTGTGTAAACAATCAATTACCGAAATGCCATTTGCCTATATATTTAATTGTTCGTTTCGGTATTTCCAGTTCGTTTCGGTATTTCGGTACGTTTCGGTAAATACAGCTACCCCTTTAGAGTATGACAACTAACCGAGATAAAATTGTCGACACTGAATCTGAACAGGATCGAATCTTATAAGCTGAGAATGATGCCATAGGAAATTTTTCGTGAAAGTAATTTTCAGACAGTGAAAAAATATCTAGATATCACAGTTAATGAAGGAGTCATTTATTATCAGTAGTGTGTGTGTGTGTGTGTGTGTGGGGGGGGGTTACATTTAGGGGGTGGGCGTCAGGGTTTTTTTGGGGGATGCACTGGGGTCTCGCCCCCAGACCCCCATTACTCCTAAAATTTTAAACTCTTTTTTCTTTCAAACTCGAAACTTAACGAGATTACAGACACGACACACAAAACTTGGGACAGCTTTATATCCCCCCAAAAAAAGATCTTTTCATTGATTTTCATCAGCAAAACTACTGTGGCTTCTCAAAACCCCGACCCTCAGAAACCCGATTAATATTATTGACAAATATAATTATTACGCATCAACAAAAAGATTTCTGGGTGCCCATAAGCAGAAGAAAATGCAAGAAATGCAGATAAAGTTTAAACAGACCATGATTAATCAGTGGCGGATCCAGAGGGGGTTCGGGGGATTCAAACGAACCCCCTTTTCACCCCAAATTATCTTAATTTCATGGGGACTTTTAGGAAAAATTGGTCAAACTGCTTCAATCGACCCCCCCCCCTCAGCTAATTTGAACCCCCTATCCACAATTTCTGGGTCCGCCCCTTTTAATCAGCCTGTTAGAGTAAGAAAATGCTCTTTGTGTTTCATACAAGTTTTGATGGAGGCCAGTCTGACATAAAATAAGTAATACGGTGTATGTGTGAAGGGAAGCTAGGATGGGGATGGGGTCGGGGGGGGGGGTCATAATTTTTTTTGTCACCTTTCTGGGGGTCTAAAAATAATGTGGTCAGACTGAGCGGGGGGTCGTAGAAATTTTGGTGAACCATGCGAAAATGTAGCCGACCCACCCACCCCCTCCCATCTGATACTAAATGACTCGTCCCTAAAAGCCTATTGCTCTATCAGCATGAAATATTTTATCGTAAAGTATAAGTGGCGGATCCAGATGGGGTTCGGGGGGGTTCAAACGAACCCCCTCTTCAGCCTTAATTATTTCATTTTCTTGGGAATTTCAGGAAAAATTGGTCAAACTGCACAAATCGAAACACCCCTCAGCTAATTTGAACCCCCTTTCCAAAATTTCAGGATCCATCCCTGAGTATCGCTGCAAGCTTCTTACCATAGTTTCGCCATTTCAAATGACTGTGATTATACAACTTTAAAATATGTACTATAACATCTTTGAGTTTCACATAAAAAGTTTGAAATTATTTTGGGTTATTTTAGTTTGCAACTAAAACGACCTATTTTCGATTTTATTAGCTTGAATAAAATGGTAAAATTCAATGAACAAGTCTGGAACCCCATTCATTACCGTATATTTGTTTATAATGCATTGCTCGACGGGAAATCAGGTACAGAAATTGTGTTTTGTTGAGCGATTTGACATTTTTCAAAATCATGTTGTCTCTGTTTTGTTTTCAATTAGCTGACATAACATATGCACATCAACCCATAATTAGGTACCAATCATGAAGGTTGAACCGCTTTTCATAACGGTATGTGTTTAGGCAATTTTACCACTGATAGGATTATGGAGACTTTAATCTTGCTATTGCTTTCACATATCCAAAAGCAATGTTGGCAAACTTGAAATGATACAGCTTAGGGTGGCCCGTTAACGTTGGACATTCAACAACTGAGCCGCAACGCGAGTAAACCAACAATGTGGTCGTGCGTCCAGCGCAGACTCAGATCAGCCTGGGCATCCGCCCAGTCTGATCAGAGTCTTCGCTGTCCGCGTGAAGGTAGCTTAGTCCCTTGGCTACCCTTTAAGCGCCTAGCAAAAAGTCTGATCAGAATGGGCGAATGCCCAGGCTGATCTGAGTCAGCGCTGAGCGCAAAACCACATTGTTGGTTTTCTCGTGTCGCGGCTCAAATTTACTATTCTCCACATACAAGCGTGACAGAAAAGCTTCAATCTCTAGGATGGAGGTCTCTTGAGCAGAGGAGGTCCAACTCGCGACTTTGCCTATTCTACACAATCATCTTTGGCCCTGAGGCCATTGACATGCCTCCGTATGGTGTAGACCCATCCAGAATACTCAGGGATTCACATCCCGTTGGCTTCCGTCAGATTCAAACTACTGTAGACTGCTATAGATACTCAATCTACCCCCTCGCAAACGTGGAATAAACCGGCAGCCGTCACACGTAACACTACTGCTTACTTTTGATTCCTTCAAGAGGATGGTGTGCATGTTCAGTCACTCAATACAATAAATGTCAGCGCTCTGTTTCAAACTCTCAGCTATCACTGTCATCTTGTTTTTTTACTTTTAACATTTAAACCATATCATCTTTTCTTCCACTTCAACTAACAAAACTTATGGCAACATTTTTTGTAATGTTTTTTCTACTAACAACGCACTGACGAGGGACACCTGCACGTTACCGCCACGTGCGCGAGTGCGTGTGTGCGTGTTTGTGTAGGCTGTGTGTGTGTGTGTGTGTGTGTGTGTGTGTGTGTGTGTGTGTGGGGGTGATGCAGTGTAAGGGACAAGTCATTTATTATCAGGTGTGGCGAGGTTCATTTAGGAGGAGGTCGGAATTTATTTTTGGTGATCTACTTAGAGGTCGAAAATCAATAAACCAAGGAGCAGGGAATTGCACCCCACCCCATATTTCGCCTACATTTTCCGATTAATTCTATGCTTACAAGCTGAAGTCTTAAAAAATTAACAATTCACATCCAGAATAAAAATACTGTCAGTGATTTGCTAATAGGGTAGAACAAAGTAGTTTACAAAATCATGGCCGTCAGTTAATGCATGCGTTTGTGATATTAGAGCCTAGAATTTACAATTGTTCCTTAAAGTTTAGGTCACCTTTACTCTGAGCACTGTGACTTTGAGGTCTTAAATTTCAAGGTTGTGTTATTTTAATACTAATAATAATTATCAACTGATGGTAATGTGTACAACCCGGGGTGAATGTAGAATAATCAGTTTCTGGTGCCAGAAGGAATGTATGGAAATGAAATTGGTCATTTCTTGTAGAATGATGCATATTTTTATCAAACTACACCATGTGGTTAAGAGTTATGAGCAATTTCACTCACTGACTACAGCGGAAGGACAAACAGACTGATTGACTTGCACAGCGATTACAGTGCACACCTGTGGGTCGTGCAATACTGTTTAGACTTTCGTCACCGTTTTGCATGCCGGTGGCTGGACAATGTTAAAATACATAAGTATACAAAATTTGAACCATATATACCACGGGGTTCAAGAGTTACGAGCATTTTCTCTATTCTATTCTATTCTATCCCTTAACCTTACTAGGTAGTTGGGGCACCCCAGATCACTTCCAAACAATCCCTTTCCACCTTGTCCTGTCTTCAGCTGCCCTAGTTGAGCTGGCAAAATCCATTCCTGTCCACTCCTTGATATTGTCTTCCCACCTCTTCTTCTGTCTACCTCTTTTTCTTTTTCCCTTCACTGTGCCCTGAAGAATTGTCTTTGCTAAACCAGAAGACCTTGAGACGTGCCAAACCACATTAGTTTCCGTTTCTTGACCAGCGTCAGGAGTTCATCATATTCTCCAATGGCTGCTTGGATCTTCCTGCGAACCTCCTCATTGGTTATATGGTCCTTGTACGAAATGTTCAGTAACCATCGGTAGCATCTCATCTCAAAGGCCTGCGTTCTTTTCTCTAACTCTGCTGTCAAGGTCCGTTCACAGGCATACAGAAATATGGAAATGACAAGGGCACGCATAAGTTTCACCTTTGATCCACGAGATATGTTATTATCTCTCCAAATTGGTTTCAGCTTGGTATGAGCTGAAGTGGCTTGTGCTATCCTTGAGAGAACCTCCTGTTTTGAGCCATCATCTGAGACAACTGCTCCAAGGTATTTGAAGCTGCTTACGGTACCCAGCTTCTGCCCTTTTACCTTGATCTCCCTCTGGATGCCATCTGAGCTGTTCGTCATCAGTTTGGTCTTCTCAGCACTTATCTCCATCTTATATCTTGTGCAGGTTTGGTCGAGACTATCAACTAGAGCTTCTAGTTCCTGCTCTTCCTCAGCTACAGCGTCCATGTCATCGGCAAACCGCAGGTTGGTAATATTTCTGCCGCCTATGCTAACCTTTCCTTCATGTTCTTTCAGAGCATGAGACATGATCCGTTCGAGAAAAATGTTGAAGAGGGTGGGTGACAGAAGACATCCTTGTCTTACTCCAACTGTTGTTCTGAACCATTCTCCTGTGCTGCCATTTATCTGGACTGCACTTGTAGCCTTGTCGTATAGCTGCTCAATGGTGCGAACTAGGTTTGCATTGATATTGTACTTCCTCATGGTGGCCCATAAGGCTGCATGCCATACCCTGTCAAAGGCTTTTTTGAAATCAATTAAGACATGGTACAGATTCTGCTGATGTTGGAGATACTTTTCACACAGGATTCTAAGGTTGAAGATCTGTTCTGTGGTGCTCCTTCCTGCTCGGAACCCAGCCTGTTCCTCAGCGATTATCACTTCGGCTTGTGGCTTAAGCCTGTTCAAGATGACTTTCAGCATGACTTTGCTTGAATGACTGATTAGGCTGATGGTTCTGTAGTTCTGGCAGAGCTGTAGGTTGCTTTAGGTATCGTAATAATCAACGACTGAGTCCATGGGTTAGGCCATTCTCCTGTTCTCCAGACCCTGTTACAGATATCTGTTAAAACATCAATCATGGTCTCCCCTCCAGCTTGAACAAGTTCTGCTGGTATATTATCAACTCCGGCAGATTTTCCCTTCTTCAGTGCTGCTACTGCAATCTCAACTTCCTCACGAAGGATTGGTTGTTGATCTTCTTCTGGGGGCTGACTGCAGTCCAGAACTGCATTGTCACCATCAGTCTCATGGTTGTATAATTCTGAGCAATATTCTGTCCATCTGCTGAGAAGCTCTTGTTCTTCTGTAAGGCATTTCCCAGACTTGTCCTGGATAGTTGTGGATCTACCCTGTTTCTCTGAAGTTAGATCCTTCACCAGCTGGTATGCTTTCTTGCTGTTGTTTTTGTTCAGGCAAGTTTCGATCTCCTCGCACTGACTAGCTATCCAGTCCTCCTTCGCTTTCTTCACTGCCTTCTGAATCCTCTTGTTTGCTTCCCTGTATTCTTCTGCTCCTCCTGCTTCATACCTCTTCTTCTTCAAATTTCTCCTATCATCACAGAGGTCGAGAACATCTCTAGTGACCCATGGCTTTTTCCTGCGACTTTCCTTCCCAAGTATCTCACTGGCTGCATCAGTCACTACTGTATTGTAGGTGGTAATCATGGTATCTATGTCCATGTCATCATCCCTCAGACCAATGAGTGGTGCAAATTTTCCACATATTGTTGCTTCAAAAGTGCATGCCACCTCTGGGTCCCTTAGCTTCTCAAGACCAAACTTCAGTCTTGGCTGGGTTGGCTTTCTAGCCTTCTTCAGACGAACTCGGAAGGTCATCATGACCAGGTCATGGTCACTTCCTATGTCTGCTCCAGGAAAACTCCTTGTCCTATGGATGTTGACTCCTGATCGGAAGCGCTTCCTTACCAAGATGTAATCAGTCTGATTATGGTGTTTCCCATCTGGGCTGTGCCATGTCCATCTTCTTGATGGTTTGTGAGGGTCAAGGGTGTTTGTCAGTACTAGGCTGTTACAGGTTGCAAACTCTAGAAGTCTGAGACCTCTCTCGTTTGTCTCGTCATTGCAGTAGGGTCCACAAACGTTTTCCCAGTCTGCCTGTGCATCGTTTCCAACCTTAGCATTCCAATCCCCTTGTACAACCAGAATGTCCTTCTTGGGTGTTTGGTCTATGATTTCCTGGAGTTGCTGGTAGAAGTGTTCTACCTCATTGTCATCATGTCCAGATGTTGGTGCATAAACCTGTATGATGGTGATGCTGAAAGGAGCTGCTCTCAGACGAATTGAAATCAGTCTGCTGGAGACTGGTCGGCATTTTCTGTACTTGACCGTAAATTTTCAACTTGTGTTCAGCAAAGCCTCGTCCATCAAAAAAGACGGTCATGCATGCAAGTCGTTAGATAATGTTGACATGTATAAGTATGCAAAATTTTATCAAAATATAGAATGCGGTTCAAGAGTTATAAGCGTTTTCACTAACTGATAACGGACGGATGGACGGACTCACACAGTGATTATAGTGCAAACCTGCGGGTTGTGCAATGTGTTTTTTAAACTCTTTTAAGTGGTATCCATTCGATTAAACGCAAAACTGTTTCGAAAAAATACTTACTAAACGCTAATTTTCGAGACGTAAAATTACCCTTAAAGTAAAGGCGACCTTAACTCTAAGGTATAATTGTAGTCCTGGGCCCTGATCTCCAGGTGCCTGTCATCTCAAACTGTTCTGAGCTTCTTGGGGCTGCATCCCAATCCCCTTAATATTATTAACAGCTTTATAGATAAAGCATTCAGCATCTAGGGGAGATGTGCAAGAAAAAAAAACAACAGAATAACATTAAATTGACCATTAATTTATACTCATAATTGAACAGTATAAATGTTTTTCATAGGTTTGATTAAGGTGAGTCATACATGAAATATGTAATATGGTCATTATCGTATGTGTTAAGGGTTGAGAAGGGTTGAGAAGGGCGGGGGAAGCTGTGTGTGTGTGTGTGTGTGTGTGTGTGTGTGTGTGTGTGTGTGTGTGTGTGTGAGGGGGGGGGGGGCTGAGTGTGCGTGGGTTGGGGAGTCATAAACTTTTTGTCATCTTTCTAGTAAGGGAGGGGGCTGGTTAGAAAAAAGTGTCTGATGAGACTGGGAGGTTGAAAAATTTGTGAATCATATGAAAACGTACCCGGTCCTCCATTTGTAAGATGATGTAGAATACTAGGCTAACACAGCTTTTCTGACTCTAGACTTTCGTTTTAAGAAAAATGAATAAAACGGGGTAATCTTTCGCTCATTTTCTATATATCCTTATATACTATTAGAGAATGATCTGGTCATGTAAAGCAAGAGTGTATCCTTAAGATTTGTCCAGTTTCCGCTATTATATATAGTAATCCCGCCACTAACTTAACTGTCATAGAGGCGTTTACATAAATATCCTAAGTTTTTGATGCGATTAAACGTCGCCACACCATCTAACGTGTAGAAGTAAAAATTGACGCCCCCCCCCCCCCCCCCCCCCCAAAAAAAAAAAATCAAAATGACGTCCGAATGGCGCCAAATAAAGCCAAGCTAGTCTGACAAGTGATTTGTCACGCAGTATATCACTATATTTTATTGGCTATATAGGCGACCAGTAATAGAATTTAATATATAAGAAGGTCGATCCAGAAATTCGTACTCTAGTCTAATTTAGTCTATACCATGACCTTGCAAGGTCGTTGGGGCACCACTGATGACTTTGCAACAATCCCTTTCCGCCGAGTTCTGTCTTCAGTTGCCCTAGTTTAGCTGGCAAAGTCCCTGTCCACTCATTAATAATATCTTCCCATCTCCCTTCTGTCATGTTCTTTTTCCTTTCACTGTGCCCTGTAGAATTGTCTTGTTAAGCCAGAAGACATTGAGACGCGAGCAAACCACCTCAATTTCAGTTTCCTGACCAAGGTCATAAGTTAACTCATGTTAGTTCAATGGCTGCTTGGATCTTTCTGCGAGCTTCCTAATTTAGTGATATGGTCCTTGTACGAGATGTTCAGTAACCTTCGACAGCATCTAATCTCACAGGCCTGCGGTCATTTCTCTAAATCTGTTGTCTAGGTCCATGACTCACAGGCATACAGAAGTATGGATACGACATGAGAGTGCATCAGTTTCACCTTTGATCCCAGAGATATGTACACTAGCTTTATAATTCCGGCAAAGCTAAGGATAGGAGAAAATTCATATTTCGGATGGAATGTTAATCTCTGCTTGACACGCAGCAAAAAGGGGCAACTCTTTATGTCACAAAGTCACAGAACAACAGGCTAAGAAAGAGCCTAACCTTCATTGACCCGCGGCCAGCATGGCGTTACACAATGTTATTTCTTAAAAAAAAAAAAACAGAAACGTCTTACAAATCACACACTGTCTACTTTCTCCACATAGATTTTTTTTACATTTCTCATGCCGACTCATCCATTTGTTGAATGCATCCTTGTACCAGTTACATACAAACCCAGATATTATTGTCTGTGTCGCAGATATCAGGTTGTCAACAGTTTCACATTGCGCTGCTGTTCCTTAACCTTGAGAGAAAAAAAAACACGAAAATACATAGGTGCGAGATTTGGGCTGTATGGAGGATGTGACATTCTTTGGAATCTAAGGACATCAATTTCTAGCCATGTTACAGCTGTAGTGTGGCAGGGCGCTTTGTCTTGGTGGAGTATAAAACCGCGTGTCTCCATTTCTGGCCTTTACGAACAAGGTAGACACAGGTAATACAAGATGTGTTGTTATCTCTCCTTAAAGTACCTCTGGAATATACACTGGGCCTATAGGCAACCACAGAGTACATTAAGGATAGACACTGGGCCTAAGCTGACAGTAGAGTCCCTCGAGGATAGACACGGAGACTGTAGTTAACATTAGATTATCTTAGGGATGGACAATGAGCCTATAGTGAGCCTATAAGGTGGCACCATCGTTTGTAAATGATGGGAACTGTGCCCATGTGTGATATTAGTGTACCTCAGGGATAAACACATGGCTCATTGGTGACATTAGTGCACCTTATGGATGGCCACTGTGACTAAGATGACAATGCAGTCCATCAATGATAGAGACTGAGTCTGTAAGTAACAGCAGAGAACCTCAGGGAGAGCGCCTGGGCCTATAGGTGACAGTAGAATACTTCAGGATAGATACTTGACCTACTGATGACGATAGAGTACCTTGGATATAGACACTGTGCCTACAGGTAAAAAATAGAGGACCTTAACGATAATCACATGGCCATTAGTTGACATTAGAGTACATCTGGGATAGGCAAAGGGATCTTAGGTGTAACTTGGGCATAGGCATTGGGCCTATATATATGCCAAAAGAGTACCTCCAGGAAAGACACTGGGCTAATAGTTGACAGTTGAGTTACTTAGGGATACACACAGAGCATATAGGTGACATTAGAGCTCATCAGGAATAGACACTGTGCTAAAGGTGACAGTGACAGTGAAGAACCTTAGTACAGGGCTATTAGGTGACAATAGAGTATCTCAGGGATAGGCAAGGTGCTCACAGGAGACAGAAGAGCGCCTTATGGAAAGACAAAGGGCCTATCTGTGACATTAGAGTACCTCAGATATAGACAGTCGGCCTATAGGTGGCATTTGGGTACCTCAGGCATAGACACTGGGCCTATACGTGAGAGCAGTGTATCTTAGGGATAGCCACTGGACCTATAGATGACAGTAGAGTACCTCAGGGTCAGACACCAGGCCATTAGATGAAGGTAGAGCACCTCAAGGACAGACACAGAGCATATTTTATTGAAATGGCTTGTCCAAGGCTATGAATATGAACGGGTGAGAAGCAGTTTTTAGCAGTACTACAATTAGTTTTGCAAACATTCATGTTTAGCATCTAGAACCATTTTAGAGTCTGCTTAGCGCACCATTAAAGATGCCAGTCTGAACCAATTTATAGGCTGTCCGGGACCAATAGATGCCAGGACCACTTTAGATGGCAGGACCATTATTCTGTACCCTCTTAACCTCCTAGCTGCATAGGAGAACCATGCTAAAAGCATGTAAAATTGTCACTAAAACTCAAAGGTACAATATATCTTAGAGTTCTGAAAGTTCTGTATACTTTCATATATCAGAACATATTTGCAGTTTATGTATATCTCACAATTAAGTTTAGGCTAGATCATGTGCACTAATCATACTAGAGTTCATTGGTTGCCTGTCTCTGTATTTCGGTGTTTATGCAGACCGCCCTCATCGATCTTTACTATTACAGGCGCTTGCACTTCCAGCTTCTTACTTGTCCCGCTAAAATATTTATTGATGCAAAAATGTTTTCATAAATCGATAAATCGATATTTATTTATGCATTTATGTTGTCTAGGTAACAAAACGCTATTTAAACTAGCAAAGAGTAAAGTAGTCGATGGCACACATGAGTTGAAGACATTTTGAATCGGAAAAACCCAAGTCCATTGACATTTGTGAAGTTGTCAACAACATTTTGACAGTTCTAAGTTCATTGACATCAGCTGAAGATGTGTTCGGAGGATGAGGATTTTATATACCAGTTACGGCACATAGGACCTCCACCATCATGTGATAAAGTACCAAATATGATGAGGTTAATAAAATATTCTTTTTCTAATCTGTGAGTGAGTGAACTTGGGTTTCACGTCCCACCAACAACTAGGCCATTCAGAGAACAGAGACAGGACGTTGGTTTTAAGTCCAATCAAAAAGACTGGAAGAGTGGGGGATCAGTCTTGTAACCCCTGGAGTGTTAGTTCATTGAGTTATCCACTACACTAAGTGCTCTCCTTTTCATATAGCAGTGTTAGAAATAAGGGCCAGACAGCAACTTGCCCTGGGGGCAACCTGAAATGAATTTCAACTTGCCAACAAGATTTCAACTTGCCCCCCCCCCCCCCCCTGTATTTCATTGCAGTTTAACTGTTTACATGTCATTTTCTTCCAAAGTCACATACGTAAACAGAGTCCAAAAATGATCTCCCTCTCTAAGACACTAAGAATGAATTCATGAACTGCAGAGATAACTGACCAACAGTTTTGATCACAGCTGCCTAATCATTTTCACAGCACTACTTAGACTGGGATTCTTTTTATTTTTCTCCTTCAAAACAATATATTGGTGGGTTTCAAACTTCTCATGCAAAACGTCAAAAAAAGACATGAAAGAAAATAATTTTCCAGAATTTTATCTCCCAGAATTTCAGGTTGTCCAGGGGGCAACCTTCCAAGATTATCAGCTTGCCCCCAGCAAATTTAACCCGTGTCGGGCAAGTGGGCAATTGCTTATTTCTAACACTGTATAGTAGTAATGTCACTACCTTAGTCCGCTGGACACGGCAGTACCGTGTCTGTGAAGGCTAAGGTAGTATTATTATTTCTACTTTTCATATTATCTAACAGTTGTCAGTAGTACAGTTTTGTGTACTTTACGGCGTTCTCAGAACGCGGAAACGTCTTACTCTGTTATTTTTAAAATTCTCTGTGCTCTTATGCAAATGAATGTCAATATTGTTACATCATAATCAGCAGCTGATTTTAGACTGTGTCGGTCAAAGACTAAGTAATCTTTGCCAACAGCACCACAGCAAATCATAGATTACTTTGTCTTTGATCTACACAGTTTCATTGGATATTGGTCAATAGTAAATACATTTTCTAATACCCTCAGTTACTATTAAACTTTGAGTTGTCCTCTGAAAATGACAGCACATGATTGGATCATACATTATGATAACATCTACAGGTATGGGGAGCAAGTCAAAGCTGGCTAATACTAAGAAGAATTGCAACAGAATGGTCGTTTAAAGGCAGAGCTCTCGATCACCGAAATTTGGGGCCGAAATTCGGCCCCATTCCCAATGCCAAAAAGTATGTTTTTTTCCCAATTCCAGATGAAAAATTCCCAATTTGACTAAGCCTGTTTGGTCCAAGAATACAGCAGTTGTATCAGTGCAAAATGGATTAAAAACCAGCTAAAACTAAAAATGTTAACATATTTTATAACTTTAAAAATCAGGAAGCGATTACATTTTCAATCACGATCGTCATGTTTTTTTACTGGTAACCGGTACCGGGTTTTATTAGTACTGTTAGAGTTACTTCCCTTCCATTAGAGGGCGAATAGCCTAGCGATTTTGGCTGTAATATGTTAATATTTTCTTTGCTTCAAGGGCGAATATTGTTGTGGTGAACAATATTTTGACTTATTTTTTAATTTAAAGCCTTCCAATGCTAAAATTTGATCAGAGTTTTTACCTATGGTGGATGCTTCAGCTGTTTTTGTGTTTTGTACCTGAATCGATTTTCACAGACATTTTCCGCCATATCCAAAATCACTAACGGGATTGCCGGAACATTCAAGAGTTAGTACAGTGGTAGTGACATACCGTGAATGTTTTGTACTGGCAGGACTGAAAGTTTTGTCATGTTCTGCATTGTGACAGTCCACTTTCTCCCAACTTCACATCATTATTGTACTTTGTTCTACATAGCCAGTCATGGCAGTAGAAAAGATTCCTGTTCCATAGTAACAGCATCATAACCAGGGCTACTGAGGTGTCTGAGAGTACGTTTTTTGACCTCTGATATATTGTTTTCAGGGATATAGGGAATTCAATCTGAAGGAAGAGGGATATCTTTCTAAGTACAATAGTCATATTTTGCAACAAAAATATTGAATAAAAATTAAACATCCAAATTGTTCTAGAAATTGCATAAAAATGATCAGTGAATGATGATATGCATACTTACCACAGCTTACAATGGATAAATTCTAAGTTTTAAGTCTAATTGAATTATGCTTACTTAGTTCAAAGGTACTTCAAACCTAGAGTGTTATACATATTGTAACACTTTTTTTTCTAGGTCCCAGTCTTGTCTCCAATTTGAGAGTGGCAAGATAGGGAAGTTGCCAGTTCAAAGGAAAGAAAGAAAAGCTCAACACACACAAATAGTTTTGTTATTATCTAATATCCCAACTATTTGATAAAATTTATTTTTATGATTCACTTTCTGCTATGTCTGCTTATTGACTGGATCTGAAAATATAGCAATACCATATGTAAGTTGTGTTGGTCTAAACTTCACACATAAAACAATGTAAATTTTCCCAATTTTAGACAAAAACGACGCTATTTTTCCCAATTCGAAAGGCCCCGGCCCCATTCCCAAAAAGGGGTGTGAGAGCCCTGAAAGGGAATCGTTTCCTTTTCTGCTGTGAACGTTTACAGTATTTTAAAACATTGAAGCAGTAGCTTGCTGTCAACATGTGTTGGCTGCAGCTAACAGCAGAGCTCCAGATAAGAAAGGGTAACAGAATTAATTAAAATGTAAATTCTCTTATTTCTGAATAAAAATATGTTGTGACCATTAGAACCATCTCAGAGAGATGGTTCTAATTAGGGACAGAATGCTTGTTTATGAAAACTTGTTCTTACCTCTCATTAGAACTGTCTCAGCCAGACAGTTCTAATGAGGGGTCACAACATATGGTTGTATGAGAAGTACGGAAAATCATCTGCAAAAAAGCAGGGCAGGTATTGCTTTTCCAGCAGTGTTGGGGGCATAAACTTTTCCTTGAGTTTTCTGGTTTAGCTCAGTTTCTGTGAATCAGACTGTGCAGATGGTCCTGCTAAAGACAGAAAAGGACTTACGCCACCGAAAAGGACCGAAAAGAACTTTCGGGCACTGAAAAGGACTTTTATTTGCCATTAAATGCCATATAGTTTTAGAAATTTTAATATCATCATGATATTAATCAGCGCCTGAATAATAATTTTTGTGAACTGTAGTATCTTCATCCTAAAATTTCAAATTAATGTTACAGCACCGAACATGACCCCACTTACGGTCAGTGAAGAGATGCCATGTACCGAAAAGGACATCGCAAATGCCGAATTTCGGGCAACGAAAAGGGCATTTTTCACTTAATGTTCTAGAAAAATATGTTAAGAATCAAAATATTTTACCCTATATATTTTTTCAAACGTTTTTATAGCATAAACTGGCATTTAAAAAGTCCTTTTCGGTGCCCGAAAGTTCTTTTCGGTCCTTTTCGGTGGCTAAGTCCTTTTCTGTCTTTAGTAAGACCCTGTGCAGACAGGTGGGACACAGTTACTACATTCCACAAAATCTTGTTGAACTGAGTCTGATGATAGTCCAATAAAGTGACAGAACTACAGAGCTCCAGATAAGAAGAGGTAACCGAGATAATTTTCCTTATTTCTCAATGAAAACATACATTGTGACCCATCATTAGAAACCGAGACGGTTCTGTTGAGGGGTCACAATGTATTTTTTATTGGAAAAATAAGGAAAATGATCTCTAAATTATCCCTGTTACCCCTTCTTATCTGGAGCTCTGATAACTACCTTAACAACCATCAAATACATTTTTATGAGTGCTCCAGACTTCGGATCACAGGGTCACGGTTGTTTGAATCACACTAGTATGGAGGCAAGACTATGTCCGAACCTAAATGTCTATTTGTTGCATTGTGCTCTACATCTAGTCATCTCTATATGATTGAAATAGAAAATTTCATAAGTTCGGAACACTGTAGGCCCAAATTTTTTCTTTTCAGAAGCTATGAAAATTGATCCCTGGTATTGTTTTTTTTACAGAATCGTTAATTTGAGTGTCATTTTGATACCCACTTGAAACTTAACTGCTCTCGGTTACCTGATTCCATACTGTCTTAATATCTGTAGAGGTTAATGATACCATGATATTGATTTCCTAAGTTGAGACTTGACATGCTTGACATATCTGAGGAAAGAATTCTAGTTTGACACCTACATGTATTTGTCAGTTCTGGAGATGTTACTGTATTACCTAATTTTAGGTGAATGTGTACACCTTGTTTTTCAGCTTTTATTTTTTTTCCAAAAGAAAACTTTTTTGACTTCCTGTTTGCTTTCCTGCATGATGCAGCCCTTCCAGAATGGGATCTGATGCTTCTGGCTGGGCAGCAGCGTAATTTTTTTTAGTTTTCTAGGTAAGCTTTGTAAGTAGCAAAGTCATGGTCTCTTGGTGACAACCTGTGATAGCATCCACAGATTCCTTTTACCATATTATAAATCATATTAAATGTGCTGGTGCATTGAAATTTTCAAAGGGGGGCAATATTTAGGGCTGTAAGTGTATTAAGTTAGCCACTGCCGAAGTACTTCTAATAAACCAGTAATCAGTAGTTAGGTGAATGGATATACTTTCAGATGAAGCAGTTGTGCTAGTTTCCTTTTTTGTCTCCAACCACAGAAGGGGTCTGATCTCTATTGAAAAAATTTGCTCCTCTAGGAGCAAATTCTTTCCTTGTAGAGTGGACCCCATTTGGAAGAGCTAGTCCTAGCAAACAGGAATTTATATTGTTAACCTTTGAATTTTTATTATATAAAAACTGATGGAAAACAGAGGTTGACAATATATAAATTTAACATTGTTTTTGGAAAAGGCGCAGGGGGTGTTTATTAGAGCAGTGGCATTTATTTGGATTAGCACAGTATGTCTGATAATGCATCATTGCATTTGTCTTATGTTTTGGCAAGAATTCAGAGCTCCATAATGAATATGATTGAAATACTGTTTCACTTATTTAAGGGAATGTAAAGCCGAGTATTATGACTGAATATGACTGAAATACTGTTTCACTTATTTAAGGGAATGTAAAGCCGAGTATTATGACTGAATATGACTGAAATACTGTTTCACTTATTTAAGGGAATGTAAAGCCGAGTATTATCTGTCCAATTACTTGAATCACCTTTTGGAGGTAATTGTTCTGTAGAGAACAGGTCTACTAAGAAAACCACATAGACTACCTCAAGGCACAGGAGTCTGAAATTTCATCAGTAAAATAAAAAAAAAAAAAAAAAAAATCTACAAAATCACATTCAGTTATTGACATATATACATATTTATCTATATAGCTGGACGTGATTTTGTAGAATTTGCCTGTTTTTGTTTTCCATTATCTCTATTGACAAAATTTCAAACTCATATGCTCAAGGCTAATATTTGATAAGAAACAAAAAATTATAAATATCTTTTTCCTGATCATTGCATTACTTGAAACCTGACTGTTTAGACATGCATCTAAATTGAAATAATGTACAATAGATTTGTAAAAGTGGAAACATTTCTGAGGTTTTTGAGAAGTTTTGATTCTCAGATTACTATTCATTACTATGACAAGTTGTTATGATACTGTCATTAAATATCAGTTTTCTGCAATTGAATTGAAACTGACACTTTCAAAAGTTGAAAAACTGGCAGAAACAAATTTTGCTTCCGGATTTGCGTGTATCGTAAATATCCAAAATATTGAACTGTATTTCCATAGCTGGAGATAAGGGGATTTGGTGTTAATTTTTGTACCATAAAAATTGTCAAAAATTGGAACACCTATAATAATATTATACTGTAATTGTCCTAAAAATGGAACACTTCCAGTGATCTGTAAATGTGTTCAAAAGAAGTCAGACAGTGTAGACCCCAATCAGACTGCTCCTTTAAATGCAGTCTGATCTGGGATTTGGCTGTTTTGTTCACCCCTGTCTCTCGCAAAACTTGAAATGTTTTAAAGTAATTTCTCCATAAAACATAGGTTGTGACCCCTCATTGGAAATGTCTTTACAAGATGGTTCTAATGAGGGGTCACAGCATATGTTTAAACGTAGTCTAATAACTTGACATAACTCCGATTTTATATTTTGATTGTTCTGCATTCCAGGTATTTCAAAAGACAAAATGAAAAAAAAAATACCTTGAGTGCAATTTCATTGCTCTAGTTTAAATGGAGAATCTTAGAATTACTACCAGTTACTGTAAAGATTCTTAATATTGGGACAGATAGGTCTGAGCAAACAGTGCATATCCAGATCAGACTTGTCCTGAAGCAGGGTTTGACCAAAGTCCAGACTGTTTGCCATTCCATCAGCATCTTTTATAAGCACTACTGCATAGAAAAGCCGGACTGTTCAATTTAAAGGACAGCTTTGCAAATTGTTGCAGGCATCCCAATTTTTAGACCCCTTATGAGAAACAGCAAAGCATGGACTTGTTCAGTCACACTGCTTGGAAAAACAGAATAATCAGGGCCTGCAATGTTTGCCAATGATATTTGATTCCATTTTAAAAAGAACATTTGAAGAATCAAAATGATTTATGCTGGAATGGATGGATGACTTATGACTTTACATCCTTTCAACAGTATTCCTGTCATATCAGGACTATGGGAGGGTGATAATGAAACGCTGTGTTCAATTGAACCCCGTTTACAGTAGAAAAAAAATTCTGCCTCAAGGGGAAATTGAACCCAGGGCCACTAGAGCAGCAGGCTCACCAGTGTTCAAGAAAGATTCAGGTTCCAGAACCACAGTTCAAGAACTGTTTTATCAGTTCTAGAACAGTTCTAAAGGTTCAACGAAAGTTCTTGAACATTCAAGAACTTTATGTTAGTTCTAGAACGAATTTCGCAGGGGTAGCACTTAGCCCACTGAGTTATTGAAGCTGGAAACAGGAGTTCTTGTGGTGTCCAAATATGTATGCTAAATGAGGTATTTAAAATGTAGGTTTTACTTTCACAATATGGATAATCAGTTTAAGGACTAGAAAGGAAAAAAAGTTGGCTATTTCGTCTTATCTTTCCTCTGTCTGGAGCAGCCAAGGTTAAACAGATCAGACAAGGAGACGGGGTCGAGCCTAACCATGAGAAATTGTGCCAAAGAGCATTTTGTGAGTTGCACAACAACAGCGATCTAAAGATGAGAAAAACATTTGAGCCGCGACACGAGAAAACCAACAAAGTGGTTGTGCACCCAGTGCAGAGTCAGATCAGCCTGGGCATCCACCGAGTCTGATCAGAGTCTTCACTGTCCGCATGGAGGTAGCTTAGACCCTTAGCTACCATTTGAGCACTTAGTTTAGTAACAAAGAGTCTGATCAAACTGGTAGAATCTCCAGGTTGATCTGAGTCTGCGCTCGGCGCACAACCACATTGTTGGTTTTGACGTGTCGCGGCTCATTTTATTGCCTGCAACTTCCAGAAGCACGACAATGGTATTACTTTCTGGTGTTGATGGTGCCAGCATCATTAAACTTCAAGTTTTCTAGTGTAGCTCTGTTTTACAACTAAAGGCAGACAGGTGACACTCTGCATTCCATGGAATTCTTGCTGAAAGGGAGTTATAGAATTAGTAGAAAACAAATTTGTCTATAGAGTCCTAAATACACATTGCCTTATATTTGTTGGTTTAAATAACCAGACTGCACAGGTATTACTTAAAACTAAACAGAGCTCTAGATAAGAGGGCGTATTTGGTGATAATTAGGGATAATTTTTGTTAATTCTGCATTAAAACATGTGTTGTGACCCCTCATCTGAACCGTCTCGACGAGACGGTTCAGATGAGGGGTCACAACAGATGGTTTTGATGAAAAATAAGAAAAATTATCCTTAATTATCATCAAATACGCCGTCTTATCTAGAGCTCTGACTAAATACTCTTTTTTGCATGATTGCTCAAAATGCCCTGAAGAATGTTCACGCGGGTATTGGCGGTAATACCAGTATGCTTACTTGTGCTGTTAACCCATAAGGTACAGTGCAGAGTGGCTGTCAACTAAATTCAGGGGTACGCATTACAAATAACAGTATAGTGGCTGTCCACTGAGCTGATACTACTGTTGATGACTCGGTTGACTGCCACTAAGTAGCATTTTAAGAACGGGAGTCCCAGAGCCATCACTGATAGAAAATAGGATTCCCACAATGCAATGTTATTCAGACGGAAAAACAGGGGTACCCGGCTTTAAATAGGAGTGAAGGACTCTGATATGGAGTTTATGAGAAGCAGGATGGGATATCTACAAATTGTATGATTTTACTTCCAGATTGCAGTTTGGTGTGACAAAGATTGGGCGTGGCCAGAACAACGACTACTTCTTGGATTCCTCGAAATTGAAAAACTTCATCTCAAGATACCATGCTGAGGTCATCGGTACAAAGAACGAAAATGGAGAGGCGGAGTTTGTGTTGACAGATAAAGGACTGAATGGAACTTTCATAAATGATTACAGGGTATAGAAATTAATGAGGCACAATACGACAAAACCAACAAAGTGGTTGTGCGCCCAGCAAAGACTCAGATCAGCCTGGGCATCCCCCAGTTTGGTCAGGCTCTTTGCTAAGTGCTTAAAGGGTAGCTAAGGGTTTAAGCTATCTTCATTTGGACAGCAAAGACTCTGATCTGACTGGGCGGATGCCCAGGCTGATCTGAGCCTGGGCTGGGTGCACAGCCACATTGTTGGTTTTCTCGTGTTGCTTTCCAAATGTTCGTGAATGAGGGAATACATGTACTCAAAATTGTCATTTGGGGAGGTAAATTATCAGTTTTATGGTTGCAATTTTTAGCTCACCTGAGCCAGCGGCTCCGGGGGAGCTTATAGGATGGTAAGGCTCCGTCGTCCGTCGTCCGTCCGTCCGTCCGTCCACAATTTCAAACGACTTCTCCTCTGAAACCGCTGGGCCAATTGTAACCAAATTTCATATAGAGCCTCCTGGGACCTTAGGAACGAAAAGTTGTTCAAACGGTCCTGGTCACATGACCAACATGGCCGCCACGCCCATATATGGTAAAAACCTAAAAAAATCTTCTTCTCCAGAACCAATAGGTTGATGGCCTTGAAACTTGGTATGTAGCATCGGGTATGCGAGTACTACCAAGATTGTTCAAATTATGACCTTGGGTTGACCTTGACCTTTTTTACGGCAAGGTCAAATTTGCTTCCTTGTGCTTTTATATGGCAAAATGCCAGAACATAAGATATCTTGGAAACTGTTGCAGATTTTGGGCTAAAAACCAGTATCTACAGTCATCTTAATGAGTACGTGAAGATTTATGACTTTAAGAGGTCAAGGTCATTCTTTGACCTTTGACCCAGAACTCTCATATTTTGACAATTTCGAACAATCTCCTCAACAGCCACTGAGCCAATTGAAACCAAATTTCATATAGAGCCTCCAGGGGTTGAGGAAACAAAAATTTATTCATACTGTCCTGGTCACGTGACCAACATGGCGGCCACGCCCATATATGGTAAAAACCTTTAAAAATCTTCTTCTCCAGAACCAATTGAACAATGGCCTTGAAACTTGGTATGTAGCATTGGGTACTCGAGTACTATCAAGATTGTTCAAATTATGACCTTGGGTTGACCTTGACCATTTTACTGCAAGGTCAAATATGGGAAAATGCTAGAACATATGATTTCATTGAAAGTTTTGAAGAGTAAGGCCTAAAATTGGTTAATGCAGTTGAGTACATGAAGATTTATGAGTATAAGAGGTCAAGGTCATTCTTTGACCTTTGACCCAGAACTCTCATATTTTTACATTTTCAAACAATCTTCTCCAAAGCCACTGGGCCAATTGTAACCAAATTTCATATAGAGCCTCCAGGGGTTGAGGGAATGAAATTTTGTTCAAAAGGTTCAGGTCACATGACCAACATGGCCGCCACGCCCATATATGGTATAAACTTTTAAAAATCTTTTTCTCCAGAACCAGTTGACCGATGGCCTTGAAACTTGGTATGAAGCATTGGGTATTCCAGTTCTATCAAGAGTGTTCAAAATGATAACCTTGGGTTGACCTTGACCATTTTACGGGAAGGTCAAATAAGGGAAAATGCTAGAACATAAGATTTCATGGAAAGTTTTGAAGATTTAGGCCTAAAAATTGGAAAATGCAGTCATCTTAATGAGTACATCAAGATTCATAAGTACAAGAGGTCAAGGTCATTCTTTGACCTTTGACCCTGAATTCTCATAGTTTGACAATTTCAAACTTCTTTTTAAAAGCCAATTGTAACCAAATATCATATAGAGCCTTCAGGGGTTGGGGAAACGAAAATTTCTTCAAATGGTCTGGGTCACATGACCAACATGGCCACCATGACCATATATGGTAAAAACCTTTAAAAATCTTCTTCTCCAGAACCAGTTGACCGATGGCCTTGAAACTTGGTATGTGGCATTGGGTACTCCAGTATTATCAAGATTGTTCAAATAATGACCTTTGCTTGACCTTGACCTTTTTATGGCAAGGTCAAATATGGCAAAATGCTACAACATAAGCTTTCATGGGAATTTTTGAAGATTTTGGCCTAAAAATTGGTATATACAGTCATCTTAATGAGGTCATGAAGAATTATGAGTACAAGAGGTCAAGGTCATTCTTTGACCTTTGACCCAGATCTCTCATATTTTGACATTTTCAAACATTTCCTCAAAAGCCAAAGGGCCAGTTGTAGTCACATTTCATATAGAGCCTCCAGGGGTTGATGGAACAAAAATGTGTTCAAATGGTCCAGGTCACATGACCAACATGGCCGCCATACCCATTTATGGTATAAACATTTAATATTTTTCTTCTCCAGAACCAATATGCCTATGGCCTTGAAACTTGGTAAGTAGCATGGAGTACTAGAGTACTTCCAAGACTGTTCAAATGATGACCTGGGGTTCACCTTGACCTTTTTTTGCAGCATGGTCAAATATGGGAAAATGCTAGAACATAAGATTTCATGGAATGTTTTGAAGATTTTGGTCTAAAAAATGGTATATATGGTTGTCTTAATGTGTATTAGCACATGAAGATTTATGAGTACAAGAGGTCATGGTCAGTCTTTGACTTTTGACCCTAGACATATTTTGACAATTTCAGACATAAGAAAAAGCGACTTTGCCAATTGCTCAGGTGAGCGGATCAGGGCCTCATGGCCCTCTTGTTGTATTAAGGGGACTCATTAGCAGAGCAGTAAAATGCAATTTTCAGCAAGATTACCCACAATATACTACTCCAAATGACAATTTTCAATACAGTAAGCCCCATTCTAAAACACTTTTTCACCTTTCAGGGTGTACTACTTTGCACTCAAAGCAAGCCCTTTCAACAATGTAAAGTCAGACTTCAGTCAATGGAAAGCGACATTTCATAATGACATCAAGTTTACAACAATACATCACAGGAGATACTGCTGCATGTTTTTTACTTCTTGTCACCCAACGTAGGTGGAGAGGGACTAAAGAAATGACCCTCGTCCGTCCGTTCTTCAGTCAGTCCTTCAGTCCGTCCATCCGAAATCTTGTCCCCCCAACTCCTTCTACGTCTTTCATCGGATTGATTTGAAATTTTACAAATTATATTCATGTGATATGAAGATGTGAATTTGGTTTTTTATTTTTGTTTCAGCAATTTTTGAATGAGTTACGGCCCTTGCTGACTCAGACCTTTTCCCCGCAACTCCTGCCACATCTCGTATCAGACTTGAAATTATGCAGAATACATGTTTCATAATGATCTGAAGATGTGCATGTGATTATGGAATTTCAATTGTCCTATTTTTTACAAAGTTATGGCCCTTTGTCATTTTTGGCATTTTTCCAACTTTTGAACCATTTGACCGAAAGAGCTGAAATTTGGTATGCTATTAGCATTTGGTAAATTTATTATTATTCTGATTATTGTTAGGATGTGCTAATTTTATTAATGGCAGAGTTATTCCCCTTTCGTAGAAAATAGACATTCACTTTAAGGTAAAGGGATAACTCCAGAACTATTCATATTAATGGGCTTAATTTTCTTAAATGCATTATTCATTTTTCATCAGATTCATATTAGCCTGATTATGGCCCTCGTTATTTTGTTATTAGGTATACAGTACAGATGTTTTGGACATTCTGTAAGGGCTAAAGTTTCAGTAACCTGATTTTACACATATATGCCCCGTTCTGAACTTAAGTACTTTATAACCTCATAGAGGCCCAGACATTGGGTATATATGCTTGCTTTAATATTCTTCAGTTATTTTTGCTAACCAGGTTCTGTAATACACATATTTTCTGTTTTTAGCCCACCTGAACGAAAGTTCAGGAAGAGCTATTGTTGTCACCCTGGCGTCCGCGTCCGCGTCGGCTTCCGGATTGGATGTTTAGGTTAAAGTTTTATTATGTGATGGGCAATGCGCTGCAGGCGAGCTATCCTGTACGTGGACAGGTCTTGTTGACCATACAGTTACTCTGAAACGGAATAAAGGGCTGCAGTTTGTGATACATTTCAAACGTCGGGTGACACTTGGCCGATGGCCTTTTATTCCAATTAGATTTCGCATTGTATTCCTAAGTGTATCAGAATTGGCGGCTTTTGTAAACTCTCAGGATACAGGAGCAGAAGTTTTACAAAAGTTACAAAATCAAAGTGTTCAATTCAGTTACTTTATGGTTTAGGGGAATAGGTACACTTTCAGGAGAAGCAAGTTTTACCCCACTTTTCAATGGGAGTCAACTCTTACATTGTAAAGAAAAAAATTTGCTCCTGCAGGACCCCATTTTTTAGCTCACCTGAGCCGAAGGCTCAGAGGTGAGCTTATAGGATGGGAGTCGAGCCGTCGTCCGTCCGTGCGTGGGTGGGTGCGTGGGTGGGTGGGTGCGTCAACACTTTCAAACATAAATATCTCAGAGACCAGTGGGCTGATCGCAATCAAATTTTATCTGAAGCATCATTTGGGTGGGGGAAAGGCTGCATTAGGTTTTGGTGCCGATCAGCTCAGAACTCTGGTTTCCATGGCAACAGATAGCCCCCATAGGGTTATAATGGGGAAAATGGCGTCATCACGTTTTCTCGACTGTTTTTGATTAGATCCTTATCATACTTGCAGGTAATGATGACATACACAAGAGCTTGGATGAGTTCGAAATTTGGCCGGATTCGAGCACAGACTACGGAGTTAGCTGCCCTTGAGCGTTTGAAAAAAATCCCATAGGGTTATAATGGGGAAAATGGCGTCATCACGTTTTCTCAACTGTTTTTGCTTAGATCCTTATCATACTTGCAGGTAATGATGACATACATAAGAGCTTGGATGAGTTCGAAATTTGGCCGGATTCGAGCACAGACTACGGAGTTAGCTGCCCTTGAGCGTTTGAAAAAAATCCCATAGTGTATTAAATAATGGAGAAAACAACGTCATCACATATTTTTAGAAAAACTTTGTCGTCGCTCTATTGCCTACACTTCTCAACGGATTTTAAAATAACTTCACACAAATGTAGGGCATGACAATATCTCGAGCAAGTTCGACTTTCAGGATGCTGCGCCCAAGGTCAAGGTCACTGTGGCTATTTTTGGAAAAACTTTGTCAGCGGTCTAGCACCTACATTTGTCAATGGATTTTAAAATAACTTCACACAAATGTAGGGCATGACAATATCTCGAGCAAGTTCGACTTTCAGGGTGCTGTGCCCAAGGTCAAGGTCACTGTGGCTATTTTCAGAAAAACTTTGTCATCGCCCTACCACCTTATCCATGGATTTTAAAATAACTTGACACAAATGTAGGGTATGACAATATCTCAAACAAGTTCAACTTCCAGGGTTCTGCGCCCAAGGTCAAGGTCACTGTGGCTATTTTTAGAAAAACTTTGTCAGCGCTCTAGCACCTACATTTCTCAATGGATTTTAAAATAAATTCACACAAATGTAGGGCATGACAATATCTCGTGCAAGATCGACTTTCAGGGTGCTGTGCCCAAGGTCAAGGTCACTGTGGCTATTTTTAGAAAAACTTTGTCATCGCCCTAGCACCTTCATTTCTCCATGGATTTTGAAATAACTTGACACAAATGTAGGGTATGACAATATCTCAAGAAAGTTTGACTTTCAGGATGCTGTGCCCAAGGTCAGGGTCACTGTGGCTATTTTTAGAAAAACTTTGTCATCGCTCTAGCACCTACATTTCTCAACGTATTCTAAAATAATTTCACACAAATGTAGGGCATGACAATATCTCGAGCAAGTTTGACTTTCAGGGTGCTGCAATCAAGGTTTTTGATTAGATCCTTATCATACTTGCAGGTAATGATGACATACATAAGAGCTTGGATGAGTTCGAAATTTTGCCGGATTTGAGCACAGACTACGGAGTTAGCTGCCCTTGAGCGTTTGAAAAAAATCCCATAGTGTTATAATGGAGAAAACAACGTCATCACATTTTCATTTTTCATCGGATCCTCTTCATACTTGCAGGTAATGAGGATATGCATAAAAGCTTGGATTAGTTAGCATTTCGGCTAGATCTCACTACTGACTATGGAGTACCTGCCCTGAGCATCCAAAAAATCAATGTGGCCACTTTTTCTTGGTTTCTACTGATCCGATCCTTTTCAAACTTGCAGGTAATGAGGAAATGCATAATATATTAAACAAGTTCAAATTTTGGCCAGATCAGGCCAACCACTACGAAGTTAGCTGCCCTTGACAGCTCTGTCTATTGTGCTCTTAATCGGATACTTTTTAAACTTGCATATATTAAATGAGGGCATACATAATGTTTTGGATGAGTTTAATTTTCAGCCTGATTGGACCACTGACTGTGGAGTTAGCTGCCCTTGAGCATCTTAAATATCCCTATAGGTTTACAGTGTCTCTCAGGTGAGCAATTGTTGCCCTTTGGGCTACTTGTTGAAAGATCTGCCTCATCCGGGGAAGCAAACAGGAAGGTACAAAAGTTGCCTCCCTTTATAAGGATGGTGGGAAACATGGAGGTGTATCCACTTACCTGAAATACAATAGTTGTTTCCTCTGTCATAGTAATTAGGATGTTTTTCTGAAATTCTGTTGTTGTTGTTTCAGACAAAGAAAACGTGTATCCTATATGATGGTGACAAGATAACATTTGGTCACACAAATGGCTACAAGATTCAACCTGGGTTCTTTGCCAGCCAACCAGAGTCAGAATTTCAGTTTATTGTAAGTGCTGTATGGGTGATGGATGAATTGTGATTTTACATCGTTTTCAATGTTCAGTATTTCAGTTATATCAGGACGATGGGAGGATGATAATGAAAAGCTGTGTGCAATGGAACCCCGTTTATGGTAGGAAAGATTCTCGCCTCAAGCGGGATTCGAACCCGGTCTGCTAGATCAGTAGGCCAGCGCTTAACCCACTGAGCTACCGGAGCTCCTCATAAGTGCTGTAAAATACTGTCAGAGCTCCAGATAAGAAGTGGTAACAGGGATAATTTAGGGCTAGTGTCTCTTATTTTTCCCATAGAAATACGTGTTGTGACCCCTCATTAAAACCGTCTCGCTGAATGTAGATCCTGATCAGACACTGCATTTTATGGCGACTGAAGTGAGTCTGCAGTATTTGCATATGCCTCTAAAATGGAAGATTAATCATGTTGCATCTATTTATTTTTGGCGTATATGTCTCGCTTTGTAATTTATAAATGTATTGAAAACTGTATTGGTGGACTTTAATTTTGGTACTTTTCGTCTTTACTGCCAGTAATGCCATTTTACAGATGCCGGAGGGGGGTCGCAGGGGAAGATGGTGATTTTCTGGTATTTCGCTAGTAATTTGTGTCTTACCTGCAGGATATAGGTGAACAATTTTCTGTTCATCAATCAGTCAGTCAGTCATTTAGTTAATGAATCTGTTCATCCATCAGCAGTTATGATGACCCTAGTGTTTAAATTCCAAACTTTTTTGGGGTACTCCAAGGAAACTTTGGTAACCCTTACCCTATGAAACTGTAGTATTTTCCAACTAATCACCCCTCCTTCCACCAAATCTTTACTAGTTTTAGGTCCTGCTCCAGGATGTACTTTTTTCTGGAACACTCTGTAATTTAATCTGAGTACACTAGTGACAACTTACGTGTATTCATCATAACTTTTAGAAAGTTTGCACATACCAAGAATTCTTTTTAAAGATTTACGCCCTTGTATATAATTATGTCCCCCCACCAAAGGTGAGGGGGGGACATATTGTTTTCAGTGCAGTTCCGGGGCGTCGGCGTCAGCGTCGCGTCACACTCTTGTATGCACAATATCTCCTGAACCAATGGATGGAATTTCACCAAACTTGCATGGATATATCATTGGGACAAGCTCAAGAGCTTATTAGATTTTGGTGACCCTGACCTCATTTTCAAGGTCACAGGAGGACTTAAATGGCGTGAAAATTTCTTGTATGCACAATATCTCCTGAACCAATGGGTGGAATTTCACCAAACTTGCATGGGAATATCTTTGGGACAAGTTTAAGAGCTGATAAGATTTTGGTGACCTTGACCTGATTTTCAAGGTCACTGCAGGAATTAGATGACAATTTCTGGTACCCACAATATCTCTTGAACCAATGGATGGAATTTCACCAAACTTGCATGGATACATCATTTAGACAGGTGTAAGAACTGGGAAGACTTTGGTGACCTTGACCTCATTTTCAAGGTCACTGGCGGACTTAGATGACAATTTCTTGTAACCACTATATCTCCTGGACCAATGGATGGAATTTCACCAAACTTGCATAGATACATTATTGGGACAAGTTTAAGTGCTGAGAAGATTTTGGTGACCTTGACCTCATTTTTGTGGTCACTGGAGGACTTAGATTACAGTTTCTTGTACCCATGATATCTCTTGAACCAATTGATAGAATTTCACCTTACTTGCATGAATACATCATTGGGTCAGATTTAAGAGCCTGTTATAGTTTTGTGACCTTGACCTCATTTGCAAGGTCACTGGAGGGCTTAGATGACAGTTTCTTGTACCCACTATATCTCTTTAACCAGTGGATGGAATTTCACCAAACTTGCATTGCATTGGGACAAGTTTAAGAGCTGATTAGATTTTGGTGACCTTGACCTCATTTTCAAGGTCACTGGCAGACTTAGATGACAATTTCTTATACTCACTATATCTCCTGAACTAATAGATGGAATTTCACCAAACTTGCATGGATACATATTTGGGTCAATTTTAAGAGCTGATTAGATTTTGACCACATTTGCAAGGAAATAGTCATCTATGATGGATATCTTTAGAACCAGTGGATGGATTTCCTCCAAATTTGCCTAGTATTCTGATTGTACAGGATTTTTATTCATAAGGAGGCATTGGAAATGGGCTGGTGGGGGAACATCAGTTTTTCTCTGAAAAACATTTCTAGTTACAAAAACGTTTTCATGAAATATTTACTCAATGACTGCTAAATAGTCCTGTGATATATTTGACAATAGATATTAAGAGCAATTTTTATGAAAAATGATTTTAAATCCAGAAATAGTTATATGAATTTTCTACAGTCACGGACCGCGATCAAAATCACCTCGTTGGATAGAATTAATTTGCTCTGATGTCACTAGCACATGCATGAATCAGAAAAAATACCTAGGTATGGTCATATGACCGTAGGACGTGGTATCGACTTTCCTATGGTTCATGCTAGTGTTCATCTACATATTCAATTTAGATGCTATATTCTAATTAAAAAATCACATCAAATGGAAACCCCTTTTCAGAACTTTTACAGTGCATTGAGTTATGGTTATATATTATCTAACGAAATTAGTAAAATTGTATACTTTGGAGATGCTGAAAAAATGAGGGATTATACTTTTAAAACTTCAATATAAGTTCTTGATCTCCAGATGATAGGAGTATTTAAGGATAATTCTGACGTAATTTTTCTGATTTCTCAACGAAAAGGTGTTGTGACGCCTCATCAGAACTCTCTCATTGAGACGGGTCTGATGAGGAATCACAGCATAAGTATTTATAGAGAAATATGGAAAATTACCCTAGATAGTAAATTATCCCAGTTACTCCATCTTATCTTGGGCGCTGATGTAACTGATATGTTTCAGTTTGAGCGGATACCAAAGTCAAGCCGTACTGCAGAGTTATCTTCAGACAACTTTAACCGTGAAGAGTCCACCGATGCATTACACGAACAGAGAAAATACTCAGAAAGGACATTCTTAAGTGACAAAAACTCAAACATTCAAAGTCCACACATAACCAGCACAAAAGATCTCCAAAAAGATCCGGAAAGTGAGAATGAAGAAAACGAAAATGACAAAGACATAAAAAGTGCAGTTATTACAAAAATAGACACTACTCCGAAAGGCAGCTCAAAAACTTCAACTACCAAAGACAAAGACAAAAAGAGTTTGAATGTTTCTCAGGAAAAGGTTACTAAGTCAGTTAAACAAAAGGTATCTAGTGTATTAGCAGAAACTTTACCAGCTGTTGAGCAAGATATTGATAGTGATAATGATGATATTAAGGAGAAGGACAGTGATGTGGATAAGGTTGTAAGTGATGAGAGTGATGTCGATAAAAGTGATGTTGATAATGATGGAAAAGATGAAGCGGATGGGGAAGGAGAGAAGAGTGAGGCAGAGGAGGAAGAAGAAGACGTAGAAAGTGAAAAAGAAATTAAAAGTAAAAAGCCAGTTAAGAAGAAGAAACGTGTCAGAACTGGGTAAGTACAGTCGGATTGCAATATCTCAAAGTCGAAGTTCAGCTTTAAACTACTGATATCTCAAAGTAAATTTTCTGGTCCCAGAAAATTTACTTTGAGGTATCAGTAGTTCGAGATAAAAGAAGTTGAAATGTAAATAAACATTGGAAATGTGACCAGACTATATTCTTTGATTTAAGAGGTTACTTTGAGATATATGTGTTCAAGATAAATAATTTAAAATCAGTTTAAGAACAGGTTGAACAGCCACTGGAAATAGTTACTGATAAAGTTCCATCCTGACTGCTATTCCTATCCAAATAATCCACGTCAGTTACCAGAAAGAAGACCGTAAAGGATCACAAACTCTCAAACATAACAGCGATCTCGACAACAGTAAGAACAGTAAGATGTCGAGAGTTGACTGTATATGCATACAATTCTACTCAACATTCTAATGCTAATTTATCCCAGTTTCACAGTGAATGGAAATCTTGGCATTTGTACATTGATAAATCCCCAGAATTGGGATGTAGACCGACTTGTAAATATTTTCTTTTTGACAGCTCTAAGGCAATCAGTATAGCTGATTTTTTTAAGATATAGATGAGTGTAAGTTTAGATATATCATTCAGAAATTTAACGTAAAATACTTTACAGGGGTAAGTGTTCAGGTAGTCAAAAGCCTCTAGTAATTCTAGTAATTTCCTGAAAGTTTAAAAAGTTTCACAAAGAGGCTAATATTTTCTGTATTACAGCTTTACCAAACCTAAACCAAAACCAAAGCCTAAAGAGAAGAAGGAAGAAGTAATATCATTCTCGGAAGAGAGCTCAGAAGATGGTAAGACTGTATTTTTTTTTTTTTTTAGTTTTTTTTTCTATCTTTTTCCCAACTTGATGTATTGTCTTTCCTGATTTTCTGTATTCTGTTACCTGCTTAAGCTTGTAAACTATAGTTAGCTTTTGTGGTGGTGTGTGCTTATAACAACTGTTATTACAATTATTTAAGGAACTAAAATCTGCATACATGTTGCCTTTTCCCTGCTTTAGAGTTTATTAAATTCTTACTTTGCTTTTAAAGTGAATAGGTGCACTTTCATGGGAAGCAATGCTGTCATTTTCATTTTTGCCTCCCTTCTAAATTGGGGTCAACTCTGAAAGGAAAGAATATGCTCCTATAGGAGCAGATTCTTTAAGAGTAGAACCTTTATGACATACCTTCCTTCTCCAGGGAAAGGGAAGCAAACAGGACATCAGGAAAGTTGTTCCCCTTAATAAAAATGGCGTACAACCATGAAGGTGTACCCATTTACCTTATCACTGTGATGTGGAAATGTTTTTCTTCTCATGGGGTGGGGTATGGGGCTACTTTTAAAGGAAAGAATTTGTTGTAAGATCGTAAGAGAGCAAATTCTTGCCTTAAATAGTAACTCTCCTTTGATGTCGGGGAAAGTGGGGGGGGGGGGGGGGGGGGGGGAGGGGATGGTGCTGTGTGTAACTTCCAATGCCGGGGCGTCCTACTGATTTTGATCATTGTAGGGCAAGGGCCTACTGTGCTTGCAGTAGGTGCGGGTGGGGGTTTGTTTGGACATTCTTTCACTCCCCTATCATTATGTCCCCCCCACCAAAGGTGAGGGGGGACATATTGTTTTCAGTGCGGATCCCGGCGTCGGCGTGACAGATTCTTGTATGCGCGATATCTTTTTAACCAATGGATGGAATTTCACCAAACTTGCATGGATACATCATTGGGACAAGTTTAAGAGCTGATTAGATTTTAGTGACCTTGACCTCATTTTCAAGGTCACTGGAGGACTTAGATGACAATTTCTTGTACCCACTATATCTCCTGAACCAATGGATGGAATTTCACCAAACTTACATGGATACATCATTGGGACAAGTTTAAGAGCTGATTAGGTTTTGGTGACCTTGACCTCATTTTCAAGGTCACTGGAGGACTTAGATGACAATTTCTTGTACCCACTATATTCTTGAACCAATGGATGGAATTTTACCAAACTTGCATTGATACATCCTTGGGACAAGTTTAAGAGCTGATTAGATTTTGGTGACCTTGACCTCATTTTCAAGGTCACTGGAGGACTTAGATGACAATTTCTTGAACCCACTATACACCTTTCCTATAATTCAGAGTCTGTTCGAGTTTTGTCCCTTGCAACGCCTATGACGTCATCTATAGGATAGACTATCGTTTTTCATTGTGTAACCAAATAAATGCTGGTTTTCAGTATATTCAAAACTAACATTCAGCAGTTAAGATTAGGACAAGAATTTGTTCCAACTATATTTAGCTCTTTCTTTGTCTTAAAATAAGCTTTATATTAACTTATAGCATATGGGAATTTGACATAAAATTAAAAGTTTTCCGACTAAAATTTCGGGCCAAAATTACCCTAATCGAAAGAGTATGTATCACCAGAACAGCTTCCAAAACATAAGGAAAAGAAAGAAAATCGCGGAAGATGTTCGGCCCGTTATTACAAAAGATACAAAACGAACGATTAGCTGATTATAAAGCAAAAAAATGACAACAAAGTGTGCTGACATGGAATTTGTTTGTGTAATAACCGAATCGCGCGCATTGCCGCAATAAACAGACACCTATGATTGTGTATTACCTAGACACGTGTTCCGGAGGCAGCTTTAAGAACACCCTACCGTGAAATGGAAGTGATCAAATAAATAATACCGAAGATAAGATAAGACGGTTTATATAAATTCAACCTCGGGTTCAAACTTACGGAAAACCTGTTTGGATGCTGATGCTTTTAGATCGATGTATCACTCAAGAAACCACAAATATCAGCGCTATAATCTATCCGGTAATAATGTGTAGTTTATAATACTATCTGAATGCTGACGGTTTACCTGTCGGAAAAATGGAAATAACTTTTCAGATTTACGAAACTTGTTTATACGAAATGTAGCTCTTTTATATTGAACAAACGTGAATGTATTGCCGGGGTGTTAAAACACGGCGTCGATGAAAGGGGTCATGAAAATCATGAGCGACTTGTCGGGATTCTCAATATGATATTAAAATAAAAACAAATTATATAAATAAAAAATGTAACATGACAACAGAGCAATTATACTTTAATTTGGTTTTTCATAGGATTTTTTTGCTGTTCACATTTACAAAACGTCTGCTTTATGCATGTTATGTCTGCTTGCAGTTGTACTGAATTATATGGGATGCTCCTATAGATGACGTCACAGTCTACTTGGGTAGATAACTCGTGCGCGACTTTATCGATTTATAGGAAAGGTGTATATCTCCTGAACCAATGGATGGACTTTCTCCAAAATTGCATTGATACATCATTCGGACAAGTTTACAAGCTGATTAGTTTTTGGTGATCTTGACCTCATTTTCAAGGTCACAGGAGGACTTAGATGAGAATTTCTTGTACCCACTATATCTCCTGAACCAATGGATGGAATTTCACCAAACTTGCATGGATACATCACTGGGACAAGTTTAAGAGCTGATTAGGTTTTGGTGACCTTGGCCTCCTTTTCAAGGTCATAAGAGGACTTAGATGAATATTTCTTGTACCCACTATATCTCCTGAACCAATGTATGGAATTTCACCAGACTTTCCTAGATACATCATTGGGACAAGTTTAAGAGCTGATTAGATTTTGGTGACCTTTAGATTTTGGTGACCTTGAACTCCTTTTCAAGGTCACTGGAGGACTTAGATGACAATTTCTTGTACCCAGTATATCTCCTGAAACAATTGATGGAATGTCACCAAACTTGCATGGCTACATCATTGGGACAAGTTTAAAAGCTGATTAGATTTTAGTGACCTTGATCTGATTTTCAAGGTCACTGGAGAACTTGGATGACAATTTTCTAATACCACAATATCTCATCTACCAATGGATGGGATTTCACCAAACTTGCGTGGATACATCACTGGGACTAGCTTAAGAACTGATCAGATTTTGGAGACCTTGACCTCATTTTCAAGGTCAAAAGCTAACATTAACATTCTTATTTTTTTTCTCTTAAAAATTAGTTATATCTTGATACTCATCAGACTTGCATGAATATATGTTTGTGACAGGTTTAAGACATGTTAGTATTTGGTGACCTTGACCCATTTTTCAAGGACATAATCATCTATGTAGGATATCTTTAGTACCAGTGGATGGATTTTCTCCAAACCTGCCTAGATATTTTACTTGTACAGAGTTTTTATTCATTAGAGGGGATGGGAAATGGGCTAGTGGGGGGGACATCAGTTTTTCTCTGAAAAACATTTCTAGTTTCTCTTATCTTTCTTTCTCTCTCTGGGACACGGCCCGATATAGACTGAAATACTTCTCAAAGGGCAGTTAAACTCAAAACAATCAATTTGATGTCGGGAAAGCAGTTGCTATTATTCAGTTCCCTCCCTTATCTGAAGGGTGGCTGAAAAACAGAGGTGTATTTTAGGCTCTTTTGCCGTAGACACAGTTTAAGCTTATGTGACTACATAATGTAATTTATATGGTGATCTTGCCTGCTACTGGTAGATTGTGATTCAAAGGTATTGCTTTTCTGGCATCAGCATTGGCGTTATACACTTTCTAGAGTTTTCTGATTTAGCTCTATCTGTGACAGTGTGCGGACAGGCAAGACTTGGCAATGTGTAGAATGTTTGTGTCGTAGATTGCTTTCTAATTGCTTGCCTGTATATGTCTTACCCTGGATTACCTATCTTACCCTGTTACTCTTACCCTGGATTGGTGTGATCATAACCCAATGACTTTACTGTCTATTTTTGAAATTTTTTACTGTTCATATGCAAATTATTGAAATCACCATTTTGTGTACTTGTTGGAAGAGTGACAATTTCAAAAATTTTCCAGTCCTGCTTTTCATCAGGAACGCTAGTTGTCCCCCGCCTTTTCGAAGAAAAGCGGAGGGACATAGTTTTCGGCATTCCGTCCTTCCGTCCGTCCGTCCGTCCTTGTTTCCGTCCTTGTTTCCGTCCTTCCGTCCCCCTAATGTAGTAGGTACCTTGTGTGCGCAAGTCCTCCTACAGTTTTATGCCGATTCTTTCGAAACTTCACAGATATTTTTGTCATGGTCTGAAGATACGCATGTGGTTTGGTTATAATCCTGAGATTATTTTTGGTCACTTTTTCCACAAGTTGAACTTAGTAATTTTTTAGGCATTTTTACTATCAAAGTGACTAGATAGTGGGTACCTTGTGTGCGCAACTGCTCCAATAGTTTTATGCCGATGCCTTTGAAACTTCACAGGTGTTTTGGTCATGGTCTGAAGATACGCATGTGGTTTGGATATAATCCTGAGATTATTTTTTGTCACTTTTTCCACAAGTTGAACTTAGTAATTTTTTAGGCGTTTTTACTATCATAGTGACTAGATAGTAGGTACCTTGTGTGCGCATCTCCTCATACAGTTTTATGCCGATGCCTTTGAAACTTCACAGGTGTTTTGGTCATGGTCTGAAGATAAGCATGTGGTTTGGATATAATCCTGAGATTTTTTTTTGTCACTTTTTCCACAAGTTGAACTTAGTAATTTTTTAGGCGTTTTTACTATCATAGTGACTAGACAGTGGGTACCTTGTGTGCGCAACTCCTCATACAGTTTTTTGCCGATTCCTTTGAAACTTCACAGGTGTTTTGATCATTGTCTGAAGATATGCATGTGGTTTGGATATAATCCTGAGGTTATTTTTATTACTTTTTTCGCAAATTGAACTTAGCCATTTTTCATACATTTTTACTATCAAAGTGAAAAGATAGTTGGTACCTTGTGTGTGCAACTCCTTCTACAGTTTTATGCCAATTCCTTTGAAACTTCACAGGCGTTTTGATCATGGTCTGAAGATATGCATGTGGTTTGGATATAATCCTCACATTATTTTTTTTATTACTTTTTTCATATTTTTAACTTAGCCGCTTTTCCAGCTCAAACACTTAAGTGTATATACAGTGGAGACCTAGTTTCCAAGGCGGGGGACATAAATTCATCGAATTTGCTTGTTCATTATGTACTTCAATTAATAGGAGGAAATTATATACAGTGGTATTAGTGCATCTAATTTAAAGAATATAAAGACTAGCCTGTTAAAAGTTAACATAATTAGAGGAAACGGACAGGAAAACACTTTTGGCAAAGTGTTTGTATTTAAATATTCAAAACACTGTACTTAATCCATGCATTTGGAAAGATTTTTATTTTTTTGATTTATGTGTTTTGATGATTTCAAGAGTGTTTCACTTATATTGAGCCAATTGTTAAGCAAAGGAGCTCTCAAGGAAGAACAACCTTACTTTCTGCAAGCAGAATGTGACTTTCTCATTGTGCTCCAAAAGATGCTCGAACAGGCAGTGGTAAAAGATCTAATGTTTCAGAGCCCCAGTAGCTCAGTGGGTTAAGCTCTGGCCTACTGATCTAGCGATTCTGAGTTCCACTACTTGAGAAGACGGGAATCTTTTCAGTCATAAATGGAGTTCCATTGCACACAGCCTTTCATTATCCCCCCCCCCTTCCCCCCAAATCGTCCTGATATGACTGAAATACTGTTGAAAAAGACATAAAACAGCTAGTCATCTATCCACCCTAAATGTCCTAAAGTTTAGGAGTCAGCTGTGTTTTCCGAGTCAGCTGTATTATACACAAGGCCATGGAGATCCATAATTGGGAAAGGATTAGTCATTAGTGTGATCAAAGTCTGCACTGTTAGCTTTTCACCTTTGATTTCCTCGAAATAGCTCCAGATATGCAAAGCTGAATGAATTTGCTCAAATGAGTCCATTAACAATGTAGGTCAGGAATATGGTCATCCATTACCCAATGTTGAGTAGTATTCCACTAACTGACATATATATACTAGCAGCTTGATTTGTATGTATGTGTCTCTGCTTTTGTATTTGTTTTGTATTTGCTTCTTGTCAAAGCTCTAGATATAAAGGGTAGCATATGATGATAATTTCTTAAAAACATATTATCCCTCATTAGAACAACCTCAAAGAGGCATTTCATATGTGTGGGGTTATAACTGTTATTACGTAGAATGTACAGAAGTTATCTCAAAAACTATAATAAAGGTGAATGGATACACATTCATGGGAAGCAACTCTATGATTTCTTCTTCACCTTCGCAATGGGGGTCAATCTTGAAGAAAAGAATTTGCTCCTATAGGAGCAAATTCTTTCCTGATAGGGTTGACTCCTTTTTGGAAGGGTTTCGTCGTCCAGGGAAGCAAACAGGAAGACACAGTTGTTATCTCCCTTGATTAAAATGACAGAACAACTTAGCAGTGTACCCATACATCTAAAATACTCCCCATATCTAGAGCTCTGTTTGTATGTTCTGTGTTGTTTAGATGTTCGAAAACAGGTCAGTAACGTGCTAGCGCTTATTAACACGACATCTGAGAGTGATAGTGGCCAGCCAGTGCAAAAAGGTAAACTTTGTGCTTTAAATCTGTCAGTAGTCCTTTGACTTATGTTCCCTGCTTCACTTACTGAGATTACTAATGGTCCATCAACCATTGCAACATTTCATTTTAGCAGCCAGTTTAGGGACTTTCAAAGCTGTCATAAACAAACGATCAAAGTTGTTTTTCATCTTTGGCAAAACGGTACATTGTTTAATCACCTATCACCAATCATGACTAAGAGCCGCCCATTTTGGCGTGAGAAAGGTACTCTTAGCTCAAGCAAATGCTAATTGGCTTGAAAAATGTAAACAGTCTGTTACATGTAAATCTACCTGCTGTCAATGCTGATCAGTAAATATAATCGGCTACAACAGTTGCACTTGAAATAAAAAGAAAACAGGAGTGTGACAAATTGTTTGATGTGACAGCTTCCACTACAAGTTTCTAGATCACCTTATAAACAGTATGTTGCAGTTGATAGATTAGTAGTAGAATTTTTGTCACGATTGCTGAAGCAAAGTGGAGAGACATAGAGATCACCATCTGTGGTGCTATTGTTGCTGTCGTTGTCATCAACAATGTTTGCCCATTGTGTTTTGTTCCATCTCAGAGAGTTTTTGGCAGTCATGACATAGCCTTGCATGGAATTATTGTGGGATTTAGAAAGTCAGGCCTCATTCTGAGTCAGTTTGATAATGCATGTAGGGTCTGGGCAACCCTGTATTACTGCACAAGAACACACTCAATTATAAACCAAGTCTTAGTGTCTACTATTTTCTTTTTTGCTCCAAGAGGATTTTCCTTCAGAACTTTTTTGTCATATCAATCCCAACAGGGTCAAGATTGCATGCTGATAATATAACATTATCACATACGTTGTCCTAACCTGAGATATTCTGTTCAGTGCAGCTAGCAAAACATTAGATCAACAATATTTAAGTCATGTCAAAACCTCGCCTCCATTTATGTATGACTTCTTCCCAACTTCAGGCAAGGATGAGAATGTTAGGATTGATCAGGAATTCCTGATTTGAGTGTTCCAGAAATCAATCTTGGGATACATGAAAAGTTAATTTTCAGGTCTGCAAGAATACAAAGAACAAAAATAAAATATGGCTCAAGAGAAGCATTCCTTGGGTCTCAAAAATTGCTAAAATCCATTTTCCTGATTGGCTGCTAAGCCTCATTCTCATCCCTGCAGTGATGTAAATGACACCAAGTCCTGCCAGAAACTGCTGGCAACTCTGATGTGAAGTCAACAGGCAGCCCATATAATAATGTGAACCACATCATGTGACTTCCAACTTTGTGGCAATTTCATCATTTGACATTTAGATCATTCTTCTCATTTATACAGAGTAATCATAGACCTCACTGATGACTCTATGGCTTGGGTCATTTCCATAAATGGCTAATGTGACAAACAAAGGCTGTGACCAGACTGCACTTATGTGCAGCTTGTCACCAATACCACATTGTTGGAAATCACATGATGTGGCTTATATTTCTCCTGTCTCTACTGGGTGGGAGCCATGAAGCAGCACAATCAAAACAAGATAAAAACTGAGCCATGTCAAGCAGATTAGTGGTTTAACATGCCTGCCTGCTGCATATTGAGCCACGACACAACAAAACCAACAAAGTGGGATGTGCCCCCAGCAGAGACTCAGATCATCCTGGGCATCCATCCAGTCTGATCAGAATTTTAGCTAACAGCATTTTGGTAGCTTAGACCCTTAGCTACCCTTTAAGTGCACAGCAAAAACACTGGTCAGACCGGTGGGATGCCCAGGCTGATCTGAGTCTTTACTGGGCGCACATGCTACTTTGCTGGTTTTGTCATGCTGCAGCTCATATGTAGATTGAAACCATTCTGTGAACCTGCGCAGTCTAGCTAAAGTCTTTATGTTGTGCCAGTAGATTCCTCAGGATCCATACATAGCGTGTCAGAGCTCTAGATAAGAGGGAGTATTTGATGATAAGTAGGGAAATTTTTTGCTAATTCTGCATAAAAACATAGGTTGTGACCCCTCATCTGAACCCTCTAGACGAGACGGTTCAGATGAGTGGTCACAACATATGGTTTCAATGAGAAATAAGAAAAATTATCATTCAATTATCGTCAAATATTCCCTCTCATCTAGAGCTCTGGTGTGTGCAAACAGAAAAGGCTCTGACCAGACTGCAAAGATGTGCAGGCTGGTCTTGATCTTTGCTGTTTACATTGTGTCAAACACACTTTCACATGATTCAGTTCAATTTATGACCCCCGACTTTTGGAGATCATACCTCTGTGAATTCCAAGCACTTTTTCAAGTACTAACTGTCACTTTAATTTCCAGAAGAGCCCCCTAAACCACCACCAAAGGGTCAGAGGTCAAGAAAGAAGTCTGGAGGGTCATCAAACACAGCCAGCACATCAAATAAAGGGAAGAATAGTCGCAAACGGAAAGATTCAGGTAAGATAGAACAGGCCACTTCTTCGCTGTTAACATATTTAAAAATAGAGCACTTTTGGCAATGTGTAAACCAGTTTTGTATAACTTGTATGATAAACTGGGTCCCACTCAGAGCCCTAGATAAGAGGGAGTATTTGGTGATAATTAGGGATAATTTTTGTTAATTCTGGATGAAAATAATTTTTGTTAATTCTGGATGAAAACTTATGTTATGACCCCTCAGATGAGGGGTCATAACATATGGTTTTGATGAGAAATAAAGAAAATTATCTCTCAATTATCATCAAATACCCCTCTTATCTACAGCTCTGGTCCCACTTTGTGATTCAGTTTGAGTGATGGTTTCACAATGATTGTTACTGTTTAACAACTCAAAAATAATTACAAACTGCTTATTCTTGCTTCAGAAGCAGTCAAGTTTATCCAGTTTGTATTTAGTAAGTATGATATTTCACCTGATATACATGTTTAATGTACCTTAATATGCTGGGCCGGGTAGCGCAATCGGTAGGGCACCTGACTCGTAAGTCAGAGGTCCTGGGTTCGAATCCCGGTCTGGCCACATACTTTCATTTCTCCTTCCGCTGATTCAAGAAGGGCAGTTGTCGGTTACTGGCGAAAGTATGGGCACTTAGTACTGGTTAACCGCCTAGGAGGTCTAAGCCTGCCCAGGAATAGTGTGGTTAGGTTAACTGACCGTCCCGACATGACCGTAGTTGTTTACCGTGGACGTTAAGCATCAAATCAACCAACCAACCATAATATGCTTATATATTGGGACACCTAAAAACCATTAATTTTCCATTTGGGACAAATGGAAAATTAATGACTTTAGGTGTACCCCATACTTAAGCACATTAGGGGTTATACAGACATGATTGCAGTGTTTAAAGATTTCAAGGGAAAGAAATCTGTCCAGATTAACTCCCTTTTAAAAAGTGAAAACGAAGTCTCAGCCTGCCTCAGTGCGCCTGAAATTTCAGAAATCTGTCCAGATTAACTCCTATTCAAAAGTGAAAACCAATCAAAGCCTCAGTCTGCCTAAGTGCACCTCAGATTGCAGAAATCTACCCAGATTAACTCTCTTTCAAAAAGATGAAACAAATCAATGCAGCAGGCTGCCTTGGTGCACCTCAGGCTGCAAACACCTGTGCACGCTGAGGCCTTGAAAAAAAGACCTTTATCTGTACCTCTGGTCCTGAGGTTATAAAACATTTTTCATGCTCAACTCAGCTGAGCATGAAAGTTTACAAGCTAATAAATAGAAAATTACTGATAAGTACAGTTGTTTTCTTGCTCAGTTTAGCTGAGCATGAAATGTTCTCTGCTTATGAATATGAAAATGCCAACATTATTAGTTGGCATTTTCATATTTATCAGCAGAGAAAATGTTGGCATTTTCATATTTTATAAGCAGAGAAAATTTCATGCTCAGCTGAGTTGAGCACAAAAATAGTTTTATAACCTCGGGGCCTGATTTTATTACTGTAGGAAGCCAGAGTAAACCAGCTGACATAAAGAGAAGAAGGACCCGTGGTGGTGGTGGTGGAGGTGGTGGTAAGAAAGAAACAGGTGGTGATGACAAGGAGCTTAGTGATGGAGTAGAGTGGTATGAGGAAGATACCTGTGAGGCTACTACCTGTAAAAGACCAAAAAATAAAAGAACGCCGTGGGTAAGAATGTCTTGACTTTTAAAGTGACTGGGTATACCTCCAAGGGAGATCATTCTCAGTGCTACAGATAAGAAAGGGTAACGGGGATAATTTATGAGATAGTCCCAGTTGACACTATTGTGACCCTTCATATGAATATACATGTTTTGGATTCTTATTCAACCGGAGACAAACTAAAGTCTTGCCACAACAGTCTTGAAACTTTGAGGTTCAAGGTAGCCCGCGGGGTCGCATAGAGCAGTCGCTAGGGCTTCTGACTGACAAGTCCAAGGTCGTGGGTTCGATACCCGATCTGGCCACATCCGTTTCTCCTTCTGCTGATTCAAGAAGGCAGTTGTCAGTTACTGGCAAAAATATGTGTATTTAGTACTAGTTAACTGCTTAGGAGGTCAAAGCCTGCCCAGGAGTAGTGTGGTTAGGTTAACTGACCGTCCCGACATGACCATAGCTGTAAACCGTGGACACTTTACAACAAACCAATCAGTCAATCAAGGTGGCCCATCTTTGTTGCAGGACAAGATAAGCAAATGCCATATGGCCAAAGGGAGATAAATGCTTCGTCTGAGTTATCTTTCTGATGTGTATCAATTCATGAAAATGTGAAATAAGCTGCAACATGACAAAACCAACAAAATGGCATGTGCACCAGCAAAGACTCAGGTCAGTCTGATCAGAGTCTTTGCTGTGCACTTAAAGTGTATCCAAGGATGGAAGCTATTTTCATGCTGACTGTGAAGACTCTGATCAGACTTGGCAGCTGCCCAGGCTGATCTGAGTCTTCGCTGGCACTCATGCCACTTTGTTGGTTTTGTTAAGTCGCAGCTAAAGTAGTGTTACTGGATATAGATTCATGCACTTGTATTCAAAATTTAAACAAAATTCAAAATTTAAACAAGGCTGATGTTGAAATATCATGGTTAGTGCAGTCATCAGAATTCCATGTGTCCTATAGCTAGCATGGTAGAGATGGATGGATGGATGACTTTCTATTTTACGTGCTTTTAACAGTATTTCAGCTATATCAGGAAGATGGGTGAGTGATAATGAAAGTCTGTAAGCAATGGAACCTCATTTACAATTAAGAAGATTCCCACCTCCAGTGGGGTGGGGTGGTGGTGGGGGGGGGCTAGAACCTGGCAGGCCAGTGCTTAAGTTACTTAGCTACTGGGACCCCTAGCATGTTAGAGGCCTTATACCATAGAATCTAACCTCCAAGTTGATATAAATCTACTGTAAATCATGGTAGGGGTGCGGAAGGTGGGGGATAAGGAGGACCTGAGATTAAGTGTAATAAACGTGACTATTTAACTTTTTCAGGTGCAGTGTGATGATTGCGATGGCTGGTATCATACTGTGTGTGTCGGTGCCAATTACAGACAGGTGAAAGACGACAATGCCAGTTTCAGTTGTGGCTGTACTTGAAGAATAAAGAATGGAGGACTTTTGAGGGAAAATAATAATACATTAGTTTTCCGAAATTTCAGTCAGTCTGTCTAGGCAAACAGTGCAGATCCTGATCAGACTGCTCTTAAAGAGCAGTTTGATCAGCATCTGCTCTGTTCGCTAGCAATGTATTGAAATATTCTGATGGATGAAAGAATTTGCCCTTTGATTATGAAAGATACCATATAGATACCATTATGGAAATGATTTGAAGGGTGTGGTTATTTAGAGCAAATATTTTACTTTAAAGTGGTTGTATTTTACTTTCAAGCATTTAAAATCAAAAACCTATTTTCTTTTGCTAGCAATGGTAAAAGAAATCGAGCTATAAACAGTAGTGCTATGAGCTTTACCTGTAAAGGGGGGCCTTCATTTGGATCAGACTGCTTTCCCATGCAGTCTGATCAGTCTTCATGTAACACTAAATATTGTCAAACCTGTTTATGTGGTCACCTCTATTAAGGGATCACCTGTCTTAAACAGGCACCTTATCTTGATCTCTTGAACCTGTATTAAGGGGTCACCTGTCTTTAGCAGCCACTTTTTGTTCTTCCCTTGGGTGACCCCTTAAGACAGGTTTGACTGTAGATTTATCAGAATTGTAAAATTTTTAAAGAAAAATGGGACACCTATAATAATTACCGTAATTGTCCTAAATATGGAAAGGTTTGGTTTTTCAGTGCTGTATTATATAATACTTAGAATATTCATGGTACTTGTGTGTGGTAAATTGGTTCTAGAAACAGTCAGGGAGCCCCGGTAGCTCAGTGGGTTAAGCACTGGCCTACTGATCTAGCGGACCAGAGTTCAAGCCTCACCATAAACGGGGTTCCTTTGCACACAGCCTTTCATTATCATCCTCCCATCATCCTGATATGACTGAAATACTGCTGAAAAGGATGTAAAATCGCAAGTCATCCATCCATCAATCTAAAAATGTCAAATTGTACTGACTTGCCCTACAAAATTGATACCTATTACCTGGCAAGAGAGAAAATTTTCTTTTGCCAACCAAAATTTTCAACTTGATAGGGCTGCCAGACAAAGAATTTGTCCAACACTGTAGATTCAAACAGTAGTATCTTCCTGTTAGGTAACATTCTTGGCTTTTATGACCACATCAAATCATTTCTGAGAACTTTACAAAATTTGCAACATGCATTTAATTTAATTCCCTAAAGTACATATGTCACGATTGTGCTTTCATTACACCCTTCGTGCTTAAGGTGTAGGGGTACACCTCCATCATGTTGTTGTACCATTGTCAAAGGGAAATAACTTGCGTGACTCCCCCTGCTTCCCCAGGCCACGAAACCAGTCCAAAATGGGTCATCTCGTAAAGGCAAGAATTTGCTCATTGAGGAGCAAATTCTTTCATTTAAGAGTTGACCCACTTTGAGAAAGGATGCAAAAATGAAATGGCAGAGTTGCTTCCCCTGAATTTCAGAAAGTGTACCCATTTTATTTAATACCTTAAATCAGAAATCATGGTTATTTATACATAATCACAAAGTCTTAAACTCTTAATACAGTCAACTCTCGCTATCTCAAACACTGATATTTTAAAGAACCCTTTTATATCAAAGTAAATTGTGTGAATACATTTCCTATTTTTCTTCACATTTCAACTCCTGTTATCTAAAACTGCTGCTGTCTCAAAGTAAATTTTCTGGAACCAGAAAATTTACTTCGAGATACCAGAAGGTTGAGATTAACTTAGACTTTGAGATATCAAGAGTTGACTGTATTAAGTGTTTTGCGATTGTGCTCACATCATCACAAAATGTTACAGCTTGCATATCATGAGTTTGTTTATGTCATTAGAAAACCATAGAGTTTATTATCTTGCCTGCCCTTAGCAGAAGCGAGACATTGGTATTACTTTTCTTGGTCCGAGGTTATAAAACTGGTGTATTATCTCAAATTCAAAATAAAGCACACTGATTGGCTGCTTCGGAGCATGTGTGGCGATGCACTGACAGGGGAGACACCGCCTTGTGTTTCTAGAGTGTATTTGTTTACGTCATCATCAAAGTTTACAATTTCATGTATTATAATAGTGCTTACACCGGTGGTACAAAACCATTCGACCAAAAAAAACAATATGAGACTCAAGACATGTATTATTTAGGACTCAAGAGAGTACCGTAATGTTCATAAGCATTGGGACACCAAAAATGATAAATTTTCCATTTGTTCCAAATTGAAAATTCATTATATGTAGGTGTCCCACTATATACGCACATTACGGTATATGAAGATTATTTTAGAGTGATTTTTGTATCATATGATGTCATATGATGTCGTGTCTAAGATTGTTGTGACATCATGCATTAAAAAAGATAATCCACTAGTGGACTAAGTATGCAAATTACTTAGATGAGCCGCAACATGACAAAATCAAGATAGTGGCATATGGGCCCAGCGTGGACACAGATCAGCCTTGGCATCCACCAGGCTGATCAGTATCTTTGCTTTGTGCTGACAGGGTTCATAGAGTCTAAGCTAGCCTCATGCAGACAGGTAAGACTCTGATCAGACTGGGCAGATGCCCAGGCTGATCTGAGTCTGTGCTGGGTGCACATGCCACTTTGTTGATTTTTTCATGCCGCGGCTCATATATTTATATTGCAGCTTTATGCAATGAGGTCTCAAAGTCGCATTTACTAGTATCTTGACTTTTTGGGTTGTGTTTTTTGTCGTGTTTTCATGGTCATTTTACATGAAATTTATGAAACTTGCTGAAGGCTTGTTTCATAAATTTCATTTGAAATGACTGCTCATGTTAGATGCTGTATTTATCATAGAATTGTCAGAAACTCGTAGTTTTCTGGAACTCAAACTTTTGAATTTTATGTATGAAACATATTGTTTCAGTAGTTTTAGTGCTAATTTCACGTGAAAAGATATTCTTAGTACTATATTAATCCTACTAAATGCCCTGGGAGCATTGCTTTTGTGAAAGAGGGCCATTATTTAAAGCCTAAAGAATAGAAAAACAGCCACTACCAAAATACTCCTAATAAACAATATCAGGGTAAGTGGATGTGAATATTCCTTTTTTGTGCCTCCTCAATAGGGGTCAACCCTTAAAGAAAAGAATTTGCTCTAGGAGCAAATTCTTTCCTTGAAGAGTGGACCCCATGTGGAAGAGCTATGTCCTCCAAGGAAGCAAACAGGAATTCACATAGTTCCCCTATATAAAATGGATGGAAAAAATGGAGATTGGCAAGACATTGTAATATTACGTTTGCAGAAAAGGTTGGCATTTATTAGAGCAGGGAAGTTTATTAGGATTAATACGCTATACATTGCCCTTCATGATGGAGGTGACATTAAATATGAAAAAGCCATCAGAAGCAATGATTTATGAAGGAAAAGAAATCACTGATTAAAAAAAAACACTAGTATTTGTCAGTAATAATGTTCTGGGTGAGCCGAAATTTTGTGGATGAAAACTGACAACCATTTCTTATAAATCAGCAAAAGAATATGATTTGCATTGCGTGAAAAGGGACCTATTGCGTGAAAAGGGACCTTTAGCCGAGTGGTTACTTTAAAATACTAATATCGCAATTTTTTGACACAAATACATACATTTGTAAACAAATGTGTGTATTTGTGTAAAAATTTTGCAATAAATACTAAAATCAGATTTCAAGATACAAATATAATTTATACAAAGAGGGAAGAATAATAAGACTTTTTAATTGTGCAGGTTAATCTGATTCTTTGCTGTTGACATATGCCATAAAGTACCCTTTTCATGTGATGCCAATCGTGTCATAGAGTCCCCTCTGTGAGCAGGTTCTATAAATGAGTTTGCTGTATATGTTTCTTTTGGAAAAAAAATATCAGTTTTCTTTTCCAAGCTCTTGTCTTTAATATCTGGTCTTTGAGGAAGACACTTTGTTAGTCATTTATGATATTGATCTCTTATGTGTGTTAATAGTATCTGTTAACTTATGTAACATAATCATGTGCTATTGTTTTGCCATGTTTCTGGATATGTGGTGTGCAGTGCTGCAGATAAGAACTGCTAGCAGGGATAACGAAGGAATAATTTTCTATATTTCTTCATAAAAACACAAGTTGTGACCCCTCATTAGAACCACCTTGTCAAGACGGTTCTAATTAGAGGTCACAACATTTATTTTTAATGAGAAATAAGAAAATTATCTTTATAGAATTATCCTCAAATCCCAACGTAATCTGGAGCTTTATGTGGAGCTGATGATATTTCAGCGATAATGTCTGCTCATGCTCCATAAAAATAAATATTGTGATCACTTATTAGTGCTCTCACTGAGACAGTTTGTATGTGGGGCTACTACTTATTTTATAAGAAATAATGATTTAAACTACTATACCACAGAGCTCCAGATAAGGTGAGCTTTTGAAGATAATTCTGTCAGAGATAATCTCTTTGCTTATTTCTCAACAAAGACCAACGTAGTGACCCTTTATTAGAGCCTTCTCAGAGCAACTGTTCTAATGAGGGGTCACAACATAGGTTTTTATGGAGAAATATGGATAATTATTCCAAAATTATCCCTTCTTATATTGAGCATTTTATACCAGGGTTATCTTTTCTGGAGCTCTGTTAATTATTAGCATTTCAAAGAATTTCTGGAAAGTGTAAAGATGTGCAAAAAGGCAATGCTTAGGAACTGGCTCAATCAGATTCCACATCCCACCTACCACACCAAAGGGGAAATTGATATTGAGCTATTTAAAGTTGTTATATTGATGGATGATCGTGGGGTCATGTTCCTTTCAGCAATATTTTAGAGTACAGTATTAATTCAGCTGAAAGATTGGAGGTTTATCCCCTCCAAAATAACTGCATGTATGGTTTAGTCATGTCATACTGCTATATGATGAGTTTTTCCCCTTGGAAACAACCCAGAAATCTAGACCATAGCTGTCTACCCTGGACATAAAGCAACAAATCAATCAATCAGATGGATCTAGATTTCTGAGTTGTTTTGGAGGGTCAGCACCTGTCTCATAGATAAATAAATACAGTAGTGAGATGACGAGGATGAAACAATCCTATTAACAGCTAGAGAAGAATTATATGAATTTGAAATGGACTGAAAGAGATGTCTGGTTTATTGCCTCTGGTTGGTTAACTGTGTTACTGCACAGCCACACTTAAAGTAGAACAAATAGCATGATATCCCACAGTAAGGCCATTTTGGAGAAAGAGCAAATTAGAGATAGGTATGACACCCAGAATTTTAGTTCTGTTACCATCAAGGATTAGAAATAAGTACTGTACATCAAGTTAACACCAAAACTTAAAAGCTATCGAAGCACAGCAAAATCAATCAGTAATCTATACTAATTCAGTCAGGTGCTGTGCTTCGACAGATTTTAAGTTTTAGTGTTAACTTGATGTACCTGTTACAATCTAGCCAAATTACAAATGACGGACTTGCATATCGGAGGTATTTTTGGAGAGCGAAAATTCTGTCTTACAGCCGAAAAAAAAAAAACGAAAAAAAAACCCTGATACTTACAGAATAACATGTTTGCTTCTGTTAGCCTTCTTTAATACCCATTTGTTGATTTATGATAAATCCCTGTTTGAGCTGGGTCCAGCAAAATTATGTCATAACATACTTCCACTGAAGAAAAGGCCAGCGCATCTCTTCAGTTTGCTGCCTGTATCAAGAAGCCATTTATCCTTGCCTACCATAGAGTGCATAGTGAAGGCTGTGATCAGACACTGCAGATGCCCAGGCTGATCTGAGCCTTTACTGATGGCACATGCTAGTAGAAACGTTTCGCTTGATGGTCTCAATTATTTCTGTAGATAGTAATAGTGCATGTTTTTAATCTGAATGGTTGAAATTTGCTTTGATATGATTGGAGTCACAAGTATTCTGTGACGTGGATAAAGAAAGCATGATTCAAATAATTGATCGCCTAATATTTGAGCCATGACACAACAAAACCAACCAAGTGACATATGCGCCCCGCAAAGACTCAGATCAACCTGGGCATCCCCTGTCTGATCAGAGTCTTCACTTCAGCATTGAGGTAGCTTAGACTGTTAGCTACCCTTTAAGTGCACTATAGAGACTGATTGGACTGGGCAGATGCCCATGCTGATCAGAGTCTTTGTTAGGCTTACATGTCACTTCCTTGGATTTGTCGTGTCCCAGCTCATTTCTCATTTGTCCATAAGAACATATTTTGTCACAAACAGTAAATCAATCAGGGTTCGAGGTTATAAAACTTGAGAATAATCTCTAACTCAAAATAAAGCACACTGATTGGCTGCTTCCGAGCATGTGCTCGGAAGCAGCCAATCAGTGTGCTTTATTTTGAGTTTGAGAATGTACTCAAGTTTTGTAACCTGGGGGACAGTTTATATATTAAGTTGGAGAATGTTCTCTTTACTTCAAACATACTGAAACTTAGAACATGGGAAGAGTGAAATCCTACCGGTGTAGCAGACTTACCAAATGAAGACAAATCTTGGTCTTCCTTACCAACAGTGGTTTCAGGAGGTTGTGGGACTCATAAACTTTATCATTTACCCTAATGTGCTTAAGAATTGGGACACTTAAAACCATTAATTTTTCATTTGTTCCAAATGGAAAATTAATGTTTTTAGATGTCCCAGTATTTATGCAAATTAGGGTACTCATGATCATCTTCTCCATTTTTATACTGACTTCCTGTTTGCTTCTCTGGCAGACAAAACTCTTCCAAAATGGGTCTACTGTTAAATGAAAGAATTTGCCCCTATAGGAGCAAATTCTTTCCATTAAGAGTTTGACCCACATTGAGGAGGGAGGCATAAATGGAAATGGCAGAGTTGCTTCCCCTCAACAAATACTTTAAAATTTTTCACGTCCTGAGTGAAATCGCACAAGTCGGGCATGGTATTTCCACAGCCCAGCTATTAAGCATTCTTGTTACATTAACATCTGTGCAGAACTTTTGTCCTTAAGTATATATAAAGAGTTTAATAAAGACAGTCAAAATTACAAAACAAGAAATAGAAATAAGAGATAATATCTTTTTTAGAAATCTATGTTGTTGTGGCGGTTGGTTGAGCTATATTGTCAGGGATTTCCTAGGAGCATTTAAATGGGCCCTGAGGCCTTTCAGAAAGTCCTCAGTAATTTTGATTGCAACTAATTGCAATATCTCCATTCAGAAAGTTTCTGAATGGAGATTTTGTGATTCGTTGCAATCTAAATTACTAAAAGGACACATTCTAAATTTAAATTTCAAATGTTCCTAGAAAAAACCCTGAACATATACTATTTGTTATTAGTTGGATATTTTTCAGAGATTACCTCAATCATTAGATATATAAAATGAATTTGTATTTTAGGAAGAGATTAAAAAAATCATAAACTTCAGCAAATTAAACCAAAACCATTTGCATACTCTTACTATTGCTACACCAAATAACCAAAATATTCTCACACATTTGGCTCTTCAAGTCTTTGATTTTTTTACAGACCCATTTTACTTTGAAAACTTTAACCCTATTGCACTCAGAATGGCCAAAACTCCATAGAGTTTTGGCCATTCTGAGTGCAATAGGGTTAAATTGGGACACCTAAAATAATTGCAACTAGTAACTGTCCTAAAATTGAAAACTTTGGATTTGATGCAGAAGTGCATCTGAAAGATGCAGATGGTATGGCAAATAGTGTAGACCATGCTCAGACTGCTCCTTCATGAGCAATCTCATCTGGGTCTGCTCCCTTTGCTCAGACTTATCTGTCCCAGTACATAAAATTTTATCTAAGGCTAAGGTTGTTTAAGGTGAATGGGTATACTTTCAGGGGAAGCAACTGTCCATTTTTTTCTCCTTTTTTTTTTTTTGCATTCTCGGTGGTGTTCAACTCTTAGGAGCAAATTGTTTCTTTGAAGAGTTGGCCCCTATTGTAAAGGGAGGTGAAAATGAAAATGGCTGAGTCACTTTGCCTGAAAGTGCCCCTTTTACCTTAACTCAGATTTGTTTAATAAGACTTGGCAAATGGTCCTCAATAAGGCTTGTGTGCCTAAATATATCTGTCAAAACATTTGAGCTAAATATGGGGATATATTTTGGTATGGGTGTAGATATCAGTCACTTTATTAATCATTGACGGGTGAGCTGCAACATTACAAAACCAAAAAAGTGGCATGTGCACACAGGGAAGACTCAGATCAACCTGGGCTACCGCCCAGTCCAACTTGAGCTACCGCCCAGTCCGATAAGCCTTCGCTGTTGGCATGGAGGTAGCCTAGACCCTTAGCTACCATTTTAACATACAGCAAAGACGCTGGTCAGACTGGGAGGATGCCCAGACTGATATGAGTCTTTACTGGGCACACATGCCACTCTGTTTGTCATGTGGCTCAGTTATGTTAATTCAAAGCAATATAAATGCTTAATATACATAGTTTGGTATAACAGAAATTTACAGCTATCATGTCACTCAATTGCCAGTTACAGTTATATTAAAATAGTCTATGTATAAAGATTACATGTAAATAAACAAGAGATCTTGCAAATCATTCCTAGTGTGTTTGGCTTCCTTTTTATCAAAACAAAACACACACAGGAATTGATGGATGGATGACTTGCAATTTTACATCCTTTTCAACAGTATTAGTCATATCAGGATGATTGCGAGTGTTTTAATGAAAGGCTGTGTGCAATGGAACCCCATTTATGACTGAAAACATTTTCACCTCCAGCAAGAATTGAACCCAGGGCCCGTATTCATAAAGCGACTTAAGTGGTTGCTATGCGGTTGCTAAGGCTAAATTTCTTTGAAGGAGATTCTCTACAACTATGAAATTTGGTCTGGAGGAACAGTCTTTGTAAGACTGTTCCTCCAGACCAAATTTCATAGTTGTAGGGAATCTCCAACATAGAAATTTACCCTTAGCAACAGCATAGCAACGACTTAAGTTGCTTTATGAATACGGCCCCTGGCCTCTAGATCAGCAGGCTGGGGCTTAACCCACTGAGCTAACGGGCTCTTAAAAATACTTGTCAGAAGACAGTACAGTGCAACTTATGGGAGGTTGGCTGTAACAAGGGCTTGTTCAATATGACAATATGGGCCAAGGGAAATGAGATGAAATGCAGTGTCTAGAGTAAAAAGCTATTCTAAGAAATGTAGCTCTATGTGAACTACTTTGGATATGAGGTCAACCATCAGTCTGGAAGGCATATGGCAAAATCACTGCACCACGAAATATAGGTCACTGTGTCCTACTTTCATTTTGAGGTAAACACACCAGGTCTTACTCATTATCCCAGTCTATCGTGTTGCTCCATCAAACAGTACTTGGGGTATAAGGCAAAATCACTAGACCATGAATATGCCACTGTGACCTGTTATTTTAAGGTCAAATCTGATTTAGGTCATACTGGCTCATTATTCTATGCAATTATGTCCACACATCAAATAGTCTTCAAGCTAGAAGGCAAAACCACTGGACCATGAAATATAGGTAACTGTGATCTACCTTTATTTGAGGTCAAACATTAAATGATACTGACTCATCCCAAGCTGTCATATTCATATTTCATATAGTTATCAACCTATAATAGGGCAAAATCACTGGATCATGAAATATAGGTTGTTGTGGTCTACTTTTATTTTGAGGTCAAACTTGGGTCATGCTCAGTGGCGGATCCAGAGGGGGTTCATGGGTTCAAATGAACCCCCTCTTCAGCCTAAATTATTTCATTTGCATGGGGAATTTCAGGAAAAATGGTCAAACTGCACAAATTGAACCCCCCCCCCCCCCCCTAAGCTAATTTGAACTATCCAAAATTCCTGGATCCACTACTGATGTTGACTGATCATCCCAAGCTTTCAGTTCCATACACCTTATAGCAAAAGGCAAAATCACTGGACTGTTGACTGATCATCCTAAGCTTTCAATTCCATAATTCCATACATCAAATAGCAAAAGGCAAAATCACTGGACCATAAAATATAGGTCACTGTGACCTTTTATTTTGAGATCAAACATCTGGTCATACTGACTCATTCTGCCATGCTGTTATTCTTATACATCAAATAGTCCTCAAGGTAATAGGGAAAATCACTAAACTATGAAATGTAGGTCATTGTGATCTACTTTCATTTCGAGGTTAAATATCAGATCATACTTATTATCCCAATGTATCATGTTGAAACATCAAACAGTCCACAAGATATTAGGCAAAATCACTGAACCTTAAAATATTGGTTACTGACCTTTTATTTTCAGGTAAAACATCGGGCCATACAGACTTATTATCCCGAGCTATCATGTGCATACATCAAGTAGTCTTCAAGATAAAAGGCAAACTCGTTGAAACACGAAAAATTGGTCACGCTGACCTTCATTTCACCACTGTCTAGTCAATGTCACAATTATGGTTGAACCATGTCTGGCAAACTGTCCGCTAAATTGTTTCCAAAAAACAGATCTGTAGAAAAAAGCAACACATTTTAACAGTGTCCTAGTTTTTGACCTCCAGCCCAACAACCAAAATTGTTTATGTTCAATGACCCATGAGAGATCGGTCATGGCCCAATATTCATCACTGCTTTCATTTGATCGACCTCAGATATTATTGTGTAACAATTTTGAAGCTTAGAAACTGAACTTAACGCAACTAATTAGCTTAAATTTTCAATGATCCATGACATATAGGTCTTGGCCTGATATGCATCACTGCATCAAGTAGATCTCCCCTTGATGTTCCTATATAGCAAGCTTGAAGACCCTGTCCCGTTTGCTTACTTAGAAATCGAGCTAAACGCAAAAGGTAAACCAAAATTTTCTATGCTCAATGATCAAAGAAATATAGGTCAAGAGTTCCCTCTTCAGTATGACTTTTTGCAGCTGATTGTCTGCTGTATATCTACATCTACCAAATAAGTGCATGGCCTATATTGGCATAGTCGCACTGTGGACAACATTGAAATATTCGTGCTGGGAGTGTCTTATGAACAGCTAAAATCAGATAAAAATATGTTCACAATCATGGTCGTAGGATATCTGCACCGACAAGGGGCTTGAAGTCATCCAAAGTTGGCGCTGATATGACATTGGCAGGCAGACCATTCCAGAGACAGACCGATGATGGAAAGAAGGATCCCGTGAAGGCGTTCATGGAACAAAATATTGTTATGAATCGTTGATGGTGTCCTCTAGTTGCTACACCTGTGGCTGTCAAGTACTGGCCTGTTGGGATTTCAACGAGGTTATTGACGATCCTGTACACTATTGAAGATCCTCCCAACCAAGTAATTGCAACATTGAAGTGGCACTGTTGGTTTGGGGGTAGTCATTGCAGCAAAACCTGGCGGTGCACCTCTATACAGACTCCAATTCGGCTATATTGGATTTTGTAACAGGGTCCCATATCTTAATCAACTACAGGAATGGGAAAAGAGATTGGAAGATGTTATTTAAACCCAGACAAATGCGAACATATCCCGATAACCAACAAGTGAAATGTCATAAGACTTGCTATAACATTCGTGGACAGACGTTGAAAGAAATGTCAAAAGCCAAGTACCTTGGAGTGGCCATAGACAGTAAACTGTCCTGAAACAGCCATACTGATGCAGTGGCATACAGGACCAACCAGTCTACAGCTTTCCTTCGAAGAAATCTTTCAAGCTGAAATTGGTGAAGTACACTATGTCTGGAAAAATGCAGGCTTCAACCTTATGGCATTAAGAAAGCAGGCATTAAGGCAAGGCTTATGACAGACACATACTTCAGTCAAATCACGCCAAGTTCAACCAGTACAGTGTCATCCCAACGTGTATGCTGTGTGGGGATGATCCAGAGGACCAGGAACACTTTCTGCTCAAGTGTCGATCTTTGATCTTTGTCGGAGATCAGTGATCCGTTTATTAGAAAGATAAGCCTTGTTCTAACTGAATATCTAGGGATTGTAATTCAACAAGAAATTTGTAAAGATTCCAACTTGTTAGTTGCACTTATCTCGGACTATACAGCTGTAGATCTAAAACTGAGAGAAACCCAAAGGGATGACTTTCTACATCAATTCTAATCAGTCTCCAGAAGATTATGCTATGCACTGCATTGTAAACGAACCGGTAAATTGAAAGACACTCAACAACAGTAGTTCTATGAATAATCAATAGTCATTAAGGGGTGGGGTGCTTTATCACAAAAACTAATAAGGAACATTTACATTATGTGAAGTTCTCCAGACAGTGGAAGAATCTACAAACAACAACAGCTGCCCAAAGGATGTTAAGGCCAAATGGTGAAAGTCCATGGTTCGTCCACAGCTTGAGTATGCTTCGACGTATGGGACTTTTTTAAACAAAATTCCAACATAGCCAAATCGAAGTCTGTACAGAGGCGTGTCGCCAGGTTTTGCTGCAAAGAGTACCGCCGAACCAACAGAATTGCTTCTTCCCACATACTGTTACAGTTTGGAATCAACTGCCATCCATTGTTACCGAAGCCCCTAACTTGATATCCTTCAAGCAGGGGCTATCAACCTTTAAGTTCTGAATCTGCAGTCGGCGCCAGCTACAAGTGCTTCCTAGTGATTCCCAAGGCTGTGTCGGCTGGGGTTACATACCCCTTGGCGGCCATGGTAGCCGGAGAGACTTGAGTATGAAGGGACGAAAACATAGTTGGGCCAACTTTCTCTATGCCTTGTCTTTTAATTATCAAGCTTTTCTCACTTTCCTATATTTTCCTGAAACAATGCTTTTACTTGACCAGAATCAGAATCAGAATCAGAATTGTTTACTGGTGATACGTCCAAGGACAATCATTCACCAGGACCTGTGAATCAGGGAAGCTTGTCCCTAGCCCTTATAAGAGAAGTAAACTTAGTAACTGAATCCTCTGCACCCTCAGCAGCAGAAATCAGTGAATCTTCCAGGGAATTCCAATCTCTAATAGTCTGGGGGAAGAAACTGGACTTGTAAATGTCAGTCCCAGCCAGTGGGATTTGAAATGCCAGGGAATGATGATTCCTGTACGCCTACTTGGGGGAACAAGGTCATTTATGGTTATACTGGCTGCACCCCTCAGACCTTTGTACAGCATTATGAGTCTACTATCTTTCCTTCTCTTTTTTAGGGATTCCCACTTAAGTTTCTCCAGAATGCCAGTCATACTCCCAGTTTCATATGTGTAATTTCCCGTTACAAATCTAGCTGCCCTTTTTCTGCACCTTCTCAAGTTCATCTTGAAGAAGTATACTTTGAGGGTCCCAAACTGAACTGCCATACTCCAGGACTGGACGCACCAGTCCCTTGTATGCTGACTCTTTAACATCTTGTGGACATGCTGCCAAGTTACGTCTGAGGAAGCCGAGGGTCCTATTAGCCTTTGTGCAAATATTGCTGACATGTGTATTCCATTTCAAATCATTGGTAATGGTTATGCCGAGATACTTGATAGTTTCTACATTATTGAGGACCGTTCCCTCTAAGTTGTAGGAAGCATTGATCTTCTTGATCCGTTTCCTTGTAATTTGCATTATGTTGCATTTGGTAGGTTGAAATCTCATGCCCCAACTCCTTGCCCAACAACCTAAACGATCTATATCCTCCTGAAGTTTCACCGTGTCTTCAATATTTCTGATTACACGATAGCAAACACAGTCGTCAGCAAAAAGTCTTAATTCCGAGTCAATATTTTCTATTATATCGTTAATGTACAACGAGAATAACAGTGGTCCAAGCACGGTGCCCTGGGGGACACCCGACAAAACCGGGACCCAATCCGACTTAACTCCATTTACCACCACACGCTGCTGCCTGTAACAGAGAAAATAATCTATCCATTTCAGAGTCTTCCCACACCACACCTAACACCACCGTCGCATAAAAGTCAAGTGTGACTGCGTCGACTTACGATGTAGATGTAGATAGAACAGTATTACTTAAAGCACTCAAGCTCTCCAATTCGAAGAGGAGAGTTACAAAAAGAGGGCCACCATTCGCATCGGGACATGAACCGGCGCTCTTACCCCGACGACTGAGGAAGAAGAAGGCAAGTACGGTATTTAGTGGGACCGAATGTGAGAGGTATTCCGAATTGACTGTCATGGCTGCCTTTAATCAACTTTTCTGTTGTCTCAATTTTAACTGGAAATTTCTCCCTTACGACTAAAGTTCAACGACTGATTGGAAGGCAGGTTAAAAAACTTACTCCATTAAACAGTTCATTGACAATTTCATTGGCAAGTGTGACAGTATAGTGCGAATGTACTCATGAACCTTGGCCACGTTGACACTTGCACTTGTTCATGCTGTTCAATGTTGACTTTGCCTTTGGCATGTCAGAATGTTTGTGGTGTGGGCTCAAACAACAACTAACACAATTAATAAAAAAAATCGGAAATTTTCATCTATGGGAACTATACTTAATGTCAGGTTATCATGGGAATATATTTTTGTCAACATTATAAGTTGACAATAAGCGAGTTCGGAGTTCCCCAGTGCGCATGCGCAAAGGTCGATAATTCATTTCCTGGTCATAGGTCAAGTCTGTCAAAGCCATATACCCAAAGCATTACACAACAACAAGAATAATGCCCCCTTGAATGACATATATACAGGTCAACCTCGTTATAAAGCCAAAAAAAAAAAAAATGTCTTGTTTCTGGAAACGTCACCAAAAAAAATAGGGTCGGTAAGTAGGAAAATTTTTTTTTTTTTTAGAGAATTTTTTTAAACCTCTAAACCCCTTTTCAAATGGGTGGAGTTCTTCTAAAACTGAATTCACTTGGCGCGAGTGCGCAACGCTTCTGATGACTGATTTTTTCATTGAAACATGCTGGCATTTCTCAATGTAAATCTCCAGCAACGACGACACCATCTTGATGGAAGACACGATGCAGTAATGGCGGTATGCACCGTTTGGCTTACTGGCTTACGCCGCGGGACTTGTATAAAAACCGGGACTACCGGCAAAACGAAGGTTGCCGATTTTTACCGATAGCGAGGCGCCTTAAAAAATTTTGAGTCGGGTCCAAAAAAAGGGGTCGGTCGTGTTTCCAGAAACAAGACATTTTTTTTTTTTGCCTAACGCGCATGTCAGGATGCTTAAATCCCGACCGCGTTATAGATGAGGGGCATAGTAGCGTCGGTCCTGACTGGACCAGTTATGTGATCGCTGCCAAAGCATTGTAACATATACGATATTTAGGTAGAAAGCATGTTATTCTACTTACTGAAATAAGAAGAAAAATCCCTTTTATAATTAAATCAGAGTGATTCCTTTAATTACCATCATCATGCTATTATCAATTCATTATTGACATTTCCTGTCAGTGCGGTCTTTTTAATAAAGTTTGACCTGAGACCTTTGAAACAACAAAAGATCTAGGCTGACAAAAATATTCCTTTGATGTCACCTTGAGAAAATTCATCTTGGGCATCTATAGGTAATTAGCCTGTGCAGTGCGCACATGTACAAATTTATACTACATGCATGTCCCAGGAAGAAAAAGGGAGTCGTGACTGAACTGCGCCAGTGAGTATGCTGGTCATGGTATATTCAGTGCCTTAAGACACCTTTTCTCGCAGAAAGAAATTTGCTCAAACTATACAGTCCATGTGCTAGGTAATATTGATTTTTTGATTTTAGACTATAAACTGCCTCGACCCAAGAAAAATATCTTATGACATTTACAATTCGCAAGAACTCAGTCTGCACATCTACACATGCTGACAGGAGTCTCTATTATTCTCAGGACTTTACGATGGTTGATACTTGGTTTTAACAATAAATGCGCATGTTAATGACTTTGCTGTTAGCTGATGCATTGGGCACATTTTCTCCTGTGACGATGTTCTATGAGACAGGTCAAAAGATATTACTGTCTGGCTATTAGTCAGACGTGTCATACATGTGTATTTAGGGTACTTATAATAAACATTTGGAGTCTGTATCTTTCAAATTTTTATGACTCAGTGGATAATTTGGCGAATTTTTACACACTTGAGGTGAGCGGTCATCATATTTTTTCTTCACTTCGACCGATGTGGGAAAAATTTTGGGAGGCAAGGCATCCCTGCGTTATATCCATATCCGCGTTTTAACGCGGCTAGTACTAACGAGGTTGACCTGTATTTTGACCATATTTCACACTTTGTAGTACCGTTCTTGTCTCCGCAACCATTCTACAGTATTTGATGCAGGGAGTTGAAACTTGCAATACAGTTCAGACATGCATTGAACATGTGCATAAAGGAAAGGAAACTTTGATCCGGGTTGGCCGGGCCGCGTAGCGCAATCAGTAGAGCACCTGACTCGTGAGTCAGAGGTCCTGGGTTTGGTACCCGGTCTGGCCACATATTTTTGTTTCTCCTTCCGCTGATTCAAGAAGGGCAGTTGTCAGTTACTGGCGAAAGTATGTGCACTTAGTACTGGTTAACCGCTTAGGAGGGCTAAGCCTGCCCAGGAAAAGTGTGGTTAGGTTAACTGACCGTCCCAACATGACCATAGCTGTTTACCGTGGATGTAAAGCAACAAATCAATTGATCAATTGATCCAGGTCATTATTGCAGAATCATATCCCCTTGAATGACACATATTTTGACCATATTTCACACTTTGTAGTACTGTTTGAGTCTCTACAACTCCTCCAATAGTATTTGATGCATGCAGGAAACGAAAGTTGCAACACAGTCAGACATGCTTTGAACATGAGCATGAAGGAAACGAAACTTTGATTCAGATGATTATTGCAGAATTATTTCCCCTTGATTGACGTACATATTTTGACCATATTTCCATGGCTTACATGTATGTACAAGCTCACCTTTTGTCATCACTCTAGCGGCCTCATTTATTAACCAATTTTTATATAACATCACAGCTAAATTGGGTATGACAATACCTCAAACAAGTTTGTGTTTCAGGTTGGTGTAGGGTCAAGGTCTGGTCACTATAAGTTGCTACCGGTATTTTTAGAAAAACTTTGGCATTGCTCTAGCGCTTTTATTTATGGGCCGATTTTGATATAGCTTCACATAAATGTTAAGTATGACAGTATCTTGGATGAATTATCGTTTCAGCCCCATAGACCCAAGGTCAAGGTTGCTATTTTTAGCTCACCTGTCAAGGTGAGCTTACAGTATAGTCTTGGTCCCTCGTCGTCGGCGTCCACAATTTTAAACATCTTCTTCTCAGAAACCACTGGGTGGATTGAAGCCAATTTTCATATGGAGCCTTAACAGGATGCGGGAACGAAAGTTTATATATTTGGTCCAGGTCACCTGACCAAGATGGCCGCCACGCCCATATATGGTAAAAACCCTTCAAAAATCTTCTTCTCCAGAACCAAAAGGCCTATGACCTTGAAACTTGGTATGTAGCATTGGGCATGCGGGCCCATCATAATTTATATAAATCATGACCTTATGATGACCTTGACCTAATTTATGACATGGTCAACTTTGGTATGTTTATATGGGAAAACGCTTAAACGGTGGATTTCTCAGAAACTATTTAAGTCTAAGGTACAATACATGGTATACATGGTTGACTAAATGACCAGATGAAGATATTATGTCACTAAAGGTCAAGGTCATTCCGTCGGACCATCGGTCTTCAAGATTTTCAAACATCTTCTCCTCTGAAACCACTGGGCCGATTGAAGCCAAATTTCATATGGAGTCTCAGTGGGATGGGGGAACGAAAGTTTATATATTTGGTCCAGGTCACATGACCAAGATGGCCGCCATTCCCATATTTGGTAAAAACCCTTCAAAAATCTTCTTCTCCAGAACCAAAAGGCCTATGACCTTGAAACTTGGTGTGTAGCATTGGGCATGCGGGCCCATTAAAGTTTATACAAATCATGACCTTTCGTTGACCTTGACCAAATTTACGGCATGGTCAACTTTGGTACGTTAGGCTTTATATTGGAAAACGCTTAAACAGTGGATTTCTCAGAAGTAAGTCTTAGGTACAATACTTGGTATATATGGTCGACTAAATGACCAGATGAAGATATTATGTCACTAAAGGTCAAGGTCATTCCATCGGACCATCCGTCGTCAAGATTTTCAAACATCTTCTCCTCTGAAACCACTAGGCCGATTGAAGCCAAATTTCATATGGAGTCTCAGTGGGATGGGGGAACGAAAGTTTATATATTTGGTCCAGGTCACATGACCAAGATGGCACGCCCATATATGGTAAAAACCCTTCAAAAATCTTCTTCTCCAGAACCAAAAGGCCTATGACCTTGAAACTTGGTATGTGGCATTGGGCATGCGGGCTCATCATATTTTATACAAATCATGATCTTGCGTTGACCTTGACCTAATTTACGGGATGGTCAACTTTGGTACGTTAGGCTTTTATATGGGAAAACGCTTAAACAGTGGATTTCTCAGAAACTATTTAAGTATTAGGTACAATACTTGCTTACATGGTAGACTAAATGACCAGATGAAGATATTATGTCACTAAAGGTCACGGTCATTCCGTCGGACCATCCGTCCTCAAGATTTTCAAACATCTTCTCCTCTGAAACCACTGGGCCGATTGAAGCCAAATTTCTTATGGAGTCTCAGTTGGATGGGGGAACGAAAGTTGATACCCGGGGTCTGGGTCACATGACCAAGATGGCCACCATGCCCATATATGGTAAAAACCCTTCGAAAATCTTCTTCTCTAGAACCAAAAGGCCTATGACCTTGAAACTTGGTATGTAGCATCGGGCATGCTGGCCCATCATAGTTTATACAAATGATGACCCTGTGTTGACCTTGAATTAATTGACGACATGGTCAACTTTGGTATGTTAGGCTTTTATATTGGAAAACGCTTAAACAGTGGATTTCTCAGAAACTATTTAAGTCTTAGGTACAATACATGGTATATATGGTCAACTAAATGACCAGATGAAGATATTATGTCACTGAAAGGTCAAGGTCATTTTGTCGGTCTGTCCGTCATCAAGATTTTCAAAACATCTACTCCTCTGAAACCACTGGTCTGATTGAAGCGAAATTTCATATGGAGTCCAAGTGTGATCAGGGAATAAAAGTTTGTTCTCAGGGTCTTGACCAAGATGGCCGCCATGCCTGTATATGGTAAAAACCCTTCAAAATCTTCTTCTCCAGAACCAAAAGGTGTATGACCTTGAAACTTGGTATGTAGCTTTGGGCACTCAAGCCCATCATAGTTTATACAAATGATGGTGCGTTGACCTTGACCTAATTTATGACACTGTCAACTTTGGTACATTATGTAGGCTTTTATATGGGAAAATGCTTAAACAGTGGATTTTTCAGAAACTATTTAAGTCTAAGGTGCAATATTTGGTATATATGGTTGACTAAATGACCAGATGAAGATATTATGTCGTTAAAGGTCAAGGTCATTCTTTGACTTTTGTACAAGGTCATTGAGATTCTGTCACCCGTCAACATTTTCAAACATCTTCTCAGTGGCCACTAGGGTCAATTGAAGCCATATTTCATATAGAGCTTCACCGGCTTAAAGGAACCATAGTTTAATCAGATGGTCTTGGTCACTTGACCAAGATGGCCACCATGCCCATATATGGTAAAAACTCTTCAAACGTCTTTTTCTCAAGAACCGAAAGGCCTATAACCTTGAAACTTGGTACCGGTATGTAGCATTGGGCACTCAGGCCCATCATAGTTTATACAAATGATTTACTGTGTTTCATATATTCAAAGCTTTATTACTGGGTCAAAGGAATCAAAGTTTGTTCAGATGGTCATGGTCTAAAAACCCTTCAGAAATCTTTGTCCAGAAACAAAGGCCCAGTGACCTTGTGGCTTGGTATATAGAATTGGGACTCAACTTAAAAGCATTAAAATATATACCAGGACCAAGTGTCAGGTGAGCTACAGGACCATTGGTCCTCTTGTTAGAAAAACTTTATCATCCCTGTAGCCCCTTTGTTCATTCAGGGGTTTATGAACCATAAGTCTGTTAGTCCTGGACCAGCGATTTTTAGGCATGACCAGTTGATGTCTTTGGTAGCTGGTCCTGCAGACCAACTGATTTTGAAATTAAATGGAAACACATGATAACAAAGAATAGCCGAAACATCTGGAGGACCAATTAAATTGTGGATAAGTTGGTCCTGTGGACCACCAGTCATTCAGTCCTTAGCGAAATCCCTGTCACTGGCAGATTTTGATGTAACTTCTCCCAAATGTTTAGTGTGACAATATCTTGGACAAGTTTGTGTTCCAGAATTTTAGGGTCAAGGTCACAGTTGCTATTTATAGAAAAACTTTGTTATCCCTTTAGCATCTTTATTTGTGGACTGATTTTGATATAATTTCACACAAATATGTCTTAACACATTATTCATCTAGTGACGCATATGGCAGGGGCATTCATCACCTTTAGTGATCGTCTAGTTTTTATCTAGATTACAGGATGTCAGTGTTCAGGGTTGATGATCTTGAAGACTCAGACCCAGAGACTGGAAACTCACAAGTAGAGATGTCACTAGAGAGAGCTAAACTTACACCTGCTACAAGATCAATCATCGTCAGGTATAACAAATTAATCGCCAGGTATAACAAAATACTAGACATTACAGGTTAATGGATTTTGTCAATTATTGGTGAAAAATATGGTTTGGCCAGTCTTTAGAATAGCTTTAGCAAGGCAGTTTTAATGAGGGTCAACAATTATATGTTTTCATTGAGAATTGATAAAAAAAATGTCCTAAAGGTAAAATCTTTGAAATTAAGAAAAGACCGAAGCAACTCTGCCGTTTCTATTCTTGCTTCATTTTGCAGTGGGGGTCAACTCTTGAAGATTCTGATCCAAGAGGAGCAAATTGTTTCTTTTAAGAGAAGCTCCCGTACTTAATCTTGAAATTTGTTAAACAGGACTGGAGGCTTTTACTACTCACACAGCCTTGCAATGCTTAAATGAATGTTGTGTTACAGAGAGGTAAAAGGCAGAACTTTAGAAAACAGAGCTCTAGATAAGAGGGGTATTCGATGATAGTTGAGGGATAATTTTCTTTATTTCTCATTGAAACCATATGTTGTGACCCCTCATCTGAACCGTCTCGTCTAGACGGTTCAGATGAGGGGTTACAACATATGTTTTTTTTGTAGAATTAACAAAAATTATCCCTAATTATCACTAAATACCACCTCTTATCTAAAGCTCTGAGATAAGTGGGAGTATTTGATGATAATTAGTAGATTCTCCATAAAAAAATAAACGTGACAACACAGTTCAGATGAGCATGATGAGGGGTCACAACATATGGATTCAATGAGAAAAAAGAAAAATTATCTCTAATTATCATCAAATATTCCTTCTTACCTAAAGCTGTGAAAAAGTCTCTCAGAGGCCATTTATAAATCAACTCAGCATGAATGTTTAAAAGTTTATATACCCCATTGATGCTTGATATCTATAATTCAATGGAGAAGGTAGCTAAAAAATTGACAGATATAAAACATCAACATATTTTTGATAAAACACAACACTTTAGATAAAATCAGACATCTTACACATATACATGTATTCTATATTGACATTTTTATTCTATTCTGTATTCCACATATAGTAAGTTTTTCTTCTGAGGAATACAGAATAGAAAACTTGGTTTAAACAATTTTTATTTCACGTAAATTACATGCATAACATTTACAGAGTACAAAATGGTGAACAGGACTTGATAACAAGCATCAAACTTAATCATCTCCTGGTACAATCATCTCCTGTAGAAAACTTAATGTCAACATATTACATACAAACAGACTGCAAGCATTTGTAATGCGACAGACACAGACATAATGCAGCACCCATTATAAGGTAACCTCTTTACTGCAGGTACTATGCATAGGTGGACATATGTGCACGAAAAGCTGACAAGGTCAATATACAGTCAATCCTCTTTATAACAAAGTTCATTATAACAATAAAAGTTTTCTTAATGTCAGTTTGACTGACACCACAGTATATATGGATTTCTTACAACAAGAGGTTCAGTTTAACTCGTTTAACAACAAAATTTTGAGTATGAATGATGCCATTATAAGGAGGGTTCACAGTATCAAACAGAATACTTGTGGTACAATGTAGATCTTTTGCTCTCCTCTTCTGTTCTTCTTCCATGTTATTTTCTGTTCTTTTTCTCTAATCTCTGTCCTATCATCCTGTTTTCTAACTGTGGTGCTGAACTCATTTGATATATACATTACACTATTTTTGGAAAGATACCTAGCTAACACATGTAATTTGTTATATATATATATTGATTAGAGCACATGTGCTTTATTTTGTTGTTTTTTCCCACCCATTTACTGCTACTTAAAGTTTTCTAAAGTGCAGTCCTTACACAAGTGCCTGGAAGCTTTGCCACCCGTTTACTAAGGCATGAAGTATTCCTAAACACAATACTTAAACAGGCTGTCCCATTTACTAGCAAATGAAGTATTCCTAAGTACACTCTTAACACTGCCAGGTTGCCTGACCTCCCCCCCCCCCCCCTTCCCCCATTTACTAACACATGAAATATTCCTAAGTACACCATTTACAGAGGTGTTAGTTGTGTGCCCTCCCATTAACTAGCACATAAGTATTCTAAGTACACACTTAACACAGATGCCAGGTTGCTTGGCCTCCCATTTACTAACACATGAAGTATACACCTTGACAAAAGTTTAGCATATTTCGGTTTTCCTGTGGTTCTGTTACACGTCCTGCAGAGTATTTGCAAAATATTAAAAAAAACAAAAAACAATTTAATTCATTAACTGTGAAAGGCTGTATACAGAGGCATATGCCTGTTGACATTTTGGTCCACACATATCATTTTTAAGATTTTGGTGTGTGTAATTTTAATGCTTTTTCTAGTAAAACACTATTTTTAAAAATCTAATTTTCTGCACACAACAAAGTTACGCATTAAAAAATTCGTGCTACATCAGATAAGAGACCATGTAACTGATGTGCTTCATAAAAAGTTTTCAGTTCCAGTATCAAAGACTGCCAATTTTACGTAAGACAAAAACGATAAGAATCTATAGGAAAATTGCACTATCGCTCAATTTGGAAATAAGTTTTGACAAGTTTGCCTCTAATGTCCAGATTTGAAATGGCATGACCATGAATAATGTAGCACATTACAATTTAAGATTTAAACTATAGACTATGCTTATTTGGTGAAGATGAAAATAAATTTGGTGATGTTTTGGACACAATTTTGAAAAGGGTTCCAAATTGTCATTGAAATACAGGGGTCTTAACTTTTGGCACTGTGTATCTAAACAACTGCTGAGTTCCAGAATTCCAGTGCCTCAGCACCTTCTGTTAACTTTATGACATCAGATAAGACCAGTGATGACAAACTTTTTGCCATATATCAGAAGTCCTGTGTATCAGTTGTATCTGCTGCTTAGTTCATTATCAAATATGCTAAACTTTTGGCGAGGAGTATATTACTAAGTACACTCTTTTTACACAGGGTCCCAGTTGCTTTGCCTCGCATTAACTAGCACATGAAGTATTCCTAAGTACACTCTTAACACAGGTGCCAGGTTGCTTCATTGCCCTCCCATTTACTAGCACATGCAGTATTTCTAAGTACAATGTACTCTACTTACAGAGATGTCTTGTTGCTTGCCTCCCATTTACTAACACAGGAAGTATTCATAAGTACATTACTTACAGATATGTCTAGTTTCTTGGCCTCCCATTTACTAATACATGAAATACATGTACTTTTTAGCTCACCTGAGCCGAAGGCTGAGAGGTGAGCTTATAGGATAGGAGTCGAGCCGTCGTCCGTCCGTGCGTGGGTGCGTCAACACTTTCAAACAAAACTATTTCAGAGACCAGTGGGCTGATCGCAATCAAATTTTATCTGAAGCATCATTTGGGTGGGGGAAAGGCAGCATTAGGTTTTGGTGCCGATCAGCTCAGAACTCTGGTTTCCATGGTAACAGATAGCCCCCATAGGGTTATAATGGGGAAAATGGCGCCATCACGTTTTCTCGACTGTTTTTGATTAGATCCTTATCATACTTGCAGGTAATGATGACATACACAAGAGCTTGGATAAGTTCGAAATTTGTCCGGATTCAAGCACAGACTACGGAGTTAGCTGCCCTTGAGCGTTTGAAAAAAATCCCATAGGGTTGTAATGGGGAAAATAGCATCATCACGTTTTCTCAACTGTTTTGCTTAGATCCTTATCATACTTGCAGGTAATGATGACATACATAAGAGTTTGGATGAGTTCGAAATTTGGCCGGATTCGAGCACAGACTATGGAGTTAGCTGCCGTTGAGCGTTTGAAAAAATCCCATAGTGTTATAATGGAGAAAACAATGTCATCACGTATTTTTAGAAAAACTTTGTCATCGCTCTATTGCCTACATTTCTCAACGGATTTTAAAATAACTTCACAAAAATGTAGGGCATGACAATATCTCGAGCAAGTTCGACTTTCAGGATGCTGCGCCCAAGGTCAAGGTCACTGTGGCTATTTTTAGAAAAACTTAGCGCTCTAGCAGCTACATTTCTCAGCAGATTTTAAAATAACTTCACACAAATGTAGAAATGTAGGGCATGACAATATCTCGAGCAAGTTCGACTTTCAGGATGCTGCGCCCAAGGTCAAGGTCACTGTGGCTATTTTTAGAAAAACTTTGTCAGCGCTCTAGCACCTACTTTCTCAGCAGATTTTAAAATAAATTCACACAAATGTAGGGCATGACAATATCTCTAGCAAATTTGACTTTCAGGGTGCTGCACCCAAGGTCAAGGTCACTGTGGCTATTTTTAGAAAAACTTGGTCATCGCTCTAGCACCTTCATTTCTCAACGGATTTTAAATCAACTTCACACAAATGTAGGGCATGACAATATCTCAAACAAGTTTGACTTCCAGGGTGCTGCGCCCAAGGTCAAGGTCACTGTGGCTATTTTTAGAAAAACTTTGTCAGCGCTCTAGCACCTGCATTTATCAATGGATTTTAAAATAAATTCACACAAATGTAGGGCATGACAATATCTCGAGCAAGTTCGACTTTCAGGATGCTGCGCCCAAGGTCAAGGTCACTGTGGCTATTTTTAGAAAAACTTTGTCATCGCCCTAGCACCTTCATTTCTCCATGGATTTTGAAAGAACTTGATAGAAATGTAGGGTATGACAATATCTCAAGCAAGTTCGACTTTCAGGATGCTGTGCCCAAGGTCAAGGTCACTGTGGCTATTAGAAAAACTTTGTCATCGCTCTAGCACCTACATTTCTCAACGGATTTTAAAATAAATTCACACAAATGTAGGGCATGACAATATCTCGAGCAAGTTTGACTTTCAGGGTGCTGCAATCAAGGTTTTTGATTAGATCCTCATCATACTTGCAGGTAATGATGACATACATAAGAGCTTGGATGAGTTCCGAATTTGGCCGGATTCGAGCACAGACTACAGAGTTAGCTGACCTTGAGCGTTTGAAAAAAATCCCATAGTCTTATAATAGAGAAAACAATGTCATCACATTTTCATTTTTCATCGGATCCTCTTCATACTTGCAGGTAATGAGGATATGCATAAAAGCTTGGATTAGTTAGCATTTCGGCTAGATCCCACCACTGACTATGAAGTACCAGCCCTGAGCATCCAAAAAATCAATGTCGCCACTTTTTCTTGGTTTCTACTGATCCGATCCTTTTCAAACTTGCAGGTAATGAGGAAATGCATAATATCTTAAACAAGTTAAATTTTTGGCCAGATCAGGCCAACCACTACGAAGTTAGCTGCCCTTGACAGCTCTGTCTATTGTGCTCTTGATCGGATACTTTTTAAACTTGCATATATTAAATGAGGGCATACATAATGTTTTGGATGAGTTTAATTTTCAGCCTGATTGGACCACTGACTGTGGAGTTAGCTGCCCTTGAGCATCTTAAATATCCCTATAGGTTTACAATGTCTCTCAGGTGAGCAATTGTTGCCCTTTGGGCTACTTGTTTAAGTACACTGCTTGCAGAGGTGCCCAGTTGCTGGGTCGCCATCTCTTTACTTACACATTAGGTATTCCAGACTATACTACTTACACAGGTGGCTTGTTGCTCCCTTTACTGCATTTACAAATGCATAAAGTATTCTGCTGTCTGATTAGTTACACAGTATCTGCTTGCTTAGTTCTGTTTGACTTTCTTTCACCACCTTTTCATTTCAAAGTAGATACTGTATAATCAGAGCTCTAGATAAGACGGAGTATTTGATGATAATTAAGGATAATTTTTCTTATTTCTCATTGAAACTGTATGTTGTGACCCCTCATCTGAACCGTCTCGCAGAGACGGTTCAGATGAGAGGTCACAACATATGTTTTTATGCAGAATTAACAAAAATTATCCTTAATTATCACCAAATACTCCCTCTTATCTAGAGCTCTGAACACAGGTGATTGGTTGCTCCCTACCCACTTTCTCGCATATTATATTTATGAACACTGCAAACCCTGATCAGGACATAGGAAAGTTGTTGAAATGTTGAAACAATGATTGAACTTGCTACAAACTGCAAGTCAATGGTCAGACTAAACAAGACGTATTCATGCTATGTGGGCATGTGCTTTTTAGATTTTTAGATACATGTCTATAGCTGTGCCTCAAGGAACAGATTTGTTTCTGTTTTCAATGGGAATCCACTATCATAATGGCAGAAAATATAATCTTCATTTGTATATGAACATCTTATAAAATATGGGCCTCTTGTTAAAGTAAAGAATTTGCTCCCCACAGGGAGCAAATTCTTTCCTTTAAGAGAGGTCCCATTTTAAGAAGAGAGACAAAAATTTCCAATTAGAGTGATTTCCTTTGGAGGTGTGTCTAGTCACTTTAGGTCAGATTTTATTATACAGACCTTTGTCTTCTGTTCCCAGCGGGCACATGACGTCAAAATGACGTCGCACTGGCATCGATGCGACGTCATTATGTCACATCGACGTCAGTACGACGTCATTTCAACGGCATGTGTCTGCTGGGTTGCCTTTTGGCTTGATCATTAGTTCTAGTATGGTTGTGAGTTAGAGTTTTGCTCGAAGCACATGTTGAGGGTCAGGTGGGTTTTCTCCAGAAAGACTGGCTTTCGCCTTCCTTTGCTTAAGGACAAATAATGTGTTTATTTTCTATCATATTTCCATGTATTCAATGGTCTAGAAGAACTGCTATTTTGTGAAAAGAAGTTTCCCTACTCACATAGATAAAGAAATATCAGGGCTATAAAATAGCTGTCAAAACACTTCTGGCGATCTAGTTTTTGATCAAACTTTAAAAACCAGCTTGCTGTGAGTGAAATTTTCTTCAAAGAGCCTAAAATCCAACAAGTGTTTTAGAATAATATTGTACCACGTGTAATGTGCAAGGTATACACTGATGAGGGTGGCATAAAAACAGTTTCCGGTATACTATGCTTTGGTACAAACATGTTTTATTTCAACTTCATACAAGTTATTTACAGGTTACAAATGCAAAAGCAAAAGCAATAAGAAAATGATCTGAACGGAAGCCAGAGGCTTATTTAGTTCATCTCCTACTTTGAGTTTGACTGCCTGTATGGGAAATAATCCAATTGCTCTACTTGTATAGCTCATAGGTTAAGTCCACTTACATGCTGACATGCTATGGTAACCCATAAAAAAATACATGGGAAACTTAGAATAATTACTGTAACTCTCCAAAAAATTGACCAGTTTGATTTCACAGTACAGTAATGCATTTGAAAGATGTAGACGGAATGGCAAACAATGTAGACCCTGATCAGACTGCTCCTTCAGGAGCAGTCTGACCTGGGTCTGCACTGTTTGCTCAGACAAGTCTGTCCCATTATTTAAAATTTTTCAGCTAATTACATATGAGCCGCGACAAGACAAAACCAACAAAGTGGTTGTTTACCTTGGTCAGACTCAGACCAGCCTGAGCATCAGCGAAGGGTCTGATCAGACTGTGTGGATGCCAAGGCTGATCTGAGTCTCTGCTGGGCTCACAACCAGTTTGTTGGTTTTCTCGCGTCGCGGCTCATATCATGATACATTTTATTTCAGGAAAGGAGATGATCTAGAGAAGCAAGGTCTAATGAATGTGCGGGCTATGAGTTTCCTGATCCTGTGGTACTTCTTCAGTTTCTGTACCCTATTTCTTAACAAATACATATTGTCGACTCTAAAAGGGGACCCAACTTTACTAGGTAAGTATGATGATAAGTTAGCAAAAGGAGAAGGATGGGCTCCGCCTTTCATCTGCTGTGCCCAGGATACAGTGGGTCTCTAACCCCCACTGCCCCTACAGCTATTAGGCTATGGGAAACCTTTACCTTTTATGATGATTTGTTGGTCAGTCTGCTCAAAATTGCATTAACCCTTTTTTGACCAGAGGACTTGTCCATTCTCATCATTCAGATAATCCCATTACTAGTTTTAGGGGTTTCTGGTGAATATTTTCACTTTTATTGTACTTTGCATAGAAATTCCTGTAAGCAAACAATGTAGACCCTGATCAGATGCCGCGTTTTGCGGCGTCTGAACTGGGTCTGCACTGTTTGCATAATGTCCCCAAAACGGGTATCTGGTCTAAAAAGGGTTAAAGATCACCCAAGAGGAACACAAAAATTGGCTCCTTTAGACAGGTGATCCCTTCTTAGTTATTAATACAAGTTTGTTTCAATGCAATTTGATTCTTGGGACCCCAAAAATGTTACTGGCGAAGACAGGTGACCCCTTAATACAAAAACCTCTTAAGACAGGTGTGACTGTATTGTATTGCTTATTGTGGCTAAAGTAATTACATGTATGTAAATGTCCAGTAATGAAAACTGACATGCTTTCTTCCTACTATTTGACAAGTTGCAGCAAGGCCTGGAATAACAAGATAGAAAATATAGTTTTGATAAGTGCATACTAGTATATTAGCTCCTCTGTATGGAATTTAAGGAAGTGCAAGTGTTGTCAATCCACTGAATCGAGCATCAGCATACATGTCGGCATCCACAGTTGGATTTTGATTATGTTATGGCAAAAATGTGTAATTGAGTGGCGACAGGTCTTATTAACTGAAATTATTTCCTTTCAAAGTTAGCCTTATATCGTAATGTTTTATTACCAATTTTACATAGAATGTTTCCTACATGACGATAATGTTTTCCCCATTGAGTGTATTGAAAGTGGATTCATGAGAAACTTTGTGATCAGCTACATTGCTAGCTTCGTGACTGCAAATTTCGTGCCTTGATGCATCAGATTTGAATATTTACTCTTGTCGACGTTCACTTAAAAAAAGTTGCAGTATCTTTTCATTTTGTAAAATGTTAGAATCAAAATAATTTTTCCTCCGATTTCACTGTCGTGAACTAATATTTGTGATCTACCCTCCAACATCATTCATGTGTTAATCTGTGATAATTTATGGGTAAAGACAAAATATTTCTTAACTCCTAATGCAGAGGATTTATTGTACATAAAGATACGGGAATATTCACGTAATTGGTATTTGTCCATTTCCATTAAAGGTGCTATGCAGATGGTTATGACCACTACACTAGGATTTCTTCAGATGTATTTACCACTAGGTTTCTACACAGCTATAAATAGAGAGGGAAAACCCCCTAACTTCTGGAGGAATATGCTCATTGTAGGAGTCATGAGGTAGAGTATATCTGGGATGGTGGTCGGCTAAAAAGTATATTACCATAAAAAATCTAACTTGGGACAAACCTTATTAACCCTATTAAACGCCCCGGGGGTGTCGCATTTTGGGAAAGGGGGATGTTATATAGAGTCTAAAGATTTGTAAATCAGCTACTGCCACAATACCTAGGATAAGTAATAAAAAGGTCATGGGTATACTTTCAGAGGAAGCAACTCTTCCATTTTTGCTTCCCTTTTCAGAAGGGGTTGACTCCTAATGGAAAAAATTTGCTCCTCTAGGAGCAAATTCTTTCCTTTAAGAGTAGACCCCATGTCAAAGAGGAATTCATGCAAGTTACTAATATATTATTTTCGGAAGAGGTTGGGGCGTTCATTAGAGCAGGGGTGTTTATAAGGATTGATACGGTATGGGTCTGAGCAAGCAGTACAGACCCAGAAGATAGGTAGAAACATATTATAAATGAAATTTTACTATGTCCATACCAACCAAAATTCTTGATTTTTAGCACAATATGACCTTATGAAAGATAAATAAAAACCGAAAACATTTTTTATTTTAACTAATTGCATTCTGGGTATTTTTTGTCGTCTGCTGAAATTGTCGTCTACATCGAATAATCAAGAATATTTTGACAATATTGTCTAACTAACTCTTGTAGGAATGATGTCTAGGCAGCAAACAGTTTGGATCTCAGATCAGGCCCCACGTTTGTGGGGCCTGATCTGGATCCACACTGTTTGCGCAGATACCCCTAAAGGGGTATCCCGCATGGAATGGGTTAAAAGAGAATATTGTCTCAAATATTACTCTTATGTACTGAATAGTTAATGTATAAAAACAAAAATTTGTCACAAAATGACCTTTATCAGTTGTCATTTTGCGTCTGTGGCAAATGTGTTCTTAATAGCGTTGCCATGATGATATATAGAGAATACCATGTAAGTGTCTTTTGATGTCAAGTTTATCAGGCGAGACCAGAAACTGTGTGTTACTGGTCGAGCCTGATAAACTCGATATCAAAAGACACTTATGTGGTTTTCTATTTATCATGCATTATTAGAAGGTTTTACGGCGTAAAGAGCGGCAAACAAGTGATAATCAAACGCAGTTTTGTTCGAACTTGCTTACGTCGCAAATGCATTAGATGAAAGTCATTTAACCAATCGAACGCTGATATCACAGCCAATGTCATTGTGTAGCCAATCCTCTTCAGAGATAGCTTTTTAAGGCATGACCTGATAACATTTGCACAAGCGCAGTCTACAGTGACATGATATCACATCATGTTATCATACCCCTATCAGGGCTTCCGTTAAAGGGCGTATGGCCGTATATTACGCCCAGGATTTGCTCCCGTACGTCGAGTAATGAGACCTCTGGCGTCTGGCATATGCCCGATAATTGTCACATACGGCCATTTGATCTTGTCCCGACGTATAAAATGTGGCCACTGTGTTTAAAAATTTAGCACGTGTCATAATTAATCGGATTTACGCAGGTGTCAGCCTGACGAAAAGACCGCCTACGGGCCAATCGAGATTGTCCGTATGGAGCACTGAACCAGGTAACACACATGTCGGACCGCCTACCTGTCAAAAACGAATATCAAAATAACGCCCACTCGTAGATTCAATCTCTTACGGCAGTCTGCAAAACAACTTATCAAATCACTATGACTGAGCTTTTGGATGAAATTTTTACGATCGCGAGGATGTAAATGACCTGTGTGTAAGGCGTATGCCGACTTCAAAAGTTTATGAATGTATCCATAACACACAAATGCTGAAGCATGTATTGACAAACTCTGTCCGAAGTTTTAACGAACACAACATTCATATTAATGCTTGCCCTTACAACGGAAGTTCTTGTCATGATCCATACTGTCGTCAATGGACTTTTAGGAATACGAACGTCTTTCGCGAAAAGTGTTGATTCAAAGCGCAGATACACTATTAATATTAATAGTCGCTATTTCCGACGTGTTATGGTCTACGCTCTGGTAATTTACATGGTTTTGATTAATAGAATTATTAGAATAGTAAAAATACGAATACTGAAACGTCAGTTTCACCGATTTCTTAGTTGTATCGTCATGTCGTCATGCAACCCAGTGCGAAAATAATGCCGTACAGTCTGCACAGAAATAGCGCATTCTGATCAGGGTCTACGCGATTATATATTCGGTATAATACTAACGGTAGCGTTGATATGCAGTTACCTGCTCGTTTATGGGTCAAGCACGTTTTCTCTTTGATGTAAAGATCAAAGACGCCGCTGCGAGTATATACGCGTGCCGTACGCAGTGTCATTTTAACCGTGAGACGGCTAAAGGTACCTCAGTACACACACCAATAACTAACGATCGTATCAGCCAGCGCAACTAGGCAGTCAGACCGGTCTTTCTTGTTCGCATCTAACATGAATAATAATGAACATTGACCGAGCGACAATCGAGTTCTTCGGTGAAAGCGTGTCATTATACTTCCGTAAGTCACCGTATTTCCGACGCGGCCCATTCGGCGGCAATGAAAGGGAATATTATGCAATAGCAGACAGTGCAACCATTGTAACTTAGGCAAGTCTTCAGTTTTTACAAACAAACAGGAATGACTCTGATTAGACTGCGCAAATGCTCAGGCTTCCCTTCGTAGAACAAAAAGTTCACTACAGTATGGGAAAAAGAGAGGGATGTGTAAGGGGGGGGGGGGGACAAAAGTTCACTACAGTATGGGAAAAAGAGAGGGATGTGTAAGGGGGGGGGGGCGGGGGTGGAGGTAAAAATAACCATGCATAAGTCATTCCTAAAAACTTCGGACTTCCAAAAAATTCTCTCAATACGTCCAAATCTGACACATGGGTGATTTTCAAAAAAATGAAGTCAAAGTGTGACATAGAGGTCAAAAATTAGATGACCTTTGAGTTGAATAATTTCCATGTCACTTTCTTCCTAGGATGTCAAAGTGTCAGAAATTAACATTAAATACTGTATGAAAGCATCCAAAATTTTTGCAATTTCTATGTTTCAGAGAATAATTGTTGTATTTTCAAAACATGGTATAGATCCCATAGGGGAAGTGCCATACTTGTTTTGGCCATTTCTTAGGTAATATTTTGGTATAGTTTGACAAGACATATATCGAGACATGATTCTATGCCATTGATTTGAATACTTTCTGTGAATAAAATTTTTTTTGCCAATTTTTTTGATAATTTGACACTGAAATTGCTTTCTTTACCTACAAAAGTTTTTAAATTCACTTAAATTACTCAAATATTTATTCATAAATTATTTCTTATCAAAATTCAAGGCATTCTTGAAACACCCTATAAATTTCTTTTCAGTCAAAGCATTATTTCATGTTGTAGTGGGTCTATAAAAGTGGTCGAAAACTGTGTTGCACTTGGGACAAAAACAGTTAGTTTCATCTAATAAATCAGGATATTGCTTATTTTAGCACTTGCTGTGCCATTATATTTCAGATAACTATCAACATGCAAAACTATGAGCTCTGAACATAAAAATAACAAAAATAAAAGATTTCTTTCAACAAACAGTATGCAATTTACAGTTTGGATAAAAATATTTATGCTACAGGACATTATACTTAATATAAGCCAGTGTTTCATAAAGTAAATCAAGACAATACAGTTTTAATCATTTTGAATTAAAGAAAAGAGGTTTCTAATGAACTTTAATCAGATGTACAAATGTACAGTGAAACGTTGCACTTGGGACAAAATCAGCCAGGTGTTTTCTCTTCTATTATTGAAAGTTCTACTCCAATTTCATATACTGAGATAATTTATAACAACAGTCAGTTACGTTAAACATTAGAATCTAAGCAGACAAATGTAAGTTTAAAACCAAATGATAGTTGTATACATTTTAGCACCTTAATAAGATATACATGTTAGGGTTACAAAGAAAAAATGTTATGCTAGATAATTGTTTCTTGCTGTCATGTATTGGCAGTTTTACAAGTCTAACCATGTTTACTTTATATCAGTTCAGTTCCTGAAAAAAAAGATAGTTCTTGCAGTATTTCTATTCATTTTTAGATTTTTATGTCCCAAGTGCAATACTTGAAGGTTGGTTGAAAAATGACTGCTTATGTCGAAAGTAAACAGTTTAACTTAAAACTTTTGAAAGATTTCACATCTGCTCTCAATAAGTAATAAATAAAGGAAAGAAAATGGCCTTAAAAAGTTTGTATTCTGTAAAAAAAGCTCTTCTGAACATTCCAGTTAGCAAAAAAACACATATATTTACAAATATTTACAGAAAAATGGCTTATCACAATATCTGAAAGGCACTAATTGTCTATATATATGCTTTAGCAATACTGATAAATGATAAAATTGGAGGTAAAGTGTATTGTTAGGCAATCATATTGCACTAATTAAACATGGAAAACTGTGTTGCACTTGGGACATCAGTTTTGGCAGCCTGTTGGAAACCATTGCATCACTGCATGATAAGGATTGCTTTAGATGGTTTTGTCCCAACTTGCTGCTTCTCAAAATAAATCAAAACAACATATTATACAGGAAATGGTTGTATGGTGGATCAAAAACTACAGAATGTTGCACTTGGGACAAATCTGGGTAACACATTAAAGGAGCTATTTTCTAAAATGTTACAAAGAGTTCAAACTATTAAACAGCTGGTAATTTACCCAACAACATTACACTTTGTCTTTAACAACATGCAGTTCATCTAGTGCTAATAATAAGAGAAAAATTATTTGTGCAAAGTCAAAAGAAGTTATTTTCACTGTATTTTTTTTATTAGGGGTATTATCATATTTAATTGTCTTTGAACAGGTAAACAGAACAAAATACATGCAAATTATATTGTAAACTCTGAGTTACTTAATGGTATTTGACATCCATGCATTTGTTTTTGATATAATGGAACATACAAGTTTTGGAAAGCATTTGAAAATAAGGACACATTTCAAATGTCACGCAAAAACCGTTTCACTTGGGACAAATTTGGGTATATTTTGTATCATAACTTCGGACCTAATGCATCAATTTTGACGAAACTTTGCATCAAGATTTACATCAATATAACACACATTTTAGGCACAAACAAAACTTAATAAGTATAAAGCTTATCAGCTGAGCTTGAATTAAAAAAAAAACTTCATTTTTTTGAAAATCACCCACAATAGAAGTCTGGACTTCCAAATTTTGAAAGTTAGTGGAAGTCCTGCCCTATTATCAGGTGAATTTTGCAGCAGATCCATGATAAATGGCTATACTGAATGAGAAAGTGTAACAACGTACATGTATTTCATCAGATATCTATTACAGGCCACCAGTAAGCATTCCTGGTGAACAAAACTGCTCAAAGTAATCAGTTCTTGTTGCCAGTCGCAGTGTTTGACTGCAGTTCATGCCTTTGAAAAGTTGTGCCACCAAACGTATACTTATTTTTGTTCTTTTTGTCTGGGCTGATCTGATCATGAACACACTTGAAGTTTTATTTCCATTTTCTGTTTCTTTCAGATTCTCAACAGTAGTGCTAGGTCTAGTTGCTTTAAAATTTGTTGCTGTATCGTTTACTGAAACTGTGAAAAGCTCAGCACCTATATTCACTGTCGGTATATCATATATGATGATGCGGGAACAGACTGGTTTATTTACAATTTTATCATTATTACCAATCATGTTTGGATTGGGACTGTGTTCTACTTATGAACTGAGTTTCAATATTCAGGGATTTATTGCGGCTTTAGCTACAAACCTTACAGAATGGTAAGTGAGTCACATATTTCCTCTGCAAGACTAGAGTATACTTACATTCAGGCCCTTGCCCTATTGAATAATAATTCTTTGCTTTCTGAAGGTGAGCATTGGTCCCTGCTTTCTCCACCCATCCATCACATTTTTGTTTGGGGCATCTATAATACTAAATAAACGAAGTAACGCATAAACTGCAAAATTGGTGGCATTTTCAAGCGTAATTTCTATACTGGTTCTTTCGCATATTGCTATCATTGATAATTTCGGTTAGCGTGTGTTTTAGTTTCACGTAGATTTAAAGAATTTGGGAATTAAATTCGTCTTTCTTTTAAAATTCTCCCAAGTATTTTCTAGAAACGTCGACTATTGGTCGATTTTTTTTTGTCAACAATGGGTGCGTTCGAGTGAAATTATCTTGTACTCGAATACACGTTTTAAATTAATCCGGTCATTTCGGTTCTGCGTCGTTATATCGGCACGCTGCTTAGCAAGTCCAAATTTAACAGGTTCTAATGCAAAAATCCAACCCATGAACGTACGTCATTTCCCATAAATAACGATTTATTTTTGTATATTTGCTCATATGTCTAAACGGATGAAGAACTAAATGGTCATAGTCCCGACGGCCCTGGCTCGAATACGACCCATTTTCTTCCAGAAAGATAGTCAATACGAGTAGCCAATCGGACTCGCCCATTGAAGAATAAAGCTCAACGCACATGGTCTTTCGAAAAGTTGGACGGACACACGGCGCCAAGTGTGTGCGGCTATGGTTACGTACCGCTGAGCCACTTGGGGAACGTCGTTAGGAGAATTCAAACTGAACTGAACTTTCGAAAAGACAAAAATTAAAAATGTCTAAGGTTAACACACATGCGCCAGGTAAGAAAGGGCATTTTTTCCAGCGAAGCAGACAAATCAATTTCAATGATTCAACGAAGCTAAACAAGCCTTTAGTCTTCAGAGGGCTTGAATATTTCCCCCAAAAACGTTCCAGGACCCAATTTTTCCAGAAAAAAAAATACCCAGGACAGGTCACATAACCAAGATGGCAAACATTTATTATGGTAAAAAAATTCAAAAATCTTCTCCCCCAGAACCACGCCGGGCCGCGTAGTGCAATCGGTAGGGCACCTGACTCATAAGTCAGAGGTCCTGGGTTCGAAACCCAGTCTGGCCACATACTTTCGTTTCTCCTTCCGCTGATTCAAGAAGGGCAGTTGTCAGTTACTGGCGAAAGTATGTGCACTTAGTACTGGTTAACCGCTTAGGAGGTCTAAGCCTGCCCAGGAATAGTGTGGTTAGGTTATCTGACCGTCCCGACATGACCTTAGCTGTTTACCGTGGACGTTCAGCATCAAATCAACCAATTCTCCCCCAGAACCACAAATCCTATGATCTTGAAACTTAGCATGTCGCATCAAGGACTCAAAAGCTCCACAAAATTTATAGAAATGATGACCCCGGGATGACCTTGATCTGTTTTACGGCAAGGTCAACTTTTGAGTCACTTAGGTTTTTCTATAGGAAAAAGTGAAAAAAGTTGATTTTTAGCTCACCTGAGCCGAAGGCTCAGAGGTGAGCTTATAGGATGGGAGTCGAGCCGTCGTCCGTCCGTGCGTCCGTGCGTGCGTCAACACTTTCAAACATGAATATCTCAGAAACCAGTGGGCCGATTGCAATCAAATGTTATCTGAAGCATCATTGGGGTGGGGGAAAGGCTGCATTAGGTTTTGGTGCCAATCAGCTCAGAACTATGGTTTCCATGGCAACAGATAGCCCCCATAGGGTTATAATGGGGAAAACGGCGTCATCACGTTTTCTCGACTGTTTTTGATTAGATCCTTATCATACTTGCAGATAATGATGTCATACACAAGAGCTTGGATGAGTTCGAAATTTGGCCGGATTGGAGCACAGACTACGGAGTTAGCTGCCCTTGAGCGTTTGAAAAAAATCCCATAGGGTTATAATGGGGAAAATGGCGTCATCACGTTTTCTCTAGTGTTTTTGCTTAGATCCTTATCATACTTGCAGGTAATGATGACATACACAAGAGCTTGGATGAGTTCGAAATTTGGCCGGATTCGAGCACAGACTACGGAGTTAGCTGCCCTTGAGCGTTTGAAAAAAATCCCATAGTGTATATAATGGAGAAAACAACGTCATCACATATTTTTAGAAAAACTTTGTCATCGCTCTAGCACCTACATTTCTCAACGGATTTTAAAATAACTTCACCCAAATGTAGGGCATGACGATATCTCGAGCAAGTTCGACTTTCTGGATGCTGCGCCCAAGGTCAAGGTCACTGTGGCTATTTTTAGAAAAACTTTGTCAGCGCTCTAGCTCCTACATTTCTCAGCAGATTTTAAAATAACTTCACACAAATGTAGGGCATGACAATATCTCGAGCAAGTTCGACTTTCAGGATGCTGCGCCCAAGGTCAAGGTCACTGTGGCTATTTTTAGAAAAACTTTGTCAGCACTCTAGCACCTACATTTCTCAGCAGATTTTAAAATAACTTCACGCAAACGTAGGGCATGACAATATCTCGAGCAAATTTGACTTTCAGGGTGCTGCACCCAAGGTCAAGGTCACTGTGGCTATTTTTAGAAAAACTTGGTCATCGCTCTAGCGCCTACATTTCTCAATGGATTTTAAAATAACTTCACACAAATGTAGGGCATGACAATATCTCGAGCAAGTTCGACTATCAGGGTGCTGTGCCCAAGGTCAAGGTCACTGTGGCTATTTTTAGAAAAACTTTGTCATCGCCCTAGCACCTTCATTTCTCCATGGATTTTGAAATAACTTTACACAAATGTAAGGTATGACAATATCTCAAGCAAGTTCGACTTTCATGATGCTGTGCCCAAGGTCAAGATCACTGTGGCTATTTTTAGAAAAACTTTGTCAGCGCTCTAGCACCTACATTTCTTAACAGATTCTAAAATAAATATACACAAATGTAGGGCATGACAATATCTCGAGCAAGTTTGACTTTCAGGGTGCTGCAATCAAGGTTTGCTATTAGATCCTTATCATACTTGCAGGTAATGATGACATACATAAGAGCTTGGATGAGTTCGAAATTTGGCCCGATTGGAGCACAGACTACGGAGTTAGCTGCCCTTGAGCGTTTGAAAAAAATCCCATAGTCTTATAATGGAGAAAACAATGTCATCACATTTTCATTTTTCATCGGATTCTCTTCATACTTGCAGGTAATGAGGATATGCATAAAAGCTTGGATTATTTAGCATTTCGGCTAGATCCCACCACTGACTATGGAGTACCTGCCCTGAGCATCCAAAAAATCAATGTCGCCACTTTTTCTTGGTTTCTACTGATCCGATCCTTTTCAAACTTGCAGGTAATGAGGAAATGCATAATATCTTAAACAAGTTCAAATTTTGGCCAAATGAGGCCAACCACTACGAAGTTAGCTGCCCTTGACAGCTCTGTCTATTGTGCTCTTGATCGGATACTTTTTAAACTTGCATATCTTAAATGAGGGCATACATAATGTTTTGGATGAGTTTAATTTTCAGCCTGATTGGACCACTGACTCTGGAGTTAGCTGCCCTTGAGCATCTTAAATATCCCTGTAGGTTTACAATGTCTCTCAGGTGAGCAATTGTTGCCCTTTGGGCTACTTGTTTTTAGAAACAATGCAGTCTGCTACCTGAAAGTTTGTATATGCAGACAACTAATTAGGTAAATGAAGCTTAAGTGAGTATTCATGGTAAAGGTCATATCTTCATCTTGGCCTAAGGCCATTTACATTGAAAAATTAAAACTCGCTTTTTTTTTATATAAACTTGACCATCATGAAATATTTCCGCGCTTGCGCGGGCTCTATTCTAGTATCTCTAAAAGTATTGAAGGGAACTACATGTAAATGAAACTTGACACACTGATAGAGAGCTGTGAGAAAAAGTGTCAAGTAACCTTTTAGAAGTAACTATCACATGATCACCCACCTTCTATTTTGCTTCAATACTATATACTTGCATTTAAAGTTGCTGGCTATATTGTGTAGCTTAGAAATTGCTGCAAAGAAAGTAGTTCTGATTTCTCTCTCATGCGATTTACAGATATATAAAAGCCATTTTCATTTGCTGTTGTCGGATCAAAGTGCACTAATTAACATTGGAATGTGAGGTATAAATATACTATTAAAATATCATTTTGAAGATGAGAATTATTTTGCCATTAAAAATGAAGTTCGGTCTTAGTCTCAGAAAATCAGGGTTTTGATTTAATCTGTTAGCATGTTTTGTTGAGAAATGGGCCACGACATGACAAAACCAACAATGTGGTTGTGCGCCCAGCATAGACTCAGATCAGCCTGGGCATCCACCCAGGCTGATCAGACTCTTTGATAAGAGCTTAAAGGGTAGCTAAGGGTCCAAGCTACCTCCATGCGGACAGAGAAGACTCTGATCAGACTGGGCGGATGCCCAGGCTGATCTGAGTCTGCGCTGGGCGCACAACCACATTGTTGGTTTTCTCGTGTCGTGGCTCAAATTATGAAACAAAATGATAATAGATGATAAGAATAAAAAACAATATCAATGAACATAATGATAAAGATAAGAAGAAGAAAAATATCTTTCATGCTTCAAAATTTGAATATCAATAATTCATAATGTGTCTTATAATGTTCTATTTTCAGTTTGCAGAATGTATATTCAAAAATACTTATAAGTGGTGAAAAATTTAGATATACGTAAGTACATGGGGAATGGGATAGTGCTATTTATCATATGACGTCGCATCTGAGAGTGTAATAAAGCCATGCATTAAATACGATAATCCACTAGTGGATTAGATATGCAAATTACTTCGTAAGGTTATACGTTGACGTCCATAAAAACGTCTCATTTTCTAATGGCGAAATCGTGATGTTTCAGTGCAAATTCTGCTGATAAAATGCGATTTTAGTGTCATATGATAAATAGAATCTTGCATTCGTGCTCCTGTATTACTGAATTTATTAAACTCGTTGGGGAAAACCAATAAGATGCTCGGCACAGCCTCGCATCTTATCTTTTTCCCCAACTCTTTTAATAAATTCAATAATACATGAGCACTCATGTAAGATCCTCTATTTATAAGGTGGTGTTTTGAGGATGATGATGAGATTATTTTAGAATGATTACATTTGCCCTGGACTTTCCTTTAGTGAACCTAATTAAAGCAGTCTTCTTCATCTGCATAAGGAGGATAATCACCTGTATGTCATGACGTCAAACTAACGTTGTGATAACTGAATAATTTGTGATCAGAGTCGTCGCTGGTGGCACGGAGCTAGCTTAGACCCTTAGCTACACTTTAAATACAAATATTCTTGTTTATTGGGTGTCATAATCATATTATGCAACAGTCCAGTGACACTGCTATTTCATCAAAGGAAATACTCTTTCTCACATAGGTTATGATAATATCAGGGTCATAAAACCAATAAAGACAGGAGTGTGTTCTATATTGTAGAGAATGTTTGTCTTTAAGCACACATGGAAGGCTCTGATCAGACTGGGCAGATGCCCAGGCTGATTTGAGTCCTCCCTGGGTGCACATGGCATTTTGTTGGTTTTGTTGTGTCACGGCTCACATTTTTATTGAGGAATAAGAAAAGCTAGTCACGAACTATCTTCAAAACCCTCCTTAATTGGAGTACTTTGTGAAACTTTCTGATATGGATTATAAATGATTTAAAGTTACGAACAGTGAAAGTTATTCTGGAATATTATATGTATTAAATGTACTAAAATTTCAGTGAGGTTTTTAATGATTGAATTGAAATAATTTCTGTCACTACCATTTTTGCCTGCAATATTTCCAAGAAATATTTCTTGAATTTGTACAAATTATTTAAGATCTGAGAAGGTTTATTATAATTGGTCATAAAGTTTGATTTAATATTTCATCCGAAGCTTTTCCCATATCTGAGACATAGAGGATCTTACATGAGTGGTCATTTCATATGAAATTTATAAAACAAGCCTTCGGTGAGTTTCATAAAGTTCATATGAAATGACCAAGAGTGTAAGATTCTGTATATCATATGACCCTTTAAAATAGGATTTCAACGCCGTCAAACTGAACATAAGTTCAATAAGAAAATACGTTGTTGACATGGACGTTGTCAATGACGTTACCTGGACGCGCCAAAAGTGTTATTACATGTGTGGTCATACGATTTTTATGACATGACTTTATCCACTGAATAACAGCGACGTCATTTGATAATCATGTTTCCATTTCAGGCCAGCAGAGTTACAGTTCTTTACCAGCATATCATCAATAGTCGTCCAAATACCTGCCTGTTTTGTGATGATAGACTTTGAATACGCTAAAAAGACGTTAGATGTAACAATGCTTACAGCTCTAATTTTAAATGGTGTATTTTTCCACTTCCAAAGTATATCAGCATATGTCTTAATGGGTTATATATCACCGGTAACACATAGGTAAGATATACATTTTTTTAAGAAAAATCAAGACAAGTGGGAAATTTTTTAAGGCATATATGAGCATATTCTGACCAAACAGATTATTTAATCAGATTATGTTCTGTTTATGTCTTAAACATTTCTCTCCCCTCTACCCACCCTCTTGTTTTGATTTGATTTAAAATTTCATTTTCTGCTGTGGCTGTGATGCCTGTCCTTGCACTGTTGGTGATCAGTGCATCAGATAAGAAGGGGAAACAGGTATAATTTAAGGATAATTTTCCTTATTTTTCCACAAAAACATATGTTGTGACCCCTCATTAGAACCATCTTGCTGAGATGGTTCTAATGAGGGGTTAGAACTTATGTTTTTGTTGAGAAATAAGAAAAAATATCTCTGAATTATCCCTGTTATCCCTTCTTTATCTGGAGCTCTGGACTGTGATGTCATGATAATGTCAGAGATACTTGCACTTTGGTATGCTCAGCATACCAGCATTTCTTGCACACTGGTTAGAAAATGCCATTCTTTTCACCTGGGATAAAAAATCTTATCTTACCCAGGTGTTCGTACCAAGGACCGGATAAAAATCACGAGCATTCAATGCATTGGTTGTATTGGAGGTCATGTATCTGCCTCGTCAAGTGACGTTGGCGTTTTAGATGATTATGTCACGAAGATGGCAAAAATGACATCAGCTTATGTACACCTGACGTTGATGTAAAGAACCGAATGGCGGTCGTTGAAAGCGGGCCTTGTTTCAAAATAAAAAAGAAACCTCTCAAGCTCTAGAATTACGCATTTTAACAAGTTCTAAAATTAAAACAAAACGTGATGTGCAAGAAAAAGTATATGTCATGGGTGAGAGGTGCAGGTAGAAAAATCTGTCATGAGGGATCACTGTTCGGCATCACGAGGCTTGCTGAGTGATGCTGAACAGTGATCCCTCATGACAGATTTTTCTATCCACACCTCATACCCATGAAAGATACAAAAGGATATGTCATGAATAATATTGCTAGTGAAATACCAAGTGTGCTGCATGATCAAAAAGAAAAAATAAGAAGAAATTCAGACAAAGACTTATTCTCATGGTGGGTGTATTATAGACAGGTGATGTTTACTACTCTAGAGCACCTTATCACACCTCTGCTTTGGGACCCATGTATTATGTCCCCCCACCATGGGGGTGTTTGGGGAGGGGGGGGGGGGCATATTGTTTTTGGTGTGGATCCTGTTGGGGTCGGCGTAGCTTCTTGTCTGCACTCTATCTCCTGAAGGGATGCATGGATTTTGACCAAACTGGCACAGATACATTACTGGGAGGGGGGAAAACTGATTAGATTTTGGGGACCTTGACCTTATTTTCAAGGTCACAGGAGGTCCAAGAAGGATGAAAAATAGCTTTTCTGCACCATATCTCCTGAAGGAATTAATGGATTTTTACCAAACTGGCACAGATATATCACTGGGAGATGGCAAAGAAGTGAATAGATTTTGGTGACCTTGACCCCATTTTCAAGGTCACAGGAGGTCAAAGAGTGTTGAAAAATGCCTTGTCTGCACTCTGTCTCCTGAAGGAATCCATAGATTTTTACCAAACTGGCACAGATATATCATTGGGAGTTGGCAAAGAAGTGATGAGATTTGGTGACCTTGACATCATTTTCAAGGTCACAGGAGGTCAAAGAGTGTTGAAAAATGCCTTGTCTGCACCATATCTCCTGAAAGAATGGATAGATTTTTACAAAACTGGCACAGATATATCACTGGGAGATGGCAAAGAACTGATGAGATTTGGTGACCTTGACATCATTTTCAAGGTCACAGGAGGTCAAAGAGTGTTGAAAAATGCCTTGTCTGCTTCATATCTCCTGAATGGACGGACGGATTTGAATTAAACTGTCATAGAAACATCAAGGGAGATGGCAAAGAAGTGATTAGATTTTAGTGACCGTGACTCCATTTTCAAGGTCACAGGAGGTCAAAGAGTTTTGAAAAATGCCTTGTCTGCACCATATCTCCTGAATGGACGGATGGATTTGAACCAAACTTGCACAGATATATCACTGGGAGGTGGCAAAGAAGTGATTAGATTTTGGTGACATTGACCTCATTTTCAAGGTCACAGGTGGTCAAAGAGTGTGTCTGTCTGTACTTTATTACTCATTGACTTCAGTTTATAAGTTCTGGCTGAGCTCTGACAGTGGACACACAACCTTGATACTGTTGATGAAAATTGTATCATTGTTCTTGCAGCATTTATGTGCCAGTACAAATAACAATTTCAGAGTTCACGAAAGTCTGCCAAAGTTTACAGGACCGAATCTGGTAAAATGATTAAAATGCACTTGAAAATTCTGAATATTTTTACCAGACCGAATGAATTTTTACCAGACATGTCAGGCGGTCAGACAGGGTTTCATGAAGACTGCAATTTCTCAAATAATTTTCTCTTTTTCAGTGTTGCAAATACGGTAAAGCGGGCATTCCTTATATGGTTGTCGGTGATAGTGTTCAGTAATCCCGTGACATTTTTGAGTGGACTGGGGACAGTGATAGTGACTATAGGTGTACTTTGTTATACAAAAGCTAAAGAATTTGACGCAAAACAGTTGATCGGAAGAGTGGTACATGAGTCTGAAGTTAAAGTGAACAATAAGCAAATAGCTAAACTAATTATAGAGAAAGAGACACGGAGATAATTTTATTTCTTATAGGCTTGTACAGAGCCCTAAATTAGAGGAGTATGTTAGAATTTAGAGGCAACTTTTTTTCTCCAGAAACATGTTACAGCCCCTCATTTGAGCTGCCTCTGTGAGGCAGTTCTGTTGAGGAGCTACATGTTTTTATTGAGAATGACAGATCTCTGTAGGGTGTATGGGTACACCTTGTTGTTTTTTACCATTTTTACAAAGGAGAACAACTTTTGTAACTTTCTGTTTGCTTCATTGGATGACGAATTCCTTCCAGAATGGGGTCTATTCTTAAAGGAAAGAAATTCTCCTATGGGAGCAAATTCTTTCCTTCAAGAGTTGACCCCTATTGAGAAGGGAGGCAAAAATGAAAAAAAAAAGTTGCTTCCCCTGAAAGTGTACCCATTCACATTAGATACTTGCCTTATCTAGAGCTCTGCTTATATTAATCACTGTGATAAATAATTATTATAGAATATTTTTAGATGGATATATTTGTAGCACACTGTAATGCATAATGTAATGTAAAACAGGACCGGTGTCCCAGTTTATCTTGCACCCTGGACAGCTTGCCCCCCGGGGGGCAAGCCAACCACGGTCAGCTTCCCCCCGGGGGGCAAGCTGTCCCAGGATATCTTGCCCCCCGTCCTGGTTATCTTAACCCCCGGGGGGCAACATATCCTGGCTGGTTTATCTTGCCCCCCGGGGGTGAAGATAAACCAGCTGGGATATCTTGCCCCCCTTCCAGGATTTTGGAGTGATAACTGTCAATAGATTTTGAAATTGCTGTGAAGGACTTAAATAGTTATTAGAAGTAACTGTTTGTGCAACAACCTATCCCAGCTAGTTTATCTTACCCCCCACCAAAGATTTTGGATCCACATCTATCTACAAGTATTGAAACTGCTATAAAGTGCTTTAATAGTTATTATTATGAGCTAACCACTGAATCCACTTGTCTCATGCCTGTTTACAACAGCTGATCTCAAGAAATACCTCGTATCAGGGGTGGGGGGCAACCTATCCCAGCTGGTTTATCTTAACCCCCACCCAAGATTTTGGATCCACATCTATCAACAAGTATTGAAACTGCTTTAAAGTGCTTTAATATTTATTATGATGAGCTAACTACTGAATCCACTTGTTACATGCCTGTTTACAACAGCTGATCTTGAGAAATACATCATATCAGGGGTGGGGGCCAACCTATCCCAGCTGGTTTATCTTACCCCCCACCCAAGATTTTGGATCCACATCTATCAACAAGTATTGAAACTGCTTTAAAGAGCTTTAATAGTGATTATGAGCTAACTACTGAATCCACTTGTTTCATGCCTGTTTACAACAGCTAATCTCAAGGAATACCTCGTATCGGGGATGGGGGGGCAACCTATCCCAGCTGGTTTATCTTACCCCCCACCCAAGATTTTGGCTCCACATCTATCAACAACTATTGAAACTGCTTTAAAGATCTTTAATAGTTATTATGAGCTAACTACTGAATCCACTTGTTTCATGTCTGTTTACAACAGCTGATCTCGAGAAATACTTCGTATCAGGGGTGGTTGGCAACCTATCCTAGCTGGTTTATCTTACCCCCTACCCAAGATTTTGGATCCACATCTATCTACAAGTATTGAAAATGCTTCAAAGTGCTTTAATAGTTATTATTATGAGCTAACTACTGAATCCACTTGTCTTATGCCTGTTTACAACAGCTGATCTCAAGAAATACCTCGTATCAGGGGTGGGGGGCAACCTAACCCAGCTGGTTTATCTTACCCCCCACCCAAGATTTTGGATCCACATCTATCAACAAGTATTGAAACTGCTTTAAAGTGCTTTAATAGTTATGATTACGAGCTAACTACTGAATCCACTTATCTCATGCCAGTTTACAACAGCTGAATTCAAGAAATACCTCGTATCAGGGGTGGGGGCAACCTATCCCAGCTGGTTTATCTTACCCCCCACCCAAGATTTTGGATCCACATCTATCTACAAGTATAGAAACTGCTGTAAAATGCTTTAATTGTTATTATTACGAGCTAACTACTGAATACACTTTTCTCATGCCAGTTTACAACAGCTGCATTCAAGAAATACCTCGTATCAGGGGTGGGGGGCAACCTATCCCAGCTGGTTTATCTTACCCCCCACCCAAGATTTTGGATCCACATCTATCTACAAGTATAGAAACTGCTTTAAAGTGCTTTAATAGTTATGATTACGAGCTAACTACTGAATCCACTTATCTCATGCCAGTTTACAACAGCTGAATTCAAGAAATACCTCGTATCAGGGGTGGGGGGCAACCTATCCCAGCTGGTTTATCTTAACCCCCACCCAAGATTTTGGATCCACATCTATCTACAAGTGTTGAAACTGATATAAAGTGCTTTAATAGTTATTATTATGAGCTAACTACTGAATCCACTTGTCTTATGCCTGTTTACAACAGCTGATCTCAAGAAATACCTCTTTTCAGGGGTGGGGGGCAACCTATCCTAGCTGGTTTATCTTACCCCCCACCCAAGATTTTGGATCCACATCTATCAACAAGTGTTGAAACTGCTTTAAAGTGCTTTAATAGTTATTATGATGAGCTAACTACTGAATCCACTAATCTCATGCCTGTTTACAACAACTTATCTCAAGAAATATCTCGTATCAGGGGTGGGGGGCAACCTATCCCAGCTGGTTTATCTTACCCCCCACCCAAGATTTTGGATCCACATCTATCTACAAGTAAAGAAACTGCTTTAAAGTGCTTTAATAGTTATTATTATGAGCTGACTACTGAATCCACTTATCTCATGCCAGTTTACCACAGCTGATCTCAAGAAATACCTCGTATCTGGGGTGGGGGGCAACCTATCCCAGCTGGTTTATCTTACCCCCCACCAAAGATTTTGGTTCAACATCTATCAACAAGTATTAGAAACTGCTTTAAAGTGCTTTAATAGTTATTATTATGAGCTAACTACTGAATCCACTTGTCTCATGCCTGTTTACAACAGCTGATCTCGAGAAATACCTCGTATCAGGGGTGGGGGGCAACCTATCCCAGCTGGTTTATCTTACCCCCACCCAAGGTTTATGGATCAACATCTATCTACAAGTATTGAAACTGCTTTAAAATGCTTTAATAGTTATTTTATGAGCTAAATACTGAATCCGCTTGTCTTATACCTGTTTACAACAGCTGACCTCAAGAAATACCTCATATCAGGGGGGGGGGGGGCAACCTATCCCAGCTGGTTTATCTTACCCCCCCCCCAACCCATAGTTTAATAGTTGGCATGAGATAAGTGGATTCAGTAGTTAGCTCGTAATAATAACTATGAAAGCATTTTCAAGCAGTTTCTATACTTGTAGATAGATGGGGATCCAAAATCTTGGGTGGGGGGTAAGATAAACCAGCTGGGTTAGGTTGCCCCCCACCCCTGATACCAGGTATTTCTCGAGATCAGTTGTTGAAAACAGGCATGAGACAAGTGGATTCAGTATTTAGCTCATAATAATAACTATTAAAGCACTTTAAAGCAGTTTCAATACTTGTTGATAGATGTGGATCCAAAATCTTGGGTGGGGGGTAAGATAAACCAGCTGGGATAGGTTGCCCCCCACCCCTGATACGAGGTATTTCTTGAGATCAGCTGTTGTAAACAGGCATGAGACAAGTGGATTCAGTAGTAAGCTCATAATAATAACTATTAAAGCACTTTAAAGCAGTTTCAATACTTGTAGATAGATGTTGATCCAAAATCTTTGGTGGGAGGTAAGATAAACCAGCTGCGATAGGTTGCCCCCCACCCCTGATACGAGATATTTCTCGAGATCAGCTGTTGTAAACAGGCATGAAAAAAGTGGATTCAGTATTTAGCTCATAATAATAACTATTAAAGCACTTTAAAGCAGTTTCTATACTTGTAGATAGATGTGGATCCAAAATCTTGGGTGGGGGGGTAAGATAAACCAGCTGGGATAGGTTGCCCCCCACCCCTGATACGAGGTATTTCTTGAGATCAGCTGTTGTAAACAGGCATGAGACTAGTGGATTCAGTAGTTAGCTCATAATAATAACTATTAAAGCACTTTAAAGCAGTTTCAATACTTGTAGATAGATGTTGATCCAAAATCTTGGGTGGGGGGTAAGATAAACCAGCTGGGATAGGTTGCCCCCCACCCCTGATACGAGATATTTCTCGAGATCAGCTGTTGTAAACAGGCATGAAAAAAGTGGATTCAGTATTTAGCTCATAATAATAACTATTAAAGCACTTTAAAGCAGTTTCTATACTTGTAGACAGATGTGGATCCAAAATCTTTGGTGGGGGGTAAGATAAACCAGCTGGGATAGGTTGTCCCCACCCCTGATATGAGGTATTTCTTGAGATCAGCTGTTGTAAACTGGCATGAGATAAGTGGATTCAGTAGTTAGCTCGTAATAATAACTATTAAAGCATTTTAAAGCAGTTTCTATACTTGTAGATAGATGTGGATCCAAAATCTTGGGTGGGGGGTAAGATAAACCAGCTGGGTTAGGTTGGCCCCCACCCCTGATACCAGGTATTTCTCGAGATCAGTTGTTGAAAACAGGCATGAGACAAGTGGATTCAGTATTTAGCTCATAATAATAACCATTAAAGCACTTTAAAGCAGTTTCAATACTTGTTGATAGATGTGGATCCAAAATCTTGGGTGGGGGGTAAGATAAACCAGCTGGGATAGGTTGCCCCCCACCCCTGATACGAGGTATTCCTTGAGATTAGCTGTTGTAAACATGCATGAAACAAGTGGATTCAGTAGTTAGCTCATAATAATACTATTAAAGCAGTTTCAATACTTGTTGATAGATGTGGATCCAAAATCTTGGGTGGGGGGTAAGATAAACCAGCTGGGATAGGTTGCCCCCCACCCCTGATACGAGGTATTTCTTGAGATAAGTTGTTGTAAACAGGATTTAGACTAGTGGATTCAGTAGTTAGCTCATAATAATAACTATTGAAGCACTTTAAAGCAGTTTCAATAATTGTTGATAGATGTTGATCCAAAATCTTGGTTGGGGGGTAAGATAAACCAGCTGGGATAGGTTGCCCCCCACCCCTGATACGAGGTATTTCTTGAATGCAGCTGTTGTAAACTGGCATGAGATAAGTGGATTCAGTAGTTAGCTCGTAATAATAACTATTAAAGCATTTTAAAACAGTTTCTATACTTGTAGATAGATGTGGATCCAAAATCTTGGGTGGGGGGGTAAGATAAACCAGCTGGGATAGGTTGCCCCCCACCCCCGATAAAAGGTATTTCTTGAGGTCAGCTGTTGTAAACTGGCATGAGATAAGTGGATTCAGTAGTTAGCTCGTAATAATAACTATTGAAGCATTTTAAAACAGTTTCTATACTTGTAGATAGATGTGGATCCAAAATCTTGGGTGGTGGGTAAGATAAACCAGCTGGGATAGGTTGCCCCCCACCCCTGATAAAAGGTATTTCTTGAGGTCAGCTGTTGTAAACTGGCATGAGATAAGTGGATTCAGTAGTTAGCTCGTAATAATAACTATTAAAGCATTTTAAAACAGTTTCTATACTTGTAGATAGATGTGGATCCAAAATCTTGGGTGGGGGGTAAGATAAACCAGCTGGGTTAGGTTGCCCCCCACCCCTGATACCAGGTATTTCTCGAGATCAGTTGTTGAAAACAGGCATGAGACAAGTGGATTCAGTATTTAGCTCATAATAATAACTATTAAAGCACTTTATATCAGTTTCAATACTTGTAGATAGATGTGGATCCAAAATCTTGGGTGGGGGGTAAGATAAACCAGCTGGGATAGGTTACCCCCCACCCCTGATAAAAGGTAATCCTTGAGATCAGCTGTTATAAACAGGCATGAAACAAGTGGATTCAGTAGTTAGCTCATAATAATAACTATTAAAGCACTTTAAAGCAGTTTCAATACTTGTTGATAGATGTGGATCCAAAATCTTGGGTGGGGGGTAAGATAAACCAGCTGGGATAGGTTGCCCCCCACCCCTGATACGAGGTATTTCTTGAGATCAGCTGTTGTAAACAGGCATGAGACAAGTGGATTCAGTAGTTAGCTCATAATAATAACTATTAAAGCACTTCAAAGCAGTTTCAATACTTGTAGATAGATGTTGATCCAAAATCTTGGGTGGGGGGTAAGATAAACCAGCTGCGATAGGTTGCCTCCCACCCCTGATACGAGGTATTTCTGGAGATCAGCTGTTGTAAACAGGCATGAAAAAAGTGGATTCAGTATTTAGCTCATAATAATAACTATTAAAGCACTTTAAAGCAGTTTCAATACTTGTTGATAGATGTTGAACCAAAATCTTTGGTGGGGGGTAAGATAAACCAGCTGGGATAGGTTGCCCCCACCCCTGATACGAGGTATTTCTTGAGATAAGTTGTTGTAAACATGCATGAAACAAGTGGATTCAGTGGTTAGCTCATAATAATAACTATTAAAGCACTTTAAAGCAGTTTCAATACTTGTTGATAAATGTGGATCCAAAATCTTGGGTGGGGGGTAAGATAAACCAGCTGCGATAGGTTGCCCCCCACCTGTCATACAAATTAATATTACCATTATCCACTATGGAACTACTAAAACTGAACTAACTCTACCTCTACAAGGTAAGGATCATGATAGCATGCTGTGATTGCTTGTCAAATTAACACGGTAACCAAAGTGATAAATGAGTTACAAGGCCTTGTGGTATAAGTCCTTTGCCCTGGGAAACAGAACAAAACAAAAAAAGACTAGTACAAAATGTTTCTGTAGGATCCTGGGTGGCGGGGGGCAAGATATCCCGGGACAGCTTGCCCCCCGGGGGGCAAGATAAACCAGCCGGGATATGTTGCCCCCCGGGGGTGAAGAAAACCAGGGTGGGGGGCAAGATATCCCGGGACAGCTTGCCCCCCGGGGGGCAAGCTGTCCAGGGGGGCAAGATAAACTGTTACACCGGCTGTGCTTGCATAGGTACTGGACATGGGGTTATTTTGGTTTTATAAGTTTCATCTATCCTATCTCTTTTCTTCCTCCTCTCTGGGAGATGGCACGGTATAGACTGAGTCACTGAAATACTGTCTCAGAGAGCCCATTTAACCCCAACCCAACCATCCAACAGGGTATTTCCTCTATCAAAGGGATCAAGCTACACATCAGAATAAAGGTGAAGTTTTATATAAGTTTATGGTGAAGTTTCTGCCCATCTTACATCCTTGCCTATATGTATTCTACTGTCATGTTCCTAAATTTTGGGACACCTAAAAATAATTAATTTTTCTTTTTGGAAAAATGGAAAATAAATCATTATAGATGTCCCAATACTTAAATACATTAGGGTATATATTTAGACTTTTCCCTCAGCTCAGGATGGAGAAGTTTGATCCTGCGAGGAGACTATTTTCCCTTGTCTTCCTGTAGCTTGATCCCTGTCATCCAAAATGAGCCCAGATATGTAAATCATTCGTATTTATGCTGGTTTATCATATAACGTCGCATCTGAGAGTGTAATAAAGCCATGCATTAAAATCGATAATCCACTAGTGGATTAAATATGCAAATTACGTCGTAACGTTATGCGTTGACGTCCATAAAACGTCGCGTTTCTAATGGCGAAATCGTGACGTTTTAGTGCAAATTTTGCTTATAAAATGCGATTTTTAGTGTCATATGATAAACAGAATCTTGCATTCGTGCTCCTGTATTATTGAATTTATTAAACTCGTTGGTGAAAATGATAAGATGCTCGGCAAAGCCTCGCATCTTATCATTTTCCCCAACTCGTTTAATAAATTCAATAATACATGAGCACTCATGTAAGATCTTCTATATAAGATGGGTTTTCCCTTCAATCCCAAAAAGTTTTACGGTTGCTTTGGAGGTGAAATTTACCCATCTTGCAACCAAACGAATTGGGTACTTAAAGGCATACAATCATGACAGCTATTTCAGAGCTATTTCTGTTGGTTTTTAATGATTCAGAGGTAATTTCTATTTTTTTTTTAACTTTGATTGTGATGATAGAAATGCCTCAGTGAGAATGTTCAAATTAGGAAATTAGGGAACACAGTTGAATAAAGTGTATGAATGATATTTATTCTAATATCTTCGATGAATTTTCGACAAAATTCATCGTTAACTAGACCTATATATGAGCCATGACACAACAAAACCATCCAAGGGGCATGTGCACCCAGGGAAGGCTCAGATCAGCCTGGGTAGCTGCCCAGTCTGACCAGAGTCTTTGCTATGTGCTTAAAGGGTACGTTCATGCAGACAGCAAAGGCTCTGACCAGGTTGGGCTGATGCCCCGGCTGATCTGAGTATCACCTGGCGCACATGCCACTTTGTTGGTTTTGAAGTGCCAGCTTATATATCTTGTTACAGGGTGGCGACAGTCAGGGAAAAACGTCTGGAAAATGTATTTTTTCCAGGTCAGGGAAAAGTCAGGGAATTTGTGGTTGGTCAGGGAAATTTGAAAAGGACTTGGATAAAGTCAGGGGTACGGCAGGGAATTTGAAAATTAATGGCTATGGCAGTCTTCAGAAAATATACTTTTCTGTTCAAGGGAAAAGGACATACTTTCTAGGCACATCTCCCTCCTAATTGGAGGCTACTGTGGAATTTTGAAGTAGAGGCTACCTTTATACACTGCTCAAATTATTTAAAGGAGCACCTAATATTTTTCCATAGATGATAGTGCAATGCATCTTTACTTTGAGGTCATGCATCTTTACTTTGAGGTCATTTACTTTCGATCAGCAAAGACACGGAATTTCCATTTATTTTGCCAACTTTCAAAGAGGGTAGATGTTACTGATAGCACAAGTTTTGATTCAATATTTGTCCTGCCCATGTCCATGGAAAGATTTTTGTAAAATTGGAATTTTGGTAAAAGTTTGTAAATTTTCAGAACAGGTGAAAAGTCCGAAAATTTCAACCAAAGTCAAAACGTTCATTTTGTCTATGAAACTAGATGTCTTATGAGGTGGCCCATTGGAAAGGATCACTTTGAATTGAAGCTCATGGGAGTTTATAGACTTCCAGTAAATGCCTCAATTTCAGAAATTTCGAAAATTGTAAAATTTGTTCCATAGAAATGAGCAGGACATCATTTGTATTGAAATTCTTGTTGTCTTAAACTTCGATCCTTCTTCAAAAAGCTGCAAAAGGATAGAAATTCTTGCTCACTGGCGGTCAGATTTATGGGCAGTTGAACTAGGTATCTGTTGTAGTAATGTCAATGGGAAAATAGTTGCTGCTCCTTTAAATATTTTGAGCAGTGTATATACTAGCCAAAATTTTGAGTGGTTGTCTGAAAATGGTTGTTGTTTTCTTTTACCACAAATGCATTTATGCACAGCCATATCTGCAGAGACTTTACAGCATATGCTCGTGTGGAGAACAAAAAACTTATTTTCAGTCAAATAGTTCTGCTTTTGGACTTTGGTTTGGCTATTTATATATGAGTCATCCCATAAAAAAAAGTCATACAGCATACCGTATTTGACTATAGGATGGATAAAATGGGGATTTTCCCTCTCTAGGATGACCTCAAATATAAGTCGAATGAAATTTTGCTATGAGTTTTCCCTTCCGAAACAGTCCCCAAAACCTAAATCCATCTAAGTGGATATAGATTTTTGGATGGTTTTGGAGGGTTAACCCCTGTCTTAGAGTAATTATATATGGGCCGTTCTCTGTGAAAACCAGGCTTAATGGCATTACGTAATAATGACGTTGTTTACGTTTGAAAAACACCAAAAATGATAATTTTTCGGACCTTTCTTTATTTTCATGAAAATACCCAAGTCGTTGAAATATAGCAGAATACCTATGAATTTTGACAAAATTTAGTAAAACAAATGATAAATGTTGCCATGACAACGCTTTTTCCATGGTAACTGTGAGGCCTTGAAAAGATATGGTATACCAGCATAAAGGCCCTTAACTTGTGAAAGAATGTTGAATCATGCAAATTATCATTTGTGTGCTATCATATACATATTAAACATGAACAAACTATCATTTTGTCAGAGTTATTTTGCCTAGCATGCGCCAAAAACTCGTACAAACAATCATTATGACGTTGACATCAAAACATACTTGCATGAAGTTTACAACGGCATATAAAGAAGTTCACCACCTGTATGATTCTAAAGACCATATCTTCGTAGCAAATAGTGGTAACCATCTCAAATTTTTGAGAGACGTTAAGAAAAGATAGTTCTTTCCAGAGATGTTATCTAAATTTCAATTGCTATGTCATTAAGCCCGGTTTTCTCAGAGACTGGCTCATGTGGTTAGATAAGCCTGTTTTTTTATGATCAGAGTTTTAGATGGGGTTTCCCTCCCAAAACAATTCCCAAAACCTAGATCCATCTAAGTGGATTCAGAATTTTTTTGGTGGTTTTGGAGGGGAACCCCATCTTGTAACTGAGTAAATATGGTAAATATATAAGCTTGTTCATTATGATCAGAGTTTTTAGTTTTCACTGTAGAGAAAGGCTCCTTGAGAACGAAAGATTCTTATTCATGCCATATGCCATTAGGTGAATGATATTTTTTATTTTATTTTATTTTTATTTACATTCAGGAGAGGCAACTCTGCCTTTTCTGTTTATGCCTTCTTTCTCAATGGGGATAAACTCTTCAAGGAAAGAATTTGGTCCTGGGGATCAACCCTTAAAGGAAAGAATTTGCTCCCCTAGGAGCAAATTCTTTTCTTTAAGAGTAGATCCCATTTTGGAAGTGCTTCTTTGCCCAGGGAACCAAACAGCAAGTCATACTACCTTTATAAAATTGCAGGAAAAAAATGGAAGTATACCCTACACCTTATGTCATGGCTGATTTGCTTGTTCACTTGAAGTGTCAGTTCGGAATTGTTGACAAATGAGCAGAAAGACATCAAAATACAGTGCAGAGACTTGAAACAATTGCGGCTCAAGATATCAGAGAATATTTGGTGGTATTTGTGGACATTTTTATGCCTGTATTCCTTTCATTTACCCATCCATCAAGAATGATTGTCTTATTTAAATAGGGTGATTTATTTGGATGTTGCAGTATTTTCTGGTGAGATTCATCAGAAAATATTGTAAAATCCAAACAGATCACTCTAATTAAAACAGATAGATGTTAAAATTGAAAAGTTTCTATTTTCCAGATACACCTTTTAATTTCACATGGTCTTGTATCTGATTTATGCTTGTAGAGGCTGTACTTTGCTTGTAAGCTGCTATGTTAGTTTAGGGAACACAATGGTTGTAGGATCAGTGCTAGTATTTGGAGTACATGTATATGAAATTACATTCATCTCTGATAAACTGTGCAGGGACCAAAGTTTATACGGCAAAAGTGGGTGTATTGAATTTTTATGCCCCCAACTTCGGAGAAGTTGAGGGGGCATATTGGTTTGGGCCTGTCCGTCCGTCCGTCCGTCCGTCCGTCCGTCCGTAACGCTTTTGGCAGCTGGGAAACTCAAGAACCACATATGCTACGATCTTGAAATTTTATATGTGGCATGTACATGAAAAATAATCGGACCCGTTTTTTTTTCTTTTTTCCGCAGGTCACGTATTTCCAGAGTTAAGCCCCTTTTTCGACTTAGTCTATGGAACCATGTGAACAAAATATCTTGAGAACCCCTGATGCTAGGACCGTGTAATTTTGAAGGAAGACATTGCCCAAGGTGTAGATGATCTGATTAACTTTTGAAAAAAATTTGTTAATTTTTGACCGAGTTATGCCCCTTTTTCAACTTAGTGCATTGTAAGCCTATGGAACCTTGTGAACAAAATATCTTGAGAACCCCTGATGCTAGGACCGTGTAATTTTGCAGGAAGACATTGCCCAAGGTGTAGATGATCTGATTAACTTTTGAAAAAAATTTGTTAATTTTTGACCGAGTTATGCCCCTTTTTCAACTTAGTGCATTGTAAGCCTATGGAACCTTGTGAACAAAATATCTTGAGAACCCCTGATGCTAGGATCATGTAATTTTGCAGGAAGATATAGCTTAAAGTGTAGATGACCTGATTAACTTTTGAAAAAAAATCATGAATTTTTGACCGAGTTATGCCCCTTTTTTGACTTAGTGCATTGTAAGCCTATGGAACCTTGTGAACAAAATATCTCAAGAACCCCTGAAGCTAGGAGCATGATTTTTTGCAGGAAGATACTGCCTGTGGTGTAGATGACCTGATCAACTTTTGAAAAAAATTCGTGAATTTTTGATCGAGTTATTCCCCTTTTTGACTTAGTGCATTGAGGCCTATGGTACAAAGGTACCCTTACATTTAAGAGCTAGGAACTTGAAACTTTATACACATGATTGGTATGGAAAATAAGCAGACCTGTATTTTTTTATTTTTCCGCCGGTCATGTATTTCCAGAGTTATGCCCCTTTTTCGACTTAGCCTGTGGAAACTTGTGAACAAAATATCTGAAGAAACCCTGATGCTAGGATCATGAGGTTTTGCAGGATGAGAATGCCCAAGGTGTAGATGACCTGATTAACTTTTGAAACAAATTCCTGAATTTTTGACAAAGTTATGCCCCTTTTTCGACTTAGTGCATTGTAAGCCTATGGAACCTTGTGAACAAAATATCTCAAGAACCCCTGATGTTAGGAGCATGATTTTTTGCAGGAAGATACTGCCTCTGGAGTATATGACCTGATTAACTTTTGAAAAGAAATCATGAATTTTTGATTGAGTTATGCCCCTTTTTCGACTTAGTGCATTGTAAGCCTATGGAACCTTGTGAACAAAATATCTCAAGAACCCCTGATGTTAGGAGCATGATTTTTTGCAGGAAGATACTGCCTGTGGTGTAGATGACCTGATTAACTTTTGAAAAGAAATCATGAATTTTTGATTGAGTTATGCCCCTTTTTCGACTTAGTGCATTGAAAGCCTATGGAACCTTGTGAACAAAATATCTCAAGAACACCTGATGCTAGGAGCATGATTTTATGCAGGAAGATACTGCCTGTGGTGTAGATGACCTGATTATCTTTTGAAAATAATTTGTAAATTTTGGATTGAGTTATGCCCCTTTTTCAACTTAGTGCATTATTTGCCTATGGAAGCTTGTGAACAAAATATCTGGAGAACCCCTGATGCTAGGATCATGATTTTTGCAGGTTGATATTGCCCAAGGTGTAGATGACCTGATTAACTTTCGAAAACAATTCGTAAATTTTTGACTGAGTTAAGCCCCTTTTTCGACTTAGTGCATTGTAAGCCTATGGTACAAAGGTACAAGCATTATTGGATGAACCTTCTCTAGAGACAAGCATATGGTTGGGGGCATAGTGTTTCATAAACACATTTTCTAGTTTTTATCATAATGATGAAAAAAAGCAGCTTTACACTATCCTATTGCCCTGTTGTTTTAGCTGTTTTTGCTATCTGCACTTGTGACACTTGTCAGAGCTTCAGGTAACTACTTCTCGTTTTGTGGCAAGGCATGATGCCTATGACTGTACTGTATACTTTGTTAGCCACAACCATATAAGAGCCACGACACAACAAAACCAACACTAGAGCAAGTGAGCAGGGGCTCACGTATACCCCCGACCAGCGCCACCGCCTAATGAAACCACCGCCTTATGAAACTACTGCCTAATGAAACCAATCTTATACATGGTTTGAACCTAGAAGTACACTTAGTCTCCTATCAAATGGTTCCATCAAAGTATATTACAAATATCAGCAAAGAGTACCAACTTAACACAAAACTTTAATGTAAACATATAAGTCTGTGCCCATGACCTTGGTCTGCGGCAGCATCCAGATGATATCTACTAATCTGCATGAACACAGAACTAAACTTAGTCATATATCAAAAAGGTTTCATCAAAGGGTGTTGAAAATACAAAGAATATAAACTTAACGCAAAACTTTAATGCAAATATACAAGTCTGTGACCTTGACCTTTGATAAGCAGCTACGAACCTAAAATGAAACCTAATCAAATATCAACAGGTTCCATAAAAGAATATTGGAAATACAAAAGAAGAATATAAACTTAACACAAAACTTAAACACATATGTTTAAGTCTGTGACCATGATCATAGTTCAGCAGCAGCAAACACGTATGTTTAAGTCTGTGACCATGACCATAGTTCAGCAGCAGCATCCAAATGATGTCAAGTATTCTGCATGAACATTTCAGTAAACCTAGTCATATATCAAAAAGTTTCATTGAAGGATGTTGGAAATATAAGCAAAGAATATAAACTTGACACAAACCTTTAACAAATATACACAAGTCTGTGACCTTGACGTTTGGTAAGCAGCAGCATCCAGATGATGTAAACTACTCTGTATGAACCTAAAAGTAACCCTAGTCAAATATCAAAAGGTTCCATCAAAGGATATAAGAAATATAAAAATAGACTATAAACTTAACGCAAATGTTTAAGTCTGTGACCTTGACCTTAAGTCAGCAGCAGCATCCAGATGATGATAAGTATTCTGCTTGAACCTGTAAGTAAATCTAGGCACATACCAACAGGCTTCATTAAAGGATATTGGAATCATAAGCAAAATTAAAAACTTAACGCAAAACTTTCACGCAAATGTTAACGGACGGACGCATGCACACACACACGCACGGACGGACGGACAAACGGATGGAAAGGCAAAAACTATATACCCCTCGACATACTTCGTATGTCGGGGGTATAAAAATGGCATGTGCACCCAGCAAAGGCTCATGATCAACCTGAGCAACCACCCAGTCTGATCAGAGTCTATGCTGTGTGCTTAAAGGGTAGCTAAGGCTCTAAACCAGCGCCATGCAGATAGCAAAAGCTGATCAGACTTGGTGGATGCCCAGACTGATCTGAGTCTTCACTGGGGGCACATGCCACTTTGTTGCCTTAGTCGTGTCGTGGCTCATATATAGGTTAGGATTGTAAATCTTGGCCTATATTTTATGTCTGGGGAACATTTCAACAGCATATGATTAAGCACTTTTTCGCATATATTTTGCAGTGCACTAAACTTATATTACTCCATATCTCTGTGTGTTAAAAGTGCACCAGATAAGAAGGGATAACAGGGATTTTTCAAGAATAATTTTCCATATTTCTGCATAAAAGCATGATGTGACCCCTCAGAACAGTCATGTTGGGACTGTTCTTATGAAGGGTCAGAGTGTATGTTTTATTGAGAAATAAGAAAAATTATGGCTGAATAATTCTCACAGCCCCATCTTATCTGGAGCTCTGGTTGAGGTTTCTATATTCACATCATTCTACCTGATGGGGAAAGAGCTCACTCCATCTATTTATCTTTGGCTTTAAGGTACAAGTGCTCTCATTTTCCCAAACACTGATATCTGAAAGTACCCTCTTATATCAAAGAATATAGTTTGGACACCTTTCCTGTTTTTCTTCACATTTCAACTCTGGATATCTGAAACTACTGATATCTCGGATTAAATTTTCTGTCAACAGAAAATTTACTTTGAGAGATCAGTAGGTTGAGTTGACCTTCGACTATGAGATATCCGGGGTTAACTGTGTATGTGTTTGGTTAACCAACCACATGAATTTAATATCAAGCTCCTTTAAGTTATGCTTTGTTGTCTTGAAGCTTTTGTTGGCACAAATCCTAACAGCGGTATCTGCAAGAAGCTTGGTATCTGGAGCTCTGACTGGTACAAGGACATTGCTTTAATACACAAAGTATTGCTGGTTTTATTTTGCTTTATGCTTTTGTGTATCACCTCTGGTTAGCTATGTATATACAAGGGCTATTACCAAATGAAAAAAAGAGTCCTAGTTCCAAACCAACTGGTCACCGTGGCTTAAAGTCTCCATATCCTATCAGTGTAGAACCTGTCTAAACACAAATCATTATGAAAAGTCTTTTAACCTTCACGCTTGAGGATAAAATGTAGGTTGATGTGCATAAATTGATCCGAATCGATGGCAAAAAGTATGGAAAGCAGGTTTTTGAAAAACTACAAATCTCTCAACAAAATATGATTTTCCTTTTCTGGATTCCGGTTGAGTGATGCAATTTCAACAAAAGCGCCACAGTGACTGGGGCCCTACCCTTGTACATTGTTTTTTTACCATTTGAGCCGTGACACGACAAAACCAACAATGTGGTTGTGCGCCCAGTGCAGACTCAGATCAGCCTGGAAATTTGCCCAGTATGATCAGACTCTTCGCTAAGCGCTCAAAGGGTAGCTAAGGGTCTTAGCTACCTTCAAAGGGTAGCTAAGGGTCTTAGCTACCTTCATGCGGACAGCGAAGACTCTGATCAGACTGGGCGGATGCCCAGGCTGATCTGAGTCTGCGCTGGGCGCACAACCACATTGTTGGTTTTCTCGCATCGCGGCTCATTTTATTTAAGGACATGAAATCGAAAATAGGTCATTTTAGTTGCCATCTGAAATGACACAAATAATTTTTCAAACTCTTTTCATGTGAAACTCATGGACGTTTTATTTGTTTTAAAGTTGGCTGATCGCGGTCATTTTCAAAGAAGAAACTATGATGAGAAGCTTGCAGCAATACATCGTGATAAAATTTTTCATTTTTATAGAGCAATGGGGCTTTTAAAGAATTTGTTTAGCCATGATGACCAAGTAGTTTTGGGACTAAAACTCTTTTAGTTTCGTAACAGCCTTGGAAACATAGTTGACCAGGTGTGGTACGTTTGTATATGATAAATTATTTGATTTGTATCTCATAAAAAGGTACAGTTAGCATGTGCTTACAGAAAAGACTTGACTAGCCTGCACTTTAAATTTTGTGCGTTCTTTTCACAGTCTTCCCTTTTGTCTCGCCTGCCACTAGCAGGAATGGTACATAGCTATTACTTTTCTGATTTCGTCAGTGTAGATGGTGTAAACTTCTGTCAAGTTTTCTGGTTAACTCTCTAAGCACCAAAAAGCAGACGACAAAATTTACATCTGCAAAAATTAAAAAAATGCCTTGTTCATGACATTTCATATTGAGAACTCAAAGACTAGAGGGCAAACAGTGTAGATCCACCTGAGGCGGCTCATCATGAGCCGTCTCATAAGGGTCTATGCTGTTTGCAGATTATGCTATTTTCGTTACTGGTGCTTACAGTGTTAAGCTCAGTTTTGTAGCAATGCACAGGCAGACGAGACACAGCCTCCCATGGAATTCATGCTGAATATATCATCTATGAATCCTATGGTCAGTTTGGGCAGCTGTTTGGTTTGATTATGTATTTACATTAGCTAAATACCATTATTTTGGTTGGCCTAGGAAATCAGGGTTCAGGAAAGGGGCTGTGAGTATTTTATGAGTACACCACCAGGTTTTTATGCCTCTGTACCATATGATGCCAGGTGCATATAGTGTTTCAGTCGTGTGTATGTATTTTCTTATGTATGTCTGTACATATCTGAACCTACATGATCCTGTTGGACTGAGGTTAAGATTTTGTAAGAGGTAGATTTCAGGGTTCCTATTATTGTAGAACTTGAACTTTTGTATGAGGGTTTATATCTAAAAAGTATGACAGGAATATACAAGAATCAGGACATGCTGATACACGTCACGGTCCACTGACTTTGTGCCAGGGTTGCAGCCCTTTGTAAATGTGGCCAAATCTTGAGGCCCCAACTCCTTCAGTTTTCAACCAATTTCCATCAAACATTTGGGATATTTTTGTCACTACATGACATGGATCATAATTAATCGGGGTTATGATTGGACCCTTTCTGCCAGAGCTATGGCCCTTTGTAAGTCATAATTATGTCCCCCCACCAAAGGTGAGGGGGGACATATTGTTTTCAGTGCGGATCCCGGTGCGTCGGCATCGGCGTGACAGATTCTTGTATGCGCGATATCTCAAGAACCAATGGATGGAATTTCATTAAACTTGCATGGATATATCATTGGGACAAGCTTAAGAGCTGATTAGATTTTGGTGACCTTGACCTCATTTTCAAGGTCACTGGAGGACTTAGATGACAATTTCTTGTATGCACGATATCTCTTGAACCAAGGGATGGAATTTCACCAAACTTGCATGGATACACCTTTGGGGAAAAGTTTAAGAGCTGATTAGATTTTTGTGACCTTGACCTTATTTTCAAGGTCACTGGAGGACTTAGATGACAATTTCTTGTACCCACAATATCTCTTGAACCAATTGATGGAATTTCACCAAACTTGCATAGATACATCATTGGGACAAGTTTTAAAGCTGATTAGATTTGGATGACCTTGACCTTATTTTCAAGGTCACTGGTGGGCTGAGATGACAATTTCCTATTACCACAATATGTCATAAACCAATGGATGGAATTTCATCAAACTTGCGTGGATACATCATTTGGACTAGCTTAAGAGCTGGTTAGGTTTTGGTGACCTTGACCTCATTTTCAAGGTCACTGGAGGACTTAGATGACAATTTCTTGTACCCATAATATCTCATGAACAAATTTATGAAATTTCACCGAACTAGCATGGATACATCACTGGGACTAGCTGGAGGACTTACATATGTGAAATTTTCACTGAAGTTGATATATTTTATTAGCCTTGGGCTTGATTTCCACTTTACTTTCGTAGATATACTTTTGGGACAATCTCAAGAGTTTACTGTGTTTTGATTACCTTGACCCCATTTTCAAGGTCAAAAGCTTACTTAAAAATGCTTATGTTTTTCTCTTAAAATTATATACCTTGGTCCAGTTGACAGATATTCATCAGACTTGCATGAATATATCGTTGTGACAGGTTTAAGACATGTTTAGTATTTGGTGACCTTGACCTTTTTTTTTTTAAAGGACATACATGTAGTCATCTATGTAGGATATCTTTAGAACAAGTAAATGGATTTTCTCCAAACTTGCCTAGATATTTTACTTGTACAGGCCTTTTATTCATTAGAGAGGGTGGGAAATGGGCTGGTGGGGGGACATCAGTTTTTCTCTGAAAAACATTTCTAGTTCCTCCTTTAGTTTTCAGCTGATCTTCATCAGACTGTCAGGATATTGTTGTCACCACATGACATAGATCATTTTTTTCCGGGGTAGAGTGGGAGGCGGGGGAGGTGGGGGTCACAATTGGACCCATTCTGCCAGAGTTACAGCTCTTTGTAACTGGTAAAATCTTGTGGCAGCAACTCCTTCAGTTCTCAGCCCGTTTTTATCAAACTTTCAGGACGTAGTTGTCAATACAGGTCATTAATCATATCTTATTGAGGTAATGATTTTATCTCTTTTTTTTGGTCAAAATGACAGCCCTTTGCAAGTCTGGTCAAATCTTGTGGCAACAACTTCTATTTCAGTGTTCTGCTGATTTTCATCAAACTTTCAGGATATTATAATTACCATTTAACTTAGATCATATTTTACTTGGGTCATGATTGGGTCCTTTCTGCCAGGGTTATGACCCTTTGTAAGTCTGGTCAAGTCTTGTGGCCGCAACTCCTTCTTTGGTTTTCAACTTGTAGCCATGGCTCCTTTCAGAATCAAATATGGGGACTTACAGATCCATATATCGGGGAACATTTTGCCTTTGCCTTTTATTTAATTTGGTATTAACATTTGATATACAACAAAGTTTAAACTGTTTATTAAAGTTTTACTTGCTGTTAATTTTTATACGCCCGTTTTGAAAAAAACGGACGTAGTATGTCATGGCGCTGTCCGTCCGTCCGTCCGTAAACATTCTTGTACACGCCATAACTCAGTAACCATTCGGGATATCTTCATGAAATTTGGTAGGCATATGTATCAGGGTGGGGGAACGTGTCGCGTACAAGAATGGTTGTTCCCCCTTTGTTACTTTTGAAGTTATGCCCCTTTGATTAATTTTTTCCCTGTAAGTCTTGTACGCGCCATAACTAGATAACCGTTTGGGATATCTTTATAAAACTTCATAGCAATGTTAATGAAGTCCTAACGTTGTGTCGCGTACAAAAATGGCTGTTTTCCCTTTCTTCGTTTTAGAGTTAATCCCTTTCATTAGTTCTAAAAGGCTAGTTTTCGTGTTTTCTTGTACAATATATTGTCAAGGGAAAAAACTAGAACTAAAAATGGTGTAATTTGTGTATTTAGGTTATCTCCCTTGTCCAACTTTACCTTGGAATACTAACAGTATATCATGTGTTAAATATTTAGATGATGTTGCAGTCATTATACCCCCACTTTGAAAAAGTGGGGGGTATACAGGTTTACATCTGTCTGTCCGTCCATCTGTCCGTCCTTCCATCTGTCCTTCCGTCCCCATTTGATCAAATTTTTCATCGAAGATTTCTTCACAACCATACAAGCTAGACTGGTCATATTTGGCATACAGGTTGATGACGACATGTTGTATTGTGGGATTGAGAACCAGCCTTCTCCTGCTTATTCTTCCCTGTATTTGTCCGATTTTCTTTCTTTCCCTACTTTGAATAATGAAATTTTTCGTCAAAGATTTCTCCACAACCACGCAAGCTAGTCATATTTGTTATGCAGGTTGATGAGGACATGTTGATCCCACGATAACCAGCCTTCTCCTGCTTATTCTTCCCTGTATTTGTCCGATTTTCTTTCTTTCCCTACTTTGAATAATGAAATTTTTCGTCAAAGATTTCTGCACAACCATGCAAGCTAGAGTAGTTATATTTGGTATGCAGGTTGGTGACGATATGTTGTATCTTTTGATTGAGAACCAGCCTTTTTCTCTTATTCTTCCCTGTATTTGTTCCAATATTCGTTCTTTCCATACTTTGAATAATGAACTTTTTCATCAAAGATTTCTCCACAACCAAGCAAGCTAGAGTACTCTTATTTGGTATGCAGGTTGATGACGTTATGTTGTATCGTGGGATTGAGAACCAGCCTTTTTCTGCTTATTCTTCCCTGTATTTGTCCAATATTCTTTCTTTCCATACTTTGAATAATGAACTTTTTCATCAAAGATTTCTCCACAACCAAGCAAGCTAGATTAGTCATATTTGGTATGCAGGTTAATGATGACTTCCTGTATTGTGGGATTGAGAACCAGACTTCTCCTCTTTTTATTCCCTGTATTTGTCCGATTTTCTTTCTCTCTTTACTTTGAATAATGCATTTTTTTCGCAAAAGATTTCTATGCATCTGTAAGTTAGAGTAGGGATTTTTGTATGCATGTTGATGATAACTTGTTGTATTGTGGGATTGATAACCAGTCTTCTCCTGCTTATTCTTCCCTATATTTTTCCAATTTTCTTTTTCTCCTGACTTTGAATAATGTAATTTTTTGTAACAGATTTCACAGCAACCATTCATTTTTGGTATACATGGTAACAATGATTTCTCTCCCTCTTTATGCTTTTTGTTACGAAAATAACATCATTTGATTTAAGCAATTAAGCGGGGTATAGTCGGATTCGCTGACAGTTCTAGTTAATTTGTATAGAGTGGTTGCCCCAGTTTGTCTGCCTGTCTATCCTTTTGCAATCTTGCTCATTCTGTAACTCCTTTAGGAAATTGAAACGGGCGTATTATGCGCCGCTTGCGAAGCCCTTGTTTTCATAATAATGTGCACTATTACCTGAGTAAATTAATCATGGGATTTATAATTAACAATTGGTCACAAAATGGTCATTTTTCCCTTCCAAAAGAATCCCAAAGATCTAGATCTGTCTTGTAAGACAGATCTAGATCTTAGGGTTCTTTTTGAAGAGAAAACCCATTTTGTAGCTAAATTCATGGTTCCGAAAACCACGCTTATCTTAAACAGGTATACATCCGTCTATTCTATAAGGTAAAATCATGGACTTGTGTTGGACATTAAACATGTGAGAATTTGTTTGTGGGACTATTATCACGTTCCAAGTTGTCGTAGCATTGGCCGGTTGTTACTATCAAGTGACTTTTTGAGTGCCATTCTGGGTGTGGCTCAAAACTATGTATTGCACAGGACCTACTTACGTATTGATCATAATTTTGGAAGGGTAAACTCCGTCGTAAAACCAAATAAATATGGTATATATACTTAAACAATTATATGAGCCACATCATGAGAAAACCAACAAAGTGGTTGTGCGCCCAGTCTGATCAGACTCTTGGCTTAGCGCTTAAAGGGTAACTAAGGGTCGAAGCTGCCTAATTGGGGACAGCGTAAACTCTTGAGTCTGCCCTGGGCCAACATGCCATTTTGTTGGTTTTGATATGGCATGGCTCATATCAGATTGCCAGATAAGGTTGAGGTTTATATGACAACAGAGATAAATTCTATTCATTCACTAAAATCATGGGTTGTGACCCTCATTTAATTGAGGCAGCAAGATTTTACTGTAAGAATTCTACAAATTGGGACATCTGAAATGATTTTTGTAACTGTCCTAAAATGAAAGTGATTTTTAGTGCGGTAGTGCATCTAAAAGATGATGGAATGGAAAAATAGTGCAAACCCTGATTAGACTGCTCCTTTAGGAACAGCCTGACCTGGGTTTGATCTGTTTGCTCAGTCCCATCCGTCCCAGTACTTAAGATTTTAACAAAATCCTATCCTTTCTGGAGCTCTGCGTTATAATTGAGCCATGAGATGACTAAACCAACAGTAGCATTTGCACCCAGCAAAGACTCAGATCAGCCTGGGCATCAGCCCAGTCTGAGCAGGGTCTTCACTGTCAGCATGGAGTTAGCTTAGACCCTTAGCTACCTTGTAAGCATACAGCAATGGCTCAGCCCAGATTTGGCAGATGCCCGGGCTGATCCGAGTCTTTGCTGGGTGCACATGCCACTTTGTTGGTTTTGTTGTGTAGTGGCTCATATGTTTGTGATGTTACTTATCTGTATGAATATATGTTGGGGATTTTAGAAATCCATTAAAGTACTGTGCTCTCATTCTTGTCAGGTTTGATTTTCACCTATAAAGTTACCCTTACAATTGCACATATTAACTTGTAACAGTGTATTCTGGTGTTACCTCTAAGCTCAGTGACAGCTGGATGGCCAACAGGGACTGATAACAGACTCTGCCTTTATTTTCTTTCAGAAATAGAAGAAAGTGGAAGCATAAAAACACAATTATTTTCTATTTTTACATCAATTTTATAGACATATTGTCACATGACATTAAATGAAGTCAAAATATACCACGGCTCTCTACAATCTGATTGGACATCAGCGATGTCATGACGTCATAAGTAATGCTGTTCCGCTTTTAGCAGAAAAACTGCATATAAATGTTTTAATGCTTCAATTTTAGCGTTTATATAAGATTTTTCATCCAGGTTTGATTGAAACAAATGTAAATATATAAGCAATGAACTTAATTTTCTGATGTTTATTGAAGTCTAAATTACACTGGGTGACCAGCAAAGTTTGCATGAACCCCTTTTGGGTTCATTCACTTTGCACGTGACCCAATGTAGTTTACACTATGATAAACCTCAAAAAAATGGAATTCATTTCTCAAATATAGAAATTCCTGAGGATCCTATCACTGACTACACAGATGTGCAGGCTGATCTGAGTAATCCATGTTTGCATATGCCATATGGGACCCTTTCTTGTGTAATGGCTCACAAAGCATCCATATGGCCAAGTGGTCAGCTCTCCAGACTTCGGATCACGAGGTTGTGGGTTGGAGACGTGGGTTTGAGTCACCCTGGAGGTGAGATTCAGTCCAAGCCCAAACAGTACTTCATTGCACACAGCCCTCCATAATCACCCTCCCATCATCCTAATATGGCTGAAATTCTGCTGAAAAGAACATAAAACCACCAAGTCATTCATCCATGATACTGAATACCTGCGTCCTTGCAGCTACTCATGATACGACTGTCTACCATTCTCTACAATTTGTCATTGTAACACTGACACACACACAAAAACACTTGACTGAATAAGTCAACTGCTGAAAACGCAAGTTACACATATACACTGTATATCAGAAAATGGAATTATTTATTAGCTCACCTGTGGTGAGCTTATAGTATAGACTTGGTCCGTCGTCCTTCGTCGTCGTCGGCGTCCACAATTTGAAACATCTTCTTCTCAGAAACCACTGGGTGGATTGAAGCCAAATTTCATATGGAGCCTTAACAGGATGGGGGAACGAAAGTTTATATATTTGGTCCAGGTCACATGACCAAGATGGCCGCCACGCCCATATATGGTAAAAACCCTTCAAAAATCTTCTTCTCCAGAACCAAAAGGCCTATGACCTTGAAACTTGGTATGTAGCATCGGGCATGCGGGCCCATCATAATTTATATAAATCGTGACCTTGTGATGACCTTGACCTAATTTATGACATGGTCAACTTTGGTACGTTAGGCTTTTATATGGGAAAACGCTTAAACGGTGGATTTCTCAGAAACTATTTAAGTCTAAGGTACAATACTTGGTATACATGGTTGACTAAATGACCAGATGAAGATATTATGTCACTAAAGGTCAAGGTCATTCCGTCGGACCATCCGTCGTCAAGCTTTTCAAACATCTTCTCCTCTGAAACCACTGGGCCGATTGAAGCCAAATTTCATATGGAGTCTCAGTGGGATGGGGGAATGAAAGTTTATATATTTGGTCCAGGTCACATGACCAAAATGGCCGCCATGCCGATATATGGTAAAAACCCTTCAAAAATCTTCTTCTCCAGAACCAAAAAGCCTATGACCTTGAAACTTGGTATGTAGCATCGGGCATGCCGGCCCATCATATTTTATACAAATCATGATCTTGCGCTGACCTTGACCTAATTTACGGGATGGTCAACTTTGGTATGTTAGGCTTTTATATGGGAAAACGCTTAAACAGTGGATTTCTCAGAAACTATTTAAGTATTAGGTACAATACTTGGTATACATGGTCGACTAAATGACCAGATGAAGATATTATGTCACTAAAGGTCAAGGTCATTCCGTCGGACCATCCGTCGTCAAGATTTTCAAACATCTTCTCCTCTGAAACCACTGAGCCGATTGAAGCCAAATTTCATATGGAGTCTCAGTGGGATTGGGGAACGAAAGTTTATACGCGGGGTCTGGGTCACATGACCAAGATGGCCACCATGCCCATATATGGTAAAAACCCTTCAAAAATCTTCTTCTCTAGAACCAAAAGGCCTATGACCTTGAAACTTGGTATGTAGCATCGGGCATGCTGGCCTATCATAGTTTATACAAATGATGACCATGTGTTGACCTTGAATTAATTGACGACATGGTCAACTTTGGTATGTTAGGCTTTTATATGGGAAAACGCTTATACAGTGGATTTCTCAGAAACTATTTAAGTCTTAGGTACAATACATGGTATATATGGTCAACTAAATGACCAGATGAAGATATTATGTCACTGAAAGGTCAAGGTCATTTTGTCGGTCTGTCCGTCATCAAGATTTTCAAAACATCTACTCCTCTGAAACCACTGGTCTGATTGAAGCGAAATTTCATATGGAGTCTAAGTGTGATCAGGGAATAAAAGTTTGTTCTCAGGGTCTTGACCAAGATGGCCGCCATGCCGTATATGGTAAAAACCCTTCAAAATCTTCTTCTCCAGAACCAAAAGATGTATGACCTTGAAACTTGGTATGTAGCTTTGGGCACTCAAGCCCATCACAAACATTAAAATATATATCAGGACCAAGTGTCAGGTGAGCTACAGGACCATTGGTCCTCTTGTTCCAATAAACAATGAACATGAATGGATACACTTTGAGGGGGGGCAACTCTGTCAGTTTTGTTTTTGCCTCCCTTCTTAATTGGGGTAAACTCTTAAATGGAAGAATTTGCTCCTCTAGGAGCAAATTCTTTCCACTAAGAGTAGACCCCATTTTTGAAAGGCTACATTGTTCAGGGAATCAAACAGGAAGTCATAAAAGTTGCTTCCCTTGCTAAAAATGGCAGAAAAATATGAAGCTGTACCCATACACCTTCAAGTGTTCAATACCTTCACAAATAAAAAACAAACACAGCCCACATCTGTTTCAATGCTTAAAACAACAAGAACAGCCCACGTTGTAACAATGATCAAAATTGTATCACGCTGAACACACTGATGGTATCCGTATCTAATTCAGCTGAAAATCTGGTGACTTTCATGGAGACTTTTGTAACTGTCCACAGTACAGATAACAGGGAGTATTTATTTGGGATAATCTGAATTACGCTGTCACAAAAACGTCATGAACCCTCATTATAACCATCTTTACAAGACAGTTTGACTGAGGGGTCACAACATGTTTTACATGGAGAAATAAGAAAAGTTATGGCAGAATTATCTTTAAATACTCTCCCCTATCTTGGCCACTGTCTGTAATTCTATCCCTGAAGATTATTGACCATGTCAAAGTCTTTTTTCAGTCCCACTTTCTGGTCATCTTTTGCTCTGCAAAGAAAATCAAGGCACATATTCAGACAACGTCTCTTATGCCAAGTGTTCGACAAAGATGACCCAAATCAGCTTGTAGTCTAATTAACTGTTGCAGTTTTAAAACTTTAAGTTTTAATACTCTGAAAAAGGCATTTTAGTGGAGGCTAAATGCAAACACTGTAAACTGATGCCTTTATTATGCAAGAGTTCTACTTCTGTGAGCAAGGCATTTTGCAATCTTCCGCAAAATTGAAAATCTGGTGAAAGCTTCCTTTTATACAGTAATAAAAGGCCATCGGCCAAGTGTCACCCGACATTTGAACCTGCAGCCCTTTATTCCATTTCAGAGTAAATGTGTGGCCAAAAACAGAAAATGTGTATTACAGAGCCTGGTAAGCAAAAAATAACTGAAGCATAAGCAAAGAACGGGCCTCTAAGAGGTTATAAAAACTTCAGGAAGGGGTGTATATGTGTAAAATCAGGTTATTGAAACTTTAGACCCCTACAGAATGCTCAAAACATCAAGACTGTATACCCAATTAAAAGGGCCATAATCCCTCTAATATGAATCTGATGAAAAATGAACAATGCATTAATCAAAATTCAGCCCATTAATATGAATAGTTCTGGAGTTATCCCCTTACGTTTAAGTGAATGTCTATTATCTATGAAAGGGGAATAACTCTGTCACTAACCAATTTAGCACACTCTAACAATAACCAGAATAATCAATTTAACAAATGCTAATAGCCTACCAAATTTTAGGTCTTGGTCAAACGGTTCAAAAGTTGGAAAAATGCCAAAAACAAACAAAGGGCCATAACTTTGTAACAAACTGGACAACTAAAATTCCAAAATCACATGCACATCTTCAGGTTATGATAATTTAAAACATTCTGCACAATTTCAAGTCAACCTGATATAAGATATGGCAGGAGTTGCAAGGACAAGGTCTGAGTCAGCAAGGGCCGTAACTCCATCAAATATGGCCAAAACAAAAATCAAAAACCACACGCACATCTTCAAATCATAAGAATTCAATCTGTAAAATTTCAAATTGATCCAATGAAAGATGCAGGAGGAGTTGCGAGACAAGATTTAGGACGGACGGAAGGAAAGACGGACGGACGTCCGGACACACAGACGGACGAGGGTCATTTCTATAGTCCCCCTCCATCTATGTTGGATGACAAATAAGGGGCTTGAGAGAAGGGGTCAGCCTAATCTTTTAGAGTTTAGCTTCTATTATTCAGTTTTTTCTCAAAAGGTGATGTCTTCCAACTTACCCTGACATGCTGAGATGCTTGAGGCTGGGTTTTATTCAAATTTGACTGATTATAATGAGAAGAACCTCTTTTATGTGTGAAGAATTGTCATCGGAAGGATTTGAACCCAGTACCAGTAGCAAAGTACTGATTCCACTTCCAAGGCTACTGCCTACTTTTGAAAATGACAACAAATTATGAAAGAAACTGCATCAAATTCTGAATGTTCAACATGATCATAGCTGTTTACCGTGGACGTAAAGCAACAATCAATCACTTGAAATTTAAGTACATAATTTGGTCTTATGGTGAAATGCCAAGTTCTTGCTACTGAATAGCTTATGGTTATGAAACACCAGATTCGTATTCATTTTTTTTTTTTGCCCCCTTATGTTTATTTGAGTTTGTGAATGGAATTGTAGTGCAAATAGCATTTTCATTACATGCAATGCCAAAACTGAATGAACTTACAAAATATCACAGTTTTTCTTTTTTTCCAAAATAAATGTCTAATGAACAACAAAACTGCAGTTTTCTGGTATGGAATAACAGTGAAGCCCAAAAAAGATCATAATAAATATAAGAGCTGCAACATGACAAAACCAACAAAGTGGTATGTGTGCCCAGCAAAGACTCAGATCAGCCTCGGCATCCGCCCAGTCTGATCAGTCTTCCCTGTGCACTTAAACGGTAGCTAAGAATCTAAGCTAGCTCCATGAGGACAGCGAAGACGCTGATCAGACTGGGCAGATGCCCAGGCTGATCTGAGTGTTTGCTGGGCGTACAAACACATTGGTTTTCTCGTGTTGCGGCTCATAACTATTATACCTTTTTCTGTCTTTTACTCTCCAGTTCTCCCAGTTCTTTTTCCAGTTCTACACAAGCTCTCTCTATCTCATAGTTCTTACTCACGAGGCCTACCCAACTGTAAACAGGTAAATGTAAACATTCTTAAACATATGGTGCTTTTTTCTTCTTTAATTATGCAGCTTTCAAATATACTGATATTGCAAGATGGCTGCAAAACAGTTAACACAAAACGGATGTAAACTCCAGCTAGAACCAAATCCTTGGAAAGTATATAACACTTTCAAATCAGGAAGCCTAAATTTGAATTCTATATGTAATTTTAGTGGTATGTAACAGACGCTGATAATTTTCCTATTTTGCCCCTAAGGTATACAACGGAAGTTTTCATGAGATTTTTCCAAGCTCTCTTAACATACAGTTTTTAGGGTGAATGGGCATTTTTGAGGCAAGCAACTCTTGTGCATTTTTGCTTCCCTTTTAAACAGGGGTCCACTCTAAAAGAATTTGCTCCCCTTGGAGCAAATTCTTTTCTTTAAGAGTACACTATTTTGGACGGGCTGCTTAATCCCAGTAAGCAAAAAAAGAAGTCACAAAAATTGCTCCCCTTTGTAAAAATGGCAGACAGCATGGAAGTGTATCAATATGAGATCTCGCAACAAACACCCTTAGTTTTTAGGAGGAAAAAATAAAGGCCAGAAATTGTACCAATTTTCATCGCTACATCTGCAGCAGCAGTACCCACCTATTTTCCAGCTCTTTTAGTTTGGAACCAGCTTGTGACTGTTCATTCTTTCTCTGCCAGTTAATTTCTTGGATCTTCTTTCTGTGAATACAAACACGTTATTAGTTAAGGTCGGGACTGTCAGTTACCCTGACAACATTATTCATAGGCAGGCTTAGACCTCCTAAGCGGTTAAGCAGTACTAAGTGCACATACTTTTGCCAGTAGCTGACAACTACCCTTCTTGAATCAGCGGAAGGAGAAACAAAAGTATGTGGCCAGACTGGGTATCGAACCCAGGAACTCTGACTCTTGAGTCAGACATGCTACTGACTGTGCTACGCGGCCCAGCTCATATTCTATATGTAAATTCAACAGAAATTATCCCAGATTCTAAATACTTTTACTAAAGTAGTGCAACATGTGCTTGGATAACACAAAAAAAATCCAACATTTCATCCAGGAATTTACGGTGGAAACAGATGTCATTATGACACTGCTCCTCATTGCCTGTTGTCTGCTTGTATACTGCAGAAAGCTCTTGCTAGGCAGCGGAGGAGTGCACTTTGACAGGTGAAAAAAATTACTAGAATTAGGATAATTTTATGGAAAACTGTCATATGGAGAGTAAACTGTCAGGTTTATGGCCGCAAATTTCCTTTTACAGCTCTACTGATGCATTCCCCTATATTTACATTTGCGACAATGAAACTCGCAATTTACCTCCCCAAATGACAATTTTGGCTACAGCCATCTCCTAATTTATAATTATCACCAAAACCGCCCTCCTACTGTAATGACCCTAAATATTTGGACAGACAGGTCTGAGCAAACATTGTAGACGCAGATCAAACTGCTCCTGAATGTTTGCCATTCACTAAGCATCATTTGGATGCAAAAACTTGTGTAAAATCCACTTTCTAAGAGTTTTCTAACATAATTGTCCAACCATCAGGTGTCCGATATTTTAGGGTCATTAAAGTATCCAGAGCTCTGGTTTCTATGGTAACCTACTTGAGTTCTGCTAGTTGTTTCTGAGCCTGTTCCATCATCTTAACCAGGGTATCATTGTAGGACTTCCAAGAGTTTGAGCCATACTCTTGTAGCAGTTCAAGATTTAAGATTCTGAAAATAAGAAACACCATTTTTACCCTTAAATATAGTATAGTCCCATTACTATGCTGACAGTGTTAGAAAGGACCTCTGACGGTTGTAATGTTAATTTGCCTATAAAATCAGTCAAAATTAAATTTTTGAAATACCCAAGAATTTCTCTTGAAATGTTGTTCTCAACTTCCCCTAACTGGCTATGAATTTAATTTCTGATTTTTTAGCACATAGACTTCAATTTTTGGTGGAAAAAGCCAAATTCTATCATTAAACATAATGGAAACAGGAAAAGTTTTTTAAAGTTACTTTCTCCAACCCCCCCCCCCCCCCCCCCCCCGTGCCTCAGCTAGCCACTTTGCATGTATGTGTGTGTACTATCATAATACACATTATATGTGAGTGGCTTGCTGAGGCACCGGTGGGGGGGGGGGGGGTTGCGAAAGATAGTCTACAACTGAAAAACTGAACAAGAGGGCCATGGTGGCCCTGAATCGCTCACCTGAGCATTAATCAGTTCACTGGCTCTGGTGAAGATTTATAAGAGTTTTTACCATACTAACATTTGACCTAGTTTTTGACCCGACATGACCCAGTTTCAAACTTGGCCTGGATATTGTAAGAATAAACATTCTGACACAGTTTCATTGAGATTGGATCAAAACTGTGCCCTCTGGAGCGTATACAAGGTCGTTCTTATATTTGACCAAGTGACCAAGTTTTTGACCCGACACGACCAAGTTTCAAACTTTACCTAGATTTTATTAAGATAAACATTCTGACAGAGTTTCATGAAGATTGGATCAAAACTGTGCCCTCTAGGGTGTACACAAAGTTTTTCTAAGATATGACCTTGAGCCGACGTGACTCAGTTTCATAGGGGTCTTAGATATATGGACAATAAACATTTTGACATAGTTTCATGACGATTGGATCAAAACTATGCCTTCTAGTGCTTACACAACGTTTTTCTAAGATTTAACCTAGTGACCTAGTTTTTTACCCGACATGACCTACTTTCAAACTTGGCCAAGAGTTTATGAAGATAAACATTCTGACAAAGTTTCATAAAGATTAGATCAAAACTGTGTCCTCTAGAGCGTACACAAGGTTTTTCTATGTTTTGACCTAGTGACCTAGTTTTTGACCCGACATGACCCAGTTTCAAATTTGTCCTACATATTATGAGGATATACATTCTGACAAAGTTTCATGAACTTTGGATAAAAACTGTGCCTTCTAGAGCGCACACAAGGTTTTTCTAAGATTTGATCTAGTGACCTAGTTTTTTACTAGACATGACCCAGTTTCGAACTTGGCCTAGAGTTTATGGAAATAAACATTCTGACAATGTTTCATAAAGATTGGATCAAAACTGTGTCCTCTAGAGCGTACACAAGGTTTTTCTATGATTTGACCTAGTGACCTAGTTTTTGACCCGACGTGACCCAGTTTCAAACTTATCCTAGATATTATGAGGATAAACATTCTGACAAAGTTTCATAAACTTTGGATGAAAACTGTGCCGTCTAGAGCGTACACAAGCTTTTTTTCTAAGATTTGACCTAGTGACCAAGTTTTTGACCCGACATGACCCAGTTTCAAACTTATCCTACATATTATGAGGATAAACATTCTGACAAAGTTTCATAAACTTTGGATCACAACTGTGCCTTCTAGAGCTTACACAAGGTTTTTCTAAGATTTGACCTACTGACCTAGTTTTTGACCCTACAGGACCAACTTTCAAACTTGGCCGAGAGTTTATGGAAGTAAACATTCTGACAAAGTTTCATAAAGATTAATTCAAAACTGTGTCCTCTAGAGTGTACACAAGGTTTTTCTATGATTTGATCTAGTGACCTAGTTTTCAACCCGACATGACCCAGTTTCAAATTTGTCCTACATATTATAAGGATAAACATTCTGACAAAGTTTCATGAACTTTGGATCAAAACTGTGCCTTCTAGAGTGTACACAAGGTTTTTCTATGATTTGACCTAGTGACCTAGTTTTTGACCCAACAAGACCCAGTTTCGAACTTGGCCTAGAGTTTATAGAGATAAACATTCTGACAATGTTTCATAAAGATTGGATCAAAACTGTGTCCTCTAGAGCATACACAAGTTTTTTCTATGATTTGACCTAGTGACCTAGTTTTTGACCCGACGTGACCCAGTTTCAAACTTGTCCTAGATATTATAAGGATAAACTTTCTGATTAAGTTCCATTAACTTTGGATCAAAACTGTGCCTTCTAGAGCGTACGCAAGGTTTTTCTAAGATTTGACCTAATGACCTAGTTTTTGACCCGACATGACCCAGTTTCGAACTTGGCCTAGAGTTTATGGAGATAAACATTCTGACAAAGTTTCATAAAGATTGGATCAAAACTGTGTCCTCTAGAGCGTACACAAGGTTTTTCTATGATTTGACCTAGTGACCTAGTTTTAGACCCGACGTGACCCAGTTTCGAACTTGTCCTAGATATTATTAGGATAAACATTCTGACAAAGTTTCATGAACTTTGGATGAAAACTGTGCCCTCTAGAGCGTACACAAGGTTTTTCTAAGATTTGACCTAATGACCTAGTTTTTGACCCGACATGACCCAGTTTCGAACCTGGCCTAGATTTTATAAAGACTAACATTCTGACAAAGTTTCATGAATATTGGATCGAAACTGTGCCCTCTAGAGTGTACACAAGCAAAAGTTGACGGACGTCCGGACGGACGGACGTCCGGACGGACGTACGACGGACATCACGGTATCCTAAAAGCTCACCCTGAGCACTTCGTGCTCAGGCGAGCTAAAAAGTGGGTGGGGTACTTACACCCTTTATATCTATAAATAGGCTAAGGTCCTTAATACTGAAAAGATATTGCTTAATATCAGTAATAGTAGTGTGTATGTCAGTTTAAGTATAGTCATCAATTAAAATTTCGATATATTAGAAAACCAAAAAAAATGGACTTACTTTCAGAGACTGAAAAAATCACTTACCCCTCGTGATAAAAGCAGTTTAAGTTAGTCTAGAGGCATGCTAATTTTTCAAGATCACTCTTAAAATGTCTTTACAGTACACAAGTCTATATATTAATGCCAAATATTTCAACTTTTGCTGCCCAAGGAAGGTGCAATAATTTGTCGAAAAATAGGCAAATTTGCATTGATACTGTCAGAGGTCCTTATCTTTTTTCGCAGGTAGCAAGTATTTGCTACCTGATATAAAAGCTAGTAGCAAAACTCACATACCTGTTAGCAAAAATTGGAGGCCAAAAACAGTTTTCTTGCCACTCAACAGTTTTCAGATTTATGACCAAACAAAGTTCCATAAGGTCAAAGGCATTGATAATGCCTTTGACCTTATGGAATTATGTTTAGTCATACACAGAGAAGCAGTATTTGAACAATTCAAAGAAATTAACTTTTACTAAAGAATTCCTAGGCAGCAACTTTTTGCTACCCACTTTTTCCTCAGGTGGAAAATGAGATTTTTAGGTGACGAATTTGCTACTTGCTACTGTTTATTTCAAACCTTGCTGATGTTTTTAATTTTCAGAGACATAAGGTAAATGGATTTACTTGCAGGGAAAGAAACTCTGCAAGTTTCACATTAGCCACCTGTCTCAAGGGTGTCAACTCTTAAAGGAAAGAATTTGCAGCAATGGAACTTTTGAGACAGACCCTGATCTTGGTCTTCACTGTTAGAATTAGCCTTTTATACATGTTTTGGGTATTTATGATTATTTCCCAGTTCAGCTTTCAGTTTTCCTATGTCTAATACACAGAAGCCCAAACAGTGGCGCTACTTAAATTTTAACTGGTTATACCTTTTATATCACAGGTTTAATTGTTGAAAAAGTATATTTCAGTGAGTACGTGTATTTGATAGTTACTCAATTAAGGCGAATGGGTATACTCTCAAGGGAAGTAACTCTGTGATTTTCATTTCTGCCTCCCTTCTCAATGGCGGTAACTCTTCAAAAAAATTCTGCCATAAGAGAAAATTCTTTCTTTTAAAAGTAGACCCCATTTCAGAAGAGCTTTGCCTCCTGGGAAACAAACAGGTAGTTACAAAAATTGTTCCCTTTTGTGAAAATGGCGGAAACAGGGCTCTAGATAAGAGGGAGTATTTGATGATAATTAAGGATAATTTTTCTTATTTCTTATTCAAACCATATGTTGTGACCCCTCATCTGAACCGTCTCGTCGAGACGGTTCAAATGAGGGGTCACAACATATGTTTTTATGCAGAATTAACAAAAATTATCCCTAATTATCACCAAATACTCCCTCTTATCTAGAGCTCTGGGCGGAAAAAACAAACATGAAAGTGTATCCATACATGTTTAAATGATGTGAGCTGTGACATAAGCAAACCAACAAAGTGGCATGTGTACCCAGTGAAAACTCAGATCAGCCTGGGCATCCACCAAGTCTGATCAGAGTTTTCTCTTTGTGCTTTCAGGGTAGCTAAGGGCCTAAGCTACCTCCATGCGGACAGCGAAGACTCTGATCAGACTGGGCGGATGCCCAGGCTGATCTGAGTCTGCGCTGGACGCACAACCACATTGTTGGTTTTGTCGTGTCGCCGCTCACATGTTTAATGATGTGAGCTGTGACATGAGCAAACCAACAAAAAGGCATGTGTGCCCAGTGAAAACTCAGATCAGCCTGGGCATCCACCAAATCTGATCAGAGTTTTCTCTTTGTGCTTTCAGGGTAGCTAAGGATCTAAGCTAGCTCCATGCACACAACAACGATCCTGATTAGAGTGAGGGGAATGTCCAGCCTGATCTGAGTCTTCCCTGGGTGCTCATGCCACTTTCTCATGTTGCGACTCATGTTATTGCATGAAATACTACCTCAAGGCCTGGTGTTCAAGTTGTGCCTGTGAGTTATCCACGCATTCATTCCATACTGCAACATCTGTCAATTTACCAGCGGGAGGGGTAGGCAACTCATATCTGAAATATGGCAGAACAGCGCCAGGGATACGGCACATTAATCAGAGCTCCAGGTTAGATGGGGTAACAACAATTTAAAGTTCACCATTTCAGCATAATTATGTTGTGACTCCTTATTAGAGCTGTCACTGCAATGCAACCCCTTATTAGAACTGTCTTGACAAGACAATTCCAATGAGGGGTCACTCACCATCACAGCACAGGCCCGGATCCAGACAACCACGCACTGGTGGGGCTCTGGATAACTGGTGGGGCTGGGAGGTGCTGAGGTGTATGGGGGTGGGGAGGGAGGAGGGTTTGAAGATATACATGTATATAACCTAGTTAAGGTTCAATTTGATGAGAATTTTTGCAAATATATGGTGTGATATCTCATTAGAATCGCCTCGCCGAGGCGATTCTAATGAGATGTCACAACATATATTTCAATCTAACTTGGCCAAGGTGGCGGGGCTCAAGCCCCAAAGCCCACCCCCTGGATCCGGGCCTGCAGCATATGTTTTCATTGAGAAATAAGAAAAAAATCTCTGCATTATCCTCAAAATCCCACCCTATCTGGAGTTCTGAGTACTAACTTTTTATTATAACACTCAATATAAACTGAACAGCATAATTCTTTAAAACTTCAATTTGACTGGCATCACAGTACATTTTTGCTTGAATTTAAAATTAGACTCTTTATTACCACAATACATTATACAGCAAAGTCTTTGGGAATGAATTAAAGGCTGTCATCATAACAAACATATACATGTATTTATTTGGTATCAAAATGGTGTTTTCCATCCAAAACAACCAAAAAATCTAGATCCATCCTATAAGCATGGAAAATTACATCTCATAGCAGAATAGCATATGATTGATTTAAATACTGGAGATTATTCTATTTTATTAAAGCAAGACAACTACATATGAGCCGAAGCACGATAAAACCAACAAAGTGATGTGTGCCCAGCAACGACTCAGATCAGCATGGGCATCTGCCCAGTCTGATAAGAGTCTTTGTGGTGCGCTTAAAGGGCAGCTAAGGGTTTAAGCTACCTCCGTGCTGAGAGCCAAGACTCTTCTTAGACTGAGCCGATGCCCAGGCTGATCTACATCTTCGCTGGACACGTGTCACTTTGTTGGTTTTCTCAAGTCACGGCTCATATGGATATGGCATCACTCACCTCTTCATGTTCATCATGTCCATTGGCAATCTAGCTTGCATTCTTTCAAATTCTGTCTTCATTATTTCTGTCTGTGAACAAAAGTTACAAATGTCTGAGCATGAAAAAGATGGAATATAAGTCCAAGTCCAAGAAAAAAACAATAACATGGAATTAAATGTCCAAGACAAACAACTATTCTCGTGCACTTAAAAGTATAACATAACATCTGATTGGATAACACAAAAAAAATTGTGACAGTATATCCTGTCATTACATATTCAACATTGCTCCTCATTTGCCAACAATTGGTTTTACACTGCTGAAAGTGCTTGCTTTGGCACAAAGCAGTATGCTTTGAAAGGTGAAAATGTGCATTGGAATGGGGATAAGTGTACTAAAATTGTCATGGGTGATCTGTAGATAACAAATCTTCAGATAAAGAAGGGATTTGAAGATAATTTAATGATAGTTTTTCAATTCAATGAAAGTTTTTCATACTTCTCAATGAAAATATATGGTTTGACCCACCATTACAAACATTGTGCAGTGTTCATTCTACACCGCTCCCTTGCGCCATTGGCGCACATTTTCTAGTAAGGGCGCGAAGAAAATCCCATACCCGGGTCTGCAGGCGCACAGTTGTTGCCATTCGAATTTTGAACGGTGTGTGCTGGGATTTTGAATGGCGTACGCCCGTTGTCATAAACAAGTGCAACAAATGTAAATCAAACAGCAATATGAAACAGCCGTTTTCATTGGTCAAATTCGGTACCTAAACCAATCAGATTTCTTCTTAGAAATTAGTTTTCTCTCTCAAAATGTCGGACAAGAAAGTCAATTGCCGGCGTGAAACACAAAAGAGATAGAACAATTCTGAGCTTTTTTCCGAAGCGTCGGAGGATTTCTACCGATGAAAACAACAATAATAGCAAAGCTCCTATTGAGAGCAGTGATCAATCAGAGGCCAATGACTCGGAAAGTGGTCAATCGCAGGGGGCTGGGAACTCTTAAAAAGTTGAAAACAAACATGACAAACGATCTTTCCCACAGTGGCTTATCAAGCCCCTGTGAGCAGACCCAACATGGGAAATGCAAAACACTGAGGTAAGTAATAAATTTTGGGCCCACAATTTTGCAATGTCCCCACTTTTTTACCTGATAGGGACGCTTGGCCCCCCGTTTTGAAATTTCTAGAACGAACACTGACTGTGGAAAGATGCTCTAAATGAGGGGTTACAAGATCTGTTTTGGTTGAAAAATATGGAAAATTTCCCCCAAAATTGTCCCTATTACCACTTATTATCAGGACCACTGTGATAAGAGGAGTAGTTGATGAAATTCTATGGACAAAGTCCATAGAATTTTCATCAACTACACCTCTTATCTCCGTAATCACATGTAATCATAAAGTAATCATGATTACTTTGCAAAGTAATTGTAATCAATTACATTCAGAGAAAATGTAATTGTAATCTGTAATCATGATTTAAAAAGTAATTGTAATTGTAATCGATTACATTGACATGTAATCAGCCCCAGGTCTGATGAACTTGTCTGTTCATTCTGCATGAAAACATAATGGTTTGGCTCCACATAAGTGACATTAGAACTGCCTCAGTGAAGATGTTCTAATAAGGAGTCTCAGCATGTTTCAAAGAGAAATAAGAAAAACTATTTCAGAATTATCTCCCATTACGATTATCTAGATCTCTGCAGAAGCATATTTAGGACTGAACCCTAGAACTGTTTCGAGGAGAGGTTTCAGCTGGAGAAGTCACAACATATGTTTTTGTTTTTTTGTTGAGAAATAAATAAAAATATCTTTAATTATCCTCAATACTCCTCTTCTGGAGCACCACACTACTTTAATTATGTTGGTAAACAAACCTCAAAGGCTGAGTAATTAGCTGGAGGAAGATAATCCAGGTAGTTTTTTGTTGGTCTGTATCTTCTTGTTTCTTCCTCTACCAGGGCCATGGCCTGTAATAGCAGAAATTATCAGAAAATAACAAAAGAGCTATCACTAGACAGCATAGCTTGCCTGACCTGGCACCTGCCCATCAAAACAGTGTTTAATTTTTAACTAAACTATATTACCCTTGCATTATATATATTCGTGGTATTAGTATAACTTTTGAACACTGCAATGAAATCTGGGGAATAAAAATTCTATCATTCCATATAAATAAAGAAGAGAACAAACCTCAGATATCTGCTAGTGTATTTATAGTTTTTCTTTCAATGAGCACATGTTAACCTGCCATATATGTTTATACCCTCAGTACCACACTTTCTGATGATGCCATATATTTTCGTGGTATCCCAAAAAACTGCTCATACGATGTTCCGAAAGTGCAGACATGTCTGATTTTAGGATATTTTGTATTTCAAATATTTGTTTGATTATTAAACCAAACAAACTTTAAAACTGTTATTTTTAAAGAATAGAAATGTATCACATTTGCTAATTGCCACTTTACTCCTTAACACTGCAAGACAATACAAAATCCATATAAGGCATGACACTTTTTTGCCAAGGTAAAAAAAAATTTTGGCAGGAGATTTGCATCATGAATCATCAGATTTTGTAACTATAAATAGACAACAGCAGACAGGTTGACCTGGTTGCATCGGATGGTTTTGTATTTTCATATTGGGGACATTTAAAGATGAGTGCAAACATGCATTAGTGAAAACAGGTTTAAATTGACATGACAAGAAAAATATATAATTCAGACATGTTCAGTAGCAATGTGGTCCATTGTTGACAAAATTATACTGGGGTTCACCCTCTGTCAAAACAGTAAGTATGATGTCATAGAGATGGCACACTGGGTCAGGAAAAGCTATTTTCGGAATACCATGGAAATGTAAGTACCACGAAAATATATGTTGGACCGATAACACTCTTGTTTTTACTGAAAACTCATCTCACCCACATTCCTGTACTTTTCCTGTACTTTACTGCAGCTACACAACACTGGCCCTTCAGCACTTGTTTGCCAGAACTTGTATAATTCCTTGGGGATTAATACATAAAGCAAGACAGATATGTCCACATCATGATTTTGTAGAAGAAACGCCCCAGAGGAGGAAAAATTATTCCATCACCTCTACCATCATTTTTATTGATTTGATGCTTAACGTCTATGGTAAACAGCTATGGTCATGTCTGGACGGTCAGTTAACCTGCCTAACCACACTATTCCTGGGCAGGCTTAGACCTCCTAAGTGGTTAACCAGTACTTACTCCCATAATATGAGATATTGGGTATTCTGACGTCCATATTTTATGTTTTTATGCTGATATTTACAATTTTACTTTCATTGAATACCCAATCTCTCATCTACCACACAGGGACTTGTAACAATTCATATTAATATACAAAAGAGACTTATTAATCCATACCCTAGGGTATAGATGTATATTTTATTATATAAATAAGTATAAATTGTTACAAGTCCTTGTGATCTACCATTGATGTTTTTCATTTGTGTCTTTAACCATCAGTTGATGTTGCAGACAAAATCGCCCTTATCAAGAAAAACGGACCTACTTGTGTTTAGTACATGTTAAACCTGTCAAAAGACAAAGCAATTATCAACTTTCCATTGACTGTTAACCAATAAATTGGAGGAAAAACTATTGAAAAGTAAGCTCCCATAAGCTACAAATGGCTTCTAAGGCCAACCTTAGAAATATTCTTGTTTCCCCTTACCCGACCCTTTTTCTCAATGGTGGGTAGGTCGGTCGAGATTTTATTTTTTTTCTCCTGAAAAGTCAGAGCTCCAGATAATCCTTTCAAGCGGGGAGTTGCTGACGCCTCACTGGAGCCGCTTCATCTGATAGTTTTTCCATCCCAAATTTAGACGTAGGAGCGTTTTCGAAAGTACTTGCATATAAGTCCTATAAAAATAGACGACGCAGTTGTTATAATTAAATAGGGACGGGCGAACGGCGCCCCGTTACTGCGACTACGGATCCGTTCCGCTGAGGTGCGTGTTGCATGGAGTATAAGATACACTAGTAAAAAACACACGCACACTCATAATTAAATGTAAGTGTGAAAGTGCCATATCGGGGTCATGTGTTATGTGCATTCTGATCCTGGTCCAGGGATCTCCCCAGACCGTTAAGGCATGTCGCTTGCAACATGCCTTCCTCTTCAAATTACCTTTGCAGCATGCCTTAATTTCCAATGAAAATTTGTTAAAGTGCTATTATTTTCATTTATTAGCCAGTAAAGTTGTTTTAAATGCCTGAAGGGTCATCAATAAATTACTTCTAATGCAAATTTAGGCTAATTTTGACAAAACATTGCTGTATCAAGGATTTTAAAAATTGATCAAGAAGCCAAATCTGATTTTTGTGCTTAAAACGACTTGCCTTCTGAAATTTTTGGGAAGAACACTGCTGGTCTATTCTGATTACTTAAGTATTTGTTTAATCAAGCAGTGTAGATATGAGGTGACAGTCCAGACTGGTACACAGATTTTTTTTTATAAAGTCTGTCGCATTCCTTCTTTAATGTTGGCCATATACACAAGAACAGTTTATAACATGTTCATTCAAGTTTTACGATAAGAACAGTGCGACCCCGACGAAGCTGCATTGTTAGCAAATGTGGGATCGGATGCACCGGAGATAAACACATTCTCGTTGCATCGTCGTCTATACACTTTTGTCACATACTCGTTTTAGATATTGGAACAACCCAAATATGAAGATCTATCTCCGCTAGATGAGCGAACATTTAATTGTTTATGAGGGTGAACGGATTAATCTGTATCAAAACGACATGCAAACATTGCGAGTTACGCATTCTCATCAGGAATACGCTATAACGGAGTGTAAAGGCGGTAGCATTTTTTTAAATACGGTAACAACCTGCACGTTGTTATGTTGATCAGACATCAAAGAACGCCGCATTGAACTGGACACGTGTCATGTGGAACCGTGAGATAGGTGAAGGTACCTTATTTCATATGCCCCGATCAGCCTGCGCAGTAATGCAATGTGACTTGTATTTCCTATTCGCAACTTTGATCATTGGATTATAAATGTAAACTTTTACCATAAATTAAAAACGCAAATATTTTATGCGCGTTCGCGTTCCGTTGGACACATTTGGGATCATTATCAGTCTGCTCACTGGAGACGTTTTGATTAGCGTCGGAAAAATGAGAGTTCAGCCATGTGCTAATACTAGATGAATTGTTTGTCTAGACAGCGATGACTCTGATCAGACTTAGCCAATACACATGCTTATCTGCGCTTTCCCTATATGCACACGTCGTAAAGTACCCCTAAAATGTAGCCTTTAAAGCATAATTTTAAGCGATTTTCGCTAGTCTAATAACTTGACGTAATCCGATTCTATTTTTTTTATCAGTCTCCGGGTATTTCAGAAAAAGACAAATTGAAAATGACAATACCCGGAATGCAATTTCGTTGCTCAACAATTTTCGCATGCCACTCTGTATCAATGAATGACCCTTTGTTCTTGCCCGACACCGAAATTTTCAGCTCCATGTTACTATACATAAAACCTATCGGCATGTGCGTTGAGCGGCAGCCTGTGACTTCAAAAGCTGACTGAAATCTTTTGATCTTTTGCCAGTCTTATCAAAGGTGGTTGAGCGCATTTTTGTCTCTTTTATACCGGACTGCTTCTTTTGTCTCCAAACATATTAAAAAGACGCTGCCGTTCTTTTTATAATGGATAGTCCTGTTTTAGTAGGAGTATTCTTGACACATTAGTTTGGGACTGCTGGCGTTTTTCGTCAGAAACACCTTTATCTAGAGCTCTGAAGACCCAGATTTTTTTCTACTCGGCACAAAGGTAGATTAAAAAAAATTTTTTTTTTTGAAAATGGAAAAAATATTTTCCGGTCGCTACGATTTTTTACGGTCGGTCGCGTAAGGGGAAACATTAAATATTTTATTTTTGGCCTAATCCAAATAAATCTCATAATGCAACAGCGTCCTTAAGCAAGAATTTTTGTCTTTGGCGAAGTAAAATTAATATAGATTTGATTAGAATATTTCTTCCCATTGAATATATGTGTATAAAACAACTACATCTCACATATTTAATGCTTCTTTCTGCAAAAATACATATTTGTACAACATATTACTGTAATTTACATTGGTAGGTGTTGCTTCAGACTGTTTTCATTGTATTTGTTAATTTCATTCAAAATTAACATTTTTGTATTTACCGACTTTTGTCAAACAAAATGGATGCCAATGGAAAGTGAAAAACCCTAAACTAAAGAATCCAGGTCAGTCTAGCAAAGTGAAGTGTTGAAATTACTGAAGTTTAATGATAATTGACAGCTTATAAACCGATCTTTATAATTCAGCTATTATTTTCTCTAGATTTGACCAAAAGTGTTTGCTCTGTGTTCAAGTAGATCGTAGATAAAACGTTACTCTCCAAGAAATGAAAATGAAAGTAGAAATGAAAATGTCAGAATAAAAATAGGAATAATAAAATGAAATATTACTAAAATAAGAGAGTGGCAAGTTTTATGTTATAGAACTAACCAGTAGGTACTGAGTGCACATACTTTCGCCACTAACTGACAACTGCCCTTCTTGAATCAGTGGATGGAGAAATGAAAGTATAAGGCCAGCCGGGTTTCGAACCCAAGACCTCTGACTTATGAGTCAGGTGCCCTACCAATTGGGCTACTCGGCCCGGCCTCTACCATCATATACACCAATGGCCTCTACCATCATATATATGACACAAATAGCATCTTTTATTCTAAATTCATAATGCAATGATAAATCTGATTGTTCTGACGGTGAATATCTATCTACCTTCTCATACAGCAGACACCCTATTACGTGCCGGATTATATGTACATTACGAAAATACAGAACTTACAATGTATAAATCTGGAGATTTGACAAGGTACAACATCAAGTTCTTACCGCTTCTCTGACTCCTGGTTCATCGTAACCCTGGTCAAAGTATGGCAAAGCATCAACTACAACTTCACCAGCCATTTGGTTCAAGATCTAATTCACAAAACGCGAAATGTTTATTGTAACTTTTCTCTTTCCACTTGTATGGGTGTTTTGTGATATGTACCCGACTGTGAAACTCGCACTGTTGTCACACTGGTCTGGCATTCAACACAGGTAACGAAGACAACGTCCAGGTTTCGTAATTCCTACGTCTAGCCAACGACGAAAATGGTGGATTTTAATGGGGGCGAATCGGTTATAATACATTCAATTATTAATTTCTACGTATTGTAAAGGGTGTCAGTTATGCCAATACTCTTACGGACCCCAGAAATTATACTCGATTTTATTGAGAAGATCCAAAAACGGCCACAAAGATGCACGAGGGAGAAATGCAAGATCCCGTGAGATAGCTACTGCTGATATCACTGTGGAAAGTATGATTCTTAGATTATAGCTCTGTTTTGCTGCCTTTTTCACTATATTCAGCTGCCGATTTTTTATGCGAACTTGGGGCAGTGTGAGTAGTTGCCTGTTATGTACATTTGTTTGCATGTCATTGTCTCTATATGCAGATATTGCTATTTTTCTATTACAACGTCCATGCCAACGTAGTTAATACAACGCAGATATAACGAAGTTAACTTTTATTTCACATTTAAAGTGATTAAACTGCAAAAATGCTTACCTATGGCGGGTTCAAGAGTGACATGTGTAATTAACGCGGCACTATAAGCCATAAACATGAAATATTTCTAAGTCATTCGATGGATATCAGCTGAAAAGTTCACTTCAGTTGGGACCTTGCTTTATAGTGAAACACTAGCGACTCTAAAACGAGACTGCTCGTCAACTGCGCCACAGAGGCTTAAATTATATTGTTTCTGTATAGCAAACGAAGACCTAGCCACTAATAACAATTATTTCCTCGCCAGACTAATATAAAATAAGGTACCCCAAATATTTTAACCAAGGGTACCTCCCCTTGTATATATGTATATACAATCGGTATCCTTTTAGCCATACCAAATATGATTCTGGCGTCTATGGCGGCGCACACCAGTGAGAAATTTGATTGCTTGGTTATTTATGCAGTCAGAGTCCTTACAGCAAACATAGTTGAAACATTATCCATCTTACAATGACAAACAAGTGCAGCGTGAATGAATTATAGCTGGTAAAAACTGTCATCAGTTGTAAAATTATTTTTCATGTCAGACACGTTTCCTTAAACGGTTATGGACGGACACATGGTGCCTCATACTGCGGACATGAGAACGTACATCATAGGTGCGAGGAAGGGGTGGGGATGGGGGGAGGAATATCGTACGAGAACTGAAAAACACACACACTAGGTTACATACGAACATAGCAGAATCATTCGAGTCTGTTCATGACCAGTAATGAAATGTGCCACACCGGCAACGCCCCTGATTACTCTAATGAACTCTGAATAGTTAGATCCTTTATAAGCTAGGAATACATCAAAGAAATGAAAATAGCATAATCCGTTAGATGGGTCGGTTCATGGCCAGTAATAAAACGTGCCACATCGGCAACGCCCCCGCCCCTTCCTTCTTCCAGCCCCCCGCCCCCACCCCAACGCCATTCCCTAGCACCGGCTTGAGCAGATAGATCCCCCTCAAAAAAAATCGAAATGAACTCGATGATCCTAAAGGACCAGAAAATATAATCTGAACTAGTGTAGTCAGTCTTTCCGCAAAACAGCTTGTGGCTTGCACTATCGGTTTCCCTCTGTAATATAAATATCGGCTGTAGCTTCATTGTGATGTTGAATCTTTAAAGTGTGACACCAAAACCTGTTGGATTGCGACCATTTTTTTTTGTAACACTCTACTACCCTGATACTATTTATGGCATTGGTTAGTCTATATTTTAATTAAATTTACTAGGAGTAACCATAGTTATTATTCCGATTTTTTTTTGATTTTTTTTGGTGTAGACAACATGTTACATGTGCTTGAGACAGGTCTTCGAAATGAGTCACAAACAAGCAGCGAAACACGGATGCACTGTACCAGTGGCGGCCCTTAACGTTGCCATGCGCTGATTGATGCTTTTTTTCAAACCTGTTTCGTGAATTTAAACTATAAGTAAATGATCACTCGCCTTTCTAATACTATAGTCTGTGTTATATTTTGTCCGGTATACATAAACATAAGTCCAAGTGATTTCACTATGTAAGGGTCAAGCGTCATAATCTCCCGGAAAAGAAATGGTGTGCTGGTATAAGGGTGCCTATCAGACTACGCGGGCTATAAATGTTTGGTAGGGGGACTGCCGAGGCACTGTAACTATAAAAGAGAAAATATTCCATTCATCTGCATCCTTTTATCCTAGCAGCCCTAATTTTATAAAGTTATCCAGGACCGAAAGTAAGGTACGCTGAAAACTTTTGACTCGCCCTTTTATTTGTCAGACAATCTCACCAGGGATGCGTCAGTTCTCGAAAAACTGAGTAAAACCTGACTTATATGTTCACAAAATCAATGAAAGAAGGTAAAAGAGTTCACATGATTCGTAATCCCTTGTGTAAATACAGGACCAACGTCAAAAATAGCCAGTCCCCATTTCTTCTAATTCTGTTCATTATTAAATCTAGACACCTTGGAGATAGATCTGCAGACTCTAAGGTAAGGACATAGTTTTAAACATTAAACGATACTTCAAGAGTCCCACTGAGTTAAATAACGTATAATTTTTATCTATTAATGCTTATATTTTGCTTTGAAGTATTGAAATATTGATCACCGTATGGTGTACTGAAATGGTCAAATTTTGCAAACGTCTTAAAAGATTTGACGATGTACTGTCCATGTAAACGCCAGTCGCTGAACTGTTGTGTTTTTGTAATTCCGCTTTCTGGCAAATAGTGCAAAACAGCTTGTCGCCTTGAGCATCACTCCCCTTCCCCGCTCGCCCTTGTCATTGTTAATTTGCACATTGGGCAGCACTCCTCCGCCCCAACCCCCGCCTGCCCTTGTCATTATTAATTTGCACGGTGTATCTGGCATTATCATCAACTTGTATCAATATTGTTACCTATGCTATCGACCGGAACGATACGATACAAACTAGCTTTCGAGAATTAGGTATTGATCGAGCAATATCCCAGCAGGCAAATGGCGTTGTAGTGACGTCGATGCGACAACATCACGTCGCATCGACGTCAGCGCGACATCATGTGCCTGCTGGGGTGGTTTTCGCCAGTATTTTTGTTGTAGTCACTGTTTGGTCATCTACATGTATGCATGTTTCGACTTTTTCTTCGGAAAAGTGGAGTTGTAACAATTTAGCATACATATACACGGTGGTAATATCGTTTTAGCTACCTATGCTGTTGACCGAGAAGGTACTATACATGGCGGCTGTCGACCGAGCTGATACTGCTGTCGGTTGTCTCGGTCGACAGCCTTTTTGTGCACGTTTGGTAAATGAACGGCTTGGTCGACAACACAGGCAGGGAAGTTGGTATTACATGTACCACCGTGGTATAGCATGAAATACAAGATCAGAAGATGGATCTAGGAAACAATGCTAACCAAAAGAATAGAAACGCTGCGGGTTTTCAACGAAGATTACATGGTAAACTATTTGAGGTACTAGATATATTTGTCTTTTGTTTTACAAGAAAAACTTAAAAACCCAACAGAATGTTCTTAAGAATGATTACCAATTAAAATTCAGACGGATGGATGACTTGCAATTTTACGCACTTTTCAATAGTAATAAGGTCTTGACGATGGAAAGGTGATTATGAAAGGCGGTATGCAACAGCTTCGTTTACGTTTGAAAATATTCTAGCAAGATTGAACACAGGACCGCTAGATCAGCAGGCTAGCGCTTAACCAACCGAACCACCGGGCCTCAAATGCCTGAAAGAGTATCGTCAGTCCGGCTTGATATAGTGTCAGTTACTTTCTACCTTTCCAGAATTTTTAAACGTAATAACTTTGTGCTTTTATCATTATCAACCTCCCAAAAGGTAACGAGGCAAGTTATTTTTGATTTGACTCACGACCGCTAGGTCATCAGACCAGCGCTACCGTGGCTTTTCAGTTGTGTTATGGGCTCACCGTATACTGGCATAGTGTACAACAAACATAATCCATCCCTCACCCTTTGCTGTCTTTAATCGTCTCTCGTTCGAAAATGTATGCCTTTACTTCTCAGTTGTTAATTGCTGGCCCATTAGGGACTCAAACCCGCTCCCTTTAGCGCCATAACTGAGAGTTGAAAGAGAAACAACACTCATAGATATGTTTGATTGTGGTCGGTAGACTCGACCGTCATCGTTGAGGGTATATACTTCGCAAATCACGACTTAATTAAAATGTTGAACTTGTATATGACAAGAGTAAATTAATGATCCCGTAATAATTTAGTACATTGAATTTAAGTAGTATTGTTAACAAGACCAAATGTGACCAATAAAAGATGCAATTTCTGACAGTTTGAATTAGGACTTAATAGTTTGATCATTCAATCAGACTATTATGTTTTCCCCGGTCATCGAAGTTTCGTCGTGACAGCATATTCTCCTCAAACAAATTATGATAACAGATCATCCATAAATAAACTGTTGATCAATGAGCTGACTGTTATATACGAACGAAAGCCTAAAACCTGTAAAACGACAGCCAAGAGAAAGAGAAGAAAAAACTGAGCCGCGACACGACAAAACAACAATGTGGTTGTGCGCCCAGCGCAGACTCAGATCAGCCTGGTAAATCAACCTGGGTATCCGCCCAGACTGATCAGAGTCTTCGCTGTCCGCATGGAGGTAGCTTAGATCCTTCGCTACCATTTGAGCACTTAACGAAGAGTCTGATGAAACTGGATGGATGCCCAGGCTGATCTGAGTCTGTGCTGGGCGCACAACCACATGGTTGGTTTTGTCGTGTCGCGGTTCAGATGAGGTTATTGTCCTTATGCGCAGCTGCGTCACGACAAAACCAACAAAGTGGCATGTCCAGCGAAGACTTAGATCAGCCTGGGCACCCGCCCAGTCTGATTAGAGTATTTGCTGTGCACTAAAAGGGAAACCAAGGGTCTAAGCTAGCTTCATGCGGATAGCACAGACTCTGATCAGTCTTGGCGAATACCCAGGCTGATCTGAGTCTTCGCTGGGCACACATGCCACTTTGTAGGGTTTGTCGTGTCGTGGCTCATATGCTTTCGTATAGTGTGCTTAGAAGCACCAGCGATAAAAAAAATCCATCCAGCGATCTCGTAAGAGATGGCGCTATTTGCTTTTGTGATACTAAAACAAGAAAACTTTGTCCTTATTCATTTCACTGGTCTGCCATTGACTGGCCCTGATGACCCAAACCACTAGGACAGGAATCCCGAGCAAACAAACCAGACAAAGATCAAACTGCTCCGAATGCATGGGGGTAGTTTGACAGGATCTGCGGTGGTTCCCTACTGAGTGACGCGGATTTTACGTCCCATCTACAAACACACATCTGGCAATTGAACTTTGGTTTAGAGTTTTATTCGAAAGACAGGTGACGCGAGGAATCGAACCTGCGACCTGTGTATCGGTAGTCGAGCGCGTAAATCACTACAGTGCCATCGCTACTATCTTCTTGTTGTCAGCTTTTACTCTGCTTATACTTGTAGTAACTAGTTATATTGTGTTTCAATATCGTATATAGTCGAATATTTTCAATCCTCACCAGTCATGAAACATTAACGCCATTTGTTTCCTTTTGCGAGGAAATTATTTATCCTGACAAAATTTGTCAAACCTTTGTTTATCCCGTAAACAGTTTGTTTCTGACGGTATTTTGTCTTTGGGTGTCTACCTTTCATTGTCACCTTTTGCCAAGCACAAGCCACTCCGGATGGTTGTCACAACCAATTTTAGTACCTCCGTCGGAGGTACCTGTGAACATATACTAGGCGTGGTTAAGCAGGCGTATGAAAAGACGTTAGAAAAGACGTCAGAAAAAATAGTATCCATGATTATTATTTCAAAAATATATATACAACTATATGTTTTAGTTTAAATTCATAAACGGTTTCAATTCAAATAGCATTTTTTTCATTACTTGCTTCTGCTGGCATTGTATATATATGCTACTACTACATGTATTCTAAAACTAAGACTGACTTATCAGAGCGGCATGGATCTTAGCGGAATTTGGCCTCCATTGACCCATTTATGCCCAGTGGACTAGACCTCTTATTCTATCTTTACCATATGAGTATGTTCATTTGACAGTTAAGTGTTTTCCCAGGTTCAGTTTGTTTTTATCTTTTTTACTTAATGCTAAAGAGTAATACCCATTTGACTAATAAGGCAAATTTATATAAGGTCAAGAATATAAAAATAACTGCCGAAATTAATTACGTGAGTTGCGAAAGACTGGCAAAGCGGGGGATCGAACCTGCGATCTCTGAATTGGTAGTCTTCCGCCTTATCCTCTATACTACTGCCGCTTCTACACGAGAGAGAGAGAGAAAAAAAGACAGAGACGGAAAGACATCGAAATTACGTCGACGTGACGTCATTTCGACGTCCTGCAGGTATTGATGCATATGACGTCGAAATGACGTCACGTCGACGTCGATTCGACGTAATCACGTCGCATCGGCGTCATGTGCCTGCTGGAACTGGCCAAACTTCAGAGAGAGAGAGAGAAGCCTTTTCATATACGTAATAATTTAGGGCTGGTCGCAAAATATGTTCCGCCCAAAATCAAAAATACATGAATTTCATACAACAAGGGGGAGAAATACAGTATCACTTGTATTCATAATTAGAATGAAATTTCGATGTCCAGATAGGCTATGAGTTTTGAATCAGAGAAGGATATGGCAGCGAAAGGAGAGGGATGGGCTCCGCCTTTCCTATGCTTTACCCAAGAAACAGCGGGTCTCTGACCCGGCTGCCCCTACGCAGACGCAAGAAGCTTTACCTTTACCCAGCAGGCACACAACGTTGAATCAACATTGAATCAACCTTGATTCAACATAATGACGTTGAATTAAGGTTGAATAAAAGTTTATTTAATGTTATTTGCCCAATGGGTACCTATCCCGCCGTCGATGGAATTCATGCTTCCACTGCACACAGCCTTTCATCTCGATATGACTGAAATCCTATTGAAAGGGACACTGACTGACTGATTGACTGATTTGTTGCTTTACGTCCACGGTAAACAGTTATGGTCATGTCGGGACGGTCAGTTAACCTAACCACACTATTACTGGGCAGGCTTAGACCTCCTAAGCGGTTAACCAGTACTAAGTGCACATATTTTCGCCTGTATCTGACAACTGCCCTTCTTGAATCAGCGGAAGGAGAAACGGACGTATATGGCGAGATTGGGTATCGAACCCAGGACCTCTGATTTATAAGTCAGTTACAATATCGATGCCATCTGACTATCAAGAGCAAAACGGGAAAAACAGGAGTCTACCAAATTATCCTGCGCATACGCGCAGTTTGATAACGATCTTCATTGTCTGCTTACACAGTTATTGTGCCAGAAAACAACAAAAGTTGTGATCAGGCTGCGTAGGTGCGCAGGCTGATCAGAACTTTCGCTGACCGCACATGCTCTAAAATACCATTTTTCTCATGGCACGGCGCATTTTATGATTTGATATTACCAAGTTAGCGTAACGAAGTCTAATGCCAACTGGCCCTACGGCCAGTAGGCTATGGAAAACTTTTAGCCTTTTTCTACCCATTTGTCTTATGCAGCGTCTGATCTTGGTCAGTACTGCTGATATATGTCCCGTGTGTGGTTTGCTGGGCTTTTAATTGGGGCAATTTGGAAATAGGTGTCGTAGCAGAGGTAGAGGCGTACAGGTTTGACAGCACAGTTGGAGAAAAGAACACAGACCTTTGAGATGAGATGCCACAGAAGACTAATGAACAAGGATCGCGTAACCATTGAGGAGGTTCGCAGAAAGATCCAAGCTACCATTGGAGAATATGATGAATTCCTGTCCATGGTCAAGAAACGGAAACTAAGGTGGTCTGGCCACGTCTCCATGTTTTCTGGCTTAAGTAAGGCGATTCAACGGGACACAGTGAAAGAAAAAAGAAGGAGATTTAGACAAAAAAAAGAGGTGGGAAGACAATATAAAAGAGTTGACGGGGATGAACATTGCCAGCTTAACCAGAGCAGCTGATAACAGGACAAAGTGAAAATGGATAGTTGCAAAGTCCACTGTGGTGCCCCAAACACCTTGCTAGGTTATAGTGGGTAGAATAGAAATAGAACATGTTTTGTTGCCTCAGAAATCTCCTTTCCTCCCTCCCTTCCTGATGCCCTTGTCTGTCGCCTTTTTTCAGGACGCGGGGGCGGAGAGGAGGGGCTGGGGGAGGAGGCGGGAGAGGTGCGCTGGCGAGTTAATACGTAGACGTTACTTATCAGATGTCTGCAACTACATGTACCGTATCCCACGAAATGGTTCAGAGAGGGATGCCCGTTGCTTTCTAGGACCTGCCTATCACCTTTTCCTTTTGATTTTTGGGGTTTAGTGGCGGTGAAGAAATTAAATATAGAAATGCGCGACTGTTGCACTAAATTTGATAAAGGTAGGTACATATATTATGCAATGTCTATGACGTTTGGACAACGTTGGGTAGACGTTGTTCCATCATCGTGTGCTCACTGTGGATCAGGCAGCTACAAGTTTGGTAAAATGGCTGGTTTCGCATAATTCTATCATATATAGTCGAAAAATATTGCAAATCTACATAATGCCGCCAAACTGACTGACTACATATTAGCGAGTCATAGAGCAATAAACGGCATAAACGTTTCATTGTCACATACGAAAGTTATAAAAACTATAGTTAACGGTTAAATGATGTAAAATATCTGTAGTGGGCTCTGGAAACTGCTTATTTAACCTTTTTATTAAAAACTTCGTTGTTTTTCCGCTGTACTGGACTCGTTGCTAGGGGCGTTGTAATGAAAATTCCTTAATTACAGCGCTATTACCGACTCCAAATACAAAAATGGTATTTTATTCATTTCAAGTATTCAGTATCTTCGTTCGCATAGCAAAATAATTTTCCAAAACATCTCATTTTATTAGTTAGGCGTCATTTTCTTTCTGTTCATGTAGAAAAGACACTGTAAAGCAAACACCTCTCAACGGAGATCCAGCACTACGATTAAACCTGCGTGCAAAAGCAGAAAATACCAATACACACCAAACGCATGATAATTTTAGCGGTCCGTAAGGCATTTATTATAGGGTAAAACTGAAGCATTTCATTACAATGCGTAAACAAAGTTTACTTACCGATTCGCCCCCTCGCGATAGTCGCCATTTTCGTCGTTGGCTAGACGTAGGAATTACGAAACCTGGACGTTGTCTTCGTTACCTGTGTTGAATGCCAGACCAGTGTGGTTGTTGTTGTTGTGTAGAAACTCTGCCTGTTAGTCTTGGCACACCTCCAGTTGGAGTAAAACAGTCGGTTTGAAGTGGTTGATTCCACAATCACTCTATTTCACCCTTATTTTAGTTCCCTATTTACACTTTAAGACTCACAGAAAAGATGTTAAGATAAAAAAAAACAACAACTGCAAATGTGTTGCATAGACTGTCTCGACGAATCCGGGTCGTTTCGGCCTTATTCCCCATTCGGCCTGGGTCGTTTCGGCCTGGGTCGTTTCGGCCCGATTTCTGGGGTGAGTCATTTCGGCCCAATTGGGTAGGTCGTTTCGGCCCAATTTCAATGGTGGGTCGTTTCGGCCCGATTTTATAGGTGAGTTGTTTCGGCCTTAATTATTTATTTCTGGAAAATCTGTCTGAAGTGTGACCTTTAAATGAAAGAACTAGCACCCTTTTTAAGAATGGAGGCCAAAATGAAAATTGCAAAGTTGCCATACTCTTTTGAAGACCTGAAAAAAAGAATAAAAGAAAATAAAATCAGGGATCTTACTTTTCCAATTTTGGACGGAAAGAGCAAATAGACTTCGAAATACATATGGACGGACATGTAGACGAACGGACAGATGAACAGAAAGACAGGATTAGATGTTTAGATATTATGTATTGTATCCTCATGTTGCCATATGTTGTATGGATTGAGGGAAATAAAGCATTTTGTTTGTTTGTTTGTTTGTTTGTTTGTTTGTATAGTCTTGTACTTTTGGTCCTGTGGTTATAATGTTCCGTACCTCGTCGGCGGCGCGTGAAATCCAGACAATAAAAATCCGATCTCTTCTTGTCTTTGGCAATTAAAGAAATCTTTTCTCTTTAAAATCCCGCCTTTCAACAATTATTTACAATGAAATAATTTTCACACCTCTGAATTAATGAGCAAACAGGGTAGTTAAAACATTTTGAACCACGGTTATTAAAGAACCAGTGACAGTACAAACATTACTAATTGGCAACCGATAAAGATATTTAGGCATCAAAGGAAGGTCTGAACGTGGTCCGTTTTGACCTTAAACGTGGTCCGTTTTGTCCTGAACATGGTCCGTTTCGTCCTGAACGTGGTCCGTTTTGTCCCAAGCGTGGTCCGTTATGTCCGTGGTCCGTTTTGTCCGTGGTCCGTTATGTCCCTAATTCGATAGGAAAGCACCAGCTGACATCGACTGAGAAAACACAAATGGAAAGATCTGCTATACCGTGCAAAGGAGAACTATTCCGACTATCTGAGTTCAAAAGCTATGGTCAAGAAGGTTTCACTGACACGGTGTGGATATTGATTGTCCGTTACTGTGTGACTGTCCCAGTGTATGTCTGGTAAGTGCACACCATTAAATTTCTGCGACATTTTTACGACGGACATACGTCGGGCGTACGCTTACGTCTGCTTTATGCACTCGGTCCCTAGGGAGGATATTATTGACGTCATCTGTTAATATGTACAAGTTAGAAGTTTAAAATGATGATGACGGTCATACCATAATTACCAGGGGCGGATCCAGGAATTTCGGATAGGGGTTCAAATTAGCTAACGGGGTTCGATTTATGCAGTTTGACCAATTTTTCCTGAAATTCCCCGTGAAAGTAATATACTTTGGGCTGAGAAGGGGAGAAGGGGGGTTCGTTTGAACCCCCCCTCCGAACCCCCTCTGGATCCGCCACTGATTACGCTTTCTTGTGGGCAGTAGAGCCTGTATTCACAATCTAGACCCGCATCAGACTACAGGAGCAGTAATGTAAAATCAGCTTCAGTAACCTCCCTTTCTACCAGTATATTTTTCTTTTAAATTGCCTAAACAGAAGCAGTATAATTAATTTTCCTGCACACTGAAAATATATGTAAGTCTATGGGAATTCGGAATTTGATGATATTTTTGGCACTGACGGTATCTATTCTGGTGTGTACCCGCATACTTATAATTTTGCCTGCAGTGTATAAGTTAGACTGTAGTGCTTTAGCTGATGGTATGGACAACCCTATAGACGATATTCTGCTAGTGATTACACACAGCTGTTCTTCATGAAAAATTAAGTGGAGGTAAAATACTGTAATTATCCATTGATACACACAGATAAACTGCCAGCTTAATGCTTTGTTTTTGCAGCAGTAGTAAATGCCTAATGCATGGAAAATAATGATTTGTGTTAAACAAGAATGATTATTTATGATGCAATGATGCAACTCATATAATGCATAGAGATTTATAAAAGAAACAGCATTATACTAAATGCTCCCCAGAATGAAGGTCTAGATAATAATATGGTGCATCCCATTTTTTTTTATTTCCTATTTATTGTTGCACATAAAATTGTTCATTGCATCTCAAATGTAAAATGTATCATCAGTTAAGCTGTCAGTTCTCTGACTGATATTTCATATCAGCTTACATCAAAAACTGATAATAAAAATTGGATACTTGAATATCAAAGACTAACACAATTCTGTAATGAAGTTAGACTAAATCCATACAATCTAGTCTAATCAGTGTAATGGCTATTTTATCATTTATTATGTTTAGCTGATACAATTTATTCCTATTATTATTTTCTTTTATTCAAACAGTTTAAATTATGTTATGTAAACTTATTTTTATATATTTTTTTTTTTATGTTTTTTTTTATTTTTTCTTTTTTTTGGTAAAACTTGAGCAAATATGGCACATCAGTTTCTCTTGTTTTGACCAAATAAGCATTAATCTTCAGCATAGTTGATATAATGAGGTCAATTTTATATTCCATTTGCTTTGTATTTTTACCATTTTATTAAGCTTATGAAGTCGAAAGTAGGTTCTTTTAGTTACCAACTAAAATGACCTGAATCATTTTTCAAACATTTTGTTTTGTTAAATGTGAAACTCAATGCTTGTTTATGTGTTTAAGGTTGGCTAATCACGGTCATTAACAATGAGACCCATGCAGGGATACCTCACGATAAAATATTTCATGCTGATAGAATAATGGGCCTTAAACTGCCAATTAATGCCATATGGACTGTAGCATCTAATATGAAATACTTTGTCAAATCAGGGGCTGTTGTTAACCAGGTCGGTTGAATGGCAAATGTTGCAGATCATGAAAGAAGCAGTCTGATATGGATTAACACTTCTTCTTCTGGTGTATCCATCAGCGGTAGTATTTCTTAATTTAAGACTTCAAAATGCCTACTGGGTGAAGAAATTTAGGGCGGCCCTTGAATGGCTGCTAATGCAATCTGTTCCTATTACTATTTTCTTTTATTCAAACAGTTTACATTATGTTATGTAAACTTGTTTTTTCTTTAGATGTTTTTTTTGTAAAAAACATAAGCAAAAATGGCACTTCAATTTCTCTTGTTTTGACTAAATAAGTGTTACTCTTCTGCATAGTTGTCAAAGTGGGGTTGATTTAATATCCAATTTGACTTAAAATACCAGATTTAATCCAATGAAAATTTTTACTATTTTTCCTAGCTCAATATTCATTTTTACAAGATCCATGTATTGTTTATTAAGCATGAAGTGAAATTGCATCTTCAGCCACGATCAGTTTTGCAAACATAATTGTTAAATAAGCTTTCATTGCATCATTACAAGCCGTTATTTAATGAGAGGGTGTTGAGTTCCATGTAATCTCCATAGGCTTAGCACTTACATTTTACTACCTCCGGCTAGCCATGTGCTCTGTTAATTACATGCAGCTGTGCTATTAATAGTAACTCAGAATATCCACTTAACTAGAGGGCACTCCTTAAAATTATTTAAATCAAGAAATCGTCTCATCGTCAGAGCAAATTATTTCAAACAACGAGTCATCAATCAGTGGAATTCACTACCAGAAAATATTGTTAGAGCACCCTCCCTGAACACCTTCAAGAGTCGCCTTAACAGCTACTGGAAAGATTACCCCTTCAAATTCAAAGCTGCGTGCTACATGACCGAAGATGAAGCCAGACTGGAAAAACAACGTAGAAATGCACCGATAGACGTCGCAGTGGCTTAGAATGGTGTCGACGTCATGTAAGTCATGTAAGTTGCCTACAACTAAAACCTGGAACGGAACATGGAACGGAACAAGGTGGAACAATATCAGGAACAAGTTCGGAACATCTATTGTTTTGGAACGGAATAAGTTTATAATTTCGGAACGGAAGTCAATGTTTATGTCGGAACAGTGACTTAAAGCTAAATATAGCATTAAACCTTCTTCTGAGCGGAACGGCAATTGCTGATTCTCGGAACGGAAGTGGCGTATCTCTCGGAACAAACTGAATATCTGCGGAACGAAAGTGACTAAAAGCTAAAAGTAGCACAAAACCTTCTAAAATGGGGAACGGAAGTTGCTGATTATCTCGGAACGGAAGTAGATTAAATCTCGGGACAAACTGCATATCTGCGGAACAAAAGTGACTTAAATCTAAAAATAGCATAAAACCTTCTAAATCACGGAACGGAAGTTACTGATGATCTCGGAACATCTGGAACACAATCTGGATCGACAGCGAAGAACTACAACGACGTTGCTAAGAGACGACGTCAGAACTGCAATATATATGACGTCAAGATGTTGTTTGTGGAAAATAACAAAAATTGTTTAAAAATGATGCCCTTGGTATATCAGAACAACTTCCTATTTTTGTTAGAGTTGTTGCCTGTTATGACTTCAAAATGTGGTAAATAGATTATGCGATTTACGAGTGCTTTCGAAAAGCCGACATCAACATTAACTTTGCACTGTACGGCGGTCCTGAGTGAACGTTGCTGAGAGTAAATAATGAAAGCCTAAAAATGACTTGCTTTAAGCTAATACGTGAATCAACATTTGGTTGGATGGTTTGTTGTTTATTTTACTGAGTAATAATATTTGAGTTACGTCGAGCCGTCTCACAAAGCGATAGCAGAAAGGAAAAATAGGGTTGAGACAAAGACGAGGCAAAGATGTTTTGTTAGGAAACCTGGAACAAGGCATGGAACAAAAAGAAAACCGGGAACAACACACGGAACAAGAAAAGAAAATCTGGCCATGGGACGACGCATGGAACAGCAAGAATACCTGGAACAACGCATGAAACAACAAGAAGACATGGAACATTGCATGGGACAGCAAGAAGACATAGAACAATACATGGAATAACCAGAAGACCTGGAACAACGTATGGAACAAGAAGACATGGAACAACACATGGAACAACAAGAAGACTTGGAACAACGCACGGAACGGTCACGGGTCAACTCGGCCTGTAATCAACTCGGCCCCTGAGTCAAGTCGGCCGGGTCAACTCGGCCTGTTATTTTACAATAATTGTGCTAATGCTATATTTTATGCGGATAAACCGTGGATAGAATTGTTCAGTTTAAACCTTATTTTTCCAAGAAATTGAAAAGCAATATAATATCATGAACTTCCTGAATTAGGGACATAACGGACCACGGACAAAACGGACCACGGACATAACGGACCACGCTTGGGACAAAACGGACCACGTTCAGGACGAAACGGACCATGTTCAGGACAAAACGGACCACGTTTAAGGTCAAAACGGACCACGTTCAGACCTTCCGTTAATCTTGAGAAAGTATGTTTTATTTTAGTTGCAACACTAATAATGAAATTTGCATGCTTTAAAAATAAAGATCTGCCCTACCATTAAATTAATTAGATAGTTGTGGCAACCAAAGATAGTTGAGATCATGAACAGTAGTCAAATAATTGTGACCATTTAACATTGTCTTTGGTAATTATATACTTCATAATCTTTTAACTGACACCAATTAATGGTCTGGTTTGTCTTCTAGCGTGGTCCGTCTGGTCCTGAAACGTGGTCCGTTTTGTCCTGAAACGTGGTCCGTTTTGTCCTAACCGTGGTCCGTTTTGTCTGGTCCGTTTTGTCCATGGTCCGTTTTGTCCGAGTACCTTCCTATCGCATTATTATTTTTTATTTTTGATGTAGAAATATTTAAAATCTGGAAAATTGTCCTTATACATAGCCAACAACTTTGATATTTCGTTATCATCAAAGTTTTTTTTTCTGATAGACAACTTCAAAATGCATGTGTATGTTTCAAAGTTTTGTAATAGATATTTATTTCATAGAAATAACCAGACAAGAAATAGATGTATCGTGCGTATTTATTATTGAGCACTGTCATGCTAATAAGGTGCATATCGCATATGCCAACTCCAATGACTCAACCAGCCTACGCATCCGCGCTGACTGAAAACTCTATACGATATATGAAAGTACTCAGAGGATTCTGCTGGAAAGTATATGATTAATTCACTGGGTCACAGACTTATTTGGTTTAAACATAGTTTATTCGTAAATTCTATTACATAATACAAATACAATCATGAAATACACAAATAGGATTCAGAAAGAAGCCAGCAGGCTTATATAAATCTGTCTCCTGTAAAGTCAAATTACAAAATATAAATTTGTGGTGTTAAGTCTATTACAACCTAAAGCAATTGAATTACAATAATACTGTAAGTTTTTTTTTTATATATAAATCCAAGAGAAGAGAAAAAATGAGAGAGAGAGAGAGAGAGAGAGAGAGAGAGAGAGAGAGAGAGAGAGGAAAAAAACAACAACACGAATTTGTAACTGACAATGCATTGCTTGTTTCTCAATAAACATTCAAAGTACAAAATGCACTTCCAACATTCATTTAAAATTTATATCAGGATTAGAATATACTCCGATTCTCTAATTTACTAATGTTTTCGATCTTAACCGGGCGTGTCTGAAACGACAACACATGGCAAATGGCTCGATTTACCGCATGTATTTCCAACTTTGAAAATCCATAAGCAATGGGCATGTCTAAGTCAGGCCTCGCTCGGTAGATCCTAAAATGATTATTATAATAATAACAAAAGGAATCGGAGTGTACTAACCCTATACCCTATACTAATAAGCAAAATATATGAATAATAGAAATGAGAAGAAGAGAAATATGTAGAAAAGGAAAGTAAAAAAAAGCTCCTCAAGCATGGAAACGCCTACTGTCATCTATAAACCTTTGAACCGCAAGGAAAATTCTTTCATTTGCATGATTGTCGAGATGGCTGTCTCCTGAAAGCAAGACATTTAGACTTATTTGGATACTGATTGTTCGCAGACGTCTTAAGCAACCTTTATGCTTGACGCGGGTCATATCATTCATAAAACACGCGTGCTCTGAGAGCATTACCTAGTCGTACTCCAGTCGCAACAACGCCTGACTAACGCCCGCTTCCTGCACTTGGACTTTGATACAGTCGTACGGTGGACTTAGCTGCACCGACGTTCGTAATCAACGCCAGCGGTGTAGTTTACGCCTCCTTTGTGCACTCGGCCCCTGTGCAGAACACCCCATTTAGTTAATGTGGTTTTAAATACATTTTGTTTCAACCACACCATAATACCAAGGCAATTACGTCACTTTTAGTATTCAAACTCGTATAATTGGTCAAAATGTGCAAATAATGTATTTTTACACTCAAACTACCCATTCAGTCTTCTCACACAGGGTTGGCGTACAGAGTACCCGAAGTGTGTCGTCCAGCAGCTCAAAAATTTAATATGCGAATGGCTATACTTGAAAATCTTTACAGAATAAATGTCTGATTATGAATTCTTATCCCATTGTGAAAATAAATAATACTATTGATAAATTTGGTATCTATTCCATGGGCAGTATACTAAATATAATCCCGCACCTTTGAGCCAGATACAATAGACGAGCTCCATATAACGAGCTTAGACCTCGATACGAGGGGTGGTCGGATAATCGGACTCTTCATGCTCCTACATTTCCACATGCAGCTCCCTACACATAGTATACATGAGCAAAAACTACATTCTGTCATCTATATATCAGTTATTTCTTGCTTTTTTTCAATGAAAAGGTGTTTTCACAAAGTTTTGAGCATTTAAACAAAGTAGGGGTTACTCTCAAGTAGCGTCTCAGGATAACCCAGGAAAGTTCTTCTTTTGCATGACAATGCTCCATCTTATACTGTTTTATCTACAGTACTTATCAGCTTCTTCAAGTGGCAATTATTATCCTATCGTCAATACAGCCCAGGTCTTGCCCTCCTGTGGGCTTTTACATAGAACTTAAAAGAGGCTCGCTTGAAACAATATGAGACCATATGAGAAATATGAGAAATTTGATTTTAGCTGTAAATCGGTACCTCAGCAGTAGTCTAGTTCATTAAGCGAATACAAAAGCTCCCATGAAAATGGCAAAAGTGTATGACCACACGTGTAACAACACTTTGGCGCGTACACGTAGCGTCATTGACAACGTCCATGTCAACAATGCGTGTTCTTATTGAAATAATGTGCAGTTTTAAGGCAAGACAATCCTATTTTAAAAGGTCATATGATAAACAGAATCTTACTCTCGTGGTCATCTGATATGAAATTTACGAAACTAGCCGAAGGCTTGTGTCATAAATTTCATATGAAATGACCACTCCTGTAAAATCCTCTCTACAGAAGTATGTGGGGAGTACTTTGACAGAAAAATAGAATAAAATAAAAAATTCTGGCCATCCGTATTATTTATTATAAAATAAAGCAGTGAAATGAAGATATAATCTTCGCCTAGTGACTAAGCTATACAGAACTAAATTTGTAAATAGTCCTGTTTACAGCAGCTCCAGTGGCGCTGGCAAAGTCCATCCTTGTCCTCTCTTTAATATTGTCTTCTCAGCTCTTCTTCTGTCTACCATCTTTCTTTTAACCTTCACTATGCCGTTTAGAATCGTCTTTTTTTAAGCCAGAAGACCTTGAGTTGTGGCCAAACGGCCTTAGTTTTCGTTTCTTGATCATAGTCAGGAGTTCACCATATTATCCAATGGCTGCTTGGATCTTTCTGTGAACATCCTCCTTAGTTACGTCCACGTAAGATTAGGTTCATGCGTCACCGGCGTACGAGAATATGGATTTGACAAGGGAGCGCATCAGTTTCACCCTTGATCCAAGAGATATATTTTTATCTCTTCGAACTGGCTTCAGCTTTGTCAGAGCTGTAGCAGTGGCTTTTGCAAGATACTTTAAGCTTGTTTGTGTTCCCAACTTTTGTCGTTTTACATAAATCTACCTCTGGATGCCATTTTCTCTTCTTGTCGTCAGTTTGGTCTATTCAGCACTTGTCTCCATTAAATATACATCGAGATTTCCAAATAGAGCTTCTAGTTCCTGCTCTTGCTTAGCAAGAGCGTTAATGTCATCGGCAATACTCAGATTGGTAATAGGTCTGCCGCCTATGCTAATTTAAAGAGTAACTACACTTTAGGAACTGACTGAATCAGATCCCAAACCCTTTCTCCAACATCAAAGGGAAAGATTGACAAAGACATCCCAACAAACAATAAATTACAAGTGATAAGCCGAGTCAGCAGCTCTTTTCCAAATAGATGGCAACTCAGCTATCTTTATTGAACTAAATAATGTAGACCAACAGAAGGGTTACAACAGACTAAGCAAATTATACGAAAAACATTTAACAACTAGTTTACCTATTTTCTATTTTTATTATAGAAGGGTTAAAATGAGAACACAATAAATTAAACAGCACCGAACATAAAAAAACAAATGCAACCGCAACCAAAGTACCGCCTTGGGACGGTCAGTAATAACTACTGGGGGGGGGGGGGGGTTAAACCGGTTTTACTGGGCCCAAACCTTCACCCACACCCTCCGCAGCGGAGCACACAATTAGTTGGTAGTTCGGTTCGTATGGAGGTCCCCTAACCCATCGGAGAGTCATCACGGTCAACAGTTAAAATCTAGAAAAGACCGTGATGAAGCAAGGATGAGGACTCGACAGCCAAAACGTGTTGAGACACCTGGAGATCCCTGGGTCGTCAGCAACACCACTGGGACACTGGAGAAAAAGAAGACCACCAGTTGGACCCCGGTGGGCAAAGAAACAGAAAAACATCCGGCCCCAACCAACTAATATATAGCTTTATGTAAGGGCTATCATAGAGTCTGAAGTCCGACCCACCGGCGTGCAATTAAAGAGGACAGCAAAATTGTCAACCGTGACTGGGTTAACCACTAAGCATGCAGACCCTTCCATCATGCTTTCCTGTGTATTAGACGTAATCATTTCGAGAAACACATAGAAAAGAGTAGGTTGGAGAAGACATCTATGCCTAACTCAAACAGATTTTCTGAATCAACCTCCCGTGCATCTATTCATTTGGACTGCTCTTGTTGCCGCGTCGTACAGGAGACTGGCATCGAAATCGCGTACAATGTCATTTACAAAGCAGAGAGGACACATAATGAAACCCTGAAGAACACCTGCTGTGACACAAAAAATCGTCGTTTGAAACCACGCGTCGGGTTCTCTTTTTGAGTTAACTGAAGGGCTATCGTATGACCTATAGAAAAAAAAAGTTTTAAAAGAAGGCTCATGTGACGGAGTCTATCGAAAGCCTTTCATATAATCATAATAATAATTAAAAAAAGAACAAAACTCTTATTTCTTTACCGCTGTCTATAGCTTGACAGAGCGTATGGCAGAGAAAAGTAAGCTGATTTGTTGCAGATTCACTGTAGTTGCTTAGTCCATAGTGGTTCGGTAAAGTTACGTGGTTGTTTTGATGAATAGGGATTAAATTCTTTTTCCAGTTCTTTGAAACCTCCCCTTGATTTCAGGAAGTACTAAACATATCCTTTAAAGGCATTTGGAACTATTGTGCTCCTTTCCATTGAAGACATAATTAGAGGACCTGGTATGATTTGGGCCGTTTTTGTCCCCCATTCAAATTTACTTAAAATTACATGGTTTCTGTTGCTCATCATCTGATTAAACAGGTTCATACGGACAATAATATGTTTCGTTTTCCTGAATCCTCAGATCAGCATGGTTTCAGACATGCCTGGTTTGTTTCAGTAATTTTAAATAAACGACGAGAAAACTGTGTTTAGAAGGGGCTCATTTAATGAAATAAGACAGTTAACACAGCTTTAGAGAGCACTTGATAACAGGGTTTTGGTGTTACACCTATAAGGTGTACAAGACTGCTAAACAGATGTGTACTGTTCAAGGCCTGTCCAGGTACCCCACCCACTCAACTTAGCAAATAGAGAGACGCTAACAAAAAATTTCAACGGATCAAAATAAAATGTGTACCAAATTATTCCCTGTATTCTAACTTAAAAAATGAATATCCACAACATATGATTATTTTGTCTATGAGCGGAGATATGGGCATTTTATGTTGAGCACATTGGCAGATTGTCCAAGAAACGGCGAGGTGTTTTGAAAAAAAAAAAAAAAAAAAAAACGTATAAAATTAAGTGTCGGCCAAGGTTAAGTCACAGCTGAATTTTTCACATATTGTTGACATTATTAAAATGCATCACTGTGCAAAAAAAAAAATAGCTGTGCGCCTGACAGGGCTGACACACTTACTTATAGCCCAAATGCCGGCGAGAAATGGTCGAAAATGCCAAAATTCAGCTGAGTAGGGTACACCTAAACGCACAGAAAAACATAGAGAATGTAGAAAATTTGAATAATAATATACAATTAAAGGTTTCGCCACTCATATCTCATTAACAGAGGTTAAAAGATAAGATTCTGAAAAGTCATAAATATGGGGGCCAAATATGGCTCAAATGATACCAGGCCCTTTATTAGGGGAAGACCGCAAGACTAAATAATGCCTAAAGGCTGTAAGTTATTTATAACTTCCTGGTTAATTTATTTGGGTTAGTAGTGGCAAAGCCCTATTTGTTTCATTTACATAATACTGAGAGGATTTAAAAACTTCCACTTCCTATTGCTGGCTGATAATAATCTTACTCGTGGAAGTATATTATATTTTTATTACAAAATGCTTCAAACTTATCAAATTTAAAGGTTTCGCTGTTTATGCATATCATTAAATTAAATGACGTCAGCAAAAGGGCGTTACACCTCTGAAACGCATAAGGCGATGACATTGTTCCAGAATCGGTCTTTTGTATAGTCTATGGTATCTTATGCCAGGCTCTTTAAGAGGATTTCTCGCTGTCTTAATATTGTTACGTCACTCACGTTGGTAAGCAATTATCATTGCATTCGACGTTGTCGCGCAAAACCTATAACCATGTACGGAGATAGCGTTGACGTAGGTTAACGTCATGACTACTGGCTATTAGCTCACCTGACCCGAAGGGCTATAGTGAGCTATTGTCGTACCAAAGCGCCCGGCGTTCGTCGTGCGTCGTGTGTCGTTCGTAGTCCGTCAAGAATTAAAACCCAGCTTTTCAAACATTTCTTTTCAATAAAACTACTAGACATATGGTGCTAAAATTTCACTTGGATTATGACCTGAATTCAGGGTCTCAGAATTGTAAAATTGGGTCAGGTCGAATATCCAAGATGGCCGCCGTTACTAAAAAAAAAAAAAAAAAAAAAAAAAAAATGACAAAATCACCGTCTTCTCCTGGACCACTGACATATTTGTCTGATTTTTGGCATGAAATATCAGTGGAACATTGGTATTCAAAATTATAAAAATGAAAGAAAATCTGTATTGGAGTTTTGTCGCAGTGACCTAATTTCTGTTTATGAGTGTAATTTTGCTCAAATGCCAATGTCAAAATCAACTTATTTAAACAATTTCAAATAACCTCTTCTCTAACACCACTAAACCCATGGGTCTTAAATTTCACTTGAAGCATGGCGAGACTGCGGGACTTCAAAATTGTAAAATTGGGCAACGTCGAGAATCCAATATGGCTGCTATTACTACAAATAGCAAAAACAACAAAATCAGCGTTTTCTCCAAAAACATTGAGTATATTTGGTTTAAAGTTTGCGTGGAACATTAGTGGGGCCTTGAAATTATAATTTGTAAAAATCAAATCGAAAAAATCTATAGCGGAATTAGGTCACAGTGACCTACTTAGCGTTTACAAGACCGATTTTGCTCAAATGCCAACATCTCAAGAAAAGAAAACACAAATGGATTCTGGTCGGATTTAGTCAGAAATGGTCCTTGAATGGAATTATTTCAAATTCGAGATGGCCACCAGGAGGGCCATTACTAAAAATAACACAAACATAAAAATGAAAACTTCTCAAGAACCCTTGAATGGAATTTGACCAATTTTGTGCCAAAATATTCCTTCCTTAAAGCCATTTTGATTTATTGTAATTTTGCAATCCAAGATGGCCACCATCTGTCGTTACTAAATGTGCACAAAACATGAAAATGACAATATCTCAGTAACCGCTGAATAGATTTTGACGAAATTTGTGGCAAAATGATTCTTGCATTAAGATGTTTCAAACGTAAATAAATATTGACCAGTCAAGTTGGCCTCTATTACTAAAATAGCAAAAAAAGAAAATGAGAAAATCTCAATGGAACTGGACCCATTTTGTGTCAGAATGGTTCTTGCATGTCATTGAAGCCTTTTCGATTTTTTCGCAATTTGGCAGTCCAAGATGGCTGCCATCTGCCTTTACTAAAAATACATGCAGCACAAAACATGAAAATGACAATAGCTCAGTAACTGGTGAATGGATTTGATGAAATTTGTGGCAAAATGATTCTTGCATTGGGATGTTTCAAAAATAAATAAATATAGACCAGTTAAGTTGGCCTCTATTACTAAAACCAGCAAAACATGGAAATGAGAAACTTTCAGTGGAATTGGACCAATTTTATATCAGAATGGTCCTATGGTAAAATAGCCAGGTGACCAATATCAGGCCCATTTGGGCCTCCTATTAATTTTAGGTAGCCGCTATTCTGACGGTCTTTTGAGCTTTTTATAAACCATGCATATCGTCTGAGATTGTAAATTGCCGTAATAAGCTCATAAAATTGTCGTTCGACATCACTTTTTGAACATCTAACTTTTAAATGGCCTAAAAATCTGCATCTGTTTGCGATATTTCGGAACGGTATGCCAGGAAAGCCAGAGACCGACTTCAAACTTTTAGAATTCAATTTCAAATCGTAAGAGGAATGTTTCCTCAGAAAACTGTATATATAATATAAAGTATATTATATAAAGTAATTCAACTGTATCTAAAGTTCTAAACTGTTCAAAGAACAGGAGGAACACGTACGAGGGGTGATAAAAATATGTGGACTTTTGCTGTGGTGGTAAAGTTAATGCAGTTATAGTATTTTTTCTCATACCACAGAAACGTTCAATCATTTAGCCACGTCATGAGAAATCTATAGAAATCTCAACGAAAAATACGTATTTTGCTTTATTTTATAAAGGGTAGGTACAGCTACAGCGGAACACCATATTAATGACGTTTTACGTTTTGTCTCATTTTAACATTGCAGTGGTACTTTTGTGTCTCGGTTTTCACAAACTAACACCCTCTTTGCGGGTTTTTCATGACTGTGACCATTTTTAGGCACATCTGCGTGCAATATGATTGTTTAGAAAAATTACATTGCGTACTCTGCTTAAATTTATCAGTTCATAAATCCAAGCAGAACTTTTGCTATCAGTATCGTGTCAACGTGCATCACTTTTGTGGTGTCTGTCTAAATTCAGTTCTATAACACTCTAATCAGTGCAAAATGTAACATACATGGATCAAATAACATAACATTTGATCACTTAAATACAGTTATTTGATTTTGCCATCATTTTGTTTATAATTATATACAACAACTGGAGCTTGCTTCATAGTTGACGTCATTTGTCACCCTTGTATGTCCCACATACCATTTTTAGGCTGCTTTTGCTAGCATAACAATTGTTGACGGCAATAATTTCTTGACAGTGAAAAGCAGAAACAACTGTAGCGTGTACCTTAATTACTGAGCTTGTGTTGTGGCTCACTTGGCTCACACACAGTCACAAATGCCATATTAAATTAAAAGTTTAAGAAAGTCTCAATTTAGTTCAAGCTATCTGTTATGATTATGATTCCGCCAATTTATAGATTGAGCGACTTGCTCGGGCAATGATTGTTGATAACTTAAAAAAATGAGCTAACTGCTCAAACAAATCATTAATCAAAAATGCAATTACAGTATCAAAAGAATCAAGAGCTATGTACATAAATAATAAAAATTTGAGTGGCTCAGTAAGGCCCATATCTATCAGAGTCAGTATTCAAAGCTGAATATTGAGCTCCTTCTCTGCTACTAAATATATTGACAAGTAAGTAAATATATGTTTATCTACAGAGTAGGAAAGCTAATTTTTTAGGCACGTCTACGACTCTGTAGAAATCAATATTACCCTACTGATTATTTTCACTGTGTCTTCGTTGAAACCTATCGAAGGACTAACTTAAGCTGTTCTGTTCTGTTCTGTTCAATTCTCTGATCGACGGTACGTAACCATAGTTGCACACACTTGGCGCCGTGCGTCCGTCCAACTCTAGCAGACAGCTATCTAAGCTTTATATACCTGCGACCTGGGACTGAAACTATACCTCATTTGATTGGTGATTATAAGTGCAATATCATTGGTTTCAAACTATAGGATTAAGTAGTTTCATTGGCTGGAATCCGAGGCAAATGATTGGCTCAAACTATAGATGATTTCAATCCACTTCCTGTGTTAAGCTTTTGTATAGAACTAAATGGGCTATTTTGTCACACAATAACGAAATGACACATTGAATGTCAAGCATGTTACTCTACTACAAATATTAGACATAGCCAAAGATAAAACAAACAATTCGAAATATAACGGCATTTTTTCCGTGCTCCGCAGTATCGTCATATGGTTACTTTCATGACCCAAATAGACTAGTTCCTGAAGTTTGACCGGTAAGTTAAATACATCACTAGATAAATGAAAGATGAGCCTGTATGTACTTCAATTTTAATTGGTTTACTTTTAAGGTAAAATTTCTACAGCAAAGTTCACGTATTTTTTATCATCCCTCGTACTTATTCCTAACCGATTTCAAATTCCTGATATGGACATTATTAGGTATATAAGAATGTACATGTTATGAAATGCTTGTGGACGCAGCGGGTGCACGATATTTCGTCTAAACCCATTTCTTCTAAATTTCATTTCGTCTAAAGGCCATATCGTCTAAAGGCCATTTCGTCTGCCATTTCGTCTAAAGGCCATTTCGTCTAATGGCCATTTCGTCTAAATGACATTTCATCTAATGGACACTTCGTCTAATGGACATTTCGTCGAATGGACAGTTTGTCTAATGGACAATTCGTCTAAAAATCGGCCGGGTGCGACATTGGTCGAAAAATAATTTAAGATTTTTTAGACGAAATGTCGCAACTTGAAAACACTTTCCGCCATTTTTGTTGTTATATCCATTTATTGCCATTTGATTTTATCCGGCTTCTCTTTGCCAGCCAACGGTAACCATATCGATTTATCATACCTAGACATCTTGAGTAGTTACAAGGTGAGAATTTTTTTAGCCCACTTGAGCCGAAGGCTCAAAGGTGAGCTTATAGTATAGGCAGGCCTCCGTCGTCCGTCGTCGTCGTCGTCCACACTCTTTGAACTCTTCTTCGCAGAAACCACTGGGCCAATTAAGGTGGAACCATACTTTAACTCGATTTTTGAAATATTCAGTTTTTGATCATGAACAAAATATTTTAAAAATTTCAAACATATCTGCATGCGAAACTGAAATTAAATTTTGGAAATGTTGTAATGTGTAGTCAGGTGTGACGTCTGAAAACGTGACGGTTTTGCAGTTTTGACGCCATTCGCAGGGTGCAGAAAATGCATCATTTTTATCGATCCAGACATTAATACTTTAGGGAGAAAATCAAATTGTACTTATAACGTATAAGCAGCCTGAGCTCTTTAAAGCTGTATGAAAGGAATCTAACTTTGCTTCAATGTTACAATTTTATTACAGCAAAACACTTATTTTTCAAGTTTCAAAAAAATACTAAAAATCATGATTTGACATCGAATTTCAAAAAATCGGCTCGTTAAAAAATGACAAAGTTTTAATATTGTGTTCTGTAAATAACCTTTTGTGAAACAATACAATGACAATTAGGGGTTTACTGTTCGTTTTTTAAATATTTTCGTTAACTTTACCTCACCCCCATGCAATACAGTAACGCAAGCCTGGTAATGGTACGTCTTATTTGACGTCATAGGTGTTTAAAGTTAACGACTTCTGTTCCAAAATTATTACAAAGAAGTTTATATATCATAAAAGAATGTAGATAAGGATATTTTGTAGTTCTAAACTAAGGTCAATGCTTGAAGTAAACAATACAAATTACAAATCAGCAGAAAAAAATGTTTATTTTTTAGCAGTATTTGCAGCCATGCTGAGGAGGGAGTAATTTTCAAAACATGCGATTTTATTCATCTCCTCTATATTGTACGTTTTAAGTCCCTCAGCCAGGAAATATAATAAAAGGGGGGGCTTATCGATGTCGTTTTCCAAATATGTGACTTTAAAAAAAAAGAAAAAAAAAGTCGATTTTGTCTCATTTTGCTCCCGACGTTATTTAGGCATTCTGTTGTAAACTACTTTTTTCACGTCTGTCTTAGATAAGAACCTTCATCATGAGAAAACAAAGCACTTTTTTTTTAAAGCTAACACAGTGTGACTCGCTGCAAGACGTTTACATTATAGCCAAAAAATAGTAAGTCACCGATTAAGTTTTCATACCACAGTACACCTAATGACGGAATTATTCCACAATTTTGACAGAAATGCTGACGTTGCTAATGACATCGGTTCTAATTGCTTTGCGTGCCACGATCTAACAATAGTGTTATGTGCGCTTCCTTACATTAGTTTTCGGGCTTACTTGAAACGTTTCTCTCTTGTATGCTTATCATTAATATAGCCTAATTAATTTCTGGACTCTCTAAAAATCCATATCTTTCACGTTGGTCTCATTTTAACCTTTATGATATGTTTGTTGTTTTGATGGAGTTTAATGACCCTATGCGACAGTATTTCAGTTTATATCGAGTCGTCCTCCAGAGAGAGCGAGAAAGAGAGAGAGAGAGAGAGAGAGCAAAATATCCAAACAAGGCCTTTTCGCACTTGCTGAAAGAACAGACTGTCCATGCCCAACCTGAAGAAAGACGTTTATCATGGCGTCTTTCCCAAGCCTACTATTCTCATTTTTTTTTGAAAAATCTAAATGGAGCAAGTGTGGTTCAGGGAGTCGCCCTAAACTTTGGAAACATGAATATGCGAGCAAAACCGTCACGTTTTCAGACGTCGAACCTGACTACGCATTACAACATTTCCAAAATTTAATTTCAGTTTCGCATGCAGATATATTTGAAAATGTATAAAATGCTTTGTTCATGATCAAAAACTGAATATTTCAAAAATCGAGTTAAAGTATGGCTCCACCTTAAAGTCAAATTTCAAATGGAGCATTTACAGGATGGGGGAACAAAAGTTTGACCAAGTTTATATATTTGGTCCAGGTCACATGACCAAGATGGCCGCCATGTCCATATATGGTAAAAACCTAAAAAAAACTTCTTTTCTAGAATCACTGGGCCGATTGCCTTGAAACTTGGTATTTAGCCTCTGGGGCTCTAGGAATACAAAGTTTATATAAATGATGACCCTGGGTTGACCTTGACCTATTTTATGACAAGGTCATAATTGGTCCCTTAGGCATTTGAATGGGAAAAGCTGAAAAGTGCATTTTTCTGTTGCCATTGTACTCTGTGTTATGGAAATGCAGCAAAATTCAACTCCTCTGAATTTTAAAGGCCAGTTGTCGGCCCTTTATTAACATTTTCAAAGGACTTCTCCTCTGAAACTACTTTGCCAATATTATTTAAATTTCATTTACAGCCTTCAGGTAAAGGTGGAAAGTAAGTTTATATACTTGGTCCAGGTCACATGACCAAGATGGCCGCCATGCCCATATATGGTAAAAACCTTAAAAAATCTTCTTCTCTACAACCACCAGGCGGATATCCTTGAAACTTGGTATTTAGCCTCTGGGGCTCTAGTAGTACTACAATGCTTATATAAATGATGACCCTGGGTTGATCTTGACCTATTTTATGACAAGGTCAAAATTGGTCCCTGAGGCTTTTGAATGGGAAAAGCTGAAAAAAAGCATTTTTTCTGTTGCTATATTGCTCTGACACATGGAAATGCAGCAAAATTCAACCCCTCTGAATTCTAAAGGTCAAGGTCATTTAGTGACCTTTGCAAAAGGTCACCTGATGGGTCCTCTGTCAACATTTTTGAAAGACTTCTCCTCTGAAATGACTGTGTCAATTTTATTTAGATTTCATAGACAGCCATCAGGCAAAGGGGGGGGGGGAGAAAGTTTATAAATTTGGACCAGGTTACATGACCAAGATGGCCGCCTTACCCATATATGTAAAAAACTTGAAAAAAGTCTTTTCTCTAGAATCACTGGGCCGATTGCCTTGAATCTTGGTATGTAGCATCTGGGACTCTAGTAATATAAAGTTTATATAAATGATGACCCTGAGTTGACCTTGACTTATTTTATGACAAGGCCAAAATTTGTCCCTTAGGCATTTGAATGGGAAAAGCTGAAAAAGTGCATATTTCTGTTGCCATTGTACTCTGTGATATGGAAATACAGCAAAATTCAACTCCTCTGAATTTTCAAGGCCAGTTGTCGGTCCTTTATCAACATTTTCAAAGGACTTCTCCTCTGTTACTACTGGGCCAATATTATTTAAATTTCATTTACAGCCATCAGGTAAAGGTGGAAAATTGTTTCTGTTGCCATTGTACTCTGTGTTATGGAAATGCAGCAAAATTCAACTCCTTTGAATTTTAAAGGCCTGTTGTCGGCCCCTAATCAACATTTTCAAAGGAATTCTCTTCTGAAACTACTTGGCCAATATTATTTAAATTTTATTTACAGCCATCAGGTAAAGGTGGAAAGAAAGTTTATATACTTGGTCCAAGTCACATGACCAAGATGGCCGCCATGCCCATATGGTAAAAACCTTAAAAAAATCTTCTTCTCTAGAATCACTAGGCGGATCGCCTTGAAACTTTTTTGAAAGACTCCTCCTCTGAAATGACTGTATCAATTTTATTTAGGTTTCATAAACAGCCATCAGACAAAGGGGCGAAGAAAGTTTATAAATTTGGTCCAGGTTACATGACCAAGATGGCCGCCTTACCCAAAAGTTTGACCAAGTTTATATATTTGGTCCAGGTCACATGACCAAGATGGCCGCCATGTCCATATATGGTAAAAACGTTAAAAAAACTTCTTTTCTAGAATCACTGGGCCGATTGCCTTGAAACTTGGTATGTAGCATCTGGGACTCTAGGAATACAAAGTTTATATAAATGATGACCCTGGGTTGACCTTGACCTATTTTATGACAAGGTAATAATTGGTCCCTTAGGCATTTGAATGGGAAAAGCTGAAAAGTGCATTTTTCTGTTGCCATTGTACTCTGTGTTATGGAAATGCAGCAAAATTCAACCCCTCTTAATTTTCAAGGCCAGTTGTCGGTCCTTTATCAACATTTTCATAGGACTTCTCCTCTGAAACTACTGGGCCAATATTATTTAAATTTCATTTACAGCCTTCAGGTAAAGGTAGAAAGTAAGTTTATATACTTGGTCCAGGTCACATGACCAAGATGGCCGCCATGCCCGTATATGGTAAAAACCTTAAAAAATCTTCATCTCTAGAACCACCAGGCGGATATCCTTGAAACTTGGTATTTAGCCTCTGGGGCTCTAGTACTACAATGCTTATATAAATGATGACCCTGAGTTGATCTTGACCTATTTTATGACAAGGTCAAAATTGGTCCCTGAGGCTTTTGAATGGGAAAAGCTGAAAAAAAGCATTTTTCTTTTGCTATATTGCTCTGACACATGGAAATGCAGCAAAATTCAACCCCTCTGAATTCTAAAGGTCAAGGTCATTTAGTGACCTTTGCAAAAGGTCACCCGATGGGTCCTCTGTCAACATTTTTGAAAGACTCCTCCTCTGAAATGACTGTGTCAATTTTATTTAGATTTCACAAACAGCTATCAGGCAAAGGGGGGGGGGGGGGGGGGGGGAAGAAAGATTATAAATTTGGTCCAGGGTTACATGACCAAGATGGCCGACTTACCCATATATGCAAAAAAACTTGAAAAAGGTCTTTTCTCTAGAATCACTGGGCCGATTGCTTTGAATCTTGGTATGTAGCATCTGGGACTCTAGTAATATAACGTTTATATAAATGATGACCCTGAGTTGACCTTGACTTATTTTATGACATGGCCAAAATTTGTCCCTTAGGCATTTGAATGGGAAAAGCTGAAAAAGTGCATATTTCTGTTGCCATTGTACTCTGTGATATAGAAATACAGCAAAATTCAACTCCTCTGAATTTTCAAGGCCTGTTGTCGGTCCTTTGTCAACATTTTCGAAGGACATCTCCTCTGAAACTACTGGGCCAATATTATTTAAATTTCATTTACAGCCATCAGGTAAAGGTGGAAAATTGTTTCTGTTGCCATTGTACTCTGTGTTATGGAAATGCAGCAAAATTCAACTCCTTTGAATTTTAAAGGCCTGTTGTCGGCCCCTAATCAACATTTTCAAAGGAATTCTCTTCTGAAACTACTTGGCCAATATTATTTAAATTTTATTTACAGCCATCAGGTAAAGGTGGAAAGAAAGTTTATATACTTGGTCCAAGTCACATGACCAAGATGGCCGCCATGCCCATATGGTAAAAACCTTAAAAAAATCTTCTTCTCTAGAATCACTAGGCGGATCGCCTTGAAACTTTTTTGAAAGACTCCTCCTCTGAAATGACTGTATCAATTTTATTTAGGTTTCATAAACAGCCATCAGACAAAGGGGCGAAGAAAGTTTATAAATTTGGTCCAGGTTACATGACCAAGATGGCCGCCTTACCCAAAAGTTTGACCAAGTTTATATATTTGGTCCAGGTCACATGACCAAGATGGCCGCCATGTCCATATATGGTAAAAACGTTAAAAAAACTTCTTTTCTAGAATCACTGGGCCGATTGCCTTGAAACTTGGTATGTAGCATCTGGGACTCTAGGAATACAAAGTTTATATAAATGATGACCCTGGGTTGACCTTGACCTATTTTATGACAAGGTAATAATTGGTCCCTTAGGCATTTGAATGGGAAAAGCTGAAAAGTGCATTTTTCTGTTGCCATTGTACTCTGTGTTATGGAAATGCAGCAAAATTCAACTCCTCTGAATTTTAAAGGCCAGTTGTCGGTCCTTTATCAACATTTTCAAAGGACTTCTCCTCTGAAACTACTGGGCCAATATTATTTAAATTTCATTTACAGCCTTCAGGTAAAGGTGGAAAGTAAGTTTATATACTTGGTCCAGGTCACATGACCAAGATGGCCGCCATGCCCATATATGGTAAAAACCTTAAAAAATCTTCATCTCTAGAACCACCAGGCGGATATCCTTGAAACTTGGTATTTAGCCTCTGGGGCTCTAGTACTACAATGCTTATATAAATGATGACCCTGGGTTGATCTTGACCTATTTTATGACAAGGTCAAAATTGGTCCCTGAGGCTTTTGAATGGGAAAAGCTGAAAAAAAGCATTTTTTCTGTAGCTATAATGCTCTGACACATGGAATTGCAGCAAAATTCAACCCCTCTGAATTCTAAAGGTCAAGGTCATTCAGTGACCTTTGCAAAAGGTCACCCGATGGGTCCTCTGTCAACATTTTTGAAAGACTCTTCCTCTGAAATGACTGTGTCAATTCTATTTAGATTTCATAAACAGCCATCAGGCAAAGGGGGGAGGGGGGGGGGGAGAGAAAGTTTATAAATTTGGTCCAGGTTACATGACCAAGATGGCCGCCTTACCCATATATGTAAAAAAACTTGAAAAAAAAGTCTTTTCTCTAGAATCACTGGGCCGATTGCCTTGAATCTTGGTATGTAGCATCTGGGACTCTAGTAATATAAAGTTTATATAAATGATGACCCTGGGTTGACCTTGACCTATTTTATGACAAGGTCAAAATTTGTCCCTTAGGCATTTGAATGGGAAAAGCTGAAAAAGTGCATTTTTCTATTGCCATTGTACTCTGTGTTATGGAAATGCAGCAAAATTTAAATCTCCTCTGAATTTTCAAGGCCAGTTGTCGGTCCTTTATCAACATTTTCAAAGGACTTCTTCTCTGAAACTACTGGGCCAATATTATTTAAATTTCATTTACAGCCATCAGGTAAAGGGGGAAAGTAAGTTTATATACTTGGTCCAGGTCACATGACCAAGATGGCCGCCATGCCCATATGGTAAAAACCTTTAAAAAATCTTCTTCTCTAGAATCACTAGGCGGATCGCCTTGAAACATTTTTGAAAGACTCCTCCTCTGAAATGTCTGTGTCAATTTTATCTAGATTTCATAAACAGCCATCAGACAAAGGGGCGAAGAAAGTTTATAAATTTGGTCCAGGTTACATGACCAAGATGGCCGCCTTACCCATATATGTAAAAAAATTGAAAAAAGTCTTTTCTCTAGAATCACTGGGCCGATTGCCTTGAATCTTGGTATGTAGCATCTGGGACTCTAGTAATATAAAGTTTATATAAATGATGACCCTGAGTTGACCTTGACCTATTTTATGACAAGGCCAAAATTTGTCCCTTAGGCATTTGAATGGGAAAAGCTGAAAAAGTGCATTTTTCCGTTGCCATTGTACTCTGTGATATGGAAATACAGCAAAATTCAACTCCTCTGAATTTTCAAGGCCAGTTGTCGGTCCTTTATCAACATTTTCAAAGGACTTCTCCTCTGTTACTACTGGGCCAATATTATTTAAATTTCATTTACAGCCATCAGGTAAAGGTGGAAATATTATTTCTGTTGCCATTGTACTCTGTGTCATGGAAATGCAGCAAAATTCAACTCCTCTGAATTTTAAAGGCGGCCGGGCCGGGTAGCGCAATCGGTAGAGCACCTGACTCGTAAGTCAGAGGTCCTGGGTTCGAATCCCGGTCTGGCCACATACTTTCGTTTCTCCTTCCGCTGATTCAAGAAGGGCAGTTGTCAGTTACTGGCGAAAGTATGTGCACTTAGTACTGGTTAACCGCTTAGGAGGTCTAAGCCTGCCCAGGAATAGTGTGGTTAGGTTAACTGACCGTCCCCACATGACCTTAGTTGTTTACCGTGGACGTTAAGCATCAAATCAACCAACCAAATTTTAAAGGCCAGTTGTCGGTCCTTTATCAACATTTTCAAAGGACTTCTCCTCTGAAACTACTGGGCCAATATTATTTAAATTTCATTAACAGCCATCAGGTAAAGGTGGAAAGAAAGTTTATATACTTGGTCCAAGTCACATGACCAAGATGGCCGCCATGCCCATATGGTAAAAACCTTAAAAAAATCTTCTTCTCTAGAATCACTAGGCGGATCGCCTTGAAACTTGGTATTTAGTCTCTGGGGCTCTAGTACTACAATGCTTATATAAATGATGACCCTGGGTTGATCTTGACCTATTTTATGACAAGGTCAAAATTGGTCCCTGAGGCTTTTGAATGGGAAAAGATGAAAAAATGCATTTTTTGTTGTTGCTATTTTGCTCTGACACATGGAAATGCAGCAAAATTCAACGCCTCTGAATTCTAAAGGTCAAGGCCATTTAGTTACCTTTGCAAAAGGTCACCCGAGGGTCCTCTGTCAACATTTTTGAAAGACTTCTCCCCTGAAATGACTGTGTCAGTTTTATTTAAATTTCATAAACAGCCTTCATGCAAAGGGGGAAAGAAAGTTTATAACTTTGGTCCAGGTTACATGACCAAGATGGCCGCCTTGCCCATATATGTAAAAAACTTGAAAAAATCCTTTTCTCCAGAACCACTGGGCTGATTGCCTTGATACTTGGTATGTAACATCTGGAAGTCTAATGCTATAAAGTATATATAAATGACTGCCCTGGGTTTGTCTTGGCCTATTTTGTGACAATGTCATATTTGGTCCCATAGGCTTTTGAATGGGAATAACTGAAAAAGTGCATTTTTCTGTTGCTATTATGCTCTGTGATATGGAAATGCAGTCAACTTCAACCCCTATGAAAGACCTTGTACTTCATCAACAAGCATTAAATCTTAGATGCATTTGAAATTCAAACATATTGTACAATTTGCCTTAGACTTTTTTGCTGAGGATGAATGGACTCAGGTGAGCTACAGGACCAATGGTCTTCTGTTTGTTTGTATTTTTTGACTATTATTGTCTATTGTTGTTGTAGATAGGATGAATAAAAAAGATATTTCTCATTATATATTGAGTTACTTTTTTTCTCTTCACCATTTCAATTTATTTCTGAAATAAATGAGCCGCGACACGACAAAACCAACAAAGTGGTTGTGCGCCCAGCGTAGACTCAGATCAGCCTGGGCATCCGCCCAGTCTGATCAACATATTCGCTAAGCGCTTAAATGGTAGCTAAGGGTCTAAGCTACCACCATGCGGACAGCGAAGACTCTGATCAGACTGGGCGGATGCCCAGGCTGATCTGAGTCTGCGCTGGGCGCACAACCACATTGTTGGTTTTGTCGTGTCGCGACTCAAATCTGAAATGGAGGAGCTGCATCTCTACTAGAGGTGTTTCAAAAGCGGCGTACAACAACTTCGATTATGCGAATGATAGGCTCTATAAAGACAGAATACACTGGAGGTGCACAGATCGCATTTGTATGGTGGCTGGTTTGTGCCATTTCGTCTTTCGTCTTGTCGCCGCGAAAAGACGCCAGGCGAAAAGACGAAAAGACGCCATACGAAAAGACGAAAAGACGAAAAAACGCCATGCGAAAAGACGAAAAGACGAAATAACGCCATGCGAAAAGACGAAAAGACGAAACCCGCCACGCGAAAAGACGAAATTTCAGCGCGAAAAGACGAAAAAACGCCATGCGAAAAGACGCCATTTGAAACTCTTAATTTGTCGTCTTTTCGCGTGGCGTCTTTTCGTCTTTTCGCGTAGCGTCTTTTCGTCTTTTCGCCTGGCGTCTTTTCGCATGGCGTTATTTCGTCTTTTCGCATGGCGTTATTTCGTCTTTTCGTCTTTTCGCGTGGCGTTATTTCGTCTTTTCGTCTTTTCGCATGGCCTCTTTTCGTCTTTTCGGCGCGAAAAGACGAAATAACGCTATGCGAAAAGACGAAATAACGCCACGCGAAAAGACGAAATAACGCCATGCGAAAAGACGCCACGCGAAAAGACGAAAAGACGAAATAACGACACACAAATACCCTTCTATTGATAACTGTATTGATTCCTCTATTGATTCCTAATACTAAGACAGTTTGTCTGAGTAAACAATATAGACTCATATCAGACTACTGCAAACGCAGCTACAGAAGGAGTCTGATCACAGAATTTGCCACTGAAATGCTTTTTAATATATCTTTTTGACAGCTAAAAATTGTAAGGATAGACTATAAAATTAACGTGCACTGGGGTCGGCAACATTTACGGTCAGTATGGTACCGTTTAGATTGAATAACAAATTTTTGCCTTGTTGACTGAGACCAAACACAGATATAATCAAGATAATCAGTGTCAAGCAGCAGTCTTGTGAAAATTAGAAGGGATTTGCCACTGGAACTCTATTTTATCCGACAGAAAAAAAAACTTGTTAAAAGTGAAAAGGATAACTATAAGTATTAGTATGGGGTCGGCAATAATTACAGTTATTGATTAAAAATCTGGGCCATGTTGACTTAAAAATTAGCAGACGAAAATTTACGCATTGAGGAGCATAGGCAGACCTAGTACATTGTTGTCGCAAGCATTTCAAACCTGTCTTAAGGGGTCACCCAAGGGAAGGACAAAAGTGGCTACTTAAGACAGGTGACCCCTTAATACATTTCATTCGCACTGTATTTGGTTCAAAGGACCAAGAAAAGGTGGCTGCTTAAGACAGGTGATCCCTTAATAGAGGTGACCACATAAGCAGGTTTGACTGTATAGCTGACCATAAGCAGGTTTGACTGTATAGTTGAATGTATGCCGGGCCGCGTAGCGCAGTCAGTAGGGCACCTGACTCATAAGTCAGAGGTTCTGGGTTCGATACACGGTCTGGCCACATACTTTCGTTTCTCCTTCCGCTGATTCAAGAAGGGCAGTTGTCAGTTACTGGCGAAAGTATGTGCACTTAGTACTGGTTAGCCGCTTAGGAGGTCTAAGCCTGCCCAGGAATAGTGTGGTTAGGTTAACTTACCGTCTACTGCGGACGTTAAGCAATAAATCAACCAACCAGTCAATGGCCGAATGTATACACCTCTAAGAAAGATCTCTCTAATATTGAACATTTTGTCCCCTTCTGTCATATTTACAAAGGGGAACAACTTTTGTGACATTCTCTTTGCTTCCCAAGATAGGAAAGTGAAGCAAACAGAAAGTTAGATTCTTAAATAGGTCTACTCTTCAAGGAAAGAATTTGCTCCTGGAGGACCAAATTCTACTTTCAAGAGCTGACCCTCCTTAAGAAAGGAGGCAAAAATGCAAAATTGCTTCCCCTGAGAGTGATCCCGTTCACCTTAAGCACAGATGCAAATATGTTGAAGCCTGTGTCTCCATGCATCCTACGTAAAAATAACCATTTTTCTTTTCTTTTCTTTGTTTTTAAATTTGAACAAGTAGATTTTAATATATCGAGCTGTATCATAACATACGCAGAATTGTTACCAATGCAGAGCTTGACCAGACCACAGTTTTCCAAGGACACATATGTCCTAGGATTTAGGATCATAATGGTAACATGGACCAAATTTATTACTTAATGCTAGCACCTAATCTACTACTTAATGTATTTTCTGAGTAAACTGTGCTAAAATATTATTGTTCAAACTGAGAGATCGAGAGAATTGGGTAAAACGTCCCAACAATGCTAAGGTCATATGAAGAGCGGCTCGCGGTTTAGGGTCACATCTAAAGGACCACTGAGGCGAGTGTGTGTGTGTGTGTGTGTGTGTGTGTGTGTGTGTGTGTGTGTGTGTGTGTAGGGGGGGGTCGAACTGATTGCAACCGCTGGTCTAGTCTAGTCTATCCCATTATCACCACAGATGACTTCGGTCAGTATGGTACCGTTTTGCAATTAAGGTGTATAAATATCCTATTCTTATTACAGTTAAGACACTTATACTTAGACAAGTGTTTTTGATTAAACTGTGTAGATCCTGATCAGAATGCAATCTGTAGAGAAGTGGACTAATCACGGTTTGCAGTTTTTGCCACGGATTTTTTTTCTTTTTTTGGAAAGATCACCAAAAATATGAGGAAGGTCATTATGGTATTTCTACTGAACGTACAGACAAGAAAATGAGCCGTCCTTATGTTTTGGAGAAAAATACTCAAATCAATTTCATCATAATTATATCTTCGTTTTGATCTTAAACTACCAAAATGTTGACAATCTAATCTCCCACAAATTATGGAGGCAAAGTTACAAGAGTTTATATAAACACTGAAACATGATATGAATATGGCATACTTTAACCTGCAGATAACCCAAAATTTGAACAAATTTATAGTTTTCTAAAGACGTGCCGACCGAAGACAGAGCAGAGCCTGATCAGACTGCTCTTTTGGCTAATGCTCCTTCCGCCATCTTTACAAAGGGGAACAACTTATGCGACTTCCTCTTCAAGTTTTCCCTAGTTAGAAATCGTTTCTTAAAGAGGTTTGCTCCTAAACGATTTGGTTGGTTGATTTGATGCTTAACGTCCACGGTAAACAACTAAGGTCATGTCGGGACGGTCAGTTAACCTAACCACACTATTCCTGGGCAGGCTTAGACCTCCTAAGCAGTTAACCATTACTAAGGGACCGACCATTTTATATTCTGGGGGGGGGGGGGGGGGGGGGCTGGTATTCTTGATGGAGACACAACATTTTATTTCACTGGCATATGGAAACAATTTCTTTTTTTTCACTTTGTGGGAGCTAATTTATTTTTTTAGAAACTAACTCAAACAGGTTATTTTTTTTTACTTTTATAGCTGAACTACCAGAAGCCAGAGACATTATAAAAACTCAATTCCAATGGAATTATCTGCAGACTATATTCTTTTTTTGAAATTTTGGGTGGAGACAGGTTATTGTTTCTCTTACCTTTGAGGCCAGATTATCTTTTTTAACCCCCTTAGGAGCCAGGTTATTTTTTTCTTGCATATCCAAAGACAAGTAATTTTTTTGATAAATATACCAGCTTGACAACTGCCCTTCTTGAATCAGCGGAAGGAGAAACGAAAGTATGTGGCCAGACCGGGATTCGAACCCAGGACCTCTGACTTACGAGTCAGGTGCCCTACCGATTGCGCTACCCGGCCCGGCGCTCTTAAACAAACGAATTTGCTCCAAAAGGAGCAAAGTCTTTCCTTTAGGTGTTGTCCCTTACAGAGAAGGAAGGAAGAAATGCAGTGTCGTTATTTCGTCTTTTCGTATTTTCGCGTGGCGTTATTTCGTCTTTTCGTCTTTTCGCGTGGCGTCTTTTCGTCTTTTCGCGTGGCGTCTTTTCGCGGCGAAAAGACGAAATAACGCCATGCGAAAAGACGAAATAACGCCATGCGAAAAGACGAAAAGACGAAATAACGTCATGCGAAAAGACGAAAAGACGAAAAGACGCCAGGCGAAAAGACGAAAAGACGCCACGCGAAAAGACGACAAAATAAGAGTTTCAAATTATGGTGGCTGGTTTGTGCCATTTCGTTTTTTCGTCTTTTCGCCGCGAAAAGACGCCACGCGAAAAGACGAAAAGACCAAAAGACGCCATGCGAAAAGACGAAAAGACGAAAAAACGCCAGGCGAAAAGACGAAATAACGCCAGGCGAAAAGACAAAAAGACGAAACCCGCCACGCGAAAAGACGAAATTGCAGCGCGAAAAGACGAAAAAACGCCATGCGAAAAGACGCCATTTGAAACTCTTAAATTGTCGTCTTTTCGCGTGGCGTTTTTTCGTCTTTTCGTCTGGCGTCTTTTCGTCTTTTCGAATGCCGTTATTTCGTCTTTTCGTCTTTTCGCGTGGCGTTATTTCGTCTTTTCGCGTGGCGTTATTTCGTCTTTTCGCATGGCGTCTTTTCGTCTTTTCGTCTTTTCGCATCACGTGTTTTGCATTAAGATATATCAATATATCCTAGTCTAAATGCAGTTATTACTCTTAATACTTAGACAGGTGTTTCTTTTTTAAACTGTGTAGACCCTGATCAGAATGCAATCTGTAAAGAAGTGTACTAATCACGGTTTGCAGCTTTTGCCGCTAAACTCTTCTTTTAAAAACATTACCAAAAATATGAGGAAAGAAGTCATTATGGTATTTCTACTGAACGGACAGAAAAGAAAATGAGCCGTCCTAATGTTTTGGAGTAAAACACTCCAAACAAATTTCATCCTATCTTAATTTTGATCTGAAACTGCCTAAAAGATTAACCACTTGTTGACAATGTAATCTCTCTCAAACTATGGAATACAAACATTGAAACATTGTTGTACTTCGCTGTATGAAAAAATAATGATACGGTATTTTCCCTAATTTGACATACATTTAACTGCAGCTAACCCAAAATTTGGACAAGTTTATAGTTTTCTAAAGACGTGCCAATCGCAGACAGAGCAGAGCCTGATTAGACTTCTCTTTGGCTTATGTGTCCCAATATTTAAGAATATTATGGTATCATTTAGCTGCAGCTCAAGCTATAACACTTTCTTATAGGAAGTATTTTTAATCTGAATGCACCTCTGTGAGAGATCCATTTTAAATTGAAAATGTGCCTCCTTCCGCCTTTTTTACAAAGGGGCACAATATAGGGATCAAACATGGATTTTCATGCATTAACGTTTGCAAGGTCCCGAGGGAGATGTTGACAACCGAGGCCGAAGGCCGAGGTTTTCAACATCTCCCAAGGGACCTGGCAAACGTTAATGCATTGGAAAAAATGTTTGATCGCTGTTATTGCATAAATTCAACGAAATATTCGTTAAGATCTGCGAAAATACGGCACTATATTTTGTCACCGTTTCACAGCCAACGCGCCGGTGCATCTGTTTTTTTTTTAATATCCGTCTTCCTGGCCCGAGAGCATCAAGCTGTTCAAAATGGATGCCATCATCTTATTCAACCTCAGTATTTGTGGAAAGAGTCCAAGATGGTCGTTGCAAATTCATCAACAAAAAGCAGATACCTTGATCAAAGCAAAAATTTCCATACAGAACATGCCTGGCCCATTCATGCACCATCCTGCAATTCTTGATCGCTGAAAGCTTAGGATGCATGTTTTCTTTAACACTTATTTACTCTCCGTTTGGCATCGTGAGAATGAAGACAACATGGCTTTGAAATCCGTGTCAGTACTTTATGACGTAATAAGAGTACAAAGTATGATGACGTCACAAGAATACATAGGTAGCACGCGACCAATTATATTGTTAATTAACCGAAAGGGGAGAGGCGCACCACCAATTTTTATAATTCGACCGAAACGGGAGAGACAAAGGTGCATGGCGGTCTTTAGTGGCCCGGCACAAGCATAACGAAAGATCTGTCATCGTGTTTCAACAGCGCGGGAAATCCATTGTTGAAACACGGGTTTTGCCTGTTGATGCACGGCTGTTAATACCTCTCGGCACTGCTTTTTATGCAATAACTACTGTTACTTCCTCTTCAAGTCTTCTTTAAACGGCAGGCATGGATTTTGCTAGCTCAAATAGGGCAGCTGAAGACAGGACTAGGTGGAAAAGGAGTGTTTTAGAGCCATCTGTGGTGCCCCAAGACCGCACAAGATTATGGGATAGGCTAGACTAGACCAGCGGTTACAGTCAGTTCGACCGCCCCCCCGCCCCCCACCCCTCCACACACACACACACCCTCGCCTCAGTGGTCCTTCAGATGTGACTCTAAATCGCGTGGTCCTGTCTTCATATGACCTTAGCATTGGTGGGACGTTTTGCCCAATTCTCTCGATCTCTCAGTTTGAACAATAATATTGTAACACAGTTTACTAAAAAAATACATTGCAAGCAAATAATAGATTAGGTGCTAGCATTAAGTAATAAATTTGGACCATGTCACCATTATGATCCTAAATCCTAGGACATATGTGTCCTGGGAAAAGAGTGGTCTGGTCAGGCTCTGCATTGGTAACCATTCTGCGCATATTATGATACAGCTCGAGATATGAAAATCTACTTGTTCAAACTTAATAATAAAAAAAAAGAAAAAAAAAAAAAACGGTTATTTTTACGTAGGATGCATGGAGACACAGGTTTCAACATATTTGCATCTGTAATTAAGGTGAACGGGACCACTCTCAGGGGAAGCAATTTTGCATTTTTGCATCCTTTCTTAAGGAGGGTCAGCTCTTGAAAGTAGAATTTGGTCCTCTAGGAGCAAATTCTTTCCTTTAAAAGTAGACCTATTTAAGAATCTATTTTTTTCTGTTTGCTTCACTTCCCTATCTTGGAAAGCAAATAGAATGTCACAAAAGTTGACCCCCTTTGTAAATATGACAGAAGGGGACACAATGTTCAATATTAGAGAGATCTTTCTTGGAGGTGTATACATTCAGCTATACAGTCAAACCTGCTTATGTGGTTACCTCTATTAAGGGATCACCTGTCTTGAGCAGCCACCTTGGTCCTTTATACCAAAATACAGTGTAAATGAAATATATTATGGGGTCATCTGTCTTAAGTAGCCACTTTTTGTCCTTCCCTTGGGTGACCCCTTAAGACAGGTTTGACTGTATTTCTCAAAAATGCTTGCTACAACAACGTAATAGGTCTGCCTACGCTCCTGAATGAGTAAATTTGCGTCTGCTAATTTTTAAGTCAACATGGCCCAGATTATTTTAATCAATAACTGTAATTATTGCCGACCTCATACCAATACTTTTAGCTATCCTTTTCACTTTTAGCAACCTTTATTTTTCTGTCGGATAAAATAAATCCATCCTGATTTTCATAAGACTGCTGCTAGATACTGATTATCTTGATTAAATCTGTGTTTGATCTCAGTCAACAAGGCACAAATTTGTTATTCAATCTAAACGGTACCATAGTGACCCAAAATGTTGCCGACCCCACGTTAATTTTATAGTCTATCCTTACAATTTTTAGCTGTCTAAAAGATATATAAAAAAGCATTTCAGTGGCAAATTCTATGATCAGACTGCTTCTGTAGCTGCGTTTGCAGTAGTCTGATATGAGTCTATATTGTTTACTCGGAAAAATCTGTCTTAGTATTAGGAATCAATACAGTTATCAATGAAAGGGTATTTATGTGTCGTTATTTCGTCTTTTCGCGTGGCGTCTTTTCGTCTTTTCGCATGGCGTTATTTCGTCTTTTCGCGTGGCGTTATTTCGTCTTTTCGCATGGCGTCTTTTCGTTTTTTCAGCGCGAAAAGACGAAAAGACGCCATGCGAAAAGACGAAATAACGCCACGCGAAAAGACGAAAAGACGAAATAACGCCACGCGAAAAGACGAAATAACGCCATGCGAAAAGACGAAATAACGCCATGCGAAAAGACGAAATAACGCCATGCGAAAAGACGAAAAGACGCCAGGCGAAAAGACGAAAAGACGAAAAGACGCCACGCGAAAAGACGACAATTTAAGAGTTTCAAATGGCGTCTTTTCGCATGGCGTTTTTTCGTCTTTTCGCGCTGCAATTTCGTCTTTTCGCGTGGCGGATTTCGTCTTTTCGTCTTTTCGCCTGGCGTTATTTCGTCTTTTCGCCTGGCTTTTTTTCGTCTTTTCGTCTTTTTGCATGGCGTCTTTTCGTCTTTTCGTCTTTTCGCGTGGCGATTTTTCGCGGCGAAAAGACGAAAATACGAAATGGCACAAACCAGCCACCATATCAAATGGCGTCTTTTCGCATGGCGTTTTTTCGTCTTTTCGCGCTGAAATTTCGTCTTTTCGCGTGGCGGGTTTCGTCTTTTCGTCTTTTCGCATGGCGTTATTTCGTCTTTTCGTCTTTTCGCAAGGCGTTTTTTCGTCTTTTCGTCTTTTCGCATTGCGCCTTTACGTCTTTTCGCCTGGCGTCTTTTCGCGGCGACAAGACGAAAACACGAAATGGCACAAACCAGCCACCATACATTTGAATGTCTTTGAATAGATGTGTGAATAAAACTGGTGTTCCAAAAATATTTGCCTTATAAATTATGTTTTAGACGAAATTTAGACAAATTTTGGACGTTTTTAGACATTTTAGACGAAATTGAGACGAAGTGTCGTATTCGACGAAATGTCTTTTAGACGAAATGTCTATCAGACGAAATGGCTTTTAGACGAAATGGTCATTAGACGAAATGGTCATTAGACGAAATGGCATTTAGACGAAATGGCGTTTAGACGAAATTGCATTTAGACGAAGTGGTTTTAGACGAAATGTCATGGATCCGACGCAGCTGCATTTGAGCCGCGACACGAGAAAACCAACAATGTGGTTGTGCGCCCAGCGCAGACTCAGATCAGCCTGGGCATCCGCCCAGTCTGATCAGAGTCTTCGCTGTCCGCCGGAAGGTAGCTTAGACCCTTAGCTACCCTTTAAGCGCTTGGCGAAGAGTCTGATCAGCCTGGGTGGATGTCCAGGCTGATCTTAGAGTGCGCTGGGCGCACAACCACATTGTTTGTTTTCTCGTGAAAAAGTACCCTTATTCAAGTTCATGTTCAACTATGGTCCATCTGCACAGAAGCCCTTACTGCAAGGATCGTTTTGACCATCTTTTGCGACAATCCACGCCGCAATTATGTGTCGCTAGTTTTAATAACGGCATCCATTTGGGTGTTTTATTTGTATAATTTTGTCAGCGCTTGATGCAAGAATAGTTCTGACCAATTCAGTGGAATCCATTCAGTAGTTTTTGAGATATTGTCATTTTCACGTTTCACTAGTTTGAGTAATGATTGCCATGGTGGATGGCTCATTTACATCAGCCTGACTTAAAAAGCTCGATACACGGATCGCTCTTACCAATTCTGGTCCATAAATTAGTTATTGAGATATCGTCATTTACGCCCAAGGCTATGAAATTATTTTCAAATCTTATCAGTGTTTTCTAAGGAGCATATGCATATATCTCGTGCTTAGGTGAGCTAAAATAAAGACAGAAAGAAGTCTGAAATGCCCTTGTCATACGAGGGGCGTTCGAAAAGTAATGCAAATGGCCTTATGACTTTTGTTTAGGGGAAAAATGGGTACAAATGCTGTGCATATGCTGAAGACACTACATTTTGTCTTTACAATGATACCAAACGCTGTACAAAGACACCTTTCCATATTGACTTACAACGCATTTTATTAAGCCCCAATCATACCACTGGGCTAATTTCATATGTAAAATCTTTTCAGTGTTGGGCATTCAAGTCAAATATCATTGCAAATACAAAATCAATCTTTGTCAAATGCTTGTCCTTTGTTGCCTACAATATTCATACAAAAGTTAGAAGGGTGACAACTGTTATCGATTTATTCCTGGCAAAGCAATGCGCAATTCTTATGACGTTATTGAAATATACGTTAACGTCATTTTTAAAAGCTTGTAGAGGCTTCGTTTTTGGCATTAATTTGAATTTATTGACAGGTTTTCGCTGACCCATGAGCCCCGGTAGCTCAGTGGGTTAAGCGCTGCCCTACTGATCTAGCGGTCGCGGGTTCGCGCCCCGCTGGAGGCGGAGTTCTTTCCATCGTAAACGGGCTTCCATTGCACATAGCCTTTCATTATCACAAGCCCATCGTCCTGATATGACTGAAATACTGTTGAAAAGGACGTAAAATCGCAAGTCATCCATCCATCCATCGCTGACCCATGTAAATGCTCTTGCTGACAAGATTTTGAATGATAATACACTTGTTTTCATTACGAAATCATTTGATTTTTGGTAGAAATGGGGAATTTGCTACTACATAATCCATATTCCCGGGCCTGTATGGAACCCAGATTAAAAATAATTTCCGCGATATTTACAGGACAACATTGCCTGGGCATTGTCTTTAAGTAGCAAAAATAAAAACAAATCAAAGACTGATGATATATAAATTACGGCCTACTAAACTAGAATTCTGCAGTGCCTTTAGGGTATACCTCTTTTAAAGAAGATAAAAATGCGCTATTTTTTAAAAAAATACACGTGTTTGCAGACTTTCCTACGAATTATATAGCTTTATGTGTTTTTGCAATCAGAAGTTCTGTTTTTATATTGGTTCCCGAGAAATTACGTCATTTGCATTACTTTTCGAACGCCTCTCGTACTCTCATTCTACTATCCCCTATCCGTTTGTACACTTCTATAACTATGTTAATTGACAAATGTTTTGCCAAAATTTAAAGATGCAAAATGTTGACAGACATTCATAAGAAACTGATATTTTTATGGAAATCGATAATTCTTTTTTTATGATGATTATTGGCTACAGGGCCATTCAAATCAACACGTATATCTTTGCCTTTCAGATACCTCAGTATAAGTAATTTAGTTGGCGAATACTAAACAACAACAACAAAAAAATCTTTTGGTTGTCTCAGGTATACTCAAGCGGGCACATGACGTTGAAATGACGTCATATTAACGTATTTACGACATCATTACGTCGCAAAGATGTCAGTATGGTGTCATTTTGACGGCATGTGCCCGCTGGGACGTCGAAATGTAATTGTAATGCAAAACTTATGTTGATGAGTATATGATCTACTCAAATATTTAGTAACAATACGCAGCAAACGATGACATTATAGATAATTACTTAGAGAAGGCTATCAGATAATCTGTTAAGAAATATGAAATATATATATTGTGAATGTAATATATGAGAACATAACTATAAATAAGTGTGGAAATAACTGAAAATATAAAAATCCCTATAGTTTTATATTTCAAATACTCTTTCAATATTATCTTTATTTTCTTTCTTCTTTTTTTCTTATCTTTATCAATATACATTGTATCCAATTTTCTTACAAAATTATCTCTTTTTAATCACATATTTTTGTTCCTCTTTTGCTTTGCCCCCACCTGCGTCGATTGCCTATGTTCCCAAAAAAGGCGCTTTCATAGGAATATGTGCATTCCAAGAAAAAGAAGATAAGAGGGCAAAGCCTGCGTAAGCAGTTTTTGCAGATATTTATAAAAAGAACAACAACAACAACAACAAAAAAAACAACAACAGTTTTTAGAAAGCGGACTGCTTCTGGTGTCGCTAGAAAAGAATGTGCATGTGCACAAGCTGGTTTGGGCAAGCGCGTTTTGCATATATTTGTAAAGATGTGGTTTCTTAAGTTGTGATTCAAACACATATTGACCGAATGCATTAGTCGAAAAAATGGATAGCAGAGATCGAGCAAAAATTAACACAAATAGGCCTCTCTTGAAACAACGTTTACCTCCCGAGCTGAACAGTATTGTTGATCTGTTAATGGAAGAGGAAATATTTTCACAGCAAAATCATGATGATATTATGCAAGTGTCCCCAAGAACTGATGAGAATAAAGTAGAAAAGTTTATAAGATTATTGCTGGGTCGCGGACAAAGAGCGTTTGACAGTTTCGTTCAAGTTCTGAAACGATTAGGAGGCTATGACGACGTTCTTGCAGTGCTTGTAGAAGAAAATGAAGGTATAGTCTTTTTGCTGCCTGTAAAAAACAGACATTTTCCTGAACATCTCAGAAACGAACAAAGATTTTTTTCAAAGTTAATGGTATTTGTATTTGTTTATCATGCACAATTTAAAGATAGATATGTTTTAGGATAAAAAAAAATCATTTGAAAATTGCACTCATTTTGGTCAGTTTATGTCATTTTTTTTTTACATTTTAGTAAACGTGTTTTAGAAATAGCAACAGACCTCTGCACATGGCTATTTCAATGGTAATTTGCATAGAAATGATTGCAGGCATATTCTTAGTGTGACTGTACAAATGTTTTGAGCAGTTTATGTTTTCAACACTGCAATGAACACGATTAAAATACCTGTATACAATTACAGCAAAGGTAGGCAGGGCTTGTGGCCATTACATCAAATATTTACACTCCACTGTTCATTTCCTTATATATTCTGTAGTATTTAAGGTGGTGATTTATGGTAAATGTAAAAATCTGCATAAAACCATAAAAAAGTAACGTATCTCCCTGATACTTAGCAGACTTCTTATTTTTGTTGTTCTTTACAGTTTAGAATACAAAATAGACGTACATGCTGATTAAAAAAGTGTTTTTAAAAGGAAAGATCAAAGGGTAATTTTCTGCGAATAAATCTGAAACGTTAGTATCGTTATTGAAAATTTACGTAGTGCTGAAGGTGCATTATTGTATAATGAAGAGCGTCCTAGCAATTATTTATTCCAACTCTTTCTCAAATTGTAATGTAGACCAGATGAAAACGGTAGCTTTTTCTCAAATGTTCAACCATGTACAAAGTAAATGTACACTGGATGCATTTATTAAATATAGGGTAGGCAAGCATATCTATGTTAACACATACAATATAAATGATACATTACTGACATGATCAGTGGTGTGTAGATGAAATTGTTCAACCTTGTTAAAATAGTCTCACCTGTCTCACCTGTATGTTTTACCAAAAAAAATGGACACAGACTGCATCTTTTTTCATCTGCTCAGCCTGATAATGTGTGAAAGAGTTTGAAAAAAAAATTGCTAGGACGCTCTCCATTATGCAACATGGTACTCTAAGCACTAAGTATATTTTCAATAATGATATTATATTATTTTTTTCAGATTTATTCGCAGAAAATTACCCTTTGATCTTCTCTTATAAAAACACTTATTAACATTAACAAATGCTGCATTTTGAGATTCTAAATTATGAGAAACAATATACAGAAGGCATCTGCTAAGTTTTGGAAAGATCAGTGTTATTTTGAGTATTTTATGCAGATTTTTGTCTTTGTCCCAAATCAGTGATTATCACCACCTTAACCCTTAGAGCGCTAAGCGCGACTATAGTCGCGCTCGAGGGGTAGGTCACTTCGAGAGCCTGTCAGGCACACTAGACATCAAGTACCCCCCACCATATACGGTTGTCCTATGCAGGAGGGAATCTGCTTTCTACTAGAGCAAGGTTTTACCCACCTAACTGATTTGTTGACTTTAAAATTGTGAGAAAACGTCAAAAATTTATGATATTTTCAAAATCAGCTTTTCAGGTGGCTACCCCTACTTAATTGATCTCGATTTTCTGTCAACTAGACTTCATCCTTCCAAACTTTCTCTCTTGATAAATATTCAGCAATAACACCGGCCCTCAGACAAGCAATTACTTTTGTCATACAAAGCATATCACTGGCGCTAATATCTTGTACTATTTTTTTTAAGTGTCTATGTCGGTTCCCGGTATATCATGTGACATCCAAATATCGAAGGTCACGTGATCTTGGTTTCTTTTTCGGTAATGGCAGCGCCCACATCGTTGTTATTGATGGAAAATTTCAACCAAATCGACCAGAGTTTGTGCAAGTTATGGCTTCTGAGATACCCCTACCCCCAGTTTAGGGCCAGGTGAATTATTTTTCTAGCACTCTAAGGGTTAAAAGAAAAAAGCGTGATTGGGACAAGATAAAATTCTGAAAGTCTGGTTCTAGTTATGTACTAGTATACACAATACCGATGGAAGAAGCCCCTTCTTATATCATTGACCTTATCCCACCACTAGTTAGAAATGTTTCTAATTATCAGCTTAGAAATCAAAATAATTATTCTGTACCTTATACCCGTACAGAAATCTCACGAAAATCATGTATTCCCTCGTCAATTTCATTATGGAACTCGATCGACAACAATCTGAGAGAAATAAACACATTTACAAGTTTTAAATCGAATACTAAGAAAATATATACGAATGCTTCTGCAATTCCAAGTTATTATTCGTATGGCTGTAGATACATATCTGTATTGCATGCTAGACTACGTAACAAATGTAGCAATCTGAATTTCGATCTCTTTACAAACTATTTAACACTTGATCCTACCTGTTCCTGTTCAAATGAAATAGAAGATGCCGAACATTACTTCTTTCGATGCCCAAAATACACTACGGAGAGGCTATTGTTATTTAACGCTACAAGAAATTTTCACCCTCTCAGTACTGACACTGTACTATTTGGTAAACCAGAATTGGGTACTGAAAACAACATAATTCTTTTTAAGGCTATCCATAATTTTATTAAGTCTACAAAGCGGTTTTAGACTAGTTACAGCTATATATATATAGTCGGCTGGTATATGCATACATGTATATGTATACTCTTTGCCACCATCGTTTTCAATTCCCACCAAGATTTGGCCCGGATCACCTGACAAGACTCCTTTGTATAGCTAGTTTTTTTTTTCTTATTTGGTACTGTTTATAGTTATGTTATGAATATGTTCGCTTGCTGTCATTATTATGCTTATTTATATCTGTTAATGTATGATGTAGGGGGCGGGCCGTAACTAATGTTGTGAGAACTTGTGGCCCAACCCCATTGCTTGTCACTTATAGCAATAAAATATGCTTAAACTAAGAAGTTTACATTATTATTCCAAATTATGGAAGAGATATTTAAGAAAACTACTGTTTTTATAGCCAGCAAACGGACTATAATATATTAATATAATCACTGATTTGGGGTGAAGTAAAAAAGTCTGCATAAAATGCTGAAAATATAACAGATCTTCCCCAAAATTAGCAGATGCCTTCTTTATGTTGTTTCTCACGATTCAGAATCCAAAGATGCAGGACTTGTTGATTTAAAAAGGGTTTATATAAGAAAATTTCAAAGGATAATTTTGTGCGCAAAAAATCTGAAAAATAACCATCGTTATTAAAAATGTAATAGGGTCTGAAGGTTCTTTAATACATTATGGAGAGCGTCCTAGCAATTATTTTTTCCATTTTTTTCACATATTTTCAGGCTGGGTAGATAAAGAATGGTCTTTTCTGTCTCAAATATTTGTCAAAATACACAGTAGAGTCCATCTTCAAGGTTGAACTATTTTATATGCACACCTGTGTCATGGTGGTAAAAATTCTAAATATTGCGACACTAAAAATAATTACCATAACTATTCTAAAATTGGAAAAGTTTGGTTTTAGAGTGCAGTAATGTGCCCAAAAATGCAAATGGGATGGCAAATAGTGTAGACCCTGATCAGACTACTCCTGTCTGATCTGGGTTTGCACTATTTGCTCAGACCTAACTGTCCCAATATATAGAATTTTTATGGTATACTGTGAATATGATAAAGGTATAACTGCTCTACCTGTATTTAATTAATGCATGCAGTGTTCATGCACCATACATGGTCAGACATTTGAGAAATAGTGACTGTTTTCATCTGGTCTATTTTAAAAATTTGAGAAAGAGTTGGAACAAATAATTGCTAGGACGCTCTTTTTAATGCATTAAAGAAAGTTCACAGCTAAGTATATTTTCAAGAATGAAGTTAATTTTCTAGATTTTTGCGCACAAAATTACCCTTTGATTTTTTCCATATAAAACACATTTTTTAACAGCATGTCCCTCTATTCTGTATTCTAAACTGTAGAGAACAACAAAAATAAGAAGTCAGCAACCTTTCAGGGAGGTACGTGAATTGTTTATGGTTTTGTGCAGATTTTTGTATTAACCACAAATCACCGCCTTAAATACCGACATAGATCTGGTGTTTTCTTTGTCCACGCGTCACACTTGAATGTAATCAAAGCCTAGGGAGCTTTATGCTTCAATACGGCGGAAATTACCGATAGCGACTTACGGGTTTATCCGAGAGCTTACCTGTTGAAATTCTGTTCAGTGCTATATGCAATTACATAGGAATACAATGTAAAATGTTAAATTAAATACATATATGATAGTACGACAATTTTTTATAAGTTATGAACATAAACTTCAGTCTTCGTCCGTTAATAAGGTGTAAAAGTATATAAAATAACTTCATGTTTTGATTCTTCCATCGGCTTTTGAAGTTTGAAGCTTCAATCACTTGAAATTATATATGAATCGTGTCGAAAATGCCAAAGAAGCTATGTTCAGCCTAAAATTTGAAAATTATCGAATTTTCTATAAAACTTTTATAAGTTATCACCATTTAGAGATTTTTATAAGGTTTACATTGATGTAATTCATTATAAAATAAGTACACTATAAGTATCTTCCACTGATGTCTAAACATACAAAAAAGTGGTGTTTCGATAAAACCTCGCTCATAAGTCTAAGTCCAAATCCGCCTATATTGCGTAAAGGCTAACACCACATCCTTTCTTGGTATTCGTGTTTTGTTTATATATTTCATGTGTGCTTTTTATGATCTACATGTAATTAAGAAAGGAACAATATTTATGTATATATATATATAGTCTGATTAAGAAAGAAAGAAAGATCGAATGAAAGAAGAACGCAAGAAAGGAAAAGGGGGAGAAAGAAGACAATAAACTCTTAAACGTGACAATAAAAAAAAACAAACAAAAAAAAAACGGTTAATGGACTAATTGTAGGTTGTTTTTTTTTATTAGATTTAATAAGGTTAAAAAAATCAACTATGAAAACAAATAATTACATATCTTATGGTAATGTTAAAATGTTAATTTAATCTATTAGTTATCAGTTATTATATAATTTCTAGTGTTTCTGCTAACAGTTTTGATTGAAATTTATTCGACTGTGGTGGGGCGTATTTATCAAAGAAACCGAAATATGTTTTGTCTATCACAGGGTAGGATCTTAGAAGATTTTTATTGACTAGCTAACTGGCAGATTTGCTCATTTATTATTAGGAGACATGTATTGCTCTCTTTAGATATTACAGTATTGTCGAAAAACTGTTGACTGTAAGAAACTAAATCATGATGAAGATATCCTCGTAACGTTGTGTAAGGAACGCTTGCTATAGCATATTACGCACAGCTAAGGAAAAATGCTATGAAACATTTTTCTTGCAAGGCTATAGTAATGTTTTCTTCCATTCATAATGAAACTGTGTCCCTTTAATATATGACTGTTTTAAGTGAAGCTAGAAAGGATTATTTAAAGATAAAAATTTTGTGCTATTTTTGGTATTTCTGCTAAAATGAGTACTTACGATAATAAGCCTGTGCATCTGCACAATGTTATCAGCGTCTGATATGTGCAAAATGATGACCAAACAGTGTCTGAACAGTTTGCGCAAGCTGATCGGAATACGTTGATAATACGCTATGTATACAGTATAAGTGTCATGTTTGTTACGCGTGCATTAATCGATTATCGATCATAAAATCCGATATAACCTCCTATCAGTTATAGTAATTGTCATGTCATTAAAGTTTGAATGAACTCATCATGAAATAACTAAAGATAAATACTAAGAAATATAAAGCTGCAACATTCAATCTTATGGAATAAGTTATTCACAGTTTCGGGGCATGACTTACAATATATATATTTTAGTTTAAACAATATAGATTGATCAATATGCAAACTGACTCAGACCAGCTTATGCATTTGCGAGTCTATGATCGGTTAATAATTTTTGTTATTGTCAATTTTAGTATTAGTTTGTATAACCTTACCCGTTTCTGCACAAACCGAACTGACCCGAATTTCTGATCAAAATATTTTAAACATGTGTGATCAAATCAGGCTGTTCCTGTGCGCAAACCATTTAAAATTGGCAAGCTGTTCCCATGTTGTAATTAAATTTAGTATTGACATGTTTCATAATTTTCTTCATACGAGCCGCGACACGATAAACAGCAAAGTGGAATGTGCACCCAGCGAAGACGCAGATCAGTCTAAGCAGCCACCCAGTCTTTGCTGTGCGATTAAAGGGTAGCTAATACTCTGAGCTACCTCCATGCCGATATTGAAGCCTCTGATTAGATAAGGCAGATACCCTGGCTGATCTGAGTATTCGCTGGGCGCACATGCAGCTGTGTTCTGTCATGTCGGTACTCGGACAAAACGGACCATGGACGAAACGGACCAGACAAAACGGACCACGGTTAGGACAAAACGGACCACGTTTCAGGACAAAACGGACCACGTTTCACGACCAGACGGACCACGCTAGAAGACAAACCAGACCATTTATTGGTGTCAGTCAGTAAAAGATCATGGAGTATATAATTACCAAAGACAATGTTAAATGGTCACAATTATTTGACTACCGTTCATGATCTCAACTATCTTTGGTGGTCGCAACTATCTAATTAATTTAATGGTAACATCTTTATCTTTAAAGCATGCAAATTTCATTATTAGTGTTGCAACTAAAATAAAACATGCTCTCTCAAGATTAACGGAAGGCCTGAACGTGGTCCGTTTTGACCGTAAACGTGGTCCGTTTTGTCCTGAACGTGGTCTGTTTTGTCCCAAGCGTGGTCCGTTATGTCCGTGGTCCGTTTTGTCCGTGGTCCGTAATGTCCCTAATTCGTCATGTCACGGCTCATTTAATTGTTTGATAAAGTCGTCGACTGAGAAGCCTCCTGAGCCGCTGTTGTCGACACGCCATCTGTTTGAAAGGAAATTTGAATCTCTTTTATCTATGACTTCCGTGACTTCACTCAGAAATTTATCAAAATTCATATATTTTGCAGATAAAAAACGTATTGAGTTAATATAATTATGTTCAAATTAAGATATTCCTAATGTATGTTCTGTACAATTTTTCTTCTGTAAACCTTATATTGTATTATTTCATTGTCTTCACTGTGAGACATTGTAAATGTTTTATGCTGAATAAAATATTTGTATTGTATTGTATTGTTTGAAGGTGTGAAATTCAGTCACATGTCTTGTCAAAACAACGCAATTTCAAAACTAACACTCGCTAACGGCAATGAAAGTCAGAAATCGATATTCACATAACTACAGTTATCCGACTACAATGTATGAAAGTATTTTAGCCCAAATGTACATATTTCTGGTAGATTTTTCTCCTCCAATTTTTGCTAAAAATTGTTTGCATGGTAAAAAGCAAACATTGTAAATAATACCAGAAATACATACATGTGAACCAAAGTACTTTCATACATTGCAGTTGGATAACTGTAGGTTTTGTTCATGTTAACATTTTTATCGTCCGGCCTGATCAGGGTCCAAACTGTTTGACATTTTCATGATATTCCTGAAAGAGTGAATTTTTAAACAAATCAGCAGACTACAAAAAGCATTAAAACACCCAGTATGCAATGAGTTAAAGCGTTTAATTCTTTTTCTCATCCAATACGTTTGGTCGTACATCCACGTCTCAGTAACCATAAAAACAGAGGCTAATGGCCACAAGTCTCACCTGAATATCATCATGCTAACACACCAGTGAAACTGACACCCCACATTTATATACTATTAGTAAAACCGGGGTTTACTCCGACATATTTCTGCATAGAAAGGTTCAATCATATATGACACTTAAGATGAGCTTGTGAGAATCTGGTGTGACTTCATTACACTCTCAAGTCTTACCACACTATGAATGATAGTAAAAAAAACTATTTTATACTTGGATAATAGATCCTTAAATATGAAACCAATCCGTTATCTTTACTTACTAATCCGCACTCCTAGCTCAACTAATCCGTGGTCTGACCATAAACTACACAAGACTAATCCGTGTTATGACCATTTTGTGTATTCTTAAATATATTTGAAAGGCAAATATGTTGGATCCCATGCTTTGTGGGATATTGAAAGAATTGACCAAACAACTTATTAAACACCATTCAAAGCACACTTTGATGGTCCAAAGTTGCAAAAACTCATATTTTTACAATCGTCACTCGATTCAACATATTTATGTCCAAATGAGCACACAAATGATGAAGGATTGCAATTCATATCGTGAACAGTCCTGCCTGGGGATTCCGAAATGCATGTAATAAACAATAAAGTTTAATGTTGCAAACTGCAATTACTTCTGATGATGAAAAGAAATGGTAAAAAAAGCTAAAAATTACCTGTTGGCATCTCGTGGTGTGTTGTTCGCCGCCATTTTGAAACTCGAACCAATCACGATTGCATACGGGGCCTACATGACTAATCAGAGCACATACGGGTCGGTTAGACAACAGTGATTCAGTCCGATATATATTAAAGATCGTCTTCTGATGATTTTTTAACCGCATAAAAATAGTAATTTTAGCAGCGTCGCAACAAAACATAGCGCCCTGCAAAGTCTTAGATCAGCCTGGGCAGGATAACCAATGGGCTAAGCTACCTCTTCGCGGACAGAGAAGAATCTGATCAGACTGGGCGGATTCCCACGCTGATCTGAGTGTTCGCATGGCTCACATGCCATTTTCTTTGTTTTTGTCGTGTCGTGACTCTTTTATTTATTTTTGTTTTGTTTTGTTCGCAGAAAAGGCAACCTTTAAATACTAATCGTAAATATTTAGCAGCTTAGCAGAAAGCCTGAGTCTCGGAGTCTGAGTAAAACTTCAAGTGAACAACTGAATCAGGTATAATTACTAATTCCAAGATCGTTTTTGGTGGTGAAAACAATAAGGTTAGCCCTTAATATGTTTTATGTTTTCTTTTCTAGTACTGAATATTAGCCGAAAATGTCTGTGTCAACCTCAAGAAAGACAAAGACCTAAGGTAGGCTAAATGAGCCGCGACACGACAAAACCAACAATGTGGTTGTGCGCCAAGCGCAGACTCAGATCAGCCTGGGCATCTACCCAGTCTGATCAGGGTCTTTGCTGTCCGCATGGAGGGAGCTCAGTCCCTTAGCTACCCTTTAAGCGCTTAGCGAAGAGTATCAGGGTCTTCGCTGTCCGCATGGAGGTAGCTCAGTCCCTTAGCTACCCTTTAAGCGCTTAGCGAAGAGTCTAGTCAAACTGAGCGGATGCCCAGGCTGATCTGAGTCTGCGCTGGGCGCACAACCACATTGTTGGTTTTGTCGTGTCGCGGCTCAAATATCTTTGGCCTGAAGCAGAATTTCTTAAATCTCACCGATATCCTTACCTAGCTTGAAGTGTTTTGCCGAGTTAAATTGTAAACAAGAACCAGCTATTGCCGCTAAGAACGGCCCTGACAGTTTGTTTTCGGTCTGGACAAATCGGGTTAATTTGTCAGAGCGGTAGCAGTTTCATTATTTATGCATATATTGTGTTTTTGTAAGGAAAAAAAAACCTATACATTTTCTTTCTCTTGCTCAGTTTGAGAAAAGGTGGATCGGGTTTTAAGTATCCGACTAGTAAAATGCGAAAAAAACGTACTTTAAAAAGTGACCTTCAGAACATTGGCGTCGGCGGGGTTATTAATGAAAGAAATTTTGGACCTATATCTGGCATCATACCACAAAAGAACCAATCCATAATATATTTTGGAAAATGTGACCTCTTACAAAACCTTGACGTAAATGTGCACGCCGACTCCGACGTGGACGTCTGGTGTAGAGCAATATAGCCCTTCCTGGACTTCGTCCACGACAGCTTAAAATGCTAGATTTGCTTCCCCTGAAAGTGTACTCATCTATCATAACGAATGAAAGATCCTTGTATGAATACACAATTCCAATATGAATTGAAATTATCTTCAAGAGCCATCCTTATCTGGACCTTTGTGGCATATGTTGCGTCCATGACCATGTTCTATCCCAGTCCTGGACAAAATTTTTCCAAGACAAGGTCACAACCAAGCAGCGCAGACGCGATAAGGCTCTTACATTAAAGCTTCATGGACAAGCATACCGGGGCAAACAGTGAAGACCAAGATCAGACTGCTACTCACAGAGCTGTCAGATCTGGGTTGACACTGTTTGCCACTCGGTTAACAGTTTAGTAATACATAACTCCATTTTTAGGAAAAGTGGACCTGTTAACATTCAAAAGGGGGAAAAGTCTCTTACAGGACCACTATAGTACTGCTAAAGGTGTCCCAGTATGGTACCGTATTATTGCGGTAATTTCATTAAATTGTTAACTTAAATTGTCATCTTGATTAACATCTTAAAACACTTTCCCATTTCTTTGAAAAAAAACCAAAACAAACAAACAAACAAACAAAAACACACACAACAACTTCAAACAAGAATCAGAGCTTTGCTTATTTAAGGATTGCATATAAATTATGGGTAGTGCTTGTGTGCATCTAAATATCTAAAAAAATCTGCTGGAAATAAGCCAGAAATAGGTCTGTTTCGATCCGATCCAATAATTGGGCCCATTCCGGTCCGTTTTTGGAAAATTTACTCACCATACAGTTACCAATGAAAAACAGAGATTCACCGAACTGACCAATAATTAGATATAATGGTCGGCTTGAATATAGAGCAGTCATCGAAATTGACCTATCGCCCAACTTTGACGGGCCATGCGATGTGCAGTTGTACAAGCTGGCCTGGGCGTTCGCGTACTGCATAAATCTGTATAGACTCGGTTTCTCGACCTGTCTTTATTTCACAGTGTTTAAATAACAGTGACCAAAACATTGGCGGAGCCAAAAGACCGGTCGCTGCCAGGGTTTGAAAGGCCGAATCCAAAGGGTACAGTGACTTTTTATGCCCCCGAAGGGACTTCGGGTGGCATATTAAAATCGCACCGTCCGTCCGTCCGTCAGTCCGTCAGTCCGTCCGTCCGTCCGTCCATCCGTCCGTAACAAATCGTGTCTCAGCCATAACTTTAAAAACTACTGAAGCAAATTTGATGAAACTTCACAGAAAGATAGAGCACACTGAGAAGGTGTGTCGCGCACAAGAGTTTGGTTCCTACGCCCAAGGTCAAGGTCACAATTGGGTCAAAGGTCAAATCATGTCTTAAATCGTGTCTCAGCTATAACTTATGAACTACTGAAGCAAATTTGATGAAACTTCACAGATAGATAGAGCACAGTGAGAAGGTGTGTCATGCACAACAGTTTGGTTCCCACGCCCAAGGTCAAGGTCACTGTCGGGGGGTTAGAGGTCAAATAGTGTCTCTGCGATTACTTTAAAACTACATAACTGAATTTCATCATATCTCACAGAAATGTAAAGAGTAATGAGAAGATTTGTCACATATAATGTCCATATTCCCAAACCCAAGGTCAAGGTCACTGTTGGGGCTTAGAGGTCAAATAGTGTCTCTGCGATTATTTTAAAACTACATAACTGAATTTCATCAAATTTCACGGAAATACAAAGCATAATGAGAAGGTTTGTCATACATAATATTTATATTCCCAGACCCTAGGTCAAGGTCACAATCTGGGGTCAGATGTCAAATCATGTCTCAACAATTGCTCATAAATGTACCAAAGCAATTTTCCTTAAACATCACAGAAAGATGAAGCTTAATGAGAAGGTAAGACACACACAAGATATAGGCTTTCACACCCAAGTTCAAGGTCACAGTCTGAGGTCAGAGGTCGTTTCTCCCCAAAAAAGTCTTCTTAACCAAACTGTATTAAACTTCCTGAAATGGTAATACATAATAAGATGGTATGTCACAAACAAAATTTAGGTTCCTGTTCCAAAGGTCAGGGTCATAATCAGGGCACATAGGTCAGATTATATCTCCAAACTGACTGGAGACTGCTGAAGTGAATTTCATCAAACTGCACAGAAAGGTAAAGCATGATAAAAAGGCATCTTGCTTGCAAGTTTTGGGCTGCCTTGCCCAAGTTCAAGGTCACAATCAGGGTCAAAGGTCAGTTAAAGGGGCCCTCGGGGGCATCTGTTACATACTGTAACATTTCTTGTTTCTCTTTTGTTTTGTGGATCCTGAAAGAAACAGTTTGAACCATTTCAAGCTAAGCGAGGTGCCTTTTTTCTATGTAATAGAGGTTTGGTTACTTTCACAACATCCTGGGCGCCACTGGTCTTCCTCAGACCATGGGTTGAAGTGGCTGTATGGGGAACGGCTGCTTTTAGCAGCGACCTCGCAGGTGTGTCTTGCCTGGTGTTAACTGCTGCCTTGCGTCGCGGTTTACGTCCGTAAATGTGGCTCGCAGAGGAATGTCCCTTGCTCGCCGAGACCTTTCCATAATCTATTCGCTACATTCGTATTTCAAACTTTTGTGGTTTTGTGAAGAAGTTAAACACAAAAATGCGCATCTGTCGCTCTAAATACATTTAATTGTTAAAGTTCTTCTTATTTGAGAAGTAACGACCTTTCTTGCAAAGGGTCATAAGGCGTATTGTATCCACATCTGGGCAGTTCAACAGTAGCATGTTCTTTCAGATATGAATAAGTCTACTACATATTTTAATAGATAAGGCAGGTTTATTTGGTAGAATATATATAATATACAATCTAACCAAATTGAATGGAAATAGCTCTGCTCATGTTCTAAAGCCGTTATGACATCATGAACACCGAAAACTATGCAATGCTTTCAAGCACTTACTATTCGAACAGACATCATTCTTGCCGAAACCATGAGGAAAAGCTCAAGTTCACCCATATGCATGAACGTCCATTTTTTAACCGGATAGTGCCTACATTTTTAATCGACTTGCATTAAAAATGAAATAAATCACATTTCGTTTTTTCAGAAGCAAAGATCTGATTTGCGACTACCACGCCCCACACCGAAGAAGTCAGCAAAACCTATCAGAGAAAAGAAAGTAGTCGGTGATGAAGCTTTTGAAGAACTCTTGCACAAGAACTTACAAGAGACCACGAAAGCGTTTGAGGGTATATTAACCACCAAGCTTCGGGAGCAGAGTGAAGCCCTAAATATGAAATTTGACGATCAAACATCCAAGATGCAAGAGCTACAGAGAAAAATTGAAAGCATTGAAATAAGTGGCTCAGAAAAAGACTCAAGGTACAAAGCTTTGATAGCCGAAAAAGATGAAATTATACAGGCAAATAACTCGGAGATAGATAAACTTAAACAGCAGCTTAGAAATAAAGAAGAAGAAGAAACGGTGAAAGAATATTTAAAAGATGAACTTGCGAAGATACAACTTATCCGCCTGGACCTTACTGGTCAAGTAGAGACCTTGGAGAGGGAGAATACGAGATTACAGGATGAGAAAAGGGAACTGGAGGACAAACTGGCGCATCAGTATTCTACTAATAAAGCTTACATTTGTCGTGTGAATTACAGGCAACGAGCAATTAAAACTGAAATAGCTCAAAAATGAAGTAAAAGAGCAAAACACGTGTGTTCTATGCAACTATACCAAAACTGAATCTGATGTTATTTCCTATACGAGTTCTTTCATATGTACCGTTTACTTCAATCTGACTGACTTTACGGGGGCAACGAAGCTTGTTTCACTCAATAGTTTATGTCATGAAACTTGTTGGGATTCACTTGAACATAGACGTAAAAATCATAGAATTACTTTATTTTATAAAATGATGTACAATATTACTCCACTTTACTTGTCTAATCTAGTACCCCAGTCTGTTAGTAACCTTTCTCGTTATAACTTGCGTAACTCTAATGATCTTCAAACTGTAGATGCCAGATCTAGCCAATATTACCACTCTTTTTTGCCCTCAACAATTAGAGACTGGAACAGTTTATCCGTAGAAATTAAACAATCTGATTCTGTAAATTCCTTCAAACGTCTCCTCAACAAGGGCAAATCAACAGTGCCTAACCACTATTACATTGGTAACAGAAAGGCCCAGATTCTTCATACTCGTATTCGTACTAATTGTAGCTCACTGAATCTAGATCTGTTTCTGAAGAACATCACTGAATCACCTTTGTGTAGTTGTGGCAGTATTGAGAATGCGCAACACTTTTTCTTTCACTGTAGATATTTTGAAGTGCAACGAAGAGAACTGATGACTACGGTTTCTCCATATGCTATCCCCTCTCTTAAACTGCTATTGACCGGTGATTTAACTCTCTCACCAGAAATAAATAATATCATTATTTTAAAGGTACATAAATACATTATAGACACGCATCGTTTTTGAATTATTATCATTATGTGCTTAAACACATGCGACTTAGTGATTGTCAGTTGCCAGAAATCTGAGTGCCCCTTGCAGCCAGCGCCCCATCTCTCTTTTCCCACAGACAATGAGTTTTTTTCTTTTTTCTTGTTTCCTTTTTTATTTAGTGGATGTGTTTTTTTTTTATTATTATTTCTTCTTTATGTAATCTACTTTATTATTTTTGTCAAAGTGTTTGCAATGAATTAATGCTCGTCAACTGGACATTTACTTAGCCAGTATGTTATGTTTTACTTAGACTTAGATACATTACCGGTTGATGAACCTTCTTCATTGCGAACACAATTCCATCTACAGACTTCTAAAGATCTTTTCTCTTATGTGTCTCTTGTAAATTCATGTTTTGTCTAAAATATAAGTAGTACATGACCAGAGAAGTGTATTCATTTTGCACAGACCGTTTTACCTTCTGCCTGATAGTGCACAGTTTATTCATGTTCAGGAGAAGAGCTATATAAGCTATCAGCTTTCGTTCTGATCCTATTTCTGAGTGTAACTATCTTGTTTATACATGTATGTTGTAATGTGCATGCAGTTTTGGAAATAAAATATGTTTAAACCTATCTGACTGACTGCTGCTATATTTACTATGCGCATGCGCGACAACAGTAGAAATAATGAAGAAGGAGAAACGGTGAAAGAATATTTACAAGATGAACTTGATTTCTTTACGGTCTAATGTGTCCTGTTTGACGTGAATTGGCTCTAGCGATTAAGAATATGCATTAGACAAAAACAATCCTTAAATGAGCCGCGACACGACAAAACCAGCAAAGTGGTTGTGCGCCCAGCGCAGACTCAGATCAGCCTTGGCATCCGCGCAGTCTGATCAGAGTCTTCGTTGTCCGCGTGGGGGTAGCTTAGACACTTAGCTACCCTTTAAGCGATAAGCGAAGAGTCTGATCAGACTTGGTTGATGCCCAGGCTGATCTGGGTATGTGCTGGGCCCACAACCGCTTTGTTGGTTTTCTCGTGTCGCAGCTCAAACACACATGCATAGCGTGAATAGGAAAGAGCTGACCTCTTGGTTTTTCGCTTTTCGTGCTTTGTGTAGAACTAAGACATGAATTTAAGGTATTCAGATACGGAATAACTCTGTTTTTTCTTTGTCAAAGCAAAGAGAGTTATTGTTCATGGTGAAATCGATCAACTGTGGAGTATATACACACACTATCAATGTATACCGTAAAGATCTTAAGTTTTCGGGCAGATAGGTCTGTACGAACAGTGGAAACCGATATCAGACTGTTACTTAGGAACCAGAATGATCAGGGTCTGCACAATTTCCATTCCATCTGCGCATTATTGTAGGCATTACTCTATGGTAGAACCGGAATAACAGGAAAATAAATAATAGGGCAAGGACTGGTCATGCTAGCAGCAGGTGCATAATTTGGGCAGTCTGTTTTGGGAATATTTTTTCACCAGTTTTGCTACCCAATCTGCCTTTTGTTTTGTTTTGTAAGTTAAAAATAAAATAGACGAAAATAGATGTTGATGCTGTTTTTTAATTTGGGTAGCTGAATGACCACCTGTTTGGGAAAGAGATGCTCATTCGGTTTACCGTGCGTGTCTTTCGTGAACTTGTATCAATTTTTCCGTGTGTGTGTGTTTCTTTCCCTATTGGTTTTGAGAGCGGGATGTGGGATTTGATTGTATTAACTAGAAAAGAGCCCGCGCAAGCGCGGAAATATTTCATGATGGTCAAGTTTATATAAAAAAAGCGACTGCATTGTTTCTAAAAAAAAAAAAAAATCAACTTTTTCCACTTTTTCCTATAGAAAAACCTGAGTGACTCAAAAGTTGACCTTGCCGTAAAACAGATCAAGGTCATCCCAGGGGCATCATTTATATAAATTTTGTTGAGCTTTTGAGTCCTTGATGCGACATGCTAAGTTTCAAGATCATAGGATTTGTGGTTCTGGGGGAGAATTGGTTGATTTGATGCTTAACGTCCACGGTAAACAGCTAAGGTCTAGTCAGGACGGTCAGTTAACCCAACCACACTATTTCTGGGCAGGCTTAGACCTCCTAAGCAGTTGACCAGTACTAAGTGCACATACTTTCGCCAGTAACTGACAACTGCCCTTCTTGAATCAGAGGAAGGAGAAACGAAAGTATGTGGCCAGACCGGGTTTTGAACCCAGGACCTCTGACTTATGAGTCAGGTGCCCTACCGATTGCGCTACGCGGCCCGGCGTGGTTCTGGGGGAGAAGATTTTTGATTTTTTTTTTACCATATTAAATGTTTGCCATCTTGGTTATGTGACCTGTCCTGGGTATTTTTTTCTGGAAAATTTGGGTCCTGGAACGTTTTGGGGGAAAATATTCAAGCCCTCTGAAGACTAAAGGCTTATTTAGCTTCGTTGAAACATTTAAATTGATTTGTCTGCTTCGCTGGAAAAAATGCCCTTTCTTACCTGGCGCATGTGTGTTAACCTTAGACATTTTTAATTTTTGTCTTTTCGAAAGTTCAGTTCAGTTTGAATTCTCCTAACGACGTTCCCCAAGTGGCTCAGCGGTACGTAACCATAGCCGCACACACTTGGCGCCGTGTGTCCGTCCAACTTTTCGAAAGACCATGTGCGTTGAGCTTTATTCTTCAATGGGCGAGTTCGATTGGCTACTCGTATTGACTATCGTTCTGGAAGAAAATGGGTCGTTTCGAGCCAGGGCCGTCGGGACTATGACCATTTAGTTCTTCATCCGTTTAGACATATGAGCAAAAATACAAAATAAATCGTTATTTATGGGGAATGACGTACGTTCATGGGTCGGATTTTTGCATTAGAACCTGCTAAATTTGGACTTGCTAAGCAGCGCGCCGGTATAACGACGCAGAACCGAAACGACCGGATTAATTTAAAACGTGTATTCGAGTACACGATAATTTCACTCGAACGCACCCATTGTTGACAAAAAAAAAAAAAAAAAAAAAAATACGACCAATAGTCTAAGTTTCTAGAAAAATACTTGGGAGAATTTAAAATGAAAGACGAATTTAATTCCCTAATTCTTTAAATCTACGTGAAACTAAAACACACGCTAACCGAAATTATCAATGATAGCAATATGCGAAAGAACCAGTATAGAAATTACGCTTGAAAATGCCACCAATTTTGCAGTTTATGCGTTACTTCGTTTATTTAGTATTATAGATTCCTGATCATTGTCTATCTTTTTACTTTAAACATCATTGTTTTTCTAGGAAACGAAACGGTGAATTTTTGTTGCTGTTGTTTTATTCTGTATCATACAATGTGAGTTTTACTAAAATAATATGCATAAGCATGGCCCATCGATTGAATATATTTTTCATGACGTTTTTCATGAAATTCAATTTTCTTGCAGTTTTTTTTTAATGAAAAATATACTTATTATCAAGATAACTGCATTTTTTTTACCAGTTTAATTTGTTTCAAATATCCTATATCATAGATTATATGATTTGCAGAAATGAAAACGCATTCATGTGCTAGAGACATGAATTTAAATGGAAAATGTGTAAAAAGTATGTAGGAATGCAAGGTTTTGCTTTTTAGGAAAACAAAACGGTGAAATATTTTTTCTTATCTAAATGTTTTATAGCCTTTTGGGTTATTTAGCTGGTATAATGTAATGAATGCTCCACCAATATTTTTATAATCAGTATCTATCTACCTTAAGAACAAAAACTGAACAAAAAGTCCCCTTAGTGAGAACCATGGAAATCAACTTATACAACTAAAGCGATTTACTATGCTAAAATTTTATTTAAATATACACTTTTCAAATTTTCGACGTAAAGACATTTTCGATTGCATAATACCCTAGTGGCCGTTTCTTGAAACATGTTACTCCGAGTTAAGACATTCAGGGAGACTTCGTACTCTGATACAGAAATGGAGCCAGGTATGCTAACACGTGATGATGAAAAAAGGTACTTGTAGATTTCAGAGCTTGCGCACAAAAAGACTCATATCAGCCTGCACTATTTAACCAGATTCTGCCCTGTTTGCTTAAACATTCTGCGATTCCTGGAAATCTAAATTATTGATCCACACCGTGTTTGAGTGATGCAGTAGCTAGCACAGCTTTTCCAGCACCAAATAATAGCAACCGTTTAGCCATAATTCATAATATAAGGGCAAAGCAAAAGTGGTTATATCCACCTACCCAAGCCCTTAAGTCGAACAGACTAGCCCCTGACTCGAACAGGTATGTCGATTCAGCCGTTTTAGGACAACCTCATCTAGGGTCTGTAGTTTCTAGAAAATCCGCATTTTAACTTATATATATCGAAAGCACTTTTTGTTTGGTGTCGAATTAAAGTTCTTAGGAGATAATGAGATAGATTGCAGGGATTGTAAATGCAGATAAACCCACCTTGTGACTCCTGGTACATGTAGTAAACCTTTTATTGAAGGGGCTCATTTACCATGTGTACTATTCACTTATGATAATGGTAGACCACTGTTACATGCATAGAACAAAAGACAAAGATTCGTTCGTCATTTAACCTGTGAATGAACGCAATTGCCAGTGATACAGTGAGTAAACGGTCTCAGAAACTATATACCCGTGTCGACTTCAGGGCGAATCGGTGTTCGTCTCAATGGCAAAGAATAGGCTTGTGTTAAACGTGTAAAATTTTGTGGATTTTTCTTAGTTTGACCAACAAATAATTATCTTTTCGAGCATTAAGACGTCACAGATTCGTTTAACTCGTTGACTGAGATTCTTCTTTCCATATGAAACTAAGTGTTTTACAAAATTTATGAAATCTAAATTCTGAAAGTCAGAAAGAGCTCAAGAGGGATAAGTTTCGACGACAGATAGTGGTTTAATAATACATGTTGTTCACTTTGGGCTGTTTTATGCATATTGTTCATAGATTAAGGTAATGTCTGGTGTCTAAACAGATGATGATCCACCAAGATGAAACATTAATATTAACAACTTGATTTGTTAGACTTAAGGACAAATTCGACTTAAGGGCGAGTTACCCTATCCAAGTCATGGAACGCACAAGAATTGCCATACAAACTGCCATAATCGATTTTTTTCAAAGGGCTGCAACTCTAATAAAATCATCGGTGTGTAACCTCCAAGTAATATGCGCTACTCCACATTGTAGTCTTACTATTCACAAAGAGCAGTTTCGGTTTGTCAACTCGAGTAACTCGAGTAACTAGAGTTACTGACCGAACAACACGAGTAACCGCCCTACGCATGCGCAGTACTGCGCACATATTCGTATTTACTCGACTACCGTAACCCCCACCTCACCTCGGGTAGCCTGGATTAAAGATGGCGGAAAGTGAACTTCCGCTGTAAAAGAAATCAATTTTTTGGGTTTGCCTTCATAATGACACATTATCACGCCAATGATTTGCCCTTTTTCTGTTTAATAATATGAGAATGGGATAAGAATGTTCATCATACTGATGATTATAATTAGTCTGCTTGTGCTTTTGCCATATTCAGCAGGATTTACAGCGGGGCCAGTAACGACTTCAGAATTGTAATTTCCCATTACAATTTAAACAAGAGGGCCATGAGGCCCTGAACTGCTCACCTGAGCAATCGGCAAACAGGCTTTTTCTTATGTCTGAAATGGTCAAAATATGAGTCTTGGGTCAAAAGTCAAAGACTGACCATGACCTCTTGTACTCATAAGTCTTCATGTGCTTATCAAGACAACCATATATACCATTTTCTAGGCCTAAATCTTCAAAAACTTTCCATGAAATCTTATGTTCTAGCATATTCCCATATTTGACCTTGCTGTTAAATGGTCACGGTCAACCCAATGTCATCATTTTGAACACTCTTGATAGAACTGGAGTACCCAATGCTCACCAATCAACCCCTGGAGGCTCTATATGTAATGTGATTACAATTGGCCCTTTGGCTTTTGAGGAAATGTTTGAAAATGTCAAAATATGAGAGATCTGGGTCAAAGGTCAAAGAATGACCTTGACCTCTTGTACTCATAATTCTTCATGACCTCATTAAGATGACTGTATATACCAATTTTGAGGCCAAATACTTCCCATGAAATCTTATGTTCCAGCATTTTCCCATATTTGACCTTGCTGTAAAAAAGGTCAAGGTCAGCCAAAGGTCATAATTTGAACAATCTTGATAGTACTGGAATACCCAATGCTACATACCAAGTTTCAAGGCCATCGGTCAATTGGTTCTGGAGAAGAAGATTTTAAAGGTTTATACCATATATGGTTATGGCGGCCATGTTGGTCATGTGCCCCAGACCATTTGAAGAAATTTTCGTTTCCTCAACCCCTGAAGGCTCTATATGATGTTTGGTTACAATTGGCTCATTGGCTTTTAAGAAGAAGTTTGAAATTGTCAAACTATGAGAATTCAGGGTCAAAGGTCAAAGAATGACCTTGACCTCTTGTACTCATGAATCTTGATGTATTTACCGATTTTAGCCCTAAATCTTCAAACCTCTCCATGAAATCTTATGTTCTAGCATTTTCCCATATTTGACCTTGCTGTAAAATGATCAAGGTCAACGCAATGTCATCATTTTGAACACTCTTGATAGAACTGGAGTACCCAATGCTACATACTAAGTTTCAAGGCCATCTGTCAATTGGTTCTGGAGAAAAAGATTTTTAAAGGTTTTTACACTATATGAGTGTGGCGGCCATGTTGGTCATGTGACCTAAACCGTTTGAACAAATTTTCATTCCCTCAACCCCTGGAACCTCTATACAAAATTTGGTTACAATTGGCCCAGTGTTTTTTTTTAAAGATTGTTTGAAATTGTCAAAATATGAGAGTTCTGGGTCAAAGGTCAAAGAATGACCTTGACCTCTTGTACTCACAAATCTTCATGTCCTCATTATGATGATTGTATACACCAATTTTTAGGCCTTAATCTTCAAATCTTTCCATGAAATCTTATGTTCTAGCATTTTCCCATATTTGACCTAGCCGTAAAAAAGGTAAAGGTCAACCCAAGGTCATAATTTGAACAATCTTGATAGTACTTGTGTACCTAATGCTACATACCAAGTTTCAAGGCCATCCGTCAATTGGTTCTGGAGAAGAAGATTTTTAAAGGTTTTTACCATATATGGGCATGGCGGCCATGTTGGTCATGTGACCTGGACCGTATGAATTTTTTTTCGTTCCCTCAACCCCTGGAGGCTCTATATGAAATTTGGTTTCAATTGACCAAGTGGCTGTTGTGCAGATTGTTTGACATTGTCAAAATAAGAGAGTTCTGGGTCAAAGGTCAAAGAATGACCTTGACCTCTTGTACTCATAAATCTTCATGTACTCATTAAGATGACTGTAGATACTGATTTTTAGCCCAAAATCTTCAACAGTTTCCAAGATATCTCATGTTGTAGCATTTTGCCACATAAAAGCACAAGGAAGCAAATTTGACCTTGCCGTAAAAAAGGTCAAGGTCAACCCAAGGTCATAATTTGAACAATCTTGGTAGTACTGGCGTACCCGATGCTACATACCAAGTTTCAAGGCCATTGGCCTTTTGGTTCTGAAGAAGAAGATTTTTTTAGGTTTTTACCATATATGGGCGTGGCGGCCATGTTGGTCATGTGACCAGGACCGTTTGAACAACTTTTGGTTCCCCCTTCCTCTGGAGGCCACATATGAAATTTGGTTACAATTGGCCCAGCGGTTTCAGAGGAGAAGTCGATTGAAATTGTTGACGGACGGACGACGGACGACGACGGACGACGGAGCCTTACCATCCTATAAGCTCCCCCGGAGCCGCTGGCTCAGGTGAGCTAAAAATCTTGTGACTTCTGACTCTTGTGAATATTAAACACCTGAGTTTTAAAAGAAAATTGCGAGACTAGGACTCTGGACTTCAAGGTAAAAAGATCGATGGTCGTCGCCATTTTGTTCTTTACTCGAAGTGTTCGGCACGGCAGTACTCGAGTACCTTTGTACGCATGCGCCAAATTTCAACCCGAGTAACACGAGTTGGCAACTCGAAAATGCTCAAAGTTTCAGCTTAATTGGATGATAACTGTAGGAGGAGTCATCCGGAAATGAGCACCCCGAAAAATCTAAGTAAAGGGCTGTAACTACGCTAAAATCATTGGAGCATATGCGCTAGTCCACCTCATAATATTACTACAAAGTTTCAGCTAGATCCGATGTAAACTGTAGTAGTTATCCGGAAACGAAAAGTTTACAACGGACGGACGGACGGACAGACATAACATACATGTAATACGTCCCGTTTTTCAAACCGATGGATAAAATATAGATGTAGGAACAGAAATGCAGCATACTTGTTGCATCAAAATGGAAATTGCATATGAGTGTTATTTATTAGAAGTATATCTTTGTTTATGAGCCTATCAATCTCACTTCTTAATGCGCATGTATTTGCATATGACCTTGTATCTTCTACTTATAGTGCAAAGGCATATGAGCCGCGACACGAGAAAACCAACAATGTGGTTGTGCGCCCAGCGCAGACTCAGATCAGCCTTGGCATCCGCCCAGTCTGATCAGAGTCTTCGCTGTCCGCACGGAGATAGCTGAGGCCCTTAGCTACCAATTAAGCGCTTAGCAAAGAGTCTGATCAGACTGGGCAGATGCCCCGGCTGATCTGAGTCTGCGCTGGGCGCACAACCACACCGCTGGTTTTCTCGTGTCGCGGCTCATATGTCTGTTCCATCAAACGAGTCATTTGTACAAATATACTGTGAGAAACATCGTAAAGATCTATATGTTGAAGAATTCGAACATCCCGGTTCCACTGTTGGTATCTGTGTTTTGGCCATTTCCACCACCCATCAGTTTCCTGGATTACTTGTGGGATCGGGTGTCACCTCAGACAGTTAACCAATAATATCATCCACACTGGTGTTACACAGGTCTGAGTTACAAATACACCTTATTTGAGAATGCCCGCCATATTCCGCTGCACTTTGTTTGCATTCCTCTTTGAACAATATTTCAGGTCCGCACATCTTAAGTTCTTCTTGAAAAATAATAAGAAACATCTGTCAAAATTGTAGAACAATATTGCACTTCAAAAATAGAAATAAAAACAGTATATTAATAGCTCTAGTCAGGCAGAGTAAACGAGCCATTAGCACAGGGTATAATCGATTCCGCTAATTTTCGCTTCCTGCAGAGACTGTACATCATATTTGGCTTCCGCCGAGACTGTCCGCGAACTCTTGCTTCCAGCAGAGACTACTGTCCTCGAACATTGGCTTCCTGCCGAGACTGTCCGCGTGACTCTGCTTCCTGCCGTGAGCCTCGGCAGGAAGCAGAATCACGCGGACAGTCTCTGCAGGAAGCCATTTATCATGTACAGAAGTCTCGGCAGGAAGCAAGAGTTCGCGGACAGTCTCGGCGGAAGCCAAATATGATGTACAGTCTCTGCAGGAAGCGAAAATTAGCGGAATCGATTATACCCTGTGATTAGGGCTCGAGCTATTGAAGTCTATTGTAAAGAGTTGGCATGTTTAATATCCAGACTATCCACTTTAATCATTATTATGTTTTTCAACATCTTTAGTATCGACTACAATAGTACCACATAACGCTTTTAGGGCATGGCTTTTGGACGGATTACAATACAATTCAGATCAGGTAACTTGCAAGCCATTCTTTTTTTCTCTATTAAGTGAGATAAGTTCTATTAGCACAAACACTGTTTGAAAGCGGAAGTTTGACTTGTAAACATATTTGAGCCGCAACACGAGAAAACCAACAATGTTGTCGTTCGTCCAGCGCAGACTCAGATCAGGCTGGGCATCCGCCCAGTCTGATCAGAGTCTTCACTGTCCGCATGAAGGTAGCTTAGTCCCTTTGCTACCCTTTAAGCACTTAGCAAAGAGTCTGATCAGACTGGGCAAATGCCCAGGCTGATCTCATTTGTAAAAAACGTTTCGGGTGGTGGCAGTAAAAAACGTTTCGGGTGGTGGCAGTTTCGTTTGAACATTTTTTTCCTGTTGATAAAAACTTTGGGTATTATTTGTGTCACAGTTTTCGTGAATAGAACAAAAACTTATTGAATGTATCTGCTGTTTGTTTTGGATCTACAATCTGTTCATCATCTTCTGCTCGCTTATTGAAAATTTGTAGGAAATGTTGGCTCATTTGTTAATTCATACAAACTCTTCCATACCTGCTTAAGATTTCTTTTGTAGTAACTAATCGTTGGCGCATAGTATGATCTTTAAGAACTGCGTATCAATGCTTTTACTCCGCTTTGTCACCTTTTGTAATTTTCTATATTTACATTATCAGTGTAGAGCTCTCAGTTAACCCAATTAAGTGATGCGGGCGTCAATGCTGTTTAAAAGTCAATAATTACATTGTATCACGCGCTTCAGAGTGACAGCTCATCTCACTAACTAGCACGTGAAATCTACAACATTCCATGTACTTGAATGGCTAGTAAACATTGAGTGACAGCTCGCTACGCCTACTTGAACGCGAAATCTACAGCAGGAGGTGGAATTTACTGGTAGGCAGTGACAATGCGGCTGTTCCAAACTATTGCTAAATTCGGCCGGTAATGGTTTTTAAACAATCTTTATATACGTATTTCTTAATTTTGTTTATCTTTTTATTGACCAAAAGCATCGTTTAATAATATAAATATAAGGAATGAATGTTATTTTTAAACGTTTACTGAAGTATAAACTACATCGGGTCACGAGCAAAGTTTACGTAAACCCCTTCGGGGTTCACTTACTTTGCTCGTGACCCGATGTAGTTTATACTTCAGTAAACGTTAAAAAATAACATTCATTCCTTAAGTATCTTTTATTTGGTAAGAGAAATCTCTTTTTTCTACTAGTTTGCAAGAATTGTTCATTGGACCAATTTGGTTGAAGCAGATGCTTAATTTGTTTTGTTTGTTTGGGAGCTTCGGTTGTTTGGCAAACAGAGACTATTTTAAGAGTGTAGATGCTCTGATATTAGAGTTGGTTCTAACAATCTATCAGATGCATAACTCTCAGAAAATATCATAGACGATCTCCGAGATAGTATCGACGTTATAAAAATGCCAATCTTGATGTAGTGATCATAATATGATATCTTACCAAGGCAAAGTAATAGGCTAGTCAACAACATCACATATCAAACGAACGACTCTATAAGTGAGATGTGTAAAGCTGCTGACCACAAGTCCGAAAGCCCTGGAGGCTCTATATGAAATTTGTTTATACTGGCTAATTGTCTTTTGAGGAGATGTTTAAAATTGTCGAAATATAAGAGACCTGGTCTAAGGTCAAAGTAACACCTTTACTTCTTGTACACACAAATGTTCATGTTCTCATTTAGATAACTGTATATACCACTCTTTAGGCCAAAATCATCTATAATTACCATGAAATCTTATGTTATTGCGGTTCCCTTTATAAAACACCAGAAGTCTGCCGTATAAAAAGTTAAAGGTCATTTTGAGGCCATTATTTGAACAATCGGTAGAACTTGTATACCCGAAACTAGATGCCAAGTTTCAAGGCGTCGGTAAATTGGTTCTTGGAAGGACTGTTTAAATTGTTTTTCCATATATGGCGTGGTGGCCATACTGATAATGTGACTTAAACCTAGTCCGTTTGAACAAACTTTCTTCCCTTCAAAATTCAGACAGCAGACATTTCAGGTAATGAATTTGTGAACAAACAGAGACTACAAAACAGTTCGAATGAACTACCCAAGCAAAAAGCAAACAAATCGCAACAGACTCTTTGATCTTTTGCAGACAATCTACAAAGTTCCAGTGAAACAATAGGAATTGTGCAAACACATCAAAATTGTGCAGAACAACAATGTCATCAAGAACACAAAACAAATTCTGTTGAAATTATTGTTGATAGATAAGAATACTGTTTGTCAGGCAGTATAAATTATTCATTACTTAATATTCCTGTGGCCCATGGTTTAGTTGACAGTTTCTTTAATTCAAACAGTGTAAATGATGTTGCTGACTTTGATTTGGACCATCTACCTGTAATTCAGCCTGAAGAATCTTGGTTTCAGAAGTTATAGACCATTACGTTTGCTGTGTTAAGCCAAAAAAAGGGTCTGCAGCCCTCTTATCAGTGTGAACCTCGGATAAAACTAACCTACTAGAATAAGGCAGCCTTATTTTTGGCTTGCCGTTTCGGCGGCAAGCCAGTATTCAAGTGGTTTAGTGATACCGAGTTATTTTCTGAAGAAACGATACGTCACACTTAGTCGGAAAATACCTGGAGAGTGTGTACTGCAACGATTCGTTCTAAACTTTTTTAAGGCCGCAATATTAAGCCAAAGAGATTGGAAAGCTCGTTCCGGTTTGAGACTGCATTTCTTGATTCTTTTCTTCACAGACATAACAAACAAAGGCCTCGTCCGATTTGTCATTTTTATCCATATCCGATTTACCTCATCTGCTAAAAATAACAGATGGAAACTTTAATATTCTATTTTTGATAGTATTTGTACTTTTTTTTTTAATATTTTCGTTAAAAAGCACGTTTTTCTTTTACAAGTGCCTGGAACTTGGCCACTCTCTTTTGCTTTTTATAAACTGATTGCATTAAAAATGATACTCTGAATTTAATGCAAAGTTTTTGGCTTTGCATCCGAGGAAATATACCAAAACCTGTGTAAGAAACAGTGTTTATATATAGCAATAGCGCAAAGCATTAGCTTTTCCAAAAATCGTGCAGCGGCGTCGCGTTGGATGGATGGATGACTTGCGATTTTACGTCCTTTTTAACTATTTCAGTCATATCAGGACGATGTGAGGATGATAATGAAAGGCTGTGTGCAATGGAACTCCGTTTACGGTAGGAAAGATTCTCGCCTCAAGCCTCAAGTGCGATTCGAACCCGGTCCGCTAGATCAGTCGGCCAGCGCTTAACCCACTGAGCTACCGGGGCTCCTCGCGGCGTCGCAAAAAATAGGCCTTAGGGCATCGCATAATCTGACTGGTCAGAACAGCCGGCACACTGTCCAGCGCCGGTGCATTCATGGAATCTGATCAGTCTTTTTCGGCACATATATTCTTCATGATGATCCATGATGAAGACATATTTTATGCTGAGGATAGACTGATAAGACTGCGCTTATGTCGGAGTGGGCTGATCTGTGTATCTGTAAAAACTGAAAGAGCAGAGTTCAAATTTATTGTTTAGAAACAAGCGCTTTTGACGATTCTCTTCCCTTATCACATTCACTGAATTTTTTTTTCCATATATCTATGTGTGTGGCTTGCTTATATGTAGAACTGACCGTGTTATGTATGTAAAAGTTGGTAATGTCGGTGAGTACGTAACGCTTACGCAATGCAACAGGCCTTTCCAGGACACAAAGCGATATATTATGTACACGTTTTTAGCATCTGATAAATTTCCTTTTGGCCATCAATATGTTCATGAATAGCCTGAACAATGATACAGAAAAAGGGGGACAATTCAGAATTGTTAACATTTGAAACTCAGAATTGTTAAAATTTGAAACTGTTAGGGATTCATCGACAGCTTTATGACAACGGAGGGGTTGGTTGGTTGTTTGGTGCGATGATGCTGGGTATAACTTCCAGTGCCGGGGCGTCCTACTTATTTGGATTGTAGTAGAACAAGGGCCTACTGTGCTTGCAGTAGGTGCGGGTTGGGATGTGTGGACATTTTTCTTGCTTTTATAACACTCTCTAATGTTGCCTTATTAGTTCAGCTATAAAAACGTACAGAGAAATATTTACACTCATCGACGATTTCCTCAGATGAACCTATACTGGGCTGACGATGTTCATACATCCACGAACAACACACATTCATGCAATCTTACGCGTAAGCAACGTCACCGATAATTCAAATAGATGATTGGCCGACGTAACGTTTGATATACGTCGTCATAGTGACGGCTGCTGTACATCATTACCAAACACGTTGGTTAATAACTATTCTTTGTCCTTTGCATGGCGTTAAATTAGTCAGAACTTCACGAATGAGTTAACAAAATTAATGTAAGAACATAGCATAGATATAAGAGATAAATTTCATTTGTCGGGAGTTCATGGAAATACGAACGCAATAGGTTCCGTTTTTTTGTTTGTTTCCAAATGGTGTAAAGCAAGTTATTGTCCAAACAATAACAGCATGCATTTTCTTCTCAGAGTGTCAAAATTTTGTTCCAGTCACTGCCCCTGATGCCACTTAAACCAACAATAAACTTCAGTAAATATTAATTTATCTTCTTTTGATGCCAAGTTCAGATGTGCCAAGATTCCATAGACATGGGTTTGAAACAGTCTTTCCTAAAATTTTGATTCAGACTAAATGTGACTCAACAGCCGTAAAAAAAGACTTGAAATAGGTCCATATAGTTATTTTCCTTAAGACACGACTAACGGCCGGCCAAAATGTTGGAAAACTGTTATGTTGTGTGTGTGTGTGTGTGTGTGTGTGTGAATATTTCCACAATTTGTTTTTCAAATAAAGTCTACACTTGTTTTTACCTTACACCCGTGGATAATGCCATCATTCAAGAAGTTAGAAATTAAACACTTTGCTAAATAAAAGTAAGCAACAGAAAGTGCACTAACAATCGGGTTCACTTCAATAACAACTCATGAAAATTTCACTGTTTTAGCTGTGCAAGCCTTCCTTTTAAAAGGAAATTTTATTGACCATTAACACTTTCTTATGATTTGGCTGACATCTTCTGCATAATTACACTCTATACATGTACTAACGTCCAGTTTCATGTCTCAAGTCATTTGCAAATGCTTACGCATGGTGGAAAGTCTTTAAGGAGACTGGCAGCCAGACTTCAGCAACGACTAACAGTATTGTGCTTGTTTAAGGCTGACAATTTATTTTTAAGATGAGATTAGTTTATTTTTATGTATGGTGGCTGGTTTGTGCCATTTCGTCTTTTCGTCTTTTCGCCGCGAAAAGACGCCACGCGAAAAGACGAAAAGACGAAAAGACGCCATGCGAAAAGACGAAAAGACGAAAAAACGCCAGGCGAAAAGACGAAAAGACGAAATAACGCCAGGCGAAAAGACGAAAAGACGAAACACGCCACGCGAAAAGACGAAATTGCAGCGCGAAAAGACGAAAAAACGACATGCGAAAAGACGCCATTTGAAACTCTTAAATTGTCGTCTTTTCGCGTGGCGTTTTTTCGTCTTTTCGCCTGGCGTCTTTTCGTCTTTTCGCATGGCGTTATTTCGTCTTTTCGCGTGGCGTTATTTCGTCTTTTCGTCTTTTCGCGTGGCGTTATTTCGTCTTTTCGTCTTTTCGCATGGCGTCTTTTCGTCTTTTCGTCTTTTCGCATCACGTGTTTTGCATTAAGATATATCAATATATCCTATTCTAAATGCAGTAAATACCCAGAATACTTAGACAGGTGTTTCTTTTTTAAACTGTGTAGACCCTGATCAGAATGCAATCTGTAAAGAAGTGTACTAATCACGGTTTTCAGCTTTTGCCGCTAAACTCTTCTTTTAAATACATTACCAAAATATGAGGAAAGAAGTCATTATGGTATTTCTACTGAACGGACAGAAAAGAAAATGAGCAGTCCTAATGTTTTGGAGTAAAACACTCCAAACAAATTTCATCCTATCTTAATTTTGATCTAAACTGCCTAAAAGATTAACTATTTGTTGACCATGTAATCTCTCTCAAACTATGGAATACAAACATTGAAACATTGTTGTACTTCGCTGTATGAAAAAAATAATGATACGGTATTTTCCCTAATTTGACATACATTTAACTGCAGCTAACCCAAAATTTGGACAAGTTTATAGTTTTCTAAAGACGTGCCAATCGCAGACAGAGCAGCGCCTGATTAGACTTCTCTTTGGCTTATGTGTCCCAATATTTAAGAATATTATGGTATCATTTAGCTGCAGCTCAAGCTATAACACTTTCTTATAGGAAGTATTTTTAATCTGAATGCACCTCTGTGAGAGATCCATTTTAAATTGAAAATGTGCCTCCTTCCGCCTTTTTTTACAAAGGGGCACAACTACTGTTACTTCCTCTTCAAGTCTTCTTTAAACGGCAGGGATGGATTGTGCTAGCTCAAATAGGGCAGCTGAAGACAGGACTAGGTGGAAAAAGAGTGTTTTAGAGTCATCTGTGGTGCCCCAACGACCGCACAAGATTATGGGATAGGCTAGACTAGACCAGCGGTTGCAGTCAGTTCGACCGCCCCCACCCCTCCATACACACACACACCCTCGCCTCAGTGGTCCTTCAGATGTGACTCTAAACCGCGTGGTCCTGTCTTCACATGACCTTAGCATTGGTGGGACGTTTTGCCCAATTCTCTCGATCTCTCAGTTTGAACAATAATATTGTAACACAGTTTACTAAAAATACATTACAAGCAAATAGTAGATTAGGTGCTAGCATTAAGTAATAAATTTGGACCATGTTACCATTATGATCCTAAATCCTAGGACATATGTGTCCTGGGAAAAGAGTGGTCTGGTCAGGCTCTGCATTGGTAACCATTCTGCGTATGTTATGATACAGCTCGAGATATGAAAATCTACTTGTTCAAACGTAATTAAAAAAAAAAAAAAATGCTTCCCCTGAGAGTGGTCCCGTTCACCTTAAGCACAGATGCAAATATGTTGAAACCTGTGTCTCCATGCATCCTACGTAAAAATAACCGTTTTTTTTTATTTTTGCATCCTTTCTTAAGGAGGGTCAGCTCTTGAAAGTAGAATTTGGTCCTCCAGGAGCAAATTCTTTCCTTTAAAAGTAGACCTATTTAAGAATCTATTTTTTCTGTTTGCTTCACTTCCCTATCTTGGAAAGCAAATAGAATGTCACAAAAGTTGACCCCCTTTGTAAATATGACAGAAGGGGACACAATGTTCAATATTAGAGAGATCTTTCTTGGAGGTGTATACATTCAGCTATACAGTCAAACCTGCTTATGTGGTTACCTCTATTAAGGGATCACCTGTCTTGAGCAGCCACCTTGGTCCTTTGAACCAAAATACAGTGTAAATGAAATGTATTATGGGGTCATCTGTCTTAAGTAGCCACTTTTTGTCCTTCCCTTGGGTGACCCCTTAAGACAGGTTTGACTGTATTTCTCAAAAATGCTTGCTACAACAACGTAATAGGTCTGCCTACGCTCCTGAATGAGTAAATTTGCGTCTGCTAATTTTTAAGTCAACATGGCCCAGATTATTTTAATCAATAACTGTAATTATTGCCGACCCCATACTAATACTTTTAGCTATCCTTTTCACTTTTAACAACTTTTATTTTTCTGTCGGATAAAATAAATCCATCCTTATTTTCATAAGACTACTGCTAGATACTGATTATCTTGATTAAATCTGTGTTTGATCTCAGTCAACAAGGCACAAATTTGTTATTCAATCTAAACGGTACCATAGTGACCCAAAATGTTGCCGACCCCACGTTAATTTAATAGTCTATCCTTACAATTTTTAGCTGTCAAAAAGATATATAAAAAAGCATTTCAGTGGCAAATTCTGTGATCAGACTGCTTCTGTAGCTGCGTTTGCAGTAGTCTGTTATGAGTCTATATTGTTTACTCAGACAAATCTGTCTTAGTATTAGGAATCAATACAGTTATCAAAGAAAGGGTATTTGTGTGTCGTTATTTCGTCTTTTCGTCTTTTCGCCTGGCGTCTTTTCGTCTTTTCGTCTTTTCGCATGGCGTTATTTTGTCTTTTCGCGTGGCGTTATTTCGTCTTTTCGTCTTTTCGCATGGCGTCTTTTCGTTTTTTCGGCGCGAAAAGACGCCATGCGAAAAGACGACAAGACGAAATAACGCCACGCGAAAAGACGAAAAGACGAAATAACGCCACGCGAAAAGACGAAAAGAAATAAGCTACCTCCATGCGGACAGCGAAGACTCTGATCAGACTGGGCGGATGCCCAGGCTGATCTGAGTTTGCGCTGGGCGCACAACAACATTGTTGGTTTTGTCGTGTCGCGGCTCATATATTCTTTTGACTTTATACACCTTTGACTGTTTCTACAATTTTAATATTTAAACCGGTTGCATCGTCTGTGCAATAAGTTGCCTCAACATGACTTGATGCCACACCAAGACTTTAGGACTTTTTTCTCGCGAACTTTTGTCCTAACATTCGATGACAGCTGGAAATGTATTTAATAAACATTTAGCGAACGGCTACTGAGGCGAACCCCTTATAACAGTTTCTCCCAGCAGAACCAGATTATATTGCTGATAAACTCCCAGTCAACAGCCAAACGCTTTCCATGTCACATTCACACTAGACGCTCTTTGACATAAGAATTATAAGCATGTGGCTACCGACATGTCTTGTTTTAGCTGCTTACGCTCAGTTAGAGGATTACGTATTCAGCCATTACGTATTCAGGGGCGTATTCAGCCATTTAAACAACCTTGCTGTTATACGAAGAGTCTCAATAAATGGATACCGTATTTATCCTATTCAAAGCCCCGGGGCGTTGCATTTGCGAAAGGGGGGAGGGGGCGCATTATTTAGAGCTCAAAGTGTAGTCAATCAGCCACTGCCAAAATACCTCTAATGAGCAATATAAAGGAGACGGGTCAATTCAAAGGAAGCAATTCTACTATTTTTGCCTCCCTTTTTAGTAAGGTCAACTCTTGAAGGAAAGAATTTGCTCCTCTATGAGCAAATTCTATCCTTCAGGTCTTTAGAGTAGACCCATTTCAAAGAGCTACCTTATCAAGCGAAGCAAACAGGAATTCGTGCAACATAATATAACATTATTTTCGGGAAAGAGGCAGAAGGCGTTTATTAGAGCAGGGGTGTTTATTAGGATTAATACTGTATTCTGATTTTTTTTCTCCTGTGTGTGTGTACTTTGTATTCAAGATCAAAATTTATACATTTATTTCATCGTCGATATCCCGAAAACAACCTAAGGGCGAGGCAGATGAATTTGACTCTGCCTTATGCAGAGACAGAACATCGTCATCTGAGCCGCGACACGACAAAAGCAACAATGTGGTTGTGCGGCCAGCGCAGACTCAGATCAGCCTGGGCATCCGCCCAGTCTGATCAGAGCCTTCGCTGTCCGCATGGATGTAGCTTAGACCCTTAGCTACCCATAAAGCGTTCAGCGAAGAGTCTGATCGGACTGGACGGATTCCTAGGCTGATCTAAGTCTACGTTGGGCGCACAGCCACATTGTTGGTTTTGTCGTGTCGCGGCTCATTATTCTATGTACATGCACCTGTAATTGATCAAGGCGTTTCCAAAATGCCTTTTAAGAGTCCCGCCTGTAAACTGGTGTCCCCAGTTAAACGTATATTGTTCCTTTAACGCACCTAATTTCAATGTGACTTATTAAAATTCGCCCTATGGCTAATTTTTTTTTGTTTTTGGAATTTGCGATGTGTGACGGATGGCGAATGGGCATACTATTGAGGGACGTCATGCCCTGAGTATCCTGTAAGCTTTCAAAGAGCCTTAAGTACAATGCTAGCTTTTGTATCCATTGGTCGTAAATAAAGCAAGGTCAGGTTAAAAAGGACCATCTAAATTTAAATTAATTTACTTTCTAGCTTCTTACGTTTGACTCCAGTTTCTGCATCTTTCCATGCAAACAGCCCACATGACCCAGGACAATCAACTATTGTTATCTTCACACCTCTCGGTTCCCCAACTGGCAAAGATTTGTAGCATCGGAAACCACAGCTAGTGTATGAATAATAATAATAAAATATTAAGGTAAATGCAGATGACTATATCATTTAAAAGAATTTACAATATTCAGCGTTTCATAAATACCCTCGTTACTTATTGAACATGCAACATTCAAATATATGAACTCATTTGAAGAATACAATATGAATTGAGCAGCGACGTGAGAAAACCAACAAAGTGGTCGTGCGCCCAGCGCAGACTCAGATCAGCCTGGGCATCCGCCCAGTCTAATCAGAGTCTTCGCTGTCCGCATGGAGGTAGCTAAGACTGTTAGCTACCCTTTAAGTGCTTAGCAAAGAGTCTGGTCAGACTGGGCGGATGCCCAGGCTGATCTGAATCTGCGCTGGGCGCACAACCACATTGTTGGTTTTCTCGTGTCACGGCTCAATTCCTTTTTGGAACTGGTAAACATTTTAACTTCTTAATGACAAAGTATACTGAGGATCAATATAATGCACCACTTTTAAAATGTCAATATTTTTCTAAATGTAAATTAAAGCCTGATACGTGTATCAGTATGAACCAATCAGGAAGGACCATATTAACATTAACGAAATCGAGTATAAAACTTCAAAAAGAGTATGATTTTCAGATGAAGCAATTCACTAATGTTATTTTTGCTACGCAGTAGACAGACAGCCTATCAAATCGCCATAAAATATTAGGCAGCCAATAGCAACAGTGTGAATTGATTCGAACGTAACCATATTGTCACGTTAAGCAACAAATAGACTGCTGGAAGTTTACGAAACTGTCTGCTACTTTAAAAACCGAGATTAGCTGAAGGCGCTAAAGGTCGAAAACGGGTGAAAAACGTGAACCAAAATCCAGCCTGAGCAAATTGTAAAGTAAAGTCACCCTTATTTGTTAGATTACATTATTCTTACGAAACAATTAACGATTTTCATGTCAAGAGACCATTAAAAAACCATCAAATTGGCAATCGTGTTTCTGGCAGAGAGCGAAACTGTACTAAAATTGTCATTTAGGGTGAAATCGTCGGTTTTATGGTCGGAAATTTTATTTTATGGCGACGTGGCAACGGAGCCGTAAAACGTAATTTGCGACCATAAAACAGACAATTTACCTCCCCAAACGACAATATTCAATACAGTTATTCCCATTCTAATGCACTTTTTCACATTTTCACCTTTCATTGGGTACTACTTTGCACCTATTGCAAGCGTTTCCAGCAACGTAAAACCAGACGTCAGCCAGCGAGAAGCGATGATTTATAATGACGTCGGATTTCCAACAGTATATCGCAGGATATACTGTCGCAAAGTTTTGAAATTATCCAATCAGGGCCCAGGTTCACAATCATTCCTTAAATTAAGGTAAACTTTAACTATTTAAAGTCCAAGTCACACCTTTACTAAGGAGTATCTTTAAGAGTGCGTCTGTACAACACCTTAAACATCACCTTAACTAAGGTGGCGTCTTCGGAAAATTATACGGAGTCATACGGAAAATCTGACGGAAATGAGCGAGAGATTACGTATTTTTTGCTTGATGGAAGCGGCAATTTATGTTCCCGCGGACTGTCAAACCTAACATTTCAGTCCATTCTTTCAATATTCGGTATTAAAACGCTGAAACATGAATTCTCACTTAAAGACTGGCATAATGGCAAGTAAAGATCAA